>OY751331.1:8648322-13648322 GCA_963564715.1 Catocala sponsa
ATACGCGAAGTTTCTTTGCATTTCGTTCTTTAAAAATGTCTGTAGAGTTTAGTATGATCAAAGCGTTACTTTATGTGTTTCATGGTACTAATAGTACCGACAATAGGCCCGAAACTTCAGCATTTACGATTCATGGTAGCTCTACTGATTTTTTGTGTGGCACATAACATTTATTTTCCTAACAATATATACATACATCACCTCCATCTGCTTGAAGTGATAAATTATGTTTGTCAATGCATATGCTTATCTATTGCTGTCTTAACACTGATCGTCGAGCGCTCTTATTGATAATCCATACTAATATTATAAACGAGGAAGTAGCTCTGTCTGTCTGTCTGTTACACTTTTACGGCTGCACCTGAAACCATTTTAGTTAAGGAGATAGATTGTATCCTGGGAAAAGACATTGTCTACCTTTTATCCCGCTATTCACGCGGGAAAACTGCGGGCAGAGACTAGTATTTTATAAAAGAAACGCAATTGTATAAGTTTTACGCGAAAGGATTTTTGAGCGTAGCGAATATATAAGTCCATGTCCGGAAGTCACGATCAACCATACAATGGTGCCAGAAAATCCTACTAGTAACGCTGCTATTTTAATTTATTTTAATCAATTTTTCCAGAACCAGCCTGTAATTCAACACCACTGACAATAAAAAACAAATCTTAAGTACGTCAGCAAACAAACAATTGTCCAACAAATAAACTAGAATAGTTGTTAAACAATAAAAATTTACAGTGTAATTAATTATTGTGCGCCCACGCTTCGCCCACAGCGCACTCGCGTCGTCGCCCTGCGCGTGCGCAAGTACTAGACACACTTTGTTTTGTCTCACACGCTACGGTAATATTTCACGTACATTTCATGGTACAGTATGGCAACAATACGTTATTATATTTTGTTTATTTGATGTTTCAGTAGGTACTGACTGACATGACATATGTTTTTACCCGAAGGTATAGACAAGGACTTAACGTCCTCGTTTCATCAACTAAATTTACTACTAGCTTTTGCCCGCGACAATGGATTGTTTTTTTTTTGACAATGGATTGACACGTTGTGAGGAATACACTTTTCTGTATTCCTCACAACGTGTATGCAAAATTTCATGATGATCGGTCGACTAGTTAAGGCGTAAAAGCGTAACAAACAAACGCACATAAGCATTTATAATGTTAAGGTAGCTAGGATAACAATAGGTGGCGACTTTGACTGCCTCCGTGGCGCAGCAGTAGTGAATGCGACTGCTGTGCATGGTCTCGGGTTCGAATCCCGGGTCGGGCCAAAAAAGGTTATTGGGTTTTTCAGTTAATAAATCTCAATAGCAGCCCGGAGTTAGGAAGTTGGCGGTGTAAGACATGACCGTGCCTCGGAAAGCATGTAAAACCGTTGGTCCTGTGCCTGATCTCTCTCCGGTCGTGTCGTATTACCGTCCCATCGGATCATGAAAGTTAGGGAATAAAGAGTGCACTTGTGTTTGCGCACACACTTGTGCACTATAATATCTCCTGGCTAGTTGGCCACTCTCCGTTAAGAGTGGCCGCCGTGGCCGAAATCGGTCTGGAGGATATTATTATTATTATTATAGGTGGCGAGTCTGCCGGAAATCCAAACTCCATGCTGCCGTAAAATTTTCTTACCATGAAACCCAACAATTTACAAAATCCTGGGGCTGAAGTTGCAAATTACCAACATCCATTTAATTTGAACGAAAGCCCTTTTTGTTGTTTTTGTAATATCAAGAAAAGACAGTCATGCCAATGAGCGACGATTACCGCTTAGCGTTCGGTGGACCGCTAGCTCGATAAAAGAAAGACGCATCCGATACGCAAACATAGTTCTAACTTATACTTTGATATTTACGAAACTATCGAGATAATATCAATTAATTATAGACAGAAATAATTAACCTGGTATTTCGCTGATACGGGGCAGCCCAACTTAGAAACGCCGCAATGTAAAAGATCGCAATTAAACTAGGTATAGTGTGACTGTTGTGTCCCTATGATATGTAAGACTCTCTGAGCGATTCTAAGCTCTTGCGTTGGCAACACAGTATTCCGTTTTTAAAGGGTTAGCAACGCGCGATTGTTTCATACCTCTGGTGCTGCAAACGTCCTTAAGCTACGACGACCACTTTCCATTGCTTACCAGTTTGGTAGTATAAAAGGTCAAGATTTAAAAATTATACAAAATCCACTTAATTGTACATTCAATAATTACCATCCGTAGTAGCTACGATTTTTTATCAGCCCAAATGGCTGTTAAAAAATCGTACTACGGATTAAGACAGTCGACATGCGAACTATTAAGTGTTTCAAATCAAACATTACGAAAAGCTGCAAAGCAAAGTCGCAAAGCTGGACATACCTAATATCTATAATATTGATTCCACCATAACAATAAAATTCTATTTCTTCCTCTAGTATATAACAGCAGCAAACTATATCAATATTGAACCCATTCACTTAGAGAGCGGACGCAGGACACTGTTCGTTTTGCCGCATAATTATTAGCATCCAAAATAGACTGGAGTCGTTCACCCAACGACATATTTGGTTAACTCTAACTCCGTTTATATATAACTAGCATTTATTTGATCTAAGTGTTGAGATTTGGAGGATTTTGGTGGAGAAAGCTTCGTATGTTGTCTTTAGGAATCGTTCCTTCGTGTGAGACGGTAGTATGTTCAACTCTTCTTTATTCTATTATTCTTAACTGGATTACTCTACGCTCGCGTTAATGTAGATTATGTCATTTATTTGTTATCCCTAGGGAACAATACTTTTGTTCTGGATTAAAGGTACCCTATGTCCTTTCCTTTACCCCTAAATAACGTGTATGCAAAATTTCATGATGATCGGTCGAGAAGGTAAGGCGTGAAAACGTAGCAAGTAAAGAAATAAACCATTAACCAAACTTACGAGTACTTAGTAGTAAAAGCGTAACATACAAACAAACTCACATTAGCATTTATAATATTAAGATAGGATATCCAAAATTAAACTGTTAAATATGGAACTTGTAAATGAAAAGAGTTAGCACCAATTCCGCTAAGAGCACAACTTTTATGATAAAGCTTCGATATATATGATATGATATGGTATGCTATGATAAAGTCATGACAATTCTTTAATTACTTTATTGGCAACTCTATTATTCTAAATTGCTAATAAGTTAGTTTTGATACGTTACTTTAATAATGAACTAAGCCTAAGAGCTATACTCACCTTTTTTTTTCTGTGGGGAAAGAGCTATATTCACCTACCTTAACCAAGTTTCCCACTAGTTGTTTCGCTATCTTTTGGCACAATTATGTTTATCTATACGCATTAATTATTCTGACAGCTCATCGTGTATCTACACTACCTACAGAGTCTGTAGGTACACGATGTGCTGTCAGAATAATTTTTGTACGGTACAGACTTAACTAATTCTAAATATATATTTAAAAAGAACAACTTCCGCTTTAGCAATAATTCCTGTGTCACGTTTGTAAACGCCACCGCGACAACAACGTAAGAACGGTCACCCAGATTCGGCACAATTATTTGTGGATCAAACTGATTCTTATCCCCTGTGGGATTCGAACTCATAATACCCGGCGTAGTAATAGTGACAAGGCGGCCATTTAAAACACTAAGCCATCCTTGCAGTCTATATATGTATATATCGTACCTAATCAATTAGTCATAAATCTATGTAGATTTATGACTAACTAGCTTTTGCGCGCGGCTTTTTGCGCTCGCGTGATACCTACATCAATAGAAAGTAGCCGATGTCCTTCCCCAGGTTCTAACCTATATCTGTACCAAATTTCATCTAAATCGGTTGAGTGGTTTAGCCGTGAAAAGGTAACAGACAGACAGATAGATAGACAGAGTTACTTTCGAATTTATAATATTAGTAAGGAAGTAAGGATTGATTAGGTACGATTATCGACCTAAAAAATAATTTCATAGCTAATAATAAAAAATAGCAGCGATAACCTAGTAGGAAAGCATTGGACTGCCACGCAGAGGTCTCAAGTTCGGACCCATGGCGCTCATCTCTAACTTTCGAAGTTATATGCATTAAATAGTTAATATTCGCTTGCTTTAACGGTGAAGGAAAACATCGTGAGGAAACCTGCATGTCTGAGAGTTCTTCATAATGTTCTCGAAGTTATGTGTAGTCTGCCAACCCGCACTAGGCCAGCGTGGTTGATTATGGCCTAACCCTTCTCACAGTGAGAACAGGCCCGTGCCCAGAAGTGGGACAGTTTAATTCAGGGCTGATGTTATTATTATAATAATAAAAAGCTGGTCTTATATAAAGTATAATTCGTTCAAACTTTGAATAGTATGAAAGATATCTAAAGAGTCTGCTCAACTATTTTGGAAGAGGCCACGTCGCACCAATTACCGATTGTCACGTACAACACATTATTAGCGATGATTTAAAAACACACATACCGTAAATCTATCTTTCAAGCTTTCCTAGAAATATTAAAAAGAAAAACATTTATTTGTATGAATGTAGCAGGAAATTACTAAAATACTCCACCGATTCCAGAGATCCTTTTTCTAATAAAAAGCTACTTAATTCCTAACCAGGAATTAAGTAGCTTTTTATTAGAAAAAGGATCTCTGATAACCAAGTTATGCTGAGTTATGAGACTTATGAGCTACCATATGAGCAAAGGCGTGGGCAGAATCAAGTTATTAAAGTCAAAGTCATCAATCATATAATCGTTTAGGTTAGAAAGTAACACTTATGATTTATGAACGTCAAAATATATAGGTTAGTGAGTTTACTAAGTTACTGAAGCTACTTTAAGGTTAGCTGCTAGGTTCATGCAAAGGGTTGAGCCTATGAGAATAAACCTGCAAGAAACTCACAGCCATTCTTTTAAAAATAATTATAATTATTATCTTATACTTATTAACCTTAGATTGTTTCTTAGCAGAAGTAATCTTTGTAATCAAAGAAGCGTTGTATTGCATGTTTTTATCTATTTGTAAACAGATAGTTATCTAATACGCAAGATGAAGGCCTCCTCAAGTGTTAGAGTGGCTATACTTGTCTTGTCTGGGTTCACTGAAAGCCTTACACCCTATAGAAAGCCCCAGTACTTACCTGTTTGTCATACCTATATTATTCACAAGGTTAAGTCAGATATATTATATTATAAAGAATGGACGAGGAAAGACTGACTAAGAAAGTTTATAAGGCTAGTGTGAATGGAACAGTCGCAAGAGGAAAACCTAGGCGAACGTTTCTCGATCAGATCGGAGGCGTTCTGGACAAAGGCCAGGTTAAGAGCTCCTTGAACCGACGGGCGTGTATGAGGAATGTGATGAAAGTGAATGAAGCCAGAGAAGTGTGTCAGGATCGTAGCAAATGGAAATCCGTAGTCTCTGCCTACCCCTCTGGGAAACAGGCGTGAATCTATGTATGTATGTATGTATGTATATTATATTAGCCAAACCCAACCACGCTTCGCTATCGCGCAGCCTGATATTTTTAAATGCCCGTTCCCGCGGAAACTTTAATATAAAAGTATATAATACACTCTTTTATAGAAATGTAACGTGTGTGAATTGCAAGTCAATCCATTGACTACTTGCGTTATTGTATCGCAGAAGTATTGGGTTCGATTTCTGTGACAGGAACTATACAGTAAGAGCATCGATATAAGCGATGTTAAGCTAGCCTTCTAAACCACGAGACTAGATACTAAATCACTGTTTTTTTATCACTCCTATATTATAGACTTAATATGTTTTTAGTATGCACACATCTCTCATTCAACAATTGTAACAAAATGCTTGCTAACGCATATATCTTTAACGATTAAATATAATATTTATCTAATCGTTATAATAAGATATACAATAATTGCATGAGTTGACCTCTGAACGCTTACATAATTTAAATCTTCCACTTACCACAAATCTAACCAATAGCCATACTAACGAATGATAATAGCTTCACAGAATGAAATACTACTCATAATTTTCATGTTTTCATCCTTCTTCTCAGTAAAACTTTCAACAATTCTAATGAATATCTACGAGTAACAGAGTATTCTTTACCAGAGGCGCCTCGAAGTCACAGTTTTTACTAAAAGTAACAATAAAAGCGATATAATCCATAAAATCACACGCATTCAAATAAATAGGGATCACGTAAACAACATGAAATATTCCAGGAAAATATAATAAAAAGAAAATCATAAAAATAGGTCATTGAAATAATGTCCCGGGAATTCAATCAACGTTGCAATTTAAACGCCATGCTATGATGTTTGGGCCACAAGCCAATATTATAATGTGTAAAAAAACTATTTTGTTTTGCTCTCATGACACACGCGTATTATTTAATTTCATGTTATGTGTTGCGCAAAATACTACGACACATCGCCTACTATCTATGTGACTGAACACTTAATAATACATTGGCAATCATCCAACATTTTTTATCTATTTAATATCTGCGGTTCATTCATTAATGATCAAGTGAATTTTATTGATAGGCGTCGAAATGTTTTTCTACATAAATCCACACCTCATTTCTTCTGTACTGAACTGTCATCGCTCCATTTATTCTGTTATTTATTAGTTTAATAAATTATTTTAAATGTCTAAAACAATCTATTAATTTGTTGTAAATCAAGATATTAACAGCAAATGTTTTCAGCGCATCCTGCCAAATAAAATTCTGACACTACTAGTGCCATCTAGGTGATTTATATCATACTAAAATAATGAAACTCTGTGAAGCGCCATCTATGAGAGCTTTGGGATAACTCTTGTAATAAAAGCTTTGACTTCAATTAAGCTTTTTACGTTCTCGTCAACTCGACTATGAGAGGGAGAAAAGCCTATGAGTTTTCAACATCTTTGACTAGATGGCGTTTGGTCGATAAAAAGAATCTGTCAATTGAAAATTCTTCCGGTTTTCTTATAGTGACAAGAGTTGTTAATTCATAACATAATATTTATGTATCAATAGTTACTGCATACAATGTAATATATGCATAAAAATATAATAGAAACATTTATGCAATATGACATTAAAATCAGTCTAAAACCATTATATTTGACTCTGTTTGACACACAATAATCTGTGCCAAATACACGGAATTCCTTTAGAGATTAATGAAGAACTTTCTTTAGCCGCGACTTCTGAGAGTTTATCTAAAAGTATTTTTAGCACGACGCTATAAAATATTATTTGGCATGCCTTGATATGTACTTCAGTAGGTACTAATCTAAGGTGGATTTATTATAAAATGGCGAGTATAGTATCAGTTTCAATAATTTGTAATCAAATGATAAGACAATAGTTTCAGTTGCCAGCTATTTTTGACAGATCAATGCCATATGAAGCGGAACCACTGGCTTCACAAATCTCGTCTATAATCACCACGATATTCAATTAACTAGTTACAAGAATATAGGTCTTATTGTGTAGTATTAAGGTGTTCTAAAAATGCAAACTTATGGTTGTTGGGACGTAATCTGGTAATGTGAAAATAGTTTTGGCGGCAAGAAAACGTTGTATTGGGTGATTTACATTGGCTGTTGTATTCTTTAGAAAAAAAAACCTCACCACTCACTCTGTTACCGCGGAAAAGAGTTTATCACTTGAACTTAAATTGCCTTAATCGAAATGTTTTTTTGGCAATTATCATAATAAATTTATTTTAGAAAAACACGTGAGTCACTTTGAGTCATTTCTGACTAGACAACATTTTCTATTTTTTTTTTATATTGACACAACGGATACTAAAAATACACCCAGATTTGGAATGAAAACACAATTTCTTTTCCTGGGTGGGTATCGAACCCATAAAATTCAGCGTACTCGCAGTGGAAGGACTATCACGTAAACCACTGCGCCATCCGAGCGATAACAAAATAATTATTATAAGGTAGAAGACAATGAACAGACAATGAAGAGCTTTTAACTAAGGTGCTTTTGTTTATCTTGCTGGCATTTCGCGATATTACAATCCATAGTTATATCTACTAGAACTAGATGTGCCCGCGGTTTCACTCGCGTTTATGGTTACTGCACGGCCCCCGTGGGTCGTAGCGTGATGTTATATAGCCTATAGCCTTCCTCGATAAATAGGCTATCTAACACTAAAAGAATTTTCAATTTGAACCAGTAGTTCCTGAGATCAGCGCGTTCAAACAAACAAACTCTTCAGCTTTATAATATTAGTATAGATTACATAGGTAGAGCATTATGTTCATCCAGTTCATCAATTACTCATAAAAATTATTTCGGATTTAAATATAAAAGCTAAAAGCACATTTGGAATCAACAATACCAAGTGAATCACTGCAGACAAAAATGTCGATGACTTGTGTATGACTGTCATGATTCTAAGAATTGTAGTTTCAGAATATCGATATAATACTGTTATCGTTACTGTTACATTTAACCTACCATACCTACTTGTAAATACAGCTCATAACAAAATAGGCTGCACATAATATAGCGCAGTGGGGGTTGCCCTCGCCGTTACCACTGCTCTAAGTGTTGTGGGTATGATCCCCACATGGGCCAAATACTTGTGTGATCCACAAATAGTTGTGCCGAGTCTGGGTGTTCTTTGTGTCCATTGTTTGAATGTTAGTAAAGTCCCTGCGAGACAAGACTTCCTAGTGCTCGACTTTTAAATTTAAAAAACACCTTTCGTTTGAGTTCTTTAGGTAGGTACTAGTCTTTGAAACCAAAATAATATTTATGTTAAATAATCGTTTTCGAACCAAGTTTACCGACATAGCTCGCAGAATAAGCAAGCTGATGTGGCAATGGGCTGGCCATATCTGTAGAAGGACCGATGGCTGTTGGAGCAAGCGAGTTCTGGAGTGGAGACCACGACTTGGTAAACGTAAGGTAGGACGACCCCCGGCCAGGTGGACCGATGACCTGAGAAAGGTAGCTGGGTCAGGCTGGATGCGGAAGGCGGAAGACCGGATGTTGTGGCGAAAAATGGGAGAGGCCTATTTCCAGCAGTGGACTGCGGTGGGCTGATTGATTGATTGAATCGTTTTCTATAAGGCGAATAGGTACCTATTATAATTCACTGAAGGTTTTTAAAGCAAGGTGTCAACGTAAGTGCTTAAACATAAGCGCTTAGATAGACGTTTGATAGAGTCCTACTATGCGCTTTGTACCGAACGTTGCTTGCTTATACTTATTGCAAATTTGGTATATCACTATCCGCAAACAATCTGGCTACTTGCAATTCTCTACTTATCGTACTCTATTTCACAAAGAGTGAAGTAAATGTTACCGTAACTATATAAATTTAGTTGAAGATAGCATTTCTAAAAACATAAAGCATTTCTGGACCTTCATAGCAAACAGAAAGAGTAACGCAATCCTGCGGCTAGTGTGTACCTTCGGGAAGCATCATCCGGTGATGCTGCGGATATATGCAATTTATTTGCCTCTCATTTTAGTTCCGTGTATGAACCTACAACTTTCGATCCTACTAAATGGTTACCCTATAATGTTTATGCAGATAAGGCATCCTGCTTATCTAATATTTACCTGTCTGAAGAACTCATTTGCTCACAATTAAAATCATTAGATTCGTCTTAGAGTGCTGGGCCTGATGGCTTACCACCCAGTTTTTTTATAAATACTTCTAAACACTTGTGCACTGCCTTACATAGGTATACCTAATATTAAGTAAATGTCTCGGGGAAGGTAACTTTCCGACTATCTGGAAGCGTGCATTCATGACTTCTTTATACAAAAAAGGCGTTAAGGCAAATGTTAAGAATTATCGCCCCATCTCCATCTTATCCACATTATCGAAGGTCTTTGAGAGTCTTGTATACGGTGCTATATATCCTCAGATCTACTAAATTATCATACCCGAACAACATGGCTTTGTCAAACGCCGATCAACTACGACTAATCTTATGATATTTACTAATTACTTGTTTGAGAATATGGATCGACGAATTCAGGTAGATACTGTGTATGCAGACTTTCAGAAAGGTTTTGACAAGGTTGATCACGCGCTGCTTAAGAAGAAAATTGCCTTTAATGGTATACGCGGTAATCTGCTTAGATGGTTTGCTTCATATATTTCTAATAGGTCTCAGATAGTTGTCAATAAAGGTTATGAATCCGACTCTATATTGGTAACATCAGGAGTTCCGCAAGGATCCATATTAGGACCGCTTTTATTTGTTTTATATATCAATTATATTAAAAATTGCTTTATAAATTCACACTTTTTATTATATGCCGATGACATAAAAATTTACAGACCCTGCAGAAATACTCATGACTGTTTACTACTTCAAGACGATCTTAATATACTTTACTCGTATTGTATTCAAAATAAACTCTTTCTCAGTTTACCTAAATGCCACTCAATCACATTTACCAAAAACAAAAATAGGATCAACTTTGATTATTCCATTAATGGTGTGTGTTTGAATAAGACTGATTTATGCCCGGTTTCTGAAGTTCTCAGATAACTTCTCACTAACTATTGATTCGTTAAGTTAAGCTTAGGATAAACGTCGGTTAACTGCTACTGCGTTTCTGAATGCCATAGTCTACCACGCGGGCCACTGCGGGTTGGCAGACTTCACATACCTCCGATAACATTATGGAATACTCTCAGACATGCAGGTTTCCTCACGATGATTTCTTAAACGTTAAATCGAACAATAACTAATTATTTAATACGCAAATCACTTCGAAAAGTCAGAGGGGCGCGTCTTGATCGAACTCGAGACCTCTGCGTGGCAGTCTAACGTAACGTCCATGTAAAAAGCTACATAAAATATATTATATATTTACTTAGCAATCAATGTATACCTAACATTTGAAAGCGTCGAATCCCGCGTCTAAAGCTCCCATAATACTTGTCATTATTTTTAGCGCGCAGCCGCGGCGCGCGCACTCGCGCAGCTACACCTTACAACAAAATATTATGCTCGTTTAGTTAGTGATAGTGTTAAGATATACAATATACAGTGAAATGTGCGTTTTATGACAAAGGCTCAAACATGGATCACTTTAGGCGCCGCCCGCGGTACAAACTTCGAAGGGTAAGACAGACATTTCAAAAGCGTTTTTAGGTTATGTTACGTATAAATATAGCAGTAATTAGCCTTGCCAATCATCTTAATCATCATTGTCATTAATTATAGATGTTTTAAGTGATTTTTAGTGTTATATTTAAGTTTTTTTTAAATAACTAATCTGTGTACGTGTCAGTTAGTGTTGCCAGACTTGTCAGACGTGTGGCCTTGTGTTGCCAATTTGTAAGCGTTAATTGTACACTACTAGTACGGTTCGTACGTAGTGTCGCGGCTTTTATATATGTGTATCGTCTGGCGTAAGATCAATGTAAGAACAGGCAAGCTATGGTCGTTACGTATATTATAATAACTAAGAGTTATCAATATTGCCATTTATCAAAAGCTACGTGACTGGTGACGAGATCGTCTATAAGCGTCAATTCCTTTAACACCGAGTTATTGCAATTTTCATTTAATAAAAGTTTCGAACCACGTTTGGAAACGTCAAATAGGTACACCCGTAGATTTAGTATTAGAGTATATATGGGTACCTACACCAAAAGACACTAGCGACAAAGTCTGTCATAATTGAACTAATTCTGACACTAATGACAGTGACCTTTACCGCGCTTTCAAACGCTAAAATAAAGCTCACTTCTCAAATCTTATAATAACTGCTAGATATTATAAGAACTTTAAAGTGAAACAAAACTCAGCTTCGTAAGGTCAAAGTTTGCGATATGACAAAGAGAATGCCTGATTTCATGAATGGTGGGTGACTCATCGTAGTATGTATCGGCTCCGTACGCCGGCGCATAAACATTTAAGAGTTCAATGAAATATTTGTTAGTAAGCTTTGTATGATGCAAATACCTAAACAATTGAGTTTATAACGAACATTTCTACTTTCCACTTCACGAATCTTGGAAAAGCCGTCATCTGGCCAACATTTACAACAAATATTTGTGAGTCATCATTAATACCTACAGTAACCTCGATAATCGAAAGACCGAACCTAACCGAATCTAAGCATCTTTATTTAGGTCAAGTCTGATTCCCGGATCGATTTAGGTTTTGGTATTTCCTATTCAAAAACTGGAGTTTAGCAACGTCATATACGTTGTCAGACTTCATTCTGCTATTAAGATTTTTGATAGTTAGTAAACAACAATAGGCACTCCTGCTACAACATGGAAGCTCATATATATATGAGTACCGACCAAGGGATGATTTTTTAACCGAGATCAGGTAACTTTTATCTGAGAAATAAATATGGCGGATTTTTATACAAAACCTGTCAAAACGTCCAACATATTCTCCAAATAAACGTTAAGTGGTGATTAAAATTGGCCCAAATGTGGGTGTAATGCAGCTCCGATCTACTAGCTCCTACCTATTCGGATCCTCGAAATAAATTGGGTTGTTGGTGCTTCTGTGTAATGTAAAGAAATAACAATAACATACTTGCGTAAACTATACTTTGTCAATAATTCGATATTATACATACATATATCAAGCGCCATCAATGTACTTGAGATTCCAACACGGTATAGGCCTTTGTTGAAGTGCTCTCGGATAATTGAGTGTCGTCGTAAAGGTCACGTGGACCCTCCAGCGAGATCGCCTCTTGGCAGACCTTGCTAGTCAGTGATTTTGTTATTGTGGAGTATCAGTGTCAGCGATTTAATCTGTCGAAACATATAATAACAGACATATTTAAAAAAATATTGTGTTTGACCACCGGTATGCCACTGCGACCCAAAAGGTTAATTAAATTTGGTATTTACTGTTTTTGCCAGAGATAATAAATTGATGGTGTTTTGTTTTTATTATGTTTCTTCTATTGTGTCTCTGTCATAGCAATTGATGTTTATTTCTTTCTTGTAGTAAACTGTAGCAGTCGCTTATGATCAATGTTGTTTCTATTACAAAAACTAGGTAGGTATAATAATATCTAGTTTAAATCCTGTAATTAGGGGCTTAAGACTGTGACGATTACATGACTATATGAATATTGGTATTCTGTGCAATACCTTATTTTTAAATGTAAGCTAAAAGCTTTTTTAAATAAACATATATGACACACTACAACAATCTAAAATCAGATTGTCATTAAGCCTACGTACCGTTTACATTCTTATGTTCCATGCCAAATACATTTACGGAAATGAATCACGGACCTTCGAGAATGAATCAGATGAACATGCAGTTCAAGGTGTTTAATAATTTCTTTTTGCATAATTAGCTAACAGTGTTGTACATTTATAAACTTTGCTGCAAGTAATAATAGCAACAAAACTTTTTTATTTACAACAAATGACAAGAAATAATAGAAAACAAACACATAACCCGCCTGATGGTACTCCGTTACCTTCGCCTATGATCGCTTGCTATATATGGGTTATCACTAGTGCCTTGCTAACACTAACGTTAAACGTAACATACTGATTACAATTAAAATATCAATTTCTATAAAGAGAACGTAATTAAAATAAGGTCAATCCTAATCCTAACTAATATTTTAAAAGCGAAAATGAGTTTGTTTGTTACCTTTTCACGCCTAAACCACTGAATCGGTCATCCTGAAATTTGGCATATACGTTGTCAAATTTACAGAAACGGACATAGGCTACCTTTCATCCCGAAAAAAATTACTGTTCTCGAGGAAAACAACAATAACGTTCTTATGATAATAGACGGCGCCACGTGTCATTCGAATTATGATTGAATTATATTATTACAAGCAGAGTACAACCCGAATTGATTGTCAAATTCTAAATTAACGCGAGCGAAGCCGCGGGCAAAAGCTAGTTGCTTTTATAAAGCAAATAATTGTTGTAAAGTAAATGGCGATAATTGTTAAAATCTATTGACCTGAACCGCCGGTATATCAGATACACTTAAAAAACTTTGGGTCTCGCGTGGATATGCGTTCCTAAGTTGTAATATGATCCACACATAGTTGTTTTGATTCTGGGTTTTCTTGGTGTCCGTTGAAACAAATGTTTGTGTTATAATCTGTGAGTTGTTAAAAACAAATGTTTATGTTATAATCTATGTGGTATTTCGCGTCGGGTGTTACTGTTACAAAATCGCTGTGCTTCCTTCCTCGCTACCATTGAAGCCGCACCGCGCGGTCCCCTCGAGTAGACAGGTCCACTTGATCGTGCCCGCGTCGAAGATGTTGCATTGCTATTTTCCTTAGTGCCCTATATTTTAAAGGCCTTGTATATTGTTTAGTTATTTATAAGCAACACGACATCGCCGTAAATTAGGTAAAGTTTAAATAGCTTCGACACGCGAAACTATGTCAATCACAACGTTTTACGTTATAGACGTTAGAATTGCTATAATGTATGCTCGTTTTTAGTTATTTGTTTAAGCTTTATCAAGAATTACTTACACATTGATACAATAATTGTATTAGAATGCATACATGCATGTATTTATATATAATATAAGTACATATAAATTGTTAAAAGTGTAGGTACTAGACCTACATTTCTTCACCTATGTTTAAGTTTCAAGTAATAGAAGACAACCCTATTGTTACGAAGGATAGTTCTAGACTCGGCTTTTTGTTATCTTGTCAGAAAACTCACTCAAGAGTTAATCTTTAGTAATTTTTGAAATGGTTGAAACATAAGTACCTTCAGACTGGAAATTATTAGGATTATAAAAAACAATAGATTGAATAATTTATTAAGGCTTTATACCTAAAGTACTAAACGGGTTGATTACGTTCCCTTGGTCACATAAACCATCCCACCGTACAGTCAAAATAATGTAATAATAATCTTTATGTTCTATTGCGAAACTGGAATCGCTTGTATACATACAAAAATGGTTATAACATCGAAAAGAAATTTTCCAATAGCAATATCAATTGTAACGATTTTCTTCAGACTTCCTACAGACGCCGCTGCCTTCTATATAAACCTTTATGTTAAAACGAAAAACGTTTATGTTAAAACGAAAATCATCTTTCGATACATTACTATAAAGTCTATATTCGATCGTACAATACAATCTTAATAATTGCACCCCAAAGCCTTGTACAATATACGGTATATGAGTGCTGCGAATATAACAATCGATGTCATCCCCAATGTGCCTATACTCGGTACCGGCCATCGTATTTATTGCTGATATATATGTTTCTTTTTATCCGACTGCGCGACGCAAAGAAGGGAAATGTATTTATTTATATTTAAAACTTTATGCACAAAATAGTACATCGGCGGACTTAATGCCACGGGCATTATCTACCAGTCAATCGTTGGGTGATGCAGAAATAAAAAGTAGTAGGTGCATACATTAGGATGAAATATACATTTACATATACTAAGCATATTTTTATACTGGTTTGTATATATTGTGTAATATATCGTTTTTATTATGATATTCTTTAGTACCTATAATAATACTTAATAAAAAATTTAATATAATAATATGTAGGTATATTATTATACTAAATTTTTTATTACGTATGTACCTACGAATTATATTATAGTTGAGAGGAGTTTGATAAACTGTCAAGGAGGAGAGCACGTACTTTCACCTTGAAAGTGTTACGGTTTGTGGACATCCTGACTTCATGAGGGAGCGCATTCCATAGTAAACCGGACTGGCCGAGGAACGAATAATGTAGGAAACCAGATGTGTAGGAGAGACAAAGTAAAAGGAGGCTATTGGAAGAATGAAGATTTAAATCGTGACTGGCACATAGGTATTAGAAAAGGCAGGTTAAATAATGGAGCATTTGGTGAGGTTAGTATAGAAAATAATGTTGTAAGACCACGCAAACTACGGCGTTGACGAATGGGTAACCATTTTAAAGTGGATCTATGGGATGAAATATGATCATATTTACGAAGATTATAAATAAATCGAATGCAGTTATTTAGAAGTCGGTTATGTTTATTGAGTAGATCTGCATTCAGGTCATAGTAACACACATCACCATAGTCGATTAAGGGAAATATCAAAGTCTGCATAAGCATTATTTTTGTCTTAGATGGGAGAAAATTCTTCAGGCGATACAAGGCGCGTAGCGTTCCAGTTACTCTCTGACTAACTAGTAACCTGAGCTTGCCAATTTAAATTGGAGTCAATGTGTTTATCAGTCAGTCTATGTATGTATTCATGTTTGTCCCTTCGTGAGGGAATGCGTGAGCTGATTTTGATAAGTCTTGCATCAATCGAATAGGATTACCTATGTTAGCTACTTACCTATGTTTTGATTTTGTCCATTAGGTACTTTACACACAAGAGCAAATAACAACCAAAATAAATATTTTTGTGGTAACAGTATCGAAGACACTTTGTTCTATAATTACTTAAGACATTTAGCATATTATTACAATATAATAATATATTACAAGTAATAACTGTGTGGTAGGCCAACGTTAAAGAGTGACATATGCTATTTTTATCTGAAGTATGTAAATGTAAGTTATAGTTTAGATATTTTTCAGTCAATGTTGTGCAAACTACATAACACAAATTTTTACGAAATTTGGCACGAGGATAATAAATCCAATTCATATCTGGATATACATATTAAGAAAATACTTTGCATCCCTCAAACCGTTTAGATTTTTTGTTAATATAAGTTTCAGTTTTTAAAAATGATAATAGATGGCGCTGTCATACTTATTGTAACAATAAATTCAGAAGGTGTCTAGGATGAATTTGAGTTGATAAATAAAAATACAACAAGGGCTGTAATCCCTGGCCCATGGAATGCTTCCAAAACAATTGAAATAAAAATCACTTGGGTTCTTAAACAATTTGGAGTTGTTCTGGGATCCGAGTTATAGAGATTTGACCCGTCTGGGGATGCAACATAAACCCGCAACAGGAGCATTTAATATGCCAAGGTAGTTACTTAAAACCGTGCCCCATGTGTTCCGTAAAGCTCTTGCCAACCTAAGAATTTATTTATAAAATGTACTTGAGCTTTGAAAATATATTAAAGATACATTATTTAATATCGAAATATTATATGTTTTACAGCCATGGTCACAGAAAGGCAGTTTCTCCGTGACCGCTGCCTAAGCAACCAAAACGTCGTGAAAAGGAACTTTAATAGTTTAAAGAAACATAACAATAGTATCTTTTAAAATCATCTGGTAAAATCCATGTTAATTAGTTTAATCCCAGTTCTTTATTTGCTTGTATAAGATCCAGAAAGTTGTTAACAAAAGCATTCAGCTCTTAATCTGCCTTTCATTTTGGAATGCAAATACTACATGTTTACTAATAACATTAACATTTTCAATTTCACATTCGAACAAAATAAGTAATAGGTACATATTGAATTCACAAAGTGTCCATCAAATAATTAATAACGTATGGTGTCTCATTGCGAGGAAGCTTCTTGTTTCTTTCACTTTACTTTGTCTATTGCAAAACAAAAGGTCTGTCCCTAACCATTATGTAACATCTTATCTCGCCATGCCTTGCCATTTCGGTCACATATTGCGGAAACTCTATTGTGGAAAATCGTTGTTAGTAATACAACTAATACAGAAGACAAGAGAGTTCGTGGCCGATGAACAACTAACTGCAAATAACTAAATTATCAAACTATTTAGTTAGTGCTTGGAAAATGGCAAGGTTCAATACCTTGCCATTTAATTTACCGATTAACACATATTACCATCATCTGTCTGTCATAATCTAAATTTTTTGCACTGAGATGACGTACATATAGTACCTAAAACTTTTATTAGTAGATGTATCTAAACTCGCAAATGACCCTAAGAGGAAAGAAGTGTCTGTTCCTTTCTTTTCATTAATAAGTATTTGATAGTGTGTAAGACTATCGTAGAAGAGTAACATTTTATTGTCCTTAGGACTTTTAGACTACCATACATGGAACAATTACTCATTGATCTGGGGTGGTAGGTTCACATAGTCAATTATGCAGTAACGGACGTTATTGCAATCTTATGTTACGGGACAATAGCAGAGAGCCATATAGAGTGTATAGATCTATCTTCTTTTTGTAAAATAAGATTACAATAATATAATATTACTATAGCAAATAGCGACACGGCTCTCATGATTTACAATGTCGACAACGAGATATCTATTTTTAGATAAGACTATAATCACCAGAGAATCTTTTTTCCGTTGCATATTTCTTGACCACACTGTGTAGGCTCTCAAAATGGAAATTATATTAATAGATATACTCACGCCTATTTCGCGGCACGGTAGGTAGAGACTATGGATTTTTACTCGCTACAATTCTAGCATATCTCACTTCTTTCATTCGCTTTCATAACGGTATCTATCTGTGCCGGCTTGTCGATGTAAAATACTCTTGACCTGAACTTTGCCCAGAATGTTCCCCATCTGGTCAAATAACATTGTCCTAAGGGCTGATTTTTCAATCGTCAGAAGTTTTATATTTGGAATATATTTGACGCCTTGACAGCTATTGTTTAGAAAA
Source organism: Catocala sponsa (assembly GCA_963564715.1). NCBI lineage: Eukaryota > Metazoa > Arthropoda > Insecta > Lepidoptera > Erebidae > Catocala > Catocala sponsa. Next base: position 8,666,840 of record OY751331.1, read on the forward strand.
TATGTCAAACCGCCAAGCATCATGATAATATTAAGACTAAAAGGAACTTTACAAAGTATTAATATTATTAATGTATTATTATTATTAATTCCTTTTAATATAAACGTAACACATTGCTCCAAACACTACGAAACTGTGTACTACGATATCCGCATTACATTGACAGACACGGAACAACAACACGCACCTGTATCGTTACATGGCTGGGCGCGCGTGCATGCAGCGTTCGTTGACCTTAACACCGCGAGTAATGGAGCGAAAGCTCACGTTTAGGTCGGAAGTAGTGTACACGCGAGTTTAGAGTGCGAACTTTGAGCGATTCTGTATTTGAACTAGTATTTTTGAAGTGAAAACTTCTTTAGGCGCGTTGAGCACTTCTTGTGAACAAAAATCATAGAAATCGCGTCATCGTCACGATTCGTCATCGTCACGCTTCCACACTTTCCATTTTTGAATTATTTTAGAATATTAACAATATCTCAGAAATGGTGTGTCCTACGCAAAAAATAACGAAATTTGACCCCTTAATAACTCCTAAAAGAGTATCAGGAATCCGACCCGACCTTCTTCTTTTTTTAAAAGAATTGTTTATGGTCAAGGATTAAAGTTTTCACTTCTATCGGCAGTCCCAAAAGACTGCCCCAATTTTTTTATCGTATTTTATTTATATTTAACAATGGCTATAAGGAAGATATTTTTAGAACCTTATTAATATAAAAACGTTTAAAGTTTTAACAGATGTTTAGATAGTTGATAGATGGATTTGTTAGTCAATCACGCGTAAACCGTTAATCGTATTTGTATTCAACCTGACACAGATAAACCCTGGGTAAAGTCCTGGATTAAAATATAGGATATCTTTATCCGCGATCAAAAAAAAGTACTATAATAGTTCGTAGTTTACCAGCCATGTCTATTCTCACCAAAAAATTATTAGCCCTTTATATTCTCTCTAAATATTCAATTAAAATCATCTAAAATGCTAAATAGACAAGCTGTAATCCATTAATCCTACGATTATAATAAATTATTAACATAAGAATACCATTAGCTCGGTGTATGTCCACTTAATTACTGTCGCTTTATTGGATTGTCCCATAGTGACGTCATTACTGCCATATTGCCCCACATACCGCTCAAATTACTAGATATTACGAGCTGTATGGCATTTTAATCGTGAGTGATGCTTGTGTTTTAGATTGAATTGAGCTTGAACTTTCAAACACCAAAGCCATCAACATCAATAAACTCTATGCTGTATATGCATAACTATGATTTTTACGATTGGTGTTATTCATATGATTACTTAATTCTTTTTTAAATAAATTGGTATAAATATAATATTAGTATCAACGAAAAAAAATTATTCTGTGAATTATAGTTATTACATTTTGAACATCACATTTATAGTTTACGTTAAAATGGCATTAAATAGGTTAGTATATGGTACTCTTATTTTATTTGAGGACAGTGGGTTGCGAGTTATGAGTATTTTTGTTCACGCCTTCTGTTACATGTATAAAGGGCTAGGTAACCTAACCTCATCACTTGCACAATGGGTGGAAACATATCACGAGAAAATTGATTGAAAGTCTAGATGTCTTAATGATTTAATCACTGCCGCTTAAAATAATTAGACTAAACTTTTTTGTCACTAATTTTGATCACGGTTGGCAATCAAAACATCGAGACTGCGCAGAGACTAGTCATATGATAATACCTATACAAGTTAGTGCGCAAATACAAGCGAACTCTCTATTTTCTAACTCTCATAATGGGATGAAACAACAATCCTAGGATTAGCGATTAATCAGTCGCTGGACCATCGGCTTTTCGTACTGCCAAGCATCATTATGCTTGGCAGTACGAAAAGCCGATGGTCCAGCTGTAACATATGAGCTTATATCTAAAAAATACTTAATATATTATATAAGTTAATAAAACCATTTAAAAATTAATATTTTTAATATATAATTGATTTATCCTATAAATAAATAATTATCAATAAATAGTTTTAAAAGCATTAAATTTTTAAATGGTTTTATTAACTTATATAATTACCTATTTTGACTTAATATTAATAATAAATTAGCATTAAAGTATGTAATATGTTATTTTCCCGCATCTAAAGAGCCTAAAAACCATTTAATAAATACTGTATTACGTCACTACTGCTTCAATAGATGGCGCTGTACGTTTGTTTACCGCATAAGGGAAACCGCCAACAAGTTTTTTATAATATTTACAGAAACTGCTGGTTGCAATACATTGTAAAGAATCAACAACGTGCATAAAAAAATAAAATTGCATTCGAGATGCAAAATTCATTGTTTTTTAACATTATGGCCTCAAGTGTAACCACACCCTTTTGTTACACGACCTCTATACGACTAAAATACATCTACATTTATATGACAGATAAAACGATTAAGCCAAGTGTCGCGACAACACAAGCTTGTAAAGTGGCACCGTAGTTTAGCGTGTGTGCTACCCACCGTGATGGTCTGGCGTCGCAACTAGGTCAGCGACGTCGCCGGCGCGGCGGCGAGCATCGATCCGGGCCACGCGCATGCGCACAATACCACACGCAAATATCATCCTTATCAACTCACCACAAGGTTCATTGCACATTACACCTAAAATGGAATGTTTTACCGCATGCCAACTACGAACTTAAAGCCCGTAACCACGTTACAATTTCGCTTCCAATCTATCGGGACGACCGACGGAGTATGATAAATTCGGATACCCAACTTCGCCATACACTCACCAATCTCATACCCTGTCGGTCGTGCCGATTAATTGGCACGAACATCAAGACGTGAATGCGGGCTTTTTACACCACGCAGTGGTCGTAACTCCTTCGTACATAGACTTAGAGCTCATTTTCCTTTCGAAGTTTAATTTGTTTATGCAAGCCTTGTTGCGGCTCGTTTGGACCTTATTAGAAAGTTTTAAGGTTGATCTTTAACTGTATAGTGGTTGTTATGTTATGGAATTATAAAATGAGCTGCTGAAGTAGTTTGTGCAGGGTAATTTTGTGAAAAGTAAAAGCGTGGCATCGTCCCACGGATCGCAAGCGCCTTTTGTTGGGAGTAATGTAAAAATAGCGTTCTGTACTCATTTATGTCGGTTTTAAAGAAGATTCTTAAGATTGTACACTTGCAATTTAATTATAATACAAGGATTAACTTCGGTTATAAGTTTAGCTTAGCTAAATTTATTCTGTTTATCAAGGCAAACTATTATTTTGATACGGAATTAAAATGCTGAAATTGACGTCTATAATTTAATCCACAGATAATCTAGGGTCAGCGCAGGTTAACGGTTCGGGCGGTCAACGGCTTAATTTGTACTCAGTACTAGTGTGTATCCTGTGCTTATACTATATAAATTTTGACGGATGATTTTAGTCTGGTACTTGACCCCGTACCATCTTTGAAAGCAATTGGAAAATAGGGAAAAAGACTTATCTCTCTTTAATCTCGACTACATCTGGTTACATATAAGTAAGTACATTTAAATTAAATATTTAATGGAATTATTTAACGTTACATGGAATATATTATTAAATAACTGAATTATCGGCAATGCCTATATTTTTCTAGCTTTCACCGTCAGTTAGCAGTTTTAAAAAGATTACCCACAGCCGTGAATTTTGCCGGGATAACAAGCAGCATATCTTACTCTCTGAGTCATAAACTATCGCTACTCGTATTTAAAAAATTACGCCGATACGTTCTTGTTCTTATTACAATAATATAAACCAATAGACACTTTCACATTGATAATATTAGTAACAATGATACACAGTTTTCTTTAAAACCAAATGAAAATGAACGAGATTCAATAAAAGGTGAAAATCGAGTTCGAAAGTTCAGAGCTTCGGAGACGAGGTGGCAAGGTTCGAAGAACTTTGTGCTAAGTCACTAATGACCTTGCTCGCAAACAGGCACCCTGTGGCGCTCTATCGACTGTTTTTAGTACAGGTTACGGAAAACACATGAACTTTTACTTGAAAAAGAATTATATTGTAAATATTGATATTTGGCTTTATGACAGTAGGTATCTGTTATTTATTTTAATGAAAATACTTTAAATAGAAGTGTAAGCCTAGATATATTTTATACCCGTCACAAAAAATGTATAATACCAACATGATAGTCATAGGATGTTTTATGAAAAACATTACTGTATTTGACTGCCTTGGTGGCGCAGCTATAGTAAATGCAACAGTTATGCATGCGGTTTAGGATTCGATACTTAGTTTGGGCAAAATATTTTCGGGTTTATATGTCAAGAAAGACGGCTTCGATGGCGTAGTGATTAGTGTAACCGACTGCTACGCCTGAGGTCGCGGGTTGGATTCCCGCACAAGTCAAACATTTGTGTGCATGAACATGGATGTTTGTCTTGGTCTGGGTGTTTCTATGTATAATATGTATGTATTTACAAAAAAAAACTATATATATATATATGTTTATCCATTGTCTAGTACCCATAGTACAAGCTCTGCTTAGTTTGGGCTAGATGGTGTTGTGTGTATGTGATAGAATACTATATTATTATAAGAAATTCTCAGGCTGCACGGAGCTTGGAACAGTGCCCGGAAACACAACAATAGGCTCTGAAAATCAGCTCTGTCTATTTCTTTGAGAATATAGACGTGAGTCTATGTATGTATGTTTAATTATACCTACTATAACGTTTGTGATACATCAAAAACAAAATCATTGCTTAGACATCGTTAAGTGTATATAAAACGATTAGAATATTTTATCAATGAGCAAAATTATAATATATTATAGATTGACAATAAATACAAAGACTGGAAACCAATAACTGTTGACAGCTAACAAATATTAGTATAATAACAAACGTGATGACGCTATGAATTAAATTATTTAATATTTGTAATTGGTTACTCTAAAATCCTGCATATCTTCTGCAGGAAACTTGCTCTGACTGTTCATCAACCAAATGCGATCGTAGTTGCAAGTAAGGCATGCTGGAAAATATACCACACAACTCTTAAACATTGATCTAATCTCGTATAACAATACTGAGATCTGAGAGGTTACGAGGAGAAGGCAATTGCAAACTAAAAACAAACATAGTACAATTCTTTTAGGAAACGCTAATAACAAATCGAAATGAAAAGTAATAGTTACATTTACTTTATAAAATAATTAATCTTTGTTAACAATATAAGGTTATATATATATAACTTCTTTTTCATAATCATAAGATAAATGACCTCTAGAAATGCCCACGCATGGTCTACGGCACACCGACAGTGCTACGACCTCTACAGAAACGCTACGGATCGCGTAGCAAATTCGTAGGGTTGTGGTGGGCGTTTATATATGTACATACATGCATTAATGTATTTGCTAACTGATTTAATGTTTCGTCAACTTTTATATTGTTATCACAGCTTTTGAAAGGATCGATAGAGTTACTATTTACGCCTACGGTTTTGGAGCATTGATAAATTACGTAAACTGAGATATAGCATTAAAAGGAATTTTGAAATGGATGCTGTGCTTAAAACGCACAGTCACAAATTAGTATTTTCGCTTTATATTATTCTTCTCTTCTTTTATATTATTGGTATAGATTATAATTATATAATATTGCTTTCTGAGAAAATGAAACTGCGATTCGCTCGCATATAGTCTTTCCCTATTGAATCCCCCTGAAGAATGGTGATACGATTTAAGGAAGTATGGTGTCATAGATTTTTCCAGAACAGTCAGAATACCTAGTGTAAGTTTGTTTTACGTTAACATGATTGACACGTTTATGAGGTTCAATGCTCCAATTGACCCGCTCCAAGCTACTAACCAATCAGAGAGCCAAACGCGGTAAACGTTTCAATCGTGTTAACGTAAAAACAACTCGCACTAAGCACGCTGATCTATTTTAACTTTCAAGTCTTTACGGCCTCCACCACCTCTTAATTCATAATTGTCGCAATCTTAGGGATGAGACGAAGTACACCTTCCGCGGATCGTGATATCTCGTTTTCGTGTCTGCACGTAACAATATTTTAGAGACAGCGGTCTCTCTATTCTCCTATCTCCTTGCAATTGACTCCTTTACGTATTCCACGGTACCAGCTCACCGTAAGATGAATTGATCACAAATGCGGGAGACGTACTTGAAATAAAATATTAGTATAAAAAAAGTTATATTGAATGATGTAAAGTCCAAGATCCCACACTGGAATTCTCTGTGTCGTGGGCTTCAACCTTTTTCAATCCTTTATGTATAAAACAATTTAGAGAAAGTACTCGTCATCACATCAGACATAAATCAATGACACAACACAAAATGTTCAATGATAAAGTGCTCGTGGAACGTGTAGTATTACAGAATGATATTGGTATGAGTCACAGCACGCGGAAACTCGCTTGTAACTCGTAACCAGTGGCCTTGCGAGACGCATTAGTTGTGCGGAACATTCCCGTCATAATTGTGTAGTGGCGAGTTCAGATGCGTGACTGTAGTGCGACTGGAAAGTCTTGTGAAAAATACTAAGCTATTTTTTAAACTAAACTTCAACGTAGTAACGTGCTTAGGGTATTGAATAAGATAAAACTGTGCAATATTTAACGGAAAATAAAGTGAATTTCACATCAATCCAACTTATTAATCAACTTTTTTTTAATATTACCATAACATACATACATAGTCGAATGCCTATATCCGTGAAATCGTATGCAAAGTTGTACTACATCCATTTTTTATCTATTGCTATAGTAATAGGCTCCACGTGATAGAGGCGGACCTATTGTCACCTACCAGCCACTCTGCCCGACTGGGTGCAGCTTCTGAAATTGACCTATCAGAATAACCTAATAACACTGCTTATTAATATAGCCATATTCAAACCTTATCAGTCGTACTCACTACCGCTGTGCCACCGAGTCAGTGTGGGAAAACTCTTTATTTTAAATTTCATTTAAATTTTGGAGTGGAGATAATTAAATAAAAAAGGCATGCTAGTGTTAAATTGAATGCAGCACCTTCTGCGCTAAAATTATTATAGTGCATACCTGTGTATACTAATACAAGTGCACTCTCTATTTCCTAGCTCTCATAATCCCAAAGGACGGTAATCCAACACGAACCGAGAGAAACCATTCGCAGAACCAACGGTTTAAATTTATAAGTGTAGTCTTCTACAAAATCATTAGAAAATATACATTATAGCGATATACTCGTATATTCAGCGAAAGAAATCTATGATTTTTTAATCAGGTTATGTTATGGATACAATCATAATATAACCTTTTCTATTAGTTATGCGACGAACCAGGGAAGACGAAAAAGTAATGTGAGTAGATTGGAGATTTGAGGACAATTTACACTATCCTATTTCCAGGTGACCTACTGTTGTTTAATGCTCCCATTAAAATTGTATTTGAATGCCCATAATTTAGATGCTGATGTATTTACGACTATTTAGTCGTACTGTGTAGACTTTTCTTAATTTTGTTGTAAGATATCATTCGTCAGAAAAATGTGTCAAACGCTAAACAAATTTAAATCCTAATCCTAATCCTAAATAATATTATAAAAGCGAAAATGATTTTGTTTGTTTGTTTGTTTGTTACCTTTTCACGCCTAAACCACTGAACCGATCATCCTGAAATTTTGCATATACGTTGTCAGGTGTACAAAAACGGACATAGGCTACCTTTCAACCCGAAAAAAATTACTGTTCCCGAGAAAAACAACAATAACGTTCTTATAATAATAGATGGCGCCACGTGTCTTTCGAATCATGATTGAATTATATTATTACAAGCAGAGTACAACCCGAATTGATTGTCAAATTCTAAATTAACGCGAGCGAAGCCGCGGGCAAAAGCTAGTATTATAATATATTGAAGTAATCTAGGGGTTTGCCGTTAGGACGATCCGAATTTACTATATTTAATAGTAATGAAAATGCAGCGTTTTAGTATTAATTAATATTGTTTATTTTCTACGTCTTGTGTACTAGATATAATCCCGGTATTAAAAATATTAGAACAACGGACACGTAGAATAGCCAAACTAAGACCTACTATTTGCGGATCACACATACGTTTCTTCCGTGTGCAGATCGAACCCATAACACTCGGCGCAGTGGCAGTGGCCACTTAAGCCACTACGCCATCTGTGCAGTCAGATTTGGCAATTGATTATTCATGTGATGAAAATATGGTATTCCCTATCTAATATTTTGGTAACTAGTTAATTCAGTTAGGTATCAAGTTCTAAAATAAATTCAATTTGCAGATATTACAATAGAAAAGTTCAATCTTTCCTCTTGCGCGCTCTTATTTGTTATCAACCGCTTCCCCATTGTGAAATTACAAAAGCAATGGTCTGCAACAAAGCATCTGTCTTCCACTTCCGTGCTAATTACCTTCTTCAGGATCCAACCCTTCGACCTGACTTTATAAACTCCATTCAAGCTACGCACATCAACAGTCAACGCTAAAACATCCCCCTCGCCCTCCCCCTTCCATTATCTGAGGTGACCCACTTGCTCTAATCCCTAATCTTGCTCTCGGTTCGACAACCGGAGTAGAGGCTACGGCCCAGTGGAACCGTGCGCGCGCATCCATTCACCTAACCGAGGGGACCGTAGAGGGGTAGCGTTCGGAGGAAATCGGGGAAACTCGGGCTTATTCGCTCGCGACCGTCGCGCAGGACGGTAGTGTGGCAGCCTCGATGTGCCGCCACCACGGCAGACCACGACGCGATCCCACTGGTGGTCCGAAGTGGCCACCACCTTCCACCATGTCGTAACATGGTGGGATACAACAACCAAGGGAACGGGTACAACAAGTTGTTTACACAGGTGCGCGCGCAGTGTTGTGTTTTGTTGTTGGGTAACAGTGATTGTTGATTTGTGGCTTCGCTGTTGATAAGGGTCGCCATGTCGTAATGTTTACGTAACGGCTGATAATTGTGTTTGTTTGTTTACATACGTCATTGGTATTTTTAGCTAGTTGTGTGCTAAGCAGCTGCTATCTTATGATATAACCTATAAACCCATTAGAGCGCGATATGGTCACGACAAGTTAAACTGGCTAATGCAGTTCAAAGTCAACCTTCCATTACTGTACCTTTTTGCTGCACTTCTTTCTTTGTTATTATCATACAACTAATTGTATTCCTTTACCATATGCATTCAGTAAGAACTTTAATGTATATTTTTCTATGATTTGTATATTGTATATCAAATATCGCGGCATACATATTCTAATAATAAAGTTCAAATAAACATATTATATAAATTCTAAAACAGTTCTAGGAAATAGATTCTATTTCAAATTTAATGTGAAGTTCTGCGATCTGTTCGTTTGTTTGTTCTTGTCAAATTACCCGTAACTGTTTAGTCTAGTACAATCTATGTTATTACATTGTGTTGAAAGTCAGGCTATTAGTCACCTTCAATGTTAGATAGACAATGTTTCATCTTTTATATTTTCACTTTTATATGAATTTTGTTTGTATTTGACAGCCCATGCTCAACCACAGAAAGTTTAGTTATCACATAACCTATCATACAATTTGTTATATTATTTCACTAAACCGCCTCAAAACTCAATACTAACATCTTCTAACAACACGCTTAAATATAAATTTTCTACTAAGGCTACATAGCCTTAATAATAGCTGTATTAATAAATTTAATGAAATATTCAACAGGTTAAATCTTAGTCATGCATATAATAATAATAATATCAGCCCTGTATTAAACTGTCTCACTGCTGGGCACGGGCCTCTTCTCGGTGTGAGAAGGGTTAGGCCATAGTCCACCACGCTGGCCCAGTGCGGGTTGGCAGACTTCACATATCTTCGAGAACATTATGTAGAACTCTCAGACATGGACGTTTCCTCACAATGTTTTCCTTCACCGTTAAAGCAAGCGATAATCAACTATTTAATACGCGCATATGTAACTTTGAACAGACAGAGTAGCGCGCCTTTGGATCGAACTCGAGACCTCTGCGTGTCAGTCTAACGGTTTCCCACTAGGCTATCGTAGCATATCCACTCATTGCAATACGTCAACACATTCGTCTGAAGCTCAATGATGTCTGCGCGCAGAGTTCACTCAATCATGCATACTTACTTATAAATATATTAGGCAAATCTGGGCGATGATCCGTACATCGCTCAAAAAACGTTCTAAATTTGTATATACGAATAAGAACGACACATAAATAACATATTCGAGCGCTAATCTATTTCTTAAATAAATGTTTCTTATATCAATTTTTGTACAGTTATTACTATAAAAATGGGATGCAATGAACACAAACAAACCATGCTACGTCCATCGTCATTCAGCAAGTATCAAGATACTTTATTTACGGAATCAAATTCTCCTTCGATTCAATTGATCTAATAATGTAGCTAAGAAATTGTTAAGTGTTACTGCCGTCAACCTAACGAGCATGGTGCTAATGGAATCCAATTCCTTGGTAGAGATCCAACATCAACAGTGCAGTGTTAATGTCTTAATGCCTGGTTCACAGATAAACGTGTGCGATTTATTGCTCTGTATGTTTCTTAATTAACGCCATTACTGAGAATGAATTTGCATTATCTTGATGGATCATGTGCTGGAAATACGTGACTTTGGAAATAGCCTTGTAAATGTTAGTCAAATAGTTACTATGATCGATATACAGTTTGACATTTAACCAACAATTTAACTACTTCTATATTCTCTATATAGTTTCGTATTATATTTTTTGTTAACTACAGCTTTAAGAAATTGAAAATGTATTCCTATTAAATTCATCCATTCATTCAACGCAGATGAGACGACAGTATTCAATATTCTCTATTTATAAATTGTTTGCAAAATTTATTAGATGTATTTACAATGACAACGACTAGAAACATTACTATTAAATAAACCATAGCGAGCTGTAGTTGTAGTTTAAAAATGGTGTTTCACAAAGATCTGCATTAGGACCACAAAAAGTGCACGTAAAACAAGTATCTAAACGAACGATTCTATAAACTATCGCTATTTGATCTATAGGTGAGGTGATGAAGCGTACTATACCCGAATTTTATAAGAATCTAATATACATAGATCTATTTACGCAAGTTGTTTATTTTTCTATATCTTTTGACGAGCGTGATTATCGGTGGCGAAACTGCGAAGGTTTGTTTAAAATACGCCAAAACTTCTGAAGGTAGAAACGAAAACATACTTCTGCATTGTATGTCTCCGAAAGAGGCTAGCATATAAAATAGTATCCAGAATAGCTTTAAAATGTTGATCACATTTTAAAATAGTATCTTTTAAAAATTGCGATTAATTTTTACCTATATCATGCTTATCATCACTCAGATTATATTATTCTATACAAATTTGCCATCGTTCAAGTAAACTCAAAAACTGGTCTCAGTTGAGATAACCTAAATGTAAGATTATCTAATTGACCAATTAGGAAAAGCTTAGCGTGAAACACGTTTCAAACCATATTTATTGAGATATTATTTTAACCTCCCGGGATAATAATATAATTTTAGTATCCATTATTTCATTCCTGCAACTATATTATAAATATCACGATATTTTTACTCGTGATAATATATTATGCTAATTTGCTTTTATTACTTTGGTTAGAACAGCATGCACACAATAGCAATAGCTGACATAGGACGTCGCAATAGAAGACTATAATATTGTCAAGGACATTATAAATAACTTTGTCGATAAAATCGATTCAGTATATGCCTCGACTGCAAATAATTTGTGCATTATATTTCCGTAGGAGAATTGAGTAGACCAGTGCAATAACGCACATTATTTTTGTATACAGGATGTCCGGTAATTAATGGATAACCTTGAAATGTCTTATAGTAGAACTGATAGCTGTTCAGAAAAAAATATGCATAAAATCTATCCTAACTACTACCTCAGATATGTTTTTTTTTAATTACCATATATAACTTTCTTGTACACTACGACTATAAATGAATGAATTCCATCGGTATTTTGTTGTTTTATTATTAAACACTAATTATGCTAATAGATAGACAGTCAAAAATATGACTAGCTATTGCACATCTTTCTCTTTTTTTTTCTGAACAGTCATCAGTTATAAGACATTTCAAGGTTATCCATTAATTACCGGACATCCTGTTTAATATAAGCGTTATTATAATACATACCCTAAACAATGTCCTTAAATAGTTATTGCACTCGTTCAAGCTTTGATCAAACATTAGACGAATCAGCTATTTCCTTCACCAAATTGTGTTGTTTATGAATGTTTTAACTACTTTAATAATAGTAGACATTTTCAAATCGTTTTTTAAATAGGTAATGGCTATTTTATGTTATTTCCATTACTAGCGTTGTGTGCGGCCCGGTTACTATAATCAAGAAACGAGTTGTTTTACTTATACAACAGTTAATTTTTGGCACATATTCTATGAAAATTATGTCAAAATTTAATTGTCCATGGTTGAAACGACTAGTTTCTTGATTTAAAAACCCGACCTATCTCCAATACATTATCATTTCGAGTCAATGTATGATATGGTGCCCTGTTGCCATCTTTTTTAATTGTCGTATTGATATACAGTCCCTTTCTAACTATGTATATCTTGTACAATCCACGCGTCTTATCTTAGGCCTTTTTCTGTCCATATTAAGTATACATAATTATGTATATCTACTTCTATATTTACCGATCTTCTTGAAACATGCCGCGTTACATTACTACACATGATTATACTGAAACCAAATATTTATACCTGAACTTTTCTTATTAAAAATAGGCAGTTGAATTATCAAAACGATCCAATTAACATATTCCTTTTCTTCTCCACTTTTAGTTTTCTTGGTTACAGAATATAGGCAGAAATAAGTTATTTTGATTCATTTAATTAACTTTTTGCATCGCAAATCTAACTAATATTAAATAGTTTGAGACGTAGATGTATATGATACACATATTTTATTAGCATCTAACATATAAAACTAGTCTGGCAGACGATTGACATAATTCTAATATTATATTCATAATATTTCATATCTTATGGGAACTTACAAGTATGTGGAAGATATTGCTGCAGTCTTTCTAAGAATTTTAACCGTGGGAGAGCCACGCTTTAGCACGAATGGGTCGGCTCGACCAGAGTGATACCACGGCTCCTCAGAAAACTGGCGTGAAATAGCGTTTGCGTTGTATTTCGTCGAGTGAGTGAGGGTACCGGAGGCCCAACCGTCCCCCTCCCCCTTCTGGTGGGGGCAAATTTAAATTGAACGCAACGCACTTGTGACTCCTCTGGTGTTGCGGGTGTCCATGGGCGGCGGTAATCGCTTACCATCAGGCGATCCGTCTGCTCGTTTGCGTACTATACCATAAAAAAGTAATATTAAAGGGAAATTATGAGAATTTATCTTTAATATTCTTAGAAAGACTGCGAAGAAGAGTTGAATACTCTTGCAAATACATTTTCCAAAGTTTCTTTTCATAATTCCTCTTGTCAAATGTAAATTGTCTTTTACAATTAGATTCTTACAGACATCGGCTATATTGATATCTCTTACTATACCATTATACGTGAATAGCATCCACTTGAAGCGTTAGTCTATTTCAAACAGAAATAGACCAATAAAACAGATCACGGTTATAGTCTGCACGTCATGCAATCCTGAGTGTATGTATTCAACGGATTTGTCTGTGTTAAGTATATAGGCTTTCTGAGTTTAAATATGTTGATTCCGAAATACCTACATAATACCATCCAATACTTTTAGTGTGTAATATTAAGGATTGAACTTAACTGCTTGTTCGAAAGTTATGTACTTTCTATTTTAAAAGCTCTTAGCGATGTTTTGTACATATTTTTATTATCAGCCAGCGTGACCTCAACCCCTCTATAACAACATGCGAGCCAAGTCGGACACGAAATCCGCAATAATAAAAAATACCTTATACAAACAGAGTAAGTTAGCCGAAACAGTGGTTTTATATAAATAAAAAATCTCCTTCCACTGGCGCTGTCCCAAAAACAAGGGCGTAAAGTATGCACAGCGGGGGTTATCGAGCCGGTGGGGGGTGGGAGGCGGTAGGGGTGAACAGGGCAATGACGTCACGCCTTCGACCCGCCAGTCTGCCGCCGAAACCGCGCTGCCAGTGTTATTCAAGCCTTGATCAATGTCGGGCAGATAAAGACTTCTTCCTTGGCTGAATGAGCTTTAATACTTCGGCCTGTGAATGAAAAAGTTATAGGCGTTTTATTTTACGACAGTTGTTAATTTGAATTAAATACAGATAACAAAGAAAATGTTATTTAGGAATTAGTTAAAGTACTGTTCGTCTTGTAGTTTGTATATAAAATGTTTGTAAGTGTGAAGACGGTTTTTTTGTTTTCTTATATTTTTGGAAGCTTTGCCTAAGGTGAGCGTCGTCTGTAGTATTTAGTTTGTGTAATTTGGTTAACGCTTTTAGTTTAACATGCTGGTCTTGTAGTTTCATCCCATTTGTAGTTAGACTCGTATACATACTACATACCTATCTACTGTGGTGATAAACTATTTCTAATATTATTTTATGTTTTTCTTGGTATTCTATATTTTGTAATTGACTGTGTTATATTTTATTTTAAAAACACTATTCTGTTCTTTTATATTTATAATTTCTAAAATTCATTATATTTTTTAAAATTTTATTTATATTTTACTTCAACAGTGACATTACATTGAAATTGGCTATAATAAAGTTGGTGCAAATATTGGCTATAATAATAATGTTGATATTTTTCTAAAAATCAAAATGATGATAGAATATGTGTCAAAATTTTTACATGGACTGTGACTTAAAACCTGTGTCACAAACCTAATACACAACAAGATTGACAGCATGAACCTAATGGTATTTATTTTATTTTTATAGATTTTATGCCAACGTTACTTTATGTACCTGCTCTCTGTGCCACAGATCGGAAACCATACAGTGACTGAATTTAAATAATACCTCTACGAAACTATTAAATAACTGGCAGAAATTTTAATGATCCTGACAAAAAAGAAACACTGAATTCTAGACTACTTTACTTTGAATTTTGAAATTGAGCGTTGTATCTGCCATGCCTGATATATAACTTTTTTTTATTCACTTAAATGGTGTTCGAAAGAGTTATTATTAAATTCGAATGTGGCCAGAGCGGGACCCAGCTCCAAGCATGTCTGTCTGATTTCTTATCTGTTTGTGTGTCTCGCATTGCATGCAGTCGGCACGTCTCACCATCGACCAATGACAAACTACAAGCCCTTGGTAAGACACCTTTAGTATTTTCTTTCTTTTTGAGCTGAAGAAATATATGTGCTTGACCACTGTGTTGTCCTCAGTCTATCGTTATTCAGCAACATACGCGATGTCTATAACGATAAGTATTTTTGTAAGAGTTCTGAAATATTGTGTAAGTCTAGAGTTATTACCTACCGTACCTTTAAGTGTTTTCCCAAGAATATCTTCATTTATCCTTTTCAGACAATCATGAAACAATCCAAAATTTATTTCATGATACCAACAAATTATTATCTTCAAATGCGTAAGAAGAAAAGTGATGTTCCTTCGAGACCGATGAATTTTAAATCAGGAAGCCTTATTAAAAATACATATGTTCCGTTTTCATTTCTCTTTATACTATATTTCAAATTCCGAAATCAAATTTAAATTAATGCAGAGTGTTCGAAAGAAGGAAGTGTAGTTACACTAACTGCATTATTGGTGCAAGACGCTGCGGGCATGCGCGCGCAGCGAAGCGGTCGCTCCGTGCCAAAATATTTGCGCTACTTATGGATTGCGAGTCTATAACTGGCAGTTTTGGTTTACAATTGAAAGAAAAGAAATTCAATTATGCATGCCATAAGGAAAGTGATTTGATTTGAATATATTTTAATTTTCCTAATAAGATCCTATATCTATGTATGGTAGGTACATAATATGAGGTGTGAAGTAATGACGGCATTATAAAGTCAAAAATAGTTAATTAATCGATTACTTTTAACTCTAAAAATAAAATAAATGTATAAAATAAGTCGGAATGGATTGCTATTAATCTTCTCCCTGGCCTTTATTATTCCCACGACACTTGGGGTCGACTTTCTAGTCTAACCGGATTTGACTAGATATCAGTTTTTAGACGGAGCGACTGCCATCTGAACTCCGCAACCCGAAGGTTCACGATACCCTAAGGCTAGACCAGTGCCAGTATTAGAGGGCACTGACTTTCCAATAACGACTACCATATATGCTAATGGCAGCCGGGACCGACGGCTTAACGTGCTCTCCGAGGCACGGAGCAGGCGATGATTGTTAATTAATACGCACATAATTTCAAAAAGTCAGAGGTACGCGATGTGGGTTCGAACCCGAGACCCTCTGCATTGCAGTCTGCAGTCTCTATTTACAACAAATAGGTCAAAATGGTTTAGAGTTTGCATTCTAGACCTTTTAATAGGATGAAAAGAGTAGCAAAAATATTTTGGGCTGTCTGAAATATGCAATAGGTATATGACTCAAAGTAATTACTGAGTAATATGTCGGCGAAAATAAGCAATAAAAAAAGAATTTAAACATTATATTTTCTACATAAGCATAATTATTCTGATAGAATTAATAAATTTTGGAAGAGAACTTTTCTGGATTTTCGAACCAATGTGCCAATGAATAAGTTAATCGCTATCGAAATAAACGTATAGCAATAAAATAAATTAAAGTGACTCTTGATTTCATAAAAAGCACGTGTAGATAAAACAAATTAGAAGTAATGAATCATCTTTACTGCGACGTATTCGATTTATTTGCATATCGCTTGTATCTGGCCACATTAACAAATGTTTGCAATCACTTTGAAAATTGAAATATTTTTATATAATTTAGATTATTACAATAATCCTTTTAAAATAAGGTTCAGTGTTAAAAATTCTTCGTATTTTGTTGTTTTCTTTTTGTAGTATGTCCAAAAAATCAACAAAACTAAAATGGTTCATGGAATTAACCAAAGTTTGTAGTTAAACTAAAATAGCTATAGTTTTTATAGTTTGATAAAGAAGTTATTGTATCAAACAAGGCTACGAAGATTATCTGACGATATTTTAAAATAATAAGTTCATAAGGAGAAGGATATTTTTTGAGCGAGAATAGCGCGTATAACGAGTAGGTATAGTGATCAACTTACCGATCTCTGTAAAGAGAATACAACATTCGTTTGAAAGTTGATCATAACCGATTTCGTAGTGGTCACCCTATTCCCCTTGACAATTTGGAATGCTTGCAATATTTAAAGCCACAAAACTTACATCACAGTTATGAGCTGCAACCAGATGCGATAATAGCACTCAAATCTCATAGAACTTGTTAAACCACTTTAGATTATAAGCAAAAATATCTTGGCAAGCACTTTCGAATAATGTGCAACGAAAACTCAGTAGATTGTAATGGATCCTGAGGTCAAAAAGGTGAATGGAATACGATATTACTTGTTGCCTGACGACTTAAGAATCGAATGCACCCTAATAAATCTAGGTGTTCGTAACTGAAGGAAGTCGGGGATTCAAAAAGACAAAGAAGTGTGGCTGTTACCATGCAGCAAGGTGTAAAGTCACCGTAGTTAGGAAGGGTAATATTGACTGATGAATGCCCTAAAGTACATCATAGGTTATCGATGGTCAAACCGTTCCGAAAGACTTACGGAGAGTAATTTGTGTTCGTTGACGGACAACAATGCGCCGACACATTGAGATTAACGTGTGAATAATATCATCTCCGGAAGTTCAACATCTCAGTAGATTGCTCTATTGACACAACCGGCTTTATTCGCATGCGTAGCATAGTTTAAAACTTGCATTGAACTCCCTAGCCAGCTCCCCAGACATTGACAGAAATTAGGGAATCCTCTCCGCAAATCCGCTGTCGGCCTCGGTGGCGTTGTGGTTAGTGTAACCGACTGCCACGCCTTAGGTCGCGGGTTCGATTCCCGCACAAGTCAAACATTTGTGTGCATGAACATAGATGTTTGTCTTGGTCTGAGTGTTTCTATGTATAATATGTATGGATTTACAAAAAAAAAAAAGTATATATGTATGTTTATCCATTGTCTAGTACCCATAGTACAAGCTCTGCTTAGTGTGGGCTAGATGGTGTTGTGTGTATGTGGTAGAATATTATTATTATTATTATTATTATTTACCATACCTGAAAATATACGCAGGTTTTTGTGTTAGGGAGTTAGGATTGTTTTGTGCCAATTACATTACAAGTAACTTAATTTATCAATTTGTTTAAATACGGCACCTGTTTTTGTTATCGTTGCTGTAAGTATTGCTACAACTATTAAATTTAAAATTAATATCTTATTAAAAATAGCCTACCTTATTGTAAACAGTTGTTTTAGCCTGTGATAGCTTTAAGTATTAGTAATATAGGTATTATCACTTGCGCATTACGGACTTTGAGTTCAAGGCATTAAACAGGAATAAGAGAATAATAGTCGGTGAGAGTAGGTATGTAAGTCTCCGCCACTCCAGGTAAAACGCAGGCATATTTTTACTACTCTTACGCCGATATTCTGTAAGACGGTGGTACCCCCTGGGCAAACTAGCTCATTCGTATCGTCACGAAAGAATGAGCAACAGTGCAGTGGGCTCTTTCATTCGTATATTCATATATATATATATATGTCTACCATTAGTCACACTAATGAAATATATCTCAACTTCTTAAAGTGATTTCGAATAGATATGTTCTAATTTAAATAACGGAGTGTTCCCTCTTGTTGCGTTTATGCTGTATTTCCAGTTAGGTCACAAAAGTTTGTACATTTGCATAACAATACATTAGAAATTTATACAAACAATAAATGTCATTACAAAACAATTAAATGTATTTATTGATTTTGCGCTTGTTGTCGTAAAACATAACATTGTTGTGAACATTAAAACTTGCGATTTTAAATGTTACACTGAACACAAATACCTTAGTAACAAAGAATTGTTAGGTACTAACCTAAAATGTTGCATTGGCTTAAATTGTAGTCAATGCCGGCAACCTTCAAGTCAAGAATAGTACTAAGACTCGTAGATCTGAAATAGCACTATTTGTTTGTTTTAAAAACATTTTATGAGCCGCAATGCCGGACCTAAACTACAAGTCCGCAATAAGTTTAAAATTTGCAGTAGTTAGTTGGACGTCTCCCAATAGATGAATAGATCCCAGATGGATAGACAATTTAGTTCAACGAGACCCTTTATAAACAACGGACAAAAGATGGTTTATTACAAAGGCACAAAGACGAACTATTTTAACCAGTGGACACCTCAGCTACAATAGAAATATGAAATACAAAAATTTTGATTTACCCTTGAATTGTACATTTTAATTATGTGCGGCCCAAATCCATGTTGATATAACAAAGCATTCACTGATGCAGACCTATTAAATGATATGACATTAGAAGGCAATCCATTAACTTTGGGTAATCGCATTAGTCAAGAAACGATATTGTTAACTACGTTGCTATTTACACATCTTAAAAGAACCGTCGAGGCAATCGGCGTTGGAAATGACCAGGAAACACAAAGAAAAATAGCACACATAATTATGTAAAGTGGTAAAGTGGAAGAATTGATTTCCGGTGTTTCGGTCAAATTCCACCGGCCGCTGTCACGGGTTGACTTGATACATTAGGGGAGTGATTTCCCTGACCCCATGTTAAATATCACTTTATATTTAACATGGGGTCATCCCCGTGTCAACCACTGTCATGACTAAACACCGGCAAATCAAAGTTATTTCATGCACATACTGTAACAGTACATGTGATTGAGAATCAATATGAAATTTATTTTATATCATCGTCTACAGATCTACTAAGACGAAGATTTTAATATAACGTGAAACCTGAACCATTTTGGTCTAGAATATTAAGGCCATCATTGTGGTTGATAAATTTTCTTGATACGAATTTTTAATATTACATAGCAAATTTCTAAGCAAATTACGTAATGTCTTTGCAATTAATCGGTGCTCATGCTCACGTCTTATATGTGTACCTAATTTGATAACAGACCAAATTATTTATCGCAAACACAATTTCCGAATTACTTACACAAATAAACTAAATGCGTGATCGTGAATTACACATGAATTTGAATATACTTTAAAGATATAATATATGTATTTAACGGTGCTTGTTGTGGTTTTACAGGGCTCAGCGGATTCGAACTATTCACAGCCATCGTCGGAGCTGTCGATTGACGACGACAAAGAGACGCTGCGCCGCGAGAAGGAAGCGCAGGCTCTCTCACAGCTTGACAAGGCACGGGTCAGTACACATTTTTGTATACATCACTAAAACACGAGAAGTTAAAGAAAATATTGTATTGTGTAATTGCTTTTGTGTCAGCAAACTTATAAAATGTGTAGGTTCCACGCTGCTAGCATAGAATCTACATATAGTTAAATTTGATAGTTTATATTAAATCTTTTAGTTAAACCTACAACATTCCAAAATATTTTCCTTTGCTGATTACACGGCTTTAATTCTCTACGGCAAAACTTGGGAAAAGACAAAGAAATATGCCGAATCGGGGTGTCGAAGTATAGAGAAATTCCTTTCCAAAAATGTATTAACCCTAAATATTTTAAACAAAAGGCAAAGTTTTACTAACCTTTGCTAACACGGAAATAATTCTAAAACCCACCAAATATCTTAAATTGCAGATTCATTCTTGCCAAAACACAGTAATTACTTCATACTTCAGCTACTTCTGTCATTGTCATTGTAACTTACTAGATAGGTTTAAGACGGTCAAGTATCTTGGCATTTTACTTCACAAAAGATTTACTTGGTGCCCTTATATAGAACTACTAACAGGTAGAATAAGAAAAAGAAAGCAAAAGGAACATATTTAAAAAATGAGGCATGTCGATGATTTAAAATTAATCAAAACCGTATATTATGCACTTGCTCAATCAATTCTATCATATTGTATCACGTCGTGGGGAGGAGCACGTAAAACCCATATTATAAAACTTGAGCGAGCACAGTGAGATTTGCGCAAAGTTATAATGTTCAAACCATTTAGGTATCCAACTACCAATTTGTTCTCAGATTGTGGTGTCTAGACTGTTAGGCAGTTATTTATTAAAGAAACAATAATGACCCAACATAATAAGCTTACTTACAATAAAAAAAATAATAACAAAAGAAGTGTAGGTCAGGTATGTTCTACAGTTCCGCAGAAAAAATCCTTTATCAATAAATTTCAGTGTTTTATAGGTCCAATGCTGTATAATCTATACATATAATAAAATCGTAGGAAAGTCAAAACTGTACATTGAATATTTTTTTAAAAGAATACTTGGGGCGTGATCTACAATAGATATCGAAGCCTAAAATATAGTTTTTAGAATTTTGTCTGTTTGTCTATATGTACATATGTCCGGGCTAAACTCTAAAAGTACTACATGGATTTACTTCAAATTTTGCATGAATATTACTAACAGGTCGGGTCAACATATAGGCTACATATTATCACGCTATCACCTACGGGGGAGGAGCTGTGAATCTTTATTTTTCTTACGCATTCTGTGACAGCGTGTAATCTAACGACGCATATTTAAATTTTGTTTTTGAGTAAGCCATGCTATTATCTAGCTTTACACTATAAAAACTACGCCATTTAAGTAACTTGGGCAGAGAAATATAGTTGAATTCCGCGACGACAAACATCTTTTAGTTAAAATCTACGCGGACGAAGTCGCCGGTAACAGCTAGTAAATTAAATATAATCATCAAGATATACCCTTTAAATAAACATTTATATAAACAAGTTTTAATCACTTAGCTAAAATCACTAACATACGCGGATGTTGAGAATCTATTTGTTTCACTGCGGTAAAGAACGATGCGTGAAAACTCTTACATCGACCAACAGATTTGAAATGTATCTCAATCAAAAAATCTTAATAAGGTGATAATTTTTTTTACTACGGCGACATCTCTCAAAAGGATATAACGAGAAAATCATGTTTCAATATTATTATTTTTGCAAAAAATAACAGTTTGTATCTCAAAGTATCTATATATTAATACGTGAAGCAAAAACTTTGTACCCCTTTTTACGAAAATTGCGCGGACGGAGGAGTATGAAATTTGGCACAGTTAAAGTTTATATGGAGATGGAGTGACGAATCTTAATATTTATATAAAATATGCATTAGAAGTACATTAAATTATTGAAAAAACACTACACGCACACAACCATGCATTTGACACACGCAGTCGAAGCGCGTAACTATGGTTACATATATCAATATATAATGACGTAATAATATATCAGCAATATCTTACAGGCAAACTTTGGTCGAATTTCGAGCACTAGGCGGCCGCTAGTTATTATAATTACCTATTGTATTTGTTATTTATATACCTAGTCTTGTCATAAGTATTGTTACAAGGATATATCTTTTTTTTTCTATTGCATAAAACATTTATTATTGTAACTAGCTGACCCGCGTAACTTTGTCTGCGTCACATTAGAGAATTTTGCAACATTTTTTATTGATGTGCCGCTCCTATTGGTCAAAGCGTGATGTTATATAGCTTATAGCCTCCCTCGATAAATGGGCTATCCAACAATAAAATATTATTTAAATTGGAACCAGTAGTAACTGGTTGGGAGTCTTCTGCGCTCACCCACAGTCTGCGTAAAGTTGTCAAGGCCATCTGAGGCCAACGACTAACACAAACACAAGAAAGGAAAAAAGATCCAGTAGTATACCAATAGTATCTGAAATCTAGTAATTCTTGTAAGTCCTCTAGTAAATTTAGATCATTAGTTACAATCTTCTAATTATACTTGTATAACAGAATTAATAAATTGAACACACTCCATCTTAACAAGTAAAAAAAAAATCTAATAATTAGGATGAGTAAACAACCTACGTGTAAAAATATTTTGTTTTTTAAGATGTCGGAAGTTCATACAATTAGTGGTCGAACTATTTGCTTTGTCTTATATACGACGGTGTTAGGAGAAAATTTCTAATATCAATAGAATGACATGACACTTAAAAGTACCCGCAAAATATTTTTATCTTATATGTACTGTCCTTAGTTTCTAAGTTTAAACTGTGTTTCCTTTGTATAATGGTATTAGTGCACACATCTGTGATATGTTACACGAGAAGGAACTAACTTCTATAGTACAGGCTCGGCCTAGTTTAGAGGTTAGTGTTTATTTGAAATTGTTATTATTTACAGAGTTGTAATACCGATAAAAACAAAATGTAAGTGGTCTTTGTGTCAGTAAAAGCTTTTATTTATTGTTTTTCTTTTTCTTCTTCGTGTCAATGGTTCTTTTTATGTGAACTACTTATATAGGTACTATTTGCATAATATTCGGCCATTATAATTTAGGATAGGATTTATTTATTTAATGTAATGTTTATGGCCAGTCCCACAGCTAACAAGTAAAAGTTATCCGAAAGATAAATCGCATGCTGTCTCAATCTTGTTAGGTAAAAGAAGAGAGATGGCGAGACTTTTATCTTATACATAAATGTTATTTGGAGGTGGTCGGACAAGCCCTTAGTCTCTGTAACTAGACCGATGGCTGTTAAGCTCATCTTTTACAGCACCGTAGTCGGGTATAAAATTGTTTCTGCCCGGTACTTGTTTGAGTTCTATTAATATTGCAGAATATATACAACATACAACTTAGACCACACAAAGTCCAGGTACTAGCTGTGCCTTATGCACGTATGTACAGTGGCGCATGCCAACTCGCCCCTTGTTCGAGCACTAACCTTATTAAATATGCTTCTGACATCAGAATCGGAGTGTGATCTATTTGCTTCGGGATGGATGGATGTGTGTCGTAGCTGTTTAAGATTCTGTGAGATGATAGATGTTTAGTTAATTATTACGTTACGAATCTTTTATTGTACTCAAGTATAATCATTATTTATATATAATAATAATAATAATAATATTGATTTATTCAAAAAGTTACAGATGGGTACACATTATACATATATACATTTACTGTATATATATGCTAAAATCCTTTATTATGTATATACAATAAAAGGATTTACATAACAATTTTGATTTTGATATATACATACATACATAGATTCACGCCTGTTTCCCAGAGGGGTAGGCAGAGACTACGGATTTCCATTTGCTACGATCCTGACACACTTCTCTGGCTTCATTCATTTTAATCACATTCCATCATAATAATTTATATATATCTTGTATAATTGTCTGGTAATAATGTTAGATATAAGTTTTAACTTGTACAATGATTTAGTGTATACCATTATGTTGTACATTTGTTTATTATAAATATATTTAATCCATTACTGTACATGTTCCAGTCAAAGCCAGTGGCGTTCGCCGTGCGCACCAATGTATCGTACGATGGCACGCTCGACGACGACTCGCCCGTGCACGGCAGCGCCATCTCCTTCGAGGTGCGCGACTATCTCCACATCAAGGTAAACCGTTGTATTATGGATATTTTCATTACCGTTATCATTAACTGGTCCTTGAGACATCGCGGATATTAAAACGATTTGTAATATAATAGCTGCTGATCGAATAGATAAGTGGCACTGGATTTTATGTTTCCAAAAATTATAAATTCTTGAAAATTCTTGAAAATATTATGTAATATCAGCCTTGTATATAAACTGTCCCACTTCTAGGCTAGCTTCTCAGTGTAAGAGGGATTAGGCCATAGTGTATCACACTGGTCCAGTGTGAGTTGGTAGACCTCACATATCTTCGAGATTATTATGGAAAACTCTCGGACATGCAGGTTTCTTTACGATGTTTACCTTCACCGTTAAAGCGAGCGATAAATAACTATATAATACGCACATTACTTAGAAAATACAGAGGTGACTGCCTCGGGATCAAACTCTAGACGTCTTTACGGCAATTCAACGGTCTCCCTGGCTATCGCTGGTATTATAATTCTTGCTTGTTTGTCTTTAATATTTCTATAAATCTTCCCTGCACATCGAAATACTTTTGTTATAAGTAGGATAACATCAGTGGATTTTATAATATCAGCTCTGTACTAAACTATCGCTAAATATCAGCTCTGTACTAATAATAAACGCTGCTAGGTACGGGCCTCTTTTCAGTGTGAGAAGGGTTACGCCGTACTCCACCACGCTGGCCCAGTGCGGTTTGGCAGACTTCACATATCTTTAAGAACATTATGGAGAACTCTCAGGCACGATGTTTTCCTTCACCGTTAAAGCAAGCGATAATTAACTGTTTTAACATGCACATAAGTTCGAAAAGTGAGATGCGAGCCTTGGGACCGAACTCGAGACCTCTGCGTGGCATTCCAACGGTCTCTCACTAGGCTATCGCTGCTTAGTCATCAGTGGTTTTATAGGTTACAAACACAAGTCTTGTGCACATCACCGTTTATTAGTCAATATGTTTTTGGTTTTCGATATCGGTAAGTCTTGATCGTGACCAGACTATTTTCTAGTGTATGTTACGTTAAACCTTAATATTCCTGGCAATAGGCTGAATACCAAATAATGAGGCAGGATTATATGTCAGTGAATATCACATAAAAAGTCACCAAATATTTTGAGAGAAGATTTTACATGACGAGAAAACAGCTCGAAATTGGCAGAAATGGCCACTATCGTCACTCAAACGTGGCACAAACCATCTAGGGTTATACTTTCACCCCACAGAAGATAGCCAAATAACTCTCTGTTGAATTCTTGTGATTTAATAGGCGCTGTACACGGGTGGACTATTGGTCTTTGTCATGCTAGCTATGACTTGGTTAATCGCTAGCTTCCATAGACAAGATGTATGCTGATTATCAGACTAGCCGAATGTTTATCTGCGAACTTAGTTACTTTATTTTTCTCTGATTCCCTACTTCTGGATGACTTCGCAGGAGAAGTACGACAACAACTGGTGGATCGGGCGGCTCGTGAAGGAGGGGTGCGACATCGGCTTCATCCCGTCCCCGGTGAAGCTGGAGGCGGTGCGCACGGGCATGGGCGTGCGCCGCTACCCGCGCCCCCCCTCCACCGCACCGCATGGCCCACACGCGCCCGCCCCGCCGCTCTCCAGAGGTAGCACTCCCCCCACGCCCGGTACGTCATGCATATCTCATAGCCATCACATGTTGCAATACACTTTACGGTCACGTGATCTCGGTTTTTGACAGCTATCGATTCAATTTTTGGTATTTCAAATTCAAACGTATCAGGTGTGGATCAATGCATATGTTCGAGGATAAAGCTGGTACTTTCCTTACTACAAGCGCTAAGAGCAGTGCTAAGTAGAAAGGATGGAACATCTATTGTATTTAGCAAGTGCTACTCTAGCATGTTCACTTTTTATGTATCTTGTAGAATACTGTGGCTTCACTATTTTCATTTCACCTTTCTACTCTTCGTCTCAATTAAAGTCTAAATCAATATTTCCCAGACAAATGTGTGACTTATATTTTTTATAATTTGAAGTACCTATTGATGAATTATTGCGATAGCTGTGGAAAATTAGAGGTGATGCTTTGTTAGAGTTATGAAACCTGTGGCTTACAATCAACTTCTAAAAAATAATTCAGTATCTTACCATATAGCCCAGTTTTTATAGCTAAGGTGAACAACATCCCAACAAAATATTATCTACAATATAACTGCTTGGAATAGATCTGTTTTGGAAGACTTGTTAAATTTTATTGAGATGTTGTTAATAAAAGTGACCACCTGCCGAAAGCTTTGTCATACACAAGGTAAAAAGACATACTGAATTCAATAATATAATATTAAAGACATAATTACGAATATAGGAAATCTAGGTAATTCAATAAATATACTGCGCTTTAAGTAAAATTTTTAAATTGGTAATGAAGATTTAATATTATTATAATCTAAAAATACCCCTTTGGTAGGTTTACACCACAGTTTATTACTGTGGTTTACACGGGAATATGGGGCCAACGCGAAGAGGCCTATCAAGAGATTTAATCTAAAGTGGGATGGATATTATTATTATTAACTAAATCTCGACATGGTTGAAATCTCAAGTGTCATATCTATTTCATTAGGTATCTCTTGCAAATACATGTCACCTTCGTAGTTTTTCACAAATACAATTTATAAATAATTAATTTAAAAATTGGTATCTTTGGTGATAACTGATGAATCATCGTCACCGTCAGTGCTCTATTTATGTATCGAGAAAAGCCATGTTATTAGCTGTTGTAACTACTTAATATTTAATTGCCTCTCAGAAATGCAACTATACAAAATTATTATACTTTGAGAGTATGTCATTTTATCTAGTGTCTGTAACGTACAACGCAGTTGTTTGTCTCTCTTCCTATACTATAATATCGTCTTGCTCTTTCTAACATTGGACTGCTGGAATGAAATAATTGCCCTTTAACAAAATAAAACTAAATTTTAACAAAAATATTAAATAGCAGGACGATTTGATGTGTAGTCGTGATTCGATGTTACAAATTGGCATTATCGTTGTAAATACTTTAACAAAATTTACTTACTTTCCTCTTCTGTAATTTTTTTATTTACTGTTAATTGTTGATCTCGATATTAAATTTTATATTTTATGTTTATATATTTTTATTTATTTTTATTTGGCCAATAAATTATTTCATTTATATATTAATTAAAATTTTGGCTGTGATTTTGGCACAAAATTTCGAATGGTCGCAATTGTCAAGGTATCGCATTATACCTACCTATTTATTACTAAATAATAATAATAATTTATACTTATTATGTATGGTATGTATAACTGCTTTGTACTATCATCACGTTTCATGGCTCATCAGAACGTAGGTGGAATTTGCTGAAATTTCCTGGTTATATTAAAAATGTATCGATTATTGACTGTATTTTGATTTATTTGTATACTAAATTGATATTTTAGTTGTTCAAAAATAGAAAATATCCATAAAATCTTTGTAACTAATCTAAATATAAATATATAATTCTTAATTTATAAATAAGGTTAATTTATTAATAACGTGACTTTAACGACTTTTTTATTTATATCTTTGTATTAAATGCTATTGTTTTTTACGATTCAATTGAAAATTTGTCGAATAGACGAAGGAGTTGGCGAGCAATAGTCGATACATTAAATAATGTATATTTCGCACTCACGTTTGCCACATTTTCAGATGTAACATCATTTGATCGAGGTAAGCTCGCACACCCATTGCTCGATACCAGGAAATGTTGTAAATTTTGACCTCTATTAATTACTAGATGTTACCGAATGCTACCCGCGATTTATTTATCTTAATTTGTTTTTTACTTGTCTCTTTTAGTCCCCCTCAATATAGCGTTATGATTTAAATTGTACCTATCTTAATTTAGTAAAATTCTTGTTTATTTCCTTTATCTATTACTATCCGTATTTTCCGATACAGTGACACCCAGAATCTTGTTTGGGGTTTACCCAATAGTTTACCAACCTGTAACGTCTCGTAAGCCATTTTCATCCCATAACCCATTATATTATGCATGAATCCTTTTTGTAGTATTTTCTTGTTTAATATTTCTTTATTTAATATTTCTTGGTGTATTTACAGGAACGTTAGCTACCTAATATTTATTTATATTATTATTATATTACTGAAAACAATATCAGCTGAAGAAATGCTTTTGATGTTCAAGGGTAAAATCGTCGATTTAAAAGTTACTAAATGGAAAATATTTCTCTGTTATTCGCCCGCAATATTAATAAATAATATTTATTGCCACGACTTTTTGTATTTTGTGAGCTTTGGGATGTGCTTTAAAGGCATTATTTGGAGTATGGTAGAAAACATTTGCCGCTGTATGATGTATGTTTTCACCTGGAATGAACTACTTTAAAAAAATATTAGTATTGCAAATGAAAATAGCTGTGATCCTTGTAATGTTACTTTTTATCTCAAATCCTGTGGAAGTGGAAAGCATGTTTAAAGACTTGAAATGCCAATCTCCTGGATGTGTAAAATGCAGTACAATTGTTGTTTGCTTGACATCCCTATATCAAATTTCAGACTGCTTAAATGTAGATCACGGGATGATCTACAACAATTTTTCGACTTCATGACACCAACTATTTCTTCTCAATTACAGGTGAAGAATCAGATGGACAAGGTCGAGGCCGCGGGGCGGGCGCAGCCGGGGGCAAAGAAAAACGTAAGCCGTTCTTCAAGAAGGCAGAAGCGTGTACTCCGTACGATGTAGTTCCTTCGATGCGCCCTGTCGTACTGGTTGGACCTAGCCTCAAGGGGTATGAGGTTACAGACATGATGCAGAAGGCACTGTTTGACTTTCTCAAGAGACGCTTCGAAGGCAGGTGAGCCTATTTCGGTGAATGCTCGTCAGAGGGAATTTAAAAATGAATTAATTTTAATCATTGATGATTTGGCATTTGTAAATGATGTGTTTTAAAATAATTTACCTTCTTCATTATAGTGTTACATAACAAGTTATAATTGAGAAGATAAACGTGAAAAAGGTACTTGTTGGTATGTCAACTAAACGGTATTCCAATCGAAAATATTCATTGGCATTTGTAATTATTGGCGACGTCAAAGATTTTAATTTGGTGTTGTTTTTCTGCAAAACAACGAATACATTTTTATTTACTTTACTAAATAGACTAACAAAATTCTAAAACTAAATTAATAATAAATTTATTATAATACACTTTACATACGAAACACTTGCAATGTTTTAAAGAATATATATATTTATTCAAAACTTAATAACAAGCAACGCTCGAGCATCGAAAATCTTTTTGCAGCTATTCGGCGATGTCAACTAAAAAACTAATAACTAACCGAAAATCACAACAAACTAACATTGCAGGATAATAATAACGCGCGTGATGGCCGACATATCTCTCGCCAAGCGTTCTCTACTCAACAACCCGTCGAAACGGGCCATCATGGAGCGTTCCAACTCGCGGTCCACTTGCCTCGCTGAAGTGCAGGTATGACGTGTTGCAGGATCATCATCACGAGAGTCACTGCTGACATTTCCTTGGCCAAACGAAACGTAAACACACCAAAGAAACCGTTCGTTGAGAGAGGTGGTAACAGGAACTGTGTAGCTGAGGTCCAGGTGCGAATGTTCAGATTTGTAGGTAGTTGTGGTGTTGTTGTTTGAGGCACGTTGATTTAATTGGGCGTGTTTGGAATGAGGAGCCTTGTGAACACAAGGTTGACTACAACAATACCAAAAATATAAAAATATACTCCAAAATTGTAATTGATATAAAATGTTGACTTTCTTTTATTCGAATTGGATACAAACTTAATATATTATTTTAATTTATATATTATAAGCCCCCCCTGACCTCAATATTTTTAATAGCTACTTAAAGGACCGTTTGTGACTCTCGTCACTTATTTTCCAATACCTTAAAATTGGTTGGAACATATTAATGTATTATAATGTACAATACATTGTATCATTTATACTGTCATAGAAGTAGCTTTTTATCATTCAGTACACTAATACTAAGCTAAAATACATTCATGATATATTTACATAATGATCCATTATTAGATCGTGTTTAGAATTTTAAATATAATAGCTCTCTCGATCCAAACATGCTCATTTTGAATATCATGTTTGATTAGAAACTAACAGGTATTTAGGATGCTGTTAACATCAATATCTTCCCATGTTTTATGAAGTCAGAGAGATTATTATCTTCCACTTTGTAGATTTAAGTGACACACAGAGTATATAGTGATACATACGTAGTACACATAATACCACTAAGCAGCGTCAACAGGCACCGCGCTAGCTTTTCCTCTATACCAATAAATTTAATTGACGTATATTAAAAATCTACCTGTACTATCTCGTTCATAAAAATATGGGACCAAGCATGCCTTCATGAGACATCCTGTTTTATTTATCAATCCAGTCAAAAAGGAGTGGACTGCATGCTATCGATTGAAATTACTTTGGTTAAAAAATTTGATTTACATTAGAAAACATTCGTATTTATAATTCAGTTTGATAACGGTGTTATAAAGTTTGAACTGTCAATGTTAACAATTCGAATGCATTTTGGTAATTATGATCTGGATAAATTTACTGCATAAATAAGTAATCTCATTGGAAATAAAGTTTTCATCTTCGCCAATGATAACATCGAAATCTAAATAATTACCAATTTGCCTATTAAAATTTTAAACGCATGTAATCGTAATTTTATTAATTGGATGATCGATAGCACAATCAACATATTATTGGTATTAGTAGATTTATTCAGTGATTTCAGTATTTTACAGCGCTTTTGTCCTTAACGTAACTTGTTGCATTGGGCAGATATTGATTTACTTTTTGTTATCATTTCGATACAACAAGTTATTCTAGAAATGCTTTATAAATTAAAAGTTGTGACGTATTGTTAATTATGTATACCATATTTGAATATTGTGTATAACATTTGCATATGAATATCACCAGGCTGAAATCGAGAGGATATTCGAGTTGGCGCGAACTCTTCAGCTAGTTGTGTTAGATTGTGACACAATTAATCACCCATCGCAACTGGTGAAGACTTCGCTCGCACCTACCCTTGTGTATCTCAAAATATCCAGTCCCAAGGTGAGGTTATTTTGTATGCCATTAAGCAATTGTCTTAGCCATAAAATATTTCAAAGGTGAGCTACGGATCTATCTGAATAGCTGATATAAGTATCATGATGTATGTAATGTAGCTAAAGCTAAGGCTTTAGCTACATTTTACAACAGTTGGTAAAATATTTCTAGAAATTGTTTCCAAATATGCACTGTAATAGAAATTAAAAATAGCAAAAACCGATTTAACCTATAGCTTCATGTGATCATAAAGCTAAAGAGTTAATGTCGTTTGTTAGATCCTCATCATCATTGATCTACGTAGCTACTACTGCAATACTGACCGCTTATATTTTACCTAAAAAGATTGTGACAGCAAGCTATTACGTTGAAAAAAGCAGCATAACCATAATAATAAATATTAGATGATTTTAACGATGATTCTAAGAAATTATATTTTAATCTCATAGCTATCATCGATTTGCTATATCGATTTCGTGGCAAGAAAGCAGCACCAATCAGCAAATCAGGAAAACAAAATATATTCGGTTTGGTAGTCAACCATATACTCTATTTTTCAGGTATTACAACGACTGATTAAATCTCGAGGCAAGGGCCAAAGCAAGAACTTATCAGTTCAGATGGTAGCGGCTGAGAAGTTATCGCAATGTCCCAATGATATGTTTGATGTCATATTGGATGAAAACCAGCTGGAGGAAGCTTGTGAACACATTGCTGATTATTTAGAGGTAATCTGATGCTTAAATCTAATTAATTAATTAAGTCATTTTTAAAACACGTAGCACTATTTTTCAAGTGTAATCACGGACTAAGAGTAGTACCTTGGGGTATACCATTCATTGTGTAACGGAAACGCTTTCGAAAACGAAAGGAAGTATATAGACTGATACATTAAAATTATTTAAAACATGAAGAAATTATATAGATTTTATCTTGTTACACTTCACGCACCATCTAGATTGGGCAGTTAAAAATATAACGGTTTTTGTAGGAAAAATACATAATATTATGCCAAGTACTCTTAAAAAAATTCGCGATGTAATACAACTAAAAATGTGCTGACTAGTGAATTCAATTTCGATGAATACCTAACATTTCGGTGGATGACTTATAATGCGGCCGAACTACCAATGCGATGCAAACGATTAGCACTGTCTCGCTTCTTTTTCGTCTCCTCACGCACGCATCAGGATTCTAGCTGATTAGATTAAATACAATCGACATTAGATACACGTAAAAATTTAGACCTGCCTACCTTTTATATCCTGATGAAATTAAATTAAGAACAAAATGATTTCGAGTAATACAATAATAAAAGTATTATAAGCTACAAGGAAGAACCGTCGCGCGTACGAGTCTAAGAGTCTTAGTTTCATTGTACAATACATATTCTTTCTTATATTATAGGTATATATAAATAAATTAATAAATTAATAATATATAATAAGGATTATTAGTGCCCACACTTATGTATGGAAGTGAAAGTTGGGTATGGCAAAAGAAGCATGAGAGCAGAATAAATGCTGTAGAAATGAGAGCGTTGAGAAGCATATGTGGTGTGACTCTGAAAGATAGAATAAGAAATAGTGTGATTAGAGAGAGATGCGGCATGAAAGTGGATATAGTTACAAGAATAGAAAAAGGTATGTTAAGCTGGTTTGGACATGTAGAAAGAATGGACGAGGAAAGACTGACTAAGAAAGTTTATAAGGCTAGTGTGAATGGAACAGTCGCAAGAGGAAAACCTAGGCGAACGTTTCTCGATCAGATCGGAGGCGTTCTGGACAAAGGCCAGGTTAAGAGCTCCTTGAACCGACTCGCGTGTATGAGGAATGTGATGAAAGTGAATGAAGCCAGAGAAGTGTGTCAGGATCGTAGCAAATGGAAATCCGTAGTCTCTGCCTACCCCTCTGGGAAACAGGCGTGAATTTATGTATGTATGTATGTATAAATAAATCGCTCGCGTAAATCTAGATAAGGTTAGGTTAGTACCCTATGTCCTTTTCTGTCTCCCTGACAACGTGTAAGCGAAATTTCATGATGATCGGTCGAGTAGTTCACGTGTTAATGCGTAACAAATAAACACATTCGCAATTATCATTATATTAGTTAGCATACATATGCTTTCTTAATCAGTTACTATAACATAAAACTACTGCAATATAATATAATAATTAATCAGTCAGGTTAATCTGTGAGTACTTTTATATTTTAAACATGAACAACATTCAAGATTATTGAATATATAAAAAAACTGTTTGCGGTGGTCCTTGTTGAATTTTCAATGCGCTCATGTGACTTGTTTGTTAGGTACGATTTTGCGGATTAAATAGTTTATTTATCAGTTTCGTGTTAAATGTGTGTTGAATTTTTGTTGTTGTTTGTTCTAATTTTAAGGTTAGGTTATAATGTATTGCCATTGTTAGTTTTGTGTTGATTGTAGTGTTCAAGAACACTGAAAGCGTACATTTATAATAAATAAAGTTCGGAAACATGTTGGTGTGTTATTGTTTACGTTTACGCGAATGTTATACATTGAAATTAAAACTGCTTTATACGAATTTTGTTGCGTTGTTTATTTTAGAACATGTTGGTGCGCAAAATTTTAGAACATGTGGTTGGTGGACCTACCTTTCTAAAAAAGGGTAGGTCGAATGCTTCTGGTACACTGAGGAGACGAAACATAAAAGAAAGTACCTATATGATCGTACGTGCGATAGCACTGACGAAATGCATAGTACCTAGTAACAGTGACTATGTTCGTCTTTGTGAGGAGACACGTCACCTGTTTTGCCTAGGGATGAATAGATCGCAGTGATCTAATAAGTTTATGATCAAACTTATTAGATCGGTTGATTCATCGATTATCTAAACTCGCCGCGGACTAGCTATACTTTATCGGCTTATGATCTGAATTTACATATTTAATAAGGTTGTGTCAATAAAATTATTATGTTATCATTAAAACGTTTTACCTAGTTGATAGTAAAAATCTTTTAGAGTAAGAAGTCCGAAACTATATTCGATAGGCGGGAATAAACTTGAATCAAATTACATGGGAACTGAAACATTGTTGGTAAAATGTATATATAGAGTAGATGAAGGCTGCGCAATTATCTATATAATAATTGTATTATGGTCTGTTTATAATGTTGCTTTTTAATTTACACACATAAAATATTTATAACAATGTATAAAAATAACTGTTTCATTTGCAGAAGTAGTAATAAGTAAATTATAATAAAATTATTGTATGTATAGTGGTAAAGTTTTGTTTTATAAAATGTCAGACGTATTGGCGCGCAACGCACCCGACTCCGCTGCCCGCTGCGCCGCTGGCGCGCCCGCTGCACCACGCGCACGCGCACGCGCACGCGCAGCCCGGTGAGCAACGACTACACACACTCACTCACACTACTCAGATCTCACATAATGATTCTAAACTGTTCCAACAACATACTACTCAGCCACAGCGCCTATGTGCTCGATCATCTAAAACTCTATATTGTGATTATGTTAAAATTTTCACTGCATTTTAACACCACTTATTACACTAGTCGAAACACACATTACTACTACGTTATATGTATACATTTGCTTATAAATGCAGAAATATACCTATCAACTATAAAAATAACAAAGTTTAAATTTTTATTAATATTCTGGCATTTGATGTTCTTATAAAACAATCATTAAATAAAAATGATGTAAACAAATGTTCGTTGACATAATAATATATTCAGAAATCAAGACCGCCTTACGTCATTTAAATAATTATCGTTTAGCTGCGACATTTGCTATTAAGTTCTCTCAGGCACTTTAATATATTATTACTTGTACACTCCTCCATACTTTATACATTAATACACACAAACAATAATAAACATAAATACTATTTAATATACACTTCGATGCAAGGTATAAGTTAGAATTTAAACCAACACATGAATAAAGATCTGGATAGAATGTAATTAGAAGATCAGGATATTATAGATTAATCAAGTGCTACTCAGTAGTCAAGTCAATCATAAATGTAACTCCTATCTTGCACCAAACAACTATATTTTCTACTTGTGTAACCTTGTACTGCGATATTTTGATCCCCCTGCGCACCCTGGAGGTCACCGTGAGAGATCTGACTCGTACAACTACGAGAGGGAAAGAGGTAATAAATAATATCATTTTACAAAGGAGATTGTTCTTATTTGCCTCAAGACCAATTACAAGCATTTAATTTAGATAATAAATATTATTATACTTTAATATACTTATTATCGCTTTACGTATCAAACGGACACTGCGTTCCTTATTTAATATTTAAAAGTACTGATACAAAGAACGTCGAAGATGCCGCCGCCATCTTGGGCGACACCGACCGTCGCTCAATGCATTATTTTATTATTATTTAGGTTCATATTCTTAACATCACTTGATATTTAACATTGATATTGATACATATTTAAGGACCTACGTAAATATTTTACAGAATCTCTATGCTTGTCTAGTCACGTACTTAGCTACAGACAGTTATTTAATCGGAGTAATAATTATACCATGGAATCTATTCACTGTTTTCCCGAAAAGTATGTACTCAGTCCATGTTATAGAAGCTTTCCATTGCAATAATTCTATATGAAAAAATATGATTTTGAAATCCGGTCGTTTCATCAAAATTAATATTTCACTGCGCTACGACTCGAGGATTTTACCCAACTCACTCACGCGCGGGATTTAAATCGAGATACAGACGCACTACAGTCACCGTAAATCCCGTTTAGCAAGAAATGGCACACTGACCTACTTACATAGAAGAAAGTTGGGCAAACTAAAGGGATACGGGGAGCGGGGAGAGGGGGTATCATGCCGCGCGTCTATTGTTAAGAAATAACCTCATCTTATTTTTAATTTTAAACAAATATATTTTCTGATGTATCCGTCATAAAATGTTGTTTTCGTGAGCATATTGGAGTATTATAATTCTTTCTTCGCAGTTAGTTCCGGGGCAAACGATGTATGGATCAGGAACAATCTCCTTTATATTACATTTCGTACAAGAATAAAATTGAAACATAGCTACACAAGCTCTAAAAATATTTGTAACGTGCTCCATGCGAAAATTCTACTTAAACAAAGATTTTATGCGCCAATATTTCTGCTGAAAATGTATTATTTATTTTAATTAATATAAACCTTTTCCTTAGCCCTATTTTAAATTTCTATTGTATTATTTTTATTTATAGTTCTCATATTCATTACATTTATCATCATCTATCTTAAATGTCTACTAATATCGAAGGTACAATGACGAACTTTAAATTATTGATTACTTGAATGAATAGAACTCGTTTGTTACAACAAAATTATTATCGAAAATCAAAAGTCCGTAACTGTACCCAACAGTATAAAGACATAAAATTAAATGTTGTACTAGATGTTGTATCCCCTCACGATACGTGGAACGTCAGTCACGACACTGACACACCCTGTTCATTTCAGTACAAGCGAAGGGGCAGGCCCACTAACAGCCGAGCCGAAGATTAAATTCCAGGTGTTTGTTGTCAGACGCTCCAGCACCCGTCCAGGTTGCATACACTTTCTAGCGCCCCCACCCCTCTAACTGCTTGAACGCTTAAGGGTGATGCTTTAACTAACCTCCTTGGAATTCTTGGATCTAGCCGCTGGATTCTATCAGCTTCCACTAACAGCGTTCAGAATGACGCTAACCGTTTGGAATATATTGGAGAGTTTCAAGTCTTGGCTCGGGATTGAATATTTATTAGGATCTTTTCTGAGGGCGTAGGTGCTATTTGCAAGTCTTGAATCTAAGTAATTTAATCAAAAATAATATGTTAATGATATCGTCTAAATAGATCAATAATAATGTTCCTCATACTTTCTTATGTCATCTTCCCAACTTCTAATGTCGACTAAAATGCGATTGACCAGCTCCTATTAATATTTACCGTCTCGTGTGACCCCTTACGACTACATGTTATCACATAAATCCGGTTCTTCTCACTCGCAACTCGTCTCGCCGTATCATCGACGTCACTTCAAGCAGGCTGGATGCCTAAAGCCAAGCAGGTACAGGCGGCAGTCTGACGTGCAATGTTCCGCAGAGTCGCCGTCCCCTCCACCACCTGCCGCTGCTGAAGTGGTGATTCCGGTTCCGGGTAAAGTGCGCAATTCCGGCGAGATCATCATGCAGATGTCCCTCAGTCTTGTATCGTAGCCGCAGTAAGTGAGGGTGTCCCTGCCCCACCCCGGAAGATATGTCACCCCATCCCTTCATTCTCCCGTGTGACACCAAAATACCCCGGTCGAGATGAAGGCCGGGAGGTTTCTATAGACCTTCCTGACCATTCCTTGAGTATCGTGTGCTGTGCCCGAGTGCGTGTTTGAGTTTGACATTTTAAGGGTTTTGGTTTACTTTTTTTATATTTCATGATTGGAATTTGTTTTAAAGAGTGTGCTATGATTGTGCAGGCGGCAGGTCCCGCGCGGCGCGGCCGGAGCGGCTAGAGGAGGAGTACTACTCTCGTGGCGGAGAGCGGTACTCGCGCTACCCACGCGAGTACAACGACTACGCGCACGAGTACCCGGCGCATGCGCACGCGCACGCGGGTGGTGGTGCGGGGGCGGGCGCGACTCATGCCGATGCCTACGAACGCTCGGCGTACGGACACGACTACACGCGCGACGCGTACGCGCGTGACGAGTACGGGCGGGAGTACGCCCGCGAGGAGCGCGCGAGCGAGCGGCGCCGTGACCGCGACCCACCTGACGACTACGGGCCGTCGCGCCGCGCGCTCAATGCTGTGTAGCGACTCTAGCCGCGTCACGCCGCGCCATGCTGCATCATTCCGCGTCGTGCCGCGCCATGCCGCGTGTTACCACGCCGCGCCGCGAGCCGTCACCCGCCGCGAGCGGCGACTGTATAAATTTTACATATTGATCGGGAGAAAGGGAGATAATTTTAGTACCGTTAGATATTATCCGTTTCCCATTTTTTGAACATACTCTGTAATTATATTGCATCGTCTGTACTTCATTGTTGCAATCATTTGTAAATAAAAATACTTTATATCGATGACAGCATTTTGTTTTAGAAAAGTGTAATTGTTATTTAGCATATCTGTTAGCGTGTCTTAAGCAACTTAAGTATTTGCTACTTCATGCTTTGAAAAAGGTCTAAGTAGCAGTCGTTTAATTGTGTCAGACAGCTGTGATCGCAACTTAAATATAATCTGCCTTTGCAGTTATCATGGAATGAATAAGTACTTACATAAGAGCTTATTAATTCCATGGCTATTATTAATA
Source organism: Catocala sponsa (assembly GCA_963564715.1). NCBI lineage: Eukaryota > Metazoa > Arthropoda > Insecta > Lepidoptera > Erebidae > Catocala > Catocala sponsa. The sequence goes on from OY751331.1 coordinate 8,705,857, forward strand.
AATGTCTTTTTATAATCTGTATGATGAATGGGTTGAAATAAAACTTCGCACATCAAAAACATATCGCAGTTTATTTAGACGTGTGTGAAGTAAATTCGATGACGTACAACATGCCAACATGGCTGCCACGGTTTGCTGGCATAAATAAATTAAACATTAAATCGCGCAACAGTTATTAAATAAATCTAATTCTCATAATATTATCGCTCGCGTGCCTCTTTGGTGTCTACTAGCTAAATAATACAATAATTATATACATTCTTTTTTCATAGAAATACATTTTATAGTTGCAACATTTCTATTTGTATTAATACAGAAGGAATAATGTTTTAAATTCTAAAGCTATTTCAAATTACCATTACGTATTTTTTATCTACTAAAAAAAGTAAAAATTCTAACTTTTCATAGATTCAACCACCTGAAATATTTTTATGTTGATTATGATAATGGGGAATTGATATATATATATGACATTCTTAAATTCTAAGCTTGTGACTATACATAGCAATTTATATAAAACCGCTATAATTTCATTAGGAAGTTGTGAGACTTTTAGATCAGGCTCAATGTTCTGTTTTTCGTTCCCACTATTACTGAAAACATTCTCTGTCTTTCTATGACTAACTTTAACTGCCTCTTTAGTTTTATTACAATGGTATTGCAACAACTCTTTGGTTTTACACTCACCACTAACTCTACCTGAAAAAACTTTGTCCAAATTCATGTTGGTTTTTGATAAAGGACTAAACTTGAAATTAATTTTATTTATTAATCACTTCATATTTTCAATAATGATGGTCTTGTTTTAAATCGATCACTATTCAATTTAAGGGTGATTTTCTCCTTTGGATGCGTATACGTTTTATCAGATAGAGTTCAAAGTTTACACCAAATACCTCAACATTCGCTATTCCATATTTACACTTTACACAAAATTGAACCTTATTTACACTTCACAAGAGTCGTTTTCTCACTGTCCCTTGATGCCTCTTACGACTTTTAGCCCGGCATCTGAATCGACTAATCCTGGCTAAGTTCACTGCTAGTCAAATGTAGAGATAGTCATTCTTGGTTTCTCTACAATAGCTGATGCTTGGGAACTTATACACGGGGCTGTATCTTCTTTTATCACCTTCAGCTTCTAAAGAAAGTGCTGATAACGCTCTGGAAGGTTCCTCATCTTCTGAAGGGGTCTCTTCTGGGGTGGGCAGGGTTCTTGGTGGGAGTGGTGGTGCTCGAGGATTCCTGCGCACTCGGAAGTGACAGTCACTGTCAGAGGGCCACGCTCGCTGCACCATGAGGGGCAGGTCGTCAGGGTGGAGTTTTCTTTCATACTCCTGAGAAGGACTGACCTGAAATCGTATAATTTTACAATTCAATATTCATATTTCTATATATTATTTTTATTTATATAAACCATATTTTATTTCTATAACATATAACTCGACATTTTTAACAAGAAATACCCCGGTTTAAAAGGTTTTATAAAAGTTAAAAGTAGCTTACCTCATAAAGCGAGAACCGTTCAACCCCCTCATTGGAGTCATAGCAATGCAGCAAGATGGCCAGCACCTCGTCCGCTGTAGTCCTCTCGCTAGTGAGTAAGCACTTGTATTGCGATGAGGACATTAACGCTGAGTCGTAAATCTTGATCAGACCGCCTGGACGCATCTGCAGGGAAAATCTGGAACGAGACACATAACAGTTCAAGACGTATTCTAAATATAATTTTATTGCTTAAATAAAACATAACTTTTTTAAGTTCATTTTTAGCCATGAAAGGCAAGACAAAGCGAAGTTCGTAATCAGTGGATTGATATTTGCTTTCTAGAACTCTATCGTTTATATGGAACGTACAAGTAGTTACTTGCTCAACAATTCACTCAGTCTGAGACCTTACATCACAAAAAGCTTAAAATTTTTAAATAATAACAAACATTAATTGCTACTGGTCTACGAAATACGGTATTACTCAAATGTATGTTCTATATAGGCGAGCTGCATGACATCGTACGTATTAAGGTCAACAATAAAAAAAATCTCTTATTTGTCAAACCGGGTAAGCAAGGTACCCGAATAACAAATAAGAATCAAATATACCTCTTCATAAGCTCTGTCATAAAACACTCCCAAAAGCTTACAAGAGTCATACAATGAACAACATCTTTAAAAATAAATTAACCTTCAAAACAGTAATAAACTCCAAATACATTCATAAAACTATCTTTATACGCCTGCATGCATACATTTAACAACAAAGTAGTACTCAAACCTGTCAACATTGAGAAACACGATACATATGGTCAATAAGTAGAGGACTTAGTTTTTATAATTTTTATTGGACGACGAGAATAGCTCGTGCCGGAAGACGGGACAAAAGTGGATCTTTTTCTGTACCGGCCGCGGTGGTCTCGCTGTTCAACAGGCAAGACGGTTTGACCGATGGGTTAGATATTATTTTGTTGTATGTTTTGCTGTTTTGACTGTTGTTGTTGATATGTTGATCCATACTTAAGTATGTGATGAAGAATTATTAATTATTTCATCAACAAAATGCAACGCTAATACATTGTTTAGCTAAATAGAATTGAAAAAGTTAAAGTTAAACTACATCTCAAAGAAGAAAACAAGAAAAGTTATCATTTAAATGGTGTACAGTCTGAAAACACAATTTATGAATTCTATACTATACAAACAGTTTACCAAAACAAGGCAAGTCCTTAGAAAACTCACTGATTAAATTGCTTAAAAGTTTACGTATGTTATAGTGTATTATTTATTTAGCCTGTTTGTACTTCCTGTGTGTATATTAAGGGCAACTAATTATATCAGGAAGTGGGGCACTTGTTTTTACGTAAGGGTTGTCGTTTATGAAGGGGACAAAATTTAATATCTTTATGTCGTACAATCGCGTCGATGCCTCGGGTACGTTGATCCAACTGAATTTTAAAATATCTTAAGTTATACAAAATCTACAATTAGAAGCGCCTGAAGTGCAATGCCATAAATATTTCTAACTATAGACTTCTGACTATATTATCTTATCCTTAAGTATCTTCAGATTTTCAAATGAAATTTGGCTACATAAGCAGTAAAATAATAAACAAAGAACTCACTTGGAATATCCTTTAGGATGACAAGCCTGCAGCGCGGCAGGTCTAGCATCATCATCTAGCACAAGCGTTGTCTTTAACCCCGCTGCTCTAACCCTGACTTCCATGCTCAGGTAGAACAGCCTTGGGTCCCGGTGGCGCATCTTGAACTTGCCCAACAAAGTAGCAACCACTTCCTTTGCACGCGTTCCCCAGGTCACAGACAAGGTTTTGTATTCGATGTCCGGACGGAGACGATGTGCGTATACTTTAATTGTCGTCTGTGAACAAGAAAATTATTTTGTTAGTAAAATTCATCAAAAATCAATTAATCAATCAATAGGACGATCAATCAATAAAATATAATCACTTTATGCTTCAAAATGAACAAAGTTTAATTATTAAAGCGACTGAGTCAAATCTTGGCTTAGGTTGTCGTAAAGATGATGACTTTACACATACCATTAACCTATCAAGAAATCATTAGCAAGCAATTATTAGACTTCTAATTATACATATAATGCCATAAACAACTTAGACTACAATTCTGTGAGGACTTTGCCATAAACACACAAGTCATGGTAAGTAGGGACATTCATTAAACAACATAGACAGTCTATCTCTTTAGAAGGATGGTAAATTAATTGTATGACATGATTAATTTCCCCTTAGCAATTATAAGGCTTTAAATAAATCTGGTCCTTAGACGGAAAACTAATATAGGTACCTAATTAAAGCAAATAGAAATACAAAATCGGTAACTGTCTAAATGGTACGTTGATGTTGAAATACCTAATCTAGTACGTAAGTTGGTACTTCTATATAAAAATCTACATTTTTACAACATTTGCAGGATAAAAGCGACCTGATAAAACTCTAATTCTAGGTCATATATGTATTTGGAGTTACAGCTTCGATAAGTTACGCAAACACGGCTAAACTTCCGTTTTAGGAGTAGTTAGTATTTGATCAAATTCGCATATTTTATCTGTTTGTCAATAAAGTGTTAAATGTGCGTATATGTCCAATGCTTAGGTAGAGTCGCGATTAATGTTAATAGAATAATAATATTACTACGACTACTATGATGAGGATTATGAATCAGTAATAAAATGTATAGCCGTTTAATAGGAACATAAAATATGTATAAGAAAGAATGCTATACGACGCATGATGAAAGAGTATTTTATTTAACATATAATTTATGATTGCAAATTGGTTGTGAACAACAATAATATCGTAAACAAAGTTTCGAAAACGATGTCAAAGATTCAATGTCTTTTCGAAATCACACAGCACAAAAGCCGCTAAACAAATGCACAAAACCAGATAGTCAAGTACAGCTAACAACCAATAAAGTTATTATTCCGTGTAACAGAATGCAGAGATTGCAGAATATCCAGTTCCCACGCGCAATTGAATTCCCATACACACAAACACAACATTACTTTATACACGACTTAACAAAAAAATCGCCAATATAAATAATAAAATAAGCGATCCAAAATTTGAAATTATTGTGAAACTCACATGTATGTTATGGGGATGTAGCGCTAAGCGCATGCGCGGTGCAGGCACTGGCGTTGCCATGACGTGCGTACGAGTCGAAGCGCGGGCGACACTGAGCCATGAACGTCCCTGAGCCGAACTACAGGGGGTTACATTACTACATTGTGGCAGCTGTCGTTCACTTCCCGATTTTATCGACATGTACAGGATACAGATTGCTACAGCTTTTTATCTGACAGGATTACATTGAATTTGGAGGATGTGTGTGTTATATTGGAGGATGTCCTTTTAGATCAAAAAAGCTGGTTTAACTATATACATAATACAAATTACAACGAAGAGTGATTAGACACGAATGCCGCTTTTTAAAATAAAAGCAATCATTAATATTTTCCGGTCCATAATTGCTATTTATGAGTCCTGCCCATGTACGTATCTAAAGATTTATTGCAATCTACATCGTAATGCAAATTATTAATATAGGAAATACATTTTCATTGTACATGTTTAATGTACTGCAACTAGCCCTTGGCGCCGGAAGCTACCACCCTTCACAAAGGGTAAGCAGACACCTGTCCGCCACTGACGGATACCAGTCCACTTCCATCGATTGTATTGACTGGTTCGATAAATTGCGAACAAGCGTGTGAAAAGTTGGGAGTGTTTTATAAAATATATTAGACGAGGCTTTTGAAGAAGTATATCTCTTAGAACATTATAGCATGAATAATGTTCAAATATTTAAGCAATTTCGAAGATCCGTGTGAGAGAATTAAAATATTAAGCAATGACATACTTGAATTAGATATATATGTACAATATTATTCATCATAAAATACACCTAGGAACATTAATAAAAAATGTAATATCACAATAACAAACAGAAGCTTTTAGCTAAAAGAAATAAAAGCCTAAGTAAGTAGTTCATATTATCATACAAATTCCAAAAAGTTTCTTCGATATGAATTATAATGCAAATCAAATGGTGTCCTATTGTTCTAATATGAGACCCTAAGTTCTCAGTACCGCAATCAATTTAGTATTCACATATCAATACGCATATCTTGCACATTTACATACAATGAACATCAAAATGCCCATCAAATTGAAACACGTGATTGAAGCGGATAGCATTTATTCAACCGTCAAAGAAAGCACCGGTAAAAGTGGTCATCTTTCGTTTGAATGAACTTGAACTGGTGACTCGGCGGAGGAAACGCAAAAAGTTCTACCGGACGGCCAAGGAATGCGGTACTGACCGGCCAAACCCTACCACGACAAATCTGGCAACGGAAAAAAGGCGAACTACAATAGACTCTAGTAAAGTAGTCGTTAATGTACGACAAGTAGCGCCACTGCAACCGCAAATATATCTTTGTACGCGACAGATTAGAAAATGATGTGAGAAAAGTTTTATATTGCAAATTGAACATCCTTGTCTCACCATCGTTATGGTCATTTCAGCGCATACTTGTATTATAATGAACTTGGAATGTACTGAGTGTTAATTACCTCCTGTTACACAGCAAGCGTGAACATATATCCGTTTAGTGAATCAGAGAAAACATCCAACATGATTCAGATTTTCTCACAAATGTGATAATTTTCTATCTAGGCATGATACTCGTTATAAAACAATAAAGTTAAAAAAGCTTGTAATGGTACGTTTGCCTCAAATTGCCCATAATATGACCACACTGCCCGTGGATCGTCGCCTCACGCATACTTCAAGCGTCCGGTGCGTAAATGAACATTATAGTAGTTCAACTATATACACAAAGATGGCGTTACGATCTGCTTCTATAATGATGATTGATGTTACGCTCGGTATTATTGTTTGTTTGTGATGTAATGCGGGCTTTAAAGAGAATTATGGACTGCTTATTGACCTTTAGAATTAAATATGTTTGTTTGAGTTAAAAGTGGTTAATAGCAAAGATTAGGACAGCGTGAAGCGTCATTATTAAAAAGAGAGATATTAAATGTTATATTATAGACAATAAATTGAACTACGCCAATCAAATAAATGTTTGGTACTCAGAATAAATATTCTCTCAAAATTAAAATAATGTAAATACCTACACAATTAATAATAATAATAATATCCTCCAGACCGAATTTCGGCCATGGCGGCCAGTCTTAACGGAGACTGGCCAACTACGCAGGAGATATTATAATGCACAAGTGTGTGCGCAAACACAAGTGCACTCTCTGTTCCCTAACTCTCATGATCCGATGGGACTGTCATCCGACACGACCGGAGAGAGACCAGGCGCAGGACCGACAGCTTTACGTGCTTGCCGAGGCACGGGGGTGTATTACACCGCTAACTTCTTAACTCCGGGCTGCTATTGAGATTTCTTAACTAAAAAACCCAATAACTTTTTGTCGGCCCGACCCGGGATTCGGACCCGAGACCTCATGCACAGCAGTCGCATTCACTACCTACACAACCTACCTACAAAATTATAAGCCTTATATAGAAATTATCTATCTACCTGAAAAGGAATTCTTATCAGAATGAAAACCCAGCCAAATTGGGTGGGGCAATCGAAGACGTAAAATACAGAGACGAAAATCCACAATTGTAATTGTAACCAACTTACAAAATCTGTATAAACTCTAGATCAGATATAATCACACTTACACTGTTACTAAACATAAAACAACTCAAATAATACCACCAAGTGTTACAAAATGTTTGATAACAAACATAATAAGTATCACTTCGTGACAATGCGCAAGCGCAACACGTGCTTCTGAATGCCCACGCGCAGTTTTATAACACTTATAATGTAGCACGTTAGCACCTTTAGTAAAGATCGTAGGCGTAGCTCACAGTAGCGTTTGTAGTTCTGTAGGCATTTTATCTGATGTCAAGAGCAAACTTAGTACTAATAAGGGTATGAGCAAACTTTACAATCTATTTTCTTGGGTTGTTTAAAGGTAAGTGTTGACTAAATAATAGAAACAGATACAATAATATATTATTCGGATATGACGCAATACACTTCTGACTTATAATTTGGCGGTACATGCCATACTATATGATTTTATGAATATAAACTTAATAACCTTTTTATCATAGACTTACACCTGTATACAAGGATCATCATTACATTAACAAAGTCTTAAGTCCTACGTAATAGAGGTGAGATTAGATAATATGACACGGGGTAATTCGTCAATCTCTCGGGTACACGATTTTTTCTGGCAGAAAAAGTCTCACAATCTAATCATCGTACACAGATATTCAAGACTGTCTATAAATCTGAGTGCAGTCTGATGCCACAAGATGAAGAAGGCTATTCATTTGAAATGATAGAGCTATACACCTAACGAGTACATTTCTTAAATTTGCGTCGGTCCGATTCACTGCAGATACTTTTAGAACAACAGTTGGTATTATTAGTATAGGTTTCAGATGCTCCACTTGTTTGAAACATTAACGGTAACAAATTGCACACGCAGCTACCCTGTGGCAACAATAAATCTAATTTAATACCGAAACTAGACTAACTACCTGCAACGTTAAACAGAATAACACCGTTATGAGTAATCCGGTAGTAATCATACTTGTGTCAAGTAGAAGTACCAAAATTTGTATGATCGTGATTGCTATTTTATGCAAAATAGGCTGAAATGAATATCTAAGATGAAGCAGGTGCATCCTAATTTAAATAAAACAAGATGCCCCTGAAAATAAAATAATCATGACCAAGGGTATGAAACTGCGCCTCTGAACGATCTCCATTAAACTACTTATAATGACAGTTCCAAATACCCGATATTGTCGTTAGCTTTCGCTAACCTTCAACTATGCTAAATGCTCTAGTTAGAATTAGGCTCACTTTTTAATTATTTTTTTAATTACGCACAATTTTCAAGTGCAAGTTGGACGTCGACATACGTACATACATATAAATTATCCGGACGATTAACTCAATAGTTTAGAAGTAAACAAATAATATTTGTAAAGAAAATATTGTTGTTTCTTTAAAAATCCTGAATTATTCTATTGCAGTTTTAAAATTTTACAACCATAAAATGGAAACATTTTCTTAAGATTAGTAATTATTAAATAAGATTTGGACAGGCGTTACAATTATTGCAAATATACATTTGCAATATTTATAACAATGCCAGACCACACAACGCTGTTGTGTGATGCCATCGCTTATGACGGCGCTTTGAGTCTATATCTTATCATGTCGATAGTTTGTAATAGTTATTGATTTGACGCAAAGATCGTGAACTAGTAGTGCATCTATCTAACACTAAAGATTTAAACTTAGGGCTAATGCCAGTATTTACAAGGCCGTTGGCTAATGCCAACGGCCTTGTAAATACTGGTTTACCAATATCGATTATAACACAAAATGTATAAGATAGAACGATCATCCTCGATATAAGATCTTAAAAAAATCTTGAATTGAATTGAATTGAAAAATAAACAACAAAACATAAACAACGAGATTGAAGCTTGTAACACATGCTCACATACCATAGTCAGTTTATTTATATTAAAGGTATAATTGTCGTTCTATCTATTTTAAGGCTAGCTAAATATACAAGTAAATTAAGGTCACGGCAGTTAATAATATTGGCATTTTGAGGTAAACCACATTTACAAAAATAAAACTATAGTACTAGTCACCTGTCCAAGTTAAGTAATCTACCTATAGCCAGGTCAATGACACAGATTAAGTAAACCTTACACCCTTTACAAATGTTCGGGCAATTGACATGACGGCTACTGGCGACTGTTAGTGAGCAAACATCCGCTGCGCCAGCGCAGGCGCGTGCCGTCGCCGCCTCAATTATCGAGCGGCGAAGGGATCCACTAATTTTATATTTCTGATCACTTGACTGAACGAAAATAGTTTCAAAGACATACCAGTCAATTAATAAATTCTTAGTACATTTTTAAGCTCTACATTTTAAGGAAAACATATCAAAAGATTCTGGAGTTCCAGCTAATGCTGTTTAGTAATTTCATCCAGAAAAATATGCGTGCTTAAATAGTTTCCGACGTTCTAATGTCGAAAATTGGCCAAAATGTTTTCCTGTCCATTACTCCGTCTGTGTGCTCGTAAAGGAGATGGACGTCGAAGAAATTTCATTAAAACAGCGCAGTATTATACATTATGAAGTGAGAGTGGGCCCATAAAGTAAGCGAATAATCGCATGTTGTCTTTTTTCTTCCTGTGCTTTAATCATTTAACATCGGAGACCGCCTAAGTGGTTTTATCTCAACACATTAATTATGAAGTCAACATTTATGTCCTTAAAAATAACAAACAAATTATATACTAATTATATTATTGTCTCCTATGTACAAGACATCGGGGACAATAATAATAATTAGTCTTCTTTCTCGTAACGTTATTATTGTTAAGTGTATTAAGCACTTAATGGTATACGTCCACACATCTAGAACTACTGTAATTTATAATAACGATATTATAATACGTTTAGTGAGTTAGTTTTTCTTAATGAGTGCTCTGCGTAAGAAGGGATGTAACATTTTTAACGTAAATTTGAAGGAACTCACTGTGTTGAAGTGACGTAATCTTATAATCAGTTTGAATCGGTCACAACATTGTCACACTGTCACTTTGTTGTCTTTGATGTGAAAACCTCACCAGGACTTAAAATGGCTTAATTGACAACCAAAACGAATTCGTCTGGCGCTTATAATAAATCGCTGTTTTCATGTCTGTATTCGGGCACAGGACGCCGCTAAATTGGGCTGAATGAGGTGTGACGTTAACAGCAGGAAATTAGGAAATGGGAAGCACGGCCGATCGTGACCACTTCTGTCCGGGACAGTTATAGATCTACGTAGCCACTAGTTACGGAGTATCCGTCAGTGACGAGTTCATTGTGATCGAATGGACCATTTAAAGGGTTGGGTTATTTAACGAGGAGCTTTCACATGACGCTTTAATCATTTTGGTTTTGGAATGGCATTTATAAGCGCTTATTTGTTACCTATGCAATTTTGAATATGACAATCTTATTTTTATTTTTCGTGATTTGAATATTTAGTATTCTAGGAGGTGGCGATAATCCAACAATAATAAGGGCACTTTAGAAATATTGGTTAGAAGACACCTTGGATCTATTTCTATAAACAATATATAGAACAAATTAGTTGATTACACAAATAAAATTAGTTTCCTAAATTATATTAGCCATCATTAAAGACGTAACTCGAAACATCCACGCAAATTTGTCTGCCTGTAAAGCACTGCATTACACACGCATATGACAATAACAGAACATAACTCTATGAAAATGTATTAGGTAGGTACCTACTATGAAAAATAGACAGTCTGATAAAAAAGTGCGACGTTTAACACTACCAATTATTCGACGAGGAAATTGTGAAGGTCGTTATAATTACAACAATTAGCTGTAAAACTGCAGGGAAATGGGCATGTTTGGAAACAATATATTAGTACGTGAGAATCGCAGTATTAAGTGAAGCGTGAATTTCATGTTGTTTTTTATAGACTGTTACGTCCTTTTAGACGCATACGTATAATTACATCCAAAACTACACAGTATTAAAGTAAAGACAACTTTATAGCCGCAGCGTAGAGTCAAAAACTTCCGTAGAAAAATTCGACAGGAAAAGCATCACAAGAATTATTTAGATATGAAAGTGTAGTAATATGCTACATATTATAAGATGGAAAAACATAATTATAATCGTCGAAATTCTTCCTTCTAATGTTCGTGCTTTTAAAGTTCCTGAAATATCCCGGAAATATCCTTTTGCCTGATCCCTGCATCTGGTAAAACAATATTGCTTTCGAGCGAACATGGCTAATGGACAATGTCATTCTAGCAGTAGTGTCAATAGTGCAAGTCCACACCTTTGTCAATTAGCAATATAGGGAATTGTACGTAGAGCAAAATCCTTGTAATACAAAAACTTCACAAACAATTTTAACCACAGCTTAAAAAATTTTTCGTTTATCTACAAGACTTGTAAAACTGAACGGAATCTAAAGTGTCATCAGTCGACATTTAACCTTTGAAACATTGTATCATCTTCCATCTCCAACCCTTTTATACAAAATACCACTCTATCCCTTTAAGTTACGGTCCATATTGATATTAAACTTTTGGGACGGAGTGTCGCAACGGCAATGCAACTGGCGGTCTAAGATCGTGATCAGTAAAGTAATTTGATTTGGTATGCTCTGGATATTAGTGCGTAGTAATTCTTAAACGCTATTAAGCTTATTACGGATGATTATTAGAGGTAATCAATTTTAAAGAGTTATATATTTTCGTAGCTTCCTTATAGTACTTTTTTGAAAACGGCAATAGGTACTACCACGTCTATATAAAAAAGTCGTATAATAGTCACATCGCTAATAAGAACAGGTATACCTATAGGCTAGCATAGCAGGTATGCATAAAGTCTAACTATAACTAGTATTTGTGCCTATTTTTTTTCAATATAATTGGTCCGCCTCACCCCACGGCACACACGATTTTCCAGTAAAACACAGGCAAATTGACAATTTACTTGATGACGTTTATTTTAGTGTTTCTAATTAACTTACAACGAACCTGAATTGAATAAAACGAGTACGCAAAAACACCAATTAAATAAATTGGTTCATCAACCGGCAAAACCACACAAATGACTAAATACTGAGTTTTTTAAAGTTGCTCCCATTACGAAACAAAGAAGAGCGAAAATCATTATACTCCTTCCGTTTTTACAGTCGGATAAATCACTCAAGAATTACGAAACGAATGTAACTTCATAATAAGAATACGAAAATAAACTCCTCATTCCCTTCAACCACTTGATACCTGACCTATTATAAAGTAGATCTATTTCAGTTTTACTTTTAGTTTTATAGATGGTTTATCACAAATGGCTGACAACTGGAACAACATTGAGGTGCGAGCCCACCGAAGTGTTCCCGTAAATGTCGTAAACCCGTAAAGTTTACTAGTTTACGAGATAAGCCCCTTTGATGGTAAGTGCTCGTAGGGACCTACTTAAGAACAACAGATGTGAGACCATTGTTTGTTAAATGAACTTAAATAATAATTAAAAAGACTAAAGAATTGTCAATATTATGACTGAAAACAGTTAGTACATATTTATATGAACTTCATATGAAGATTATATTTTAAATGTGCTCTAATTAAGTCTGGTTGAACAGAATTTATCATAAAAACTGAGATGCAAAAGTCAGGAGCGTATAGATTTCCAGTTCGTTTCGTTCGTATAATTTCGTATTTAAATAACTATTACGATTCATGTAACTCAGTATAATATCAAAACAAACCAATTAATGTCCTGTTGTATTTGTTGATTGCGAACAGTTTATTTTTATTTAAGACTTCTGCCGCATGGGATTTGCATATTTCGTTTCAGAACACTATTTTTACTACTGCATATTTTATAAGAAAACTTACAAAAAGAAAACAGACTAACATCGCATTTGCGTGACAGATTCGCCAACATGAATCTACTAAACAATTTTAAACAGTCTTAATATAATAACTAAAATTACCTTAATCATCTTCGAATGTCATGACAGTTCTTACGTTCCAAATTACAGCAAACACATTTATTTTAAATTACAGCTTCATCAAACTTATTATTATACAATCGTCATCTGTCATAAAAACGTTTTCCCCCTCCAGTTACACAAACAAACCTATTATTTGTCATTAAAACAGAGGCTCTATTAACCCCAGGTGGTGTTCAGCTGTGCACCTTCTGATACCATTATTATATGAGCATATGCTAAAGGATTAATACAAAAAGTCAAGAATAAGAACTAAAAAAGTTAGTCCTTAAAAATTAAGGGTTGCCTCGAACGTGAGCGTAATTTAACAGAAAGAACTGGAGTCTCATTATGACTTAATATAAGTATGTAGTATGATTGCGCGAAATTGTTAATATTTATTTAAGGTAAGAGAAACATCAGTACCTATTAATGTATTTTGTTGACTGTTATTTAACCATAGCAAGTTGTTTTATTCTACGCACAGTATTCCAACATTATTAGGATTATTTATCGCTATTTAACTTTTACTGAATCTTGCAAACCTTAAATATAAAAAAGGCATACAATGTCCGTCAAAAATGCAGTAAATATCTTAAAATAAAATTTATCGGACAATCCAATCAACCTCACTAACACGTTCAACCCTACACGTACACAAAACCATCCGCTTCAAAGTGGCGCAAAAAACGCGTGCGCGACGTGCGCAGGCGCAACACGCACGTGCGCTGCGCGCGGGCCAGGTGCGCAGGAAGCCGCGCTCAATGAAAATCTCTTCACTACATTATTTAAGATCATAACAGATCACTTTTTATACCATACCGTTAGTTTTTTTTACCTATGTGAAATGTATTAAAAAGCTATGATCTGGTTCAGATTTTCATAAAAACCATTAAGCCATTGTGTATAGCGAAAATGTATATAATTTTTTGTATTCGGATGCTATAGTTTTTATTTCATATTACAAAAGTGGAACAGCTATAAAATTATGTGCTATAACTCGTAACCTAATATTTCGACACACTGGACTAGAAAATTCTAGAGAAAAACCGAGTAGAATTGGAAAAGATTACAAATGAAAACAAAAATAAATTTTAATATCATTTTTCTAAATTTAGTGCTGTCCGATATACAAAAATAATTAGATTAGCCATGACAATTTACAGTCAGAAACTGATCTGATTTGAATCTGGCAGCTGATAATCGAGCAAGAGCCTTTTCTTGGTATCACAAAAGCGATTACAAGGCAACACAATGAAGCCGCTGTCTACCGTAAACCATATAGATGGCGAACAACGCCACGGTCTGCTGCCTGATAGTAACCAGTGACAGTAAGGCAACATGGCTGAGGGGATAGGAGAAAAAGAAAGGGCATGTGAAAGTATATGAGCCTACACCTAAACGCAGTAATACTTATATCACTAGCTTATGTTAATAATCTGTGAGAAGGTAGTACTTCCCTTACTGAGGCCATTCATATTATGATCAGCAACTCAAAAAACCTATTAATTTTAATTTTCTATCAATCATAAAAAACGAAAACTATTCTTTGGCCTTAACTTTTACGACAATATATTGCTATTTGCTATAAATATAAGATGTCTTTCTCTTATTGTTATAGCAATATATGGCCAAAGAATAGCTATGCTATCAAATCCCATTTACTTTACCCGTCAGAATGAGATACTGTGGTGGTCGACATACACTTTTGCTTTCATATCTATGACTTCATGGATCTGATATTCACTCATACATGTTGGTAAATAACGCACCAATAACTGACAATTTACGAGAAGTAGCCCTTTAGAGAAACATGATTTGTGTACGCCTACGATTATAGATCATTTTGACATAATATATTATACTCTAAACAAACATACCGCCGTGCTAAAAATATAAAGTCTACAAAAACAGAAGTTTCTTTTTTAATAATATAATTAATATAGGTACTTTATATAACATCACACTGGTATGTCAGCACAAAGTTAGACAGACTCCATGCCATTACTTTACTCAACCTAGCTTCCAATCCGACTCGTCACTTTATCAAATATACAAGTGCTTACGCACATATTGCCATAAAAGGCAGTTCTTAATCAATGATACATTGCCAATCACTTCAGTTATATCTACTTTATGACTCGCACAAGTCAGTGACAATAGTTTCACCATCGTCCCATATCGAGATGGACCTTATTTGATTTTAATACAATTAATAGACGTGCAGTTAGGCAACCCGACTCTGTTTATAACATTATTGTATTAAGTGTATTGTCACGCGTTGGACAACAACTACATTTGATCTCTGCTTGCAAAATAATTGTAATACAATACATCATTTGTTGCGTATTCGAGTTGATACTTAGGCTTATAATAATAAGGGATATTTATTATGTCACTACGATTTACGTTGTATTAAAATGGCAGTCAATTAATTATCAATTTTATTGAAGTATGAGTGACTGGTGGCAAAATTTTGTAAGATAGGCTTCTTTGTAGATCATATTATAAGTAAGTAGGAGGTATTATAAGCTAATGCATTAAAGTTTCAACAAGAGGCGCTGTTACAAAATATGTAAATTGGGGTGACGTCATTCATCTTACTTGGTACTACTACTTCGTCGTCATAAGGAAAAAAGACGTATCTAAAATATTTTTTCGATATCTGGACCTTATATATTTCGAATCAGTAAAAAAAGACGCATCGTTCTGTACATTTAAAGCAGATACGTCGTTTTGCTTATGACGGCAGTCTATATATATAGTATAGCAATATTTCTAAAGCTTCTGTAAAAGTATTAAGTTCACTGATTCCATTACAAACAAGTAGTAATACTATTGCAAAAGATTCGTGTGAGTTAAGGCTGATCTGTTACACATCTGATAACTTAATAGCTTAACCGTTACTCAATCTCCAGGAGATACATAACAATAGATTTTTTATTGTGTCTATAAAATGACAGACGATGGGACTTTATACTAACAAGAATAAAGAAATTGATACACATTACACAGCCTGGAAAAATAAATTATTTCTTAGTGCCTTGTGTTTGACAAATCGTTCGTTTGAGTAATAATTGTGCATGAATGCAGTTATATTGCATCTAACCATGCATTTTAGATACAGTTTGAATAGAATCACCGTAACTGTAATAAACTGCATCATATAATTGAAAAATACTGCTGCCTGCTATTACTGTCGTTTCCAATGAAAAATAAAATACCTAAATTATTTAATTTGAAAACTTACAGTGGAGCTATGTACTGTTGCTTTTTTGTTTTTAAGACTGCATACAAGCTACATGGAATATATTATTATACATATATGTATGTTTGACGTTTAGTGTCGAATACCGTTTATTTAAATTATGACAATTTTAACATTCCAAAAGTCATAAATCATAATCCTAATCCTAACTTATTAATATTATAAAAGCGAAAATGAGTTTGTTTGTTTGTTACCTTTTCACGCTTAAACCACTGAACCGATCATCCTGAAATTTTGCATATACGTTGTCAGGTATACAGAAACGGACATAGGCTTCCTTTCATCCCGAAAAAAATTACTGTTCCCGAGGAAAACAATAATAATGTTCTTATGATAATAGATGGCGCCACGTGTCTTTTGAATCATGATTGAATTATATTATTACAAGTAGAGTACAACCCGAATTGATTGTCAAATTCTAAATTAACGCGAGCGAAGCCGCGTGCAAAAGCTAGTAAGTAATAAGTAATCAAATCATCTATGTTAATATATTGCTTTTACCTTCACTAGCAATATGTTGAATCTAATCAATAATTAGTTACCACGAAACATCAAATGACGCATAGTACCGAACTGACGTTATTAGTCGAATTAAAAAATAAATTTCCTGAGAAAAGATGAAAGCATTATAAATACTGAGGGCACGGCCTCAAAGCCGACAGAATGGAAATGATGCGTGCCATATCTTAAGATCTTAAAGACATTATTTTTTCTAGTAGGTAATGTTTTTATAACAGATAACAACTACATGAGCGTTGCGGAAGCCGTAGAATGTTTTTTATTATCTGTGTGTATGTAAAAGATGCCAAAGATGCTTAAGACAAGTTATTGTATCCTAACTAATATTATAAATGCGAATGTGAGTTTGTTTGTTTGTTACGCTTTCACGCCTTAACTACTCTACCTATCATCGTGAAATTTCGCATACACATTGTCAGGAGAACAAAAAGTACATAGAGTACCTTTCATCCAGAAAAGAGTAATGTTACTAATCTAACCTACATTTACCGTAGCCGTGGGCAAATTCTAGTAAGCTATATTTAAACCAAATAGAAATTTAGGAAAAATCTCACACCAGAATAATTTGTATTTGCGTATCTAATTCTTGAAAACCCTTCCACCTAAGCTAATATGTAAACTTGTGTAAGCGACCAAGTCAACAAATATTATCTAAATAGGTATATTACGAACTAGATTATTTAGAAGGCTCATATACATTTAAATAAATAATTTCTAATTAATTTATTGGCTCGTTGATATAACAGCATATTTACGCTTATAATTATATTAATCATTGAGGCGCAAGCAATAATGAACTTCGTTAAGCTTACTTTAAAAATATAACAGCAAAAAATATAAAAGTATTTCAAGTCATACGCGTTCCCGTATTATTACAAATACTAGTCGCGAGGTCGTCGGTCGCCGAAACATGTTTATTCGCCATTGGTCGCGCTTTCGAACATCTGGTGGTCGTTCGGAAATGTCTCCTAATTGCGTAAGTATTCTGCGACTGATCGTTAAACTGCTGTAATTGGTTGATATGTTTTCTGTGTATAGCGGGGTAACCAAATTATTAATTGTATTATTATTCTGCCACATCGTCTTATTATTATATATATTGTCGGCCTTGATAGCGTAGTGGTTAGTGTAAACGACTGCCACTCCTGAGGTCACGGGTTCGATTCCCGCACAAGTCAAACATTTGTGTGCATGAACATGGATGTTTGTCTTAGTCTTGGTGTTTCTATGTATAATATGTATGTTTATCCATTATCTAGTACCCATAGTACAAGCTCTGCTTAGTTTGGGCTAGATGGTGTTGTGTGTATGTGGTAGAATATTATTATATTATAGAATATTATTATTATATTATTAATAATTGTTCCCCGTTTCTCTAACTATGTAAACAATACGATTGTGAATTTGTTTGTTCGTTTGTTACGCTTTCACGCCTTAACTACTCGACTGATCATCATGAAATTTCCCATACACGTTGTCAGGGCTATAGAAAAAGATATAGGATATTATCCAGAAAGAAAGTTTTTTTTCAGATGGATAGCTAGGATAATACAAGGTGGACTCAGCTCGCATTTACAAGTGTAAGCAAACGCGGGACCTCACGATATGTAGTAACTACTACATATCGTGTGGTCCCGCGTTTGCTTCCCGGTTCGGGAGAAGTGCGAAGGAAAAAATTCGGAAGCAGCATGGACGGTATCTATGTAAATGCCAATAGATATCATTAAGTTCGGCTCTGTTACCCATAACATTCTTTAAAAGTAGCTAGTTTGTTGATCATATTGTTTTTTTAATTTATTTTTATTTCTATAAGTAAAGGCCTCACGTGCTAAGTAGCGGCTATATGCTACAAAGTTGCAAGATAATACTTTTAGTAAATAAAGGCTGTATATTAACTAATAATGCGTGCAGTATGTATTGTGTGTATAACGATTTGACGAGAGTGCGCTAAATGACGCATGCGCGCGCGCATCGCAACAGGCACAAGCGCAAGATTGTTTGAGATAAACTAGTGTTGGGAAATGTCCCTGGGAATATTATTTTGAATGATTCTTTAGCAGTGGCCATCTACTATTCTGAAATAATTTAGTTTGTCAAGTCGACGTGAGAAATTAAGAATAATAAAATACACTAAAATAATGAATTATGAGGCGCCTAAGTACTTGGAATATTGTGGTCGCTGATCTGAGATCACGAATTATTACCAACTGTAAATTATTATTAATAAAAATTTATAACAGTAACATAACTTACGTCAGTACTGTTACGTACCGTGCTCAAAGGTTATTCTGTAATAATTAATAGTTCATTTATTGTTAAATTGATTGTACCTAATATGAATCATTACAATAATTAATTAAACATAAAACGAGACTAATTATAGTTTATAATTCTGGAGATGCGATCGAATAGCTGCAGTTTCAAATCTTAACTTCAGACACGATTAAAGCATATAATATTGAGCACGGTATCAAAGTAATATAAAAACTAATTAAAATTAAAGCCACAATGTTGGTAATCGTCCAAAGCATTGTTGTGCTCGAAAAGAAATGATCGATTTAAAACTATTTCAATGAATGTAAGTAAATCTAATCGAGTCGTCAATGGTAGAAAGCTATTGTGCTTGAATGGGCTACTAAAAATCTTTTCACGTAGTACATTTAAAGCACCATCCCACCTTTCTTAATAGAAATGCTAGTGGATTTTAAAACAGATGACAGTTAAGAGGACGATTTACATTATCGAATCGTAGTGATCTTGGCGTACAAAAAAATTTGCCGCCATCACGACTTGGTGGCCAAAAGCTATTATATTTTTATTTAGTTAATAATATCATGTCATAATAATGATCAAAAGACAAAGGTTCAAAATTATATAAAGTATACAAAAAAATTATACAACATACTTACCTTAAACGTTTTGAACAATCTACCTACATTAATAACTATACATCTTGTAACAGTGTAATAAATTGTCGGTGAACCTTATAAATAAAATAAAAAATTAAATAGAAATAAATGGACTTACTGATTGATGAATTACACAATTTGCCACAGTTATACTATTGAAATATATTAATTTATAAGCAGCGATAGCTCAGTGTGAAAACCAACAGACTGCAATACAGAGGGTCTCGGATTCGAACCCACGTCGCGCACCTCTGACTTTCGGAAGTTATATGACTTTTAGAAATTATGTGCGTATTGATTGACAATTATCGCCTGCTCCATGCCTCGGAGAGCACGTTAAGCCGTCGCGGCGTCGGTCCCGGCTGCCATGAACATCTATGGCAGTCGTTATTAGGAAGTCAGTGCCCTTTAATATCCTGAGACAGGTCTAGCCTTAGAGTATCGTTAGCCTTCGGGTTGCGGAAGTCAGATGGCAGTCGCTCCGTGTAAAAACTGATATCCAGTCAAATCCGGTTAGACTAGAAAGCCGACCCCAAGTGACTTGGGAATAATAAAGGCTAGGCCGAAGATAATACTATTGAAATATATTGACAACTTGCGAACACAGACCCTAAAGACTTAGTTATACAACTGTAGACAACTCACTAGCCGGAAATCGATCTCAAACTACATACTTAATACTTAAACACAATTTTACAACAGAGAGTAATTGCACTCGCACTGCCCCGTACTGGGCTTAGAAGGAACATTATAAAAAAATGTTTACCTACCGAACTATATTATAAGACAATATAAATTGTTCCCGGGACATTGTCCCATCACTACGTAAGTTCACATCGTGACCGGTCCTCACAATGGGCGGCGAGTAAGATTGTCTTGTTGTATCAACTGTTAGCGATTGATTAACTTACAGTCAGTGCCGCTTTGTTAAGCTGCAGTGTGTTTGCTTAATACTTGTGTGGATTTTACTGTTTACAAACTTAAACAAACATATTTTGATTACAACATTGTTTTTAAGAACTCTTACGTTATGTCACTACGTAATAATGGGCTTTAAAATCTACCTTGCTAAGAAGTCCTTAGCAATTATATAGGTTTTAAAACCATAGACATATACATACTATTTAGGTTATTAAGGGATCATTTTGGCAGGTATATTTTGTAGCCAATAACACTGCCTTACCTGGGTATCGAACTCGGCACCTAAAGTATAGCAGTCCCATTCACTGCCTCTGCGTCACCGAGGACAAATTTACCCCTTGAGTCATAATATGGAGGGCAGAGAGTCATCTATAATAATATTCACATCAACAATTTAAAACACTGACTCCTTATACTCTTTAATTAAATTATTAATTTTTAAATGTAACTAATGTTTATTAAAAATGTTGCATTTCAACAATGTTTTATTTGTTTGTCGGCTTAACACAACAAGGCTTTAAAACAACGAAGGCCCAATTCTAAGTATAAAAACAATTACGCTCTGTTTCTAACTTATAGGTACTTATAATGACAAACAGTCTGACACTGTTATTTGGTTTAAAAGATATTGAATATATTTGACTGCACGGATGACATAGAGGTTTAAGTAGTTGTCTTACTACTGCCGCTGCGCCGCGCCGACTGTTGTGGGTTCGACTCCCACACGGGACAAAAATGTGTGTGATTCACAAATGGTTGTTCCGAGTCTAGATGTTCTTTGTGTCCGTTGTTCGAATGTTTGTAAAGTCCCCTGCGATACAGGCTTTATTCATAATGCGGGAGTTGAGTTAAAAATTATATATTTCACTAGCTGTCCCGACAGACGTTGTCCTGTACACACGAATAAAAAATTGCAAAAAAAAAAACATCTAAACCATTCTCGAATCCACTTGAACACACACAAAAAGTTTCATCAAAATCGGTCCAGCCGTTTAGGAGGAGTTCAGTGACATACACACGTATAGTAGAATTATTATATATAAAAATAAGCTTATTAGTCATTTGGATATCAAGTTACTAGAAAACCTTCTACGCCTTCAGGCGTTGACAATAAAATAAAAGCCAAGCTGAAATGTTTGCGTGAGGAGTGGTGCATGTCGATCGAACCGATTATCTCATGATCAGAGCTCCGGTATTTAAGCTTTGGACTACCTCCGTTTCTTGTGTTATGTATGTTGCTTAATCCTTACTAATATTTCGTTTTTACATACTTAATAATTAAAAGTATCAAAGTATTTTACGGTACCAATATTTTAAATGCGAAAGAATGACTCTTACATGTTCATGACGATATCATTATATTTCATATGGCGATAGTTTGAAAGCTGAGGTTGGATATAGTCAGTGTAAATAATAAAGACCCAAAAGAAGTCGGATATAATATTAAGTGAGTATTTAATTTGTTGTATAATTGTAATGTAAGGTTGAACTTGGTTACTTTATATAAATGTAGTACTACAAAAATTACTAGCCATTGTCTAAATTACATTGTCAAATTCAAGTCACAAAAGTTTCTATTTAAACATTTAATGTTTCGTAAACAAAAAATAAAACAAACGTGGCGCCGCGCCGCGCGCCGCCGCGATCGTCGTTCGGCGCACACGCATCCATGCATCTCGAACAGCGATCGTTATGGAGCAGTAACATGAGAAGACGCTCAAAGCCCGCCATTGTCTTTTGAAGCCGCTCAGGGTTGCCACTGCGCGTCTATTTGTGGTTAATGAACCACTCACTTGATAGAGTACGCTTGAATTTCAGACAGATTACTATCAGTTTGATGGGATTTTACTCCTAAATATTCATAGTTCAGAGTAGTCACTAAGTACGAGTATGCAAAACTTTAACTTGATTGAAAATTGCACTTTGAAAGCTGAGGTTATAAAATGTACCTTTCACCGGCATGGTTTTATGCCCAAGTTGTACAGAGTAAGCCTATTGAGGTCTACCTCGGCCTGCACAGTCCTAGACTCTGTGCTGTTCCAAGGATTTCACTTAATGACTCGGAAATCAAACCTTACTTTAGATACTGAATATAATTAAGTTAAATGTATTTTTGTACAGATTGACAGGACGACTGTCGAGTCAGCCAGTATTTTATAAAAATACTTCTATATTATACTACGCATTGCATAATTATGTAATTATGCATAACTAGCATCATAAGTCACTATCAGGTACAATAGAAACTGGAGATTAGATACCAGATGCAAACTAAAATAGTAATTAATAATAACTTTAATAAATATGAGTATTACACAGGAAACCTAAATCGTTAGTGGATATTGATCCACAAACGATTGCACTAAAAACAGGTATGCTGAATGCCAAAATACGCAATAGGAAACAATATAATATAATGATATGATATATTAACTATTTTAGTGCTCCAGTATTATTTATTACATTATCTATTAATATATGTATGTAGAAACATAATATAATTCTGCGTTAAATGATTTCGTGATCAAATACATTAATTACATTGATTTAGATAGTAGCCTAATTTTCTTAGAATTTTTTACTAGGTAACCAACTGAATCATAATCATTTTTATTTATTTATAACTCATCAATTAGCCGGAAATTAAACACTGAAAATAATGAAAAATAATAATATTGTTTCTGGATTCCGAACGTATGCCAAGTGCCAAGGCGAGAAAATCCTGTCCCTTTTTACGTTATGTAGTATTTTCTATATTTAGTAACAGTTGTATTTTATCATGAATTGCCTTTCAACTATTCTTATTATATTGGGATTTCAATATTCAAATATTGTCACATTTAAGTCCAATGAAATCAGACAAATACAAAACTAAGTGCAGCGCATTATTCTTAGAATATTACTTCTTGTACACAAATTACAAATCATAACTAAGACTGTATTATCTTATTGCTTATTTATTAAGCCGCTACCTAACTTGAAGCTTTATGACAGCCCTGACCATTATTAAGCATGTATACAATGCGGCAAGATGCAGTGATACGATGTCACGAACTACGCCTACCGACTGCCGCCGCTGACCTGGCCCGCGACCTTTTCTCGGAAACTTTAATTATTGCACCACCCTGTTAATAATTTATCGCCATATTTAAGTGAAGGATGAGACTACCGAGACGATATTGATGACGTAATAAGGATAGCACTTTTACTTTTGAAGCGTTTTGTAATATTCAGTAAGGTAACAAATAATTTATTTGATTTTTACAGCATACATATATATTCTATATAATAAATTTTACCTGTATATAATGACCTCTCAAAAAGGCATTTACTAAAATAGTAAAGGTTACCTACACGTGAGACATAATAATAAAATAATGTTTAAATATCGTAATGCCTAACAATCATCTCTGCCTAGATACATATGTATTACAAAATACTCCTTAGTATCTATTACGTACGTAAATATGTATTGAAGTTGCAACAAAGAGGATACATACAAAAAGTAGGACGTTGTAGGTACTACATGGTATCGTTTTAAAATAACCCCTCCTTTAATACTGTATACTAGATACTATAATAAACTGCCTCAGCTTTATTTATTGGTAATTTTATCTGAGTGATTTGTGACGGTAAAGTTTGGTAAAATATTAATGGCTTCCATAAAACATCATTAAACCTCAATAATTTAGACACAAAATCCTGCTTCATATCAACAAATCCCTCAAAGCTCAAAAACTCAAACCTGCTTTTAATTAAAATCGAAAATCCAATTAATACCCTCCAAAAGATACAAATCAAGAATGCTATTATGTCTGACCGAAGATGCGTGTGAGCATATTTGGCGTGAGCAGAAAACGTATGCGCTTTGTGGGTGTGACGCGGCAGCGCGTACGCAACGTAATGACCTGGTTCAACTTACTCGTATTAATGTCGAACATATGTCAGCCGTATCGCGTCAATGATCAGGATAGAGTATTGTATCAAGTTACTTACAGTTTATTTATTTTAAGCGATCTGATAACAATTAGCTTAAGGCATTTTGTATGCCAACTTTCCGGTTGTCTGGAACTAACAGGAAATCAGTATTCAAAAAATACTTAAATAATAATAATGATTATTTATTTATTTTCTCTCAAAAGCCAGCTTTAGGTCAAACCATTGTGAGAGCTGGACTCTGTATTAGGCTCGAAACGTCTGATGCCAATCTCTAGGCTCTCCATCATAGTGAAAATAATATATAATATATACCCATAGCTGCTTAGGTATGGGTAATACATAATTATAAGGTAAACGTACGAATCATTCCATCAATGTTTTAATGCAAAGCCGACGTGCTCTTACTAGCTTACTAGCCAGTTTCGACCTGTGAATTTACTGACTTGAGTTATATAATACCAGCCCCTTATTAAACAGTCACACATAACTTCGAAAAGTCAGAGATGCGTGCCTTGGTTAGAACTCAAGACCTCTGCGTGATAGTCAACGGTCTCCCATTAGGCTATCGCTGCTATATGCCGACTTGAGTTAAACATTACAAAATAAGTATAATGTTTTGCTGATAGATATCAGCTACAATTGTACATAATCTCTTTTTACAAGCACATCAAATGTCCTGTAGGTTATAATTTAACTTTGATTAAATCTTTTTGGATCTTTTGCAATTGTAGACACACATACACAAATATAAAAACACATAAACACTAGATTTTCTATTGTCTAGTGCATAGCATTTAATGTGCTAAAGGAAAGAACCCTAGTGGTTTAAGCGAGTGGTCTAAGCCATGATATTATTATTGTAAATTACAGTCAATAAATAAAGAAATATATATATCAATTAATATCGCCTGAATCAGCGGGGTCTGATGTTAAACATGAATACTCTCGGTGCACCAAAACTACAGAGCGTAAAAAGAGGGATCATAATAAGGTTATATTAGCATACAATGCTGCGTGCACCCCTCTGAGGATCGAGGAAGTACTTTGAATGATGTGGCACACCGCAGTTCCGGGTTCAGTCAATAAACTTTAGGTACTGTTTAGTGATTTTTGACTATGTGAATGGCGTTATAGTTTAGTAAATGGTGATGCTTGTTGAAGGTTTTTATAAGGTAGAAATTTTACTACTAAATCCACCATCTGGTAGACGTTTAGACATGAGTCCCACCTTTGTGAAAGAACTTACTTTTGAAGATAAGAATATTCTATTCTTTAAAACTAAGTTAAAGACCAATTCCTCTGCACAGCGCGATAGTGGCACTTCACTACTATTCATGTGCTGTGTGCCGTTTTGGCTCAAAGCAGACGTAATATGCTTTGTATTTGCTATTTAAAAGTCATAAAGTTCTGTAAGATACAGAATTATCCTCGGTACATACACGTTACATAATCATATTATTTCAAGACTTGTTAAGTGGTCTCAAAGATTTTACGCTTTAATAGAAGCTTAATTCTAAACAAACGGATTCGTCTCCCACATTTGAAACCAAAATGGCGTTATCATTGGCAACCTCGGAGATATTATCAAAACCTCATACCTCATGTACAAACAATAAACAGTTGTTTTCAATTTACTTTATCCAATTACTGAGATGTTAACATGTTGGGTAAATGGTAAGATACAAGCCTCGCGCCCACGACGCGCCTACGTACCTTGCCGAGGTTGTCGAGTGTCTTTTAATATTTTGATCCTTCACACACAGACGTTCATATTTACTTCTTTTGTTTTGATGTTTTTGAGGTCATAAAGTATAAAATGGATATTTGTTTCAAATCATTGTCATTGACGTTTCTACGTCACGATGTAAAGGCAGGTCCTCAAAGTTATCTTCTATCAGCAAAGAACCATTGCATTGTATCAGAAATTAATTAAGTCTTAGCAGACGGGTTGCTCCAGACTTGCGGTTGTTACCTTACTCATAACTGGCTCAGACATTAGTGTTTATCTGGTTAGCAAGATATAACAAAAGAATAATTACTGCCGTATACATGTGAAAACGATTGTGAAATGAACAAACAGATAAATTAACTCTTCAGTGCAATGTTAATGATAGCAACAGATTCAAAAACAAATATCAAGACAATCAAAGCATTAAGTATACATACTTTTAAAAGAAACATTTAAGCAAATACCAGTAATAAATCAACTCTTGACCTGTATTGAATACAAAAAGACCTTGTATTCAAAACTTAAATACACCCAAACATGATTGTACAATAAAATTTATTCTTGCAATTCGAGTTTTCCAAAAGCCTACATTGCATTTAAGGTACATATTATATCTTTATATAGCAGGGCTGTCCCCAATACGAGTCGTGTTGTACCATGCTTGAATGCGTCTCCTGCGCTGGCGACCCGATCATGGGTGACATTCCTTGCACTTGATAGACCGTGGCTACAATCGAAATACAACATTAACGTCTTGTACTGCAGTGGTCCACCGACGGCCAGACACAATTGTTCTTCAATTATGACTGGCACTCCAGGTATAGACTGTACTATATCGATACTGTGATACATTCCAATTGAAATTTCGCGAAAATATTCAATGTACAGACAAAGTGCTCTTTGAATTTTATTAGGTACTAGATGTTCCCGCGGTTTCACCCGCGTTTATAGTTACTGCGCCGCCCCCGTGGGTCGTAGCGTGATGTTATATAGCCTTCCTCGATAAATAGGCTATCCAACACTAAAAGAATTTTTCAAATCGAACCAGTAGTAATCACGCAGAATAAACCAGGAGAAACATCGTATGTACTATGTCTGTAATGGGTAATTATTTTCCTGCAATGTTATTTTAAAACTGCGATATCTTCTAAGATATTCATTGAAATCGAATGATGTAAAGGGCAATTTAGTTTTAAATTAAATACTTGTGATGAATAACGTATTTATTTGGATAAGGATTAATATAATGTTTATAATAATACCTTCGCAAATAACGCATTATTTTAGAACAAATTTGGTTAGCATAAAAAATGGTTATAGTGAGCCAACCTTAAAAGATAGATATATGCTGTCGCGGACTTTTTTTTAGAACTTTTAAAGGGGAACAATTCTGTTAAATATGATTTTTGCGAAACTTTAACTGGTTACGCAGCGCACGCAGCGGAAGCTCTCAAAAGGAAAAAATACCCTCCGATTTTGAAACATTCTTCATTGGTGCTCAGCTCCTATTGATCTTAGCGTGATGATATATAGCCTGTAGCCTTCCTCGATAAATGGGCTATCTAACACTGAAATAATTATTCAAATCGGACCAGTAGTTCCTGAGATTAGCGCGTTCAAGCAAACAAACAAACAAACAAACAAACTCTTCAGCTTTATAATATTAGTATCGATAATATAGATGTTAACCTGTCATGTTAATCATATCGGTACAATGTTATAAACATTGTATCTGGACGCCGCCATCCATATAATAGTAAATGAGTTAAATTAGCGACTGAAAACATACTGGTTAAAAATAAATTAAACGTTAATAGTGCCAATAATATACAGAAGAAACAGGTCAAAGAGATAAATGGCCCACTTAAGCGTACGCGATTGCAGAGGCCTCTCCATACTTACATTGGCAAAGGTTTCACTTAGGCATTGGAGCCTCTCTAAAACGACATTTACTCACTGCAGGAACAGAACATAAGTTAGTTGGACTACAAATAACCTTGTACATTTGTCGCCCTATCCAATCTTGGACCATATACCTCCTTCAGATTTTCTAATTATGGCGTAATTGTCATCACAATGAAAACGTAGATAATTCCATATAAATAGTTATGGATAAATAAGCAGTATTCCCAATAAATGTAAGTTAATATTTACTGGATAATTACTATAATCGTCATACAATGTAATAACATTCAAGTTGAAAATCTTGATCCTTTAAGCAGATCCTTATACATCAATCCGGTCACACAGAACAGGCTCCCATTCAGTAAACATTAGACAAAAACTCGACTGACTGCATCAGGATTGAACGAAACATACCGAACATCTTTTTACTTCAGTCCAAATCCAGTAAAAACTATTTCAAATATGCACTATGAATATAAAAACATGTTATATATATACTTTATGTATACATGTTAGAGGGTAATTATCCACAGAATCCAATTATAATGACTACTTGAACTTAGGCATCGCGCACATTATAAAGCCTTCATTTAACCGGTCGGGACGTGGTCTATGCGCAACTTGTAAAGGAAGGGTTTGTTTTATGCAAACAAGTCTTTGACTCTTTTACTGAATCAATACTTACTTCGCAACTAAGGTGATGGACAAGCATAATTATAGTCTGGCTCAATTGCAGGTAAGTTCTTATACGATCAACCTTTTTTTATATTATATTATATTATATATTATATTATATTATATTATATTTTATCAGAACCGAGCAATGGACTAAAATTAACTAGGTATATAACCTCACTAATCTTTAATTATGACATCTGAAGTAAGAACTTTGTGGCCTAAATATTATTTTGTTACTTTGATCTTAACAGCACTAATTATTGTTATCATAATGATGCTTAATATTTATATGATACCTGATTAAGACTATTTCGTTAGTCTATATATTGCGCTTACGCTTTACTGATCGCGAGTATTGAGTTCGATTCCCGCGTCGAACCAAGTGCTATTAGGTTATTCTGTTACGAAATTCTTATTCTTTGGTATGTGTTTAGTAGACAATAGAAAATAGGCTTCCTGTCTAACCTTAAAATAGCTAGGCAAATGCGGGTGTACTTCTGCCCAAGACAAGACATACGAGCGCGATGCTGTAGAATGTTATGTTGATACATTAATTTACCATCATCGTATGATGTAATTAACAATGTGCATTATAAAACAATAACAAAACAACCAAATTTAAATTTCAAGTCGTCGTTATTTTTACTGAATAACAATTGAATATTAAGACAAATATAAAAAAAACATATTATCAGTTTTTATGGCGCGAATACTTGTTGCCGTTGCAGCAAAAAACGAACGTACCGAAGAATAACAACATTATGAGATACTATTATGCCGTTTTTATAAACACTTATTATAATTAGAACATACTTAAATATCATTATAGAACTAATTAGTATATAAAGTACGCAAAATGGTCAGAAATTACGTATTTGTTTCATGTTATTCATAACACAGACATCCTTTAATAATTGCATGATTGTTCCAAATATTTAAATGTTTGGATTACTATTACACTATTGAGACGCTAATTAAAATAGGTAACCACAACATATTGTGTTTGATATCTAAATAAACCTATGAAAATGATGTCATACTCTTTATAAACTTCGCTGTTGACGGTGTGAGATTCTAAGATGTGCTGGTAAGGCCTTAGAATAGACAAAGACATGCAAAGCGTTCATAATTCATACATGGCCTAGGTAAGTTCCGTAACGAACATTGCATTTAAGATACGTGCAAATCAAACACAATCTCAACTAATTATAAAGGCCTATTAAAGTCACATCTTCATCGTCAATTAGCTAGGAGTAGTACCCGCTAATCAAGTCCACTATCTGAATAAGACATCTGGGCTTCAAAGTGTTGCCAACGACAGGGTCAATTAGCTACTTTAACAGCAGAGACACGCACGTTATTTTAATGTTTAAAATACATAATAATATATACTTATTTTAATAAGGTGCAGTCAAAATAAGGATATATTTTAAACATTAAAATAACGTGTCATTATTTTTTATTATAAAAACTGCTCGTAGATAAGAAAGATTTTTGTTTTAATACTTCCATAATAACCTTAACTTTTATAGAATCCATAGAATTAAGTCGTTTAAAATTAGTCAGTTGAGTAAAGTTGTTCGAGTGGCATCCTAAATTGAATAAAAGATAGGCTTTTAAAATCAATAAATCAAAGTCGTATTCTGTCTACTTAGGTACTCAAGTGATGGACAATTCCTGGTAAAGTATTTGGTAAAAGACATCATGATTTTCCTCAATATTGAAAACATCGTGAATTTTATTTACCTACGAACCGAATACAATCTACCAGATGTTACCTAAACTACGATGATGATTTGTCCATTTATAGCTTTACATTTAGGTATTCACGATTCGTGTGTATCGACATTTAGTCGATATTCTAAGAACTTATTATCACGGATTGAGGTGAGCGATTGTGACAGTATTGTTCTGAGAAGCGATGACGTTTAGAGGTCGCCACAGTCGCCGCGCATGCGGAAACTTGAACACTGAGCGCGCGTTGTTTAAATGGCGGGGTTGACATTCCAATAATTTGTACTATAATTTTTTAACGGTATTGCATGACTGTTGTGGAAATTAAGCTGTCTTGAGCGTAATGGAATAAGAAAAAAATCTATGAATTATTATTACTGGTAACCGACTCAATAATCAAAATAGAAAAGTTTGAGTGAGACATTAAAATCGTATGTAATATTCAAAATTGTCATAAATATTTACGAATTTTCTTTCCTACTTTTTCTAATTTATAATAACGGCCATGTACATTACAAAGCAGTATACAACCCACGCACATCAAAGGTAAAGCAAAGCCATTACTTAAATTTATTTTAGAATGTTATGTAAACATTCTATTACCAATTTATGTGGATATATTCACGGACAATAAATTAAAAAACAGACACTTTCTTCGAAAAATCATAACATTAGAATCATGGTACGGTCACTCACCGTGCTAAGACAGTACTAATGGAGTAACAGATGAGTCACAGACTCAGTTTCCTTATGTGTCCATTAACTAAATAAAGTCAAAATGTGACGTCACACAATTAGTCATATGCTCATTGCGCACTTATCACAAGATCTGCGCAAGCGCACCAAAATTGTTTAATTTTAATTGTCTTGTGAATATATTCATTGCTTTTGTCTCACTTTGGTTATGACTTGGACTGTAATGGAGGTTTTATTCTGATAATAATATTTATGTGGCGGTATGCTAAATTTGTATACATTATGCATAATTTTATTATACGACTGAAGTAACATTACACAGTAGAATAATTAATAATAAGTTCTTTAAATAAAACGACTTATTTTTTGTATGGATATCAAGTAATAAAATACACTAAAATATACATGCTATTTACCTCTTCGGGTTTTTACATATCGTCAACATTAGTTTTTCCAATTATCGGCATAGTTATAAGTCGCCATTAGCTATCCAAAAAGCTAAAGTTACCGATAGATATTTCTTTATTGCTTATATTTCTCCTGAAATAACTAATAACTTAACCTATCTGACCTACCCAACATGCGACGCAATGCCATTTTCATTTTGCGTCTTGAACCTTTATAATTATGTGTAACTTGCCAATGTCTAATCGCAATCAGATAAGTTGTACACATCCACACATAAAAATATTGTCAGCTGTCTCGTACATAGTAGCCAAATAATAAACGTAGGCATCTATATATGTCAGTCTCGGATTCGATTCCCGGGTCAGGCGAATAAAGGCGGTATTATTGTACTTCTAGTCAGTGGCAGCACGAAATCTGGAACCGTTTCGCGTAAAAGTCAATAGACTCGCCCTCTATAACATAGTCTTATACGTTGACGTTACATTTTTTATAAATACTAGCGGTCGCCAAGTGATCGAAATTCGAAAATAATTGATTTAAATTTTAGGATTGATCGTTATTATATACTTAATAACGATCAATCTTAAAATTTAAATCAATTGAATATATTTACAATTTCACAGTATATATATATACTGCGAAATTGCCATAGGTACTTAAGGTTTTTTATAGATACCTACTAGCGGTCGCCAAGTGATCGAAATTCGAAAATAATTGATTTAAATTTTAAGATTGATCGTTATTATATAATTAATATTATATAATTAATCAATTATTTTCGAATTTCGATCACTTGGCGACCGCTAGTATTTATAAAAAATTTAACGTCTTAAACGTATAAGACTATGTTATAGAGGGCGAGTTATTATATAAAAACGATCAATCTTAAAATTTAAATCAATTATTTTCGAATTTCAATCAATTGGCGACCGCTAGTATCTATAAAAAACCTATTGCAATTTCGCAGTATATATATACTGCGAAATTGTAATAGGTACTTAAGGTATGTAACCATAGTTACGAAGAATTGTACGACATAGACCGAACTGTGCCGAAATACTACGAACGCGATTCGACTGCGTGTGTCAATGCATGGTTGTGTGCGTGTAGTTTTTTTCATTAATTTAATGTATTTCTAATGCATATTTTATAATAATATTAGGATTCGCCCCTCCTTCTCTATATAAACTTTAACTGTGCCAAATTTCATACTCCTCCGTCCGCGCAATTTTCGTAAAAAGGGGTACAAAGGTTTTGCTTCACGTATTAATATATAGATTTCAGTTCATATTAACTGTTTGAATCATCCAACAAAGAAATTTAACTACTACCGCATTAACCCTTTCTTTGAAAAACAAATCTGTAAAAACAACCATTGTCTAACTACATACTAGGACTATATGTATTTAATAAACTACATTTAATTATCACGCTTTCAATAAATAGCAGCGACAGCTTGTCGAAGGGGCAGGCGCCACGCATGCGCCATAACAAGTAAATGCGTTATTCACTTAAAGGTAAATTTCAAGGCAATATAGACAGGTATTATCATAATAATGAGGCATGCAGTTCTTACAGAATTTATAGTTATTTAGAAACGTCGCTTTTATAACTTCTTTGGACTGCATTAGCGTAGTGGTTTAAGGTTGCCTCGCCACTGCCACTGAACCGAGTGTTGTAGGTTCCATGTTGGACAAATTATTGTCCTGTATGGGGAACATAGGACAATAATTTGTGTCATCCGCAAACTGTTATTCCGGGTTTGGGTATTCCTTGTGTCCGTTGTTTGAATGTTTGTAAAGTCTCCCGCGACACAGGAATTACAACTAGCGCGAGAGAAGGCTTTTAAAAAATTAAATTCGCTAGATTTATTTTAGTTATCACCACAAATAACGAACACACGTTTCTCTCGCTGGTAAGCGGTTTCTATAGCCTGTAATTGTTTTCAAAGCCCATCTACTTAGTGGCGATCTTCTGTAGAGTAGGGTGTTTAAGGCGAATACTCCAGTTCGCGCGAATTTCCAAATTTAAGCGAGCATTACAAATATAAATACGCTCATTGTGCTTGATTACTTTTTCATTTAAAGTAATAAAACGGATTCAGATAAACTAAATAGCATTTGAAAATGAAATATGCCAGCCAGTCAAGTATATACAATCTATTTTATCTCTAAAAAGGCAATGTACGTACTAGGAATTAGTTTTGTATCACTAGGGCCTTTGAACTTTCAGAAAACGGACACAAATAACAACCTGACTCAGAACAACAATGTATAGATTTCACAAATTTTTTTTCTTATGTGTGAGGTTTGGACGTAGCACGGCTTTGGCAGGCCGACTACATGAACCACTACGCCATCCGTGCAGTCAACTAATCCTGAAATATTAGGTAAATCTCTTGAAACAACTTCACTTACTTCGAGATAATTCAAATAAATGCTGTAGATCTACCATATTATTCAATTATACTTCTCTAAATTGCCTTACGTTTACCGACACGGATATACAGACGGACAAACACAAGGTCGAATGCACCATGTACATAGCGTAACAAAGTAGATAAGTTTACTGACAAACATAGTCACGGCATAAATAATAGCCTACTATATTTGAGTTATTGTGACGCGTGCTATCGTGGAATATAGCAGGAAGGAATAGAAATGCTTAACAGTTTCCGTGAGAACAATTAATTGTGAGGAAGTATGTAACGCAACATAGGATAAGAGAGAGCATTTTTTATAGTTTCCTAGTTAGTAGATTTGAGAAAGTACTAATTCATTTTGTCTGACAGGAACTGGGCTATAAACCTGTCTGAACAATTTTGATTGTATTGAGATAAAATACGTTTGTCGAGTAAAACCAATAAATAGTGAGTCAGACTCTTAGATTGAGTTCCTTATTTCATTACCAGACACCTAGTAAATCGGAAAGCTCGTGAATACAAAATATTCAAATAGTATGTAACATTAAAATAACAAACAAAAGTACCGTGACAATTATTTCAAAAATTTTATCATACTATATATATCTACATATATTATTATTTATAAGATGGTAAATGAAATGTCTTATCTTTTACGAGAATATAGTCTGTCATAAACCCAAACGAACACTACAATGAGCATAAAAGATCTACTTGTATATATAATTCTAAATATAACATGACAAATAGTTAATTTTAGCTACTAAGTTATACACTTACGTAACTATAACGAGACTCAGCTTATTCAAAGGCTCTTATAAATCTAAACAGTTTATTAGACAGCCATAAATAAAGCCTACAACTTCGGTGTTACGCACTAACTAGGTGTCGTATATTTCATTTCCTGCTCTGTGTTTTCCAAGGTTGTTTTATAGAGTACAAAAAATCGATTCGGGTAATCCTAAATAGGCAATGCAGACGTCATAGTAATTTAAACTGGCAATGTTAACGTCATAATATAAATTCAATTATTCTTCTTCATCATGCTCCTATTGTATTGTATTACACCGCGAGCTTTGTCAACTATGTCTTAAAACAATCACATCCAGATAAAAGTTCCATAATAGCGTATTCGCTCGTACTTACACCAGTTATATGAATAAAGAAATTAAAAATATTGTATATTAGGTTATAGCTAGAAAATACAGAGCCAATGGAAACCATTTTGTACTCTTTCGACCATGCTGGGCAATTACTAATATACACACATACCTTGCAACCACTGTGATATTTTTACGCGCCGGCATAGAAGGTTTAGAGAGTCGAGCAGTATTACCACTCGGCAATCGTATGCTACCTATATGACAACAGTAAAGTTCTTCAAATGCCATAACGTCACCATATACTGTTAGTTATTAAACAATATATTTCGGTGACGTTTCTACGTAAGCAAGGACACCGCACGCACGTCAAGTAGAATGTACATATGTACCTACTCAAAAAATGATGTCAATATTATGCAGGGTGTACGACTCAACGTACGTAGACGTAAAGGGCCTTATACATTTGCCACACGCAAACCATTTAGTTAGTCTTATATTTTAAGTATATTAATTAAGTTTATTTTGGTGTGACAACTAGTTTACTCGGTTGTATAAATGACCGGTGTTCTGTAAATGGTATAGCATTTTCTTAGAGGCAATTTTAAAAGTAGCTAACTCTTTCAACGTTTTACAGCTATAATTCGACTCTGCTATGTGTAACAGGTCTGGAGACCTATGTACGTTTAGATCCCTGCCCTCGCTTGAGCCTTTGGTTAGTTGTTTTTCATATATTATGTATTCTAAATAATTATTATCTTTAGAATACAAAGCAAAACACAGAATACATAGACATACGTATACGTAAAGTATTATTATACTATTTTTGCGTAATAAATAAATACCATCTTTAGAAACAGACGAACCAGCGGCTAGCGGTAAGCTATTCAACACATATGGTCGTTTTCCATCAAGACAAGCGTGTTGCTATGAGTACCTATCGTAAGATAAGAGAGAAGAATCCTAGCTATTCTACCCTTCAGTTAGAACCCAACCAGCTAAAAGAGAAATTCCAATAAATACAAGATAATCTACGTATATACAGGTATCACAAATCACATTATGCAAATAACTCTTCTTGGCGACTTCTGTAAGTGATACTGATTAAATAACTTGTTTTCCTTTAGTAACAATTATCTTAGCTAGTTTGTTATCCTTGACAGATCTCAGGCATTTAAAGTTACCTAAGTATTAACGACAGATTATACGCAAGTAAAAGTCTGTAGACTGCAATGTACTTTGCTATATTATAGTACAAATATTGGTAAAATAAGCCAACATTGGTATCATAATAATATTGGAACGTTTTACGAATTAGGACATTTGGTAAAAAAGATCTCGTCTAGTGAAAATTAGATGGTCCACTTGGGCTATTTAACATTTACGAATAGTGCGTTAAAGAATGCAAGAACCATAATATATAAAAACAAAGATTATCAAATTCATATACTTCTCAACAATAGATAAATTTAAATTCACGAAGTTCATTACATTATATAACTTTGGATAAATAACTAATATTAACAAATCTTGGAATTATTTTACTGATCATCAATATACTTATTCTCACCCCAATGTTATAAAACTGAATGTAAATGTACCTATAATAGCTATTATTAAATAACCAGTGCACAATGTTATTATTCATTCATTAATAGTTTAACAAAGGCAACAAAACGGAACTATATTTGTATAAAAAATGTATAATAGCGTTTCACGGTAGAGTAGCACATTTTATGCGCGTGCGACGCAACAAGTGCATATCCGGGTGCAATGATCAACTTCCGGTAACTCATTGGGATCAATTGGCCCTATGGTCTCGAAATGTAGGGCTCTTGGCCCTTCGTCCGGTATCCGAGAGAGAAGAGACAGGAAAATATCGATATCGATAAGGAAAATTAATTACGACACATTCCAATGTATCTGAAGGGTAGGTAGACTATTTATCAACATCAACCGACGTAAGATCACACATATTGCAAATTTTAAAGTTATTTGTGTCATTATCTTGCTGATATTAACCGTTATTTCAATATTTATGGGTGTTAATTTATTTTATGTTATGCACGATATTATCATCTCTTAGCCTAAAAATACCAAAAAGATGAACTTTTCTCATGCATTGTTAATTAACCACAGTTATTTAGATTTTTAAACAGCCTTCCTTGTGTCTTAAAGCAGTTAAGCCATGGAACTGTTACATATTGTAAAAAAGTCCATGTCATCTATATTGAAGACTACCTAAAACATTTTAAAATTGTTTATTTAATAGCATTTCTTTCGTGTCATTGTATTCGACATTAATACTTTCACAATGACATAAGTTTTATACTAAATTATAAAGAGAATCTATGTAATACTTTCACTTGACAATTTTACAACAGCTTCTTGTATTATACAAAGTGTTTGATACAAGTAGAAGCTTAATCGATGAAACTACCAAATTAATACTCAGTCTCGAATCTCCGGCTTTACAATATACAATGAAATAGTCAACGTGAAAGGTCATATGTCATATCTCATATAACAAATTCATAGTCGGTGAGTAACTATAGTTAAGAATCAATAGATACTGAAACATAGAGTCACATTTTCTTTATTCTGTTTTTGGCACTTTTACGCACAGCGTATGTCGTTCCTTCGTATCCTGAACATATATGCTACACACATATCAAACTGTTTTAATAAATCCGAGATGAATTTGAACAGAGCATAGTCACATTATAAATTTAAATAGGTGGCGTTATAATCGGTACACAATTTCCTCCAGACATTACGTGCGATTAACAATTAACACCAGCCATAAGTCTGCTACAGAAGCCTTGGCCGCACTTTGCGCACGTAGTTTCTATAAAATCCTTCACGGTTACAACTAATCGACTCAGATGGGGCATATTACACAATTATCGCCAATCACACTCCCCTAGCCCCGTTTACACAACGTACAAGTGCCGGAGCGAATGAACAAAACAAGCATGCCTGAAATATACTAACCATGAAATGCTATTAAATAATCTTCACATATAAACTAAGGTATTTTGCAAACACGAATAAGAATTATATAACATTGGCACTTGTAATTGATTGGATTCAACAGTGATTGACCCCTAAACTGATATTATTTGTAATGTATTAAATATGTACGTCAAATGGATAGTTTCAATTTGGTTTGGGTGTCATAGAGACGCCCTAAAAACCTATAAAGAATCACAATTGTGTACGGTGATAATAATTTGAAGTACACTCAATTCAAGTGCACAATGGCTATAATTATCACATCATACTCAACACACATTTGACATGATACTAAATAGCATAATTGTGACATACAAGTATCTAAACATAATCTAGAATCAAAAGCGAATTTAGCTTACAGCACTGACAGAACACTTAACAGATAAAATTTATAAGGTTCACTAGATGGCGTTTGCTTGTTATACTAATTAGTAGTTAATCATTACTTTTTGCACTCTCATCTGTAAATGTATGACCGACCGACTTGTGTTACTGAGGTGTTGCCCTCTAGATACACTACCGCTGGTAGAAGAACAGTATCATCATCGGTACCAGCCATATAATTATGAATTATAATTGTTCATTATGCTCAAGTATACACCAAAATTATTTTCACACATCACTCACTTTTAAGAACGTATACAAAAAATGTAAGCTTGAATCTATCGATATGTGAGCGCATCACTGGCCCCAATTGCACATCGTCGGCACTACAAATGAATCGATAAAGCGTTACATAAACTCATGCGCGGGCGCTGCGGTCACAGGTTATCGATCTATGGCCGTGAAGTGCAATTTAATTTAATCTCGTTAGAACATATTAATTGTGCTTAGAATTTTCCGTGCTAGGTCAAGTGATAGTATACGGTAGTGCTTTAATGGAGTAGGTGGGCTAGGTCATCAGAATATATATATACATATACTTAGGTCGACTGCATTGGAGCGATTTTACTGGTCTACTTGCACCTCTTATGCATCAAATTATAAGAAAGATAAAAATCGTTAGTTCACCAGATAATTTGATCTAAGTGGGGATATTTGGTATCTAATATTGTAACGTTAAAAAAGTCAGGAGACTTAAAGAAGAAACGTAAAGAAACAAAATCCATATTTTCTTGGCTTTTCTTAAACTTATATCAGACAACAATAAACACACATACACACACACACACACGCACGCACGGACGCACGTACGCACGCACGCACGCACGCACGTACGCACGCACGCACGCACGCACGCACGCAGGCACGCGCGCACACACACACAGACGATTTTTATTTTTATTATTTTTGTTATTATTATATTATTATAACTGCAGGCATTTAACCCATTAAAGACTACATTTAATGTATCTAAAATAAAAAAAAATAAAAAAAAATGATATTATGAGAAGAAAGGCGCTACAATTCTAGTATGGTACCAAATAAATACAAGAATAACTATTGAACCTAAGTAATTAAGAAATCACGTCATAGACATACATAATATTATTAGGCGTTTGTATTACTAAAGATAAACGCTATATAAATTTAACCCAAATAATCAAAACAATTATTAATAATATTAAATGCATAAGGACTAATGCGTAAATATAATTCTTGTTTTCAGAATGCGCGCAAAGAGTTCCGCATCTGTCAACTCTACCTTGTCTATGCCAATACAAAGGAAGTTTTAACAACATAGGTAGTAAGCTAGACTAATTACCATAGCGGACATATGTAATTACAGTGACAACTTTTTGTATGTCGGAGAAAATTAATCACAATCCAACACTAAATTAGAAGGATGTGATTATAATTGCAGTATATTTATTGCTTGCATCATTAATAATACAATTTATGTTCCGATCTTAAGATTCTAAAATTTACAGTTTATTAATGATTTGAGTTGTAACGGTAGGCACAATCGTGTTTCAAGTATGTCTGCATTCCAGTAATTTACAGATTAAAATGACTAATTGTTACATAAAGAGAGCTCTTGGCTATATCAATATGTAAAATATGGTGCAATTGTCTCTCGCACAAGAAAATCTTTAAAACATACAACAATATTTTAAAACATCTCGCTACAGAGAAATATGTTAATAATTTGTACTGAAAATGCACCGGTATCCATTATTATTAGTGTCATTCATCTTTTGCCTCCAGTCTGGAAGTTAAAAATTAAACTATAAACGGAGTAATTTGTCCAGAAGACAACAATTACGAGCTAAATTGATTACAAGGCAGACCGATGATCTGCCATGACCTGAGGTTCATTTTCCTTAAGTCATTTGACGTGACACAACACAACAGCTGCTGCACCTAATTACTTATTTCACACTATACACAGTTATTGTTCTTAAATTCAAGCTTGCTTGTCACGGCAGAATGGTGGCTGAACAAAATTACCTATAGTCACATTCCCGAGATTATGAGAAGCGTTAACGTGACTTGCACTGAGCAAGCCGGGTGATATTTACTAATATTAGAATATTGAACTCACTATGAATTTACAGAGCTCAACCGCTAAAGATAGATGTGGAATCGTAAGATAAGAAGTCGATCTAGATCAAGTGGTAGTCCACAGCGGTAAACTCCTTTAAACTTGGCATCTCGCAGCCAAATAGTCGTATATAATATTACAGCGTTGGATTAGAATTTTTGAACAAAACACTGTGCAATATGCCATCAACGTACGTAATAAGTACCTAGTGAATTTTGTTTATTGTGTTGCCAACATAGCTACTCCTTTATTGCAGTGCTAGCAGCGCGGTTGCTAGGCATCGGAAAGTCTACTTCTTCTCCCTAGCCTTTATTATTCCCAAGTCACTTAGGGTCGGCTTTCTAGACTAACCAGATTTGACTGGATATCAGTTTTTACACGGAGCGACTGCCATCTGACCTCCGCAACCCGAAGGCTAACGATACCCTAAGGCTAGACCAGTGTCAGGATATTAGAGGGCACTGACTTCCCAATAACGACTGCCATAGATGTTCATGGCAGCCGGGACCGACGGCTTAACGTGCTCTCCGAGGCACGGAGCAGGCGACAATTGTCAATCAATATGCACATAATTTCAAAAAATCATATAACTTCCGAAAGTCCGAGGTGCGCGACGTGGGTTCGAACCCGAGACCCCCTGCATTGCAGTCTGTTGGTCTCCCTACTGAGCTATCACTGCTGCATCGGCAAGTCTACTGGCGTATGTAATATCTGAGCTATCTAGGATCTTCCCCATCAGTACTAATAACACTTAACAAGGGTTTCATTATATAAACACTAATATCTTAAAATTCGTTACTGTTTTGGACATTAAGAATCGCATTTAAATCTCGAGTCGAATTGATCATACAAAGCGACATCCAACTTGCTGACCTGCATTGTCTATAGAGCAGCACCTACTCTGATTTTATGAACAGTTTCCATATTATGGCTCATGTTATCACAAATATCGATCAAACATGATTGTATGTTATCGTAAAAACTCGTGTTTCTAGTCTTGTGTGAAGCTTGTACAACCCCCTGTTAAGAAACGGACATTAACATACAAGATGCAGAACATAATATGAGGTACATTAACAACAAACTTTATGTAAACATCTTTGTGCGTCATTGCCCTTCGCATGATGTCATATAGTGACGCCTGCGCATCCGATAGTCGATGCCGTAACTACTATAGTAGTATAATTGGCATGTGTTCTTTATTGCAATCAGTCCTCCGAGTGAGTCATAACTGGAGCTAAGTTTAGCGACAATGTTTTAAAGATGTCTTTATGGCCATTTTGACTCGTCGATTTGCTTTGGTCGTTTTATGCCGATTGACGTTTGAACAGCTCGTAAAATGGTGAACGGAAAGAAATCGTTATTTAATTGTTTGTTCGTATAATATATTGCTATCAATCACAATTTATTTTTAATTGAGAATAATGTCAATTGAATGCTAACCAGTTTGTGTTCTATTATCCGGTTGACTCGCAAATCGAACACAAGATTACTAAAGAATAAGCAACGAATGCATTGACAGAAAATCGATAAAAAATTGATGTCTGAGCCAGGCGCGTTTACATAAGGATGATATGCAATTCGCTCGTTATAAGTGAATATTAGCTGAATGGAAACCTGATGCTTTTTAGGCAGAATGTACTCTCTACTCTTATCTAGGTATTTTGATCTTTCAAATTTCGTCAATCTCCTAATCACCTTACCATACCATACTACACATCGTTAATAAAATATAAACAAACACTTTCATCACAAATTAATAGACAATTTACATTTTATTCTTAATAGATTACCTTAAATAATAATACTATTGAAACTGTACATATTACTAATTTAATTTTTAATCTCTGAAGCTTTAGAAAGCCATTCCTAGAAATGCATATACATTGCCTATTCACCAAGATGAGAAAAAAATCTCCTCTAATTTTGAGCCAAAATTTCATTTCATCCAGAATAAAATACATTTAGGACTGTAACTTAGCCTATTATATAGTGTAGTGTAGTAATATTCTATTCTATTCTAACATCAATACCTGCAGTCGCATCCGTGTCGATGGCTCCACGCTCCACGCATTAATTCACCACACACTGCATGCCAACAGATATTGTTCAGAAAGGTCACGTACCGCGCGATCCATTGTCCGCTTTGATATGTTGTCCTTATTGAGATAGAAAGGATGTGAGCTAAGCCGACTGTTAAATATCCTGTATTGATTTGTTAGGATTCTGGAATAACAATGTATTTTCAAAGGCATTTGCGATAGATGATAGCGTTTGTGCAGTGGTATTTGCGATCGATTTGAAACTATCAACGCTGCAGATTTCAAAGGTTATATTCTCTTACTGTGATTACTGCTTAATCTGACAAGTCTTGGAATGCCAGTCATAATTAAAAACCTATTGTGCCTGGACGCCGGTGTGCCGCTGCGACTCAATAATTCAAGATAGATATTACGTTAATGTTACCAATTAAATATATCAGTATCTTATGCCATCGTATAGCGACAATATATTTTATATCTTGCTTAAGATGTTTCTTTAATATGGGATAGCGAAGTTCGCGAGCTATCTATGTTAGCTGTGTGTGAACATGGGCAATAGGGGACCAACCAATACCTGAGATTTGACAAACCACAGATGCTCGCTAAAGAACACCGATTCCTACCAAGGATGCTTCGCGAGGCTATTGAAATCAAAAAACATCCTAATTTCAATACAGAAGATGGTTGGAATGTACCACCAGCTTGGGATCCAGTAATTCATATAGTCAAACCCAAGAAGAAGCAAACCACAGCTAGACTTCATTATACTTTGAGCTCATTCTGCGTAAATAGAAACACCCATGATGAAATTATGTTCGGGTACTTTGAAATAACTACACTGGAACATTGAGTCAACTACCATCTTAGCCTCCCCGTAACCATGGCTGCTGAAAAGCAACCGAAACGTCGG
Source organism: Catocala sponsa (assembly GCA_963564715.1). Lineage (NCBI taxonomy): Eukaryota > Metazoa > Arthropoda > Insecta > Lepidoptera > Erebidae > Catocala > Catocala sponsa. The sequence goes on from OY751331.1 coordinate 8,749,687, forward strand.
GGAAAGTGTAAATATAAATAGTATAATAGTATAAATAGTTTTAATAGTTTCAATAATTTTATTAGCTTAAAAATTAGTAAAGTTTAATAATAAGTAACAGTAGTGTAACAGTTTTCAAAATTTTTATTACAAAATTTTTGTCATAAAGTGTCAAATAAACAACGCGATAAAATCCGTATATAGTAGTTTAATTTCAAAGATATGATTATACCAAATTGCATACCATATACATATTTTTTCTATCTTCTAGTCTATCCTGTATACTTCGTCTCATGGAAGTAGTTGTTTAAGTCCTTCTTTTATTCTGGGAATATTTAACCTGATATTGTTTATATACACATGACTTCGCTACACGGTTTCAACTTTATCATCTTCATAGCTCATCTGTAACTTACCCAAACAATCTTCAGTCCATCTTATTTATTGTAACATGAGTGCGAACTCAGTATAACAGCATATCTTGTACAGCTATTATGCGTGCTGAGTATCTCCTCGTGTTACACGATCTCATCATAACAACGAGTAATCCGTAACGAGATCCCACTGTTTGTTGTTATATAATGTAAGACGATCTGACTGGCGCTTGGTACTTTCTATTTATGAAGTGTCAATTAATTTAGTTTACTTTTATAGAGACCTTTTTAAAGCGACTGCTGTGCCTGAGATCGATTTCTGGTTCGGGCAAAGTTTTATCGAGTTCTTCAATCAAGAAATTCTAAGTAGATTAGAAGCCCGGTAGATAGCACTAGGCTGACCTCTATTACGTGAGATCTAAATATATAAAAACTGGCAAAATAAAGTTCCAGTGATTGGAAGCACATTTTGCCAGCAATCTCATTACTATATCCTAAGTGGTTATGCGTGAGACTATAGATGGTTTGATGATTAATTGATGAGACTAAGCAGTATCTTACTATAACATTTTTAGATAGACATAAAATATGCCGTAATAAATATATATGTCGAACAATATCGGGACACAACAAACATACTAAGTCGGAAATTACTACTAACTAACTAACTTATCTAATATAGATGTGCCCACGGTTTCACCCGCATTTATGATTACTGCGCCGCCCCCGTGGGTTATAGCGTGATGTTATGTAGCCTATTACCTTCCTCGATAAATAGGCTATCCAACACAAAAAAAAATTTCAAATCGTACCAGTAGTTCCTGAGATTAGCGCGTTCAAACAAATAAACAAACAATCAAACAACTATTCAGCTTTATAATATTAGTATAGATTAAGTGCACGCAGCGTTGGGGACAGTGGTGGCGTTTCGTTTTATATGCACGCACTCTGATGCAATATAGTAACCCCTAGAAGACTGTCACTACTATACAATTTGGTTAGCAAATCGTTAATGCTATACGATATGGAGATATTGCACTCACACGACTGTCACTCCTCCAGAATAAGGCGACAACCATATGTGGTTCTGAAGTATCCTGTATAAGTGACAGGCCTGATGTGATACAGCCAATACGACAAAGTTGCGTTGCATTTAAACATAAGCCCGTGAGATACTAACAAACACAGAACTCTATCCCACCTAAAGCTTAACAGACAACCTAATTGGTTCTAAACAAGTTTAAATTGAACAGATTTGATACGCACGATTAGATTCAAATTGCCATCCCTTTAAAGCGCCGCTTTGCAAACTCGACTTAGACAGCTTGACATTAGCGGATCGCAGTAGCAGTATTAGTATAAGATTCTAAAGTTTAAGCAAAAATATGTTTATTTATACTGAGCAAGAAGAATCAATGGTAATAAACTGATACCAACAGCTAAAAAATACTGGGGTTTTCTGTCAAGAATTTTTAATAGCAGTCTGGAGTTTGAAAGACGGAACCTCCTAACTACAAGATGCAATTGAAAATTTTTTCATCTCTTGAAATTTGCGTAACTATGGTATGCTTTAAGCATTAAGCTCTCTCCGTCTATGTCGCGTTGTCGTCCCATCTGACTATCAGAGCTAAGGAACAGAGAGGCTTGTGTTTACGCACATATTTGTACACTGTAATATCGCCTGCGCAGATGGCCAGTCACCATTAAGATTGGCCGAGAACTTCGATCTGAAGGACTTTACATAATGTTGTCTATGTCTAGTTTGTGCTAAAAAAAGCAGTTACTTTTTTCTGAACAAGCTTATTAAATGTCTACACAACATTATGTTTATGTAGTGGATGATTAACCCACATCCTAGTGAAACAGTTTCACCGTATAGAAAGCCTCGATAATGATAATGAACGGAAGTGACATCTACTGAATGTGACGAATGGCCCACCGGTACACTACAGCGTTCACTGTTGCGTAATACAATAATACACGAACGACGCGCCGGACATATGCATTATGCGATAATAGTTCACGAAATTAAATTCTTTGTCGGATATTATCATCTGTTGTAATGTAAGTAAAAGTTTACTTTAATGAATTTAAGGACTTATACAGACTACTACGGAACATTAATATTAAAAGAGTAGTAGATATTTCTCTTATAATGTTCTGTGTACATCACGTACGGTGAACGAATACATAAGTAGTTAAACAGTCATCAATGTTTATTTATTCTGTTGTAAAATATTTTGATAATGTTATTTTGTAGTTATAAATTATTGTGATATGCTGCTATAATACAATAAGAATGATCATTACTCTGCACCATAAAACAATGCATATTATTCTTGATATACAATCTGCGTTAAATTGGTGTATATATTACCATAGACTACGTTGCATGATTATCAAGCGATGACCGAGTAAAATGCCCAAGGCTTGCTGTTACAGATAAAACAGTTATTAAAATTAATCGTCTACGTAGTTTTAAAATATACATTAATCTCGACATTTCGGATGTTATTGAGCATCCGTTGCCGCCTGACGATAAAATGTATACCTATCTAATACTAAGTAGATAAATAACTCGGACAAATGTATCACCGTAAAAACTGTTTAAAGAAATATATTTATTTACTGTTAGTACTTTTAAAGTTAATTGGTACACCAAATGACACTAAGAAGTACTTACTAACTACAGCTAACTTAATTTTATAATGGGTATATTTAATAACTAGCTGTTACCTGCGACTTCGTCTACGTAGATTTTAACTAAAAAGTGTTAGTCTCCGCGGAACCCTATTTTTTTTCTAAAATCAAAGTAGCCTAAGTTACTACTTATAACATCAGCTATCTGCCAGTGAAAGTCCCGTCAAAATCGGTTCAGCCGGTTCGGAGATTAGCCGGAACAAACAGACAGACAGACAAAACTTTTAAAATATATGTTTTCGTATACCTTATATACTTTCATATGCATTAGATAAAAAGCTGTTATTTTGACATTACAAACAGATACTTCAATTTTATTTATTTGTATAGAAGATCCTAATAAAAATGAGCAAACCAAAAAAAACTATAAAAGGAGGACGCAAATAAACACGTCATCTCTACATTAATTATTATTCTGTTAGTAACATCACACTTGCAGCAAAATTAGGTCACAACTCATATGCATAATTAAACAATATGGCGTCTCCATCAATATTGCCGCTAAACACTTGATGAGTAGGCATTCTCTATGATTAGTGCGCCAGTGCGCATGCGTTCCCACGGCTTCGGGCCAAACGCCATGTGCTAGCTCCAGTCAGTGCTGGGTGATATGATATGAGTGCGATATGCACACTTGTGATACGTACTGTTTAAAAATGTCTGTACTAAGGCAACAATAATAAAAACGTTGACTGTTTTTAAAGTTCAAGATCAATTACATCTGTATTTAATATGTAAATAAGGAAAATAAATTTCACTTAACGTGTATTTCAAATTTATATTCCCAACATTTTCCTTTTAGCTTTCTTACACCATAATTACTAAGTTGTTATTGTACCGTAAAAGTGCATCTATTATATTCGAATTAGAAAACAATAATATGAGAACTGCGGAAGGGGCGTGGTGCTCTATTGTATTGGAACGTCGCCGTCTGTTAGCAATTAAAAGACGCCATTTTTATTTTTAATTCACTGCGATCACACCCATTTATTTAATGAGCTTATTTATTTTTAGTCATTCACTGAATCAACTTTATAAATTAGAATTATTTATATTACAAAAATGATGTTACATGGTTACGTTGGAAGTTAATAAGTATCATCAAATTACATATTTGTATATGTGTCGTTTGTCAAGAAAGTCTCCACTGTGAAGGGTTTAAATCTCTTCAAAAACTTAACTAAGATAATAAAAGAGTAAACAATACATATCTTAAGCCGTTAACACGGATTTACGCAGCATATGTTGAATGTAAATTATAACAAAATATTAAGTAGGTGGCTACTAAAGCTATAAACACACAACATATGGTCACCAGCTCCATCTGAGGAACGTATCATAAACATGGATAAAAAAACAATTAAGTTCTTAGTTCACGATAAATAATAAATGATCGAGTTATCAATAATCGACTAATAGGGTCAACTCTATTTATTAAGCTGAGGGAGCAAAGCACACGCCTCATTTCTTAAAAATATCTAAAAGTTAATTCCATCTTAATTTCAATTGTTAATTATAGTTTCTTTATTATCTTTATTACTACAAGAAATTTAATTAAAACAATAAACAATATTAATTGCAAGAATCACGACTAGGAAAGATTGCATAACTCAAAAATCGTAATATGTAGGTATGTACCTGGTACTGCTGGCATACTGTATAGCCACAGTAAGTACAACAGTATACAATCATTTATTTATTTTCTTATCGCTTACGTTTCCGGTCGTTATTATGTTTATCAAAGAATATTTCTAATAATGATTGGGTTTTCCAACGACTGAAGAAACAACTTGAAAACTCGTGTACTTATGATAAATAGTGACTATGCATGTACTGTTATACATATGTAGCTTTGATGACGCAACAATGATTATAAAACGAAATCATCCCAGCCCTTAAATAAGTAAGTACATAACGTTTATATATTATTTCTCATACTAACTTTGAATAGTTTCTCTGTTCTTATGTTATCATTAATTTCGAGGTGAATGATGTGAAAAATTTGAAATGTTTTTCATAACAACACCTCAAGCACAATTAACTTAAGTTTAACGACTCATAAGTGGTTTTACAACGGTAACGAACCAGAATGTCGGACAGGCCGCATTTGGTGATCTCACGACTTTCTTGATCGTGAAACAATAAGTCTCCAAACCGGAGTTCACAGTGGCGAACAATCGAGAAAACATCTCCGTATCACTATTGGCCATCTAACTCAGTGTCGTGTCTAATTAGAAGCGTGGTAATGACTGAACCCAATGTCGAAATTGTCCTATTGTGAGAAGTTCCCAGGAATTATGTTGAAAAATTTTGGTTTTATATCACTCAAACAGTCGGCAGACCTTGGTGAATGCATTAAAAAAGAACAAAGGATGTGGTAGACCATCTGCGGTGCAGACAACAATTTAGTTTTCTTAATAACAAATAAACGAGTGTGTGAAAATAATAATGACTAAAATAAATATTATTTTTAATATAAGTTGCTAATTAATGTGACATCGCGCAACAACGTCGTCCGATTTACGCAAGCTTCTAATACGAGCGCTCATGGGAATTACACACGATTGCTAGGCTGTTACTAAACTGGACATCATTAACTCAAATAAACTGTCTTATACCTCACACACAAAACCTTGACTTTAATAATACAGACCTAAAAACATACTATAGATATCATTGTTCAAATATTGTCATAGAATATCATTGTCCAATATAGGAAATATCGTGTTTACATATTCAAACACAATTGCTGATAAACGCACAGCGCTTCCTGTCGTTACATTTAGAAGACGAGTAGCTACAGTTCCCATGCGATTATCTTATGGGAACCATAGGAAATTCCGCCATTAAGTCAAGAAAGTGAAATCGTATGATGATGTGCATGCGTGATCGTATCGCTGTCATTTTTCTTTATTAGAACAACTTGTAGATAATGTGATGGCTGTATCCAATCATAGATTGCGGCAGCAACGTTAAAGATCGCAAGGACAAGGAGAAAACTTAAAGAAACATTACTACTTAAGTTACAAGAACATAATTGGTAACATGGATGGCCAGTAGATTTAGTGGCTAGCATGTCAATACGTGCAGTGTTAAAGGTACTACCCTATACCAAATATATAATTCACGAGTTAAGCCGACTTTGGGTGCTCGTTTGTGTTTGTACTTAATGCTTGTGAATTAACTTCTAACACTGAGAGCGTACATAATGCGGGAACAAACTTCTGAAAATGACCATAAATTTTTTAGAGCCATTGGGTTGTAAACATTATGACTTATTACACTATTGTTAGTGAATCATGAAAATATCATAAACATATACAAGAATAAATAACTCCTGAATTAGTTAGAATATTCGTATTGTATAATTCACACAGTGTATATGTACAAAACACTAATTATAACATCCTAAGAACTTTAATGAGCTGCATAAAATTCCTTCGCATCGCCGACTGGTAGCGTGCCCAGAAGAATGACAGCATTGCCACGATGAATGGCAATGCTAAATCGTTCTGCCAAGGCTTAATTCTTAGACGATTTCTTTATGTTAGTATTCCAACGTCCAGATGATCATGAATTGCTAATACACTACTTATTTATAGATATTGTGCGTGTAATAAGGTAATAAATAATAGCTAACGTCTAAAAAAGCATTGAAGAATCACGTACTTTTTATTCAGGTATGCGCTTTCGTATCCCGCGAAAATATGTGACTTAGATACGTAAATAGTATAATGATATTGCTTTACTGGATTCATCCATCTTGTTTTTCAATACAATATAACTAAAACATATGATCGCAATTAATATCGTTAATCAATACATACATATTATATGTATTTAATTAAAACATTTATTAATTGATGTTATTAAACACAGCACGACAGACTTGTAGAATGAACTACAGACATAAATATACACGAAGAACAAGTATTTATTACGGACAAAATACTTCTTATTTATGATGACAAATTAGGTCTCAGGCGTACGCAAGACACAGTCATATCCCGCAAGAAAAACAGTTTACCAATGACTGCATTTTCCTCGTCGCTGTTCATTGTATAATATAATCTGATAACGTAGTCTACTGCAGAGTCATAAACCTCTAAAATTAAAGACGACCAGTCTTAAAGAAAATAATATACAGGCAATGCTACTCACCGTTCTGTGCGACAGATCGCCGACGGAGTCGTGCCTGTGCTCGAGGCTGCCGAGACTGCAGCACGAAGCAGATGAGGCAAGGCTGACAGAGTCAGCGCGCGCGCGGTGCGGCGACACTGCTACGTGTTTCAGCATACCGGGCCCTGGAACAAAGGAGACATCACTGTAGTACAACATATTTTAAAATTAGTTAGGCCATGGTGCAGTGGTGTAAAATCTAGAGTATAAACTATAAAGCAATGTTGCCACGCTTAAGTCTTTTGATGGATGATAATTTTCACCAAAAGGAGTGTGTGTGTATGTATGTGTCCGTGTTTGGATGCGTACGTAAAATATTTTTAACTGAAGGAGTGTGTGTGTGTATGTATGTGTCCGTATTTGCATACGCATGTAAAATATTTTTAACTGTAATGTAATGACCTTCGATCGGTTCTCAAATATTATTTCTGATACTGACTAAGTTCTCAAATTAATCAATTAAAGATGTCATTTTTACTTTCTGCTTACTTACCACAAAAAATATTTTTAAGAAGAAGTTTGATTGAAGAGATATATCTAACAGAAGTTGAAAGAATCTAAGACTGATTGATGGAAATCTCATATATTTTATCTGCCTGGTTCGCCCGAATTTATTATTATAGGTATAAATCACATCTTGAGGAATTCACTTGAAACATTTTGCGTGACTATACAAAAGATCTAATTTCGTGCATTAATGTTGGGATGCACTTGCGCACGCACATGTCTCATCCCTTGTTTGGCGCCGGATGCATCCGCTTCTGGAAACAATGTTCAAGTACCTGGTGTACCATTGTGTGGCCCGGAACGTGGTAGAGGAACTGAGCCTATTTTAGAAAAAAAGCTATTCGATTTTGATAGATTCCCACAATGTGCATGGTGGGATTTCGGCGTGTAACCGCAATTAATACCAACTTTATTTAATATTAATATATTTGTGGCTAGTATTTTTAACAATTTATTTTGTATGATATGGCTTAGTGTGACCTTTCAATCGCACCGAACTGTTCGATCTGTATTCATTAGTATGAATGTGGTCTGGTGATATGAACTGTGATAGCAGATTAACTCACTACACCACATACACGCGGTATGTAATTGAGGGTAACGTTTTGGAGTAGGTGAATATCCTAGTATTGTATCGTAGCTTAGTCGCAACAGTTATTTATATGTTTCATATTAAGCAGTTTTATCTGAACCATCAAATAATTTTTTATTCGATTTGATGGAGATGGAATCAAATATAAAATACAAGAGATTTGTACTGAGAAGATACTAAATAGCTTACAAAAATAATATTATTCGTATTATTTATGTGGTTTTGTTTACGTAGTAAAATATTGCAACGAAATATCATAAAATATCGTTTCTTTATTGGCGCAACCCTGATAGCTTGAACATCACGTTTTGACTGTTTAGACCTATAATTTAGAAGTCAAACAACACCACACTTATATTGAACTTATATTACGGGCTACAGTGTCTGCTAGCCTCGTTTTATTAATGTGGCAGTAATGGCGGCTAAGTAAAGGTCGTGAGATTTGGATCACAGACACCACAGAGGGTAATAAAAGAAAGTAAGTACGAAAAAAGTTCCGATTAAAATACAATCGAATATTGAACTCACACCTACTTAACGATAGGATAATGCATCGACACGGTAACCAGGTACAGTCAGCAACATAAGTAGCTAAACATCGAACAAATTTGTTGAAATATTTTATTAATTAAAATCCTAATAATTATTCTGTGTTTTTGAACTGTAATTAAAGCAATGATCTTTCGTGTGTGTGAATTGATTTATGTTGCTGACGGTACATACACCGAAGTAAAGAATCAGCATACTCATAGTAAAGAATCAGCATACTCGTAGTAAAGAATCAGCATAATCGTATCACATGGTTTAAGATACCTACATATGTGTGGGTTTAAACTTTGGTGTGAAATAATGTGAATGTGTGTGTGGTTGCCACGCTGTCTTTGTCACGAATAATTACAGATACTTCTACTCGACGAACCAAGCGAAGATGTTTGATAAAATTATTGTCAATTAAATAATATATTATCTCAATTAAATAATATGTATCTCTTAAATTAACTTTAAACCCCAAGACGGATCATAATAAAAATTCGTGAGCCATTATTTACGTAACGGCCACCATGATTATACGTCAAGCACAATAGTGAAAATAGTATACAAAGAAAACAAACGACATCAATAATCGGCATTAATAAATGCATAGGAGAAAGATAGAGACAGAGTGTAAATTTCATCCCGGCAACAAGCAGCAATAGCAACGGTGACCATCAAACTAGTCTTCTATATGTTTTTAATTAGAATCACGAATACTGCACCACCTAAACCAAAACCTCTTTCATATGTATGAATAGCATACACAGAGCTGTTATGTAAAATAACCTAATCGTGCATCTATATTGCAATCGCATCTTAAGCAATGAGTCATATAATAAGTTATTATCTGAAAAGCAGTTCACAAGAAACATAATAAACCTTATAATTTAAGACAATTGTCAATAAACTTTTTATTAAAACGTGGGCAAAAGCCATAAATGTACTCAATGTGCTGTAAGACGGAGCCAGTTGCACCGAATTCTCAGTAGTTAAAGAACAATATATTATTAACATGAACAAAAGGTGCTTATTTATAATTAACTATAGATAAAAGGCACCACGGTAGAGCACGAAATCGGGAAAACTAACTTTCGTGTTTTCTTTCTCTTTTAGAAAGAGTGCTCGTTCGAAGTAACGATTTCTGTACCTGACTTTTTAATTAATGAATAATGCCACGTGACAAAGTACACCTGAGCCTGAACAGTTTTAATCTTAAACTTAAGTCGCTTTTTGTCCTATTTCCACAATGCATAAACTATGCTTTGTTTGAGACTTTTATACATTTTCTGTATTAATTATTAGCTTTTGTTATATTAAGTTGTCAACTATGTAATAAGCCCGACTATGTCGAAAAATCTAAAAATAAAACAGTTCCGATCGGCTATTCGACTGACGCGGACGCCACAAACTTGAACTACTAAATGTTACCCGCGTGTTGGCAAGGCATGGCATGGCCGTCGCATGCGCATCCGCCGCCGCATCTGTCGAACAATAATCCCAAGTTTTTGCGCGCACTATTGTTTTTGCGCGTTCTCAGAAGGCGGGCGAAATCTTGCGCACTGTGGGACTTCGATCTCAATGAAATGATGCAGCTTTCTATTGAGTGCAGTTGGAATGAATGAAGGAATTATACATATAATGTACTTACTAAAACAAGATTCACTGTCTTCAATGCACGTTTTCTGTTAAGTTTTTCTATGCTTTAAGCTCTATTACTTTAACGTAAAGAGTCAAATGAGACCTGTTGCGACAGAGTGTTTATTTTATACAAATCGCAAAAGTGTCAAGAAATTACAAATTTTAATATACATATTGTAATATTTTGAGTCTTGACAACCAGACAGGTTTGCCCGGAGTAAATCTGACAACACTGACCATATCTTACGATCTTCATGATCTCCATATTAATTTCCATTATATTGAACAAATTATTTTTTATCTTAATGTTTTAATGTGTCATTTAATGCCTTGTGAATTTCATCAGACTAGCTTTTTTAACTTTTGATCAGTTTGTGTTCTACCTAGAATTGCAGGCAATTATTCAATCGATTACCAACAAAAACAACAATGTCTGACAAAGACGTTTAAATAAGTCGAAATTACTATATTTAATCGTACAAACAATATTAATTGTTGAACGCACAAAGCAATACCTGAAGATCGTGACCGACATAAATGATTATAGAGTAGTACAATTGCAACTGGTAGGTATATCAATCAAATTAAAACGCAATACATCAAACTTTAATAACAGAATTGATTGCAACTCTAGATAATTATTGACGATGCACAGTTGAGTTATAATTCGTGTAACGCTCGAAATACATACGTTCGTAACGGTCAGTAAACACAAATTGCTTTATTATTGTTTTAGGATTTAATGTTTTAGTAACAGTGACAAATATATTTTTTATAGAGCATCATAATCGTCAAATGCAATGTTAGGTACAAACAAACAAACTCATTTGCGTTTTTATAATATTAGTTAGGATTATAAAGCTGTAGACTTTGTTTGTTTATTTGTTTATTTGGTTGAACGCACTATGTATAAATAAGGCAAACTTAATTTCAAATAGAACGACAATCAAGAAACGCACGCTATATATAGCAAAATTAGATAGACTCTCGAATGCCTCCAGGAAAAATCAAATATTGCTTGTTACTATTCAGCCAGGCATTATTAGTCCTATAAATGCTAGGCAAGCCATAAGCTATCAAATAATTGCATTAAAACTATTTCGCTGATATGACAAACATTAAAAAAACATTTAAGAGCACCTTTATAGAGGATGCCGGTGAATCGTTAAAGTAGTACATGTAAACCAAAACCTAATCATGATGATTTACATGCCATCCATCATCTAATTATTAACAGACTGCACTATCTGAATACTGTACAAATATTAATACATATTTTATGTTCGTATCTTTATTGAAGACATGTCTTTATTTGACTGTCCCAATCGCTTCCGTTCCGATTGCTTGTCTCAATACAGATACGCGTTTAATTTAATGGCCGTCTCATTAGCGTGTAGCTTAGGGCTACATTCTGCCAGGTTTAGAAAGAAAGTAAACGAATAAATTTTTTTTACGTAATTCTAATAAGCACGTGTCATGTTTTCTCTTGTCGTTTAGATCAAATTGCAGATATCCTATTACGAATAAATATGACATTTTAGTTGAATTACTATGGAACAAAAAGTAGGTGGGTGGGTTAGAATGGATAGTGCAGGCGGAAAACAGAGTAACATAAAAACAAGAAGCAGTGCACCGCTTCTGAATTTTGTACAGACGTAAATGTCTAGCAGTGCTCTGCAACATGCTAAACAATTTTATAGTTACTTATTTTGCCGTATTGTCGAAATAATTTACGCAAATTAAAATATCCGTACTTAAAATATTTTTGTGCCTTATATTGGACAATATTTTTGCTTGACAACCCTAACAAAGCTCACTTAAACGGCATACCAGCTTTAAAAACTAGCGTTAACCGGACGACACTTTTACTGTAGCATTAACTAAGGAATGTGGATTAATTAATGTATTAATAAATCAATTAATTATTTTCTCTTTATCTTAACTTCAGCGTCACAATAAGCATTTACCGACCAATTTCCGATTGTGTACCAAAAATAGAGATTGTTGTTGTACTATATAAACCAAACACATGTTCCCAAAAATGCTTAATAACTACGCTTTGCTTCTTATTCATATCTGAATGGCGGTACCTTAGTCTTGACAGTTGACTGTCTGACAGATGACAGAATTTAGCAGCTAATCTATGAAAATTCTACGCCAGTCTTGCCTAGCTAACAATAAGCCGGAAAGCTTGCTTTAGTGTGATTATTAGAAGACTGTTTGAATTAGCTTAAATAGACTGTAGTGATAGAATTAAGTTAACAGATGAAGGTAGTTAGAGATGAAACTAATTTCAATACCCATTATTTTAATAATCTGAAAATAAATTAAAATACTGAATTATATAAAATATTTTAATTGTACTATCAATTTATCAATCATATGTAATATGATATAATGAATCATGAGAATAATGGGCAACACTTAAGTCCATGTAATTCTGAAGATGATGACATTTGAGATCAAATAGTATTCTCATTTTGGTAAGTCAACTTATTTGCATACGTTTATTGCCAAATCCAAGCAATAAGAAACGCCTACCTACAATAAAACTTTGTTAAATATCTAATAATAAAGATTGTATTATAATATATGACAATGCATATATGGGAAACTGCTGACCTCTATACTTAATAAATTTAAATAATGGCTATCAGATTTGGAACACAATATAATATTCTAAGCTTTACGGTTCGTATAATTTTTACGTGTGCAAATTGCAATAACAATGTTTTAAGAGATGCTGGTACATTATATAGGTATACTTTTTTCCACAGCAGGAAAAATTGCACAGAGTAAAAATACAAGTGTTTATTGTTAGAATAAAAAAGTTCCTTCATATAATAGGTAATATGTAAAATCATACACACACTGACTGTTATAATCACAAGCGTGTTAAAGATTTATACATTAACAAGGAGGTTTGAGACATCAGGAATTTCGCTCAAATACCTATTACTCGGGCAAAATTAGAATTATCGTTTCTTATTTCTAATACATGAAGTCTAAGCTACTATCTAACTTAGAAGTAGAACAGTCACGAAAGCGCCGAACGTCAATGTTAACTGAAGCCAGTTAGCATTGACGATCGGCGCTTTCATGACCACCAATATTATCGCACGTTTTTGTAACTCGATCGCAATATAAAATCGCGCATCGAAGCTTAATCGCGTTTGGCGTCTCACTATTTAACTCGATGACTGCATTTAAATAATTATTTAGCTGTCAACACTATACATTTAAATTCAATTTTTTTACACGGAATATTTGTGACATAATTTTTGTCGAACATTCAATTCAATCAATACCTACAATTTTACAACACCCGTGGGTAGATAACATGTTGCTATTATAGTAATCGATCCTTATACGGTGCACAGCTGGCCAACGATTAGCAACAAAGGTTTGTGTAACCCACACAATACAAATTGCTGTTAAGGTCAAAGGTACCTAAAGTAATGACCATGTGCTGTAAGGTAATGGCATTCTAGTACATTTTAAGTGGCAAGCTAAGGAATTATGGTACGTTAGTATTAACCTGGTTATCGGTCAGGCTTAGGACCTTGGTAAACGTCACTAAAATTCGTATAAAATAAATAAACGGACATCAAAATCACATATTTTTGCTGTTAAAACTGCTATTTTATTTGGTTCAAATATTGAATTATCTTTGAAGGTTGTTTGTTTGAGACCGAGTCCACAATGGTTAGATTAAATTGGAGATAGTTATCGCTTGTTTTTAAAGTGGGTTTATTTTTTGTAAGAGATTTTATTGCTGTACAGATGGCTCTTACAATAATTAAATATCACCTCTTTCTCTTCTCAAAAGTTAAAATGGTTTTGACTGCACTATGATATGATCCGTCGACAATTATATCGGTCATAGGTATACTTTATGACCGTCTGTTAAGCATAAATCGGTTATAATGCAGGAGTTGTGTGTAAACAAAGATAAATAATTTTATTCTTGGACTAGATGTGCCCGCGATTTCACCCGCGTTTATGTTTACTGCGCCGCCCCAGTGGATCTTAGCGTGATGTTATATATAGCCTATAACCTTCCTCGATAAATAAGCTATCCAACAAAAAAGGAGTTTTCAATTCGAACTAGGATTTCCTGAGATTAGCGCGTTCAAACAAACAAACAAACTCTTCAGCTTTATAATATTAGTATAGATATGCATAACATCCAAATAATAACAATTCAGAACGCTCAAATATTTTTATTGACTGACTTACAACCACTTGTTTCTTTCTAGAAAGAACCACGAAAGGTATGTATTGTATTTACTAGTTAATATAACGTAATCCTAAAGAAAAGCAAGGCTTTAAACAAAACCTCATAACGAAAGCTTGCAAATACTTGTCCATTACAATAATCCATAACGTTGATATATTAATCCTTTTCACATAAATCTAAAGCCAAGCTTTAACTCTGGTTCGGAAATCAAAAGCCGTATTGTGTAAACATGTCCTATAAATTCGTATTTGACGTGTTTCCAAACAAACCCGACCAATTTACCATTAACTGTATTAAAGGTGGAATGCGTTCGTGCAACGGGAAACAAACAACTACAGGGAGCGCGCTATGAAAGAAATCTCAAGAAAAAATGTATGTACACAAAAAGAACATATTTGTATGAACCACATGGATCACAGAATAATAAAACCGATTCAATAGAAATTGGCCTAAGGCGTCATAATTATGTATGTACGGCAATCAGTGCATGGCTCTTTTAGCCTTATATGTATATACTATTTCTTGAGTTGAATTTGACAACAATAGTTGTTTAATATATATAGATTCGATGAGACAATCAATACTCTCCTCAGTCTTTGTGCCAGTGTGCGAATATCGACATAAAATTAATTGTTGCTTCGTACCTCCCTCTAATACTAAGATTATTACTTGATTAAAATAAAATAGATAAGTACCTACAAATTTAGCTCTACCTCTGTATATTAACGAAAATCTAAAAACTGTAGCAAGATGAAAGCGTACGACACTATTTGCATTACCATATTACCTGTCTACTTTTCTCTTTTTGTCTAGGCATATACATAATGCCTATGATTTGCATAATTATATAGTACAGGCTCTGGATATTAACGTGACGAAATCTACGAACACATCAAAACACATCTGACCAATTTGTTTTTTAAATATGACACGAACGAGACGTCTCGTTCTATTTTCAATTTGCATATATAAGCTTTGAATAATCCTAAAAGTAGGCTCTGATAGCATTGACATTTGAGTTAGACGCACAAACTTATTCCAATGATTATATCGATAGATAAATATATTTAACATATATGTACATCATAAATGCATGATGTTGTGTATGTCTTCGTTCATAGTGATGCGAGATGCGAGAATAGATAGTGGCGGTGTTGTCAAATAGTAGCCGGATGTTATGCCGAAATGTCTGAATAGGAATATTACTGTAAACAGTCAAATCTGATGATCGGTGGTATTATGATATGCTTTTACAAACAAAGACAATGAATAGACTAACACAGATAACTGATTAATTTTGCCATAACCAGAAAGTTTATTTCCTTGTATATTATGTCAATCCCGTTTCTCTACAAAGCAACACATACTATATTAAGTGTAATGTTATTATAATAATCTATTAACATATTTACATACTTAATAGATAATAATTTAATATATATCGGCTGTTTATAAATAGGTTGTATAAAAGCTAATTGCTGTCAACGTAACTATGTATTTGGTTTTTTGTATTACATATTATTCGTTGATATAGTAGCTCTATATTATTATATAATTATACTATATATTTATTATTTTACCGAGTTGTTTGATATCACATCACATTGATGATTTGCTTTTGTTTATTTATTTATTAATTCTACTTAGATTTCTTGTTTTATACTAATGCCTACTAGGTGCGACCAACTTTCAAATTAAGAGAAGTATAATTCATCACGTTGCCCATGCATGAATTGTAATATTTCACACACCTTTGTGAATAAGATCTTGAAGTGGTTGTTGTTTGTATTAGTGGTTACTCATTCTTTTATTTTCTTACTTATGTATATATACTTATGTATGTATAAATGACTAACCATTGCCTCGATGCACCGCATGTGACTGCAATGTGTTAGTCATTATTAGTGCATTACATTACTATTTATCTAAATT
Source organism: Catocala sponsa (assembly GCA_963564715.1). Classification (NCBI taxonomy): domain Eukaryota; kingdom Metazoa; phylum Arthropoda; class Insecta; order Lepidoptera; family Erebidae; genus Catocala; species Catocala sponsa. The sequence goes on from OY751331.1 coordinate 8,766,362, forward strand.
CATAGAAATTCATACAGTTAGTAACTGTTTACACCTCTATTTCTATAAAAAAAGGATAAAAAATGTATCAATAGTTCGAAAAAGGTAACAAAAATTACTCAGTTCTTTTTTGCTTTTCACAGTGTACCTACACAGTTAGGTGGTAGTGCTTCGCTTAAATGAGTCATTGTGAACCCTGTCGGGTATAGAATTAACAACTTTATACGGATTTAATAGCGATGTTTATTTTTAAAACAATATTATTTTTTGTTGAAATTAAACTACTATATACGGATTTTATCGCGTTGTTTATTTGACACTTTATTACAAAAAAATTTTTTTGAAATCTATTTACACTATTAAGTATTACTATTAAACTTTACTAATTTTTAAGCTAATTAAATTATTGAAACTATTAAAACTATTTATACAATTACTATACTATTATACTATTTATATTTGTGTTTAAACTTTCCCGTAACATTCGCGTAAACAGAAGACAATACTATTATTTTTATTACATAATTTTGAAATTATTAAGCTACTACTGTTAAACTTTACTAAAATTTGAACTATTGAAATTATTAAACTATTTTGATTTAGGTTTACGCTTACTAACTAGTTTAATTTAAATGTATAACCTTCGCGTAGACGTAAGACAATATTAGAGTTACCAAACGTATGCCCAATTTCGGTAGCCATTTTGTAAGATGGCGGATGCGGTATCCGTTCATTACTGCTGCTCGTCCAAAGTTAATCTATATCGGTTCAATTAATGAGGAAACTGTGGGCTCGGATGTTAGTATACGATTCTGAGGTATTTTTACTACTTGGGAAGAATTTTTGTCTGTCATATGGCGATGAAATATTTATGATGGATAAAGGAACGTATTTTTTGACTGACGTTTCAGTGTCATAAACAATGTTATTGTAAATGTATAGACCTATGACGTTTTGACCAATATTATAGTTTTGTAATGGCAGTTATGACGAACAATAATATACGTCACTGTTAGGGGAAAGCCTAATAAATATATTATGTATATTCCTACTATATATCATTGTTTACAACCATAACTCCTCAGTTTATTTACTAACTGTAGTATTCTGTTACTCAATAATAATGATATCGATTGTTGTTATTCAATATTGTGGCTATTGCGGTAAAAGTTACATTTGTCAACTCATTAGTGGCAAATACGCTAATATGTATAAAACCTATTTATCGTCGACGAGTTAGGTTAAGTCAGTTTACTTTTTATACCCCACGTCATACGAGGTTAGGCCACTATCCTAGACTCCATGCAAGAATTGCATTAATGAAATCCTAAAAAAAAAACAATTTGAATTTCGAACCGTTTACGATAATTTATCGATAATATATGCTCAGAAGCAGATTTAAGCTGGCAGTGTGTTTCGTAGACAGCAATAGGGCCGTCTTATCAATCGTGTAATACTAACTACCTACCCCTACACATGAGCCTGTATCCATGTTACGTTAAAAACCTAAAATAGTGTTAATAATGGGTACTGTAGATAAGATATCTCCGTACATCCTAATTTAGCAGTAGGTACATTAGCATAGAATGAATACGTACAGCCTTGGCAGTGAGTTGCGGGGTCGATTACACGATAGTGCCACATTTGTATGCACAACATGTGCGACGCGTTGTACAGCCACGGGAAATTTTTCGATAGCGTTTCCGGATTACGATGATACGGAGTATAATAATAATGTCATATTACTTCACTCACATAAATAGCTTTATATATCTAAATATAGCGTTGCAATATTGCAATATGCGTTATCCGGCTAAATACTATAGGTATAATTGTATTAGAAACACACACAAACATAATTATGTATGTATCCTACACAAGGAAAATTGAGCTTTTCTTGACTTTCACTTTTTTGGTATGTCCCACTGCTGGACAAAGGTCTTGGACTCTCAAATAACTCTGTTGCTCGATATCACATCAATCTGTGTCAATCCCTTTCAAAGGCGTCCAGGTCATCAAGTCGCTTTAAATAAATTAACTACTTGTACAAGTATATATATAGAGTTCATTTGTTCTTATTTGATTTATTTATTAAAACATAAGTGTAGCCAGAGACAATGCATAGAGACTTATCTTTATTTATAGTCTTCTCTTCTGTCATCACTATTTCGTAGAGAAATAATGTAGGTACTCTCTTAGAGTAGTCTTTTAGGTACTCTAAGAGAGTACCTGACGCAATGCTTTTACATAATTTTGTATTGATATTATTCTATGCGGAATAATTATTCAAAGAAGAAAACCTTTAAGGTTACTACAAATCAAATCGAATACACATAAATTTTGAGCTTTTATTTTGTAAATAGATTTCTAGCAATTTAGATTACAAATAAAAGGCACAGCGGCTTCGCAGGATTCAAAATCATAGGCAGAGTTGGCAAACTTTTATTTGCAAATGCACTTCGTGATGCTTTTCTGACAAGACATATGGTATAATTCAGGATACCAAAGCAATCAGTTTAAAGTCCAATAAGTGGCGATCAGAACTAGCTACTGAATGAATACCTTGCTGTGTTAGGGTCGTTGTTCACGCAATGTGATACGTAAAGCCTTACACACACTGTCCTACGCTGTAATGCAACACCCTCGAACCCGACCGGTGTCGGTGACGAATGAAGTCGGATCTATTTGATACTACATGGCGTAATGGGTAATGTTTCTTACTTGTTTATTTGCACGGTCTACTGTTCTTTAATTATTGATAAAGTGAGCATCTTTCTGCCTTGGGGACGTAGCGGTAGGAAATGCTGTGCATGAGATCTAGGGTTCGAACAAAATGTTTTTGAGTTTTTTCCGACAAGAAAACTTAGTAACTGCATGGAGTCTGTAACTTTGTCCGACAGTCAGCAATATGCTCACCTCATATTACGTAAATTTGGGTGTAATACACAGTAGTCTAGAACAGTAAGCAGTAGGTTACCCTTTTAGAAATAGAGGCGTGACTCTGTGTATGTATGTAAAAAAATATTTAGCCGAAGCAACTCTCTTGAAGAATATATATAGATGCAATTATTTGAGGGGGCGCATGGTATGGACTTTACGACATTACAATACTCTCTAATTCCCATTGCTTAAAAGCTATTTGTTTAATATTATTTCTGATACAAAAATATATGAATATACTCTAAAATATCTATATTGGTTATGGCATTATATTTTAACAAGTTGTGAAGTCCAACAGATTCTGATAAATACCTATTATGCAATACACAGTTCGTGAAATGCAAATGAAATTTGTTTTAAGATATCGATGACGCATATTGTTGCATACAACATCTTCACCTTATTAAATATTCTTAAACAGGTATTTAATAGAAAACATTCATTAAACTTCTTTATGTATATTTACTTAAAGAGAACCGAATGTTAAATTGACATACTCGGGACACAGAAAGACTCTACAAATAGTTTGTTTCTCAAAAGTGTCACTAGATGGCGCTATTATGTATAATGTCATGAATAACGAGCAACAAACGAAAAGATCCGTACAGTGTATAAGATAGTAAGGAGATTGTATTTTCTGCAGGAGACTAATCAGGAGTTTCTCTCTTGGAATAAACTTTGTGTTGGAAATAAAGAATTATTCAAAGAAGACACAAAAATCATCCATGCTTCGGAACAAACATTTGTGGATTACAGAAATAGTTGTCCCGTATTGGACGCGAACCCACAACACTCGGCGTAGTGGTTGTGACGAGTCGCCCACTTAAACCACTACACCATCCTGGCAGACAGTATTAGTCCTAGTTACCTTATAATCATCTTTTCGAATAGCAATGACATTCAAGAAGAAGATGATAAGGTTTTATGTCTGTAAAGCCATCTATGAAGTCAATAAACTTCATCAAGGATGATATCAATTTAATGTCAACGTATGCTTAAAGAGCCATAGTTAATTCCCGCGGTGATTTGAGACGGAAGTCGCGTCGAACCTGTGTGTGCACTCGCAAAAAACTGTCTGTACGTGTGTCATATCAATGTCGAGAACGGGACTCGAATGCAGGATCGACTTGCTATTGTGGAACCTATTATATAATAACAGGGCAGTCTTCTATAAAAAATATATATTTATTTATATACTTTAGAAGCTACTCATTGTTGTAAACCACTTTCGGATACGGATAGTTGGGATTTATTTATTTATTTAGGGATAACAAACAGCAGCGTATTAAACATTACTATGATAGTACTTAGTAACTAAATGTACAAAATACGCCAAATTTACGTAAATTTAAAACGTTATATGGCAATTAGGTATTTCTATTAACACTAAATAATAATAAACATAGAATCCGGTACATAATGCAATATGTGAGAGTTTTTATCCTAATCCATGTAATTACTTGCAAAATAAGGTGTTAGACTAAGGTGATGCGGGAAAACCAAAAACATATCCGGCTTGTTTGGAAAACATTAGGAGAAGCCTATATCCAGCAGTAACAGTCTTTCGGCTAAAATGATGAAGTTAATGCTTCAGCGTTCTACTTATTTTATTATAGGTATACATCGTATTACATTTATGAAGCCAAATAATAATATGTAGCTTAAATGTTTTCGTAACTAAAAACTCAAGTAGGTATAGGCAATAACGACTGTTGAAGTAGTAGATAATTGTCACTTAAACAGCTCATGATAACTGGTTAGTGAGTAACGGTAATATTTTAATAGTTTTATCTCTTCACATATAAACTCAACAGTTAATGAAGATGGCCTCGATGGCGTAGTGGTTAGTGTAACCGACTGCTGCGCCTGAGGTCGCGGGTTCGATTCCCGCACAAGTCAAACATTTGTGTGCATGAATATGGATGTTTGTCTTGGTCTGGGTGTTTCTATGTATAATATGTATGTATTTACAAAAAAAAAGTATATATGTATGTTTATCCATTGTCTAGTACCCATAGTACAAGCTCTGCTTAGCTTGCGCTAGATGGCGGTGTTAAAAAAAAAAAAATGAGATTATAAATGTTGCATGTACAAACGGCGTAGCGGTATAAGCTGTTTCCTCGGCACTGCTCCTTCACCGAGGTTCGAATACCGAGTGCTGCACTACCTCACTAGACATACACCCTATGTGTGGTACTATAACAAACACCTTTTGATTAATACGATGCTATTAAATGACACGAGGAGATAGATTAGAGAATAGTATATGTTTATTACTAAAAGAACCGTGGGACGAGTTGCAGAATGAAAATATAATCTATTTTGATTTTCTGCAAGTCGTCCTAAATGGGCCGTAGGCATGTAGGACGAGTTGACGAATTACTCAAGTTCTAATGCTAAGTGCAAACTGATAGAAAATGATATAATGATAGTAAGTTACACGCGTCGCGGTTGATGACCGGTAGTGAACTGATTTTTATATATAGGTGAATAATGAATTTCGAATGCATTGTGGCGAAAATGCTGGCACAACATAAAGTAATTCTGCAATGTACGGTTGCACCGTACATCCTCTGTCACGGGGTACATTTCAAATATTCATACAATGGACACATGTCACATTTAGACTCGGAACAACTATTTGTGGACCACACAAATTTCTGCCTCATGGGGGATCGAACCCACAACACTCGGCGCAATAGCACTAGCGAGGCGATCGCTTAAACTATGCCATCCGTGCAGTCCACACTCATGGCAAAACGTCCCGTGATTGGCTGACACTATGTACTATCGGCTGCGGCTCCAGCGACGGATGACCATTTCAGAAATATTTTCGCTTGCACATGTTGACCAGTTGAGTTTGTATCGCCTTAGAATCAGTAAACAAATGTAAAGTGTAAAAAAACTCAAACAAAGAAAGGGGCGTGTCACGGGTACGGGTACCAAGTGTTGGCCTGCTATGCGATTTTAACCTTAGGAGTGGTCATCCGTCGCTGGAGTCGATAGTACATGTAAAGGTACTGTAAAAGCAGGGCCGGATTTAAGGGAAGGCAACTGGGACTACAGCCCCGGGGCCTCCACAAAAGAGGGGCCCCCACAATAGAGACTTCGGAAAAAAGATTTCAAATTCCGACTAGTAAACACTAGTAAACAACTTTTCCTTTGATATTTTTTTCGCGTTTTACCTTTACCTACAGTACTTTGTACAAACATGATTACATTAAATTAATTGAAATAATAATTTAGGGCCAGGGAGCTTCCACTCCATTGTTGCCCCGAGGCCTCCAGACCTCTAAATCCGGCATTGTGTAAAAGTACTTCGAGAATGGTATCATCCCTAAAATACTGTCTAGTGTCCACTCATACGTTATGTAATTATGTAGTTGCTTAGAAAAATCTGTATGTTGCGTCCCGTCAGTGATACTTTATCTGCTAAGAGTGCCTACAAATTCTTTATCAGTCATCTATGTCGCTAACGCTAGCAGCGCAGCAAATCCTTTTTGTACGGTTGACAACTTACGCAAGGTATAGCCAATAGCGCTATAGAATGCGGTGAACATATAGATGTCCCACGTTTGTTCGAGCATCTTTGACTGGACAGTCAAATCCAAAAATCTAAAACACTAACAGAATAACAGGCTGTAACCCATTATGTAGTTTGCACGGATAGTATGGTGGTTTAAGTGGTCGCCTCTGCCACAGCGCCGTGTAGGTACTGTGGGTTCGATCCCCAAACGGAACAAAATTTTGTATGTTTCACAAATAGTAATTGTTCCGAGTTTGAATGTGTTTTATGTCCGTTTTCATGTTTTTAAAGTACCCGCAATACAGGAATTAGTACAAGTGTGGACGTTGTATTTTCTAAAAAAATAAATATTAACAGATAGGTCATAAAAAGAAATATTGCCTTGATTCGGCGTCAACTAATAGTTAAGTAGTGCTATGATTCTATGAAGCAATAAAATCAAAGAAACCAGATATTTGCGGTTTGAGTCATATGGAAAAATGTTACATTACAAATGCAATGACTCGAATACCTACATAATCACGTTACCAACCGAAGCAGTGCAATATCGCATCGACATTAATCATTCCTTGACACATAATCGTGGTTTGTGGTGTAGACGTTTTAGTATTTCCATACAAACTTACACGTATAGTCTCACGCCTATACCCCTATATCCCCAAAGGGGTAGGCATAGATACAGCAACAGCTACATTTTGTCAATTATGTTTTAAGAAAGTAGGAGGCAAGCCTATGCCCATTTATTTGGGATCATTGTTAAGACTCTAGGCTGATACTAAGGATTTCTTGACAGAAACCCCAATAACATTTTGCCCAACTCGTAAAACAATTCCACCTCCTAAACCGAATCGACCATCACAGTACAGTACATTACCGCTGGGCCACCGAGACATATTTCTATTTACATAAATAAACTCAGCAAACGGTTGGAGCCCAATGGTGAAGCTTAGAAGTATTCTAATAATTTAACAGTTTAAACGAATGAAATTGCGTAAGTAGTAATTTCACGTATAAAGGCAGTATGTCTATGCCTACTTCGAATGTCCAGGAACGGTGGTTGAACAATGTTTAGCACCTTTGCATAATCTTATTCTGGTTTAATAATCTTCAATAGACATACTTCCATTTTTCTTTTCGTTATGGTTAACTTTGTTAGTACGATTGTTCCAATCAACATCTTCATAATAAGCTAAGCTTCTATATAAGACAATGTCTTTTATAAAAGCGCTGTCTACCAATAAGACTTACCAAAAACACAAACATAAAAAAATGTCTGTTTATTTATAGCATTAATGATATTCTACGTTATCGTGGGACCGCCTTTGTCGTCAAATTAGGCTTGATCTATGGGTGCGACGTGATCACTTTCAGTGCGAAATATTCTAAAGATATACAAATTTCAAATACAAGCTGGTTACACCGCGTGACAGTAATAAACTGGTAAATTTATTTATTTATCGATACTAGTCATACGTACGAATTACCTAATTTCGTATAGACTGCTGTGCTACTACAATTTAGAACAATTAGTCGATTGACTTTGAGGAGTAATGTAATAGCTTACAACATTTTAAAACGACTACTGCACTATGTGCATATAATTCTTACATCGTGCGGTGTTTAAACATCGGACACAAACTATAGTAACTATTATATAATATTAAGAACACACCAGCAGAACAACTACAATGTTTTTTATCCTGCATGAAAACTTATGTAATCTACTCACATGCTTTTATTTCGTCTGTCTTTTTACACTATTTATGTATGTAGTAAAAAGAAGCGAATTTTTCGTATCCTGGAACACCAGGATGAGCAGTATTGTTACGATTTTCTCCTGGTAGAGGTAAACTGCCAGGAAGGCAATTCAAACAATCTCACCCAGCTACTTTACTCCTAAGATATTATGAGTTATGACACAACAATAGGAAAATTAAAATATTCTTTAAAAAATCGTCACTCTTCAGTTGCTTCAGATGCCTTTAGATACTTTAAGAATATTGAGACCAAGTTACCTACCAACCAGTAGAGACAAAACATCGCCTCAACATCGCCTCGGCTACTGTGGGGGCGATGTGGAGGCCACTGCTCTTAGACCACACGACTGCTTACCATCAGGTGGAGTGTGGTCATTTTGACGAGAAAATAAAAAAAATAAAAAAACTATTATCTACTATTATAAATATAGACTATAGCTTTATGATATTAATGCGTAACAAATTAATTAAATATTCACTAAAATACTACGTATCTACTGAATCATGACTAGAATTAAATAACTGAGAGATTAATGAATATATTCCTGACAGGTACAAGTAGTCAGGCAATTATAATATCAATAACGTCTATCGAGAAAGTTGTTCATTGAAGTATACATAATCCATTTCTAGTAGTTTCCTTGAGTTAATATCGAATATAATGTTCTAGAAAAACAATGCTCAGTTAATTATGTTAAATCTTTCCTTATATAATATATAAGGATTGCACGGATGGCGTAATGGTTTAAGCGGTCTACTCGCCACTTCGCCGTGTGTTGTTGGTTCGATCCTCATACAGAACAAAAAATTGTGTGTTCGACAAATAGTCGTGCCGATAACAAATGCTGGAATTATCTTTAAATCTTTATTCTTTGACACAAAAGATCCCACTGGGTCGAAGTGTCGCCGGTCTGTACTGACTGGCCCCCACACACAAGATAAGATATCTTTAAAAATACAAATATCAGTCTGTCGTCAAAATTTGTATTGAGTGTATCTCGTCCTTCTTTCTCCGTATGAGATCGAATAACTTAGACGTACAGAAATATGGCGATTCGTGCTCTTGTGGTGATTAAAAGTCTGAAATCTGCTGCAGTTATTACCTATATAATAAATAATATTCTATCACGTACATGATGATATTCATTTATTATTGAGAATGGCATAGAGTCTTTTTTACAGTAACTGATGTGCAAGGGGTGTCTCTTGCACATGAGTTCCTGTATACTTACCGCTTCGCTGTACTATTTCCAATCAATGGGTTTGGGATTTGAATGTGTATTCAGCACATTACTTGTATTCTTGGTAATCTCTATAACTAGCTGCATGTACTTTTTTTATTGTATTTTATACTTTGTGTAATAAATCGAATTTCAAATGAACATATCATTTTAGCGTCAGCTTGTACGGCAGCTCCTGCTATTATATTATACACATCACATAGTCAACAATAAGCATATTATACATATACATAGGTATATGTATAATATGCTTATTGTTGACTATGTACCACCCATAAAAATATTCAACAATAAGATATAAAAAAGTTCTATGATATCAATACAATATTACTACAGTGGAATTCCCAAACCTATTAAGAATTCTCTACGCGAAGCGTTCACTGTCCCAACAATTATACTGAGACGCCTTCGAACGTGATTGGCGTGCTTAATAGAGATCCAATCATAGGCTGACCCCTTTTCACAAACCATTGCTGGTTATCTTCACACCAAAATTAGACGGTCGCAACAAGAAAGGCAATGGTTATCAAGCCATGTGTTATAGTCACATCAAAAGATAAATATTGACTTTCAGCTCGCGTGCAAATATCTTCGATCTCTCTGTTCGACATTCGAAATCGTTTTTATAGAAATTCCTACTGTTTTCTCTAGGCCATAGAATTCATTTTAGGATTGTATGATTTTTGAGTTATATTAAGGACACGCGCCCATTGTCTTACATAAAAAAATCAAATATAACTTATAATGTAAATATAATAGTTTTATAGCTCATAACTCCACCTTCCCGGAATCTAACGGGTAATATAAAATACCCATAAAATAAAAAAATAAGGATTTGTAATGATTTACTACATCAAATATTTATTTTGTGTAAATAACACCGCTATTCTTTTGTTACGTTTGAAAATAAATCTTTCATGGAACCAGCCATCCGTGGAAAGTATCATCGCACATAAGTATAGATAAAAAAAATGCTACCAAAAAAAGCGCGACGAAAGATGAGTAGAAATTTCATTTCAACACGACTGTTATTAGTGTTATTACACTCACGATAAACTATTCAACCATTCAAATAGTGGCACAGCCAATACCAAAAGTTATTAAAAAATGAACAATCTCGTAAATTGTTCACTGACACTTGACACCCAATGTGGCCACAAGGAATTTTCTCACGACATTTATAAAGTCTATAAAATGTCATAACTCACGCAGTATTTCTTTAGATCCACATAAGGCTTGCATAGCATGATTATAAAAACGAATATAAAATAATAATGGCGGCCCAACTATGTGTTGAAGGAGTGAAATGAACCATTAGCACCTTTATGGGAATAATAGGATTACCACTTTCGAGTTAAAAGGTAGTCGAGACGCCGGCCACATGGTCGAGCAACTTATTACACTTCGTCTGAGTCACTTAAAATAATATTATTCTTTCATTGTGAGAATTCGGATACTAAGTTTAATATAACAAAGATATCACATGAATGACGATTAAAATGCCATGCCCATGACTGGTCATATAAACTAAATTAATTTGCACCACTGTTACATAAGAGCGTAAATAATTTTAATCTCTGTCTTTTATTATTTTCTCTACGTATATTAACAAGCATATGAAAATGTCAGAAAAACTAGTTTATAGTTCACTAGGTCACTTTAACATCTTGCCTATCTTCCAAAGTCATCTAACGAGTACCATAAGATAACCAATAATGGCAAGGCAGGGTAACGCTATCGATGTTCAAAATGGTATACATTTTTTGATGGATAATCAAACACAAGTAATTAAACCCCAGCAATAACAAATATACGAATTTCAATATTTATACAGCAAACATTTATTTTATGAGTTTATCCAACAAGCTACAAAAGATATGTTTGCCCATGACACAATCTAACTATCAGTAGAAACACGCCCGCATGTAACAAAATACGATCAATTACAGGTCCATGTGACACTTTCACTGGCATCTGGCTTGCTCTGGCTAACATTTGCCAGTTTGCTTCATTTATTTTTATGACCGGATCACATAAATATCGAACATGTACACAACTGCCGGATTTGTTGTAAAATGTAGCTCGCAGCATTTTGGAATTGTCAATCATCCTAGAAAAATATTTTATCGGTTCACGTTAAATACTGTTATTCAACATAAAGATAATTACGTAATATAATTAGTAACTTAAACCGCAGCTTCACTACAAATCATAAGAGCCGATTTTGAATCTAGGAAAATGTTTCACTTTTCTTGTTAAGCAACGGACAGAAGAAGCACTGCGTTTAGAACGTGCGTGTATACTTGTGTCTAGCCAATAAAAATGTACTTTTCAACCTCGCTTTAGGTATTTTATATTTTTATTTACCTAACCTAATTTTAATATTTGTGTACCTAATTATGATCTTTTTATTGTATTTTATAAGGGCGTAAATTCCACGGTTTCATCAACCATCTTAAAATTTATATTATATTCTTTCAACATGTAGGACATCCTTGTCTAATATCATTAAGCAGGATGTATAAACTAAAGACCATATGTTTAATCGGCAAGTCAAGCAAGAATACAGTTGGGATTTCCTCTTTCGTCAATTACGGCTAAAGGACTCGATGACATTATTTCTCAATGCCATACGAATGGAATCACTTTGGCCTTATAGTCTCGGCATTCTAGCCACTTTCTACTTCGAAATTGTTAGTATAGCGTAACTGCAGTGGTCACTGATTTAAAATTGAAAGCCATAATACATTTGTGTTTCCATGTACTAAAGACTGGACTCAATCTTGCAAAGATTTTCTTTGGTCCCAATTAAATAAGATCCAATCCTTAGCATCTTTTCATATATAGAAGTTTGTTTGTTCTATACTACATTTCTGTAAAATATGTAGACCCAATTTGGCTCAATGGCGAAGTCTGACCTTAAACTACCAATCTTAAGACACGTTCTGCGCAATGTCAAATTTACTATACAACTATACATCCTTGAAATAACTGGCGGTCTTCCAAAAATAATAATTACGTCAAACGATGATCACAGCTAGCCAAAACCTATCAGATCATACTAAGAAATAGAAGTCTTAATGGATATTTCTCAAGCTTCCTACAGATTATAAGCATTCCATGCAAGATGATAGACTGGTGCAAACATTCGACATAGCCACTCATCAACATTGAAGCTTTGCATCTACGGAATGTTTATTAGCTAACACAGCCCACGTTTGGTAAGTCCTGACTTGTCTATCGTGGAGCTGGACTGCAACTATTTATATCAGTTCCTGTCAACTGCCCAGTTTAGATTTGTTCTAGTTTCCTAACATTCTGTTCTGAATACATAAATAGTCATTCATTCATTAGCTAGACTGAAAAACAGACATTTGACTTGGTATGGACATGTAAAGCTGAGAGAAGCGTTTTATATCTCAATATAGGTGACGAGCATTTTTTTTGTGGAGTGGTGTAGCAGCGAGTACATTGTACACCTGACGATCATGTCCTGTATTCAGTTAACAGTTATTATCATCACCAACTTTCCCGTCGGTAAATTCCCCGTAAGCTCCAATCAACTATCGGAATCAAATCAATCGACACGACTTCTCGTGTTTACTTTCACAGGTACAAAAACTGAAATAGGCATACTAAATTATGAATTATTTAAGCACAGAGCAAACACATTCCCTATCGGATAAGCTAAATATAACTGAATAAGGTGATAATTTCAAATAAATTATAGTAAAAGCATGATAAAAAAGTCCAGCTACTAATCATCTTACGTTGAATATCAACTGAAGGAAAAATTATTGCATAATTAATATCCATCGGTATGCAGATAATCACTAATGGTGGTTCCGAGCCAACAACTGCATAGCATTCGCCATCAGATAAGTGGAAATAACTTTACCAGAGATGTGTCCTTTACTTATATAAATACATATAAATATTACTTATTAGGAGAGTGCGTAGAATACGCACCTACATCTTTAAATGGACGTACTTTCTGAAAAACGTTCCAACCACGATTATCTCAAAATGTTAACACAAAGTTAACATTTTGAGATAATCGTGGTTGAAGTTCAATCCCGTAGTGCTTCTTCATACATCTGGGTTGGGCTACTAAGTCTTGATTTCATATTTAGAGTGATAGTAGAGCTACCAAATTTTTCCAGCTAGTAAATAGTAACCCCGTGACTAGTTTGCTAATAATAACTCGATTTTGACCCGAGAGTCGGTTGGAACGTTTTTCAGAAAGTACGTCCAAATTTGGTTGGGCTTCAAGAACAGTTTTAATTAATAAATTCTATGTAAATATTTATCCTGGTAAAAATCTTATAGAATCACCAGATACGTCAGAACGAAGTTTTATACGAAACAGTAACATACGAATCAAATAGATATTTTATATAACTGTTTAATCAGCAGGCAATTTGAGGGTCATATCCAATGATAATAGATAGAAAGAACTAGTGTACCTTTACGCTTTATCCAAGATTCAGCGAAGCCTAACTTTATACTGCTGTTACACATGGAGGACTTCAACACCGCAATGAAAATTGGACAACTTTATATATTCACTCATCATTCTCCTGACGTCGATGGTGTTACTTAACAGCGTAAACAGATGTCATCAGTAGACGCTCCATTGCCAAGAGCTTACAAACTACGCGTTGGTTTCTAAATAGTCTTAATAGCGTATATTTACGTTTTGTAGCAAAACGGTGCAATTTCAGCGTTTAACTTTCTATGTTATTAGTATTTAGTAACGTATAATCGTTGTTTGTTTTATCATCACGTGAAATATATTTTTGGGATGTATCTTTAGTTAATTACAAAAGAAACAGAATTTGATTTCACTTTCCTCTATAGCAATATAAATTGTTTAGCAAATGTTATCTAACTAATAACATTTATTTAAATTCGACTCAGCGACAAACTTGTCATTACAATGTCTAATAATGTCAGAGAGAGGAGTTTGTGTCTGTGTTTTGTATTGGCCCTTAGTGATACAAGATTCTTGTAGTCGATATAATTCGGGAGTTGCCTTTAAATAATCAATATTCGGTCACTCTATCAGTTATAACTGACTTACTTCTACGTGGATTTAAAATATATCAGACGTTATTGATCGTCGTTAATCAACATCTTCATTACATTTTTCATTGTTATAATTCCAACTGCCAATTCTCATGGCAGTCTTATGATAATTGGTTATGAACCAAAACTGTGATAGTTTATGCTCTTTCCATATCAAGACAGCTGTCACTTAGCATCTGAAAGCGTACAGCGCTTTATCTACAAAAAGTGAAAGAAATATCACAAAATATTTTAATTGACTACGCGACAACAGTAGAGTGGCCTGTTCTCATGTTAAAAATTAAAAAGAAACATTTTATCAGCCATCTTTGCATTGCGTTCACCAAACCAGTTTCAGGCTCCCTTTAGTTACAGATAAATTGTTCAACAACCCAAACTTTCTCGTGATATAATTAATTATGATTCTATAAAGTCAATAAATGAATCCTATAAAATATTTTATAGAGGATAAAAAAGTCACAAGAAAATACTTATTATCTTCAGTTCAGTACTTTTACGCATATATATGTAGAAGTTCGACCGGTTTTTTGGATAAAAATAAGTGATTGTAAGTATCGATTTGTTTAGTGTTATATCTTTACAGTTATCAATATTATGGTAACAGGATTTAGGCATTTTTATTTATCAAACATTCATTTGGTAGTAAATGGCGAAAAAAGCTGGTCTTATTTAATAAAGACTGATCGAGAAAAGCCCTTGCTGTTTTGCTGTTCTGTAGTAAGACATTATTACTGACTTATAATAATAATAATGTCCCATCGATATTGTCTATCTCTCGTTTACGTAGTCTTCCTATCAGAAATAGTCTACCTATGAGACGTTGGCTTCCTAAAGGAATAGGCAGCCACTGGGCGGCTTCGGCAGCCTTTGTGTATTGTCTGTTGACTTAAATATGAATATCATAAAAGTTAATAAAACAATACGATTTATTATATCCACAATATAACCATTTTAGAAGCAGAGTTAAGCATAACAAGGAAACGAACCAAAAACTAGTGTCTAAGTCTGGTATGGCATTTTGCAATATAATTCCTAACAGTTTACCAAGAATAATCATCTTCGTATCATGATATCATATCAACCTATCTCTATACGCGATAAGTGTTTCTACTGAGTCATACGCTCAGCAGTGTTACTCAGAGTGAGTGCAAATATCTAATGCTTAATAAAACTGTCCAATTCTCTCAATTAACGAACACTTACTGCGTTCGTCTTAAGCGCTTCTCACTGGATATAACGGTTAAACCGGCACTTAATCTTGTGACAGTTAAGAACATATTTCTACCCACTAAGTTCCTCGGTGGGATAATTAAAACATTCTTCCCAAGCAAAATATGGCGTAATTGACATAATATCATGAAACTAGTCTCTTAGAAGGATGAACTAGAGTTTTAAACACCTACGTTTCTTCGTAACCGTGTAACAGGAAGCGCTTTATAGCCTTTTAACGAACACGGTTGGATGTTATTCTAAATCGACTAACTCAAAATCGACACAATTTTACTTGTGACAAGATCTGATAACATCTCGGTTTCGTAATGACAAAATCGAATTGACGAATTTTGTGTTAGACATATTCAATCCGTTAGAAAATGTTTCAGTTTCGAATGCTTCGATATATATTATTATACTAGATGTTCTCGCGGTTTCACCCGCGATTATCGTTACTGCGCCGCCCCCGTGGGTCGTAGCGTGATGTTATATAACCTATACCCTTCCTCGATAAATAGGCTATCCAACACTAAAATAATTTTTCAAATAGAACCAATAGTTCCTGAGAGTAGCGCGTTCAAATAAACAAACAAACTCTTCAGCTTTATAATATTAGTATAGATTTCAGTTCTAAATGCCATTCCGTACGATACCTATGGTATCACTAATCTAATCGCTAACAATGTCATTAATGTCTTTCCCAAATGTTTTCGTATGGCGACAATCCGTCTAACTTAAAACTTTATTATTACGTACAACACATACATAAGTGTACTTATGTATGTGATGTACATCTATAGGTATATTAATACGTGAAGCGAAAACTTTGGATCCCTTTTTACGATAATTGGGCCGACAGAGGATTAAAAATTTCGCACACTTATAGTTTATACAGACAAGAAGTGACGAATGCTAATATTTTTTGTAAATATGCATTAAAAATACATTAAATTAATGAAAAACACTACACGCACACAACCATGTATTTGACACACGCAGTCGAAGCGCGTAACTATGGTTACATGTATCAATATATAATGACATAATATATATCAGCAATATCTTACAGGCAAACTTTGGTCAAATTTCGAGCACTAGGCGACTGCTAGTAATAATAAAAGCGCCAACATTTATTACGATTAATAAGAGTACTTATTGACAATTAAAATATTTGGAATGAGTACCATTCCAAATGTTAAAAATCAAAGTCACCGTATTTACTTTAGATGTATCAGTTTGTAATTCTAGCAGCTAATCTGCCCCGATCCAAGTTCAAATATACATTAAACTTTTAGGTGTTGATACACCAATCAATTCAGAGTAGTTCGACCCGTAAAGCGCCAAATAGTTTGAGCTCTTGTCAGCATTTACATGTATATCATTTAGAGATCTATATTATAATGGTCATAACGACCACTTCTATTCAACTGCTAGTAACATAACATAAAAACAAAACAATAAATTATAATCTTCGTTGTGCAACGACACGCTAGTCGATAAAACTATTTGTTTACTACTGACTATGATAAGTTTTTTTTTTCGTCTACATCTCTAGGAAAAGTACAAATACTTATCATAATTCATCGTAGAACGATACGGGTTCAAAAGAATTTGTTAAAAATAATAGGTATTTGTCACAAGATTTAACATCTCAAAATTTAATTTATTATCGGTTTATCTCACTATTACGGTAAATAGATTAAATGATTTATTGTAGCGTTTAAAATGTACTCTGTTAATAGTTAAAATGCTACTTCTGCTTTACAAAATATTTAATTTACTTCCTAAAGTATTATTATAATGTATTTAAAATTTAATCAGATAATTTAAATTGTGTTTCCAACATAATAAAGCAAAGCCCAATCTGTGGAATGCAACTTATAATAGAGCCATGAATGTCACCATCATTTCATGTGAAATCAAGCGTCCTGCCTTACAGTTTTGTTATCTTAAATGATAAGAATTATATTATGAACCAAATTACATTCAATTTTATTAGTACTTATTTTAAATTAAATTTTCTGAACAAATCTGAGTTTAATAAACGATTTATATAAAATTAAAATAGAATAAACGGTTTATTTTTATTTATTCCTATTTTGTTCAATTGTCCCCAAAGTTTTCTATTCAGCTCTAAAGTACCATCTATCACGATTCTACTTGGATGAAATAAAAATAAAAATTTCTTAGTCTCATTATTCTGCTAAAGAAAAATATTAGGTATATCGAGCAAATTGTAATAAAAATATCACACAAACATAAATATGGTAGCTATGCCGCTGTTAACATAGTCACGCGACTGAAAATAAAGTAAATACACGCTCCAACGACAAGCACTTATGTGAAACACACACTTTATTCTAGATCTGGAGTTAATTGCCTCTTGAAAATCAATTGCCTTACAAAAAAGTGTTACGGTATCTGAATCAGCGGTTTTTGTAGCACTGAACAAAATGCCTACGCAGTTGAGTCACAACTTTTCAGAATGATTCCAAATACAAACTAGGTTCTAGAACTGTGATGGAAGATAGCAACTAGTTTCCCGTATTACATAAAATACTAACGAAATAATCAAAAACTTAAAAAATACTGAAACTGAGACGTTATCAAAAATTCCAACTAATATTATAAATGAGAATGTAAGTTTGTTTGTTTGTTACGCTTTCACGCCTTAACTACTCGACTGACCATCATGAAGTTCCGCATACGTATTGTCAGGGGAACAGAAAATAATGCAATCAATACACTATAAGACACTTGATTGATATCAAAATATTACGCTAGTGAAACTACATGAGTCAACTTCAACAAACTTATAATACCAACCTGATGATAGTAGCATTTTGTTTTTTCCTGTGTTAGTTGGTGTGGAAGTCCTAAATCAACCTGGATATATAAATCATCCTATCAAGGCACCTCACCGGTAAGACCGAGACGTAAGGCAGTGAATCATTACTAAAGGTATGAAGACATAGGAAGACGCATTCATGAGTAATAACGCCTTCCTGAGAGTAGCTGGCAGCTGGCTTCAATTGAAACAAATGAGGGCGGCGCCACAGCGATGGCTATCTAAGTACTCCTCCGTACATGAACTCCAAGCTGTTTTAATTTGAATAGTGGCTATTTTGAGGTTTCAACCGATTAAATTTGATTAACAGTTAACATAGTTGGTACAATTGTTAAAACAAATGCTACAGAGCCTAAAAAAAGATTTGTATGATACATTTGCGTACAGTATTCAGTTGGCTAATCATGTAAATCCCCAAATATTCCGCTAATCAAGTGCCCTTCCTGTCGCAGTATTTCCTGTGACAAATTCTGTTTAAGGTCAAGCTCATCTTATCCAACTAAATACTAAATTGGTCTGCCAACGTCTTAGTGGCGCCACAACAAAATTATAATGTCTTTTTAAATAATAGCTGGTTGTCGTAACATATTTTGTATCCAGAACCTATTCAAACGTACTAAGATATTTCTAACCGATTCTGTAAATAAATATTTTATTAATTGCAGCCCTCAACGTACCATAACACATAAAGATAAACCAGTTTAAAAAGAAAAGAATTAAGTAGTTCAAACTAGAGCAACACACTTAATATCTGAAGTGCAGGTCGGTACTGATAAGGACGACTACGTATACAAAGATAACAATCAAATAAACGATAATGGCCTCTATTGAGGATACGTTTTGGTCGGAAGACTTGCGCAATACAACAAAATTTACACGTACGCAGTTCAGTGTTTGTAAACAAAGTTATATAAACCAATCATATTAATAATGTAATCCAAATCTGAAATTGTAATGTAAATTATTTAACTGGTCGCATTTACAATTTGTACTATTCTAGCAAAACATTTAAACAATAGTTTCGATTAACTCAATACACTATAAACGAAAATATTAAAAATGATGATACTTATTGATATTCTACACTTGTACTTATAAATCTTTCTATAAATATTTTTAAATCACTTGAAATTTGGGTAAAAAATTAACAGTAAGTCACCTACATTGCTTGGAGAGAGTTTACATAAAAGCACTGTATGGAAATCAGAGCTGCCACCGCCTTTTATTTATATACCTATACCAGAATGGCGACGAAGGCAACAAATACTCATCACATTCAATTTATGAGTTTGTAATCGGTACCTAATCTGCTACCTAATAAAATTTAAATCCAAGGATTTAATACCGATTCGGTATTTGACCGACATGGTTTATCTTTTTAATGGGGGAACTATTAAAGCGTTCTTATCCGTTTGTTTGTTTAACCTTGACTGTCAGCGGATGCTGGTAATGCTGCTTAAATAAATACTACAATATACGAGAGAGTTTATTAAGTATGTGCTACTACCACGCATATAGCGATCTAATAAAATAATTTACTTTTAAAATCTGATAAACTTAGAAGTCATTATATACATATAAGAATGTTTTACCGTTGTATCTAATTTTATTGTATAACATTGAACAGAGCTAAAATATCTTTAGCAAATTTCTCTTGAGTAAAGCATGAAGTGAAATTTTAGACGCACTCTTAAGTAACTGTGAAATCCTAAATATAGAGAAACCTAAACAAAAACACAAAAGAAGGATGACAAGACAAAAGAAATCCTTTTGTAAATATCTATACAAAACCAGCCAGCAACAGAAAATGGCAGAATTCTCAAGGTTTCATTAACCTCAGCATACTATTGTTTTATTATATTTTGTTGTATTTAATTGGTAAACATACTAACTCTCAGCATTATGAGAATTTAGAATTACTTTTAAATCTGAACTATGTAAAAAGATAGCAAAATTGATGAAGCAAGTAATCCTATCTAATCTGGCATTTGCAATCCAGGTTTAATCTGTCATTGACATGAATAATTATATGATAAGACATTATAACGTAAAATATTTTTTTCGTATTTAACGAATTTATAATCGAATTCAAATCGAACATGGGAACAGATACAATGACGAACGATCGAAATCGTTAGAGCAATGCCCAGTGTTGGAATGTCCGAGCGGAAGAATAGGTGCATAGCCGGCGCCTACTCGACATTGATGTAATAAAAAATGTTCAAAGTCACTCCGATATTATATATACGGGTGATAACAATTCCCCGGTGCTGCTTCACGGACTGTTACGATGAGGAATGTGGCTTTCAATATTTACAATGATCAAACATTTTTTGTGGACAACGACAAAACGAGGGTGATAGTGTTTAATTGGCTGAAGACTTTCCTATAAAAAACGGTTCTGATAAAAATGTTTATTCAATCATATTAAAACAAAATCATCTCTAATTGACTCTACAATTGTACGTAAGCAGTTTTAAAATAGCCATCACAAACAATTACATACGTTGTTATTTGTATATTAAATAACGGATTATAAAAAAGGTTTTGGTGGCAAACTAATGTAATATAGAAGTAATTGTGATACTGTGTCATTTCGTGCGTTCTTATTACTACCGTCTTACACAAATCTGTGAAGATTGTAGACAATAAGTGTGCCATGAGAAAGACGCCCTAATGACCTACCGTAACGCAAGACGTGTGTGGTTAATTGCGTACAATTAATCAAATGCTACCAAGAAAAAGTTTATACTTCAAATCATGTTCTCTTCGATGTTGAAGATAAAAAAGCGTAAATGAATAATAGCCGAGCACAGAACGATGGACAACATTGCGATTTTACATTCCTGTATATTTTATTGGATGCGCACGCCACATCGCGTGAGGGAGGATCAATCGATCAGTGTGTAAATACTGACTTTATGCCACTTTCGCTAGTCAATACATATTATGCGTTTTTCAAGTGCTGAAGTGGATAATTGGCTGAAATGAGTTTATGGCTGAATGGCATAGAAATCGACTTCCATCGACCGGTTATGCAGACCATCGATGAATCACAATGATTCATCGATCATCTTGATGGCGACTGCTCATTCTAAGAAACTTAAGTAGATCAGTTTAAAGTTCACGTCGAGATTTAAATGAGCAAAATGAAATATTCCACAAGGTTGTACACGTGGTAAATATCTCAAGGTGAACTCTAGATATTTACCACGTGTTCAACATCCCCTGCAAATATTAGTCTCCTTTGGCAGAAGTAGGTTAAAATTACTAAATTGTTTACTAACTTCAATAAATGCCGACACGCTCTGCAGTTAATCTTTTATACATTACAAAGGCTCAAAATCCTAAAGCTTTTACGCTTTAAACGAAATAATGAGCTTCAATCGCTTTATAAAAAACCTGGTCTAGAAATTCATGATACCGACTCCTGAATTGGCAATTTAATTTATAATAATTGTCAATCATAATTGATATTGAATGTCACGAAGGCGAGTTATCAATTAAAGAACTGAACTAGCTACAATTTATAGTGACAATACGAGCCGCTGACAGTCTCTCGAGAACAGAATGTCGCAAGAACCACCCACAGAGAGCGTGAGAGCCTCCACCGAGTACCATTGTGTCCCAACTGGTTCTCACATAAAAATATATGCAACGTCTATCCATACTGGAGCAGAATGCAGAAATCACAAGAATTGCTGATCTTTGCGCAACGCATAACGATTTTGAGATAATTGATAGAAAACAATTTTGGAATTCAAAACGATTATGTCAAGGTGAATTCTGAGAAGGGATTAAAAAAATATTTGGTGTGGAACAAGTTGCATTAAAGAAGCGTGACCAAACTGCAGCAGACAAACACGTCTGGGAGACTGTATTTTAAATATTAAAATTCTTAGGTGTGCACGTTTTAGTCCTAAGTAAACATTAAGAGGCCATCTCGACGAAATTCTATATGTATATCATAAAACTCATAACAGACGCAATATTCATCAGCATAAATAGTATTATCTTACGTCTGGTCGGTAAGGCTGCAAATAGGTACGTTATATGGCCAGGCTTAATATTTGCATACCTAGCCTACACAAACAGTATATCTTTGTTTAGCAGTTTTAATAAGTAGCAAAATTACTTAGATCTGTATTTTATACCATTAAAAAAAACAGATCCAATATATTGTATTCCATGCACCGAACAATATGCCTTAATCATTGTTCTGACATTCTACTTCATTACTACTTTTTCAACGAGTCAAATATTTTTATAATAAAACTAGTTTTCACCCACGGCTTCGCTCGCGTAAATACAGTTATTTTTTCTGACAACGTGTATGCAAAATTACATGTTGATCAGTTAAGTAGTTAAGGCGTGAAAGCGTAACAAACAAACAAACAAACTCATTTTCGCATTTATAATACTAGTTAGGATTATTTAGTTGACTATGGACTATATTTAACATTTCTAGGACTTGGATATCATATATTCCATAGTTATCCGATATTTTATGTACAATAAATAAGGTTAATAAACTAATATTTAGTCAACATAAAGTTAATCCATAATTATAACCATAATCATTTTCAGATCTAACCTACTACATCTGTTAAAAGCAGACATAATTATGAATCTTTTAATAGCATCTTTACTCGGGACTTTACCAACTCGCTTGCTCAAATTGAACTCGGAAATACCCAAGAAAAATAAATAATAATAATATAATGCATTACTACTTTACATATTGCGCTTTGCGAAATGGGTTATAAGTACTACTCATCGTGTCTTTCGTATCATACATTTATGTCCACAAAAATCAGTATTTTCACAACTATCAACATCCTTCAGTAGCCTTCATCAGCCTTTGGTCAAAGATTGGAAAATAGCATTTGCACTGATGTTAATTATTAAACCTAACAATCAATTTTGACAACAAGATTTAGTGGTATTATAATAAAGACGAATTTGACCAAAATCCAGCTGATAAATCAAACTAAACACTATACATATAGTTTATAGGTCCCTCTTAATCTATTGCTCTGAAGAATTCAATCAATTGTAAATTTTTTTCAATTACTAAAGATTTCTCACTATCTTATTTGTTAACCATTTAAGTCTTTATGAGGCTTTTAAACGGGTATTCCAAGATTATACAGCTTTTCTTATTTCAATTAGTTAGTATCGCCTTGGTGTTAATGGAAGTCTAGGATTCTTAAGTACATTGTTTAAAATTCTCTGTTAAAGGCTCTAAGTTACAATAGGTACTTTAGATTAATGAGGTAATGAAATCCAGCCTTTTCACAGAAAGCAAGACCACCTGTAATGAAGAAAAGTGATAATAATAAAAAATCTTTACCGATTAAAGTGGGTTGCTCACAGGTACGCATGGATTAAGTAAATGTACCTATGCATACAAAAATGCGCTTGTTATCAACTAACGCAATTAATTTTATACCCATAAACCTTTCCTGGTATTCACACCCGACGCCTATTCTATCTTACTACCTAATTGATATTTACTTGGGATCTCTCAAACAATTCTCGGGTGCATCGGCAAAGCGGTAAATAAAAAAAGAATCGAACACATTTAACGTAAAGCTACAGAAGCGTCTTAACCTTTTAAGAATTGGTATCTTTAAAAGGAATAAATGAGTTCCGTAACGAGCTTTAAGAATGTTGATCGAAATGATTCACACCAAAAGGAGCCAAATTTTGTCACAGTTGCTGGTGAATCATTTGCACAAGGAATTGGGCCGAAAATTATCAACAACCACGAAGAAAGTTTTAAACTGGCAAATAAAGAAAAAAAAAACAATAAAATGCAAAAAGCTAAGAAAAGAGTGATACGAAAATAACATTAGAAAACAATCACATTTGTGATGTTAAGCGTATAAATGCTATACATAAATTCTTCGCGCCAAATTCTTGCTAAGAGCTGATTTAATAATAAGTGTTATAAAATCCACAAAATCATAGTAAAACAATAATATAGGTCATACGGAATTGTTTAGTATAGAAAACAATGCTGAAACAGAACATTTGTGTGAGCATTCAACCTATTTTAAATGAACTTAAAGGCCAAGTTGTATCCAAGGTCTCGTGAATATTTTAAGAAATATGAATAACTTCCTGAAGTACTTGTAGATGAAACTGTAACATCGTTAAATCAGTTACTAGTTTTCAATCAGATTATACGTCCAACGAAACCACAATAGACCATAAACTTGGCGCAATTTAATATTGTCCATAGAATTCACTCGACTTACCTGATAGTTAGCTTCCAAAATATCAGAACACTGATAACAGAGCCCACTCAGGGGCAATCACTTATAAACAAGCTCCATAGCACCTTGCACATGAATTAAGAGTAACGTCACAAACACAGCGTGTTATTGGTATCGATCGTAGCGCGCGCGGTACTTCAAACGTCGCGACACATGCGTCGCGCGCGGAGGATCGGCGCGGAATGCGGTCTCGCCTCCCGCTGCCAGCTACAGCGACTACAGCCTGATGCTGCGCCTGCGACGCTTGCGATGCATGTACACTTTCGGCTTAATTAACGCGAGATTATAGACTTCCTTCGAAGTTGAACTACTCTCATATTTTTTCTTGTATACATACAATAAAAAATATATACACAAATCTCTTAAGACAATAAATCTTATTAACGTAGTGATATGTAATATTTTAATGTGAGTCCGTTACTTCAGTACGTAGAGGTCTCGAGTTCGATCCCACGGCACGCACCTCTGACTCTTCGAAAATAATTATGTGCGTATCAAGTAGTTAATTATCGCTCGCTTTAACGGTAAAGGAAAATATCGCGAGGTACTTTGCTTGTTTTAAAGTTCTCCTAATAAGGAGAACTTTAAAATAAGCAAAGTATCATTAGATATCAAAAATATTTAATGTCTGCCAACTCATATTGGGCCAGCGGAGTGGACTACGGCCAAATCCTTCTCATACCATACATATACACACGATAGATATTACTTATTATACTGTAAAAATCTAATATAAGTCTGAAAAGTATGACACACATTAACAACTTGATTTGAATTAAATGATTTGATTACATTAAGGTATATAAGGGATATATGTGTGCGTAATTAAACATATTAAAACATATTTATATTAGTGCAGTTGTAAGTTATTGTAAGAATGGTAGTTGTTACACAAACTGTAGTCACGTGGTGCGATAACGTGAATAACGTGAAGGGCGCGGCGCGTGCGCACGAGACTTCCCTTAACAACATCGTTAACTAACAATCATTCCAATAAAATACGGTCTCGTGTGCTATAATATTATTTTATTCGATTAGTCGTTAAGCAACGCCGATCTGATTGTTTACCTAAATTTAGTTGACGTGTACTACCCTACATTAATTTCGTTTTTCAGTTCAATGTAGTGTGTGACAAGATGTACATTTTTTTATAATATTCTAAACTATTATTTTTCTATCCACCTTTTCAGCCTATTCCTACACACTTATGAGCATGTTTCTCCTATTTTTACATACTCTTAAATTTTCGGTCCTACGTAATGGTTCTGGGCCTATCTGTTCTATTAGCAATCTGAGGGACCTAAAATGTTAAGAAATACGAAATAATTGGCTACTTCGAATAATATCTAGTTATTGAAATTGACCCACCATTGATAATGTTAAAACTGTAACCCAAAGCTCTAACGATGAACTAAATTCTCGGGGATGGTTATAAATTTTCAGCAATAAATTACCTGAGTTTGATTTATACATATTTTCCAAAACATCTAATACTCCTGGGTCCCATTCATATTAAGGAAACAATCCGTTGGACTATTTTATTATTTATTCACATTAATATATACTATTTAGTAAAGTATATATACTACCAGATTGTAAATGTAGATTATGTCAATTGGCTATGCCTTTTTTTAATTTGCATTTCATGATGATCGGTCGAGTATTTACGTGAAAGCGTAATAAACAAACAAACACACATTCGCCTTTTTAATATAAGTAAAGTTTCAATTAACTATAGATATAGATCATTAATCAATAGCTTTAAACGGTCATAAGTGCTTATTTGTGTGTAAATGAATAACTGATTTTTGATTTTGTCTTTACTAAACTGAAGTCACACTGAAGTCTCAAAATGTCAAACGTAATATATGTACATTTGTTTGATATAAATCATTATGTTCTGTTTGGTTTATTAACACGTTCCCTGTCCGATGAACCACATATGGTACATAACAATAGATTTTCAATTGTGTCTATCACGGGACAGTGAATGGGTTAACACTCTACTTTATAGCATATGTGGCACATACAATAACAAGCAACTTAAAGTATAACATCCGTTAGTAAAGTCCCTAATTGTAAGTGTGTTAACATCATTTTCACATAGCCAAAGAGAGCCAGCTGACTCAACATAAGCATACCTATTTGCCACTGTATTTGCCTTAAAGCACGTAGCGCCATTTTCCAGAGAATGACTCACATACAATTGGTACATACACTGCGTTTGTTGTGGACCTCGACCAATGGTAATGTAAACAACTACTGTTTCCAATTGAGTAATAGCTGCGTAAAGCCTTTGTAGTGTTGTGGTTAAAATTTACGGAATATTGTGCCTATTCTGGTGCAGCAATGTTTGTTTTATGTAAAATATATTCGTTATGGTAGAAGCCAAGGCTATGCAATAATAATAACTTCATAATAACATTGGTCATAGTTATTAAAAATTTGCATTTCCGTGAAACAACCTTAAAGTCTCATATATCAAATCTAACTCATATATAAATATAGCGGTCAGACTATAAATATGTAGTTTTTACTTTATTCTAGCTTCACACTTACTCTAACTTAGAACGTACATGGTTCAGATTTCCTCAGATCAACAGCAGCAAATGACAATCTAATCACGGCACCAGATAGTAATAGATTAGTGACAGAGAATTTGAGAAGCTGCAGGAACAAACAACAAGATAGCTTAGACTACGTCTAAGTTGTTTTACGAAATACGAGGACTTTGACTGCCTTCAGCACTGCTGACTCACCTCATACATTGACCGATCTACTGGTTCTATAGTCAGCCACGAGCTAAATGCCTTTACCAAATCCCCTAATTCACAATTAAGTTTCACCACCTCACAGAACATCGACCTATCTTATCTTATCTTATGTGGGTGCCAGTCAGTGCAGACCGGCGACACTTCGACCTAGTGGGATCTTTAGTGTCGACACTCTCCCAATAACGACTGCCATAGATGTTCATGGCAGCCGGGACCAACAGCTTAACGTGCTTTCCGAGGCAAGTCAATCAATACGCACATAATTTCGAAAAGTCATATAACTTCCGAAAGTCAGAGGTGCGCGACGTGGGTTCGAACCCGAGACCCTCTGCATTGCAGTCTGTTGGTCTCCCCACTGAGCTATCGCTGCTCGAACATCGACCTAAAGTAGTAGTATCCGTTTTCGTTCGTGAGTGTGAGTATCGGAGGTCTAATCATCCCATCCCACTCCCTTCTCTCTGTTCCTTTCATTGCCAGCTGCTAGTGATGCCAGTGATGACCTTGGTGTCCTAAGCTACGGTAACTGCTTACCATCAGGCAAGCCGTGTGCTAGTTTCCTACTTATGTGGTTTACAATAAGGTAGCAGGTTGGATGCGTTTCCTTAAAATTACATATGTGGTTTCAAGAAAACATAGGCATATCAATGAGCGACGATTATCGCTTATCAGCGCTAGCTTGTCTGCTACCAATAGCAATAAATAATTAAAATTCTGACAAGACACACCACATTATGCAATTTACCTTACTTTACACAGAAGTTATTATAGTAGGTTACAAGATAAACGCATCGTATGATGCAATATTTACACAGAATACAGTTCATATGTGCTTTCAAATATCTGCCAGCTGTTCAAATAACTTTAATATGCGAGCCCACCCAAACCTGGTACTGGTACTCTTGAACAATAGGCCCCTTTAAACAATACGGCGGTATGCTGAAACTGCGCGCCACTGAAGCGTGCTCGTGCACACCGGAAGCTCGCGCCGGATACACCGCCATCTTGCGATTGAAACTTGAACTTGTACAAATGTACATGATGTAATCTCATTTCTGATATTCGATATATCGTAGAATTTATTTTTAAATCGTTTGAAATTGTTTTTAGATTTTCATGGACAGGCGACATATCGTTAAGTAAACATTAGTCTTTACTAAGTTTACGTGTTTTGTGACTATAGGCCACAGAAAAAACTCGCTCGGACTTAGTTCAAGTAGGAAAGCAACGTGGCCCTACAAACTCACAATCACATCCAAATAAAATACAGCGTTGTATTGCCGCAAAGAGCAAGCTAACCAGAGCTCCTTAACGCCAACGTCAGCGTTAGCAGGTAAACCCATGTCCCTTACACTGACAGCCTAACGTCTCCTCTTTTATAAAACTCCACTACAAGAGCACCGCAAGAGGTCAAAGATAACTGCTTACTAACAAGCAAGCCGTTTACTTGTTTGCAACGTTTGTGGTATAAACAAAAGTTCCTCTTGGTCATATCTAATGCTTAGGCTATCTGCGTAATCATAACGCCATACTCATAGATAGTGTGATAGTTTCTGAGATCTATTTTCCTATAAATATATACTATATCGTATATTGTTCCGATCGGCGCTTAAATGAAAATTGTATTAACCAACAGTAGGTGTTTGCAATTTAGATGTTCTTGGTATCTGTTGTCTTGTTTTGTAAATGCTTACGTCACACTAATTATCTGTAACATAGACTAAAAAGACAAATCTACACATTCTTCTGTGTGATAAAAAAGATTCAACATTAGACTTATCTACAATTACCAATTTTCCAGTCTAAAGAAATGGATCCAGTAACATCAATCTTGACTAATACATTATTATTATGGTATGATTAATTCTTGATGTGTGGTCTCAATTGATATCGTGTTCTTTATTAATGCATTATTTTATAAATGGTAATTCTCAGAGCTTAGCGTATTCATGGGTAAGTAAATATTACCTATTTATAACTATTGAACTAGCTGAGTATGCCATTTGTGTTTAGGTACTATTTGAATGAAATTACCAATGTAACCGAGGCCATTCTTAGGCCTCATGTAACAGCGCGAGGTTTCGGTAGTTATGACTATGCTAAATACCTATGGCAATGGGTACGAGGAGCCTAAAATATATAAATGACTCAACAGAGCATAAAACTAAATTAAAAAGTGGTGCTAACTGTGACCAATCATACAAAAAAAGGAAGAACTAACACTTTAATGTTTGATAAATCATCATACAACGATATAGATATACATATATATATATATAATCTCATAATTAGCTACTATAATAATTAATAATACTATGTCATGCTGATTGAGATCATTTTAACAGAAGCAGTATCATCAGCCGTAACAATCAGATCATAATCAAGTCCATTCAAACTCTATCAATCAAACATCAATCTGTCAACACACACATCATTACCAGTCGGCTGCGCGTGCGCCGCGACGCGTCAACGTCACGCTGACTCACCGACACGGTCCAAGCAAACACCGCGGTCACTATAAGGAAGCGAGATGCGAGACTATTCCTAAAAATAAACCTCTATAACCAAAAGGTTGTGATACAAATAGAATCTAATAAAAAAATTTTTGGCGCCGAAGAAATCATCTTTTCAATTACTAAAAAAACACAATAATTTGATGAACCAGAAATAGGTTTCTGCAAAAAAATATACTTTTCTGGCAACTGCTATTGGCACACTAAGGCAAAATAAAAAGTAATTCGATGAGCATTAACTTATTTTTGTTGACTCGTTTGGGTAAATTCAGGTTGTTTTTGTGGTTTACGAAAACAATTGTTGTGGGATGTACCTGACAATTGCATCGTATTTTATAGTTTTTGCACGCAAATAGCCTTCACGACTACAATTCGCGCTTTCCTTATAATAATAGCTACGTAGGAATGCCTTTTTCTGTATACTTTTGAGCGTTTTTACATTTTATAAAGTGTTTTAAGTCACAATCTGTAAATGTTATGCTATTTGTTTATGTTCATGTGTCATACATAGTCACATGTCTTTATCACGTGCTGATGTTTACAAGAGACTACGAGTTGGTACTAATTTGCGTGAAACACCTATGTTTGTTCATACATTTGTGTCTAGTCATTTTCCACTTACTTAGACTACGTAAGCTATTAGAATCACAAGCACCAAAAAACTAGGTCAGTTTTAGCAAAATTTTAGAGGTACAAATTTATAGCAATATTAATAAGATCGTCAACATAGATATCTCAAAAGATTCTATTTCGATTGAAATTCGGTCTCGGCGGCCAACCGTAGCAGAGACTAAACGTTCAGACAGAATAATTATATTCAAGTATGTGTGCAAAAACAAGTGGACTCTCTATTCCCTCGTACTCATAAATCGATGCCATATCAGTCTGATAAGACCAGAGAGAGATCATGAGAACACTATAAATACTAGAGCGGTAAATAGCTGCCAGAGACAAAAACTATCATTACTCATAATAGTTTTTATTAAAATAATGGTACCAGGAACACAGCTAAATTCAATTATCGGTGTTACAATGCGTGGAAAGTAATGCTATTTTGTAAAATGATTAACCGAGATTTAAACAGAATGACATTGTGATACTTACAGCAACATGATGTCTTATATTTAGTTTATTTTTATTGCCATCGCCTGATTGATTGGAAGCGATAACTACTGATCAGAGACACGGGCTGCGTTCTTTAGGAGTTACAGGGGAAATCCCAACGAAACAACCAAATTTCTACCTACTCACAAAAAAGTGGCACGAGAATAGCTATTCTATCTCTAAATTGAAACGTTTATCTGAAAATCTGAAAAGCGATGAAATTGGCAATATGGTGGTACCATTCGCTTGCTTAAAATCGGCAATCCTAATATACCTATTTAGTAGCAACGGCACACCGGTGGCAAGACACAATAGATTTTTAATTATATCTGATATTCTAAGACTTGATAGATAGAACCCTACTATCATTGTATGGTGTTAGCCGGAAATAAAAATGAGATAACGATATAAACTCAGCTAGGCTAGACTAGGCTTCCATTTTATCTCATACCTAATTGCTCCTTCATTTTGAAACAATTTTGAGGCTATTTACACTAAAAAGTATTTTAGTCTAAATAGCCTCAAATTTGTTTAAAAATTCTTTTTTTAGTCTACTGTTGCGTATAAAGCAACTTGCAATACCAAGCATAAGATAGGGTAGTTGACTATGATTGATACTGCACGTTATGTACTGTCGCGAAAGAAAGTCACAAAAAAAGGTGATTCAGCAGAACAAATGACGTAAGAACTCCATAAAGAAGTTAGGAATGCGCAAAAACGTTAGGTCGTTACGGTTACTTAGTTTAGCAAAGTAAGTAATTAGCAGTAACGGGCCTCGCGATTCACTGAAATGCTTAAAGCTTAGCTTAATTTAGCTTAAGGTAAACTAATTAGTGCTTAGCGGAATAAAATATTCATCTATTTTACTTAGGTTGGACCTAACAAAGTTCCCTGTGGTACGCCACTTTTTGTAATACCGTTAATGTTTATTCTTAAAATGAAATTATCATCATCGTGTTCACCAAATTATTTCACATTTCACAATAAATGTTTTAATTAACGATGATTTAATAGTCAAAATAAAAAGCTAACGATGACAATAACCATCCAGAAAGAAATAATTTTCAATTTTATTAGCCAATTCTCATATTTAATGACAAGCATTATAATAAGTAGCAAACTAAACATTTATTACGACATTTTTATCAGAATAGAGAAGTGCATCATCATAATGATATCTGAATCATCACAGCTATCAACATGTAAACAACAAGTAATTAAACACTTGATACAATTATCAAGTAGCAAAAAAAAAATACTCTACATTCCAAACACCTAGTTTCACATTGCGCCATCATGAATACTCCAGTTTCTATTAATTACCAATTCAAATCGTCCTGCCTTCGTATCCTCTGGAATTTCACCATATTAGTACCAGCTGTATAGTACCCATACGACGCGAATATAACCAAGTTATAGATGGATTATTGTATAAAAAAGATTGCAAAACAATGAATAACAAATCAATGTGGTTTCCGGGATATCTGCTTCCTTGATGCCGGGCCAGTATGTTGTTTAGTGTAGTGGTTCTGTATGCTAAATAAGGGATATTTTTACAAATAATACAAATGGGGTCTCGGGTTCCAATACCATCATCAGGCAAATTGTATGGGATTTTTATGTCAATCAATACTCAGTTTATCGGGCAGAGTTCTGAAACGTGCCTAGTAAACGGCAATAGACTAGTCCCAATTACGTGGCACCTAAAAATATAGTTAGTGGCTGGGTAATGCAGCGTCTTGAAATTCCTTAGCATTACTGTCAACCGGAAAAGAACCCAGAAGACTGGTAGCATTGCCACGTTAAATAGCAATGCTGAGGATTTTAGCCAATACAACAATGAATTAATCAAAAGAAGTGTCTCGTATTTAGTAAGAGGAAGTTTGAACACACTGTGATCTATTTAAGGGAAACAGATAATTTTCTTTTTAGTCTTACGTCATGTAATTAAACATTATTTTGTGCTAGATTATAAAATAATAAATGTAAATAACAATGACGTTGAAACCCTAAAACGTCGCATTATTTCGGATGTCCATCCTTGACGTAGCCGTCACGGTGGTGCGCGCGATAATTCTATTACGCCTCTATTACTACGTAAACAATTATTTAGTTTACGCGATTGAAATATGCTCCAACATTATTATTTTGCGGTAGTATAGCATTTGGTTCTTTTCGGTTTAATTTGTAGTCATTAACCTATTGAGTCGCAGCGGAATACTGGCGGCCAATATGTTTGTAATTATGTCTAGCACTCCACGACTAGACAAGTTAATAAATTATGTTGATATGAAAAATTATGGCTGGTCATATCAAAATGTTGCGTTGAAGCCCACCATATTGTAATAAGCTTTACCTGCGACTGTGCTTTGCTGGCAATGCTATTTACATTAATCACTGGCATTTGATGAACAGTGACTTAGTCTTAAAATTGAACATTGAATCAAACTGCATAAATCTTATTAGTAGTTTAACGTGATAAAAATTAAACAAAAAGCGTTGCCTTGATAAAAATGCAAAATATAATCTAAGCTAGTTAGTAGTAATTGTTAATGCTGTGCAAAGAACCGTAATCATCTCGTTGCTGCGAACGTTACCACTTGTCCCTAGGAAAAAGTTTCTTGCAATCTACCGATATTTGCTTCGAAGTGGTACAAAGTATGTGAATACCCGCTACTCAAAGGACACACTCCTTTGAGTAGCGGGTATTCACATGAATATGTACTTTGAGTATTCACAGCTTGGCACTATTTGAATTCCTAGAAAGGAGCTATAGAGTACGTATAGCCACGTACACTAGTCACTATGGCTTCTTTCAGGATTCGCCGTCAGATTATCAGTATGACGTAAGTTACATAAATAAAAATATTTTTATACATTTTACATTTGATGCGTATAAAGAAGCCAGCAATTTTAAGTAGTGTGCGGCGAAGTGTGGAGACATTACCTCTAACAGCGCGTGCGCACATCTATGTGACCTCCGCATTGTACGCCAATCTTGCGCACGTCTCTTAGTATTTACTTTTTTTGTTTAATGACTACTGTTTTCAATTTAAATATTGCTTATTTAGTCGTTCTTTTTATGAAAACTTTTATATATAATGATACGCGTAACTTTACTAAACGTTTAGGTAATAACTAGCCTCATTGTTTAGGTTTTTTAGACTAGTAATGCATATAACGAATAATAACACAGATGGCGTACTGGTTTAAATGGTTGACTTGCCACTACCACCGCGCCTAATGTTGTGCGTTCGAATCCCATACGGGACCAGAATTTGTGTGATCCGCAAACAGCTGTTCCGACTCTGGTATATTCTTCACGTCCGTTGTTAGAGTGTTTGTAAAGTTCCCCGCAATACAGGAATGATTTCTAGAGAGATAGCAGTATTTTTTTTATCTATACTAATATTATAAAGCTGAAGAGTTTGTTTGTTTGTTTGCTTGAACGCGCTAATCTCAAGAACTACTGGTCCGATTTGAAAAATTCTATCAGTGTTAGATAGCCCATTTATCGAGGAAGGCTATAGGCTATATATCATCACGCTAAGATCAATAGGAGCTGAGCCCCAATGAAGAATGTTTCAAAATCGGCGAGTGTTTTTTCCTTTTGAGAGCTTCCGCTGCGTGCGCTGCGTAAACAGTTAAAGTTTCGCAAAAATCATGTATGACAGAATTGTTCCCTTTTAAAAGTTCTAAAAATAATCCGCGACAGCATATATCTATATTTTAAGGTTGACTCACTATAACCATTTTTATACTAACGAAATTTGTTCTAAAATAATGCATTATTTGCGAAGGTATTATTATAAACATGATATTAATCCTTATCCAAATAAATACGTTATTCATCACAAGTATTTAATTTAAAACAAAATTGCACTTTACATCATTCGATTTCAATGAATATCTTAGGAGATATCGCAGTTTTAAAATAACATTGCAGCAAAATAATTACCCATTACAGATATAGTACAAACGATGTTTCTCCTGGTTTATTCTGCGTGATTACTACTGGTTCGATTTGAAAAATTCTTTTAGTGTTGGATAGCCTATTTATCGAGGAAAGCTATAGGCTATATAACATCACGCTACGACCCACGGGGGCGGCGCAGTAACGATAAACGCGGGTGAAACCGTGGGAACATCTAGATCGTGATCGATCGTGAATCTATGTATATAGAAGCATAGTATGGTACCTATAATTACTAGAAGGGTAGCGTACAAATACACTCAAAAGTGTTATTGTTTTTACTATTATAGTATATCTATCAATAACGTACACTGTCACTATATAGTATATACTTATGTATATTTGACTGCACGAGTATATATTTATATATTTAACTGTAGTGGTTTCAGTGGTCGCTTCGCAACTGTCACTGCGTCGAGTGTTGTGGGTTCGAATCACACCCGCGGGACAAAAATTTGGCGGCCTTGATGGCGTAGTAAAGTCAAAGTCAAAGTCAAAGATCATTTACCTATTCACTTAGGTCACAAAGTAACACTTATGAACGTCAAAGGGATTAGTAGCTAATTGCCCCACAAGTCAAACATTTGAGTGCATGGACATGGATGTTTGTCTTGGTCTGGTCTGTCTAAAATACTCTACTATGGGTGCATGTATAAAGCAAAAAGTTAATTTGTATAATAACAAAGCTCTATCTACATGGTTGTTATTGTGTTCAACACACGTATGACGTAAACGACCACCAAAAAATAAAAATAAATGTCTTGTTTTGCTTTTAACTTGTTTACATATTATGTTTACTACAAAACTAACCTAATATTAGAACTGCACGTAAGATCCATATTCCTACGTTTCTCAACCTTGAGTGGCAGCGGCACACCGGCGCGCGGCGAGACACGACAGATTTTCCATTATGTCTAGCATTGTTAATGTCTGTCTCAAAATATGCAAACCTTTAACATCGCAGTGGTTATTGTTGTGTCTAGGTTATAATAACAATAATAAAATAGTTTATTTCGGTATCTTATACTACTACAATTTATCTTACATAGGGGTCTCCTTTTAAGTATATTAAATACTTGTGCTAGGAGGCCCCGAATTTTGTATGTATGTACCTATTTCTGGTAAACTGTCACACGATACACGGCTTATGCCGTAGGGCGCGCGTCGTTATAAAAAACACGGAACTATTTATGAAGTATTCTAACGAGATGAGCGTGCGTGATGCCGCGTCGCGAGTCGCGGCAATCCTTTTGTGTGCACCCAGCCGCGTGTGACGACGTGCCTGCCAACGGCCACGACCACCAGTAGGATTGTAACTGTTAATAAACTGATCATAACAACATATCCTACTACTACTTCCAAAGTACATTTCCGCAGCATCATCATGAATTTACAATTTGTGCTAATATTTTGTGTATACACCGCCCAAACAATAGAAATAAAAATAGGTATTTATTTATCTCTCTCTTGTGATGGCTTGCAGTTTTAAATAATGAATTAAAAAAATGTTATAAAATATATTACAATATTGAGTTCGGATCCCACACAGGACATTTTTTGTGTAATCTAGTAAAATTAAAACAGTAGGTAATACAGGGCCCTGATCCCTAATAATTTGTATTTTGGACAAAAACAATTAAAAAAGAAGAATATTGAAAAAACCTGAATCTTAAGTTCCTTACAAAGAAAGCACCAGATCCTCTACTGACAGTCAAGTTAGTGGCGATCCTTACATTGGCAGCGTAGCGATTCCTATTTTACAGGACCTGATCTGACACACGAGTGCCTAAAAGACATCTCCATAGACTAGGCTTATTGTTTATTGCCGTTATTATTTAAGACTAACTCCTGCACACTGTGTCGATTTCAAAGTAAAAGTGCATAACCCTCGGTTGACTAGCCAGGTAGACGACCATTTCTCCGTGAACAATCGTTTATAATCGATAAATAGAGAATCGATTACGCGCCATTGTGTTGGAGCACGAGCTTGTGAATGACGTAACAGTGGTAGCCCGCCTCATGATGGTCTTGTTTTAAACAATACTGATGTAGTAATAGTGTGCAATATGGTTTCCTTTTCAGCAAGCCCATAATATGCCTTTAACCTACACGTAGTAAAATTTCTTATAATTCCTTTAATATGAAGATCAAAATGGTTATGCCATTCATGTGTTTCGACCCTTTGATGAGGAATTGTACAAGTATCACCAGAGGTGAAAGGTTTCTTAATCAAAGTAAAAATCATGTATTCATTAAGGTTATAAAGTATTGTTTATGATCATTAAAGTGCAGTGGTTAGTTAGGGGGTAAGGTTACTGAATAAAATGTATGTTATTTTCTAGGTTCAGGCAAAGGGACCTATGTGAAGATAGTTCTTTTATTTCTTGTTTTTTTAGGGAGCTTTGTCACTTAGTGATAATGTCGCCTCCATAACAAAAATCTTACTAATTTGTATTGACTACATTACATAAAAATACTTATTGTCCTATACTACTAATCCAGTATAAATAACACACAGCACAACATTTTAGCCGCTTCTGACAACGGAGAGGCTAAGATGCTATTACATACCCCAACGTCAAATCCTCCAGCAAACACCGTTTGTCTCTCATGTATATTCCGGTCACATTCCATCAACACATGGTATATGTCATCAATCACCCCACAAACCTCACAATTGGGTGAGGTACTTATACCCATCAAGCATTTAAACTAAGGAAGATAGTTCTCTGCAAGAAACACAAGGCCAATATTTTTTTATCGCCTTTGTATTTTCGTATTGTACATCTTATATCTGTAAGCAACAGTTACCATCCTCATTATTGACTATACAAACCTACATCAGCGTTCCATCGTGTTCCATTAACCTCATGTATGATAAGACATAGACGACGCCGGTATATCCCCAAAAGAGAGAAGGCAGAGATATATCACACCTACATTTCACCAGCTATGTTTTTAAATCTCACATACGAGAAGACCCTATTGCCGTCCATCGGGTATATAGTTTTCCAGACGCAAATTAAAAGGATCATACGATCAGATCAAGCCATGGGAATAAGGAAGCAGTTCCAATGATGCGAACTATTACTGCAGCTCTCGGGTGGTAGCAAGTGGCAGTAAAATCTTACCATGCGTTTGCATAATTACCTCCGCAATGGTCCTTCCTTCAGGATAGTAAAATAGTAGACTATATTAAACCGCAATATAGACCAGGATATAGCCCAAGCACAAGCCGCTCAGTGTAACGTCTACAAATATAATATTGTTCTAGAGGCAAGACGCAACGAGATGGGCCGCGTCACAGTACAGCGGGCACCACTCCTCTTCACGCGCGCTGCACACGGTAATCACCTGAAGACCTACTAAGATACCTCGACAAGAACTTGAACCGAAGTGACTTACGACTACGAGTTACGCGGATTTCCTGCATACTGTTTTTTTACGCCTGTTCACCGAAGGAAAATGTGGATAGACTTCCACTTACGATCCTAATATATCCCTCGGAACAGCGTGAAGTAACGCCTCGGTCACAACTTTCCAGATTATCCACTATATAGCCTTCTCCTCTAATGGACCAGGGGCTTTGCTAACAATATACCATGATAAAAATTATCACTATCTTGTTATGGCAAGAAATATGTACATAATTTCTATAATAGATTGGCCATGGTCAGTAATTGGTTAGAAATCTACCAAAATGGTTGCTAATATTTTCTTAAGATAAAGTCACACTGAGATTAATGTGTTATATCTAGACACAATAATAAAAGCAATGTGTCTAGGCCACAGGACTCGGCAGTCGATATATATGTATTTAAAAAATGTTCATATCGAAGATTTAGTCGTGAGTTTGTGTAGTAGCGCCGCCGAACAGACACGAGTCGTGTGTTATTTTCGCCACAAAATTACACACGGTTTACCTAGCACTAAGTACGAAGTTCAAGGAAACGCTCATCTTCGCGACAACAGCGGAAACAAAGGAATATTACCGTAAACGCATCATAATTATGTAGGTACCTACGTATACATGACTCATGATTATATTCTTTTGAGTTATATTTCAGGATAAGACCACACGGAATTGGAACGGCAGGACTTGATCTCTAATATCTAACTAGGTGGATATCTACATCCTAACTAATATTATAAATGCGAATGTGAGTTTGTTTGTTCGTTACGCTTTCACGCCTTAACTGCTCTACCGAGCAACAAGAAATCTAGCATACACGTTGTCAGGAGAACAGGAAAAGACATAGGGTACCTTTAATTTATAAACGACTGTTACTAAGCTAACCTAACCTACCTAAATTTACGCGAGTGAAACCGCGGGCAAAATCTAGTAGTATATAAAAATTAAGACCCTGTATGTTTGCGTCAGAGAAACTCGAAAGCAGTCGATGCCATTGACTTGAAATTGCTAAACAACGTAGTTGTTTTTCTGTACGAGAGGGTTTTTCTTTTATATACCTTTTAACCAGAAGTATTCATGGGAACGTAAAATTAAAAATATCAGACTTAGCCACAGCCAATCTTAGCTAGTTTTACTTAGTCATAATATATTGTGATTACAATAATATTGTCGCTCTCCTAACAGATGCGAGTTTTGTAGGTAATAATAATAATAATAATAATAGCGGCCCCCCTCTGGCTTGCCTTGATCGGCCGGTCAGAGGGGACCGCTAGAGCTACATGCTTGGGGGTGGAAGTGTCATTTTCAAGGGCATAACTACGGGGAAACCCGCGTGATGGCGAAACCGGAGCCGCACCGCTCGACATCCCTAGCCGCTCGCACCGGTGTTGCCCTCTGCTGCTGGCTTGTATGTGGTGGTGGTGGCTATTTAGGGGGCCCATTTAATGAGTTGGCGGGTCACCGTCTGTCCATTCGATTGATGCTATTAGAGTATTCAGGGCAGACGCCTTTTTATCATCCATAGTTACCAATATACCAGTCCATCAAACACCCATACCTATTATAGCCAATATAATAGAATCCATACGTAGCGATAATCCTACGCCTGCTGCGGCTAGTGCCACTGTAGGTGTTCCATCCCACCTTTGATTAAAACTCTCGAAGGGTCTATTCACGTTGGACCCATGTCTCCGTGTAACCCTCCCAAGGGCCGGGTATTTTCCTAACGTATTAGGAATATATCCGTGAAAGAGAAACAAATAATAATAATATTCTACCACATACATACAACACCATCTAGCCCAAACTAAGCAGAGCTTGTACTATCGGTACTAGACAATGGATAAACATACTTATATACTTCTTTTTTGTAAATACATATATATCATACATAGAAACACCTAGACCAAGACAAACATCCATGTTCATGCACACAAATGTTTGACTTGTGCGGGAATCGAACCCGCGACCTCAGACGTGGCAGTCGGTTACACTAACCACTACGCCATCGAGGCCGACAATATTTTATAAAGATACATTATATCATGCTTTGATTGATACTCCTTTATGGTAGGTTAATTAAAAAAATAAGAACGTGTAGGTACGAATTTAATTGTGGTTTATTTTTAACAAACATTACTGTAAACTACTATTTTAAAATATTTTAAATAGTTTTAAAGTTGAGTCTATTTATTAAATAAACAAACTTTAAAAAAAAAGTAGAACCGACTTAAAAAAGAAACATCAGCACTAAAAAGCGAAAAATAAACTTAATAAAGCAAGCACGATGCCTGTTGGTCTGATCATTTACCAATAGAATTAAAATGTAATTTAAAATTGATTAATTCAAAAATTGAAATAAATAAATGCACAAATAATAAGATAAAATGGGGAGTAAGGGAATGAGACGAAATAAATAAATATAAACAGTTGTGTAACAGTAAATTAAGAGGCATTGATTTTCCACAGCATTTGCAAAAATGTGCTGATGGAATGTGTCAAAATATACTACATAGAGCAATAATTGATAATTTATATAGGGACATTATTGAGTCATTGTGCCAGGCGTCAATAATAAGTTATAAACAAGTTAAGAAAACAAGTAATATTAAATGTGTGTATGGCTGGAACAAGCATGTCAAGGAGGTTCACAGGCAGGCTAGGCTAGATTATCAAATGTATGTATATGCAGGTAAACCTGGAAATAGGACTTTTCTCGATAAAATGTGTGAGAGTCGTAGAATTTTTAAGTCTCACCTTAAATATTGCCTGAATAATCAGGAACAAATAAAGATGGACATACTTACCACACAGCATTCGAATAAGAATTTTAATAAGTTCTGGAAGGGTATCAAGCAGTTAAATGATAAGGTCAAGTTACCTGTTAGTATATTAGTATAGAGGGAACGGACGATCCTGAGGGAATTGCTAATTCTTTCAAGGCGCATTTCCAGGTAAGCTCCCGGCTGCCGAGGGTGCTTGATACTGGGTTCCACTCCGTGGAAAAACCTATTGGTTTCTCTAGTAAAGATGTTTCGAGCATTATTAGAAATATGAAGCGAGAAAAATCGCCTGGGCATGATGGGCTCAGTATCGAGCACCTGCAGCATGCGGATCCTCATCTCTGTAGAGTACTAGCTATGTTCTTTACCTTCTGTATTAGACACTCTTATCTGCCAGCTAATCTAATGAGAACAATTGTGGTCCCTATACTGAAAAACACTACTGCGGATATTTCACTAAGAAGTAATTATAGACCAATCTCACTAGCAACTGTAATATCAAAAGTTTTAGATGGTTTGTTAGACAAAAAACTTTGTAATTATGTCACACTTAAAGATACACAGTTTGGTTTTAGGGCAGGACTGTCAACTGAATGTGCAATATTATGTTTAAAGGAAACTGTGAATTACTATGGGAAACGTAAGACGCCAGTGCATGCCTGTTTCTTGGATTTGTCCAAAGCTTTTGACCGAGTGTCATACGGCAAGCTTTGGTCAAAACTAAGAAATGAAAGAGTACCAGCTGACCTTATAGGTATTTTTACTTACTGGTATAACAACCAAGTAAACTCAGTAAAGTGGGGCAATACATATTCTGAAGAATACACTTTGGAATGTGGAGTAAGACAAGGTGGTCTTACTTCTCCTAGGTTATTCAATATATATGTTAATAGATAAATATATACGGCATCCCAGCTGTGGTTCTTAAAAAATGTGCAGCGGAGTTATCTCCCACACTTACGCGCCTATACCGGACGTCTTACGTCGCAGGCATTGTGCCTGAGGCTTGGAAGGAAGCGAACGTTCAACCGATTCCCAAAAAGGGGGACCGTTCCGAGCCAAGCAACTATCGACCCATAGCTATCACCTCGGTGCTTTCCAAGGTGTTCGAGCGGATTATAAACACCCAAATTGTCCGCTACCTGGAGGATCAATCGTTGATCAATGATCGCCAATACGGCTTTCGGTCTAAACGATCAACGGGTGATCTTCTAGCGTTCGTCACGCACCTCTGGGGTGAGGCTATGGACAAGCACGGCGAGTCTTTGGCTATCAGCCTTGACATAGCCAAAGCTTTCGACAGAGTCTGGCACCGGTCTCTTCTTTCCAAGCTTCCGGCCTATGGCTTGCCCCCTCAACTGTGCACCTGGATTGCAAGTTTCCTGCAGAAGCGTCGTATTTGGGTCCTTTGCGACGGTCGCGCTTCCAAATTTATGCAGGTCAATGCAGGAGTGCCTCAGGGTTCTGTCTTATCCCCTACGCTCTTTCTTCTGCATATCAATGATATGTTGAATCTCGGCAACATACATTGTTATGCGGACGACAGTACCGTGCATGGGCGATATCTCGGACATCCTGGGGCCAAACAGGCTGAGGTTGAGGGGAAAAGGCAGAATCTTGTCGTTGAACTTGACCGGACCTTGGACCGCATCTATGAATGGGGTGCCAAGAACTTGGTCGAGTTCAACGCCAAGAAGACCCAGGCATGCGCGTTCTCTACAAAAAAGTCTCCGTTCCTTCCCCTCCCTTCTCTTAAGAACACTCCACTGGTGATACGTGACAGTCTCTCCATCTTAGGTATGGATCTTTGCCGCTCTCTTAATCAGAAAACCTATATCGAGAGCGTCATTAAGCAAGCTTCGCGAAAACTCGGAGTTCTGAACAGGGTGAGGCGGTTCTTCGCGCCTGGGCAACTGTGCCTATTGTATAAGGCACAAGTGCGCCCTTGCGTGGAGTAATGTTCTCATCTTTGGGATGGCTCCGCGCAGTACTTGCTGGACGATCTCGACCGGTTACAGCGGCGGGCTGTCCGTATCATCGGAGATCCAGAGGTCACGAGTTCACTGGAACCTCTGCAACTCCGTAGAGACATTGCCTCATTGGCATGTTTCTACAGAATATACCACGGGGAGTGCTCTGAAGAGTTATTCCACCTTATCCCGCCCTCCCCTTTCCTATCCAGAACAACGCGTGCTGGGCTCAGATGCCATCCTTACACGGTAGACTCGATTAGAGCGCGTACCAAAAAGTTTGGGTCCTCATATCTCTGCCGAACG
The DNA here is from genome assembly GCA_963564715.1 of Catocala sponsa. Classification (NCBI taxonomy): domain Eukaryota; kingdom Metazoa; phylum Arthropoda; class Insecta; order Lepidoptera; family Erebidae; genus Catocala; species Catocala sponsa. The sequence continues at coordinate 8,810,066 of OY751331.1, forward strand.
ACCAAGGCATGGAATTCTCTGCCAAGGCACGTGTTTCCTTCTTCCTTCAATCCTGGGTTCTTTAAGCGGGGCGTGAAAAAGCATCTTCTCAGGCCGTCAAAGTAGAGACCTCAACATCGCCTCGGCTACTGTGGGGGCGATGTGGAGGCCACTGCTCTTAGACCACACGACTGCTTACCATCAGGTGGAGTGTGGTCATTTTGACGAGTAAAATAAAAAAAAAATAAAAAAAATAACCAGCTCATTGAGGAGCTCAGTAGTAAACGTGTCGGCTGCCATATAGATGAGGTTTGTGTAAACAATTTAAGTTATGCGGTCGACATGGTGCTGCTGAGCCCCACAATGAACGGTTTAAGAGAGCTGGTGAAAATATGTGAGAATTATGCTTTGGAACACGGCTTGGAGTACAATGTGGGTAAGAGTGAGTACATGATATTTAAATGCAAAAGTAATGTATTTGATAGGTTCTCTTCAACACCACTCTTGCTCAATGGGGTACCTCTGACCCGGGTTTCAAAGTTCAAATACTTGGGTCATATGTTGACAGAGAGTCTTAAAGATGATTGTGATGTTGAGAGGGAGCGTAGGGTGCTGTCGATTCGGGGTAACATGTTGGCGCATAGGTTTGCTAGGTGTACAGCGCCTGTCAAGGTTACGCTCTTGAAATCGTTTTGTCAGGCGTTTTACACCTGTAGCCTGTGGGCCCGTTTTACGCAGAGGACCTACAGCGCCTTGCGCGTCCTCTACAGTAACATCTTCAGGTCACTGTTTCGCCTACCTAGATACTGCAGTGTATCCGGTATGTTTGCCAACGCCGGCGTAGATGACTTTTATGCACTGATGAGGAAAAAAGTAGCTTCCTTAGGACAACGCGTACGGGTGAGTCGTAACAGTGTCTTGAGGATGGTGGGTGACAGAGTTGACTCTGTTCTTCTCGGTAGGTTTACTGAGCTCCACGTAAGGGGTGCGCAGAAGGGTCTGGGGAGGAGGTAGTGACTGTTCTGTACCTACTTATTGTGTTTATTTTTATTTTCATATAAAATTCTTGTGTTTGGCTACGGACTGTTTTGTCTGAAAATTAATGAATTTTTTTTTTTTTTTTATTTATTATTTAATTCAAAGGATAGAAATGTGTAACAATTATTCTCTTTTACAGATTTCCAAATAATGTTTATCCAAAAATTGCAAACGGAGTGTCATATCTCGTGCCCAAGAATCACAATTGACACGTCATGCTAGATTATCTCAGATGAGAAATTACATGCGTTCTCAATTGTCACAGGAATAGCAAAGTGATAGGACCCGTCGACTCAATCGTATTCATGAGCGTTTGAGTGGCGAGTCATCTGAATAGCGCGAGTATCGTTTAAGTATTATACGACACCGACTGGCTAACGAGACTCCCCAACAGCGCGAATATCGTTCAAATGTCATACGAGACCGATTGACCAATGAGACTCCCGAACAGCGGGAACATCGGCTCAGTGTTATTCGAGAACGGTTGAATAATGAATCCCGAATTGCGCGACCATAGACTCGATCTAATAAGTTTGGCTGAATTTGCCGTTCGCTACGAAACTATTTCGAGTACATTTTGGGACGATGATAATGGTGATGTTGAGCTAAGGGATCAAGTAAACGAGAGTATGAAATACATATAATTGCGCGATAATACAAGAATGCGAATCAAAAATCAGGCGGCAGTTCTACGCACTCGCTACTACACTTTAAATAGTGACCGAGAAGGATTTTATTACAGTCTGATTGTATGTCACATTCCTTTTCGCAATGAAAGTAAACTCATTGAAGAGAGCGAAACAGCTGAAGGTTGTTTCTTACGCTGTCAATCAGCGTTAAGGCCTCTTCTACATATATTTATCTGTAGAACAATTCGCCGAACAAGTCATCCAACAAGCTCTGGTTCAGGCTGTAGCACTGAACATTGTGAATCAGGATAGAGACGTCAACGGTTCTACAGAACATAATGTAAATATTTACGCCGAAGATCAAACCAATGTGTATAATCATATGTCTTAAGCAACTTTATTACACACTACCTATCCACGCCGCGGTTACGCCCGCGTTTAATTAGGTTTTCCCGTGGTAAAAGTAGCCTATGCCCATCAGGATTCTAATGGTGAAAGAATTTTCAAAATCGGTTAAGTCGATCCAGAGATTACGCCCTACAACCTCACAAACTCACAAACATACCTAAAAAATACGCGTCGAATTGACAACCTCCTCCTTCTTTTCTTAAAGTCGGTTAAAATGATTAATACTTCTAGTTTCTAGCACTCACTCTGGAGAAATCAATTATCGATATCGACAAGTCTCTATACATTATTCTAGAACAAGAAATCACCTTACTCCTAACCGTTAAAGAGTTGTACCTTCCTTCATCAGCTCAGAGTTATGAGATGATGATGACCATACGCAAATGTCTCAATAGCTTTAGAAAATATATGAAAAACATTGTTAATACCTATAACTTTGTACCAATGGGACCACTGACTTGGTACCAATGGGACCACTCTTGGGATATCTCCTTACCAACAAAAAAATAATCATCAAAATCGGTTCATAAACGACGAAGTTATCCGCGAACACACATAAAAAAAATATATCAGGTCGAATTTTTTTCGCAAATTTTTTTAATTCTCCAAACACCCTCGTTTTTTGAAGTCGGTTAAAAAGCCGCCTTAAAGTCCGTATAAAGTTGTAAATCATTCGCGTAATCGATCGCCGTCTACTTGCTAGCTGCTTTCAAATGCAGTGCAAATATACATTTTGTTTGTCGAACCTAACTTCTCGTCAAAGTCAAGCTTGCGCCCATGCTTACGTCACTGATACAAACAAGCAAGACGTCGTTATTCCTCCATAGATAATTATTTCCTTCTTTAATTATACATAATTATGAACACCAATAAGTTCCCATCGATAGTTCACAGGCAGTATTAATATGAATAGCTTCCGTAGACCGGTATTTAACACCGTTTAGTCTCCGAATCACGCGTCGGCGAACAGTAGTCGATATGGTCATTTGAAGTGAGCGTTTCCTCTTCCGAAACCAAAGGCCGACGACACGGGATGTCGCCAACATTGATGGTAGAATACCAACTGGAGTCCTTTAATATCTATTCTGGATTAAAGCTTCTTATTGAATATAGTAGATTGAATCTTAAAAAGCATTGCAGGTGGCTTATGTGTTACTCTACATATTCTTGTACATAGGCACAGGTGTATTGCAGCCACATTACGTCAGTTAAGGTTTTGAGTCCTACATAATGGGAAACGAGCCTATTGCCCTCTGCCGAGCACGGCTTCAGACGACAGGGTGACTGAAGCAGACTGTATATAGATTACATTTTGGCCAGCCCGTGAATCGGTAAGTAAAAATTCCCTTTCCTTGAGATTAAAAGACAATGCGACCGCTGTCACATGTCGCTGTAATTACAAGCGTCAATATGCTACAGCAACCATTTATGCCTAGGCACGTACATCTGTGTATGTCATCTTTGTTCTATTAAAAAAATAAATGTCGTTTACCTATCATATATATCCAAAAAATGTATGCAATACAAACCAATGTCAAAAGAACACTACACCAATATAGGATGAAATTGTCGATACTTACATGATAATCTGGATGATAATGATTGACACAATTGTTAGTATACCATGTGCTCCAGAATTGTTATATTTAGAGTAACTACTTGTTCAATAGCTTTTTAGCAGCGATACTTTTTTATATTATAATTATAACTGCCTCCGTGACGCAGCGGTAGTGAATGCGATGTGCATGAGGTCTCGAGTTTGAATCCCGAATCGGGCTAACGAAATGGTATTTGGTTTTTCTGTTAAGAAATCTCAAATCCGGAGTTAGGAAGTTGGCGGTGTTAGACACACCCGGAAAGCACGTAAAGCCGTTGGTCCTGCGCCGGATCTCTCTCCGGTCGTGTCGGATTCTCCATCCCACCGGATCATGAGGGTTAGGGAACAGAGAGTGCACTTGTGTTTGCGCACATACTTGTGCACTATAATATCTCCTGCGCAGATGGTCAGTCTTCGTTAAGATTGGCCGCCGTGACCGAAATTCGGTCTGGAGGACATTATTATTAGCAGCGATAGCCTAGTGAGAGACCGTTGGACTACCACGCAAAGGTCTCGAGTTCGATCCTAAGGCACGCATCTCTCACTTTTTTAAGTTATGTGCGAATTAATTAGTTAATTATCGCCTGCTTCAACAGTGAAGGAAAACATCATGAAGAAAACTACATGTCTGTGATTTCTCCATAATGTTCTGGAAGATATGTGAAGTCTGCCTCCCCGCACTGTACCATCGTGGTAAACTACGGCCTAAACCTTCTTACACTGAGAAGAGGCCTATGCCCAGCAGTGGGACAGTCTATATACAAAGCTGATATTATCATCAACTTGTTCGGGTTTAATCAGTTCAACAAACAACATAAGCCTTCCTCGAAGAAAGCTCCCTGTGTGATGTCAATGACATACGAGGTCGTTTTCCATTTTTCCATCTATTAGAAAGGCATTTTATTACCTACTAAATAGAATATAGGAACTTGAACACGCGTATAAAGTAGTTTTCCAGATAAGCATATGTTTTACACAACCATGTTAAAGGAAATTACAAATTAGTATCTATGCGTAATTATCAATTCACACGCTATATTTCTTACATACCTTCAATCATCATGATATGCCAACAGTAACAGACATATAACGTCTAAAGATCACCTATGTGTAATTAGTAGACGTAAGCCGAAAAAAAGCACACACACTATAAATTATTGTTCTACGCAATTATTACGTAGTGTATCGTTTCATAATTAACGACTAAGGAAATTAAATAACTTATAATTAAGTAGTTAGGTATTGCTAGTTAATCACACGATCGAGTCTTCCACGGCTATGTGCATGCGCGATAGAATCGCGCAAGATGGCCGACAATGGCTTCGTCGTCATTGAATTGTTGAAACTGACAGGTTTTCTTAATCCGATCTGATCTTAGCTAATGAATTCCCAAGGATTTTGATCTAACTTGCTGGTTTTGTGTAATTTTCTGTTAATTATATGCAAAACTATTAATTTTAATCAGATTTAAAAGACCCTTGATGATTAGTACATCCTTTTTGAATAGGAATGTTTTATAAAAACGTCCGTGTTGTTGATCACTGGCAATATGTTATGTTATAATAACAGGTACATTGCAAATTTCCTTCACAAGCATGATATATATTATATAAAGAAGAAGATTTACGAATACTGTAAGTTGGATAATGATTAGAGCTATTACTTTGCAATGCGTAATATTTTTCACAATGACATATAAATCAATCGAATTTTTGTTTGCGTATACCATGCTTAATTCACGAAGTAGACGCGGTTTCATATTTTATTACGTAAATTATTTATTACTTAATTTTCACATAAAATATTGTCTTGACATAAGGAAGCAGTACTACATTTCAAAATCTACCATTTTGGTAAGAAGCTATAAACAACGGACAGTACCACACCCAAAAGAAGGCTTACATAAAAGAGCTCTTATTTACAATCTTAACTATTTGAAGCCATTTTGACACACGCCACGGGTGACCATTATATTTTATAACGTTTTTCTTATTTGCGTCATTCGTTACTGTGTATTGTTAGTTCACCTCATGATTAACAAATCCGAGTTGTAAAGGGTCATCATTTAATTTCTTTTATTGAGATGTGATCTTGTGGATTAGCATAATATGTACCTACTCAAAATCAACTTCGCATTTGAACTTTTGTTTAAATGTAAGCGGTACGTTGCGCCACTATTTATTGTCTTAAGGTCTTCTGAAATATTGTCTCTCTGTTATCGTCTAAACATATTTCTTATTGCACAAGATTTTTTGCTCCTAGTAGGTATTACAAGCTTTCCAAACTTTACATATGTACCTAATAAGTCATTCATGGCTATGAAGCTTCTCTGTTATACAATATAGTCTTGAAAACGATTTTCATATTAACACAGAGCATACTAGTATGCTCTGTGTTAATATGAAAATCGTTTTTCTTTGTCGTGCTTTAGGTTTCTGCAAAAAAGAAAGCAGGTTTCTGCAAGATTGCAAAATATCTCAGGTAATGATAAGATTTTTCAGTGTGGCATATTCCAGGGAGAGATACCGTAAAAGATGGAGAGATTCTAATCATTTCCAGACACCGTGATGTTACTAACATTTTGTAATAGTCAAATCCAATAACACATATTCTGCCACAATAATCAATCACCGAAATTTACGGTAAGGCGTAAATATAATGATGACCACCATCTTCGTCTTCGGGGAAAATGTGAAATATAGTTCATGAAACAATAACTAATTATGTCTTTAATATGATACGCGATGAAATCCGTATTTAGTTGTTTAATTTCAATGTATAATGTTTTTGTTGTTTCACAGATAATTACAAATATTAGGAACAATTTTTTGTATACATGATTAAAGCTACAATTTATATGCGCTGGTACTAATATAACAAACGACCTGAGCTATAAGTACCAGCTACCTTTCATGATACACTGTATATACAAAACCTACATAGTATAATAAGTTGAAACAATGTCCATGTAACAAAATAGTATAAACAGAAAATTAAAGGAATTCGAAACATATATGATTTAATAAACGTTCTGTGTGTGTATGTGTGTGTGTTTGTGTCTATGTGTATCTGTGTGTGTGTGTGTGTGCTCGTGTGTGTATGTATTTATAAGGTTCGCATAAACGTAAGACAATATTAAGAAAGCTGCAGTTTGATGTGTTAAATTGATGTGTAGTATTTTGTTACGCATTTTTTTATGAAATATAGATTGTTATTATTCTAATTAAAACAAAACACCTACGGCTTCATTATAAAACCAACATTGTTAATTATAAAAACAACCTATAACAACATCAAATTAATCCGAATTTGGCATGATATTAGATTACTATATGAAGATACTTGTGGTACACATCTGCCCACAATGGAATTATTTCACAACGAGCCACAAACAAAAGACGCATCATACCGTTGTAATTATCTCTTATCAATCAGTCTAAGGGCTTTCCAACACCCACTATTATAAACAAATGTTCGTCATGCATTGGCGTTTTTGTATACCAATATATAAAGCATAAAAGTTTGCCTTATTCATGAAATATAATCCTTACTTACTAATATTATAAATGTTGTGAGTTTATTTGGATGTTACGCTTGTCTCAACCAATCATGAAGTTTTGCATACACGTTGTCAGAGGTACAGAATAGGACATAGGGTACCTTTCATGCTGAAAAAATAACTGTTCCCGAAGGATAGAAATTTATTAACAAAATCAACATTAACGCGAGTGAAGACGCGAGCAAAATCTAGTTACAAATATCTCCTGATACAGTCATAGTACATATATTTATAAGTTATAACCAGAAATCAAATATTAAGATAATTTATGTATTTGTTCTTTAAAAAGATACCTCATGCACCAGCAATAATCGTTATGCCTGATGCAAAGAGGATTTAACAGACATTAAACATCAAGAATACGTAGACTCTTAAGAACTATTTGCAGATTGTACGCATGTTTGTTCTGCGTCGCACCAAACGCGCTACACTCGACCATCCGTGTATTCAAGATTTTTCAAAGGAAAATGTTGACTCTCCTTGAACAACTTGTTGATAAATCAAAAATATTAGATATACATATACATAGTGTCACGCCTGTAGGTAACCTGGAAGCGTTAGGCTGAGATGTATTGCAGGCACATTTCACTGGCTATGGTATTAGACCTACGTAATACGAGCCGATCGTGATCCCAAGCATAGCAGTGCATGCGCATAGCACATTGACCACCGCTGCCCCATAAAAGCGAGTATTGCTTAAATTGCACTGTTTTGCATAGTAAAACTTGTATTGGAAAAGGATTTTAATTCACTATATGAAATTGATTATTACATTTAAGCTAACAAGAAGTACGGTAGCACAAGCGAGGCTAGCTCAAAGAGTTCAATTAGCTATAATACTACAAATATTACATATTGAGCACGCAATGTATAGCATACCTTTAAAAGTCCCACCCACATTTAGTTTTAATTGAAGCTTATGGCGCCATTCACGCCTACTACTGGTAAGAAAACCTTTAATCTCATTGTAGTTGCTTCTTGTGGCAGCCATTGTTCTTATTTGTTTATTTATTGCCTGTAGGCACGCTCTCTTAGTTTTACAGGTTAAGAAATAACATGGTTAAACATTAAGTACTAAGCAATTCAGATAGCTATCGGCTAGCTAGTCCAATGTAACAGCAGAGTTTTATTGTTTAATTGAAAGCAAGTGGGACGAGTGCACGTTGGATTCGGGCTTCAATTCTATACATGAATTATTATCTAATACATTTCGATACGTAAACCTATTTCAGTGTCATACCAAGTAGACATACCAATTTCCTTCCTTCTCATAAACGGTAGGCATATTAAACAATGTAATTGAATTGTCTCCTCTTTTAAATCGTATAAAATGTGTTGAAAAGCGGTTGAATCGTCAAAGAAAGTGTAATATATGTGAAAATTTTGTGCTTTTAAAAGACTGAGAGTGCTTCAATTTAATTTGTACATTAGATACGCGCGAGACACCTCGTCACTGCTATTGTGCCTAGTCTCAGGGGTAAAATTCTCACTCATAGGAATACAAAAACAAAAGATCGTGTACTTATCCCTTTTTATAAAAGAAGTCATAAATCATTTATTCATTTTGGACATAAAGTAACACTTATGAATATCAAAGTGTAGTGAGTTACTGAATTTACATTAAGGTTAGTTGCTAGCTTCGGGCAAAAGGTTGAGCCTATAAGAAAATACCTGAAACTAGTATACAAGTGAGATACCGCATACAAGCGTACCCGCTCTATGGCAAGCTCTTACCGTAGCCTACGGGCGTGGATATCATTAGCAAGATCGACCCTGCAAAACCCTTTTAATGAATTCTTTCTCAAACATTTAAGACTTTCATTCCTAAGACTTCTTGCTACACCTTTTAAATATGATAAAGATGCTGAATCTAAGTGCTTCTATACTCTTGTTCTATAATTTGTAAAACTACGCGATATAGGGTTTATGAGTACCTAGTCATTATTAGAGAAAATCTCCATTCAAAATGCAATTACGATTTTACAACAGGCGGTTTCTTACATTTGTTTCATCTTGACATGCGTTTACAATATAATTATTTTTCAAGCATAATAAAGTTGTTTCAATAATCACGTCACTAACATCAAAGTTTGATTCCGGGAAGCGTGAACATAACAATTGGACTGAAATAAACGATTGCTTTGCTTAGGAAACGCGCTTTTGGATTGTGGAGCAAAACATCCTGAGAGCTCACTGCTACTGGGATTTACTAAATTAGGTGCACGACTGTTCTGGCTACGAGTATGGAATTTTCTAGATACTTTGATAGCCCTTTGTGTTCTAAATAATCAAATGATTGGTCAAAAAAATACCAAATAAATCACTGTGTTACTTTTGTGACAATGCTACGCAATATTTTGCTTTGTGTTACATAAAACTTACTCGCTCGGCACACTAGTAAAATATTTTAATTAATATATTAATAATAATATTCTATCATATACACACAACACCATCTAGCCCAAACTATGCAAAGCTTGTATTATGGGTACTAGACAATGGATAAACATACATATATACTTTTTTTTAGAAAAACACACATATTATACATAGAAACACCCAGACCAAGACAAACATCCATGTTCATGCACACAAATGTTTGACTTGTGTGGGAATCGAACCCGCGACCTCAGGCGTAGCAGGCGGTTACATTAACCACTACGCCATCGAGGCCGTCAAATTCTGTGTGTATTTATTAGAATAGTATAAATGCTACATTTAATAATTTATACCATTTATTGATTTGACAACAACATCGTTGCTTGTCGTTGATTAAATGAGGACTGCTCGACTCATTATGGACCTGGGGCCTAATGGCGTAGAGGTTTAAGTGGACACCGCGAAACTTGACGTACGTACTCATTGACACTCATTGTGTATCAATCGTTAAAGAGCGGTCATAAGGTCTAAAATTGCGATGCGCCCGCAATAATCGAGAGCGCTTAGAAATTGTTTGTTAAAATCTTAAAATATTATTTAAAAATGATTGGTTTTAGTTATGGAAATAATGAGCTAGCAAATTACTAATATTGATGTTACAAATATATTTGAGTAATTCCTAAGCATAATGATAGTGTAACTTCCTTGTATTTTCAAAAATAGTAATTTTTCAGAGGTGTTTTCTAAAAAAAATTATGATCAAGCCAAAATCACAATATCGTGTTTTTGAGCTAGAAAATTCTAGTTAAAGACATCAATTTACCTACATCAAAGTTCTAGATTAATGGGTCTTGTCATAGTCCTATACTATTCGATGAAAGTTAGTGCATTTTTCAGTGTGTCCTCTTAAATGGTCGCTTCGCCAATGCTATTGCGCTGATCGTTATGGACTTATCGGACAAAACTCGTGTGATCTACAAATGTAATACTTGTAACGAGTTTGAGCATTGATTGTATCTGTTTTTCAATTAAAGCATTTAAAGGTTCATGAAAGTGAGTGTTGTCTTTTAAAAAGAAAAGTATGTAATTATTACTATTTACTTAGAACTAGATAAAGCTAAACAAAGTTGTAAGGCCAAGGAATTCGAAAATACGGGTTATCATAAACAATATTATTCCAAATACTGTATCATTAGATTAGCTTGTTATTAACCAGTGTGCTCTGGGTAAGATCCCTTCGCGCAGTAATACAGCGTTTATATAAACATTGCCAAATTACGGCTACATACTTATACATACAAATTCCCTTTGCTGAATCACACTTTCTAATAATATGTATGTTAGTGTTTTAGTATGTATTTCGTACAATCTATGCTTCAAATTAATCAGTTAATTGATGTAATCCTAATCCTAACTAATATTATAAATGCGAATATGAATCTGTTTGTTACGCTTTCACACCTTAACTACTCGACCGACCATCATGAAATTTTGCATACACATTGTCAGGGGTACAGAAAAGGATATAAAGCAACATTCATCCAAAAAAAGTACTGTTCCCGAGTAAATTAATTGAGAACATAGCGCGAGCAAAGCCACAATCAAAATCTCGCACAGATACAAATGAAAAACAATACTACCTATCTAAAACTCAAGACGTTACAATTTCTATTACTTCAAATACATCTTAACTTTCTTCAATCTGACTATACCATAAATATAATACCCTGTATTAAACTGTCCCACTGCTGGGCACGAGCTTCTTCTCAGTGTAAGAAATATACAATACTAGCTTTTGCGCGCGCCTGCGCCCGCGTGGTACCTACATCAATAAAAAGTATAATCCTATATCCTTCCCCAGGTTTTAAACTATAATGATACCAAACTTCATCTAAATCGGTTAAGTGGTTTAGCCGTGAAAAGGTAACAGACAGACAAATAGACAGACAGACAGAGTTACTTTCGAGTTTATGATATTAGTAAGGATTATGTTGAATAAAGAATAGACCCGCAGGACAATTTACTTTCCCATATTAGTAAACAGCGAAGACGCATGATTGCCTTTCCTTGAACTTGAAAGGCAAATACGACTTCCTCGTGTTTATTACACGAGGAAGCGTTGTCGTATAATAATGTAAAACATAAAAGCATGTATCTATTGTTTTAATACCAACTTCACGTGCAAAACCTATAACTTAATATACCCACAATATATTATTAAATGTCTTACACATCGCAACATAAAAATTCTACATGTATTGTATTAAAAATGGTGAATAAAGAAATGTAATTGTGTTATTATAGAAAATAGCAGGTATTAGGAAAGGAGTTCTTTAAAAAAATCGTTTGTTTAGATTTATAAAGTTGGCATAGGTAAAGTTCCTCGAGCCACCCTGAGCGTGGGCCTGCTCGCCACCCGATAGAGGCGTCGTGCGTGTTCCCGGTGAGCCCGACATAACCTCTCCGCGCGTCGCCCCGCGGAGAGGTATGCGTCAAAGCATTCCCCCAGGTAGAAAAAAAATTAAAAAGGTAAAGTTACCTACGCCGATAAATGTAAACAAACGATTTTTACACCTCGCCGCTGCCACTGAGGCGAGTGTGTTGATTTCGAATCCCACACCCGACAAAAATTTGTGTGATCTACATATAGTAGGCCCGTGTCTGGATGTTTTTTGTGTCCGTTGTTTGAATGTTTGTAAGTCCCCCGCGACACAGGATTTATTCTTAGTGCAAGCGTATTAGAAAATATAGATATGACAATAAATCTGTATATATTTAAGCGGTAGTAGTCCAATGGATAAGGCATTATCATATCTTGCGAGAGATCGCGCGTTCCAATCTCACCCATTGTCCTACCAACGGGAACTGGAATGTAAGGTAGTAGATCCTCGCTGGTTTCAGCATGAATGGCCGGATCGACCGGGGTAGTACTACCCTCTCACAGAATACCGGCGTGAAGTAACGGTACCCGTACTGTTGCGTTTCATATCGTTGAGTGAGAGAGCCGGAGGCCTAGTTACCCCGATCCTTTTCCTATCCTTTCCTTTTTCCTTTCCCTCCTTCATTCCTTTTTAAAGGGGCAACGCACTTGTAACTCCTTTGGGGAAAATAAAAAAAACTCAACCCTAACCAAAGCATTCTAGTTTACCTGGAGGGGTAGAATACTAGTAGGTAATGTGTAACCCAAATATCTAGTAGTTTAATTAAAATCCAAAAAATATATTTATGCTTGCATTTCATGCTTGTTCCGTACCATTAGTTTGTGTTTATCTTTGTGATCGATTATGGAATCGCAGGTTAGGTGTGTCAACGTTATTGGGATAGCAAATTCTCAGTAGCTGCATCGTGATTGGAAATGGTCGCAGTAAAGGGCAATAGACTCGCCCGTACTACGTGAGATAGTATTACATTACACTAGCTGTCCCGCACAAATTCGTCTGCCTTATATAGGAGATTTTTTCCCGTTTTCGCAACATTTTTCATTGCTGCTCCGCTCCTATTGGTCGTAGCGTGATGTTATATAGCTTATAGCCTTCCTCGATAAATGGGCTACTCAAAACTGAAGTAATTTTTCAATTCGAACCAGTAGTTTCTGAGATTAGCGCGTTCAAACAAACAAACAAACTCTTCAGCTTTATAATATTAGTATAGATGTACTCTGGACTGTAACTGGAGGAGTTTAGCAAAGGGTACAGCCATTCTTTGCTGCTACAGAACTTTGAAGTTTTATTGGTGAATTATTAATTATGTATTTGCAGCCGTGTAGGCAAGTTTGTATAAATTATATTAATGCCAGTATCGACCCGGTATCCCATTCTTAAGTCATGAATCTTACAGTTGCAATTATAACCACTGATCGTGAAGGGTGAAGGGATTTGGTCCCGAGACAGGTACAAAGTATAATAAAAAGAAAAACAAATAAACAACGCGATAAAATCCGTATAGGTATAGTAGTTTAATTTTAAATGAATAACATTCGCGTAAATAGAAGACAATATTAGGTACAAAGTAATTGCTATTTTCACAGCCACACAGTGTTATGGGTTCATTAATCCGGGTTTTTAATCCTGCGTCAGAAAAAAAGTTGTTTGTTTTTTCGGTCAACAATTGCATAATTTTATTTTAAAATGACAGCTACTCGGAACAATCATTTGTGGATCACACAATTTTTATCCCGTATGGGATTTGAACCCACATTACTCTGCGCAGTGGCAGTGGCGAGGACTCAAACACTTGACCATCCGAGCAATTAAAAAAAATTGTATCGTATGTAACCAGCCTTTATTACGTGTCCTGAATATTCCGTATCTTTCCGTCGGTGGATAGACAATCGTGATTGTGTGCTATAAAAAATATAAACGAGCTAAATGTAAAACTGTAACGTAAGCAAAATTCATTAAAACAATATAAAACGAGTATTAAGGTACTTTACGATGTAAACAATACATTTGAACTAAACTTTGTAAGTTCATTAACGCATATAATTTTCCGTTGTTATGATATTCTCGAAATTTCTAAAACTATAATTATCTGACTCCTTACTAAAACCTGTCTTTATTCGACACTGATTACGATTAGTAATCCCAAAACAAATGATTGTTTCCTATTCTTTACTATTTATTCACAAGGGATTGCCATCAAGTAAAGCCTGATTTATTACGCACTAGATTTTGCCTGCGACTTTGATCGCATAAATGTAGATTAGGTTGGTAAAAGTACTTTTTCTGGGCGAAAGGTATCCTACGTCCTTTTCTGACAACGTTTATGCGAAATTTCATAATGATCGGTCGAGTACTTTAAGGCGTGAAAGGGTAAAAACAAACTCACATTCGTATTCATAATTAGTTAGGATTTGTGCTCACATAAGGATGTTAAAACTATCAAGAATTCCAGAAAGCCTAAAAATACTTTTACAAAACAACCGACCTATTTACGACGTTCTATACGAGGTGCACATTTCTAGGACAGACTATAAACAAAAAATTGGCACAACTAACTAAGAATAAAAGAGCGATTAAAATTGATGAAACAACAATGGCGGCCAGATATTCGCACTCGGTGCTCTTAATTGATCTAACTGGAATTTTAATTGCACGAACCTTCAATTATACAGTTATCTTTTTGGAGCAAACCGCTTTGTGTGCATGATCTCTGACTTTATCTCATGACATTGTGTAGCATTGCTCCTTTATATCCCTCAAGGTTTATTCCGACTTGTGTCACGTATACATTTCACTTACTAAGCTTGTGGTCCACGTAGCTTATTGCCGTCTACTGGCACAATTCCAGACTCCACACTGCTACTAAAAATTTCTTCATAGGCAAATTTAGCTCGAGATGGCTATCAAATCCGGGATTCACGATCGTTGATGAAAGTAAGTTAATCTTATACCACACTTTTTTTTCTTTTTGTTTTGACGTGGAGGATAGTTTTATATAATCTTATATACAACTGGACCAACCACACTAAGGATAGCTCACAATTACTTTTGCGATCCTAACAATGTAATCTTGCCAATATTATAAATGTGAAAACTTGGAAAGATGTTAGGATGTTTGTTTCTCGGTCAGGTTTAAACCGCTTGATGAAACTTGGGCACACAAATAGACCATAACTGTGATCACTGATTACACATAAGATGGCTTTTTACCTACAGAGAGCGTTGCTATGGGATTCACGCGCGCAAAGACAGAAACTCGTATGAAAATAATCTAATGTGTACAATGTGTAATGCCATCGCTAAGCTCACATGAGCTGTGGACGAGTACAAGATGATTAGGCAATTTAAAGAATCATAGTTGTATAAAATGTCCTTCAAATCAACAATTGAATCGTTGGCCGACAGACTAATTAAAACGTTTTCGGTTTCGGTTGTCAATACAAGTCTGTAGCCTCGAAGTTGACGGACTTGCGCAATGTGAAATACACCGTTGCTTTTTCTTACATCCCTTACTTGGTAAACATACAAACAATACATATATACGAGGAGTTAAAGATCTTTTTTTGTGTTCTCTATTTACTATGGAAAGAACACATCTGAAAGCAGTTACTGAATGACTTTTCTCTAATATATTAAGATTTATTGAATAAGCATTTCCCACGCTAAGGGAGTACCTATGTAAATTATAACAGAGAAAAAGACAATCCAAGATGCAGGACTTAACAAACTATTTCGCACTGCCTACTCAGTTATTCATGGTCTTGCGTTAGGGACTGCAAAGTGCATCTGTGTTTTGCATCTAAGGTGATATTCTCTGGCTTGATTTTTGTTGGCAAGTAAATAAAAATACTACACGTGTTCTCGCAATTTTATATCGACACATATATTATGCATACATCGTAACGCACTTAAATATATATTGTTTTATTCATAAACCCATAACTGACGCAACAAATCTCAACACATTACTAAAAAGAAAAGAAAGGCAGAAACGCTCAACAAACGATAAATCCCTGATATTTATCTATTTTATTTGATTTTATTAAGGACTAGTTTTCACCCGCGGCCTCGCTCGCGTAAATGTAGGTTAGGTTAGGTTAGGCTTGCAACAGTTATTTTTTCTGGGTGAAAGGGGTACCTATGTTCTATTCTGTACCCATGACAATGTGTATGCAAAATTTCATGTTGATCGGTTGAGTAGTTAAGGCGTGAAAGCGTAACAAACAAACAAACTCATTTTCGCATTTATAATATTAGTTAGGATTAGGATAACAAACAGTAGTGTAAAAATATAAGACAATAATTTGAGTATTAGTTTATTCATTGAAATTAAACTACTATATACGGATTTTATCGCGTTGTTTATTTGACACTGTTACAAAATTTTTTGAAAAACTGTTACACTACTATAATCACTATTAAACTTTACAAATTTTTAAGCTAATTAAATTATTGAAACTATTAAAACTAATCTAAATCTAAATAATATCTAAATCTAATCTAAATCTAAATAGTATAATAGTATAGTAATAGTATAAATAGTTTTAATAGTTTCAATAATTTAATTAGCTTAAAAATTTGTAAAGTTTAATAGTGATTATAGTAGTGTAACAGTTTTTCAAAAAATTTTGTAACAGTGTCAAATAAACAACGCGATAAAATCCGTATATAGTAGTTTAATTTCAATGAATAACATTCGCGTAAACAGAAGACAATATTATATTAGTTTATTATTTATATTTTTGATAAATATCAAATTCGACACACTATCATATAATAAACTCCTAGCAATATCACTCATGGAGAAGTAGATGTTATTTACAGAGCCTCGCTTAACTGAGCAGTAAATATTCCTTGAACACGCCCAATGAGCCGTCAGATCCCTCAATATTGAAATACGAATGTGTTTGAAACCCGATACAGTCGCGGTGGATTCCGCGCGCTTCCCTAATTGCTCTGAAAATAGAGCGTCGCACCGCGCGAAACTTGCAACGCCATGCCACCTGGACGAGGGTGTACATGAGTTTTATTATTCCAGTCTAACATAAAAATGCAAAAATGCGTCGATATACTATCCTCGTAAATATTTACAGAAATATACATAATATGTAATTTTCTAATACATAGTTACTTCTTCATTTTGTTTGCATTATAGAATCTTATCATATTCTTCATAACGCTCGTTAATTTAGGACTTTTAATCGTGGCTTTCTCCAGAACATAGAGATGTGTTGTGTATGTGTATATTCTAAGAATATCTAGGTTCTTCTCATCCCTCAAACTCCTCTTTAAATTTTATAAGCTAGTATTACGCAGTCGTGGTTCTTGCACAATGAAACGCCGAGATACTTCTTACTCAACCAGTATATATTTCAGCAGAGTAACGTTCTAACTGACAGTTGTAACGAGAATGAATATTTGTTAATCTCCTACCTTATTTATATATTTTTATCAATGTATCAAATGGAAAG
The DNA here is from genome assembly GCA_963564715.1 of Catocala sponsa. NCBI lineage: Eukaryota > Metazoa > Arthropoda > Insecta > Lepidoptera > Erebidae > Catocala > Catocala sponsa. Next base: position 8,827,567 of record OY751331.1, read on the forward strand.
TTAAATATCGATTAATTACATTTTAAGGTGTAAAATTAGTAGTACAGTAACAAATAACAATGATAATTATTAATTATAGGAATAATCAAATGTAAATATGCAATTATAACACAACAATTAAAACAATATAATACGTCACAACCATGTGCTACTATTTAGTACTTGATAACACTAGCAACTAAACATACCTAATCAAAAACGCAAAATTACCCAGTCATTTCGGGAATCGACCGAGACCTTACGATGGTTTCCAAGTGGAAACGCAAACTTATTTGGGATCCACTAGTCAGTTAATTATTTAAAAATTATAAGTAAATTCCTATTCTTTACTCGACATTCCTTCTGTTTATGTCGATAAAAAAGGACCTCTTGACAATGTCGGTGCCCTTTCTTCACGTGGATAATGGACAAACACTTTTGCGCACTGCAAATACATTTAACCAGAACATATTTAAACCAGATTTAAATATTACGTCAGCCTGAATGTATTCCTATGAATTCCTGACTAAGAAACCGTGTTGATACAATCCCTATGTTCCACGGCTCCAGGTACGTACACTACATCTATTAAGTGAATATCCGCACGTTTGTTTACAATCTCGTTCCCACCCTTACCGGAAACGCAGGAAACAATAAACTGGTAATATTTCATACCGTACCGGGGCGCACGCGCAAGCACGTTCGATCGCTATAATATTGACTCCGTTTAACACGCATGTGCTTAGGCACTCCCCCACGTGCACGCACATTGGACATTTTCTTGTCTTCAGTACTGTTGGTATACTAGTTATATATCTATATGTGTACACATAATTAGAATCATAGTTTCAAACAAAACTGTTTAATAGCTTTTAAGTTTTGAACATATACTACGTTTTATTTTTTATGCCTTGTCAAATAAATATGTAAGTTTTAAGGCACTTGTTAGATTTAACGTACTGCCTGTTCTAGTTACAACTATTAAGATCTCTACATTAATAATCTGGCTACTGTTAAGACAGTGAAGAAGACAGCTAATCGGGTCAGATCGACGTGGATCGATGCCCACAACCGATAGTAGAATGATCAAGTGACATCAAACGATATTATCTGTACATAGAAGATATTTAAGAAATTTTGATATGAAGTGTCTTTATAACACCAATAAGAGCCAAAAACATTGATTTTACAATTTTTGTCTGTCTGTATCTTTGTTCGCGCATCACGCAAAACGACTAAGTACACCATCTTTAAAATTCCTTCGACATAAAATCGATCTCCTTTATTGAATGAATAAATTGCAAATGTTAGTTCGTAAACTTTAGGCATAGGCCGGTTATGATATTGTTTGCCAATTCTTGGGTACCACGGTGGTATTGTGTATGCGAAACTCATTTGATAGAAATTGTTTAAATAATATTATCAGCTTTGTTTATATAGACATCGGGTCCAATATGAGAAAGATTTGGCCATAGTCCACCACGCTGGGTTGGTAGAATTTACGATAAATTACTATACATATCAACGCTATTTTATTGTAATATGTTTAAAATACTTTTAAATGCCGTACTTTATAAAAAATGTGCTTTGTCAAGCTGAGCAATGTTAATGGGACAACCCTAATACAGTCTATTTTCGGGTATTACGCGCATGCGTGCAACTGACACTTCATATTTAAACATAATTGACATGAATGACTATATTCTACGATAACTTTCTTACCCTTAAAATAAAGGGAAATGTAATAAAATCGTTCGGTTGGTTCAATGTAGCAGAACAAGAAACGAATACGTCGTGTTTCCTTGTGAAGAGGAAGACATTATCGTTAGACGACGATTGACGAGTCAATTATGGTGATTAGTCATAAAAATACGATAGCTTTTATAGAGTACTTGACGTAATTAATATTGATGTTTATCAAAGTACGGTATTTAGGAATTTAATTGAATTAATATGAAATTTTTTTATACGCTGGCAAACAAGCTTACGATCTGTCTGTCTGATTATGGGGAACGAATATCATAGCTTATAACATAAAGGCTATATAATAAACAAGGCGCAGCAGCGGTAGTGTATTCGATGCATGAGGTCTCGGGAGCGTCTTCCGGTTCGATCAAAGTATGAATCAGTTTTCTACCTAGATATTCTCAGTTACTACTACAGTTACACGAAGTCTGGCGAGCTGGACCTAAATCACCGTGATGAATGGGGGTGTAATATATCGCTGGTCCAATATTACCAGGTTCTAAGTTACATTTATGAAAAAAATGAGTTATGAATATTGCATGGTTCTATATGTCATTCCTTTTTGTTTAGACTAATGTAGTAATAGATGGAAACACTTACCACTTCACAATATCAAATCGCAAATAGTTCTAAGTTACTTTTTAAGTTATTTTTGCTGATATGCAAACTTAAAACCACATTGCCCCAAAGTTAAAAAAAATTACATCGAACCTTGTAATAGTGAGCCAGCAATATGTACCTCTGCCTACCTTGTTGGAGATATAGGCGTGAGACTTTGTATGTACAAAAGGAATCGTCACTTTACAGCATAGTCAAAACCGCTGCTGACAGCATAGCACATAGGTAACCACCCATCACAAGAACACAACCCTAAAAATTCTTCCATTTCTTTTCTTTTTGTTTAAAGTAAGTCATTAGGACTCATGCCTCAGGCCCAATCTCTTGGGAGATTTAACAAACATACAATTCAAAGGAGACAAAGTATACCTAGACTCAGAACAATAATAATTTGTCGACTACAGCAATACATGTCACGTGTGGGATTCAAGCCCACGACAGTCAACGTGGCACCAGCGGTAGACGACCGCTTGACCGCCGTACCATCAGTTTACATTATTTTACCACAATAAGTTAGGACATTTTGGTAATATGTTAGGGTATCTAGAGAAGTATTTCGATAACCTACACAAGATCCCACAGTATCTTTCCATTTGGGCTCCACTATGAGCGTTTAAGTTTCAAATCATCCTCACAGCAACTACGGTATCCGTTAGAGTTCTTGAGAGTTGTCACACAAATAGTGTCGACTCAATACCGGCAGTGTATGGTTAATTTTCAACATATTTTCGTAACATTGTGTTCAGAAGTGTGCCGTGGGACAAATTACCCGCAACTACCGACGAGAACCGTACATGACATATTAACTCACTTAATAAACTAGTAATAAGCAATTATAAAGGGATTAGAAAGATCTAACTATTGCCAGTGGCTGTGTGAAACAACGAATAAAGATGATTTTCTTTATGTTTTATTGGATTGTGAAATAGAAACTCATAATGTAGGCAATTAATCTAGTGAGTTTATAGAGACTGTTGTAAAAATAATTTTAAACAGGGATTAGGCGCAGGTACGTCTATTTTAGGAGCTTTACAGTATAAGGCGACGTGCAGCACCGTCAGCAGCACCTACCTAACTTTAGGCTGATATTGAGATTATCTTGACAGAAAAATACGATAACATTTTATGTAAACTAAACCCGGGTATACAGCCCGCGAACTCAAACACGGGAGACAGAGTCGACAACGAGCACTGATACTGCTCGCTTATTAAAGGCTAAATAATCTCTTACCTAGCTCAAAAACTATCTTTTGTGGGTAAAAGATAGCTGTGTAGCCGAAAAAGGTCTTCACTCAATTGGTTCTACAGATCTATTTTTTAGGACACGAGCATTCTTCGGGTTCCAACGTCTAAGTCAGTGACCGGCACATACATATATGTATATACATCTGTGTTAAAAATCACGTTCATCCGTTGCTCAGCTAGTTCAAGCTGAGATACAAGAGTATAATATTAACCATAGTTTGATACTTATAAACGCAACATGGCTTGCCTTTTATATTTATTTTACTCGCATCTCGAACTTTAATTAAACTATCAACTTATTCCCACACTATCGTATAAGACAGCATAAAACCCTTTAAAAAGCCTATTTTATCGGTATTTAAACGTTTCTGGAATTTTGATACCTTAAACTTTAAACAAAATATATGAAAATAACTCTATCTTCTTCAAGTATAAGGTTTTATTTTGAATGCGCAAGTTGAATTGTTGATTAAACTATCTGAGTTAATCTGAGGACGTTATAGCATGCGCAAGCGCACCCGTGAATCGCCGGACGTCACGTACGGTACCACGTGCGCGGATGAACAACATAATACCGCCGAAAGTTTTAAATTTATCGAGTTTTATTAGATATTAGTTCATTGTAATTAAATTTGACTTGTAACAATTGTTACTAAATCTATTGGAAATTTTATGGCTTGACATTAAAATCAACAGGAATTATTATAATCAAGATTGACTGTGAGCTTAATTCCTATGATGTGCGGAACTTTTGAAACGAAGGATACAATCCCACAATTATTTAGTATACCGATTAGCAACAATAATGTATCAAGAACAATCCAATTTCGCGAATGTGCAAACAATATAATGCTGTATGTTCCCGGGTTGACATATTTTATAACAAACTAAATATATTTAAAAGACTTTACTGGAAGAGTGTAAGCTACAGTAAGATAGCAGAAACCTTAAGGAAATAATAAAATAATCAACTAGTACCTATGTAATCATCATCATCATCATCATCATGTCAGCCAAAAGACGTCCACTGCTGGACATAGGCCTCCCCCAAGGTATGTAATATACCTATGTAATATTTTTGTAATATTTATTTTATATTTATATAATAAGTGCAGGAACATTACCGATTGTTTATATCGAATCTTCACTCGCATGTCTCTCTCTAACTAAATGATGTCTACAGTTATAATTGGACTCCAGATTTGAGTATTGTATACTGTTTAAGATTATGTGTGTATGTATTAGTCTGTAGTCTGTTACTGTACCTATTCAATAAAAAAATAAAAAATAAAATCCCGTATGGGAATAGACAATCAGGGTGTGTACTCGATGCCAGGGTGACACTTAAACCACTGCGCCGTCCGTGAAGTCGTTTGTTTGTCGATTGTATGTACTTTTTTTTAGTTTCTGTATCTATATTTTATGTATGCTAATATTAAAATCGTTATGTTATTATCGCAGTTTATTGTTTCTATGGTTATCCAGCTTAACGTATGAAAAATATTTGGCATGACTTATGATAGCTGACGATTGCTTTACGCTAATACAAAACTAAGAATATTTTTTTTTATATAATACATAAATCAATAATAATAATAATCGCCTCAAGTTCTATTCGAAATTTCGCTTGAAACGAAACTGACACCAAGTACGTTCGAACGATCACATCGAGTAATTTCTTCGTAAACGTAAAATCGATTCCTCACACCTGTGTAGCCAGTTATTTGTGGAATAAAAACAAAGAGTGTGGGAATTGTCTATGGCTTCGTTATGTGAGCTGTGGTTACCATGGTTTGGTGCGGTCGGACATACTGGGTTAATGGCCACTTTGGTATTATGGCGTTTCAATTAATTTGGGGTCGCGTTTTTGTGTTAATTTAGACTTTATTTAGTTTTTGCTATGTAGATAATACGATTGTGGTTTGTTTAATTATTGCTTATTTTGATAAAAACAAAATAATCCAAACTAATATTATAAATGCAAATGTGAGTTTGTTTGTCTTTTACGCTTTCACCTCGTTATTATTCGACCGATCATGATAACATTTCGCATACACATTATCAGGACAACAAAAAAGGACATACAGACTGTACCTTCAGAATAAAAGTACCTATTGTTACTATTATCCTATGTATAATATGTATGTACATATTTACAAAAAAAATGTATATATTATGTATGTTTATCTATTGTCTAGTACCCATAGTACAAGCTCTGCTTAGTTTGGGCTAGATGGTGTTGTGTGTATGTGGTAGAATATTATATTATATTATTATTACTACATTTATGCGAGCGAAGCCACAGGCTAAATCTAGTACCCAATAAAAACATGCTTGGTGTTAATCACTGCTAGTTTAGAAAGCAAAAGTATCATTGCCTACAATGGTCGTCGATGATACCTATATACTCGTACCTACGAGTATGTTGACGCTTGTAGGGCTACGATATTAAAGTTTAAGTATAAGTTTAATTCAGATATTATATTGATAGTCGACTTAATACTGTTGTAATCTCATGTCTCTCACCCCTGAAAGGGTGAAAAGAGGTAGATATTTCACCATACACCAACACGTGTCTTGCTATGGCTCTAGGCTCCACGTAATTGCGACGAACGCTAAAGCCTAAAATCAGTGTGATGAATTGTACCCGGGGCCTCATGCATAGCTGTTACATTGACATCCAAATCTTAAGATTTACGGCCACTCCTACCACTAATAAGTAAAAGTTATCCAAAAGTTAAATCGCATGCTGTGTCACTCATGTTAGGTTAAAGAAGAGAGATGGCGAGACTTTTATCTTATAGATAAATTCTATCTGGAGGTGGTAGTACAAGCCCTTAATGTTTTAAAGTGCTCGATATAAAACCGCCAAAGTCTTTCTCTCTTCCTGTTAAAAGTAAAACATAAATAATGAGTAGATAATGTGTAATTAGTTATATTTTAGAGAATGAAATAATAACTAGCCATTCCTTGCATGATACATATCTATGTAGGTAAATATGAAAAAGAAAAGAATTACTATTGAGCGATAGGGCTGAGCGGAATTCTTGATGAATAATCTTATGATGCTATCCTGAACTGGTGGATTTTCAAAACTTCTTAACAGGTTCCCTATAGATTTTCTATTGTGTATAGACACAATAGAAAATCTATTGTTAAGTTTATATGTGATCACACGGGACAGGGAAAGGGTTAAAATGGCTAAACCTAACCCCTGACACATTATGAAAAGGCCCGTACCCAGCAATGGGACAGTTAAACAGGGTTGATATTATTATTCTCATTTATGTTTGGCACCAACAGAAATTAAGTAAAGTTAGCTGATAGCAGCATAGAGGTAAAGACTAAACAGTAGATAATCTAATAAGCAAACTCATATAGGTAAACATGCATACAGATACATATATCTCACGCCTCCTTAGATATATAGATGAGCCACACCCACAGATTACTCCCATATTTCGTCATTTTGGTTTCGTATTCCAAGAGGTGAGTAGTAAACCAAACCGTACTACGTAAAAGGGTTTACGTGGGGCCTACACCATGTAATAGGAGGTGAGCCTCTTGCTTTTTATAGGGCATAGCTCCAGACGCCGTGGTGTTACTTAGAAACTCGAAAAATCCAAACACTGCCCGATACAGGAATTCCAAAACCTCATGCACAGCATTCGCATACAGTAGTAATTTATGAATAACATGTAATATTACTGTACAAGCAATACTATGACTGGTAAGTTCTCACTGATTCAAAAGCAGTTAGTTAGACAAACAAGAACATCTGCTCACACTCGAGCCGCAATCGTGTAACTTCGTTGATATTCCCGATAATAACAACAATAGCTACATCTTATATCTGACCCAGTATCTGCTCAGGTGACTGTTGAACATACGTTACGTCATCAATTACGATATATTGTGTTATTGTCTAATGTAATATTTCACGAGATTATTTGTTGTTACGTGGTATTGTATTATAACTTTATAACGTGTAGTCTTTGTTTAAATGTTGTGGGTATGACTATAAATATTATCCTAACTAATATTATAAATGCGAAAATTAGTTTGTTTGTTTGTTACGCTTTAACGCCTTAACTACTAAACCGATCAACATGAAATTTTGCATACACGTTGTCAGGGGTACAGAATAGGACATAGGGTACCTTTCATCCAGAAAAAATAACTGTTGCAAACCTAACCTAACCTAATCTACATTTACGCGAGCGAAGCCGCGGGTGAAAACTAGTATTATATATTAAGTATATACTTATATTATTGTTCACTTATATTATAATAAGCAGTGTTAGCCTAGTAAGAGATCGTTGGGCTCGCCACGATCGTGGCGGTAAGCCAGTCCTCAAAAACGGGATTTTTGAGGAGTGGCTGGAAAGGCGGCATGGCGCCCTCACCTTCCGGCTGACACAAGTGATGACTGGCCATGGTTGTTTTGGCCAGTTCCTGTGTCGCATAGGCCGGCAGGCGACGCCTGGATGTCATCACTGCGGCGACTGCCGCGATGTTCTTGTGTACACGGCACTGCACACTTTGGCGGATTGCCCCGCCTGGGCATCGCAGCACCGTGAGTTGATCGCGGCAGTCGGAATGGTTACCCTCTCACTCCCGGCCGTGGTTCAGTCTATGGTGCGGAGTGAGAGATCGTGGAACGCCGTCCCCTCCTTCTGTGAAGGAAGTAATTTCCATCAAGGAGGCGGTGGAGCAGGAGAGGGAGCGCTTAAACCCTCTCCCCAACCGCAGAACCTGGCGCCGCCGCGCCGGAGGGCGCGAGATGACCTCCATCTACCCTGAGGATTGACCTGGGGTTGGTGGGCTGCGTGGGCCTGCTCGCCACCCGATCAGCACAAGGTACGTGAGGCGGCGTGCGTGTTGTGTGTTCCCACGTGCGCCTCTGTGTCGTGTCTTTGTCCCTCTCCCCCCCTCCACAGGGGGACGGTGGAGGAAGTATTTTTTGTGTAGTGGCCTGCCGTTTCATACAGCGTGCAGTGGGCCGAAACTACAGCGGGGTCGCAATTGCATGTGAAAGCAATTCGCGCGGCCTTGCCGTCTATGGTTATGTAGAGGAACACCGTGGTAGGTTTAGTCGGTATTACCGGGGTATCTTTCCTCCGGTGAGCACGACATAACCTCTCCGTCGCCCCGCGGAGAGGTAGGCGTCAAGGCATTCCTCTACGAAAAAAAAAATAAAAGAGATCGTTGAACTGCCGCGGAGAGGTCACGATTTAGTTCCAAAGGCATGCAACCCCAACTTTTCGAAGTTATGTGCGTATTAAAATATCGTGAAGAAACCTGATTGTCTACGAATTCTACATAATGTTCTTATAATGGATTTAAATTATATAACAATAAAAATTATCGAATTTCAAATTACATAGATGTATGTATAAGTCTGATGATCCAGATTTTTTACACTTTGCTTCTAACCGCCGTGTTTCATTTACATATCATAAATCTTAGTGACGTTCCTCTTTTGACATACTATAAGAGGCAATTATTTACGTATTATATTGTTTTCTGTCCACTTTTAAATCGTTATTGTTCAGTCAAGAACCAAAAACTCACACCTAATCAATAAAAGTCATGTACTAAACACCTGCCTGCTACCTAAACTTTTGTGTATTCCCAAAGGGAAAAAGCTAGGGTAAGAAAGGAATGATAAATGCCGACACATATTGGCTAGCCCATGCACCCGCGAGCCCGTGGGAGCGACAATTGGGTGCAGCGCGACCGCAACCGCGATCCTGGCAACCTGTTTTCGTGACAACGAGTATGTTCCTATTGGATCAACGTGATTCGTTCCATGTACATTTTGTATTAAAATGTATTAAAAGTAATTGTTGCTTTGGAATTTTCTCGATTGACTGTTGCAATCACAGAACTAAAAAAATGTTCCTTGGTTACAATAATAATTTACAATTTTTTTTTATCTATAGGTACATGACCACAGTAAAATAAGTCACGGCTGTCATGCAACATTCTCAGACGTACACACTCTTATTTGACTAAAAAGGGGTAAGCAAAGCTGTATAACACCCAGATTTCGCTTGCTTAGATTTCAGGTACCACGCATAAGTTAAGGCGACGTAAAAACCTATTATTTAGTTTCTTTTTGTTTTTCTTAATAGTTTGTATCTAAAAAATATAAAACTAAACTAAGGTATTAAGTTTTGCTGATCAAAGATCAATACTGAAATATTTATAAAATATCATGCACATTAAATTGATTACAGCTGTTAAGGTGCATTACAAGTAAGTACGGAGTAATTTGCGGTTAAAATTTTATTGGAGTAACACCTTTGAGCAATCACCTAGCTGATCAAACTATTACTCAATTATTACTGCCAATTACATGTTATATCTAGTGCATATTACGTGAATATAAAACAAAATAAGAACATTGATAGTTGATGTAATCTTATTCGCCGAGTTACAAATAGTGTTTTTTTTATAGAACCTAGATTATAATTTATATTGCCAGAGAAATATAAAGAGATTCTTTATATCCCGATTTCATTAGATACGTTATTAAACCTATATGATTAAAGGCAAGCCTACTGACGTCACCTGGACACCAAATCACTTTTTGGTAATTCTCAGTACCTGCTGATGGTACAAAGAATTTCCTGAAAATGGTTATATATGCCTGTGTTCGTGATAGCAAAATTGACAATCGAAACCGGTAACCGGTAGGTTCACAGTCCTTGGTAAACATAAGTAGAAATTTAAGCAATTGTAACAAGGCAGGATTAATGCCAGTATGAGAAAATATCCTTAAAAGAAATTATACTGTTCTTTAGTAAATTTTACGTCATCATCCTTTTACGAAAAAGGATGTACTCACCCAGCGCAATAATGAACACCCGTTTCGGTCCACCACCTGTACTTACTACCCATCACGGACACTTGTGGGAGAGTCCCCAAGCTGATGACCCATAGCCCCCGGTTATGTGCTGTGACGAGGAATGCGACACCCAACACCCGAGGTAACTGATTCTGTTACCAGGACGGTGATTGATATGACATGTTTAGGTAGCAATGTAACATGATCTATGTGTGATTAAGCTTCATAATTAGGGCTTGTGTTCACAATACGTAGACTTATTAAACTCGTATTAAGACTTAGATTCGAGATTCTATATACATACATACATAGATTCACGCCTGTTTCCCCGAGGGGTAGGCAGAGACTACGGCTTTCCATTTGCTACGATCCTGACACACTTCTCTGGCTTCATTCACTTTCATCACATTCCTCATACACGCCCGTCGGTTCAAGAAGCTCTTAACCTGGCCTTTGTCCAGAACGCCTCCGATCTGATCTGATCTGATTCGAGATTCTATCCATTTATTTTCATGAAATATAATATTTCGGACACATCAAAATTAAAGAATATAAATGAGGTCTTCAAGATTGAATTTCGGTTATGGCGGCTGATATTGACGGAGACTATACGTCTTCACAAGAGATAGTATAGTGCACAAGTGTGTGCGCCAACACAAATGCACTCTCAATTCCCTTACTCTCATGTTCAGAAGGGATGGCAAACCAACATGATCGGAAAGACACACACTGTCAACTTCCTAATTGCGGGCTGCCATAAAGAATATCTTGATGGAAAAAGCCATTTACTGTTTGTTAGCCTGACTAGGATTGCGACTCAAAAACTCATACACAATTTCAATTCAATTCAATCGTTTTATTGCGAATATAGGTTACAATAGGTGTTTACATAATATTTGATAATAACAAACATTTCGTACAGCTATATTCCACCGTTTGGCATGCAATAATTTTATAGGATTATTTTATAATTTAAATATAGTTATGTCTGAGCAGCGATAGCTCAGTGGGGAGACCAACAGACTGCAATGCAGAGGGTCTCGGGTTCGAACCCACGTCGCGCACCTCTGACTTTCGGAAGTTATATGACTTTTCGAAATTATGTGCGTATTGATTGACAATTATCGCCCGCTCCGTGCCTCGGAGAGCACGTTAAGCCGTCGGTCCCGGCTGCCATGAACATCTATGGCAGTCGTTATTGGGAGAGTGTCGACACAAAAGATCCCACTGGGTTGAAGTGTCGCCGGTCTGCACTGACTAGCCCTCACATAAGATAAGATAAGATATGTCTGAGTGAATAAAAAGTAATAATACTCAGCATTCGCTTCACTACCACTGCTCCAGTGAGGTAGTCAAAATTAAAAATAAAGGTAAAACATTAAATAACCGTCTATTAATAAAGGCATGTTCTTATTTGCTTAACATGCTGGCCAGGCACCTAGAGATAAGACTTAATAATTAATGGTTAATATTGGTGATAGTCATGTGCAACCGAATTTCCTCATTAGTGGACTTATTGTCCCCGGCAGCCGCGTTTTGGACAATAACAGTCTCCTCCTTAGACTTTTGGCTTCCCATCTTCAAGGTTCAAAGTTCTGTTCTCAACAAGCACGTCTTGTCCGCAGTCGATCCATTGTGTCATTTATTTAGAACTTTCCAGTCGAACTGCGTCCATATACGGGATGGTGTTAAATTCGCGATGCACTGGAAGATTCCGTTGGCAGGGTCGCCATGTACGGGTTAGGTGTTGGAGACGAGTAAAACGACCAAGTGTCTGAATAGTACTGAATAATATATTGTCGTAGTCATTACACATTACACATAGTACATAGAGTAAAACGACCGAGTATCTGAATAGTACTGAATAATATATTGTCGTAGTCATTACACATTACACATAGTACATAGAGTAGAGTACAAACTTAAACATACCTTACACCATCTACAAACGTGACGGTGGCAGAATTGGTTAACTTCACACACCAGATGATTTGTGAGATTTCTAATGCGTCCATTCAGTAAAATTTATATTACATCTAAATGATGCAATAAAAGTATAACCCCCGCGTAAATCTATGCCTCCTTCGTAACCAAGGGCTATTCCGCTTTACTACAAGTTATGTAAGTTTAGGTAATATCTATCAATGATTCAACTGCAGGGCTATATATAGCCTAAAGCTAGTTTGTGTCCGCCATCGTTAATATTGTATGCCGGATGTCTAGATGACCTGGTTGCAGAAATTAAATGCCTAGTAGTGCAACACTGCATAAGCTAAACAGATGCCATGATATAATTGATTTTTATATTGATATTTATTTTTTACTAGCTGTTACCTGCAACTTCGTCCGCGTAGATTTTAACTAAAAAGTGTTTGTCTCCGCGGAACCCAATTTTTTCCTAAAACCAAGGTAGCCTATGTTACTCCTTATAATATCAGCTATCTGCCAGTGAAAGTCCCGTCAAAATCGGTTCAGCCGTTTAGGAGATTACCCGGAACAAACAGACAGACAGATAGACAAAAGTTTTAAAATTATATGTTTTCGTATAGGTACCTTATATACTTTCATATGCATTAGATAAAAAGCTATTATTTTGATATTACAAACAGACACTTCAATTTTATTTATTTGTATAAGTATATCTATAATACTTATTATATAAGTGAACAAGCATACCGTCCGGTTGATATTAAGTTATTTTAGCCTATGCTTGCAACACTAGAAGAAGTATATACAACTCTTGCATTGACATTGCTTAAAAAAAAGAGTTGCGTTACTGTCATTACAGGATCCTTGCTGACAAAACACTGTCTTCTTGAAACACCTAGAACTGAGTAGAGTATTCACTGTAGGAACACTGCAGAAGTTTATATATCTTCTGTAGGATTTAAGTATTTCGCCAGATAGGCTGCTCCAGTTTAAGTGATGAGGTTTAAGTAAAGATCTCGCCCTTTTTCTTTCTTTTTTGTGTGTGTGTGACGTGTTTCGCTTAAATACTGGTGTAGCCTAGTATGACTAGACGAATGTCATTGTAGTTTATGTGATCACCTCGCGACCACCACAGAACTAATTGTAGCGGGTTCGATCAATGGGTCAATATTCTTCTTCTTCTTCTTTTCGTGTCGTTAGTGACTAACCTGTTGTCGAGAGTTGTTCAAGGCCTCTGACATGGCTTAACGACTGCTGTCAATTTGACAACAACCGGGACCGACTTTTTACGTGCCCTCCGAAGTACGGAGACGCTCAGATGAAATACCAGTAAGCGGTCACCCATCTTTAGACTGACCGCACCCAACGTTGCTTAACCTCGCAAATCGTTTACCAATCAGTGAGTGCAACTGGCTATGAGCGCCTCAAATACAATGGGTGGGTCAATACAATCTCTTTATTACCTATTTAAATGCAAATGCACGCACACAACGCCAGAACTCTGCAAACTACCATCCCATTACATATCACTGAGAATTGAGATCGAATCGACAGCATTTCAGGCATCGGGGCATTGACAAGGTTAAATTCACTACGCTATCCATTTAATAAAGCGTCAATACGTAGTGCTATTACTATACTTAAGCTAAGAAATAATCCTGTGCGTATTGCACAAGTATTTTAAGACATTATTTGATATTAAGTCACAGTTCATAATGTTCTTGTATATTGAGGAAATGGGCAATAAAGGAAGATAGCTAGAATCAGCATAGTTGTTAGGTGTGTATCATATCCTGCGTGCAATCCCAATGATGTGTCCGGTCAGAATAAACCGTGTTATCAATACTTGAAATGTTGTACTAACTGTCGAGTTAGATCCATGGCGTAAGATTGCATAAAATCGTGAGGTCCCGACATCGATTCTCAGAATGAGTAGTTTTATTCTGTTCTTCTTAGCAGTATAAGTCTGGGAATATGCCCTGTAAAGAGTAAAAAGCAAACACTCTATCACGTGAGATCTAAAAAATTGCTGCATGTCATATACAAAATATATGTACAATAAGACTGATATAGTCTTCAACTCGCGTATAATACATCTGCTAATATATAGGCTACACAAAGCATTTGCCATCACGTATCATTACTCATCTGTTTACCATCTGCAGGTTTACCATAAAACGAGCATTTATGAGTAGTAGTGCCTCGCTGATTTCAGCATGAATGGGCCGGGGCTCGACCGGAGAAGGACTATCGTCTAACAGAATATCGACGTGAAATAGCAGTATTCCTACTGTTGTGTTTCGTTCGGTGAGTGAGAGTGTCGGAGGCTCAATCAACCCCTTTCCCCCATCCCGCTCCTTCTCCTTCCCACTTCTTTTCCTAAAGGGTCGACATCGCGCAAGTGATGACTCTGGTATCGCAGGCGTCCATAGGCTACGGTGACCACATACTATCAGGTGGACCGTATGCTTGTTTGCCAACTTAGTTGAATAAAAAAAAAAGTTTCTTCAGATTACTTTGTTTTAAAATGCAAATACTCCGTTTTTTGGGACTATTTAATGACAAGGTTTAAGACAATCAAGACCTACGAACCGAAATTAAAACAAATTTTAGAATAAATATGTTTCATGGTACGGACAGCCGTAGTCAGTATTTACATTTCTTGGTAAGCCTAATGCTTGTATTAAACTGTTTTTTCTTCAAATGAAATGTATAAATAACATTAAGAAGTCTGGCTGTGTATGCCCTTAACTTTATCAAAGATTACCACCCAGCAGGTGGGCCACTTGTTTAAGCGCTAAATACAATAAAAAATAATTAAATATATAAATAATGAAACTTTACCAAAAACTGAAACATTTTCACACCAAACATAACATCGCCATGACCATTCTAATAAAAAACAAGTTGCCGTACTATATCATATTAATTAACATGAGAATCCAAAAACAGTACACAATTAGATCTAAATGTTTAAAGTATTCAGTCCAGTTCCCACAAATAATACAAACGTTAGACAATGGGGTGGTTAGCCACGGCCATCACAGACGGTAACACAAGTTTGCAAGGTCGCAGTGTCAATAGATAGCGTTTATAATTCATTTCCGTAGGGACATTGCCTCATTGGCATGTTTCTACAGAATATACCACGGGGAGTGCTCTGAAGAGTTATTCCACCTTATCCCGCCCTCCCCTTTCCTATCCAGAACAACGCGTGCTGGGCTCAGATGCCATCCTTACACGGTAGAGTCGATTAGAGGGCGTACCAAAAAGTTTGGGTCCTCATATCTCTGCCGAACGACCAAGGCATGGAATTCTCTGCCAAGGCACGTGTTTCCTTCTTCCTTCAATCCTGGGTTCTTTAAGCGGGGCGTGAAAAAGCATCTTCTCAGGCCGTCAAAGTAGAGACCTCAACATCGCCTCGGCTACTGTGGGGGCGATGTGGAGGCCACTGCTCTTAGACCACACGACTGCTTACCATCAGGTGGAGTGTGGTCATATTGACGAGCAAAATAAAAAAAAAATAAAAAAACAGTGTTACCGTGGCTGTACCTTTTGTTAGTTAGGTGACACTATTCGATTCGAAGGCTGTAATGGTGTTCTAATTAGGTGAAGTATTAATTTTATTACCTCTTGCTTTTTCTTTTTTTTTTCAAAGACAACTACCGCACTTGAAATAATTCCTGTATCGCGGGGCACTTTACAGATATTCCAACAGCGGACACAAATAACATCCAGTCTCGGAACAACCAATTGTGGACCACACGAATTTTTGTCCCGCGTGGAAATCGAACCCACAACACTCGGCGCAGAATGGCGAGGCGACCACTTAAACCACTACGCCATCCGTGCAGTCCACCTCGTTAGTATCCCCGAAGGATAGGGACACTACTCACACTCAACTGCGGTTTTAACACTTACGTGATAGGTATTACCGACTACCCGTCGCAGATTCAAACTCCGTGCTACTATTGAGAATTGCCAAACCGAAAACTCAATGACAATGATTTAGGAATAGAAGTCTTTTTTTTTTACTTGCAGATATGCATTCACGCATTTCACTCCACGGAAAAGGGCAGAGCGGAGAGGGTATGTCTCAAAGGAGGAAAGATGGAAGGTCCCGGGTTTTACCGACTAAATCTAACACGGTATGTGATCTCGCTGCCTTTGACTGCACAGATGACATAGTTATTTTAGAGGTCGTCTCGACACTGCCGGTGCGCTGAGTGTTGTTTGTTCGATCACCAGACGGGATAAAAATTTGTGTGATCCATAAATTATTGTCCCGAGTTTAGGAGTTCTTTGTGTACATTGTTTGTATGTTTGTAAAATCCGCCCCAACACAGGAATTATTACTAGTGCGGGTATTGTCTTTTTAAAAGAGAAGAGAAAAAAATGGTGGGTGATTCGCTGGAGCTGAAACTACATCAGCGACTCAGCAATCGAACCGAGACAACATGCACAGCAGTCGCATTGACTACCGCATGCAAAAAAACAATTGTATCGTGCCGAAATTTATATCTAACACCTCTTTTGCAACCGACATACAAGTATTAGACCTACGTAACGTTTACGTAGTTACTAACAGATGTCTTCACACCATATCCGTTCAAAACCAAACATATAATCATTATTGCGAATACAACGCATGCAATACATACCCACACACTACGTTTTATCAGCTGCCCACAACAGGTGGTAGCTCGTACTTAAATAGTACAAATATGGTGGACGAAATTATATACACACTAATTAGTATTAAAAGGGTAATGTCAAGGGTATTATTTGTGATGTTTTTGTGCTACCAAACAAGCATAGCCCGCCTGATGGTAAGCAGGCACCTGGTCGAAACGTCAACCACATAAACGTAAACAATACTATGCATATTGCTTATGGGCATAACAGGCATCGTTTTTATGTCCGTTACGAAATATTACTGACTTGAGTCCGGCTTCGCATGCTTTATTTTTGGATGAAAGATACCCTATACCCTTTTCAGTGCCCTTGACAACGTGTATGCAAAATTTCATGATGATCGGTCGGGTAGTTTATATTTTCAGTCGCAGCGGCACACCGGCTGCCAGACGCAATACATTTTCAATAATGTCTGGCATTCTAAGAGTTGACAGATTAAGGCGCGAAAGCGTAACAAACAAACAAATTGGTGTGTTTTGTGTCATTTGCTAGAATGTTTGTAAAATGATTTATGCATAGTGCGACAGAAAAAACAAAATAGCATACAACATACACACATTCGCATTTATAATATTAGATAGCACCATGCAACAAAAGTTTTTATTTCAAAGTGGTCATCATTATTAAATTTCGCTGGTATTGCCCAAACGCATGCAGTAAAATACCAGAATAATACATAACTGCAATATTATTACATGGTTTACGTAAATGGTTAATATCGCTAACGTTTAATTATTTTAACTTATTCCCACTGATACAACATGAGACAAAAAATGGTAAGTACCGCTAGGTCTATAGAATGTGAATTAAAAAAGATTGTGGTATAAAAAGTGGACTGGTAAGATATAAAGCCTTATTCGGGCCGCAGTGCCGGCGGATGCGCGGCCTTGCGAGGTCGAAACTGGCCGCACCTCACACCGATGTGTAATCTAATAGCAGAAGCAATTATATAATATTCGCATTATTTGTTTGTACTCTGCTATCCTGCGGGTTACTTAACAACTATACTCTAGATAGATAAATAGGACATTTTGAATGAGAACAAGTTTTATCAATGCATCAGTGTGTGGTCTGAGTTGTAAATTAAAATGAAATCACCAATCATCAGAAACAAGGCGCCTACTCTCATGCGCTACAAAAACCATAACTGGTAAAATTTACAGGTGTATTTGTGGTTAATTAAACAGTAAAAGGAACACATTTTTCTAAAATCCTTTATTACGTTACCGAAAGCATGTGCAATCTTAGAAAATTAACTATGCCACCGTGCTCGGAGCTTCTTCTACTTTAGCAAACTTTAACTAACTAAGCTACGTAAATGGATAAATAGATCAGAAAATATAATATCTCTTTCATAGCTGATATTTAAAATACAACTTAATTCATATGCTCTTAGATTTTGAACGTTACGCCTTCGCTTCGAACATAGCCGATATATCCTAATACAATATTAAAAATAACGAATAACTGAAGACATTGCTTGTTATTTTGAACGCGCTCATCTCTAGGAACTATCAAACAGATATGAAAATTATTTCCAAACCGAACATCACGCTACGGCTTTTAAGAGTGGATTGTGTAAAATGCAGAATATAGCTAATTAGTTATAAACGCGACACCACGGTGTGACAGCTGCCGCATGCGTATGCGCGGGCGCAGAACGCAGTCTCGCGTCTTGAAACCGGTCGTATCGATAACTGTTCGCATCGTTATGGCGCTTCCCTTACGCAACAACGACGTATTAATCCGTAATAGTCACGCTCGCAACCGTTAAATTATGAGATTCTTCGAAAAATGTGTTTTATGTACCCGGGAGATAAGGATAAATAAATACCGGTAAATCTATCGCAATATGCTATCTACCTATGCTGTTTAAGGTGCAGATTAAACCTACTAATGTTTACAACTTTGACCCAATCAAGCTACTAAATAATACTGATTTAATTGCCTCAAGTTATAGAGCGCGATTACTGTTTACAATACACAGTTCCAACTCAAAAAAGCTCAAAAAGTTTGGAACTGTGTCGACTAATGCGGCTACTTAGAATTTTCAATAGAAATTCTAGTAACAGATTTGACTCGAGCTTCAAATCCGAGACGACATATGTATATAAATACACAGCAGACGCATTTTTTTTTTAAATCTTTTTTAATTTAGAGCCTTTTATTACAAAATAATATGTTAGCCCCATCGTGCTTTATTCTAATATAATTACTTACTATGTACTGATAGGAGACAAAGGAAGTCGTTGATGTAAATATATTTCAAATAGGTCTAACACCGCATTTGAAGTAGGGTCACTTAGAATGCTAATGAAAAGTCCCACATCGTACACGTTAAGATTGTATTTGAACATCAACAAGTTCCTTTGGCGCTGGTATTTGGCACAATCCATCAGTAAGTGTTAGACATCATCAAGGACTCCGCAAGTTTCACAATCGGGCGTATCGACTTTTTTCATGAGATGTCCAAACTTTCTAGATGGATAGTGCCCTGAGCGCAGCCTATGCGCTATAACAATAATATTTATATTTAAATTGCTATTAACAAACCAGGGTATCCTAGCAGGCTGATGTTGAATGGTTTTATACTAGTCGCATTTACTACTGCTGTTGCGCCAAGGCAGCGTTTAATATACAATTATAATATTAAATTATATGGAACTTGGTATCCCTCGTGAACATTTTTCCTGGATAAAAAGTAGCCTTTGTCTTTTTCTGTACCCTAGATAACTTATATGCAAAATTTCATGATGATCGGTCACGGATTAAAAGTTAATCAAACAAACTGACATTCGCATTTATAATATCAGTTAGAATGCACAAATTTAATAGTATGCGCTTAAAACTATAGATGGATATCATTATAGCCACCCATAGATATGAGTAGGTACAAACCATTGCCCTTCTTATTGTTTAAAGCAATCTCTGTCAGATTTCTAAAAGTATTCTGCAGACCTACCTGCAGCTACCTACCTGGTGGCAGGTAGGCCACCTTATGTTAATGCCACATGTTTAAGTGATTTCCTCCTATCAATTAGCTTCATTGTCTACCGATAAGTCTCACGTCACGCCAATCCAATCGATTCCACCAGCATTTACTGGGTCATCAGCAATCCACACAAGTATTAAATAACATCTAATGATCATTTAGTTACAGTTAATAACTCTAAAGATCATTCGTAATGACTTTACTTAATGGTCTTTAATCAAAACATGATCTGTTTTATTCCAATCAAATAATCAAGTAAATTTTCCTTAAACTTTCCAAATTGTTGCACGAAATTCGACCTTATGACGTTGTGTTAAAGGTTGTAAATAAATAAGTATCATGTAATATCCGCTCCAGTTGAACAAAGGTTGCAAAAGACACGTGTTTATTGATTAAATAATAAAGGGCAATACGTGGTTACGTTAAAACTGTTATAATGTGTGTACGCATTAGTTGTGGCACAGTGCCTAAAGAAAAAGATTTGCCCTTTTACAGTTCAAGAACTGTAAAAGGGCAAATCTTTTTCTTGCAACTCACGAAGGCGAGCGGGCTTTATTTGTGGTAAACGCGTATATGTATGTATATGTGTAAGTGTCGCTCGCAACTGACCGCTCTGTCAAACACGCACACTACCGCACTGTGCATGTATGAGTACAAGATAAGTAAAGCCCGCTCGCCTTCCTGAGTTGCAAGAACTGAACTTTATCATGTCAAGTGGTTTTATTTTATACAAACGACAACCATTGTAAGCAATGATACTTATGCTTTCTTAACTAGCAGTGATTCGCACAAAGCATCTTTTTATTAGGTACCTAATAGCTTTATGCCCGCGGCTTCGCTCACGTAAAAATAGGTTAAGTTAGATAAACAGTAGAAAATTTAAAAATATATATACCTATAGCCTATGTTACTCGGTGATAATATAGCTTTCCAATAGAGAAAGAATTTTTAAAATCGGCTATAATCGTTTTTGAAACAAAATATTAAATCTTTTCTCTTTATAATATTAGTATATATATAGTCTTACCCCTATGTCCCCGAACGAGTAGGTATATTATAGCGTAACCCCGCCAGGTATGGCTTTATTTCTTACGTAATAAGGCCCGAGACTATAGCCATCTTACCCGGTACATTTCTAGACTCCATTCTGCTACTGACATACAAAAAACCTTTGAACTAATTAAGTGCAACAATATAGTTATGTACTTAGTTTTAAAAATATTACTAATAAGTTTTAGAAGGTATCAAATCTAAGCATATTGATTGATCTAAAGAAGAAGCGTTCTTAATTGGCATTTGTGTGTGAAACGCGAAGCTAATCACATTAATTTTTTCATTTTCATATCATCTAGCTTGACATTTGCGTATGATTGCTGCGCATTCTTCAATATGCATCAAATACATAGATTATATAAGAAGTAATTTGCAAAATTATTTCAAATTAATTTTAGAAAAAAAAGGATAACCACCTAATTAGGATGCAAATGACTAATAATATTAGCTCTGTATTAAACTGTCCCACTGCTGGGCACGGGCCTCTTCTCAGTGTGAGAAGGGTTAGGCTATAGTCCACCACGCTGGCCTAGTGCGGCTTGGTAGACTTCACATATTATTATCTTCGAGAACATTATGGAGAACTCTCAGACATGCAGGTTTCCTCACGATGTTTTTCTTCACCGTTAAAGCAACTGATAATTAACTATTTTATTCGCATATAACTTCGAAAAGTCAGAGATGCGCGCCTTGGGTTCGTACTCGAGACCTCTGCGTGGCAGTCCAACGGTTTCCCACTAGTAGATACTTGTAATGACTAGTAATTTTCTATCTCCTTTGGCAACGCTGAAATGCACCGCGACCCATATAATTCCTGTGTCGCAAAGGATTTACAAATATGTCCTACTACAAACCTTCAAACTACGGTCACAACGAAAACCCAGAGTCGTAACAACTATTTGTCGATAATAGGTTCTGTCCTGTGTGGAGATTGAACCCACGACATACAGCGCGATAGCAGTGTCGAGGCGACCATTTAAACTACTACGTTATCCGTGCAGTGAGGTATGAGGATTGAGACATGTCGAATTAGGATTAAATTTACGTCGCATTAAGAGTAAGTTTACGTTGCGGTAGTACAATGGATAAGATCCGATTGCATATCCAGTGCCTTATCCGTCCTGACTACAACAGATTTAATATTATGCTAGACTGGCCCGACGATCACCTGCAACCTTAAGGGCAAACCTTTGTTGCGAGACTAACTGGGTAATCTAAAACTGGGTAATCTAAACTGTTAACACTCTTTCCTATTGGATAGAGTGTTAATGACATATTTCTCGGCGAGGTAAGTAGAGACTAGGAATTGCCACTTGTTGTAAAATACCCAAATTATAGTCCTCGCATTTTTCATTACTACAATATCAGTAGAGTCTCAATCAATGCGCATAAGCCTTTAAAATACCAATACAGACCCAGTCACGCCTACCGAACCAACATAACGACATGATTTCTAATAAAATATCAAAACATAACCTCCAGTCAACCTTGTGAGGTAAACAAAAAATATCGGTCATACACCAACCGCTAGATGTGCTATTGTTGTGAGGTAGGAGGTACTGTCGTGGGAATACCTGCTTCCGCGACACCACGAGTAAAAACGCCCTGTTCGGTTTTTTTAAGGTGTGGTTGCAATGCTAGCGAATTATTGGAAACGACTATGTTATAAAGATGCTTTCGCGCTGACAATCACAGTATGTCATACATACATACATAGATTCACGCCTGTTTCCCAGAGGGGTAGGCAGAGACTACGGATTTCCATTTGCTACGATCCTGACACACTTCTCTGGCTTCATTCACTTTCATCAAATTCCTCATACACGCTCGTCGGTTCAAGGAGCTCTTAACCTGGCCTTTGTCCAGGACGCCTCCGATCTGGTCGAGAAACGTTCGCCTAGGTTTTCCTCTTGCGACTGTTCCATTCACACTAGCCTTATAAACTTTCTTAGTCAGTCTTTCCTCGTCCATTCTTTCTACATGTCCAAACCAGCTTAACATACCCTTTTCTATTCTTGTAACTATATCCACTTTCATGCCGCATCTCTCTCTAATCACACTATTTCTTATTCTATCTTTCAGAGTCACACCACATATGCTTCTCAACGCTCTCATTTCTACAGCATTTATTCTGCTCTCATGCTTCTTTTGCCATACCCAACTTTCACTTCCATACATAAGTGTGGGCACTAATAGTCCTCTATGAACAGCCAAACGTGCCTTTTCGGATACATTTCGACTGTTCATAAAAGCGCGTAAGGCTCCATTCACTTTGTTGCCAGCAATCGTTCTCCTTTCAATATCTCCGTCATGTTTACCATCCCTTGTAAACAAAGTACCCAAATATACAAACTCTTTCACTTGCTCCACTTTTTCTCCATCAATCATAATATTACACATCGTCACGCACTCTTCCTTTTCAAATACCATTACTTTCGTCTTGCTTACATTTATTTTCATTCCTTTACTCTCAAAAGCACCATGCATAATAGTTACCATCGCCTGCAACTCTTCCGCCGATGACGCAAGTATTACTTGGTCATCGGCATAAAGAAGACATTTGACAAGTAACTCATTCATTCTTAATCCCCATTCACAATCTTTTAAATCTTTCAAACAATTGTCCATGTATAGGTTAAACAGCCAAGGTGACGCTACACATCCTTGTCTAACACCTTTATCGATGCTAAACCACTCTGTGTAGGTCCCATTTATCCTAACACAAGCTCTGGAATCATCATAAAGAGATTTCAGAGCTCGCGTGAGGTTGCTATTCACTCCATACATGGACAATGCCGACCATAGTTCATTCCTCACCACTTTATCATAAGCCTTTTCCAGATCCACGAATGCGCAATAGACCTTTTGACCTTTGGCCAAAACTTTTTCGGCAATGCTCCGTAAGGAAAAGACCTGATCCGTACATCCCATACCCTTTCGAAATCCCGTTTGTGCATCCCAAATTTTCTTGTCGGTTACTTTCACAATCCTTTCAATTAACACTTTTGCATACAATTTACCGACGACGCTGAGCAAGCTAATGCCTCTATAGCTTTTGCACTCTTGCTGTGAGCCTTTTCCCTTGTATAAAGGTACTATGACGGCCTTGCACCAATCACTTGGTACACGGCCGGTATTCCAGCACAAGTTAAAAAGGCGGCACAACTGAGTTGCTATAAGACCCTGTCCAGCTGTCAGCATTTCGACTGTAATCCTATCATACCCACCAGCCTTTCCTGATTTCATGCTTTTCAATGCTTTTATTATTTCATCCATACTAATAGGGCTTTCATCACTACTATCATGATCATTCATTTCGAAACTTTGCCCTTGCCATTCCTCTCTTTCAAATAAACTTTCAAAATATTCCTTCCATCTCTTCAGTACGCTCTTTTCTTCATTCAGTAAACTTCCATTCTTATCTCTGATTGATTTCAGCTCTGTGGTTACGGTTTTACCTCGAACCGAGCGAATGGATTTCCAGAAGAACTTCGCGTTGGTCCGGAAATCTTCAGATAATCTTCTATCAAACTCGTCTTTCAGTTACAGTATGTCAAAGGAATTTATATTTGATAGACACATACATATACGTCCATTGCAGACTACTATCAAATTAATGTTTTCTACTAGGTGCACATAGCATACTAGAGATTCAAACAAAACAAGACACCAACACTTTAGGCCATCAGATTATTTGGTAACTTTTACGCAGCCTTCGGGCGGCCAGAGACAATTATTTTTAATATATGTCTGGCATTCCAGCAATTGATAGATTAACTTTACCTTCTCACTTTAATATAAGGTTCAATTCCCGGTTTGGATAAGTGTCAAAGGCTTTTCTTTCATAAAATTCTCAGTAATAACATGTAGTCTGAAACAATAAACGGACACAATAGGCAATAGCCCGGTAGTCGTCAATAGCCCATCTTGACGTGGGCTTCATAGTTGACAAAATGTGGTTGTAATACTCTTCAGCCTACCCTTCATACATATAGACGTGAAACTATGTGGGTATTATATGTATATATTATAACTACATAATAAATATATAGTAAATCGCTAAACGCGTTCACTGCGACCATCCTTAGCTAAGTAGGGTAATGTTCATTGGTAATGAGTTTGGAACAAATTAAGTTATACGAAGGTGGGTTAGCAGCTAATATCGACGCCGCGCCGGCGCGGGCGCCGTAACAAATGAGCACCGTTATATCGTACCCAGCACACAAGTAAAACAAAAAGAATTAGCCTTTTATTATCTGTTTGAATAAGGTGTTATTGCCCCGAATGTTGCTGTTACTGATCGTTCTAAACATTCACTATAAAAAAAGACTAAACGATCAAATAGAAATAATATTATGTTGAATATCTCCGATAATTACAGCTTAGACAAGATCTAAGAATCCAAGGAGACCCTATACCGCCAGCAAATAAAATACATTTGTCTCTTTCGCTGAAAACGGAAGGATTTCTTTTTTGCAGGTTGGTAGCACATGACTGCTTACCCTTGTGCAATGGACTTAAAGACAAGACTATACTTTAAAATACTACTAAAGTGGCAAACAAGCTTAGGATTTCTCGGATGGTAACCAAACCATGCTCGAAATATCAAAGGAATCTTTCACGCATCACTTTTATAAAAAAAACGAAGTCGTTGCACTGAAAACTGAAACACAGATAACTATACAGAGCCCTGTTATAGAAATAGCGGCTTGTTAAGCCTGGAAAACTTACTCTGCCTTACAACATAATTTTAGGTATTCAGGCTTCACTCTTCTGTACGGTAAGCAAGCATAGCCAACTACGCTATTCAAGAATAATCGGAAATGCCGATATTCATCTAAACTATAAAGTCCACGTCAACTAAAATCCTAGTGCCTTCTAATATAATAGATCATGTTGTATTTGTTCCGCGGGAAGACGAAATCGACACGACGACTTTATAAGTTCTTTACATAAATCCAATACGTAAAGTAGAACTTGTTTAAGTTGCAAGAAATTCTTTGGAAAGTTTCAACGATTCGACAAAACCGTGTGATGTACATATTATTAATGAGCAGCACTTCGCTTCCGGAAGGTGTCTTACGCAGCGGTTACCGGATTAATAACTAACTTGGGACATATTTACGTCATTGTGCAATGTGAAGCCATGGGAAACAACGGGGTGGTCCTGATGTCTCTGGGAAAACTGCTTACAACATTGACGAAGTATTCTTATATACTACTAGCTGTTACCTGCGACTTCGTCCGCGTAGATTTTAACTAAAAAGTGTTTGTCTCCGCGGAAACCTATTTTTTTTTCTAAAATCAACGTAGCCTATGTTACTCCTTATAACATCAGCTATCTGCCAGTGAAAGTCCCGTCAAAATCGGTTCAGCCGTTTTGGAGATTACCCGGAACAAACAGAGAGACAAAAATTTAAAAAATAGATTAGTATAGAGTTTTCGTATAGGTACCTTATATACTTTCATATTCATTAGATAAAAATTTGTTATCTTACAAACAGACACTTCAATTTTATTTATTTGTATAGATGTATAGATTAGTACCTACCTAAGAAGGTTAATCTGATGTCTGCAACATTTGCTAACAATATAGGAAACGCAGTTATGAAACTCTAACTTCTTAAGTCATGGCGGCACCGCCTATCCCACCTATTCCATCTGTTGGTTTTGGCATAGCATTTTTCACTGCCTCAAACTGATAGCATAGCTGTGATCAACGTCACACCTACCCCTAGCAAAAGCTACAAGTCAGACACTGACCGCCACCCAGTCAGTTTGCATCAACATACAGTCGTGAATTTCATATAACCCAATTAATTTCTAAGACACCATAAAGAGCCATAATTACAATGGAAGACTATAGTGATGCAATACAGCATCTTATCAGCTACAGTTACGACCGTTAACATCTCGAGCAGTAACGTTCGTGCGCGGGAGTCGAACCCGACACCGCTCCCACACTCGCGTGTTACACGGAACGTAACACGAACTTACTGTTGTTTATTGATAACTCTTCATCATAAAAAGTGAATTGACAGCTTCCAGTTAGATGATCTTGGGTGTGAACTGTCTAGTTGCAAAATGCCTTTGATAGAATTTAAATAAATGAAATTGAATGTCTTATTGTAATGTCAAAATAACAGCTTTTTACTAAATGCATGTGAAAGTATAGACGATAGGTACCTACTAATATCAAAATACAATTTTAAATTTTTTGTCTGTCTGTTGATTTTGATGGGACTTTCACAGACTCGTGAATTCGATTCCCGAGTAGGATCTTAGGTTCGTTTTCCGACTCGGTCAAAGTATTAATACACGAATTGGCAGTACGAAGTTTGAAACTGGGTCCGTTAGACGGCAATAGGCGCTTTATCACGTGGGACCTTAAATCATAGATGTCAAAAGGTGGATACTATAATTCTGTTCTATCCCTTTTTGTTGCTCGGTTTCTCTATCAAGAAATTCTAACTAGCGGTTGAGATTCCGGAGAAATATCGAGTCTTTTAAATAGATAATAATCCTCGTCGATAATATAAAGTCTGTAAATCCACACTTGACCAGCGTGATGGGCATAGCCGTACCCTTTACTACAACAATTCAACAGTCAGGTTTCGATCCCACGACCTTTTGATTGCCATACAACGCCTTTCCTGCTAGCCCATTGTGGTTTAAATTACGACAATACATTAGACGGGAACGTCGTATTGACACCTTATAATAAAGGCTTTTGAGTACATACATCTTTAATGGTTTACAATAACTAGTAATACAATTATAGTTTTACTTACACTTTCAGAGAGGCGCATCTGCATCTACATATTCTAGATATTATTAACTGATATAAAAATAGAATTATACATGTATAGTTTGTAGATAAATGTAATGTCAAATTCAAATCTCGCGGGAATTTTCTTTCCAGACCCCGCAAGTGCACCCCATTGCATCCTGCTACCGGCGCCCATGGTCTTGGATGTTAGTAAAACCTACCAAAATACAGCGGTAATGTTGCCCTCGGTTTCAAAAAAGCTAATTAAGGTTTTGTCAAAATCAAACTGTTGTCAAGTGATTTGGTTGGCTATTACAAGTACAGTCAGCAAATAAAAGCAATTGAATTGTCGAACATAAAATGTTAACAGGCGGGTAAATGCATTAGCATTCAACCATCGTTTATAACAACTTTTTGTGTTGATCCGCCTTTCGGAAACTGGATAAAGTATAAAATCAATAGAGCAAGGCTACCGGGAGTGAATACCGTGACATGCCCTTGTAATTATTGCTATTTGAGTAACATCTAGAAGCGAAAAACGTAATTTAAAGCATAAAAATGCATCGCATACACATCGAGCAAAGCGGCGGAAAAGCTAAAAAAATATTAAAACGGTATAAGTTTTCCTTAGAGTATACAAAAGTCTAAACTATAGAGCGCGTATAACTAACAAGTACATACCAATATAAACAATTTCCTACTTAACAAATTTTGTACACACACACGTCTTAACAAGCGCGCAATTAGCGGACAAAAGGTACACCCACACACAAGGTAATTATATTTCTTTTTTCTTCTAAAAGGCACCTCTCGCACCAGGAATAAGCATAATAATTTACAAACATTCACACTTCGGACACAAAGAATACGGAACAACAATTTGTGGATCACACTAATATTTTTCCCCTGTGGTCGTACACACAACATTCGGCGACCATTTACATCACTACACCATCAGTGAAGTCAAAATTCTTTGTAGACTTCGACTAGACAAATATTTATCTCGTTTGGGATATGAAGTCACAGTACAGCGCAGCAGCAGCGGCATGACGACCGCTTGCGCGCTACGCCACTCGTTCAGTAATTTTAATGCATTTTAATATCAGAGCTTACAATATTTCAATATATCATACAAGAAACATTTAAAAATAAACTTATTATTACTTTACACCAATTAACCGACTTGCACATAAATAAGTTGTGCCGCTGTAAACAACACCATATACGTACCTATATACTTACGCAAAGCCAAAATGTCTTAAATGTAATGTGTTCAGCCAGTAACATACGCCGCTATTAATTTAAGACGACCTTCGTAATGCCCTTTGGGCAAATTGTATTGTATCTTATGTTACGAAATCTTGTTAACAAGCTTCTGTTTTCGTACAAGCTGTTTGTACAACCTGCTCATGTCTATCTGTTGATAAAAACTACATTCAGAAAATATTACACATTAATTAATTACATAATTAATTTACTTATATACTTACATAGCGATAGCGTAGTGGAAGACCGTTACACTGCTACGCAGAGGTCTCGAGTTCGATCCCCAGCCGCGCATCCTTGACTTTTCGAAGTTATGCGCGTATTAAATCGTTGCATATCGCTTTAACAGTGAAGAAAAACATCGTGAGAAAAACCTGCATGTCTGATGTCCTGATTTCTTCATGTTTTTGAAGATATTATGTGAACTCTGACAACATGGACTAGGCCAGCATGGTGCACTATGGCCTAAACCTTTATCCGCTGAGACTATATTTTTTTTTTGTTTTTGTGTTATTTGTTGTCCCTACTAATACTTTTTTGTGTGTGTGTGTGTTAGTTGTTGGCCTCACGTGGCCTTTACAACTTTATGCGGACTATGGTTGAGCGCAGAAGGGTCCCAAACCCGTAATAGTTTAATACAGGATTGATATTATAATCTATAGTAATAAATACATAGTATCGTAATCGGGGGTGAGCATATTGTCGCCTATCAAGCACTGTTCCAGACTCTGTACTAAGTACTCCTGATTACACTTTGCCGGACCCCACAACATTCACATTTTCACACATGACATTCACTAACGCTAAGCCATCGAGGCAGATATCTACACAAATATTTAAAGGTCAAATCGTTCTTAGCGCGGTAATCCCAGGAACTATATATCTATCCAATCTAGAAAATACTTTGAGCAACTGAAAATAATTATAGAGATTATAATAATACTAGTTTTTACCCGCGGCT
Organism: Catocala sponsa; assembly: GCA_963564715.1. Classification (NCBI taxonomy): domain Eukaryota; kingdom Metazoa; phylum Arthropoda; class Insecta; order Lepidoptera; family Erebidae; genus Catocala; species Catocala sponsa. The sequence goes on from OY751331.1 coordinate 8,857,673, forward strand.
TCGCTCGCTTGTAATAATATAATTCAATCATGATTCGAAAGACACGTGGCGCCATCTATTATCATAAGAACGTTATTGTTGTTTTCCTCGGTAACAGTAATTTTTTTCGGGATGAAAGGTAGCCTATGTCTGTTTCTGTACACCTGACAACATAATATATGCAAAATATCAGGATGATCGGTTCAGTGGTTTAGATGTGAAAAGGTAACAAACAAACTCATTTTCGCTTTTATAATATTAGTTAGGAGTTAGGATAGGATAGGATTATGAATAGGATAGATTAGATAATTGAACTCCAAATAACAATACCTTTTAATATATAGTCCTTGAGTTATAATGTAAATCTGTTAACGCTCTGGAAATTAATAAAAGCACATAAAAATTTAATAATTAATTAGACTTTGTAGTCTTCTTTATTTGCACGCCCCACAGGGTAGAATATACTGTGCATTATATTATTTCCTTACCACGTAATATGTACCATATTCATCGCCGTGTACCAAGTGATTGGTGCAAGGCCGTCATAGTACCTTTATACAAGGGAAAAGGCTCACAGCAAGAGTGCAAAAGCTATAGAGGCATTAGCTTGCTCAGCGTCGTCGGTAAATTGTATGCAAAAGTGTTAATTGAAAGGATTGTGAAAGTAACCGACAAAAAAATATGGGATGCACAAACGGGATTTCGAAAGGGTATGGGATGTACGGATCAGGTCTTTTCCTTACGGAGCATAGCCGAAAAAGTTTTGGCCAAAGGTCAAAAGGTCTATTGCGCATTCGTGGATCTGGAAAGGCTTATGATAAAGTGGTAAGGAATGAACTTTGGTCGGCATTGTCCATGTATGGAGTGAATAGCAACTTCACGCGAGCTCTGAAATCTCTTTATGATGATTCCAGAGCTTGTGTTAGGATAAATGGGACCTACACAGAGTGGTTTAGCATCGATAAAGATGTTAGACAAGGATGTGTAGCGTCACCTTGGCTGTTTAACCTATACATGGACAATCGTTTCAAAGATTTAAAAGATTGTGAATGGGGATTAAGAATGAATGAGTTACTTGTCAAATGTCTTCTTTATGCCGATGACCAAGTAATACTTGCGTCATCGGCGGAAGAGTTGCAGGCGATGGTAACTATTATGCATGGTGCTTTTGAGAGTAAAGGAATGAAAATAAATGTAAGCAAGACGAAAGTAATGGTATTTGAAAAGAAAGAGTGCGTGACGATGTGTAATATTATGATTGATGGAGAAAAAGTGGAGCAAGTGAAAGAGTTTGTATATTTGGGTACTTTGTTTACAAGGGATGGTAAACATGACGGAGATATTGAAAGGAGAACGATTGCTGGCAACAAAGTGAATGGAGCCCTACGCGCTTTTATGAACAGTCGAAATGTATCCGAAAAGGCACGTTTGGCTGTTCATAGAGGACTATTAGTGCCCACACTTATGTATGGAAGTGAAAGTTGGGTATGGCAAAAGAAGCATGAGAGCAGAATAAATGCTGTAGAAATGAGAGCGTTGAGAAGCATATGTGGTGTGACTCTGAAAGATAGAATAAGAAATAGTGTGATTAGAGAGAGATGCGGCATGAAAGTGGATATAGTTACAAGAATAGAAAAGGGTATGTTAAGCTGGTTTGGACACGTAGAAAGAATGGACGAGGAAAGACTGACTAAGAAAGTTTATAAGGCTAGTGTAAATGGAACAGTCGCAAGAGGAAAACCTAGGCGAACGTTTCTCGACCAGATCGGAGGCGTTCTGGACAAAGGCCAGGTTAAGAGCTCCTTGAACCGACGGGCGTGTATGAGAAATGTGATGAAAGTGAATGAAGCCAGAGAAGTGTGTCAGGATCGTAGCAAATGGAAATCCGTAGTCTCTGCCTACCCCTCTGTGAAACAGGCGTGAATCTATGTATGTATGTATTCAAGCAAATAAATAAATTAAATTGAATTAAAAAAGCTTCTTGCCTTTTATATCCCGTTTATTGAGGAAGGCTATATTATATACCTATAGGTACAATTGCGCTACGAACCACGGTGTAACGTCTGTAACTATACCGAAATACCAATTAAATCGGATGAAACCGCTGGTCAAAGCTAGTATGCTATATTCATATATACTTACTTCAGTTTTTATTTATCGTCCCATTTTCCAGTTACTTTCAAAGTACGTGTGTAAATATATTTAAATTGCGTGAGAATGTTCCTTTTTCAGATTCATGACTTCGTATATTACAGTATAGGAACTCTCGCATTGCTGTGAAAATCGATTTGCGATAAGAATCGCATCCATAAAAATATTTTACCAATAGACATGGAATTAGAAGTAAATAAATTAATATCATAACCCTTTATTTTCGTTATAAAAGACAATTCCTGCACTAATATCTTGTGTAGCGGCAGATTTACAAACAGACTCTGAAAAAGTATTTGTGGATTACACAAATACTTCCCCAGTTAAGGATTGATCTTACAGCACTGGGCTCATGGCAAGTGTTGGAGCGACCACTTCAATAAATATACTGATAAATTGTATATGATTATCGTACAATGGCAACATGATAATACTAGTAATGCACAATCAGTAAAGATATCTGTAAAATTGCATGCCTTCAGGCGGTTTATGGAGAGACCAATGTATATATATGTTATCTGAATTACCCATTTTCGCAATAAATGAGTTTGAGTTTGAGTTTGATGAAATGCAAATTTTTGAACATTTACAATGGCGTTCTACCGATGCAAGTTGTTTCTACCATATAGAGCGAAATAAACAATCCAATAACACGACAACATATAATAACCATGAAGAAAACGATGCTAACTACATATAAATTATAATATTTAAATAAAATACACATAACTAACTATTTATCGAAAAATAAAATGTCTATTTATTATGGATTCAATGACAAAAGCTTTTAAATGGTAACTTCAAATGGCTCGAAATGGTATGGTGTTAAATTTGTCTATTTTACCGTATCGGGGGCAATCGTAGGAGTGGCGCCCACTGCTGACCGTATGTGAGAAGATTTTGACAATTGCGTAATATTCAATGTATTCAATACACAATCGAGTATTATCATTATTTTAATAATATGCTATATACGCGATGAATAATCAGAAGATGCGTGTATATACATATAATTATGTAACTAGAATAAGGTCTTCTCCGCCTGCAAAATATATTCATGTGTCTACCAGGTATAATAGATGAATTTTCCAAGAAAGTTTTAGTTTAAAATTTTTTTTCCGTATAACGTTCCCTAAAGAGGAAACCCATGACTTTCGATTAGATAAAATGTCACCAATTTTTAAATTCCTTTGATATTTCTATGCGATATCATGTTAGTGTCAACAGATGTAATAATATGTAAGTAAGTAGGCCACAGTTTAAGAACTTCCGCTAAATTTTTAAATGTAATGTAACACATTGTCTGTTTTGATATCATAATTATGTTACATATGATGTGGTGTCCTTTAGCTGACGACAATCCTGTACATATTTTAACTAGATTTTGCCCACGGCTTCGATAAATGTTAGGTTAGTCGCAGTATTTTTCCAAAGGTATCCTATGTCCTTTTCTATTGGCCTAACAATGTATATGCCAAATTTCATGATGATCGGTCGAGTAGTTAAAACGTAAACGCGTAACAAACAAACGAAGTCACATTCGTATTTATAATATTGAATTAGGATTGTAAATAAGTTTTGTATAGCCATTTTGGAGATTCGTAGGTCCAACATGTCAAACTCAACATGCAATTCCCGACGAGCGAATGGACTAGCTAATAATCAACTATACAACTACATTATGAATGTTCGAAGCACCAGAAGACCTGTTATGCATAACTCTATTAAAAGCTTTAACGTTACTGCTAGCGCAGTGTGCAACGTCTCTTGGATCTCCTACTACAAAGAATCTTGTGATCCTTAAGAGAAGCTGTATAATACAACACAAACTTATTAAGTCACAGAACTTCAGCTTTAAGTATAAACTATATTAAAACATGCACTATACCAATTAAACATCAGCCCGTGTATGCCTGTATACCTTCATAAGCATATGATTACCTAAATGCACTGACAATTCATAATCAAAATGCGCGTAGGTTAATTACAACATAGGTTGTAGTACATAATTAGCGTTGTTGGATTACAAACAATATGTCGAATTAATTCTGAAAATAGCCTCGAGTTTTAAATCAAAGGGCCGAATCCCGTGGGCGAGGATATTGGTCAAGAAATACATCTGGTATCATATGGCCTTACGTCTCGCCCACTGTATGTAGGTGGACCCTTCATAAATTTGGTCAAGTTTTTCATGTTAATTGCCGTTTATGGATAGGATACATCACTTCCCGTGTTTGTTAGAAGCCATCACATTTAAATATTTCATCGCCTCATGTATATTTTATCTGCTGTTAATCTGGTGTCATTTACATAATAGAAGCACTATTATGTAGATGTATATGAATTCAGTTGACCACCTTACCTTAGCAGCTTTCCGATGACAAGCTTCTGCGACTTGTAAAACTAGCTTTAATTACAACTGAAATGTTGAACTTGCCACCTGGATTCTGGATTTCGGATGGAAATTGTTACTACAAATCTTAACGGTAATATGCGCGGGAGATATTCTAATACACAAACGAGAGCGCAAGCTCAATGCATTCTCTATACCCTTACTCTCACAATCCAATGGAATGTAATTTTAACTCGAACGAAGAGATTAGCGCAAGTGTAACGGCTTTAGGTACTTGCAGAGGTACACTAATGTGGCAATTATACGGCCGACTGTTGACTAGCGAAAGGCTCTTCCTTTATTACGTAGGACTTAAGACCATAACCGGTGAAATGTGGGTCTAATACACGTCTGCCTACCCCCATCAAAGATAGAGATACTAACTATACTAATATTATAAAGCTGAAGAGTTTGTATGTTTGAACACGCTAATCTCAGGAACTACTGGTTCGAATTGAAAAATTATTTTAGTGTTGGATAGCTCATTTATCGAGGAAGGTTATAGGCAATATAACATCACGCTACGACCCACGGGGGCGACGCAGTAATCATAAACGCGGGTGAAACCGCGGGCACATCTAGTGTATATGTTTAAGTCAACATATTAACGAACTCGTGTGTACAAGTTGTCTTGACTATGTATTCTTATAAAATACTAGCCGCGCGTAATATTTGCCCGCGGCTTCGCTCGTGTAAATCTAGATTATATCAATATATTTCTATCCCACGGCAACAGTCCTTTTTCCTGGAAACCGCACCCTATGTCCTTTACTACACCTGACAACGTGTGCCCGAAATGTCATGATGATCGGTTGAGTAGTTAAGGTGTGAAAGCGTAATAAACAAACATACTCCCATTCGCTTTTATTATATTAGTTAGGATTTTAAATGTAATGAGACCTTGATACAAGTTTATCACACGTGACTTTGCTTTAAATCAAAGGGCTTGCTGTGGGTGGCACTTATTGATCAATGGACAATTGGCACATGGCCACATATGGCCTTAAAGAAGCCGCCTACATCCAGGTACCGTGTAGGCTGCGAATAACACGAGTCCCTTCGAATTTGTTGCGTAACGATTATCTTTGTTTGTTACACTGATTTAAGACACCATTTGCAACTTATAGATATAAAGAAATTACATAATGATCCTCATAAATTTGTTTCGTTTTTAAATAGTAGATAAACATGTATGTATAGCCTCACGCATACGAAGGAGGCAAGACTGTACCTATTCCAACCTGGTTTCTCCAACTATGCTTAAGATCTTAATAGAAAGCGAGCATATTGTCATGTACCGAGCGCATATCCACACTCCGTGCTGCCACTGAAAATATCCTGGCAGGAAAATAATACTTCGTGATCGACCATAAATAGACGGAAACTTATGCCACGGGACCAAGACAATGTAGGTATTCGTATTTTGCATCTTTGTTTTTCATTAGTACTTTATAGGGATATAGTAAGTATTATTATTGACGTTGTTTTGAGTCTAAATGTTCTTTATGACTTTCAAGTTTAATAAGTTCCTCGCGATATTGTATGCCACTAAGTTGGCAAACAAGCTCGTTTGATAGGGAATGGCCAACTTATAGCTTTCGAACGCTTAAAGCAAAGGTATCAATCTGACCACAATCAGACCGTACCTCCTTCATCGTAGTTTAAAAAAGTCAATGTGCTTCTTCAGTGGGCGCAAAGATCACAATGCTGATGGCACTATCTCCTCTTTAAATAGTCTGAAGTAGAGAGCCTCTGTTCTCTAGAGACAAACAATACAAGGCTGTTTATCTGCGATCTACTTACGAGTCTTACGAGCGAAATCTAAGATTACATACGCATCCATCTCGTTGTGGTCTAACTCTTATTAACTTTAATGCAACATTTGTATTAACAGCATAAATGAATAAATAAATGAATAACCCAATTGGCTTACCTAACCTCACCGATCCCCATGCGCCTACGATCGATCCCCATAACGAAAAACCGTAGCGCGGATATCAGCATTTATATAAAAAAGTATTTAAAATCCTGGCCATAGAGCATTCACGCTTATCATATTATTATTGAACACGTAGAGATCAATAAATTGCAAAATTTTAGTTCTTTGTTAACCTTATATATATATTTTAAGCTATACGGAGTAAATGCCGCTCACCTCCGCGGAGCCCACGTGGACATTAAACATGTTCCTATAACGAGTCATAATAACTAACATTTACGTAAAATGCCGTAAAATATTTTATTGTTTAGACCACCGCTGCACCGGCTGTGTTCGAAGCTAAATAGTATTTTCTATTAATATTACAATAGACGTAAGTAAAAATAGAATAAAACAAGCGTCGTAAGAGTCTCGTTTATCTATTATGGCTTTGCTTTTGTATTTCTTGAGCAAATTCATAACATACTTTGTTTTTAAGACCGATGTTATAGGGGCGAACCCATTACCGAATCCGTACAGATACTGCAAATTTCTTAATAAAAACCAATTAATACTTTTACTGGTACCAAGAACGAACCCGAGAATTCACTATCGATCTTCAATATACATACATGTTATAATAGTATATTTATGTATATCCGACTACCTATCCTAGATCCTAACTAGTATTATAAATGCGAATGTAATACTTTGATCTCATTCTGCGTACCAATAATTACCAACCAATAATTAAATTATGTTCGGGTACTTTGAAATAACTACACTTTCGAACATTGAGACAACCACCATCCTAGTCTTCCCGTAAACATGGCTGCTGAAAAGCAACCGAGACGTCGCACAGTGGTCTGAAAATGGAGCTCCATACTCATAGAATCTTAAAGTAAGGAATTCAAAAATAACAATTGTAATGTGACTGGTATGCCTCTCTTGACGTAATATTAACGTATGGATGGTATTAGTAGCTCCACGCATGAGAAAAAAAAGGTTTGGGTTTTTTTGTATGGGAGAAAACACTTAAAGTACAGTTTTTTTAAACTGAATGGAACTGAAGGGCTGGTGCTCATACGAGCTATTCATTATTCATATATATATCACGGCGATCAAGATGACATACAATTCATGCACCTTTAGGTGCCGCTTTGCGCGTAACAAATATTTGAAATATTGAATTTTCGATATGTGATTTTTCAAATCAATGACGTGGTTAAATGAAATTGCCGATCGATTTACTTATAATATTGTTAGTGTATAGCTTGCTAATGACCTTCATGATGGCAGTAATTAAAAACAATATTGGTTTTATACCTTTTTATTTTACACAATTGCATTCCAAGAACTAAGTAACTCATTTGTTAATCACCGAGATTATGTTTGAGTTACAATTAGATACTAGTGATATGAACAATATAAAATGGCCTGAGGTCATGAGGGAAAAGATGACCTCTTCTTTAGTGGCAATAGAGCAGCAACCATGTTCCAGCTCTGACTTTGCTGTGGATGTGGGTGCATCAACATCCTACAGACCGGAGACGTGCAGTGTTGGTACATTAACATCAGTTGTGAGTCCGAGAAAACCATTCACATAGCTGAATCCACTACATAAGAGAAGGAGAGTGGAAGAGCTCCTAACGCATACCACTGAAAGCCTTGCTCATGTAACTGGTTTAAAAGCACAATACAAGGATGTAGCAGACATCATTAGACTGGTCTCGGAGCATCCCGAAGAGGCTACAAGGATAAAGAAATTGTTAAAGCCAAAGAAAACTATGCCTATATATTGCTCTGATAAAGCTTTAGGTATTTTGACCTCATTGAAGCTTTCGAAGTGGCAGTATATAACATTAAGATCTTGTGCAAAAAGGAGAAGGAATACCACTGTACCTTTCTTATACTGCCATCCTTGAGGCGAAGAAGGACTGCTACCCCCCAAAAGATACCATACACATCACGGAAAGAGAAGTAAAAGTAAAGCTCCAAGCAATTTTGGACAAAACTGTGGCTAGGCTTGGAAAATTCCTACGAGTGGAATCATCACTGGATGGCAAAGAGTTGAAACATATGCAATTGGGGCTTCGATGGTGCTTCAGGGCAAAGTTTGTATAAGGAAACTATGGTAGACAAAGACGATTCCAGTATTTTTATGTGTTCTTTTGTCCCTCTGCGCTTAGTTTGTGGCGAAGAAAAGGTATGGGAGAATCCAAAACCGTCTTCCACAATGTTCTGCAGACCAATATATTTTAAATGTATAAACGAAAACAAGTTAAACATCGTAAAAGAGCAGGCTCTGATTGAGGCTGAGATTGCAGCACTGCAGCCATCTATTATGGGAAGCCATACTGTTAAGCACTCGATGCTTATGACCATGATAGATGGCAAAATCACTTCTCAGCTATCAAATACCTCATCGCAGACTTGTGATATATGTAAAGCTACTCCTTCGGAAATTAATAAGTTGGAGAAGATCTCAGAATGAGTTTTCAATAATTTAATAAGTTAATGTCACTACTGCAATATAATATTATATACTTTTTATTAATTTAAGCACTTTTGTCCAGAAAATCGGTTTCAACAGAAATATACAAGTTTGGTTTGTCTACTCTTCATGCTTGGATCGGATGTATGGAGTGCCTACTCCATATTTCATATAGACTGGAGTTTAAAACATGGCAAGCCAGAGAAGCAAGCAGTAAGGAATCATTAAAGAGTAGAAAACAAATCATACAGCAGAAGTTTCGTGATGAAATGGGCCTCCTAGTAAACATCGTCAAACAAGGTGAGATAAAATAACAGTCATAAATTGGTAGCTCTTAAATCAAAATTTGTTTCAAGAAACATTATACATGTATAAGTACCTCTTTTCTGCACAAAGTCAAGTATTTTTGTTTTGTTATAGGTTCGGGAACTACAAATGATGGGAATACAGCTAGGAAATTGTTTAGTGATCCTGCAAAAACTGCAGCTATCACAGGATTAGATTCCGGTTTGATCCGAAGATTTTCAACGCTTTTGCGTGTAGTAGCCAGTGGGGAGCCTATAAATACTGACGCGTTTGCAAACTTTGCACGCCTTACTGCAGAAATGTACGTGGAGCTTTATGGCTGGTATTACATGCCTTCGAGTGTCCACAAACTTTTACTGCATGGTGCTGAAGTTATCAAACACTTGAATATTATGCCCATTGGCAAATTATCTGAAGAGGCAACGGAAGCCAGAAACAAAGATTTCAAACAAATCCGAGAACACCATTCGCGCAAGTTTTGTCGTAAAGCGACAAACGAAGACATTTTCAATGGTCTCCTTGTATCATCAGATCCCTATCTTTCGAGCATAAGACCTGTACTGAGAAAGTCTCGAAAAACAGCTATCACTGATGATAGGAGACCTCTTCTCGTTAGTGAAGATTCAGGTGTAGACAAAGAGAACATTGAATTTGCCGATGTTATTAGTGCGTCAATGTTGGACTCTGATTTAGAGGACTCTGATGAGGGCGAAGATACTCTCTGTTAACAATAGTTTTTATGTGTAAAGAATTTTATTGTAACTAGGGCCCATTCGGCCTGCTAAGGCTGAACTGGTTAATGTTCAATTACCATAATATCTAATTGTAACTCAAACATAATCTCGGTGATTAACAAATGAGTTACTTATTTCTTAGAATGTAATTGTGTAAAAAAAAGGTATAAAATCAATATTGTTTTTAATTACTGCCATCATAAAGGTCATTAGCAAGCTATACACTAACAATAGTATAAGTAAATCGATCGGCAACTTCATTTAACCACGTCATTGATTTGAAAAATCACATACCGAAAATTCTATATTTCAAATATTTGATACGCGCAAAGCGGCACCTAAAGGTGCATGAATTGTATGTCATCTTGATTGCCGTGTACGGTATGCTCGTATGAGCACCAGCCCTTCAGTTCCATTCAGTTTAAAAAAAACTGTACTTTAAGTGTTTTCTCCCATACAAAAAAACCCAAACCTTTTTTTCTCATGCGTGGAGCTACTAATACCATCCATACGTTAATATTACGTCAAGAGAGGCATACCAGACATATTACAATTTTTTTAAAATTTTTTTTTTACGATTCTATGAGTATGGAGCTCCATTTTTAGACCACTGTGCGTCGTGGGAAGTGTAAAAATAAATCTAAATCTAAATCTAAATAGCTTTTATAATTTAAATAGCTGAAATAGAAGTAAACAGTAACTAGCAAAAGTGTTTAACAATAGTAGTTTAAAGTTACAAAATTATGTTAGTAATAATAGTGTTTTATAAAAAATAAACAACGCCATAAAATCCGTATAAAGTTGTTGTGTATTTAATTTCAATATGATGCGCATGTGACTTTGTTTATTTGTTTGTTTGTTACGCTTTCACATCTTAACTACTAGACCGATCATTATGCAATTTCGCATACCTACACGTTGTCAGGGGTACAGAAAAGGACAAAGGTTGTCATCTAAACAAAAAACGCTGTCCCCAATGGATTGCCATTTATTGACATAACCTACAACCCATTAACGCCCAAAATAAATCTGCCGATCAAAAATATTTTTTAATGTTATTTATTGCTTTAATATGGAGTAAATAAAAGGAAAACGAACAAAAAATATGAAATATATATTTGACTCAAAAAATATAGGGGTGTATCTGTCCGAGTACAACGGGCGAATTACATATGAAATTGCCCAAAACAAGCTCTCCCAATACATAACGTATTCACGCATATTATAGATTATAGATTACGAGAAATAAAGCATCGCAGAGGTTTTTCAATGCGCTCCCAATTATGGCCGATATCGTTCGATTTGTATGTTTGATGATAACGTGATTTGACTTTTCATTTTTGTTAGTCGTAAGTATGCGCGTGCTAAAGTTCGTATGAACGATAGTTGTTCCATATATATCGTTACCTCTTGATTATTGCTTAGTAAGACATGAAGCCGCCAAACATTAGAAACAGCCATATCTAAAATTTGTAGAGATAACCCACCATCACCAATTTTTTACTTTTACGGCTACTCGATATAAGTGCCAATTCTGTTGTCACAAAATTCTCTAAACTTAACTAAAAATCACTAAATTTTTTTAGTCCTGTCACTTTTAACGATTTCAGAATACGAAATGTCATTTGAGAGGACTAAACTGATTTTTATTAAGCTTAGAGAATTTTGTGACAACAGAATTGGCACCATAGGCTAATTGGTTGATCCATTTGATCAACTCCTTCCATGACCTTGTTGTAATTTATAAACATCTTAGGAACATTGAAATCAATCTTTTGCTTTCGTACATTACATTATCTTTTCACCTCACCACCTAAAGAATCAATGACATCATAGTTTGATCCTATTGTGACAATGTTATTGTCCTTTCAAATTGTAATTTCGTTTCTTATATCAAAACGTTAGTCAAATTCCGCCCTTGATTTTTTTTCATGTCCTTTGCAGAGGTAACAGGACATTTCTTTGTTCTATTATCCATTATTGTACCTATCGCCCTATAGCTTAAGAGTCACAAATCATGTAATAGTTGATATTTTGTAAAAAAAATTATCCATGTATAGATACGTTAATGGGGAAAAATTTGGAATTTCTCTAGTAAAGTAGTGTACTAATAGTTAATTATCTATTTAAATTCGGAGAGTTAAAGATATATTACCAAAATACTCGTGGCTTACGAACAAAAACAAATGTCTTGTGAATCATACGATGTCATTATTTTAACTGAAACGTGGCTGAATAGTTCTGTAATGAGCACAGAGCTATTTGACGATAGATATATAGTTTATAGGAGGGATAGATGGAGTAAGAAAGATGGAGGAGGGGTTTTGATTGCCATCTCAAAGAAATTAAAATCAAGGCGGATGCGTGTTTGGGAAAGTCGCTGTGAGGACCTTTGGGTTGTTGTTGATGTTACAATTAGTAAAACTATTCGTCAGATAGCTCTTTGTGCGGTATACCTGCCACCCCCAGTACAACGGGTCACGCTAGAGTAATTTACTGAGAATTGCAATGCTGTCTTTGAACAGTGCGGGTTATGCACATGTATAGCAGGTGACTTTAATCTAGGGACTATTGACTGGAGTGTGGCTTGCGATTCTACGAGAGTCTGTTACATGTAGTCTCAATCATATTGTATTAGATTACATGCACTTAAATAAACTCAACCAAATAAATAAAATTCCAAATAAAAGTGGTCGAATACTAGATCTCATATTAACTAATTTGCCTTCCTGCGTTGTTACTGAGCCACCGAACCCATTAAGCAAAATTGATGTACTGCACCCTCCTTTATTGCTCACCACAATCGCTAGCGCAGATGAGAGACTGCCGTATAATAACACTAATAAAAGGCTAAATTATTATAAAGCAGATTACACAAGTATTAGAAAACACTTAGATGAATTAGACTGGACTACGGTGTTAAATGTTACCCAAAATATCGATGAAATGGTCAATATATTTTATAGCAAAATTAAAGAAATAATTAACGTTTGTGTTCCCTTGTGCAATCCTAAACAACTAAATTTCCCGTATGGTTTGACAAACAATTAATAAAAGCTTTAAAGGAGAAAAACAAGATTAGAAAAAGATTTAAAATATACAAAAATCCCATGGATAAAATAGAACTGGCTTTACTTAGTAAACGTTGCTCTTCGCTAGTTACTATTTGTTATAATAATTATCATCACCAAATTGAACGTGAGCTGTATAAAAATCCTAACCGATTATGGTCATACATTAAGCAGAAAAGAGGTGGTTCACTGCCACTACTTATGACAGATGGCACCTCAACAACATCGAACGGTCACAAAGTATGTGAAATATTTGCTGCACATTTCTCCTCTGTTTACGGTGATGGTAATTGTTCTACACAAAACATTATCAGATCGAATAATTTGGCACTTATAAACTATTATAGTCTCCCGTTAACTATACCAGTTATAAAACACGAATGTCCTATAAAAAATATGAAATCGCTGGACCATCACAAAGGCGCTGGTCCTGACGGTATCCCTCCGATCTTTATATCAATGTGTGCACCTCAACTTGCTTTGCCATTGTCACTAATTTATAATAGATCTCTTTCAACTGGTATATTTCCAGACATTTGGAAGCAAACAAAAATTGTACCAATACATAAATGTGATGACAATGATAACGTTATTAATTATAGGCCTATTTCTATCTTGTGTACTTTCGCAAAATTATTTGAATTCTACTTATGTCCCCTTATTTAAAATCACATGAAGCCGTACATTAGCAGCTCACAGCATGGATTTATTAGATCTAGGTCTACTTGTACGAACCTTGTTGCCTTTAGTGATACTCTGGTACAATCAGTTGAGGCAAACAGGCAGGTAGACGTAATATACACGGACTTTAGTAAGGCGTTCGATAAAATACCACACAGAATACTTTTGCATAAATTGGCAGCGTATGGCGTTACTGGCACTCTCCTAGATTGGTTCAAATCATACCTTGGTAATCGTTTTTTCTTTGTAGCAATTGATGGCTTTCAATCGGACATACGCAGAATTAATTCTGGCGTTCCGCAGGGATCGCATCTTGGACCGATTTTATTTAATTTATATATCAACGACATTACTCGATGCTTCCGCTCATCTAATTATTACATGTATGCCGATGATCTCAAGTTTTGTAGAACCATAGAATGTTTAAACGACTCAAAATTGTTACAAGATGACATTAACAGGCTTGTAGATTAGTGCAATGATAACTTTATGAGCTTAAATATAAAAAAATGTTACCATATTAAGTTCACCAGAAAACAGCACCCTTTGCAATCCACATACTGTATTGGACCTGATCCCATCCAAGAAGTGACAGAAATAAAAGACCTGGGGGTGCTGTTTAATGGGAAGCTTACATTTGTGCCTCATATGAAAAACACAATCAAACGAGCGTCAAAAATGTTGGGATTCTTACTCCGAAATGTCAGAGTTTTTCGATCGCATAATACAAAAATCACACTTTACAACTACCTTGTTCGCACTATACTGGAGTATTGTAGTACAGTCTGGCGACCACATTATGCTTGTCACAACCTAAGATTAGAGCGAGTGCAGAAGCGTTTTCTATGGCTCTTGGCCTACACCGCGGGAATAGCTCGTAAGATTAAGCCGTACGACCAAAGGCTCACGCATTTTAAGATGACTTCGTTACAGAAGCGCGGTATTGTAATCGATGCCGTATTTATATTTTAGCTATTGCGAAATAAAATCGATTGCCCTGAACTCTTGAGTAAAATTAAATTTCGAGCTCCCGCTAGCTATCCGCGTGCACCCATAACCCCGCTGTATCCACCACTTCGTAGAACCGTACATGGTGCTAACTCTGCTATACCCCGTCTTTGCAGAACCTTAAATAGCTACTCTGATGTCATAGTCGTGCATGTAGACTCGCTTGCCACATTCCGTAAAAATATTATCAGTGTGATGTAAACTCTAAATTTGCTGTATACTTACATAATTTTTAATATTTAGTGTTATATAATACCTATATTATTAGATTGCATATTAATGTTATAGTTCTTATTTATATATTGCCTGAATTATTATTTACATACATATTGTTTCTAAATTAATTTTCTAAATTTCGCTTTATTAACTTTACGAAATTTGTGCATGCTGTGCTTGCCTGTAAAAGGCTACCATACTATTATGTAATTTAATTATGTAAAAGAAAAGTGTATTAGTATAAGTAGTTGTTGGTAAGCCAAAATAAATAAGAAATAAACCTTTTACAACTCTTGCTCCTAGAGTATTAGAAGATACTTCGTTAGATTTGCCACAATATATGTATGTCGAATGCATAACAGTACGAGTCTGAGCTTGTTGCAGCCCAATTTCGATAGCCGAAATGTCCTTCGTTACACATAATATATTGTTTGGCAGGATGGCAGCTAAAATACCTTATCATGGGTTCAGTTCTACAGTTACGTTCCATGGAAGCCTGAATTCTGGTCTTTTTTAATGGTTTGGCACGATTTGAGAGAGGCTCCTCATCACTGTCATCCCAATTTGAATCATCATCAGCAATTGGAAGAGTTGAACATGTCAGGTTATCGTCATTTCCTTCTTCTTCGTCACTCACTAGTGCAGTTTGTGGTAGTAACAATAACACATCGTATTCAAAATCATTATTATCATCAGCCAGTTCCAATCTTGAATATACATTTTGGCTCATTATAATATGCGAAAATATCTGTAAAATTTTTGTATACTTGTGCCCGTTGTACTCGCCCGGGTACAGTAAATTGAAATGAGCCCTGTCAAAACAATTTAACTAAACGACGTATAATTTGATGAAATGGAATACGACTATTATTATTCATCCAAAACAAACGCAAATATATTTTAATTTATAATTAATATACAATACCATATCTTACCATAACACTTTGGTTCACAATCCGTACTTGTCACTATCAAATTTGACATAAATGTTCATACTACCTCCAAAATAATTATATTATTTTTCTAACATTATCTGAACATTATATAATTATTAAAGGTGACAAAAACAACAGATCGATAATATTGAAATAAGCATTTTTATAGCCGTACCCAGGTGAGTACGGCGGGCGGTAATGGGTTAACGCAAGCAAAAACGCGGGCAAAATTTTGTGATACAAAATTATTATAAATACGAAAGCAATTTTATGTTTTTTACGGCTTAACAGCTGAACCAGAGCTCACCTAGGGTTTCTACAAGTATATCTCTTGCTTTATATTGCCTACGTTAAATTCGTTTTATTTATGTAGCAATTATCTTCTCTAATAGGGTACCTACTACTACTATTAAAGTACATTCGTAGAATGTCATTACACAAATATTATCGACTTGATTTTCTTCGTGGTGTCACTCACGTAAATGTAGATTAGGTTATGTTAGTAGCAGTACCTACTTTTCTAGATACCCTATGTTATTTTCTGTTCCCCCGACAGCAAACTCACATTCGCATGTTTAATATTCATACATGCAGACATAGATTCACGCCTGTTTCCCAGAGGGGTAGGCAGATTACGGATTTCCATTTGCTGCGATCCCGACACACTTCTCTGGCTTCATTCACTTTCATCACATTCCTCATACACGCTCGTCGGTTCAAGGAGCTCTTAACCTGGCCTTTGTCCAGAACGCCTCCGATCTGATCGAGAAACGTTCGTCTAGGTTTTCCTCTGGAAAACAAACATTTTTAATATAAGTTAGGATAATTATAAGAATTTATTAAGTAGTTCAGTAAGTAAAACAAATATCCTGCAAATATGAACACTTTAACATTATTTACTATTCCTCAAAGAACAAACCCGGTTATTAATAATATTTACGTCGAACGGAAATCGCCAGCGCATCTTAGTTTCGTTGAGGTGTTCTCTTATAAACATTGTGCACAACAAGGGCGCAGCGCACAAAACACGCGCACGCGAACTTGACATTGTCTATTCTCGCGCCGGAAGCACACCCGACTGCAACGGAAATGGGCGCCCTTCAAAGGGGTAACATTGTTTCCGAGAAAGGCGTTAGGGACAAACAAACAGTTTTGGACGTACGGTTAATTTTGTACAAGTTGCGCTTTCCGTCTGAAGTAAACAGAGACATTGTTGCACGAAGTTCAGCTGAAATAAATGGGAAAGGTTATTTTTATTTGTAGCTATACCGTTTTAAAAGCAGCATGCACCGTGTAAGAAAAAGTTAGAGTAGTCAAGACATAATTATTAAAAAATATAACATATTACATTTTACTTGCAATGTTAATACTTATTAGGCACCAAATATTTATAATAGGTATGTATATCAAAGGGCGGGGGCGCATTTAACGAATGCATGCTGTTATTGACTTTAATATTGTTTACAGAAAGATACAATAATTGCCCGACTCCGATATTGAGTTTGCGTTTTTTCACGTCATCTTGAAGTTCCGGTCACTTCAAGATTACGTAAAAAAACGCAATCTTACGCCGTGGAACCAATAACGCACACAGTTAAATTAGAATCAATAACTTTCATTTTTATTATTATCCATCTTTAAAATAGAATAATTCCTGTGTCTGGGCACTTTAACCTTTCAACCAATGCTAGGACGCCGCGCCGGCACCCGAGCTCAACCAGACTATTTAAAACGTAAATCTTGTTATATGATAGTCTTCTTTTGTTTGATGTGTATATGTAGCTTTTTTGTATTTTCGTATTTTTGATAACTGGATTGGTTGAGAGATTAAAACATTTAAACAAAGTACACCCAGCCAATGGATTAGACAAATGTTTGTCCCGTGTGGGGATCGTATCGTATATATGTCTATGGCTTATGTACTTATAAAATAATTACGATTTAAGACAAATGCAAACAGCTATTTGTTGGCAAATAAGCATATTTATATAGTAACTAGCTTTTGCCCGCGGCTTCGCTCGCGTTAATTTAGAATTTGACAATCAATTCGGGTTGTACTCTGCTTGTAATAATAAAATTCAATCATGATTCGAAAGACACGTGGCGCCATCTATTATTATCATTAGAACGTTATTGTTGTTTTCCTCGGGAACAGTAATTTTTTACCAGATGAAAGGTAGCCTATGTCCGTTTCTCTACACCTGACAATGTATAAGCAAAATTTAGAATGATCGGTTCAGTGGTTTAGGCGTGAAAAGGTAACAAACAAACAAACAAACGAATTCATTTTCGCTTTTATAATAATAGTTAGGATTATAGCACCTTATACATAGTATAGGGTAGTTGACTCACGGTTTTTTATTATTTAGTTCAAATAAACGAAGCAGTGATAGCCTTATGGGCGACTGTTGGACTGCTACGCAGAGGTCTCGAGTTCGATCCCAGAGTATTAAATAGTTACCTGATCATCACTCGCTTTAACGATGAAGGAAAACATCGTGAGGAAACCTGTATGTCTAAGAGTTCTACATAATGTTCTCTAGGATATGTAAAGTCCGTTAACCCGCACTGCGCCAGCGTGGTGGACTATGGCCTAAACCTTCTCACATTGAGAAGAGGCCCGTGCCTAGCAATGGGACAGTTTAATACAGGGCTGGCTCTGAATTACAAGATTTTTAACCGACTTCAAAAAAAAGGAGACGGTTCTCAATTCGACTGTATGTTTTTTTTCTGTGTACCTCATAACTTTTTTCTAGATGAACCGATTTTGATTATTATTTTTTATTTGAACGCCGGTGCTTTCCATTTGGTCCCATTTAAGTTTGATTAAGATCTGACCATTAGTTTTCGAGTTATCCTTAATAATGCGTATTTGGTTGACTTCGGATACATTGGTGATGTTCTCATTTTTGACAACAACAAAATAAACAAACAGTAGGATGGTTTGGAAGCCCCTCGTAGTGTTTCGAGGTAGCCCCATTCTAATTTGGTGATGTTCTTATATAAATCTTCGGTACTTCTTAGTGCATTTTTTGTTTTGGAATATTCTTTCGTGAAGTCGGTTTTCTTTTTGTTAAAATTTTTCCCCGATAAAATGCGAGTTTGTATCATAACATGTTATATAGAACTATTTCTTTGTGTCCATGATATTCAAAGACGGAAATTAAATGAAAATGTATAATAATAATTATTATTATTATTAGTATGAAATGATAGAGTGTAACAGTTTAGTCTTGACAAAATTATTTAATACTAGCTGCCTCGGGTACAGTACTTTTTGTCTAGATAAAACTTCTGGCAAAGTGCATGCGACATGTCATGATGATCGGTCGAATAGTTAAGGGGACACCGCGAAACGCGACGCCCGTACTCATTGACACGCATTGTGTATCAATCGTTAAAGAGCGGTCATAAGGTCTAAAATTGCGATGCGCCCGCAATGATCGAGAGCGCTTAGAAATTGTTTGTTAAAATCTTAAAATATTATTTAAAAATGATTGGTTTTAGTTATGGAAATAATGAGCAAATTACTAAACTTAGTAATTTGAGTAATTACTAAGCATAATGATAGTGTAACTTCCTTGTAATTTCAAAAATAGTAATTTCTCAGAGGTGTTTTCGAAAATAATTATGATCGAGCCAAAATCACAATATCGTGTTTTTGAGCTAGGAAATTCTAGTTAAAGACATCAATTTACCTATATCAAAATTCTAGATTAATTCGTCTCCTCATAGTCCTATAGGTACTATTCGATGAAAGTTAGTGCATTTTTTCAGTGTATCCTCTTAAGGCGTGAAAAGGAAACAAACAAACTCGCATTCACATTTATTTTTATCTATAATATAATAAGGTTCTGGCATTTCAAATTTGGTAGTAATTGTCAAATGATAGAAAAAAGATGCACGATACAAACTGTGACGGAGACGCTATTTAAATGCAGCTATCCGAGGGAGATAGCTAGACATCCCCACATTTTCTTATATCCAAATTTGAAATACTGTAGTCTAGGTATGCTTCCAATACGAACGGTAGTTTTACGTATTGCCATGTAAAAAATCTGAGCTAGCATGCATTTACGCTGTATCACGACCAGTGCAAATATTTTTAATAAATGCGATGGGCGTTCTCTTATAATTAGTGGACAATTCTTTTTAATAGGTATATTATAATGGGATTAAATATAATGACCATCAAAAATACTTATTGCACAGCATAACGCCTCAAATCACTGCATTCCGTCTCGGAAGGGTTAGGTTATGTTAGGTTCCTTCTTAAACCCACCTAAAAATAGGAGCCCCACGAAGCGGGGCTCCGGCGACTTAGTTTGATCTCATTAAATATATTTTGATGTGCAATTAGTATTTTTGGTAAGCATATTTTGCTGTGCAATTAGTATTTTTTTGCTGTGCAGTTAAATACTACCACATAATAATTGCAGTTACAAATGATAAATATTATTATTATTTATTGAAAATTGTTTCAAAGGGAAAACTCTTGTAAGGACGCACTACCGGTGCGAAGCCGCTTGGACCCTTTTAAAAATAAAAAATCGGTAATGTCTAAGGTCGATCAGCGACGACCCCTTTTTATGGTAACCAGGACTGTAGTCTCTGTTGTCCTATGTTATATCGGTCCCTACCCTTATCTACCCATTATGGACAAAACCTTGAAGGAATAAATAATACACCCGCTAAACAACTTTCTTCCCGCCATAATCACTAACATCCCATAATAAATAACCCAATTAAATTAATTAACTCATCTCCAAAATCTCGCGCAGTCGTGGGATATACCAAAAACAGATGATCACCATTATTTTAAATAATACCATGGTATTGTGAGTTGAACAGAGAGCACAGATGCCGGAGATCCGGCGAAGCATCTGCCCGTGATTCCCACAAAGCGGCGATTTTTTTTTATATACTTGATTTTTGTATACCTCATTTTGTTTTAATACGGAAGTGAGGAAGTAAATTTTTATATTTTTCAAGAACTCGTACTTGACTTTATGAAAATACCTGCCTCGTATGTATGGTGGTTAGAAACGTCTTTTAGGTAATTTAGAATCAGTCACCACCGAAACAACATAATATTAGACAAGTTATCTTATATTATATTAAGTATGTGTACAAATCGCGAAAGTCTCAAATCGTTTACTTGCCATATACTTCTTTTATCAGTGTTGTGGTAGGTAATGTCAATTTGAATTAGCTTATTCAGCCGCCAAAAATATTCTCTCAAAAACTGCAACTGCAAACCATGAATCGTCTGTAATAGATGCATAAGCCATAACATGAACTTCAAACGTTTTCTTTCTTTATTATTTTTCACGCTCATTTAGGTACGGAATCCGAAATAATTTTTCATTTTTTTATTGATACGTTCGCAGTACAAGTAATCTGTAACACAGGTCTACCTAGTATAGATACCAGTCTCTTATACAGATTCAACTCACATCCTTACTTTTATAACTACTTATAGATTAAGGACTGATCTTTTGTAAACCATTACTGTGTGAGAGAAAAATAAATAAATTATTATTATTTTATAGATAATTGTAAAATATTTTCATATGTATGTAACATCCTGAACTTTGCTATGATTTTTACTATCACTTTATATATGGCATATACTTAAATATAACCGCGTACATACTTTTTGATATACGCAGTAGGTACGTGGTTTACCGGATACATAGACGGATACACTAATTATTTACACCTGTCATAATCACCATGAATAATTCCAATTAAAACATACAACGCAAACATCAACACAACAATCGACATAGACCTTAAAACTAATGTTTATAACATACATTATTTACAATGCTGCATATTTCAACACAAAAGCCACTAAAAATGAATTATGTTGACCTCGGACAAACCGCAGTCTGCACCATGCATGGGCGTGATTCGATGCGCTAAAAACGTCTTTATTTAAAAACCGAATATTAGGTACACGTTGCACAGGTGGCAAATCTCTAGTTCCCACAGAGCATAATAGTGTTTTTTTAATAATAGGCAAAAGTGGCATCTTGCCTCTCACACTATCGAAAAAAAATAATGAGGTTAGAGATGGTGTCGATGAAATTTATCGACAGATGTTTATTTATTGGTGCAGAATTTCATTGATTATTATGTGGTGCTGTGAAATTTACAGAGTTGTGATCCAGTTTTAGTTTAAAGTTTTGATATCTGTTGAGGTATATAATAAACATACCTAATATAAATAACATAATGGTTTTTACATATTCATAGCTATACTATAAATGCATTGATAGTTATACTTATACTTATATTAATCATAATTTTAAACTACTTAGTGCACACCATAGTACACTATGGTGTACACTAAGTAGTTTAAAATTACTATATCTATAATTGTGAATCTAAAATGTGTGATATTATGTCAATCACTTAAAAAGGTACTCAGAAAAAAGGTATACATTAGGCAAACATTCCAATAATTATAAAAAAGACTGTTTGAATGTAATTTGAATATTATACAAACTTACCACTCAAACAATTCGGATAGTAGCTTGCAATAGTTGAAACGCATAGTTAATGTTCGCAGCTCACAGCACAGACCAGCACACAATTTTCAAATTCTTTGCCGTAATACACATTCAATTATTTAAAAAAAATTCGCATGCGAGATCACCGTAACATTTTCAAATGTGTGTGGAATCTATCAATTTTCTAACAACTGTGGACTAAGCCAGACTTTTCTGTTTTAGTAATTCTCTACTGGAAAATTTATAGGTTCGAGACCACTGGTACTGAATATCGAATATGCAAGTTTTTACAAGTACCAGTCGCTGAGCTTCTTATAATATTATCTGCCTACATTGATACGTGAAGTCAAGCCAACATTTTAGTTCTTCACTATCGAAAGCAAATAAATTTTTGTGGACCCCCGCTTACGAATTGTGAACCCCCATTTTTATGTCACGCCAACGTAGACCTCCGTCGTGTCTCCCGTGGACCCCTGGGGGTCCACCTAGACCACTTTGGGAACTAAGGGACTAAACCTATCGCCTATACATATAGAAACCAGTTAATTAACCAGAATTATTATTATTAGGTACATATAATTGTGACAGAAACTAACACAGAAATTGTTTAAATACGGATTTTATTGCGGTTGATTCTAAAAACTGTTGACTAGTTCGAAGTAATATTTACACTTTCCACGACGCGCACGTTTTGGTTGCTTTTAGCAGCCACGGCGAAACTAAGATAGCGGTCGTCTCATTGCATTCAAGTATATTTATTTCAAAGTACTCGAACATAATTAAATTTTTGATGTTTCTATTTACGCAGATTGACCTTATTCTATATCTAGTATCATGATTCATGAACTACATATTTCTTTTAAAGTTTTTAAATAATTGGCAATGAAATCCGTATCTATTAATTTAAGTGTAACATTTGCGTAAATGTAAGACAACAGTTGACACTATAACGTCATCGATACAGTCGACACTCGATAGATAGCATCTCTACGTTCCGATATGTAACACTGTTCCGCGGTCCCATACATTATGACGGTAGTTGTGCGACGAAACGAGAACGTAGACACAATAGCATACACGGAAAACTTTAATGAAATAATGATCTAGGAACACGAACCGGCCGGGAAAATATACAGTAGGTACATATTACTTGCGTAATTATGCTTCGAGCGCCCACTACGGTATTGTCTTGTCAAGTTATAAGGCTGAAGTCTACCTGTTTCGCAATTTATGGGAATTATAATGTCCGCAAGTGGAGCAAAGAATCCTTGTTTGTAAAATATTAGGTATCTATTGGTATCTAGTTTTGTGCTTTGTCTAACTTTATTATTGAGTTAATATGTACGTAGGTACTTGTACATATTTATTAACTCAATAATCTGTATCATGTTTGATATTTACAATTGTAATCTCGTTTATTGCAAGTTCTTATTATTGATGCATCTGATTGTTCATAGTTTGCGACTAGTCTTGAAGGTATAGGCACATTTTTAATTTAAAGACAATGTCTTTTAAAATAATTTGCTACCTTTTTGTGTGCCTACGAGATTTTTAAAGCCCGGCTTGTCGTTATCACGAAATACCTACCATTTCCATAATTTCAATAAAAAGTACTTGCCCGATACACATCAAAGGTTTTTATTTGATTATAATATATATATATAAATATTATATTAATAAATAATAATATAAATATTAATATATTTAAATTAATATACCAAGTATATGGAAACGTATGCATATTTTGTCTGTCTCAACCTCAACTCTTACGTTTAGACAATACGTAATAATTTCTAGCTTACTAAACACTAGGTAATGTTCCATACATTGGCAACCATGCCAGGCATTGGCTAGATAATAGCTAATAGCCAAGGCATATTTGTTAACTTTATTAACCTAATTTGATGTTTTCTTATTTTATCAGAAGCTCGAGAGCACAATAACTCGCTTAAGCCTCATCACAATTTCATTACACGATAGAAAAGTGTTATAGAGAAACAGCTTTATTTTATTTTTGTTTCTATTAATATGAGGTTACATATGTATACAGCAATTAGTTAACATTATTACTATACGTCCAAGAAGTGGGAGCCTGGTGATCTGTAACACAGGTTTTTCTACTATAGACACCAGTTTCGCCACACAGGATTGAGAATTTGTTATATTTGTACTGTGTTATCTTATGTATACTTACCTACCGTATTACCTTTGTGAAAGAGAGAAATAAATACTTATTATTATTATTATTATAAATAGGTAACCTATGATAATCTTATAAGAAAACATCGTTCAAACTACCTATAGGTACGCCCAAAAGTTTGCCAACAGAAACTCTTTAACTGCGGTGGATAAACTAATAACTCATATACCTCTCGGTCTCAGAATACCTACGAGTATAACTAACAGAGTGAAAGTTTATAAAGCAATTGCCATTATTGCTAATTTCGCTCTATAGTAACAGATTCACACGAGTAACCGAACACCGTAAATCGTTTCTCGCTAACGGATCGATGAATCGGTCGAAGGTGACACTTATTTCAATGAAGACAATAAACGATAAGATTGCTAACAATTAATGTCTCGTTGACGATGACTCATGATCATTGAGCAAGGATCGGTACCTACTTAATCAAGTCCCCGATATCAATAACTACCTACTCTTTCTTTATACGAGACATCTACCGCTATAGAAATAATATCTGCCGTGACTGCCGTGAGGGACTTTACTAACATTACATTACAGAAAGCCCTATCAAAGGGAAATAATATTGATGTAGCTGCTAGCTATTTTGAACTCCTGTCGAAATATAAAATTAAATATAAGAAAGAATGAAAATAATACTTTAATGAAAGATCATTAACTAAAGGCATTTGGTATAAAATTGTACAAAGTGAACCTCCTCATAATCCTTGGTTTGCCAATACCACTCTTAATAGGAAATATATAGTAATAGCTCACAGACTTCGTTCTGGACATGCCTCACTCAACAGGTTTCGACATCTCATGGAGAAAAATGCCAGCCCGAATTGCACAGAGTGCGGCACTCACGACGATGTTCATCACCTGTTGGTGGAGTGCGTCAGAACCCAGGAGCTAAGAACTATTATGCTTCAATCTCTTGAAATGCATGATGGATGTTGGTGCCTTCATAAGTATTTTAGCTGAGCCCCTTTCTAAAGCAGCTATTTTAGTTTATAATTAAATAGATAAGGTTGACTTAAGGTAGAATATGAATAGATATTAAGTTTAGGGTATGATGGAGCTGACATGGCCGTGTGTGGCTAAAAACCCTCAACCAAAATTTGAATAAAAACAATAAAAAACACAACATTGAAACATCCAGACACATCTAACATGGTACCTATGTTGGACGACAGGACTGCCTGAAGCCAAAGCCCCAACTCCCACTCCCCACAGCCAGCAAGCGGGCACGTTCAGCAGCACAGAATGATATATTTATGAGATTTTCATAAATACATAACATATGAGCATAACGACCCATCCCACTGTTTCTGTGAGAGTCGGTTTTCGAGTAAATTAGTGCTTGGGCAAGCAAGTCTCCAAGCATTCACTGCATCGGTCATGCACAGCACTTCAGAATTGACCAGTGCAGGTGCCAAGATTTTCCTGGTCAATTCCTTTGTGCTATAGACCGAAGACAGGAACGCTGGTAGACTTATATCAGTAATTTTTCAAATGCCAAGGCCGCCCAAGCGAACTGGGAAACGCACTTGTCGATGGCCACATTTAAAATTTTAATTGGAGTGTTCTGTATAATTTTTATCAATTTTTTCTAAAAGTGTCAATGTTTCTAAAAGTGACTATTGACTATAATTAAAGTGAATCGTACGCTCTCTCTATCGTATTATAATTTTTTTTGGAATTTTCTTTTTTTTTTGCTCTTCAAAATGACCGGACTCCACCTGATGGTAAGCAGTCGTGTGGTCTAAGAGCAGTGGCCTCCACACCGCCCTCATAGCAGCCGAGGCGATGTTGAGGTCTCTGACGGCCTGAGAAGGTGCTTTTTCACGCCCCGCTTAAAGGACCCAGGATTGAGGGAAGAAGGAAACACGTGCCTTGGCAGAGAATTCTATGCCTTGGTCGTTCGGCAGAGGTATGAGAACCCAAACTTGTTGGTACGCGCTCTAATCGACTCTACCGTGTAAGGATGGCATCTGAGCCCAGCACGCGTTGTTCTGGATAGGAAAGGGGAGGGCGGGATAAGGTGGAATAACTCTTCAGGGCACTCCCCGTGGTATATTCTGTAAAAACATGCCAATGAGGCAATGTCCCTACGGAGTTGCAGAGGTTCCAGTGAACTCGTGACCTCTGGATCTCCGATGATACGGATAGCCCGCCGCTGTAACCGGTCGAGAGCATCCAGCAAGTACTGCGCGGATATTTTGGGAATTTATACCCGGTTTATTCCGAAACGGGAATTTACCTGGGTATTTACCCGTCGGGTATTTACCCACCCGTCCGCGGCGCGTTGCTCTTTTTTCCTAGTGCCCCTTTTTGTCCCTCTAGCAAGTCAAACGATGCACGATATGTTTGTTAAAAAGCCGTCCTGTGCTCCACGAAACATGAAAAAAGGATATAAATGTATATGTATGTACACACAGCAACACATCAACCTAGACTGTTTGGACTTTAAACTATTAGAAGTTGAACGCTGCGAATCGTGCGACAGTACGTTATATTTCTGTTACGCTCTATCCACTATCCTTACCACATCGACACTTACATCGACACCACTATGCACTGTACCTTTCCGACAATTCTTTATTTTGTATGTAGCGTAGTTATGCATATATAGGATGTCTAACTTGATGTGTAGCCGTGTGTCCTATATTGAAATGAAATCTTAGGCGCCATCACTAAGTTCCTTTGGCTTTATAAAATAAGATCACTATCCAACGGCATTAGTGCGAGAGTTCTCACAGGCGCTCCGCATTTTCAATATCTATGTAATACGGGTAAATAACTCCAAATTTGACACAACTACACTGTGCTGTAACTTCTTTGCAGCTACACATAGATCCGTTGCAACATAACTGCATGACAGAAATACATTTCTTTGTTTAAAGTATTGTTAAGGAAATGTATGTACTTGATACAGTATTCATTTCCTAACTAAAACTAGGGTTACCAACGTTTATTTTTATTTAACCCATTAACCGCCAAAATAAAAATAATAGTGATATTTTTACGAAACATTTATTTTATTGTTGTTTACAAACAAAATAAGCAATAAAAAACGAAAAAGAAATATAATAATAATTAGGCTCCCTAAGGGGAGGGTGTACTTAATTGGGTACAGCGGCGTATTACAGGTGACATTTTTCAAAACATTTCTTTCCAACACACAATGTTCTGAGACACTTTTTACATTGCCAGCACACTCTTGCGTGTCATAAAACGCATCTTAACGGGTTTTGAAACTTCTGAGAATAGTGTCCTACTCCATCTTGAGGCAAGCTTGGGATCAATGAAGAAGGTCGAGCCCTATGTTAAGTTTTCTGGCGTAAGTGGTACCTTGCAATGGAGCAGCGAAACATTAGTTGATCCATGCTATTACTGTGACTCATTACATGTAAACGCCAAGGGTTTGAAAAGGCCATACCCAACATGTAGGTAAATAAAACCCACCACTACTTCTTTCCATGTTTGGCAATTCTATAAAGCGAAACCGACTGATCGTAAGTCTGAAATAGTTTTGGTATATTGAGATCAGTCTTTACACGTTGTACAGGAGTCTCGTGCATAACACCCCGCTGAAGAAATTTATTCATTAGAATATTAGCTAACATTTTGTCCCTGGTATTACTTGTTTCGTTGTTGTTTGTCAAATCAAGAGTCCAGTTCACACGAATGTCTATTATTGTTTTGATTAGCATATAAAATTGTGTTTGTAAGTATTAGACTACAATATCTTCTTCATCAAAAAATCCTTCAAATATTTGTACTGGGTGAGATCGCCAAGCTGTTCTTTTCCCACTGCCAGTTTCCCTAGCACATAGTTTTATCTTCAATTGTAGAAGAGTATCTTCAATTGTAGAAGAGTATGCTGGCGAGCACTTACGCCACACTGGCTGGTCTGGTTGATGACGATTTTGCTTTACCTTTTTAGCTAGTGGTTCATCATTGCTTCTGTCGTCGTCACATTGAATGTCCTTGTTGCTTCTAAAAACATCTGTATTACCAAGCACATCCCGTGGCAAAGATGCGGTTACCATGTCGTCTTTGGCACATCTTCATGCGTCACCGCCAGGTCGAAATCGCGAACTGCTTCCTCTAAGCCGTTATAATAATTAGAAACATTAAAATGTTTCAAACGAATTATTGAAGAAACCTAAAACAAAGCATGCAATCTTTACATGGATTCGGCCGTTGTACCCAACTAGGTACAGTACTGTTTGAATCACAATTTCTTTACAGATATAAGTTGTACAATGTTTGAATAGTATTTATTTTATAAGTAAATATGTAAACTACAAAAATAAAACATATATAAAATAAAAACGTCAAAGGCAAACCCAAAAAATAATAAAATGTGTACTTACCTGGTTAAGTGGTTATACTACTAAAACAGAATCCACACAGTGACAAATATTATAAAAATACCGAAATAAACGGTTATTACTTCGGTCCACTATCTACCTTCTATTACAATGAGCGCAAAAAATAAACTATATCTTAACTAATTGGGTAACTACCCTCAATTGTTTTGCTGTACACAATCAGGTACAGCGGCGCCAAATGGGTTAAAATAGTTTCGAAATATGTAAGTAAATAAAGCATTAAAGTGGACAATAAAAATATTAAAAATATATCTATACTAATATTATAAAGCTGAAGAGTTTGTTTGTTTGAACGCGCTAATCACAGTAACTACTGTTCGATTTGAAAAATTATTTTAGTGTTGGGTAGCCTATTTATCGAGGAAGGCTATATAACATCACGCTACGACCCACGGGAGCGGTGCAGTAACGATAAACGCGGGTGAAACCGCGGGAACATCTAGTTAATTATAAAATGACTTTGGTGTCTTAGCTAGTGTTATTTTTCTACATATTAATTATAGTGAGGCTGCCCAGTTTAACTCAAATCTTGAAGCTGAAATAAAGTATATTTGCAAACTGTACATATTAACTTTTAAATATACAAAGTAGGTAAAGCCAAACCTAAAATTACATATATTATGGTATTTTACTCTACAATTGGCAACCCTATGTAAAACAGTATACATAGCAAGTGTCAAGATTATGTATTCCAGAAATTAAAAACAATGTTAGGTAACAAAACATTTATTCTTGTGATTGATGACCATGTCTTTAACACTATGCTTTAACATAGTGCAATAATGTAACTGTACTAACACTGTCTTTCACTTTGGTAGTGTCAAAAATATATAATAATTTTGTACTATAAAATTATTTACTTACAACTATAAAATTATTTACTTACAACTATAAAATCACAATGTATTTCTAAGAAACAAATCACTTTTATTTCTAACCTTAAAACAATATTCATACCTTGTATGACTTGCTAAAATTTGCTATTTCATGTTTAAACATATCATATAACACAGAACATAATCTAAATAAAGGTAAGCCGACAACAGTGAAGTAGTCCCCGTCAACTTTTTCCACAAATGTTCCTCCCACTCCTTGTATTCCATAGCCGCCAGCTTTATCCATAGGTTCTCCAGTTGCTATATATCCTCTTATCTGTTGCTCATCCATTTTGCCAAAGAATACATCAGTTTTTTCTGTAAATTTTATAACCTTTTCATGTGCTTTTACAACCACACCAGTGTATACTGTGTGACCTTTGCCTGAAAGACTAAAAGAAAATAAATTTTATTATGTGGACCAACATCAGCAATTGGCAGAATTTAAATTATCATACTATGCAAAATATCAATCAATTAATTTATTATTTTATTATAATTGTTATTTCTTTCAGCTATCAAATAGTTTAGCAAGTACTAGCACCCTGCCCTGGCTTCGCACGGGTAGTACAACACCTTACCAAATTATACACCTAAATCTTCCTCATAAATCACTCTATCAATTGGTGAAAGCCACATGAAAAGATGTTTTTGAGCTTATTGCGAACAGTCAAACATAACATGACACTTACTTTGATTTATAATAAGTAGTGTTAGTGATGTATAATGTAAAATATTAATTACAATATGTATCTACATGAATACATATTTATTTAATTGCAAGTGGACCAACTGACCATTATACTTATAAAAATTATAATGATTACCATTTATTTAATCATTTCATAAAAAATATTGTTTACTAACCGTGAAAGCATTTCAAATGCCTCAGCTGCTGAGGTTGGTTTACCGAACATCTCTTTACCCAAAGTGACCATGGTGTCGGCACCTATCACAACATCCGGCGCATTTCCTTCTTTTATTAGTCTCTCTTCCACCTCTAACACTTTTTGTAAAGCAGTCTCTTCTACAAAGTCTGAGAAACTATTAAACTTCTTAGGGTCTAAATTCTCTTCAAATAATGATGCACATAGACCAACTTTAAGACCCTATAAAAGAAAATGTATGGATAAAGGTCTATTTTCTATCATGTAATGCTAGGTTATGTATCGTGTAGCATCAGCTGTATAAGCTGTATTTGTATTCATATCGCAATCATTTAAATGCGACTCTACTTACAATGTTTTCAAGTAATTCTTTTCTCCTCGGCGAACCACTGGCCAAAATAATTCTTTTCTGCATTAAAATATGCATCACCGGTTGCAACATTTTTAAATTATTTAATAAAGAACAAACCGATTTGTTTTAAATGGTGAAAATAGTGAACATATATAGAAAGGAATTGAAAATACTAGATTTTAAAACTATGTTTATACAATTTTATCCCAGTTAAAACACGTTTTAGTGTTTGTGTTTATGCAACTGTATGACATTGACGACTGTACGTACGTACGTCCATGCAGTTTGACATTCATCCTAGGCATGTCAAACAGGTAACAGATTACAGGATCAAGGTAAAGGTGGGTTTAGACCAAACGAACAAAGAGCTAGAGCTAGAACAAGATAAGTTTAGATTCTTTAGATAAGTTTATTACTTCATAAGAAAAACACTTAATCTAAGTACAAAACTAGGGCTTAAGGAATACATAAGAAACTGGAGACCCTGACTTCTAAACTAGGTATGGACCTGTATCTTAGAAGCCAGTGCTAACTTCTGATAGTAACATTAATATAAGCCTCACAAATGGTTACAATCATTGATATTCTCATAAATAGTGAGAAAATACTAAGTACAAAATAGGGCTAGGGAAGATGGAGAAAACTATATTTCTTTATTGTATAGAAGGAATACAAAATCTGCAAGTGTCTGCTTAATAAAGTGTGAGATTTATAATTAATTGTTGTGTGTCGTGTGTGTGTATGTGTTTGTGTGTTTATGTGTGTTGGTGGATGTTTATAAGGATGTTTGAGTGTGTATATAAATAAATAAGACCATTCTTTTTTGATCTTTTAGTGTAAACGAAAGCTCGTTTTCAGCGTTTGCACCAAAATATTAACGAGCAATAATGAGAACCAAAACTAAAATTCTTGCACAATAGATGTTTAGATCAGCCGAACGAATGCTCATTGCTCATAAGTATGTATTCAAATCGCTAGAACACAAGAACACTTTGATGAGACCGCTCGGGGGAGCGAGCCATAGATTAATATGGAGCGAGCACTTCCAAACACATAAGAACGCTCTAATCTACTGTTCGCGCGCTCTAGTGCCGTTTAACGTTTAACATTCTTAGAATATTCCATAGAATCTATGCGAGCTGGATAGAACAACGAAGGAATGTTCTGTCTCTGTTTACACTAATAGAATTTGACGGAGAGGGGAAAGAATGAGCATTTGCTCGTCTGATATAAATCATAATATTTACTAGTCCATGGATATAAATCGGCCTTATGGGGAAAGCCATAAATTTTATTTTCTAGTAATAATACTGTAGTACATATAATATTTTAGTAAAAACACTACACTATATCGATTATGGAGTTGAAATTGCTATATAATATAATATTGCATTATAAATAATCGATTATATAGATGCAAAGAATCAATTAAATGATGGGGCAGAAAACAAAAAAATATTTTAACTTGTTTTTAGCTTGCACATCTCATTACTTCTTTTTCAACAGCTCTTTGATAGACGTGAGACTACTTTGTATATTTCATAAAAATCAGATAATAATAAATCGACTAAAAAAATCGTAGACAATATACTATAAGTAGAATTTGACACTGTTACAGAAACGAAGCTTTCACTAAGCGTAAGCTACAAAAAAAATTTATCCATAGTCTATGGTGTTGCACAGTTGTCTTTTCATGAGGTTGAGTACCATTTTCAGCTTTACGATAAAAATACAACCAAAATAGGTGATGGAAACATAATTCATTTAAAATGAAGTCGATTATGGCTTATGTGCGAAGTCTTATAGGTCTAGGTGACGAACGTCCACCGGTAAGAACAAGCTTCAAAAGAGACAGGTATGACATTACATGTTTACAACATTAGTCTGTTATGGCGGCAAAGTCGGTGTAAAATCGTTTATATGAGCCTGAAATAGGCGGCACATCATGTTTAAAATACCCCTGAAGGCTGCATCAAAATTTTGGAAGTGGGTTCCTATGATAAACCATGAAAAAGCTTACGCGGAAAGAAGCTATACACGTTTTTATTGTGTTCCAGGGAGGACGATGAATTCTCATCTGACGATGATACACCTGCCCTCAAAAAGCTTAGGCAATTGAAGAAAACAAGTTTTCCTGACATAATGTCATCTAACGGTATGTATGTGACGCTTTTGATACGTAAACATGGGTTTTATAAGTGAAGTAACCTAGACTGTTAGCTTACCTGCGTAGCCACACTGTTTACTATATTGAAATGCGGTATCCTGCTTCAAAATGAGTCACTTGTAAAAAAAATGTTATGTTGACATTATAAAGTATCGAAGTGTTAAAAGTAGTAAAGGACTTTGAGACTAGACAACAAAACTATGGGTATGTATAAACTTTTAAATATATACTGTACTCTATCACTGTTTTTGTTCACTTAGAATTGACGAATGTGTAATTCGTTTGTTTTGTAGTAAATATACATATTAATCTAAATATATTTACAATTTATTTTTATGGTGAACTATGACAACAAGTGTATCTTATAATTTATACTCATGCTGTGTAGGCAGGAAATCCCATAATTTTATACAAAATTATACCAAATATTAATTCACTTAACAAGAGTAATTTGATGCCTGAGATATTATACACATTTAGTAGAAATTATAGACTCATAAATCCTCTAAAATCAAGTTAATTCATTTGAATACCACAGTTACTTATGGTTTCAGAATAAGGCAAGGCATATAATGTTTTTAGTAGTGTATTGAGGAAAATCTATCTGGTGCACTCTTTATTCTTCAAATTTAATACACTATGTAATGCATGTCATGAATGAGTTCAGCTAAACATACTGAAGGCATGCATGCTAGTGTATCATCTTTTATAAAACATTTCTAATAAGGCAAAATGCTTTTAGACTAATATAAAGTTACAATTTATGCCACAGTTAAGTTTCCTTCCTGTTTTTAGTAAGCTTATCTTTTATTTTCAGATCCCTGGGGGAAGGAAGGTAGAGCAAGCAGTAGTAAAAATTTAAGATATGTGCCAATACAGATAGAAGCTGGCCACCCAAGCACATCAACTCCTAAAGAGTCCAAAAGCCGAATCCGGTCAGTTCCAATTAAGCTAGTAGGGCTTTCAGAAAATGGATCTTCAACACCAGCAAGGAAACCAAGGATGCATACTCCTGTGAGACCAGTTGTACATGCTGTGGTTGATGATGATAATGATGAGCAAGAGGTATGTTTTACAATTTTACTTATTTATTAAGCATAGGTAATATTTTAGCTTCACTGCATTGAATCATAATGATAAAAGCATTGTGTCTGAAATTTTGTTGCTTCTATCATCAAATTCATTGAATTACACTGTCAATACTTGAAGTGCCAGACATGATTGAGAATTAATTGTCTCTGGCCACCAGTGTGCTACTGTGACTCAATAGGCTAATAAATTTACTCTCAGATACCAGATATTCTTAAATAAAAGGACCTTATTCTATCATAGTGGATAAGGTCTTAATAGTCTAACGTGTACACAAGGTATTACCTATAAAACTGACAGATCATTAAAAAAAAAACAAATGTTAAATTAACTTTATGGTATAGTAAACTTAAATATAGATGATTTTTCTTTAATATTGTGTTGCTAAATAGCAATGAAGTTACACACTACCCTTTGCAGTGCTTTTACCAGGTTTAACATCAATAGCACTTTTAAAGCAAATAATTTCTTGTGCTACTTTTTATTGTTGTTTTAATATATCTCAGAGTTTAGTCTGCCACATGACAAAGGCCTTTTCTAACTATTTTCATTGCTTTCTGTTCTTTGCAATTCTTCTACATTTGAACCTACAGTAAGTTTAAGTGTAGCCTTCCATCATTAGCACTGTTGACCTCTATTCATTTACCATTTCTAGGGTGTCATTCTGTCGAGATTTTTCTCTATTTATCCTGGGGGCTCTATAATATATTTACAGTATATTGGGTCTATTTTACTAAGGATGTCTGCCACACCTCTGTCCTTGCTTTTGTAGATATTTTCCTATCGCTGTCTAGTTTCTTGATTGCATACATATTTCTCTCTATAGCACTCTGTCTGTGTTCTAGCATATTATGACTGTGCTGTTTGAAAAGTGCCTAAGTTAAACACCCATAAGTAAGGCAGGAGAAAACACATGTGTCAAAGACTGTGCTTGATTTTGTTACTGAAATCTGTTATGTCTTCTGCCTGATCAATATCTTTTCTATCCATTGGTTATTTGCCTTTATTTTTCTGAGTGTTAATGAGGCATCCTATTAATTTATTCAAATCTAATATATTTGATTTTATAAGTCAGTAGCCACAGTTTAATTGACTATATTTGATTGCATCTTATTTTTTTAATTCATGTTAGTTTGTAGATATGGGCTAAAATAGCAGTAATTTAGTAAACTATTATTATTGTTAGTCAAACCTTTTTGCTTTAATCAGCACAAGTTACTGCTGACTATGGAGTCTCATGTTTGATTTCTAAAAATGATGATAACTCTTGGAGTTAACACATAGACTATATGCTCCTAAATATCACCAATAGCATTGGCAGAGGTGAATCACAATTCTTATGAAATATGAGGTACAGTCTATTGCTGACTCTCTGAGAATTTCATAACAGACACAAGCAAAACAGACTCCGAACTAGACCTGCTGTTATCTAAAATTAAAATACCTTTAGGGATTCATTATTTTTTATTTATGCCTTTTGCTTAAAAAACTAATTGTTTCAGGTGACATGGTTAGAAGCAAAAGAAAAACCATCGAAGAAGCCAACAAAAGTATACATAGATTTAGAAGAGGATGATCATGATCACAACCAGCAGGATGATGACGTGATCTTTGTAAAGAAGGTGATGACTCCGCCACCGAACAAACCATACAAATACTTTATATCTCAGAAAAGTCATGATGTTTTAGACGCAGCTGAGGATGAACCAGTCTATCTCAAATTAAGCCGCAGATCAGCCGACAGAAACATATTAAACATGTCACCCAGAACTTTAAGCAAATTCAAAGCACCTCCTGGCATAACTAAGTCATATAAAAAACCACCTACACCACTTCCCAGATGGTTACAAGACTCTAAGCCCACAGCGAATCTCTCATCATATACAAGAAATAGATTTTTAGGACTTAACGGCAATGCAAGATCAACACTGTCTGAAGTATTTAATTTAGATGAAAAGAGAAATTACCAAGAGCTCATAAAGAGGGTGACAGGCTCAATGAAACCCATTAATTTTGGCAAACCTATTGATATTATTAATTTAGCAGAAGATGCAGCATCATTTAGAATGACACAGAGGTCACAAAAGAATGCATTGAATGAAATCAAATTAGTTGAGCAAGGTCTTATAGCAGACAAAGAGAATGATGCGACAAAGGAATATGATCCAATAACAGTTGCTTCAATAAATTCCTCAGATTCTGAAATAGAAATTGTGCCTTCAGAATCATCTACATCATCAGTGAGAATTGACCCTATTAATACATTAAAAGATTCATATAGGGACAAAGCAATCACATCAACAGACTGGCTTGCCAAACTAGACACAAAATACAAAAAGAAAAAGCAAGCAACTCAAGATCAACTTAAAGATGCACGAAGGGAGTCTGATATCATATCTAAAGTGAATAGTGAACAGAAGATAGCCCACTTGGAGCATAAGCTGAAGTATGAGCTAAGTATACCAGAGAGCATCTTTGAGGAGCCTCAACCAACGGTGGAGTTGCCGCCGTTGACGCCAGAGCAAGAGAAGTTGGTTAACAGAGCACTAGGCCCTGGCCCACCTGGACAACTACTTGTAGAGAAATTCAACCTAAGAATACACAGGTATGTTTGATTGCATTTATTAAAGTGGCTTCCTCTCGCACCTCGAATTTGCCCATTACATTAGTTTCATGGTCGACCCAAATAGATAGTATTTCGTTCATTTTAAAACCACAAACAAATGCTTGTGATGCGCGGTACTCTGCAAACATGCAATTAAGGCGAGGATTTCCGAGCGCTCAAAGGTTTTGGGGCCCCCCGCTTCACCGGTCCGCGCGTACGCCGACGTCCATAATTACGATGAGTCGAGCGCTATGCTACTCGCGAGTGCCGGTGACGTAGGTAGGGTGGTGGCACCAATTATCGGCCGTGTCAACTTTTTTTGAACTTTGACTGCTTGTAATTTTTACGTTAATAGCTTAATTTGCTTTCTCGCAATGCCTTTTTGGGTAGAGGGATACTGAAACTCGGTTTGGGTAGAACATTTCTAAGCTGTTTCTTCATAGGCGTGATAGTGATAGATAATACGATAATAATATTATTAAGTGTCCATGAAAACTACGTAAATATAACAATCAAACCGTATTCCATGTTTGGTAATAGTGTGGTAATAGTCAATAGGATTATTGAATACTAGCTTCTGCCCGCGACTTCGTCCGCGTGGAATAGTTACTTTGGGCTAACGCTGACTTTAACCCGCGACTTCGTTATACTTAGTTAGCTGCGATGTTATTTTAAAACTGCGATATCTCCTAAGATATTCATTGAAATCGAATGATGTAAAGGGCAATTTTGTTTTAAATTAAATGCTTGTGATGAATAACGTATTTATTTGGATAAGGATTAATATCATGTTTATAAGAACACCTTCGCAAATAATGCATTATTTTAGAACAAATTTGGTTAGCATAAAAAAGGTTATAGTGAGCCAACCTTAAAAGACAGACATATGCTGTCGCGGACTTTTTTTTAGAACTTTTAAAGGGGAACAATTCTATAATACATGATTTTTGCGAAACTTTGAGAGTTTGAGAGCTGAAGAAGAACTTTGAGAGCTGAAGAGTTTATTTGTTTGTTTGTTTGTTTGCTTGAACGCGCTAATCTCAGGAATTACTGGTCCGATTTGAACAATTCTTTCAGTGTTAGATAGCCCATTTATCGAGGAAGGCTATAGGCTATATATCATCACGCTAAGATCAATAGGAGCGGAGCACCAATGAAGAATGTTTCAAAATCGGAGGGTTTTTTTTTCCTTTTGAGAGTTTCCGCTACGTGCGCTGGGTAAACAGTTAAAGTTTCGTAAAAATCATGTATGACAGAATTGTTCCCCTTTAAAAGTTCTAAAAAAAGCCCATGACAACATATGTCTATCTTTTAAGATTGGCTCACTATAACCTTTTTTATGCTAACCAAATTTGTTCTAAAATAATGCATTATTTGCGAAGGTATTATTATAAACATGATAGTAATCCTTATCCAAATAAATACGTTTTTCATCACAAGTATTTAATTTAAAACAAAATTGCCCTTTACATCATTCGATTTCAATGAATATCTTAGTAGATACAGCAGTTTTAAAATAACGTCGCAGCAAAATAATTACCCATTACAGACACAAACGATGTTTCTCCTGGTTTATTTTGCGTGATTTTAAATTAGCACTGTAGGTATATTTATAAAATGTTGTTCAATGGTTCTTATGTGGTTCGTGGATTTAACAAAGAAAGATTCAGCTCCTTTAAAATTGTATTATAGGTGCCTACGACCCACTCTCTCTCTTATGTGACGCAGACGAAGTTGCGCGGGTCAGCTATCTATACTAATATTATAAAGCTGAAGAGTTTGTTTGTTTGATGGTTTGAACTCGCTAATCTCATAATAGCGAGGAAGGCTATATATAACATCACGCTACGACCCACTGGGGGGGCGCAGTAACGATAAATGCGGGTGAAACCGCGGGAACATCTAGTACCAAATAACATTACAACTCACGAGGGTGGTGCAGTAAACACAAATACCACAACGCGCAGGTATAACTGCGGATAATATTTGTATTTATTTAGGTAGGCAGGTACCTACCTATAAAATTCGCTCGTATTGCTTTTAGGCACATCTCACATTTTTATTCCCGTATACCTACCTAATATAATAATAATGCTATAAAATAATAATTCAAGTCCTATACAAATATGATAAGTAGTGTTTAGTAATTTTCAAATAATAGGTAGGCAACCTACCTTTTACATTTGTTTAGCCTACGTAAGGCTAAAGATGACAACCTTGATTTTCTTTTATTTTATTGCCCATTTCTACACTCGTCATCTACAAATCAATAATGGACTTGCACTGGTAAGTGGTACCTAACTATGCTGTTGTTATCAAGGCCGTTATCTCGTCCAATAATCAAAACTATGCTAATTATATACACTCTTATTACTAAAAATTTCATCAATAAGTGATGACATTCGTAACTGACGATAAAATTATTTGTAATTCTGCGGTGCGCTCTGCAAACTAGCGATACGTCCTGTCCCCATTACATCCCGCTTGGGAGTGCAACGCTAGAGAGAGCGCGGCGGCTAGTAGGAAATCACATATTTTCGGTATTATATTTTTGTATATTATATAATGCATATTGTGATGCCCGACAAATAACCGTTTTTACATGACCTTTCTTTTGGTATATTTTTGAAAATTCTATTCCCAATATAACTCAAATAAAACACGAAAAAAAATCAGACCTATCTTCACGATTTTTTCCTATCTTCACGATTTTTTTCAATCGTATAAAATGTCAGTAATCTGTTTCGAATGCCCGACAAATTAAGATCTAATGCTGTAAAATAACATATATTTTTTTCTGAATTTAAATCTATGTTATTTACAAATAAAACGCGTTTAAGCACGCTAGATAATACTGTACTTTGGGAAATCCTCGCCTTAAGGGACACAAAGGACACCTAGACTCAAAAAAATCATTTATAAACCACGCAAATAATATTCCTGCATGGTACAGCCACTTGTAAACAAGTGTAAGCCACTTGTAAACAAACACAGTCATAACACGACTGTGTTTGCAATAAGCACATACTTTCGTCATCCGCAATTAGAATGATATTTATTGACAAAAGATCGAGCCTTGTGGAACGCGATTATTTAGTGTTTTGGTTTCGGAGCAGCAGCCATCACCGACTTTGATGTTTCAACCATACACACAGTTTGAAAAATTCTAACCTATTTTTTCATTGCAGGCGAGATTTACAAACGCTATCGGGCCTGAATTGGTTGAACGACGAAGTGATAAACTTCTATATGAACCTGTTAATGCAAAGGAGTGAAGAACGCAAGGACTTGCCGAAGGTCTATGCCACCAATACTTTCTTCTTCCCCAAGTTGATGCAGAGTGGACAGGCTGGTCTCAGGCGGTGGACTAGGAAGGTGAATAAACTTTTACAAGCCCTTGTTATACTTGATCAAATCTTGCAAGTATTAATCTACTGGAAGGGGTTAACAAGTTCCTAAAAAATAAAACATGTGCATTTTGTACCCATTGTCTCAGATCAGTAAATGTATGTACCGCTCCTTTAAGTCTCGGGTGACATACAGGGCAAGTAAAAGCAGCATGTAGACCAAAAATTGAGTTAGGTAAAATAAATTTTCATAATAGGTACTTACCTTATAACTAATCTGATTTGAAACATCATCTTTTATTTCTCCTTAAAATGACCAAACATATCGAAAAAAGAAAAAGCCTTTTAAAATATTATGATAAAGTAACTATTGACTCCCAGCAGTGACTGGACATTTCTACGTAACAATGTCCCAATTGACACCGGTTCGCCACCCCCAGTGGCGACTAGGATTTTTTTCACTTTAAACTCATCCCAGTTGCCACCCCCGGTGGCGAATGGAATTTTTGTTTTGGAAAAAGTCCCATTCGCCAACGGCGGGGGTAATGCTGGGGATGGCGAATGGGACTAACTCCAAAAATTAACCCAATAGTCTCGTTAAAGGCATATGCCTTTATATTGTAAGGTTTAAGAAAAGTAAAGATTAAAGTCCTATGTTACAATTACCGTAATAATTAATAATAATAATAATTTATTTACCAAAAAAATTACAATTTAGTACACTTACAAATGATATTGGTGAAACAATAATATTTTATAAACAATAAAAGTAAGTGTTTTTGTTGAACTCTGGTACCCAATGTAAGATCTAACTTGTGTTATGGGTACCAGCGCTCTTCAGTAACACGTCATACAATATGGCATATTCAATTGGCAATGACAAAGGTGTGTGTGTGAGGGTGAATTGCCTACAGCAGCATTATAGGACCTATTAATTAAAGTCCTCTAACTATTACAGGTAGACATATTTGCGCATGATTTAATGGTGGTCCCGGTACATTTGGGCGTGCATTGGTGCCTAAGTTTGATAGACTTCCGTGCGAAGAAAGTGTCATACCTGGACAGCATGGGAGGTCGCAACCAGCCGTGCCTCGACGCGCTCATGCAGTACCTGAAAGACGAGCACCAAGACAAGAAGGGAGCGCCATTCGACAACAGCGGGTGGAAAGCAGAGTGTCTACGAGTAAGTGATTCTTAATTCGAAAGTGGTGCGGAGGGCAGAAATCCAAACTACCTAGACTATTGGCATGTTTTTTATGTTGCTGATGTAAAATACGACACATCTACTCATGTGCTTATGGCGTACATTGTTCCGTGCAAATATCACGTGCTATCGCCGTAAACGTCAACGGTGATATGACAGAATGGTGCAAGCAGGTGCTTCTCCAGTTTCTCAATTGGACATGGCCATTTGGCTATGACAATTTGGAGTAACAATTCGTGACAACATGGGATGGTATTGTAAACACAGATTATGTCAGACTGATTTAGTGTTGCAGCGACACACGAGCGCCCTTATCGGTTGAGATACTATATTGTATCGCTTGAACGATACGATCGAGGCCGATCGACTAGGTGGCGAAACGCCTTGAGACGCGATACAGCCCTTAAGGTCTCACTATACAATTAATATCAGAATAGTAAATAGCAATTTCTCTTTTCTCAGGACATCCCCCAACAAATGAACGGTAGCGATTGCGGCATGTTCGCGTGCACGTTCGCGGAGTTCTCATCGCGTAACGCGCCGTACAGCTTCTCGCAGTCGCACATGCCTTATCTCAGGCGAAAGGCCGCCCTCGAGATACTCACCGGCAAGCTTTTGCTGTAGGTGTACTGTGCACAAACTCTAGTGTTGGTGGTGTATTTGTGCTTCGTTATGTGTGTGCGAGTGAAACAGTGATTTACAGAACAACTGTGGAATTGTAAAGTGATCAAAGAGAAATTTAATCAGATTAAGAATTACTTGTAATGCTGAAAATGTAAAAAGCTAAACGAAATATAGGACTCATATTAATTTATGGCATGTTTTAATCGTAACATGATAGGGTATTTGAAAAAGTTAAAAATGTTGCTCCAAGAAAACGAATAAGTGATTTTTTATTGAAATATATGAGATTGCCACGTTTTTTAGTAATGTATGGAACTAAAATCGAGACCGCCGACATTTTTTTTACGTCACAGGCCAGTAATGTTGTCTTTAACTAATGAATTAATGATCAACAAAAAAAAGGTTGTAATTTTCAAGTAAAATTATTTTTGTGTTCACATTTTGAAAGTCCAATAACATACAAACAGTCAAATACCCCATACTACTGCTTGCCATATATCGTTCCTTTGTTTATACTTAAATATTGTAGTCAGTCGACAGTACACAAGAATTTAAATGATAAGTAAAAAGAGGAATGGAATCCCTGTTCAAAAGAATTACTCACAGAAAAATATGCATTGATTCTATTTTGTTAACTGATTACCGTAACTGAAGTCCACAGTAAATTGCAAGATTGAGTAAATTATTAAGTCATGAAGTAAAGTATGTCAAGAAAATAAATAAGATAGTACTTCTATTACTAGTTGTAAATCGAAAAAACACAAATACGTCACTAACAATAATATAGAAAGTTATAATAAATGGACATAATTGTCAGTTTTAAGTCTGAAATGATTGTTTATATGTAAGTATGTTTGTGCAAAGTTGCTATTTAAGAACATCATGTCGTTCCATACAAAAATATAATATTATAATAATAATTTGCTGCTATAATATTAATTTCATACAAAAATACAAAATATGGTTTCAGTTATAACTAATATTAACAGAACTTCAAGTTTCTCCAAAGATATAAAGATTATTAAAATGGTCACTGTCAATTATTATATTTATTGATACCGTATTTGACGTTTAGAATATTTTAAACTGCAATATATATAATGATATATATATATATATATCTATCCATATATATATCTATCCATATCCAGTTAGATTTATTGATTAGAACTGCTCATGTGGATTGCTAACAAAAACGATCACATGAAAACACAAATGGCGATCATGAGCCAATTATTGATCTTAGCGTACCTACATCGCCACTATTAAGTCGTAATGTTTACATTTCGTGTTCCGCCTCCGGGTAACAAAAAGTATACCACTGCCATTATAGCACTTACTAAGAGTAGAAAAGTTAGTCCCAACTGCCAGATCAGTAGAAACTACACAAATCAGTCTTATTTTTTGTGTAATGCATACGCAATAAACCAAAATTAAACAACTCAAAAAGTAGCTTTAGAAAACCCCATCTGGATCGAAACCAAGTAAAAAATAGTGGTGGTGAATTTATACATATTGCAAACTATAAGACGTGGCTTATATTTTTATGTCATTGTAATTGTTCTACACAAATCATTTGCAATTTGTGGCGCGCTTGTTGTATGCGCCGACGTAAATTAGTATAGTTATCTCACGCGTAGCCAGCGCGAGTAGCTTGCGCATGTAGCCTGCGCCATTGACTTTCGTATTCCAGCACCCTTGCATTAGATTGAAAAATCGATTACGAATAAATTAAAAGTTCTGATTTCATAAATCTTGCTGGTTAAACGAAATATAGACGCAATAGTTATTACAACATAAATGTTAAAT
The DNA here is from genome assembly GCA_963564715.1 of Catocala sponsa. Taxonomy (NCBI): domain Eukaryota; kingdom Metazoa; phylum Arthropoda; class Insecta; order Lepidoptera; family Erebidae; genus Catocala; species Catocala sponsa. Next base: position 8,901,617 of record OY751331.1, read on the forward strand.
AAAAATAAGTATATAAAACAAAGAATACTTTCATTGGCTTCAGTAATATAATTAAATAAAAGCTTAAAGTCATGATATATTTGCCACACAAATATTCCTATCATCTCTTATGAATATAAATTGAAGTGCTTTTTTGGTATATGGTGTAAAGAAAATAAACCAAATTGGATGTTTTCTGTCAACCTGTAAAAGCAATAATACCAATAGTAAATCATTTCTTTTATTTCGAAGCCATGATCAAAGATTTTATTGACACTGGTATAATGATTTTTTATTGGTATTTGAACCTTCATATATTATGGAATTTAATTGATCGTTTGTTACTTGTGACCTAATTAATAATATCAATATTGTAGATGTAATTTTTATTTTCCTTGTTTCATATTCTTAATTCATACATCGGAACTGCACTTATTTAATAACTACAAATTAATGTACTCAACATTAGAGTCGAGCCAACTTCTTCATTTAATTTCACTCCTCATATTATTTAATAAAATTTTAATTAAGCCATGACATAGAGACAGGTGATACCACAGAACAAAAGCTATATCTTATAATAATTTTGTGATAATAATAAATACGCATGAAAGATTTCTATGTATAATGTATACGATGTGTGTAAGGAGATGTCTGATTGTTTGTAGATAATATTATAATCTTTAAGGTAGATTATGGCTATAATGTGAGCCAGTAACAGAATAACGCGGCTATTCAAGACACCAACATTTTAACCGGTGCAGGATTGAACTTGACCTCTATGGCGGTGCATACAAATCAGTATGTGAATCGTCGCTAAGTTATGTGGAAATAATTGTAAAACTTGTACATTATCCATTCCTTAAACTTTCTTCGTAGGAGGATAGACACCAGTGCTTAATTACTTTATATTTTCCATTAAATTTCAAAATCCCTAAAGTATTTATTAATAGCTCACATTGCCTGTCTTTTTGTCATGAGATCGTTAGGCCTAGAGTTAAGATATCTCGTTGTATTATAAAATTATATGTAAGTTAAAATAACTTAATCCGTATAATTATAAATTAGAAATCTTTGTTTCACCTGCAAAGGTTATCAGCAGTTTTCTAAGTGACGGAATAATAAATAAAAGAATTTGAAATGGTTGGTATATTTTATTGAACACAACACTAGCAATCAAAAGAACAAATAGAATCTCCAAAAGATTTCCAAGGCGGCCGGCCCTGGTATAAAATAATACAGGGAAGTAATAAATATCGACTAAGTGGATCGATTATGATTGTTCTAAGTTATATATTTTATACCTATTATTCGGCCATTATTCCGCGTTGATCCGCAGCAACCTCAGCTTGCCATCTTCAAGCAGCGCGACGCCAGAGTCGTTGGTACCGCCGCAGTAGTGGTACGATGAAAACACGGTCACCAGGCGACCGCGGAGTTGGCACTGAGGACAAACTTGCACTTATCCAGCCTTACTTATAAAAATGTTGCTAACTAATACTTAGATACATCTCAACTAAATAGCTCTCATGCCCTTGATCAATGATTAACTTTTGATCTAATATGTCCCGCCATTTTTAACTACTGTTCAACGTTTATAGGTCAGAATTTTTCTAATCATAGTAGCTAATTAATATTTAACTACCTTTTAAATATATGAGATAGGTTTACAACGTTGTTTGTGATTATAAGTATTATTATTTACTAGCTGTTACCTGCGACTTCGTCCGCGTAGATGTTAACTAAAAAAGTGTTTGTCGCCGCGAAACCCAACTATATTTCTCTGCCCAAGTTACTTAAATAGCGTAGTTTTATAGTGTAAAGCTAGATAATAGCATGGCTTACTCAAAAACATTTAAATATGCGTCGTTAGATTACACGCTGTCACAGAATGCGTAAGAAAAATAAATATTCACAGCTCCTCCCCCGTAGGTGATAGCGTGATAATATGTAGCCTATATGTTGACCCGACCTGTTAGTAATATTCATGCAAAATTTGAAGTAAATCCATGCGGTACTTTTTGAGTTTAGCCCGGACATACATACAGACAAAAATTCTAAAAACTATATTTTTGGCTTCGATATCGATTGTAGATCACGGCCCAAGTATTCTTTTAAAAAAATGTTCAATGTACAGTTTTGACTTTCCTACGATTTTATTATATGTATAGATTAAGAAATATATGTACCACCTAACAAATTGAAATCCGTGGTGACTGCCTGCCCCTACAGGAAACAGGTGTATATAGATATATATCATACTAGCTGTCCCGACAAACGTTGTCCTGTACACACGAAAAAAATTAAAAAAACCAAATCTAAACCATTCTCGAATTCACTTGAACACACACAAAAAATTTCATCAAAATTGGTCCAGCCGTTTAGGAGGAGTTTACTTACAAACACACGCACAGAAGATTTATTTATATATATAAAGAGAGAGAGAGAGAGAGAGCAGCGATAGCTCAGTGGGGAGACCAACAGACTGCAATGCAGAGGGTCTCGGGTTCGAACCCACGTCGCGCACCTCTGTCTTTCGGAAGTTATATGACTTATCGAAATTATGTGCGTATTGATTGACAATTATCGCCAGCTCCGTGCCTCGGAAAGCACGTTAAGCCGTTGGTCCCGGCTGCCATGAACATCTATGGTAGTCCTTATTAGGAGAGTGTCGACACAAAAGATCCCACTGGGTCGAAGTGTCGCCGGTCTGCACTGACTGGCCCCCACATAAGATAAGATATATATATAAAGATATAAGTAATTGTGTATACACACAATCAATACGACCGCGCTGTGCAGAGGTCTTAAGTTCAATGGCGAGTCGAGCAAAGCCATTTTCAGTAGCAGGTTTGCGTTTCGCATTGTAGGTACCTAATAGACAACAATAGGCTCACCACTAACACGTTTAACCGTAGCTGGCAAAATGTAGGTGTACCTAATACATCTCTGCCTATCCTTTAGCCGATATAAGATAACCGTATGACTGTAGTTATGTATTAAAAAAATGAGAATAACCTTGAAGCCTCGCTGATGTAGTTCGTGCGCTCGTATTACGTGCGACAGCTGATTGGAAGCCAGGAAGCGGTCGAGCGCAGACTGATCGAACACATGTCCTGTGCCTCGCTTGGTGTTCGCTGCAAAACCCTCGTTTGCAGTCAGCTCAAGTTGCAATGTCGTTGTGATTTTGTTGGGTCTGTGTGTGGAGATGGTATCTCGTTTTCAAAATACAGTGCTGCTTATCGCGAATTTTCTGGCCGCCGAGATAGTGTAGTTTAGAAACCAGTAAAGTACCTACATATCTGCTTAGTGCTGCTGCTAGCTTACTTTATTATGAAGTGTAGGTACCTACCTACACTTCATAATAAAGTAAAAAGAAAAGGAGATGTTTCAGAAATGTATGGAGCCTGGGCCTGCACATTGTACACCTAACTGAAATATAGCTAACCCACATAGTAACCCATTTCAATTGTTACTTTTCCATAATTCTATATCATTCCTGTGTAAATTCAAAATAACTTAGCGTAGGAACGCAACCCAACAAACAAAAATAATCATGGCATGGCGCATGGCGGTCGGACATGAGAGTCAAGGTGGAAATGACAGCTACTGTCAGTCTGACATTTGCCTTCACTTTGTCAGCTACTAGTAGTCTGATTTTTCTAGTTCTGTATGTATGCTAATAAAAAATATAGAAATAGTCGCGACGGTCGCGCTTCCAAATTTATGCAGGTCAATGCAGGAGTGCCACAGGGCTCTGTCTTATCCCCTACGCTCTTTCTTCTGCATATCAATGATATGTTGAATCTCGGCAACATACATTGTTATGCGGACGACAGTACCGTGCATGGGCGATATCTCGGACATCCTGGGGTCAAACAGGCTGAGGTTGAGGGGAAAAGGCATAATCTTGTCGTTGAACTTGACCAGACCTTGGACCGCATCTATGAATGGGGTGCCAAGAACTTGGTCGAGTTCAACGCCAAGAAGACCCAGGCATGCGCGTTCTCAACAAAAAAGTCTCCGTTCCTTCCCCTCCCTTCTCTGAAGAACACTCCACTAGTGATACATGACAGCCTCTTCATCTTAAGTATGGATCTTTGCCGCTCCCTTAATCAGAAAACCTATATCGAGAGCGTCATTAAGCAAGCTTCGCGAAAACTCGGAGTTCTGAACAGGGTGAGGCGGTTCTTCACGCCTGGGCAACTGTGCCTATTGTATAAGGCACAAGTGCGCCCTTGCGTGGAGTACTGTTCTCATCTTTGGGATGGCTCCGCGCAGTACTTGCTGGACGCTCTCGACCGGTTACAGCGGCGGGCTGTCCGTATCATCGGAGATCCAGAGGTCATGAGTTCACTGGAATCTCTGCAACTCCGTAGGGACATTGCCTCATTGGCATGTTTCTACAGAATATACCACCGGGAGTGCTCTGAAGAGTTATTCCACCTTATCCCGCCCTCCCCTTTCCTATCCAGAACAACGCGTGCTGGGCTCAAATGCCATCCTTACACGGTAGAGTCGATTAGAGCGCGTACCAAAAAGTTTGGGTCCTCATACCTCTGCCGAACGACCAAGGCATGGAATTCTCTGCCAAGGCACGTGTTTCCTTCTTCCTTCAACCCTGGGTTCTTTAAGCGGGGCGTGAAAAAGCATCTTCTCAGGCCGTCAAAGTAGAGACCTCAACATCGCCTCGGCTACTGTGGGGGCGAGGTGGAGGCCACTGCTCTTAGACCACACGACTGCTTACTATCAGGTGGAGTGTGGTCATTTTGACGAGCAAAATAAAAAACAAAATAGTACAAAATTATATTTAAGGTTATTTGATCAATAACAGAGACTGCAGATGGACAAGTGTACCTAATAAGTAATAACTTGAATTACCTTTTTATTTATTTTTTAGGCAGACTGAACAGGAATATGTTTATATTTAACAAAAAGTCGATTACAGGTCTCCTCTTATGGGCTATAGGATATACAACATACTATTACTTACTTATTTAAGTATTCCTACTTACTTGTATTTTACGAAATCGTCACAATTAGTGATGATTCAGGGTGATTTGTATGTATGTATAGTTCATAGAAAAACTGAAAAGAATCAAGGATTATCAGAAAAATGCAGTTGTATTTATTTAAATCAGAAATAATGTGTAAATAACGAAAATCTAAATGCGTACGATTTTTAATATGACCACACTGAAAGATAAGTAGCATGTCGTTCAATAACTGCGTAGGCGCATTGCTGATGTTGCTATCATTGTTTTTTTATTTCACTGTATTATTGAAATAAAATAAGATCTTAATTCGTTTCATTATAATCTCATACTTTCGTGATGTTCATGTGGTGAGAGTGAGAGTAGCTCAACGCCGCTGAGAAGCTGTAGCAGTTAGATGCATAGGCAAAATATAGTTTCTGAACGAATGAACCATGTAGTGTCGACATTTTTGACAGTTTATGTTTTTGTTTATTTTTTTTAGGTTTTTTTCATCAAACAATTATTTAAAATTCTTGTTTGTGTGAGGTGCCTGCATATAAGACATACATAATTATTATGCTTTCCCTGAAGTACTATTATATGTATTGGACTCAATAAAATGTTGTACCAAAATAATTAGGTAAGCACCTACAAAACAAAAATGGTAAGGCCTAGAGCGCACGGGCTACTTTTGTCACCGTGACTGTTACGTCACTCTTATCAAGTCTGTGTATATGTATGGAGATGCGCGCATGTTACGACGTGACAACTGGGTGACATTTTTGTACGCCAACCGGCGAACAAGCCCGTGACGAAACTGTCACCGCGCCGTTAAGTTTTCATAGCAGTGCGCGCAAGGGTGACAAATGTGTCACTCTCTGCATCGTTCGTCCGCCATTTGCTTTACGACTATTGACTTTGGTGCACGCAAAATGGCATCATCATCTACGCAAAACCTAACCATTCGTGAAGATGATATTGATAATGATGTCCTCATAGAAGAAGTGATAAAGATACCATTACTTTATGACATCAAAACTCATCAAAACTTGTAACACTCAATCGGAAATATTTAAAAAAAATTCTTGGATGTTCTCGAAGTTTATAAAACATAGTATAGAACTTTCCACTTAATAGCCTGTCACACCAAAGGGGGTGTACCCAGTATTCTTTTCGTTTTCTTTTTCTCCTAAGTCTGACGAGTTCACAGACAACGACCATCTCTTCGAAATCCATATCGGCAAATGACGCTAGATTTCAAAAAATGTTTTGTCACTGTCACCCTTCGTGAGCGCCCTCCACTTTGCAAACGTGACGTGATAATGGCAAAAACTTTTATGTCACGGTGACAAGAGTCACCCGTGCGCTCTAGGCCTAAGACATTGTGACATAATATTAACAACACAATATCCATACAAATCGCTCCGTGCAAATCACCCTGAATCATCACTAATTGTGACGATTTCGTAAAATACAAGTAAGTAGGAATACTTAAATAAGTAAGTAATAGTATGTTGTATATCCTATAGCCCATAAGAGGAGACCTATAATCGACCTTTTGTTAAATATTCATGTAGTAAACATAAGTCCTGTTCAGTCTGCCTAAAAAATAAATAAAAAGGTAAATCAAGTTATTACTTATTAGGTGTACCTAATAACTTAAGTAATAACTTGATTTACCTTTTTTTTTGCAGATGGACAAGTGTACTTGTCCATCTGCAAAGTCTCTGTTATTGATCAAATAACCTTAAATATAATTCTGTACTATTTCTATATTTTTTATTAGCATACATACAGAACTAGAAAAATCAGACTACTAGTAGCTGACAAAGTGAAGGAAAATGTCAGACTGACAGTAGCTGTCATTTCCACCTTGACTCTCATGTCTGACCGCCATGATTATTTTTGTTTGTTGGGTTAGGGTTCCGCAAATTTTTAAAAGTATCGATACCTACTCGATACCAAGTATCGTATCAAAAGTATCGTATCAAAAGTATCGTATCAAAAGTATCGATACCGATAAAAGTATCGGATCAAAAGTATCGATACTACTCAGTATCGAGTACTTTTTCTTTGCCTCGGGAAACGTGTTAAAATCTCAAAAAAGTACATACTTAATTTTTTTCAAAAATAAATACATCTACATTCTGTATTAAGAATACTAACACAATACTTAACAACTACATACTGAATACTTCTACGTACTAATTTATTTTGTGAACCCCCAGTCTTTTTCGTTACAATCACACAATCAGACATAAATAATAATTTATTGACGCGTGAACCGGTGAGACGGTGTCTTGCAGACATTATCAAGGCCCCAGCCATTGAGAAAAGTCTTTCAGACGGCACTGATGTTCCGGGTATTATTAGGTATTTGGTGGCCATGGTACATAATTTAGGATACACCGTTTTCATCTCGCTCCATAGTATGAATGGGTCCGACTTTAAAGAAGATAGGACTTGCAAGGTATATTCCAGTTTCATCTTTATCAATGCCGCGGCGCCTATAATTAATTAGATATCATTCATGAAATCATCCCGTTTCAAAATACCAAGATCCGATTAAAGTATTGACCACACATAACCCCTGATTATGAGATTCGCGGATTCCCCTAATATAGAATCTGGATCAATAATAGTGAAGAGTAAAAAGTATCGAGTACATCAGAAAGTATCGATACCTAGTAAAGTGTCGGAACAAAAGTATCGAGTACGAAAATACTAGATATCGCAACGCAAGTATCGATACTACTCAAGTATCGATACTTTTTGCGGATCCCTATGTTGGGTTGCGATCCTACGCTAAGTTATTTTGAATTTACACAGGAATGATATAGAATTATGGAAAAGTAACAATTGAAATGGGTTACTATGTGGGTTAGCTATATTTCAATTAGGTGTACAATGTGCAGGCCCAGGCTCCATACATTTCTAAAACATCTCCTTTCATTTAAAACAGGTAGGTAAACAGTAAGGTAAGGTACAGAAGAAAAATGATGGATGTTCATTCCACTGTGGTGTAAGGTACCTACGATTACTACCTCGTACGTCACGCATGATTTTGATCAAATAATATACCTACTGCTCTGCTACTTGGGTCTAAGAAGGAACTATGAAGTGGTCCAGTCTCGTTTCAGCGTAGAAGATTATCCTTAGGGTTTACATACTTCCTGCCTTTTTCTTGCGATCTACTAAGCAGGATATTAAAACGTTATACCAATACTTTCACTTCAATAAGTTTCAACTAACTTGACTGGGTCATTCCATAGGATTTCCCATGCGATGGAGCTCTGCTCTGCCGGTCTTGGGAGCGGGACTGGCACTTTGTCGATGGCCGTTATCAGTGGACACACCCATGGAGGAGGTATTCCACCATGGCAGCAGAACACCTGACGAGTAAATAAGACTAACTAATATTTTTATGTAGATACGCTTGAGATGAATTAAAATTGTATATAATCTTGAAATTTAGCAGGGTTTTGCCTGTCTAAGCAATATTTTTCAAGAAAAACTGCCAAAGATAAAGAAAATTTAATAATCCTTGGTGACGTTATATTACCAGTACCAGTACAATTATAGCATGCTTGATTTCACAGATTACCATCAGTGAAATCACTGAATCGTGACGTCATCACATGGACCATGCATGGCCTTGCCACTAGGCCGTGTAGTTAGTTGTACCTACTGTATTGGGATTGCCTACCAGCACAAAAAATCTACTTTCTCTTAGTCTGTCATAGTCTTATCCGTTATTTCAATTATGACCAACCCAGAATTTGGCTTTTATAAACAACTAGCTGTCCCCCGCTGTTTTGGCCACTTGTATGATTACGGCTCCGTTCTCGTGGCTCATAGCGTCATAGCGTAATGTTATCTATATATTAATTAATACGTGAAGCGAAAACTTTGGATCCCTTTTTACGAAAATTGGGCGGACGGAGGAGTATGAAATTTCGCACACTTATAGTTTATACAGAGAAGAAGTGACGAATGCTAATATTTTTTTTAAATTATGCGTAAAAATACATTATTTTCAATAAATAACACGTTACACACACAATCATGCATTTGACACACGCAGTCGAAGCGCGTAACTATGGTTACATATATCAATATATAGTGACATATATCAGCAATATCTTACAGGCAAACCTTGGTCGAATTTCGAGCAATAGGCGACCGCAAGTATAGATAAATCAGCTTTCTAATGGTGAAATAATTAGTAATCAAGAATCTCATCTAAATTAGATTAATGTCAGTATCGTACAAAAAGTAATATTCAAATCAAGCCCAAGCCCTTGCAAAAATCTGCCGCCCAGGGTTGAGGCCGCCGCTGACGGTAGGTAGGTATATATACCTGCAGATTGTAGGTAGGTATATATACCTACCTAAGAGTTACCTACACTAAATCCTAGCAGGCGTATGAGATGAGGTACATCAATGGATTACAACCGTTTGATACTGATTTATTGTACAAAGCTACCTACACCACCAAACAGACAGATTAATTTTGTCACCTTTCAAGATCTCAGTATAAATATCTCTAGTAAAATATTGCAAATGTTCAAACATACTTTTTCATCGACGACAGCAGCTAAAGGTAACGCGTCGAATACATTGTTGATGGCGTTCCATATCTTGAGGCCGTCCACTTCTCCGTATTTTGATAGGCATTCACTGAAAATTAATTAATAATTCAACAACATTAGCCGAGTGTTTTTTTTTAACTTTATCTGTTTCAACTTGACATATATGTACTTATATATTGTCTCTAAGAAGGGAAAGTTCATGGTTAAAAAGATCGATGCTGAAATGACAATTTTGTTGTCGTAGACGCTGCTTCGCCTAGGATGCAATTTGATGGCATAAGCTAGCCCACGTGAACCTCTTGACCTCGTCAGCTTAACCAAGCCATAATGTAAACTTACCACCAACTACATCGCAAGTTAAAATTTGATTTCAGAATTGCCTTCGCTTTAAAGGAAGGTAAACCAATCAGGACATTGCTAAATAATCAAACACTCTTCTTTACTAACTTATAAAACGTGAACATCTTCTGTATATCCCTGATCTCGTGGTTTCCTCGGAGGAGGAGCACAGCTGCAGGTCGTTGCAGCTTGGCAGCCAGTAAATATGCCAAAAGCTCTACGCCGTGGGCCCCTCGGTCTACGAAGTCGCCCAAGAATAATAGCCTAGCAGCTGATACTACTGCACCGCCTGCCCAAAGACCCGATTCCATTGACAAGAGGGCACCCAGGTTGCCGTGAAGGTCACCTGTAAAGTTTAAAAACTACTTATATACGAAAAAACTATTAGACATTTAGCAAGACTTTGATATTGCCATTATTTTCAGTCTGTCCTTGAGGTTATGTCATAGAAGTGTTCCTTTATAATCCATTGAATGTTTAAAAATAACACAAGCTTTAGCTAATATAATTTAAAACACACAACATTAATCACTTGGCAAACGCTTGTCCCCCTGGGCCAGACAAAATTCTGTTTCGATTGTGTCTCAATTCCGTCTACATAACTTCTGGATGCAAAGATTATTTGTATACATGACACACATGACTACTCGCTGTAAAATATGAAATATGTATTTATTTAGGTAGGTTCTAGGCCCGTTCGTAGCGTGGTCTGTCTGTGTACCAAATTTCGTACATATTCATTTAACGGTTTTAGCATGATTGTCACTGACGTCAATTTATTACCATCTGCTACATCATTTGGACAATGATATATGCGACTGACCTATAACATAGCATGGTGAGTGGAATCGTAATACTCTCGGTTCAGCAGCGCATATGGGCCGCACGGCCTCGGCGAGTCGCAGTAGTAGTGATCCGAGTGCAGCTTCTTCGTTAGCATTTGCCCACGCCCAAGCTGGCTTGTTAATCGTATCATTATTGCCCTGTCCCGTTGTTGTTTGCTGGAGAGGAAAGGGAAATTGAAATAGTAAACTCCAAAGTCAAATTCAAATGAGTTCTATGGTCCATAATAATATGCAGAAATAAGCAATTCAATTAGTTCCACAGGTATTCAGGTCTTCAGGAAAGAATTTAGTCCAAAGTTCAGATATTTAGACAAGACCTATCCTTAACAAAGTCTCTAATCATCATAATTGCTGATTCACATCTGGAATTAATTAGTCGTAGTTTATTATTGGCGTAAATCAGGCAAAGGAACTAGTTGGTTCGTGCTCACACGACGACAAAACGAAATGTTCTGGTACCCACCCCCTCAGATATTAGGTTTCAAGTTAAAATTCCAACGTTTTATGTGAGCCATCGCTATTTAGAGGCTGTATACGCCAAAGTTCATGACCAAGTGACAAGTGCATGCATAATTTTGATAGCCAGCATATCTTTACTTGAACTTGAATTAAATATTCGCTATATAAAATATCCGCTAGTATGCAAAAGAGAAACTAGAAATAAATAAAGAATATAATTACCGGAGTATTACCAAAAGCTGTTGCAAAGTAATGTACTGCCGCCAATGCTTCGACGGGTAGCGAGCCCGGGCCAAGAACGTTGAGTGATTGAGTCACACCGCACATCAGGCGAGTTGTCGACGGACTCACCGCATCGTCTGTATGTAATGTAAATGATAATGTACCTGCCGATTACTCTACATAAATTAATATAGAATCGACAATTATGGGTGTGTCTTGCACTAGAGACGTTAGTAAACTTGAAGGATATATGTATTTCATCATTATCATCTCAGGGAGGCATCCACTGCTGAAGATAGGCCTCGGACAATGTTTATCATACAGACCGGTCTTAGGCTGCCGGCATCAAACCGCTTCCGGCTAACTTTGCTAGGATATTTGGTACAATTTAAATAAAATGGCGTGGAGCTATATGATGGATGATGGTTGTCCATTGTCCATAGTTCCACTCGAATCAAAAAGACAACTCTAAAATAAGTGCGTGCGCTGCGACAATTCAAAGCAGTTATCGCATTAAGTAAAAAAATGTACCTATTCGGATATTATGCCAATGAAATTATGCAGCAGACCACTGATATTGATTGATGCTTTAAAACAAAAATTGTGATAATTTTAAAAGTCATTTATCGGAAGATGTTACATAATATATATAGGTATATACACTGCGCCTTTTCCATACTTTACTTATGGATATTATTTACTAGATTTACGTATTTTTTTAAATTGTTTTTCGTGAATGTACCATCAAAGTTGGTGAGCTCGATCATCTCATAGGGCGGTTTGCGACGCATGCGCACAGTATACACCGCGATGCTATAGTCGGGCCGGACCACGTGCCTGGAGGCGCTCGAGGGGCGACTCCCCTCTGCCGTATGCCGACTTGCACTGACTGTAGCCACTAGAATAGATATAAGTCTTAAAACATAAGACTGCACGGAGAGAGAAGTGGTTTAAGTGGTCTCATTGTCTCATCCAATGCGTCGAATGTTGAGTCTTTGATCGAAAATTATTTGCACGACTCACACAAAGTACCTACCTACTTACATTTTTATGTAAAAAATTGTGTTACACAAATATCTTGTTTTGTATTTTCGTTTGTGAATAAGATTTGAGACCTTTGTTGGAGATCCTTAAAACAAATAAATTAAAATAACTCTCTACGTCTACACTAAAAGTATACCTAGCTGTACTTATGTGAACATACTCTTTCTTTAAACTTGAATCGATATTGCTGACATCAAATTTATAACTTGTCGATATAAGATATAATAATAATAATAAATTTTTATTCAATAAATAAAAATCTTTACATACTACACATTACAGGCTACTTATTATATTAAATTCACATTAAAAGTATATTTAATCTAAAGGAAAACATTTACAATTTAAATATTGAACACAAAAAGTCTTGTTTAAAAAGTCTGTTTTTACATTTTATTACCTGAACTAGGTCAGAGGCCTGTCTTTCAGGCTGTTTCTAATATTACATTGTTATTCTATTGTTAATAAAATAAGGGTCTACAAAAAACATTTATACATGTACCTACTGCAAACATATATACATAGTTAAGTATACCTACAATTAAAATAGTTTTAAACAATAACAATTATAAATGAAAAATTGTTTAAAAAACAATAAGAAATTATTTTAAAACTACTAGCGATTTCTCTGTATCTGAAAACGTAGGTAAGCGTTTTTAGGTACTTTGTTAAAACTATGTGACATTGATTATGATTAAATGCTATATATATCTCATAACTTATTTAGTTTATTGTACAAAAAAGAATAAGAAAATTTTCTTTATGTAAGCAATAATCATGCTTAGTTTGGAAACGTTTACAAACTAAGTCTTTCCTTCTTTTGTTCGTAGGTAAAAAAGGAGTAGCGTATGTTGTTTAGGACATTGTACAGGATAAATTTTAATTTTTAATAGTTGACGGAAAGTTAAAATGTTAGTGGATTGGTAGTAGTAATTTAAATTTTGCAACGCTACGAAGTTTCTTGAAACTATATATTAGTTTGCGTACCTACTTACTCTATTGCATCTATACTAATATTATAAAGCTGAAGAGTTTGTTTGTTTGTTTGTTTGCTTGAACGCGCTAATCTCAGGAACTACTGGTCCGATTTGAAAAATTCTTTCAGTGTTAGATAGCCCATTTATCGAGGAAGGCTATAGGCTATATATCATCACGCTAACATCAATAGGAGCGGAGCACCAATGAAGAATATTTCAAAATCGGAGGGTTTTTTTCCTTTAGAGAGCTTCCGCTGCGTGCGCTGCGTAAACAATTAAAGTTTCGCAAAAATCATGTATGACAGAATTGTTCTCCTTTAAAAGTTCTAAAAAAAAGTCCGCGACAGCATATGTCTATCTTTTAAGGTTGGCTCACTATAACCTTTTTCATGCTAAACAAATTTGTTTTAAAATAATGCATTATTTGCGAAGGTGGTTTTATAAACATGATATCCAAATAAATACGTTATTCATCACAAGTATTTAATTTAAAACAAAATTTCCCTTTACATCATTCGATTTCAATGAATATCTTAGGAGATATCGCAGTTTTAAAATAACATACACAGCAAAATAATGATCAAGTACTGCGCGCGCATTTATGATGTGCAAGGCCGGTCGAAAACTCTGCGAGATACCATGCCGCGCGGCTCAGCCGCGTGGTCATGATCGGCTCCTTATGGAATGGTACACGGAACATCACGCTACGACCCACGGCGCAGTAGTGACAAACGCGGGTGAAACCGCGGGAACATCTAGTGTATAATAATTTGACGATTCTTAAGATCATACGTTTTTTGATGCATTATATGTATCCGATGTGCAGTCATGTTATCTGACCCGTTACGCATACTATAGATGCACGCGGATTCACTCTTAATTTTATAGCACACATTATAATGGTATGGTTAATATTAGATTCAAATTGTAATCTTTTCCATTAAATATCTTCTTAAATTATAATATGGCCAATGAGACAAATATTTGGCAATTATTCTGACTTTTGTAGGAGTTCCTGCGTTGCAGCTTGCAGCCTATATGTTTTATTAATATTATTTATATTCGCTGTTATTTGGAGTATAAATATAAGAGCATTTATATTTTGTATTTTATATATTGCAGATTATATTTCGTATAAGAGCATTTAATAACTATACCTATAGCTGCATAGTCAAGTCCACTTTTCTTACAAAAAAGGTATCGTTTCAAAATTTGACACCATTATTAGAAATGAATGCATGAGAACTAATTATTGATATAAAATTTTGTTTATATATCCACATACAGGGTTATCGGTGGCTAAATAATTCCGCGCGCATTATAACCGTGAACGTGGAAAACTAAATTTCATCATAATTTGTTATTACTTACAGGATACTAATAAAACTTCATATACATTTGAAGGCAGTTACAAGCTACAAAATAACGTTTAAAGTAAGGCTTTACAGCTCTTAGTCATAGTGTTAGGACGTATTGAAGCGTTTTTATATGTAATTAAATAACCTTTAAACGGTGCATTATTTTGTTTTTTTATTGGACAACTAATTATAACTAATTCTTACGAAGTCATGGACAAAAGATGATTAGAATCCGCTTAACCGTTTCAGAGATCCAGCAAACGCACAAGCGTTACTCCAGCAGGATCTCAAATAACTTCACAGCCGAAGAAAGAACAAATTCGAAATAAGTTGCAACATTTACCTCGTCTAGACAACTAATTATATAGCTAACATTTATTTCAATATTCCCATTAAAAAAGAAAATGTCTGGCTGCGGTAACGTTACTAACGTTACCCCAGCAGGTAATGTTTTTGTGAAATAACTAAAAAACTATACGTGCAACAAATTTAAAAATGTGCGCAACAATTACAGAAGATGGGCAACTAATTATCTATAAAATTTAAATGACTATTTTCGACATTATTTTGCTGGGGTAACGCACACCATAATGCTATCGGAATGAAGCATGACATCAGTAACTTATGTAAACATTAAAGGTTATGAAATTTTACACCAAATCATGTGATTGAATTTGTTATGAAGTAGTTCTTAGAATTTTGACATAATTTTTTAATGATAATAGTGAATGATTAAAAGTACGTTTGTTGTGATTGCATATTGGTTTGGTTTTGGTATAGGTTTTCGAACGATATTAAAAATCTTTTTGATATCTTTTGAATGCATTTAAGTATCGTTCATTAAATAAGATGAATGATATTGGACAGATATAGAGATGTCATAATAAGAGTGAGGTATGGATATGAGTATTTTATTATGATTGATATGAATGTTAGGAATTGTGAAATACAGATGGAAATAATTGGTTGATATGTTTTTGACAGCTATTTGGCTTGATCACCCACTGGCGATGTTGGATTCGTAAAGACCATATTATTATTTGGATTTGTTTAAATGATGTAGGTACCTACATGCGTACATGTAAGTATGTTTTGATTATGTATGAGGTTTCATTGTGATTTGTGAGATTAGAAGTGAATTTTTTGTAGGTACACGCAAGTGATAATAAATGAGTTCTGTTCCTTTAATTTAATCATGGTGCAAACGAAATTTCTCTGTGAAAATTGTTGGAGGTCAAAGCAGCCTTAAATAAAGACTCTTAATATAATTAAACAATGAAATGAAATTATGAAATTAAATGAAATTGTGAAGTTAAATTATGAAATTAAATTATGAAATGAAGTGATGAAATAAAATTATAAAATGATGAAATGAAATGAAAGTTTATTCGTATGCATCTGAAACATAGTTACAGAGGATGTTGGGTTAAAGTTTGCAAAGGTACATCATACGGTACCTCGCCTTTAGTAGGCGTACGAATGTTATTAGTGTTATTACATAGTAAGTACAAAAAAAAGAAAAAAATAATAAACAATATTCATTATCAGTAGGAACAATAATTATAATCATGCGAATTAATAATATCGTACCTAACTGTATAAAGAATAGTATAAGCAATTTCAATTTCCAGTTTAATAATTAGGTACATACGTAATAAGTGTCAAGATAAATTAAATATAATTACATTTTATAATTTTATACAGTACGTATTTATTATTATATTGATAGACATTTCTTTTTAAAGCATGTGTTCTCCAGTACATATTCATTTTCTTAATTTTGTTTTAAATTGGATGATTGGGAGTTCTTTGTTATATATAGGGAAGTGGTTATATACTTTTCATTGTTGCTAGCACCATATCTTTTTGATCGTGTGATAATGAAAACTGAGTGATTTTAGTTGAGGGTTGTGCTCCAGGAGTAGCACGGTATCGGATGGCTGAATGTCAGGATTTCTTAATTTTGTTAATAATTCTGTTCGGGAGTTTTTATTTACCCAACTAGCAATACAGCCAACCATCATTTTTAAATAGTGGGGTTATTGTGGAAGGGAAAAAGTAACTCGTCTCTTGGCGAGTAATGGCGAGAGATCGCTCAGCAGTAGTCATGGGTCGGTACACGTTTTGGCAATAGGTACCATAACTGCTTATCGGTATTTACTGTGATAACAGTTTTTGAAACGATTTATTTCAATAACTAGGTATTGCCAATACCTATTCAATATTCCTCGGTAGGTACTCATAGAAACCATCGGTTTTGTCTTATTTCGGCATTCGTCGGCTGATATCGTTTCGTAGCTAGATACCTACTGAGTAATAACATGGTATTATAGATTACCCAATACAGTGAACCGTCCGTTGCCCAGCAAGCGCCGATTCAGTTTTGTAAAAGCGGTATTGGCTCGCGAGTGCGACATCGCGGTATTGACGAGTAAAGAGTGTATCCGAATAAGCAGTTGTTGTTGAATAGAACCGAATACCGTATTTTAGGTATTAGTTCGATACGCAGTTATTGCAACCGCTTATGGTTTATAATTATAACGACCACTTCTACTCAGCAATGAGGAACTAGCATTCAACTGAGTAAAGCTGGCCACATACATACGTTTTCCGTATTCGATTTCCTAACACGTAATCTTGACTCGGAATTCCGTGAGACTAGCGCACACGTTAGTTTTTTTCATTCGGAATGTATACTGTCAGTACGAATAGTGATAGCGTAGTGAACGCACGTCGATGGAGGACGATGATTTATTAGCAATTGCATTTCAATAGTAAACAATTATAACAATATTTAACAGTTATCAACAATAATAAAACAAACATATTTAAACGAAATTATGTGAATAGTATGAACTATACCTCTTTAAATACCTGCTCTAAGGCCAAATCTATACTAAGATAATAAAGCTGAAGAGTTTGTTTGTTTGTTTGAACGCGCTAATCTCAGGAACTACTAGTCCGAATTGAAAAATTCTTTTAGTGTTGCATAGCCTATTTATCGAGGAAGGCTATAGACTATATAACATCAAGCTACGACCCAAGGGGGCGGCGCAGTAACGATAAACGCGGCTGAAACCGCGGGAGCATCTAGTCTTTTAATATCTCTGTTGTGGTAGTCCTTGTCATGTATATTCCACAAGCAAGGGTATTTTTCAATAGACAATATTAATGTTTCTACCTCACACATTATAACTATCGTTTACGTACATACGATGCGCGCGGCGCGGGCGCGGTTCCGAATGAGAATTTCCGAACGTGTGCGCCGAAACAAACAAAATGTATGCAAGGGCTGCATTCCGCATGACGTCATTAGGTTTTTTCCGAATGATTTCTCCGAACGCACGGGTTTGCATTCGAAACGTACATACGGATTTTTTTCCGTTCGGAGAGAAAGCGGACGTGTGTGGCAGTTAGTGTATTTTATATTGATTCCATGCATTCGGAGCTCCGAATATGGAAAACGAATTCGGAAATCGAATACGGAAAACGTATGTATGCGGCCAGCCTAAGACGTTCTCAACAGTCCGTGTAATGACTGTGAATTTGGTAATATCATCATCAGGCTATAATAGTCCACTGCTGGACATAGCCCTCCCCCAAAGAGCGCCATAGCGCCCTGTCTTCAGCTTGCCGCATCCAGCATCTGCCTGCAGTCTTTCGCAAAACGTATATTTCTTTGGTAATATAGTCACATAATATTTTAGACGAGTTTTATTATGTAGGTGGATGTAGGTAGTTAGTGAGGATAATATTTACCAAGATTCGAAGTGGTCGGCTGAGTTATAGCTTGTGTCAGATCCTTCTCTAGTTCCCTGGTAATCAATAATACTTCAATTTTATTACGACTTACATAAGCGTCATCTGTTGATCTATCGACTTACAAAGCGTAGGCACAAATAATATAGGTAATACTATACTAGGCGTAGGTAAATTATTTGTAACTTATTTTTAAGAATTTTCTTTTTGTAGTAAATTTGTAAGAAATTATAATAGTTCACAGCACAAAGACAAACAACAATTTCTACGTCCATTACTGCGGGAATCTTCAGTACGAATGAAAAAACGAGTGTGTACAGGTATGCTCTCGTCGAGAGCCTTATCGCCCGAGGCTCTCGGCGAGACATTCTCGACGAGTGTGTGCAGCCGCCATTACAAATCTATCCTAGCTTAACCCTTAGCCACCTGACGTCTTTTTCAGTTACACTACCACCTGACGTCGGTCCTGGAGACTGCTTGCGTATTTTCCATGTTTAATAACTATTATTTAAAATATTACTATAAATAAAAGTCAAATCTGTGTTTTTATTACATTTTTATTCACGAGACTTGTTTAAAGTATTCAAAAGTATGCATTTACATACAAAATCTAACACTTTAAAAATTAAACACTTATAAGGCAAATAAAATAGGAACTTCAAGAATTTGAGATTTGAGTTAAGAATTTCATCATAACTAAATAGTTTTTACTGATTCACTACAAGTTCAATAACGAATCTATGATATAAAACAGTCACTGGCACAATTGAGGTACAATTATTAAAAAATCACAACCTATGTATTCTACAAATTATGGCGACAATTAGAACACAACTGTTGACTGCATTCAATGCAAATAGGGTTTTTACATAAGAAACACATATAAGCAGTTGGAACATCATCGTCAGAAGAGGAATCTGCCATCGGTGGCATAGTGATGTTTTCAATTTCAGTAACTTGAGATTCAGGACCGTCACCTTCTACTTCTGAATCGGACTGACATTCGCCACTGCGACGTCTTCTACGTCACTGCAATCTTCATTCGGAAGTTCTGGTACACTCGGATTATCAAAATCCAAATCAACTTCCTCTAGCCATCGTAGTACGTTTGATTCAGACATTGTAAACTACTAAAACAAAAAATCTACTATTTAAAAATACTAACATAACTACCTGACGTCGTCGGTCTCACAGACCGCACGCGAAATATAATTACCTATAATGTGTAAATGCGCGCATGTTTGCAGTTGCCTAGCGCAGGGCACGTACTGGCGGGGTATAGGGGAAAGTGCATGGAGACACAGATGCGTTGTGTGCATAGCAACGGAAAATTTTTAAAAACTAAATCGCCAGAGTCTCTGAGACCGACTTCAGGTGGTTAAGGGTTAACCTACATTTATGCGAGCGAAGCCGCGAGCAAAATGTAGTAATAATTAAAATTGTAAATTATTTATAATTTACCAACTTTCGATAAGTTTTTAACAATACTTACTGCAAATCTATGAGATACGCGGAGATAGCCCTGGGAGCCCTCAGTAGAAAGCTGGTCCCACGGAGCCGTAAGTCGCTAACGCCACGTAGAAACTCCGCTAACGGCAGCTGAGAATTTGGCTGTAGACCTAACTGTCTATAATAAGAAAAAACATGAACTCACATTCTTACATACATAAGTAGGTATATATATCTATCTTGAGATAGAGACTACAAATTTCCATCTGCTACAATCCTAGCATATCTCACTTGTTTCTTATACTTTCATTACTTCCGAATAAAGAAGCTAAGAAAACTGTGCTAATTTAGTACAGACACATGAGTGGATAAACGTTTATCTACTCATGTGGTACAGATATTACGTTAAAAAATATTTGTCAAGTTTTGTGAAATTGTTTCACAAAAAACCTAGCTAACGTATTTTTATAATGTTTTAAATTACGTTCGGATGGGCACAAGCGGTATAGTAATAATAATTACTTTCTTAGTTTCTTAACTGTAATAAGGGATCGATTGTCTGTTTACTACCAGAATTGTCGTGGACTACGAACTAAACTGCACACACTATTTATGAATATTCTGTTACATTAATTATGATATAATTATTCTAACTGAGACATGGCTGCATATGGGTATACATGACAATGAGTTCATAGATCCGCGGTATCAAGTATTTCGATGCGACAGGGACCGCCTGAGCTGCGGCCGGCATGACGGCGCGGCGGTGGCGTATTGGTAGCGGTGCGCGCCGAGCTGGGAGCGACACGCGTCGCGGTGCCGCCCGGAGCCCCCTGCCCGTCGTTGCCGCTTGTCGACCATGTTTTAATCGAAATACGCTCACGCAACTATCGCTGTGTTATTAGTGCGGCTTATATACCGCCCCCTACAAGCTCAGACATTTATTCTACACATTTTGCTTATCTCGCATTTATACTGCAGATTTGCAGTTTACTAATATAAATAATTATGCTTTATTTTGTGATTACAACTTACCCAATATAGAATGGAAGGATTGTGATACCCATATGATACCACTTCATATGAGCAATTATCCTGCAGCATATTATTATATAGCCTTATTAATTTTATGAATCAATTCAATTCTATTCAGTCTAACATTTTTAAAAATAGGAAGGGGCGACTGCTAGACTTATGCTTAACTGACATTGATGGTTGCAGAATTTTTCAGCCTCAAGTAGCACTTGTACCTCCTGATGAAAACCATCCGCCTTTTTACATACTTTTGCCGATATTATGTACTAATTTTCTTAATTCAAAGTCACGTCTACGAACACAACTACAGTTTGATAAAGCTGATTACGTAATTATAAATGAAGACATTTCCAATATTAATTAGCAAGAATTATTACTGAATATAAACGCGGATACTATGTTAACCAATTTCTATGAGCAAATATATGATATCATTAAAAGATATGTACCCAACAAAATTCATAAACCATCTAACTATCCCATATGGTTCTCACCGGCTCTTATTCATATATATAAGGATAAAAATAAATGCTGGATAAAATGGAAAAATATGGCAATAAGTCATATTATGAAATGTTTTCTTTGTTTAGAAATAGATTTAAAAATGCATCCCAAAGTGTTACCAGGATTATATGGCAGCTGTTGAAAATGGTATTCGGCAAAATATTAAATACTTTTGGGCATTCATCAGTAATAAAAAAAATAAACCAGATATACCATGTACGATGTATTACAGAAATGAAGTAGCTAATAGACCTGATGAAGTGTGTTGCCTATTCTCGTCTATTTTCAGATCAGTTTTTGAGCCTTCAGATGTATCGAACAATTTTGGTTCAGATGAAATACCCGATACCAGCTAAACCTCCGACAGTTTAATGAATAACATAAAACTCTCTGAAGATGCAGTGCTTCGAGGATTAAAAAGTCTTGATATTTCGAAAGGGCCTGGGGTAGATAATATACCGCCAATATTTTTGAAAGCTCAAACAATTTATAAGCCTGTGCACTATATATTTAGCGCATGTCTTAAGCAGGGTGTATTTCCGATAATTTTTAAATCTGCCCGCATTGTGCCAGTGTTTAAAGCTGGTGATAGGTCTAATGTGGACTATCGGCCAATATCCATCCTGTCTGCCTTAGCAAAGATTTTTGAAAGATTAGTACCTACACAATTATATTTACCCAACAATACATAATGTAATTATTGAACAACAACACGGGTTTATAAAAAAACGTTCTACTAATACAAATTTATTAATATAGGTACACATCATATTTGTTTGAAAGTATGGATGAAAATAAACAAGTAGAGAGCATTGACTGACTTTCGGAAGGCATTTGACAGGGTGGATTACAAAATACTTTTGGAGAAACTGGCTTTCAATGGTATTCGTGGCAATTTATGGCGTTGGTTTAAGTCTTACATTAATAACCGCACACAGAAAGTAGTGTTGAATGGTCATGAGTCTGAATTTGTTCCTGTTATTTCAGGCGTGCCGCAAGGCTTAATACTAGGTCCACTATTATTTGTCATTTTTATTATATAATTTAGTTTCAAAGTGGAATATTAAACTTATTTTAATTGTTTTTATTTTTACCTTTGGTTTATTATAAAAGTTATTATAATGTAAATTTATTTATACTGATAATAACACTAGTATGTAAGCAGTTTGTCGCTCGAAACACAGGTTTAACCTAGTTCGGGCAAATATCTATAAGTGCACTTTATATTATTGTAAAGATGCAATTGTAAAACTAAGAATTTATACTAAAATAAATAAATAATTATTATATTACTATTATTATCTACCTAAGCAAGACATCAGCGTCTTTGGCAACACTAAGAGCGTCCACAGCCAACTGGCGCACTGCTCTCGCAGCCGCCACCAGCTCCTTAAACTCCACATATTCCAACTTTAAATCACGGTTGCTGTCAAAATACCTGCGAAGAAACGGTATTAAATCGTCTGCGTGTGTGGGTAGTCAACTAGTCAGTGAATCTTTCAAACCCCACTAACGCCTTATAGAGTCCGCACATTTGTACCCGTCAAGCCCCGTTGACGCTATTTCGGGTCAAAGGCCGCACTCGATTTTTTTCGTTTTTGTATTAACGGGTGCTAAGTTTCTACACGTGATACTAACAATTCACGAAACCAATAGCTATCAATGGCAAAGTTGACTAGATATACTGAACTTTGCCTTTGCCGCTACGATGCCACTGAAGCGAATCGTTCATCATTCGACGAGCTTGCTTGCTACGAATCGGAAAACATGAATAGGTTTATAGTTATGAGTATTTTAGCACCTAAAAGCTAAAATCGTATAAATAATAATAGATAATAATATCAGCCTTGTATTAAACTGTCCCACTGCTGGGCACGGGCCTTTTCTCAGTGTGAGAAGGGTTAGGCTATAGTCCACCACGCTGGCCTGGTGCAGGTTGGCAGACTTCACATATATTCGAGAACATTATGGAGAACTCTCAGACATGCAGATTTCCTCACGATATTTTCCTTCACCGTTAAAGCAAGAGATAATTAACTGCACGTAGTTACACGATAAGGATCCAATCCACAAAACTACCAAAATTGAGATATGTATACCAAAGAGATCGTAAAGGTCTATACTTTTGTTCAGCAAAAAGATCCCAATGAAATACGCACACATGACATTGTTATCAACACGTGGTACCAGTCCACATGTATGGTAGGCATTTATTTTAAGTCCACTGAAACAATCCAATCTTCATGGATCATTAGCGAGAAACAGTATTTATTGGTACCAACTAGTTTAAAATCTATAATCTTAAACGAGATCCAGTTCACTTGGATCCTTTCTGATAATTATTGTTACTTTAAAAATTTATACATAGTAAATCGAAAAACTTTTACAAACAAGTAGAAAACTAATTGGCTACAAACAAAAATATATTTATTAAAAAAAGAAAACAAATATATTATTTTCATGAAAAGTGACATAACATTATGAACTTAATATACAAAAGAAAATGAAAGGAAAAGCTTTTGATTTTTCTGAAAGGGATTTTACCATTTTGTGGCCTGAGGGCAAAAAAATTGCTCAACCAAAACTAGACGATCTGAGGTCCATGTACCATTTAATTCCAAAAGATTACTTAGAATTTTACAAGTCTCTACAGGGGGACGAAAATATAGAGGATGACTTCGACGGTTTTAGTGGACAGCCTGATTTTAATATAGAATATGAAAGTCAGGAAGAATAAGCGCATATATACTAATACATTACATACACATACATATATACATACATTACATACACATAATTATTATAATAATGATTATGAATCTCATTCAATCACATTAGCACACTATAATAATGATTATGAGTATGAATGTCAATTTTTTACTATTATAATTATTGGTACAACTACATTTTTTTTTAAATATCGGTAAGTAAAGATGCGTCCGATTATAAGAATATTTTTTTTTAGTTAATTATTAGTAGTTTTATTTATTTTTAAAGAGTTTGTCATCAGTTCATGAAGTGGATCCTTATTGAGAAACATCATTTTATGCTGGTTTTATTGAGAATACTATTTATCAAAAATGATCCAAACCCCTATTTTCTTGAATAATATTTGCAATATGAAACTAAACTTAGTAAATTTGATTTAAAGTTGTAATACAATCAGTTTTCCTTCTAATTTCAATAAAACCAACAAATTTACAGCATCAAATATTCTTCTTCTTTTATCTTATAACAATCTTGCTAGGGTTGGCTAATTCTGCCAGTATCAAGAGTAGCTATAATAAGTATGTATTAAAAAGTATTTGCAGTAAAATTATTTCACAATTTTTTTTTATATAATGCGGCAAAACACCAAATCGTTATTCCTCAATCTATTTCGAACAACAGCCGGGCGCTACGATTTGTAGTAAGGATACTACAAATCGTAGCGCCCTTCCAACGCACTTTACCAGCAAACACACAGTCTAACTATACACATTGGTTTAAAATAAAAATTTACTTACCAACTCGATTAGCTTAACTACACTTGAATTATAACGACTTATACCTGAAGACTATACCTGAATATGTATCTGCATCTTATTTCTGCTGACATACCAGTGTGAGGTGTCATAGGCTCCAAAGCGGCGCACCAAAGCATTAGCTCCGTGAAAGTCAAACTTTCTCGACCAGTTAAATCGGCCGCTCTAAACCCAAGACAAATAACATCTGAAGTAAATACTACACAGGACTACACTAGTACACAACTGTGTAGGTTTTAGTTCCTAGCAATAGGTAATCTAGGCTGGTCTTTACAATCTTGTAAATTTAATTCTTACGGTAGTTATTATTACTATCGCAAAAGATGTTTGCTTGATTGCAACGTACTTAATATGCTAAATATCAATAAAAGCGCGCGCAAATGTTACAGATATTTAAGTCACTATGTTCCTACAAGCAATACATCTAAAACTGCAGTTTACTATCAGGCAAAATTGCAGCAAAAGTGTAAGGCGCAGATATACAATAAAAGAAACAAGAGTTTATATTGTTTCTTATTTTAATGTTCGAATCCATAATAAATACCGATGGGCTGCTACCGAGAAATTCTTATCAGGAAAAAACAATAAAACTGGGACCCGTGCTTCAGACTTGTACAACAAACCAGAACAAGCTACGAGACAATCCTTACTATGTGTAGTTCAAAATACCTGAAGAGCGCTGGACACTGCTCCCTCGGCCAGCCGATGTCGATCATAAACGTCGTGAACTCGGTGCAGTTCATGTACATACACGGAAAAGACATCAACACGAACTCGCGGTACAAACGGATTTGATCTGCAAGTTGTATACCCTCACTGTAATGTTGGCTTAATGTACAGTTCTTAAAATAACCCAGCATGCGGTCAAAGGCATCGCCAGATAGTGATCTAAGACGGAGTAGGTGGTCAGCCAAAATAATACATTGAATAGAGAACACATAACACAAGATAAGAAGATGCGGTTGTAGATATTATAAACACGATTTGTATAGGTTTAATAATATTTTTTACTTAGGTATTTTCGTCCTCATTATTATTTTCAATATTATAAAGTATGACGAAACTGGCAGGTGACTTTCTTATAATTTCTTGATCTAGAAAGCTGGCAGAACACCCCTCCATCGAAAAGACTAGAAACCCTATTTACCGCACACTACATAAGTTTATTTGGCCTTATCTTTGGGGCAGAGATTCTTCCCTAGTTTGAACCAATCTCAGTGGTAATACCGCTATGTCCCACCTCATTTTTATAAGGGCCTGATTGTAGATGTCTTACACCATCCCTGATGTGTTCCCTTTCGTCTTTAGTTGACCCGGCATTATCGAGTTACTAATGATAAATATAGTAATAAGGATCCAATCGGCAACCGGAACGCAGAATTTTATGATTCAAAAACAGATATGTTTAATTTGTCAACTTGCTAAGTATCTTTTTACGAAAATAGACGATATGTAGGTAAAATAGCACGGCATTACCTTGTTTTTTATATCCAGCAGCTTGAAGCAGCTGTAGACTCGAAGATGCCATGGAGACTGCTCCACCACCAACGTCAGACCCGACCATCACGTGGTTTTCACTGATTTCTACCAACATGGCGTAATCCATTTCCTCAAGAAGAAAGATTACAACCTCTTTATTTTCCTATTAATATATTAATGAACGGATACTACACATTGATGTTCAATGATATTAAGTGGTAAGAACGTACCTACTTTTTCTATAAATTGCAGGCGACGTTTTGCACACCTTCATTGGACTTAATTTTGTAGAATATAATTATTACATCCTCACCTCCTATTGCGGGGTGTGGGGCGCAAAACTATAGCGTGTGTAGTGTGTAATCCGTAAATTTATTTTCGTATTCTATCTCATCTGGAGTCCCACAGGGATCCTTATTAGGTCCTCTGTTATGTGTATTATAAACACAACTATCGACGGGCAACGCGTTACGCCGCGTTTACATTAGGTCAGACCGACAGTTTTACAGGAACGACAAAGGTGTCGGATGCAAATTAGTAGATACATGTATTTCAATAGCGCTGTCGACTGACTGTCGGCGACGGCAAATTTATCGGACGTCCGCCACGATTTTAATCGGATCCGACGTAATATTGGCATACTGCTTTGTGTGGCGCCGTTCACATTTGTCGGATCGGAGCGGCGGGCGCGGCGAAACCATCCGCTCGCCGCCCACCACTCGCGCGTTCCTCGCTACACTGTCAGTAAACAATAACCAAGGACATCACCCATTATATTTAACGTCGTCGTCGTCCATTGTACGCAAAAGCCAACTCAAAACTGCTTTATGACGAGTCGGGCAGCGGTAAATCGACAGTAATGACAGCTGTAGTGTTCACATTTGGTCGGATCAGCAGTTTGAAGTGTGAACAGTAGACCCGTTAAGTCGACTACGGTAAAACTGTAGGTCCGACCTAATGTGAACGCGGCCTTATAAGTTCAATTGGCCCGGAATTCATTTAATAAACACACATTATTATAGAAATGGATAAACTATAAAATATAACAGAGATAATGTTACCGTAGCAATAAGCAATGCTTACCTTAGAATCAGGCTCTTTCATTTGTTCAACGCCAGCTACCAGAAAAGCGTACACTGCCAGTTCCGGACTTTTGAGGTTTCCATGTGCTTTTTGTCGTTCCAGCTCAGTACTGTTGCACCACTGCAGTTGAGTCTTTATGCTCTAAACCAATAATGCTACCTATTCAGATATCCTAAATTCACAACTTGATTTCGCCCGCGGTTTCGCTCACGTAAATGTAGGTTAGAGTTAGGTTAGTAACAGTATTTTTTCTGGGTAAAAGGCACCATATATCCTTTTCTGTTCTTCTGCCAACGTGTATGCGAAACTTCTTGATGATCGGTCGATTAGTTAAGGCGTGAAAGCGTAACAAACAATCAAACAGTCATCCGCATTCATACAATTAGCATGTATATTACTCACAAGAGTTTCTTTATAAACTAAAGATATTATAAAACTTATAAAATTTGATACAAACTGATTTTAGTTTGAGTTTTTTCTTCAGGTCGCTTTTGATGCTTAACGTATAAACAGCATGGTACACAGAATGTTGACTATGATTCGGCAACCATAATTTGCTGATGCGAATAGGGATACATTGCTGTATCAGCGAAGTGTTCAATCCAATTAACTAAAAGAACATTATTAGTATTAAGTATTGTGGTACCGATACCTTATTGGTGTGGGCATTAGATAGCACAAAATATTCTTGAGTGTACGTACGTTTCGAGTTTTCGAAGTTATATAGGTACGTATTGATTAATAATTTTAGCACTCACTTTGTGGTAATGCGATTTTTGTTTTGTACCTATATCAATACTTAATGTGGCTGTAAATATTGATAAACTCCATTATATCTAATTATCACATATTCTATGTAATTCCTTATAGCTGAGATGTTTAAAAAGCTTAATAAGAAAACTATAACTACAATTTATTTGGTGCACAGTAGCAAAAGCAGCTCACGTTCGGTGCAATAGCCCGCGAGTAAGCGCATTTATGTATTTTCTAAACCAGATTTAAATGATGATCAATGATTTAATGTTTGGTTTAGAGTACTAGTAGAAAATTTGTTTAATATCGATACCACGCCGAAACCTAAGATGCTGCTTGTTCAGCTGTACCTACAGTGTAGTATTCTAATAATCTATTCTAGTCACCTCAGTAATGATCCTAACAACTGTAGATTTCCAGCTGTTCTTCTCACATTTAAGAGAAGGCAACCACAATTCTCCAGTAGGCTCTCTGGTGAAGAGGAAACATCGGTCTGTAGCACAATATATTAGCAGAGAAACGACATCGCACAGATCTTTGTAATGTTTGAACATTATAACAGATGGTTTTATCAAAATATTTTTGGTATATTCATGAAAAAAGCTTATATATAAATAGTAAACGTCAATGTCAAAACTTAAATGTTTATGTCAAGTTATATTATGACAAGGCACGTAGTTCCTGACCGTTACCAGTTGGATCTTTGCTGTGCATATTAAGCTATATCAGGCGAGCCTATTTAATTACGTTTACTGATGACAGTTTCAAACTCCTAACTAAGAATTTCTTGGCAGAAAAAGTCTAGACTCAGTTTTAGACTTTTTCAATTCTCATGTTTCCGACCTAGAAATCGAACCCGAGACTTCGTGCACGACAGTCGCATACACTAGCGCTAAGATACCGAGGCAGTCATCTACATGAATATGATTAATTAATGATTGTACAAAAATTAGAAAATACATTTTTCTTTAAGTTCATTTTGACCCTGCATCTATCTGTTGGCAATGTGCCATGTAGACTGGCAGCCATTGCTAAGCTCAATAGCAATGCTAACTACTTGTACCAAAAACATGCCCAGCCTTCTTGTCATATGAGGCGTCGTTCAAACGCTAACCACGAAGTTGTAACAAATACCAATTTGCGCAATATGATCATTTCTGCTGGTGATGCAGCACTCAGCAGCATCCAGAAAACTCACTATATTAGATATATGTGATGACGCAAGGATATCGACACAAGTTGCGTCCCATAGCAAAGGCCTACCTGTTTTCCATGACATAATTATACTGCACTGGAAAATGGTTAGGCCTTGCTACAGAATACTTTGTTTTGTACATATACCTAGGTATAATAGTTACTTATTCCATTGTAAACAAAATAAAGTACCTAGCTACGGTGAGATCATAGACGTAGAAATTCTCAGATGGCACGTTCTAAACTAGAGTCAACTTCCAAGTCGGCCGGACCGATCGTACCTAATACGAGTACACACACATACTAGGTACCTACCACAAATCACCAGACCAACCGCCATTACGCGTTTTAATAATAAGTAGGTAATAATAGGTAATAGCCTAATGAGAAACCGTTGGACTGTCACGCAGAGGTCTCGAGTTCGAACTCAAGGCGCGCATCTCTGACTTTTCGAAGTTATATACGTGTGTTAAAGTTCATTATCGCTTGCTCTAACGGTGAAGAAAAACATCGTAAGGAAACCTGCATGTCTGAGAGTTCTCCATAATCTTCTCGAGGATATGTGAAGTCTGCCAACCCGCACTAGGCTCCGGCTAGCGTGGTGGACTATGGCCTAACCTTTCTCACAGTGAGAAGAGGCCCGTGCCCAGCAGTGGGGCAGT
Organism: Catocala sponsa; assembly: GCA_963564715.1. Taxonomy (NCBI): domain Eukaryota; kingdom Metazoa; phylum Arthropoda; class Insecta; order Lepidoptera; family Erebidae; genus Catocala; species Catocala sponsa. Next base: position 8,931,850 of record OY751331.1, read on the forward strand.
TTAATACAGGGCTGATATCATTATTATTATTACTTAATAATAAATTATAGCAATTATCACTAAATAATTAGTAAACTATGTATTTTATTTACTTACACATATTTACCTACCTATACCTACTGTCACTATATTTGGACGTAAATTCCAAATTCAATAAGTGAAATGTGTAGGTAAAGTTATCTTATTCATTTTATTATTTACTGTCCCTTGATACAATATATATACCTACCTAATAGAGCAATAGCATTTTTACTTTTGAACTGATAAATGATCAAATAACTAACAATAATTTGTTTAGTTCCATAATAATATGGTACCATATAAAGATTGTACCTACATAAGTATTATAATATGAAGCCACCTTGTGTAATTTTTATAATATAATAATAAGTTTATTTGGTTAATAAAAAAAGATAAGAGTACACAAAATTAGATGTGACACTGAATCCCGAACTAGGATACCCTGTGTTGCGGGTTTGTGTTGAATTGTGTATGTAACTTGTGTTAAGTTGTATTGTGGTCACTTGTGCTTAAATAAAAATATCTATATAAACACATGCACCACATACATGCACCAGTTGCAGTTTGTTATTCTTCTTGTGTTACTATTAGTTCAAGTAGGTTACTGTAGATGGCGTGGATCTTACAGTTTAACCAAACAACTAGATTTTTACAGAAAAGAGACAATGTTGAGTTAAAAAATACTGAAATATCTTACGGCTTATTATATAAAACCTTTTCCATTCGAATAATCTATAATTTAATATCTTGGTAGTTCCATTCATTTCCAGGTGTTATTGATCAAAGTTTACTATAGCTCTCTATGGCGTTATAAGTTCTGTGACGTAGCGATCACGCCACCGTCTTCATGTATTTTCCAGTGTTCTGATTGGTTCAAATGCGCACTCCCCCACCCCAAACAAAAATATGACACATTCAACATGTTTAGTGCTGTGAGCTTTAATCGATTCTTGACTCGATTACAAGTTTTAGATAAAGTTCAGTACATTTGTAGAAATAATGGTTCTTTTCAACATAATTAATTAATAATAATATTAACAGACGTTTTATGTAAATCATGATGTATGTTAAATATATTCACCTAGAAGTACCGTAAAGAATATCATTCTTCGTTGATTATGTTTAATCGATACATCTAAGTTGCTTTGAATGCAAGTTTAGACTACGTCACTATAAATATGTTCGGATTTGCTGGACGTTACGAATCCCGCTAGTGTTTACCTCGAATATATTTGAAAATTTGGTGATAATTTACAAGTGAAATATACGCAGTAGAGCTGGTAAGGAGTGGTGAAGAGATAGGTGAGTCTTATTCTTTATTATTTATAAAATTTACTTTGTTCTAGGTACCCATACAGATCGTGAAATTTATAACCTAAAAGGCGATTTCGATAGGTAAATTCTTATTTGAATTTTTCTATTTTATATGATTCTAGCTTAAAGCTTGTTGCGAAGAATATAATACACGTAATACGAATTATTTTGGTGTCATTTTATGAGTATTTTATAATCTACTTTTGTCATAAATACCCTCGTAAGTAAGGTACTGTACGATTGCTACATTGCATTACTTAGTTGATTAATTTTCAACAGTAGTCTTTTCTATTTATGGAGCCCGTGTTAAAAATAATTAATATAACAATAACCTTTACTTATGGTATTAGTATGGTTATTTGTTGTTTTTATTCTAAAAATATGAATTTTTCAAATTGCCTTATATATTCGATTCGTAATATCCACGCCGCGTGTTTATAATTTTTATCGCTATAACAAAGCTTGTGACAAATTCATAATCTTATAAACCTGTAATCACAACATGTTCATAATTATCCAGTCAGAGGAAATTTTCTGCAATTATTTTATATGAGACCGAACATTAAATTGTACGAAATGAATGCTATAAATACATCTGATAAACGTCGTCTATTTATTTCCTTTGTAATATCTAGCATTTGACTTTTAGCAAACATTTAAATAACACATCATAAAATACTTTCTAAAGATCTTTAGACTTACATTTCTTTACATAATTTATATTTATTATATTATAATTTCAAATTGGTGTATGGAAACAACTCATTTGCCATTCTTCTTCAATTCAATTCTACCCACAGATGCTGTCCATTTGTTGTTTGACTTATAATATACTCATAGAAAACTGTAACACTTTCTACTTGAACAAGAGACTCTTCATTCAATTACATTTCTAATTATTGTAGCACAGAGTCAGTGTGCACATGGAGAGAAAAGACTATCTATAATTTAATGTGTGGACTATCTATAGTCTAATTAAGCAAATTTAACTGATTAACCGTCACAATACTGATTAACTGTCATAATACTAATTAAAATTGACAATGACTTTAAAATACATGAAATTGTATAATATGTACAATAGTTTGCTTATTAATGTACATTCATCTTAAATTACATATTAAATATAGATCAATAGAATACATAAGGAAATATTAAAAGTATCTGATTCACTTGATATATTTATACTAGTGAATTCTGCACAGATGACATCTCATAATTATATAAAAAAGTATTTTGACTAACATATGGCAACTAATCACAGGGCAATAGAGCTGGTCCAGAACATAAACAGTATCAAAAATATTTTTAGTCATATATGTCTCCAGTAACATATGAACATGAAAGTAATTATTGATCAGATAATAATTTGCCTAATCTTTTAGGGAGGTAGTGATATATTGGTATATGTTTATAAAATTAAGAATCCAAGAAGTTTGAGAAAGCTATGGGTCAAGTCAAATACTGCTCTAACACAAAAAGCCTCTCAACAAAAATATAGTACAATGAACAAACCAGCTAGATTTACAGAGACCCATTTCCAGTACTGCTGGGGTTATATGGTTTTTTATTAGTATAAGTACTTATGTACCTTATGAGCTGGGGTAGTGAAATTAAAAAAAGAACCATACATTTTATGAATCTGAAGTCATTCAATGGGCTTAAAAATCAATTTTAAGTAAGCATTGTTCATTGCTTTTTTATACTAGAAGGTTTAGACAAATGCTTATATCCTGCTTCCATTCATATTGATGACTAGCTGTGGCCAGGGGTTTCACTGGTTTTAAATAATTATAATCAACAATTATTCCAGGCAATGGTCTATCTCACTGCCAAGTTTCATCCAAATCTGTTAAATGGTTTCTAAGTAGTTGAACTACAAACCATTAAATTTATAATATTACTGGGATATAAAATTTTTGTATAAATTTAATTTTTGTTACTTTTACAACTACAATAATTTATTTACTGTTACTAAATTTTACCAATAAAATTATATATGATTAGGCATCATGCATAATTTAATTGGTCCAATTTAAACAGATGGCTCAATAAGAGGACTAGACATCACTAGACCACATAATTTATTTTAATTTACTGTTTATATTACTATAAATATTGTAGGTTCATAATATATTTAACAATAAACCTTAATACAATAAACTTTTTAAGCTATTATGACTATATAATAGCTTAAAAAGTTTATTTATAAAGTTATAATTTTCTTTAATTTAAATTGCAACGTTCGCGCTATGAGTTATTTTAGTGTTGCGAGAGAATTTACAAACATTCGAACAACAGACACAAAGAACACTCAGCCTTAAAACAGCTGCACACAACCACAATATTTGTGAATCACACAAATTTGTGTTCGGATTGAGACGGGATTCGAACCCACTTCACTCGGTGTAGCAGAATTGGCAAGACGACCACTTAAACCACTAAGCCATCCAGGCAGTTTACGCACGGATGGCGCATCGATCACAAGATTGTCCGCACATTAAATAAATATTTACCCTACAGGTGCATTTGTACTCTAATTTATGGATCACATAGATTTCATTTCACTTTTATTCATTTGCTACCGTCAAACAAAAGAGTTATTACAATAGTAGTACAAATTGTAAATTTAATTTTGCTAGTTCATACATCCAATTGAAAATGATCTAGCAAAAGGTATCCATCTCAACCACAATTCAATAGCTAAAATGTTCCCTATATTTCTGAATGATATTTTTGAAAACGGCTTTTAGATTTTTTGGGTTGCATACCATAATTTTAAAATAATCCTTGTAGTGCGACTTTGTCTGTCCGTCCATTTATATGATACAATTGCTTATTTATGTCAGCAACTTCGAATGCTAGCAACATCTCCAAATTTTGCAAACTATGAAGAATTACACTTTGAAGTCCGCTTTCATGAAATTGGACGCAAACATGAGCGCAAACTTATGGCCCGGAACTAAGGAGCCGAGTCTACAATTTAAAACAAACCACAATCGTAATAAATAAAATCTTCAGTCGTACAATCTTCCGTCATAACTCATAATCCTTAGCACGTTAATCGTTCTCAAACTGCGAAGCAGGGTCATTCAAGGCCGTGGACTTTGCACTTCCCGCCCGTCAATTATGCCCCCCAAATTGCGGAGTACATCATCGCGTGGTTTACGCACGTGTGTTAGCGGGTTTGAGTTACTTCATCGTCGTGTCATAGGGTCGCGCATACTCGCACCTGTATCTATGCGGGAAAATGTTCTCTGTGATCTTGTCTTGCCGCACTTTTTAACGTCATGCAAATGGACTTTTCTTTCTTGTGAAAACTTCGCGTGTTTTTGCGGCTAACATGATCACCATGTAATTTTACGCTCGTAAATTGCTAAGATTGTATTTTAATTGGCGAATCACATAATTATGATGATACATAACAATTCTTAATGGCGTCGAGATCAAAATTATCTTTCTTAGGTAGGCATTTTTGGACCAAATTCTCATAACTAAATTGTCATAATGGGCATCATTAACAGTATCATCAATTCAACATTCGTAATTTTGTAGTTATCTCACCTACAGTCGAGGACATGAATGACTGAACATAATATGAATTTCACAGTTTAATTTTCTTAATCTGTTCTAATTAAGCTCGAAACATTTTCCCTTCTTTTTCTTATCGTATAAATCACGTCCGAACACAATGTTGTCGAGCATATTACAGTAAAGGTTTAAAGCAGATTTATAAACAGATGTTGTAAATCGATTGATCGATTTACCGTTTTAATAAATACAGAATTTTCACCATTTTCTGGCATATATATCACAAAGAAAGCACCGCGAAAGGTATTACGTATTTATTAGCAAATTCGTAAGTAAGTACACGATTTAAAATTCCTATTTGTAAAGTGGTTTATGCTAAGAGTTTGTGCAAATGCTACCAGATTTCTACATTTTAATATACATCGTTGTACGATTTAAGAGCTGTGTTAAATTATTTACGAGGATCTATACTACACCGTATTCTGTATATTATGTACTTACAATATATATATTTATCTAACCTGTTCGTAGGCGTCGTAAAGCTGACTTCTTCGTAAACTACAGGCTTCTGCAAGAATATTCTTAGTAGACTTCCACGGTACTCAATCGAAAGTAATATGCCCCTCGCCACAGTACATCGACATAAAATTCGAGCCCACGCGGAACAAAAAATTGTGTGACCTAAAAATTTTCTATATTAGTATTATATTTTACCGAGCGTAGGTGTTCTTAGTGTCTATTTGAATAATATCTACTGGACTGGTTATCCCTGTGCCGAGAGTACCTTCATTTATTTTAAATGATAATCCTTATCCATGAGTCTAATTAACAAAGGTTCTCTTTTGTAAAAGATACATTCTCACTAAGAATATCAGCTATCGCGGGCACTTATACAAACACGAACCAGAAGACTTAGTATCGTCAATTGCCATAACATGTGACAAACAAATAATCGTCTAATGCGTCAAAATCTATACATATAATAAGAAAGTCAAAACTGTACATTGAATATTTTTTTAAAAGAATACTTGAGGCGTGATCTACAATCGATATCGAAGCTAAAAATATAGTTTTTAGAATTTTTGTCTGTTTTTCTGTTTGTCTGTATGTATGTCCGGGCTAAACTCAAAAAGTACTGCATGGATTTACTTCAAATTTTGCATGAATATTACTAACAGGTCGGGTCAACATATAGACTACATATTATCACGCTATCACCTACGAGGGAGGAGCTGTGAATCTTTATTTTTCTTACGCATTCTGTGACAGCGTGTAATCTAACGACGCATATTTAAATGTTGTTTTTGAGTAAGCCATGCTATTATCTAGCTTTACACTATAAAAACTACGCCATTTAAGTAACTTGGGCAGAGAATCTATACTAATATTACAAAGCTGAAGAGTTTGTTTGTTTGTTTACTTGAACGCGCTAATCTCAGGAACTACTGGCCCGATTTGAAAAATTCTTTCAGTGTTAGATAGCCCATTTATCGAGGAAGGCTATAGGCTATATATCATCACGCTAGGATCAATAGGAGCGGAGCACCAATGAAGAATGTTTCAAAATCGGAGAGTATTTTTTCCTTTTGAGAGCTTCCGCTGCGTGCGCTGCGTAAACAGTTAAAGTTTCGCAAAAATCATGTATGACAGAATTGTTCCCCTTTAAAAGTTCTAAAAAAAAGTCCGCGACAGCATATGTCTATCTTTTAAGGTTGGCTCACTATAACCATTTTTATGCTAACGAAATTTGTTCTAAAATAATGCATTATTTGCGAAGGTATTTTTATAAACATGATATTAATCCTTATCCAAATAAATACGTTATTCATCACAAGTATTTAATTTAAAACAAAATTGCCCTTTACATCATTCGATTTCAATGAATATCTTAGGAGATATAGCAGTTTTAAAATAACATCGCAGCAAAATAATTACCCATTACAGACATAGTACAAACGATGTTTCTCCTGGTTTATTCTGCGTGATTACTACTGGTTCGATTTGAAAAATTCTTTTAGTGTTGGATAGCCTATTTATCGAGGAAGGCTATAGGCTATATAACATCACGCTACGACCCACGGGGGCGGCGCAGTAACGATAAACGCGGGTGAAACCGCGGGAACATCTAGTTATTTATAAAGCTGAAGAGTTTGTTTATTTGTTTGTTTGTTTGAATGCGCTAATCTCAGGAACTACTGGTTCGATTTGAAAAATTATTTTAGTGTTGGATAGACTATTTATCGACGAAGGCTATAGGCTATATACCATCACGCTACGATCCACGGGAGCGGCGCAGTAACGTTAAACGCGGGTGAAACCGCGGGAACATCTAGTTAAATAATAAGGAACGGAAAACGGGCTAAGAACAAGAATTTATTTACTATCGGTTCCGTGCTACATAGTACCATCGGCCAAGAAAGTGGTCTACCAATTTTGACAAAAGTTTCTGTGTGATCTAACTATCGCTACGGTTGACACATGTTGACACATGGCATGACGTGAATATAATCCTATCCTAACTAATATTATAAAAGCGAAAATGAGTTTGTTTGTTACCTTTTCACGCCTAAACCACTGAACCGATCATCCTGAAATTTTGCATATACGTTGACAGGTGTACAGAAACGGACATAGGCTACCTTTCATCCCGAAAAAAATTACTGTTCTCGAGAAAAACAATAACAACGTTTTTATGATAATAGATGGCGCCACGTGTCTTTCGAATCATGATTAAATTATATTATTACAAGCAGAGTACGACCCGAATTGACTGTCAAATTCTAAATTAACGCGAGCGAAGCCGCGGGCAAAAGCTGGTAATAACTAAAATTATTAGTACAAGTATTACCCAATAACATTGACCACGGCTTTGTGATTTCGACATAGCTTCAAAGTACAACGGATAAAGGGAAACGGTAACCTATTATGTAAGTGATATGTCTATTAGGCAAGCTGCCTTTGTCATCTGATCAATACAAAGTCAAAGTAACAAGTAAAGTGTGTCAATAAATAATACATATTTGTATGAGAAACAAATAATAATATTCGTCCATATTTTATTTGCTCATCGCTGGGTAAGATTAAAAGGTTTGTTCTACAAAAGCAGTTATGGAGTACGATGACCTTCAAGGGTTTGTGTTTGATTTTACACAAATTCTTTATAAGGTACAAGATCTATCGTTTTGTTGGCGCGCTATAGCGTAAGATTTAATGTGACTACCGATTATGAGATTCTAGTATTATATTCTGCCTGGATTTTAGGAATCAATAGGTCAATCGGTGTCCCCTGCTGATATAAGCCTCTCATTTTATGCCCCAATATCCTATCTGTCGCTTTCCGCATCCAGTCTAACCCAGGCACCTTTCTGAAGTGGTCAGTCCTCATAGCCAGAGGCATCTTACTTAGCATTTACTAACTCTGGATTTCAGTAAGAACATGCAATTTGATGCTGTTATGTAAAAGACGTTAAAAGGTATGTAGTCTGGGCAACGATTCTGCGATACATATTATATCTGCTTATCCTTCAGAGAGGTACGTTTAGTTACTACCTGTTGATCTTAACCCGTATGCTGGAACGCAAATCTGAGACGTCGGCAAACAAGAAGTTAATAGGATTGCCTGCATCGCACATCGTAAGTCATTGCAAAATCCGAAATCAATAACCACAATTTGCGAGTTGTACTTATAACTGGCTTAAGGAAACTAGTCTTGATCTTGTATTTTATATAGTCTTATGCTCTGCAGTTTAGTCTGTGTGATAAAAACAACGCATACATTTAAAGACAACATTTACTTTATTTTAAAAACTGCAATAGCCGGGTGGGTTGACGGTTGGGCTGTGTATTAAATTACTAATTATCGCTCGCTTTAAGAGTGAAGAAAAAAAACGTGAGAAAACCTGCATGCCTGAGAGTTCTCCATAATGTTCTCGACGTTTTGTCAGGCTTGCCCGCACTGAGCGAGCGTAGAGTGCTATTCGCACGGCCTCTTATCAAACTCAGAAGAAGCCCGTGCCCAACAGTAGGACTGTTCACGAACAGGACTGATATTATAATATATTTACTATATTTAAGCCAGATGAAACGCTTATTTCTGCAGTGATCTCCAATCTGATAGAAGAAAGGAGTAACCGGACTATCCAAAAATTCTGTCATAGACACAGAAACAGAAATCTGTAACATCTAGCTCAGTTTTTACTGTTCAACTTTATTCGTTTAATATTCAAAGACTTATTTCGAGTAAGACAGTGTGACTCAAGAAACTATAGGAAGGCAATGTTCGTCTGAAGTACTGCTATAAGAGGCTATCAGCTTTCATTCTCCTATACATAAAACGAATATAAAAGCATTGTAACCGCTTTAAATTAATGTGTTTAATAACGATGGACGAGAATTCGCAGAAATCTACTATTACGTTTTTATACATACGACTGTAAATATAACACATGGGCTTTTTGTTTCAGCGGTTCGAAATATTATAAAATGAATCAGAATATAATTTGAATATAGATTTCATATATATATATATATAGCCTAGTGGATAACCGTTGGACTGCCACGCAGAGGTCTCGATTTCGACCCCAACGCGCACATCTCTAACTTTTCAGTTATGGGCATATTAAATAGTTAATTATCGCTTACTTTAATAGTAAAGGAAAACATCGTGAGGAAATCTGCATGTCTAAGAGTTCTCAATAATGTTCTCAAAGATATGTGAAGTCTGGCAACCCGCACTGGGCCAGCGTGGTGGACTATGGCCTAACCTTCTCACATTGAGAAGAGGCCCGTGTCCAGCGGTGGGACAGTTTAATACAGGGCTGATATCATTACATAGCTAGCTGGTATCTGCGACGTTGCAGACCTCAAGTAGCCTAAGTACTCAGAGTTCAAGTTGTCTTCAAATAAAATATTTGACTAGAAATATTGCTAGGGTCTATTATTACAGAGAGGTATTGATTATTTTAATACTTCACTGTCTTTTAATATTAGTCGGTATAGAAGTCGATACACTGCAGAAAATCTAGGTTCAGTATCGCTTTTTATGGTTGCCTATCACGCCAATCAACTTAGTGAACCGCAAGGAAATACCTTACAACGACAGTTAGTCAAAGGCCAACTAGCCTTTGACTAACTGAAGTTGTAAGGTTCGACTAGACGTATCTAGGTTATGCTGCAATTTGGTTATATAAAATACCTACAAGAGTCACATTGAGCAAAAAGTTAATTATTTAAGTAGGTAATTATTAAGGTATGGATACATAAATAAAAATAAATAAAGACGTCATTTACATAATATAAGATATTAAATATAATAAATAAAAAGAAATAAAGACTCCAGTTTCAATTCGTTTCTTACATCTAGGATAATAAGTCCACCTAATAGTGGCACCATTCCGCAAGCGAGTACGTCTCATATTCTCACAAGAGCCAGTCAATGTAGGAGTACCAAAAGAAGCATGATTATTAACAAAATTAGTACATAATTCAAAAGTATCCTGCGAAAATAAAGGATCAACCCGCAAATCATTAAAATGCTTATTCACCTGTTCAACTTTACCAAGATCATAATAACGATTCAATTCGATATTACTTATTACATATTCAATTTTATTAATAATCATCATACCATATTGATATGATGATTATAAATTTACGTATTATTGTTATCGGTTTTGCTAATGGTGCTCGCTTTGATTTGCAATCTTGTAAGTCTAGAAGAAATTGTATCAAGTATTGCACTAAAGAGGATAAATGTCCATTGTATAATTGTAAAGAGTCTGAATTGCGTTTTAATATGCGAGCACGATTGTGGGCTATGCGAACTGATCGGTTTCGTTTTGATGATCCTTTTGTAATTGAACATAGATTTTGTTATAAGTTTTTAAGAAATTTGTTTGATGACATAAAATGTCCTGTTGTGGATGTTCAATTGAAACCGATGGATGTGTGTATAAAATATAAATATTACATTATAATTAAATATGAAATAATTTGTACATTTATTTAAATACTTGCTTTAGTCCGCGAATATAATAAGGGAGAACTCAGTTTAAAAATATCGTATATATTAACCGATATCGCTTATCTGTATGTCAACCAAATTCATAAGGCGTGATTGAAAAAGAAACTTCTTCACATGCTTTCACATAAAATATTAGTATTTAATAAGTATTAAATAAGTTCGACCACAGCATGAAATCAGAATTTGTGTCAACGAGCCGAGTACTTCCGTTATATTAGTTTATATGCTCTCATAAGGAGTATGTCTATAGGAATAGCCTTAAAAAGAGAATCGTAATGGATTTGAAAGATATCAGATAGGTACCTACGTGATACTTATAGTAAGCGGTGCCCTCACAGACTAAAAAAGAGTTTAACTCCACCGAGGAATTTTAAGTTTTCTTACTTTTATTGTAAGTACGCAGCCAGCATGACGGTCACACTTGAAAAAACATTAAAATCAGGGTGACCACACCGACCTTAAGTGTGAAACAATAAACGTAATTTACGACGCTTTCCGATACTCGTCCAATTAACATATTTGCTTGTACGACAGAAATAGACTGTGAACTCTTCAAGTAATAGATCGCTGCCTATTTTTAGTGTTCCTTGCCGTATTTGGAAAAACGACACGGTTAAGGAATTAGCTCTGTCATACTTACATAATTATGTCGTCCTCATTTCGCGAGCTCCTAATCTATTTAAGCAGACCATCACTCTTCATAATGGTATTTTTACGTTACGTTTCTTACGGTCAGAATATACTATGAACGGATTTTGGAAGCGGTCATTCTAAGAACTGGCAGATTGGTAATAAATTTCAGTCATGTATTAAACAAAATGGATTAAAACTTGTGAGATTCTCTTACTCTAAATCTAAGTTTACTGGTATTGTTGGCAAAGTGATAGAATCATAGACAAAGGCACACCCACGCCGGGATTAACACTAGTCTGAGTGTTTGTTTGTACACATATCTAAGGAAAAGTCAGTTTTCCTTACAATTAAAAAGATTCCTTTGGTGCTGTTTGTTATTTATGTTTAATATCTTAACGACCTTCAAGAATAGGCTCAAAAATGTCAGTCAGCGGTGTTCCTAGTCTGTTTTGGACAGAACATTTTGTCCAGCAGGTGTATTGTTCTTCCTTCTTCAATAAGCAGAAAGTACGTCATTTATCATGTCGTGGCATCAGTGACACACTTGGACTTCTTAGATTAACAACAGGAAAACAAAATATCCAAATACATACATATGTATATGCCGAAGCATAAGTCATACACTATGATTGTCATGCTAAATGCTTTTTCTTTATATCGATGTGTGCAACAAATCAATGGTATGGTTTTATGAAAATATATTTAATGTATTTTTAATTCATATATATTTGAATATAAAGGCAATTAATTGTTCACGTTGGTAAACTGATGATAAGTTTTACGATGTGATGTATGTTATTAAGTATTTCTAGCAGATACTGATCCAAAAATATTTTAATAAATAACGAAACAAAAATATATTATCTTAGATAGAAATTCAACATTGTAGTCTAGAAGGGTTTTCAAAACACCACTATACAATGGATAAAGATGCAGCCGTTATAAACTATTCGTGATTTTTAGAATCATTATCCTTAATACTCGGAAAAAGCCGTGGAAGGCAATCAGAAATTGCATCTTAAAATATGACTGTCTACAATAATTGACATGGGGTGATTTTTATATGTGTGTATTTTACACGTGTTTACTGAATAATTTCTTGTCGCTATTTGTAAAACTGATACGAGGTGTTACGAAAAACTTATTTGTTATTGTTGTTTTACTAGCTTTCTATTTTTAAAAATATTATCTGACTCAACACAAATTAATCATCATTTCAATGTTGAAATATACATTTGCAATCTAAATTTGTGAAACGATCAACTTAATGGCATATATAATAACTTCGTCAATGATTCACTACACACTACTGTACCTACTAGATTAAATATGTAGCGAATCGTTGAACCACATTCGAATATCGCATTCAGCATATCGCTTTCAGAATAGCCAATATTCTCTATGAATATTTTGGAAGTCAATATTCAATTCGATATCCTATCAGGTATTGAAGATTGCATAAACGACGACGACTTAAAAACAAACAGTCTTAAAAAGAACATATCTCTATTTATTTTTACCCTTAAGGCTTATCACCACATCCTGTAAAAGTCGAGTCCACAAGTCCATCAGCCGATATGATTCGTCACTCACCATATCTACTCTTCTAACATGGCCAGTTCGCTCAGACGACTCCTTATCTTCTGACCTTCACTTGTTATCAGTGGTCTGGCCACAGTTCGTTATTGACATATTGTTTTTCTAAGAAAAATAATTAGATCGATGCATGTGTTGGTATGTGATAAGCATTTTTTTGGAAAGATTCATTGCCAAGATTATAGTTGTACAATATGTGAATGTTGCCAATAGTAAATTTTTCTAAGACGAAATAAACCGCATTGTATATCAAAATCCAATGACTTTTCTCGAATGGAAGATGATTTCAAGAACAAAAGATTAAGAAGCTGGGCACTTTGTTCAGTACTAAACAATGTAGGACTTTCCCCGAGGACGACAGGGTTCGTAAAGGATTCGTTCGAGCTTACTAATGTAGTTAGGCTCTCCGTCACGCTCAACCGAAATTATTCAAGAACCAAATATTTTATTAATTTAGGTCACAAAGTTCTGAATAATGATTAAGAGAGTATCACACACACACACACACACCCTCGACTCCTAAACCCTAACTATTGCAATGGAAAACACTTTGCAATATTAAAGTCTGTGCTAACCTAGGCATTCGGTATTGCCGACCTTTGTCTTATGAAATCGGTTCAAAATGCCGTGGGAGATTAGTCAGTCTTCCCACCTCATTATTTAACAATCAGTAAAATTGACGTCGAATTGTAAAATACGTTTTAGCCTACAAAGTATGTCTCGTAACTCGACTATGTCGAAAGTTCATGCCGAACACGCGTCCGATTATTCGAATACTTTGGACCGGTGATTAACGCCACTGTGTTGTTTCGTGACTTTCATCTGTTTACTGACACACATAGATAAAACCCGCGGCTATTGATCCTTGGAGTTTGCTCTGACAGTCTTGTCCTATATTGCAGTGGTCTTATGCCCCCTTCAGCTATGCAATGATCTGTATGACTGCATAAATAGACTGACGCGAATATTATCTATATGATACGTGAAGCAAAAACTTTGTAGCCCTTTTTATGAAAATTGCGCGGACAGAGGGGTATAAATTAGTCACAGTTTTGTCACAGTTAAAGTTTATATAGAGAAGGAGAGGCGAATCCTAATATTTATATAAAATATGCATTAGAAATAATTAAATTATTGAAAAAACACTACACGCACACAACATGAATGGTGCATTTGACACACGCAGTCGAAGCGCTTAACTATGGTTACATATATCAATATAATAATATAATGACATATGTATATCAGCAATATCTTACAGACAAACTGGTCGAATTTCGAGCACTAGGCGACCGCTAGTGACTATAGATCAGCTATATTTTGACAGTCAGTAGACAGATAATGGTAAAAGTAATATACTATATCCAATATAAAAAATATGTCATATATTATACTCAATAGTTACTAGAATTTTATCTCTTTTCCAATAACAATTTGTTCTAATCTTTCAGTCTCGCTTTATGAGAGCACAGCCATTCTCGTAAGTTTGCATAGGTTTCGATTACCACGTTGAACTTCGCGTATCTTATCACACATTATTTTTATTAGATCTACTTAGTTCTAGCTTTAAATGCTAATAGAAAATGTATGGAAACCCTTACTATTACTATGGAAATTATTACTGTGGATATAGGTTAACAATCTGTCCTTAAGCGATAGTGTAAATCAGGCCTTATAGGTAATAAGTGCTATAATGTTTGTATAGTGGGTAATCTTAGATAATTGATTAGTGTCGTAACAAGGATTACAAGTGACTCTACATATAACACTTCAAGTATTCAACTCACTTCAGATAACATAAGTGTTTTCATTCGTGACTGTGTAGTTATGTTTATATATAAATATTGTTATTATAATAATATTATGTTTAGACTGCCGTATTCCTTAAGTCCCGTCCCGCAAGAGTTGCATCCGGTTGCAGAGCTTTGTATAATCTCCTATTCGTAAACTCAGGTCTCCTGTAAGAATTGTAGTGGAAAATAAAGAGACCACTCTCTGACCAAGTGCTAGTTACCAGAATTCTTACATCTTCGAAAATAATTTTAGATCTCTACTAGCGTATTGAATCAATATGACAAAGCTGCATTCCAGCACTTCTTAAAAAATGGGATCCTGCTGATTTAATCAAAAACATAAACCTGATCAACGCGTATTTATTCTGTTTAAAACTGACTAAACCAGTCGCATTTCGTAGGTTATTGGCCGTCTTGTGGCAGAAGATAAGGATAAAATAATTCATACTATTATTATAATGCTAAAATACAAATGCGAAATTAGCTCTTTCTATTTGTAACGATTTCAAACCCTTGAAAGCTTAACAGCTGCAATAATCTTAAGAAAATAAATAGGGACTGACAGATACTGATACTTAAAAGAAAGTGCTCGCCGTTACAGTAACGCCTAAATTTTAATAAGTGTGCCTATATTTAATAAATATATGTGTACAGATTCCTAAGTGAGTCCTATATACACAGATCCATATTTTATCATTATCACGTCCATTTAGTTGAGTGACATTCTGGACAGCAATTTCCTGCCCGCAAATTAAATTCCAAACAAACTTGTTCCGTAAAAGCCGGATGCCCACATTTCGTATGACGAAAACTAGTTAAATTATCGTGAAGGGGATGTAAATGAAGGAACAATTCACCCATATAGTATTATGATTGCGGCGCGAGAAGCGGTTGTCCCGCGTCTATTCCCGTCCGGGAGTACGGACTTCGCTCCCTGTATCGAGCCCGGCCATTATCCCATCGCGTCCCGTCTGCGCGTGAGTCGCTTTCCGGCGCGTATCATCCGTTGTCGTAGGGCGACCAAACGTGCTACATCCTCACGAGACTTGCCTATTCATAGTAAGACTACTTGCTTTATAGTAACTACGAGCATTCCAAATATTCTAACTAAACGAACAAGTCTTTAAAAGTGACATTAAAATAATTTAGAAGATAAGATGTCCAAGAAACTTAGTATTTAAATGTAGGCACTAATTAAAGGTTTTGTTGTAACAAAATCTCATCCGGCAGCCATTTTAGTACCATGGCATATGTTTGTGAGCGATCAGGCGGTTACGGGTCGACGCGGCGACTTCTGGGAGATGACAAAAGAACCTGTCGAAGTCTCCCTTCTCCAGCCATCTATTAACTGGAATTTAAACGCTTAGCTTAGCCTTCCCCTTATTAGAGATAAACAGGCGTGAGTGTACCTTTTCTTATGTATTAAGGCTTAGTTAGTCGAGCGTATGTTTATTGTGCACACCTTATTAACCTTTTTCTTCGCGCAAACGGTTTTATTAACACTTTCTTTATGCTGTTAGGGTACGATTTATTTACTGTATCTCGTAATTTATTTTTGATATACAAAGCATTTTATACGCACGTGTAAAAATAAATTTATTATTTTTGGCCCATATAAACCGAACCAATAGTTATATTGTGGTAAATCGTATTTCATGTCTACGTTGAGTTTCAACTTTGTACAAGAGTTTGATACTTACTACGGTTAGAATTTATACACATACATGAGTCATGTTACATACATAGTTTTGAAGTTCTGAACCCAATATTCGGACTGTGCTATGAATATAATATTAGTGGGAGTTTTTGACGTACACGTGGTGATGTGTTCATAAAAGAATAATTGAATAAGGTAAATATATAGAATCTCTGAGAGTCACTCACACAAAACATTTTTACTAATTAATATTATGGACTTGAAATTATAGTTATTAGGCATTGATATATAAAAACCCTATTTTTTATACATCAATGTGATTAGGTGAATATATTTTCAGAAAGAATAATAGACGCACCTGTAGCTGTAACTTCATGGATGTTGTTGGAATACTCAGATTCGTCATGAAATCTCTGTGTAAAAAAGTTGGGCAAACGATAAATTACCAGTTAAAATTATTTATATATTTAAACATTTATCGCGTACACGTCACGACCACGCTTGCCTATAACACGCTGATACACAACATTTGATATTTGCATTTTAAATTATTTTATTTTTTTCTGTTTTCTATTAGCAGTTATTTTTTATTACATAAGTGGATGCGATAGCTCTTTATTTAATGAGACATACACGTAATATATCGTTCCTAAGAGCAACGATATGTGTCTGTAAGATCGAGCGACTTTATACCAGAGATGGGCATAATTAAATAACGTTGTAATTGAATTATTAATTTAATTACAAAGTAATCTAGTTAAATTGTTTTTAGTTATATAGTAATTATAATTACTCCGAATAACGTATTATTATGTATTTAATTACAAAGTAATCTGATTGAAATATAATTAAAATACTTTGTAATTCAATTATCTGTCAAATGAATAAGCGACGTAGAAAAATAATATTTTAAACTCAAAGAAAAATGGCCAAATTGGACCTGGGCTATGTTGTAACGACCATTAATAAGTAAGACGTCAAAAATAGTACTTTTTTTTTTAAACGTGGGGGAATGCATTGATGCATACCCCTCCACGGGGGCGGGCGGAGAGGTTATGTCGGACTCGCCGGGGTAAAAGAAAGATGGAATGAGAAAAATGTACCTCTCGGAATACCGACTAAACCTACCACGGTGTTCCTCGACAAACCACTATCGGCGGGGCCGCGCGAATCACTTTCACATGCGGTCGGGACCCCGCCGAGGTTACGGTCCGCCGTATGAAACGGCAGGCCACTACTCGAAAAGACCTACCCACTGGTCACCTCTAAATATTTTCTACTGTCCCCCCTAGAGGGGAGACGGACACGACACAGAGGCGCGCGTGGGAACACGCACGCCGCCTCTCGGACCTAGTGCTAAACGGATGGCGGGCAGGCCCACAAAGCCCGCCACCCCCAGGTCAAACCTCATGTTGGCTGGGATCATCTCGCGCCCTCCGGCGCCCGGCTCTGCAGTTGGGGAGAGGGTTTAAACGCTCCCTCTCCCGCTCCGCCGCCTCCTTGATGGAAATCACTTCCTCACAGAAGGAGGCGACGGCATTCCACGATCTCTCACTCCGGACCATAGACAGAACTACGGCCGGGCGCGAGAGGGCAACCGATCCGACTGCCGCGATCAACTCACGGCGCTGCGATGCCCAGGCGGGGCAAATCGCCAAAGTGTGCAGCGCCGTGTCCTCAACAACGTCGCGGCAGTCGCCGCAGTGGTGACAACCAGGCGTCTCTTGCCGGCCTATACGACACAGGAACCGGCCAAAACAACCATGGCCGGTCAATACCTGTGTCAGCCTGAAGGTGAGGGCGCCATGCCGCCTCTCCAGCCACTCCTCAAACACGGGACTTATCGCCACGATCGTGGTGTGCCCGGCATTGGGGTGCACAAGTCGCACCTACCAATTGGCCACTAGGACCTGGTGGAGCTCGGACCTTGCCGCCTCGATTGCGGGCAGACCCGGTCCTTCGCCCCGAGCTAGCGCCTCCTGGCGCCAACGATAGAGTGACGCCAGGAGCGCTGCTTCCAGGTCCCATGGCATCGATCCGGCGAGGAGGCTCGCAGCCTCAAACGAGATCGTGCGGTATCCTCTTATCAGCCTGACGGCCATGGCACGCTGTGGCGCACGAAGCGCCGGCATATTTCGGGCCGTCAGGCTGTTCGCCCAAACTGGGGCCCCATACAGGGCCATGGACCGCACGACACTCTCGTAGAGCCTCCGGCAGGAGGTATTTGGCCCCCCAAGGTTGGGCAGCAGGCGCGCGAGAGCGCCTGCAGCGCCCCGAAGAATGGGGGCCAAACGTCTAAAATGGGCTGTAAAGTCAGATCGGCCGTCGAGCAAGAGACCTAATACTTTAGGGTTGACTCGCCGTCGATGCGGACCCCTCCTACCATGATATGGGCCCCTGGGGGTAGCCGGTTCCGAGGGCCGTGAAAACAAACGGCCTCGGACTTGGACAGGGCCACCTCGTGGCCCAACCGCCGGATACGACTGACGACTTGTGCGACCCCAGCTGTCGCCAGTATGGCCGCCGCCCGGTGCGACTTACCTCTCGCCGTGACAAGCGTGTCGTCGGCGTAACAAATGACGCCGACGCCACGGAGGAGCGCACCGCGAAGCACCCAGTCGTAACCGATGTTCCACAGGAGCGGGCCCAGAACCGATCCCTGCGGAACACCGCAGGACATCTCTCGCCGACTCCAACCGTCGTGACCCGGGTAGACTACTACCCTCTCTGATAGGTATGCCTCGACTATGCGGCGAAGGTAGGTCGGCACTCGATGGAAAACGAGTGCCTCCCTGATACAACTCCAGGGCAAGGTGTTGAAGGCATTCGCGATGTCTAGAGACACCGCGAAGACGACCTCGCCTCGGGATACCGCATCCTCCGCCAGGCTCCTCACACGCATAACTGCGTCTATAGTGGAGCGCCCGCGGCGGTAACCATATTGGTTCTCCGCCAGATCCGGACCCACTGAAGACAGACGCTGGACGAGGCGCTCCGCAATAATAAACTCAAAAAGTTTAGCCACCTTCCACTGGCGCGGAAACTGGCCCTGCTGAAGACACTCACTGAGGAGCCCCCTGAGTCGGGACGCGAGCTCCTCGAGGACCAGGGCCAATGCAAGACCTGGAATGCTATCGGGCCCTGGGGCGGTGTTTTTCGAGCGAAGTCTCGACACCGCCGCTCGCAACTCTATCTGGGTCACTTCGGGAACCACGTCGTCGTCAAAGTCCGCGTTGGACGCCATGGAAGGCGGAACCATCGGCGGAGGAATGTGCTCCACCCGTGAGGGAAACAGAGCGGCCACCACCTCCTGAACAAACTGTGGCCGGAGACTCTGGGACAAGGGGGGCGCCCAAAAAATATAATATCAAAATAGTACCTTAAGTTAACGTAAAAAGAAAATCTTAGGTTTCACGTAATTTTGAATGCAACTAATACGTTCTGTTTTAATCTATGGTATGTGTTTGACGTACCTACGCTAGTAAATAGTGTTCACATTTTTTTTAATATCGAATGTTTTGTATTGAGGCTTTTATACTTGTTGTATAACGTAATAATATATTATCTTTTCAATACCAAGTTAAAATTATTTCAATTTTTCAGTTCAGAAAGTAATTCAAATGGGGTATTTTTTATTTATTTAAATACACAGACGTCGTAGAACGAAACGTCTTGCTTTGGAATCATTATCATAAATGACAACTTTCACTTTGATTGTTGTGTATGTTGGTACCGTGATTTTGTTATTAATACATAGAATATTTTATAAGTATTTATCATCTGTGTTGAAAGTGATTATTTGTTAGTATTATCTGAATAATATATCATTAGTGCCATGTAATATAAACGTATTATGTCGCGAAATAATTTTCACATGAGTGTTTATATATTGCATTGTAGATGCAACTTAGGCAACAATATATAAACACAACGAAATTGAATTAAAAACTACAAAAGCTGAGTATCACTCTCATTTTTGCTGTTTTAATGACATCTTATGTACATAGCAGTACCTAGCTTATACAAACATAATATGTCAAATCGTAACGTTCAAAAATCGAAAATAGGAAATAATAAATCCAATAGCTCTATGTTTCTCTCCCTTCGAAAAACATATTTCCATGTAAGATAGTTGTAAGTAGAGGAACCGATTAAGCCATAAGTTACATATGTACGCGATATTTTATTCTCAGGTCAGAGGAAGTATGGACCGTGACCGATGTTCTTTGGCACTATCAAGTTTGGCGTGTGTTTGTGTGACTTTGTTAATAAAGTTGATTGACAAAAAATGTATAATCAGGTTATTAAAACATACCGTTTTCTGTCAATCAACTTTATTTTACAATAATTATATTAGCTATTTTTATTAATTCGTATCATAATTTTCCAGTTTCATGATTTATATTTACTTTTAATATCAATGTTCTCTCAAACATTTCGTCAGATAGCGACAGTTAATCACTGTGGCGTGTGTGTACGAAAACATGCGTTCTACAGCCGCGCGTCCCTAACGCTCGCCGCGCCGTCGCGTCGTCGTACCTTCGATCAACTATACGGTAGATGCACGGTCTCATTCAAAACTAAGCATGAAAAGCGTAATGATAAATCATTTATAGTTTAAATATCGAAAAAGTTCAAACTTCTATGAAAACTTATTTAAAATAGGTAACTTGCTTATTAAATGGTTTCGCTTGCATAATAATAAAACGCAGCTGGCAACTGGTGATTCACCAACGTATAAAACAATACAGTGTAACCTTAATATAACGAGCCTCAATATAACGATTTCCTCGATTTAACTAATTTTTCGAAATCATTTAGAACTGCCCGTAAAAGCTAATGCAAAATATACATTTACATTACGAATACATTTATCCAAAAACCTCTTTATAACGAATTATTTACCTCTATTTAACGAATTTTGTCAACTTATTATAACCTTTACATAACGTATCCTATCTCTCTCTCTCTCAATTCCACAATAATTTATGTCCCGACAGATTCAGACACAGTGTTTTCATTAAAATGTGTTTAATTTAATTATTAGTTGAAATCATTCGCTTTAACAGGGTAAGCAGATGAGTATTTTTTTTTAAATTTATTGACGTAAACAAACAATGACACAAGAAAGTATCTACGTAATGTTGAGGTTATTAAACAAGTTTTCTTACCTTGTTAAAACGAATCGTAGTCAAACCTAACCTCTATATAAGAAACCTCATTGTAGCGAATTACTTGGTATAACGAATATTTTCTAATTTCCTTCAGTTTCGTAATATCGAGGTACACTGTACATTATACGTGTTACGTTTATAAAAGGAGATATTATTAATTTATATGGATAAAAGAGACAATAAATAATGTAGTATATTTAAAAATGTTCAATAAAAACTATTGTAATTGATAGCTAATTTAAATACTTTGTAACAGATTACATTTCAATTAAATTACAATTTAATTAAATATAGTAGGTTTTTTGTGTAACTAATTACTAAAGTAATCTGTTATAAAGTATTTAAATTATGAATTACAAAAGTAATTGTCATTGTTAATTTGTAATTTAATTACTTTTTGCCCATCTCTGCTTTATACTATAATAACTGATAAGATACAAAGAAGTACGCATTCTATACAAATGTACGTAATATGAAGATTTTATGCAAGTCGCTTTAACGTAAAGGAGCCTTACCTTTATACCGGTAAAGCCTTTGGACGTTTAGCATAGACCTTGAAAACCAAATAAATCCTTTATTCAAGTGCGAGTGTTTACTCGCGTGATCCTTAAATCCTGGTCCAGTAATAAACGGGATTAAATATAATGGCCATCAAAAATACTAATTTCACAGCATAACGAGCACCTATACGCCTCAAATCACTGCATTCCGTCTCGGAAGGGTTAGTTATGTTAGGTTCCTTCTTAAACCGCCCAAAAATAGGAATCCCGCGAAGTGGTGCTTCGTCGACTTAGTTTGATCTCTGTAAATAATTATATTTTGCTATGCAATTAGTATTTTTGGTAAGCATATTTTGCTGTGCAGTTAGTATTTTTTTGCTGTGCAGTTAAATACTACCCGTAATAAACTAGTCATCGCTCATCCAGCCCTTGTGGCAGTCTACAAGCCCCTTCCATACCCTTCTCATTCAGCTCCTGAAACCCATACTTACCACAGGATCAAACAAGTATAGCTGAAACTTTATTCTTTCTTCTTTCTTCTTCTTTTCGTGTGGTTAGTGGTCAACCTGTTATCAAGAGTTGTTCAAGCCGCCCGTAGGCCTCTGACATGGCTTAACGACTGCTATCAATTTGACAACAACCGGGACCGACTTTTTACGTGCCCTCCGAAGCACGGAGACGCTCAGATGAAATACCACTAAGCGGTCACCCATCTATAGACTGGCCAACTGAAACTTTATTATTTTTGACTATTTCGTGTTTAGACTTAGACGTTTGGTATTACGATACGATTTACGGGTAAAGTTCGTTACTTCGGAAGGACAGCAGGAAACAAATTCATAACATGTATCGTTTATTAAGATTACTTCGTTACGGCGTCTGTTTGCCGCGCCAATCGAACTTTGACCGCGTCTTATTATGTAATCATCGATCACGTTTCAAATCAAAACCGCAATTATTAAAGGCTGTGTTTCCGCTAAGTGTTTATTTACTCTTATACACGGTTTTATTACATAATTAAACATAATATCAGAAATCTGAGCAATTGACGCATATTATTATAGGTAGATATACTTTTTTGTAGGAGAAGAAAAAGTTGTAGTTACTTCGACATGTAATAGTTGATTGCTTAAGAAAAATACATTATTCTTATGTCAACGTAGGTAGTTTGTCTCTGTATGTCTATATTGATATTGTTTTTGTTTAATTTTTTTCTGTCATTACAAAATGTAAATTCTTTTGTGCTTACCTAGTTTTTTTTGCACAGTTAGATATTTGCAGACATAGCTAGATAAGAAAAAGTTTTAAGTCTGGCATCCATCACGGTGATTGATATTGAAAGACGTGAATTATATGCGCAATTCGATGAAAACCGATCCTTAAACTATATTGTCTTTGCCTCGCTATTTCGCCTGCGCGTTAGGATAGGATAGCCTGTAAATTGCCTAGCCAAAAAACAGGCTATAAAATCCTAAAATAATTTTCAAATCTGTTTGGTAGTCCCAGAGATTACGCGATCAGGATAACTCTGGTTTAACAAAAGACAAAATGTAAAAAAAAGGACTTTCAAACAATACAAATATTAGGTAACTCCAGAAGCACACTGTGTTTTATTTCTTCCCACACATAATAATACCAACGAAGATACATACATATTTGTATATTTGCCGATGGTATTAGAAAACTTCGCGTTATGAATAAACTTGAGTCGCAATAACACGTCCTCGGTGAGACTTTGTTATTTTTTAGTTCACCACGTTATCGTACAATGGCACATGTATACCAGGTGCTCTGTATTAACATAAAATATTATTTTTATGTTATCTTTAAATGACACGGAATGTTATCTTGCCGCCCAGATTAATTCTCTCGAGTGAACCATTTAAATGCTTTATATCTATCTTAGCACCGCTGCAAATTGATTTTATTAAGTTGCCATTTTCATCACAAAGACGCGTGGTCCATTCTTTATAAAATTATATGTTTATAAAGAATGGAAACTCTTATACGAATTGATATTATTCGACTTCGTTTCGGAGTAGCATTCTCTTTCTGGCTAATATTATAATTTTTGGGGACTAAGGAAATGTTACCAAACATCATCGTTCAGTGAGATGATACATACATTTCGTAAAAAGGCAATGGAGGTGCACTTGTAAAATAAATTCTTTATAAAGTAACACAATAGGGGCCTATGTTATAGCGTAGATGTTTTGTATTGTAGGGTATTGTATACGTAACAACAAATTGAAAACCATTCAAAGTACTTTCCTGCAAAAACAATATCTAAATTGATTGCAAAATGAAGGAATAATTACTATTTAAAATTTTGGTATAAGGTAGAAGTGGAGGTGTAGAGGCGCTATTTTCACGTCACATTGAAGTATCGTGCGTCTGTTTTTGCTATTTCACCGTTATTTGAACTACCCCGTCTGCCAGATTTAATAGCTTAAATATTTGTAAATGATTTTGGATAACATAACATTATAATTTTAAATAAAATATGACTATAATGTCCTATTTTAATGTTACGATTCTGTAATTGCCATTGTCTAATGTACAACTTCTTCTACCTATCCTGTGCAATAATACCATAGTTCGATAGCCTAATGATTTGTTTACGAAGCTGTGTGAATAAACTGACGTAGGTATATTTATTACGAAAAGCTCGGTGGAACCCCTGGTTATGTTTGCGTCATTCATTCATTAATCCGATATAGCATTTCCTCGTCCAATTTCCATCGTGAAGCTATTTATTAGGCGCTGATTATTGCCTTTGCAACACGTTTATTATTTATTCATGTCTAAATGAGCATCAATAGATAAGTCATTTCAAATCTCTTTTTGTCGCTAGCTAGTGCTTTTATGATTTGTGTTAAGAAATTGATATTTATAAATAAATCTTCTTTTCTAATATAATAAAGCTAAAGACATTGTTTTATTTTAAACGCGCTTTTCTCTGGAACTATCGAATTAGATAAATTATATAGCCCATCTCATTTTAGGTTTAACATCACGGTACAAGTAACGGGAACGGTACAGTACTCAAACCGCGGGGGACCAATAGTGTAAAAATAAATGCTAAAAAACAAACATATTATACCGTTATATGGATTTATTTTGTAACCATTTTGGAACAATTTTCCAAAGCCGTTTTATATAATAATAATAATAATAATAATAATAACTTTATTAGCATCTCAAGTTACATGTTGCAAAAAATAACGGTGAAACCACACTAGGCAGAGCCTGTATCGTGGCTATCAAAATGCTTATATATGCTTTTTACTTAACTTGAACTTAGCTAATTTGTCTACATATTGTAAATGTCATAATGATTAATCAATCATTAACTTGTATTTCATATATAGGATGTAGTTACATCCTATATATGAATGTCATAAGGTTAAGAAATAGTATCAACAATTAAAACTATACTATGTCCATAAATAACGCAAGATAGTGGTCCCCGCAGTGGAAGCGTGCTTAGGTCATTCCACAACACGTTCCATCCATTGTCTCACGTGTGTAGGAGTTCTTATAAGAACACAACATATAACATTGTCATCTTATATCCGTCACACATTTAGCTCTTATATCACCGAGTTAAAGTTCATTTTACTTTGACACTTGACTGCAGGATGTCGCGATTTGTTGGTAAGGAATTATCCTATTCGCTGTTCTACTGTAATGACAAACAATCGGTTTTTATTGAGCTCATTATGTGCTATGAATCTGTGTTATCAGTTACCCTAATTATAATTCAAGAACACCAATCTAGCTATGCTGTATGTGACCGTGAAATAGTGTTGTGTCTCCAAATAAGCCATTGCTGGTAACTGTTCTTACCTTTATTGGAAATGTGAACAATTTGTGCAGCTTAGTAGCTTTAGTACCTGTATCGGAATATTTATATTTGTTTTCGGAAATATAAGGGATAGGGAGTCTTTTACATACAGAGATAAAACCCTCCGTATTATGCATATTGCCGCTTGGGGTGTTTTCCAAGATGTTGCAGACTCATCCCATCAGCGACGTCACAGCTTAAACGAACGGAGTATTTTTACGGACTCGTAATGGATGAATCATTCACGTATGGTTTTTCTTTATTAAATGGTTTATCATTATGTAACTTGATCAAAGCCAATAAACAATACCAAGGTTAGCAACTGTACTAAATAAGGTTCGCTTGATGACAAGCGGTAATCGTAGCCTATAGGTATCTACTCGTAACATCAGAGGTATCACTCATGCGTTGTCAACCCCTAAAAGGGGTCGCTAAGCCGCCAGCTCAAGGGGCAGAGATTACGCTGGATCCCGTTCTGATAGAACACCCATCTTCATATGGAGCCGGGTACACTAACCCTTACACAAAAATATTATTTGAAGGCCAAGGTACTTTCCAGGCGACCTACTCCGGTTTGGCCGAAATGCCAGGTTTTGTGGACGAAGCAGCTTTGCCCTATCTCTTAAGGCCGCTTTTACCGCTTTGCAGTTTTAATTAAAGAATAAATATTGCACAAGGTTTTTTGTAACAGGATTATTATAATCATAAAAAAAATTCCAAATGCTTTAAAAAAGCAATTGTTATACCCATCTTTAAATCTGGAAACAAAGATTAGTTGCAAATTATCGACCTATATCCATACTCCCCTCAATATCTAAGATACTAGAACGAATTATAAACACTAGATTACAATTATATTTCAACCAAGCAATTTGGATTTAGGGCCAAACTATCCACCGCCGATCAGCGCGCTGATGCGGTTCATAACTTGACTCATTATATCGAAGAGGAACTTGGCAAGGGTAACCAAATCTTAGGCATTTTTCTTGAACTAAAAAATGCATTCGATACTGTATCTATTTCTATACTTCTGAACAAGATGGATGCTTTGGGTATACGGGGTAATCAACTAAAACTTTTTACAGATTACTTAGGACATCGACACCAATGCGTTAAAATAGATAATACTAACTAGCATTTATGAGAAAAATCCTGGTTTTGGTATTCCTCAAGGAAGTATTATCGGTCCGACGCTGTTTCTGATTTATATTAACGATTTATGTAATCTTATATTAGAAAACGGCAAGATAATATCATACACCGACAATACCGCGCTTATATTCTCCGCTAAAACCAGCAACGAGTTATAGGGGAACGCTCAGCTTGGCATTAATGTTGTAAATAACTGGCTTCATCAAAATTTTCTAATTTTAAATTCCGATAAGACGAAATATATTTACTTTTCTATGCGCAAGAATAACTATAGTATAACTATCCCGCCTATATAGGCACACAAATGTCTGCTTCAAAACTCCGCAACAAACACGTGTAATTGTCCTTCTATCCTGCAAACTAGGAGCATACAATATTTTAGGATCATAATCGATGATACACTTTCCTTTAAACAACATATTGATAGTTTAGTAAATAGAATTCGCAAATTAGTATATGTATTTAAAAAACTCCGAACAGTAGCAGATATTAAATTGATTACTCAAGTTTATATAGCTGTATGTCAATCAATTACCCAATATTGCATTACTTCATGGGGTGGAGCAGTGAAAACTACTATGCTGCCTCTTAAACGAGCTCAGAGAGCAATTTTAAAAGTAGCCACTTGCCGTCCTTTCCTATTTCCTACAAGCTTATTATATAAATCCTGCAAAGTAATGACTGTCCGTCAAATCTTCATTATGCACACAATACTAAAACAACATGCGGTCCTTACCTATAACGCTGACATAACTAACAAGCGACGGCAAGATATAGTCTGCACCACACAATCATGCTCAAAACATATTTTTACAATATAATAGATTTTTTTACAATAGCCTAAATAGAGAATTAAACATTTATAAATTAACTCATTTTAGCTGTAAAAACTTAATTTCTACTTACATTCAAACTGTCATATGACCAAACCGAGCAGTCACATGCAATCTGTTAATAAAATTTTAAAGTAGAATATTAAACTTATTTTAATTGTTTTTAATTTTACCTTTAGTTTATTATAAAAGTTATTATAATGTAATTTTATTTATACTGATAATAGTATGTAAGCAGTTTGTCGCTCGACACACAGGTTTAACCTAGTTCGGGCAAATATCTTTAAGTGCACTTTATGTAATTGTTAAGATGCAATTGTAAAACTAAGAATTTATACTGAAATAAATAAATTATTATTATTATTAATCAATCAGTTTGTAGCCGCCTTCTGCTGTCCGATTCTAATCTATCTCTGCCGCCAGCTGGCCGGTACTGTACCACCTTAATATATTAGTTTTACAATTCGCTGTTTCCATTCTAGGACTCATTTTCTCAAGAGCACAAGACCAATGCCCATGCGGCAAATATGGACATCGTTACATTAAATTTACAAAATTATACATTGCCAGTTACTAAAATTTATAACAAAATTGAAAAATTGAATGCTTTAGTGGATATTGATATTGCCAGTTATTTTCATACCTTATGAATAAAAACTAAATCCAACCTTACCTATACTAATATTATAAAGCTGAAGACTTTTTTGTTTGTTTGGTTGAACGCGCTAATCTCAGGAACTACTGGTTCGAACTGAAAAATTATTTTAGTGTTGGATAGCCTATTTATCGAGGAAGGCCATAAAACATACATACGACCCACGGGGGCGGCGCAGTAACTATAAACGCGGGTGAAACAGCGGGCACATCTAGTACAAAATAAGTTGAATTAACATTGAAAATACATTTATTAATTGATAATACGGCATACTTACTGTGTCAATATTTAGAACTAGCTGACCCGCGCAACTTCGTCTGCTTCACATAAGAGAATTTTCCTAGTTTTTGCAATATTTTTCATTTATGCTCCGCTCCTATTGGTCGTAGCGTGATGTTATATAGCCTATAGCCTTCCTCTATAAATGGGCTATCCAACACTGAAATATTTTTCAAATTTTTACCCGTAGTTCCTTAGATTACCGCGTTCAATCAAACAAACAAAACGTGAGTGAAGTCGGCGCGTGAGCGCCCCCGCCTTTTTATAAATGCAGCGGATGGCCGTTTCGCGCGTTAAACAACAATCAACCGTATAGCCGTACCCATACTGGCGCGGCGAGATTTGGAAGTTTTATTTCATCTATATCTTGTGTGTTTATAAACCGATTCCTATATTTTTTTTTATAATATAAATATTAAAGTGTACTTTTTGAATATGGGAGTTTGATAAAGATATATCTATGTGAAATACAATATATTTATGTATTTTAATACACTTTGAAGAAATGCCTAACGATTAAACACGTTATTGTGGCTAATTTATAAAAGATAGATATATACTATTAAGGACTTTTTTGTAGATCTTTTGAAGACCATCATCTTTGTAATACATACTTTTGGTGTATGATCAACGTATGCGAGGATAAGAGCTCGAAAGCGCATTTTCGTCCGACTTGCTTCAAATTTATCGTCACTGCTCAGCTCCTATGTGTCTTAGCGTTATGTTATATAGCCTATAACCTGCCCAGGAGTATGGACTACAATCGTACCAAGTTTGGTTAAAATCCCTTCAGTAGTTTTTGACCCATACGTGCACATACAGACAGACAGACAGACAAAAAATTTACTGATTGCATTTTTGTCATCAGTATCGATCACCATTCATCCTCCAATATTAATTTTGAATATATATTCAATGTACAGAATTGACCTCTCTACAGTTTTATTATAAGTATAGATATTTCTTTAGAAAGAGTCAAACAACTGTTATGAATAATCTATAGTGTATAATGTAGAAACCTCGAGAATATTGATGAAGCGATCCGATCGGATGCTCCTTGTAATACCATAACAAATAATATTCTATCACATACACACAACACCATCTAGCCCAAACTAAGCAGAGCTTGTAGGTACTATGGATACTAGACAATAGATAAACATACAAATATACTTTTTTTTTGTAAATACATACATGTTATACATATAACAAAGAACAAATTTATTTAAATGGACTTGTATAATTAAGTTTGATATTTTTAACTATTTCGTTTTTAACACGCTTTTATTAGCTTTTCCTGTATGTTTGTTTGTTTGGTTGTTACTTTGTAACCGACTCCTTTGGACTTGATTTTGACCCCCTTCAAACGGTCAGATTTCATTTAAACGTTGTAGACTCCTCAAGGACCGATGACAATACAATAATTTGATAAGATTATCTCATTATCCTGATTAGGATCATCAGGATTCATGATTTTCTCACAGATCCTTTGCGTAAGAGCGAGATAGATAGGGCTAGCGCGTGGTCTGCAGTTAGCCGAACTAAAAATATAAATAAATAATAATTTAAAAAAACACAATTTATTTAAAAAACCAATCTAAAAGGTAGAACATATTTTTTTTAATCATTCAGAATAAGAATAGAGTGATTAATAAAATAATCATTTTCTAAGATATTTTGATAATGAGTAATAGATAACAAAATATAAGATATTTTGTTTTTTTAGTTCTTTCAACCTATTATTTATTATCACAATGCTCAAATAACAGCATATTTCTGATAGAAATACTATTATACTCGTAACGTATTCCAAATTGCTAATAATTAACCTTTAAATAGCTAAATTTATTTTTGCTCTAAAATAGGCATTTCAGATACCTATTATGCTGTCCATAAAATAAAATACGCTAAATGGTCTAGGCGCCCATTAGTTTTCGACGTTGCTTGTAGCCTCCCAATTCATTTTGATGTTGGCCATTAGGTACAAAATTTTTAAATTTACCCTGGTGAGGTCTTTCAGAACTTGTACACAGGATATAGGGCACATTATTCTACTTTTTTTATTTCACTACCAAGCCGTCATAATAAGCAGTCATAGAACTAGACGAGTTAGATCAGTTCTGCGTCATTCGATATTTGTATTTGTGTGCGTGTGATTCCTTATTTAGATCGACAGTATCGTTCTCCCATTGATTGTATACGTCACGACCTTCCATAACACGGTCCGTGCAGCTCGGATCAGTTCGGAGCTTGATTAATAAAATCGGGTTTTACGGTCGGGTAAGTGCACTTGTACCGGCGTCCCTAGGCCGACGAGATGTTTGTTCGCTGAAGGGACCGCGTTCGCGTCTACTAAATAGAAGCTTTTAGATATTTATAACTAGGCCGTTATGAAAATAGAGTATATCAGTATGCTGTTTCTATATGTTCGAAATTCAAAGTCAATGTTATAATATCATAGTTCACCGCGATAAAGGTTAGATCGTCGCTGATAATTTTTATTAGATAATTATATGTATTTATTTTGATATCTACGTAACTATCGCTTTGATGTATAGCGTTTAGCTTTGTCATAAATGAAGAGTATTTCGACACAATTATCTGGACAATCTGTTTAGCGAGTTGTAATCGTAGGAAAACTTCGCCTGTCATTATGGCGTACCATATTATGACGTATAATGACAGTCAACCTTGTTTCCTAATGCGACGTATAGATAAGTAAGTATAAAAAACCTTACCAAGGTGAAACAGATTATGAAGTTACCCAACTTCGCCAATTTAGATGTTGTAAACGAGTTTTGAAAGATGTGAAAACAGTATTATCAATTACACATGGTTGTGACGTTTTTGATCCTAGATGATGCATCAAACAGAAATCACGGCCAGTGGCCACGTGGGAAATCGGACGATCACGCCACTGTGTCTACCACGAACTCGAAATTCACTTCTAAGTGTGACTAACCTGGCTTAACTCGATTTGTTCTCATACAAACGAGATTTTATTATTGTAACAAGGTGAGTTAATTTTTCGCGCGTCGTGAGTTCGTTATGCGTGGTACAGGCCCTTCACCGGGTCCACGTCATAGCTGCTTTTCGACTCAGTTTCCGAACGCGCACCGCGCCGGCCAGACACTGCGCGTGCTCTGTCTGTGAAACAAAAAGAATATAACTTATTTTTTTAAACCCTGTATCGAGTGGCTGTGATAGTCGATAAGTGATATTTTATATAGTATTAGGTTAACTGAATCTGCTAAGCGGTGAGTGTATTGTTTGGTTTTATAAAAAAGATGTGTATTATGTGAGCACGTGAAATACAAAGTTTAACCGCGTTGTTGTGAACAGTTATAATTATTGTACCCCGGTTATTAAGGGGTTCGTAGAAATAACGTTATCTTACAATATTAAATTTCTAATATTCTTATAGACATAACGAGCGGTATCTATCGCTATCTATCTATTATTTTGTTGAAGCATGAGTAGTGCTTTCTGATATAGCAAATTATTACAACCGGTTTCTTTTTTGCAATTCAATAAAATAAACTTTTATTGAATACAACGACGCTGCTGACAACGATGCTGGCCAATAGATTTCATCTTTATTGCCCTTATTTGTTTAAAACTTTCACTTTTTAACGCAGTGGTTAATATTCACTTTCGATTCATGACTTGCGGGTATTTGAACAATTTAATTATTCATACGCTTTAATTCGTAGTTTTAAAAGTACTGCAGATATAATATTTTAGTGTATAATGAAAGGCATCGTAACATAATTTTGAAACATTCGTACAAATCATCGTAACGATTCGTATCGAATCGTATTCAACATCGTAACGATTTTGCGTTATAGGTACTTAGTTTTTGTCTGGAATGACAGTTATAAATTTTGCCTATGAATGTAATATGTATATAGCGTAATATTTAATTAATTTAAATTATTTAACGACATCGAAATATTAATACTAAATATAAATATTGCATATAAACAGATGTTTTCACATTATCATCAGTAGAAATAATTTATAAACTATTGTCTGTTTTCCTTTAGATTCTACCAATACCATCTACATTCTTCTGATCACACCAAATAAATAAAAACGCAATTTCCTTTAACCGGTATGCTAATTTGTGTCATCAATGTCTTAATCCACTTCCGAGGTCAATACCTCGCCGAAATTAGACGCGACTCGAATATTTACAGTTCAAACACAATAAATAGTTCAGAAATACATTTTACGCTATTATTGTACCAGTTCCAACGTGTTCTATATGTATTTTAGGGACACAATGTTACGCCGACGGCGGCACTTGAACTGCAACTAAACGGTTTCACCCGCATGTCTTTGATAGATCTCTTCATCCATACATGCCCATTTATCAATTTTCGGTTTATTCAAGTGGATAGCCTTATTTTATCACACCTAGGTACTATTTTGGAATTGATTCGAGTGCATTCGTCAGCTTTTGCGTTGCAGCATCTTATTTACCCATACAATTTTGAGAACATGCAGTATTTTAAATTTCTGGCGATTTAAAAGGTTGTCGTAGTAGTCGTTACTTACTTAGTTTTGTAAAACTACTTGGTGCCACATATTCGTATGAAGTTGTTGCTTTTACATATATGGAATCAAATTCTTGACCTAAATTAATAAATAATCTTAAACTTTGATAGTTACACTTTTTTATGCGTTATAGTTTGACTAACCTAAAAAGTTAAACCCATTGGCATGTTTTCGGATAATAACCTTTTTACTTGGTGATATTTATTAAGTGAACAATCTGCTATCGATAGAATTAAAATACTACATCTTCATAGATGTATTTTTTTGTTATTATATTTTACAATGACATTGTGATTAAGGAGATTATAAATAATCCGTATATACCGCAATTTCAACAGCATTTGAATACTGCACTATAATTTTTTGCCATGTAGCCGGGCCATATGCATCGTATTGCCGTGTATTACTTACCTCGTATGGGCGTTAATGCTGACAACATTGCCGACTACTATTTTCCAGTCACACATTGCAGTATTAAATATGACCGTTTAAAAAGTTCCTTTAGATATAATTGCGAGTAGCTAAAATAATTCAAAAACAAGTATTCTATAACACCACAATATATTAATGTTTGGTTGAAAATAAACGTGCGTTTGCAAATCCATTTTCGGTTGTGTGTAAGCCGTGTACTACTGTTTACTGATAGCTACAACAAATGAGTTCATCCAATTACAGGTTATTATTATGTAAGATAGTAAGAAGGTTTTAGTACTTGTTCTCGGAATCATTAACCAGTTATATTATTTACTGACTACCACCTGGGGCTTCAACCGCGTACGCGTACGGTTAATTTAAATGAACGCTTTTTAAAGGGAGTCATCGCACTATTGAATGTATGTCTTGTTATTTTGAAAATGATTAATAAAAATAAAATATTATTTGATGTTAAGTCTTTAACTTATTTGTAAAAATATCGCTCAATAATGCTTAGCTACCTCTCAACTGAATAGCTCTTAAGTACTTGATCAATTGATCTTTGATCAATGGCTCGGCTCGTTACTTAACTAATATTCAACTGATATTCGAATGACTAGTAATGTTTTATCAGGATTTATTTTTATTAGTTAGTAGTTAATACTTAGCGAACTCTTAAATAATCATTCTGGGTTAAACAAGAGGCTGTGAAAGCTTACTGTGATAAGTGGGTTTTGTTCTAAACTATTCTCGTGTCCTGATCTTCTGAGCGTTTTACTTTACTGTTACAATCGTTAATAATATTTAATTTATTTGATTAATCTTAAGCAGAACTGTTGTACTATATAACTTATGATTCATTCTAATATAAACAATAATGAGTTATATCATAGAATAATATTTAAATAAAATATCCCGAGAACCAGACATTACAATACAAAAATTTGTAAACAATGTGTTAAATGGGAATTTACTTGGCCAAGTTTTCATTCAGACAAATCAATGCCAATGTCATTGCCATTGTTTAAAAGTAATACTTATACGATTGTTTACATTAATATTTATTCATAATAATGGAATTAGTTAGTTGTTGTAACCGCAATATGTCTATTGCTATGTTTTGCTTTCATGTAAATAAAGATGGTAATACATATTTTAAGAGAGTGACACACAGTTTTTAAAGTTTAATTTTAAAGTCCCATTAATATACGACAAATAGAGCTAAAATATCGAAATATCTATATAATAAGAAAATAAAAAGCCATGTTTCTGAAATATGTATAAAATTACAAATGATGAAAATGTCGTGTAAAAATGAATTGCAAAATTATCGAGAAATAAATGTTTATGGACTGTAAAACATAATACATATATTTGTTAAAGTTTAGAAATATGTTTAATTTTCTAAGTAAATCTAAATAATATATAATTATGACCGACCCTAGTACGTTACATAGACTACCCATCGTTTAAAAAAAAAAACACTTGTAATCTATTGCGTCGAATTCTATTAAATTAACAATCATGTAGCATTGTTCATGAATTGATATGATAATGATACGTATTAGTTAACTATTAATTAGGATGCAAAATGCATCCTGATATAAATTACAAATGTGTATTAAACATATATAGTAACATCAGTAACATGTTACGATACGGTTTTTCAAGAGGTCGTAGTTCATTTGTTTTATTAGCTCACCAACTATTTTGATCACCATTCAGATTATATTGACTTACGTTTACGCGAATGTTAAACATTGGAATTAAACGTATATACTTTATTGCGTATAAAGTTGTTTAATTTTACATATCCACATTACAAAAAAAACTTATGATAACAAAATGATTTAATATATAATAATAATATATTTCTATACCAGATAACCACTATGTACTATCGACTCCAGCGACGGATGACCACTCCTAAGGTTAGAATCGCATAGCAGGCCAACACTTGGTACCCGTACCCGTGACACGACCCTTTCTTTGTTTGAGTTTTTTTACACTATACATTTGTTTACTGGTTCTAAGGCGATACAAACTCAACTGGTCAACATGTGCAAGCGAAAATTTTTCTGAAATCGTCATCCGTCGCTGGAGCCGATAGTACATAGATTCTTAAAAGTTACATACAGATTGGCAAACTAATAACAAAATGTTGAAACGCCCGAATGCCCATTTACAGGATGGCAATTTCTGGAAGTAAGCGTAGTGTTTTCTTTGTTTTATTTGACGACAAAAACAGGAATAGTAATAATAATAATATAACATTGCTTCAAGAATGTTGCTTTGTCTGTACCTATATGTATAAGTAGGTCTTTAGTGTAGAGTCACAATTTCTTACAGGTAAGCACCACATGAGCTATTTATTGCAGTATATATAAATACATGAAGTCATAATAACAATTTAATTATGTAGCTGCGACACACCACGCAGATTATATAAAGGAAAATTATTATTCGTACAATTATTACGGCAGAGAAGACCTAAAGGTCACAATCGTGTTCGAGACAAGTTTGCGAACCAGTCACGCGAATTCGAATCTATTTAGGTATACGAGATTTTCTTAACAACCTTATCACGTTCTTTCAGAATATCTCGATTTTTGAGGATAACGGGCAACGATTATTTTGCCTTTCATTGCGCGGGCCATAACACTGGACGTGTATTAACTTATCTGCCTACATCTTTTGCGTTTTATATAAGCATGTATGTACTGAAGAATGTCCAAATTATAGTTTCATTTAGATCTTCGGTAGTCACAATTATATAAAAGAGTTTTAAAAGTCCTATTGCAGTCATAAAAGTGGCAGTTTAAATATCGATGTCTTTGTCTCGCCAAAACAGGATCCAATCACGAATCTAGTAGGTATGTGCTTTGAAGTCCGCGTGTGCCAATTTAGTTTTGTCTGTCCGATATCCACGTACTATTATTTAGCTCACAATCGGTTCGGTCAGCTGCTGATTACATCGTTCAAGTGTCAAATGATTAGTCTTCTATACTGCCGATTGTCTTCACCAGTTAATACAAATGTCGAAATCTAGATGAGTCTGACACCCTGTTTCAACACCTGTTATTTTAAAACTACTCTGCATGTTTTAAAATATCAATATTTTTCAACGTGCTATAGGAAGTTCTGTGTAAACATTGTCCACTTACATGATAATATCCGGCAGAAGAAACTCAAAGGGAAAACAACGTGGCCCAGAACTATCGAATAGTTTCGAGTTTTGTAGATCCAGCTGGTCACCTATTTGTGAAAATACCGATGGTAATATTGTATAGCCACATGAATCGACCAGCCTCTACGGATGGCGTAGTAGTTTAAGTGGTTGCCTTGCTACTGCCGCTGCACTAAGTGCTGTGGTTTCGATCCCTCGTGGGAAAACATTTATGTAATCCATAAATAGTTGATTCGGGTCTTAGTGTTCTCTGTGTTAGTTGTTTGAATGTTTGTAAAGTCCCTCGTGACGCAGGCATTACTACTTGTGCGAGATTAGTATTTTTTAATGAAAAAAGAAAGGCACACATAACAATGTGAACAATAACTTTCAAATTATTTTCGAATGTATCGACAACAGTATACATAAGTAAGTTCGCGGCTTTTTTGACCGTATTTGTTAATACATCTTGGACATTACATTTATGATAGTATGTTTACTAGTAAAATTGACCGATCATTCTATTAATGTTTCAAATTGTGTTAACTTAATCTAGTTGATTACAAAACTGCACTTTGTTTCTAACAACATGTAACGATGTGTTAATGTTTTAACGAACAATTCCTCCAAGAAACGTAAGAATATTTTGGTTTGCTTGCTTCTTTTGTCGCTTGACTCGTGCTTGAAAGAAAACATTAAACATTGGAATCTGAATCGTTTATAAACTTAAATAGCAGGCTTAGATTATAAATAGCGTTTCAAAATAGTGATGACTTGCGATTTTTATTTGCATAATACTAGGGACCCGCCCCAGCTTCGCACGGGTAGTAAACCTTGACAAATTATACACCTAAACTTTCCTCATGAATTACTCTGTCTATTGGTGAAAACCGCATGCAAATCCGTTCAGTAATTTTTGAGTTTATCACGAACAGACAGCTAGACGCGGCGGAAGACTTTATTTTATAATATGTACCTAGTGATATTCGTTTTACCGATGTTACGTATAACTTTTGATTATAAGATAGTCTGAATAGCAGCTAGAAATTAACTGTTATATTTAACGTTTCACGCGAAATCTATTCAAGCGTGTGCCTAATAAAATTCTTGACGTTTTTAAATAACATGAACACGAGACTGCCCCAGACGAATTTAATATTGAAAAGTGATGTAGAATCTTATATTGTGTTATGTGTTACTTTGATCTTCACCGGGTAAAAACTTGTAGACTACTATTAGTAAAAAAATGAATATGTGACCAGTGTGTTTTATATATTTAAGCTTATTATGGAGCCGCAGTCCTACTACCTACTATGTTAAAATGTTTATGGAGCGCATAAATTACACTAGCTTTTTATAATTTATTTTGTGTTATATAATATATTGATATAGCAGAAAATAATATGATTTTTTTCTATTGAAGCAACTGTATAAACTTTGTTGAATGTTTTCAATGGTCGTGTGATTGCTATTACATAATAACTCACACAACAAAGCTAGACCATAGAAAACAAAACACGATCTTGATTATATTCTGGTAATTTTGTATTACATTTTTTATACCTTTGTTTTCACTTATAATCAATCTGAATTTCAATTAAATCATTTATTTTGAACTTTTATGAGATAAGAAGCGATAATTACCCATTTAATGTTTTATGGATTATTATTTAAATATTATTTTTACATAAAATACCTCGTAAACGTAAATCTCGGGTGATAAGGGGACTGTATGTTATTGGGCGATTAATGGGCGATAAGAGGTCAGGAGAAGATGCCCGATCTCGCATCACATTGATTGCTGAACACTACATATAAGTGATGATGATAACGCATCAACAATTTTAATGGCAAAGGTGATTGTAAGTAATCACATATGTTTTTGCAACATAATATAAACATACAATATTATTACGGCGAGAATTTCATTTAACGGCGTATTTAATGAGGCTACTGCGTGGCATGGAACATAACCCGGGAGTGTTGGCACGATTGAGTCTTTGTGTGCCGGACAACTATGTTGGGAGACGACGACGTCCGTCGCTATTAGTTTTACCATATGCTGATATGCCAGAACCAACCTACTGGCAAAGACTCCTCTTACCCGATCTATTCGGGTATTGAACGAGGTTCACTACCGCAGTGATATATTTATGCGTAATTTGGGTGAATTGCCAAAGGTTATGTTATATGTTGTAACATATTGCGATTATTAATTAAATATCTACATATGTAAGCGATTTTTATAAGTCGTGTGTTTATTTGTGTGTATTTTTATATAATAGTAGTTTTTATGTGTATAGTAGTTATATATGTGTGTATGAGTAGTTTTATGTTCATATTTAGAATAAGGTTATAAATTATGTAGCGCACTGTCGAATTGGGTGTACCTGTATGGACAGTTGCATGATGTAAATAAATAACTCAGACTGAAATAACATCATTGAATTGATTACTCAGAATATTAATTCATCCAGCATGCCATAGTTATGCGTTTCGGTGCACCACCTAAATCATTTATCCTTTCACCGTGCCACCTATCTATTACAATGTTTTGTGCTTACAAAGGGAATTCTTCCTATTTACGAAGAGTCGGGGCAAGTTTAAATTTAGATAGTTTAAAAAGTAGTATTTATAATACCGCGATAAAATCCGTATAATGTTGTAAAAATTCAACCTCCTTACAACCCTTTTTAAAATTAAATGGCCATAGAAATAAAGTATTTACGCTGTTATTAAAAATAAATACCAGACGATAAGATATCTTGAAGAGGTGCCTGGTCGCAAGAACTCACATTAAATTGCGAGTGCCATAAACACGGCTGTTGTTACTAAACAGAGCCTTTATGTGTTACACAGTTTGTTGATCTGCCCCTTGCATTGTCTTCA
This sequence comes from Catocala sponsa, assembly GCA_963564715.1. Classification (NCBI taxonomy): domain Eukaryota; kingdom Metazoa; phylum Arthropoda; class Insecta; order Lepidoptera; family Erebidae; genus Catocala; species Catocala sponsa. The sequence goes on from OY751331.1 coordinate 8,971,886, forward strand.
CGCGTCAACGCATTTGCCCCTCAAAGGTTATGGTTCCCTGCTTATTAAAGTTGCGCATTAATATCCTCTTCATAATCTTGTACAATAATACCGAGACGTCAATACCAGGAGCGCATGTTTAATGGGGGGATTCTAGAATATGAAGCGCGTCTAACGTGTAGTCACGCGGTATACTTGGAGGCCGAGAAACCTTTATAACATATTGTTATCTAACTGTTGCGTGTCTGATCTGTTGACGGTACTTACTGTTTCTTTTTTCTTAATAATTCTAATTTGTAGAATAGCTTAGAACGTACTTATTTTGTATTTACATATCCAAAGATGGATTCGTCGACTATGGATGTGTTGGTTTTTTAAATAATAGAGGCCTAAAGCAGGTTCCAATTTCTATGCTAGACGGTTTCGTAGACACGGATTACATGAACGATAGCAAAAACAGTAACGGGAGAAGCCTCTGTGAATATTAATGCGAGCTGTTTATTTTGGTTCTGCCGTCTGCGTACACATGCTAGCCTGGTAACGGCATACGATTAATATTTAGAATTCAGCGTACGCTTTACGTAAGCTGAACATGTCCTTTACAATACGACTTTGATCTCTGAGTCAGGGTCGAGAGGAAATCTACTACAACATGTTGATATAAATACATTACATCCCAAATGTAATAAAAGATGGACGGATTTATGGCCAGATAAAAGATAAAAATACCGTTCGAGTCTTGGATAGAGGGTGACCTTTGGAGCTATTAAACTCTCCAATAAGGTTATCGGTTCGTCCGGTTGTAGGTGCGGAGTGGATGGTATAGAGTTGTTAACCTCTTGATAACCCGAGATACCACGCGCCTGAGGACACTCAGGGATGTGATGACCGTCGCTTGGCGGATATCGATAACTTGACAAACATGTTTGTATGCGCTTACGGATGGAAATATTGACATTCATTCAAAAACACATGTCGACTAATTGATGCCGCCAGTGATATCTCGTCTCGTGTTATGTCTAGAGAAAATCTAATCAGTCTGTTATTTAATTATCTATCTTTAGTATGATTTCATTATTTCTACAATATTGTAACAGTACTATGATCTCGACGATAACACTATGCAAAGGCCGTATGGTGCAAATTTAAACGAACCGTAAGGTTTGACAGTATTCTTTATAATTTTGATTGATGATTTCGGCTTGTTGCTATACCGTAAATATGATTTCTTTGTATTGTTTGATTCATGAAGCAAAATGAAAAACCTGGTCACAATTACTACTAGATCATCTGTACACTAGCTTATATATGTACATTTACAAAAATATCTATTTTATGGTATTGTAACTAAAGGTTCTAATCCTTAAACATGGCTATACCTTAATATAACACGTTTAATAACAAAATATTTTTACTATTGCTTAAACTGTATTTTTTTAACTTAATACTGGTACCTCTCAAGGACTCCACGAGACAGACCTGACCTATTGAAGAGTTCATGAGCAATTTTTCCTTAATCTACAAATTATGTTTTGGTAATTTTAATACTATAAGTACATTATACAGTCCATTGTATAAGGAAACCTCTGTATATATTTTTGGCAAATAAAAATCTTATCTTATCTTCAAATCATAGTGCAAAGCTTAATCAAGAATAATTTTATTATGCGCTTGGTGCGCGGCAATATTTGAGTTTCGTATGCAGCAACACGAAATTGAGTAACGCGGTCAGCGTAGCTTGCAGCATGATATTCTATGAAACGGTTTGCGATTGCAATCTTATAAACACACACATACAATACACCTATATATCCTTACGGATTCGAATTTCCACTTTCGTATTACTTAGTGAAGCTGAAACATTCCATTTTCTGCGTGAAAATTCTGATGTTTTCGTTCAATTTACTCGAGGTTTCATACAGTCTCGTATATGACGTGGTAAGTACATATATCATGTTAGAATGGGTGGTCTTGTAATCTTACCCACTCGCCGGGTCGTTGTTAGGGCATGTCTGAATACTAAATTTCCTTTAAGCTTTCATACGTATGTAAATTTTGTATCATCACATTCATCACATATTTGCCGAAAGCTTTCATTTTGTGTGTAAATTCTATTATGTTCTGATTTGATATTTATAGTTCTTGGTAAATCAAGGTTTGAGATGAGTTTCTAGGAATTTAGTAAAGCTTTAGATAATTAGATATATAAAATATGTATAGTCAGTGCCAAATTATAAGCTATCTTTGTCACACAACTGCAATAATACACAATCATCTTCATAAGTTAGAGTGATATTATTGGCTGATAAACTTCACTTTACATTCATTATGATAGATATCATGAATTTTGATGACAAAGTGAATAGTTTAATTGATTCAATTAAAGAATTTGTCCTTGACAATGACATTGCACGACTACATTGTCTATCTTGGATTGAGCTGAAAAACAAACAATGATTAATATGTTTTAATAACAATCGTATCAATTGGTGCATATCTATACTAACTAGCGGTCGCCTAGTGCTCGAAATTCGACCAGTTTGCCTGTAAGATATTGCTGATATAATATGTCATTGTATATTGATATATGTAACCATAGTTACGCGCTTCGACTGCGTGTGTCAAATGCATGGTTGTGTGCGTGTAGTGTTTTTTCATTAATTTAATGTATTTCTAATGCATATTTTATATAAATATTAAGTTCGTCACTCCTTCTCCATATAAACTTTAACTTTGCCAAATTTCATACTTCTCCGTCCGCGCAATTTTCGTAAAAAGGGGTACAAAGTTTTTGCTTCACGTATTAATATATAGATATTATAAAGTTGAAAAGTTTGTTTGTTTGTTTGTTTGAACGCGCTAATCTTGAATAGAATTGAAAAATAATTTTAGTGTTGGATAGCCTATTTATTGAGGAAGGCTATATAACATCACGCTACGACCCACGGAGGCGACGCAGTAACAATAAACGCGGGTGAAACCGCGGGAACATCTAGTTTAAATTAAGACCAGTGGACCAGTTGCAAATACGCATGTAAATATTGTAATAAACATTAAAATAAGACATAAATTTATATAAATAGAAATCAATTGCCACTTGTATGACGGAGCATCACTAAAGAACGGCTCGACCGATTTGGCTGTTTTTTTTGTTGTGTTTGTAATCGTCAGAACAAGGTTCATATGAAAAAAGAATTTTTGAAAAATGCCCGGGAAATTTCGAAAAATTAAATTGTAGCGATTTTAATATAGAAAAATTAAATATTGACCTTTTGATATGGAATTTAATTACAAGACATGTGTTTTTGTATAAATTGACAGGACAATAACTGTGGGGTCAACTAGTGGTAAATAAAAAAGAACTTGATCTACTGATATTTAAACAAAATCTTGCTCAGAAATTAACCTCTTGAGTGGCAGCAACCTACCTGATGCCTGACACTTGTTTTTTTACGATGGCTGGCTTTCAAGCAGATGACTGTATATATCAACTATGTATATACAATATTGACCTTGCAATTGCAATAATATTGCATCAAGAAAAGGATGAACTCGCTTTCACTACGCTGCTGTCCTAATTTTCCATCAAATGTTAGGTACCGTAGGTTGTATTGCGTCAGTAGCGAAAGGTTCCAGATCTTTCTGCTGTGACAACTGGCTGCCAGTAGTGAGCCTAGTAGTAGTGCAGAGTAACTCCTTTTTTGCAGGGTCGGCACCGCGCCAACGCTTTGTCTGATATTGGTTACGATCAGGCTGCATTTACAGATACATACTTGTTTTGCTGCCTTTTTGACGTTTATAAAGTCCCCGACATGGAGTATTCCCTACTTCCCTAAGTGTACATAAAAACGTAATAATATTTGTCAAGCGGGTCAACGGTCGCATTAAGGTATAAAAATACATCATGTTGTGTTGTCCTTAACCGAATATTTTTACTGTCTAACGTTTAACACCTACATGTAAATCCAAGGCGTTTGCGAATCGGGAAGTGACTCACGCGACGACAACAAATGCTAAGTTCATTGACATTCCTTACTATGTAATTGAAGTTTTAATGCGTATTTCCATTGAATTTTTGGTTGGTATGTGCGTTGGAACATATTGTGTTGATTACTTTTGTATTAGAGATAGAAGAATAAGGCTAAAATACGGTGATAGTATACTTGTTCTCTGTAACTAGAAAGAGAAATATGGCCATGTTACTGGCTAACCGCTCCGAGATTCAGTCTTAAGTTAAGTTTTGTAAAACTTGAAAAACAAACTTCAGGAAATTGATCAAAACTGTCATGTTTAACATGCTATTTTCTATTTGCTTTAGAATTACATTAATAAATAATTATTAGTCTTTGTCGTTATTCATGCGAAAGTCACCATTCACCTCTATCTATTTTAGCCACAGCCTTAAAATCGATACATTATAATCGTATCCCACAAAAACAAAGTACTCGACATCTTACATCATCAATTACCACAGTTCACTGAGCACTCATCTCGGCTAGAGCTTATAATGAATCTCGACTACAATCTGAAAATCGATCCAACAATCGCGTACTACGGAGTACATCCATTCATCGGTTAAATTAGGTTTATGGTTCAAATGGTCACACACTGTTGTGTCCCGATCCCTCCGAGGTCCAAAGTCCATGTTTTTATTTAGTTTTCAATTCGTCATGATGTCACTCGCGAATCTGGTACTCTGTTACAATTGATCAACTGGACTTCGCACCGTATTGTCTGTGCCTTGCGTGAGCAATAGGCTGTGTGTAGAAAAGAGCACGTACAAAAAAAAATTGGAGCAATCTTTGGGGACTGCCGATAGAAATGAAAACTTTAATCCTTGATCATAAACACTTTTTTATAAACATACAAAAAAAAAAGGCTCGGGTCGGAATCCTGATACTCTCTTAGGCGTTATTAAGGGGGTCAAAATTTCGTTATTTTTTGCGTAGGACGCACCATTTCTGAGATATTGTTAATATTCTAAAATAATTAAAAAATGGGAAGCGTGGAAGCATGACGATGACGCGAGTTTTCACTAAAAAAAACTTTATTATTGTCATCTTCATCTGCCATAATATATTGTGTAATTATGAGTATTGTGTTGTTTGTATTATCATTTAATTAACATTATTGTTGTCTGATAATGAAAATATAGTTTAATAATACGATGTGATTATGTTACTACAGCATCTATTTTAGAACGTAAACAAACAGAGATAAGCTACATTACGTGATTTGTTTTATTTACAAAATTTACCAGTAGTTTATGATATTTCTAACTTGCGATAAAACATGTGCTATTTATGTAAATGTAAGACAATAGTAACAAAGACATCGTTTGAATAGGTAACACTGAAAATGCTAAAATAACATTGTACCTTATTTAATACATAAGTTTTATAACACAAAACCTCTTACAAAGAGAATTCTTTTCTGAACATACTAAAGGAAATGTGTTTAATACATGTGTCTATATTCTACTAAGTATAATGAGTAATGAAAATAACAAGCACTGCCTCGAAACTGCGGCTATTTATACAGTCCATATTTACTAAACGCACCGAATAACTAATAATAAGTAGCGAAGCATCTGCTTAATTAAAAAATACAAATAGAGATATGTGCCTAAAGGATGGTATAGCTACGGAACATAAGTTTCCTGGCTCGTTATAGTAATATATCAATATCTTTATTTCACGCTTATTCATTTATTAATACATCACACCACTTTTAAAATTTTGTGACAATTTGTTTGTTTTTCTATTGTTTCATTACTTGCGATGTTGTATAAAATTTGGCAATTACATCGATTATCAGATTCTAGCTATAACACAGAATGGCTGTGGATTTTCGCCAAAGCTTTCCTAAATAGAAAAGTAATATATAAATAAATAAATTATTTGTAAATAAAATATTTACTTATTTAGACCACAAAATAATGCTTCTGAACTGAATTCAGTATTAATTATACTCACTGCGGCTAACGTTGCAACGTACTTAACGTTCTGCATGGACAGATGTAGCCTAGTAAAAGTAATTGTTAACTTTCAACATACGAGCGAATTTGAAATCTGTATGCAAATTTATTTACCACTTACTGAGAGAGTGATGGCGAAGTTGTGCATTCATTGAATTAAATATTATTTTAGTTGATGTTTATACTAAGTTGTGTTTAGCTTTATAGATACGTCCACAATACTCGTCTATTTTTAAATACATACTTGTAGGAAACGTCCAGGATTGAATCTGTTAGATATGGATGTCGTGGGCGGGTAGTTGGATATCGTGCAAATAGAAATCATGCTTGGTTCCTTGGTTGGAAACGCTACGTCTATAGTTTTTGTAGAAGCGCGCCGAACTACTCTTGTGTAGGAACGTCACCAGGTACTTGCAATTCGATTGATATGCGTACTAATGACCGGATGCGACATGCTATTGACAACCAGCTTTGTAATTCTACCTTACTTAAATAACGACCGAGTAGATGTCAGTTTATAACATTGCATCTACACACATTGTGATCCACTAAATACTTTACATTTAACAGATACTGTGGACTAGTATTGCGCATAATTTCTCTCGAGTGATTCGGATACAGTTGTGCACAATGCATCACATATTTTGTATGGTAGAACGAAGCGCGTGCGCTGCTTTCTAAACGCATCGCACGTGCTTATGTAAAGCGCTGTCAATACATTCGAATCTTATTCGAATCTAGTTGTACCCTATGGCTGTGGTTATCATTTTTTTTTATTTGCCTTGTGTATGTTGTTTTCTTTGTCACTAAGGTAGTAATCTTTATTCGTAAATGTAATGTTTACGTACAGTGTGCACTACACCTAATAAGTAACGCGTATAGTCGTCACGTGCCAGCCTTTATTCCCATGTTGTGCTTCGTCGTGACATCGCGTGCGTATCAGTTGCAGTGTTTTGTGTATAAGGACCACGATGAAGTGAGTATTCGTACGCTTCCTTGTTGTATTTGAAACTATATTCTATCAACTTTTGTGGCACTCTCACTGTAAAACCGAACTAAATTCAGAAATTTTTATTTTCTTATAGCGTTTCCTATATTTTTGCTTGGCAAATAAGCTGTTAAATGACTCAGCCTGATTAACAATAGCCTGTATTCTCGGTGCTGGCCGCTAAAATCGGATTATTTCAAGCCTTACTTTATAATTAACTCGAATAAATTCGAACTGTAACAGCTTGTGATTGATGAATTTGTCAAATATCCGTCGATACTGTTGTATATAATGTCAAAAGTGAATTAATCAATTAGGTAAGCCTCGATAAAACGTGCAAATATTAGCTAAATTGAATCATCTTGTGATTTGTTTATTTGTAGGTAACAGTTAATCACCTAACCGGATTATGATAAGTAGTATGCTGTATGATTTATAGGTATTTTCAGAATGGTTCTAAACACTTCCCTGATATATATTATTGTTAATCACTTTGACAATGTTAATATGTGATAAGATTCTTATCAAATGGGTAGAACAGTAGCGTATCAATTCGGGCACTTTTTAAGATATGTAGGCATGACAAAAGTGGCTGATTGGAACATTGGAAAGATTTCTGATTGTACTAGTTTATGTGTCCGCGTAAACATCAATACGCCGAGAGTGGCCAAGGGATTCGACCACAGCACGTTTATAAATATATATTTCGCAAGAAATGTTTGCTTCAGATACATCATTCGTGTGCCAAATATCACCTGAAAGTATTAACAGGTATTTTGGAATTGTTAAAACTTTAATCTCGAAATATTGTACAATTTCTAAGTCAAAACGATAAGCTAAATCTAAAACGTATAGGAAACGTAGTAGGCATCTGCATGTTCATTACGTGTAGTCTTAATTACAACAAATTGTAGCCTTTAATGAAGACAAGCAAGTGAGAATTCATTCAATGTTAATTAAAATTGTACGTTGTGTCTACGACTCGGCGATGTCAGGTGTTCAAAGAAAACGTCTGTTCGACAGAAATTCTAAACCTTTAACCTTCTTTATTTGCACTTTAGTACATACCTACATAGTCTTGCGCTAAATAGGATTTCCGTAATGAGTCCATTCGTTCTGCGAAATTGCTTTTAATATAGAAGTAATTGTAACATTCATCAATTCGAATCTTTCCCGTATAAATTCCTTGTAAAGATTTATTTTACACGTGCTGCGATTATTATAGCATTACTATGAGCGATTTGTCACACGAGTTAAGTCAACCTGTGGTAACAACCGCCTTATATTATTATGCGTTTAGTTTCACATAAATCTTTATATAATTTCTCTGCTGTCACCAAGGTCGCAACTCAGATGAAGGGATAAGTTTAAGGGGCTTTATGAGAAATTAAGAAAGTAGCCGAAAAAAAGCTTATGTTGAAAGTAAGTTAGTTTAAATATATTCTCGACCATTTTAGTAATGCTAATATAATTTCATAATTTTTGAAAATATTAATGATATTTTAAAGAAATCAATTATTTGTTATTATGACGTCCTAAAGATCAAATCAGATCCTTTATTTGTTTCTTTTGCATGTAGAGAAACATTAATCCAATTTTAAAATGTCTACAAGATAATTTTATTAGTCAAGAGATAATAACGCTTTCAGAAATCTACTTAAGTAGTTACATAATAATATTATGTACGATTCAAGTTCTTGATGAAGAGTGAGTTCATTTACCTCCCCGTCTACTAAGTCAAAATTATATTTTAATTACATACATATTTTGTTATTCTTTTATTATTCACTAGCGACCCGCCCCGGCTTCGCACGGGTGCAATGCTGATACTAAATATACTACAGAATGTCTTTATATACAACGTTCATACCTTTTTTGTCAAAACAATAAAAACATTACAAACATGTTTTCTTAGGCACGCGCCGCCGGCCCCCCCGGCCGGTACCGCCGCAACCGCTATGTCCCTGCATTTTAAATCTGTAATATCTTCGAAAATATTCATTTAAATTACATACGGTAAAGGGTTTTGATCTATATTAAATGCACAATGTATTTAAGGTAGTTAATTGGATAAGGATTAATGCTGTATTGCTTAAAATCGCTTCGTAAATAAGTCATTATTTCTAGAAAACAGTAAAGGATAAAAAATCGTTATTGTGGGTTATCCCTAAGAGATAGACATATACCATCGCGGACTTTTTTGTAGACCTTTTTTAGGTGTACAATACTGTAGTAAATTATTTTGATCTATCTCGTAGGGTTCAGCCAGCGTTTGCAATGTAAGCGCAAAAAAATGTGTTTATTTACGACATCACATTAGAAACCTCTAAAATTATCAGTGTTTCTCTCCCATATTATGCACCTATTATACATATAAACCTTCCTCTTGAATCACTTTATCTATTAAAAAAAACCGCATCAAAATCGGTTGCGTAGTTTTAAAGATCTAACCATACATATGGACAGACAGACAGCGGGAAGCGACTTTGTTTTATACTATGTAGTGATCATCTTAGTATATGAAGGCCTTCCTTGCCTCACAAATGAATATATTAATAAAAATAATAAATGTATGATACCAGGCGCTCAAACAATTGAAGAAGTACACATTACAGAACTAATTGGACTAATCGAGCTACTTTGTTCGTCTGGATGTCTTGCGTCACCGCTGGTTGCAGCGACGAACTTCTGTTGAGCGGTAGACCGCGAATTCGTTGCCATAAAGGAACTTGGTTCTAACGTGGCTAATTTTAAACTGTAATGTACTAAGGTTTCCCTGGAGTGAAATACTACAATTATCTATCTCTCTAGTTTATTTAGGTATGTGACGCGACTATAAGTTATTTGTGAACATATACGAATAGGTATACATAATATGTGTGATAATTATCACCTTATGGTGTACTTCAATCTTTTTTATATCATAAGTTGTTCGTACTTCTTACTGATAATAGTATTTATTTGGCAAATCTGTCAATATTATTTAATTCGGTGTAACTGCTAGTAAGGAGACTACAGGTAAAAGATGATGATTTTTAGATCTATGGGAGGAAATCAGTCGTAAAACGCAATAACGACTTAGACCTACGATAGAACTAAATCTATAAGAGAACGCTATAATATATCGTTGCTATTTAGATACATCATGTGTATGGAAGCAAAGCTCTAAATAAAATTTGCCGTAATATAATTTGCATGAATCCCAATCTGTTAAACACAGCGGTATTTTCATAACTGCATCTAGTTATGCTTCATCAAGCATCTGATCTGCGGTAATGAATTGGTACGTTTCACAATGGTTTCACAGCATGAACCTCAACTAATATTAATTAAAATAAAAGCAAAACGGGACTGCTTTTTCATAAGAGATGCTAAGAAGATAACTGAGGTTAAAATAAGGTACTATTATCTTAACGAAATATCTTAAATACAAGGTAGTGAAAAATAATTGAACTACGCTAGATGGCTCCTTATGTCTATTAGATCACGTTCTTTAACTTTTCCACAAGGGTGAATCCGCGGATGTCAACTAGTTATAACTTGATTGTATCGTATTGCCGATTGCCTTTATTTTTTACCTGCCTGGACTAATTAGTAGTAGTTTATACTCACATGATGAAATCAATTGCGTTATGCTACACATTTTCCTCGACAAACATCTCATACCGTTTTTATTATTTGAAATCTTGTAGAATTCTTTATTAGCCTATACGCATTAGGTATACGTTTATGAGAAACAGGTTCGTAGTACAAAATTTGTCTACGATAGCAAAAAGGAATAATGCAAGAAGAGATTCCAGTGGTCCAAATTTTTTATACACTGCATGTGATTTATCTTGCAGAGTTCAGTGGACTAAAACCAACGATTTTTGTGGTTGGTGCCAGACCCCATTTAAGTGAAAAAATAATAGTTTTTAATTGCCACTGCAACATTATTTTATACATATAAAAAAAAAGAATATATTATACAAAGGGTAAAGGGAATCTTAGACATAATAGTATTTAACAGCTAATTGAAAACCCTTTGAGCAAACATATCTTAATAATTATTATAACTTTGCTTTTAACGGCACACGTACATTCTTATTCGATTATTTTATGAGGAAAGTCTGTAGATGTAAATATACTGTTTCATGCACAAAAAATTGTATGAGAGTAATGTGTGGCGTAAATTATCTCGACAGGTGTAAACCATTGTTCCATAATCATAAATATTACCGTTGCCATGCCTATACATATTTGAAATTTGCAAATTTATAAAAAAACACCCCGGAATTTTTAGTAAACTTGGCGACGCTGAAGGTAGCCGTACGCGACATAAATATAGATTAAAACTGCCCTAAATTAAAGTCCAAGTTTTTAGGAAAAATCTATATTGTATGGCCATAAGAGTATATAACCATTTACCTAATGATCACACTAGGTTACCAATGACATGTTTAAGCGTAAATTATTTAATTTATTACTTGATAAGAGATATTATTCGGTAACTGAATATTTTAATGATAGATACATAATCTAGATGACGTTATTAATACAATTATAAATACATTAAAATATAGACAATTCTAGATTAAGTTATGAATCTTGTGACAGTGTTAGGTATTCTTAATAGTCTCAGTTGCATCCATCATATGTGCAGAGAAACCAATCGCAACAGATTAGTTTGGATCAAACGCTGACTCTATTCAGTTCAGTTTATGTCAGTTTTAATCATAATAGGTATGCTGTATGGTATGGTTTTGTTGCATACGTCTTTCGCCTGCAATTCATCAATCGTTCATTGTCCAGTCCACAGTATAACAACATCTTGGACTTTGCACATGACAATGTGTTGTTCTCTCCACATTCCGATAGTAATACATTGAATCATCTGACTACGAAAAGTACGCTATTTTTCCTTAATGTTTCTTGTAATTACGTATTAGTTATTTTTGTTAGGCATTGTATAAAGTAATCCAAGCTACCACTGACACCAGACTTTTGTAGTTTCCCTGATATTATAATGACAGTGTTTTCCCGTAATATGAATTATGTAATTCAACGGCCTATAGAAGTATAATAAAGTTTTACGTAATTCGGAATTCCTAACCGCGATTAAAAGTTATGGTTAAAACCTACTGTCATTAAAAAGTACCTATTATTATCGTTGCCCGTGCCACCACCTACTTTTAATATTGTGTAGCACTTACATTCGTAGTTATACATACATATATACTGATCAATACAATACAATTCCTATAACATTATTTTAGCCGTGCGAAGTCCATTACTGGACATAAGGACCTTTCTACGGTTTTCACAACGGTGGGTTATAATTATGTTATTCGTATTTAACAGCTCCTGACCACTGCCGATATCGTCTGTTCCTCACGTAGCGGGTTCGTCCCACGCTGCGGTTTCCTGTCCATGGTCCAAGCTACAAGGCTACGTCAGAATTCTCGTATTAAGTGCACTAATTCTACGAATTAAAGTTGCAATTTGACCCGCTTCGGTATCACAGTCCACAGCTGTTAAAAATTGTATTATAAAAAAATATAAAATGTCAACATAAAATGTCTTTATCTTCATTCATTATAATTCATGATTCATGAATGAAGCAGAATAGGTTTGTTAGGATTGTAATAGCAAAAATCCTGCAAAGCCATTGCTGTGGAAAAACCTACTGCCCGAAGAAGTACGCGGAGACGATTTTATAGTTTTGAAGTATTGAACATTTCATTGCCTTCAACGGCGGTTACGATTTTACAGGTTTGAAGTGTTGATCAACATCATGGTTTACAATTATTGTAGTGTATCAAATTTAATTAAACCTTATATGGTATGTAACTGAAATGAAATGAAAAGATTTTTATTTTTGTACCATCATGACATGCATTATCAATTATTATACAATGTCAACATTGTCAACTAAATATTCTGTACCTACTAATTTAGTTAAAGTCGATTATTCTATCACGAGATACGCCTAATATAAAGAATCTATTTAGCGTAGCTTGTATAGAAAATATATATTTGTCCATTAGGAAATATTCTCCTAGTTAATATAGTAACTTTCGCGTATGTACCTAATATTTATTCAGCAGTTCCCTAGTTTATCAAGTTATTTTAAAAACGAGGATTGCACATAACTTAAATTGCAATCGTACGGAGATGACAGTTTTAAAGTTCCAATATGGTATGAAATAAGCGCCTTTTACCTGGCATAGTTCCAATAGCCTTAGGCTATTATTCTCTGTCTAACTTTTAGGGCATTTATACCACACAAGAGCGGCCGCGGTGGACCATCACGACCAATAACCAATCTCATCATAATTTATGACCATCGAATAGTGTCGAAAACTTAGATACTTATACGTCCAAGCATCGTGTCTTCATAACCGCGTGATGGTATTAGTTAGAGTGGTACCGCAGTTACTTTTTATCTATCTGGCGTGGCTACAACGCTCCTAAGCGAAATTAATCTATTACCATCTAGTCATCTACCATTGAACGCAATCCAAAACTTTATATTGCTATTAAGAAGTGCCTGATAGAAAATATCAAAACCACTGTCCATTTCAAGAACCCGATTCCGGCCTTACGATGAGGAGCTGCGCCTTCATTGGTGCTGGCAACCAGTAGAATAATGAAACTAAACTACCTAGCTAGACAGTGAGTGTACTAATGTGGCTTTATTTTAAAGACCTTGACAAGAATGCTAGGGTAAGCTCCCCTTATGTCATGGCCTCCTGAAGACAATAATGTACATTGCTTTCTCACGCTGAGTATTTATCAACAATACGATCAATTTTGTATTTCTGCCTTTGTTCTATAGCAAGAGTATCCGCGTATTCGTTTTGCTCGTTTCTCATGCCTCGGCTTCGAATTGAGATTGCAATTTCATAGAGATTGATGAAGATTGCCTGATATCGATAACTAATAGAAATTTTAATACCTATTTCTATTATGTATAAAGTAGGCAATTTCAAGCAGTCTGATGCAGTTTCTGTTGTAGATATACAAGCGTTTACTAACGTGTGTATGCTATCAAAGTACTTACGACATAGTCATTGTTGCATGCGTATATCTGAGAGACACTTGAAAGATACACATAAAGATGTCTACGTATAAATTGCCTAAAAGACAAGGCTCGCCAAAGAGGTTTCCATATTTGATACTCTAATAACACAGCTGTTAAAGGCTCAAATTTAGTGGAACATCTTTATTCAGGGTAATACGTGCCTGTTCGTTCGTACGCTTGAACAGCTCATAAAGATACTAGGAATATGTAACATATGTACATTTCTCATTATTATCCTCAACATAGCTTTGTTACAGGTTTATACGAGAATTTCTGAGACGATTCCCATTTTTCTTTACCTAATTTGACGGTTATTACACTGATGAAATCACCTCGTTAAGATTCCATTTTCGAATACGTTTGAATGTAATCGATTTTCTATGCAAAATTTTGTTGTCTGATGAGACTGGGTAGCCATTTTGGTTTTTAGATAATTTTGAACATATACGTCTAAATAAAAGATCAGCATCAGTAGTGCTTAATAACTTATATGTAAAATTAAATTTGTCTTCTTTCGTAGCCTGACTGAGGTGTAACTGTTATACTCTACATTAAATCGAAATTAATTGTAAACAATAGAGCGACAGCGTCATTTATAAAGTATGAGGATCATGTTAAATAAGTTTGAGGTTTTCAATAAAATTCATATCATCAATCTAAATACATCGTTTGTAGAGGCGATAATCCAAATTAAAATTCCATTTAATATGAACTTAGCTTAGCTTTCGATCCAACAAGGGATATATACAAATCAACAGTTGCGTATTCATCTTATGTCAGCGGCAAAAACTCCCAAAGTGCCGAATATTTTTCTAACGATTGGAGGTTATTGAAAAAACCGTGAAATAAAAACAAATATTGATGTAGCTATTAGTAATTCAATGATGAAGTATGTTACCAGGTGATTGAGATGAAGATATTAAAGCATAATCTGATTTTCGTCATCACAATTTACTCTGAATCACACCCACATCACATAAACATAATGTGAGTTCGTTCAGCTGTGATTCACGTTCATCTTTATATCTGACGCAAACCATATTAACTATATGCGAATCAGTGTCCAATATAGGGATCAAACCTAAATAATATAAAAAGTCGCAGTTACTAACAAAGTTTTAACATAATGAGACGTCTTGATGACATATCATGTATTCTACTTCAAAGAATAGTCTTAGTTGTTTTGTAATTCAGAGTTCTTAAACAGAGTGAGGTGTTAAATATATCTCAAACGGTCTAACATTGAAAAGGAAAAAGAAACATCCTTGCTCTCATTACCCCTGCGAAAGGCCGACGCGTACAAAGTACGCCACGACTCAGACACGGTCCACATAACTGTATGTCTAAGACCTAGATAGCACTCGCCACATGGAGCATTTACTTGGTAATGCTAAATTTAGCCAGCGGGGGCTCGACGCGGGCGTGGTACTCCAACACTCACTCAAAAACAAACTTTATTTGTTATTATATACAGTTTACTATCAAATGTAATATTTTGCTGCCATGTGTTAATTAATTTTCTCTTGTACTGTTTTGTTATTGAGAACTATTGAGTTTCAATTTGTCGGTGCTGTAAGCATGCGATAGTACAATTTTGTGCGTGTAAACATATAATGGCAAATTGAGATTTTATTAATCATAAATGCCAATTAATGGGTTAATTAATTCGCCCTTCATTTGTCAGACGATCGCATGACACGATGTCACGTGAAATTTAATCAGAATTTATGTGCATTCATTAGGTTAAAAAGGTAATATTAATATACTCGCATTCTGCCACGAAGTCTAGGCATTGCTTATCTACGCCACGACTATCGTAGGACTAGACAAGTGAGGTGTACTCTACGATCAATTACAGCTTAGAAATTCTTAGCATCACGCCTGTAGGTACTAGGTACATATATCGCGGAAGAATTAGGCATACGTGTGTTATTTTCGAATCATGCTAATATTATAAATGCCAAATGTTTACAACGATTTTTTAGGATTGGATCATTGTTACACAATCTCGCGTTCAAATCAACTGTTAATCGGAATGGAGTGGCTAGGCACAAGCAAAACATGTCCTGGATTAACACATAGATACTCTTTACCCTAGTATGCCTGCCTGTGTAATTGACGTAAGGCGAAGCCGCGGCCAAAAAGTAATTTCGTTTTATTTAGTTCTTGTATAATACGAGACAAGCCTATTATGGTCTGCCGAAAACAGTTCCTAATTATGTGTGCTGCTAATAAGTGTTCTCGGATAGTAAAACCGAGGACCTCTCGGCCGAGACCGACATTAGGAAAACCGGATCATTTACTAACCATCTAATCTTAGCAAATACAGTAAAATTGGGTCTATTATAGTTATACATATACATACTACAAAGTATATATACTATCGAAACTATGTCTTGTTCTACTAGTGATTTGAACTTAAAATAATTTTGCTCTTATCTTTGTATATGTTGCCATATTTATACATATAAAAAAGGACCTCTAAGAATTATTTAATTCTAGCTTTTGCGCGCGGCGCCGCCCACGTGGTACCTACATCAATAAAAAGTACCTATGTCCTTCTCCAAGTTTTAAACTATATCTGTACCAAATTTCATCTAAGTCGGTTGAGTGGTTTAGCCGTGAAAAGGTAACAGACAGACAGACAGACAGAGTTACTTTCGAATTTATAATATTAGTAAGGATTTATTTTAGTTTAAACATTCGAGTTACGATGTTCTTGGAAACGTATCAATACAAAAAAGGATTAAATAAAAACATAAAAGTTTATTTAGATCACAAACCGGTCTGACGAGCGCCGTGATTAAAATTTCACAATTTATAGTTGTTATAACTTTTATTTTATTGCAGAGATGTCAAAAGGACCTTTGTGTCATAAAGATCGCAATGTTGATTCGTTTATTGTCTTGTATTGTTATATACATAGGTACTGCTTTTATATACCAGGATAGTCTAGCAAATAGATTACAGACAGATTACTGTCTATTAATAACTATCGATGATCGTTATCAGGTAACAAAGGATCAGTTAATCAAGTGGTTAGCTGCTACTTTCCTCGCTTTAGCCCAGCATGGTTGTTATTCTTATAGTACGAACGTTGCAAGCTGTATGAATTAGCTGTAGCTAGAAGGTGATACTAAAGTGACAAATATACTTACTATCTACCTAATTACAACCAGTTGACGATGTCTATACATACTTGTTACATCAGCACTTTTAAACGCAGTGTTCTTTCTATAAAAAGGAGCACTGATTTCTTTCTCGAAGCTTGCAAAGAATTCTTGCAACTCTACTCACAGAAACACAACATAAGTTTATCCAAACCAAAAACGCAGTGTCTAAGTTCGTAAAATTGAACGTACCTATACAAAGTTCAATTTTATTTCTTGAAGTAGAAGATGCTTTGTGGAGAACTGCGCTTATTTGCCTGTCAATACATTGAGTAAATAACACAGATCTACCTATCTTGTTGTATTTTATTTTATTTTTTATTATTTTAATCATCATCATCGCCATTTATTATGTAAAACATCGGTAAATAGCAAGATGGATAGGAATACAATATAGATATCTATGTTTTGCCAATGAAACGTGGCGTATAAAACACTAATGTCTACAACTGTCTAGTAACCATTCAAATTACATACATTATACATAAAGGTAATAATTTGCAAATTACATAAGTCAATGTTAATTTTTTATTCAGCTCTATTATATTATTTTATAATAATATTTATTTATTGACAGAAAAATTAAATAAAATTAATTGTGCTTATTCGTGGCAATTTTAAAATGAATAATTTTACAAATAACTTTATAACAGCATGATAAAGATAATGCACATTTGCACAAATTGTACAATTTTGATATAACCACTTTACTGTACACTTTTATTGTATAATCTAAGTATTGTCTACTATTTAATACATGTATTAGTTAAATAACCTGGCCAATATGGCAACATCAAAATAATTAAAACATTAAAAAATTACAGATTAAAAATAACGGACATAAGGTAATCTAGACTCAGAACAACTATGGATGGATCACACAAATTATCCCATGTGCGGATCTGAATCTCAATATGTGGTGCAGTCACCACGTCCACGTCAACCCAGCGGTTGCAGTCTAACTGCTTAGTAAATTTCTGTTTATAAATAGAACAGCTATCAGTACTAGTAGGCAACACGATTCCTTCCAGTGCCGATACCGCAAATGGACTTCGACCAACGGTAACCGGTTCACAACACACAATTCTTTGTTAATATAGTGATATAAATGGACTATTAGACATTGGACTATTGCATTATGTGTCATAATTGAAACACCCGTCTATCGGCAATCATTTATCTATTAGTTTGTCCACTGTTCTTATTATCGTTGCAGTCTTACGTGTCATTATGATAATTAATCTATGGATAAGCTGTTACGGATTGATGATTATAATAAAAAATCGTTGCTTATATATGTTGCTTAAGGTGTAAAGCAGCTTATATTATGTAATCAAAGGAATTATTTGATGAAAAGCAACATCTGTATTAATGCATATCGATGAATATCTACTACCTATATAAATGTTTAATTATTTCGCTAAACGCAGGATAAACAGCTTGTACTACAGAAAGAAACTAACTATTTAATGTATGAACAGTAAACTCACGGTGCTTATTATTTTCTGGATTAAAAATACTCTATGTCCTTTTCTGTACCTCTGACAACGTATATGCATGCAATTCCATGATAATCTGTCAAGTACTTAGGCGTCAAAGCGTAACAAATAAACTCACATTCGCATTTGGTTATTTTTGTCGCAAAATTAGTTACAATGGTTAGATTAAGAGATTCATGAGAATTGAGAAATATTATTAACCAATAACTCGATTCACACAATACAAGCGAAAAATACTCGTGTCGTATACATTGTTAAACCGAACGTCAATAAAAGAGAAATGTTGTCAATACCAGACTGCTCTTTATTTTTCGCACACCTCATGCATCTGTGGGTTTTATCCAGTTTACAATCTCGCTTTGAAAGCAAATATGCCGACACGTGTGTCGCCAATACACGAGTCATCCTCGGGACTTGACAGCGATTGAACGCCTACGCACAGTCTGCACGTGTTAGGTGACCTTTTTGCTAAACCCGCTACCCAATAACGTTTTGATTGCAATATCCTACATACATAGTGTCCTGCCTTTATCTTCAAAGGGATTAGCAAAGGTGTAATGCGTCTTAGATTTCGCCTTTAGATGCCATGTAATAGAAGACTTATTGCTTAAAGCTTATTGCCGTGGCAGGTACTTAGTAGGTGCAGGTCCAAACGCCGCCGCGCCGTGCTGCCACTAAGATATTCTTGATAGAATAACACTTAGCCCGAACAGGGAATTGGAACTTTGCTGACATTCACACCAGACGCATTCAATGCTCTTGCGTCACTAAGACAGTCGCGCGAATTCTACATTTGTAAATGTATTTGAATTCCGAAAACTAGGGACTTTTCCATATATAGGTAGTTTGCAAATAGAATTGTCTACAAATGACTCCCAAATAAAAAAACATTTTGCCGTATGTCGTGGTATCGGATCGGCTCCAATTTATTATTAATATTAATTGGTCTTTTTAAACCTATGGAAGTATAGACTATTGATTTCACGCTTTGATATTCTTTTACTTATTTGTTGTTTTATTGTTCCAGGTTGAAGCACACAGAAATGTTTATAGACGAGAATGAAACGTAAGTAAAATAGTAGAAACGTAATCCCTATTAAAAATTGATGTAGTATTCCTTTTTCCTTTATTAAAACAATATGTTACTAGTGTGTAATAGAAGATTAAGTAATACATATGCCAGTTTTTAATATATTCAAAACTAAATCTAAGACCACTGTGGTCTTAGATTTTCATAAGGTTCTTCTACGACGCAGAATGTTAAAATAACACTGTTCCTATTTCAAATAAAAATAAATCTGACCTACAATTCATCATGCACTTCAATTGGCGTTCGCAAACATTATCGTCTCTTTGCTAAAATATCAAACGCACAAGTAGGCTGAATGCGTGTGTTCATTTTGCACAAAAAAATAACACATTTCCTCGTTATCGCGATAGTTAATTTAGGCCAGAGTCAAACATGTTTCGCAGTACCTACGTTGTCTATTACGCTTGCGTATGCCCTCCCACGACTTCTTCAATATGCATGACTCTCTACATGCTATGCATTACATAATCACATTCCAGGCAGTATAAGGTTTGACATTAAGTACTTACTCCTGTTAGACAGAGTTATATCGTCTTTTTTCTTTTTTACTTGTGGAAATGCGCCTGCTGCATACCCTCTCGCCACATAGGGAGGCGAGAGGGTTATGTCCGGCTCTCCCGTATTTCGGGCCTACGGACCAAAACTCCACGGTGTACCTACTCGCTGCCTTGTATCTTGTATAGTGGATGGGCCGCTGGAAAATAATATAATAATAATAATATTCTATCACATACACACAACACCATCTAGCCCAAACTAAGCAGAGCTTGTACTATGGGTACTAGACAATGGATAATCATACACATAATATAATTATACTCTTTTTTTTTGTAAATACATACATATTCTACATAGAAACACCCAGACTAAGACAAACATCCATGTTCATGCACACAAATGTTTGACTTGTGCGGGAATCGAACCCGCGACCTCAGGCGTGGCAGTCGGTTACACTAACCACTACGCCATCGACTACCTTAGCGACCCACCTAGCAGAGCGTCGGACCGACTCAATGGCTGGCGGACGGGAGATCCCCGTTCTCTCGCCCGCGGCCTTCATTATGGCGGCATGAGGCGTGCGAACGCGCGCCTGCGCCCCGGTTCGCCAGCGACGGCTCGTATCCGCAAGGATATTTTCCTCACGGATCCGCTCCGCCGCCTCCTTGCGACCGCTGCCCACTTCCTCTCGCTGTCGACCATGGCTTTGATCACGGCCGGCAGCGAGAGGTCTTCACCCACAACCTCAGTGACTTCACGGCGCTGCACCCCCCAAGCAGGACATTCCTCGAGCGTGTGCTGCGTCGTGTCCTCTTCACACTCGCAGTGGTGGCAGATGGGAATCGGTTCCCTCCTAGCGACCGTGTGCAGGTATTTGTCAAAGCAACCGTGCCAGAAGGAAAGGGTCCCATGCTGCCGGCCTGCGCACCGCTCCAATACCGGCTGGAGGGCCCCAACGGTCGCGCGTGTTTTTATCACTGTCGGGAGGGGATGACAACCCGTCTCCTCCCACACCTCCTCACTCACTGTGAATACCTCGACGAGCACTTCAGCTTCTAAAACCCACAGGAGTGTCCCGGCCAACGCGCAAGCTGCGTCAGCTGACACCGTGCAGTAACCTCGTATGACTCTGACCGCTATGACTCTCTGCGGTCTCCGCAAAAGAGTCCTGCACTGAGCGGTCAGGGAGGCCGCCCGCACCGGTGCGCCGTAAAGCGCCATCGACCGGATAACCCCCGTGTAGAGTCGCCGGCAACCAGCACTGGGCCCGCCCAAATTTGGCAATAGCCGCCCAAGGGCGGACGCAGTGCCGAGAAGCTTCGGGACGAGCTGTTTGAAATGCTCGTCGAAATGCCACCTTCCGTCCAGCACCAAGCCCAGATATTTCATGTGGGCCTGGACGGAAACGCGCGTCGGGCCCACCATTATCGTGGCGCCGCGGGGTAGACTGCGACGGGGCCCATGAAAGACCAGGGCCTCCGTCTTGCTAATAGCCACCCGTAAACCCAGCGCCTCGATACGCCCGACCACCTGGGAAACCCCCACAGTGGCCAAACGGGCCGCCTCCTTGAAGGTACCCCTACGGGCTGTGACGAGAGTGTCATCAGCGTAACTGATGACACTCGGCCCGGGGAGGTAGGACAGCACGTAGGGCCTAGTCGTACCCCATGTCCCACAGGAGGTTATTTGAAGCGCAAAGATAACTTCAGTATTGTGTCTGACATGCTTTTAGTGAAGGTGTGATTAGAGATTATGCATTTTGTCCCAATGCTGTTAGTGCACAGATTTAAAACGAAAAAGGATCTGATACTTTTCCACCTTTTTAGTAGTGTACCCCGAAGGTGAATACAGAGGTGCATTACATTATAAGATTTTAGAATCCACGTAATATGTTCCAGTACTGTGTGCTGATAATTTAGGCAAAAATACCATTAGGTTTGCCCGACCCGGCAACCGAACCAGAGACCTCATGCAATCGCATAATGTCGATGTTTTGAAAGTTTAGGTATGTATTTTGATATAAACGCATATACCAACATTATCACATAACACTCTTGTAAGCTACTACTAAACCTACCTAATTTGGCATGCCTATCAATTCTTGAACATTATGAGTCAGTTGACTCCTAATCTGGACTTACACGCATGATTATCGCACATGTCTTATAGTCACAAAACTACACACAGTTAGCAGTACTAACCATGCAACAGTACAATTTCGCGTGATAATTTCTTTCCAGTCAAGGTCGCCTTATCAGACATGTGCGTTGAAAACGGACACTGTCAGGTATCTATGGAATTTGAATGAAATTATGGCAAATGGAAATGTATATTATGTTCATGCTCATTAACATTGGTGTTAATTCAAAAATAGTTTAACATTCAACCCGGAGAGGAGGCCAAAATAATTTAAAGAAATCTTCGCGCTAAACAATCTTGTGTTGCCTGTTACGAATCTCGTAGAAACAAATATGTTACTGTAGTAGTCTAGTCAACAAGTGCTTTTTTGGTCAACCTTTTTCAGCAGTCTGGAAAAATATGAACGAGGTGTCAATCGATTCGATTTCGATTATTCTGAAACCTTTCAAGTATAGCTCCAAGAAAGGAAAACGGTCTTAAATTTATAGTTTAGCAATTATCACACTTGCAATGTTCATGTTCAAGCAGCAAAAAATTATTAATTAACTATTGCATAACTAATTGAAAAAGAAATCCGCCGGATTATTGTTTATTTATCCATCCAGTAGGCCCCTGAATTTTTTCGTTTCTTAAATTTTATATTTATCCCGTCCATCCTTCATGATAAATAGATAGTAATGTCTAGGAAAACGAGCCACTATCGCGAGTGTTGTTTTTGGTAAGGAGACAGATCTTGATATGATGATTGAAGAAAATTGGGCTAGTAAGAAATATTCGTCGTTGCAATGTTTATGACGACCGCGAACACAGAACACATTATTCAGAGTGCGAGACAAATAAAAAAGTCAACATTTCATATTTTAGATACTTGCCTTTACTACTTGCAGTATGCACTTAGATCTGTGTCGTTTCTTGTGTAATAACTCTCGCTGGCTCAGTGCCAGCCGAGACTAGACGTTTCAGTTTTTTCATCCCACTTTTATTTTCGTTGCGAAGCTTTTCTGCACTCCACTCACATAACTCTATGTCCGCTATGTTGTATACAATTGGTCTGGCATTGAAATTTCTTCTTTGGAGAATTTAATTATGCTTTGTATTCAATAATAATATTGGCACAAGGACAATCACTTTCTCAAAAAACGTAATATATTATGTATTAAAAGTTCAAAGATGTGTATGTAAATTAGTCCAATAAACACATACATGTAATTATAGATTATAGATGCCTAAGTCAAAACCATATTCACATTGTTACGTCGCGGTTGATTTTGATTTCAATAAATCTTCCTTTTTATATGCTATGCACCACAATTTACCCCACATTGTTAAATTATAATGTTTACATCATTATTTTCAGAAACTGTTTCTAGTTAAGGTTTCTGTTATTTCAATCGTTTATATTATAAGTAGTAGCCTCGCCGCTGCTAGTGCGCTGATCTCCACAACAATATATAATTTTTAATAATCCACAAACAGTTGTGTTCCTATATTCCATTTGGTTAGGTACTTAACTAAGGGTAAACAATATTGATGTGTCTTTTTATCTAAAAACTGAATTTAAAATAAAATGCTGTTAAAGATCAATGTAAATACATCAATAACGATTACTAAATCAATTGAACCGTTATAGTATAAGCAGTTGTTTATTTGTTTAATATGTGTTTGTGTAAAAAGTCACATCAAGATTGTTTACTTTTAGTTTTTTTTTTCTTTTTATTGCCTTTGGTGGCAGACGAACAAGTGGCCCATCTGATGGGAAGTGGTAACCTCTGCTTTGGACTTCAGGAATGTCAGGAAACAGCAAAGCCTCTGCCTACCGTGAAAGAAGAACTCTCTTTGAACCTCGTTTGAAGAAGGACATAACATAGCGCTCGGGAAACACCAAAGCAGGTAGTTCATTCCAGAGCTTGCACGTACGTGGGAGAAATGATCGCTGAAAGCGTACCGTCTTGAATTTGAACGCTTCCAGGTGATATGGATGAACCCTGCTTCGTTGTCGAGTGGTACGGTGATAGAATGGGGCCGCTGGTACCAAATTAAACAGTTCTTCAGAGCACTCCCCGTGAAAGAGTCGGTAGAACACGCAGAGAGATCCAAAGTCTGTCCGTTGCTCCAACGACTTCAATCTATCCGTGAAATTGGGATCGTCTACGATTCTTACTGCCCGTCTTTGTATGGAGTCAAGTGGTTCGAGCTGGTATTTGGGGGCTATGCCCAGAAATGCGAGCAGTACTCCACTTGCGGACGGACCTGTGCTTTGTAAAGCACAAGACGTTGACCTGGTGGGAAGTACCGCCTCACCCTGTTCAGTACACTCACCTTTTGTTCGCTAATTTAGCTTTGTTCTCCAAGAGACTCCCAAACTGGACTTTATTCGAGATTTCCACGCCGAGGATCCTAATACTTTTGGAGATACGGAGAGTAACTCCTTGGTACTGTGGCGCTATAATAAAAGGGTCCTTCTTAGCAGTAAACGCGCCCACTTGTGTCTTCGAGGGGTTGAATCGAACTAAGTTCTCTTCACCCCATTCGAAGGCCCGCCCAAGAGAGTCCTCGACTTCAGACACAAGTTGTGTTCGTTTTTCCTGTATCATGCTCCGAGGGACATTCTGATAGCTGGTATAACGCGCATCACCCGTGCTGTCATCCGCACAGCAATGTATGTTCTCATGTTCATGTTAAGTACCTAACCAAATGGAGTATAGTCTGGGTGTTTTTGTCCGTTGTTTAACCACGTTACTGTCTTCTAGAGTTCTTTTTCACCTTTGCGTAAATTGTATTTCGCCACGTATTTTTCAGTATAAGCAGTAAACATGTCTTGATATCCCTAGTAAAATAAAATTTCTACACAAGACACAAGCTTGTCTCACTTTCTTTGTTGTTTATTGTTTAGTTATATCAAGGGGATGTCAGATAAAAGATAGTGCATCGCTGTTCGATATCCTAACAATCGCTTTATCACATCTTACTACGCATCGTCACATAAATGTTATAATTATGTCAACGACATCAACCAGTTCGTTGACTGGCACATAATACTTACAAACACTCGTAAAAGAAGTATTTGTTCTAACGATACTCGGTAGCAATCGTCCATTCACTGTTTAAATATTTTCACGCGATTCAAGAACTCCTACAGTACGTATATAAATGAATGTGCTACAAAGTACGAAATTATTTTGTATCTCTGCTATGGAAAGGAAATTACTGTCGAATAGATTTTGCTCGCGAATTCGTCCACGTTAATGTATATTTTGTCAATAAATTTCTTACCCTTAGGGAATAGTACTTTTTTCTAGATGACAGGTACCTTATGTCCTTTTCTGTACTCCCGATAACGAGTATGCGAAATTCCTTGATAATTGGTCGAGGAGTGAAGACGTAAAAGCGCGAATCATACAAACTCACATTCGCATTTATATCTAATATTAGTCAGGATTTTCTAATTCGTAGATATAAAAAAATAATCTGTCTCTACTTCTTTATTACAACACTTCTTGGTATCAAATAGATTCCACTCGAATATTATATGAGCAATTAATTATGTTTCAGTGGATTTTCGGTTTTCGTATCAATTTGTGAGCTTCAATATTATTCTGTGCATATTTTTGCTCTTTGAGAATCAAAGTCCTCTTGACTTTAACAACGTGGTAGCTAACTGTTTTAAAATTCAAATGTAGTAGGTATTATCGAATGCCTATATAAATATAGATGGCTGGTAACAATTAAAATATAGCATACTTGTAGTGTTATAAAAAATATATTTACTTTATACCGGAATGATATTTAATGTTCCAAACTAAACATACTTATTCGTTTCGTCTATTTGAATGATGTATATTAATTTTATTAAAATTGAGGTGCTCATAGCCAGTTGCACTCACTGATCGGTAAACGATTAGCGAGGTTAAGCAACGTTGGGTGCGGTCAGTCTATAGATGGGTGACCGCTTAGTGGTATTTCATCTGAGCGTCTCCGTGCTTCGGAGGGCACGTAAAAAGTCGGTCCCGGTTGTTGTCAAATTGATAGCAGTCGTTAAGCCATGTCAGAGGACTACGGGCGGCTTGAAGAACTCTTGATAACAGGTTGACCACTAACCTCACGAAAAAAATAAATAAAGAGAATTAAAATTGTCACGCCACACGCGCAGTCACCTTTGTGAAGTCAAATTATACAGGGTGTCCCAGAAGTCGACGTCAAGCCGGAATGAATAATGCTTCTTTAAGCTTGTGATTTTTTTCGATTACTCGAGATTACTTAAAAAAAAAACAAAAAGTAAATATATGTAGTAACAGGAGTGAAAAGACAGTCACAGGATGTACTTAGAATTTTAGATATTTTTTTTAAATTCCTAAGTATAATTTTTAAAATACGTGACTTAGATTTTTTTTATTTTTCTGATAGCTATTATAACGGACGTCGACTTCTAGGATATCTGTATAATAAGTTACATTTTATATTATCCTCATCGCTTTTTACTTAAAACATGAACCTCACAAAACGCTGTTTGAAGTAATTGGTGTTGCATGAAAAACTGGTTCCGTAGTCTATAATATACAAACATAGATAGACAGCGGTCTCGCCTTTCGTGGCTACGGTCTATCAACCAAGCAACTCGATGAACGCAAGTGGTTTGCCCGGATCCTTCTTGCGACACCGTAACTAATATTACCTATTCACTTATCGACAGTACCTCCCATTAATTTATTACCATTAGCGATCATTGATCGGTAAACGATATTTTTATTTCTTTTTTGTTTTTTTATTCTTTATTTTTAAGAGACTCGGAGCCATTTTGACTATGTCAGTCCCATCGGCCTTACAAATACTATAAACAACTTAAAGTGTCTAAGAAATGAAACGACACCTGCGTTTTCAGATGGGAACGATTCGCACGAAAATATATTCCATGTGTGCGAAACGACTACAAAAAAAATAATTAAAAAAAAAAAGTGTCTTTTCGCACGATTCGTGCGAAACGACTACTAAGCCGCGGGCAAAATCTAGTGTATAATAAAGCTGTCGGTTCCTTTATGCGTATGCGGCAAATGCACTCCGTTTGGCGCATAACGTAATACGCGTCTCACGCTGCGCTTAACGCAAAAACCAAACCGTAGGAATTGATTTGCATGTAACAAAATTATTCGCGGCAATCGCAATATGCTCAACACATCGTATGACACAGACATAAGCTGAGTGCTTAAGAGTACGATGTCTTATCACAGTAGGTATTTAGCATAATAGCGTATTTAACCTATCAGTTCTTGAAATGCAAGACATAATTGAACACTTATTCTGTTTGACCGCCGCGCCGGTGTGCCGCTGCAACAGACAACGTTAAAACATACCTTTGCATAATTCGCTCATTTCCAACACACAATAAACTGCTGCATTCGCGTCGAAATACTCGATACCCACTTCATTTCACTAGGTATGTGTGACTTACAATTCCTATGTGTAATTACACCTCCGGAGCGTAATGTAATGCACGGTTGGAGTGTTGTGACTTCTGGTGCAACTTTATAGCTCTCCTAGCTTTCTACTATCTATGTTCTAAATCTTTATACACAAAACAGATCACCGTAGCATTGTGGTGACATCACAACTAACTCGCACATTAAAACTCAATACTGATTTACGTATTAGAAGACCGTTTGAGTAATTATTTGTACCTATTAGTAGTTGCCCAGTGGGTGAAACTCGACCGTAAATCCTTTTTCCTTTAAAATGTTGTCTTCCTGCACTCCTTTCCCAAATAAACTTTATCTGTGCCACATCTCACTGCTTATAAGGGGTATAATATTTTTCTTTACTTATTAATATATAGATGACGTGTCATTAAGAATATAACAGTGGTATTAAAATTATCACTAACGGATATAAAGTAATATATTATTATATTAAGGTCGTTGATTAAGGTTCTTATCTGAAAGAGATATCCGCTATGATATAAAATCTATTCTCAAGTATTTTATAAACGTTCTGTAAACATTTCATGATTAAATCTCATCTGTTGCTATATCCCGTTATAAACATTTTGATGTGGACTTTATAATTAACTTATCAAGTGAAATTGTGATGTAATTGTTTGCGAACTAATTAAGATATTATCTTCAAACATGTATCATCAATAATTTGACAGCGAAGATCTTTGTACTTTGTCTTTGTGCTGTCCTGACTGCTGATTCTATTGAAATGCAACTGGCGATTTGCCGTCCATTGTTTCTTGTGAGTCTTGATTAACCTTTAAATATAAAGATATAAACAAATTATTACTGTTTTCCTCATAATACGTAGATGATTGTGTAAATCACAATTTTGAGTACGAGTCATCTTAAATTCAAAGAAATTGATGCTCACATGAGTCGCACTTTTGAGACTTGTATCTTTCTCAGATTATTGTCTGTTTCATAGTATAATAAAATTAAGTTTAATATACGCGAACGTCATTGCCTAATTACGGACTGCTTACTTGTCCCTCAAACGGTCTAGTGCTGCTATACATTATATATTATTCTTAAAGTTACTAAAATGATTATAAATGTACGTTTACCGGACTCTGCAAAAATAAATCTAATTAAATTAAAAAAATCAGCTTAGACATAATTACAAACTTTTCGCATTACACTTCAATTTCTATATGATTACAATCCAGACGTACGAGTATCAATTACCTACATAACACCCAACAAACTCGTGCGCAGCAAGTCACATCCGTTTCTAGCACTATTTTATATATTTATTATCAGATAACATATCGGTTATTAGTAGTAGGTACCTATTGGTAAACGATAAGTGCATATAAGGTTTATCTGTAATCCTTAAGAGTTAGTCGGTCAGTGCGCACTGTAGTAATTGCATGTGTACTTGTTATTTGTGATTGTGAACAGAATCCAATATGATCGATCATTCTAAGTAAGTACTTTCTCTATCTTTACCGTAAATATACTTTCCTAAAATTTTTATTGAGTATTGTGAAGTGAAGATTAGTTTTTACAATACTGTTGCCTTATTTCGCGTTGGATATTAAATTGTATTCTCTTTCTATGGAATTGAATCATAATATATGTTTAGTACAGGACGAGAATGTGACATTGACAATAAATTGCTCATATTTTGTGCTCATTGAAAAGAAAAATTGTCATATTATAGAGTATTTATGAAGCAATATTTATTTAAATTGGATATTTCTCTATGAAAATTAATTAAAATTTGCTTCGTCTCCATTGATTACGTAAATAACGAGTTTGTAGTATGACGAACGTTTATCTCTTTGTAGGTGTAGTTGAGGATAACTAATTGGCTTTTGTAAACTATTCTCTTTACTCTTCAATAGTGTATTAATTATTATCATTTACCAACACACTAGCCTTAGAAAGATTAGTTGCACCACCTATTCGCATTTCGCCTTTTAAATATATAATATAATATAATATAATATTCTACCACATACACACAACACCATCTAGCCCAAACTAAGCAGAGCTTGTACTATGGGTACTAGACAATGGATAAACATACATATATACTTTTTTTTTTGTAAATACATACATATTATACATAGAAACACCCAGACCAAGACAAACATCCATGTTCATGCACACAAAAGTTTGACTTGTGCGGGAATCGAACCCGCGACCTCAGGCGTGGCAGTCGGGTACACTAACCACTACGCCACGCCTTACAAATGGATCTTAAACTTTAAGATCCATTTGTATGGCGACTTTATTACTGTCTTTCAGGCTCAACTCAACACAACTTTTGCTAAGAATTTCTGTAACAATTTTACTACACTTTTTAAAAGGATGTTCAGTCCTTTAGTATCTAGTTATTACTAATGCACTAGTCTGACAGGCTTAGCACAATCCCAGGTATAAAAGATCTGACTAAATCTTTAAAGACGACTGGTATTTTAGGCTCCGGACCACACGTAAGCCGCAAGGCATTCTGCGGCTAATCACGGCACGGCGGTATATCTCGAAATCAATGTTAATATAAGTTAATTAGGTTTCATACACCTTATCACTCAATATTTTGTCGTAAGTGCAGATATAATACAAGAAATATATTTCCTTAATCGATATAATTAACTAGAATTTTGAACATCGACAAATGGAATTTTAGAAAATAACGATTATGACGATGTTTGATATATTGTATCCCGCCGCATAACTCTTGTGTTATAATAATTCCAGTATGACCAATGGTAGGTATATAAGTTCGCGTTTGTGGTACCTATTATTTGGTTCTGGGTTCATTTCATGGACCATACAAAGATGTGATGATTTTCTATGTAAACATTATCAACATGATGTCCGCAAATAGCAATAGCCTCACCCTGCTACTTAGATCGTATCAGTTTTGCCGCGGACCGATTGCTATTTGATCTCCGCATTACCTCAAAAGTTATACCTAATACCCTCAAGAATGTCGAAATGATCCAAAATCTAAAATGACCAGTAGTTTTTTCAGTTGTTCAGAATATTTTAGGGTGTTGTCACACGAACTTTCTCACCACACTCACCCTTAATTTCGCCCATATCAACATAAAGTCACGATCAAGGCTGTACTAAACATGAGGTGGTGGTGTGCTTTAATTGGATTCTTGTATTAATCCATTGCCTAACGACATTTCCACGTTGCAATTAAACATAATCAACATTATCAAAGCTCTTATGACTTTTCGTTTCATGTTAACTCCACCGGCTAGTTTTAGCATCATGTCAAAACTATAAACTATATTAATCTAAGCCTGACCGATTACATTAACATTATTACCGAAATCCGAGTGCAATTTTATTGCCATTTATGTTTTACTTGTAGTACTCAACTAATTTTAAAGTTCATAAAGTTTCAAATATTATACTGATTCAGTCTTATTATTATTTACCTTTGAGTTTACGGTCCATTCTACGTTTACAACATGTTTTCTTTGGGCCATAAAATTAGATTGCATTTGTTGTGTGCGACTCGAAATAGTAGCAGTACTAATACAGTTTTATGTACATTCTGTTCGTAACAGTTTTGATTTTAGTTTTCTTATAACAATTTACTCGAAAATAATATATAACTCTTTTACTCATTTGAAATGTCGTCCTTTCTTCACTTTGTTATTCCAATATATGTAATTACAATTAACTGATTTTATATGAAATAATATCTTTAGATGTTTGAAACTTTCAAGAACAGGAGCAAAGTTATATATAACAAAGTCATGAGATATTGTATTAATACTCTAGCGAGAGATAAACTCTAAAGCACTTTGATATTCCTGAAGTAAAAGCCTCTTTAATCTTGAAATAGTCTTAAAATAGTATAATGACTAGGATGCAAATGGGCTTACAATCTCTCCCTATTAGCGAACATTTTCATTCATCACGTGCAGAGGCGCTATTGCAAGATATAATTTAAGCAACTTCGTTCCTTAACATTATAGCTATACTTTTCTCCGAAGGGCTAAAAAGACCACAAGCGCATTACCATATGACTACAGTCAAAGATTGCTACTGACAATACCTTGACAGAAATGCCATTAGCACAGTTGAAAGCACTTTACTCAGCGCTAAACGTTACAAGGACACGAATAGGCACAATTTCTCCTGTACAATACAGCGCGGAACTGGTTCCGTACAATCAGCAACAACTTTCACGGCTCGAAGCTCTCCTGCACGTTCGCACATTAGTTGCCAGTGTTTGACGCTGCATCCCAGATGAAAGTTGTCGCCACTGGGCTACAACTTAGCATCATATCCAATTAGCAACGTAAAGATACTCTGCTAATCGTAGTTACTTTCGTCCATTACAACATATCATATCCATTAGCAACGTAAAGACTAGATTATACTCTGCTAACAAAAGCTACTTTCATTCAAACAGAATAGCGGCATACACAATATTATCTGAAATAGTTTCACCTGGATTTGTTCTATCATTTTGAAGTCTAATTTCGACTAACATTCCGATAAATTGACGCTTTACAGATATAACTTCGTTTAGTACGTTGTAAACTGTATACTTCTAGCATGGAGTAGACGTATTAAGATGCCATACTACCTGTATGTTTTGAAGTCACAGACCTGTCGGCTACAGCTGACAACCTCACCCACAGTTCTGAATAGATAGTATAGTTGGAGATCTTAAAATCATATCTTTTGCGCTCTACGTGTTTATAAACTAAATCAAATTACGACTGCATTCATTTCTAGTCGCTTTTCGTTTCCTATATTTTTATACAACTGTTACTTCGTAATATCAGTATATCACACAATGGACATCTGTAATACGATTTCAATGACTCTTCAGTGTATCAAATTAAGTACGATTTTCAGTTTTATGATAAATATATTATTAATTACATATTTTGAAACTAACAAAATACGGAAATCACAAAATGAAATTCATACATTTTGTGATTTCCGTAATTTTTTTAGTATATTATATAGTTTGTATACGCCCATGTGAATGTAGCGAAACGGCTAAGCCACATATTTTGACTAAGGTGTAGAGTTTGTGAAGTTAGGCCTTGTAGAGTTAGGGCGTGTAGAGTTAGAAGATTGGCTCTACATGAGATCTGATAACTTTTTGACAGTGCGAGTCATGTGGTCTCGTCTTGGCAACATTTTACATGAAAATGTTTTTGGTGGGATTTGATTTCTTCTTGTAAGTTGAAGGTGAAAAATTTTTTTTTATTTGTCCACTATTTGTTACTTTTCGTTATTAGTTACATTTTTTTTATTAATTATAATAAATAACAAGGAGTCCCTATATCAATTTTCAGACCTCTAGCGTCAAAATTCCGGAAGTCTCATTCAAACTTCCATTCCCTAATTTAAGGGGTTGGGGGATAAAAGTTTTATAATTTTGTTGTTGTTTGTATACTAACACTAGCGTACATATCAAATTTCAGCATTCTAGGACAGTAGGAAATACCCTAAGAATTTTGATGAACGTCAATGAGTCAGTGACGAAATCAGGGTTTTTTTAAATATCAATAAAATCTAAAGTATAAAAGCTATGCAATTAAAACTTTATATGTTTAATAAGTCCGCTATTGACAACATATCCCGAGAATTTTGTTTATCTGGTATAATCCGAAGCCAAGTTATATGGGTTCAAAAAAACGACGAAGCGCTTCGAGAAAAGGTAGGAAGTGCCCTTGCGTTTCGCTTGGCTCGTCTTAGTGGGGGCACTATTGTGCCCCCAGATTAATGGGAATCGTTTTTAATCCTACAGTATGTGGTGTTTTCAATGAAGCATCAATAATGAAATGTCAGGTCTATATCCTTCGCAACCTAGTTTTCTACTTTGCATTTGATACCTATCTTGTCTTTCTCAACAAAGGTTGGATTCTACATAGTTATAGAATTAGTAGCTGCACATTGTGATGCAAGAAATCATTTAGGTACCCCATTGCCATTATGGTGAATACTAATATAAAATAAACAAAACAAATATATATTTCGACACAATATAGTCTACATAATAATAGTTGTTGTTAGTCTGAGTCTTCCTTGCGTGCGTTATTTAATACCGGTTTCTCCAAAGTGACGTTCCAAAATCAAATTCAATGCATTATATGATTGGCTGTTGCTGATTCAATGAGCCAATCACAGCAATTGACATGTGTTTGACCGTTTGTTAACTTATTTCTGCGTTTCAGAAACCGAGGATTAACGTTTACATTATAATTCCTTTCGAAACTCAGCTAGCTTTAAGTAGTGAGATGTATTAGTTCTTGCTGCATCCATTTCTATCCGTTCTATGTTCGTTCGTTCTTGTTGTAGCAGATGTTACTGTGACATTCATAAGTATTACTTTTGAATTTTGTGACATAACTAAATTGTCTATCAGGATAATAAACAAGATCAAGCACAGAACATTTGAAACCAATCACATAATATTCTAACCAATATTAATTAATTTATTTTAAATTGATTATAGAAAGATTATTAATTAACCCTAATACGCATACCTATTAGAATCGTATTTCTTTGTGTGTATCCATTATCATATTGATATTAATTTACTCTTACTTGATTGCCTTTGCCTCGTTCCAAATTTCTAATGAGTTAAATAGTAAAGAATACAGACTCAACTATCAGAGAATACAGACTCAACTATCAGCTGTCAGTATCATGTATTCATGTCCCAGTATCATTACTATTAGTGAAGTAGATACACTTGAAGTAACAATCCACAACGTGCGGAGAATACCAGCAAGCAATACAAGCCTGGGATTTTTACCGGTAAATATGACTAGGTTCGTTTATATAAACCCGCTAGCAAAAAATTATATACATTATGTAACAACTCAACTTCACTCTTTAGAATTATACAAGCGTGATGTGATGTTTTGTTGTTGTACGATAAAGTAAACTTCAATGTTGTTACAAGGAAGGTTGAGGTTGCTCGTCTTAGCCTTAACGCTCCAACAAACTGCGATAAACTGTTGCCAATTAATTGCTGACTTTGTTGTTGTATATTCAGCTTATCTCGTGTAGCTGCTGACATTGATGCTAAAACTAGACCTTACTGCTCTGTAAGAACTCAGTGTTTTTATTTTGGTTAAGTACGGCTACGAAGCCGTATTTAACCAAAATAAAAACACTGAGTGCATACAACCTGCAGCCTTAAAACGTTTTAAGGCTGCCAGGCTGTATACACTAATATTCTGTAAGAACTCAGTGTCTTAAACTTAGATGTATGTATGTAAGGCCTAGTTTTAAGGCAAGCTGTATTAATTGTTCTGATATATCATATAAGCCGATGAAGGTGTTATGTTTTCAAGTACATCGTCAACTGTTTTCTAGTGTTGTATTGTGTTTTTGATGGCTCACTCCTCATATAGAACTAAAATATGTCACGTGATCATAATCACTCTTTATTTTCATTAAAATATATAAATTGTTCTAATCAAACGGATGCAAAGTACACCAAGGCTCGGTGAATATGTGGATCATATAAATGAATGTCCCGTGTGGGTTACTAACCTAATGCACTCAGCGCGGCGGCAAGGGCCAGACGTCCCCTTGCCTGCTGTGCCATTAGTCATTTAAATGTAAAAAAAAGTATAATTGTATTGAATTATCGAACAGGCTATGTTATGTGGTACCCAGGACTGTTATTCGGAGGGAGCTGCGCGAACCTCGATTGTTCTACACGGGAAAGTGTAGAACTAATGCCGGAGAGCGTGCACCTCTTCGCCGATTATTAATAACGTACAACTCACATTTTATGAATTTAGATATTTTCGGTCTCACTCATTCTAAATTTAAAAAAATAGCTACTGATTTTCTAGCTGATCAAAATTGATACTCTTTAGTTAATCTTGTTATAATATAATTTTCCTATTTTTGTTTTTTTTTTGCATACCTAATGCATGTCCGTTATCTTTACTACTCCACTTGTAAATTCGTGGACAATAGTGTGAGTTATACGTTTTTGATATTTAAATGCTAAATTATTTGTAAATACTGCAATGTATAACTGTTTTTTGTCCCAAATAAATAAATAAATAAATGCTTTTAGTTAGTAGTTTCATCGTTTATAAGTTTCCTGCATAATGATTATACCATATGCAAAATTTATAGTTATTATCTTGTATTCAGGTCAATCACTAATTACAATCTAATTATTCGGTTATCGCAAATATTTAGTTTTTTGTTAGATAAGGAAAACATAAGACCTAGACGACGACTAAGGTCGTATTCGGTCTAGACGCCTAATTATTCTTAGCTTACAATTAAACAACTAAGACCATTATTTTACATCAACCCTTGCTTCAAAGAAAACAAATTTATCGTTCTTCATCTTTATTTACTGTTGAAGATTAATGATAAATTTGTTTTACGCTATTGGTGGAACTGTTGCCTAAGTTTGGACAGTTGTGTCTAGCCATTTCATTTGGGTCAACTGTTTCACCTAAATTTTCAGGCTGTTCGGTTCTCGATAGTAGATTGTGTTTGTCAGGATATATCACATACATGTATCGATGCTACAGCTTTTGAAAATATTCTTTCTTTATCTACGAAATAGCGCCTTTTTTGGACATCCAATTTCGCGATATATACCTATTATGTGATAATCTACATCAATTAATATTACTAAAAAATAGTGTTCTAAGTTAGGACTCGTAACTATCTGCCTAGTTTAAATTAAGTAGGAATAAAACTACAAGGGTTGCTGTTTAAAAAAAATCTATGCTACACTTGACCTACAGTCACGCAATGCTACTTATAAATAAGCATCAAACTCAGATATGTTGTTTAAAAAAATACCCATTAAATAGTTTATATTTATGAAGATCGCAATGTTATCTCGATTTTCTTTATACAAAACGGCAATTCCGTAGGTAACCAATACGTAAAGTATAAAAATTCGAAACTATTACTATTCATCGCCGACAACGTGGCTAGGTCTAGGTTTACCAACTGGCCGCTCTCATGTTTCACAACGGTGCTACGATTCTTTCCTTATCGTCTGATTAATCATGCTATTTACCAGTTCACAGTTAATTCCTGTTATAAGGTCTAGGTCTGGGTCTTAATGGGCACATAGATTAAGGATACTCGTTTCTGTGCTCCGCTTGACCCGCGTGCATCTCACAGGAACATATCCCGGATAGAAGGCAGCTTATGTTTTTTCAGGAATCCCAGAATACAATCTATGACTTTGCCAATCGTTGAAGATCAAAACAAACAGTTATTTTTGCATTTATAATATTGGGTTAGCTGTCTATTAGGACCGCCATAAAGTTTTTCTAAAATTAGTTATGTTCTCGAAATGCAAATCACAAAATGGTTATACAATCTGTTTAGTATTTTAGCGTGAAAAATAACAAAGGGACGCACTTAATTCTACATATTTTAAGTACAATTCGTTTCGTTTCTTAACAATGGCCACACCTATGTGTTACACGTATACGTAAAATATGTATCTCCAGATAACAGTTATGATGTAACCTGGCCTCCCTATTCTCCGTGCCTGTATAATAATAAGTATACATTGTGCAAATACCAGACTTTTCAAACTTTGATACTTAACTCCTTGCCGCTAACAAACACGAACTTTTAGAAGTCAAGGTCAACACTACAACGTACATAATATAAAATACTATTCAATGTATATTTATTTATAGTAGCAATGTTGTGAAGATAAATTTCTTTACCTTGATAATGTTATCAATATTGAGAGTCATGTCGGTCATTCCGATCGCTTAGAAATTTCCACAAATAATATTGTAAACAAGTGTTAAGATTATATACCTACAAACGGGTGTTACCGTTAGATAAGGCAAAGGTGTATCATACCCACATATCAACAGTAATACTTAGTTACCAATTAATAAAACATAGAAGGAATAATCTTACTCGTTGAGAAGAGAAGGGCATGTAACTTGTCCTGAATACCTATAAGTTTGTTTCTTTCGCAGTACCATAAGTTCATCTTATGTTTAATGCAAGTCTTGAGGCCCTCAATCTTGGGTTCGGTAATTTAATGCCCGGATCGAGATAATAGAATTTTGTACAAAGAAAACTCAATAGCAGCACGTAGTGAGAAATTGTGCTGTGCTCGTTTGATGGCAATAATTCTCCTCCTATTATTTGTACCTTACTTACACGTGAGATACATAATTATGTACTTAGCATAAATGTAGATTCAATTCATCTCTACCTAATCTCTCGCTTATACACAGACGTGATACTTATACAGATTTAGTTGAAAACGATTTAGAAACAAAAAATTGTCAGTGTTCAATCTGTGTTGGTTTTTTGTTATTATAAAAACATGTTAGAAGAATTAGCGCGTTGAGTACAAAGTACGATTACCAAGGCGATCTAGACAAGGTCTGATGCGTACATAGTTGACAAGTTAGTAGTAGAGCTATATAGATAGTTACGTGTTGTTTGTGCGTAATCGGCTAGGAACATAACCACACATATTTACATGAATGAAATTTATATATGACGCATTTTATCGCAGTTTCTTTTTACTTATCTTGATGTGTATGGATTTTACGGGGTCAATAAACTGTCTTTAGGATTACGCCTTGATGTAAGAATAAGTGTGATATTAAAAGTACAATTTTTATAAGGGTAGCAGACCTCAATAAGTTATAATAAATATGTAGTAACATAAATAGAACTGCTACCTACTCTCAAAATAAAAAGGAGGCTAATGCACACTTTCATATCGCAAGATCCAAAACATAATTTGGACGACCAACGGAGTAGAACCGCTTTTTAAGATATCACGTTTATAAAAACTTGTATCAACTTCAATTTTGAATGTCCTCAGGTTAAATTATCATTTGAAATATTTTTGATATAGATAGTTCTTTAATAAGACATAGTTAATTAGAAAATAATATACCTACTATTTTTAAATTTTGGTCGTGAGACAGCATGCA
Source organism: Catocala sponsa (assembly GCA_963564715.1). Lineage (NCBI taxonomy): Eukaryota > Metazoa > Arthropoda > Insecta > Lepidoptera > Erebidae > Catocala > Catocala sponsa. The sequence goes on from OY751331.1 coordinate 9,010,697, forward strand.
AGTTTTCCTTATACTTTCTTAATTAAGAGTGATGAGTCTTGAGTCCTTCGTAGAGATAATTTAACACACCATAGTTATAAATACTTTTTATGTTAGATACTAACGTTAACATTTGCTTCAAATGTTTCAACCCTATATGGAAATGTCACTCGAAATAAAGAAATAGCGAAGAACAACAAAAACATAACAGCGGGTTCGCACTTTTTTATGTACCTACATTGACTGATAAATCATGTTAAGAAAGCTTACAATCGTTAAAAAGACTAAAAGCGAACGAATTTTACGGTTACATCTAGCATTAACAATAACAAAAATCTGAACAAGCTTCTCGAAAATAATTTCTAAATTATATATCTTCTGAAATAAAGGAATCCAAACTCCCTATGAATAGTAATTTCAATTAAATTCTGTTAAACGACTCAAAGTGCAGTTCTCCGACTAATGAGTTCTGTGAAACTAATTTCGAGACCGCATTCTGTATAATTTGTATTCCTTTTAAGAGACTACAGTTTGGTGTTCACGTTTCTAGAATAGCGGCTTTAAATTGTATTTTATTTCGGGCATACTAACTGAAGCAGCTTAGACTGCGGTAATTTTGTATAATTTATAGACACCAGAAATTTTGAAGGTCTTATGTGAAAAATAATATTCTTTGGTTCACATTCGTGCTTATTCATAGATAGATATATAATAAGTATAGGCAGAGACTAGGGATTTCCACTTGTTACGATCCTTGCATCTCTCTTGCTTCATTCAGTCTTATTATAATTTTGATGCAGGCAGTAGGTTTTCGTCGAGTACTCATAGGCTTTCCCTTCCTATACAAAATGTCTCCTTTATTTGATGTCGTTTCGTTCGCGTAGTTATATTGTGCAATTATAAAAATTGCCTATTATTTATTGTAAATTCTCAGTATAATATAAGAGATAAAACATAAGGACTACTACCTCTGTTTAAAAATATTAAAGTAGGTTAACTTTATCATGTCGTACGTGATAAATTAAGGTAATGTGTTGAAACATAATGATAAAAATCGTTTTTTAAAAACAAAGCCATTGTTTTAAATGAAAAAGGAATAACCAGTTACATTATGTTAGTTCTTTCTTTTCATTTATATTTTAATTAAGTCACTACTGATATAACTTACTGTATAAAGTTTTTATGTTTTATAATGTTGATTATAATTTATATCGGTGTGAATGTGTAAATGCAGTCTTGCACGTCACAGTCACACAGTCCTCTTATAAATAAAGTTGTTTACTTTATTCTGCTTACTTTAAAACATATTACCCGTTTTGTGCACCCACAATGGAGACACACGTGCAAGATTATTTTCTACTCTTATTCGATATTAGACTAAACTGCGGCACTAACAAAATTCATGAATGCATTCCAACTAACTCATAACATAACATATGGTATTGCATCAGGTACAATGATTGATCGTGACTGCACTACACGAGTATGAAAGTATTGAGCAACTGTATAACAAGAAAATGATTCACTCATAACGGGGCCGATGCGATTGCAATTTGCACTGTGCAACTCGGTTCGATATGCTTATACCAAATCTAACTTAACCTAATTGATGGGAGCGAAACCGAAGGCAAAATCTAGTATATAATATACCGAGCCCGAATGTTCTTTTTGATCAAACACCTTGGGCAGTTCGATATGCATTTATGTTAATAGCTAAGACAAATAGGAACTCTGTTCAAAAGAAAATAGGTACGTTACCGTCGACCGACGTCAGCAAACTCACTGTTAGTACAAGTATTCTTAACTAGCGGTCGCCTAGTGCTTGAAATTCGACCAAAGTTTGCCTGTAAGATATTGCTGATACAATTATGTCATTACATATTGATATGTGTAACCATAGTTACGCGCTTCGACTACGTGTGTCAAATGCATGGTTGTGTGCGTGTAGTGTTTTTTCATTAATTTAATGTATTTTTACGCATAATTTAAAAAAAATATTATGTGTCGTCACTTCTTCTCTGTATAAACTATAAGTGTGCGAAATTTCATACTCCTCCGTCCGCCCAATTTTCGTAAAAAGGGATCCAAAGTTTTAGCTTCACGTATTAATATATAGATATAAGGAGTTGCGAAGAATATCTACTCCTCATGTGTATCTATTCTCGTGTGCTTTATTATATTTTAACAAATAATACATCTAATAACCACATGTTTTTATAAGCCTTGTAAATATTTGGTATAAACATGTTAAACCAAACCCACTAAACAAGTTAAAACATAATATTGTCTTCTGTTTACGCGAATTTTATTCATTGAAATTAAACTACTATATACGGATTTTATCGCGTTGTTTATTTGACACTTTTACAAAATTTTGAAAAACTGTTACACTACTATAATCACTATTAAACTTTACAAATTTTTAAGCTAATTAAATTATTGAAACTATTAAAACTATTTATACTATTACTATACTATTATACTATTTAGATTTATTTTTACACATTCCCCGACGTTTCGGTTGCTTTTCAGCAGCCATGGTCACGGGGAGAAGAAGTTAAAACAGTCATGGTGACATTAATTGGCAATGTTTGTTATGTTATTCCTGACGATCTTTTTTTACGAGACCGTTTGACATTTGATCCAAGTGAATTAGTGACAACAAATTCCAGATTATTTTTTCCAAATTATCATGAAAACAATCTTCTAAGTAGTTTCCTAAAACAGAGCTGAGAATTCGCTTCTGTCCACAAGCGAATTCTCAGCTCTGTCTTAGAAAACTGCTGTGTTGCTACCGCTTCCAGTAGCGTAATTCCATAGAAAATCGCATTCAAATAATGATAATAAAACCGTTATGTTGTATTAGTCAGTGAGTGCGGTTTTCAATATAAAGTTAAGCATTGTGCTGTCACAACACAAGATTTACAGATCGTTTCTGTCATCATAAATTGATTTAATATGTGTCATTCATCAACTTCCACAAATTCTTTCACCGCTTATCTATACTAATATTATAAAGCTGAAGAGTTTGTTTGTTTGAACGCGCTAATCTCAGGAACTACTGTTTCGATTTGAAAAATTCCTTTAGTGTTGGATAGCCTATTTATCGAGGAAGGCTATAGGCGATATAACATCACGCTACGACCCACGGGGGTGGCGCAGTAATGTTAAACGCGGGTGAAACCGCGGGAACATCTAGTTAAGTATCTAGTACATAATCTTGAAAGTTATAGAATAAATATTTTCTTTTTGAAAAAGACTACTCGCACTAAGATTAACTCCTGTATTGCGATTTTGCGAAGGACTTCTCAAACATTCAAACAACAGTCACAGAAAACATCCAGACTAGGAAAAAATATTTATTGATAATATAAATTATTGTCTCGTGCGGGGTTTTGTACCCAAAACATTTGGCGCGGCAGCAGTAGCGAGACGACCACTTAAACCACTACGCCATGCGTGCAATCAATAAATATATACATATTTATATATATGAATGGCAAAACCTGCGCTATATAAAAACCTTGGGTGTGTAAACATCATCCAATTAAGACTTAGACTAACGTGTGTTATTTGTATCTGCCAAAATGTTGCACCCCCTATCGGAGTTCTTAATCATGGGCACGTCGTCCTTTAAACATCATCCAATTAACGCTTAGACTAGCGTGTGTTATTTGTGTCATGATTTCTTATTTTTGTTAATAATTCTGTTCTGTATGTCTTTATTTATTCAACTGGCAACACAGCCAACCGTCATTTTAAAATAGTGGGGTTATTGTGGAGGAGAAAAATAACTCGTTCTCTCGGCGAAAGATCGCTCAGAAGTAAGGAACTAGCATTCAACTGAGTAAGACGTTCTCAATAGTCCGTGTAATTGCTGTGAGTTTGGTAATATAGTCACGTAATATTTTAGACGATTGAGTTGCATTATATTTGTATCTGCCAAAATGTTGCACCCCCTATCGGAGTTCTTAATCATGGGCACGTCATCCTTGTGTGAAGGTGTCAGATGTCGAACTTGGTTGCAGCTCGTCACGGCATCTGATTCCCTAATTCCCCGATTGCGTACAAAACTAGTCGGACAAACCCCAATTACATCGAATGTCAATCTAACTGTTTCTAGAGTTCTATCTATTATAGATGTGAATGTGAGATTGTTTGTTATGATTTCACGCCTTAACTACTTAATCGATCATTGTGAAATTTTGCTTACTCGTTTTCAGGGGTACAGAAAATGACATAGGGGTGGTACCTTTCATTCAGGAGAAATTTCCTTTTCCCGAGGGATTTATTGACAAAATGTAATGTACATTTTGTCAATAAATTTTTACGCAAAACGCGAGCGAAGGCACGGGCAAAATCTAGTTACATAATATGTCAATCTAACTGTTTCTAGATTACATTATAAATCTCTTCTTACTCGAACAAGATTATTTTAGATACTCTGTTACTATTTTCATGTAATATTGAAAGATTTGCCTTTAAAAGTGGTTCTTCGTTTCTTCAGCTGTCTCCGTAGAAATAATAACGTCGTTTCGTTGATCCTTTTATCTTACAGTAGAATAGTGATTCGCGTTTATATCGAAATATATTTTTATTACTGTATTGATAATGATCATGAGATACATACCTTGATTTAATATATTGCATAATATGTAGACTTATGATCCTATTACGGCCTGACAACTAATTTAACATGTTGCTATAATTTATTAGATTGTAACCACTAGTAATGACAGGAACACAACATTGAACTTACCTTCAGTGCAAGTAGATAGGTTACTGCCTCGTTGGCGCAGCGGGAGTGAATGCGACTGCTGTGCATGACGTCTTAGTTTAGGACATATTATGTTATTGGGTTTTCTCTCAAGAAATCTATACGAATATTATAAAGCTGAAGAGTTTGTTTGTTTGGTTGAACGCGCTAATCTCAGGAACTACTGGTTTGAATTTGAAAATTATTTTAGTATTAGATAGCCCATTTGTCGCGCTACGACCAATAGGAGCGGAGCATCAATGGAAAATGTTGTAGTTTGTTACGGGGAAATTATTCTCTTACGTGAAGCAGACGAAGATGCGTGGATTAGCTAGTACTCGATAAACGGTAATATGGTTGGCCTATATATGTGGAATGGTGTAATGCAACTCCGCCCTCCCCGTCGGGGACATAGGCGTGATACTATGTATGTACGTATGTGTATTTAGTCGAATGGAACGTGTTGGACAAAGTAATGCTAGAGCAATGCAAGCTAGAAGAATATAAACAAATATAAATGTATAAAGCCACTCCCTTCTGATTACTTATGTAAAAGTAAAAAATCTGCCAAATCATGATGAAAAGTAACGATTACTGAAATTAATTTAGTTTCAATGTACGATATGGATTGCCGTTTTATTATCAAATATACTTATAGATATGTAATGATTGATGTTTATATACAAAACGCACGAAACATTACTCTTGAGGTAGTAATTGATTAATCGATAAAATCTACTACTTTTACGTATTTTATCACAATTTACGATAAAAACCGCGATATAATACAACGTGAAATACCCCTGTTCTAGTTAATTTTTTTGTTGTATAAGCAAAAGATATAATTATCTAAATAGTCGTTACTTCGTGCGAAATGTACTACAAAGAAATAATCGGGAAAATCGTTTTGCCACACGCTCTAGTAAAGGTAGACTACCCGGAAAGATTTCCACCTTGATCGAAATGATAAAAAGAGGTGCGTCAATGTACCAAATTCAATTAATCGGTTTTATCAAATAAGGAATACCTGCTGTTATCGAGTCATAGCACGTCATATCACCTGATTGATGATACGACGGATGCGCTTGCGCCGTCATTACGTATCATTCACACGTGTAACTCTTTTGACTACAAACCTGGACTTGGTACAGTTATAAAGCTAATGGATCAGCATCTTGCGCCTGCGTCGAATCACGTAATTTGAAGCATTCCGCCAATTTAATGTAGAATTCGTGTCGTGAGTGTAGGCAAACTTAGGGCAATACCTAGGTAATATCAATATGAAACGGAAAATAGATTCAGTGAATGACTTCAATATGAAAATAGGTTTCGCTAGCCACTCCCCATAAGTATAAAATCCAACACTCAATACAGATTTAAAGCTGTTGACTATACTTTAACATATAACATAACGATTTCTGTTTGTGCATAATTTTATTACTGAAAACATTGTATGAGATGCTTAATTATTCTAGTTATAAGGGTCACATAAATACGGTGTCAACTTGACTATAAATAATGGCAGTATTGGAAACATTATCTGTTTATAAACATTTTATCGTTACAGTTATTATAAATTATTATTCCTCAATCTGAAATTATCCTACGGTAAGCACTTGATTCTTGTTTGCATTGAAATTGCATTCTGAGGAGCACTGATTCTGAAACACTTAGTCGAATAAAGTAAGCTTGTATTCTATTACGTTAGTCCCGGTGATATGTGTGTTATATCTCTGCCTAGTTCTTCAGAGTATATAGGTCTGGTTCAACTCATAGAGTATTACGTTACAATGCAAAGGACCTGTTTTACAATCTCCAAATGCATTCATGCATTAAAGTCTCGCTATTATTCTTAATAAATTTAAACCTAACAAGAAAAATACAGCGTGCAATATCTTTTGATTATTGTGTTACTAACCATAAGTATATATTTTAACTGACTTACTTAAGCTTCGATCTACTGAAAGCAGAAGAACATTGTTCAGCATAGTACCGACCAAATAAGGATTAGGTAGACTTATTATTTACTAAGATCTTGAGCCTCACAGTTATGTCCAAATTAGCTTTCTTACTTTAAGGATAGCCAGCAACCTAACAATTGGTTGCAAATGGCAATTAGGATGCGAGGAAAGCTTCCCGCGGTGCCCTTGCGGTAGTATTACTATACCATTAGGTAATTAGATATCCTCTGAATCCACGAATTATGACCTCGCCTCGCTTTAATTAATACAAATTTCATATAAAGTAGTCACAACTATATGGACATGGTCTCTTCGACTCTTCGACTTTTCCTCCTCGGCATTATATTAAAGTTATATATAAAATCGTTACTTTAAGGAAAATTAAGTTATCCTTGTCCGTACCTAAGTGTGTCACTTTGGTGCTTACCAACTTATTGTAGCTCTGCCTAACCCCAAACAAATATGCAGGCGTTATATTATGTCACGTAAGGATAGAACATTATCTTAGCAACACAAAGAAAACATTCGTTTATTATGAGAGGTATAAGTTCTACAAAGGATGTCGTAAGGATGGTGATCTTATTAAAGGCTTCATAGCTTCTATCATAGAGGATTATGGTTCGAAAAGCCGGGTCTGGATATCAAAGTGGTATTATTATAATATTGCTTCTGCTTTATTCTCATAGTACTGAAGGCAGCCCTAACTAAAGTAATAATCGTTTATATTTAAACTATAGGTACATGTAGGTAATAGTACCAAAAGCGTAAACTAGTTTTTATTGATATTGCTATTGAATGATGATGCAATATATTTTTTACTTTGCCAATTAGATGCTTGTTTTTTTGCAGTTATTAATTTTTATAGCAACGCAACGGTCACATATTAGAACGAGTTTGGCATAGATACTTAAATTATAAAATAAAGGTGATTATTTTTTACAAATTTCCTGTATGGTGTCAGGCAGACCTTCACATTTTTATATAAATAGACGAATCTAACTTTTGTTTACTTGTATCTAACAAAATGCTTTGCATTGGCGGTAATGGCAAGAACTATACAGATTGCTGAGATTGCGTAAATTGAAGCTTATTTCTGGAAATGCCTGATTGACTAGTCTAGTGTATATAAATAATATACTTGTATTTTACCTGTGATTTAATTGTTTATTAAACTACTTGCACCGGTAGTCGTAATATTTTACAAAAAGAAAATAAATTTTAACCTTATCCCAGAGGAAGTAATGACCCGCATAATATTTATTATACGGCCAAGAATTACATTGGTTGTGAGCCTATGTGGCTGGAAATTTATCTCAACATAAAATATTCTTAGTCAAAGTTGTCAAAACTACGACGTCATTATCTTTACGTCATCATTCCTTTGTGTACAAATAAATTTCCAGAAGATAGATCTGCAACAGGCGCATCATGCACCCGTTATCGCTGTCGGGTCACGGCCATCGCCGCCGGGTGGTAGCGTCCTACTTGCATCCGTTCACTCTGTTTATTTCATTCTATCATTCGTTCAACGTTCCCTGACACTGACCTCATATCTCTAATGTTAATTGAATGCCACAGTGGGCACAGGATTTCCGAGGCGTACTGATACAAAATTGAAACGCCCACGCCACGTAACGAATTCGCAGGAGTACTTAAATTTATGCCCAAGGGAATTAATTCTTTGTATTGTTCTTTCATTGTCTTGTTGTTTCTTTAATATGTTTTTATTGTTCGAGCTGAGGCTATATAAATATAGATCTTCTGTATTTGTTTCTGCCTTAGTCGAGCGTAGTGGCATGCCTGTAGTGGAGTCCAATATTTGATTACGACTTAAGCTAGAGCTAAAATCCAGCCTCCTTTCTCATCTATCTTCGCTTAATAGTATGTATATCTTGCAATAAATGAAAGAACTTATAAAATCGATCATTATTTTGAGCTTAGGTACCCTTTTATACATGGCATAGACAATTACTATTAATTATTTACAGTATTTTATATAATAACCTGGATTTACAGTATTTTCTGAAGGCATTAATTTCGATTAAGGGTCTTGGCATACACATTTCTTTTATGAAGTTAAAGTTGTATAGTGTACTTAACGGTTAATCAAATAAGATAATAAAAACACAAGTAACATTTTTATTTTCGTATTCGCTTAACCGTTGCATGTATTGAAACTTGTCTATGCTCATGAGCGCATTAAATGAGAACATAGGCATTTCAATATCCTGGTGCTACATATAAACTCGATAGTTATTAGTTACATCTGGTTATAAGAACTACTTACAATTACCATCTGATCTTTACCACAAAGGCCTATATATTATAAATCTGTCTATAATCGTGAGACAGAATTATATACGATAAAGGCCACTGATAACCACTAGAACAGCTGACACCGATGACCTTAATACTACGATAAACACCAAAACTATCATAATGTTCCTTCTAAAAATAAAACCTTTAACAGTTTAATGACCACTTAAAAGGATATACGAACAAAGTGCGTTTCGTTGTTTTAACGCATTATTTTTATGGTAAACCCTGCACGCGCAATTGACCTTAAAATGGCAATCCATCAGTCTTACAATCAACCTTAAGGACATCTTCAGCTTTAACTCAGACGAATTAAGACATAAAATCCATTGAAGTTCAGGCTCTTTTTATTGGCAACGCTATGGCTTTATTTGAACGTGGTCGCTTCAAGTATTGTTAGTTATATGTTCACACGGTTTGCAATGAGTGTTGTCTGTTTTAAAACTGAGAATGATCATTAAGTCATGGATAGAACTAATAGAAAGGATAATTATTAGTTTTTTTTTGTATAGAGTTCATTTGTCATTAAATGCCCTGAATTGTCAGGGAAAAGTACGAGAGATGTGAACGGATTGGAGAATCACGGTCCTCGTCATACTGTATTTTACTAGCCTTGTCCAATCTATGTATTATGTTTGTTCATTTGTCGTTCAATATGACAACAGAGACAACTGCCAAAAAGCTATAAGAAAGATTGCATAAAAGTTTATGTTTTATTAAATCGCTGCATTGAATGCAAGTGGCAGTAAATGTAGTAAAGTCAGAAAGTAAATCTAGTTCAAGGTGAATGCGCCAGGACAAGCTAACGCAACCTCGTGTGACGTCGTTGAGAGGAAATTATGGAAAATATGCTCGAATTATATTTGTGTACTACTTTTTGAGTTGATTTGAATTCGAGTAGTTTATGTTTATTGACGTAGCTGATTATGGAGAATTCGCTCGCGAATTGGTTCAGATAACAAAACAATGGAACAATGCTTTCTAAATGGTCTTAATGTTCATTTGATTGATTTTCGTTAGGATTGTGTTCGTATTATTCGTTAACGTGCTTAAAACTAATCAAAACTTATTTAACTTTATATCCTTCGTAGCCTGGAGTCTCTCATAAATGATAATAATGAATCGTTGATGTAACAAAAGAAACATATAATTTGTATGGATCTTATGTCAAATCTCGTTTTCTAGTACGCTACATTGGATAATAAAAAGCGCTGTTACGCGATACAGCACGCCATATATCGCTTTACGTAAAAATGTATTAAAACAAACAGCATGCCAGTCAAAAAAAGAAAATTAAATTCTCACATAATGTGAAAAGAATCAACACGGCACATTTCAGATTATATGATAACCGAAGTAATATGTAACGTGATACACAAACTCGCGCAACGTGTAAAACCTTGAGCCCTTATGACAGACAGTTATCCACTGTAATTGTCTTTTAGAATATTATGTTTATTTTAGCATATTAAGCCAGTGCGTATGTTACCAAGGTTACTTACGATATCTATCTATTGACTTCATCATTTTTAAAGTAATTTTTAAGTTTATAGCATTTGTTGGTAAGCATCTGCAGAACTCCATCTAACGGGCACTAGTGGGTCACAAGACGACTTCGGCAGGCAGTGTGTAAACAGGTCTCTTCTTTCCAAGCTTCCGGCCTATGGCTTGCACCCTCAACTGTGCACCTGGATTGCAAGTTTCCTGCAGAAGCGTCGTATTCGGGTCCTTTGCGACGGTCGCGCTTCCAAATTTATGCAGGTCAATGCAGGAGTGCCTCAGGGTTCTGTCTTATCCCCTACGCTCTTTCTTCTGCATATCAATGATATGTTGAATCTCGGCAACATACATTGTTATGCGGACGACAGTACCGTGCATGGGCGATATCTCGGACATCCTGGGGCCAAACAGGCTGAGGTTGAGGGGAAAAGGCAGAATCTTGTCGTTGAACTTGACCAGACCTTGGACCGCATCTATGAATGGGGTGCCAAGAACTTGGTCGAGTTCAACGCCAAGAAGACCCAGGCTTGCGCGTTCTCAACAAAAAAGTCTACGTTCCTTCCCCTCCCTTCTCTGAAGAACACACCACTGGTGATACGTGACAGTCTCTCCATCTTAGGTATATCCATTTGCCGCTCCCTTAATCGGAAAACCTATATCGAGAGCGTCATTAAGCAAGCTTCGCGAAAACTCGGAGTTCTGAACAGGGTGAGGCGGTTCTTCACGCCTGGGCAACTGTGCCTATTGTATAAGTTGTGTGTTGTGCGCCCTTGCGTGGAGTACTGTTCTCATCTTTGGGATGGCTCCGCGCAGTACTTGCTGGACGCTCTCGACCGGTTACAGCGGCGGGCTGTCCGTATCATCGGAGATCCAGAGGTCACGAGTTCACTGGAACCTCTGCAACTCCGTAGAGACATTGCCTCATTGGCATGTTTCTACAGAATATACCACGGGGAGTGCTCTGAAGAGTTATTCCACCTTATCCCGCCCTCCCCTTTCCTATCCAGAACAATGCGTGCTGGGCTCAGATGCCATCCTTACACGGTAGAGTCGATTAGAGCGCGTACCAAAAAGTTTGGGTCCTCATATCACTGCCGAACGACCAAGGCATGGAATTCTCTGCCAAGGCACGTGTTTCCTTCTTCCTTCAATCCTGGGTTCTTTAAGCGGGGCGTGAAAAAGCATCTTCTCAGGCCGTCAAAGTAGAGACCTCAACATCGCCTCGGCTACTGTGGGGGCGATGTGGAGGCCACTGCTCTTAGACCACACGACTGCTTACCATCAGGTGGAGTGTGGTCATTTTGACGAGCAAAATAAAAAAACAAAAAAAAAAACGCCTTATCGTTTGACGACCCAGTGTGCAGTCAAAGTCGACCAAGTTCAAAGCAAGCCAAAACGGCGACTGCCACAGTGTAAATGAAGTGTTAAACCTAGCTTGTTATTAACATTGCTTCTGTGTTTGTCTTCAGGCCGGAGTCATGGTGGGTGTCGGCGGTACTGAAGACTATCCGCGCGGTCGCGCTCGTCTTCGACATTATGACCTTCCCAGTGCACCTTATAGTGCAGAGGCCATGGAGGAAACGAGCACTTTCCAGACGAATTAAGGTAAGCTGGACGTTTGTTTTATTATTTTTTCTGGTCAGACTAATTCCGCTGGTAATAGCAATATATTGTGGCGATTGATGTTCGAATGTATTCCTGTCCTACTTATGGAAATATTGACTAGACTAGCTTGACTGCAAGTATGGCGATATAGTTTAAGCGGTCGCCTTACCACTACCATTGCGCTGAGTGACGTGGTATCGATTCCTACAAGGGATAAAAATTTGTGTGAGCTATAAATTGTTTTCCGTGTCTAAGTATTCTTTGTATAGGTTCTTTTTAAAGTTTGGTAGCTACAAATGAATAATACCTTGTACGAGAGTCGTATTTATAAAGGAAGAAATAAAAAAGAACATTAACTAGACTAGCGATAAAATGGATTCCCGTTCCACTCATGAAAAATAGATGAGATCCAGTTACATAGGAGACAAATTGTTGTACTTACATAAAAGTTACAGCTTCTTACCAACTACAAATAAAATGCCTACACTAAGTCTTTTTTAAAGTGAATCTCTATAATTGCAGTTGGCGATCTTGTAAAGGCGCCAATTGATAGGTCATAAGAGTAAAACACAAGAGAACAATATCTTGTAATTAGTAAATCACACCAGACACGCAAGCCACAACTAGATAACTCCAGCAAAAAATCTTGCCAGATATGATTTTAATTGGATTCCCAAACTCATAACAACTTCCAAGAATGTCTGGCATCATTTTATCACAGGATTGCCGTCACTAGGAGTATAAATTAACCTATAGACCAGTTTAATTCGCATCAATAAAACGTTTTGGTGTTCTGCCAAAATTATCCGTGATACAGATTTGATTAACGATATCAGGCTTTCAGGGTGATTGATTGATATCTAAGGGGCCGGTCATTTTACCAATACCTGTGATGCATTGTAGCTATTTACTTCCATATTAAGGTCGTCTTACAATGAACCTTGCCCTTTACAGAACCGCGAATGTAGGTACATACGTGCAAGTGTGGTCACTTTAAGTATCGTTATTCACATCTTCAGGGTTTATTGCTTGTAAAACCTTCACGGCCTTTATCGTGGCTTTATCGTTTTTCGTTTTTCTGCATTTACCGTGTTTCAGATACTTTGTACCATTCATGGTTGCCGGTCCTATTAACATTAGAAAGATGGCTGTTTATTCTTTCTTTTTCGCGATCTGCCTGTGAATATGTGCGGCGTAGCGCCATTAAACGAATGAAAATGGGCAGCTATAATATCTTTGTACCATTTATTCCTTTTTTCTTTAGATAATTGATGCATATCAATTATCTAAAGAATTATTCCTACTCTTGCCTACCACTAGTAGGCATCTACTAGTGGTGGACAAGAGTAGGAATCTCCCTTAGATTTTGGAATGGCGGTATTCTCCCATATATTTGTAAATCCCTTTGTTGTTAGCGATCCCATTAGGCGCAGGTATACCTGTTCCTTAGTTTGCCAAACCCCTGTGTTGATAGTGATCCCCACCCTTGTGATAGTGATCTTTCTCAAAGGCGTCCATGTCATACTACAATATCCGTGAGTTTAATAGCTTAAAAAAATATTACGTCTTTCTAAAACTTGTTGGACAGTGTCAATCAAGTCTACTAATGGATACCTATATTACATAAAGCACAGAGATATTCTGGAGTAGCAATGTAGTTGTTATTTTCGTCTGACCTGTTTTTAAATTCTCGCCGCCCACGTGTATCGCGTTAATATTCCACAACAACAGAATTGCAATAATAAAACGTGGACGTAATCGTATAATGACGGTCGTCCAAAGTGTATTGCTTTTTATTTATTTTTCATCGAGATACTTTAGCAAATATTTGTGCACTGTGGTTACAGACTTTGGTGTAGGTTGTAAAGGTAAAATCATAATTTAGATCCCACTTAATACATAGATACCTATTCTCGTTTAACGGAGACATTTTTAGACTACATGCTGTTAATAAGAAATGTCTAAGAAAAACGCAATAATATTGCTGAACCCAAAAATGGAATTCTTACGATCGCTCGTAACCATAACTAACATAGCAGTTCGGTTGATTTCATTTAGGAATCTTATGTTTTAATATTTTCAAATCGAACTAATTAGTATGTACTAAGTCGTACCTGTGCGTATTTTTTGAGTAAGCTGTACTGCTGACATAAGGAAAAAAGACGTGTATAACATATCACGGTCTTTACATATTTGGAATCAGTAAAACAAGACGAATCTGCCAGTATATTTATAAAGAATGTTTTCTTTTGGCAGATACGCGTTTTTTCCTTATGACGGCAGTGTACCTTTGGCATGTGACGTCTTTGACACTACGCGCGCTTGTTACTCCTGGTGTACCAAACACCTATTAGCTACGGTAACTGCTTTCGATCAAGCTAGCTGAACCACCTTATTTATTTACAGAAGCGTATTTATTTATGTATGTACACGCAGTTCTAAATCCTTGTATTTTGTTTGACAGGCTCGTATAATCCACACCACACAGAACAGTATAACAGTACGGGCAGTCACCTCGCCGTCGGACCTGCACCTGCGTCTGGTGCGCGATGGCGTGACCTCCATGGAGTCCATGTTTCGTGCGGCGACGGCGCGGTGGGCGCAACGCCCCTGCCTCGGCACCAGAACTGTACTGGGAGAGGAAGATGAGCCTCAGCCTAATGGACGCGTATTTAAGAAGGTGAGTCAATATCTTGGTTACATGTAAATGAAGCGGTGGCATATAATATCAGCCCTATATTAAACTGTCCCATAGCTGGGCACTGGCCCCTTTTGGCCCAGTGCGGGTTTGCAGACTTCACATATCTTCGAGAACATTATAGAGAACTCTCAGACATGCAGGTTACCTCACTATGTCCTTCTTCACCGTAAAATCGAGCGCTATTTACCAATTGAATACGCACATAACTTCGAAAAGTCAGAGATTGCACGCGCCCTGTGACCTTACTTGACGCCTCGGCGTAGTAGTCTAACGGCCTACCACTAGACTATCGATGCTTAAGCGGTGGCAGCCCAATAGATAAACCATTGGACTTGTGATGCAGAGATTGTTCGAAGTCTACGCATATGCAATATCGACGTGAACCTACTCCTATCCCAAGAATATAGCTAGAGCTGTTAATGTATCTGTGTTAACAGTACTAGAAATTTGTGATCTAAATTGCTTGGAAGCTTTAAAAAGGCACTTCTGACTTTTCGAAATTATGTGCATATTAATAATTGTCGCCTAGTTTTATTGGGTAACTTGCATGTCATTTGTTATTTTCAATTGACTGCACAGTTTGCGCAGTGCGTCGAGTGTTGTGCGTTCAATCTTCACACAGGACAAAACTTTGTGTGATCCAAGGGTAGTTGTGACAAGCCTTGGTGTTCCTTGCGTCTGTTCTTTGAATGTTTACAGAGTTTCTCGCATTACAAGACTTATTCCTAATGCGGAAGTTGTATTTTTATTATGTACAGCGCTCAAAAGCTGTGTAATGTCTTAAATGTCTATTAAAACACTGTCTAATTCCTCGTTATGAGAATCTCGACAATTATCTTTCATTGCGTGCCCGAGCTTAATTGACCAACTTAAAAGCTAAATAGTACAGCGCAATGTACACAAAACTAAGCCAAATGTGAGTTTAAGTTAGTCATTTTCAATGAGTTAAAATAACCTAGCATTATTACGCATGGTTTTAAAACGCAGGGCGCGGCTACCGTGCCCATGATGTGTAGGTAAACATTTGAAGATAAAATCAAATTCTGAATCAACTTTACAAATCAGTGTTTATATTTAAACAGTGAATACGGAATATTAAGATTTACGGCCACTTGTACCACTAACAAGTAAAAGTTATCCGAAAGGTAAATCGCATGCTGTCTCACTCATGTTAGGTTAAAGAAGAGAGATGGCGAGATTTATCTTATAGATAAATTTTATCTGGAGTTGGTAGTACAAGCCCTTAGAGTCAAATGTTTGCGAATTCTAATCCTACCTATTAGATACATTATGAAGGTGTAACCACACTACGAGCGACTAAACCACCCATAATACTGGCAAATCTGCAACTTATAAGACTTAAGATTAGTTTTACTGACACTTTGACTGCTGTAATGTAAGCTATGCTGTGCAAGAGTTTACGGGTTAGATTCCTGGGTCCAAAGTGTTATTAGGTTTATCTTTTAATATTTTTCTAGTAGCAGCACGTAGTCTGGACTGTGGCTAGTAAAACGGTAAGAGGCTCAACTCAACCCCTGTTACGTACGACTTAAACTATAGCGGGCAAAATATGGGTGCCACACGCCTTCACGTTATCTACTAGATGTGCCCGCGGTTCCACCCGCGTTTATCGTTACTGCGCCGACCCCGTGGGTCGTAGCGTGATATTATATAGCCTATAGTCTTCCTCGATAAATAGGCTATCCAACACTAAAAGAATTTTTCATTTCGAATCAGTAGTTCCTGAGATTAGCGCGTTCAACCAAACAAACTCTTCAGCTTTATAATATTAGTATAGATGAGAGAGAGAATGGCGCACTCACTTTTACATTATAATATCTTCTGCGTAGATGGCTAATATCGGCTGCCATAACCAATATTCGGTAATTTATTGAACACAAGATTTACTAGTCAGATAGTCTTTCAATAAAAGCTCACTTATAAATCGGATGTTGACATCATTTTATGTTTTATTGCCTCATATATACTCTCTTAGGTTCACGAAGTGTGAAATAATTCGGGTCCGTTCGAACATAGACATTAGACAAGTCCTTTAGGACAAGACGACTCGTATTTGGCGCGGCGTTTTAAGGTCATAAGTCATAACACACATATCAACTCGGAAAGGAATCGTCACCGTATCGCCTTTCGCCTCGCCGTCAAACAGGCGACGCCGCGCTCACTTAAATCATATTAATATGGATATTTTCTCACTTCTTCAATAATTGATCCATTTTCATCGTTATTTCTTGTTTGAAATCTAACCTCCAAATTCGATAAAATACGCGCGCAATGCGACTGTTAGTTGTCTTGTGAATGACAGCACGTTCAGCAACAGTAGAGCACGGAGAGACGTAAGCGCTGGAACGACGAGCCGTAAGCGCGGGGACGACGAGCCGTAAGCGCGGGGACGACGAGCCGTAAGCGCGGGGACGACGAGCCGTAAGCGCGGGGACGACGAGCCGTAAGCGCGAGGACTGCAAGCTTGTCCCGAGGCGCGGCGATTACGTTACGATTCCGATTAGTGTGCGTTACAGTAGGGAGTTTCATACAAAGAATACTGCACGGCTCGAGTTGATACGGTGACGATCCGTTTTCGAGTTGATATGTATGCTATGACCTTTATTGGTCTTTCGCCGTATCTCGCCGGATTTAATAGTTTATGTTTATCACAAGCTACACACATATATCTATCTTTTAAGTCGTTATTAATAAGCAATAGTCATTAAGCAGAGATTTGAGTGTTTAAACACCTGTGTATTACCTACGCCTGTGTAATGCCTACGCCTTCGGATAAATTGGCGTGAGATTATGTACATGTTTTTTTTAACAGGTGTTATTTAAATGGTTAGCATAGTATTGGTATTTTTGTGAGCAGAAAAATATAATCTGTGAGCAGAAATAGCTAATTGATCAGCAACTTATGGCCAGCAAACTTTAAAGAGATCAAACTAAGTCGACGGAGCCCCGCTTCGAGAGGCTCCTATTTTTGGGTGGGTTTAAAAAAAGGAACCAAACATAACCTAACACTTCCGAGACGGAATGCAGTGATTTGAGGCGTATAGATGCTCGTTATGCTGTGCAATATTTGCTGACCAATTAGTATTTTTGATGATCATCATATTTAATCCCTTTTTTAACCTACCTATAGGATACGGAGGTTTTAGAAAACACTTTATCAAAGTGGCATAGAAATTACATTGATATTAGTTTCCTTTGCCAAATTAGCTTCGCCCATCGCAGTGCTCGGATTTCACAACATAGGGTCGAAATGGTTTTGTTGAAAAATACTCTAAAATTAATGGTTTCCTCGGTGTAATTACGCACTGTGATAATGACGTAGTTAACATGGCCATAGATGGACAGATAAAAAACCTGCTTTAGTGAGTCAATTCCACTTCTATTATAAGTTAACGAATCTTTGTAGATGGTGGTAGTTAAGATAATCGGTTTTATCTCGCCACCGATTACAAACACTCAAAATAAAACAAAAAATGTACTTGGCCCACATAACAGATGGTTGTTCTGAGACTATAATATTATATATTCTTTTTGTTTGTGATGACCTACGTGACACAGCGGTTTCCCGCTAGAAGAATCGTATTATTAAAGAAAGGAAAATGAAGAAAATGCGTCGTTGAAATAATTGCCCATATCTTGTTAATACTGTATTTGTGATTGTTTTTTTTATTGGTTTGACATTGAGACTATGAGAATGCTTCGTACTTGGACAGATGACCGCGGGAAAAGTCAGTCACTTCAAATTACAGCTGCCATATTCACGTATAAATAAATAGTACCTTCTTACCCCCTTATATTTCTTCTGAAATAAGCATAAGTAAGGAGTACGTGATAATTATGGTCATACCTTTAAAATCTTTCGCTT
The DNA here is from genome assembly GCA_963564715.1 of Catocala sponsa. Classification (NCBI taxonomy): domain Eukaryota; kingdom Metazoa; phylum Arthropoda; class Insecta; order Lepidoptera; family Erebidae; genus Catocala; species Catocala sponsa. The sequence goes on from OY751331.1 coordinate 9,029,401, forward strand.
TTATAATAAAGCTCTGCTAATATTATAAACGTGAAAGTTTTGGAAGATGTTTAGATGTTTGTTACTCAATCACGCGAAAATTTGACTAAGTTAAAATACGTCCTGAATAGACATACATCATATTATTTTAGTTACTGAAGCGAGTGCAGCCGTGGCAGCAGCTAGTGTATTATAAGGCATTCGTACGCAAAACCTTATTCATTATCCATACATACATACATAGTTCCACGCTTATTCACGAAGAGGAAGGTAGGACTGTATTACACCCACATTTTACCAAGTATCATTTTAAATCCCGTGTATAAATAAGATCCAATAGAATCCAATAGATCCGATAGAAGGCGAGTCATTCGAGTCAATTGCCGTCTACCGGGTAAAGTTCCAGACTCCGCGCTGCTACTATAGTTAACATGTGATCATTTCACAACCAAAACGTTTCCAGGACATTTTTCCTGACATGTAAGAAAGAAAGCTATGCTGATGGCAAAGGGTGTCTAAGAAGTGCTTCTGTTATTCCAGTTCAATATGGGCGACTACACGTGGCGTTCATACGTCGACGTCGATAAGGAGGCGCGCCAGTTCGGCGCCGGCCTCCGCGAGCTCGGCTGCAAGCCGCGCGAGAACATCGTCATGTTCGCGGAGACGCGCGCTGAGTGGATGGTCGCCGCGCATGGATGCTTCAAGCAAAGCATACCTGGTTAGTAACAGTACAGCTGGAACCTATATGTCGCTTCCAGCTTTGTGTGTTTATAGTGTTGGTGACTGGAGGGCCAGCGGTAATTGAAATAGCATTTGTTACCTTCATATTGCGGAAGCAACGCCAATAGCGTTATAGCGCACAGCCAATCTGCTGTATACTGCTTGGAAATAGAATACACCCTTACACGAATGACATGTCAATGCAGTATGCTGCAGACGGCACATTGCATATGTCAACACCAATTTGCTGTCAACTAAATATCCTATCAAATCCCGACTGCAACCAGAATGATTCTATAGAAGGTCGCAAACAAACAACGTTGTATTGTTGCGGTACCTACGTAGCGTTTTTCAGATAGTAAAGCACCTACTAATACCTCCGGTGTCCAAAAGCTACTTTATTATCATAAGACAAAATAATGACAATCCACTTGTAATTTTCTAGTGGTAACAATCTACGCAACCCTCGGCGACGAAGCTATCGCCCACGGCATTAACGAGACAGACGTGTCCACCGTCATCACCACTTACGAGCTGCTGCCTAAGTTCAAAAAAATCTTAGCAAAAACACCCCGTGTCGACACCATCATCTTTATGGAAGACCAACTGAAGACCGCCGACAAGCAAGGCTATAAGGAAGGCATCAAGATTATTGGTTACAAAGAAGTCGTGCAGAGAGGTGCCGCATCCAAAATTGGTAAGTGTATTCAGTATTAAACTAAGTCCATAGAAGTAGGCGTAGGTTTATTATATCCATATTTCATTAGCAATGTGCAACTTGCATATTTGAATGTGTTGACAGCACTATGAGGTACCTGTGTTGAATCCTGATATTATTCGAATGCAATTGTGCGCATTACTACATTACACCAACTATGATTTAAGTATATAAACAGCATTAGATTTGCGATCGAGGGGTTAGTTCGAATTTCACCCAAAGCACTACCGACTTGAACCCGCTCACAGTGCCGGATTAAGCAAGCGCGGGGCCCGTAGCAAATTCTTTCGGGTAAGAGTGCTTGCATACGTCAGACGTTTTGTAGAGCTGATTATTATTGGGCCGACTGAAATTCTACACATTTATACGAGCGACTTTTTGTAGAACTTGTGCGTTTACCGTATGAAATTCGGTGTTTTATTTACGCCAAGGAAATAGTCGGTTATCGATTGTCTGACGTGGATTGTCTGTGTAGGAAAAGTTGTAACATTTCACGTTTTTGTGACATCAAGTAAATTCAATATACCACATCTTAAGTAATAAGTTTCACTCAAAAAATTACGCTCAGGCAGAGATGAGTGGGTTTAAATATGCGGGGCCCCCTTTCGCGCGGGGCCCGTAGCAATTGCTATTCTTGCTACATTGTTAATCCGGCACTGCCCGCTCCTAAAATAAGCATTCTAGCTTAACTGAAGGGGTTAACAAGAATATAAGTAATTTAAAAACGAAAACCGCTAGTGATTACTAGGCAAGAACAACAACAATACGTGGAAGCAAGCTAATTATTATCGGTATCTGTGTACATTTACAGACTCCTGAGAAATTCTTAACACAAATACGTTTTTTTAAACAAGCATGTCCAGCTATTTTAGGATTTATTTATAATAAGGTACACTTCCAGCAAGAGATACAAATGTTACAAATATAAGCACTTACACTATGGATATAACCGTGGGTGTATACATATGTTTGCTTATTAAAAGTGTACACAGCATTCACATTATATAGGCAACATTAAAAGTAAACTTCTAAATGAAAATATGAAATAGAATTTTATATAAAAGTGAACAATAGTAATAGTACTTAACTATCATTAGGATAACTAAACAAATATCAGCGTAACATGATCATTTTTCTATTACTTAAGTTAAACACAGCATCATTACTCTGTGTAACCTTTGCTACAGAAAAGGGGGGTATTCTAACACAAATATCATTTTATTACTTAAAAGGATACTTCCATCCCAAGATATAAGTACTATGTATCTTTCTCTCGTCCCGGCTATTTCTCCCATGGTGGTGATGTCAGCCTTCTTTATTTTCTTCTTCCACTTCGCCCTATCCTTGATGTCATCAGGCTGATGTCTTTGCGCAATACTTCTGTCCATGTTGTCTTAGCTCTTCCTTCCTTTTTGAACCGGGGACGGATAGTTCCAGACTTGGTTGCCAATGCAATCTGGTAGTCTTCTCCTTACATGTCCATACCATCTCATCCTCTCTCCTGCAGCTTCTTTGCTATGTCACAGATTCCCAGGCTTCCACGCACATAGTCGTTCCTAATCTTATCCAGCCTGGTTACGCCGCACATCCATCTTCACATTTTAAACTGGCCTTATGATGAATAATTATTTTTTTATGTGGTATCGAAACAAAACGTTTATTTTATATATGTATTATTAAACTAAAACAATTTATTTGTATTTGCAGAGCCCGTACCACCGTTGGCGTCGGACACCGCCATCATCATGTACACGTCGGGTTCAACGGGCGTGCCGAAGGGCGTGGTGCTGTCCCACCGCAACATGCTCGCCACGCTCAAAGCGTTCGCCGACTCCGTGCCCATACACGACGGCGACATACTCATGGGCTTCCTACCCCTCGCGCACGTCTTCGAACTACTCGCAGAGACCTTGTGCATTATTGGAGGTGAGCAAATATAAATAAATAGATTAAAATGAAAGGCAATCTATTTTGCTTGTGACTAACTGATTATAAAATGTGTTTCTTAAAAAGCAAGGGCAATATCTAAAACTACTGACTGATTCTTAAAAATTATTTCACTAATAGATAAGTTATACTATCCCTGACTTTTATACTAAACTAATAACTGACTTGACTTTTATTTCGTAAGGGTTTAACTCAAAAACTATTCAACCGATTTTACAAATTCTTTGACGATTAGTAAGCTATATTATCACCGAGTAAGATAGGCTATATTTTTTTTTAAAGTTCTATTTCTAACATAATCTAACATACTTTTACGCGAGCGAAGCCGCAAGCAAAAGCCAGTTAATAATAAAGTAATTACTATTTAACCTCTCAAACCCTCTAACCCTACCTTACTTACTGCTGGTTACGTGCATCTAGTGATGATATACTATACTACATAAATTATATGCATGATATACTATTCAAAAGTAGTACATAATTAATATACATATTTTTATGGTATCATAAATATCAAATAATAATAATAATAATATTTTTATTGCCATAAAAAAATTACAAATAATACAGAACAGATTTTTAAAATTCAAGAAATATTTACATTGTTCACAATTTTTCTGAATCAATTAAATTCACCGCACTAGGCTAAGCCTTTCCTGCGGGAAATTGTTGGATAAGGCCATTCACCCAAAAGCAATTTGTACATGCAGCGGTTTTGAACCGAGTACAAAATTATAGTTTAGATATAATAAAATGCTAATGGAACAATTATACAAAATAAAAAAGTATTGTGATAGACATAAACAAAACCAAAGTAAAATTAAAATTCAACAGTATGTATAATTAATAACATCAATATATTGGTATTCAAATAACATCTTGGACGGGTTTTGTTACAGGTGTACCCATCGGCTATTCCACACCGCTCACCATGTTGGACTCATCGAGCAAGATCATGAAGGGAACAAGTGGCGACGCTACCATTCTCCAGCCTACTTGCATCACCACTGTACCGGTAAGTAGTTAATTATATTTACACTAGCTGTCCCGACAGACGTTGTCCTGTACAAAAGAGAGAAAAAAAAAGGAAAAGCATATCTAAACCATCCTCGAATCCACTTGAACACACACAAAAAGTTTCATTCAAATCGGTACAGCCGTTTAGGAGGAGTTCACTGTGAACACACGTACAGAAGAATTATATATATAAAGATTTTCGTTGAATCTTGCAAACGCAATAACACTGTTATGGTTACATGCTGTAAGGTTAAGGTTAACAGTATATTCTTTTCATTACATAATATAATAATGTGTAAGTCGTCTGATGGGTTATTGAAAAGCCAAATAATTAATGTTGTATTATTGAATTCTAGCCATGAGCACCACAGAAGTTTTTGCTTTTTTCGCAATGCTATGGTATAAGTATAAGATTAGAATTTTGCTTTTTTTTTACTAGATTCCCTTTTATTTACTTTAAGACCTAGGAAATGTATTTAGCATAGGGTTCCTCAGACAGTAGGATAATTAATAATAATATCATTTTAAATTACTGTATGTATTTGTATTGTAAAACCATGGTTGTATCGTTTCCAGTTGATAATGGATCGGATCAGTAAAGGCATCACGGATAAAGTGTCGCGCTCCGGCGAGTTTGCCGGCGCCTTCTTCAAGTGGGCATACACGTACAAGCAGACCTGGATGCGGCGAGGATATGACACACCGCTACTTAACAAAATTGTAAGTGGCATTATTATGATATCCATGTTTTTGAGCCACAAAAATTCGTTTTTGTGTCTGTTGTTTGAATATTTGTAAAGTCCACAGAAATTAAACCTAGTGTAGGAGTTACCCTTTAATAATATAATTTAAAGTTTCTCATATATTGATGTAACTATCACATTATGCCCTATGCTGTACATTGTTCTGTGACAGCATGTTTTTTTTTAACTAAAACATTGCCGGGTGAGTATGAGACTAACAGTATTGTTCCCGTTCCAGATGTTCTCGAAGGTCCGCGCACTGCTGGGCGGGCGCGTGCGGCTGATGATCAGCGGTGGCGCGCCGCTGTCGCCCGACACGCACACGCAAGTGCGCATCTGTATGTGCTGTGACGTCATCGCGGGCTACGGGCTCACCGAGACCACGTCGTGTGCCACCGTCATGTGTCCGCACGACCGCTCCACGGGGCGCGTGGGTGCGCCCACCACCGGCACCGACATCTGCCTCGTCGACTGGGAGGAGGCCGGCTACCGCGTGCACAACAAACCTTTCCCACAGGTATGTACTATATAATACTAACAACGCGTTCACCAAGCCCACGTCTCGAAGTACGCATAGGATAAAGTGCAAACGTGACGAAACACGTAAAATTGACTTATTATGAGAAAAATAAATAAATATTTTTTATTTTACGACATATCCATTATTACAAGTAAGGTTGTTAAACATTTTAGTATTACATTCGACTGGTACCTTAAATGTCATACTAACATTTAAAATTACTTTTCAGGGTGAGATAGTGATCGGCGGTGATTGCGTAGCGGAGGGCTACTACAAAAACCCGGAGAAGACCAGAGAAGAGTTCGTTGACGTCGATGGCCGACGTTGGTTCAAATCAGGAGATATCGGCGAATTACATCATGATGGCTGCATTAAGATTATCGGTAAGTAGACTCAGTCATATAAAGTAATTATAAAAAATACCTTAACGCTAAATGCCATATATTCCTAAAGAAATCGCATAGTCAGCAAGGTAAATGCGCTTGACACCGTTTAATACTTTTAATAAATAAATCTAAAGCTCACTCTTAAATGCAACAGTAACAATATGCGGTGTACTTTGAATACCCAAGAGTTGAAAAATTTCCATAACTAACATCTATATTTAATTATATTTGTCCTTTACCACAGACCGCAAGAAGGACCTCGTAAAGTTACAAGCTGGTGAATACGTATCGCTCGGCAAGGTCGAAGCTGAACTTAAAACCTGCCCCATCGTCGAGAATATCTGCGTATACGGCGACAGCTCCAAGACATACACCGTGGCGCTGGTCGTCGCCAACCCTAGGAACTTAGCCGAGCTAGCCGCCAGGATCGGCCTGCCAGAGATGGACTTTGAACAGTTGTGCCAGAATAGTGCTATGGAAAAGGCTGTCCTTAAAGAATTGGCTGATCATGCAAGAAAATGTGAGTATATAATATAATATCAACCCTGTATTCAACTGTCCCACTGCTGGGCACGGCTCTTCTCAGTGTCAGTAAGATGGCTTACTTAGCGATTATGGAATCGCTATCGTTGTTTCTATTGAGAGTAAATATAATATATTTTACTTTACGATCTTACATTTTTGGTTAATGAGTTCAACGATTTTATACTTCTGAAAAACTCAACGTAGACACCCAATTAGTCTGTTTTGTAAGCCTGAGGTAAATTAATAAACTAAATGTTGTTGTTTGTCCAGGCGGACTGGAGAAGTTCGAGGTCCCTGCCGCCGTGAAGCTGGTGACGGAAGTGTGGTCCCCCGACATGGGGCTGGTGACGGCCGCCTTCAAGATCAAGCGGAAAGATATCCAGGAGCGGTACAAGGAGGACATCAAGCGCATGTACGCGTCGTGAGTGACGCGGGCTCGCGGCACGGAGCACATCACACAAGTACGGACGCCTACCGCGCCCAACTACTCCGTACATCGGACACCTTCGTTCGGGTCTAAGTTTCTACCTTAGTTTTGTTAAGTCCTGTACATATTTGTCTCTTACATCTAAATATTGTAGTGTGTATTATTGTAATACAAAATTTTTGCTTGAGCGCGTGCGGACGGATGATCGGCTAGAGTACACCGTTTGACAGGTCGAGCGATTCTGGTGAGATTCTTTGTGTAAATTTAAAATTATATAGATCTGATGTCGTGAGAGCGCTGTGCGTGGTGAAAATAAATTTTATGTCATTATTGTATACTTAGTTGTTCGGAAATCGTGTAGATATTGGCCTAGCATCTCGGATGTAGATATCTTTTGTCCGTAGCATCAAACCGAGAGATTTGTTCCTACGTGTTTTTAAAAGACAACATTATCGCACGTTTGTTGGTACGGACATACATCGCTAGACTAAGTTAATAAGAATTGTATTAGTACTTAGGGGGAACGGGGATAAAGTTTGCAATGTAATAATAATAATTTTGCAATAATAAATTTTTATGTTCATCTGTTTATTTGTATGATTAATTAACTCATTTCAAAAATGAGTTTTCAAGGCAAGCTCATTGTGTTGCATAATGTATAGCCAAATGGTATGGTATGTTTAATGTATAATAAAAAATTAAAAAATTATGTTGACACTTGTTACATTATCAAAAGCTGTACAAATTATAACTTTGAGTTTTATTTCCATAGAAAGTCAATACATTTAAGGGTATTACTAAACTAGTTGCGTTTATCTACATAAGAAATGTATGTAGTAGAAAAAATATTTTTTCATTGCGAACAAAAATGTTTAAGTGTCAACATAACTGGGTTGAATTTTAAAATTTGTTGATTAGTTTTTATTGTGTTGTAAATCATGGCTAATGTTATTGTTTAGCATCTGAGAAACAACTACGGAGAGGCTAGTCAGTGTTACTTCGAATGTCGCAGCATGTTATCATTGGTGGCCGCATTTCCCTGAGCATTTACACCCAATGTTAAATATAATACAAGTTTAAAATAATCAATGTTACCTGAACAAATAACGTAAAATTCCATTGATGTATTTAATGTGAGAACAAGTGTTACTGTACGGTATCATTATATTTTTCGATGTAATAATATTGAAATAAATAGTAAAATATTAATATAACACCATCTATACTGTTGGTAGTTTGCTCAGTTCGTGACTATTTTTTGTTTGAAATTCTTAAGCATTGCAATTAAAAACCAATTTTGTATTATTTATTGAATAAATGTTAATAAAATCATTTATTGGCTTTTTTATTTTACGATATCATTGGAATAGACCGCCTTGGGGTCGCAGCAGTAGTGATTGCGAGAGCTGTTTATTTGGTCTCTGATTTGATTCCCAGGTCACACAGTGTTATTGGGTTCTTCTTTCATTCTATTCTCAGTAGCAGCACCAAGTTTTGCCACTAATTAGTAACTGTTCTTAAGTAACAGTCACTATGTACAAGCGATATTACAATGTAATCTCCATGTCGTAGTCAGATCTAAGAATTGATCACTTCATGATGTGGTTGACCATTTCCTGAAATAGTAGGTATATTGTATTTCATGAACGGATCGAACAGAATCTGGCTACGACATCCATTCAGTTATACCACAGCAACGGCTAAAAGTATTAATAATATCCGTGCAGTCAGCAACAGTTCGACAGTAAATGTAACGTACAATGACGTGCTAGAATTCAAACTTGGATTGTATAGCATAATTATGTCTAGCGTCTCTCAATAGGAAACTAGTGCACCAAACCAAATCAGACCTGGTGCAATTGCGATTGTTTATGTAAAGTATAGACTGAGCATTGCTGTTGAATATTTTATTTTTACTCATGTAAATATAACATTTTTCATAATGTAAGTATAAATACAGAGGTTAACTGTAGGTAATTAGCACAGAGTTATAAATATGTTGGCAAATATTCTAGATATCCTGACACAATTAAAGTATTAATGATGGCAATGATGGTTAATTATTTTTGAGTACAGAGTGAAAACTTAGTCAATAAACAAACAAAAAAATTCCCCTATAATAAATCTACCTAATTAAGAGTTTAAAACAGTCGTATTTAGGCGGTGCTCATCTTGCAGAGGTGTCTCAGCTGCATAATCTTTATGTCATCGGTACCGAATTTGACGACACCTTCCTGGTTCTCTATAGAGATGAGTTGGCCGACGGCTTCACGATCTTCTCCTGCAATGACTTTGACGCGGTCACCAGACTGCGGCACGACAGGCTCCAACAAGTCAGCTAGAACGTTGACAACCCGATCTTCGAGAGGTAGGTATAACGCGCACATACCAGCGGAAAGTCCTCGAATTACGCCAGTCTGACCCGCCAGAACATCATCGTCATGAGATGCACGCACGCGCACTTCAACATCCGTTGTGTGCCAGTCGGGTGCAGCCGCTTCACCGCTAGTGTACGGCGACCGCGGTGAGTACCCACCAGGGCTTGGGGTCGCTGGATACCCAGCTGTGTATCCCGCTGGACTCGGGCTCGGACGATACGGACTATAAGTGTGATCTGATCCGTACATAGTACCAGGGGTTTGGGGAGTGAATGGTCCAGCAGCGTATGCTGGATCAGAGTCATCCAGCGAGCCGTATTCGAAGTCTGCAGGGCGAGCAGGAGTATTTGCAGCTGCCGGATCCCAGGCGCCGTGCGCAGGTGTGCGCGCACCTTCGTGCGATGGCGTTGCTGATCCATAGTGAGGCGTGCGGTTTCCAACGTCATAAATAGGAGTAGCGGACCCATGCATCGGAGTCTTGATACCAGTATCGCGGTATGTCGGGGTCTGTGCTCCAAGGGTAGGTGTACGTCCTGGAGTACGCGAGTAGAACGAGCTGGCCCCGTCGCGTGCTGTATTACCGGCTCCGGCAATATGGGATCGGTCCACTGAAATAGTCTGACAGGCTGAATGTAACTCTACACGCGCAGTACTGCCTGTAGCGTCTTTAACGATACCTACGTTGCCCTTGTAAGGTCCACCAGTAATCTTGATTGTTTGTCCAATAAGCTCACGATCGCGTGTCACACCTCCGCCACGCCCTCCTCTGCCTCCCCGACCACGTGGGGTCATACCGCCACGACCAGATGGATGCATCGGTGACTGAATGCGTGGCGACATAAAGCCTAATGAAAGACCGGTCGATGCGTTGGAATTCTTATTACCACCAGCGAGCTGTAAGTGTCGTGTTTTGCAAACGAAGATACCACCATTGTCTAGATACATACGTGATTGTAAGAACGCGAAGTTTCTATATAGATGCTTGATTTCACCGTTACGTCCAGCGTGCGGACCGTCGATAACTTTTACAATATCGCGTTTCTGGATAGTGTTCTGCTCAGAATCTAATGCCATAGTAAATCTACTTTCCCTACGTTTTTGCAGGGCTTGTGGCTTACATTCGATTACCTTTCCTTGCATACCGAGAACGTGGAAGTTTTCCTTTTCAAGACGTACGATAACGCCTACCGTTTGAGGATCTAATTGGACCATGTCCCCCCATTGGAATTGGCCTAGCGAGTCCACACCAGTTGCCATGTCTGAGCAAAGCTGTAGATCACGCGGCAATACTTCCAGTTCATGCATCGTGAGATCCGATACTAACACCACTCTATGTGGTTCCACACGCACAATCAAACCTGTGTCTCCTTCGTACCGACCAGCTAATACTTTAACGTGGTCACCTTGTTTGAAATACTTCCGTAATTCGTTAGGTTTGAAAACCAGGGGATCTTTTAAAGCGTCGTGTTTAGGCATGACTGTAATCATAGATCCATCAATAGCAATGATCCTTGCTTGCAAGTTGGCTAAGTCACCAGAGCAAACTTCTACGTTATCACCCATGGAAAACGAATGCAAGCTAGTTGGGTCATCTTTGGCAGGGGCTGCTAGTTCTATATCTATTCCTTCTGGCTGTTCCTCGAACCGTTCCAGTTCTGTAAGCGTTGGCTTCACACCTTCCGCTAAAATAGCGGACATGGTAAAGTTTTTGTATAAGAATCCCTTTCGGGAGTATCTGTTGCCCTCGAATATTAAGAAGTCACCATCGGACGTGACTTCTCCACCAATAGCTCTGATAGCTTCAGGATCGAAGGGTTTCGCGGCTGGACGACGCTTCTTCTTCCTCTTAGCAGCCTCACTCTCACTTTGAACAGTTCTTAAAGCTCCTCTCAGTCTTGTATAGTCTATTCTAGGAAGCAACTTAAGATGTACTTGATTTTGAGCAAGATCTACGTAGTCTACCTGCGCAATATCATCTTTGTACAGACCTCTCTTTAGCCTGACCCATTGCTTTGGTTTCAACCCTGACTGTTCTTTTACTACTCTCAGGACATCTGTCATTTCTTTGATCGGCACCATGTCCTGCTTCCAAATACCCATACGCAAAGTTCCAACATTATTAATAATGTTTTTAACATGAGTTTGTTTGTATGCTTCAATGTAGATATAACCTTTGACACCCTCAGGGGCTACTACTGACTTAATCTGGAATGGTTCTTCGGAGAATTGGTAGGCAATAAATTTTCTCATAAGGAGTAATACTGTGGCCTTTTCTTCACCTATCCTACATTTGACCATCCATAGATTGGGGTCTTTGATACCTGGTAGAAGAGTTTGCTGTGTGATTTCATCTGACATCTCCTCGCCACCCTCGCCAAAGTGTCTGAGTGCTGCTGACTCATCGGCATACTTGTTTCTTAAGTATTCTTCAATTTCTTCTTCTTTCTGAGAGTCCCAGAGATTAGTGCCTCTTCTTCGCCCTTCAATTTCTCGAGCAGTGGGTCCAATCTCATCAACTTCATTGCCGACAATACCCATCTCTTGAGCTCCTTCTTCCCATTCATCATCTTCGTCAACTTCATCATCCACCTGAAAGGCAGAAAAGCAAATGGTAAATTTTAGAATAAAAAAGTTATCAAAACTAATATACTTTAGTATTAGGTTATAAGTTTTTATTTATATAGATTATAAACTTATCCCCAAATAGAATGCCTACAACGTGCTACATTTGCTATTTGGTACATAACAAATAAATATAAAATGAATTGAATGATACTTGTATATGACATAAATTATATTATTATTAAAATAAAAAAACTGCAAAAGTAAGTCTTACCTCAGCTTCATCAATAATGAAACCTCCATAGCGGCTGTCCTTCTTGCGCTTCTTTCTCAGTCTTTCTTCTTCTTCATCTTCCTCATATTCCTCAGAGTCCACCAGATCTTCACCCTCTGGCTCTTGTTCATCCTGTAACAATAGTGAAACATAATTATTAGAGTACAGAAAATGAGATTAATGCCAATGATTAATTAATGAGGTTATTATTTTTATTAATTATTTTTAAACATTGCATTCATCTGCAAACAATAAATTATTTGGTACCAAGAAAGCTAAGACTGAAGAGAATTATCTCAAATCTTTTATGTGGTTGTAGAAATTAATATTTTACATTGTGACATAATTAATACAATCATAGCAAATATGATTAAAATCTATTCTACAGTTAGCCTGCGAAATGCTAAATTTCAAATAATTGAAATAATTTGAAATTCATAATATTATGTTGTACTGTCTTAATCCATGCATTAAGGCAGTATAACATAATATCATGGTTTTGATAAACCATTCAGAACTTTTTTTGGTAAGTGTATTACTTGTGATGCACATATCTAACTATTCTTTAAATTGTAATCTACAGAGCATTAGGTATGTAAGAAAATAATTGGGGCATAAATTTATGTATAGTTTCAGTTTCAAATGTTACAGGACTAAGTAAGTACTGCTTCAACGGTGAAGGAAAACATATTTAGGAAACCAGTATGTCTGAGAGTTCTCCATAATGTTCTCAAAGATATGTGAGTACTGCCAATATGCACACTGGGCCAGTGTGGTGGACTAAACCTCCTCACACTGAGAAGAGGCTTGTGCCCAGCAGTGGAACAGTTTACATACAGGGCTGATATTATTATTATTATTATAAGTTAATCATTCTGTCTATCAAGGGTGCCAAACAAACACCAAAGTGATATAATATCTGTATTTAACTTTAGAGATGTATGTAATTTAAAAATACATTTCATGGTACTAAAGTAATTGATTGATTGGCTGCATAACTGAAGACATTGCAATGCTGCAAATACAATTGTCCTTTGCATGCTTGAGATACCACAGTCAGATCAATTGAATTGTGCTATTATAAACACTATTGTATTGATATATAGTAGTCTACAATATATTATACCAATATTATAAAGCTGAAGAACAGTTTGTTTAAATGCACTAATCTTAACTACTAGACTAATTTGAGAACAATTTTATTGAATATGAATCAAATCAAATCAAAAATATGTTCATTCATGTAGGTTGGTGTCAAATTTACACTTATTAATGTGAATTTACAATTATCTGTTGTCATGTGAAGCTAAGCAAAACTGTAGAATCAATGTGAAGATATGTTTGTTTATTGCAGAAGGTTGTACACTTTATAACATTATCCACTGTTTGGGTATAACTAAACTACAGAGAAGGTAAACACACAATAGAAGAAGTGCAGTAAACACACAAACAAGTGCAAGGTGTTTAAATGGTTATCTCTCAACCGCTGTTTTAGCCATGATTAAGGATTCTATTTTGACAAGGACTGAACATAAGATGTGTAATCTACAAATAGATGTACAATATATTTTTATTCAATTTAAAAATATAATCCGTGTACTAGGAATTGTTTCTGTATTGTGGGGGAACTTTAGAAATATTTCAGCAATGGATTTAAGAAAACCCATTTGGTACAGCTACTCCTGTGTGGGTATCAAATCTACAACACTTGATATACACAGACAACCACTGCTTCTCTAAAGTCCCTAAGTATGTAAAAACTCTATTGTTTTATACTACTAAGGTAGATGGTCTGTTTAATGATAAACAGTTCATAATAATATTATTCCATCTTTTACTATAGGTACTAATGGTATCACTTACATGTTGCCGACATTAGAATACCAAATAAAGTTGAGATTAACAGAAAAAAATTTAAGAGGTAGCTATGTGACTCTCCCCCTAACTCAGAAGTCGAAATGTTCACATGTTGCAACAGAGTTCATGTCTTCAATTCTTTCCTTATTCTATTGTGATTTAGATTATAGAAGTTATGTGCAATATTTTATTGTGTTTTATACTATCAATATATAACCAAATTACACATTGATTAGGATCCAATGTCGTCTACAAACAACTAAAAACTGGCAACCACAACCTATAATATCAGTTTTTAGAATGAGGTACCTAATTAATTGAATTTTGTGGTTATATGTCTAAGGAAAGTATTTGTTTTACAAGTGTTTACCTCGACTTCTTCATCCCCTGATGCTTCCTTTGCCTCGTCATCTCTATTACGACTGGCACGACTGGCACGACTGGCCCGACTGGCCCGACTGACGTCGGAGCCTGCCGAACGGCTCCTAGAATAATAACGCTTATCATTACTGTTATCAAACACTAACAATGTTGCACTTTATCATAACCTCGATCGTTGTAACACTTGCCTGGATCGAGATCGAGAACGTGACCTAGACCTGGAGCGAGACCTAGTAGGACTTCGTGAAGGGCTACGACTGCCCGAGCGTGACCGGGAGCCCGAACGGGATCGCACTGATCGATTGGACGCGACGCTCCTCCGTGACCGCCTGGACGCTACGCTACCCGCCTCGGACCCACTCCCAGAGTAATTACTGCCTTCTGAGTCCGACATTGTCACTTCTTACGGGACAAAAATCAATGATTTAGATCCATTAAAAATATTTCAGCGAAAACACACCACCATACGTAGCAAAACGTCACAGACGATATGTGTTGCCACACTAAGATTACAAAATGCTCTACAATAATTTCATAAATAGTTTCAACCCTCAAAAACGCAGTCTATGAAGGCAAAAGGCATACTTAATGAAATGTTAGTGACACGCATATTTGCATTCCTTATTTCCTACTTCATACAGTTTAAGATGCAATACACATAAGTGAATACTATCGAATTTCAGTCGTTTATTTATGTGAAACCATGTTGAGAAAATATTATTTTTCATTGAAATAAACTATTTGTAGTGTAGGTAGATAATATTTTAAAATTTAAAACGTGTTGTGTTGAATAGTAAATAAAAGTTTAGCGAATAGTGTTATTTTGAAGCATTAAATAAGAGATTTAAATTATTGAATGTTCTAAATAGTTATTTATATTTGAATATGCAGACAGCAAATTTATTAAACTGATGTATATAATTTTTAATTATGTATTTTTAAGATTTGAGGAACTAGATAACAGACAAATAGAAAGAAGTTACATACAAAGAAACAAACATTTGAAATATTTAGAGATCCGCTTCTCATTAATCTACATGTATTCTCTTAAACGTAGTACGTATGAGTACATACTTACCTAGATCATAAGTTCATGCTTTATTTCAGGGAATTACTTTATAGTTGGCAGCATTATTACGTAAATACTTTTTATCTTAGGCGATAAACACACGGCACCGCGCACCGCTGCGGTAGGCGGTGAAGCGGATCTAATGTCGCATTGGCCTTTATTAAATCCGTTGATGCCTAACACACGCATACCGCCTGACCGCGCGGTCGAGCGGTGCTCTTTCGCTATACCGCCACCGCCTTCCGCGGTGTGCGCGGTGCGGTGTGATAATCGCCTTACGACAATCTATAAACCAAAGGCGGTTAACTGCATTATTTCACGATCAGCAATGAGAAAGCAACTTACTAACAAGCAATAAGTAAACTAGGAATCACCTATTTTTTACCTATTAAAGGCCCAAGTCAAGAAAAAGAATATTAATTACAATTTACTCGCCTAATCCCTCTACATTCTTTAACTATAGCAACCGTAGTCTAATTTGTCTATGACTTGACTGGTTTCGTAAAAAAAATGAATATTGTCTATTGATTCGTCGTTTGCCCCACCGACAATTGAGACTTTTCAATAAATTAATCGCTAATTTAACATAAACTGTGTGAAAATCTTACCAGAAATAATATACATGCTAGTCGACATTTCCGTATACGTTATACTTTTGGAATAATAAATATTTGCGAGATATAAGGAGAAGATCATTCAGAAGATCTTTGCTCGGGCTCGGATCTCTAGCTTTCGATCGGATTTTCGCACGTCCCACAATAAACAATCGTTAGGTTTTGTAGTGGTGCTGCTGCTGCATCGTGAATCGATCGGTCAGTGTTGGTGCCGGTGTACGGTGCAGTGTGTGGTGCAGTGCAGTGGTCGCGATGTATCTGTGAGGACGACAGCGGTGACCGAAGGGATCCGTAGCTGGTGGTGTCATGCTGGAGACGCGGTCAGCGCGCGCCGCAGAATCGGTGTGGGCGAACAAGCCGCTGCCGGCGCCTCACGCCATGGCCAACACGAGGCACGGGAAAAACGCCCAGGTATACCTTCACTTGACACCCACTGACGAACATAATCATCAGTTGACTGTTATTAATCATAATTTGGCATATCCTGTTTTATGCTCTGGTTAGAATTAAAAATAAAAATGGGTTGCTGATGATTGTTTTCTTTTTTTTTGTATATATGATTACCTATCAAATTATCTATCAACATTGTAGTAATAATTGTGATTTTATGTGATCAGTCCTGTGTGTAAGTAATTAACTAGCAGCTGTTTAAATTAACTTATGTGGAATTTGATGAGCTAAAGACTTTTTAACGAGCAGTGTGGCATGCATTATGTATAACATTCCTAGCACTTTCACTAGATTTTTTAATCTATGTTTAGATAATCATCACAATGAATGTGGTATAAACATCTTTTTGCATACAATTATAACTTCATAATGAGCAGCATTGCTTACAACGTTTCTATAGTTAACAGTTTTGTAATAATATTATCTAATATAAAACTTATGTAACTAAGTTAAAGAAAGAAAGAAAGATATTTATTCGTCAAGAATATGGTACATTAGATATTTACATCAAGTAACAGCCCGACATATTCGCCTATAACAGGCATGCGAATATTTGCTTAAGACTAGTAGTAGACTAAATATAATTTACATAAGGTGATAGTGTATGTGATTCAGTTGGAAACATTTCAATGCTTTTTTTTATAGTATATTTTGTAGATTATTCGGTAATATGAATTATTAATATTGCTCAACATATTTTATTAACAGTTTTGTATGTAAATAATCTTATCTTTTTTGTCATCTAAATCAAACGCTTGTATTCTATTTAGAACTTATCAGAATAGATTACATTCAGTTCATACTAATTTCTAATTTATAATAACCAAGGACATTGAAGCTAAGACTGGCTTTGCATTGAAAAGTAGAACCAATAATGGATTACTTCATTAATAATTGTCATGGATATGTTAAAGGGAGAAAAGATATTGTTTATGGCAGAATGATATCCATCTTAATAGGAATAGAGAAATATTTATATTATAATACAATTGCATTAAAAATATTCTGAGTCACAAGGTAAACTAGATGAGAAAAGTACTGGCTTACTACATGGTCAGGCATTACTTTCTATCACCTCTGTATAATCATAGGCAGTTGTTTATCTATTGAGATGCAGTAGCACACAGGCGGCCAGACACAGATTTTCAATGATGTCTGGTATTTCATGTATTGACATGTTAATTTGAAATATAGTCATATGTATAAACTTTAGTTACATGATTAGCGTTACATTTTTATTCTGACCAATTGGAAGCACATTCCTATCAGCAATGGTTTCATATTACATCCATCTGTTGAATAAAAAAGACAGTATAAATACCCCTAAATCATCTCTTATAATGATTTGAGCATGCAGCCCAATATTAAAGAAATTTAAGTCTCAAATATAATTATATTTATTCTTTATTTGTCTATTTTAGATGCCTTTAGCTCCGACAATGATCATCATCTAAATGAAACATGAATATTGCTTAGAAAAACCAGTAACATCATTAATTAGCATACTTATAAATGATTCTAGAGCTAGCCTCTGCTAATCGGATAAAAGATTTTATAATAGTAAATTGTATGTTCAATAAGAATGTGAAATGAATACAGAATAAAAACTTAAAAAATATTATTTATCATATTATTGCATGAATGAAATTAAGGCCTTAATAATATTATTATTACTATATCTCCTCCAATGATAAAATACATAAAAATGTTCTAACACTGATCAAACTGATGAAAAAAATGATCAATAATAATTAGCATATGGTCCAAATGAACATTTACTCAATGAATATTGTCATGAATTGTTGAGGTATTGGCAATAATTAAAATTATGTGTCATACAATTATTATAAACAGGAAAATTTGTGTATCAACTCATATGATGACTTATATTGTCTGTTCTGTCTGTGTATCTGGGATGTATAACATACTTAATATAGTATTGCATACCATTAAATTAAAAGAGCAGCAACCAAAGTAAAAATACTGTTTATTAGATTTTTTAATAAGCAGTATTTTTAACAAAATTTGTAATTGCCTATTGCAACTCTGGCTACAATTGTGTGGGATTAAGTGACTATGAATCTTCAGAAAGATTTTGACAGAGTATTAAAAGAGCCTATATAGTTACAGTAAGCAATAGTTTGTCACGAAATTCCACCTTGACACATACATACATACATAGTTTATATTGACTGTGACTTCTTTGGTTAGAAAGTCTTGACTTATTATTATGGTACATATATTTCAAAATGTTTGGTATGTAATAGCAATATAGCTATCAACAATTACCTGTTACTTGTTTTCTTCCAAGCTAATGTTACGGATGTACATGAATTTTGTATCATCATATATAACATTAAGACTATCTGCAATCAACAAAATAATTAATGTACCTAGTTAATAATTTAAATAAACCATCAAAAACTATCTTTTTGTATGTAGCAAACTGCTGCTTATTAAAAAGAAGAAATAACAAAACAACATAATATTTATTTGAGTATATAGAAATAAAGTCTATTTTATTGTGTGTTAGTACACATGATGTTACATACAGTATATAATTTCTTAACATATTGCAATCTATTTTTACCCCAAACCACACAACTGACATCATCTTTAGTTACAGAGTTTTATGTGAATTCTTGGAATTTATAATGCCTATAACTAATAAACATTAACCTGGTACAGAATCTTTTAAAATTTAATTGTCAAAGCATCATTTGCACTATGTATTACAATACAAAATTCTGCACCTATAAATATATAGACAAAGGCTAAAAATATTCTATAGCAGATTATTGAAAGAATGTTAAGCTAAACTACTTATCTCAGAATGATTTCATGAATATTACTTAACTCAATCAAAGACAACTTATAGATACAACAAAAGATTTGTGTTAAGTGCATATATCTCTATATTACATAAGCTGAAGCAATTTAAATTATTCAAGTCAATGTATAAGTTCAAAAAGAAGGTTGGCTTACAAGACTAGATTGCTATAGAAGAATGTACCTAATAAAAGAATATATGCAGTGATAAAAAGTTAAAGTATATAGAACATTTTTTGTAAGACCATTGTTAGGCATTGTAGCTTTAAATGTTGCAGAGTGAAGCCACAATACTTTTATATAAATACAAGTATTCACAGAATTAATTACAAATAATTACCAACTGTGGTTTGGAGTGTAGTTACTAACTATTTCCAGATAAGTTAGATCTGTAAAATGATTTGGGACAAAATTATATCTATTAGCTAGGTAAACAATGCTGTGTTGCATTTTCCTTTCATACAAATTGTGACTATATTGTGATTCATTTATTTATTGAGGCATGTAGAGTAGTCATAGCAGGACGATTTACTATAGTCATTAAAAATACCAATGAATGAAGCAAGAGTGCTATGCCAGAATCATAGCAAATAGTAATCTATACTTGCCGCCTACTCCACCGAAAAACTGGCGTGAGTGACAATACTAACCTTTTAAGTTTAATGAGAAAGTAAATACAGGAACACTCTCGCATTTTAGGGATGTCTTCATACTAGCGTTTCTCTCTCTCTATCTCTTGCAAGGCACACGTCTCGTTGACGCTTGCGAGTTGCGTTAGCGTTGTGCGCATGATCGCTTTAACGTCTTGCTAATTAAATGTGGAAACCATTTCCAAGAAACTCTAGGAAGAAGTGGTATGAGGCTACGTTTGTGCATGTAGTAGAGTTACAACGCGGCGTACAAGTGCTAATCGCACGCGATGTTGCGTCGCGTATACGTCATTGTC
Source organism: Catocala sponsa (assembly GCA_963564715.1). Taxonomy (NCBI): domain Eukaryota; kingdom Metazoa; phylum Arthropoda; class Insecta; order Lepidoptera; family Erebidae; genus Catocala; species Catocala sponsa. The sequence continues at coordinate 9,049,743 of OY751331.1, forward strand.
AAACACCTACGCTAGAGAAACTATTGTGAAGGAGATCTCTTAGTAAATTTTCCGCCTTACATGTATGTGTCAACATGTTGTTGTTATATTCTCGTTTTCTGAGAAGAAAGGTCGAGATTATCATGTTCTTAAGGAAGCATTATGCTGTCAGAAGTGTCTTGCGCTGTTGTTAGTCCTGCGATCTTTCTTCCATGGTCAGCAGTGCACGTATAAAAACCGTGGTAATGATATGCAAGCATACTTAGTTATAATAATTACTTACCATCACGCCGGTTGTATGCTAGTTTGTCGCCTTAGGGCTCGTACACATAAACACGATGCGACATCGCATCATGCTACGACGAAAAAATAAGTATAGTAGTTATTTATTATTACGCCGCGTCGTAGCACGATGCGACGTCGTATCATGTTTTATGCGTACGAGCAAGGTTATCTAATGGGGACTGTTGTAGTTTCCATCAACATGCTACGTACCTTTTCAGAACGAGCTGATCTGAGAGTATTGTAGATCTAGTGACGTAAGCAATATAGACCCAATATTGTTGATTATATCTACGATTCTGTATGTTACTGAATCGTAGATATAATGAAAATAACATACATATTGTATGATTTATGTTAAGCTTAACGAACGAAAACGCTCACTGGCTAAAGAAAATCGTCCACAGCATGTTTGGCCGGAGATGACTGTCCTAACTCAAGTTTGATTTATTTCGCATTGTGGCATATTTTGATTTATCACACAACGGTAAAGCAAAACAGAACATGGCATGCATGCAAAACGCATGAACAACTTTTAAATGCCTTTTAAAAGAATTACTCATATATACATAACTCACATTGCTATTTTGAAGTCTAGTATTACAATAGCTCTATCATATAAAAAGGTTGTTTTCAGGCACATTAATTTCAAAATACTCGATTGATCAGACTCGATTTAAACGTTGTTTAAATCGGCTGTGAACCATAAAGAGAAATTTATTATAGAAGTAAACTCAAAACTACGAAAGCCCTGAAACCGACGCTCAGTAGAACAAATAGGAATACAAGATCCTCCTTCGATTTGCGAGAAGTGGTAAGAAGCCTCTAAAGCTAATTAGAGGCTTCATACGTACTACTTCACTATCACTATCACTACATATTAAGGTGGGTCCACATTAGTGACATTTCGCCGAACCGAACACCGTGACATCGCCGCGGACTTGTTACGGATAGTGTGGACGGATGGAGGTTTGCATTGGATTGGATTCCGGTGCTAGCTCTGACACGGTCGAACTAGCGCTGAATGCCATTTTGCAACCTTACCCAACGCAGTGATGTCGTCTCCTTCTCTGTCGAGAAGAATTAGCCGAAATAAATATAAACTTGGCTCGTGCAAGCGCATCATTTGTTTTACTTTGTGCTTTAAAAAAGAAGAGGGGGAAGAAAAGGAGATGGTGGGAAACTGAACTTTGCAGAAACAGCAATATTTGTGGTGGAAATTAAGAATTGGTGTGAAATGGAGAGATATTTCGAGAATTATTAATACAAAAAATTTGTGCGGATGTCGTCGTCAACAGACTTTGAAACTTTTCTGAATTTGATTGGTCCAACAATAAAAAAAACGTATAAATACTTAAATTAATTACTTATCGACACAACCATCTACCTTCAAAAACGTTGTTGCAATGATTTCTCGGAGAGGAGCGGGGGAGCGGGTGTTTTCTTGTGACGATATGCATTTGCCCGATCCATCAATTCCGTGTAGGTACCAGCGCGATGACACGCGGGCTTGTACGCGTGAAAAAAATGGCAGTGTGGACGTCTCACGCAAACCGAGACAGAACCGGACGTCCTTTGAAAAAGACCGACTTTGGATGTATCGGCCCGTGACCCGTGTCATTTGACCGTGATAAAACCAAAACACCGTCCACATTTGTGACTGGCAGTATGTACAATGTTCAGGCATACTTTTTGATTGAAATATTTTGTATGGGAGTATGAGACGGATAAATGATCGTAACATTTGTACGCGTAACAAATCCCGTCCACACTATCCGTACAGACACCCGACTTCGTCACGGTCACGGCGAAATATCACTAATGTGGACCCACCTTTATAAAACAAAGTCACCCGTCGCGTTTGTCTGTTTCTTCGCGATAAACTCAAAAACTATTAAACGGATTTGCATACAGTTTCACCAATGGACAGAATGATTCATGAGGAAGGTTTAGGTGTATAATTTGTTAAGGTTTTGTACTACCCATGCGAAGCGGGGGCGGTTCGCTAGTAGTAAACTAATAGAGGTATGATTACTTCACTTTGTAAGTCTTGAAAAGTTGATCAGAAGCGCATTATGAAATGTTTTTGTAACATCGGGGAGTGGCTATCTGACTTCGGCGTTGATCATTTCTTTGAATTTCTTTCTGCCACTATCCCATTGGCGAAACCTTTTGTATTGCTTGAGCCTTGCAGCTATAACTGTATCCTGTATCCGACCAAATTTGCGTCTACACTGAGGAATACGATAGGTATTCTCGGGAATACCTATCGTATTCTTCCTTTTGTGATAGTTAGCGGATTGGTTTTGTATCTATGGTACTGCACATCTGTATTGCCAAAATAACATCGTTCACATGAGTGTTCTACCAGTGGTCTACCATCAATAGCAGTGTTATAACTACTAACATTGAAGTTAAATTAAGGTGTTGATACCTACCTACTTTAAATAATTTCACCGCGGCGATTTATTTTGTTTTAACAAACTTAATTTTAGTGTGTCACTTTCGCATTAAGACAAAAGGTACTTGATGATCGATTTTAAGCTAAGTGTGCCATGTATAGAGATTAATTAGATAAAAATAAAATACTCGTATTTAGGTTACAGTTCATCAGGCAATGTTCGCATGATCTGGGTCTAGGTTATCAAGTAAACAATAATTTTCCAGCATCGAATTGTTTTTACACTAAGTAACCTGTATAGGTTTTTATATGCAGATGTAATAGACCTCTGCCGGACCCTAGGGAATATACAGATTGGAGTAATATACGTGTATTTTTACCCAAACAAAAAACTATTGTCCAGAAATAAATCTATTTCTATAACCTCAGTTCCAACTGAATCAATTTTCCATAGGTACACCGTAATTGTCATAAAGAACAATTTCCTTATTAATTATGGACATCGGGTCGCAGGCGCTTTAAATTTTTATATGGATATACCTTTGTTTCGATCGAAAAATACAGACGGTGGTGACAATACCTTTGTTTTCCTGGCATTTCGATCGAAATGTACAGACGGTGGTGATAGCTCCACGTTGTTCTTATATGTGAAGAGGTGATGAAAGCGTGATCATTAAACGGTACAAAAATAGTTTAGTTTGTCCATCGATGTTTCGATATAGTTAAGCTGACAGGTATTCATATTCCGTGTAAGAACGAAAGAAGATCTATTTTTACTATAAAATGTTGGTATAGGTTTTATCTTTTTAGTGCAATAAACAGTAATAGTATTACATGTATAAAGTACCTACGCTTTAGCGATAAACTTGCGGTCTGACATTTGTGAAGTAAATAACTGTATGTTAAATCCCTGTTGTGGTGATAGGTATTTAAATGATAATATTGGCCCTGTTAGTCAACTGTCCTAGTGTCAGATATAACTCTCCAGTCAGATCTAAAACGAAAGGTAAAGTTTAAGTTTACGACGAAATTTATACAACTTTGTGAATATTATGGAGGACTCAGAGGTGTAGGTTACCTTACGATCGTTTCCGTTCACCGTTAATGCAAACTTTTTATATTTAGATAACTTTTAACAGTCAAAGTTCATTGCCTTTTACTTGACTTTGACTTCGGTTTTAAGATTGGAAAAACGGTATATTCAGTTGGCTTGCACTGCATCTCTCAGTTTCGTATCTAACAGAATATTTATGGATGTTTCAGGACGACGTATGCTACGTGGTAGCTAAATACGACTACGCGGCGCAGGGGGCCCAGGAGCTAGATCTTCGCAAGAATGAGCGGTACCTATTGCTCGATGACTCGAAGCACTGGTGGCGCGTGCAGAACGCCCGAAGCCAATCCGGTTACGTGCCCAGTAACTATGTCAAGAAAGAGAAACCTTCGCTTTTCGACAGGTGAGCGCGACTATGAGCTATTGTTTTTTAGATTAATGTTTAGAGGTAAGGCCGTATTTGTAATTTTTTGACCTTTGGATATTAAGGCCCTTGTGTCCAACGGTCGACGGTTAGCAAGGAACGAGTTGAGAATTATGTAAAATTACTATGAGTTTGGAAACGATAAGTAGAGTGCGTATGGAAGATAGTTTTGTCGTTGGACTGCTAGTGAGTGTGTCATCATCTGCTCTGGCACTTCTTTGAGATTTGCACCAAGCGAGTATAGAGTAATGGAGATAGTTCTATGAATGCAACTGCTGTGCGTGAAGTCGCGGGTACAATTCCCGGGTCGGATAAAGTGTTCTTGGGTTTTTCAGTCAACAAATTTTCGTTGGCAGCACGGAGTCTGGAAATATGCCTGTTGGATGGCTGTAGGTTTATCTATATGTGGCATCTACATAATAGGGGCCTCTTGATTTCCCCTTAGGGAATATAGCCTTGAGGCTGTGTGTATATTTTTACACCTTTTGGTCGTTTTTTAATAGTCGATCCCAAGTAGATTACTCGCCGGTGGTATAGGGACGTGTGTCTTAAATTGAAAAAGGGCCTCCGGTAACTAGTTGTCCGCCGGCGGCAAAACTCTACTACTTACTCCATTAATAAGATTAGGTATCACTGATTAGAGAAATCGACTTATGAATCTCGAACTTTAACCACTAATACAACATCATTTTTGGATTGAGTGCCAAAGTTTGAACAATCCGTTATGTAATCTTGATTTATGCCTAAATTATCTAATAATTCTAAAGCGTTGACTATTAGTTGACAAACTGGGCGATTTAGAAGCTCGCTATCACTAAGTTGTTTATCAATTCAACGTATGATTTAATTCACAAAAATCTCACTTTCATACAAATAGATACTCTCTCTATGAGCACTTTTAGTGTACAGTTTACTGAGAGTTTAAAAGAGTGAGATTAAAACCCCCAAAAATATATAAAATTTGTAGATACAGACTCCGAAACAACTTATATCTACATAATTACATGAATATTCATAACAACAGACCAATGACTTTAAGTGCATTACAAAGAATTCGTTATTATTATTTACACATGGTCACCCATCTAGATCATGACCATGGACAGCATTGCTTAACTGCGCCAATTGATGCGTTATCGCCATTGCGCCACTACTTTAATATATAATACAAAATTATAAAATCTTGGCAAACATGCACTATTTGCTACAACCCACTGCAATATGGTCGCAGTACGCGATCGTCGATATAGGAGCCCGCCTTTACAGATTAACATTCAGAGCGAGGCTTAAGCTTCCTTGAATAGCGGCATCGTGATTTCTGTATACCTAGTATTCATTCTCTATGTGCGTACCTATTCTAGCTATGTCAGCACCTCACAACTTCGAATTGAAGAGGAAAAGGGGCTTTGTTTCTCGAGTGATTAATAACTCTGTATGTCACTGGATAGTTGCGTCAATCTAACACCTTGTTCGTTTTTGTACTCTTTGGTAATATTATGGTAATTAATTAAAACCAAAGCTGTGCTCATATAAATACCACCTTATACATTTAAAAGCGCTAATCTAGGCACTGCGTCGCCCCAATTTTTTTTTAAGTTAGGCTTATTGTATGTGTAACGCGAGTGATACTACGAGACATTTGTATGATATATAGATTTGAGTATTTATATTCTCGGATGGCGAAGATATGTTACAACTCGCATAATAAGAGGCGAGCTCCTTGCCGTCTACAAGTCTCATTTTCACACTTCATGCTGCACACAAAGCATTTAAAAGTTCCTGCCCTCCAGCCTACCAGCCCAGTCATTTAGAAACGGCTACAAACAGACGCATACTGAAGTTATAGGACCAATAAATAAGCTGGTACCCTAGTAATAGATAACATTACATTTTAGATTACAACGTGACAAATAGCTATTAAAAAAATTACTTGACAGTCGAACGATCTGGCTACTAGGCTATCGCTGTATTCCTTTGAATTGAATTACTTAGTACTTACTATTTAATTAAAAAGGAATTTAGTTTTGTAATAATGGTCGGTTGACCTCGATTGTGTTAAATGTTACCCTCAAATGTTTTTGATTTCCCGATAGTACGTTCTTATTATTGTGATCGTACATGAAACTTATATTTTAACACAGTTAAGAAACGTACGTCATTATTTGTAGGTACACGTTGTTTTTCTAACTATAACATCATTTAGTTTGGTAATTAATTATTACAGTGGGTCTCGCGGAAACTCATACTGGGATAAAAACATCCTATATCTCTACATAAATATAATATCAGCCCTGTATCTTCCTACTGCTGAGCACTGGTCAGGCCTCGTCTCAATGTGAGAAGGGAACAATAGTAAGATAATATAAGTGAAGTTAATTATGAAGTAAGATAAATATTAAAACGTATCGAGAGCAACTTCTAAAGGGAACTTGCAGATAACTGTAACTAGGTACTAACTTCTTGACTTCTTATTTATAAGAAGTCAAAAAGTTAGTAGTTACGGTGGTACTAACGCCTGAAATTGTAATAAAAGCATCATCACTAAACTGCTTTATGAACTGACACGACAATTTGTTCTGAAGACACATACGACAGCTTGCTAAACGCCTATTCGTGTATCAATATAAATATTAAGATCGTAGCAAGTAGACATCCGTAGACCGGTGGTATTTATGTATAGGTAAGGCCGGTATTTTTTATAAAACAGAAATAGTAACAAAGTGGAATCATATACCGGTAGTAACTTTTGAAATTTATGTTACTTACATTAAAACGTTGAACTTACCTACTATCGCCCCTAGGCACGTCACTTCCGTAGTTTTTGCCTATTCCTTAGGGAAACACGCGTGAGGATTTGAGAAACTACAAATGATAGAACAAAGTCGTGCTGGACTGAGCCACCTTTACATAGTAAAAGCCGTTACATAGGCCTTCAGAACAAATATTTGCCACCGATCCACATATTTGCCAAGCAAACTAATGAACTTTGACACTGAAACCACTAAAACATCGTTAACATTTATCAAACAACGTGTTAAGTCTATGTCATGCTAAACAATTTGATCAAATGTATATTTAGGTTAATTGGCTTATTACGTGTATGGTAATTTGGAGCCAGAATATGGAATTGACCAATCGCAAACGCCAATAAATGTTTCCGTTTCATGAAGTTGAATTGGGAAACCACTTGGTTTTTTCCTTTATTAATTTACTTGGCACTAGGGTCGTCACTTCCAAACCTAATTAATATCTTATAACCAATAGCTGGATTATGAGTTTATGACAAATTAGTTTAATTTTTGATAAGTTTTTGTAAAGTTTAGTGTTTGATAAATCTAGTATCGACATAATAATTGGGAGAGATGATTAAACATTGTGTAGTTAAGTACAAGTTTTAAAAGTTTTAAAAGCATTCTGTTATTACTTTAAAGACAAAACAACCAAAAAATTACTTTTCTAAACAACAAAAATCTATGAAATCGTAAAATACATTTATACGATATGGCTGTTTTATATAAGGGGATTATAGATGTGGATTATTTTTACAGCATAGGTATCTGTGTAATTTTAAAGTTAATTACATTGATAAAATAAATATTTTGGATTTGTTTCGTTGTCTATTAGTAGTTCAGACTCATGTTGAATGAATTTCGGACATCCTTGGATCATCATGAAATATACATAACTGGTATTCCTGATCGCCAATGCTAATTTTAAATACATTGCTGCCTAATTTGTTAGACGCAATGATTCATGCTATTCCTTATTAAAATGAAAAATGACATGTTTGTACGTTATTGTTATTAGTGTAAAATAAAAATTTATTAAATTCCAAAGAAATAACAAATATAATATGTAACAGATTCTTTGATATAGTGGAATATGTTTGTGTTAATGCCTACTAGAATCTTGTAAATTGTTTATTACACACCTTTTGCCTTTGGGGACATAGCCAGTCGATATGCTATTTACAAAATTAAAATACCAACCTACCATTATTTTCCATGTCAAATGATTCGTTACTATAATAGCACTCTAAACTTTGTAGGACAATATTTAAGGACGTAAATCGTCTTCATAAAGGCAAATGTAATTTTACTCTCCGAATACACCTAGTAGAAAATCTATAAAATATCTAAAGGTGTGCAATAAGCTCCAATGCAAACATTCATAATGTCGCGCGTCGTTCACCGTTATCACAGTCGATCGTTGTTATATGAAGGTGACATTGATATTACATGTTACAAAAAATGCAAGGTATATTTGTTTTAGGTTTTAGATGTCTCGTGTGTGGAGTTGATAACAGCACGATCTACTTTCGTCCTAGTTCTTGTTTTGCGGCAAAAATAAACGTCAATCCCTTTGATATTAATTTGTTTAGACGTAAGCGCCTGAATATAACTGTCGCGCTTTTAACTCGCGGCAAAGGAATTATAAACGGAATGGAAGAAAAAGATAATTGGTTATAGTTCTGATACATCCTACTATTTATGTTAATCAATTTTGATTAAATTTAGCGTACATCTGTGTAACTACCTAATTTCAAACCTCGGGACGGATAAATATAGTAAAATCTACAAATAATTACTATTACTACGTAAAGACGCAGTACAGACTGGCAGTACTGCAGTGCCGGCGTATTTCGGTAGTCACCGCTCCGTTGAGAACCAAAAATACTTATAGGTTGCATACGTAAAGCATTGTTCATGTCCCGGTTCGATAAGCTCAGCCCTAGGATGGTTAACCCGGTGTTTTCGTAATAGTAGTAGGTAAGCGCTTTAGTAATTAAGTTTCGAGGATGTGGTAAAATAGTAAACTTGTCCTTTGCAACCGATTTTGTGCCTAAGGACTGATGCACCAGGCGGACCCAACGTTGCCAATATGGCAAACATTCTATCAACATTCATATAGTCTCTTGAGAAAACTATACGAAAACTATAGGTAATACATATGACAGGTTACATTAATTATATTTAGTATTTAAACATCAAACAAAATATCACACGTCATTAATGGGTTTCAAGATGCATATTGTCTTGAGTCTATTAATTAGCCTAGCGCCAGTTTTTCTAACTCCCCGCAAATCCTTGACGTGACTTTATGGCCTGAGAAGAACACAGGATATTGATTCATTACTCGTGCGCACTGTCATATCAGCACATGGAACAAAGATGACTATTCTGCTGTTGATAGCATAACATATCCTTAAGGAGCCTGAAAACCTTACTAACCGCAGGAACCAATATTCTGAAGGTTGGAGAATTTCTTAGCCACACTGTTCCATTTTAAGCAAAGTTGTCCTCAAACGAGTTAGTAGATCAGAGGACACAGCGACTACACTCTGTCCTATTTTATTTTTCTCATTCTTATCTTTGTTCTCTTTGTTTATACCTGTGTTCACTGTGTTCATGATTAATTTGTATTGATGGTTCTACGTGAACTTCAAGACGCAAGGTTTCTAGTAGTCCCTAAAAGAATTAGATAAACTGTAAAAAATAATAAACACTTGATATAGATAACAAAAAAAGGATATTTGTACCATCTGGCCATTACATGGTTTGACCGAGTCCCTGGAAACCTAATAGCCAGGATAATGTTATAATTTAAAACATGTGGGAAGCCATACTGTTTGTTTATACCAAGCCAACAATGGAGTTGTTTTTATTATGTAATAATTTATAGTAATTAGGTACACTACCTTATTTATATGAATTGTTTACTCGTCGGTTTAATATTTAAATACTTAAAACTATTTGACGTTTCGGTTGCTTTACAGCAACCAACTGAAAAGCAACCGAAACGACAGCGAAAGTGTTGATATGAATAGTTTAAATAGTGCTTTAACTTTAACTTATTGCGTCTCAGACACAACAGGTTTTTATTTTCTTCTGGCATTTCAAGACTTGACAGGTTAAAAATAATTCGCTGTAAAATCCATATTTTATTTCATTCTGTAACATTAGCGTTAACATTTTTATAATGTAACTATTAGTTTATTTAATAAATAAATACTTTGTTTCAGTATTAAGAAAAAAGTCAAGAAAGGATCCGGCTCGAAGACGCTCCCTTCGAACAGTTCCCCGGTGCGGGGCGGCGGCGGCGCCGGCGGCGAGGCGGGCGCGCGCCGCGTCGAGCCGGCCGACGCGCTCGGCACCGCCGTCGTCAAGTACAATTACCAGGCGCAGCAGCCAGACGAGCTGTCCCTCACTAAGGGCACCAGGATCCTTATACTGGAGAAGAGCAACGACGGCTGGTGGCGGGGACAGTATCAAGGACACACTGGCTGGTCAGTTCAACACCTAATTACTGTATGTGGAACTGCCTCCGTGGTGCAGCGGTTGTTAATGCGACTGCTGTGCATGAGGTCTCGGGTAGGGCCAACAAACAGTTATTTGGTTTCTCTGTTAAGAAATCTCGATAGCAGTCCGGAGATAGGCAGTTGGCGGTGTTGCACATTCCCGTGCCTTTAAAGCAGATGAAGCCATTGCTTCTGCGCCTGATCTCTCTCCGGTCGTGTCGCATTGCAGTCCCATCGGATCATGAGGGTTAGGAAACAGAGAGTGCACTTGTGATTACGCTCACACTTGTACACTATAACATCTTCTGCGCAGATGGCCAGTCCCGTTAAGATTAGTCGCCGTGACCGAAATTCGGTCTGGAGGACATTATTGTATGTGCAAAAAATTGAATAACAATCTGTAGTAATAAAAAAATAATGCGGTTGAGAGGGTTAGTCCCTCAGATTAACCCACCCCAACTATCGCTTCGAACACAAAATATGCGTCGACACGTTCCCCTCAGCACAAGGAATCCTCAGGACAGTTCGGCAACGAATGACCCTCTGAATGAAATCTATACTGACATAAAATCACTCCCGTCTTTTTAGTATCATAATAAAATATTATTTATTAAAAAATAATATACGGGGTACAACATGTACCGCATCACTGACTGAACTAGGGTAATACCTCACTCCCGTGCTAGATATTAACTTGCAGTACAGGTAGTGAGAAGATCGCCATGATAGCACACTGAACTACAAAAGCAATGTATCAGAATTCTAGTGTAGTATATTAAACAACTGTCGCTAAACTCGAGCAGCCTGTTTGTTTGTAGTATGGAATGTCTGCCAATGAAATAACAGTTTATGCCATTACCAGTTACCTATAACAAATGACCATCAACGATAATGACGTTCTTATGTGATATCTAAAACAACCGGTTTTATCAGGTTTCCATCGAATTACACTAGCGAAGAGGGTGACAATGAGGACCCAGTTCACACCTACGCCATGGCGGAAAACGTTCTCGACATTGTGGTCAGTACAACGACTTACTCATATTTTAACGTGATTTTTTGCCTGATTCTTAGTAATACATAATGTTGTTGTACCTACAGGTCGCATTATATTCCTTCACATCGAACAACGAGCAAGAGTTGTCGTTCGAGAAGGGTGATCGACTGGAAATAATCGAGCGACCTCCTTCGGACCCCGAGTGGTACCGCGCGCGCGATTCGCGCGGCCACGTGGGGCTCGTACCCAGGAACTACCTGCAGGAGCTCGCCGACTACCTGACGCAGCCCTATAGGTCAGTCTTATAACAGAGCCATGTTTGTCACCCACGTGGGTTCTGGTCCAATAGCTGATAGTTGTGTGTGCTACAGCGAAGGCGAGGGCGCGCGGGGCGGACCGGCGCCGGGCGGGCCAGCGGCGGCCGTGTCGCTGGCGGGGCGCGCGTGGTACTACGGCGCCATCACGCGCACGCACTGCGACGCGCTGCTCAACCAGCACGGACACGACGGGGACTTCCTCATCAGAGACTCCGAAACGAACGTTAGTATTGTACCCCACATTACAGAAGAAACACTTAGGACTTGTACTCCGGATAGAATTATTCACTGAGAAAGCGCTTAGAATGGTAATGTCCTGGCTTGCTCATAACTCACTCGCCCCTAATCTAAATTTAAAAAAAAAATTACCTTTACGTCCTGCACTATATCTCAACCTAATAAATCTCAATTCACAATTAAAGCTATATTATATTTGCCCTATAGACAATTTCGACTCATGCGACTGTCAATATATTGAACATACAAATAATATAAAATATCTTGGGGTATACCTCGATAGTACCATGACTTGGAGCAAACATCTGGAGATACTCAAATGCCGCACTCGTAAATTTATTTTTACGTTTAAAAGACTTCGAGCCGTACTGGATGCTGGCTCATTGAGGACCGTTTCCTGCGCCTTAGTCCAATCCCTCCTATCATATTGCATCCCCGCATGGGGCGGTACGTTTGCAACGATTCTTCGATTGAAAGAGCCCAGAGAGCAGTTCTAAAGTAATGCTCAAGAAACCTATTTATTTTCCTACGGAGCGCCTGTACGACGAATGCAATATACTATCCCTACGGCAGCTCTGTGTACAGATCCGATATCATGTCACATTAACTTACGATCCTAAAACAATAGAAGGCAAACGCGTGAAAAACAAAATATGTCCTTACACTATCTACAGGAAAGCCATTGCAACACGGCACTATTACGTTCTGGGTCCCCGTTTGTATAACCTGCCCCGTAAAAGTATAAACATAATTATACTCACTGAATACGGCTGACTGTAAAAACTTATTTTTAGTTGGCTCGTGAAACTCTCAAACAGTGACACAGAAAGTCTTATGGAAAAACCGACATAATACACACGCCCAAACATACATAACTCATCAGTCATCAATGTCATCATACATGCATTTGCATGTTTCGTTTAATTTTTCACTTTTGTTATTTTCTTTTTAATTTAATTTTTATTTTATTAGTATTTGTAACAATTCATTACAATACATTAAAATGTAAAATGTACAAACATAACAGGACACACTAGGGGTGGAGACCTGGTGTCCTAATATACAGGTGTAAGCTTAGTTTAGGTACCATTGCACCAGTCTCCCACATTCATTGTACCCATAGACTAAGCTTATGAAATGTAATGTGGCGAGAAATAAATACATTTTATTATTTATTATTATTATTAAAAAATATATCTATAAGATAAAAGTCTCGCTATCTCTCTTCTTTAACCTAATATGAGTGAAACAGCATGCGATTTATCTTTCGGATAACTTTTACTTGTTAGTGGTAGGAGTGGCCGTTATTCTATTTGACTTGATCATATAGGCTCTGTTTTGAAAAAGTATGTACACTTTGTCGGTCTTATACTTGGTTGCCCAATCGAGACCTTATATCGCCAAATTGTCATCATGGTTGAAATTATGTTCCTTACAGTAATATGCTCGTCTTTTAGTATATAGGACCGAAATATAGCTGATGAAATTAGTGTATAATTAAAAAATACTGGGCTATAATGTCCAGTTGCCGCGAGTGAGCAACACAAAACGTAGATGCTGTAATGATTTAAGAGATCGTCTCGCCACTACTACTACGCCGAGTATCCCGGCGGTATCTTACTATACTATCTCAGTCCCCAAACGGGATAAAAAATTGGTTGTCTGTAAAGTCGGTTCACGGACGATAGTTTAACGTGACAACGATCGTGCCTTTCGCTCGCTCGTGTAGTGCTCTCGCTCCGATCGTAACGTTACAATGAGCGTAACGGGACAATGAGCGTAACGGGACAATGAGTCATCCCTTTTTGTGCGTGCAGCCGGCGTTCATCGATTTATTAGACGTTGTCACGTCAAAATTTGTGTGATCAACAAATACATAGTTGTTCCGAGTCCTGGGTGTTCTTTGTGTCCGTTGTTTCAAAGTCCTCCAGAAGGTTATTTCCAGTGTGGGAGCTGTTTTTAAAAGATAATATGTTTACAGGTGGGTGACTACTCCGTATCGCTGAAGGCGCCGGGCCGCAACAAGCACTTCCGCGTGCACGTGGAGGGCTCGCTGTACTGCATCGGCCAGCGCAAGTTCCCCACACTGGAGCAGCTGGTGGCGCACTACCAGCGCGCACCCATCTACACCAACAAGCAGGGCGAGAAGCTTTACCTCGTGCGGCCGCTGCCCCGCCCCGCCTGCTGAGCCCCTCCCACACACTCCCCCCCACCACCTCATGCACACGCGCCGTGGACGAGTTTACTAACTCTGTGTCGTCTAACTTACTTTGTAATAGGTACAAACGTGATACATTTTAAATAAGTTTCAAATCGCGCTTTAACGTGACAATGTCTCGCAGCACTGTCGATACAGACACTTCCGCCGTGTATTAGCGAGAGAAATAACTATTGCCTATATATGAGACAGGCGGACATTGTCACTCCTAAAAAGCTGACATAGACAACACATTCACCCTTTTTTATAAATATACAGTCGAGGTTCCTATTTGCCTTACGGATGCGGTATCGAGAGTACGGCCGTACAATAACACTTCTTTAGCTGTCAGAGCTAAATGGAGGGACGGAACGATCACGACGCGTGCAGCGGTGGCGTTTAGTAGCACTTTTATTTTTAGTCGATAACTGTATTTGCGTACCTGCATGCAATGAATCGAACTAATGTAATCGTCACCGCTCCAAGTGTTCTGTGTTTGAAAATAACCGTTTCAGTTCCGCTTTTAGTTACAAGGTATCATAAAACATAAAAATAGTATATTATCGCGTATTGTCAGCGATCAAACATGGCGGCTTTAAAACTCAATTAACGACTTAACTTAGATTTAGTAAACTTATTCACTGGAGTCCTTTAATACCTTATTATGTTGACGATCATAGTAATGAACTAACTATCGAGTTAGCCCGTATATCCTTTAGTACCGTTCTACCCCTTTGGTATTATTCTATAACGAAACGAAAGTTTTGTGCTTCCGATTTGTATGCATTGTCAATTTTATACGAAATTTGTATTCATTCCAGTTATACTCGAATTTGGCCGTTGACCGAGGGTTTTGAAAATACTAAATACTACGGAACGTTTCAGTGTCAAGTAAACTATTCAAGTATTATCATGGCGTCTCTTTCTTTATAGAGTTAATAGAAAAGGTCGGCATGACATTTACTCTGATACAGTGAAACAAGCTCGTAATCGATTGTCGAACTGAGCAGATTAAAAATATTTATCGATTCGCATATAGTACAATATCACCCTTTGGAAATCTGTTCGGTGTGAGACTACCTTTATACCGTAACATATAAGGTCCTCTCAAAAAGCCTGCTGGAACTGTAAGGGGATATTCTCAATATGTGTCTACAGGGCACTAATAAAAATATAAAAACTAAGAACTAATATTGCTTTCGTCGCCGATGTAGTCGAGTTTCTTGATTTCTAAGGCGAGAAAATATGCAATAAATATTTGTTTTTATAATATAGTCGATTTAAAAATGGTGGGCAGGATGTTTGAGAGGACCCAATATAGCGTTGACGCAACGCTTAAACAACAATAACAAAACCAAAAATTGGCTTCTTTATCTCTATTAGTGATTAATAACATTTTATATCATATTATTTTTAGATAAGTTAAATAGTGTAATTTTATGAGTTATAGATAAACTGTGTTTTACGTATATAAAGGAAACTTTGCGTCAGTGAGTATTAACGCGAACATTTAGTCCATTTACACATCTGGCATATGAAACCGGTTGGCAATGCGTAGACAACCTGTCTGATTAGTTGTAGTTGCGTTGCAAACCAGTTTTATGCCTTATGTGAGAAAGACTTTAGACGCTTCGGTTATGTGATCTTGAACTAAATATACACATGAATGCATATATACGTTGTGATGTTTGGCTAAGTAAGATATAATGTAAGTCATGATCAGGGAAAATCGTGGAATGTAAATGGATTGTGTAAGTGAGTGGGAATTTTGTACGTTTTTCTAATGAGGGGCCCAGGTGGGACTGACAATGGTTTGTAACAGATTAGTGTAATATACAACCACAACATCACAGAAAATGACTTTTGCATGTGGTGAGATGATCAGTTATTCGCGAACCTTCACCTTTGGTGCTTCATTGTTCATTACTGTTATTCCAGTTTATTATTCAGATCGAATTATGAATCACGACGATAATGATAACTTAATTGAGAGTAGCCGGCTCCGGCGAACTTCTACTTATTTTCCTTTCAGTTTTATGAATCGAAAATCTTCATACCTACTTATGATATAAAACATATTTGGAGTGATTATTTTTCAGGTATTATGATTTTGTAAAGTATTTCGAAATGACTGTTAGTCACTTTACCTTATTCCGCATTTACTAAAAAAACATTCCGAACACCAAAACAGGCTTTTATCATAATCAAAATCATAAGTGCTTCCTTCAAAGATAGCATTGTCAATTCCAACTGTAGGGAGCCCTAGATTCACATACATAGTAGCTAGGTGTTAGCTACGTTAGTATCGTGAAGGCACCAACCACATAAGTCTGACTAGTGAATTTCGCGTAGTCAAATATTTCGATCATTACCAAAATATTCCTACGTTTTAGTCTTTTGACAACGAATTAGATAACACTTGGGTGATACGGCACGAGTTTAAACTTACATTTGCAACTTTAATCATATCGTCCTGATAAAAAATAAGATGCAAGTTTTGTTAGATAATTATTTGCTAGAGCAAATAATGCAATAGATGCAGACTTTAAAAGTGTGCAGTTTTCGGCTATTTCCTAACTTTCGAGGTCGCCCGCGATATAGTCGCGCGCGGCCTATGATAGTTTTTAAATGTCCTGAAACAAAAATAGGAATTTATATAGATAGTATAAAATTATGTGTCTTAACTTTACCATATTGCAAGATGTGGACGGAAAAACATTGCGAGAGCCCAGTAGTGGGACAAAAATGTAGTTTGAACTCTTGTCGTGGGCAGGGAATCTCAAAGGGTTGATTTCCACTGAGGTGACAATCGCTAGTCAATATTATACGCCGACATCACAAACAGCTTCCGCTTTTATGTATTCAAATTGTTTTTGTTTGTTTTTTTTTACACCATAGAGCGCACAAAATGCATGAGCCGTTTTAAATTAAGAATTAAAAGAGATTGGTCACATTAGACCTTAGTCACAAATACACCGATATATTTAGCTACGGTAATATAAAGAGTGTTGTTCTGCTTTAAACTCATTTAATTCGCTATATGTGAGCGAGACATTCGATAAATAAAATGTAAAATAGAGGACACTCTTTTTATAGTTTTATGACAATTGGATGTTGTTATGTAGACCAGAACTAGCACCACATGGTTTTGTCTTTGTTTCTGTTCTGCATAACAAACACCAATGAAAAGGTTTAAAAATGTAATTGTTTAAACTATTATGTTAGTGTCATAAGCTTTAAATTAGTAAGCATAATTTTAAGTGGTACACCGGAATACCCAGATAACTTGGCGATAATTTAGTTGTAAAGTGGTGTCAGAGAGTAACTTCGAATTTTAATTATGATTAATTGAAATTAAGGGTTATATTGTATGTATTATATGTGTACGCTCAAACATTTTGTGCGCGCTACCTCAGCAAGTTCAATGCGAACTATGTATAGTGACAACGGCAGCTTATTGTTGTTTTATACATATAAATTATTGTTTATTAATATATAAATTTTGTAGATAACAATATATAAATTTAAATGCGAATCACATTCAACGATTATTTTTAAGTTTCAATTCCTGTAGCGACGTCTGTGCGATGTGTTGTCCAAAATGTTTTTAACACACTCCATTATTGCAAGTATTACAAAATAGCTTTTAAACAGGATCACTTATTTTTGTATGAACTTTATTTTACACATTGACAGTTAATAATGCACCAAGTGTAGAGATTTTTGTATGCGAGCTAGCGTTAAGGATAGGATACAATGTACCACTGTATAATAGATGATTTGAGGATGTTTTCCTTGGTTATAATGTTTCGGAGCGTGTGTGAGCGAATTATTTGCATTTATAATTAATATAGCGTAACGTATAGACTATATAACTCGATTTAGAGATTTTTCTGTTAATAAAATCTCGGTTTATACTTTGTTTAAAAAGTGGACAGTCGTTTTGTAACTGTATTTTCTCATTTTATATGAGTTTCGGTTTCGATTGCATTTTTTATTCGACAACTATAGCTAGTCAAACAGTAACCTGTCGCTACCTAAATCTACTATATGGACAGAAATAAGAATTCCATGATATCTATAATTGAAAATAAAACTACTTCTCTTTTTCAGACAATACGATATAGTACTTTTTTATAACAATATACTTTGAAGAATTGCAAGCATTTATATTTTACTTTAGTATTTAGTAAACAAAAACAACAACTGATATTTAGTAGAGCCAAACTACGTATATTTTTGATAGTAAGCTCTGCTGCTTCGGTTATAACGCTTCTATCAGTTTCTTCTAAGTATTTCAAGATAATAATGTCACATGGGTCATATCAATTTCTGCAAGGTTTAATTATTATACATCTTTTCTTTCCTTCTGTCTTCTTATCTCGTTATAAATATCACCTGGTGTAAGACATTTATATCTTAAGTTAGGTAACATTGCTCTTACAAGCAGCAGTCAATAGAAAGTTAATGTGCGGTACCAGTGGGTTATTTAGTGATGATAGGGTCGCTAAAACTATACTTATAATTATTATAAATGCAAAAGCAACTCTATCTATTGCGGTATAACGACTAAATTTATTTTGATACTATCTGTTATGCATATCTGAGTGTATAATGCTTCAACGTTCATATTACCTATTACTCTTTCGAGTACAAGTACATCTGATTGATCGTCAAGTTAGACCAGCTCAACGAAACTGGCTTACCTCGAGGCGACTGACCCCTAAATACCTATAAATAGCTGGGCAAAGAAATAGTCTACTTAAAAGTAGACGGTATTGGACAGTGTTCAGAATGTCTAGTTATTGTTGTCGGTAGTGTTTGTATATAATTTGTTGCGAACATTCTTCACTCAGTTTGTCGGAAAACATCCTTGAGACCCCGATGTCTCCGCGACGTTGATGACGCACTATAATTAACTACATGTGATACTTTTGAGATATAACTTTTGTCTTGTAATAAACAATTTTTAATACTTAAAGGGACGTCAAACACTAGAATAAGGCTACCAAAGCTGTGTCCAAAGAAAACGCGCGATTTATAATCATTGTGGTGTTTACACATGAAATAGACTTTTTCACAGCTTTGGTTTTCAATAATAAATTGTAATATATACCGTCATAAGGTACAATAAAATTAACAATAAACGACCGAAGTCATATCTCAAAACGCAGTGATCGTAAGTTACTAGATCTTTTTGATGTATTTAATACGTTTTATACTCAATAATGTAATTAGAATTAAATGCGAGGCAAACTCAACGTAGAGATTTATTAGTAAAAAAAAAATAGCAAAATGTATGCCCGCCGCAGGTGATGAAACTTTTACGTTAAACATTATATATTCGTGCATTCTGTATTCGGCTATTCTGTGCGTTTTTTTTAAATCTATATCGACGGAAATGTATGGACCTATATCGACGGAAATGTATGAACTATCTGGTACGAACCGGTGAAGTATATAAGTAATTCAGTAGGCAGTCAAGTTGAGTTCCTACTAAGTAAAAAATTATGTCTGGATATTGCACCAATGAATGTAAGGTACATACATAATAAGGTCCAGTTACATGTGTATGTCGAACATCTCGATAGGCGACTTTTAAAAACATCTTATATTGATAGTCGATCAAAATATCTGTAATACAGTATGGTATCAACATATAATAATGCTGTAAAGAATTTGTGGTTCTAACAATAGTATCAGATATCAATAGTAAGTACATGATATTCTAACAATATTTTCAAGTTGGACTACCGATTAGTTCGGCATCACTAGTTATCAGCAATCTGAGTATGATATGAGAATTCTGCATTCCATAGAATCAATGCCAAGCGTTGCGGTACGATGATTACTATTCATAAAGCTATGAGAATCCTCAGATCTATGGGAAACTTACGCCATTACACTACGCGTGTATTGTGTATCGACTAAAACCTCTGATAGGTACATAACGTCTTCCTTGAACGTCGAGCACTTGAAACTCGCATTTATTGAATGCAAGCACAAAATCAGTAGCGATTGCACGGGACAAAAGATAGACATATTGAATTGTTTACACGAAATTAACGTGAATTTTACAAGAGCGTCTATGATATGTTATATATATCAATCGACGACTAAAAGAATGAATAATGATCGAAACTAGTGCACTAATTTTAACTAGCTTTACATTAAACATTGCCAAACTTAGAAGGAATTAAAGTTGACTTTACATTCCTAAGCTTTTTATAATAACACTAGCGATGATAGCTTACAACATAAGTATTGGGTACTAAAGTACCTCCCTACCACTTCTTCAAAAGTCGACTAACTACATTACTGTATCAAATGTGTTTAATAGTATAACTAGGTATAGATTAAAGAGTGATTCGGTTTTTTATTTTTATATTGCTCAAAGTATATTATTTTATAATTTGTATTTGTGAACTTGTGTTTGTACGTTTTCGTGAATGTATATTATCCGATATAACGAGCCAATGTAAGTGCAGTATGTAATATTTAACAATAATTTATTTATTAATTTGCAATATGTTGTTTTATTAAATACCTTGTCTGGTGCCTCAGAAATATAGGTAGGTAAGTACAGACTCATGCCCTGCCGTAGGTAGTTTAAAAATGCAACAAATGCAAGATCATCACCATCAGGTTTTCAGGGTGTGAGTGATTTGCTTCCCTAAGTGATACGAAATAGAAAATTACATAGTTATGTATGTCGTCGTCGTCACGTCTAAACAAAGACATTTAAAGTATATTAGTTATGGAAGGGACGTAGTGAACAAACACGTTATCCGTAAAGACGTTAAAAATACACAAATTTTTCTGCGTCTATAGCACTAGTAGGTAACTACCAGGCATATTTCGCTAGTCATGGTTCTTACGTAATAGTTTACCGCGCACGATGTCACACTCCGTGCTGCTGAAGAGAATTTCTTGACAATACAACCCAGTAATATTTGGCCCGGACGTCGAACTGCAGACATAATACACAGCATTCACATTCAATACTGCTGTATAACCGATGTACCTATTATGGAATTATTTATCGGCATTCGCGTGTAATATTTGTGAGACATGAAAGGAGGTGGAGACCTTTATGGCCGTAGAGACCGCTAAAACCGGCACTGCAATACTATAAATTACTTTTATCGCATCGAAATGGTTACAGAGCGAACAGAATTCAATAAAATATGTTACCTTAAAATATATTCGCAATATTATTGTCACGCAAACAGCTCGTTAGTTACCAAAACTGAGCATCATAGTTACACGATACAGCTATTGATTACACAAAGCTTACAAATCAAAACAAGATCACGAGTTCAACGGTTGCTTGTTCTAATAACAATTAATATCTTTATCAATTATAATGTTATCGCGGAGAGATAAACTACTGATCCAGCCGTGGGAGGATCGCAGATTCAAAGATCATCGTACAAAAGTAAGTGCAAAGTACGCTTTGTGATATCGAAACCATATTATGCATGCATGTGTAATCGTAAATTATCATGTATAGTAACATAAAATGTGTTTATTTTATTTTAATTTCTTTGGGATAACAAACAATTGTGTAATAAAGCTTAATACTACTACATGGATCTTATAGCAATTTATGTACCTAATTAATTACACAACCAGCACCATTATCCACAAAATAATACAAAGTACAAGTAATTACGTGCAAGCAACCTTAGCAAACATTACACATTTTTCTTTTTTATGAAATTTACAACAGATTTTGAGTTTCAAAAATATGTTTTGCGTGTTTGATATCAAACTAAAGTTATTCATGAATATTAATTACCATATTGTATAAGATACATTTCTTAAATTGTGCAGGTGACAAAGCGAATACCTATATCAGTTTCGGTAAAATTATCGTTATAACTTTTCATTAACAGCCGTAAAGGAGCTCTTTCACCAGCGTTGGTTATGTAAAACTTAGGAGCAAATCCTAACTTCCTAAATAATATTATAAAAGCGAAAATGAGTTTGTTTGTTACATTTTCACGCCTAAACTACTGAACCGATCATCCTGAAATTTTGCATATACGTTGTCAGGTGTACAGAAACGGATATGCTACCTTTCATCCCGAAAAAAATTAATGTTCCCGAGAAAAACAACAATAACGTTCTTTTGATAATAGATGGCGCCACGTGTCTTGAATCATGATTGAATTATATTATTACAAGCAAAGTACAACCTGAATTGATTGTCAAATTCTAAATTAACGCGAGCGAAGTCGCAGACAAAAGCTAGTAGTCTATAAGTATTACGAATACGTTGTGAGCGACTAGGTATGTGAAGGTAAATTTGGTTTATGAGTTTATTACAATCTAATTTATTGTTACAAATTTCATAAAGGATCGTCTGTTATGATACATTCTCCTATGTTTAAGAGTTGACAGAGAGAATTTTTACTAAGTTGTAATTTAGATTTCGAAGATATTTATGTTGGATTGATTCAATTTGGTCACTGTAGGTATTTGTTGTAAAGTGGATTCCAAACACATGTGGCATATACCAGTTGAGATCTAACGAGAGACTTGTATAAAAGCAATTAAGTGGAAGCATTCTTAAATGAGCAGTATGTTATGTTTATGTTACAAGAAAATATTTGAACGTGTTGCTTTTGTACCTGTTTTCATAAAATATAGGTAGATAGGCACAATATAATTATCTAATATGCAAAAGTTATGTATTGCGGGGAAAAGAACAAATTAAACTGAATCTTATTGAGTCATAAGAAGTATTACAATTGTAAATTGAAACTTGTAACGAGATTTCCTTATTAAGTACCTGGGTCACAGATAATATACCTGGGTTGTATATACCTATTATTAATATCTTTATCTTTTTTATAATATGTAGGGTAGGTATAGTAGTTATTTGACGAAAATTCTTTAACTAAAAAAAGATAGATGATACTACTTGTAGATAGTAGTAGAACATCACAATTAAAATGTAACAAAAAAATGTTTCGCCGCAGCTTTCAAACAGTCGTTATTAGGTACAATCTACTCGCTAAAGTGAGACACATGCTCTGCAATATCTTTTGTTTTTTTCAATAACTTTAGATTTGTGCCAGTAGTTATTTTGCTTCGTCTGGGCGCGCGCGCAACTTACCGAGGTTTCGTCGCAATCGGATAAATGTTTTAGTGTAGGAAATTATTTTTATATTGCTTAATAACGATAATATAAAATCCAATATAATTATATCGTAAGGTGAAGTCTGCTCTCCCGGCCATAGACGACCGTGCTCCGGCCGCTCGGCCGCACGTCGTGCTCAAACTGAAGAAGCACCAGCGCGAGCTCGACCGCAAGCACAAGATCCAGAGCGACAACTTCAGCATGTTGCAGCGGCTTAACGCCATCATGAAAGTTAACAGGCTCGATAATCATTGGACGAAGCCGTTGCCCAAGTACGTTATAAGAAATCGCCTAACAGTGCGCGTGGCGTAATTGTTCAAAACGTTTGTTTACATGGTCTTTCCATTTTTTTTAAGGTGACTGACCTTTTAGCGTGGCCATGCGAAATTAAACTGTTGTTCAATTTCGCTTGTCATGGTAAAAAAGATATATAATAATATATCGTCAAAAACTACGCGTGAAGTGCGTAATTATTTAAAGCATACTTTTTCTCAAATGGTCTAGGACTCTCTTCTCGGCTTACAAATGGATTACTCTATTTCTTCCATCCTATGGGTCTTAGTACTTATGTGAACTGTTTATTATAATGTTAAGTGTAAACAATTGTTGGTTGGCCAATAGAGATAAATAAATAAACCGTTTGTGTGCCGGAATGCAGATTCATATAAAAGATTTCGTTTTCATACATACATACATAGATTCACGCATATTTATATATATGTATTTTCGTTTTCATTATGTCTGAAATGCCAAGTGGTAACTTAGCTTTACACATGCACCGATCGTGGAACCTGCAGATATACTACTGACAAAAACATAACATCATATTTTGTTTTAACTATGCAGGTTTAACGTGACTAATAAATATTTACAAATTACTTTCAGTTTCCAACAAAAAGTGGGCTTGTTCTACGATGTCGAGTCTCTGAACAGCAAAATAACAGCCCGCTCGCTCATCGCAGAAGAATCCGACGAGAGCTACACTAACGTAAAGTGCTACGCGTGCGAAATAAGAAAAGTATGTTGACGTATTAATACCTATATAACTTGCATTACATGTTCGAAATTAATACATAGCATAGCACTTTCAGACATGGGAAATACTCTTTTCATGTAATAAAATGACTCAACCATTCTTACGCGACTTTAGCGTACTGTAGTCTGCGCCACATCGATAGCTAGTCTCGAGTTGGACATTGTAATCGGTCCTTTTTAAATACTTCTTAGTAGAACGAAGTCTGGAACTATGCCTCATAGACGACAATAGGATCGCCTCTATTACGAGGGTAAATCTTAAACCCATACGCCTGCTATGGTTTAGTATCTAAGTTGGTTGAAATCCACTGCTTATACCTTCGGGGATAGTCATTTATTGTATCGTTTGCATAATTTAAATATGTAGACGATTTCTAAGTGCCAAGAATAAGTGTGATGCTTTGATGAGCTTCTTTTTAGTCTATATTCAGGCGGAGTATTAATATTTTTCTATTCATGTAAGTGATTGTTGTTTCAGAAACAGTACAACTACGGTGCTTGCAAACCAAGACTGCATCAAGACTCTCTACCTGCTATTTACACTAACTGTTTGTAATTTGTCTTTTGTAATTGTTTACTGTATGTGTGTTCAAATAAAAACAATTATAATTATATTGGACAGAATTTATTGGTATATAGATACAATAAAAATGGGTTTGAAGTCAACATAATTCATATTCGGAAGCGTCAGAGCCGCCCCGAATTCGACTCGGCAATTATTATATCTTCTTACGTTGGGAGTTAAAATCGAAACATAAATACTATGTTATATCAAAAGCATCAATTCAATCGGTAAGCAGATTACACTAACGCATACTTCGCGTACGCGGCACTTAACATTAAAGCTATCCACTTAGTGTCCATCGTCCGTCACTCGGTACAATACGAAATCGAAAACAAAGATGAAAAATGTCAAACATCACAATAGAGCGTTATCACAACGAAACCGCAGCACCGTCACCGACTAAACGCGAATTATACAACGAACCGCGGTGCTGGGGCCTTTTTGTCGACGGGCCCGGCGCATGCGCAAGCGACTGTAACAACAACGAGGGACGCCCGTGACTTGCGTGCGGGCGGCGGCTGTCGCTCGTGCATGCGGGGCTGTGGCGGGCGACTGTCGCGAGTGCGACTGCGGGCCGACGGTCGCGGTGGCGGGCGACGTCGCGCGGCGGCCGGCGCTTAGAAGCGGAACCCTTCGTGAGGCGCCTGCGTGGCCGCCTCGAACTGGAACCCGGCCTCCGCTGCCGCTGGGACCAGCGTCGCGTCCTCCTCCTGAAACACAATGACACGCGCTATTGAAAAACTGAACTACATGTCACAGTAGGTTACGTTCTAAGAGTACACTGTAAGATTGTATGTTAATCTTCACTAACTGCAGATCAGATTCAGATTTTGTGTTTACAAATGTTACATAATAAAGAAAAGCTATAATTTAAGCTACCTAAAAGTTATTAAAGCTCAAGGATAATGCACAAAGGCCACTTATAACAATTACAAAGTATTTAAAAAACTGAAATAAAAGAGTCAGTCAGTACGCACCTCGGGCGCGAAGTATTGCTCAATGATATCATAGGCCATCTTGTAAATATCTTCCTTCTCGTGGTTTTGCAGGGCCTCGATCTTGTCGATGCCGCCACACTCTTCGATCATGTTAGCTACCTGATCCGCATTCTCACCAGCCATCTTCAGCATGTTGCTTAAGCCGTCCAAAACAACCTGAAAATGTACAACAACATAAGTTTAATGACTCAATAGCAAAGGCATAAATGTTTAACAACTTCTAGGTTAAATTCATACAATTTTCAGCATGTTTGGTTTACAAGAACACACTTACATTAATAACTTGAGTATCCTTGCAACTCAGCAGCTTGCATAAAGGAGGTATAACCCCACAGTTGATGAGTGTAGCCACTTGCTCCTTGGTGCCGCTAATGCTGAGGTTGGTGACTGCCCAAGCTGCCTCCTTTTGTGTCTGGAACTCGCCTTTGCTAAGATTCTCCACAATCTTGGGCAGCAGACCAGCGTCAATGACAGCTTGAACTTGTTGTTTGTTACCAGCGGTGATGTTTGACAGGAACCACACTGCTTCTTTGCAGATCTTCTCTTTCTGTTAAGTTAAATAAATATATTAGTAAAAATGACGTGTATGTTATAGGTACCAACTAAGTTCCTGGAATAATTTTTATAAGGTCTTGGTTTTCTTACATTTGGCAAGGGCATCTCAAATAAAAAAAAAGCTTGGTGATGCATATAAACATTTAACTTTTGATTTTATGATAATAAAATGCAATAAAGTTTTGTTGAATCGTTTGAAACACACGATACACGACATGACATTGAGATAACGGCCGATATAATTAAAACAGTGTTTTTAACGATCTTTAAAGTATGTATAGACAAGCAGACCTAAACAGATTTTTTCTTTTTGATATATGAATAAAGACACGTCAATAAAGTGCATTACAGTTATGTAATGCAAGGTGCATTGACGTGTCTTTATGGATGACACAATTTCGCACATAAAGAAATCTTTGATAGAGCGAGAAATTCTTTATTGAAAAGTGATGTACTGGGAATCTTTGTACACAACAATTTGCTTAACATAAAATAGAGCCCTCGTCCTTGCGACTATAGCTGTCACAACAGCACGGTTAGGTAACTGAGTGCTAATTTTCATTGAAATTATGCCAATACTAATGCAGGCAAATGATTTAGTTCCTCAGTCAGTTACATAACCTTTACTTAAGCAAGAATGCATAAAGTAAAGACTAAATGGAAGTATTTTGAATCCACAACTTGATATAATTCTTTAAATCCAGTTAGCTGTTGTATACCTATTTGTCTTTTTTATAGTAAGTTTATTATTTCTATATCATAAAATTATTATAGAAGTGGATCCGACGGCAATAGGAAGACTAAGGGAGATGCCTCATTAGTGCGTTGCGTTGCGTCGCCGCAACGGATCAACGCATTGTATGCCACATCTGCGTTGCGATGACGCGCGACGTCGCAGCGCAAAAGGGCGACACGCGCACTGATTTCAGTCTTCATTCCACAATGGATCGGAACACTGTCCGTCGTCGCACCGGAGCTCCGACAGCGCAGCGCAGCACCCTGCCCCCCCCGCTTTGATTCTCGTCCGTCGATCGTTAAAACGTCGCATGCGACGATGCAACGCATTAATGTGGCATGTCACAAAAAATATATGGAAAACGACGCAGCGTCGATGCTGCGACGACGCAACGTACTAATGAGCATCACCCTTAGTCAAGACTGTTAAATTAACTAAATTGCATTAAGATATGCTTTTTCACTTAATAAACATGGAAAAGTAGTGGCAGCAAATATCATTTCAATTTATAAATTGAACAAATTCTTATAGGACTTTAATTGGGAAAAATATATAGGAATAAACTGCAGTTCAACATATATAGATAAATCACAAACAAATCCTTGCCAAAATGGCCGAACTGAAGGTCATATTACTTGTCAGTTAGATGTTATCAGTCATTGACCATTAAAGTAAACATGTCAACGCACTGTGGTATCTGACAAATTTTTTTGTCAATGAATCCTCTAAGCCATTAGTTACCAAAGTGGTCCAGATGGACCCCAGGGGTCTGCGCGAGACTCGACGGGGGTCTAGGTTGGCGTGACAAAAACATGTGGGTGCAGATTTCGTAAGGGGGTCCACGAAAATTTATTTGCAACTTCATGTTCGACAAGCTCAGCGACTGTTACTCGTAAAAACAAGGTCAGCCCGTAGAGATTTGATCAAATTTTTTACTTGCATGAACTTGTTTAGCTGCAGGGGGGCCACTGGAACCAGCTATATTTTGAAAGTGGTCAATGAGAAAAAAAGTCTGGGAACCTCTGCTCTAACGTTGACAATGAACATGTGTAAGTGATTAATTAATGAGATTAAGCATCATGGTTATTATCAATTGGCTAGACTGTACAACCACAGCTTGTTTTTGTTGATCCAATCACAAATATACTCAATTTGATCTAACTTATAAATTTATGTTTCTAGGTTTGCAATTTGGGTATATTCTTTGCCAGATATACTTTATATAAAACACTACCACTACTAACTTATTGAGAGGAAATTACCATTACTGCAACTAATTACGGCAATCCGACACGACTCGACAATCAGGAGCAGGACTAACAATGTTATGTGCATTCCTAGTTACCGGGGTGAGCAACATGGCTATTATTGAAATTTTTTGACTGAAAACCTATTAGCTTTTGTTTACCTGGTCTGGTAATCAAACC
Source organism: Catocala sponsa (assembly GCA_963564715.1). Lineage (NCBI taxonomy): Eukaryota > Metazoa > Arthropoda > Insecta > Lepidoptera > Erebidae > Catocala > Catocala sponsa. The sequence continues at coordinate 9,078,393 of OY751331.1, forward strand.
CGAGATCTTATGCAATGTAGCATATTCAGTATCCCCACAACACTGAAGCTGTTAAATGAACAATCTACATACTGACCTGATGGGACAATAATGCAGGGAAGTGGGAGAGAGCATCACAGTTGAGAACAACTTGTGTCTGTTCATCTGTTCCAGTCACAATGTTGCCCACAGCTCTCAATGCAGCTGTCTGAAGCTTCACCTCCTTGTGTGACAGCAACGGTATCAGCTTAGGCACAATTCCAGACTCTATGACCATTTGAATCTGCTCATTGCCACCATCCGTTAAATAACTAATTGCCCAGACTGTGTCTACTAAAATCTGCAACAAGAAATTAGATACATCTTTCAATTCACATTTTATATGTAACCTTTATTGTTCACCACACTGCATCAGATCTTATTTATAGTATCATGTATTAGATTACAGTATTATGATTCTAGAACAATAAATGTATCAAGAACAGTGAAGCTATGTCTATTCATGAGCTTCAAAATGTTTATCATCTAACTAAATTATTGTTATTCAGGTTTCTAATAAATAATAATAAGCATATTTATTTAATTCGCATGTCATATTCAAAAGCGCACAAACAAAAAAAGAAACATTTATCATCTTCATCAATTCATTTATTAATTTGGGTTTCTTTTAGTAAATATATCAAGTAAGTTTTTTATGAAGATTTCTAACAATTGAAAAATCACCCATTAGATAAGATTGGCTATCAGTATCAATATTTTTTAAACAAAAGTACATAAAGATAAACCATTTGAACAAAAGTCAACAAAACAAAGGTAATGAGTGTTTTCTGAAATCACACTCTTAAAATGTATAGTTGGTGTTGTAAATGAAAACTTCTAAATAAACTTTTAGAAGCCCTAATATTAATTAAAACCTTTTTGTAAGTAACACCTTTTTTAATGCCCCAAGATTGCAATAATTATAAATTTATTAGTATCTATTTTCAGACACAATAATTGTTGATTCTTTGATAAATATTTTGATTCTTCATGGCAATACATGAATCACTTGCCCTTGTCATGCAAAGAGGTTTGAGTTAACACTAGGATTGATATATTGTTACAAATAATAAGATAATAATTTAATCGTGATTTAAATAATGAGTACTAGTCATTAAAAAATTATAAAATAAGTGTTGTAATATTGATTGAAATTGAGAAAATACAATTTTCTCCATTTCAACTTGTATCATATTGTTATATGTATACAACATTGTTTACATTCTTCTTTGCAAAAGTTATTTTGTATTATTTTTATGTATATTGATGCCAAAATGTTAATAAGATGCTCTAGTACTTACATTGGAATCATTGTGCGTGATGAGTATGTCAAGGGCTGGAAGAATTTCTTGAATAGTCTTAACTGGTGGGGGAGGATCCTTACTCCTGCACAGGTTTACAATAACCCAGGTGACATTGCGTAAGAATGTGATTGGGATATCAGGTTTAACAATGAAGCTCAACAGTGGTTTCACAACCCCAAGCTCAATGACAAAATCACGGAGGACCGGACCATCCCCAATGATGTTACCCAGAGCCCAGACAGCCTGCTCACAGACATTTTCATGAGGAGACATGAGCAGCTGCAAGAATACAGGGACGGCGCCAGCATGCACCACTTTGTTTGTCTGAGCTGAAGTTCCTGACGCGATATTTGTTAAGGCCCAAGCGGTTTCAAATTGAAGTGTAGGGTTGTCAGCCCTTGAGAGGCACTGCACAAGGATGGGGAGGATACCGGTGGCTATCAACTCATCAATAGGCGGGTTCTTATCCGACGAGAGCAATTTCCTGCACTGCTGAACAGCCGCGAGCTGCACTTCAGGGTTGTCCATAGTTGCGGCGTTCATCACCAGCTCCTTCAGGTCCACCGACGCCAGGGTCCTCTCGATCTCCTCCTCGTCAGTCGAATAGCTGATAGGCACATTACGACGCTTTTGTAAGGTTTCTTCTCTTTTATTTTTTCTCAATTCTACTGTAACTTCATTCCTCCGCCTGCGCATTTCCTAAAAAAACCAAACGCAAAACGTCATTGCACTGTAAAAAATGGACCACGACATAATTACGATGTTTCCAAAGATTAAACTACGTTTCTATACTTACGTCGACATCTTTGCCAGTGTTCTTGAAAACATGCATGCGGTTCTTCATTGGATCAGTCGCCATTTTATTTTTGTGCTAGCAGTCTCTTTACAAACGTGGTAATTGCACAATGAAACAAAGGATCAACATAAAATAATGACGACGAAAACTAATCAAACATGATTTAACGGCACTATAAGCGTCGCTGATTCATTAACCTCTTTTAATGCAGAATATTCTACAACACGAAACTAATCGTCCGTTTCCTCCTCGAATTTCTTTCTTTCTTTTTTTTTCGTTGTCTATAGACAAGATATGCTGCAAGCAAATGTTGCAAGCATCATAAATTCTGTACACAGACAAAATTAGAGAAATTATTGCACTATTCGACTAAATATTGAAGTCTGAACTTAATGTTGCTACAAACATAAATCAATAGATACATTTTTTAAATCTGGTAACTAGTTAAAGTTATTGATGAATTTTCTCCCATTCTACGCACTTCCGCAATTGCTGCATTCAAAATAGTCGTGTATGTTGTAGTAAAGTAAAAAATAAACAATTCGGCAACAAGAAAGCTAAAAGACTAGTGATGACGGTGTTAACGAAGCCTAGCTCTACAGTAAAGAAAACACCACTAATTGATGAGAAGCGATGCGATGAAGTAAGTATTTAATTATTCTTATGTATATAAGTGTTAACATATTTAGGAGCATACCTGCCCTTCCTCATTACAAATTGTTTGTGTATTGATCGAAGGTGCAATTTTGTATGAGAAATGAACTATAATTTCCAATATAATTTCGTCTTTATCTATTACGAATTACTTGATTGTCGCTGTTATTTGAGGTAGATTTAGCGCCTACCGCCCTATTATACAATTTTCGTGCTGTAACTATGCTATTCTGCAACACACCTACATCTTAAATGCAAGTATTGATTTTTTGTATATAGGCCAATATGGGCGATTCTCTCCGCATTTGTTGCTAAAAATAAGATGAACTATTTTGTAACATTAATTTGGGCGATTAAGAGTCATTTTTATACAGTTCGCAATCATTCATCACTTTACATTGGCACGTTTAAAATTGTATATTAATTAAAAAAATTATGAATAATTAATTCGTTTTCAGTGAAGTGGTACTTAAAAAAATCTTGAAAATAAATATCATCGCTGATCGGTGCTTGGAACCGACTAGAACTGAAAGTAGTCACCAAATAGTATTTATTATTCGTTTAGTATCTTACCTGCATCACGCGAAACATTTGCGTTAATAAATTTAAAAAGGTACTTATTATACCTACGTAACTGGGTATATAGTTTATTCTGAATGTAACTATTTTTTATAGTTACGTTCAGAATAAACTAGGTACCATATATTCAAAGCGTTCTTACACAAGGATGTATGGGAAACATATACTTGGCTACTGTTATAACTTAAGTGTTGTGTTGCGTCGTATTTTATAATACGGTAATTATACATCATTGTACATAGTGCTTATAATTCGATTTTTAGTGCTAAATATTTATTTCTTACACAAAACTTATTTAAAATTTCTCGATTGGGCACTAAATAAAGGAAGAACATAAAATAACGATAAGTGTAAGCTGGCACAATTGATTTTAATATTGATCTAAATTATATTACTTTGAAGTAATTAGTAGGTATCTACATTTTATATTCGAAAGTATAGCCAATTAGCAATTGGCTATACATTCGAAATAGCAGATGTAAGTGCTTGCGCTATATCTTTGACTATGCAACATGCAATGTAGGCATCGTGTCAATATAACTATTATTATTATTCAAATGTAATAACACCGATTACTACAATAATTTTAAATAGTTAAGTATACCGCTGATTATTCTTTTACAATCTTTCTCAATTCAAATTTGATACTATTAAAATTTTGAAGCTAATTGGGTTGACTCTCGGTAGACTATAACAATAATATCAGCCCTGTATTAAACTGTCCCACTGCTGGGCATGGGCCTCTACTCATTGTGAGAAGGATTAGGCCATAGTCCACCACGCTGGCCCAGTGTGGGTTGGCAGACTTCACATATCTTCGAGAACATTATAGAGAACTCTCAGACATACAGGTATCCTCACGATGTTTTCCTTCACCGTTTTAAAGCAAGCGATAATTATTTAATACGCATATAACTTCGAAAAGTCAGAGATGCGCGCCTTGGGTTCGAACTCGAGCCTCACTAATAGTTATTTTGACAGCAAAGCAGACAAACAAACAAGACAGCCCCAAGACCAAGGACCGTTGCTATGCCTGCCAGTCGATTCGCTCTGGCATTATATTACTTACGTCTATTTTTTCGCTATTGTTTACTGGATAGTGGATACCAACCTAGATCGCATTTTTTTTATGTAACCTTTGTTTTTTAAAGACACCTTCATCAATTACATAAAATTTGTTTAGCGGTTCAGGCATTAAGTAAGAAACAGCTAAACCTTCACGTATGTAAAATGTAGTACCTCCTTGGAATAGAATAATTTTATGTGATTTATTTTTATTTTACCTAATAAAATGTAGCATTAGTATTAAAAAAATCAACGGGTTGCACTCCGGGAGTGCCGGCAGAAGTAAAACTTGAATATTAACGTTGTGCATTTTTGATATTTTGGAATGGTTAGGGAATAATTTTGCACGAATTGCTTTAATTATCAGTATAAAAGTACTATCATTTATGTGGTAAAATGCAATATTCATTTATTGCGCTATCTTACACAAACATGACAATTCTCCCTCCGTCTTACGAATTTTCGATCAGGTCACGTGTCCTGACGCGATTTTAAAATTTTTTACCCATCACAAAAAAGTGCACAACGCTGCTAAAGAATTTTTCACTTCAAAAATATAAATATAGGTTATGGTAAATGTTTATTTTCTAATATCATTCAGTTATGTACTTGAATAGGGAGCAACTGGATGTAGGTACGGTATAACATTAGAGACTTCCCGAGCAGGGCCGAAATAGTTATCGGTCCTAGTGCGGGCTAATGACGGTCACGCCACGGTTAATAATACTAAAATAACCCTCATTATTGAGGCAAAAGCCAATTTTATTACTCATTGTGGTATCGTTACAGCATGTTAAATAAATAATGATGTATCAAGTAACACATTATCAGTGTATTCATTGTATAAGTTTTCTTTATGTGTATGTATAGTAACTTGACTCACACTCTTATGTACACACAGCGACTCATCAACCTAGACTGTTTGGACTTTGAACTATTAGAAGTTGAACGCTGCGAATCGTGCGATATATTTTTGTTATTTTGTCTCACTCAGGCTGAACGGGACGCGACGCTCTATCGTTATCATTACATCGACACCACTATGCACTGTTCCTTTCCGACAATTCTCTATGTTGTATGTAGCGTAGTTATGCGTATATAGGATGTCTAATTTGATGTGTAGCCGTGTGTACAGTCTGTGAATCATAATTACTTAGCTAAATAATTCTAATAATTATTTTCTAAATAATACTGTTATGAATTGTTATTTAATCAATACCATTAAAAGAAAATTATATTCTGATTCACAATGTTGCACATGTTTATCGAATTATGACGCTGACGATTTTCATCACTATAAAATAAACAGTGTCTGTTGATGCATATAGTGATAAATGTCGAATGATCAAGGTGGCTATTATTTATTAGGTATAGTGTCTGCCTTCGCCCGTCTGAATCCTATGAAATGGATATCGATATAAATGTATCATAATGTGTTAAGCGTAAAAGATATCTAAAACTGTTCAATGTTTTATGCGTGGTTAAATATCATCTGGTGCTTTTCAACAGATAAGTTTAATTTCAATGGAGTCATAATTATTATTTAACCTGGTATATTATTTATTTTAATAAACTACAGTCTGACGTATATAGTCACAAAAAAAATGAATCCGTTTGTAAACTCTATAATATCAGCCCTGTACGAGTATATAGACTGTCCCACCTCAGGGCACGGACTTCTTCTCAGTGTGCGAAGGGTTAGTCCATAGTCTATCAAGCTAGCCCAGTGCGGGTTGGCAAACTTCACATATCTTTAAGAACATTATGGAGAACTTGCAGGCTTCCTCACGAAGTTAGCCTTCACCGTTAAGCAAGCGATAATTAAATATTTAATACGTATATAACTTCAAAACGTCAAAGGTGCGTGGCGTGCGTTTGCGTGGCAGTCCAATGGTCTTCCATTAGGCTGTAACTGTAAACTAAACTATTTGAGTACCTATATATTTTCATAGAATGGAGTCTCTCAAAAGTTTTTATATTACAGGAGCTCATCGACATCGAGTCGCCAGAATGCGTGCCAACCAAGCCCTACAAAGGTGCAGCATATATGTGCATTGGCATGGTCGTCGCGCTCATGCTATTGTTGGGAGTGATCACTGCTATGGAGATCTACGAGACACTGATGAATGACGTCCAGCGTCACAACCGCTATCAAGGCTTTTGTTCCATCCCTCTGTCTCGGGTACGTTTATTGCGTATTGCTTTCTAAAGCAACCATTAGTCACAACAAGTCATACAAAAATTATCGAGACAGATATACAATTGCGTTTTTGCTTCGGAGAACGGTAGTAAATGCGACTTCTGAGAATGTGGCAAGACCACATTTAGGTACGATTCCTTGGACGGCCAAAGTATTTTTAGGTATTTTTGACTTACAGCGGGACGCAGTCCAGAGTTGTGCTGGGTGAACGTCAAGAGGCTTGCCTCCTATTACATGAGACCAAAGAAAGCCGTATAAATATCATTTCTGGCGAAATGTTGGTGTAATACAAATATTTTACTTATGGTAATACACATAAGACTCAGTATGCGTGTAGTAGAGATCTGTATAATGATTAATGAGACATACTTTTGTATAGGACAGAAAGCATTGGACGTAAAGTATGTTGACTAGATAATATCAAATAATCTCATTACGTACCTACTCACCCGTAGAGCTAACAATATGAAATAATGGAAAGTGAAAAGAAAGGCTAAGTCCATAATCTGTCCCTAAAAAGGCTTACAAAACCATTGTAAAAAGTAAAATATATTGTTATGTAAATTACGTAGATATACTTATGACAGACATGTTGAATCAACACGCACATTTTAGACACGCACTGGCCCAATTATATGAACTTTAGACAACAGTAATGAAAATGAAAATGATATTTATTTCTGGCTTATTTTAGGTACGAGATTCTTACACTGTTGCCCACATTATGTTTCCCTGTGTCGTGGAAAACAGGCTCAGTACAAACGAGTGTTAAGTATCTACCACAAATAACAATACAATAAATAAAAAAGTAATACTGTAATGAAAAGTAACAAAGAACGTGGTATAAAGATGAGGGCTTGGTCGATTTTAGATAACGATCACTTGAATAAATACTAGTGTTTATTAAAATAAATACTAGGCGTCGCCAAGTGGTCGAAATTCGACCATAACTATTTTAAGTTTGATCGTTATTAAGGTTTTATTGTCTTTAACTATACCCTTTATAATCACATTTCATTTAGTTACCTATTCCACATAGGTACTATCGACTTGAGCGACGGTTGACCATTTCAGAAAAAAATTCGCTTGCACATATTGACCAGTTGAGTTTGTATCGCCTTAGAATCAGTAAACAAAGGTAAAGTGTAAAAAAACTCAAACAAAGAAAGGGGCGTGTCACGGGTACGGGTACCAAGTGTTGGCCTGCTATGCGATTTTAACCTTAGGAGTGGTCATCCGTCGCTGAAGTCGATAGTACATAATATGTAACCATAGTTATGAAGAATTCTACCACATAAGTCGAACAATTCCACTGCTTGTGTCAAATGCACGGTTGTGTGCGTGTAGTGTTTTTTCATTAATTTAATGTATTTCTAATGCATATTTTATAAAAATATTAGGATTCGCCCATTGATTTGTAATTTTCGAAAACAAAGGGGTACAAAGTTTTTGCTTCACGTGTTAATATATTATGATGAAGTCCTGTTATTATTTTAATCACGTTACATTATAATCAGTATGATAAGTATGGGGTTTACTACATTTTCGACGCCGGTGCCGCTTCATTCGCGTTAATGTATGTAGATTTTATTAAAAAATGTCTATCCCTCGCGAACAGTACTTTAACCTGGATGAAAGTACCCTATCTCCTTTTCTGTTCTCCTGGTAACGTGTATGAGAGATTGTATGATGATCGATCAAGTTTAGGCGTGAAAGCGTAGCAAACAAATAAACAAACAAACTTACATTCGCATCTACTAATATTATAAATATGAAGAATTTGTTTGTTTGTTTGGTTGATCGCACTAATCTCAGGAACTATTGGTTCGAATTTAAAAATTATTTTAGTGTCGGATAGCCCATTTACCGAGGAAGGCTATATAGACTATATAACATTACGCTACGACCAATAGGAGTGGAGTATCAATGAAAAATGTTCCGAAAACGGGGCAAATTCTCTTATGTGTCTCTAATAGATCTGCATTATTTTAGTATTAATTAGGAAAATAAAAACAACGGATTTGGAAACCCAGTGAATGTGGATATGTTATGTAACTGTTTACATAATATGTTTATATTTGTTGTGTTTCTAAATCCACTATAACTACGAGTAAGATTTGATGATGGATTTCAATTACTTTTTTGTATGCTCAAGCGGTGTTTGCCTGTAAGTGATTGTTGCATTGTCGCTTGTATTTTAGACTAGTTTAAGTTGTAAGTGTTAATGTAAACATTTGTTGATGAACCATAAAAAAAAAATTAAAAAAAAATTGGTTGTCTGTAAAGTCGGTTTACGGACGATATTTTAACGTGACAACGTCATAACAAAACATTGATGAAAACGTTACAATGAGCGTAACGTGACAATGAGCATAACGGGACAATGAGCGTAACGGGACAATGAGCGTAACGGGACAATGAGCGTAACGGGACAATGAGCGTAACGGGACAATGAGCGTAACGGGACAATGAGTGTAACGGGACAATGAGCGTAACGGGACAATGAGTCATCCTTCATCGTGCGTGCAGCCGGCGTTCATCGATTTATTAGACGTCGTCACGTCAAAAAAAAAAGTGAAGCAGAGGAAGTTGCGCGGGTCAGCTAGTTGATAATATTAGTTAGGGTATGCTCCTTTACTTGTGATATAAATGATCTTACCGAATAGAGCTGGAAAGCTAAAGGTGAAACAAAAATAGAAAATGTTTCCGGACGCTTCGTTTAGTGTAATGTTTACTTTTGTGCAAGTCACCTTCAAATTGGAAAATTCTGGATAAATTAGATAATCCGCGGTAGCCATGAACTACTTTGTGCATAAGGCGAAGAACATGCCGCCAGCCTGATATACAGAAATTGACATATTTTCTGTGTGTACGAATGGTGTAGTGATTTGAGTAGTGCAATGGTAGTAGCGAGCTACCATTGCACCAAAAAATGTGGGTTCGATGTCCATACGGGACAAAAACTTTATGATCCACAAATACCTAGTTATTCCGTGTTTTGGTAGGGTGTTCTTTGTGTCTGCTGTTTAAATTGTTGTAAAGTTTTCTGCGACGTAGGAATTATTTGAGAGAGTGGGATTTTCATTAAAATAACTAATGTTTGTATTTATTTTATTTATTTTGCTGAGATAATGGACAACCAATATTGTGCAAGATCTTTCAGCGATTTCTGGTCACCAAAATTAAATCATGTCAGTGCATTATTCTACTAATCATAAATAAAGAAGAAATTAACATAAATGATACTGTTAGCAACAGCAAATTCAGCAAAAGTAAGTCTTAAAGAAAACATATCAATTGAACAAAGTAGACAATCTATAAAGGTACAGTACTAAGTCTCAAATAATGACTTTAGAATATTTGACTCTGATGGACTCTGGCCTAATTCTTGTCACATCGAGACTCTTCCGACGAAGACGAGGCCCGTGGGACAGTTTAATACAGGGCTTATATTATTATATTTTGCCCGCATAATTCGGCAATGGATAAAAGCAATATAGAACCCTCAACATACGTTACTATAAACAGGTATTAAGCCTTTATAGTGAAGGTATATGTCTGATTAATACGTATTGTAGTTCTGTCGCATTATAGTTCATGTAACGTGATCATGCATATGACCGTATTCAATGCTAACTGTTCATAGGGCTGCCATTCAATTGTCGCATTCATAAGGTTTCATTCAACTATGAGACCTAGGTCACTGTAGCAATAAAGAAAAAAGCAACAACCGAGCGGCGTACTCAAAGCCATGAGGGCAATATAAAACATTTGAAATATTGGACTATAATCAAACAAATGTGAGTTTGTTTGTTTGTTACGCTTTCACGCCTTAACTACTCGACCGATCATCATGAAATTTCGCATATATGTTATCAGGGGTACAGAAATGGACATAGATACATTTCATCCAGAGAGAAAGTATTGTTACCGATAGCTAATCTTAAACTAATATTATAAAAGCTTTTTTGTTTGTTTCCCCTTTACTCCTTAACCACTCGAACGATGATTATAAAATGTTGCACACGTTATCAGGGGTACAGAAAAGGACATAGTGTACCTTTTATCCGGAGAAAAAGTACTGGTGCCAAGAGTTGTATTATAGTATGTAACACATTATATAGTATATAAATTAATTGTCTCACGTCTATATATCCGAAAGGGTAGGTTATATAATATTACACCCACATTTCGCTATATGTTATAAGTTTTACGTAATAGTAACCGAGCCTTCCTTTTAAAATTGAATGGGTTACTACATCAAGCAAGCTAAGTTAGGACACAAAAACACCCTTCGTGTTAGGTGACTTGTGACCTTGCGTAACTAAATAGAAGCCATGTGACTCCATCGACCCTTTCGTAAGTCCCCCTTGCTACGTTACACTGCACAATAACACGTGTAGGTAGTCTTTATTTGGTCTCACGTTTCCAATACGCCGTTGTTCCATCAGCTCCCAGAATACTTTTAGGCCATGTCATGAATTTTCTTTATGATGAATTCGAGTTAGCCACGACTGGTTTTGGTTACTTGGGTGACGATACGAAATATACTATAAGGATAAACTAATCGAAATGTAAACAGGTTCTGGTAGTGATTTTTCAACAATGTAAATATTATTTTACATGTAATAGCTTGTTACAAGGATTAATGAAGTAGCTAGTTATTAATATTGATTATCAAATGCATAGACCTTCGTTAGCAGGGTTGTGTTGGTAATATTATGATGTTATGGCATCTGGCATGTATTAAACATCGGAGGGTGTTTGATACCACAAATTAATTAAATGTCGAAATATCTAGTAGCACAGCTACCTGCTGTTCACACAAATGTCAGTTATATTTTGGTTCCATGTAACATATAGGCTATATTATTATATGGTTGATAAATTAATATTTCCGATCTGGAGATTCTGACTTCTCTATCAGTAACTGATTTGTGTCAGTAACTCAGGGTATTAAACCCAATAAATTACGTTTTGATAGGTGAACTGATGACCGTAATGCTGTCTGCTATATACGTAGAGTTAGTACACAGTATAATTTGATTGACCCGCTCACTTGACTCCCGCTGCCGGTAACGACCCTCCCTCTAATTGGAGGAGAGCGGGGGAAGTCGCCTATTTGCGTACTTACCTATACTTCAACGAGTACTTGCTATAATTTAATATTATATTGTGCACTGTAATAGTATCATAATAATCATAATAAATACAACCAACATTTATGAAACACAAAATATAAGCGGAAAATCTAGCAAAATATAACAATATTTTGCTCGATTTTCCGCTTATATATATTTTACCCGCAATTTGTGTTAAAAACAATTATTTTATATTTTATTTTATATAGATAATTTACGTTCATAACGTCATTTTGTGGTTAGCAATACAGTCCATTGTGATCATGTAGTGTACACATAGTTAGGAACTTAGTTTAGAACATAACTGTAATATGTATTTATTTTCAAACCTACTTGTACTTAGTTCTGTTTTGTGTACCTAAAAATAAATAAATAAACTGGATTATATTGAAATATTGTTTCTGAATTAATATTTGATGTAAACAACATTAATTGTCAATATATGATTAATTTAAAATATTTTCCTTATTATTATTTTATATGGTTTGCTAAAGTTTATGCGCATTTATAATTATGGAGTAGGTATTATAGATAGCGTTAATTTGTATGTTCCTGTAAGAATGGCATCCATTGGCATTAGTTAGCTCCTGCATGAGTCCGCGCTGCCCATGTTACATGTTTAGCTTGTGTAAAATGCAATTGAGTTTTCTTTTAGGAAATTCTTAGTAGCGGCACTAAATTTAGATTAATGCTCGGTAGTTGGAAGATACGTGGTACGAAAACATAGCTAGCGAAGCGTCTTAGAGATTAGACAGGGGAGATGCTATGTCATGTTATTAATAACTTAACATTTTTTGTTTTTAATATTTCAGGACATTCAGATGCTGGAACAGCGCAAGGCGCCTCTGCGCTGGAGGTCTACTGAGAATGCTGGCCGCGATGAGCCGGAAGTTCAGGTATACATTTTAAAATAATCGTTATTTCTTTAACATTGGATAGTCTGTGTACGAAGACCTTTCGGTTTTATACGATGAGAATGACAGAAAACCATCCAGCTTACTAACAGATAGGCATAATCCTTAATAATAGAATCGCTGTGTTGCTAACGCATGTTGAAATCTGCTTCCTTGGTTGACAGTACAAGCTTCTTCAAACTGTTGACTATTGAGAGGGGAGAGCGAGTCTTATGCAAAACTGTGTGTCGGCTGCACACACAGGTTTCCATAAGAAACTCGCTTCTACTGGTTATGCATATTGCCGCCACGGTTCAATTTGGGTTAAAAAGCTCTGCAAGTATTATCAACGCAGAAACAACTCGACTGTGATCTACTAAACTTACTTCTAAGCTGAGCTGGTGAGCTGGTCTTATTTTTAGTAGAGAAACCTGTGCTCTACTTAATAAAATACAGAATCCTTATCATTCTGATATTCTGATTAATAGGTCATCAGCCTAATGGATGACGACCCAGAACATATGTGGGACCTGCTCCGCGAGGTTTTGGACATCGATATCGACGACTCCGTGGAAAAGATTTCCGTATTCAATAATGGACATCCCGTCAGTTTCGTGCATGACTTCGAGGCTAATGTCACTGGTATGAACATTTCAGTACACGACTTAATGCAGCCGTTGTTTTTTATACATACACTCATATCCAATCAATTTTATATATCTTTTGGTTAAAACGCTACTTAGCCGTTTTAACCAGTGCGGATTATCCTTACGGCAAACTAGGCAAGTGCTTAGGGACAAGAGGAACGACGGTACACGAGTCGTGTAATTTATTTGCAAAATATATGGCGCCTATGAGCTGCTAGCTTAGGGCACTCTCAAGATTTAATCTGCCTTTGGTTTTAACACTTTTTAAAACGGATACTGAGGTTTCTTTCCCAAAATATTTACATTACACTTAACTATTTATAGAGATTCCAAATGCCATATCAAGAAATATCAGTTGCATTTGTACTAAATTACTAGATTTTACTATTGCTATGCTCGATCGAATTAGAAATAAGGAGATGCGCAGGAAAACTAAAGTTGTCAACATAGCTCTTTGTAGGTATAGTCAAGTTGAACTGGCAGAGGGCAGGGCATATAGTACGCAGAACTGATTGCCAATGGGGCGGAGAGGTTTTGGAGTGGCGACCACGCACTGGAACACGTAGCAGGATTAGGTCTCTCTCAAGGTGGACCAACGATCTGGTAAGGGTCCCGGAAAGCAGTTGGATGCGAGCGGCTCAAGATCTGTTTAGAAAACCTTGGGGTAGGCCTATGTAGAACAGTTTACGTCTGCCGGCTGAGATGATGAGATTTATTGCTAACCCTAGATAATCTAAAACGATAGGTATCACATTAGTATATCAACGAGTAGGGATCGAAACTATGTTAATATCGCATTCTTATATCTCATTTTCCTTGCGTGTCCATCGCTTTAAACATTCACATTGTGCCAGTAGATCAATCAATACTCTAGTCGCTAATCATTGACTGATGCTGTATAGAACATAAAATATTAATCCGTTGTAAGCGTTGAGTAAAGTTATTGAAAAGTTACATCCACATTTCGTACGCTATGGTTTTAGGTCTCACGTGGTAGTAGGCGAACCTAGATTGCCGGTAAACAGCAATATAGGTTACCTATGCTATTACGTATTTATATAAAAAAGAAGTAAAAATTGATTTGCATTATTAACTTATTGTAATCTTTTGGCGATTAAAAAGAGTGCCCATTAGATTCTCGCCTGCTTCTTCTCATGAGATACTCGTGGAACAGACTTTTCAATGCAAAATTTTCATTCCCTCTTTTTTGTTACTATATTAGTTAATTGACAAAGAAAAATGAGTAGCCAAGAATTATTTACACATTTTTATGGAAATGAACTTCGACCGGATCCAATTCCAGACTCAATGCTCCGAATTCCTTGATAGAAAATACACGACGTTTTTCACTATGTATGAGATGCCGATATACAAGCAGTTATTTGCTGGTTGTAGGCATTGTTGACGAGGAGCGCTGCTTCACCATGGACCTGGACCCGGAGATCGTGCTGCAGCCGGAGCTGTTCGTGTTTGGGCTGCAGCACGGCGACGAATTCGACGTGTCGCGCGTGCGTAGCCGTCTGCGCGGCGTGCTGCCCGCCATACGCGACCCCGCGCGTATGTTACGCGCGCTGCACGACAAGTGCGCCAGCAAGCGCACCTACCTGCTGCAGAAGGACACCGAGCTCGTCAGTCAGTATCTCCCTTACCTACTCCATACTTGACGCCGCGCGTCTGTCACACGCGCTGCACGACAAGTGCGCCAGCAAGCGCACCTACCTGCTGCAGAAGGACACCGAGCTCGTCAGTCAGTATCTCCCTTACCTACTCCATACTTGACGCCGCGCGTCTGTCACACGCGCTGCACGACAAGTGCGCCGACAAGCGCACCTACCTGCTGCAGAAGGACACCGAGCTCGTCAGTCAGTATCTCCCTTACCTACTCCATACTTGACGCCGCGCGTCTGTCACACGCGCTGCACGACAAGTGCGCCAGCAAGCGCACCTACCTGCTGCAGAAGGACACCGAGCTCGTCAGTCAGTATCTCCCTTACCTACTCCATACTTGACGCCGCGCGTCTGTCACACGCGCTGCACGACAAGTGCGCCAGCAAGCGCACCTACCTGCTGCAGAAGGACACCGAGCTCGTCAGTCAGTATCTCCCTTACCTACTCCATACTTGACGCCGCGCGTCTGTCACACGCGCTGCACGACAAGTGCGCCAGCAAGCGCACCTACCTGCTGCAGAAGGACACCGAGCTCGTCAGTCAGTATCTCCCTTACCTACTCCATACTTGACGCCGCGCGTCTGTCACACGCGCTGCACGACAAGTGCGCCAGCAAGCGCACCTACCTGCTGCAGAAGGACACCGAGCTCGTCAGTCAGTATCTCCCTTACCTACTCCATACTTGACGCCGCGCGTCTGTCACACGCGCTGCACGACAAGTGCGCCAGCAAGCGCACCTACCTGCTGCAGAAGGACACCGAGCTCGTCAGTCAGTATCTCCCTTACCTACTCCATACTTGACGCCGCGCGTCTGTCACACGCGCTGCACGACAAGTGCGCCAGCAAGCGCACCTACCTGCTGCAGAAGGACACCGAGCTCGTCAGTCAGTATCTCCCTTACCTACTCCATACTTGACGCCGCGCGTCTGTCACACGCGCTGCACGACAAGTGCGCCGACAAGCGCACCTACCTGCTGCAGAAGGACACCGAGCTCGTCAGTCAGTATCTCCCTTACCTACTCCATACTTGACGCCGCGCGTCTGTCACACGCGCTGCACGACAAGTGCGCCGACAAGCGCACCTACCTGCTGCAGAAGGACACCGAGCTCGTCAGTCAGTATCTCCCTTACCTACTCCATACTTGACGCCGCGCGTCTGTCACACGCGCTGCACGACAAGTGCGCCAGCAAGCGCACCTACCTGCTGCAGAAGGACACCGAGCTCGTCAGTCAGTATCTCCCTTACCTACTCCATACTTGACGCCGCGCGTCTGTCACACGCGCTGCACGACAAGTGCGCCGACAAGCGCACCTACCTGCTGCAGAAGGACACCGAGCTCGTCAGTCAGTATCTCCCTTACCTACTCCATACTTGACGCCGCGCGTCTGTCACACGCGCTGCACGACAAGTGCGCCAGCAAGCGCACCTACCTGCTGCAGAAGGACACCGAGCTCGTCAGTCAGTATCTCCCTTACCTACTCCATACTTGACGCCGCGCGTCTGTCACACGCGCTGCACGACAAGTGCGCCAGCAAGCGCACCTACCTGCTGCAGAAGGACACCGAGCTCGTCAGTCAGTATCTCCCTTACCTACTCCATACTTGACGCCGCGCGTCTGTCACACGCGCTGCACGACAAGTGCGCCGACAAGCCCACCTACTGACTACCAAGTAATGACCTGAGCTTGTTAACCTCAACAGTGGCAAAATGAAAGGGTACTAGGTACTGAAAGTAATACTGTAACGTTGTTTTATGTCGGCCACGGTTTTAGAACGTGGTCGACCAAGAAAGTCAAGGTAGCGGAGATAAAGTAAACACTATAATTCGCAATTACACGATCTTTAATACGAGTTTTACACAATTGGCAAAAGTACGCGAATTTGAATTCTACACAATATAAGTAACAGGGCGTGGTTCTAATACAACAAAGGCTTCGGTGTGAGGTCCGGCTGGAGCACAGTGGAACACTTAACTTAGTAACGTCGGCCGGCAGAAGGGCGATCCAGGCGAGGCCGTGGTTTTATTTGTGGTCGCGGGGAGAGAGGCGCTCCCACGTCGCTGTACGCGAGCCACTACCGAGGCACGCCTGATCCGCGTGACAATACTAAACTTCTCCGTTTATACAAGGAGAAGCTAGTATTACTTTGACCTTTGATCTGACTATTTGATTTACCGTGAGGCTCAGCCAGTCTGATGTTGATTGTAACAATTACCTACGTTGTTCTATAAAAAAAGTTTAAAGAAAGACGTAGACTAACGTGTACCTAATCCTAATTGTGGTTCGTTTTAAATTTTGTGTTTCATCTTCTCAGTTAAACTAAAACTTTGCCGATAATATCTTAGTAAACTTAAAAATAAAAAATAATTATATCTTGGGCAAAATGTAATTGTGTGGTGTTTTTAAATTCCAGTCCGCAAGCGCTCAGCCGATGCTCCGCCACATGACTACATGCAGTTCGCTGGGAAGCGCATCCAGGAGATCGAGATCAGCAACCTTGCCGAATTGCTCGAGTATGAACAGAAGAACAAACTTGCGGCTTAAGTACGCCATGTAAGGGTGAGGGGCAGGTGGAAGGTAAGCGGTGTGGATGTAGGAATCACGGCTAAGGAACATCCAAGAATTCGTGAAAGGATTTAAGTCTAAGTTTGCTTAATGCTTATTTATTAGTATTGAACAATAAAAGTAATAATTAAAGAATAAAAGAACTGTAAGATCGTTGGCTAAAAATATTATCGTTAAGTCAAAGAAGAAATGTTAAATCTTTGGCAAATTAAAAAAGGTAACTATAAAAGTAATTTTATAAAGGATGTGCCTATATAAAATTACTTTTATAGTTAGCTTTGTATTTGCTTAGATTGCAGCACTTGTAGGATGTTCATAAATGAAACATGTGAAACATGAAATACAGAAAATGTGTCAAACCATCGTTAAGTGTTACAAAATTGATTAAAGGCAGTCAGATGGTGATTTATCTTTTAAGGTTACTTTCGCTTCTGACAAGCTTGTCTTAGATCGGAAATATCACAGCGGTTTTGGTAGTGATTAAGCACGTCGTCTTGCCTTCAACTGGTGATCTAAAAATGTATGAAAATGGATTGATGGTAGAAGTACATAATTTTAAAATCATTGGATTGTTGAACATCTAACAATTGATCTTAAATAAATTGTTTTGTCACAGTTTATGGATAATTAATATAAAAACTACGGCGTCATCATTCAAAACCCCTTTGGACTCCAAAAGGATTTTAAATAATTTAAGACCATCTGTAATCTAGTATATATCTATAGAAGCTGCCAAAACTTATTTCAAGCGCTTTAAGGGAGGTAATGAATGGGCAGACCACGTCTATCTCGAGAGCATAAGCTCTGTGCTGCACTTGCTACTGGTTATAGAAATTATAGCCATGTTAGCAGTCGCTTGGCACATAGTCCGGCCCTAGCTTTATGGGAGATCCATTTCACAGCATGTAGCTATACGTAGCCCACAGCTCTTGACATACCTATTTATGGGACTGTTACTTAAGATTGCAATAAGTGCTTCGAATAAGTATTGGCAATTTGCGTGATATAGATAATCGACAGTCTAAGTAATACTTAAGAAGCTGTGTACTATTACACTATCTATAAAAGTAATGTAAAGCAGCAGTTAACGATACTGATGTAAGTCTTATAATTAAAAATCGATTCATTATATTGTTAATGAATCGAATTTTAAGAATGTTATAGAATTACGAATATTAACAGCGTGAAGATCTGATTTCTTAGCAAAAGTACCAAAAACATTGATACTGAGTTTCGAATCGTAGACAGTCCATCGGATCGGTAAACAAATACTTAGTTATGATAGCGATTGGTTTGTTATAATTGGCATGAACACTTAAATTGTGATTCCACAATAACTAAATATAAGGCATCCATTTCTCAAGCATTTTTATCAATCGGAAAATCTGCAATGATCTAGTATATGTCTATGGAAACTGTCAAAACTTATTAATTAAAGCGCTTATGGAAAGTAATGTGTGGGCGGACACCATTTATATCGAGTGTGTGAGTTCTTTATTGCACTTGTCAAATGGTTATAGAACTGATAGCTACGTTGGCAGTCACTCGGCACACAGTCCGGCCCTAGCTCTATGGGAGATCCATTTCACAGCATGTAGCTACATATTATGCGTAGCCCACAGCTCTTGACAAACCTATTTATGGGACCGTTTGTTTAGATTGAAATAAGCGGTTTTAATACGTTTTTCGCAGTTTATTTACGCATAGCAATACATTAGGAGACTTATGTCAATATTCGAGAGATTTTCTGCAGAGGCGACTACAGCTAAAGAAACAACTAAATACAAGCGAGGATAGGCTATGAGAGTAATTAAATTCTAAAACTCATAAAGGGATTTTTATTGCTATCATTTTTTTAAATGACATCTTGTAAATTTTTAATAATCCAACTTGTCAAAGGAAATACTTCGAATTGATTTACGCTGCAACACAAATGGTCTAAATTGTCTAAAATATACTAAATATTGGAATCTGACAATTTATATATGTTTGGCTATTTAATATTTATTGTTTAGCGTTTATTGGCCATACTTAAAAAGCAGGTATTGAATATGTGATGAATTTTAGTTGGCTAAGTGGAATTGGTCTTAAAACGTTTTGTTTAAGAGTTCAAATACATGAAACGACAGGAAAGCTGTAAAATTTAATTATAATAATCATTCATAAATAATATCCGTTAGGAAATGTTCGACATCGCCATATAGCACACTATTGTGCCAGATATTCACTAGCCACTTACTGTGATGTATTTTGTAGTTGTTCTTAGAGATGCTATATGGTGCTGAGTAAATAAGTTTTACAACTTTCATTGACGAAGGATGCTAGTAAATTACACGCTTAATACTATATTTGCCGTTGATAACACGCGCCCTTACGTTTTGTGAACTTAAGAAACGAGAAATAAAGACGGGTTTCATATTTAAAATCTCAGAGAAAGAACTCTCAGTAGCGGACGTTGCCCATTATTAGTTATATTGGAGATCCAATTACGGAGATAATCTAATGTAGTTCATTTCCGTATTATTATAAATGGAACTGCGTGTAGATTAAAATGAATGATTACAGTTAAAACAGCTCATTAATACAAATTGTGATTATGTTATACATTTAAATTTAATGATATTCATACGCATATTGGAGGGAACACGCACAGAATGATAACAAATGGTTGTGTATTCGGTTGGATATTCAAAATGTATTTGGTTGCGTATAATTTACATCTGTTTTAATTTATTGTTTACCTAGTATTATTTGTATTTTATGTATGGAAGGATAGAAAAGTGTAAAGTATTCATTCCGCTGGTGGATATGATTATGAACAACGTAATATATTACATTATAATATTTAGAGTTACGTTTTATCGCAAATACAAGCCTATATAATCATCATAGTAATTGATGCTCATTGCATGAGAACAAGAAAAAAGGAGCCCTTGCTTGCGATAGAATAAACATAATTTTAACTATGGAATCTAAAACGTGTAATATGTTACGATGTTGAGATGAAAATATTTTCCTATATCCACATCTAAGTGAGACTAAGTTAAGTATTTAAAAATAGTCCAATCGTAAATAATAAGCACATAAATACTCGATGTTTAGAATAAGAACAATTTTAAACAAAAAACATTTTAGTCGATTTTGAACACTATTTAGTTGATGTTTGTTATTATTATTTTGTAGGTTCTCATTTAGTTAATCAGTGCCATTTATTGCATTTTTAATAATGATTTAAGATAGTTTTAACTACAAATAAATATAAACGTAGTGCACGTATCCAGGCGTGCTTTAAGCACAGATATAGTATTGTATATCTTTATTAAAATCTCTCTTCAAGATTATGAATTATTTTTAAGCTCACGCATAGAGGGAAAACACGATACAATTTCTATTAAAATGTTTTAACTAATTTGTTTTATTTAGAACAAAGTGTATTGTTATTTCCAAATAATCTTATCTCGTGTCTTCCCTCAGTGCTCTCTGTCTTCGTATAACGTTGACATTATATTTAATTTAACTGGCATTGCCTCGAAACCAAAGATTTGTTTTTGTATTCAATATCTACTATTGGCATGCCAGATAATATATTTCTCACGAGAAAAAAAAAGTGAATCTATCGATTGTTTTCTTTTAAGCTTTCACGCAAGTGATTTATGATGGATAATAAAAATCAAATAAATTAATCAAATTGTTGTTTTATTTAAGATTGCTAGTTAAGTTGACCTAATAGGCTAACTATTATATTAATGATCTAGATTATTATATGAATGGTCTAGATTATTAGTATTAATGGTCTAGATTTGTTCAAAATTGTAGATGTAATAGTTAGTATATTTTATATTATAAAGATAGAATAACTTCATTAGGTTTTCTTGATTTATGTAAATTAATAAAATTTCCTTTTGCAATCTCGACTTTCCGACCTGAAACTGATGGAAACGTTGAACTTAGGCTGTAAAAACGTCTAAGTGAGAAGCCCGCAATGTTTATAATCAGATTTTGCTAAAATTGAGTACAACGCCATCTAGTTAAAATTTGAAGATGTCCGGTAAGTAAGAAAACTATTTGCAGTGTGCAGCGACCCCGGATGTAAGCTGTGCAACAAATGACTTTAGTTAGTGCACCGAGTGCCTCAGTCGGTATAACACCTGAGACACTCGGTGAACTAGCATATCGAATAACATTATGAAAGTTTGAGAAAATGGACTGGTTTCGCTGCAGGCTAGGTCAAGCCTAGGAACATTATATTTCTTCAGATTTTGTTAGTACAATATGTACAGATTTGATTATATTCGAAGGTTTAAATAACTATGCTAGCGGGATATCTATTTAAACCTTGGTTATTGCCCAAACTAGTAGACCGATTGGAGAAATGCCAGCGCTCTATAAATGATTACTTACTGTCAAACAACTTTGTATTGTATTTCTGCACTAAGTAGGGTTGCTTTTTGAAGATATAGTATGCTGTTAGCAAGGTGATCTATGTAATCTTTATTCTTTGCAATACCTGCACAATGAATTTGACTATATTGGAGGGTTGGCAGCGCGCGAGCGATATTTTGTAAGCTTATTTTCCACTTTGTAGTAAGTATTTTGGATAGCATATTCCTAGTGTTTAAAATAGCCATATGTTAGCCGCGACCATGACTTACCGTATTGTTGTCCTATGGAATACCAAAAGGTATTGTGGAGGAACAGGGTGTGGTGTGATGTATGGTTGATCGTGCTTGGCGGGCCGCGGCCCGACGGGTGATGTCGGGAGCTTGTATATTATACTCTTAGATAATACCTCCACCCAGTAAACCGGACTGAGTTACAACCTACAACGCGGGGAACTCGTTGGGTGTTTTCTTTTTTCTATTGATGTGACGGACGTTCTTCTTTTCTTTTTCGGTAGAGCTTGAAAATCGATAAGAATTCTTGGGTAGTTCTGCGTATCTATTTTTGTTATTTGATTATTTTTCTTAAGTAAAATAATTTGTAAGGAATAAAACTTTCTAGGTTGATAGTGCATTGTTCTTTTTAATATTAACCGCTTCTGATTTCTAAGAATACATACTTAGTCGCTGTGTAAACTCCACTTGTGCGATGCAGAATAGTATGACGTCATGTTAAGCGCGTTTGTATCGCCATCTGTTAAATGTAGGCGGAACTTCTTCGACTGTGCGGAGTCGCCAGAGTATAAAAGTCTGGCCAGAGAGGGACAATTAAAATTAAAACTTGATGCAACATGCTTTTGCACATATTTTCAGGCTATATTTGTCATTTATGCAAAATATAGGTAAGCTTCGATTTTTGTTGCATTCCATTGTCGTTTCGTTATTTTACATTTGAACTCGGATCTGAAGCTTGCTTTAAACTTTAGAGTCTAAACTCGATGAATTTAGACATTATATCGTTTACCGTATGCGTAATCAGGGCTATTAATTAAATAATTTATAGCCTTGATTAAAGCTGTGCAATACTTGGAATGATTACGAGATAATACAGGTAGGTACCTATAACTTATTGTGCAGATTACCTAGGTATAATGACATATTTATCGAACGCGGTTGAGCTGTTTTGGCGCTAGATGGGCACTGATATAGGTATTTGTTAATTAAGTAATTAGCGTGATGCAGTTAGCTTTATAGGGTCGATCTAGCTAATATGCAGTTTGATAACGAAATTAATACGTAGTAGGTATCGTTACCAGACTATGAATTTGAATAATGTAATTACTTTAGTACTTATTTACTTATAGATTTGCCCGCGCCTTCGCTCGCATTCATCTGGATCTAAATTTTGTCAATAAATTTCTACCCCTCAGGAACAGTGCTTTTTAATTACTAAGTTTAGCCACGCTGTACAGATACCTAATATTGTATGACTCTGTAATATACTGGAATCGTGACATCTTCAGCTAGACGCATTGGATAAATTAATATAATACGACAAGAACTACAGAAGGTTAAAGTAAGTATAAAGTCGTTGAATCCAGATTTCAATCTTGGTGGGATAAATTACGTCTACGAAAAGGACTAACTTTAAATAGTTGGATTTAAAGGTTTGGACTCCATGTGTAACGTAGTGGTGAAGGTCCATATTATTTTTGTCCAACTATTTGAAAGGAGTATCTAGATTTTGAATTAATTTTTGTAAAATAAGTCTTCCACTATGGCTACATTTTCTGTTCAAGACCCAGAACTAAAGCCTTGTTGAACCCTGTCCTCTCCTAAGTCCGGCTCTATTGAGTTATGTACAAAGTCAACCAGGCGGGCCAAACCGTGGTAATCACAACAATATTTCGACCGAACTATTCAGGAGCCTCGTATCAAGAGTCTTCTTGTTTCATTTTAAAGTAACCTGCTAAGACAATCGTTACCGAAAGGTCTCAGGCACTCCCGCACTAGCACTGACTTTATGAGGACTGAGAGTGCCCGAGTCCCCCAATGGTATTATCGGTGGTACTGAACCCCCTAATAAAAGCATATTGCGGCCCTGGCTAATTGTCAATTACTCTATGAATATTGGCAAAAGGAAATATTTGACAGTTTTCGTCCACTATTCCGTAGAAAAGTATGGTTACGTAACTTATATTTTATTAAAGCCCTCCAATATCGATTATTCAGCATGTCACGATTAGTCAGTCAGTCATTCTACTTACGCAGACTTAGGAACAATGAAAAATAATAAAACTATAGGTAATTTATTAATTATGGCCTTATTATTTCTCTCTATGACTATTATTCACTATGACTCCATATTCCATAGATAATTAATGTAAGATATTAGGAGCTACGTGCTAGGACCTATCCTGAAAGTTAAGATTGTTAGCATGTACCTACCAATCTTTAAATTTAGTTTGTTATAAAGATGAAATGTTAGCATGTACCAATCTTAGAATTCCTCGATACAGGCTTGCCTAGTGAGAAAACTAAAGGAAATTTAGGTATTGCTATCTCCTTATGCAGTACATTCATAAGGAGATAGCTAAGGGTTAAATCTTGGGGCCGACACAAAAGATCCCACTGGGTCGAAGTGTCGCCGGTCTGCACTGACTGGCTCCCACACATAAGATAAGATAAGATAAGTATATGTACTGCTTTGGCAATAAATACATTTTTAATTTTAATAAGAACATTTGGTAAATACATGGCAAAATATATATTTGATTGCGATAATTAAACTATTGTGTATATTCACTGGAGTGTTCTGTGTTAGTGTGGATCTGTGAGAACTTTAGGCCAACGACTGGCAAGAAACTATCAAAGACCGTAGAAAGTGGCGTCCTCTCATATCGGCGGCCAAGACACTCTTTGGGCCTCTAAGTCAACGGCGTAAGTACTTGTGTAATTACTTCAAACTGTACCTATTACAGCTAGTTCATTAATTGTTTAATATACCTACCTAATATATTACGATAAACATAATGTATTCCGGCACAGATTTGTGTGTTCATTATTAAAAAGCATGATCAAACTAAAATATGGTTTGACTATCGCCTGTGAATACACGAAATATTTGGTTTGATAACCGAATCCAACGTATTTTGTAGCGTTGTGGTAGCGGTGAAGTGGCTGTAACGACTATAGGTCCCTACCGTATGCAAATAATTTTTTTTTACATACAACTATGGTGACAAACAAGCATGCGGCCTACCTGATGGTAAGTGGTCACCGTAGCCTATAAACGCCTGCAACACCAGAGCCATCACTTGCGCGTTGCCTACCCTTTAGGAAAGGAAGTGGGAAGGAAAGGAAGTGGGAAGGAGAAGGAGCGGGAAGAGGAAAAGGGGGTGATTAGGCCTCCTGCACTCTCAGTCACCGAACGAAACATAACAGTAGGAATACTGCTATTTCACGTCGATATTCTGTGAGAGTGTAGTCTTTCTCCGGTCGAGTCGGCCCATTCATGCTGAAATCAGCGAGGCTCTACTACTCTACAAATGTAATTTGTATGGTGCCAAAATATACTTTAAAGGAAATTATTGTACCTACTTAAATATACTTGAATTATGTTCACAACCTTACTTATTGTGTAAGCCTCTACTTAATCTCCACAATACTATAATTATTGTTCATCGAGCTATATATAGGTAGATTTATACGAATTTATTTTAGAAAAATCTCAATGCAGTACAATTACGTAGTCAATATTCAGTTCAGCGCACAAATCCAGTACAGGTACCTCCTTAACAGAACAATAAACCATTCAAACAATTGCTCGCAGCATGTATTAACTTTGTCAACAAAAGATTTACAAGCTATGTATTCCGTAGTAAACTAGAACGAATTCCTATACACAGCCCGCCGTACTGCCATTGTGTCGGGACAAAACTCTCAGAATGTACGACGCGCGCTTTCTTCCATAGTTCCATTTTTGAATTTTATAGGAACGCGAGCGCGCCCGCCGCATCGGCGCAGTATTCACCTGCATGCGCGCATACCCATTGTAGCCGACGTGAATGCCCATCCTTTGATGTCTCCAATATCCAATGTAAGTACTAAAGTATAGTATTTTTTTATTTCTCACATAATAACAACAGGGAAATCTTGTGCCGCACTGAACTGCGAACTAATTTACATATTTCAATTAAACAGCACTAGATCCATTATAATTAATTTGTAATTACAACTCCGCGGTATCGTTCCCTATGGTTTGTTTGCTAGCCCGTGTTCGTTGTTTATTGAGCCAATATTAGCTAGTATCGGTACGGTTCAGCTAGTGTTGTTCGGGTTGTGAGTTGCCTCGCGGGGCTCGCATTAAGATATGCTAATGTTATTAGGAGACTACGCGCGCATTATCTTTTAACTGGCGCGGCGATACGGCGATGTTTTCCCGTTTATAAACAGCCATTGTATCGGAGATCTTTCCTGATAATTTTATCATTAACGTTCATCTGCAGCGTTCGTTCTGTAATAACTAGATCTCGGTTAGGTTTAGTCGATATTGAGCTCAGATGATATTGTCTTAAGTACCTAATTAATGACGAAACTCAGGTTCCCGCAATATTGCGAGCGGTTGACTTGCCGAGTGGCCATTATTTCTCCTCTTGTTATTGTTTTGATCAACACAGGATGGAAAAGGTCGATGTTATTGCTTTGATAACTACCAACTGAAAAATATGCCAATACCAAAATAGAAGCTTGTAAGAATCGTTTTAAGGGATCTTAAAAATATTTTATAACTAAGCGAAATATCGATTTAGGATGTAATTATTACACTGTTGCTATTAAGAGGAGACAGAAAGAACTTCAGGCGATTCAAACACAGAGTTGTTTAATCTCAATTAATCTCTACAAATATTTTTGATTGTGCTATTTTATTTGTCATTTTAATTCAAATAATTGTTTCACCCGCTAATAATGACTTAATATACTTACGTTATATTGCTACTAACAGTCTTTAGGAGCAGCGATAGCTCAGTGGGGAGACCAACAGACTGCAATGCAGAGGGTCTCGGGTTCGAACCCATGTCGCGCACCTCTGACTTTCGGAAGTTATATGATTTTTCGAAATTATGTGCGTATTGATTGGCAATTATCGCCTGCTCCGTGCCTCGGAAAGCACGTTAAGCCGTTGGTCCCGGCTGCCATGAACATCTATGGCAGTCGTTATTGGGAGAGTGTCGACACAAAAGATCCCACTCGGTCGAAGTGTCGACGGTCTGCACTGACTGGCCCCCACATAAGATAAGATAACAGTCTTTAGACAAAAAATTCCATCTATAATCTACAATCCATCCAATTTGAGGTAACCGATGTAACTATATTACAACTCTATCTAGCCCCACGGCCCATACAGTCCTGAAGATATGTTAATACAATCTTTCTATTCAAACCAGACAATAAAGTTGCTCCTAAGTAGATTATCTTTAGTTTATACTATGGCTGGGTTGCATTGACCTAATTATTTGGCAGCTGTGTTTGTTCCCTCTTA
This sequence comes from Catocala sponsa, assembly GCA_963564715.1. Classification (NCBI taxonomy): domain Eukaryota; kingdom Metazoa; phylum Arthropoda; class Insecta; order Lepidoptera; family Erebidae; genus Catocala; species Catocala sponsa. The sequence goes on from OY751331.1 coordinate 9,105,843, forward strand.
GTCAAAGGGCAACCAATCGGATTTAAGTTACGTAGCCTGCCCTTCTGACTCCCGGGCGCTGGCGGGCGAACCGTTGACTAAATTATGCAGTCTCTGATTGAATGGAATAGTATCGGCGTAGTTAAAAAAGGTTTCACTATTTAATTTGTTGGTTTTTGTTGTTTGTTATTTGGGTTCACTCATCGGTCTATTGTTAACGAAGTTTGAAGTTTTGTTGCGGCTTTTATTTTAACCAATTTATTACTAAAATCCTCACTATATTTGCGGGTTTTCTAAGCGTTGGTGTTACGTCATACCGTTTAATTCATAAAAATGCATAAAAGCAAATGCATAAAATGCTAACTTAATAACGATGTTGTCGATAACGAATATTTACAAAATGCTTAAAAAATAATGATTTTATAGTACTTTTATAAGACCGAGTATTTAAAAGATATCTGAGTAAAGGATTAATACGTTTAGTAGTATTAATCCTTTACTCAGATATCTTTTTATAAATAAGACCGCTTAATTTATTGGAAATATAGATCTATCTAAAAAGAGTTGCAACATCGCAAATGAAATAAGATTATTACATTCAGGACGCTTGAAGAACATATAATTTATTTTATTCATTGCAATTACAAGGATATTTTATTTACCTAGGTAGGTAAATAAAATATCCTTGTAATTGCAATGAATAAAATGAATGATATTATTTAAGAACTACCCACGCCATTGAGGTCATTGTATTGTATGATTGTCGTGGGTAGTTCTTAAATAATACGAAGCTTAAGTTGAAGTAGTTCAGTGGGTACCTAAGTTCTCTCAACTGCTCTCAGTGCAATGGTTACTTACCTATCTATAGGTTCTATTGCTAAGTATTAATTATAACATTGTTAAGTTTTATACTATATAAGTTATTTTTAAACCTTGTGATTGGCAGTGTGTATTATTTGTTGGTGATCCTCAATTGATCTTAAACTGTAGAAATTTACTGGTTGGTGTACGAATAAGTTTGGGTCGGCAACTTCATATTTAAACAATCGTTAAGATGCATATCTTAATTTGCGATTGAAAGGATTTGGATTCGATCCATATACTACCAGTTCTGTACTATTGACGCTAATGTTAGAATTAGATTGACAATCCTAATATAAGTATTTTAGATTACTTAAAGGAGTTGAAAACCAATAATCTTAGAAGTATGCCAAATAAATTACTTTTGATTCTAATAATATTAAAAACGTTAAAGTTAGTGAAAATACTTCGAAATTTGGATTTGATACTTAACCACTCACAAACCGTTAAACGGATTGTTATTTATTTGGTACAATTATAGAAAAGAGATCACATAGTTCTTAGAATAGATCTTACAGAAAACAATATTTTAATCTAAAGTCCATGATTTGTAAATAATTGTAAATAAAACATACCGTCATAGTCTTTATACTAGAGGCGTGGGTATATAATTCGCCGTTTTACTGGTTACTTTAACGCCAGCTTTATCAAATCTCACAGTATTAACTTGTATCATATTTGCACAAGTACGAAGTCAGCCATGTCCAGTACATAACGAGAATGTCGCACGTATTGTGCTTCTACACCCATGTTTATAACTTCCGCGCTGTTCGAACTCCTCTGTTGTTCGTACGACATCGACTGCATTTTATGCGCTAGCTTCAACGTGATATTTGTAAATGAAAACGTTCAATGAGGCACTCGTACACTAGAGCAAAGCCTTTGAAGTATGAGAACTGTAATATAACCTGATGCTTGTATCTCTGAAGGATTAGCTAGATCCGTATCTCACCCACACATACATTTGTACACGTGCCGCGTTGTAGGAGGCGAATCTATTACAAATAAAGTCATTTCTTATAATAAAATAGTAACAAGTTCAAATACGGATAACCCACTAATATTATAAATGTTGAGATGTTGGGATATATGTATATTTGTTGCTTAATTACGAGTCCACTGAACGGATTTAAACGAAACTTTGCACACAATAGATTATTGAAATTAAACAAACTTTATACGGATTTTATCGCGTTGTTTATTTTTTATTAAACACTCGTGAATCTCCCCGTGACCATGGCTGCTGAAAAGCAATCGAAACGTCGGGGAAAGTGTAAAATTAAATATAAATAGTTGTAAAATTTATATTTATTAAACTGAAGTAAACAGTAACTAGTAAAAGTGTTTAACAATAGTAGTTTAAAGTTTCAAAATTATGTAATAATAGTGTTTTATCTATACAAATAAATAAAATTGAAGTGTCTGTTTGTAATGTCAAAATAACAGCTTTTTATCTTATGCATATGAAAGTATATAAGTTACCTATACGAAAACATCTATTTTTAAATTTTTGTCTTTCTGTCTGGCTGTCTGTCTGTCTGTTTGTTCCGGCTAATCTCCGAAACGGCTGAACCGATTTTGACGGGACTTTTACTGGCAGATAGCTGATGTTATAAGGAGTAACTTAGGCTACTTTGATTTTAGAAAAAAATAGGGTTCCGCGGAGACAAACACTTTTTAGTTAAAATCTACGCGGATGAAGTCGCAGGTAACAGCTAGTAAAAAATAAACAACGTGATAAAATCCGTATAAAGTTTGTTTAATTTCAATTTATAAACATTCGCGTAAACATAAGACAATATTACACAATGGATTATGTCCGGGATTAGTAGTAATCCTGAATAACCAGGTACCTTTTTTAATAAATGATTGCGTCATGGATTGCTTAGTGTATATAATTATATACCTATTTAATAATGTAGCGTTTAGTAATAATTAGTTAGTATTATTTGATAACATACCAGCTATAGCTGTGTATGACGATTTAACTGTCTAAACAAAAAAGCTGCCTATCTGAAGTTAGACTAGACGTCTAACTTCAGTCGCAAGCTTTTTTTATAACCGCTTCTACTAAGCCATTTCTTTGTCATGAACTTTGCTGAGTTGTGTAAATTAAAAGACTAAGAGAAGGCCTTCCATTCTGTGCTAGCTGTCTGTTCTTCAATTGCAAGTATTACATTACCATTGAATGTTTTGGTAATTTATACTTATGCAATTGTGGAATCAGTACGCAGAAAATAATGGTAAGATATACGGGATATACCTAATCAAAACGTTTTTATAAATAAATAGGTTCATTGGTCGCGCAGGATAAGTTTGCGATTACGTTTGCGCTCGAAGCGATCAATTCATCATTGAGCTTTATGTTAGGAAATTTAAATAAGCTCGGTAGTAGATAGCATTAGTCTTGTCCTCTATTACGTGGAAACAGAAATGTAGGTACCACGTAATAGACCATAGCTGGCATCATGAGAGTATAATACTTTGCCTCCTCGGTGAAGGATATGCAAGCGTCACTCCATATATGGATCGCATAAATTACGAGTAGCATGACACTTGAATTCTCTTAATAAGTGCGAGTAGTCGCGTCAAGTAGTTCGCAAAAGTTAGCAAAGAGTTACCGTTTGCTGCCGCTCAAGATATTACGTCACTTGTGCATAACGGTGTTACAGTGAGCAAGTGCACGGTAATGGAATGAACAAAGCTTCTTCGAGTTAGGTGTTGTAGTGGAAATCTCTTAAGGAACTGGCGAAAAAGTTTGCTGTCTAAATTGTCAAGTGAAGTTCTGAAACGAACGTAAACTATTTACTAAATCATTAAGGGGTAGTTACGGTTCATTTAAACAAAGCTGATTCCCTATGCGGTTAATAGAAGTCAAGCTTATAAAGTCTGTAGGAGAAATAAATGAAGACTAGAAATGAAAGAATGAAGACCAGTTGACAAGACAACGTGAACAGTTAATGTTGGTCGACTACAAAATCGCTTTAACGTATACACGTTTGCATGCTAGTTGTTGTCAGAAGTGTCAAATGCTAATCGGACCGCCTATTTTTTCGGCTGAAGTAGTTAGGCTATTGCCAAGTCTTTATTATTCAGTCTGGCTTATTTGGCTATGCCTATTAGCTCATCTATACTAATATTATAAAGAGGAAAGATTTGATTTTTTCTTTGTTTGTTTGTAAGGGTTTACCTCAAAAACTACATAACCGATTTAAAAAATTATTTTATCATTAGATAGCTACATTATCAGCGAGTAACATAGGCATTAAAAATAGTAGGTACTGTTAATAACATTTTTTTTTTACACGGGGATATGTGCAAATCCCTTTCCCCATCGCCGGTTCTGGGGCGGGCGTTGGGGATATGTCGGGATCCAGCCCCTAAGATGGAATTTGGGCTGAACCGACTAAAACCAACGCGGTGTTCCTCATACCTTTATGGCGGGGCCGCGCGGATCGCTCTCGCATTCAAATCGCGAGCCCGCCAAAGGTTCGACCCGCTGATGGACGTGGCAGGTCCCACGCAACCATCACACACAATTGGGGGACCTGGTCCCGACGACAAAGCGGGAGACTTATTTCCCCTTCCGACATCAAGAGGCGTGCGCGGCACCCGAACGCCGCCTAGTCGGACTGTTACTAAAATAACGTAACATACCTTTACGCGAGCGAAGCTGCGAGCTAAATATATATATATATTCTACAACATACACACAACACCATCTAGCCCAAACTAAGCAGAGCTTGTACTATGGGTACTAGACAATGGATAAACATACATATTATATACTTTTTTTTTGTAAACACATACATATTATACATAGAAACACCCAGACCAAGACAAACATCTATGTTCATGCACACAAATGTATGACTTGTGCGGGAATCGAACCCGCGACCTCAGGCGTGGCAGTCGGTTACATTGACCACTACGCCATCGAGGCTACTATATTATCTATTAGGTCATATTCTGCAACATTTATTTTAGAAAATCACTAAGTATTTTGTAACAATATTGAACCTCGATTTGGTTAATTAGAATTAATTGTCAGTGACCACTTGGATACAGTGGCACATTGCAAAATTAAAATCACCTGACTTTCCCGTTGTAATGTTTCACTTCTAAAACAAATAATAGTATATACTAGTAATTGGTATATAAATTTAGTTAATCTATTAAAATGTTAATAATGATGCTCTGAAGTCAAAATCAGAATCCGGAATTTAGTGTCCATTGTTTGAGTAAATAAACCTCACATTGCAGCATTGTATCTGTACAAATATTTCTGTGTGTGTTAATAATTACGATTCCCTCTGGACAGTGGCAGTGCTATCTTGCTTTTTGCTGACCTAGCATGAACTCAGGCGATGCGATATAATTGTCATGAATTATTAACTAATAGTGACTACGTTATTGCTGGTGATATACCTATATGATTAAAAGTGTTCCAGTGTACGACTAAAAGGAGTTGAGAAGATTTTGCCAATATTGAATTTAAAGAAAGTTTTACTAACATAGTGTTAAGGTGTATTTACTAACATCAAATCGGCCTCGATAGCGTAGTGGTTAATGTAACCGACTGCCACGCCTGAGATCGCGGGTTCGATTCCCGCACAAGTCAAACATTTGTGTGCATGAATATGAATGTTTGTCTTGGTCTAGGTGTTTCTATGTAGGTATAATATATATGTATTTATAAAACAAAAAAAAAGTATATATGTATGTTTATCCATTGTCTAGTACCCATAGTACAAGCTCTGCTTAGTTTGGGCTAGATGGTGTTGTATGTATTATGAAATTATATAATATGTAAATTTAGGTTGAGGTATTTATCTATGGGCTATGCAGCCCGAAATAAATGATTTGAAAATGATTTGAAAGAAGCTGAATACACAGATCGATAACTAATCGCGTCACTATTTCTATAGGTAGGTTGATCGAAATCTTTCTATTGCCGGAGTTCTTTGTGTACGTTGCTTAAATACACAGATCGATAACTAATCGCGTCACTATTTCTATAGGTAGGTTGATCGAAATCACACAGATCGATAACTAATCGCGTCACTATTTCTATAGGTAGGTTGATCGAAATCTTTCTATTGCCGGAGTTCTTTGTGTACGTTGCTTAAATACACAGATCGATAACTAATCGCGTCACTATTTCTATAGGTAGGTTGATCGAAATCACACAGATCGATAACTAATCGCGTCACTATTTCTATAGGTAGGTTGATCGAAATCACACAGATCGATAACTAATCGCGTCACTATTTCTATAGGTAGGTTGATCGAAATCACACAGATCGATAACTAATCGCGTCACTATTTCTATAGGTAGGTTGATCGAAATCTTTCGATTGCCGGAGTTCTTTGTGTACGTTGCTTATATGTTTGTATATTCTTCTGCGATGCAACTATCTATAAATAAAGGGCTATGTCCACCTTCCATACAAACTTCGGCCTAAAGTGAACATTCCTGCAATATACATAAAATCATAGTCTACTAAAGCACCAATTTAATAGACATACCAAAGGTTTAAAAAAAAGTTAGGGATATTAAGATATTTTTATTTTATTTTTATGTAAAAAACATTAATTGTCCTCATGGCTATCCATGTCATAAACAATAATTAATACATGATTGAAAAATGTAGCAGGTGCACATATGTTGCTTTGGTGTCTAGCCCAACCTAAATATCATAAAATGGTCATGACATGGGAGCAACAACCCACTGTCCGCCGGCCAGCAATTCAATTACAGCAATAGCTTACTATTACATTGAGTCCTGTTTCTTTATTATTTATCATTACATAAACCAAATATATCTTACGGCTAATGTGCCGACTTTATATTTTGGCCCTTACTAATGTCTCGTTATCTGCATTCGGCATCTTCTAGTAGGTTGTTGCCCCTGTCTCTGCTTATCTCTATTGAATAGGTAACATTAAACCTTATATTATGTTCACCATAATAGGAACGGGCTTATTTCAACTGATATGTTCCACAAACAATCAGGATAAGGGCATCATAGCTGAGGTGGGGAATTGAGGTGTACTACGGTTTCCACTTATGTCCATGTTTCGGTTGTCAAAGTCGTCGTGAGAAGCGAAATCGGTATCCGTGATCAAAGAGCCGCCGGGGTCGTCATGCAAAGCGGATGCGGAGTCCATAACAAAGCTGGGGTCGTCATTTGAAGTGGGTTCGGGGTCCATTGGTAAGACTTGTCGTTAGAAAAATTATTATCGCAAAGGAAGAAATCACCAAACACAGCGGCGTAAGCGTCGGTAGGTAGGTAATGACAGGATTGACAGGAAAACGAAAAATGTTGCCAGATTTTCTCCCTTTTATATCGAGGCGAGCCTCGTTTAATCGATTAAGCCGATATATTTTAATTAACAAAATGTTTTTGGTAACTCACAATGACATACGGACAAAAATAATAATAAATCACTGTTATAAATAGATATCTATAATGTACGTTTTACGTTTGCAATCTTATACTATAAACATCGTTTGAGTATTTGAACACACCTGATCATATTATTATATCCATTAATAATAATAATAATGTCCTCCAGACCGAATTTCGGTCACCGCGGCCAGTCTTGACGGAGACTGGCCATCTGCGCAGGAGATATTATAGTGCACAAGTGTGTGCGCAAACACAAGTGCACTCTCTGTTCCCTAACTCTCATGATCCGATGGGACGGTAATACGACATGACCGGAGAGAGATCAGGCGTAGGACCAACGGCTTTACGTGCTTTCCGAGGCACGGGGGTGTCTTACACCGCCAACTTCCTAACTCCGGGCTGCTATTGAGATTTCTTAACAGAAAAACCCAATAACTTTTTGTTGGCCCGTCCCGGGATTCGAACCCGAGACCTCATGCACAGCAGTCGCATTCACTACCGCTGCGCCACGGAGGCAGTATGTCCATTACTATTTATTGAAAATCATAATCGATTTAATAATTGAGTATTTGATTATTTAGTGGCAACCCTGTTCTTATTATAAAGTGCAGCACGGTTGTCGAAAATAATATAACTTCTTAGTATTCATTCTCATTACTCCGAACTTCATATAGTTCAACATTGATCATTGATTGACATCTTGTCTACTGCTGAGCCGCCGATGGACATATCCCTTTAGATCACTAAAACGTTCTTCGCGAGATTTGGTCGAGATTCAATGACAACAGTACGTTGTTCGCTATCCTATAAATGTGGTTTTTAGATATAAACGAATAATACAGTATACTTATTCTGATTAACTCAATGACTCATCAACGCTTGGCTCAAATCCTTGGGATCTATAAAGTCAAAATTGAGCTCAGAGAGAGATTTCTATGCTTTATGTTGTAGACGCGGTATATATAGGACTAGATGTTCCCGCGGTTTCACCCGCGTTTATCGTTACTGCGCCGCCCCCGTGGGTCGTAGCGTGATGTTATATAGCCTATAGCCTTCCTCGATAAATAGGCTATCCAACACTAAAAGAATTTTTCAAATCGAACCAGTAGTAATCACGCGGAATAAACCAGGAGAAACATCGTTTGTACATACTATGTCTGTAATGGGTTATTATTTTGCTGCAATGTTATTTTAAAACTGCGATATCTCCTAAGATATTCATTGAAATCGAATTATGTAAAGAGCAACTTTGTTTTAAATTAAATATTTGTGATGAATAACGTATTTATTTGGATAAGGATTAATAGCATGTTTATAAAAATACTTTCGCAAATAATGTATTATTTTAGAACAAATTTCGTTAGCATAAAAATGGTTACAGTGAGCCAACCTTAAAAGATAGACATATGCTGTCGAGGACTTTTTTTTAGAACTTTTAAAGGGGAACAATTCTGTCATACATTATTTTTTGCGAAACTTTAACTGTTTACGCAGCGCACGCAGCAGAAGCTCTCAAAAGGAAAAAATACCCTCCGATTTTGAAACATTCTTCATTGGTGCTCCGCTCCTATTGATCTTAGCGTGATGATATATAGCCTATAGCCTTCTTCGATAAATGGGCTATCTAACACTGAAAGAATTTTTCAAATCAGACAAGTAGTTCCTGAGATTAGCGCGTTCAAGCAAACAAACAAACAAACTCTTCAGCTTTATAATATTAGTATAGATAGGGAATAGAAGATTAAATAAATAGATTAAAACAAATTATTGTAAACGGCTTAAACGTATCGGCGTGATCTCTTGAATAGTAACCTCATGTCCTGTCCGCCATGGCTGCAAGGCACCAATGGTTTTCTTTTACCATAAGAATATCCAACTTAATTAAACACACACTTATCTATAATCCGTACTATTAACCTGCGCATTCGGCGAGATTAGGCCGTTCACACGCGATCCAATCGTACAGATACAGGACGTGTGTCGAATGGCTTGTTTTGTCTGCTCGCTTGTGCCGCGCCGATATCATTTGCATATCTTAATCCGGTAAGACGGGCGGCGGCCCTGGGGATTCGCCTTTATAATGCTAACTGACATACATGTGAGGTGTAATATCAGTGTGTTGGAAAATCAAATTTCCTATTTGTATTTAAAAGATGGTAAGATTTCAAAAGCCTAAATATTTTTAGTAAAACACTGCTAGGCAGATGGGTGTATTATTTCTAACGTGCACACATTTTGTATTGATTCGATTGGGAATACGACTACAAGTATACACACAGTTCTATTAAATTATTTGTGGATGTTTGTGTGTTATTACAGAGTTGTCATATGTATAAATAATTCTTTAACATAATATTATATAATCCCTATAATAATAATGTCCTCCAGACCGAATTTCGGTCACGGCAATATTCGGGTTGGATTATACCTATATATCCTGTACTTCGACATTAGTAGGTTTGATCCTGCGAGAATTTTGAGGAGAATTGGATATTATATTTGTGGAATTTATTAGCTAACTTTGATAAATAGGCTGTTATTCATGTTATTGATGATAATAAAAAACATACTGATTGACAGTTGCAACCATTTACAAAAAGAATGCATTTCACTATACTGAAGGTCGACTGTACAATACTACATATTAGTATTGTACAGTCGAACTTAATCGAATTATGTACCATTTATTGGAAAATTTAAAAACACTCGAGAAAATATATAAAAATTGAAACAAACTCAAAAATGACATACAAAAATAGAATCACTACCTACATATTATAAAATAAAGTCCCCCGCCGCGTCTGTCTGTCTGTGTCTGTTCGCGATAAACTTAAAAACTATTGAATTGATTTGGTTTACGCCAATAAACAGAATGATTCATGAGGAAGGTTTAGGTGTATAATTTGTTGAGGTTAGCCGTCCGTAGCCGGGGTTGGTCGCTAGTACAAGTTAAAATAGGATATGTTTTAAGTTACGCACTGCGAAAATTTTTGCTCATACTTCATAAGCATCCCAACTAGAGAAGTACCGTATTGTATTTATGTGGTAACAAAGGTTTCTAGTTCTTAAGAAACGTTGTAACATCAACAGAAGTAAAGTGTTTATTGTTAACACACTGGACCGCAGGAATACATTAATCAATTATAAATAATATGTAGCGGCGGTTATTGAATTTGCAATTGAGAGATTGTGTAACCAAGCCTAATAAGTATTCTAGCTTATTAAGACTTAAATATATTCTGTAGGCTATTTTATCAAGACAAAGGAGACCGCTTGCTCATAGCACACCGTTTAAAAAGAAGTCACAGTGTTGCCAGCGCGATGGATTAAGATTCAATAATGTACCAATGTACTCGGCTGGTAATACAGTGCTTCGTTATTTAGTCCATCGGCAGACACAATACATTTATTATTATGTCTCGATATAGTTAAGCTGTCAGGCAAGAGTCATCTGACAAGTAGTGGCTACAATCTTAGGAACATAATTCAAAGTTGTTTAGTTGCAATCTGCCGTAGGGCGGAGATATCTCCTCTAATGTTTGAGCAAGATACTTCAGGCACACACAAGGATCACTCTATGCCCTACCTCCTAAAAATATACCTAAATTCAAGCAGTGATAGCATTATAGTCTTACATCAAACCATATCACTTAAATAAGTAACCAAGTCCTTTGTTACGAGACGTTATAAGTGGTACGTGATACTTCATAAGAAAACGCTTTGAACTCTCAAAGCTAATAAACATGAGATGTTACCAAGCTAAGGCTTGTGTCATATGAGGCCGGCCAGAGTTCACTCCAACTATTTTAATCTAACTTGTGGACCACCCTCGTCTTTGTAAAATTCGGAACGAGTATTACCCTTGTTTAACGTTTCTTAATAAATAACCACAAATTGTAAATTCAAGGGACTTGAAACTCTATTTTAAAGTTCGTAAAGTATGTTTTAGATTGTGTTGCCTTTGGGATTTGAGGTTTCGAAGACGCACCACGGCATAGCGAAAGTTTGCTGGATTTTGTTATTGAATTTTGTTAGTGAGATATAAAGTTAATAGCAGTAGGTATCAACCTTTCTCAGTCACGTAACAGGGAGTAGGCAGGAACAAAATTGTACAATTCACCGGACTAAAAGTAGCACATTATATGTTGTTTTCGTTGTATAAGCGATTTCTTTTATTTGAAGCTGAACGGTGCTCAGTATAGTTTAATTTGAAATGTGAGTTCGTATTCTATTTATGGGTATATATAGATAGCTAGTAAAAACAATACTGCAGAACGCAGTATAAATATTTATATTTTTTTGCAACAAGGCGAATAATACTTCTGGGAAATTCTTTTTGTATTAGTTTAATTTTACTGGCTTATATACAGATCTGGAACGATTTACGATTTGAGTACTAATTGCTGGTATAGTCATTTCACCACTGTCAATGCGTAAATTGTAAATTAAATCCCGGCTTTTAACAAAAATTGTGTTACTCAGTGTCAACAGTCAGTGGCTTAAATGTTTTAAAAGACTATTGTGTTGTTCGATAAAAAATAATTAATCATACAAATGTAAGATTTGTTTTGGTCCGCGTTGTCTCTACAATTTATCAACATTTAATGTCAGCCACATTGTTCTTAAAGAACAACTCCACCCTTTAAATGTAAATCTTAAATCAGAGCCTGGAACGCCCACCACTAGGTAGTAGTTCCATTATATCCGACAAAATACATTTGATCGACTATACCATAATTAATTGCTAAACACAACGTAATACAGACAAATTTACGGACAAACTACCAATCACAGTGATGGACGACTACAGCAACCATTATTCCTAAAACTATTCTCGGACAAAAATATTTTATAGACGCTGTCCCTCAAAAACTGATATTTTATATCTGTATTCAAATGTAATGTTTTTGCATGGGGTTGGGTGATGACGTAATAAAGGACAATGTGCTTTACGACGCGCTACTGCCACGAACTTTGCCTATAAAGTGTGGAATTTGGGAGCGAAGCATCGCTGTATGGGGTACCCTATGCATAATACAAATACATTCATGAATTATTCGCCGGCGCGGTGGATGGAAGCGTTATTGAATGTCATTCGTCGCCGTAAACGTGTGCTTTCCGAAATATCTAGTTTTCGCGCTTCCAGGTGATGTTGAATAAAAACATGGCGGCTTGATTTTTCGTTCGGAATTTGATTTTTTCTTTTATTATATTTCATTTGACATGACTTATATTATATTTACTGCGTCTTTTCTATAAATTTCTGGTATGAACCTATCGTATGAAACCGGATTCTGTTTCTCTAATCAAGCGATCCGCGAGGTAAACCAAGGCCAACGTTTCTACCGTCGTGATCAACGAAAGATGTTAAATATGTACAATAAGTCACACCTCTCTCAGTTGTCATTAACATTTATGACAGTTGATTTAAGGCGTCAGTACTTTCACATATACTGAAATCAGGTATAACCTTCGTTAATTGTTATTTTCAGTCATTTGGATTCCAGTCTGTGCGTGTGTGATAACAGTGCACGTATTATAATAGTAAACTACTGAGCGTGATCAACACAATGCGATAAACATAACACGAATGATGAAGAAATCAAATCCTAATCCTAATCCTAACTTCCTAACTAATATTATAAAAGCGGAAATGAGTTTGTTTGTTTGTTTGTTACCTTTTCACGCCTAAACCACTGAACCGAACATCCTGAAATTTTGCATATTATCTATATGTTGTCAGGTGTATAGAAACGGACATAGGCTACCTTTCGTCCCAAAAAAAATTACTGTTCCCGAGGAAAACAATAATAACGTTCTTATGATAATAGGTGGCGCCACGTCCCTTTCGAATCATGATTGAATTATATTATTATATGTATATTATTAGAAGCAGAGTACAACCCGAATTGATTGTCAAATTCTAAATTAACGCGAGCGAAGCCGCGGGCAAAAGCTAGTTGATAATAAAGCACCGATGGCACAGCGGGCAAGTCACCTCGCTGGTCTTGCCGCACCTAGTGTTGAGAGTTCGAATCCCTCAAAAAGAATATAATTATATTATAATGATACGAGATACGAGACAATTATTTGTATGATCCACAAATATTTATTTTGAGTTTGCGCGTAATTGTATGATAGCGAAGTTCCTCGCGATATAAGATTAGATCCCCTAGTACGGTATGCCTTGAAAAAGAGAACAAGTTTTTACGGAACATGACGTATATGAAATTTCATGATGGTCGGTCGAGTACTTAAGATTAATAAAAATGTCTTGTTAATATAAATGACAGTGAAAGTTTTTTCTAAAAATCGAATATTTAACATCTCTATGACTCTTTTAACAAATTATCCTTATCCTTACAAGAATAGAAAAGGGTATGTTAAGCTGGTTTGGACATGTAGAAAGAATGGACGAGGAAAGACTGACTAAGAAAGTTTATAAGGCTAGTGTGAATGGAACAGTCGCAAGAGGAAAACCTAGGCGAACGTTTCTCGTTCAGATCGGAGGCGTTCTGGACAAAGGCCAGGTTAAGAGCTCCTTGAACCGACGGGCGTGTATGAGGAATGTGATGAAAGTGAATGAAGCCAGAGAAGTGTGTCAGGATCGTAGCAAATGGAAATCCGTAGTCTCTGCCTACCCCTCTGGGAAACAGGCGTGAATCTATGTATGTATGTATGTATCCTTATCCTTACTAATATTATAAATGCGAATGTGAGTTTGTTTGTTTGTTACGCTTTCACGCCTTAATTACTATACCGATTAACATGAAATTTCGCATACACCTTGTTAAGGGTACAGAAAAGGACATAGTGAAATCATCCGGAAAAAGTATTGTTACTCACCTTACCTAAATTTACGAGAGCGAAGCCGCGGGCAATATTTAGTATTATAATAACGTAGAAGGTTAGACGCGTTTATTTTTCGTTTGACTGTTTCCTATCGTGTTTTATATTTCCAATTGTTTTAACATGAGACTTTTATAGCATACAGTTTGTAAAGCATTGATTTAGTTTACAGTGTTGTTGTTCTGACCAATGTAATATTTATATAAATGTAGCATCACGCCAGTATACCTTCGAGGATGGAGGCAGAGGTGTATGACATCTATATTATTCTGGTATATTTTGGGACCACGTCATTTGTGGCGAGTGGACTGCCGTCTACCGTGCACAATTATCGGTGATACGCACACATCTATAGTTTTATTTATCGTGCCAATACTGCCAGTCTTCTGGAGACGTTACCAGCTGACAGCGATGCCGACGAATTCTGCGACGCCTAAACCAGTTTCGTGAATATTTCGTTTTGTTATATTTAGTTTATTTATTTATTTTATTAGTGACTATAATTATTTTTGTCTTTTCAATACATATCTAAATATACCTATTAGTATATTATGCATCATTGTAGTAATAATAAATATACTGATTGCAAATGTTAGTTTGTTTGTTACGCTCTGACGCCTTAACTACTCAACTGATCATAATGAAATTTCGCATTCAGGTTGTCAGGGGAACAGAAAAGGACATCTAACCTTATCTAACGTACATTTACGTAAGCTAAGCCGTGGGCAAAATCGAATAATGAATAAATGGTTGTTAAGTTTTAAATACTATAAAAGATGTCTTTTACAAATTGCAAGATTTGTAAAACAAGTTTAACGAGTGTTAGGGGTGAGAGTAAAAGTGCGAGGAGCGGAGATTGAACTCCAATATTATCGTCCATGCAAGGCAGAGTTGTAATATTATTTCTCATAAATTTCAGATTTATATCGAAAATATGTAAAGGTGCAAAAACTGGCTAATTTATCCGTTTTTAAGTCTGAAGGAGGAAATAAACGAATAGCTGAAGAGACGCAGACTAAATTTGGCTCATTTTCATTATTATCGTTACTTTCATTATCAAGAGATAGAAAATATTTTTTTTTAAATAAGTTTCATCCGAACATTTGATGTTTAAATGGTTCGTGTCTATTCAACACTTTGTCAAAAACTCGAATTAGATACACGGACTAAGAAATTATTAGATATATTCTATTTGCAGCTTAGGAATGGACTGCCTATCTCATTGCGCGTAAGCATTCTATTTCGTAGTTTCCTTTAAAAAACAATATACTTGAACTTGTGCGGTGTTTTGGCTTTTTAAATGAACCTGTGTCGCGCAGTTATTGACAAAAATTCTAACAACGTAAACGTAGAACTCCCAGACTGGCCCAATTATTTGTGGATCACACTTGTACCGTATGAGATTCGAAATTACGACACTCGATGCAGTGGCAATGGCGAGGCGAAACTCAAACCACTACACTATCAGTGCAGTCATTATTGCAATATTACGGTGTACGACGAAAATATAATAAGAAATTATATGAGAATTTTATATTTATCGACATGTGCAAAGCTACCGGCTACTGGCAGTATGATTATATTTCCATACGGCATGCACTCGATCCATACCGATTTACAATGTTAATAATTTGGTTGGCTTCAATATTATAAGTAATGGTCGTTGGCGTCGCGTATTTTTCTCATGGGCGCAGTTATGGAGCGGCGCCAAACGCCATAAATGTGACAACTCATTCCCACAGGCTAGGGATGTGGCAAAATAGTCGACTGTAAAAAAATGTATCGATAATGATTTAGTCGATTGAATAAATTGTACAAAAGGTGCATTATTTTAAGTGATACCCTTGCCACTGCGTCGAGTGTTAAGGCCGGGTAACAATATGTACGACATAATATGTTCGATATATAGTCGTTACCGGTTTAGGTCTCCTGATTTATCTCTGAGGACAAAAGTAGTAGTAGTATTACCAAGCTTGTCTATTCATAATAAAATACGTTATATACATAACACTGTATATTGTAACATACGAAAAAGACGATCTATGATCAGAATTTGAACCGGCGACCTTACCACACGATATCGTTGCCTTGACAACTAAGCTGTTTATGGTTCCATCTAATATGCCATATCTAACGAATATATAAACATGATAGAACTTTGTACATTACGTAACGAATAAACAATCTTTCTATTCCAATGTTGTTCTGAACCATTTCAAAACACGAGTTTATTCTTTTAAGCGCTATCTAAATTCAGTTACCCTGTATACATATTTAGGGAACGAATCTAAATTCACACTTGTTTATAGTTTGTTTAAAAGGGATCCAATCCAATGTCAGCCTCGTATTAAGTTGAAACAATTGTTGGCCTTTTGAAAAGCGACGTTTAGAAAATCGAGTATCTAAAGATATTTGTATACGATGCCTGAAAAGGCTTTTACACGTTGATGTACAGAGCTTGCCAAAGTTTATATTAATTCATACATACATTTTGGAGAATGTTCAGTTTGTATTTCTTTTAGTTCTGATGGAGTGGCCTCGATTACTCGACATATCGATATATAGGACAATTTGATCGATATGTATATAGATACATATCGATCAAATTGTCCCATCCATAGTACCTATTGGTGTTTTACTTTCCTAACGCTGATGACAGAGTTTTGTAATACGTAGATACTTACATAATTTCACGCTTATCTCTGCGAAAGGGTAGACAGTCATTTCGTTAGCGCATGTTTGAGGCCCCATGTTGTAGGAATCAAGCCTATTGCCGTTTACCAGGCTTTGCCAGACTGCATGCTGCTACTGAAATTTATTAAAAAGTTTATATTCAATACCGACCCACACTTTGCCCGATTCGGGCATCGAAACCGAGTCGTCATACACAGCTACCGAATCACATATCATACACAGCTATCGCTGAGCCACCAAAGAGGAGGGTTTGTAATAACAAAAACCGCGCATTAATTCGGGGTAAGAGTTGGTCGGTACGACTATATCTATATAGTTTATTTCAGTCGCTGTTTCTATTCTCCCTTTCTTTATAGCATTAACAATGTCCAATTCTTTGCAGAGGCACAGCGGCGGATACTACAAAGACTTATCCTTCATATTGGCCGGCTAGACTGCCGACTGGATAAGAAATTACAAAAACTTGCCCGCCTGTATATCCATTTCGACGAATCGAGTTAAGCAACCCACTATACATGCTCGGATTATCAAGCCAACCGAGTTCGATTTATGAATTTTAATGCGGTTATAAATTATTCGATGTATTTTATAATCGATTGGTTATTATCCCATCACTAGCACTTGTGCAAATATGAATATCAGTTGATTCTTGTTAACCCGCGTACGCGTTTGGTGGTAACCTCTTACGGTCCATGAATTTGTAACAGATTCGTCTAGAGACCGGTTTAGTTAGAATTTTAGTTAGAGGAGTATTTATATTAGAATTTTGATGTTAGTCTGTCTCAAAATATTAATATTAATGACAACAAAACTAATTTAGATTATAATTCATACTTTCCTTAGACTTAAAGTTTATTTTTGGCCTGTTTTACATATACAAGTTGGGTAATATTAATAATTGCCTGGCTGATTTATCTAAAAGTCCTAGAATATGAGCTTCTTAATAAGAACGCTGTTGGCGGTTGGCGGTTCACACTCGACCGGGCGACAACGGAGGACACCGTGAGGCGCGGAGGGACATTCCTGAGCTGCGCGCGCGCCTCCGCCTGATGGCCACTCGGCTCTTAAGCCGGGTATCCATTATGTTCGCGAACCTCTTGCGCTCCGCGCTCCTGCAACTGCTCCACATAGTGGATACGTTCGCGCTACTGGAGCGTGCACGGTGCGCGCTCTGTGCTCAGCGCTCCAATCGGTGGCGGTTTTTGGGCGAACGCAAAGAGGAGCTCAGTCTGTTCGTGGACGCAAGCAAAATACCAGGTTTAGTGCGTACGTGTCGTGTATCACGCTCCACGCTCGGATAAATGGAGTGGTCGGATGAAAAATGTTTAACTCTTTAAGATGACATGTTCGCTCAATGTTCGCAAGGGGACTGTAGAGCATGCGTGTTTCTTATGGAGATGCGCGTACCGTCTTCACCAGAGCGGTTGCAGATGCGCGGAGCATAGTTCGCGAACATAGTGGATACCCGGCTTTAGACGCGCTAAACTCGAGTATAAATATACTACAGAAAGCTAAACTACACGCATTTCTTTGATATTATTATACGGTTGAAATATGCCAAATACAGTCCACGCTATTTTATTTAACGTCCTTTAGGCCTAAACAAACGCTGTATTTGTTATAAGTCAAGTCTTTTGAGAAGTTATGATTACTTAGATGATTGTTACAATTCTATCGAAGACATAATTCTTCAGTAACGATTATACCAAGTGTACCCAAAAAAGTGTGACCTTATTTATGTTTAGTATATTCTAAAAATTAAGCGAACCTTAAAATCTGATAATAAAATACTTTGTAAGTACCTAGTGAAGAATTATCATGATGATACAATTATAAGTCAATATTATTAAATATGAAAGAAAGAAAGAAAGATATTAGCGAAATTATTAAATGATGATACAATTGGACGTACTTTCTGAAAAACGTTCCAACCCACACTCGGGTCAAAATCGAGTTATTATTAGCAAATTAGTCACGGGGTTACTATTTACTAGCTGGAAAAATTTGGTAGCTCTACTATCACTCTAAATATGAAATCATGACTTAGTAGCCTAACCCACATGTATGAAGAAGCAATACGGGATTGAACTTCAATCACGATTATCTCAAAATGTTAACTTTGTGGGTTGGAACGTTTTTCAGAAAGTACGGCCGATTATAAATCAATATTATTAAATATGGATAGTTAAGTCATCTTTAAGATCAGCTGAATAACTTATATTACCGAAAACGTGTATTAGCGAAATCATGCATTTACATACACTTTTTTAAAGGTTTGACGTTTCAGCCACTTGGCATTTGCCGTGATACAGCTAAATAATATTCATTGATTATTAAGACAGGTATACTATTTTGCTTTGAATTAGCTCTATGATTTAATTTGTCACTTCATTCCTTTGGTATTTAATTCACGTTATTTCACATACCTTGAACTATATCCCTTCAGAACCATATTCTTTCAGTGCTATTAGATGTAAATATTATAGAGAGCCTTTATAGAGTATATAAGCCAATTTGAGCTTACAATCGTCTAACGTTACATTAGCAGGCTTTTAGTACGATATTTCAAAGTTACATTTTGAAGCTTTTTGCTCTATAATTTTTATCTGTACGACCACCATATATCATCCGAACAACATGCATGTATTGTATTAAACAAAGATGCAGCGAACGTAACAGCAAACTGCCGTTTTATTACCCGAAACGGCGCTAAAGCCGCTAAACTATTGTTCATTTTACGCAATAAGTTGAAATTTTTAGTTCGCGCTGGATCCACCGACATGGAACGGTTGAAACAGCGCACGGTGCATAAAGCCTGCATGGTGCTGTTAATTCTGCGACTAAGACAAAACCTCGGGCTTGTCGCGGCCCGTGTAGGAAACATAAAAATAATTTATATGTTGCCCGCCGCCGATGCTAAGTCGGTCTCTTTTTGTTTAGGTAATATTCGGTGTGGTCAATCTCTGAACTAAATAATATTATACTTATAATTACTATAATAACGTGAATCTTACATTTTGAAAGTAGTCTTTTTCAGTGCTATAACAGTAGGAAAGTATTGAGAACATAAATATTTCTGATTTCTGTTTTCTGAACGTCAGGATAATTTTAGGTAATAAACCAAATATTTGTAATTCTATACATGACGTAGTTAAAATTTAGTATGATAGTAGTATCATTAAATTTAATGTATCAAATTTTCTAGGTTATTGCCTTGAATAAATATTATTTAGGCCTAAGTCAAACATGAACCAACCTAATGCGACATTGTGCTTATTAAGTGTCACAAAACGTTTTTGGATTTGTATTTTTATTTGCAGACCCTTCACTGATTCTTTTGAATTGCTGATAGGAGGGTTAAACAACCTTACGTTGACGATAGTCTATAAAACTGACCAAGTGATGAAATCGTTGTTTTTTTAATTCAATATTGAGGAGTCAATTGCGTAAGTAGGACGATTGCAATATAACGTAAAATTGAACATTAAATAACTTTGATTATTCTGTTATCTGGATCTTTGAAGTTTTTAAAGTTATATTAGTACTAAAACATCAATCATGTCTCGTTTTAACGGCAAAGAAACGTATCGTAGGGAAACCTGCGTATCTGAAAGTTTTCCATAATGTCTTCGAATATGTGTAAAGCCTGCCATTAGGTGGACTATGGGGTAACACACTAGAACTGCGTAGTGGACTACATCCAACCTTTCTTAAACTGAGAAGTGGCCCAAGTTTACACATGATGATGAATAGTACGAATTGAGCCATCGTTTAAGTGGTTACCTCGCTAATTCTTCTTGAAGAGTTGTGGTTTAATCAGTATACACTATAATAAATATATATTTGTTATATACAGAGAGGTTGGGCCGAAACTGTTTCATTTTATTCTATATCTCGATCGCGGGGTAAAGACAAGACAGACCTAAAAAAGTCTGTTGAACCCCGAGATGATGAAAAATAAAGTAATTATTATATTAATGATCTAATTAAACATGGTTTGAGTAGTTTTCTGTTTTATAACGTCCTAACAGAAAAGCAACACAAAATTATATTAATAAAATTTAATTCGCAACTAAACTTCTACCCATATAGGTACATACTGTATAGGATGCAACAAAAAAGTCACGCTTGCACGGACATCGCACCGTCGTACCGTTGGAGTTGCAAACGCGTCGCGTATGAGCTAAAGTATCGCCCGTACGTGCGACTGCGGCATACTTCGATACGGAACGCTAATGTGACTTACTGTTATAGTACGCTGTGTTAAATAGAAATATGGCGACGATAAGAATAACGTTTGAATTTTTCATTTTTAAGTTGTGTTTATGATAATAGAATTTGAAAGTGTAGTAATTTTAATTTTTACTGTACAATATTTGCGTACAGCATCGTACAGAAATGGTTAAAAAAGAAATACATGGTTTGCGTTTTGAGCAATCTGTAGAATAGTTAATCATTGTCGAACAAAGGATCGACATTTTTATACAATTTACTTGGTTGTTTATCTTGTCTCGTGGCAACAATATAAATTATTCTACCGTCTTTTTGCTTTCATTGTGGCGCCAACCAAATGTCTATGTTTGTATGCTTAAAGTATTATATAGCTTGATGGGCTTAAAGTAGATAGTAGCTTATTAACCCCGTCGCTGTGCCATGATTGGCACAAATAATGTTATGTGTGTACAAGTGACCTATTAACTGCCTAATCTAACTAAAGGAACTTTAATTAAGTATATAACTGAGTTCCTCATTATTTTTATTAAATAAACTTGAGAGAAGAGGCTTAATTTTGTATTGAATGAAAACAGTTAATAAAATAAATATGTATCCTAAAAGTGCGCCCACATTTTACCAGTTGAAGTTTCAGGTCCCCGTGATAGAGCGAGCCTATTGTCGTCTACCGGTCATTGCCAGACACTGTCTTGTTTTTTAAGAGTTGCCTACAAGTATTTTGTTGGATAACGTAGGTTTTTGGTCAGATAACTTTTGATATTTTGATGTTAGATATTCATCACAGCCTTTCTGCTAAACTTTCTGGGAAACATAAGACACCAATCTATTAAAACATACAAATGAACAAATTCAATTTCAATCCTGCAAAAACAGCGAACGTCGATAGAGAGAAAACATGTAATAAATCGAATAAAAAAACATACAATTCGCGACAATGTTGGAGATGATATAACAGAAACAGTAAAACACGAGCTGTTGAGTTGAAAGCTCTGGAAATACCAAGTTATTTCCATCAACTAGGTTCACATAAAACGTTGGAAGTGCAGCTAAGATTAGCTCCGTCGGAATGCTCCAATATTGACAATACTTCAATTCGTTTCCATATTGATCTAGAGCCTTCTGTTGAAGTATTCTGTTACTCACCTAGTCTTATAGTCCAACACTTTTATACTGCGTTTTTGTATAGATTATTTGTTTTGTTTAGAGATTAGTAATTTGTAACGTTTACGCCAACGTTGCATCTTAAACTATGTTTAAAACTTATTAGCACAGTTTATACAAACGACTTTTGGAATCGAGAACTCTGTTCCTTTTCTCTCTATCTCTAAATTTGTTCACATATTAAGAGCTCATTTAAAAGTAAATATCTGACATTATATTACAATTTAAATTTTTTCATTACAAGTTTTACATAGAAATTTCGAAATAAAATTGTTTACATTACAGTTATTATTAATTTTTTTTAAATACTATCATTGTGTATTTTCATTATTACGACCTTTTGCATTGGGGCATTCTTATAAAGTATAAGCTTCAAGTATAATCTTACTCACCAGGTTCAACGCAGAAACTGTTATTATTCTTACGCCAGTTTCATGTAAAAGAACAGTAGATACTGCCCCGGGTTTAATTTTAAATATATTTTGGATAACCATAAGTTTCTATGGAATAGTTAACCAAAGCGAATGTATACTAGTTTCATACAGTTAATGCAATAGGCACCCAGGTTCGCAAAAGAAGTTATGGGTGCTCAGACCTATTTATAATGACATTGGCAGGGCTTGAGTCTCCTTAGACCGTCAGACATGTCGGCAGTCGGCACTAATTAAGGAGTGCGAGCGAGTCTTACAGCCAAAATAATGGTGCTTTCACTATTTACCTTATTATATTCACCTCATTGGACTTATCCAAAAATCAGCGCTGCACTATCTACCACGGTGCTGCAGCATTATGCTGAGATAAGTGCCATTTTTGGTCTCGCACTGGCGGTATGATTAATTATATAAATTGCTTATTCTTATTTTATATTTTTTTATTTTTGTATACTTAAAATTTTTGTTTTATTGTTGTTATTTTTTATTTGTTTTATGCCATTGTAGAGGACAAAATAAACTGTTTTCTTTCTTTCTTTTCTTTCTCATTTAATGTAATACAAAGTCCTATACTTCTAAAAGTGTGTGGTAGTCTATGAAAAAATATATATAAGCGACCCATCTTCTTGTGATTAGAGCTTTCCAACACAATGTTAGACAAGAAGTATAACGTCTGAAGGCGTAAAAGAAAACATTTAAAGTTTGAGTTTACGAGATTAGTTTCAAATGCCGTTATTTTGCCAAGAAAACGTTTTGACGTGATAATGTGTAATTCAAATATAAGATATAGGAATTTAATGTGCATGGCTGATAAATATGGTTTCCTATTCGTTTTACTCTGAAAACTGTCAAGCCTATGGTTATCGTGATTTCTGGGTTCATAGATGGCTGTTATGCATTTGTCCAATCCTTGGTGTCCGTTATTTAAATTTTTGTTAACTCCGTGTACATATTTCTGATGAATGAGTGCAGCCGATAAAGATAAAGATAAAGATAATTTATTTGTCAAAAAAAACATGCGTTTACATACAACGTTAAGCATGCAAGATGGAATAGATTTACTGGTCGTACATGTTTTGCCTATCAAGGCGTACAAATAAAAATAAACAAGTTACAATAGCATTTGATAATAATTATATAGTATTGAAATTATTGAGTATTGATGACAAATTAATTAATAATGTCTAGAAAAACACAGGTTTAATTTTAATATTCAGATAATGGCATATTTTATAATAATAATGAAATTCGCTTTACTTAATATTAATCATAAATTTATCTAAAAAGATGTCCCTATTTTATACAATATAATATAATAACAATGTAAATTCAATTTATTTAAATGTCAAGAAGCATTAATAATTAAACACGCAAACAAAATACAATTATAATATATAGTAGGTATATATATAAGTACATAATTATGTTCATGTTAGATCTTATCAGTAAAGAAGTCACTTATATTATAATAACATTTGTCTGTTAATAAACCTCGCATCTTTTTTTTAAATAAAGTTATATTTAGACTTTTATAACTTTGTGGTATATTATTATAAATTATGGGAGCCATGCAGAACACGCTTTTCCTCATAAGTGCAGTTTTTGCAGTTTGCAAGCGAAGTTTGCTATTGTTACGTCTGTTACGGATTACAGTGTCAGCTAATCGTTGGAACAATTCAGGATTTGCCTTAACAAATGTAGCAATTTCTAGAATATAAAGTGACGGTAAGGTTAATATCCTATATTGTTTAAAGTATGGCACGCAGCTATCCGTCGATTTCAAATTAAACATAGCCCGTATACATCTCTTTTGAGCCTTAAAAGCTGTATCTTTGTCAGTCGAGTTACCCCAAAATATAATACCATAGCGCAGCACCGATGCTACTAATCCATGATATGCATTTAATAAAGAAATCTGGGTTTAGTTCTGGAGAAATTTTGTATAATGCATATGCAGATGTACTTAGCCTATTACTCAGGTATTCAATATGTGATTTCCAATTTAATTTTGAATCTATCATAACACCAAGAAATTTTGTGGATTCAACTTCATTAATAACTGTGTCATTATATAAAGCTTGAATGTCTGGCGCCTTCGCTCGTTGGCTAAAGTGCATTATAGTAGTCTTATTTAAGTTTATTTTAAGATTGTTTCGGTCTAGCCATGATATTATTGATCTCAAAGTTTGATTAATGTCAAATTCATACAAGTTTTTATTATTACAAGAAATTGTTACTGTGCTATCGTCTGCGAAGAGAGTCATAGGGTGGGTAATAGTTCTGGGCAAGTCATTGATATACAGGATAAATAATAGCGGTCCAAGCACGCTACCTTGAGGAACACCACATACAGGTGAGCGTGCTTCTGATTGGTAAATTTGCTCTCTCTTTCTCATAACGTTTATTTTTGTAATTTCTGTATATTGCTCTCTATTACTTAGGTACGACTGAATGAGACTTAGTATATTTCCTCTTATGCCGTAAGATTCTAGTTTCCGAAGTAAAATGCTATGCTTGACGTTGTCGAAAGCCTGCGTCATGTCGCAGAAAATAGCGGATACCGGGATCGTTCTATCCATATTCAACATTACCTTATGTAAAAAGGCAAAGATTGCCGAGTTAATTGACATGTTGTCTCTAAAGCCCTTTTGTTCGTTGCATAATATTTTTTTTTCTCAATATATGTGTATAGTTCCTTGTATATATATTTTTCGAAAATTTTTGACATTATAGGAATTAATGAAATTGGTCTATAGTTAGCCATGTGTTCTTTGTTGTTTTTTTTAAATATTGGTTTTATAATTGATACTTTTAATGCATCAGGATATACACCCGAATATATACACAAATTGATGATGTAACTCAAATGAGAACATATATCTTCTGAGACATATTTTATGACTTTTGTAGAAAACCCGTCGTAGCCTGTACTATACGTGGCTTTTAAAGATTTTATAATATTTTGAATGTCCGTTGGTATACTGGGTGAAACAAATATTGAATCTTTACGATTTAAAATAAGTGAGGCTACATTTTTTTCTGTTACTTTAGAGGGTTGAATTTTGTCTACAAAAAAATTGTTAAACGAATTAGCTATGTCTGTTGCATTATTAATTATTTTATTATCTACGTTTATATTATTAATGGGTTCTTTGGGAAAATTAGGTCTAAATTTATTTATTATCTTCCATGTGGTTTTTGATGTGTTACTTGAAGTTTTAATAGAGTAATTGTTCTGAGCGCGTTTAGTTAGCTGTATAATTTTTTTTAGTAATTTTGTATAGTTTTTAAATTTATTCTTGTTTATAATATTTGGATGTAATCTATAACGCCACAGTAACTGACGTTTCTTTTTGCTGCATATCTTTACACCTTTAGAAATCCATCTAGATTTATTTATTATGTTAATAGTTATCCACTTAAAAGGGAAACAGAGGTTATAAAAAAGCTTAAAAGTATCAATAAACATGTTATACGCACTATTTGAATCATCTATTTCGTACAAATCGGAAAAGGAAAGCTGTCGTAAGCAATTCCTGAATTTAATCATATTTTCAACACTGTAATCACGTTGTTTCTTGCGCCAATATTTTAAAGCACATATCTTTTTTACTGGGCACTTTAACACTTGCGCTGTATGATCGGACAGGGCAAATTCAATAACCTTAGATTTACATTTGTTTTTAAAATTATGTGCGAAATTATCTATGCAGGTTTTGCTTTGTATTCTAGTGGGTTGCCTTAAAGCTAGGTTTAGATTAAAATTTAGTAACAGACATTCAAACTCTAAAGTCGCATTATTTTTCTTTAGTACGTCAATGTTAAAATCCCCTGCTATAATAAGATACTTAAATTTCTTTCTACTTAAATTTTGTAAAACTTTTTCTAATAATTCAAAGAAAATATGCATTGTTTTTAGTGTTGGTACTCTGTAAATACATAAGACAATAATGTTATACTGAACAAGTTCTATGCCACAACATTCAACTACCCCAGATATAGATGAGCTAGCTATTTTGGGCAGAACCTGCCACTGTATTCCATTTCTTACTAAAATACATGCCCCTCCTCGTTTACTATTTTGTCTACAAAATGATGCCGCTAAACAATAATTTTGTATTTTTAACTGGGATTCATAACCAGACATTATGAAGTGTTCAGTAACACATAAGATGTCAATATTCATATCCTTCTCTAACAGTTCGTTTAAGCAAACATTTAAGGCGTCAGTTTTATTCAAAAGACCGGCGATGTTCTGATGCATCACGTATATGTAATTACTGACGAAAAAGCTGCTTTTCTGTTTCCAATACATGTGTAGGCTCATGAGTCGTTAATGTTATCAGATTTTTATTTTCATTATTCGAGTTAGAGTACTGTATCTCATTAATAAAACAAAGTAAGTTAGCTAGAATCTTATGTAAACCAAAGTTATTTAATTGGCCGGAGTGCCTATAAAAAGTGTTGTAGTCATAAGTAATGTATGCGTTTGAATCTAAAACATACGCATACTTATGTGTATAGATATCTTGACATATTATATTATTAAAATGCCTAACTCGCCAATTATACATGTTGCAATAAAAATTATACTTATACGCCGATGCCCTACAAAATTAAAATAGTTAACCAATTTTTTGCTTAAGTTTTGTTTATCAAGCTAATGCTGACTATTAAATATCGACTGTGCTCAGCTGCTGCTTACGAGAACCGAATCTCTGAGGTTAGGCTGGAGAGTCGAGATTTGGGGACAAGACCTGTCTATAACTGGTCCCGGAAGGTGCTCTCGGGCACTGGAAGGTACAGCGGCTCCGCCTAATATAACCTTTAAGGTTTGTGTAGGTGGAACGCTTTATCATAAACTGGACTAGGCGTAGAGAGAGGGCGGAGATCCTCCGGCGCTCCATGATAGACGGGAAGAGCGCCGCAGTTAGGTTTAGTCGGTATTCCGTGGCCCACTATTGTAAGGGCCTCGGCGAGTCCGACACTACCCGCTGTTGCCGACGTGGCTTTCCAACCGCGTCGACAGGAGCGGGTGTGCGTAATGCATACGCCTGCGAAAAAAAAAAAATGCGTAGAGAAAGGGGATGTTCTCAGTAGGTATAGTCATATTATACAAACATAAGTTACTACAAGGCTCAAGAGTTTGTGGAAAATGTTGTGTTTAACGCTAAAAATATATTAAATTGTCCGTCTGATAATCAGACGGACAACTATAATATCATAACTTGTATTATTTCGATTAAGACACTTCGATTTTCACATTGTATTGGTTGAATAATACAAATACTTGTATTAATATTTGGCTCGCCATCATGCCTCATTTCATATACACACACTTCCACTAGATATTGTTGCCACATATTCCGATTCCCCAACTATTTGTCCCAAGAACTAGTTAAACCAATGGCTTGCACGGCTTTTGTTAAACACTCGCGTATTCCATTAACTCATTTAGTACTCATCCGAAAGTACTCGATTCTCGAACATATTCAAAGGTAAACAATGGTAGAGGGTGCGACGCGATTATAATGTAGTGCTATTTACTCGCGGCTGCAATAACATCGATTTGAGAGAGGTAAACAGGTAGGTTAGGGGATTAGTTAGTACACAATAGTTACAATACATGGAGATTGTGTGGAGGAATTATGTGTAGGTATACATATTAATCTTAATTCCCGCATAATCTGTGGGGCGCGTCGTTCGCGTTAGCGTTACATGAACGCACAAATAAAGCATTATAATTATGATTGTTGAATAAGACAAGTAGGACGAAGAAGCCAAACAAAGCGAAGCCACAACTAGTTAACAATATTTTTTGTACAAAGCTACACGAGAAAGAGCTTTTTATTTTCAAAGCGCCTCCCACCAAATAAAGGAAGGCGTTTGCCACAAATCCTCTAAATCTTACCGCGGGAAACTCAAAAAAACTTCCTCCCTATCACGGGCAAGTGTCACCGAATTTAAACTTCATTAATCATTTTTAAGGGCCAACTTATTTTCGTAGAAATATCAATCAAGTTAAAGCTTCGCCGATTATTTAATTGGAACAGAATTTTCGACAAGATACTTCACTGCGTTTTTATCAATATCAAATTGTGATTGATGATCGTCGAGGTGGCTAAAATATTCCTTGCCTTACAAAAATGGTGGTTTGATGGGAAGATCATGAAGTGGCTTGTCATTAAGAAATGGCAAAGTTCGTTGTTCAGTTGATCCTCCCTGTAGAACAAGAATGTATACGGACATTCTTTACGATAAGCTACCTATTACGTTTTAAAGTAGGCGGCGAGGCGCTCCATGGGAATACATTTTCAGTTTATGGTTTATGTGTGTCAGTTATATATACATTGTTGTTTTATACAGGATATAGAAGTAAGGTGTAGCCATATTTTAGGGTTGTAAAGTATTGGTTTTTGCTCGATTAACTTGATTCGACAGTCTTATCTGGCGTTGTGAGCGTTGGTAGGCTACAGTAACAGCTGAGACATATTTACTGCTGCCTTCATAAAATATGTAGTAGATAGTTAGTTTACCAACCTTTAATGAACGTGTTTCGGTCTTCCTTTGATCCTGGGTTCTTTAAGCAGGGTGTAAAAGCAACTCCTGAGGCCTTTACAGTAGAGACTTCGGCACCACTTCAACTATAATGAGGATGTAGTGTGGAGAGCTCTGCTCGTGGACTAGACGACTGCTTACCATTAGGTAGAGTGTAGTCATTTTGACTGGCAACATAAAAATAAAAACAAAATCTACTCTTCACATCAGTAACGGTGACGTATTCAGGGTATGATTTAATAAAAATCTCAAACAAATCAATGGCTTAGGCTGTCATAAGATGTTATTCCAAATAATCTGAAAGTAAATTCGGACCTGTATAGTACGGTATGGTCAACTTTGGGTACACATAGATTCCTAATGGTGAAGTGACAGTAGTAGCTATTTCACCATTCAAGAAGTCTCTGGGCATAATACTTACCTACATGAAAATATATATTTTAAATATGTTGTTAGCTATTGCTTTAATCTTTTCCAAAATTCTTAAGAGTAAAGTAGATACTAGGTTTTTTGCTAAGCAATATTTATAGAACACTGTTCCCAACATATCACCAATTAGGTGCAATCTGCATTGTAGGTACAATTGTACAATAATTATTGGCAAGACGTCTGAAGTGTTCATTGTACGAATCTAATTTATTTCCTGAATGGAGTGAGCTCTTCTATGTAATATGCTCTTTATGTACCCCGGCTGCGGCTGCGCTAGGGTTGACAATGGTGCCGACTTTCTCATACAATGTACTACATGATTTTCTAGTTAAATTTATTTTCTATAGAGGCTTCAGGTAGTTCGAGTCTATTTCCATTTTAGCTCTAACAAATTAGAAGATCTAAATAGTTTTGCAACATTAAATTCTCGTGGCCAATCAAAGGTTAAGTTTACATCAATGATTATGATGATACTTGTTTGGTTTTTACCATAACTTTTAGCTGAAGCCGACAGTTCGACTATACGAATAACCTTACATTAATTCGTTGAAAATAATTCATAAAGATTAAACTTGTGCATGTTTATTTTGTTCATAGTCACTGTTTGTAGATAATAATTGTACCTTTTACGTGTTTAGCAGTAATGAATATTTTGCAGTTCCACTACAACATAATAATTGTGGTTTTATTATTGTTATATGTATTGCAATAAAAGATAATCTTATTTGTTTCACTATGATAGTTATTACTTTCACGTTTGTTATATATACTCCTTTGTTTTTGGCGGTCTGTTGAGCTGAATAAGTAAACTTTGTAACTTTTGGCTATTTTTGGCTGAATGCACCATCTTAAATAGAAATTGCCTAATGCCAGGAGGACACTAATAACACCATACCTTTTTGGATTTTTTGAAAACTTAATCAAAATGTAAATTATGTCCAGATTTCAGCAGTTATGCTTTTTTTACAGGACACAGTTAGAGATTTCGCGTTTTTTTGCTGCTGCGGCTATATGACAGTATACCCTCAAATAATTGTTTTAAAATAAAACACAGAGGGAAGTCCCCTAGTAAACTCTCTCTTTGAATGCAGGCTGCAGTTTTCTCACGTGTGGATGTACACCTGCATTCGTAAAGGAGTTTTACATTGCAAAACTACACAAACTAAAACTGGTCAAAATATTTATCTATTTTCGGATAATAAAAGTGGGTACTTTCACTTGGTATTACTGGGTGTCTGATCTCAGTCACTAGTGGTATCTAATTACTGAATCAGATACCACTAGTATATATTCGACGGCGCATGTGTGGCAGATAAACTAGTTTGATTAATACTTAACATACTCCAAAGAAAATATTCTGTTTCATTCTATTCAAAGTTAGATTTTAGAATTGCAGCCTAAGAGAGATTCTTTTTATTGTCTATTATTATTTATATGTGTTTGTGACAATTTTTACTAGATTGACTTAACTTCTATATTGAAAAGGAAAATTGTGGTAAGGAAGGCATCAATATAGGCTACAGATTCAAAACAGGAATGTCGGTCAAAAACCTTATTAGCGGTCAGTCGTTTAGGTTCAGCGCTACGAGACAACCCTGGCCATGCATTAGGGCTGCTCGCCCCAACAATGAGACACCGAGATTCCCTAATGCTGCCTTTGTTTAGTAACGATCAGCTAATTGTGCAGCCCTTTACTGCTTTGTGCTGCTAGTTTCTGTTTATGCGTTTAATTATATTAATGTGGGGTAATTAGGAGTAGCCAGGTGTGCAGGTATACGTTTTTTGGTTCGCTACTTTATGGTTAGGGATTATGTAGATGTCACATTTAGTGAAACAAATCCAGGGTTAAGTTTTAATCGCTGGTCATTTAGGGTGTGGCGTAATTGAATGCTGCAATTTAGTGCGGGGTACTATTTGATGAATAGTGAATTACAAGTATTATCAATTTAGATTAATTGGTAAACCGAAGTTTATAATGAATTAAGAATTTTTTTATATTTTTTTTTCGTGTGGTTAGTGGCCAACCTGTTGTCAAGAGTTGTTCAAGCCGGCCGTAGGCCTTTGACATAATTAACGACTGCTATCAATTTGGCAACAGCCGGGACCGACTTTTTACGTGCCCTCCGAAGCACGGAGACGCTCAGATGAAATACCACTAAGCGGTCACCCATCTATAGACTGACCGCACCTAACGTTGCTTAACCTCGCTAATCGTTTGCCGATCAGTGAGTGCAAGTGGCTATGAGCGATTAAGAAATAAGTAGCCTAAATAATCGTTGCAGATGAAAATCAGCTCTTTCTACGTGTAAAAATAAAAGACTTATTATTTTCTTCTCTTTCTAAATCTAGTCAGACCAGTTCTACGACCCGTTAAGCATAGGGCTACCTCATAAACATTCCGCCTTTACACCATAGTGTCCATTTATTCACATAGTCTTTATAATCTTCTTCTACGTCCCAACTAACTTTATCAGAAAGTTGAACAAATGGTTTTGCAGATATTTAACGGCGGTACCACAAAGCCACCGAACTAAATAGATACCTCTGGACCACAGTACAGTTCATCCAATACAATGAGCATTTGTATTATAATTTATACCACACACATCGTCCGGTAGAGCCTATTATTTAGAGAAGTAGTTTGCGCGGTAATGGCTACCGTTCCTGCCATAACGAGCGCCCCCTGACGTCGACACACATATAATATAAAAACATTACCAACATACCCACGTGAAACTGGCCCCTGATATGTAGGAGCTATTACCGTATCTAAATGTCCGTGGGGGAAATTATAATTTTGGTTTGCGTGGTAATGGGAAGTGGATCGCCGTTGTACCTATATTTTTGTAGCGTGGCGCGAAATTTTATTTTGTCCCTCTTAAATTGTTTAGGAGAGTCTGTACTGATATGTTTATGTTTATATTTTGATTCTTTTAAAAGCATGTTTCCTACCAGGTTTATATCCTGTGTCGCGAGGAATTTACAAACCTACAAACAACGGACTCAAAGAACACCCAGACTTGGCACAATTATTTGTTGTCACACAATTTTTTATTTCGTATGGCATTGGCCAGGCGACTACGATTTGTTTCTCTTGTTCAACTTATTCACAATATTTAAAGTCATTGACCTTATTATATATGTGCGTGATTATCAGGGGTGATGATGTGAGTGTGATTGACAAAGAACTTGTATGCATAAGTGTGAAGTAATTTAAGAATTCTAAAAGTAATTTATGCATGTATTTTCTTTGACTTGAAAATAAAAGTTCAAGTTAAATAAGTATTGAGATATACTGAATGAAAACGTTCTAAAAGTTGTTTTTCTTTACAAAAATCGTCACATCCTTTTCGTCGTCTACAACAAAAAACAGATCGAACAGAAAACAATTCAAATTCTATTTCATGTTCAAACATTTGCTTCGTTTGTTGATTAAGGCTGTTCTTGAACTTAAGGCGTGTTGTCCTCAGCACTTGACACCTAGCCGAGTGTTTAGCATACTCGTCGAGAGGCGACGGCACACAACATTGTTACCGGGACTTTGAACGAGACACAATCTCGTACGGGATATTGGCACTGATTGGATGAAGCTTGACTTGATGATTTACATTTTATTGTACTTTTGTATCTCTTACTTACAAATGTCATGGGAAAAGTATATAAAATCCGATCTATCAGCCTACATATATACACAGCAGCAAAAATCAGAACTTAAGGAGAAGATAAACGTTAGAAGTATGGCACTATCTTAACGAGAATGCGCTCATATTGGCATAGTTTAACTGAGTGAGCACCTTTGCCCTACAGAAAGACGCACCCAAACTAAACTTGTTATTCTGCAAAGAGATGGGGTTCCAGGCTTCTTAAAGAAATTTCTACTGTTGACAGAGCGATCTTTCTCCGTAATGCTAGCTGCACAGAAGTAACTTATTGAGGGATTATAATAATAAGTTTAGTATTATTTACAATGAAATCATAAATTCAAAAATCAACAGCTAATTTTGCAGAAGAGCTATTCATTGTATCCATAGAGATGCAATTCGATAAATCATTCAATCCATCATTCAATTCATCAATTTATTGCTCATCCTGTAAAAAGCCATTCATTTTAATTTGTTCTTGATGTTGGCTTTATTCACTATAAAAGCCTGCGTATAACCACACCTTTCTGGAACCCATTGTATTTAGATGGCACTAATTAATTCATAATTCTTCAAGTGACATGATTGATTAATCATGGCATATTGAGCGATCATTACACCTCGCCTTCGAAAAACCAAAGTCACCAGTTAAACTATTTAGCCCACGTTCCGAAAATCGTGATGAAAATTAAAAAACTTTTCGTAATCTGCATAGTACACGATCGCAAACTTTTAACAGTGTGCAAATAAAATTATGTCGGGAATAATTGATGGCTCCCCTCAATCAATTAATTCTATTCATTAATATTCAGATGGCCGGAGGTGACGATGAAAAAGGGTGGGAGGAAAAATGAGAGAAGCCTCCCCCGGTTCTAGCCACCCTCACTTTGAATAGGACTTAAATATTATTTAATTTGTACTCTTCAAATAGTTTCCTTTTAGTTGCTTTTTTGAAAGTATAAAAGTTGATTCCTTAGGGAAAGTCTAGGAGTAAAGGCGAATAATTTACACGGTATCGGCATTCAGGCAGACGTTCCACTATCCCGCTAGCTTTACATGAAAGGCATTACTTAACCTATTTTGTTTACTTTATGCTATGCGGTTGCTATCTGATCAATGTGTATTTAGATGGTTGCATGTTTTGTCAGCATTTTTCTCATAAAAGAATTATGATTTTCGACTTACCGAACTGAGCGCTAAGTAACTTGATTTTGTTCTAATATGACGTAAGATAACGTTTTATATGTAATTATTAAGCGTTGAACTAGTATTTTTGAACTAAGTTGAATGTTTTCAACTCAAATAATCAAGCCACAGTGGCGTTTGGTCTATTACGCCGGTCTATTGTAGTTATAAAGTAATTAATACCATTCTATACAGTATATTTTTCTTGTGTTCAAGTTTTGAGAAATTTGTTATTACTATCTAGATCATCATTATCATCATTTCAGCCTATTGCAGTCCACTGCTGGACATAAGCCTCCCCCAGGGTGCGCCACAAGGCCCGATCTCCCGTTTTCGCCATCCAGTCACCTCCAGCCACCTTTTTCAGGTCATCGGTCCATCTGGCCGGGGGGCGTCCTACACTACGCTTGCCGAGTCGTGGTCTCCACTCGAGAACCCGTCTGTTCCACTATCTAGATAAATAAAAAAATAACAAATAGTTCAAATCGTCTTGAGTACTATCTTTTTATATCGTTTTCTAATTAACGAATTTGCATATTTATGGAAATGAAAATAATATGGTATAAATATGTCTGATAATTATATTTCAATAATGATGATGATTAATTACACTTGAATTAAATACCATAATTTAAAAATAGCATTTTAAACACGCCTTATGATGGCGGTTTTAACCGTCACTCAACACTAAAAAGGCGGGTATTTGAAAACTCGAAAAAGGAACTTCCAAAATCAACCAATACAAGTTGTATCGTAGATCCTTACCTTACGTTTGTCCGCCTGTTCGTGTAGCGCAATCATCCGATTGCGCTGTTTACGCAGCGCAATAGAAAACGTCGGTATTACCGGGGACAACACTCCGCGCCCTCGGGACACTGGCAAAGGTATGCACTTGAGGCACTAAAATGAACCCACCTTCGATTTTATCTCACCTTTGTTGTAATGAGTTCATTGAATATATAATGCTATTGAAAATCAATGGACTAAAACGTTTTGTTCATCAGGATGTTGACATTTAATATTATGAAGCATTTTTCCTTTATTATGTTACATAGACGACAGAAAAGTGTTGTTGGGTAATAATGGTGACTGGCTCCTGTGACAAAAACTTTGCTGCTGTAATAACAGCAAAAATAAATTTGAACTATTTCTGAAATCAAAGAGTAGGGGGAGTGCACTCAGTTATTAGGCTGCGATCTTTTGGAGGCATCTGAAGTAATCTATAACATCCTTGAAATGTAAATTTAATAATTTTTGTTGCTACAATAAAGCATAAATTTAAATATGAAAGTAAGAAGTACGAAATTGGTTGTGATTGTTGATATTAATATAACAATTAATTAACCACTTATTGGATATCTATTCATTGGGTATACGGTCCACCTGATGGTAAATAGTTACCTTAGTCTGTGATTGTTTGCGTTCGTCTACCCTCGGGAAAAGGCATTAAAACAGAGAAATAGGATATCCTTGGTGTTGTTTGTGTCCGTTGTTTGAATGTTGGTAAAGTCTCTCGTGACACAGGAACTAGTGTAGTAGTTAGTGTACCAAGAGCAGAACGCGCCGAAAAAAAATGTCGTGGGATTTTTCACAATCGTCGAATTTACAGGGTAATGAATATGTCGGTTTTCTGTAAGAGGGTGGTTGTTATTTGGTTAGCTGGCTTTGTATTGTCCATTAACGTTTTTTTAGTCTTGTTCCAATTAGTATCGGCAAAGCTTCTCTAATTTCAGTCTATGATGACGTTATTTTATCGAGCAGGGTATTAGAATGTTATTAAAATTACCGATTGTCACATCTAATCTATCTCCATTCTCACTAAAAACCTATAAATAGTAATACATTAAGATTACACTCAGCCTTTTTCAATCACGATTCGAATGTGATGCCCGTGGAAAAAAACACCCTACTAGCTTTTATCTAAAAATGGAATAAAATAAAATTGAAATGGATTTTTGATACTACACACATAGGTTCCTGTCTAAATACATATATAGATAAAAGGTTCTATAAATAACTTCATAGTAGGTAGTCAGTCCCCTTGCATATTAAACTCAGTTTTGGACCAGTAAACGGGTGTGTAACTTTATTAGAAACTATTTGAATATTTATTATTAAACGCGTGTGTGCAACTTTGGGGCCAGCAGTGTAAGTTGGTACAGAAACTATTGCAAGCTATTGCTCTATTGGGTAGCTTGTTTACTTAGGCCGGCTCGACTTTGCTTAACAAATATCATTTGCTGCCCGATTCCGTCGTAATAGATTTTTATTGAAGCAATTCCGAACGAGCGTGTGAATCGCAGTTAGACTCAGTGATGGGGTCATATCTTCTCTATTTAGGTAATGGGGGTGTGAATACAGCCTTAGGGTGTTGCCACAGGGACAGTATGCCAATGTTGGCTTCTGGAATTGTTTTGGATGATTTCCTGTTATTTTACCAAATTTACATTATAAAAATACTTTGAATCATGGCATAATCTGTACGTCAACAATGACGACTGCAAACAAGAGATTGATTTTGCAAAAGATGAGGCAGTGGTTTATTACTATCTACGATTATTTTTAGGCTGTCTGACGCTATATTCATAGTTCCAGAACTATGCCGGGTATGTGATATGTAGCTATATATCTCAATTTCACTATTTTGAATTTTCTTAGTGGTTAATTATTTGGACCGGTCTGGGAATTGAATACGAGGTCATACTATTGGCAGTTTAGCAAGCTTATTTAAGATACTAGAATAACGTTCCAGACTATACAGGTACACAGCGTGATACCTGCTCTAACTTGACATTTCACTTAAACTTTAGTAGCTTTCCCTTTCCAGAAAAGTACTAGACAGGGAACGAGTATGTTAATCGTTGTCATTCCCTGATCTGACAGTAGCAACTTCTTTATTTAAAGCACGGTGACGCAAGTGATACTCCTGTGTTACAAGACTTACAAGCATTTACAGGTACGATAGCATTGTCAAATTATGATGATGAACTTCTTAAGAATACACGTAAATCTTCTTATATTTTCTTTTGTATTCGATAAGCGACTGCATGAACTACAAGATTGAAAGCTAAATCTAATGAAACGCCATCAAACTGAAGTCTGTATTTCATTCTTAATTCCGTTTTCCTCATCCAGGATATACTTCCAAAGTACAT
The DNA here is from genome assembly GCA_963564715.1 of Catocala sponsa. Taxonomy (NCBI): domain Eukaryota; kingdom Metazoa; phylum Arthropoda; class Insecta; order Lepidoptera; family Erebidae; genus Catocala; species Catocala sponsa. The sequence goes on from OY751331.1 coordinate 9,143,432, forward strand.
AGAGCGAGTGCTAACCGTCTCCAAACTGGAAGGTTTAAGTAATCGGAAAACTCAACAAAAGTTGCAAGCTTTTCTTTTAATCCGAAGCTTTCTAACGTTCGACTCTTTATCTTTTTTCGTTCTCTCTGTTTTTATCTAATGTGTGTACGTAGGAAGTGTTTTCACAACGCCCAAACTTGCCGAAGTCAAAACTGATTCAATGTTAAACTTTCATTGTTAAGTATGAAGTTAGTTGATATTTTGTAAGCTCAATTTAATACAGAAAATCATATTTATTACTATTATCGTAAATATGGCAGTATAGAGGAATTCGCATATTAAAAACCATTGTAATGCTATGGATCACAAACACCGCTGAACTGTTTCTGATGCAATTTAGTTCGGAGGTTTTAAGAAGGACGTATGACGTTTATGTTACTCTTCAGAACTAAGTATGCAGCATATTATATAAAAATTATAACAGATGCGTGATTGTAGAAATAAGTGAAGTATTTTTAGAAGCAAAATAGCCGTTCCATGATTGTCATGACCGTCATTGCCAATTGTTTTGTGAACCAAGAACAAACAATTGCCAATGACGGTCCCTTCCTACTTCTCCACTAGTGAAGAGAGAGTGAAGAAGTATCACCACCACCTAACAGAAAGTGAACATTTCCACCGGTAAGTAAGAGTTTCATAGAATCAACAACACGCGTGTGATTTCTCTTTCATTGCAAGCAATCATAGGCTACGGTAATCGTTTCTTACCCGTATAGTATAAACAATGATTAGTTACCTATCTCAATAGGTTGAAGTCCCACGGCATAAATAAGCGTTTACGCTTGAGAGCAGGTAGTTAGGTGTTATTGCGTGTTTCTGTTAAGAAATTTTCAGCAGTAAAACAGTCTGGAACTGTGCCTGATAAACGGCAATAGTCTCGCCCCCTATTACGTAGGACCTAAGAACATAGGTTGCGTAAAGTGCAGACAAAACACCTCTGCCTACCCTTTCAGGGAGCTTACCTATCCCACAGGCGTGAGACTATGTATATAATTATGTTTAAATGGCTAAAAAAAGAAATTCAATGAAACACTAAAATTAGTATTAAACTAGTACATATTATTATAGTTAGTATATTTCTGTTAGCTCTACAAAAACCTGTTGATCGCTCACCAATCAATTACGTACACAATCGGGACTCAAACGTATACAAATTTTGAAACGTTGTTTCACCAGGGCTTTTATTTAAACCATGTTTGTTACGTTATACCAATCAATGGTTACAGATTGTGAGTATTTTCGTATATAAAAATAAAAGGTTAATTTGGTTTCGATTGAAATTTGCCTTCAGTTTTGTGAAAAAGTTTTGTCGGAAAATGCCTTTTTATACGCGTCACACGACTGACCGACAGATTTTATTATATTATTCACAGAATAAAAAGCGTAACAGAATATTGATGTTCACATTTTATTATTTGCTTTTAGGTACATGTGCTTTCCGTATACCATTTATATTTTAATAAAAGTATTTTTTTATGCACTAGGGTGGAAACAAGCATACGACACGCCGTTCTCGTTTCCGTCGCTCATCGTTCTTTGTAGAACGTGAAAAGTTAGTGTACAGTTTGTTAATGAAACATGTTCTTTGTATGTTGACACTAATTAGAGTAGATGTTAGACAGGTGTTAGATTGACGCCTAATGTTAAGATGTTTTAGCCCTAAGTTACATGCAACATGTTATTTGTAAAACCTCATGCCAACCTATTTGTGAAGCTACAGAAACTACATACAACTTATCGTAAAAATACAACGCATTATTTGGCAGTGATTCTTCATAGAGTAGAAATATAATTCAGAAAATCCAGATTTGGAGTCTTTGTGGATTTACCCTTGTTGTTTATTTTCTATATATATATAACACTCTTCTGTTACTGAGTGACTGACAGACAACGCACAGCCGAAACTATTGGGCGCAAGAAGCTGAAATTTGACATGTATGTTCCTTGGGTACTGTAAGGGTGCACTAAGAAGGGATTTCCCGAAATTCCCACGGGATTGGGAAGAAATGGATAAATAAAAAAACATGTGCGGGCGAAGCTGCGGGCATCCTCTAGTTTAATATACATGATATAGATGACTAAATTATCAAACATATTACGGTATCTTTTATCGTTAATTAGGAACATATCTACAGTCATAGCTTGTATAAGAAAGCAGTCAAATTGCCCCGTATAACTTAGGCGTGTCCTAAATAAGCAATGCCGGGCGTCGAACCTACGGGCTTTACAATTAATGTCGAACTGTCGAATTGCCGATAATGTTGTGTTTGACTAGTTCTATTAAAAGTTTTCCGTCGCAGGCGAAATTTGCCGAGTTGTGAGAAAACTTGGGATTTGATGATGTTCAATCGTATCGATCTGAGTAAATTTACGTGTAAGAGAGGTTTTGAACTTGACGCTTTTTGTGAAAGTGAGACGGCGGCGGCGATGGCGGCCGCCGGGAATTGTAACTTTTCCATTATGGGAAAATAATAATTTAAAATACTTATATGTAAATGTGTACTACTTTATACGGATTTTAAACTACTATTTAACGTCTCTCATCTAAATGCTAAAACAATTATTCTTTTCAAAAAGCATTTATTGTAATGTTTTTTCTACGATAAACTTTTAGGCACTGCTTTGTTTTAAACTCAGTACCTCACAATAGTACCCAAGGATCAAGTTATCACAAAAAATATAAGGAGGTTGTATAATATTTAAGTGCATCAAAATACATCATAATATATGTTTATCAGGAGATACTATCGTGGAATTAATAAGTATTTAAGTAAATAAAAAAAATTTTATTATTGTGTCCATAATATTTTTAAATATTTGCTTTATGACTAAAAATCAAGAAAATAATAAATACTTTATGAATATTTACCATGATAAGGTATTGATTTTCCATGTTAAGCTAGTAGGGCGAAACCTGTTTTTCGTATTCCTATTCATGATCTTGAATAAAATCACTTTCAATTTTGCTTATGGGAGCATGAAGCTTTAGCCTTTTTTACGTGTTATAAGCAAGTAGGAACAAAAAAATAAAAGGGTGTGCGCGGAATACCTGAAAGTCTACGGATAACGCAGGGTGTCTGGCGTACAAAAAAAAAGTTCATGTTTTGTTAAGGTGCGGTTTCGATACGTAACAATAACGACGAAATCTGATGATTTTGAGAGTAGTAGAGCCTCGCTGATTACATCATGAATGGGCCGGCTCGACCGGGGAAGGACTACCCTCTCACAGAATATCGACGTGAAGTATTCCTACTGTTGTGTTTCGTTCGGTGAGTGAAAGTGCCGGAGGCCAAATCACCCTCTTTCCCCCTTCCCGCTCCTTCTCTTTCCCACTTCCTTTCCTGAAGGGTTGGCAACGCGCAAGTAATATCTCTGGTGTTGCAGGTGTCCATAGGCTATGGTGACCACTTACCATCAGGTGGGCCGTATGGTTGTTTGCCACCATAGTCGTATAAAAAAAAACCGAACAGAGTGAAATACTACACATATTTTGATGCGCCATAACACAGTTTGGTAGTTCGTGGATCACCTTAATATCTTAATAACCACGTTTTACCACGAACTAGTCTTCGTGTGAATACCATATCAAAGCATAACGGTTTAATATCTTAATATTAATCGAGTGATTTCAGTGGTCGTCTTGCCAGTGCTACTATGCCGAGTCTTAAGTATTTGAATTACGCACGGGACATTTTGTGAGATCAACAAATATTTGTTCCACGTCTAGGTGTTCTTTGTGGCGGTTGTTTGAATGTTTCAGAGCCTCCGCGATACAGGATTTATTCTTATTCCATGAAGCACAATTTATTCATTATGCGAGAGCAGTATTAATAAAATAATCTAGTACATGAGATAGGTCTGTGTGGCAAGTTATATCCAAATCAATGTAATAGTTTACGTTTCTTTGAGACTGAGTATCAAACGTATTAACAGCCTTTTACATTTATAATAGCTATTAGTAGGATGCTAGTAGATTTACTAGAAATGTGGTTTACATATATTATAGTTAATATTTTTGTAAACTAGTCGGTAAGTATTTTATAGACTAGCAATCTAGCCGATAGATGGCTTGTATTAGGCATGGCTTCACATAAAGTAGGTAGACTTTCTACTTAAATAACCTCAGCTGTAAAGTATATTTTATATATACTATTTTAAACTTATTTAGAAGCGAATCATCAATCAATCCATTAGAGAACTTTATCAACACTGACGAAAAGAGTATTAAAACAAAATTTTTACAAAAAGAAAACCGACTTCAAAAAAGAATATTCGAAAACTTAAAATGCACTAGAAAGTTAATAAATAATTGCATATTCTTGTGAATAATTAAATTATTGTTATTTTTGGAGTCGGTGTCAGCCGCCTGCGCCGCGTGCTGCGTCTATGTGTGTAATTGTGCATGCCAATGTTATGTTATGATTATAGTAAGACATCTCATGTTTAATTAGTTACAAACCTACCTTGGCTGACACCGACTCCAATAATAACAATAATTTAATTATTCACAAGAATATGCAATTATTTATTAACTTTCTAAAAGTATTTAATTTAAAACAAAATTGCCCTTTACATCATTCGATTTCAATGAATATCTTAGGAGATATAGCAGTTTTAAAATAACATCGCAGCAAAATAATTACCCATTACAGACATAGTACAAACGATGTTTCTCCTGGTTTATTCTGCGTGATTACTACTGGTTCGATTTGAAAAATTCTTTTAGTGTTGGATAGCCTATTTATCGAGGAAGGCTATAGGCTATATAACATCACACTACGACCCACGGGGGCGGCGCAGTAACGATAAACGCGGGTGAAACCGCGGGAACATCTAGTATTAGTATAGATGTAGAGGGCTTCGGTTTAAAAACAAACATATATTGTGTTCGTGAGGTTCCAAGTACGAATTCCAGTAAGGCACAGTGTTATTGTATTTTTATTCTACGAAATATTATCTCATGTTCTGTATAATATTGTTCTTATGTGTGTGAGATAATTTGTAGAAAATAAGGCGCGCTATAATAGAAAATTAATGTAAAATAGCTTGTTGATTCAAGATCAAATTCGTAACGTAAGTCGGTGAAATGATGCTAAGTGGGCGAGATTCTTAATACTAGCAGAACAGCATGGCTTAGTTTAGATACTATATAGGAGAGAGCATAATGGCGGCAAGGATTAATAAAGCATAATAATAATTGATGTAGTGCAAGCCTGTTAAAATAATTGGGTAAAGCAGCGGGTAAAACTAGATATAGGTCAGCAGTAAAGGAATGAGCGAGATAGGTAGGTGTGAGAGTCTCCGGTACTCTTACTCACCTCGGAAATGTAATAATTAATATGTGCTACTCTACTATGTTTGTATGATGTAAAAGTAAAGTAAATTAAAGTAAGTAAGTTTAAGTTTTTAATAGTGATTGATGTGTTTTTGTGAGTGGGTAGTTCCCCGGGAGTTCAGTGTAAGTTATTCATAATCATTATTTTGGAGTTGTGCGTATCTATACGTGATATTATTTACACTATTTTAGAGTAGCAGTATTATGTGTTTAATATAGACGACATTCCCAGTAGTGTGGTGATGCGTATATTTATTATTAGTTTAGTATATTTATTATATTTATACTTAAAGTGGCATATTTATTAGTTTAAGGTTTAGTATATTTATTAGTTTATTAAAGCTCTCATATATAATTTCCTATAACGTAGCACCAAAAACATAGTTTTCAAAACATGAACGCTATACACCACTGCCTATCCAATCGAGGTTACAAACGTGAGTCTATGTAGTAATGAGATCGCTATTTGATTACCGCTTCGGTTATTGTTGACCCGTGCGCGTACACCGGAACCTCACTTTAACTCCACTTAAGCCCGGATCGGATTGAGCAGTACACAAGGCTCATTGTCCTAAATAAGCAGAGTCGTGTTGTCACACGCTCATCACTTCTAGCTATGGAAACGAAATGAAAACATAACGTGTTTGTTTCACGGGATTTTTATGGGAATACTGCCGTAGGTGTCTGATGGAAAGTGGTTTGGGCATGGTGCGTGTAAATATAATGGGATTTTGTTTTATAGTGCAAATAGATTTTATCACATTATCACCGATGTTTTTAAGCTGTTTTTATAGTAGATCTGTAAATATAAAGAAAGCTAAAGTTTATGTTTCTAATAATCATTTTAAGTTTTAACTGTTATTAATAGATTAGGAAAACATGAATGCCTTATTTTTTCTACATCTGGTATAACGAAACTTCACACACAGGTATATATATTATGAGGAGTAATGTGGTCTACTGAACGTTTATAACCTATAGATTTTGGCCGCGGCTTAGCTCGAGTAAATGTAGATAAGTTAAGGTTATGTCAGTAAAAGTACTTTTTTTCTAGATGAAAGGTACCCTATATCCTTTTCTGTTCTCCTGAATACGTGTATGCGAAATTTCATAATGTTGGGATGAGTAGTTAAGGCGTGAAAGTGTAACAAACAAACAAACTCACATTCGTATTTATAATACATATTAGTTAGGATTAGTGTTTTCTTTTAAATTTAGATGTACTTTCATAACTTCAGATATGCAATCAGTGAGATGCTGGCATTAAGGAATGGTTGTCTATAGATCGCGTCTCTGCTATTACACTAGATATACATATCGCTACTGTGTGGACATTTGTCGGTCGTTGTTATGAGATTTATTTAGTTTTTGAGATAGAAAACTACAGAGGAAAGAATTTTGATGATTTCAGCATGTATCGTCCGTCTCGACCGGGGAAGGACTACCTCTCACAGAATATCGACGTGAAATAGCAGTGTTCCTACTGTTGTGTTTCGTTCGGTGAGTGAGAGGCCGGAGGCCCAAGCACCACCTTTCCCTCTTCCCGCTACTTCTCCTTCCCCCTACCTTTCCTAAAGGGTCGGCAACGCGCAGGTGATGCCTCTAGTGTTGCAGGCGTCTATAGGCTACGGTGACCACTTACCATCAGGTGGGTCGTATGCTTGTTTGCCACCTTAATCGTATAAAAAAAAACGAACAGAGCCAAATACTACACATATTTTGATGCGCCTTATTACAGTTTAGTAGTTCGTAGATCACCTTAATATCTTAATAACCACGTTTTATCACGACCTAGTCTGCGTGTGAATACCATATCAAAGCTTAAATTTTAATATGAATCGAGTGATTTCAGTGGTTGTCTTGCCAGTGCTACTATGCTTACGCTAGTTTGCCACTTTAAGTATAAAAAAAAATTGAGAATGTAAACCTCTATGTTTTTACAATTAATGTCCAGAAGTATGGGATGCTTATCAATAAAATTTAATTTTATCTGACGCACCATATAACATTTTAAGAACTTCTAAAGAGTCTGCATCAATAAAGTACAATAAAGCCAACGTTTATTTATAAGAAAATCGGCTAAGCAAACATTATTTCTAAGAATATTACCCAGACACAATACACTCACCCGCAGTGCTGTGACTGAAAAACCGTCCACGATCGCACACAAAAAGAGCATTAGAGTTACATGTTGGCACGATAGATGACGTTGTTCCATCGTAGCTCGTCAGCCGACGCTTGAGGCGCAAATCATCGTAAAAAGTAGAAGCAACACAGTACGGGCAGGACTCAGGACAACGTTTTGCTTGTTTAGAGGTGGCATGCTTTGAGTTACGGTTTGTTTATTGTGGATTTATTTCTTTACATTTTAAGGTAAAGATATATGTTGTTGGATATTTATTTTATGATATTTCGAGTTTGTTCTTCAGTATTTTTAGTGCGTTGTTGGTTTTGTGGCGTGAAGACAGTTGCTAACGAGATCCTGGGTTAATCCTTGAGTCGGATTTCTCAACGTGAAGCCAACCATACCACCGCGACCTGTCTTTGAAAGCCCTTTACAATGTTTATTAGGTGTAATGTTTAGTGTGTTGGAAGGCGAAGTTCGTATTAAAAGATTGCTCCACCTATACAGTAATTATCTTTGAATATTATGTGTTTTCGTGTCTTTAAGGTCAACTATTGGGTCAACTCTGTACAATCCTAACTGATAAATGTGAATGTGAGTTTGTTTGTTTCTTACGCTTTCATGCCTTAATTACTCGACCGATCATCATGAAATCGCATATACGTTGTCAGGAGTCAGAAAAGGACCTATGCCCTTTATGGTACGGTACCTCCCGAAAAAAGTACTGTTCCCGAGAGATAGAAAATTTACGTAAGCGAAGCTGTGGGCAAAATTTAGTTTATTATATTTCGTGACGAATAAAGCTAAATATAATATTCTACATAATCAAATTAGTCCAACACCGATATAACATCCAGCATTGGCTTGCCGTCAACAGTTTTATTCAAGAGCAAACGATAAACTACTAGATAGAGTACTAGTAAACTCACTTGGTAATCGAACCCGTAGTGCACTAAACATTTTACGTCCAACGGAATGAGCCACTTTTAGGTTAGTAGTGATGTTTATAGCAAAAATTTAATTTCGAATATTTCGCTTCTCTATTTGCGAATTCGAATAGTAGATAGCAAGAGCAAAGCGGTTACTTCGTAGAGGTTCTAGTTTGTTCGAGTCTTGAGAATTCTGTATTTAAAATAACTTTAATGTTGACCCTTGGATTATCGCAATGTATTTGAATAGGAACATTTCATAATATCGATCAAGAATAAGATTCAGCCATCATTTGCCACATTTAGACAGACATTTCATTTTTAATTTTAAGATTACTATTGGCTTATTCTTTCCTTAATCGGTATATGAGGTACTTCGCATTTCTATCATACACATAAATTATATAAAGTATACTTCTTATAAGAATAGGCTTTTAGAATACCTCTGTGGCGCAGCGGTAGTGAATGCTGCGACTGCTGTGCGGTCTCGGGTTCGAATCACGGGTCGGGCCAACAAACAGTTATTGGTTTTTTAGTTAAGAAATCTCAATAGCAGCCCGGAGTTAGGAAGTTGGCGGTGTAAGACACTCCTGTACCTCGGAAAGCACGTAAAGCCGTTGGTCCTGCGCCTGATCTCTCTCCGGTCGTGTCGGATTACCGTCCCGTCAGATCATGAGAGTTAGGGAACAGAGAGTGCACTTTTGTTTGCGCACACATCTGTGCACTATATGCACATGTGTGCGCAAATGATCTTCTGCGTAGTTCGCCGGTCTCTGTTTAGACTGGCCGCCGTGGCCAAAATCGGTTTAGAGGATATTATTAGTTTGGAGGATATTATTATTTGTGTGTTTTGCTTATGAATACATCACGCTTACATTTAGTTATTGATATACTAATAACTGAAAACTAAGTGTGATGCTATTATATACACAAATGTTGAGTTTCAATTTGTAGAATTTCCAAGCATCGTAATATTATATTTACTTTTAAAAACAGCTGAATCATATAATATTTAAAAGCATGAATAAAATAAACCAGATAAAAATGGCAACAAACCACACATAAAAAAATGGCGCGTGTTTACCGAAACGAATGCGAATACATATTCGGTACATCACTAGTACGCAGGTATTTTAGCGTATATGGTCAATTTGCCGAATGAATATTTTTATGTTGGAAAAATTGTTTAACCAAATATTGGACGTATTTGAAAAATTTATATTGGAAACCCTAGTCGGGCTTGCATGCGTAGTGCATTTGCATGTAGAGGCTATAAAGTCCATATCAATATTAAAGCTTAGCTAGATATAACTGCCGGTCGGAGTCCGGTGCATGTTGTTGAGTACCAACAGATGTAAAAGATATAAAATGTTTCAGTTTTTGTTGTGTTTAAGATATGGTCCAATACGAGAACATTGGACTTTTAAATTAGTTCTTGGGCTTGAACACAAGGAAGCCTGCTTGACGTTTACCCCGCTGCTGGGTCAGAATGAGGGTAATGTTTTAAGGTGTATGGGTGTGTCTATTTTTATGAGACTCTTAGTTGGCTAAGCGGCCTAATAGATGTCCTTCGATGCTTTTAAGTCATTGGCCTGTCAAAGGGTTTTATTAATTTGGCAATAAAATTAATATGCCCGCTATGAGCGGAACTTTTCGCCAGAACAGCAATCTCTTCGATTGTTTTTGCAGTTCAAATTTTGTACTTTTAAATCATTTATAACTGTTGTAAGGAGTGAAACGATGGGATATTTAACGAATATGTAGGTAGATATAATGATAAATTATCTCAAGAAAATAAAACTAAAAAGGATGAAGACTGGTTATTAATAAGATACTGCTTTAGGAATTCTCTATTTCCCATTGTTCTGTTAATACAATTATAAATAATATTCGGCTTTATCCACGTTGTATTAACAAAAAAACAAACAAAAAAGCCGAATAGTATTTATAATTGTAGGTCTATTTAAATATAATGTAAATACGATCAAAGAATATTTGTGACGGCATGAATAGTCGCCTTATGCGTACACTGAGTGTGGTCTCCATTATTAAACAGTACAAAAAATCGTTTGGTCTACAAATAGTTACTCCAGGTGTTAATATTCTCAACATTTTTTTTTTAGTCCAGTCCGTTCAACTATGGAATGCGCTCCCTCATGAAGTCAGGATGTCGACAAACCGTAAAACTTTCAAGGTGAAAGTACGTGCTCTCCTCCTTGACAGTTTATCAAATTCATCTCAACTATAATATAATACGTATGTATATATATATATATATATATATATATATATATATATATATATATATATATATTTGTATATATTTTAATTAGATTATAAAATATGTTTATTGGTTTGTATATATTATGTAATATATCGTTTTTATGATGATATTCTTTAGTATAATAATATGCTTAGTATATGTAAATGTATATTTCATCCTAATGTATGCACCTACTATTTTTTATCTCTGCATCACCCAATGGTTGACTGGTAGATCATGCCCGTGGCATTAAGTTCGCCGATATACTATTTTGTGCATAAAGTTTTAAATAAATAAATACATATATTTGCAATGATGTTTTATATTTCTATAATTCTCGAATATAATTGAAACCTAACTAGCGAGAGTGGCCATACTTATTATTTTGCGTCGGGGGCTAAAATAAGCAGTAAAATAGATACCATTGTACGTGAGCAATGCGCGGGTATATTATACGCAGAAACTATATCGCGCTCTGCGTGTATACTCATGCCCATTGCCCTGATTCTATAGTGCATTAAGAATCTTCCCTATGTGCACAGCCTAAAATTTCCGTAAACTTCTTTCACTATGAGTCATATAAATAAGGCACTAAAGGATGGATCGGCTCAGTCATCACCATTCCGTCGAGTTTTTAAGGTTTGATTGATCCCCAAACGAAACAAAAGTTTGTATGATACGCAAATATTATTAATGTGCCGTGAAGACTCAGGACACATATTTGCGTATCATACAAGCACCCAGACATAGACGCTGTACCCAGACGAGTGCTCTGTGTTTTCATTGTTTGAAAGTCTGTAAAGTGCCGACCTAGAATGGCAGATGTCTTTAAAAGAATACTAGGTGCCTTAGTTAATCGGAATAAGTTTAATGGACCTTCTCACTCGACCGCATATATCCGCTTTAGTAGAGTTTTAATCTAAAGTGAAATATTGATCTATTTTCGTAAGTACACTAGATAATTACTAAATTGATTGAATTACTAAAGACTACAGAGAGTATATAAAATCAACAATGAGTGACCTACCAGACTTTTCAAGTCCGAAGGCAGCAGACTCAGAGCTGCAGGATTTTTTAGTTGCAGAAAAACAGAAAGCTCAATTTCATGGTCAGATTCATGAATTCAACGACTTTTGCTGGGAACAAATGTGTTGATAAACCTGGAACAAAACTAGATTCTCGCACTGAGACATGCATCGCCAACTGTGTGGAAAGATTCATAGATGTTTCCTTGTTAATCACTAACAGATTTGCACAGATGCTTGAGAAAGGCGGCGGAATGCACTGAATCTTAATTATTGTAATAAACCTCTTGAATGTGATTCGTATCTCTGTTTATGAAACTGTATTGTGCATTTTTTGGTTGGATGTTCTTGAAGTGCATTTGGTTTATATTAGGCACACTGTTGTTTATTGTACCAAAAATGTACACTTACATAGTTAAATTGTTAATTAAAAACAGAATAAAGTAAGTTAATAAATTAATAAAAATAAGTTTTGTGATTTTGACCGCGGTATTTAGGATAATGATTACAGCTCCCGCTTAGAATATTTCCTTCGTTAACCGTGGTACTTCGTCTATTAATGAGATTTATTAATCTCTAGAAATACCAGAGCTATCGCGATTAAACATATAAACACTACAGCTTTACAATATTAGTAAAGGTTTCAAAACAATAATTATTGCAAACACAAATAAATAATACACATTAAACTCTGTAACCAAATATTCCATTAGGTGCTATTTATATATTGCTTTTGAACGAATACCAAATTTGAATTTAATGTAACAAGTCCATATGCAGAACTGCTAGTAACCAGTATTGAAATGAAACTGGCCACGATGAAGTTAATTTTAGTTATGTTATATGTTTTGCACAGTTCGGGTTAGTTGTAATATTATTATGCCCATTAAGTCTAATTATAAATCACGCAATTTATTTATTTATAATTATAAATACAACTCCTTCACTGGGAGTAATTCCTGGGTTATCTTATCTTATCTTATGTGGGGGCCAGTCAGTGCAGACCGTCGACACTTCGACCCAGTGGGATCTTTTGTGTCGACACTCTTCCAATAACGACTGCCATAGATGTTCATGGCAGCCGGGACCAACGGCTTAACGTGCTTTCCGAGGCACGGAGCAGGCGATAATTGCCAATCAATACGCACATAATTTCGAAAAATCATATAACTTCCGAAAGTCGTGGGTTCGAATCCGAGACCCTCTGCATTGCAGTCTGTTGGTCTCCCACTGAGCTATCGCTGCTCTTCAAATATTTAAAATTCCTGGGTTACTACTTTATAAATATTCAAGCAAAGGACAAAATAAACACCCAGACTTCCAGTAACTATTTGTGGATCACATAAATGTTTTTTCCTTGTGGAGATTGAACCCAAAACACAGCGTAGTGACAGTGGCACCACTCGAACCACTACGCTATCCGGGCAGTCTTATTTTATTAAATGGCAATTATCTCACATGGTTATTTTGAAAAGAGTCAATAATCCTCAAAAAGATTTCCTAAAGACAGTTTTCGAAGAAAATTGTATTCAAATCAGTACAACTATTTAGAAATAACGGTATCACAGACTGAGAAATACGAAATCGTCTAATATACAACCACTATTCTTTTAAATTGGGAGTTACAAAACATTCAAACAAGTTATATATCAAACAATTCACAAGCTAAATAACCCTACTTTTTTAAGAATCATGTCAAAATCCCATAAAAAGTTTAACACCAAACTTTAGTCTACACATTTATAATACAGCCTTACCTAATTGTGCTCATAAAATATATGTTTTATATATCGGATATATTCGGCCGTAACATCCCTCGTCGAGCCTTGGTGACATGACATCATAAAGTACCGGTTTCGATGCGAAATGGCTACGATAAAAATAAACTATCACTACCATCCGGACGTGCGATCATAACGCTTTTCGAATTAAAATTGTAATAACGTGATGGAATGTACTTTGAAGATTTTATGAAGTTTCCTTGAGTAAATTTTTAGAATACATATAAATGTTTATCATAACTCATATTATAAATGTGAATGTGAGTTTGTTTGTTACGCGTTCACGCCTTACTTACTCGATCGATCATTATAAAACGCATACACTTTGTCAGGGGTACAGAAAGGACATAGGCTTCCTTTATCTACATAATATATCATGTTCTAGAAGATACGTGAAGTCTGCCAACTCGCATTGGGCCAGCGTGGGCCACTATTGCCTAGTCTTTCTCAGTTCAGTTTACAAGTGGCACACACAAGTTCTTAAGTTTCAGTTTATATACATGGTTGATATTATAATTATTATATTATTGTGAAATTTACCGCAAGTTTTAGTCAATAATCCGAAAGATTATACCTACGAAGTGGCTTTCTAAAAGGCTGCTGAATCATGTGTTTGCGTAAAGCCATTAATTAGTGCTTCATTAAACAATTCAGCTTATTTAATCCCAAGCCTCTATTATTAGACTAATTCAAAGCGGTTCTATTTTCATATCAAACCTTATTATCAAGTAAACACACTTTAAGTTTTGCGTTCATAGTATTTTTAGTGTGTTGATTTAACGCAGTTATATAATTATAATATAAAATCAGCCCTGTATTAAACTGCCCCACTGCTTGGCACGGGCTTCTTCTCAGCGTGAGAAGGGTTAGGCCATAGTCCACCACGCTGGCTTAGAGCGGGTTGGCAGATTTCACATATCTTCGAGAACATTATGGAAAATCTTACAGACATGTAGGTTTCCTCACGATGTTTTCCTTCACCGTTAAAGCGAGTGATAATTAACTATTTAATACGCACATAACTTCGAAAAGTCAGACATGCGCGCCTTGGATCGAACTCGAGACCTCTGCGTGGCAATCCAACGGCTATCGCTGCTTAGCGCAGTTTGTTTTATGTATTTTCAACTTTTTATTTACATTTGTTTTGATGCAACGCTTTTATTTTATGAGAAGGTTTACGTGTTAACTAATTTAGTGTCTTGCAGTGGAACTTGTCCGTATTTGCCGTTGGAATACTGGAGCAAACGAGCCTTAGGCGATTATCACACGGCACCGCCACTCCGCGCGGACGGCGGTGGCGCTAAACCGAAAGAGCACCGCTCGACCGCGCGGTCGGGCGGTGTACGTGTGTTAGGAATCAACGGATTTAGTAGAGGCCAATGCGACATGAGATCCGCTTTACCGCCTACCGCGGCGGAGCGCGGTGCCGTGTGTTAGTCGCCTTAGAGTGAACAACTCGAATTGGTAAAAGTTAGGCAAGACAACTCTGACCATCCGTCATCAGTGCACCTGGACTGTTGACTGGATCGGCCGGGGCGAAAAAGGCAGGCTGAACACGATGCAGATGCAGAAGGTGGAAAACCGGATAATGGAGTATAAATGAGAGGAACAAGTGGACTATGATAGGATGTTTGACTAATTGAGTAACTGGAGGTTCTCACAAGTTTTTAATTAGCATTGTGATCCACACAGGTTTTAAGATTTAGGTTAAGGTTTGATTCGTTTTGAAATTAGTAAATTCCTGATTCTTAGATTGGTATTAATTACCTAATTGATTTTAGACATTAAATACATTTTTCAGCTAAGGTTTGGTTTTACATAATAGGAGCTGAGCCTTTAGTTGTCTACCCGGCTCAGTTATTTCATTATTTGCCGTTGAGTACTTGATGCAACCAGTGGCGATACATCATATAAGACAAAACACTTGGCTTGGCAAACTTAAATGATTGATCTGAAATATACTACAATGTAGTACATTTCATTCTATATTAGCATACCTGCAGTGTGCTTTGGCCAGCGCATACTCGCCATGCCGGTTAAGTTAAAGAATGAAGAATACAAAATATAGATTTCACTTCTATTAAAAACTGGCTGGTTGGCGCTGCATCCTAACTCCTAACTAATATTATAAATACGAAAATAAGTTTGTTTGTTACGCTTTCACGCCTTAACTACTCAACCGATCAACATGAAATTTTGCATAGACGTTGTCAGGGGTACAGAATAGGACATAGGGTACCTTTCATCTAGAAAAAATAACAACCTAACCTAACCTACATTTACGCGAGCGAAGCCACGGGTGAAAACTAGTACTTTATAAAACATATTTTGGGATTTCATTTTCTGAAACTCTTAGGCACGCTAATGGTTGCAATTTAGTAATGTTTTTTATCGGCTACCAACAAAACCCATAACAACAAAACAGTCCAATCGTTTTCTCGCAAAAATAAATACACTTAAAATGATGAGTCGACAAGAAATCCCCGCTTTTCTATTATATTTCTGACGTCGTAAAAAGATACACTCCACTTTCGACCCGTATTATAATATTTTTGGCTCCAACTTTGATACATGACGACTGTTTTTGCTACAGCTTATACAACTCTTAAGCACTTGTAATAAGGATTATTTTAGATCGTTTTACCTGTAATTTTATGTTTGATTTGGTATATAAATAATTCATTGGCTGCCGACCGCGCTGGATTAACTCTGCTACACTAAACTGTTCATCTTTCAGTTAGTTTTTAGGAGAACTATTAACATAAATGGTTTTGGTCAAAATGTTTGCCGACTGGATTAGGCTTATGTTTTATAGGCACAGTGTTGTGTAGTGCGGCTTATATAAACTTCCCTTCCATAAAAAAACCCTTACACATGTCTAAGGTCTTTCGTTTAAAAAATCTCTGCAAAACCTTATTTTAACATCTCGAATAAAAACTCGTGTGTGCTACTTGTAAAACGCTTTTAACTTTAGTTATCTATAAACAACGAATACTTACAGTAATTCATCTTTGTCAGTTGCCGAAACGAATACAATAGTCAAAAAACTTTTGATACACCTTGTTTAGAATGCCAGGGACCGTATCACCATTACTTAAAGTAACGTCATTGGATGTACTAGAACGTACGGCTACTGTAACTTCTTGCCATCGGGCGGATCGTATGCTTGTTTACCATATTGGTAGTATAAAATAAAAACTACTATTCATATCATCAAAAATCTTCTTACTTGCTATGTCTACAAAAGTCCCACGCTATTTGAGTTTTAAACTGCAGACACTGAGAGCCTCCAATTTAGTAATTTGCCGGATTTCTATACCAACCGAGATGTAAAGATTAAATAATAATTTAAACTAAATTACTGGTAGTTATTTTAGTGGTATCCTATTTAAACACGGAATTGTTAGCTATAGGCCGTAAATTAGGCGTAGTTAATTAAATGAGCAGTCTCCGTTAGTTCTAATTTAAGTGACCCAAGAGGAAAACCGCCGAATACATCGATAACTATGTATGATAATTTTGTAATATCCTAGTTTTTGAGTTAATTTTACATTTATACTAGCGCTTGTGTATTCCCGAAGGGATAGGCAGAGTTGTATATCACCCATATTTGGCCAGATATGTTTTAGATCTCACCTAATTGGGGTGAAGCTATTGCTGTCTACGAGGCATAGTTCCAAAATCCATAATACTACAGCGAATTTCTTGACAAGTAAGGCAATAACATTTTGACCGACTCAGACATGGCAATTAGGACCTCACGATAGCACGTCAACATAAGTAAAATATTTTACCAAGGGAGTAGCTAGGCAGTCTGTAACTACACATAATTTATCAAAATTCGTATTAAGGGTAGATTTTAGAATCTACACTGACACACTCGCGGTGTCTCTACACAATCTCACGGTTACAATCATACAGACAACTCTAATGTCATCAGGTGACAAATGGTTACCGAAACCTTTAACTCTTGCAACACTATATCACTTGCACGTCGCGAACTTTTAAAAAAAGAAGTCGTGATGCTGGGGCAAGATGACAAGATAATATTGGCCTTTTTGCTGATATCACACCATCTGCTCAAGGGAGCCGAGAAGCTTACGCGTCGTAGGAACACAACACAAAGCTGTTATTGTTGTGATACTCATCGTGTATCAATAAATTGTGGTCATATTTAAGATCGTACCTCTCATTACAGTCAATCCGAATATGGACTAAATATGTTTATTATAAAACACTTCTATTACGTAATTTTTAAACTATTACACTACTATACTATAACTTGACTATTATTTTATTTTTTTTATTGCCATTGGTGGCAGACGAGCAAGTGGCCCACCTGATGGAAAGTGGTAACCACTGCTCATGGACTTCAGCAATGTCAGGACACAGCAAAGCCGCTGCCTACCGTGAAAGAAGAACTCTCTTTAAACCTCGTTTGAAGAAGGACATATCATAGCGCTCGGGAAACACCGAAGCTGGCAGTTCATTCCAGAGCTTGCACGTACGTGGGGGAAATGATCGCTGAAAGCGTACCGTCTTAGAATTGAACGCTTCCAGGTGATATGGATGAACCCTGCTTCGGTGTCGAGTGGTACGGTGATAGAAAGGGGCCGCTGGTACCAAATCAAACAGTTCTTCAGAGCACTCCCCGTGAAAGAGTCGGCAGAACACGCAGAGAGACCTAAAGTCTCTTCGTTGCTCCAACGACTCCAGTCTATCCGTGAGATTGGGATCATCGACGATTCGAACTGCCCGTCTTTGTAGGGAGTCAAGTGGGTCGAGCTGGTATTTGGGGGCCCCTGCCCAGAGATGTGAGCAGTACTCCACGTGCGGCCGGACCTGTGCTTTGTAAAGCACAAGACGTTGACCTGGTGTGAAGTACCGCCTGTCTCTGTTCAGTACACCCACCTTTTTACTCGCTAATTTAGCTTTGTCCTCCAAGTGACTCCCAAACTGGACTTTATTTGAGATTTCGACGCCGAGGATCCCAATATTTTCGGAGATACGGAGAGTAACTCCTTGGAGCTGTGGCGCCATGATAAAAGGGTCCTGCTTGGCAGTAAACGTGCACACTTGTGTCTTCGAGGGGTTGAATCGAACTAAGTTCTGAGTCCTCGACTTCAGACACAAGTTGTGTTCGTCTTTCCTGTATTATGCTCCGAGGGACATTCTGATAGCTGGTATAACGCGCATCACGCGTGCTGTCATCCGCATAGCAATGTATGTTCTCGATTGACAACAAGTCATTGATATGCAGGATGAACAGCGTTGGGGAGAGCACCGAGCCTTGAGGAACACCAGCGTTAATGGTTTTGGTTTCGGAGCTGCAACCATCAACGACGACTGTAATGCTCCGACCATCCAGAAAGCTGGCTATCCATTTGCAGAGTCTTTCGGGGATTCCATAAGATGGTAGCTTCGATAGAAGGGCTCTATGCCAGACCCTGTCAAATGCCTTAGCGATATCGAGGCTAACGGCCAAAGCCTCTCCCCTTCCCTCCAAAGCCTTAGCCCAGCGGTGTGTGAGAACGACCATGGCGAAAGCCATACTGGCGGTCACTAATCAGCTCATGATCTTCAAGGTACCGCAGCAGAAGGCGGTTTATTAACCGCTCCATAACTTTGGAGAGCAAGGAAGTAATCGCTATCGGCCTATAGTTTGAAGGATCCGACCGGTCACCCCTTTTCGGGATCGGGTGAACATGAGCAACCTTCCACGAAGATGGAACCCTGTTGAATTGTAGGAAAGACGGTATAGGCGCGTTAAAACAGGGGTTAACTCAGGGGCGCACGTCTTAAGTACCACTGCAGGGATGCCGTCAGGCCCACTCGACTTATGGATGTCCAGGACTTCGAGCTCACGCCTAACCGCACGCTGGTTGATGCGGATTTCAGGCAAAGAGCTCTCACACCTTGGGATGGTAGGTGGTATGACTCCCTCATCATCCAAAGTCGAGTTTGAGGCAAAGAGTTCTACCAAAAGATTGGCCTTCACTTTTGCACTATGGGCCAGACTGGCATCAGACTTACGCAGTGGTGGGAGACTGATCTGGCAAAAATTTCCTTTCTCTCCCGGCTGCGGCCGCCCACAGGTATTTTGGCAGAAGGGATGAATAATTCCATCCCTTGGTGGAGCACATCTGTGATGCAGTCAGCACAAGTGCCAGGTTCCCCGGATGAGAAGCAAAGCCGCTTCCATGGGTAGGATGCAAGAAATTCTCGAAGTCCATCCCAATCTGCTGACTTGTATCGCCACTAATATTTAGCTATTTAAATTATTAAACTATTTATCTTTAAGTTGTACTTTAAGCTCATTCTGCGTAAATAGAAACACCAATATGTATTTAAATTATGTTCGAGTACTTAGAAATAACTACACTTCAGGACATTGAGACAACCACCATCTTAGTTTCTAACTTAAGTATAAGTAGAGCAGCGATAGCTCAGTGGGGAGACCATCAGATTGCCATGCAGAGGGTCTCGAGTTCGAACCCACGTCGCGCACCTCTGACTTTCGGAAGTGATATGACTTTTCGAAATTATGTGCGTATTGATTGACAATTATCGCCTGCTCCGTGCCTCGGAGAGCACGTTAAGCCGTCGGTCCCGGCTGCTATGAACATCTATGGCAGTCGTTATTGGGAGAGTGTCGACACAAAAGATCCCACTGGGTCGAAGTGTCGCCGGTCTGCACTGACTGGCTCCCACATAAGATAAGATAACTATAAGTAGTTTTGATAATTTAAATAGCTAAATAGTAGTCAAGTTATCAATAGTAGTGTAATAGTTTTAAAATAATGCAATAAAAGTGTTTAAAATAAACAACGCTATAAAATCCGTATAAAATAATGTAACTTCAATGTAAAACATTCGCGTAAACGTAAGACAATATCAAAAATGTTAGCACAGTAAATTTTGCATCATATAGATGACCTGCCTGGCATTACCTGTGGATACTCTCGAGGGTGCTGATGTCATGTCATGTCGTCATAATAAACTGTGTTTAAAATCGTGTATATTTATAAAATAAAAATTGAAATAGCATATTATATTGGGGTTTGTCTGGGAGTCGCATTCTCGATCAGCTACAAAATTATTGCCACTGTCACATTGAATCTACATGATTGCAGCGGCTATTTGTATATCACACAAGGTTATTTTAACGTTGTTCTGTCAACCAGTACTTAGCTAATATGAAGAACACATTATGATGTTATGAATAACAAAAGTTATTTCTGCAACAAGTAGTTACTCTATATTAAGTGCAGCAGAATTGGCACCGGGTTGGTTAGGACTATGAATAATTCACGAGAGCATGTGGCGGGAACGACGAGCAGTGCGACAACCGAACGGCCAGGGATAGCTCGGCTAACCATTTAACTATGCATGTCTTAATCTTAAAGCTGCTTTTGCGATCTTCGAATACAGATCAGTTTTTATATCGAAAATGTCATAAATATTTGTAAATTTATTAAGTTTCAACGAGATGTTTTAACGTCTGGAGTAAGGCAATTGACATCTATGCATTGGCTTGCTGTATAATATGCTCAGCAAAAGTCTGTGGAAGTGTTACATTTTAGCAGGCTACCGACACGTCGGAGAAAGTGTAAATATTAGTAGTTTAAGTAGGAGTTATATGGTGTGATGTCCATCCAATACAAAGGCAGGATCTTCTGGCCAGGCTGGGTGATCGTGCTTCGCCAGTCGTGGCCCGGCAATCGATTTCGGGCACTTGTTTAATTATGTAGCTCGCCGTGTAAGCTTTGCTTACGCGTTTCAGAATTGTATGACGAAGTGTGTGTTTGTGTACAGCGACATCTCTTATCATTTGCCGAAACTTCTGCGTCTGTGTGGAGTTGCTACAGTTTATTAGTTTATAAATAGTTAAAAGTGGTGTTTTTATAAAAAATCGTGATAAAATCCATTAGTAGCAGCAGTATAACTTCAATGTGTTATATTGGCGTTAACTTTTAATATTAGACGCAAATATCTTTAACGTTTAAAATCTTGGCACTAGGTTACTTTTGAAAAAATGGATTAACATAAGAAAGGTAGTCATTATAAAAATAGTTGTTGCTGCGTTTGGTATTAAATGATCATGCCAATGTGTCCAAGATCTTTCTTATTTCATATTCTTATTTGTTTAATAATTTTGATTACAAGCTATAACTAAGAGCATGTATTTTGAACCTAGATATAACTTCAAGATATGTGTTACATATAATAATATAATATTTATATTCATTTTAAAGCATCGCATGAGATATTTTCGCTATGAAGTGTTGAAGTGCTTAAAAAAATCTCGTTATCATGTCCTATTGTTGAATTTGACCTGAGGCCGAAACCTCATAATAAAAGTTGCAGATGCTGACTTAGTCACAGTGGCATAAATATCACAAATAGTACGTAACCTATTTAAAAATAAACATTGAATGAGAATTTTAATTTTATTTTAGTTTATATATGACGTTTATTACACTAAATCGGAACTCTATTTTAAACAGTTTTATTACGTGAATTGGCCCTTTGTATGTAACTACATATGTATTTGATTAATGGCATAATATGTTTGTCTAATTTTATTATCAGCTTGGCATATTTTCTCGAATTGGCTACAGTCCGGTCCATATATTATGTCTTTCTCCAATTTTTCATTTTGAGAACTGATTACATTACTAAAATACTTTAAAAATTCTCATCTAAAATCACGCTTTAATTAATTAAAATCTTGAAAATATATTTTATTTAAAACTTTCATTATCATGAAATATAGGTGTTTTCTGCTTAAACTTAGATTACCTTTAATTTAAGAGTATCAAAAATTAAGAAATTAGATTTAAGCATCCACACATTGACGCGTTTTTATACTTTATAATTCATTAAGGCGTTTTAATCTTCAGTTATATAATCTATATTTTATTGTAAATTTAGTCTCGTTCTAACTACGTTAAAAAATTAAGCATTGCCAATCAGCTCAGCGCCTTCTATAAAATCCTTTTGCGATGCGATGAATATACTCTTTGGCTTTAATTCTATATTAAACCGGAGCTACAAAGTATGAAAACCACATCAAAATCTGTTTAGTGGATTTTGTGTGAAGCTCGAACATATTTAATTAAGACATGATGAAAAAATACATATTCTAAAAACCCCTTATGAGTTCAATAATTTTAGTCTATGCCAAATATAAATGTAATAAAACTTATGGGAGTAACTATTAGTTATTACGTTATTATTCGTAACCGCGTAATTATGTTGTAACTATTGTACTTATATTATAGAACTAGCTGTTACCTGCGACTTCGTCCGCGTAGATTTTAACTAAAAAGTGTTTGTCTCCGCGGAACCCTATTTTTTTTTCTAAAATCAAAGTAGCCTAAGTTACTCCATCATTACATCAGCTATCTGCCAGTGAAAGTCCCGTCAAAATCGGTTCAGCCGTTTCGGAGATTAGCCGGAACAGACAGACAGACAAAAAAATTTAAAATAGATGTTTTCGTATACGTACCTTATGTACTTTCATATGCATTAGGTAAAAAGCTGTTATTTTGAAATTACAAACAGACACATTAATTTTATTTATTTGTATAGATTTAGATTTGAACGAGAAGAATATATCCTAAGTCTATGATTTATATAAATAGTAGTAATAGTAGCAGCCTTTAAACTGTCACCCTGCTGCCCATGAACGTCTTCTGAATTTGAGAAGTGTTCGGTCATAGTCCACCACGCCGGCCTAGTCTAGTTTGGTAGACGCATATCTTCGAGAACATTATGAAGAACTCTCAGAAATGCAGGATTCCTCACAATGGTTTCCTTTACCGATATATGGTGACGAGAAAATAAGAGTTAGAGTTAGAGCTTTATACAAGTAGGTATACAGATCATGCTCCATATATGTGCCAAAATATGTTTTATTTATACTTCAGAATCCACAATTTTCCAAGAAGTACGCGAGCAATATTCGCTAACTTTCCCTGTTTATCTTACACTCCCGCATCGCCATAATCACACAGAAAACAAAAGTGTAATACAATATCATACGATATTATTTTCTCCTAACACAATCGTATGAAGTTAGCTCCCTCTAGTGGCGGCGTACAAATAAAAAGTTAGCGAAACTTGTGCTAGTGGCGCTCTCTAGTGGATACCCTGTTTGTGAGCCGCTTGGTGTTAAACGTATAAGGTTTGTAATAATTTTAAGATAAATATTTATAAGTAAGTAAGACTGACTTGTCGGTCTCCTGGCAATCGTGAGGTCCCAAATTTGATTCTCAGGCCAGGGAGTGTCCTAAGCACCTTGGTTGAAATATCACATAATCTGGAAATGAGCTTGGTAGATGAAAATATATTCGTTCCTTATGGTATCCCAACTGGCCCCCCTGTCACACACATCCGAAGACACGACTGTGTCTACCCTTCCGAGATACACAAGTGTGAGTCAAGTAATATAAATTTAAAGTAATTAGTATAATATTACGTGAATGGTAAAATTTAATAATTATGTTAAGTACCGTACAATTTTTTATTCGCATGAACAATGAAGTGGTTTAAGAGGATTCCATACGACTTCACAAACTTAAAATCATTAGGGTATATAAATATAGGGCGTATAAAGTCATATAGCTGGATACGACTGCACGCAGTCAAGTAGATGGCTTCTTTGGATCGGACAGTCTGAACCGGTCAGGTATTAGATGTATGTACCTACTACTAACATTAGATGTAAGTTCAACTGCTACTAACCTACTATGGAATGTTATTCTGAAAATAAATTATTATTATTATTATTATTATATACGTACATAGACTCATGCTTGTATATCCCTAAAGGTATCGGCAGCAGTGTATTGCAGTTACATTTTAACGACTACTTTAGGTCTCGCACAAAAGAGGGCGAGTCTATTGCAGTCTTCAGGACATTTGCCAGACTTCATTACGAGCTCTAACCTTTTGCTTTAAGGTGTCCCACATGTGCTCTATAAGGTTCAGATCGGGACTTCTTGCTGGCCACGGCGTAACATGAATACCGACCTCTTCTAAGTACTGAGTGACTATGCGCGCTACGTGTGGCCGTGCATTATCATGCATAAGCTCAAAGTTTTCGCCAATGTAGCCAGCGTACAGCACCACATGGTCTTCCAGAATCTCTGTAATGTACCTCTCCTTATGAAAATTAGTTCCGTACGTCCAGTCAAAGAAATCCCACCCCAAAACATTACAGAGCCCCCTCCGTAACTGACTGTTTCCCTTAAGCAGCACTGAACATAACGTTCACCTGGTCGTCGCATGACATTACGGCGTCCATCAGAACCGTATAAAGTCATTCGACACTCATCACTAAAGAGAACTGATTCCCATTGGCCTATGGTCCAGTTAACGTGATTTCGCGCAAATTGAAGTCTGGCTTGTCGATGAGCTGTGGTTAATTGTGGCCCTGTTGCCGGCTTGTATGGTCTTAAATTCTGTTAACGAAGTCTCCTTCTAACAGTGCTGTCGCTTATAGCCACACCTCTATCTTCACGTAAGCGTCGCTGAAGATCGACAACGGAGAAGTGTCGATTTCGTAGAGCAGATACCACAATAAAGCGGTCCTCCCTTTGTGTTGTCACCCTATGTCTTCCAGACCCAGATCTTCTTCGATACTGTCCAGTCTCTAGAAACCGTTGATACACTCGCCGAACTACAGAGTGACTGAGATTCAACCTTCTAGCCACAACACGTTGACTTAATCCTTGTTGCAGTAAAGCCACCACTTGGGCCGCCTCAGCTTTACTAGTATCCATTATTTTTAGCTTAAATTATTCAAAACTACAGCCTCAGTAAATAAACTTAACTTTATTAACAAGAGATCACGAGAAAAGTCAGTTTCGAAATGGGAGCACGGTCCTAATTTGTTCCCACGTAAACCGTTAATTGATTACTTATCGGTATTTTGGCTAAAAAATTGTCAAGTACCTTTAAGTGCATTAAGATTTACGGCAAACTGAACGTCAAACATCTTATCCGACCCTCAAAATACAAAACAACTGTGTGAAACAGCTTATCTGTGAATCAGTCGATAAATAGTAAATAAAAACAGGGTGGGCCGATTTTTTTGATGACCAGTGTATATATAGATAAAAACATAAGCATTAGTATACAATATAATTATGACATATAAAATGTATACTATTGCAAATACATACAATAGAATATATAAAGAATAATACAATAGAGATTTAACTTCTAAACCAATACGTAGGTCTAAGACATACTTAAAGGCGGCTACGTGCAGATCCAATTAGGTTAGAAACTGTGATAAAAATTCAATAAGTTGTATCGGGAAACAATATCATAACCCCACAACAAATGATAGGTAAGCTCAATACACAAATAATGTTTTTCTTTCGTATTGTTTTATCTGTAAACAAACCCCGCATAGTTTTAAAATGTCTTCCATCTTTATTGCGACGAGTGAGTAGAAATCTATACTCAAGTGTCCAGTGCAATATCAATACACGAGCGGTCAGCTGGCGCAGATGCACAATACACAACGATACACAACAATACACAAGAGTACACAATAATACCCATGTTTACGACGCTCGCAGTACCACTTATTGACTTTTCAGCTCCAAATATGATCCGTGTTTTCGCCTCTCGTGCCGACATGCTGCCGAATGCTTTCCAAATTATTGCACTTGTAACGGTTTTCAGACGCAGTGCAGTGGCTTTTTGTCCTTTTTTGATTTGTAGTGTTTGTGAGAAATATTTGTATTATTAAATATAATATCATGGTATAGATCTATGGTATAGTCTTTGATGCCACAACCTATTCCATTGAAATTCCCCTGAAACCGCAGTGAGGGTAAACGTTAAGGCTTTCAATGTTTTAGCATGCCATATCTGCAAACCATTTTAATAATATAGAAAACGTAAACATTATCTCATGCCCATATCATCATATTATGAATGTAGTTGTACATGTTAAGACGGCTTACCTAATAACCACCGTTAGTGCCATAATCTGAGCCTATGGTCATACCAGGAGTATCACTCTTACAGAGCCAGACTGGGAAGAGGGATTGGAGATAAGATGACATGTAAGGAATGGGAGTGGTTGGCAGATATACAAGCTACTATAGGTAGTAGGTTTATAAGTCGCCAGCATTCTTTGGCACCAAGCGAATTTTAATAACAGTGTTATTATTCTCGTATGCTGGTTTCCATTAAGACGTTGATACTTCTCCGGACGAGTCGACTGATTTGTACCGTTATTATAGCTAACGGTAATGTTTTTAAGCCTTCTTAGTTTTAGCACCTGAGCTCACTGCTTGCGGTCACTAGACAAAATAATAAACTAAATATCTAAAAGACTGTCGTAGAAAACCCTTAAGATTATAATCTACCGTGCAGCAGACACAATAGAAAACATATTGTTTAGGGTAACCGGTGTCTGACATCACATTCAAATTGTTAAGAAAGAGACACGCCAATATTGCAATCGTTCTATCGCCATCCAATCTCACAACGTCAATGCCATTGTGCCGTCTTTAAAATAGAACAGTCTTTAATGCACAATACTCTATAGATAAAACATAACAAAAGCACAGCGCAATAATAGCTGGGGTGTGTAATTTGTTCTAAGTGAAGAGAGCCGGCGCCATTACGAGCGTTGAAGGCAACTATTCAATGTCGATTCGATTTATTTTAATTCACCTCGTACTTGTAACGGGTTATGCACAGGGCTGGCACGCGTATAGGATTAAAAAATATAGTATAATTTTATAGCCTTGTTAATTTTTACTGTGATAGTATCTGACACGACGCAAGTAACTGGCGTGGACTACTTGCACGAGCTGCATGCCCAAGCTACTTGTGCGGATCACTTGCGCTTTACTACTATTACGTTTTGTCTGGGTGGGGATGTAGCCCATAAAACCCGGCGTAGTGGTTGTGGCGAGGCGACCGCTTCAACCACTATTCCGGGCTAATCGTGCAGACATACAGACTATATAATATGCATATAGCATTATAGTATCTTATAACAGTCTTCCGCTTCTTGGGCTTTACTGCCATATTAGCTGCAGAGGTCAGATTTAAAGATTTCAAGGACCAGCTTGTGTTAATATCGTGGCTATCGAAAAAAGATAATGAATTATTACATCAAAGAAAAGAGCGTCAGAAGAAAGCTCTGACTTCCAGCTCCAGAATAGCAATCGTAGAAATAAGTTTTAATTCGTATTAAAATAGACAGGAACTAAATATTCTATTTCATGCAAAATGATGGAAGCCGATAAGGGTAGAAGTCTTTCATCCTTTATACCAGTCACGTATTATACCTGAAAGTTTTCAATCCTGATTCTTGTCTCGAAATACTCAGATAGCTTTAATTTTAATTACGACCCTTTAATCTCTCTGTAAGCTTTAGACACGAGATACATACCTAATATTAGCACATCTTAAAAGATCTTTAAAAAGATAACTTTAATCTTGTTCTGAATATTCTCAAATTACTTTACCAGATAGTTTTCAATAAAACAGAACGGTTCTAAGGGAGATAAGAAACGGTATCATACTTGCTCAACTGGAGAAGTACTTATCATCATTATAGATTATTTTGGATCCGAATAAATATATCTTATGGTACTGTGGCTATTAAGAATTCCTCAGGTAGCTAAGGCTAAGGCGCTATATGTTATGCAGAATCTACTGATTCCGTAATATCCTTGTACACTTATTAATTACTAACAGATAAGGCGCATGCTTCTTGTCACTGTAGCTTTACTACTACAGTGACATCAAGCATGCGCGAGCGAGACAGTGACTTAGGAAATAAAGAGTGTAGTAAGAGTATTATCGTATTATTTTCATAAACATCTCGTTTTGAAAATGATACGTGAAGGAATGGATATAAACTCAAGGTAGGCAGTCCAACGGTCTCCCACTAGGTAGTAAGAGACCGTTGGACTGCCCCGCAGAGGTCTTGAGTTCGATCCTAAGGTTGCGCATCTCTGACTTTGCGAAATTATGTGCGTATTAAATAGTTAATTATTGCTCGCTTTAACGGTGAAGGAAAAACATCGTGAGGAAACCTGCATATCCGAGAATTATTCATTATGTTCTTGAAGATATGTGAAGTCTGCCAAGCCGCACTGGGCCAGCGTGGTGGACCTATGGCCTAACCCTTCTCACACTTAGAAGAGGCCCGAACCCAGCACTGGGACAGTTTAATACAGGGCTGATATTATTATATCATACAAGGTCGGTACCTTAAACCGATAAAACAACTGAAAATGAACATAATGAATTAAATAAATCATTTCGTTAAATTCAATTTATTATTGCATTTAACTTAGGTAGGCAAGAACTTAGGTAAATTAAATAGCACACTTTCAGCCATTAGGCAGATTTTCTACCTGCAGCTATTACTGGTGGCAAGGTTTTGTATTAATTGGGCTACCGCATAAAACTGAATGAGTTGGTATCACTTTACTATCTATTTCAATCACTAAGCTGATTCGCTGGGATGTAATATAGCCACCTTGCCGTTCATCCTTAAGGGCGCTATCGGCTCTTTTGTCATCAAAGATTATAAAAATAAATAAAAAACAGTGAGATAGTACATATCTGTGCTCGGTATATGCGATCAAAACTTTAAATAATAAATGTTAAAGTATAATATTACAAAGTAAATCACAGTAGAGTCTTACAAACGTGTGTGTATCAACCCTACTTATACATTTTTCTCTACACACCATTTGGTTCGTTGTGTCGGTCGGTTCGAAGCGACAGCACAGGCTCCATCTGGCGTTTCGAGATGGAACCAGTGTTCCGTCTTCCGTAGATGGAACATAGAACTTCGCGGTACTTTTCGGAACTTCACTATTCGCCGCGGAAATGCACTTACTTAGCCTGCTCTTGATTTTAATGTAATATTCTTAGTCGCTCTTCTCAAATAATGTTTTCGAACATTTGGACTGCAATGGCGTCCGCTTTAATTATGTCTGCTTAATGTGTTCTGAGCTAAGTGGAATCTCTGCAAGATTGCTTAAGGAATGGCTTTAGTTCAGCTTTTATATTTTTGGCTTTATATCTTTGCTAGCTGACGCCCCTTTTCTTGAAACGGCATGCCGTTAATGCTGCATAGTAAATTTACAGTTCGTCGATCGACGTAAATAAATAATTAATTTACATTTAAATAGGTTGTATAAACGACCACAGTACATATTATGTAATGCGTAAACTCTGGGCTGAGTTGACGGTGGATGACATGACAATGGGACCATCGATATTCGATTATTATCCGAAAGCAATGAAGGGCATCACTAGTGGCAAAAGCGGCCTGAAAGTAAGCGTTTATCGCAGTGGGCGCTAGCAATACTAGAGGTATCATATTTTATTTGTCAACCGTTCAAAGTAGTCATCGCTGTGTTGCCAGTGCAAGGAACAATGTTATTAGTCTAGTCTAAATTATTTACATATTTTTTTAATATTACTACCAATTTGGATTACCAACAAGCTATCTGTATTCTTGTTTATCTTTCCTTGTTAAGGGTTCCCATCAAAGTGTTCCCATCAAACCCATTGCATGGGTCGAGACGAAGCCAACCTCTAGATAGGAAGTCGATGCCTTACCATGACGCTTCCGCCGCTTTTGTACTTAAAAAAGGTAAGACAAGGAATACAACTATACTTATCTAAATCACTAATTAAGCAAGGTTTCATTTCCGTTTTCATATCAAATCTTATTTCAGTCTGATTCATAAATTGTTAATTGCTAAGCGAGAAAATCGACGATCGTGTCACATTTTTAGAGTTCCACAAATCTGTTATACAACAGCTTTGTCCGTCCGACCGTCTGTCTGTTATACAACTTTCAACTCAAGAACCGTAAGAGCTAGAGACTCGCGGTCAGCGCCATTCGACTCAGCATAGTCGATATACCCGCGAAATGACTATGACCTTTGACCTCTGACCTCAAGGTCACGTGGTATCAAGTAACCTTTGCATATTGAACCACTTTTTCGAACTCTAAGATTTACGGCAATTCATTGCCGTTTATCACTTGTATAATATAATATATTATATTAAAAAATGTGACACGATCGTCGATTTATTAGTAGATATTATTCGTATCTTAAACTGTTTAACGTTTACGCGAAGTTAAAAATACTTCATGTTACATTGAGCTGATTCTGCATAAATTGTAATGCCAAAAAATAAGTTATTGAAATATGAAATAATAACCTTTCAAGACAATGAGACAACTACCATCTAACATGGTAGTCGTCTGAGAAATAACCAAAATGGTTACTTTTCCGACTTCCATCTACGACTTCCATCTACGACTTGGTAGTCGATCGGAGAAATAATAAATATATGAATAATTTAATATAAAATACATTAAATGATTTAAAGAAGCTATTTTAGAGGTTTTATTATTTTTAAATAGTCTGGAATAAATTCGTATTAAGTATTTAATATCAATACTTGAGCTTTATATCATTGAGTGACTTCATCTATATCGATACTATATCGAACTAAACCAGTTAAAAATTTAAAAAAATAATCTATGTAGCTTTAACTGGACAAATATTCCTTCCCCTAAAACTTTCAGTAATCGATAAACGTTATTATTTTTCATAACGCATTACGTCATTACTCCGCGAAGGCAGGCCACGGAGTAGGGCGCACGCCAAATGTCCCGGAAAGATAAAAAAAGTAAAAAGAAAGAAAGTAGCCACCTAAATCATTCTATATCAAGAGATCCGCTCGCCTTTGTAACCACGTATACCATTCTGTTTCGTGCGAATGGAAAATGTTCTGATATACATAGTTTTTTCGGCAATAACTTTTAATTTCAAATAGCGCTCTTGTGAGTTTAAATAAGGTAGTTTAGAACAGAAAATGGCGGTGTTAACCTGTTTTATAATGTTTCCTCTTGCTTATTTATAAGATATTACTGTTTACAGTGTTTATTCTTGTAATAGATCTTTAGTATGATTACGCTGCGTTGCCATCTATATTGATTTACGAATCCTTTTGCCGATACAGCTTTCGGTGTAGGCAAACATGTGAATGTTCATATTTACAAATATAACTTAGGAAGCTTTGCTGTACTTTACCAAGCCGTTTTAAAAATGAAAGCATATTTGATATAAATTAATAAAAAATTGTTTGTTTTTATAATTTCGTGCTCGAAGACTAATTATATCTATATAGGTATACGTATGGGATGGGAAATATATCTTATGAATTGTTGTACATTAATAAAAAATTGTTTGTTTTTATAATTTCGTGCTCGAAGACTAATTATATCTATATAGGTATACGTATGGGATGGGAAATATATCTTATGAATTGTTGTACAATTATTTAGTGACACCACAATAAAAATTTGGACGACATAAATGCATTTTGCCGGTATATATGTATAAACATGGGGTATTAATTGAGAAATCAAAAAATGTTTAGAATTCGCTTTTTCAATCAATAGTTGGTAAAGTATGCGCCTCTGAAGTCGTAAAAAGAGTCTCTGCCTTTTGAACTACGAGGTAGGAAATCCATAAAAATACTTAGATGGTTGGTGGTCTGTGAAAGGTTATGGAACTTAGAATACTTCCTTGTTACGATCTCTAAGTAAATGGAAATCGATATTCTCTACTTACACCTCAGTGTAACAGGCGTTAGTATACATGTATGTTTACTTTTATATAAGCAGCTTTTACTAGAACCCTTACATGATAATCTACACCATTACCTCAACGCAACGTTACTGCCCAGCTGCGACCACAGTTTTAACTTTCGACCACATTGTACCACAATTTGACCACAATGTATGACACTGCAACTAATGTATGCCTCATAAACCACGTCTACATCACGACGTCACTAAAAATGTCATAAAAACGTGACGTCATAAGGCTAAAGGGTTTAGTTAAATTGTTTCTTGATTATGGACTTAGGTTATATATTTGAATTCCAAAATCTATTTTATAAAAAGCAGGACGCACTTTGTTCAAACCAAGAATGCCATTTTAATTCGGCCATCAGTTTACGAAAGCTGGCGTCTAAGTTGACATGTTAACTAAATTGCTGTCTGCTAACTAAAACGACGTTATGCCATATGCGTTCTATATCACTTATAACGTCCTGTTAGTCAATGGACAGCAGTAGGTATTAATCTAACAGTCGCTGGGTAATCCTTGTTGTATCCTGTCCGGGGGCATTACATATAATACGAGTGAGCGGGTATGAAAGCACTGCTTTTTGAGCCATCGATGACAGCGTCTGATGGATATCTGATAGAGAGGTCCCGTTTTCGAACCCCAGCTGGTGCATTAACAACGTGAATCCATTCCTAACTTACCTTGAAGGATTAACAAGAATACGATTAATATACGTATATCTCAATAAGCTCGTAATGTTTAAAATAAAAAGGCTCAAAGTGACCACCATCAGAAGATCTAGAGAAAAGTAAAAAATATCGTGGCCACTATTAAAACCTCCGTGGCTCTGCTAATTGCTGTTTTTTGCCCCGAAAATAATACATTCTGGCGGAATTGCGTGCTTTTTGCCGAAATATCCAACCTTTGTGCGGACTATTTATGATGTTCATACACGTTCCCGGGCCGTAATAAGTAAAAACTAACAATAGAGGGTATAAATACTAGCTGCGAAACAATGAATGTCGACATGTATTCACTCTAGTTTTATGAAAATATGTAATAGAAAACTAGTTAGCAACTTTGCTTTTTGTTTTATACAAGCTTGGTAAACAATGTATTGCGCTTAACTGCTGGCTATGACGGGGTATGGTTATACCACAGGCAATGTATGTGCGAATCTTAAGGGCTTAATACCCATTTGAAAAAAGTGTTCGACGGCTGTCAGTGCAAGGTAAAACTGCCACTTACCCAATAGCAGTACACCGCCTACTTCACCTTAGAATGCGATTTAAAAGAGTGGCTATAAGTTTCTTGCAGGTATCTTCAGTATTCATAGACTCAAGCATTCACGTGAACTTAGCAACTATCATAAATGTAAATTCAGTGACTTAGCCCAACTTACTAACTCATAAACTTTGACATTCATAAGTGCTACTTTGTAGCCTCAATGAATAAATGATTTTTGACTTTGACTCGTCTTTGAAATGTACGGTCGAAGCGAAAATACTCAGAGCATTGCGTTCCTTTATAGTTTTATATCACAAACTTGCAAGGCTTTTGGGTAAAAAAGCTGACCGCTCTTTTATTTTAAAACACTCCGTTATGTTTCAAATGTTACTACACGTGTTTCTTTATATAAACAATATGTCACACAAGTGTACGGCCGTCTGATCCGATACAGCTACTGTTGGCCACAACCTATAAACGCTGGTTACTTCAGTATGGCTATAGTCGCTTGTTACTACGTCAGCTTAGTGGTTTCAGATTGTACGATATCCTACATTTTAAAAGGCATCTGTAGTACCCTGCCTCAAAAATATTTGTTTTACACATCGGCATCTCTGTCTATAGCATACAGTTTTAAGTTCTGATATTGCCTTACACAATACGTAGACCGGTTAATAGGCTTAATTCCAATACAAGATAAACGTAATCCACGTCAGTTATTGCCAGAGTCCATTGTATCTGAGGCAGCAATATTGATTTTAAAATTTTATCCTTAGTAAAAAGTTTAAAGGCTGCTTACTTTTTTAAAGCTTGTAACAGTAAGATATGTAGATATTTAAAGGTCCGATAGTGCAGGCCATGAATAAGGTTAAAAAACACTAAGACTTTTATTAATTGTTGATAAACGTACATAAAATATTGCTATTTATTCCTATACCGACAAGTTATTGCACTAAACTACATAAGAATATTTCTTCTTCTATATTAAATGTTGCTGCACTTAATATGCGATCCATAGCGTTACGGTATGTAAAAAATGTCTGATCCATTCTCGTACACTATAAAAATGATCAGTGCTCGACGCTGCAGTTAGATTCCGCTGTTTTTAATCAGAAGCTGAGAAGAGGTTACAATGTTAATACAGGTTAGTAGATTTCAAACACCTATAAGCCCAGCAGAAATGTAAACACTCTCATAATTTATGTACTTGTCTTCCATGTACCAGTAGTGTTATATAGTTCTAATGCACAAAAATATAAATTTAGCCTGTACTCCGTCCAGAATAAACTCGAAGATTGTTAGCCGTAAGTGTAGTCGAAGCTTGAAGTTTTATCGTTCTACGTTATATGAGAGTTTTTATTAGCATATAAATAGAACTTCAGCTAGTTCTGAACCAGTTTTTGCTAACCAAATCTGTGAGTGAAGCACAAATGGTAATCCTGCATCAGGAAGATTAGTTGCCATCGTGAAGCTACCAGTCGTAAAAGTTGTATTGTCAATTGAATTTATGTATGGGGGAGCGTAGTCGAGTGTTTTATGCATACGATTGTTTTAGCTGTTATTTAGAATAGAACACATATTATAATGTGACTCTCTCTGTCATTCTTTTAAAAAGACAATACTTGCAGTAGGCATAATCCCTGTAATGTAGAATCCTTTAAATCATTGACACAATGGACACAAGAAACACCCAGATTAGAAGCAATCATTGTTCTATCTCACAAATATTTGTGTCGTTTGTGAGAATCGAACTTACACCAATCGCATTGGCAGTGGTAAACACGTATGGCGACGTAGTAAAACACTTTTTTTATTAAAGATTCAAAAGTAAAATGTTTTCCACCTTTCTGCCTGTAGCTTTGCTGGCATTATAACACTTACTTTACTAATTCTACACATCCTTCTGACTGCAGTAGTTTACTTGGTCTTTAGGACATTATAATTTTAATTTACCTCGTTAAGGTTTGTTTGTCCCTTGAGGTACCTGAAACACACTAGAGGTTATTTAACCAAGATTTTCTCTAGGTCAAACTGGATTAGATCGCCTGGATAGTAGGATGTACCTACTACCGAAGCGATCTAATCCAGTTTGACCGAAATCCCAAGTTTAAGCAAGATTCCCGTTATGCCTCAAGTTTTGGTTAAATTTAGCTTTCTCGGTAAACTCCTTTAGAAAGCCTAAGTTTTGGTAAAGGAACTGCGATAACATGAGATGATATAATAGACTTCTCTAGCCTAAATCTAAAATACACTTCTCTAGCCAATGTTTGTCTAAACATTGCAAACCAAAACGATTTATTTTAAAACCAACTTGTAAACAATCCTTACAAAAACACTGTGCTTACAATGAACTCGTATATTGTATACATCGGGTATTACACGTCTCATCTCGCGTAGGCGTTATCTCAAGCTCTTCTTATCTCTCATTAGCCGATACAGTAGAGACAGCAGCGTCGTAAACCCGCGGTACAGACTAATAAAACTCTCTGATAAATTTTATTGGGCCTTCCTTCGAGCGATATTCAATGAGCATTGTAGACTTATATTACCATTTGATGGGTACATTTTAATGTCCTGATTTGTGTGAATGTTATCGAGATTAGATTAGCTGTTGCCGGGGAACGGGCTTTTGGTGTTTTGATTTTGGTAGATATGGTTCGTGCGTAATTAAAGCAATCTGGTTAGTTACTTAATAATTTGAATGAGTTTTTGGCAAACCTGATGGATTTTGTTTTGTTGTTTGTATTTATCGCAATTGCTTACGTGATTGTCTTATCACAACATAGTTCGCCACGCTTTGTGGGTACGAACCAGTCAGGAAAAATGTGATATCAACAAATTGTTCAGATCTCCGAAAAATAAGTCTAGAAGTTATTTTGGTCCGTTATTTAAATGTTTAGAGAGTTCCTTGTGAAGCATAAATTTTTCCTATTGCAAAAGTTATATTTTTAGTAAAGGAACAATATCTCGAAATCACAAAATTGATAACTATGAGCTATGGTTGTTTTCCTACTACTAATAATATATTTCTTACTCAATCATGCATAAACTGTTGAACGGATTTACATGAAATTTGGTAAATAGTCAGACCATATATTGGCTAAACAACGGATACTTTTTATC
Source organism: Catocala sponsa (assembly GCA_963564715.1). Lineage (NCBI taxonomy): Eukaryota > Metazoa > Arthropoda > Insecta > Lepidoptera > Erebidae > Catocala > Catocala sponsa. The sequence continues at coordinate 9,179,935 of OY751331.1, forward strand.
TTAGTATCCGCAGCAGGGGTAGGCCTCCCACAAGGTGGACCGACGACCTGGTAAAGGTCGCGGGAAGCGGTTGGATGCGAGTGGCCCAAGACCGGTCTGTGTGGAAAACCTTGGGGGAGGCCTATGTCCAGCAGTGGACGTCTTTTGGCTGACATGATGATGCAATCCCGTGGGATTCACGCAGTCTTGTCGTGTACTAGTATATCTTATTGTAAATTGCATTTTTGTTAATGCTCAGGCACTAAAGCTGATTGAAATTAAACTACTATATACGGATTTTATCGCGTTGTTTATTTGACACTTATTACAAAATTTTGAAAAACTGTTACACTACTATTACTATTAAACTTTACTAATTTTTAAGCTAATTAAATTATTGAAACTATTAAAACTATTTATACTATTACTATACTATTATACTATTTATATTTATGTTTACACTTGCCCCGACGTTTCGGTTGCTTTTCAGCAGCCATGGTCACGGGGAGACTAAGATAAACAACGCGATAAAATCCGTATATAGTAGTTTAATTTCAATGAATAACATTCGCGTAAACAAAAGACAATATTAACTAAAGCTGATATTAAACTTAAGTTATATGCGGTGGTTGTCTATTGACTGAAGCGTTCTAATCATGCTGCTGTGTTGTATGGTGTAATATTAATATACTGTATAAGTGTATACATACAGCATTAGTATTCGTAGAAGATCGATTCCACTATTACAGGAAGAGAGTGACTCTCTCTAATTCTAAGTCAAAGCTGTCTGGAATATAGATCAGCTCACAGTCATGCACTAATCCCTCGTACTAAGCTTTATACGTGACCCCTACCATGGGCTGTAATTGTAAACCAGTCGCTTGCGATTGTAGTTAAAACGTTTCATAGATAGGAATGCTCAACTTTCATTGTTCTTTCTGCTAAATATACTTTACTAGCTTTTACCCGGGTCTTCGCTCGCGTAAAAGTAGGTTAGGTTATGTTAGTAAAAGTACTTTTGTTTTAAATAAAATATAGCCTTTGTTACTTAAATTGGTTGAGTAGTTTTTGAGTTAAATCGATATTAACAAACAAAAAATAAAAATTTTCCTCTTTATAATATTAGTGTAGATAACACATCTCATGTATTACTTATATTATAATTATATAGAGCCGGTACAATGATCTGTTGACCACAATTATTTGATCAACAAATAACATAGACTACGACATAGGCCATCATATTATTTTTGGCTTGTGTCGGGAATGAACGCATAGAACTCAGTGCATCGGCTGGGACTAGAACGAACGCAACATACATTAAATCAAAAAGGCTATAGAGTATAACCATTGGTCTATTAGCGCTTAACATTTTGCTTTCTTAAAATTGAACAGTAATTATAATAGAAACTTACAATTTTAGAATACACGGTACTATCTATGTTCGGTATACCTATCATTGCAGCACTAAACAATTGAATGTCTTCATACAAATGTAAAGCAATGATGTATATGTACACGTATTGAGTCTTACAGCAAACTAGAAATAAAATGGAAGGAGGAGGTCGAATGCTTGTACTGTGTTGTTCAATATGAACTTTATTTGAAGGCCATGATGAACACATATCGGTAAAATACAATATGTAAACGAAATTTCAAAATGTCGGTAATTATCTTGTTATATTATTGTGTCTGAATAACAAAACATTTTATTCTGCTCCTGGACTTTATAGCAATTATTTAGCTATCCAATCAATTGATCATTATTGTAATTTTTTTAGAGACACAAGAAGGTATAAACCTTCTCTCGAACTGGGAACATTTTGTCTGTCACGGGAGACTTTACATACTTTCAAACAACGTACACAAAGAATATCTAGATTTTTTTTTATACAACTAAGGTGGCAAGCCATCGTACGGCCCACCTGATGGAAGTGGTCACGGTAGCCTATGGACACCTGCAACACCAGAGGCATCACTTGCGCGTTGCCGTCTCTTTAGGAAAGGAAGAAGAGAAAAAGGAAGTGGGAAGGAGAACGAGTGGGGGAAAGAGGGTTATTGGACCTCCGGCACTCTCACTCACCAAACGAAACACAACAGTAGGAATACTACTATTTCACGTCGATATTCTGTGGGTGGGTAGTCCTTCCCCGGTCGAGCCGGCCCATTCATGCTGAAATCAGCGAGGCTCTACTACTCAAAAAAATATCTAGATTCTGAATAACCATTTGTGGATCATACAAATACTGTATGGGATTCAAAGCATCGACCGCTGGTAACTACTGGTACTGTAACTTTACTCATAGAACAGTTCTATTATTATTTTACTTCCCAAAGGTCTATGCCCGGAACTGCAATGATGAATGACGTCACACTACTGCACGAGTGGTGCAATAGTTTATATAATCAAAATGTTACTGTAGATAAGATATCAAAATAGTTTAGGTATTCTTTGTGTCTATTCATAGTTATAAACCTTTATTTGCATGAACATGGGTTGTACATTAGATCTCAAGATTAACAAAAGTCCAGGCCATATCCTACCTTATCAGATATGCAAATTTATAAAATTCTAAATAATTTGTGATAGATGTTAATAACAAAGTTAATAAAAAATGATGGCTCAAACTATGATCATTGTTTTTATAGTTGTATTCATAGGGCAACAGATTTTCAGTTAATGCCAAAATAATTATATATTTTAAATGAAGAAACAACAAGCAAACATTGCGGCTCATAATATTTGGTTTAATTTTATTTAATTCCTATGTGCTCGTGGTAGGAATGGTTATAATTAATAGTTTTCGAACCTCGTAACATTTAATGGCAAGTCTGATACTTTAATCTCTGATAATTAAACTTTGAGTACTTATGTGTGATACTAAATTCAATGCTATTATATTACTACGTTCTGCACTATTCGAGATTTCGCTGCTACAATTTAATTAAAGACTTCAGATTTTGCTATCAATTTTGTTAATGATAGATGCTTTATAAGTAAGTTTATTCAAAACATGATCAACCTCATTTTATGTAAAGTACGATTTTTATGAAGAAATATAAAAGGCATAATTACAAACTCTATCTGGACATTGAATCAAAATTTTTACGTGTATATTTTATGTTTTATCAAAATTTTACGCGAACGAGTGGTAATAAAAGCTTTTTATGTAAAACGAATTTACGAGAGTGGCAGACATTTAAAATGGTGGGCGATGAGGCGATTGGTCGACAGCTTTATGAGTCAACATTTGCATTAGATGTGTTCTCGACGTTTGCCAATAGACTTTGGTGTAAAAAATGCATCATGTACTGGTAGTTATGTCGTTTGCTATTAATGGTACGTATAATTTGGATTAAGGCTCAATTTACACAAGGTAACAAGCAGTTCTAGTTGCAAAATGTACGTCCTCATTTATGCGTGGCGTCACACTGCGTATTTAGCACGCGGCAACATATGACTGTGGGTGCTAACGTGGTTTGCCGAGTAGTTTGAGACCTATTTGTATCACTATCATCAAACACACTGGGTTAGCCAAGATAATCCTAATCCTAACTAATATTATAAATCCGAAAATGAGTTTTTTTGTTTGTTACGCTTTCACCCCTTTACTACTCAACCGATGAACATGAAATTTGGCATACACGTTGTCAGGGGTACAGAATAGGACATAGGGTACCTGTCATCCACAAAAAATAACTGATGCAAAACTAACTTAACCTAGCCTACCTTTACGCGAGCGAAGCCGCGGGTGAAAACTAGTATTGAAAATAAAATCAGAATGAAAGTAATGAAGTCAATAAAATTTAGACCGCATGCGTGTGCGATCGTTCTTTCATTGCCAATGTTAGGTTAAAACTATTTAAAAAGTACATAGTTACATTTGTTCAGCTCCATGGCTGCATTATATATTGATAGCAGAGATAAAACTTAATCCAAATAAGCAAAAATTATTGCTTTTAAAAATGAAATGACGTAATAAATAACGGGAAACCAACCAGCCAACATTTAGAATACAATTTATTTGAATTTTCAATTCAAGTTGAACCATAGATTTAACTCACACTGTGCACTGGCAGAAAACGGTAAATTCCACAGACAAATACCTAATATATTTAAAATCTACAATTTTCTCATCCATTATCATTCTAATTCCACTAAACCATACTTCACATCCACGCCATTGTTCTGAATCCATTAATTACGTAACAATTGAATTCACAGCATTTTACTCATACGTTTTATCGATAAAATGGCGGCTGTAGAGAATGCCGCCGTGTGTAATAAGTCGACAAAGTCCGATTAACGGTTGCAATGCGATTTCATATTAAAATAATCCGTTCCGTAATAGCGTTTTATTTTAGCTCCTTTTTGTAAATATATTAATTGCGTATTTGGATTGAATATAATATGTCAAGTATAGGTGCATTGTCGAGCAGCGATAGCTCAGTGGGGAGACCAACAGACTCTAATGCAGAGGGTCTCGGGTTCGAACCCACGTCGCGCACCTCTAACTTTCGGAAGTTATATGACTTTTCGAAATTATGTGCGTATTGATTGACAATTATCGCCTGCTCCGTGCCTCGGAGAGCACGTTAAGCCGTTGGTCCCGGCTGCCATGAACATCTATGGCAGTCGTTATTGGGAGAGTGTCGACACAAAAGATCCCACTGGGTCGAAGTGTCGCCCGTCTGCACTGACTGGCCCCCACATAAGATAAGATAATATAAGATAGGTGCATTGTCTGGTTGTTTTATAAGTTGGAGTGGTTTACATATACAATGTCGCTTACAACAATATAGAATATAGGATACTGAAGTATAAGCAAATTGAGCATACGTTCATAACTAAATTTGAGGCAACGTTATGAATTAATAAAATAATGTTTGTTTGTGTAACAAAATCTTTCATTTTGTTATTATGTTCTATAGACATAGGCATTCATACGCCCTAAACTAGAGTACCTATTGCTCCTCTCAAGCAGGCTGGACCGGCCGACCGGCCGACCACCCGTCACGATACAATGGCATCTTATTAATAACATCAATTCTGTTATACAAAACTATAGAAATGTGACTTTCTTACGCGGTCTTTCTTAGTCTGTTATAAATTTTAAATGTGGCCACATCTTTTATTTTTTTATTTTCCTCGTCAAAATGACCACACTCCACCTGATGGTAAGCAGTCGTGTGGTCTAAGAGCAGTGGCCTCCACACCACCCTCATAGCAGCCGAGGCGATCTTGAGGTCTCTACTTTGACGGCCAATTTGCCTGTTATATGCTGTGAATACAAATTATTTTAAGCCGTAATGTACTTTTAAGTCGTCAGGCTATTTTAAGAGTCGAGCCAAGAATACTATCAGTGAGACAGGCATCTTGTCTCGCTTTTCTAAGGATTTATATCTAAATATATTATACAAAATGGATATCAATTGCTATGTTGGAGTCAGTGGTAGTGAATGCGACTGATGTGTATAAGCTAGGTTTAATGTCCAGATAGGGCAAAGTGTTAATGAGTTTGTCTGTCAATAAATTTTCAGTAGCAACACTAAGTTAGGAACTGGGCCTGAAAAGCCAGCTGCATTTCAAAACATAGCAATTTTAATAGAACATTAGGTAGGCGTCCGGTTAATATTTAACGATAAAAAGGAAGAGAACATTTTTATTGGCAATACCCGTAAAATATTCTCTTCCTTCCAAATATAAATTTTATATTAAAACACCTTCATGTGCACAATGCATACGACAATAGATTCAGAAATACTGCTGCAAACTGGCGGACCAAACGCTACTTTTGTATGAAAAACGTCGAGACGTAAAGACGAATAAAATAATAATGTAACTTTTTACTTATAAAACAGACGCTGAAGTTTTTATAATTAAACAATATTGTTTTATGATTTTCGCAACGGGTGTGTGATAATGATAACTGATAAATAATAACATACATATACTTCATAATTTATGTAAGAATTGTCACCAGTGTCAGTCGCCAGACTCACGTCTTTAAGATACCCAATTTTTGATTAATGTGTTATTACATTGCCTAAACCAACTTTTGTGTAAACCTGGTATATTTTAATGCAACGATTAAATTAAACCACGTTTTCACAAAAGTTTATTATCATTAAAAGTTAGTAGATATGACTAGATTTTAGTATATATAATAAAACTCGTGAATATAAAATTATTATTAATTATAAATATATTTATAAATATAATAATAATAAATATACATAAAAATATATTTAATATTATATATTAGTAAAAAGAAGGTTGCATCGGCCGGGAATCGAACCCGGGCCGCCCGCGTGGCAGGCGAGCATTCTACCACTGAACCACCGATGCTAATGCTATAAATGTTAAAATTCTTAAATATACAGCGCGAGCGTTAGTAATAATACAACTAATGACGTCAATCTCGATGATAATGATTGCTTGCCTACTTTTAAATGAAGCTACACGTATTACATAAATAGATTGCGATATCATGGATGTAGTGACAGTTGTGAGCAGTGAACGCGTATATGTACCTAAGTAGGGTAACGATTTCTGTATTTATAATAATGTCGAATGGTACAGATATATAAAAACAGAATTTAATTTATGTCGATAATAATTATACAGAAGTATTGAATAGTGGTATCTTGATAAGTTAACCAATACCTAATAACTTTAATAATATAATATAATAATGTCCTCCAGACCGAATTTCGGCCATGGCGGCCAATCTTAACGGAGACTGGCCATCTGCGCAGGAGATATTATAGTGCACAAGTGTGCGCGCAAATACAAGTACACTCTCTGTTCCCTAACTCTCATGACCCGATGGGACGGTAATCCGACACGACCGGAGAGAGATCAGGTGCAGGACCAACGGCTTTACGTGCTTTCCGAGGCACGGGGGTGTTTAACACCGCCAACTTCCTAATTCCGGGCTCGTATTGAGATTTCTAAACAGAAACCCAATATCATTTTGTTGCCCCGGGATTCGAACCCGAGACCTCATGCACAGCAGTCGCATTCACTACCGCTGCGCCACGGAGGCAGTTAATATAATATAACTAGTTTGTGGATGAAACCACAAATCAGTTAACCGATTAAGTCCGTTTTAAACCCACAGGATAATGTTCTTAATTGATGAAGATCATTTTTCCTGTTTTTATTATTATATCTCCTAGTTGTTACCCGCGAAGTTGTTAACTTTTTTAAATAGGTATACGGGTTTAGCTGATAAACTGGCAATCGGTTAGTTACTTTTACATAATATAAGATATTAGTATGGTTGGCAGACAGATTACAAATATTTTTTTACCATAACATTGTAAGAAACTTAGCGTTTCCATATTGTATCTTTACCATAAGATTATTGCAAGAAACTTAGCGTTTCCATATTGTATCTTTACCATAAGATTATTGCAAGAAACTTAGCGTTTCCATATTGTATATCTACAATAACATTTTTGCAAGAAACTTAGCGTTTCCATATTTTATCTTTACCATAACATTTTTGCAAGAAACTTAGCGTTTCCATATTGTATCTTTACAATAACATTTTTGCAAGAAACTTAGCGTTTCCGTATTGTATCTTTACAATAACATTTTTGCAAGAAACTTAGCGTTTCCATATTTTATCTTTACCATAACATTTTTGCAAGAAACTTAGCGTTTCCATATTTTATCTTTACCATAACATTTTTGCAAGAAACTTAGCGTTTCCATGTAATAAATACATAAGGATCACATTAAATATTAGGTAAATAAATATAGAGCTTACGTTAGGTGATTTAGTAATAAATTACATTAATGTGTGGATAGATATATATATTCTAACAGCATAAAAGTCGATCGTTTCTCTCTATTCAATCAGAACCGCAGGTAAGTCACATACTCACTAAACTTATTTAGTAACTAGTTGTTACCTGCGACTTCGTCCGCGTAGATTTTAACTAAATAGTGTTTGTCTCCGCGGAACCCTATTTTTTTTCTAAAATCAAAGTAGCCTAAGTTACTCCTTATAACATCAGTGAAAGTCCCGTCAAAATCGGTTCAGCCGTTTCGGAGATACAGACAGACAGACAAAAATTTTAAAAATATATGTTTTCATATAGGTACCTTATATACTGTAATCAAAGATTGAAATAAACTCCAATAAAAGGCACACGCACACTCAATACCAAGTATATTGAACAACGATCAGTAGTCGAATGAAAATATAATAATGTTACAATGGTTTTTATATCGTTACCATTCAAACTGCCTTATTTAATACGAAGTACCTTTAACGTTTGAATGTGTTATATAAATCATATAATTATGTAATTAATTATACCTAATATTTATAAACATAATTATTTGTTACTTATACAATACAAAGTAATATAATAAATAATTAAGTGGCGCCGGAAGTTGGCGCCACGCAATGCTTTTATAATCAATTAATTAATAATTCTTATACATCTATTCTATTATTAATTATATAATTATATATGTATCTATATGTATTATTTAAATGTATTTGATAACAATACTTTCATATGCATTAGATAAAAAGCTGTTATTTTGACATTACAAACAGATTACAAATATAGATGTATAGATAATGTATGCTATGCATGTACATATAAATTGAACAACAAATAGTAACAATTATTTGGTTGATTATCGAGGCCCGTAATAACAATCGAAGTTTAAACAATATATACATACATTGTTAATAAAGTGTATCGTAAATTTAAACTTCAATGTTGACACCTTGATAGTTTAAACTATTTCTGTTGCTTAAATTGTCTTTAATGTTACAAGAACCTAAGTGATATTTGAGTTGTAGATTTACTCTGTCCGGGACGAAGCGACGTCGTGAGCCAAATTTATAGTTGACGGGGAGACGGACCGTGGAATCGCAGTTTATTGAAGCAGAAGTTACGGGGAGATAGATGGACAAAGAAAGGAGGGACATTGTATATATATTATCACTGATGTTTAATAGAGTGAACTAAAATGGAGTTCGAACCGATACTGTAAGTCGCGTTTAGCGGTGGCGTCGGCGGTGGCGTTCAAACCTTTCATACTTTAGTTTTTACCATAATACTATTTTGATTAAGGTTTTAACTCATGCGGTCCACTTAATAATACTAGTAGCCTACGATCACTCTAGCAATGGTACGACCACCGTAAAAATCAGCTGTTGTGCTGCTAGTGTAAGTTGTTAATCCTAATCCTAATCCTATCCTAATCCTAACTTCCTAATTAATATTATAAAAGCGAAAATGAGTTTGTTTGTTTGTTAACTTTTCACGCGTAAACCACTGAACCGATCATCCTGAAATTTTGCATATACGTTAACTAACTACTTTCACTATCTTTCATCCCGAAAAAAATTACTGTTCCCGAGGAAAACAACAATAACGTTCTTATGATAATAGATGGCGCCACGTGTCTTTCGAATCATGATTGAATTATATTATTACAAGTAGAGTAGAACCTGAATTGATTGTCAAATTCTAAATTAACGCGAGCGAAGCCGCGGGCAATAGCTAGTATGATATAGGTCTGGAATATTATAAAAAATAAATACACAGTACGTGTTTATCACTATCACGATATATTATAAAACAAAGTCCCCTGCACCGTCTGTCTGTCTATTCGCGATTAACTCAAAAACTACTAAACGGATTTTCATGCATTTTTTACCAATAGCCAGAGTGATTCATGAGGAAGGTTTAGATGTATAATTTGTTAAGATTTTGTACTACCCGTGCGAAGCGGGAGCGGTTCGCTATCAACAATTCATAATATATAAATCAATAACAATTCTGTGATATTCTAGTTTCTTTTTAGTTGTTAATGCAAATTAAGGTTATATTAAACTTTTGATATGCATATATAATTCTGAAATGTCAGATGTAATAAGTAAAGATATAATCACAATTCTTTAAAAATAACATATACCTATAATATTATAAAACAGAAAGAAAAAGAAAACTAAAACCTACTAGGCGTCATAAAATTCCTGCGCATCACAGTCGATCGGTAGTATGCCCAGAAGACTGGCAGCATTGCCACGTTGAATGGCAATGCTTATTCTTTCTGCAAAATAAAGGCCAGCCCTCTGGTCACGGGAAGCGTCGAATAAGTAAAGTATTTATATTTATTGATTTGAAATTTAAAGCCTCTGATTTATTGCAGCACAATTTCATTGACATATACGTATCACACCTAGGTGATAAATATTGACATGCCATGATATCCTATTCCACCTATATAATCCACTTTTCTGTACGGAAATTCTCCTTACGAGGTATAGTGAATAGCATTCCACTCTTTTATGTAGGATGTCAACATAATTGTGGAATATCACCTTTACACTTATGCCTAATCCCTCAATGATACAAACGTGATACTATACTATGCTGTAATAATCCACGTTGAGATTAACATGCATCCAACGTAAGTTATACACAATCTGAACATCTAAGTTACATTGAGTAAAATATAACAGCGAATCTCAGTAGATACATGTTCAGCGGTTCGACGTAGCTTCTCCAGCAGTCAGGTTTCGTATTTAGCTAAGCATTTCATCCGACAGTATCAGGAACATATAGATCGTAGTATTGGCGTTGCTACAGAACTGCAAGTGAGATGATGTGCTCCGCTTGTAACCTCGCTCTTCGACTTATAGGTACTGTCATAAAATATACCTACTCAATTCGAAAGGGTACACTTTTATTTAAGAACGATAGTAATTCGGTTTGATTGCATTCTAATAACATTCGACTACAATGACACATAATGAGATACCTACTTTGGGTAGTCAAAGACGCATAATGCGTATGCTATGCTTTTGTTTAATGCTGTTAGCACACATATGCTGTACGCGTCGATAGAAAACTAAAAGTGTGTCGACGATAAAGTTAAATGATACACAGGTTTATGTAACTGCCCAGTGGCGTTATATCTTTCGATATTACTACTTTTATTTTAGACGCATACTTAATTCTCAGCTATGTAAAATGGCACTGTAATTTTTAAGCCGTTTCTCTCCCTTGGTATAATTAAAACATTTACCTAAAGAAAAAAGGAAACCGATTTTATCTTTAAACTATGCACGTACTTCGTATTCTTAGAAGCGTCAACTGTCTAGAAATAAAGGTGTGTTTATTTCTTAGAAAATGGCTGTAATCGATGGTCCCAAAGGGCCCAAACCTTTAGTAGTCTTGTTCGTCGCGTGTGCGGGACGCCGAGGGAATTATTAATGTGAAACTAACACTGCTACACCTGGATGCGCTCGCCTTGCGAAGACATACACGATGGATGGTCAGGATTTTGCTTTTGAAATAATATTGTGTCGTGTAACTATATACGTCCTTTTCATTCTAAGAGAAGACTGAATTGTCTCGCTTTGAGTCAGTCCAATAGTGGAATATTACAGGTATATATTTATTTCATATCGACTAAATTAAATTTATAGTTGGTGCTAGGAGTAGTATTCCATACAAGTATCTGAGGGATACAAACAAATATTCCGATACATATAAATTAATATAGAGTGTGGTTAAATAGGTTTTTGAAGATAATATTAATATTTCTCTCCTCTTGTACCTCTTGTATGCGGATGATATGAAAATATATATGTGTGTTAGATCAAGACTTGACTGTGAACTTATGCAACGTGACCTACATGCATTATATCGGTACTACTTGCAAAATAACATCACTGTCAATGTTTCGAAGTGTCAGTGTATCAGCTTTAGTCGATCTAAAACCCCAATTAAATATCCGTACAGATTTGACAATAATACAATTGAAAAAGTCAACGTAGTCAGAGATCTCGGTATAATGCTTGATTCGAAATTACTGTTCTCTCAACACATTGATAGCATCATCAATAAAGCCTCTCGTAATCTTGGTTTTGTAATGCATACTTGCAAACCATTTAGAGATTGTCATAGCTTAAAGATAATATATTATGCTTATGTGCGTAGCATTTTGGAGTACTGTAGTCCAATTTGGTCACCTCAATACAGTGTCTACATTGCAAGAATTGAGAGTTTACAGAAGAGATTTGTAAGATTTCTGAACTTCAAATTTAAAAAACGTCACTCCTCGTATTCCGTAGACTGTAGACACTATCACCTACTTCCTCTTGATGATAGGCGTATATTGCTGGATATGCTTCTACTCTTTGATATTTTACGTGGTGGGCTTGGTAGTAGCGATCTTCTATCGTGTCTACAATTCTGTACTCAAAGGTATCGCACCAGACACACCCATTTATTTACTGTACCTTATCATCGCACCAATTATGGCAAAAATGCTGTTATGACACGACTATCTCGCATTTATTCTGAACGCTTTGAAAGTGTTGATATATTTCAATTACCTAAGGAGTCATATCGAAAACAAGTCGCGAATGTGCTCACCAGTGGATAATTTTCATTTCTTTTTTAATTTTTGTTATTTCTATTTTATCATTTAATTTCATGTTGTAACTTGTAATGTATATGTATATTTAACTCTGTTTTTCTAGTTTTATACGAATGTCGTGAAACTCTGTAATTGGCTTAAGATTTTAATGTCATTGCTATAATTCCATGTACACTGTAAATAAGCTGTTGAGTTTCCTATTAATAAATAAATAAATAAATTTCAGAATACATTTTTTATTTTAGTCGCGTTAGATATGGGTTACTAATTAGTCATAGAATAAGTCCCTCACCTACGCTTTTAACTTGGCTTTGAAATGGAAAGTAAATCACTTAGGCTCTTTTCTATATTGTTTTGTTGCAGACAAATTAACAGTTAATTTAATGGTAAAATTTATCATCATGAAAGAAATATACCCTCTAAGCTTAATTTGAAAAAGGACAGCTTATCGCTCAATTTTAGTCCTGGTGGATAGTTTATTCCAACGTATACCTATTGTATATTCTTTGACCTCCTTATTTGAATAATATATTTTATAAACAGGTATTTGTTTTATAAAAAGTATAGATATGTTTCTTATATGTTTATTGTTATTTTACTATCTCCTCCGATATATTGAACACAGGTGGATAATTTCTTGTTATTATTTTATGCCATCGATCGGCATCGGCTTCAAGCACAATAGCTTACGGCAACTTCAAATCTTGTAGATAATGTCCAGTAAGTGATAATATTAGCAAGCGCTATGGAAATCTGATGGAAGTCAACTGAATTATGTTAATATAGGATTTGTGGCTACTTTAATTATTTCTCCGCTGCACGGCCTCTGCATAAAATATTTTAATTTAATCCGGAATGCGTTAACAGTTTTTAATTGATTGTTGCCAGAGCGATGTTAATTAGTTTTTGACCTCGGGTGCTGGAAATGTTTTAATTTTTATGCGAAGATCCCAAACCACTTTGTCGTTGCCGGAGGAGAATCAAAGGATTCTTCCTAGGCTTTTTTAAGGATTATTACATGATGACTCATCATCCTGATGAGGATATAAAGCTATAAAACGCTCAGCTCCTAAGTGGTCATTTGGGATAACTTAATTCTTCGGAACTTTTCGAAACTTTGAGCAGCATGGACTGTTCACATGTGACCAGCAAGTCTCGAACGTTTACCAGTTTAATTATACGCAATGTTACAAAACTATAACTCGGTGGCGCAGCGGTAATAAATGTGAATGCATGGGGTTTCCGCTTAGATGCCCGTGTCCCATTCAAAGCCCGACTGGATTTTTCTGTAAAGAAACATCAGTAGTAGCGTGAATTTAGCTGCCATGCAATAGGCCAGCACGTGGCCTAAAATCATTTTGGCGATATGTGGGTATAATAAACTTCTGCCTACCCTTTCGGGGATAGAGGCATAAGACTATCTATGCAAAAGTTTAAGCGGAAGCCTTTATTACCCAACCTTGGAAAAATATGCTGACCGAGCAAACAAGAAATACCTCCTATGCTGTCAATAATAATATTGCAAGATTGTTATGCTCTTAGGTTGCAGATACTTCCCCAAGCATATTACTTCATGACGCAAACAAAAAATCATATACTACATAGAATCATGCATGCATATTCCAACTAATATTATAAATGCGAATGTGAGTTTGTTTGTTTGTTACGCTTTCACGCCTCAACTACTCGACCGATCAACATGAAATTTCGCATACACGTTGTCAGGGGAACAGAAACAGTGACATAGGGTACCTTTCTTCCAGAAAATAGTAGTGTTACTATCCTAACCTAATATGCCATGCCATGTAACGCAAAATCTAGTCATATAATAATGAGAAACAAACACACTCCAATATAAACAATTGGCACGTACAATATTTATATAGTCTGCTAAAAGCGGTCTCTACCAGACTCTTACTTAAACAGTACGATTTAAATATACGTGCAATTCTTGTGCAAATAAACACATTAAACAGCGGACTATTTAAAAGACGTAAAAGCTAGAAGACGTAATAAATCGCTCGGTCGCTCGGACCGCACAGTGCGCTACATGCTTTAATTAATTCCGCACCACAGAGCCGACCAGACCAAAGCGATATTTTTAATTAATATGTTTCCCTTATTGTTTTGTGAGGGTTAAGAGATGCTAACGCTGAATATCTTTATTTTTTCGAAGAATTTTGTTATCACAATTTACAAGGACATAATTTTAATTGAAATATTCAAGAACATTTTCGTTCTTGTATGCTTAAATTTTTGCCTGCTAAGATGATTAATGAAAAACGATTGCATGTAGCTGAAATGATAATGTTGAGATGGATGTGGAACGTAACAGGAATAGAAAACATATGGAATGAGTTTATTGATGCTAGTTTGCAAAGAGTATAAGTGTATGGCGAATCCTTTGTTGTATTATGGCCATGTGATTCGGACGGATGTCGAGAATATCAATAGCCATGGTTTTAGGGACACGAAATAGGAGGCAAGCCTACCGCTATCCACCGGATACTGATGAAAATTCCATGTCCCTAAAAATTTCTCAGAAAATTACATTTTATCCCACCCGTGAATCGAATCCGATACCACATGCACATCAGTCGCATTTACTATTGCTGTACCACCGAGGCAGAATAAGTACTTCTACAGATCACATTATGCGAAGAGAACCTTGTCTGCCAATTTGACTATGAAGTCTTTGTAAGGGAAGTTGCTGTACAAGTAGCTAAGAATGACATTGTATAGAAACGAATTGTTAAAGTAACAAATTATAAAGCCCTGTATTCATGTCATCTGACGTGGTATATCTTACGGTTCATGAGAAAACAAAAATGAATGAAATTTTGGCAATATATTTTACTAGATTTTGTCCGCAGCTTCGCTCGCATAAATGTAGGTTAGGTTAGTAACAGTACTTTTTCCTGGTGGAAAGGTACCCTATGTCCTATTCTGTACCCCTGACAACGTCTATGCAAAATTTTATAAAGATCGGTCAAGTAGTTAAGGCGTGAAAGCGTAACATAATAATAATAATAATAATTTTTATTGGCATAAAATCTTTACACAGAAAATATTGAAGTCTCTGACCTCTGGGCTAGGTATTGACTACCTGTGTTACAGAAGTCAGTGCCTTCTCACAACTTTAACACATATAAAATTTTATGCTAGCGATAAGAAACAATATAAGATAACTATAGAAGATACAAGCAAAGGTAGTGTAGTGCTATTGACATTATTGCAAAGTTTGTCACACACTTTGTACAAACAAACAAATAAGCTCACTTTCGCATATAATATACTAGATTTTGCCCGCGGCTTTGTTCGCGTAAATGTGAGGTTATGTTAGTAACAGTATTTTTTTCTGGATGAAAGGTACCCTACGTCCTTTTCTATTCCTCTGATAACGTATATGTGAAATTTTATGATGATAGATCGAGGAGTTAAGCGTAACAAACAAATAAGTAAACTCACATTCGCATTTATAATATTAGTTAGGATTAATGTTGCGATGATGTAGCGGTAGTGTATGCGACTGCTGTGCATGAGGACCTGGTTTTGATGCCCGGATCGAGCAATCATTATTAGCTTTTTCTGATAAGATATTCTCAGTAGCAACACGGTGTCTGGGAATGTGGCCGGGAAACGGCAATAGGCTCGCCCTCTATTACGTGTGACATAGCTAGCGAAATGTGGCTTTGCTACTCCCTTCTGCTTACCCCTTCGGGAATATAAGCGTGAGACTATGTATTACTATATAATACTAGATGTTCCCGCGGTT
Organism: Catocala sponsa; assembly: GCA_963564715.1. Taxonomy (NCBI): domain Eukaryota; kingdom Metazoa; phylum Arthropoda; class Insecta; order Lepidoptera; family Erebidae; genus Catocala; species Catocala sponsa. The sequence continues at coordinate 9,196,116 of OY751331.1, forward strand.
TCACCCGCGTTTATCGTTACTGCCCCGCCCCGGTGGGTCGTAGCGTGATGTTATATAGCCTGTAGCCTTCCTCGATAAATAAGCTATCCAACACTAAAATATTTTTTTTGATCGAACCAGGAGTTTCTCAGATTAGCGCTTTCAAACAAACAAATAAACAAACAAACAAACTTTTCAGTTTTATAATATTAGTATAGATTAAGGTTGGATGTTTTATACTTATTACGATCAAACTGCTTTAAAATTTGGAACGCGCAGGACTATGGCTTGGATTTATTAATAGGATACTTTTAATCATGTCAAAACAATTAGGTTAGATTAATTATTTATGGTTATACATGTAAGTGAAAATTTGTTTATGGTACCGTTTAATTTTCATAGTACGTGTGATAGTCTATGTACGTTTTTTGTCGCTCTCATTGCAGATATAGTGTGGTATTAAAACCATTTCAATTTAATGGGAATCAAATTTGTAGTAGTCATATTATTATGTTTACCGAGCCTATTTGTTGAATATTTTAGTGCTTTGGGTATTGTAAAGATATAGCAGCCGCGTTTTGCTAGCTATATCTAAGTTTAAAGGTGTTTAAAGTGCTAGTCTAGTGCCGTCACCAGGGCAGCGTTTCATTCGCCGTACACAGTTACTGGCAAATTCAAACTAAAAATTTAATAATACTTTGGCCAACACAGAAATCGATAGATAGAATAGATATAATCTTATAAATATAACACCTGTAGCGACTCTATATACACCAAGTAGTTAGGACATACGTCGAGAGATGGCGCTGCACGCTGTATAATCCTGAAACTCGCAAGCAAAGTTTACACACCGAGTTACTATATAATATACAAGTTCCCGACAAGCTTTGTTTTGGAGTGATTTTTCACAACGTTCCTCAATAACACCATCTTATTCTACTAAAGGATTATCTCATTAAAAAGACGACTTTCAAAATAGGCGCGTTTAAAGGTTACACTTTCAAAAACTTAGCATGAAATGATTGCCACCTTTATACAATTTTATAGTTAAGTAGGCATTTGCAGGTAAGGTGTAGCATAGCGGTATTTACGTCACAGTTAGAAGAGTCGAGTACAAGGTCTCCAACTTACATAAGCTCCTAACCAAAGAACAAGGTTTTATAAGTTCTGTTGAGTTTTGATTTCAAAATTTCTAAAGAAGATTTACTGTTGTCAGCAGAGCTATTAATGCGTTTGATCCTTGTGGTGGTTACCATATAAAAAGGGGTCCACTGGTGGCCCGCTAAGTGAACCCTTTTAACAGGGTCAGAAACGTACAAGCTTTACTTGTAGTGTTGCAAGAGCTCTTGGTATGCTTATCGTCATGTAAGCTACAGTACTAAAATCTTTATATTTATAAAATAATCCTCAAATATTTAACACGACATGCGATGTTTTATTGCAATAAGACACTAAGAACGTAGTACTAAATACGTAGACAGTAAAATCTCTACAGTGTCACTATGTTTTAAATGTTCATCGTAATATGGTTGCATTTTCAATCTTCTGCAAAGTAACCTCTTCCATCTCAAGGAATGGTTCCAGAAATTAGCTCCTTTGCAGACAAATAACTTATTGTTGCTGGATACATACATATGTATTTGCGATCTTTACAGTACCCTTTTTGTGTTGTGGGTTTATATTGTATATATATATATTTATTATATGATGATGCTATTGCGCCTGGTTTTAGTTTCGATTGAGTGCATAAAAGGTGCAAGTCATAGTTATTTAAAGCTGGCTGTTTTGTTTTTATTGTGTATACAAAAAGTAACAAAACACACAGTTTTTGTACTGAATTCTTTTTTAATAGTAGTAACAGTAATTCTTTTTAAATGTATTTACGCAGTATATATGAACTTCTGCCATGAGTCATACATAATATAAAGAGATTTTATATTTACTTATTTTTTAATTACCTAGTATTTGCTGCTGGTCCCGTGGCTTAATTCTACGTATATGGTTACGGTTTTGGGTCTGATTCTTGTGTCAGGTAATCGTGTTATTAAGTTTTTCTGTACGTAATTCTCAATAGACATCATTACGCTGACTCTCTTTTATGTGAAAACGCAATATTGGATTCACTTCATTACAAAGATCTTCAATAGATAGATTCATTACATAGATCGTCAATAACGCTTGTGCAAACGTGTATTTGACACTGATTAAGATTATAAGTTACACTAACTGTAAGATAGCAACAATATATTTGCCAACAAAATGTCGCTCGTCTGTTATTCCGCTCATTCGCTCGGTACACTGAGGTATCAAATAGTGAGCAACTATTTAATTATTTGACCCTTACACTGTTTCCGTTCCGTTGGCTCTTTTGAATCCAACTTAAAATAGGTGGACTGTTACTGAAGTGTTTGCTGAAATTGGATTGTTCTTCGCGAGACATTTATAGTGCCGAGACAGTGTGCTGCAGGCTAGACGGAGCTCTAATTTTGTTGTGTCGACGAAGAATTCGCATATTTTTAAGTGGTAGTGAATGAACTGGGCTGGTTGTTTTTGTTGTGCCTGAAAGTGGACGGTCATTCTTGTTTGCTCTATCTGGAAATTCAAATGTATCAGAGAGAGAGAGAGTATTCGGAGCTTAAAACTATGATTTATTTAAATATTTATTTATAATATAGAACAGTCAACATGAAAAGTTCTATAGAAAGCTTAAGCCACCTTAATGTCATGATCCTAACCACAGAATATTCTTTTGGGAGAAAGTACTTTCTCCTCATATTCACCACTGCTATTACGTGGGAACTAAAAAGATACTTGATGAAATGTTTATTGTAAATGTTTATACACCCATGCTTTGGGGTGTGAGTACTATTACTTTCACGTTGTCAAGGCCTCTAGAAAAGGATTCGCCTAAAGTACACTGTCTCTTTAAAATCTTTCTTAATGCAGGCATACTAATCTTCAGTAGCTCTGAGATCCTTCACCAGTAGTGCTGCTCTAATTTTATTGAATTTCTGTTAAAAATGCCTTGTTTTATTATCACGAATAGTTAAAAACGCCTTGTTATCTTTTGAGTGATTAACTATACAGCTATGATACAATTAATATATGTACGATCATTAAACAGGCCACAATGTTCTCATACGTGATCTATAGAACTCATAATCACGCATTTTGCAGTAGGCCATCGTTCACCATTCAAGCTAGAAAGCTACGATTCATTTCAAATCTATAGCAGAGGTGCGTGCCGTGGTTTTAAAGCCGAAACCCATTAACTTAATGGCTAAGCAGTCTCTAGCTTTAGGTGGATTGAAATATCTTTTTATCGTTATTAGATATTCATATTTATTACATAAACGTGAATATTTTAAATTCTTAAATTTTAATGATATTCGCCGGCCAATTCTGTTAACTTTTTTGTTTCTTCAGCTGGGTTCACATAAATTTTATTAGGATTATGACTGATTGCAAAGTTGAACTAAAGATTAAAATTAGAAACTTTTAGACAGTTACGAATATCAATTAATATTAAAGTCAATTTGTGTGTTTTCTGTATTTATACTGTTATAATTTTTTAGCTTTTATGTATATGTATTGGAAAACAGATGGCTTTTTAATTAATTAAGATATTCATCTTTTGCGCCGGTTTCAAAATGTTTAGAGATTTTTGAACGAGGTAATATATGCTTGTTGCTATTAGTACTAAACAATATTATTGCCAATAGAGAGGTTCAATTCCCGAATCGTGCAAATTGAGATTAGGATTTTCTGACAGTCGATTCTTAGTAGCAGTACGGGGACTGGCTGTTTCCGATAGACGCCGTAAGTTCGCTCTCATAACGTAACCTAAAAGTATATCTGGCGAAATGTTAGTGTGGTACGTCACTACCTACCCCTTTAGAGATACTGGCTATGTATGTACGTCCATTTACGGGCTAATAATACGCAAGTAATTGTATTATCCGTGCGCAGTACTATAAATTCTAAAGCAATGCTTTGAATGATACAAAAGCGAGTCGTAAAGCTCCATATAAATGCTACTATATCAGTACGAGAAACCATTAAATCCAAAAGCGATATTCAAATATTAACTCAGTGGCTTCCCCGCCAGAGGGCCGCAGCGGCGCAGGTATCAAACGTTGCAGAACGGAAGCTCATTGCACTCTACTTCCGGTGGATAATCACTTCCGCTATTGTGCGGCTGCCGTTTGACTGCCATCACTCGATTCTAGCTGTGGAGTCTTTTTTTTAATAAATTTGTGTGTATGTGGTTTTACAATTGTTTTGATAGAATAGTGTAGTAGTTTAAGCGGTAATGTGAGGTGTGTTGCGAGTTCAATACCTTCTTGGGATACACATGTATTGTGTTCATTTAGTAATCAGACATACCATATACATAATATATTAAAAGAATAAGATAAAGTCAAACATTCTTTAAAAAGCTCAGATTAAGAATAATATATAGAAATAAACCGCAAACGTTTGTGCTCATGTTTACATGCGATAGTGAGGTATCGAGTTCGAATAACGGTTTAGGTGTTTAAGTTTTCTATTAGGAAATACTCAGTAGCTGCAGAGTCTGAGAATGCGCAGGGTAAACGTGAATATATCTACACCTATTATGCGGGTCTTAAAACTATAGCTGGCGAAATGTGGATCTAATTGAAAGACTTTTACCTTTACCATTTTTAGAGTTCGAAAAAACTTATACGACAGCTTTGTCCGTCCGTCTGTCTATTATACAACTTTCAACTCAAGAACCGTAAAAGCTAGAGACTCGCGGTCAACGTCATTCGACTCAGCATAGTCGATATACCCCCGAAATGATTATGACCTTTGACCTCTGACCTTTGCATATTACTTGAACAATTTTTTCGAACTCTAAGATTTACGGCAATTCATTGCCGTTTCTCACTTTTCAAGCTTGTATACGCAATAGTATAAGCGTAAAACATTAAATATGATTGATATTGTGTGACTATACATAGGACATAATATTGATTCTCACGGATATAGTCCCAAATGGGAAGGATACCCATATTTCATCAACCACTTTTTAGATCGCGCGTACTAGGGAGCAACACTGTTGCCATTCACTGGACATTGTTCTAGACACGGTGTTGCTACTGGGAATTACCCAACCCGAGCATCGAATGTGAGAACTTATGCACATTAGTCACAAAAGCTAGCTCTGGGTTTCTGAGACGCCATCGGAACGCACGGCAATCGCATACTACTACAGCGCCTCCAAAACGACTAAATTAAAACACATCACCAACTTTACAATGGTAATTAATCTATTTCACTTTATTTTGCGATTCAGCTGCTGTACAGCTAAAACGTTAGGGAAAATGTAAACATAAACTGCTATAAAAAGTTGTAAACAAAATTAACCGCTGTAAACACCTTTTATCGTACATTAATTTCAATGTATAATATTGGTTTAAGCGAATTACATTACTAAACAATTGAGCATGGTTTTTGTATGTATGTGGGGTTGGTACTTTACTCATTTACAATTAGAACTATTTTACTACCGAAAATGTTTTATTTTATGATATAAGCATTGCCATTTAATGTAGCGTGGTGACCTTCTAAGATACACTGCGGAAGGTAGGTACACATCAACATTACATTTTGACTGCACTGATAGCGTAGTGGTTTAATTGGTCGCCTCGCCACTGGTACTGCGTTGAGTGTTGTGGGTTTGATTCCCACATACGACAAAAAATTGTGTGATTCACGAAAAGTTGTTGAGTCAGGGTACACCCTTTTTTTAACTTGGATGAATGCTTTGACGAAATTTGGATAGCGCAATGGTTTAAGGTAACATCTCGCTACTGCCGTTGTGCTAAGGGTCTTTGGCTGGGTGAAGCCCACACAGGTGATTTATGAATAAGTAGATGTTCCTATTATCAGTGTCGAAACAGGAAATATATTGAAAAACATTATCTTTTTAAATGCATAGTATGAGAATGAATAAAATTAAGTATAATGTAGACGCTAGTTCAGTATAAACGTAACTAACTCGCATTTAAATTTTATTGTCAAATTTATTTACAACGTCTTTTCAAAGTAACCAGGGAATTAAAACTAATAAATAACCTATCTACTCGAATAGATGTGAATACTTGATCAAGTTAATAATTCAAGCACTTTTAGTACAAGCACGTATTAATAAAATTCATCACAAGTTGTAAACTTCTCAAGTATTTTCAATTAATCTTCACGAGAATCAAACGCGGCTTTTATTAAAAATATTATCTTACGAGCAACTTTCGTCAAAGTAAAAATATCGTATATTAACTTCGACAGATATTATTATTTAAGTGACAACTTTTATTCCATTCTATTGACATTAACAGTGAAGAAAATTTCTCAGTAATTGTGAAGGACATTAAGTTTTACTTATCAATAAAAAATAGTTCATTAAAAAAGAAAGATACTTCGCAATAAATCAAGATAAGATAATCCACAAAGAGAATTTTCTTGAATCATTATGAACCATACGAAACGTGGATAAAACCAATATTTTGCCTAAAATTCATATTAAACACACCTGTTCGCGAAATTTGTGACTTGAACACCCATCCCTTATAGGTACGGATTTGTCTAGAAATGCTCCTAAACTTTGCATATTTATTACTTAACCCGCAAAAGGCCACGAGGGTCTATGTGAACAGACAATTTATCTTTTATGTTTATACTCGAGTCATGCTCGCAACACGAGGTGAGGCTTATAGTGAGTAATGGCTTCCAGATTTACTTCGTGTTCAAATATATTTGCTAACACTGGAAATTAAAGTGTACATTTATAAAGCCTGGCACTAGTTTATGGGTAGGAGGGGTCGAGATATTGTATTAGTTCTCAAACGTCGTAAAACTGGATCATAAAGGGAGATCCACGTGTTAGAGCAAAAGTTTCTCGATGGAATCTTTCGTCGGTATATTAAAATTTTTATTGAAGCATAGAATTATTTGTCACAACATAATAATAACGTAAAATTTAATTCGAGATAAATTAATTAATTAATATGCTAGATAATGATTTGAATACCCATATGAAGCCGCGTTAAAAGTTCAATAGGTACAATACCAATTATAATTTCATTTGATGTATCATATATTAATATAAAACATTTAGAGTAATGCAAATATATGTATATTTCAAATGCACAAAACACGTTCAACTTTACACTCGTAAATTTTTATTCAGCTCAAACGGAATTGATAATTGTATGAAATTAAAAAGTAAGAGTGGCAAAGCTATGCATATAACACAATTCAAAAGGAATAAATTAAACGCTTTTAAATTATAACATAGCTTTATCTGATAATTTATCTTTTTCTATTGAAGGGCATGTGGCCGGGCTTGAGGGCCGGTTGGACCGGCCCCCGGCGAACATTTATATATCTATTGAAGTCGGTGCGCGATGGCGGGTTGATCGTCGACGAGTTACTACCGAACTTTACTTTCATTGCGGTAATTAATTTAAGAGATACCTTCCCTGTAATAATTGTAGAGATCTCCAGAGTATGTTGACATTGGTTTGTGAGATTAGGTAAAAAGGAATAGATTCTGAGAGCTTATATTATGATAGGTCGTCATGTAGTTTATGGCTTTTTTATTCAATAGTTTTTCTGTTTTAATTGTAATCTTTTTAAAAATATTTAATCACTTTTATTAAAACTTAGTGTCTTATTATCTGTACTTATATTATAAAGAGGAAAGATTTGATTTTTTATTTGTTCGTTTATAAGGATTTAACTCAAACACTACTCAACCGATTTGAATTTCTTTTACCATTAGAAAGCTATATTATCGCCGAGTAACATAAGTAGGTTGTATTTTATTTGAAAAGTACTGTTATTTACGTAACCTACTTTTACGCGAGTGAAGTCACGGGCAAAAGCTAGTAAGTAATAAAACCCATAATTATGTATTTATCCAGATTGCCCATATCTACTTTTACCGATATACTACGCACCTTATATATATACCCTATACATAAACAGACATATGTACATGAAAAACATGTTTTGTATTGTTAAATATTTATTTAGTTAAAGTGAGTTACTTTTTAAAATTTATTTTCTTCTACGCTCTATTGATACAGTTACTTTACAGTTTTATGATACTCAAATAATACCTACCAATGTTTTCATCACCATACGATGCTTAACTAAAATGTTAGTAATGTCGACATTACTAACAGGATAAAAAAAATACTCCATACAATCACAATCATGCCCAAAACATATGTCTAAAAATAGTAGGCTATTTGTTTTTAGACGATTTTTTGTACAATAGACTAAATAGTGAACTAAATATTTATAACTACATTATTTTAGTTGTACGCACCTAATAACTAATAATACAAAATAAGTTTGAGAATATAATATATATAACTTACTAAAAGAATCAGCGCAAGGCTGATTCTTTTATTTTAGTTATATCGCTAAAAATAGTAAAGCATTTATCTGTTTGAAGCACAGGTATAACCACAGAACATATTATGTATAAGAGTAGTTACAAGTGTGAAGGGAGCATGGTACGCGCGCGTGCGGTTATGCTATAGTGCCCATAACACCTTCGACCAAACAGCTTGGTTTGCGATAGTGTCACAAAATTATCCAACCGCTCAAACTCCGGTGACGCTATATAGCGTCGTCACGTTTGCACCCGTCAAACCCCAGTGACGCTATATGGGGTCGAAGCGTCGGGACGTGTTTTGTTTGCCGTTTTTTTTATTATAAGGCCTGTATTTAAAATATTGTGTTGCATATCAATGTTCTCGGAATGAACTGAGCTTTTCGAACGAATATTTATCAACTGAATAATATTTTCTAAATATTTTTTTGTCATGTCACGTGACATTGCGCCACACGTTCGTTCGTCGATGTTATTTGTTCCGCTATTATCTGTAGTTTTTATAGGGCAAGTATGTAAGTATAATACATTATTGGAAAGCTTATTCTTTCTATTTTTAGACACAATAAAAACAATAATGACTAATGTTATTTTTGTATAACAAACTGAAGTCCAAAATAACCTAATATCATTTCTCAAATTACCCGCCTTTTTTATATGTTTTTTTTATTACTTTATTATATCGTATTTCAGGTTTTAATCACTAGAATAGTGTTATTTATTAATATTTCTATAAAATATGTGAAAACCACGCACAAGGCTACGTCGAAATTTTTTTTAGAAATCTTTCAATATTTACTTTATCCGCGCTCTAAAATATACTCGTCTCGCACTTTCAAATGCTAATATCTTATTTTTTTCTCACAGACATTATAAATATTTTTTTTGCTATAAAGAGCAAATGCTCTTTATAGTAACTTTACTTTTTAGTTTACTTTTTCTATTTCCTAGTTAAATAACTAGGAAATAGAAAAAGTAAAACATCTTATTAGACAAATCAATTAATCTATATAATAAAGATATAATAATATCATCTCATATTTCCAATTCGGTTAGTTTAACCAGACGTATAAACTAAAATATACACGTAAATGCGATGATTCATTACACTTATCGTAGCTTACAATGTATACTAAGAAACACAAGCGATGTTATCATAACTTTGGGTCCCAAATTATAAACATCTGCGAGCCGTCTCGAATAATGCTCAAGTGGCCTTCAAGTGGCGGGCGCCGCGTCACGCGGGGTTTGTTGTTGTTTACATTAGCGCGCGCGCGGGGTCTTACAGGTAAGATAAATATTATAGACAACATAAACACGAAACTAAAGCGAACAGTGCAATAATAAAATTTAAAAAATACTAATAGCACTTCAAATTTAGATATTTTCCATAACCGATTAGTAAATTATTATTTTTGTTTGTAAATACGTAATTTAAATATGACGCCATCGTGCCATGACAGCTGATGTGACTGTTTGCCATAGTGATGTGAACACATATCGATTATGGTTGTTACCGGGTGGTATTAATTTCTATTCAAAAATCCTATGCAAACATTGGTAAACGTATAATTAGAAAAACCTAGTACCATTTAGTAGTATATTAATGTAAATAGTGTTAATACTGCAACTTTCCAGGGAACAGAGACTTATTACGTCACATACTTGTACCCATTAAGGGCAATATCACACTAGCGGATTGCGAGCGTCTTCAAAGAGGAGCGGGCGCTCAACGAATACGTTACGGGCGCGCAACGAACACGCCGCGCATGCGCAGCGAATTTGTTGCGGACGCGCAATAAGATCGCCGCGAATAGCAAATCAAAAAAGCAGAGAATATAGTAATCGTAATTTAAAAAAAAAGGCATGGGTAGAGATTTGCAATCCATTTTGTTACTGAATGTATTGTACGTCGTTAACTCGCTACAAACACGCGACGAAAACGTTGTGTATTTGCCACGCGACCGTGACATCCTCGCTGTGCAGCCGCGGCGTGTTCGCGACGCATTCGTTGCGCGCCCGCCCCGCCCCGCAGCCGCTCGCAAACCGCTAGTATGATAAGGCCCTTAGTGTTAGAAAGTTAAAATAAACAGATATACTTTGTTGAATAATGTATTATTATTAAAAGATAATATTAGAACACTTATACAATAATGCTAACTAGGCTACCAGTTCTAATACCCTTAGTTCAGGTAACCTGCACAACTAATTAGATACAAATAGACAACACAACTTTTATTAAGCAAGAATTAGCTACATACGACCCACGCACTTTACCTTCGTACAGAAAGCGTTTGCTATCTATCTCTTTTTCTAACACGTAAAATTATTTTTTGTTTTCAGTAAGTCCTCTTTAATAGTAATACTCCTCAAATAACATAAGTGCTTACTTGCGGTATAGTTAGTTTTGAGCGGGGTACCTACCTAATTATTATTGGGTAAATTTATTAGAAGGACGGAGCACGCAAATGTGGCCAGAATTTAACAGATTCTACAATATTATAGAGAGCTTTTAAAGAGCTCTCTATAATGTTGTAGAAACAGATTTGTCCATAAAGTTTTCATTTGCAGTTAATGCGAGTTTTAATTAAATCCTAATACGCAAATATAATAATATTATAATAAAAATAATATATCACATTCATACGTGCGTTATGTGAGTGTGAAGCATTCAAAATTTACTGTGTATTTAGTCAATTTCACCTAAACCAACAACGTGAACGAAAATTTGACGCCGTACGGTTGTGAATTAATTATCAGACTATGCCATTAGTGATGTTTATATATTATGTTTAGGCATGGGCGCTGGCAGCAGGGTGCAAGGGGGTGCACTCGCACAAGAAAAGAAATACATAGAATGTTTTCTTTTTCGATGTGCTAAATGCATTCAATAATATACCTGCATTTTAATTTGACATTACATTTATCTACATATATATGTATAATTCTATATTTTATATCAGTTAATAGTGTAATGTTTAGATGCAGATGCACTTCCCTGAAAGTAATTCTGGCGGTGCTCATGTGTTTAGTTAGGTTTGTACAGGTCGCAAGTTCCATATTTCAGGTCATATTATTGAGAATTGCGTGCTTCAATCAGCACGCATTCACTGCAAAAAACATGATTTCTCAAAAGTATGGGTAATTAAATAAATGGCATTTTTGCGATCAGTGTTGATTTTATGACTATATGTAAGTATGGTATTTTAATCCATTGATAACATTTGATATCTGCGAGCTGCGTATTTACATGTGTATAATTATAGTGCATTGTATTTTGAAGTCTGGTCATTTTTTGTCCTGTAAGTGTACTTTATGTTCTTGAGTCATGATGCACAAACTTAGTGACTGGTTAGAGTCGCTCATCTTATGTTTATTAGTTTACTAGCTACCTCTAGGGACAACTACTTTTTTCTAGGTGAAAGAAAAGATTGTATGTCCTTTTCTATAACCGTGACAACATGTACGCGAAATTTTTTCATGATCGGTCGTGTAGTTACCGCGTAAAAGCGTAACAAACGAAAAATTGACATTGCCATTTGTCATATTAGTTAGGATTCACTTGCATGCGTCACATGAAAATACATAAGTATAAATTCTGTATTCACTCAATCCCTTTTACTTATAAAAAATCTTCAATGTATATTTTTAACGTTATAGTGTGTTCCAAATTGAAAATGCTATTTTCAATTTCAAAATTAAATTGTTGGAGTGCACGTTCACTGCACTGGGACAGTTGTCGCCTTGCCAAACTACGACGTGTTGTGGGTGTGACTAGTGATCACCTATATAAAACAAAAGATTTTAGGAACTACACATAGTTACGAAACAGTGTTAATATGGTAGCCCAATCTAAATTTATGCCTAACTCTTCGTGTTATAGGAGTTATGTCCTAAAGGGACTTATAAAAATACATTCCTTTTTTGATTAAGTTAAACAAATGCGCACTCGTTCGTATTTACATCAGCTAAACACCCCAAGTATTTAACGTATTAGCAAACCGTATTTCATGGTATCCGTACCCAATATAAAATTTAATTAACTTGCTCGCTTATAACCAATATTTATTGACAGCCATAAAACCCTTTTTACATCATAGCTCACCATACGTAGGTACAGATAAGGGTGAGTTTAAATATAACGTACGGTCGCACGACATAATGGGAGCCAGACCGTGGTGGGATCGTTGAAGGCAGCCGTGTCCCGTTCAGTTTATCTTTCCACTACATTTGTCGGGCCGAGCGACTCGCTGATCCGACAAAAATGTTGCCCTGTCCAATCACGGCCTTAGCCGATCTGCCATTGTCAATGTGGGGTAATGTCACTTTTTTTTGTTAATTATGAGATTTTGCTTGCAAGCATGATATGTTAGGACAGAAAAGGAAAAGATTTGCTTAGTCTTTGAACGAAGGAAACGTCTTTACATAGCAAAGTATGTTGAAAAATTGTTTACTATATTGTGGAAGTATATTATATTAGAAGAGTATATAAACAATATAAGAACAAACATAACGACAATCCAAGTTAAAAAAACTGTTGTAGGTACAAAAAAAATTGATGTGGTGGAGATCGAACCCCAAATACTTGGCACCCTAGCTGTGACAAGAAGACCGCTTAGACCATTACGTCATCCATAGGAAATTGTATAATATGCAGGAGCTCGGGATTAGAGACCGTAGATCTGCATTATACTTATGCTACAGAAAAAAAGATATAAAATTATTTTTACCTACGGAATTATCTTTTTAAAGGCTGATCGAATCATGAGAATTTTAGAGAATAAAGGGATTACAGGATGTATGTGAGTGTATGCTATGTGGTATCTTCTTTGAAACCTGTACCAGTCTGATAAAAAAAAATCTCTGCTTACAGAGAATCGTAATCACTGTTAGAAAGCTATTTCAGAAAGCGTTGTGTGTGTTTATTTGCTGCTGATGCTTTAGTGGACCATTAATATATTGGGTATATATCAGACAGGCTGTGTGGCATATGTACTATCACATTGGCATACTTTAGAAAGGAAAATATTTAGAATTTCAATGTAGTGAGTTTGTATGCAAGCTTCGTCGTAAATGTGCATTACGAAATCAAATATGCGGTTTTCAATATGTGTAGAGATCTTTGTACGTACATAAGTTTAGAAGAGTCGGGATATAACTGGATGTTGCAGATGATGAAAATGTGTTTTGAGAGGGTTGAGGTATTCACAGTTTGAGGAAATTGGTTAAATTGTTTTCTCGGTTAATAATGTTTTTAAAGTTAATTCTATGTCGTTGGGTTCAGAATCGGTGACAAATAGGCTTGGATAGGTCCAAAAATAAATTTAGAGTGATTATTAATGTATGGATGGTATAGTTGGTTTAATAGAACGCCGAAATCCCAATCGTCTTAGATTTAGTTTATCGTACAACTTAATTGTAACTTGTCAATTTATCTATTTGTATACAAGTTATACTTGACACCGTGCTTGATGTCTTCTTCTCCGCAAGCACCAAGACCACTAACAAAAAAATATTTAGTATAACAAAACCTAGTACGTTAGTACCTTAGTTACTAAACCTATATGATCTTTTGTACGTGGAATGCAATAAAGTTTGAAATTAAAACGTGTACCAGTTACTATGTACAAATCACATCACATTATATGTATGACGCTATAAAAATTTTAGGTTTTCTTTTTCTTTTCAAACTTGAAATGCAGGCGGCCAGATACAATTGTTTTTTAAATTATGTCTGGCAACCTAATACCAACAGTTTTATGATTTGCGTAGAAAGTAGGTACAAAAATGAAGATGCTAACCAAAGAGTATAATCCTGGTACAATCTAAGTTACATTATACGTGTAAACATTATATAAGATGGGAGAACAATTTGATAAAAATATATAATACCTGTTAAATTACACATTATAAGGACAACATTACAATTAAAATTTATATTATATCGTTATTTCAGTAATCGTTAACAGAGTAATTACATTTTTCGAGCAATAGTAATGTCAAATTACTTCTAAGCGCTTGGGTTGGAGCAACCTTTATATATTCCGGTATTTTGTTATATATAATACATAGTGTCCATGTTAAAAACAAAGATTTTACGACGTAACTTCTTTGACTTGTGTTCTTACTATTCTGGGCCCTCAATTTGAATTTAGTTTCTCTTACGAGGTTGAAATACAGATTATACCGTATAATAACCAGTACTACTACGAACGTATATATCAATACACTACGTATACTATATCTGTTTTTATAAGAATTCTACTTTTACAAAAGAAACAATAAAATAAAGTTAGTTCTTCAAGGTGACCACATCATAAATTTATTCAGGATATTAAAAGTAGTGGGTATCGATGGTCGCAATTGAATTCCCGGGTCGAAGTTTACGGAACTATGTGAAGTGGGTCCGATGAACACGAGAACTAAGGCTTGATCGGAAGATACTTTAACATTGTTTAACTGCTGCGGATTAAATATTGCCTTATACATTACGTGACGACTGATTGAGTGAGCTGGCCGAGACTAGTACGGGACGAAAATGAGTCTTATCCATAAATTCGAGTAAACCTGGCTGTATACTGCGTTCGTAGTTTGGTTAACAAAATACCTATGTGATAGAGATAATATTGATAGCGGGCACCATCTTCAAATAGTATTATGTATTTTTGTTTGATGTGGAGATTTGACTTTGGGTTATTTGTCAAAATCTACTCGGTGAAATACGAGTTCTCGATTTTATCAGCTAGAATGACAGTGATAAAAAATATATGTGGTACATTTATCTTTTCCTTTTCAGCAAAATAGTATTATATATTTTGTGGAATACACCACAAACCTCACAACTCAAGAAACAAGACTAATCACACAAACAACTTTTTACACCAAACACCAATTATAATGTTTCCGTATCCGTTGCACACAGGGAGGAGAACACAGAGCATTTAACTGCGCGTTTTTTCCTCTTAAAATATAACGCGTAGGTGGCTTGGTAGCAAAAAATATAAAAATCGCTTGGACGGTCCGCGCGTTATAAATGGGCGGTAATTAGGGCGCACAACGGCCATCGCGCCTGGGGCACACACCGCCGCGGATATTCACTCGCTAATGACACGTATGACCTCTCGTGCTACTCCCGAGAGGGCTGAGTGAGAGTATGCAGCATGCCATTTACTTTGTTCAAGGACTGAACCTGCTTGAAACATTAACATATTAACAGACCCTAAGGACACTACATATTTTATTGATTATGGAATCAATGACTTCCTTAGTGACAGAATAGATGACTGACAGTCTATTTTAAAATTAACCATAATTAATTGAGTCATAATAAATTCCAATCCGGTAATATTTTTATAATAAAACTCACTCGTCTAAAATATTATGTGACTATATTACCAAACTCACAGCAATTACACGGACTATTGAGAACGTCTTACTCAGTTGAATGCTAGTTCCTCGTTGCTCAGCGATCTTTCGCCGAGAGACGAGTTATTTTTCCTTCCACAATAACCCCACTATTTAAAAATGATGGTTGGCTGTGTTGCCAGTTGAGTAAATAAAAACTCCCAAACAGAATTATTAACAAAAATAAGAAAGCATGACATTAGTAAATTAATTCCTGTATCGCGTGGTTTTACATACTTTGCAACAATAAGATAAAAAAAAATTAAGCGCGGAAGAACAATCTTTGAATCTAAACTCTCTTGACATTCAGAATTTGTAATAGCAAGATGACGTTTAATTGATGCATGTAAAATGAAATCAAAGTATTGCAACCTGATGTTTCCACCAAATATCGGACTCTCAGCGTAACTAAGATTGTGGTGCAATTACTATATCATCTATAACCTGTTTGTTTGCCTGTTTAGGAACTTTATATTATAACTTCCTTTGCTATGGCATAGTCTGTTATTTTTAATTTGACGTTTCCATGGGAACTTTAGGATGAATCGCATATAAAATACTCTTATTTAGAAATGTAAAGTTGTGTAAAAATTTCAATTCAGTCCCTCAACTACTTTTCAAATTGTGTGGAAATAAGTGAGCTAAATATATAAAGACTTAAACCATCTTAATTGCGCATCCTTTACGTTGATCTTCCATATTTTCATAGTATGGAAATCAATGTAAAAGAAACTATGGAACACGTGTATCGCAAATGACAGGAACTTTCCAGTTATCGGATTTAGCAATAACAACTTACATCTGAATCTTCCACGACTCTTCAACGGATGATGTAATACATTATCCACAAGAATAAAGATCCAACTTTCAGTTAAGTCTCAGACTAAGTTTTTACTAGTTCTTGTCGGAAATCGATTTTGGTTGCAGTTCATCCGATTCAAATGTGAAACGAATTGAAACTTCGAAATTCCGGTTTAAGATCGATTGGAATTTTACGTTCTTTATCGGATCAAGTAGGTAGTTTGGTTTGCTCGTTCAGAAATTTCGTAAGAATTGTTGAATTGTGACGCAATCTCAAATGATGCTATCCAAACTGGGCACTTGTACCTTTTAGATTGCTAAAACAAAAGATATTTCGGTACAGCTTATGATATTTGTCTCATTCCGATAATATACAGCAGTATAGGACGAGTCATTTATAGTTAGCAAAATCATGGTAGCAATGACTCCCGTTCTTAGTCTATACTGTTTTTCTAAGGCTGTTTCATAGGTTTTCTAAAGCAAATATAAATACACTATTAATTCCACAACGTCCTCTTAAAAATAACTTTTGAAGCAATTTTCGTACTAGAATGAATACACAGATCACTTTTTGCATGATGTATAAAATAACCTATTTAATACGAGGTGTAGTGTTAAAACAACAGTACAAAATATTCAAGCAAACTTTAACTAAAATATTCATGCGGGTACGTCGGCTCGGTGTGCCCCAGGGTTTTATTTTACACTTTTTCCTAGCCAGCTTGTTATATGGTTATAACGTAGCGACTAGGCAAAGACTTTTTGCGGGTATTATCCTTTTAGCACCGTGTATTATAAACGTTTTGGGGAGAAAAAGCTTCGTATTCTGTACCTCTTTACATCGCCATCGCTTTTTGTAAGTAGCCGGCAGGATACTTACCTGTCGAGTGTATAATAATGGTGGTCGGATATGGCGGCCAACGAGCCTAGGTTTACGTACTTCATAGTTATAACTCTGTTGTATGTTGCGCAAAACAATGTTTATACGTTCGTTTTTATTTTACATTCTGTGAAGAATTTCATGAGTATTGTTTTTAAGACCAAAGAGATTTCTATATATTAATACATAAAGAGAAAACCTTGTACTACTTTTTGAACATATTGTGCGCTCGGAGTAGTGTGAGATTAAGCGTAGTTAAAGTTTATATTTAGAAGAAGAGTACAGATATCAAAATTAAAGAAAATGAAACAAAAATGTGCACTAGGCAACCCCTAGTTTTAATTAAATTGTAATTTGGACTAAAACGGAGTATATTATTATAGTTACCTGTTTGCTGTTTCACTGGTAAATAGAATGTAGCGATCAACTGCTTGTAATCAGCACTTCATACAAACGCCAACCGTGGCAATGGAATCGTCATTCGAAAGCTCAAAGCAGTTGAACTCAACACAGAACTCTAAGAGCCAAAATAGCACATATTGGCGGATTAACTATCGGCGATGTATACGCTTTTTGGTAGCTGTATACAGTGATCAAAGTTCCATTTTACATATATGCATAAATTGCGATTGGCTTGCCTTTCGGACAGCTGAATGTTCTCTTGAAGCCAAGCATCAAGTCGCCAAAACCTACACAACGGCAATACAGTCGCTAATATACGAGTGAAAAGTAAAATGTGCTTTGGTCCTTAAAGCCAAGCAAAGGGACACCAAAACGCGATGTGTCATGGCAACAGTCGAATACGGAATTTTGGATATAAAGAGAGTTGTGAAAACGGGATTTGAAAAAGAAAATAAAGATTACTGATGCTAAAAGTAGCATGTTTGCTCTTTTGAAATCCTTTGGATAAAATTGGTAAATTTTCGAGCGATTTTAGTCTTAAAAGAAAAAAGCTAGAAATGTTGTAATAACTGTAATAATTGTATTTGTACGTCTAAGATGTCAAGTAGAAGCTGTAAAATGAGATGATAATAACGTAGAGAAGAAGTAAACATATTAAGTATTTGTTGTTATTTATAAAATATGTTAAAAAGTTTATTAAAAGCATGAACAATGGTCGCTTATTATGAATATTTCCACAAATGTAGTACTTATACATTATACGAGTCATAATTTCACAACTAAAGCGTGTCCATAAGAACACGCTATATGACGGACTATAATAATATAGTCTACTCTAACGGTCGCATTGAAACAATTCTGTGGAAGGCACGCGAAGTAAGTACCAGGTAAACGATTGATTAGCCCACACCCTACACCTACGTCATCTCGCATCGATCGTTGATAGTCAAACAATGTAGATTAGTATAAGTTAGACTGTGATTCTGTTATAATTCTTTAACATGACCACATCTTTTTGTTATCCCACACAACAATGTTGCATCTGCATTTGTTTTGCTCAGTTTTATTCAAAGTATATTATCATTCTACATAATGTAACAAAATGGAATCTTCTTTGCGATAATACACCTCAATAATATAAGACACTCGCTGCAGAACTGAATTCATCCCATGAATATTGCAACCGCGCGACGAAATCCAAAGCCAAATGTGAACTGAAAATTTTAAGCGAAATGATCGTAGTACATTCTAGAATTATTCATAACCCCACTGCAGAGGTGGTAATAAGTAAAAACTAACAAAGATGTGGAAATATGAGAGCCATTATTACATAAATGTCGCAGCGCAAAAAGTGGGTGCGACGGGTTGTGCTGTTTCGCTTTTCATTATGTGAGAAGTGTTTTGGTATTATTGTTGGGATAATGGCTGTACGAGATGGGTGGGACTGAGTACCTTTTGCGTGTATTGTGTGGGCGGTCATCTCACAGACTGATTACTACTTTTTATAAGGTATATATACCGTGAATATAGTAAAGAAAATGTCATTTATAATGTACCAATACCTACTATGGACGTGATATATTGACGAACTAATGGAATGGCGACCTATTGATAATTTTTTGAGACTTTTTCACAATAACATATTTCGTACGGTTACTTGCTAACCAAGAGTCAGAGATTTTTAAGCTGTTCTTAGTTTTCCGTCACCGCTAAGCTAAGTTTAGCGGCTTTTGGAGTTTTCTGTTATCGACCTCAACTTTAAGTGTTAGCCTAGGTACGAGTTTAAAATTATACTTATCTTAACATTATATTAAAACTAGATTTTGCCTGCGGCTTCGCTCGCGTGAATGCAGATCTCTCGATAAATGTAGCTTAGGTCCTTACACGTTGTTAAAGGTACACTCGGATTTTTAAGATGGTCGGTCGAGTAGTTAATTTTTCACATTTATAATATTAGTTAGGATTATATCACATATTAATTGTGATATAATCCTAACTAACTTTTAAAATAGTTTATAAACTTTGTACGGATTATAAATATAACAGTTTAAAAATTTAACCTTTGTCAAATCTCCTTCTATAATTATGATGTACACTAGACTGCCTTTTTCCTCTCATGTTATTTGGAGCCTATCTTATATTTTTGGGTTCGAATTCCCAGTCTATATAAATGTAATTAGATTTTTCGATCAATAGTCACTGAAAACTTTCTGAAGTAAACCATGGACACCTGGCACATATTGCCATAATACAGCGTTGACATTATTATACTATGACCTTGATAGGAAACCCATGTCGGAAACACAGACTCAGAATGTGAGGGGATTGGCTAAATTCTACCAAGTTGGCTCAGTACTGGTTTAAATCTATCAAAGAGAAGTTTTAACATTATGCCTTACAGTTGCATGGAAAAAGGCAAGTGTAAACAGATATATTTGACAAGTTTGCCCCTTCTTAAAATAATAGCAGGCAAGACGCATCTCTGTCTTCTCTTAGCATTAATAAAGGTATAAGTCTAAGGAATATTGCTTCTTATATACATACACGCATAAAGAATATATTCGAAAAGTGCAATCCTATTAAGTAAGTAAGTAAGTAAGTATTTTATTTTTCAAAATATAGGTACACAAAATACAGACAAATGTTATAACACAGCAAAAAAAAAAAGAAAAGAAGTACATATATAATGAAAAACGAGGTTACCACTCAGGTTTACTGTTGGTTTGCGGTTTATACCTCAAACCAACCCTGATGTTATGTGGTAACCCCAAGTGACGCCCGGATGTACAATCAGCTACTCTTTAAAATGTTCCAAATTCAAACAATAAAAAAAAATACATACGTAAGTTATATATAAATTATAATTGATGAGCATAGGTAAGTATGTAATTAATATATATAAAATATAAATTAAATAAATTGGCGCAATAGTATGATGTATATAAATATAATATTCAATAATAATAATAATAATAACCTACTAACGGTTGCCATTAACCGTTTGAACTCGAAACCTCTGACAATACTTTAGTCTTTCTTACTCTACAAAAGCACTATATTTACTCGGCCAGTTGCATGTATGATATAATCAAAGAGTTTGCCGCTGAACACTACAAATAACGAGGCACCTAACAATGCTCTAACGTTGTGAAAATGTGCACTGAGCTTGTGAATGTTCACTGCAAAGAAATTAGAGGTACAGTTGGTTTATTCTAAAATAGTTTCATTTAGACAATGTATTTTCAGTGCAGGTGTCCAAAACTGGCTGTTAGATGCATTTTGATTTGCGTTCTTAGTTTAAAATTAGGCTATTTTGGTTATATAAGCCAACTGTTACCTAATTTCTTCAAAGTTGGGAAGTGAAGTCAGAATAGGAGTGGTATTTGAGTCTCCGAAACTCAGATATATAAGCCGCACGTAAAAACTAATCTATTACAGTTCTAGACTTGGTGTTATTACTTAGAAAAACATATTCTGATAACACACTAAGATAAAATTATATACATAGTCTAACACCTAGATTTGAAGGGGAAGATAGAGATGCATTACACCCATATTACGCTAACTAAGATTTTTAGGTTCTACGTATTAGACATAAAACATAAACATATAAAAAAAACAAACCTTTAAAATTTTTTGATGGAAAATCCCAATCACACTACTTGGCCCGGGTATTGAACCCGAGACTGAGAGACATAGGACTAGCATACTTTACTCTACCGCCACAGCACCACTGAGGCAGTCGTTATTAGAGTTTAAAATCACATTTTCAAGACTTTGCTTTCAGCAGTTATGCTCATGCATACGCCATTGAACTAACGAGACTTCATTAACGAGTCTTATCATAATAATATGAACTTTTATATACATTATATACACAGGTCTTGAGTGTTAAGATATGAAGATATTCGTTCCATCTTCACCATGCAACATTACCATAGAAACATTCCTAATCCCCATAAAAGTGAAGAGCCCCATTAAAACCGAACAGTTCAGACATAATCGACGTCTGTAGTTAGCTAAAAACCGGCTTAAGAGAGTATACGGTCTTGCTGACCCCGGTTCGGTATAAACCGCCTTTTTAGAACCGGGAAAAATATAGCTTACATGACCTCGTCCACATTAAATAACTATGTTTAGGCCCAACTTAATTGAAGGTAAGCCCTTTTCCTATGGGCGATACAGTTCCATTTGACATAAAACACAATACATTTAAGCCCGACTTTTAAATCGAACCTAACACAGTATAAGCAGAAATCCACATCTCACCAAGTGTGTTTTAGACCTAACTTTGTAGGGAACCTTAATAATAATAATGTCATCCAGATACCGAATTTCGGTCATGGTGGCCAATCTTAACGAAGACTGGCCATCTGCGCAGGAGATATTATAGTGTACAAGTATGTGCGCAAACACAAGTGCACTCTCTGTTCCTTAACTCTCATGATCTGATAGAACGGATAATCCGACACGACCCGAGAGAGATCAGGCGCAGGACCAACGGCTTTACGTACTATCCGAGGCACAGGGGTGTCTAACATCGCCAACTTTCTAACTCCGGGCTCGTATTGAAAATTCTTAACAGAAAAGCCAATGTCAACTTTTTGTTGGCCCGACCCGGGATTCGACCCCGAGACTTCATGCACAGCAGTCGAATTCACTACCGCTGCGCCACGGAGGCCTTAAGCAGTCTACCGAGTACATTTCCAGAATTGGTGCTATTAGTGAAAATACAATTTTTCGGTACGAAAAACAAACCCGGTCTTCACGATCGTCGATAACTCGTAAACCTGAGCGTTAACTTATACCATAGGGTCAACGATCAATTATTTTACTTTGCTTAACTTAACCGGTTTGATATGCGATCCGGATCGGATAGCGGTTTGTGTACAACCAACTTTAAGCTTAATAAATAGCTAAATAATGTGCAGGGACCGTGGGTCCACGATAAGGGGCTCATTGCAGCGATAATCGCTCCAGTACCAACTCTTTATCTTTCAAACATAAACTTTTACTGTAATACCTTCGCTCAGGATTATTCCACTAGTTAGGCTGTTAATAAATATTTGTACTCGGAAGGGTTCACGAGTCTTGTCGATTTGAAGGGCCCTTGTTAAGCTCAAGATGTGTAAGAAGCTTTGCTATTTAAATTAGACGTTTCGGGGAAATTGAAACCTTAGTTCAAAGTAACGATTTATTTTTAGAATTTACAATATATTATATAGGATATGAAATCGTGTTATAAGACGAGTAAAATTGTATCGTAAACATAGCATAAACATAACCTTGACTACATATTACAAAACAAAATTTGAACAAAAAATAAAACCGACTTCATAAAAGAATATTCTTAAACTTAAAATGCACTAAAAAGTTAATAAATAATTGCATATTCTTGTGAATAATGAAATTATTGTTATTTTTGGAGTCGGTGTCAGCTGCCCGCGCCGCGTGCTGCGTCTATGTGTGTAATTGTGCATGCCAATGTTATGTTATGTTTATAGTAAGACATCTCATGTTTAATTAGTTATAAACCTACCTTGGCTGACAACGACTCCAATAATATCAATAATTTAATTATTCACAAGAATATGCAATTATTTATTAACTTTTTAGTGCATTTTAAGTTTTAGAATATTCTTTTATGAAGTCGGTTTTCTTTTTTGTTAAAAATTTGTTTATTTCTCGATTTTTAGTGAACCTTGCCAAATATGAGAACATCATCAATGTAGCCAAATACGCATTATTAAGGATTACTCGAAAACGAATGGTCAAATCTTGATCAAAATTAAATGGGACCACACGGGAAGCACCAGCTTTCAAATAAAAAAAGAATCATCAAAATCGGTTCACCTAGTCGAAAGAAATAAGGTAACAAACATAAAAAAGAAAAATACAGACGAATTGAGTACCTCCTCCTTTTTTTGAAGTCGGTTAATAAAGACTCTCGCCGCGTCTGTCAGTCTGTCTGTTCGCGATAAACTCAAAAGCTACTGAACAGATTTGCATACCATTTTCACCAATAGACAGAGGGATTCATGAGGAAGGTTTAGGTGTATAATTTGTTAAGGTTACCCGTATGGGTCGCTAGTATATTATAAACCAGAGTGTATTGTAGTTTGGTCTTCTTACACAGAGTTACGGATCGACAGGCTTCTTTGCATAGAGTTTACAGATTGGAGAGTAATATAAGCTACATTTTAGCTAAACTATGTCCTGTGGAATTATTTCTCTATAATCAAGAAAGCAAGCCAGTGCTAAAATAAAATCGAAATTATAATAATATTGATTTCATCTCTGTTGAAGGATTCGCAAATTATTATCGGGTTTTAGTATTAGAAAATTGGTAGCAGCGCCATGCCTGATAGTGTGTCTACTGTCCGGTATGGTAGGTTGGCCCCCTATTACGCGGGACTTAAAAACATCGCTGACGAAATATTGATCGGGTACATTTCTGCCAACCCCTTCGGGTACACAGACGTAGTCTATGTGTTGATGTAAACCTATTCAATCTCGTAAATAAAGGAAAAGTAATGTAAACGAATCGTTAAAAATTTTTCATTTTCTTAAAGAAGGTTTTGTTCGGTACTCTATAACAAGCTTGCGTGATGATAATAATAGTGTAGCTGATAATTGTTAAAGTTTACAAGTCTAGTAAGCAGTTTGGGTTGCTAAGTGCTAAGTAAATTTAATGCTAAGCTCACTTGGGCCCAAAACTTTGCCTCTCTGCTGATCAAACCAACTTATTATATTACAATCTTAGAATTTCGGTTAGAATAATTTAAGGCTATATTTTCTTTGAGAATGTCGCGTATTAGTAAAGTATGATGTAATCGATTGTTCACTTAGAACTGTAATTTTACTCCAACCGTTACAAACCGATTGGGGAAGTACCTCCGACCGGTATGAATTCAATGCAAGATTGTTTTTCTTCGACAAAAAAACGTAGACAAGCAACCTTGTGTTGAATTTCACCGTGACTAAGGTTTTCTGATTTCTTGAGATGCAGTTATGTTAGCAGGCGAGTCAGAGATCTTTGCTCCTTGCGCTGGCATCGTCTAGTTTTTTTAAAGGGTTGGCAATGCACAAGTCATAATACCGCCTAGCATTAAGCGTTATCAGCAGCGATAGCCTAGTGGGAAACCGTTGGACTGCCACGCAGAGGTCTCGAGTTCGAACCCAAGGCGCGCATCTCTGACTTTTCGAAGTTAAATGCGTATTAAATAGTTGATTATCGCTTGCTTTAACAGTGAAGGAAAACATCGTGAGGAAACCGGCATGTCTGAGAGTTCTCCATAATGTTCTCGAAAATATGTGAAGTCTGCCAACCCGCACTAGGCCAGCGTGGTGGACTATGGCCTAACCCTTCTCATAGTGAGAAGAGGTCCATGCCCAGCAGTGGGACGGTACAATACAGGGCTGATATTATATATTAAGCGTCCATAGGTTACGATAACTGTTTACAATCAGTCAGATTGTATGCTTCTTTCCGAGGTTCCAGCATATAAGAAGTTATTCTTATCTGCTGGAACCTCGGACACTGTTACAAGGATTATGTATCGCGTTGATCTACGTTCCGGCATACAAAACGATTAGTACTTGGTTAAATATTTGCTTAATTTGTAAATGCAAAGATTTTTTAAAGACAACCTTTGCAGTTTATCTCTGTTAATTCAATATTTGTATAGGACCTGTGGCTTAGAACCAATCCTTTATGCAAGTTTCTTTTTCTTTCTTTATTAGTTTAGGGACTTTCATTGCTATATAATATGCCAGTCCCATTGTTACCTAAGCATACTCGTATACTACCAGTACAAGCCTACTATGCTGCATATAGACCTTGCTGTCTCACCTACTGGTTCGGTGAATACATTATATGCAAGTTTCTTCGCAAAATAGATAGAATTAAATATTTCTCATCACATCCCGAATCATTTTTCTTTTGTTATTCAATTCAGCTTTTATGAAACAACATCCTGCAGTTCTATTCTTACGAAGGAACCAAACAGTATACTCTTAAAATATTACTAGAGAAGCAAGTACGTTTAGCATTCCTAAACCGCACGGTCCCACGAAACCAATTTTCTAAATGCGACCGACCAAACAGTGGGGGAGGAAAAATGCATTTTTACTCGAGATATAAACTGTGGTAGTTGTTTACGAAGCTCTTAAAAGGGCAGATGTCAGGTTTAAAGCCATTAGTGAGATAAATTATAGCTGCCGCTACGCCCCCGCCCGCCGCCCGCCCAAAGCCTAATCCTCGGATAAAGATTTTATTTTTGGTGTAAAATGAAGAGACATCTCGTGGTAGGTGGTGCGTGCGGTAAGTGGATGCGATTTTGATAAAAATATGACGTGTATGTGTACGGTATTTATAATAACAACATATATACACATAGCTACAGCCTAGACGGTAGTGGTATAGATCTTCTTCTCTAATTCTTAATTTAAGAGCTTAAGCTCTTGTCTATGACGTATCGTGATTCAATCGCAACATATCTGTCTTCTGTCTTACGTTCAACCTCTTGATACGACTTGACGATTTTTCCCTTTACTACTACTACTTAAACTTCATCTTTCTCTTCTATCTTCGATTTTTACTTTAAAGATAGTTTTAGGGGAGTCGTCATGTAGTAACAAGTCGCCAATTATCTTCTCTCTCCTATTATCTATATATCAGAGATTGAGATAATAATAAGAAATTGACATGGCAATAAAGAAATACATAGTTGTCTTTCAACTTATTACCGGTTGCAGTCTTGCAAGCTCTTCAGGAGTTGGCTACTCAATGACTTTTACATAATTACAACAAAGAAAACGTTTTAAAGTCAACCTTCTACTAAAACCTATAATCGAGCAAAACACTTTAAATTGAAATCCTAATAATGAATGTAGGGTGATTCTTGATAACAGATTACTTTAAGTGGTAGAGCCCGGCGCTGGCAATTATTTGTTACGAATGAGTCGGCTCGCCCGGGGAGTAACAAGCCGTATCCTTGTTAGCAAGCTTGGAAGTATTTTTTAAGCATTACCCATAATTCCGTGACGCGGCAGAGTTTACAGACATTCAAAAAACGGACACAGGGGGCACCCAGACTCGGAACAACTATTTGTGGATCACACACATTTTTGTCCAAAAATGTCGCGTCCATAAAAATCGGCGCAGTAGTAGCGACCACTTAAACCACTACGCCATCTGAGAATAATGAACTTATGCTTGTTTTGGTTGACTAAAATAAAATGTTTCATCGATGCCCGCTTCTCTTTTGTATCACCTGCAGGTTGTACCGAGAGCTTACTGGCGCGCTGTCTCGTATCGATATGATTTAGGTACAACTCGCGCCAGCCACTCGCCTAATTACTTACCCTTGTTTTTCCTAATTCTTGGATTTATCCGGCATACCCTTTTGCTTATTTTGTGTATTTTGTTTAAATTAATTAGTAGGCAAAGGATAACAGTTACTTATAGAATACTCTAATACAGTTTTCCAGTCTTCGTGTGGTTAAGGAAAATCATTTTTTGTTGGAGTATTACGGGCTAAAACATGGATTTAGATTTGAAAAAGCTTTTTATATAACTTGCACACAAGTCTTCAACTTTGACTTTTGTATTAAGTTATTTGACAGTAAGTATTCACTTATATAGACGGGTGAGTGAGAAGAAATCATATAACTTTGTAAATAGATAGATGGGTTATAAAGTTTCAACATACTCGTACATAATTAAATTGGTACCTAATTGGTCTCATCGCAATTAATTATTATTATACTTACTTAAATAGTCATAGGATCACAAACCTAGTTGATTTTTCTTTGCTTCGCAACTTTAATTATGCATACATATAATTAATTATAACTACAGTAACCGTTTACCATCAGGCGAGCTGTAGGATAGCATGTAATATTTACCTTTGTCGTATAAAATAAGATCGGAATCGAAGAATTGGCCAGAATAGAAAGCCGACCACTAAAGCACTATGAATAATAAATTATATTGGTAGGATGAAGAATTTATATAAGATGCTACAAGTAGATGGTGCCATTGTAACCTTATTGCAAGTCATTGTTTATAGGCGACTAGGTCAAGCAAGAAATAAAAATAAAATTGGACCGTTTTGTGCAGAAATTATCCAGGGGTTCTTTTTTTAATTTATCTATAAAGTATGAAGGTTATTTGAATAAACATCAAGTATTGCAAAAATCTATATTTAATTATTTATAAAACTATATGCATAACATGATGTAATAAGATAACAGTCACAAGAAAAATGAAATATGTTTCAAATCAGCATAACTTTTATTTAGGTTTTTGTAGATTGGATAATTATATCTGCACAACACGATCCAATTTATAGTTAGGAATAAATATATAATATCTTGCAGATATCAGCTTTAAATTAACAAACTTGTAATTCAATAGCAATTTTAAAAGCGTAGCACTCAGTTAGTTCCTTATCTTCTCGTTTGCTCAACCCTTTTCTTGAACCTGACAGCTAACCTTAGAGTTATTTCACGGGTGGTGTAGTGGTTTAAATGTTCGCCTGGCCACTTTCAACGATTACCGAAGTGTTGTAGATTTGAATCTCATGTGGATAAAAAGATTGTGTGATCAAGAAATGATAGTCTGGGTTTTCTTTGTGTCTGTGGTTTGATTGTTTTAAAGTCATCCACGATACAAGATATATTCATAGCGCGGGCGTTGCCGGTTAATAAAAGTTTTCTTTTTATCAGAGTGACTGTAAGTTTCTTATCTTAACTTCTCCTAGATTGAACCCATTCTTTGAACCTAGTAGCTAACTTGAATGTAGGTTCAGTCAACTCACTAAAGACTACATTTTAACGTTGGTAAATGTTATTTCGTAAGCGAAATTAATAAAGGAAATTTATTAATTTCGCTTAGAAAATTTAGATTGGTTTTTAACTTTGCTTCATGCATCACTTCACGCTACAAACACAACCATTGTGTCATTAGGTATAGTATCGTAACACTTAGTCTTTGCTTTGAACATTAGGTGTAAAGAGCGAATATTTTTAGCAGCTTTATTGCGTTATTAAATTATATAAATGTGTCGGTGTGACAGTTTATGTCGAGAACCAAGTTTTATGTTAAACTTCCTGTACGTTTATCATTGACTGAATGTTTTAGTACAAATAAAAAATAATGTCTACTACTATAAACAATACTAACTGTAAGTATAATTACTTTACATGTAACTTTTAATTAGTTGCCAAAATAGTTTGAGATTTTAGATCAAACTATTGAGACTTATCTACTACTTATCTAACAAGTTGACCGGTATCGTAAGCGACTATAGCTTATTATTATTGGAAAGGAAATTTTGAACTTGTTCCGATGTTCCAATTGACATATCCACCACCGATAGATGCTTATAAAAATGAGCCAGTTGTAAAAACGTAAAAAGGAACATTTTACGTTTTCGTTCGCTTCTTTAATTTAAAGATTTCGTTTTCTTTCCTATCTAAAAATATTATTTTGGTAATATTGAGCTCAACCAATTGTAATTATTAAAACTGTTAACATTTTGCCGTATCCGTAAAAAGTAACCGTCCGTTTGAGAGTGTATAAATATTCTCTGCAGGTTAATATAACAAAACTACAATAATTTACAATGGACTTATGTACATAGAAATGATGCCCCGTATACGCCAATATGCTAGCTCTATTGCGTATGGTTTAAAACTTACTCTAACACAGCTGGCGAAATGTGGATATAATACACTTTTGCCTACCCCTATGGGATGTAAGCGTAACACGTAAGACTATGTACCAACTGTAAAGCACTGTTTGTTAATATACATGAAATACTTATTTCCAAGAAGATTTTATGGCATGGAAAACTATATGAGCATAGCAGCTGTTTCTTCTCAAGCGAGTCATTCGATTCTTAGTCAAAGTAAATAGACAGGGAAAGCTTATTGCCGGCGCTTATAGCCCGTTGGACTCACTGATTGCTCAAGGTCAGAGGAGTTAAGTTGCACGTGTCCGAACATCAAAGGACACTTAATGGTGTCCACAGTACAAGGTTGAAGCCACGATATCGTTTTAGTAGATTTAAATGTTACTATAGAGTACTACTTGTAGCGATTGATTGAATTATTTAGTTATTAACTTGGACATTAATTCTTATTTTAACAATAATATTCATTCTGACATTTTCTTGTAATATACAATTTCTTAAGGTGTCACATCATATACCATTAAAGTAAATGGACGGTAGGTAGCATTTTTTGAACTAAGATTATACATAATTTAAACCAAAAATAAAAGCTTCAAATATGTAAAACTTAAGTAAATAATATAAACATTGACAAACATGATATTATATTACATTAATATTTACATTAATTAGTCAAAAACCAAAATATATTTATGGCGTAAGGCAACTCAATGACATTTGTGTCTGTGAAAGCATTAAGTTTTAGTAGTTTATTACATTTGGATGCCGTTCTTTTAATTCCTTTTATGTAGCAACATACGAAAGATACGTACTACGAAAGCTAATGTTCAGTTTGCTGTCAAACGAATTTAACACACCGATAAAAATGAACGGAGATCTTTATATTTCATAATAATATATTTTTAAACAGGTTTGAAAACAAGAACTATAACTAACAGTAAGCATTTGGAACCTACAGTCATAACTTCAAGATATGTGACAAAATATATACATACATTTCGAAGCTATATTTGTTTCGTGTATTTTCCTTCCCCTTCGACTTAAGTAGTAGCCATAAGCTATAATAAGTTACGCCTAATAAAACTTATGTGTCTATACATATTGATAACATACTTTGCTATGTTATTAAAATGTGTTCACACATATGTACATAGCCTTGTACACCTGCATATCCGGCGAGCCTATTTTCCCTCTTATTATTATTAGGTATACATTACCGTCTAGTGGGTACAGTCTTTGACTTTGCCCTGCTCCTAAGAGCCCTTAAACTACATCTTAAACAAAAAACACAAACACTTGACTAGAGCCGAGAATCGAATCCGAGATCCCAAGCCCGACAATCGCATTCACAACTGCTATGACGTTAAGTTCATATAGTTAATCTTATACGGACTACATAGCCATTATATCTTCACCTATGAGAACATAATATCATCTACTACGAGTATGTAAAGCTCTACTAAGACTGGATTAAGTATCCAGTCTCTAGAATCAACAATATATCTATTTACTCACAAAGCATCTATGAGATAATAAGATAAGACAAATACACACAAGGCAAAAGAGAAAGAACTCCGTCAAACAGAAGAGTATAATCACTTAGTACTAAATCACTGTTGTTCCAAGGAAATTAAGGTTCCACCGAAGAAATTGCCGCTTGTTTTAAATTCAAGGCAATGCCTCGATGCGGGGTATCCAAAAGGGGCGGGGCAGGGTTTAGAGCCATTACTAAGATAAATTACGGCTGCTGTGAATTTCTTCATCCCCTCTACTCCGCACCCTTCCCGGTAATCCTCTTAAGGTGAGCTCTCTTGAAAAAACACAAAACATTTGATGGCCGTCAGAAGTTGGTTAAGTGTTTTTGAATGTGTCTTAGCGGGTCAAAGATTGTGGAACTTTTAGGGAAAATGGGTTGGAGGCAGTTTGATGTAGGCTCTTGGTTTGTGTGTGTTTTGAATCGTGTATAAGTAGGTTCCTGTGATGTTCTTTTATTTTAAATATTTAAATGACTGTGTTGGTGGAGTTGTGGTAGTTTATGCGACTGTTCATGAGGTTTCAGAGTCGAAATGTTGTTGGAGATTTCTGTCAAGAAATTTTCAGTGGAGAAGACGAGTCTGGAGCTTTGCCCAGTAGACGGCAGTAGGCTCGTACGTGGTATTTAATATATGGTCGGTGAAATGTGAATGTAATACCCTTTCAACGATAAAGGCGAGATAAGTATTTAAAGGAACATCATGATCATCAAAGCTTAGTTTATAAGAGCTATCGCGCATTATATTATTTTGCTTTTTGGTATAAATTAGAATACATGTGGCAGGCAACTTTGCGATGTGTATACAGTTGCGTGAAACATGTTGTATGCTATCGCTTCTATTCGTATCCATGTGAATCGGTGCTTGTCCAGTTGGAGCGAGTAAAAATAATTTGTGGTAAAAGCACAGGGTAAAGTGTACTACATTTTAGCCTATCTTTTTGAAGATATTGTAGGCGTCAGTCTCTTTATATTTTTAACTGACATAATTATAGAAATGAATGCATAACGTCCAGTACTTTAAATGTGAACTTACCTGAATACCACATTAAATCCAATTAAATTTAAATTCTATATTGATAGGTTAGACAAAAATTAATTACGATATTTCCTCTGTAATACTCAACATTTTAACTGTCCCAAGTTTCCGTCCGTGGCGTACTGACTGACTAAATTAATCGTTTTAAAATAATAAACGACACAACAAACACTCCAAATGCGGGATGAGGAAATGCGGGAGATGTTGTTTTTAAAAAACAAAATCTAACAAAACACTCGTTTTCAGAGCAATTTCTTTGTCGCTTAGGACTTTGCAAACATTGGAATAACAACTACGTACAAAATCCACACTCAATGCCTAAATGCAGTTGATACAATTTTTGCCTTCAGCATCATCAGATCAGGGATCATATCGCGGTTGACATTAAATAGAAGCAACTAACGCAAGGGACACTTACTCACAGAACAAATATTCGAGGATCATATGAATTTCACATAAATGACCACTGAAACTATAAAGCCATAGTATTTAGTCCATCAACGAGGTTTTTTTTAAAGATCATTCCCGCATTAGCAATAATTCCTGTGTCGCGGAGGACTTTATAAACATTCAAACAACGAACACATAGAACACAGACTCGGAACAAGCTTTTGTGGATCACACAAAGTTTTGTCCTGTGTGGGATTCGAACCGACAACACTCGGCGTAATGGCAGAGGCGAGGCAACCACTTAAACCACTACGCCATCCATGCAGTCAGAAATGAGTTAAGCGTCGAAATCATCTTTATCATCTTAGTATCATATTCACTAGTAAAAATCGAAAGTTCCATAAATTGGAATTGATTTTCAATTCCTATGAAACCCGCCAGGCTATCATCAAAGTTTATATTATAAGATCTTGACTGATTTTGACTGTTCTATAGTTATGATTACCAAGAAATACAACTTGTTCTTGTGTAAGCTAGTTTTCTATTTATATCCCGTAGAACGGCTATTATGTCTCTCCGTTTCCTATATTAATTGCTTTCTTGCACTGCGTTAAGATGGAACTGGATACGAAAAGAAGAGAAGAAATCTATTTTTGTTTTTAAATATTAGAACTTTACATAAAGAAAAGAAGAGAAGAAATCTATTTTTGTTTTTAAATATTAGAACTTTACATAAAGAAAATCCTATCCTAATCCTAATCTTAATTAATATTATAAAAGCGAAAATGAGTTTGTTTGTTTGTTACCTTTTCACGCCTACACCACCGAACCGATAATTCTGAAATTTTGCATATACATTGTCAGGTGTACAGAAACGGACATAGGCTACCTTTCATTCCGAAAAAAATTACTGTTCCCGAGGAAAACAACAATAACATTCTTATGACAATAGATGGCGCCACGTGTCTTTCGAATAATTATTCAATTATATTATTACAAGCAGAGTACAACCCGAATTTATTGCCAAATTCTAAATTAACGCGAGCGAAGCCGCAGGCAAAAGCTAGTGTTCAATATTTTTAAATATTATTGAATAGCTATGTATATGCAAATATATAGCTATTAAATAAAGCTAATCCTAAGATGCTTGTTATTTTTAAACCATGGATAATATAATGTTCGTTTAAAAGTACGTAACATTATTATTAACAACTAGATCTTGTCGGCGGCTTCACTCGCGTAAATTTAGGTTAGGCTACTGTCAAAAAAAAAAAAAAAAAAAAAAAAAAAAAAAAAAAAAAAAAAAAAAAAAAAAAAAGGTTAGTGACAGTACTTTTTTGTAAATAAAAGGCACCCTATATCCTTTTCTGTTCCCCTGACAATGTGTATGCAAACTCCATGATAATCGGTTGAGTAGTTACGGTGTGAATACGTAATAAGCAAAAAAACTTATATTCACATTTATTATAATACTAGTTTTCTTTTATAACACTCGCGTAAATGTAGGTTAGGTTAGGTTAGGTTTGCATATAGTTTTCTGGATGAAGGTATCCTATGTCCTATTCTGTACCCCTGACAACGTGTATGCAAAATTTTATGTTGATCGGTTGAGTAGTTAAGGCGTGAAAGCGTAACAAACAAACAAACAAACAAACTCATTTTCGCATTTATTATATTAGTAAGGATTAGGGTAGGAATTTACAAAGGCGATAGTAACTTTGTTTGTCCAGACGTTTTTACAGCTTAACCTGCTGAAGCGATTTTGATAGAATTTCTTTTGGAGAGCTAGATAAGGCGATGAAAAAGGTAGAAAAGAAAGGATCGCGGTCGCAGCTACCCGGGTCAGAGCTAGTTTGTTTATGTTTGGATTCCAAATATAATATTATATATTTGTTAAACATCGTATATTTTGCGGCCTACTTAGTAATTACTGAGCCGTAACACTTGGCCATTCGACCAAAAATAAATAAAAAGGTAGATAAACTTTAGCAGTAAAATATTCCTGGAATGATTCAACTAAATTATTATCTTCATGCCTAGCTAAATACTGAAATATTAGGTATTCTCTTTCAATTAATTATATTACTAGAATTTGTTTTGATGTAGAATATTTTAAACGAATCGCCGACGAAAACGACGAAAGCGACAAAATTGTTTGGTGAACAATAAAGTAAATATATGAATTTTGAAAACAAAAACAGGTTTAAGTTTAAAGCTTACATGTGTACTTATGTTTTTCTGTTAGTGACGAAAGGTTTTGTTCTGTTAAAACGGTCTAGTTATCTTTTATTTGTATTAAATCAAAGAGGTTTGTTGATAAAAGAATCATTGAAACTAAGTATTTATTGCACATCAAATAAACAAATAATTACCATAATATGTACACAATTTATTAACAAGAAATATTAACTAAGGAGAAAATAAAACAACAAAATTAAAAAGCGTCATAATATTTCTCCGCATCGTCGTCAATTGGCAACGTGCCCAGAAGACTGGCAGCATTGCCACATTGAATGGCAATACTTATTCTTTGTGCAAAGAAAATACCAGCTCTCTGGTCACGTGAAACGTCGATCAGCCGCTTAGCTATGTCTCTATAGACAGACCTAGCACCTGGACCCCATGGCCCCAGCGTTTCGACACCAAACGGCTCAAATATGTACTCACCAATAAGGTTTTGATATTTGCTCCGTTTGAGCGTCTCCGCTGATGCAGCAACAACACCAGAACAACGCGCTGTGCTAGACAGACGTGATGGCGCAAGGGTGTCGACACAAGTTGCGTCCCAAAAGGCCTACCCATTTTCCATGGCAGTAATAAAACTATGTTATTATGTTGTTATTATTTTACTAAAAGCGAATGATGTTACTCTAAACCGTAGAACATATTATTTCGCTACTATAATAGCCCTTGATTTGTGTTTTTGTCTCATCCATACTAATATTATTAACTAGACTGCACGGATGGCGTAGTGGTTTAAGTGGTCACCTCGCTACTGCCCCAGCGCTGGGTCTTGTGGGTTCGAATCCCATATGGTACAAAAATTTGTGTGATCCATAAACGGTTATTCCGAGTCTGGTTGTTTTTTGTGTGCCTTGTTCGAATGTTTGTAAAGTACGCTTCGCTTACGATAATTTTGTAATGATGATCTAGATGTTTTTATATACCGGGAACAGTACTTTTTTCTAGATGAAAGGTATCCTATGTCCTTTTATGTATTTCCGACAATGTGTATGCGACATTTCATGATGATCGGTCGAGTTAAGGTGTGAAAGCGTAAGTAAAATTTACTTTCGTTCTCTCTCCTCTATATATGTTTCTATTCATTGGATATCAGATAAATTAACGTGTTGTATCATGTAAACTTACACAGAAAGCTATAAAATGTTACTATAATATCCTTGGCTAGGAAA
Source organism: Catocala sponsa (assembly GCA_963564715.1). Classification (NCBI taxonomy): domain Eukaryota; kingdom Metazoa; phylum Arthropoda; class Insecta; order Lepidoptera; family Erebidae; genus Catocala; species Catocala sponsa. Next base: position 9,232,082 of record OY751331.1, read on the forward strand.
TAAGGTACACTATGTCTTTTTCTGGACCCCTGACAAAAGGTATGCGAAATTATGTGATGTTCGGTCGAGTAGTTAATGCGTGAAAGCGTAACAAACAAACTCACATTCGCATTTGTTATATTTGTTCGGATTGAGCCGCAGCTGCACACCGGCGGCGACGGCCAGACACAATAGGCTTTCAATCATGTCTGGCATTTCAAAAGTTGAGCGTTTAAAACGATGTAGTAAAGACGGTTATTGCAGTACGTTTAAAAAAAAATATATATTTAAAAAAAGGAAATAATAATTTTCTGTGTTTTAATATTTTATTTCATCCGTAGTCTCTGTTTACCCCTCTGAGAAACAGGCGTGATTCTAAGTATGTATGTATTATTTTATCACGTCGCTAAGGAAAAGCGTACTATTATCAAGATATTATACAATACTAAAATAGCAAGATATAATAATATGCCTATATAATTATATATATCCAAATTTGGATATTAAGCGGAAACACACCTAAAATATGCCAGCTATCTCAAATTCCGCGTAATATTGGAGAACTCTATTATTGTTTATCAAGAATTTTACTGGTTTTCGTGTTTAGTACCGGACGGATAACCAAATAATACAGTAGTCAAACGGTTAATTGAATCCGAGACTTCACGGTTAACCGTGAAATACTGCCCGTGGTCTCGTAATTCCGGGTATCGAATCCGAGATTTCACGTTTATGTCATAAGGTTATTTTTATTTCTTTGTGCCTATGCTTTAAATATACCTTGCCATGAATTAAATTTTATATGACTCATATTGATTTACTGATTACGTGTCACGGATTTTATTAAATCTTGTATACATTCAATAAAACTCCGTGACACATTATAAAAATACGAACATTTAACAACTAAACATTCATATTTATTATATTAGTAGAGATATAAATGTCGAATAGAGTAATTTATAAGTATATAATGACAACACCTTAAAGGTACATGTTACCACATCATAGTAAACAATGTATTTCTTCTTAAATATCGCATAAAATCTAAAAAGGCTTTAAAAGTGAGTTCTTGTTACGCGGCGGTATAATAAACCCTATCGAAATTCAATAAAGCCAGATTTTTTGACGATATATTTATTTACGACTGAAGTTACGAGTAGGTATGTTCCAAAGTAACGTAAAAGTACAACCGTTGCTGATCAACGCTGGACCCTTTTAACCGACTGCGCTAGATAAAGCTTTATTTTTGCTGTAAATCAACTAAATAAAAAAATATCATCATACTGGATATACTGTATGTGATGTCTGCCAACCCGCATTGGGATAGCATGGTAGACTCTGACCTAACCATTCTCATATTAAGAAAAGGTCCGTCTCTACCAGTGTGGCAGTCTATTTATAAGGCAGATATTATTACTATACATTCAAAAAATTTTATTCTAAAAAGAGAGTAAGTCACTTGAAAAACACACATGAGAACAATCATGGAACATAAGAAAACATTGATTAAAAGTAAGTATATAATAAGTAATTAAATGCTCAATCAAGGTATGCAATGTTGTTTGGGTATTACTGTTAGACTGTGTGCCGTTAGAGTTCTAATACGTACCGTGATAATTTCGACTTGTATACAGAGTATACGTGTTGTTTTTCCTAGAACACGTAGAACTTTTCTAAACCTGTACTTACCTAAAAGTTTAAAAATGGCAGCCATCAGTTCTTCGAACCTCAGGTAGCCTAACTTAGCAAACAGCTTCACTTTATAGGAGATCTCATCCAAATAGCTTTATCTAGTGGTTCTAACATGAGTCCCAGAACTACTTATAAGACATGTTACTTATTACATGGGGATGATTGTTATTTGCGCTGACAGTGTACTAACGCATTTAAACAGAGTCTAGACCATGGACGGTTACGGTATGAGGGATTCGCAAAAAATATTTTGGTTTTTATACATAAGTTTTCTTTTAAATGGTGGATGACAACTACAGTCTAATACTAGTAATTTTTTATAGCGTTACAATAAGGTACAACTGAAAGAATATTCACAGTTAACAACTCTACCTTCTATTCTGTTTAATAATAAATCATCGCATGTTGAAATCTGAGCGTGGCAGCAAATCTTTGGTAACTCGAATTTATTTGTTTTACTACTTTAGAAGAAATCTAATCTCACTCCATTATAGAAATCAATGTCACCTTCCTGGTTAGTAATTCATCCGTTGTATTACAGTAATCCTTATCTGTAAAGTTTATGGTCTCGCTAGGAGTGAAACGTTAATCGCGAGCCGCTGAGATTATAGAGGAGAACGGCTGACGAATAATTGTCCGAAATACGCAGGGCTGGCTTTAAAACTGGTTCGGTTATGAAAGTGCAAAGTGAGCAATATAAGATCAAGGGTGCAAGAAACGGGTAATATACTATGAATAGTGCAATAGATTTTGCGTACCTATTCAATCACTGTACGTATTGTACACAATCTAATTCACACATGTTTTCATTGCTTTTTGTGTCCATTATTTAATATTTTAAAGACTCTGGCGACATATGTATAAATTGACGAAAATGATAAATAAATCATCCGAAACATTGTGTACTATCATATTTTGTAAGTTCATCTCAAATATGCCAAAACTGTTGATTTTATTATTGAAAAGGTCCTAAGCTAAGCTTAGCCCTTAGAAGTGTTTATTTTTGTTATTTTATACTTTATAATAAATATATTTTCGAAATAATTCATTGCTTTTATTTTAATAATAATATTGATTCCAAAAAATGTATAATTTGATTTTATTACGGAAAAGGCAACAGTTGCTCTATTGCCTTTTTGTTGCCTTTTCCGTAATAGAATCAAATCTATCATACGACTCAAATATCGTTTAGAAAACTTCATCCTAAAGATCCCGCATTACATTCCTGGCAACAACGATTTCTAGATCTCCTTAAGGAGTAGTGCTATTTAATTTAAGCTTAATTAGTGTAAACTTTAACATTTACAAGTTGTGCATTATGAACTAAATGAAATATTGTAATTTGTTTAATATGACAACCACCTGGTGAAAACTAACAATATGACATACTGATAAATTACTGCGTTGCTTGGGCTTGCTTATCACTGCAAGAGTACAAAAGAAAAATCTTTCATTCACCAATTATGTTAAAAGTAATATATATTATGTAACTGTAATATTCAACATTCGATAACAGATGTCGATTAATGTTATTAGTCGGCTTACTTAACAATATTATGTTAACACAAAACCAATATATATATATACACACTCGTTTATATACATAGGTACAGCAATATTCAAGTTACTTGCGAGTATTTTGCCTGAAATAAGAATTTAATTATCTCTCCCTAATCCGAGTCGAGCGCTCATGGTCCACCGATCTATAGCGGTTGCGGAAAGTGATATTTTATTTTTGATTTATACATCCTTGCACCCAAAACAAATAAAATATCTACACACCCGTTCATCCAAATCAGCCGTATCCATTAATTCTACTTTATCCATGTCTATAGTGAACAGTGATATTTTACTTAAGATTAATGTTTCGTTGCACACAAAAGTAATAATATATTCGTGCACCTCGCCACCGTAGTACTGACCTGTTCTCTATATCAGTTAGTGCTAACAGAGGGGAGAGATATTTTATTTTCAATTACTGTAGGATTACAAAATAATAAAATAGAAAGCAAAAACTAAAATCACTTAGGTCATAATAGAAAATTTATAAACAATGCGTTATATTTTTGTTAAGTTGAATATACATTTACGGTTTATGTAATTATAGGAGGCGAGTTTAACACTACAGTATACACGCCCTATTTTATGCAAGTTTGCTGTTTGTAGAAAAATCAAAATGGGATTTTTTTGGAATCAATTATTATTAAACAATGCATTATTTCGAAAATATATTTATTATAAAATAGAAAATAACAAAAATAAACACTTCTAAGAGCTAAGCTTAGCTTAGGACCTTTTCATTGAGATCAACAATAAAATCAACAGTTTTGGCATATTTGAGATCAAATTACAAAATAATGATAGTACATAATGTTTCGGATGATTTATTTATCATTTTCGTCACATTCCAAACATAGTACGACTTGTTGATCAAGGTATATCTACCTCACACAGCGGTTACACCACTTTATGTGGATCGATTTTGGGCTCGAAGACATTGGAAACCTCAACTGACGTAATACTATTTTCGGAAAATTCCGAAAGAGGCACATTGTCTTTTGTCGAGGAAGAAGAGTCATCTGGTTCCGTAAATCTTCTTCCATCGGCACCGTTCTTTTTCTTCAAAATCCGATTCACTCTGGATAACTTCATCATCATGTTCCTCCTACAGCCAGCACACGATTTTCGGCATCAGGATCCATTGATAATATTATTTTTCAGTAGAAAATAAACAAAGGCATATAATATACTAAAAACAGAGATAAAATTAAAGGAAGTGCTTATTACAAAATCAACACAAAAAAGAATCAACATTTACCTGAGTTTACCACTGGAGGCCGAAATTCGTTTGACCGTTTAACACAAGACCGGAAGAACTATTGGTCATTCTTTAGTTGATCGACTAAACAATTGACTAAAAGAGATTTGGTCGAACGAACCATTGATATTTTTACATTTGATCGAGTTATCGAGAGATCGAGTATCTTATAATGGAACCTAAAAAAAAACACAACTAGTAATATAATTGTAATTAAAACCTACACGCATTTTATATTTTCTAAATTAATGTATAAAGTGAAAACAGCTTTTCCTATATACAGTGAATAGGTAAATAATAATATTACTATTAAAATATTCATAATATAATACAATATTTTTAATCCAACCATTGTGTTTCGGTCTTGGGTCTATTTGACAAACGATAGCAAAGTTTGCAATGTTTTCGACCAAACGTTCACTCGATCAAATGTAAAAATATCAATGGTTCGTTCGACCAAATCTCTTTAGGTCAATTGTTTAGTCGATCAACTAAAGAATGACCAATAGTTCTTTCGGTCTTGTGTTAAACGGTCAAACGAATTTCGGCCTCCAGTGGTAAACTCCATTTACCTTTTATTGTTTTGCAAATAGTCGCGTGTACTACTATAGTAGAATACGGTTTTTGGCGGGAAATTACAGGATCATGTGCACACGCCGCGGCGAGGCGCCACACTAATTCGTTGCGTAATTTAGTCGCCGAGGCTTACCTGGAGGTGCGGGGGGATAGATGAAAAAATAAAGGAATGGCACGGTAGTCATAGCAACTCATCTACTATAGTAGAACGAATGAACCATACGGCTGGACTAGGATAAAGAGGGTTAAGTTTTTATTGGTGCGACATATAATGATAAAAGTCAAATTTCACTGCCCGTAACTGCTGAGTCACGACTGTCACGACTTAAAAGTGCAAGATTAAGTCTGTACTGTAGGAACAATTTTATCAACGCGAGAAATTTACTGCACGCATCTATTGCGCTATGCATTACTCTAATAGATGACTCTTATTACACTCATTAAGGTGTATGATTAAGTTTTTTTTGTAGAACAAAGATACTATGGTCAAAAGTAAAATTTTACTGCCCGTAACTGCCACGGGCCGATGGGTCACGGGGTAGGACTTGGATTAAGGAGTGCATAATTATGTTTTTATTTTAGGTGCAGAGATACAATGGCCAAAGTAAATTATCACTATCCGCAACCGCTACAGGGCGGTGGACCATGAGGGATCCACAGGGCTCTACTAGGATTAAGGGGTGCATAATTAAATGCTTCTGTTAGATAAAATGTCATGACCGACAAGTAACGCGTATCTATATGGAGCAAAGAGCTGAACTAAGACTAAATTGACATTACTTCTCGCGTGTCTTATGAACACCGTGTGTGCATAAGCTTCAAAGACGTTCTTTTCACTTTTTTTTGGTAACATTCAACGGGTTAAGTAATCATTATTAGTAAGTACGTACTAACCATGGACTAATAAATAATTGAAGTGGACTAAGAATCTTGAAGCCTTAATAATACTATTATGAGTATTTATAGATTTGAAATATATTCAGTAATTTGCAAATTAAAGGATACAAGATAAGCAAATACAAGACAACACAACATTTTTCTAACTCTCGCTATATACTTCTGATTAAAGGCGTTGTGGGTTCCAAGATTGTTTAACTTCCCTATGGACTTCACCAGGGTCAAGCTCAGAGGTTTTAATAGTTTCCATTGCTGAACCTGGCTACCCAGCGTTATAGTGGTGGGAGTGCGGGTAGAATAAGTCCCAATGAAAAACCTACCACAGTTGTAGCTACGTTGGCAACTTGTCTTATAACTTTACGTCGTTGTATCGTATCTTTGCACCTATAATAAAATGTTAACTACGCATCCTTCAATACAAGTCCGGTACTGTGATTATAGGTCCGTATTAGTCAGAGGCGGAGGCCATTTTGCTTTTGATTAATATATCTTAGCACTTGAAATGAAAACTCAATCATGCACCTTTTAATCCTAGTCCATCCCTGTAATCCATAGGATCACATTACGCTCGCAGTTACGGACAGCGAAAATTAGCTTTTAATAATTATATCTCTACACTTAAAATAAAATCTTAATCACTCACCACATAATTCTAGTCAATCCCTGTGGTCCATCGGTCCGTATCATTTAGGAGCAGTGAAAGTTTGCTTTTTAAGTTCAAGATATTTATTTCTATAAAAGAATATTTATACATTTACTTATAAAATAGGTACAAAATATACTTAAAACTAGACAGCTTTATATGACTGCACGGATGGTGTAGTGGTTTAAATAGTTGCCTCACCACTGTCACTGCGGCGAGTGTTGCAGCGTCGATCCCTATACGGCACGAGACAAAAATTTGTGTGATCCACAAATATTTGTTCTGAGTCTACATGTTTTTTGTGTCTTTGTGTTTTTTTTATGTTTGTAAATTCCCCCGCGACACTGGAAATAACTCTAATGGGATTGTCTTTTTAAAAGTACAATTATATCTTTGCACCTTAAATAAAAACTTAATTATGCACCTCTTAATCGTAGTCCAGCCCTGTGGTCCATAGGTCCGTAGCGGTTGCGGACAGTGATATTTTACTTTTGCTAATGGATTTAATACTGAACCCGCGCCTCAAGACTGAACCGCTATCATTAGTTTTCATAAGCCTGTTACACCCACCGTTATTGCTTATGTTTTATTCACAGTGACTAGCGCATCTATGAATGAATTAGTTTTTGTCTGACTGTTGTTGTCTGTTATATTTTGCCACAATTGCAATGTTTATTTAGCGATAACCAGACATGCATTAACAATTTATGACGGAGTGGTAGCTGCAGATCGATTTATTGAAGTCAAGCAACGTGGCCACGGTTGATATGAGATGGTTGAACATTATTTATTTACAAAATTTTACTTATTCCCAAAAGGCAATTTCAAGATTAGATTTTAGTTGTACTTATAATCTATATTCTTTGTGTACTTTGTTTGAATGTTTGTTAAGTCGCCTGCGACACAGGAATTAATCCTAATATGGTTGCCTTATTAAAAATACAATTATATCTTTGCACCTTACAATAAAACTTAATTATGTACCCCTTAATCGTAGTCAAGCCCTGTGGTCCATCGGTCACTGAAAAATTATCCACAGTACGAAAGTAATCATTAAAAACTACCTCGAAGTCCTGTCTTATTTTACTTCCGAATTGAATCTTTCTCCAACTATCACATAAAATATTTTTTATTTCAAAAAAGGTTTGTAATAAAATTTACTACATGTAAAGCTTTATCAATGTTAATATATTCATAAGTGTTACCAGGATTTTCTGAGAAGGTCTAACATAGTTAGTGATTAGAGATATATTTTAACCAACCATTATAAAAAAGCAAATGTGTATTTACTTTGACCGTGCGGTAAATTTTAATTAAAATAATAAATTACAATCATAGATTTTTTATTTCAAGTTTCGTTTTATACTGAAAGTTTAGGATTTAGTGGCAGTTTTAGGCTTTGTAGTGCTCAAAAAGTACACATAAAACTTTAAAAGTCTTATTTACATTAAATATTTAATAGATAGCGACATCACCATCATATATTTCGCAGTGAATAATTAGAATCAAAATCCTGACTTTACAGATTTATAATATTAGATTTATTCAATCGCAATGCGGTAGAAGTGTGACTGCTGTGATGAGGTTTCGGGTTTGATTCCTAGGGTGGACAAACTGGACAATTTGATATTGAATTTTCCTGTTAAGAAATTCTCAATATCAGCACGGAGTCAGAAACAGTGCCCGGTAGATAGTTTCGACATTTTTTACGTGACTTCAAACCATAGCCGGTGAAATGCTGGCGTAATACACGTCTATCCCTTTGGGGATATAGCCGTGAGATGATGTATTTATGTAATATTAGGCTGAATTATGATTACCACCTACAAGTTTCTAAAATTACATTTATATTAGCTATGGCACAAGTCAAACATTTGTGTGCATGAACATGGATGTTTGTCTTGATCTGGGTGTTTTTATGTATAATATGTATGTATTTACAAAAAAAAGTATATATGTATGGTTATCCATTGTCTAGTACCCATAGTACAAGTTCTGCTTAGTTTGGGCTAGATGGTGTATGTGATGGAATATTATTATTATTATTGCGTCAAAGAGGCAATTAGAAATAAAATATATGGTGCATATTTTTTACATTTATTATATAGTAATATATAGTAATACGTAGAGACCCAATTCTACGTATTTTCTTTTTTTTCAACGATATTTATTCGTTAACGAATAGAATCTGAAGCAGTAAGTAAATAATATTGTTGTCAGTTTATTTGTTTATCAAATAGGACAAGTACGAAAACATTGCCTATAAGAATAGGTGTATGGTAGGAAAAGGTGAACGTAAGGTTTTATATCAAAATTCTATGTCTTTATGTAGACCATTGCTGTCTAGGACCCAAGGTTCTCTATGAAAATACCCCACGATACGCCATTTTTTGCGTCTTTACCCGCACAAACTCGCGGGCATAGCTAGTTATGATATAAAATTAAGTTATAAAATATAACAAAGCTCCTAGAGCTCTCAGTGGGTCATGGCTTATACGAAAATCAGAATTTATTAGACGCCACATTACCGGGAGGTACTTAAAAATGCTTTCAAGATGTCGTGTAGCCCGTCCGTATTCGGTAGACGATAGCTACCCTTCTAGGAAACTTTTAACATGGTATATAGTATAAATTATAAATAAAATTATCTAATGGATATATTTACATATAATTCAAATCATTCATATTGCTTACCGGTTTACGGTGTTAGACGTTCCGATCAGTTACTCGTCGTAGTCATAAACTGTGTTAGCTTATAACCATGGCCAGTAAACCTGGTCGCGTTAATTAAGGTTTAAGAACAACTTTATTTCTCATAAAGAATTGTATACATAATTCACTTACTGAGAAACAATGGTTAAAACTAAGATTAATATTTTTAGAGCGCACATGGGTACGTAAATAAAATAAAAACAAAGCGAGAAAAAATAATAACAACGATGTGGGTAAACAAATAACATTAACAGTATGACACTCGGTCCTAGCCAAGCACTACATGGATACATGAATTGATTTTTATAGATGTGGCATTTATGGCATAGTCTGTCATTATTAACAATTTTTGTAATATTTGCGTTTTATTATTATAAGACTATTTTATTTTTATTCTATTATTCTATTTATATGTTTTAAGTATATATGTGGTTTATGAACCATTTTAAATATTGGATTTATTTGTTTAGTTTAGTTAGAGGTACATACTTAATCTATGTATTCTATGTGTATTTTATATATGTGTTATTGTATAGATATAATATATAGATATATATATTTACTATTATTTGCCTGCTTATTTGCGTGTATTAATTGTATGAATTTTGAGTAGCTGTTTGAATCGGGGATAACTCTTTTCTTCTTTTATTTCTGATGGTAATTTATTGTATATTTTAATTCTAGGTGGGCGGGTCACTAAGTAACTAGCACGTCTTAAATTCATCTTTCGTATTTGTTGTTTTGTTACAAACTTTAAATTCGAATGGATTTCCTTATTTAATATTTTACGTATAAGAATACATGTGTAGTATATGTACGTTTGTTTTATATTCATTATTTTTGTTTCCTCGTATAACTTTTCAGTTGGTGTCCGAAAATTATAATTAAATAAAATTTTAATTAATCTATTCTGAACCCGTTGAATTGGATCTATATTAGACTTTGCTGCAGTACCCCAGATTTCAATTAGGTAGTCGATATGAGGCTTACCAGAGAATTATAAATGAAATATCGCACTTTTCGAGGGAGACAATTTGTTATATTGCGTAGTGTCCCAGTAAGGGAAGTTAGTTTAAGTTTAATTTTTTCTAGGTGTGGTTTCCAAGTTAAGTTACTATCTAAGATAAGTCCGAGATATTTTTCTTTTGGCTTTTGTTCAAGTAGTTGGCCACCTATTTTAAGTTCAAAATTATTATTTATTTTTTTATTTTTCAGATTAAGATCATTCTGAGCGTCAGCTATTATAGCTTCAATTGAGTGTCTAAAGTAAAAGAGACTTGTATCGTCTGCATAGAGGGAGATGTCTCCTTTGAGACCTAATTTACTGATATTATTAATATAGATAAGAAACATGAGGGGGCTCAGTATTGATCCCTGGGGCACACCAAAATTTAGGACACTGGGATTGCTTTTATATTCACCTATTTTTACTATTTGCTTACGATTCTCCATATATGATCCAAAAATTTTAAGTGCTTTGTCTGTAACTCCATTAATTTCTAGTTTTTGTAATAATATGTCATGACTGATGGTGTCAAAGGCTTTTCTGAGGTCAATAAATATACCTAAGACAATTTGTTTTTTATCAATATTATTTTTAATTTTGGTTACGAGATCAATTGTAGCAGCGAGAGTATTTGATTGAGGTCTAAATCCATACTGTTTAGGGTAAAAGAAGCTTTTTGATATTTAAGGAATGATTCTAATCGGCTATAAAGTATCTTCTCAAAAACTTTGGAAATCACCGGCAGAACCGATATGGGACGGTAATTGCACGGGTCATATTTACTTCCGGATTTATGAATTGGTACAACTTTTGCTACTTTTAAATCGTTAGGAAAAATATCTAAATATACAATAGTTAATGCAGGCTGTAAGTTCCGTAGCAATAATATGTTTTACGCTTTTAATAGTTTTTGTACTAATGCCATCAATGCCAGATGCAGTATTACAGTCCAAATGTTTAATTATGGTAATAACTTCCTTCGTGGTTGCTGGTTTCAGTAACTGTAATTCCATTTTATCAGTTTGACTACACTCTTCTACGAGTCGACTTCCTCCTCCTTTTGATTTTTCAGAACTCATATTTGCCAGGGTTGAGCCAATGGTCGAAAAGTATGAATTAAAACTTTCACATATTTCTTTTTGATCTGTAATAGTACCATCTTCGGTTTCGAGTTTGTCCAGTCTAGTTTTGTCACGTAGTTTGTTTTTCGACAGATCGTTTATTAGCTACCACATTTTTCCTGGTTTACTTGAATTTTCTTCAAATCTCTTTAAGTAGTAGTCTCTTTTTGCTTTTCTTATGTTGTGTGATACTCTATTCTTTATATGCTCATACTCTGCTTTTAATTTCGTGTCTGCTGCGTCTTTTTTATATTCTTGCCATAGTGTGTTCTTGTGATTTATCTCTTCTAATAGTTCTCTCTTTATCCAGTCTTGCCGTGGAGGATTCAGAAGTTTAACTTTTGTGATTCTCCACTCATTTAAACAAGTCTGTAATTTGTGTGCGAGTTTCTCATACTCTGGCTCATCATAATTTTTAGGACATTCATCTAGGCATCGATAAAGTTTATTGTAGTCCACTGCGCTGTACCTCTGTTTTATTATAGGTGGTGGTTGGTATTGCTTTATCTCCAAAAGTATCTGTTTGGGGTCAGACATTGAAGATTCCAAAGTAACAAAATGAAAATTATTTTCACTTAAATTACAAGAAACATGATCTAACATTGTCTTGGTTGAGGTTATTTCACGGGTACAGTGTTTTGGGCTTATTTTATTAAGAATTTTGTAGTTGTTTTCATTCAAAGTGGTCTTATAGTTACGCGTCGCTAAATCCGGGTTGACTAAGTCTAAGTTATAATCACCGAATACTATTGCTCGTTTCAATTTATGTAGTTGTTGCGAATATATCTCGAGAAAGTTGTCCATATTCATTTTATTGGGTTTATAGATAGCGCCAATATTAAGAGAGAATTTTTTCACGTATACCCAGAGATAATGATTATCATCCACGCACTGTTCTTCAACAAGGTGATGGCTGCGATTGTTGTGCACAAAGATTGACACTCCACCTCCCCTTTTATTTCGTCTATAATTATAGTAATGGGTGTAAGAGGGTATCTGGAGCATTTTTACCTCATCTTCACTCTTAATCCAAGTTTCCGATAGTATAATAATATGTATAGTTACTTGTAGTGGCGCAATAATACATCTAAGCTCATCAAATTTTTCCGGTTTAACGATACTACGAGCGTTGGCATAGAAGAATTTCAACGACTTTTTTGTAAAAACAATATCTGAATAATTATTAATTATTTGGTATGTTATTTTCTCTTTAGATGACGTTAGTTTTTTGGAATTTCTTTTGTTGTAGATGCAGTTTGCGTTTCTTTAGATGTGACTATTTTTGGTATGCCCTTGATATACTTGATGTTAAGACCAATTTCCCCTTCTGAGGTGCGTTGTTGAAGCTCTTCTTTTAAATTTTGAAGGTATTTCCGTTGGTATGGAGTTTAGTACGAGAATATTTTGATGTGTCCCGTATCTATCTTATTCCTATTACGTAGTATATTTTTTGCCGTGTCTCCAGACGAGAAACATACTTTTATTGCACGAGTTTGTCCCGGTTTATATTTTCCATGACGAAATATTCCAGTAGGCTGAGGGCAGTCATTAAGTATTAGCCCAGTTATTCGCAGTATTTCTGCCTTGTCGTAATCTTATCGACTAGTTGCAGTATTATTCTGGGATTCAGGTATTCCAACAACTATAACATTTTTGGCTCGGAAGTTTCGTTCTTCGATTTCGGTGAAAATTTCATTATGCGTGGTAATTGTTTGGACAGAAGATAACGGTGGCATGTTTTTTAAGTTATTGACATCGGCTTCAAGAACCTTCACTTTCTTTTCTGTATTTTCGGCCACAACAGTTAATTTTGAAAGTTGGACTTTAAAATTTTTATTTTCTAAGATAATGTTTTGCATGGTACAGCTAATATTACTGACTTCAACTTTTATCGCAGCTACATCCAGAAAAAGCTTATTTATACTTTCAGTTTGCTCGTTCTTAGAGGATTTTAATAATTCCATCATCTCAGACATTTGCTTTTTTATTTCAGCAATATCAGACTTAAGCGCTTCGTTATCATCAGGTAGCTTTCGTTTATTACGAAGATTGATCTGTGGTTTAGTGTCTATATGTGCTTCAAATAAATTCGGATAAGATCCGCTGCGTCCCGCATCTATGCCACCTCCAGGCGGTGAGCGTGGTATGCTCATTGTAGATCTATGTAATAAGTTACTAATTCCCATTATGAATTAAATATATACCATGCCATGAAAAAGTTTGAAAGTTATTATAAAATAATGAATAATATAAAATATTATTCAATAATATCGTAATGGCAGTATCCGTTGGTTTATCGTAGCTGTAGACCAGCGGCAGACTGAAGTCCTGCGATTGCTAAGTTGTTCCCTGGTTCGAATTCCACGCATTGCACTATTGATCTGAACCTACTTCTAACACAACTCTAATTAGCTTAGCTAGAAGGGTTAGCAAAAATATTATTTTTTATTTTAATTTGTGATCCAAAATACTAGTATTTTTTTTGAAAGAGTATCTTCGTGTAAAGTTTACCTACCATCAGTATATATATTTTATAATGTTTGTGACTAGCTATGACTAACTCGTTGGTCGACCATTCACAAGGACTCGGCTTCGATTCTCGCGTCCTCGTGATCCTCCTTCAACACACTCGATAATACTTTACCTTTCAGGTGAAGTGCTATTGAGGTTTTCTTGTTAGGATTCTAATTCATTGCAAGTGTTGGGCAGCAAGTAGTATCGCCTTATTTTATTTACTACCATATTAACCATTCACAAGCCTTATGTTTTAAATTTGACGTAGGTACTATAACCATAAATAGGTATACTGATGGCCAAGATTAGACGGCAGTTAACCATTTAAAAGGAAAAGTCTTCAAAAATTACTTGCCATTAAAGATAAGATCAGCAGTTTAAAACGAACGATTCATCAAAAGTTTATCTATATTATAAGTTGGGGCTTCAACGATAAGGCGCGACGATTGCGAGACGGTTGTACGACGCTTGTTTGCGAATCGCGGTATTACCATACCGAGGCATCCCCAGCCCTTTTAGTGCTTACAATAAAACAATTACAGCCGTCTTCAACACCAAGATTAAGCAAGCGCAGAACAAATAATTCATGTTTGTTTTATGCCTACGCTGATATTTGATTTTCGAATTACAAGATGTTCTAATGAGTTCCATGATTGTATGTGTGCGTATGTAAATTTGAAATTTTGAACGTCTATGTCTATAATTTATTCAGTTTGTAATTGGAGAATGAAGCAAAAATAAGTACGTGTTAGTGTGTGGATTTCATTAAGATGTGAATAAATTATGGCCGTGGGTGGGTAAAAGGTAAAATTAGTGAGGTCCAATAAGTTTGCTTTTGAAGGCATCAAGTTATGAATTAATTACTAATGTGACGGTTTTGTTATGATGCTGAGTAATGAGTAATGAAATATAGAAAGTACATATATTAAAAGCGCTTTGTTACGCGGTGCTATTGATGTCCGAGGATCCATAACGAAAGTTTAATAAATATATGAGATAATGATATCGCAAGTGGCTAGTTGCTTGTTAAGAAAAAAATATTTAATAATATAATCATAAAAATGCGATTTAACCAAATCTATTAGACAAAAGTCTTTTATCATTATGAATTGTTACAACCTATGGTGCCAATACACGCTCAAGGTAGATCTAGTCCTCTAATTAAAAGCCGCGCAACAAGCTATGGAATGATGTACACTTGAAGTTTCTTTGAAGATCAATTCAGAAATAACGTTTTATATCAAAGAACTGAAGTTACCGTCACAGCTCGCAGAATAAATAAGCTAAAGTAGCAATGGATAAGGCATATCTGCCGATGGTCATTGCAGCAAATGAGTAGATACCTTGAATTAGTAAAGGTAAGGTAAGGTAGGACGCTCGGCCAGAAGGATTGATGTCCTGAAAAAGGTTGCAGACGTGCGGTCATCATGGTGTAAAATAGGTAAGGCTGTCCAATACTGGACTGCAATAGGCTGAACTTGATTGGATTGCCGTATAATATGGAACTAGAATTAAAAAAGAAAGAGTATAATAATATCATGTAGAATCTTAAGGAGTGCATTATATGTTTAATATTTAAGAATCAAACGAACTTACCTTGTGAAGTTTGATATCTAATTATACGAGTGTCTTGACCGAAGATGATTACAGTTTAAGCTTCCTTTTCCCCATTTTTGACGAGGTTAAAATAATTCCGCAGAAAAAGTAAATTTACGTGTGACTTCTGACATTACAAAATCACGTAATGGCGTTCGTGAGTGCGCAGTACAATGGCGGTGTGTTGCCACCTGGCGGGTGAAATGAGTCAACAAACATATAATCTTAATATCTTTAAATTAAGAATTTAAAGCATTTTTTATAGCTTTAAAAGTGTGATATGAACAGCACCATCTCGCGTGCTGCTGCATGTAAACTGTAATCATCTTCGGGAGAGATACGAAGTATAATTTAAACCATATCGTATCTAGGATGTCAAAGTTATTTTATTGTAAATTTGCGATATCTTCATATTTCCACTCTTGAACTTGAACCTTAAACATACATTATAACCTAAATCCATATCTGTGTGTTTACTCTAAGTGTCCCACGCTTGTTGCTATTTGCTTTTCTCGCGACGCATATTAATGGCATCCTTATTTTAAATCCCGCCTGGATGGAGCGCGGTTAAGTCGAATCCCGGATAAATTACTTAGCGGTATAACCGGGTGTAACTAGGTATACCCGGTATAACCGGGATAACGCGGGCCACGCGACGAATCGCTAATGAGCTTACGTTGTGAATTTTGAACCTTTTTGAGTGATGGGTTTGGTTTGAAGATAATTATATGTTTGAATTCTGATGATTACAGTTTAGGATGTTAATTATAACTCACCATTGTTAACGTCTATAGATTTATAAGATACTTGTCGTTGTATGCAGTTTATCTCGTATGGTGTAACATTATAGTCTATATTAATAAAAGATAGTGTAGTATTAGTGAAGTAAGATTTAGAATCGATTCAGTAATTTAAGAGATTACTCCCCACATATGAAAAAAAATATTATGTCTTTATTATAAATAATTGATAAGATTCTGCGTCTTACACCGCAAGATAGAGAAGAAATAGAAGGCTTTCTTTTAATTTATTTTTCGTATTTGTCATTTTATCCTCGCCATCCATCAATTATGTTTGCACTTTGCTATTCAGCCATTGGGTATTCGCATCTAGTTATTGGATATCTTGGGATGAAATTTATTACTAAAGATTGATCACAGTTTACAATAAACATTAGAATTTAGCTGTAAATTCATCAATGAGCTAATATTGACCGAATACATTAAATTTTAACTGTATATACGTATTGGTGCACATAACTTTTGTTGTATAAAATAATAATAATAATGTACCATAGTGGCTAAGTGTATACGGCTGGGGCTCATCAAGGCCCAAGTTGGAATCCTGTGTCGTGCCAGTTGGGTTTTCATTCAGAAATTCGTAGTATCAATTCGGAGACTGGTAAAGAGCTCGGTTAATTGTAAAAATCCTCCAAAAGGAGCTTATTGCTTGGGACTTTCTCGGTTGCGCAGCAGTAGTGTACGCGACTGCTGGGCTGCTGCGATGATGAGGATGAGATTTCGGGTTCAAATCTCGGGTCGAGTCAACAAAGAAAAAGTTATTGGGTTTTCTGACAAGAAATTCTCAGTGGCAGCCTGGTATTAGGTAATTGGCGGTGTTACAAAACCCTAGTATCTCGGAAAGGAACTTACCAGTCTCTGTTAAGATTGGCCGCCGTGGCTGAAATTTAGTCTGATGGACCTTCTACGTTAGAACTAAAAGCATAAATGGCGGAGTTCCGATGTATCAAATCTTTGCATGCTGCTTTAAAGATGTAGAGGCCTGAGACTCTGTACATAAGCAATACATCAAAACCATTATACTAATATTATAAATATGAGAGTCTGTGACAATATTTTGATGTTGTTTACCGTTTAACGAAATTGGATGAAACTTGGCCAAATATATATATGGTCCTGAATTAGAACATTTTATACCGCCATGTGTTCTTGTCGCATTCACGCGGGCAAAGCCGTGGACAGAAACTAGTTGCTTAATATTTTGGAACAGATTTTTATTTAGTCCTGTTTTATCCGACTACAAAAAAGAAGTCAGTTCGTATTTCGATCCGTATGTTGTTACTTTAATTTGGACTAAGTAGTTAATAAAATCTATACTATACTAAATCTATACTATACTAATATTATAAAGCTGAAGAGTTTGTTTGTTTGGTTGAACGCGCTAATCTCAGGAACTACTAGTTCGAATTGAAAAATTATTTTAGTGTTGGATAGCCTATTTATCAAGGAAGGTTATAACATCACGCTACAACTCACGGGAGTGGCGCAGTAATCATAAAATCGGGTGAAACTGCGGGCACAGCTAGTAGTCAATAATTCAATTCAATTTAATAACTTGAAACCGACTGCACATTGGTACGATTCTATTGATAGCTTAATTAAGCGTAAAATAAAATTTAAATATTTAGATATTCAGTGTTTTTGAAGTTGTGTTCTATTTTTTGGTAAAACGTTTTTATTTTATAAACGGAACTGTTTATGGAACTACTGTTGAGTACTATAACTTTACTAACTAGTTACGTCACAAGTTAGCAACTTCTTAGTCTAGTAGTCTTTGTATAATTACAAATATTAAAACTTTGAATCTTTTTAATTGTTCTTATAATTTTACTTTCCTTTTCAGTATTTACATAGAGTTCTTTATATAAATAGGCACTACACGGTATGTTGCAGCAATTAAAAGGTTATTTTGTTCCAATCCATATTAGTGTAAGTGTGTAATTACATTGTACCTTAATTTTTTTTAGAGGTTAGCAATTTTAGAAAAAAAAAATTATATATACTTAATCATTCGTGTTTAGCACACACGCGTATGTGTGCACACACACCCACACATAAACACACATGTACGCACGCCTACACGCACGCAAGCACGCACGCACACACACACATACACAGACACACACGCTCGCACAATTAAAACTTGTAGTATCAACACATTTATGAGGTACTATTTGAAAGCAGACTGCCCGCATAATGATACTTTACAAAACTGCAAACATAATCGTAAAGTACCGTATTCTCCGAACTGTAGCAATACAATTTGTATAAAAATCATATAATCCCAGTTGTGTCCTAACGACCTCAGAAAAACTGAGCGGTACAGCTATTGTAAGACAATCGGTTGAAACATGAACACTTGGTTTCTTCAGGTGCGAGCGATACATCGCGTAGATTAAAAACGAAACGATCGTGGATCGTGACCAAACAGCGCATTGTCACATAATGTGTTGTATAAACACAGGGCTGGCACTGATACAAATAATGCAGTACCTACAAGGGAAATATTTAGTCAAAAAAGCCAGCTTGACTGTGATCTTGTTAGACGGCCTCGATGGCGCAGTGGTTAGTGTAACTGACTGCCACGCCTGAGGTCACGGGTTCGATTCCCGCACAAGTCAAACATTTGTGTGCATGAACATGGATGTTTGTCTTGGTCTGGGTGTTTCTATGTATAATATGTATGTATTTACAAAAAAAAAAGTATATATGTATGTTTATCCATTGTCTAGTACCCATAATACAAGCTCTGCTTAGTTTGGGCTAGACGGTGTTGTGCGTATGTGATATAATATTATTATCTTCCTAAATTTATCTCGATCTTATAAGAAAAGCTTCTGATTATACCTACTACACACTGTAACAATATAGTATATATTCAAGGTTATGGTTTCCACAAAACGCTTATACATCCATCAAGGGGAAGACAAAAATGCCTGCATTTTCATATAATTGAACACCTAATAAACAGTGAGACTACTTTCATCTATCGAGCACAGTTCCAGTATCCGTGTTGTTGCTAAAAATATCTCATCAGAGAAATCAAGGCAATTTTGTCCAATTCAGGAATAGAATCTCAAACCTCTTGATCGCCCTCAAATATTAAGGCAAATTTAGCATAGACCAACAAGACAGTTATTTATGTGTATATAGGTAAATAAACTGTAATCGCTCCTTTTAATCTATGTACCTCCTAAGGCCCCTAGTCGTGGATTGATTCACTTAACAAGAGGGATAGATATCTTAACGTGCTTACCGAGACACTGAAAAGTGTATCGACTGTGAAGAAGCCCTTGCTCCCCTCATAATATCCAGATTATCACAAGCTTTAACCGACATCAAAGCAGATAAATTGGCGAGAAAACCTGTTGGAAATAAATTTACTTTTATATTAACGCAGATCAAGTGTAATCTCGCCAAATTATACCCGCAATTTATACCTATAAAGAGAAAATACCTGTTTAATTTTTTGCTAATATTATATTGTATAATTGTAATAACTGTGTTATTTAATTACAGCAAGATGATTTGTTTTCATACGTTTGTTTAAATTAGCATTTAGATCTAAATCTAAATGCTTATTTAAATATATATTAAATATATATATACTAGCTTCTGCCCGCGACTTCGTCCGCGTGGAATAGTTACTTTGGGCTAACGCTAACTTTAACCCGCGACTTCGTTATCATTATTTTGTTGCGATGTTATTTTAAACCTGCGATATCTCCTTAGATATTCATTAAAATCGAATGATGTAAAGGGCAATTTTGTTTTAAATTAAATACTTGTGATGAATAACGTATTTATTTGGATAAGGATTAATATCATGTTTATAAAAACACCTTCGCAAATAATGCATTATTTTAGAACAAATTTGGTTTGCATAAAAAAGGTTATAGTGAGCCAACCTTAAAAGATAGACATATATGGTATCGCGGCCTTTTTTTTTAAACTTTTAAAGAGAAACAATTCTGCCATACATGATTTTTGCGAAACTTTTACGCAGCGCACGCAGCGGAAGCTCTCAAAAGGAAAAAAACCCTCCGATTTTGAAACATTCTTCATTCGTGCTCCGCTCCTATTGATCTTAGCGTGATGATATATAGCCTATAGCCTTCCTCGATAAATGGGCTATCTAACTCTGAAAGAATTTTTAAATTCAGTAGCTCCTGAAATTAGCGCCTTCAAGCAAACAAACAAACAAACTCTTCATAATATTAGTATAGATTTATGTGGATAAATTGTGTTTTTGATGTATTTTATAGGTGGTTTATTGTAGCCAGTAGTCAGAATAAAGATAAATTTTGTAGATTATAGGAATATTTGAAGTCGAATTTACATTGCATAGCGCATTGTTGTTTATTTTCCGATACGAAGAATATTATAAATTTACATAATAGTAATATCAGGCCTGCATATATACTGTACTACTAGGTCCGGGCCTCTTCTTAGTGTGAGAAGGTTCAAGGCAATAGATCTTCACGCTGGCCAAGTGTCGTTGGCAGACTTCACGTTTATAGGAGAACATTAAAAAGAACTTTCAGACATGCAGTTTCTTCACGATGTTTTCCTTCATCGTTAAAGCGAGCGATAACTAACTATTTAAAAAGCAAATGGCTTGGAATAATCCGAGAGAGAGAGAGAGAAAGATAAATTTTCAAAGGCCTACTTTTAACTTTTTAGAGAGGCATAGTGGGATGCCTATTCAATTCTACAAAGTCCCAATGGATGTACTATATATGTACACTCTTTAGAACATGGAGGTCAAATGACCTTGTGTATTGATTACAGCCTGGTGCACGACCTGATTGATGGTTTTATGATACATTTTAGCTCGCATAGTTTACTTTCTTATCTATCTGGTCAGTACGTATGTACATTGTATGCATCGCACATTGATCCTTGATACGGGTATTGAAAAATCGATGTACAATTGATTGATTTAAACGACAATCGATTATGCAATCGCTTCGAATTTAATTACAAACCGATATTCTAAAACGAATCGTTGTACAAAAAACTCGCTATGTCATTTCATAGTCATAGGCGACAAGAGCCTAAAAAATACAAGCTTGACTGCCATATACGTGGCGTTACTAACAAAATTTTATATACGCTAGTGTTTCACAAAATATAGAGAACATTTTTTCTTTATATTCAAATTTGTTGGATACGTTGAAAACAATTTTTTTTTTAATTTTCAATAAAAGCGTTGAAGCAATTTTGTTCTAAAAAGTCAACGATATACATACATAGGTAATTTATGTTTTATAGTGTTTGTACATGACGTTAGTTGGAGCAGACTACATGGGCAAGGTACTTGCGTCGGCAACAAGGCTACATAAAAAATAATAGTTTATTATCGTTTTCTTACATGCTATTTTATAATCAGTAGTTACTCGTCTGCTTGTCAGGGGTCCTTTAAAGTAAACATTACCTGTGTTAAAAGACTTCACATTTTAGTATAATTACAAAAGCTCCACACTAAGTTTGTATTAATTTAAACAAATAGTCATATTTGTAAATGTTTATGTGCGTGTGTGTGTGTGTTAGTGAATGTCATGACATGCCATGCGCGAGTGAATCATTCAGGTAACGCGCCTCAACTAGTTGTTTACTCTCACCCGTGTTGTGTAAAAGAGCCATTAAGTGAAGTACTGGTGAAAACTGCGTTAAAGCTTTAGTAAATATACTCTAAAGCTTTAGTATATAACTCGTGATTGCGTTGTACTACATTGTTCATTGTTTATTTAGATTCGCTCATGGTAAACATTGTTATTCAAGCGTGTCTCTTAATAAATTAAAACGTACGTGCGATTGCAATGCTGCATTCGATTACCTTTAAAATCTCAATGCGCTCCTAGTTTTATTTCTTATTGGTTCTGTTTTTCCATGGAGTTAAGTTTTCCCTTGTTTGCTAATAGCAATTGCCGCTTCATAAATTAATTATTTAAAGCTAGTGACCTTACAAAATTTACAACAACGGGCATTAAAACCACTTAGACTCGATGCAATTATTTTAAGATCATACTATATTTATCGTCCATCAATATCAAAGAAACAACTGTTGTAACATTTTTTGGGGCACCGACAATGGTTTCTCGGTGCCCCAAAAGTTGTTACAAAGTGTTGATCACTGAAACGACTGCGTCATCCATAGAGGTTAATAGTCTATTTTATAATATTATATTATATAGTAAGTATTATTATATTACATAGTAATTATTAAATTATTATTATGTAATATAGTAATAGTAGCTTTTCAGTTGGGCTAGCAACAAACTTAATAAAAATTATTATTTATTTTAAACGATGTAGATGATCTAATGCTGTTAACCATTAATTTGAGATATATGTTCTTGTGATGGGTATTTTAGCATATGTACAAATATCGCTATTAAGCAAGGCTCGTTATTACACCAAACAACCCCTTCCCCTATTTTATTAACCCTACAAATGACAACATATCTGGGTACATTATCATTAAAACATCTTAACCCCTCGCTGTATCAAAGGTTAACGTTCTCAAAGGGTTAGTTTCTTCCCAGGAGTGCAAGTGAAAACTTATAGCATGACATATTAGTTGTAGCAGCCCTGCGTTTCCTGGATATTAGCCTCCGAATGTCGCGGCGATATTACTCCCCCGTTGACTATTGACACTCAGTGGGGTCGCACTTCCAAAATTAGGACATATTCACATCAGGTACAACCAAGTTGGCAATAACTTTACGACTAAAATAGTCTGGGCGACTGGTGTGGTGACGGTGGTGGTGGTGATGGATTAGGAATGTGGTCACCAAGCCAATCTATATCGCATGGAACTTTACTAATAATAACGTCTCGTGTGGAGATACAAATGATTACAGGTTGCCTGATCCCAAGTTCAAAGTACTAGTTAGCTAAAATTTTATGAAATTTTCAGTAAATTTTAATTACAGTTATAAATTTAAGATATATTGTAATAAAGATGGCAGATCTTTTGCATATATTCTTACCTATGATAAAACTAGCATTTGCCTGCGGCCTCGCTCGCTTTTCTTTGCTGTAACCCTGTAACGTGTATACGAAATTTCATGATGACCGGCCGTGTAGTTAAGGCGTGAAAGCGTAACAACCAAACAATCAAATGAACTCACTCATTCGTATTTATAATATTAGTTAAGATATCAGTCGAGCTTAAGCGCTCCCTCTAACTGACTGTCCAATAGCATTTTAAGAGGAAATAATATATGACAAATAGTTTGTTTTTAACTACCAGTTGAATATGAATACAGCCTTACCGTGTGTTGTATGAGAATACTTTGTTCAAAGACACTAAAATTGAATTTGATAATACTAAGGACAAACATATTGAAGTAAAAAGTTTTGTTCCAGTTGTTTCGTTATTGTCCCATTGAGGTTAAGGTCTGGCCGATATGAGCTGTGAAGGGAATGGTTATGAAGTGTTTGTCTGAACAAGTGACTTTTAAACTTAAGAAGGTGAGGGCTGACTAGAATAGAAATAAGGATTTGTCAACCTTTATTTTGCTACAGCGACATGCCTCATTCTTCGAATGGGTAAGCAGAGGTATTATAGCCACATTACGCCAACTATGACTTTAGGTCCTACGTAGGTTATAGGAATTGAGATTATTAGCGTCTACCGAGTGAAATGCCAAACTCTTATTACAATACGAATAGTAGTAGTATCTCCGATAATATGTAGGTTGCAATTTAGTGGTTGGGAGTTGAGTTCTTGAGAGACTATGGATCGTTCAGAGATCCTAATAGTACAATTATATCACCAGTGCGAACAGTGGGTTGTATCGTTGCGCTCATAAAGCAGTGTCTCTCTAGTTTTATTTGGTTGTACGAATTAAAGGTCGCAAGTTTCTGTATGCTACAATTGCCGCTTACTATTAGTAGCCGTGTAATTATTTGACATTTTATTTGTATAAAACCTTTTTTATAAATTATAAGGTGTTTCAAGTCAACTTAAATGAGACTTTTACTAGTAAGGCTAATAATATTTTTGAATTATATGATAGATAATTAAATAAAATTCAAATTCATTTTAATTCGAGCGTGTCGCATGTTCAACACGGCATGCCAGAGTGTTGATATAGACTTGTTTACTTATAGTAATATCCAAGTCAAAAAAATGTTGTGTAACTCATTCTTTGTCTAAAAACCAGATGTGTGTCTATTTTTTGCTATTATCTTGTTATTTAAATGTCTTCTTCTATTATTTACACTTTATTCTACCTAGCCTAAAGGCTCAATTTACACAGAGTTGGTAGCGCCTAGCCTAGACCGTCAAGCAGTGACGCAAGGAGCGATGGATCGCGAGTGGTCGCTAGACTGCCCGTCTTAGCGTGAATAGGTTACTTATGAAAATAAAGTCCAAAAGCTGAATTTATTTGCCACTGAAGTAGCTTATTGCTTTGTTGCCAGCCGCTGTCATTTTGGTGTAAATTGAGCCACAGATAGACCATGTCTTGAAAGAACAAATATAACGCCTTTTATACCAATATGCTTTACCATGCGATCTGCGCGTGCAAACCCGCAAGCAGTATCTCTCTCCCCTCCGGACCTTGAGGCGTTCAGACGTATTTGCACTAACAGTTATAATAAATTATTTATAAATTTTAAATAAAAGTTACATATAAAATCAGTTTAAAAAAATAGGAGCGCATAAACTACCAGGAGATCTACACTTATTCACGCTACTACGCATCGCAGTGATCATTACCAGCTCACTAGCTGTCAGCCAAAGTCGACGCCCACTACTGCTGCCGCCTACAAGAAGGGGTGGCGACGTTCCCTCGCCAATCGCAGCGCGCACGCACACGATACAACAGCGGCCGCTACAACCTCAAGGACAAGTGGGAGGTACGTTGATAGCAACTTCTTATCGCGCTAGTGTGCTGGTAGCGGCGTACTCTCCGACGCGACGTTTAGTTAGTGCGCTGACGGCGTGTTTGTAAACAACATGTCGTTGAAATGCACACCACCTAAAATCCAGTCGCCGTCGCAACTTGACATTGATGATTCAGAACCGAACAGTGCTTCAACGGAATGTGATACTGATACGTCCAAGCTTAACGTAACAAGACGCCAGAAGCGTAAGTAAGAGGGAAGATGATATCAGCGTCTTCAAACAGGAATTTATGCAAATGTTTAATGATTTTAAGTATGAACAAAATAAAAAATTTACTTGTTTGCAAGAAAGCATTGCCTCAATAGCTAAACAAAACGAAGGCATTCGTGATACTGTGGACTTTATATCGTCAAAATATGATGAAATACTAAAAAGGATGAATGAACTTGAGCATGAGAGAAAACTCAACTATAGCTATATTACCAACTTAGAATATAAAGTGGAAACGCTAGAGCGTCAGCTGAAAACGGCAAGTGTAGAAGTAAGAAACGTCTCCCAGAAGCTGAAAGAAACTAAGGAGGACCTATCAGCACTTATCGTAAACTCCGGAAAAGCTCTAAATATTCCACTTCTTAAGTCTGATATCCGAGATGTTTTTCGCATAAATAAAAAATCTGAATCAAACAAGCCTATAATTGTAGCATTTTGTAGCGTTTTAGTGAAGGAGAATCTGTCAAAAGCGTTGAAAAAGCACAACGTAATCAACAAGGAAAATAAATTCAATACCACCCACATGAAAATAGAAGGAACCAAGCAACCAGTCTATTTCTCTGAAAATTTGACATTTAAAGCAAAAAAACTGTTTTACCTAGCTAGAGATTATGCAAAAATAAATAATTATAATTTTTGCTGGTCAACCAACGGCAAAGTTTTCTTACGTAAACAAAAAGGCCAACCGCATGTAATTATCAACTCCGAAGCAGACTTAGCCAAACTCAAAACGCAAATGTGACTAGCTTTAATAGTTGCGAATCTCTTTTATGCACGCCAGATATTAAACAAATTATTGCTGACTAATTCCAAACTTTTTATCTTATGTAACCCTTACTTTTTTATATTTCTAGTTTGTAATTCAATTGTTTATCGTTTTTATACATACAGTTACAGGAACAAAGTTACTCTTTCAGATATTTACACTATCATATACAAAGTATTTCGCAAACCACACAATAACAGCTCAAAATATAACCTGCCTGTCAAATTGCCTAACATACCTGTTGTTAACGAGTTAACGTTGATTTTTATCATTGCGCTAACTGTGAGTTAAGAAAAATAAAAACACGGGTTCACTTGCAAGATCTGTATTGCGACTGGCTAAATAACTAATTGTACACTCTTTATAAGCAGATGTAAAAAATGACGTAAACATCCCGCCCACCGAAGGGCGAAGTCCTTGACTAAATATAAAAAATTGTCTGTGATTGACTTGTAACAACATTTTAAACAAAAGAGAAAAAAAAACAAAATATTATAAAATTAATATAAGTTCTAGCACAAAAAAACAAATACAGATACCTACTAGAATTGTAATTAGCCAGCAAAGTCAATAGGAAAGAGTCTAAATGAAATATCTTAGTGTAAATTTACAAAGTTATTGAAGTAACTAAAAGATTTTATATAAAACTATCATTATCTGATCTGTGTCTATTGATAACGGACAAATTCTTGACAGTGATCTTTTAACAATACCACTACGACATTTAATGCTGTACACTCTAGTTAGATTGTCTTCTCCAGGATGTTTAGCTACGATACGGCCAATAGCCCATTTGCCCGGCGGCATTTGGTCTTCTTTCAGAAGCACAATGTCACCAATTTCATATTCTTTCTGCTTCTTCACCCATTTAGTACGAGTCTGAAGGCGAGTTAAATACTCGTTCTGCCATTTATGCCAAAAACTTGCCACTAGACGTTGCGTATGCTGCCATCGTGATAATTTGCTTAGGCTGACATCTTGGAGGTTTGGATTAGGTATAGAAATGGATGTGTCCAGGTGTCAAAATTTCCAGTTCCGTGTCTGATGTGTCTATAGGGACCAATGGGCGAGAATTAAGGCAAGCCTCAATCTGGCAAAGTATGGTGGTGGTTTCTTCAAACGTCAGATGAGTGTTCAATATCCTTTTTAGGTGAAATTTTGTCGATTTCACGGCCGCCTCCCATAATCCCCCAAAATTTGGGCTAAAAGGAGGGATGAACTTCCATTGCGTGCCATCTGCTGCCTGTATCTCTACTAAGTGACCAGATAATTCGAGTTTGGCTTCTTTCCATGCTTCTTGTAAGTCCTTGTTTGCGCCAACGAAGTTTCGGCCATTGTCACTCCAAATCTGTACACAGCGTCCCCGTCGTGACACAAATCTGTTGAATGCTCCAATAAAGGCTTCTGAAGTAAGATCGCCGACCAACTCTAGATGTATGGCCTTTGTGGACATACAAATGAACACAGCGATGTATGCTTTATTGGTTTTAGCTCCTCTGCCCTTTGACATCAAGATTTGCAAAGGGCCGGCAAAATCAATTCTGCTACAAATAAATGCTCTGGATGGCGTGGTGCGTGACTTGGGAAGGTCTCCCATGAGCTGGGTTTTCGCCATGGATTTATATCGAGCACATATGATGCATCTATGGATGTGCCTTTTTATCAAGTTCTTCACCCGTATGATCCAATACGTAGACAATGTAAGAAAGCATTAGTTGGATACCGCCGTGCAATGTTTTTTGATGAGCTTCGGCAACGATGAGACGTGCGAAATGACATCGAGTACCAAGTATAATCGGATGCTTCTGGTCGTTGCTCAAATCAGCATTTCTCAATCTACCGCCCACCCTGATCAATCGGTTTTGATCTAAGTATGGATTGATATACCTTAAACTGCTTTCTCTTGCTACATTTCTTTGCTTTTGTAATGCTTCTATCTCTTTACTGAACTCTTCTTCGAATTTAAAAATCTTAAACTGTAGACAAATGTTTTTAAAAATTTTTGTAATGTATCGAATTCTTCGTTTATTAATTTTGGTTTATTCTCTTCTAATTGTACATTTACTTTTATTTTCTTCATCTCTAAGTCTGTTGTAGGAATGTTCGGTTTTGAAAAATTTACATTTTTGTCCTTAAGCCATTCTGGCCCTGCCCACCATAATTTGTTATATATGAGGCTATCTAAATTCATTCTTCTTGACCCGATGTCAGCTGGATTTTCTTTTGATTTGACATGGAACCATTGAGTGACGGAAACGTTGTCCAAAATTTCGACAACTCTATTGCTTACAAATATTTGCCATCTGTTCGGGTCACCCATCAGCCATGACAAAACGATCGTTGAGTCTGTCCATGCAAAGGTTTGACTTTCTTTCAATCTCATAGCCTCTCTGACTTGCTTTAACAGCTTAGCCAAAAGCACAGCACCGGTTAACTCCAAGCGTGGCAGAGATATAGGCTAAGGGGAACCAATTTAGTTCTAGATGCAATAATGCCTGTCTTGATATGCCCTGTCTGGATTTTAACTCTGTAATAAACAACAGCACAATATCCTTTATTTGACGCATCACAGTATCCGTGTAAGGTTATTTTACTTGTGTCTTGATTTGTATATATCCATCTTTCAATTTGTATTTTATTCATGTTTCCAAAACTCTCACGTAATTTTAACCATTCTTCTTCTTCTTTTTGTTCTACTATTTCATCCCAATCAAGTCTCTGTTTCCAAATATTCTGTATTAACATCTTTGCTATAATAATTGCCGGTGATATCCAGCCTAGTGGATCAAAAAGGCTTTGAATGTTGGTTTTAGAGGTAATTTCGTGTGATATCGAAATGAGTCTGTTGTCATATTCCAAGTTAATCCTAGAGTTTTAATTGTGCTCTCATTGGTAATTCCTTTCTCAACGCTGCTGCTTCTAAATGATTGTGGAATTTGATCAAGAAACTCTTTACTATTTGATACCCATTTTTGTAGCACAAATCCACCTTTCTCTAGCAGTTGTCGAAGCTGTAAACTGCCTTCTATAGCACCCTCTAGCGTGAAATCGCCGTTTAGGCAATCGTCAACATAGAAATCTTCTTTAAGAATTTCAGCTCCGATTGGAAATGTGTCATGTTTATCTTGTGATAATTGTTTTAAGGTTTTGATGGCTAAATATGGCGCGGAGGCCGTACCAAATGTAACACGTACCATTCTATAGTCTTCAACTTCGTCGGTAAAATGTTTCCTCCACAGTATTCTTTGACAGTCAGCGTCTTCTTTCTTAACCAGTACCATGCGATACATTTTTTGAATGTCGGATGTGTAGCATATTTCTCGCATATGCCATCTCATGATTAGGTTTCTTAAATCTTGCTGTAGCTGAGGTCCCACGTACAACAAATCATTGAGTGAGGTGTTGTTCGACCCCTTGCACGACGCGTCGAACACAATTCTGACTTTAGTTGTTTCACTATCTCGAACTAGAGCATGATGTGGCAAATATATTGTGAAATGATCTATTTCTTTTTTAGGTACCTTTTCTATATGGTTTAATTGTATGTATTCTTCCATGACTTTCGTGTATTCTTCTTTCAATTTCGGATTTTTCTCTAATTTTCGTTCTATTTGTTGTAATCTCTTCAATGCTATGTCTCTTGTCTGTTCTACTTCATGTGGTGATCGTTTGAATGGTAATTTCACGACATATCTTCCTTCGGTTGTTCTAGAATACTCTTTCTTGTAAATATCTTCACAAGTTTGTTCATCGGAAGTAAATTTTCTGCGTTTTGTGTTGTCGTCTATAGCCCAAAGATTTTTGAGCAGGTGATCCATATCAATACCTGATGATGCATAGCGACAAGGTGAGTGTTTGTTGATGAAGGCTTATTTATATTTCCGAAGAGTATCCAGCCAAGGTTGGTTGCTTGTACTATAGGTGAACCTTGTGGACCTTTGACTAGGTTGTTCTTCACAATCTCGGTGTATACATCAATGCCAAGCAACAAGTCAATTCTACTTGACACGAAGTATTGTGGGTCAGCCAGAGTTAGGCCATCTAAGTGTGTCCAATCTGTCTTCGGTTGTATAGTAGTGCAGGGCAATGCGGATGTGATCGACTTCAGTACATATGCTTTCACTTGTAGATTAAACTCTTCATCGTGTTTTGATAGAAGATTGAACTGGACTGCATAACGTACTGCATTGGTTGTGGAACCTACTCCAATAACTGAACCTCGAATTGGGAATTTTTTGAGCTTAATAAGTTGAGCTGCATTTTCACTTATAAAAGAAGCCTGAGATCCAGGGTCAATCAGGGCTCTTAGTAAAGTCTCTCGGCCACTCTCACTCTTGACCGGTACTAATGCTGTTGCTAGCAATGCGTTCTTCTGCTTTTGTGCAAAATTCGTTACTATTGACTCATCCTGAAGATTATCTTGTGCATCGTCATCATTTGATTATGTTGAGGAAATTCCAGGTGATGAACTAATCTTCTCGGTGTCCTGTGAACCCTCTTCCTTCTTACAGTAATGAAAAAGTGAGTGATGACGCTTTCCACAAATTTTACAAGACGTCTTCTGTTTGCGATAATAAATAGGATGGCCTGGTGATAAGCAGTTGTAGCATAATCGGTTGGTTTTGACTACCTCGCTTCTCTTCTGTGGGTCAAGCTTTGCAAATTCCTTACAGTGGCAAAGAATGTGTTCTCCATTACATAATTTGCAAATCATTTGTGTGCTTGAAGTATGAAAGGTGCGTTCTTTGTTTGTTTTCTGAGTGTTAGATGAGGCTTGAAAGGTTACCTCGAGTGTTTGTATTTCATTTTCCAAAAATGTAGTAAAATTGGGTAAAGTAGGTAGGTCAGTTTGATATTCTTGACTTACATGAGTTTCCCATTCTTTGTGTGTGGCAGTATCCAATTTTTGCACTGTTAGGTATATTATAATAGGATCCCAAGTCACTGTACTAATATCCATTGATTTTAAACTGTTTACCTTTGTACCATCAATCAAATATTTTAATTGTCCTGGCGATTGTGAGTTGATTTTTCTAAACGAAAATAACCTCTTCAACGTGGCGTTCACAATAAGCCGTTTGTTACTGTATCTATTTCTTAAAACACTCCAGGCATCTTCATAATTATTTTCCGTTACTTGTATATGCTTGATAGTACTTTTCGCTTCACCCTCCAAACACGACTTCAAGTAGTGCAACTTTTGTACGTTGCATTATGATTTGTTGGTGTGGATTAACGCCTTAAATGTATCTTCAGATGATTGCCAATCCTGATACGAACCCGAATAAGTAGGTAAAACTATCCGGGGAAGCTTGACTTCAGTGGTATACGAACCCTCTTTTTTGGGCGAGTGTGATGATGCATCTCCGTATTGTGATGAAGCTTCTCTTTTTGTAGTGAATAACTCGAGCGTGACCGCCATGTCCGACTTCAAATCTAAATAAATTTCTTCACATTTACTATAGTTCTCTTCTTTAAAATGCTTTATAGTCTTCCTTTCCTCTTTACTAGTAATTTTTATCAATGATTGATGTGCTTCTTTAAATGATTTCCAATAATCTTCCAAAGATTGAATTCTTGTTTCTAAAAATCCTTTAGTAATTCTCGGTTTAGAAGCTTTCTTATAATTAGTTTTACACTTCACTATCAAGTCATATAAGTCTTCTAAAATCTCCATAATTTCTTCCGGCTTCGCCATAGTTATTCACTTGTTATTTTATTTATGTTAAAACGTTCGATTCGCAATAGCCGCGCTCGACTCGTCCTTTTGTTCACTAATTAGCTTCATATAGAAAAAACGGCTCGGCGACAATCGTTATCATATCGTTATTGTATATCAGTCGGGCCGACCGGTTATTGCGCGCTGGTATGCGGTTCGAATAGGACCATTATGTTAACGAGTTAAGGTTGATTTTTATGATTGCGCTAACTGTGAGTTTAGAAAAATAAAAACACGGGTTCACTTGCAAGGTCTGTATTGCGACTGGCTAAATAACTAATTGTACACTCTTTATAAGCAGATGTAAAAAATGACGTAAACACCTGTAATGTTAGTATTTTTAAGCTCACCCAGTACTTGTTTATGTTATTGTCTCATAAGGTCTAAACTAATAACTAGATCTACTAAACCGTAACATTGCATTTTATACCATTACATAAATGAATAATTTAAATGAATTTGCGACTTCAGTGGAATCGCTTAAAGTGTCCAAATCTTTTATATGTTCTCCTAGCCATTGTTCACTACATCTTAATTACACAAAGCCCACATTAAAGGTTCTGCATGTTAATATTAGAAGTATTAACTGTAATTTCGACGCCTTAAATGTTTCAATAACGTCTATGGATGTCATATGTGATGTTATAGTCCTCACTGAGTGTTGGTTGAGCAAGGTGTCTAATTTGCCTGATTTGCATGGTTACACTTCTATGCAGTCTGCTTTTAATAACCAGAATTACGGTGTTATTATATATACACGCCCTGAATTAAATTATAATCTCACTAAGCCGATATTTCAAGATGCTAACTGTATGATACTTAAATTCGCGTCGGATATAGCCATCCTTGCTATATATAGATCGCCTTTAATAAGAAATACTGAGAAGTTCCTAGACTCGTTGAATGATACTCTATCATCAGTTTCATCCTCTTGCACTGTGGCTATTGTAGGTGATTTAAACATAAACATTAATCCCAACAGTACTGACACAAATTGTGAAGATTACTTAAATCTTACTGCTTATCATGGTCTACTACCAGCTCATCTTTTTCCCATGCGCCTTGACAGATGTCTGGATCATGTTTTATTAAAAACCAATAAGAGCTCCACTACTTTGGTTTTTGATTCATATATTACGGATCATGCCCCAGTTCTACTATGTATCGACACTGTTTCCTTCACTGAAAAGCCTAGAAACTTCAAAAGGCATATTGATCTAACAAATTTAATTAGTTTCTTGGAAAAAACGGACTTATCTTGTATTTTAAGTAACAGCGATCCCAATCACAGTGCAGAACTTCTTGTTTCTACATTGTCAAGGGCGGTAAAACAACACAGCACTCTTAAGAAAATACCATACCGGAAAAGGATAATTAAACCTTGGGTCACCCCGGGCCTCTTAAGATGTATACGAAATAGAGACAAATTGCATAAAAATTCCAAACAAGACCTTCAAAACACCATAGCCAAATTGACTTACACTCGATACCGTAACTTTTGTAACAACTTACTTAAAGAGGTAAAGCGTAAATTTGACAAATGTGAACTTCTGAAGGCCAAGGGTGATCCAAGGGCTACTTGGAATATCATCAAATCAATTAGTTACTGGAATAAAAATCTGTAAATGCTGTAGGAGACCTTTTGAACATGTGTGGCGACCCTTCATCCTCCGTTAATTACATTAACAATTACTTTGCCAATGTTGGTTCCAACCTGGCCCGGAAAACAAAATCAAAACTACATACAACATAACTTTCAACTGAATAGTTTGATTAACTTGCAAGGTAATTCCCTAGTTATGTTGGATACAGATTTTGTAGAAATTGATGCAATTATTTCAGGTCTAAAAAGTAATTGTGCTCCTGGCTACGACGAGATACCAATGTCTGTTATTAAAACTGCCCGACATATCCTGATTCCAGTAATTACTCACATTTGCAGCCTCTGTTTAGCCAGTGGAGTGTTTCTAAATGTTTTTAAGAGGGCTCTTGTACTCCCAATTTTCAAGGGTGGTGCTAGGGACCGTATCGAAAACTATAGGCCAATATCTATTTTAAGTACCCTATCTAAAATCTTGCAGAAAGTTCTGAATAAAAGATTATTGAACTACCTTGAACACAATAACGCTCTTGCATCAAATCAATACGGTTTTAGAAAATGTAAATCGACGGAAGATGCGGTATTAGAATTGACGAACTCAATTGTTGAAAATATAGACACTAGAACCAAAACTATAGGTATTTATCTTAGATTTAGCCAAGGCTTTTGATACGGTCTCTACACATATCCTTTTTCAAAGGTTGGAGGCTTTGGGTGTAAGAGACGTTCCCCTCAAAATATTCTGCGACTATCTTACTAACCGTAGCCAAAGAGTTAAAGTGCAAAACTACGTTAGTGACGATGACGAGCTAACTTTTGGTGTGCCACAAGGAAGCGTGCTTGGCCCGACGCTCTTTCTGATTTACGTAAATAACCTTTGTAAACTCTCTATTCCAATCTGCAAAATACTTGCCTATGCAGACGATACAGTACTTTTAATAAGTGGACAGTCTTGGAGCAGCGCCACTCAGTCTGCTGAAACTGCGCTTAAAATTGTAATGTCTTGGCTTAACACTAATTTACTCACATTAAATGTGTCTAAAACTAAGTTCATTACTTTTTCAGCTAACTCTGCATCTCAGCCTAAAATAATAAATATTAAAGCTCATAACTGCCAATCTATGTCTTCTGGCCCCTGTCTGTGTCCATTCATACAAAGAGCATCAGATGTTAGGTACCTGGGAGTACAAATAGATTGTACTCTTAGCTGGGACAAGCACATAACCTTGACAACAGCTCGTATACGCAAACTAATATTTCCCCTGAAAAAACTTAGACAAGTTATTGACATGCCTCTCTTAAATACCATTTACTTGACGTTGGTACAGTCTCTTATAACGTACTGTATAGTAGTTTGTGGAGGCACATATAAGACCTCTATGATTCGCCTGGACAGAGCCCAGCGGGCCGTCCTGAAAGTATTACTAAATAAACCCTTTCGCTACCCCACAACACAGGTATACAAAGACATTTCTGTTCTAACTGTCCGGCAGCTGTATGTACTTCAAGCTATTCTACGAAAGCATCGTTTACTCTCCTATGATCGATCCCTAGTAAATAGGCGTCGTCGTAACTTTCACGTGTGCACTGTATCTAAGATCAAAACATCCTTAGCGGGCCGTCAATTTAATAGCCTTAGTTGTCGACTGTACAACAAAATTAATAAAAAATTTAACATATTTCCCCTGCCTAGACATGAATGTAAAAAAGTCCTAGTAGAAGAACTAAAATCGTTAACTTATCAATTAACAGAAAAACTTCTTGTAAACGAAATCTAAGTTGTCAACTTCTCTGCAGGCACACACGCACACACACACACACACACACTGTAATTGTAAAATTGCATGCTTTAAATAATCTTTAAATGGTCTCTAAAATTTTAAAAAAAATTGTTATTGTACTTATTGTGATAAAACCTACCTTAAATTTAATTGTACAATGTCTTAAATATAAAAATACGCAGTTGGGAGGGCGTTGGTGTCTATCACACAGTTTATACTAGTTCAGACACCATCGTATACTCTATCTTAAAATTGTGAATTAAATATTATGTACATTTTTTATTTGTTTGAGATAGATTAACTGTGCTATGTTTTATGTGCAAATAAAGTTTTATTATTATTATTATTTTAATAATCAAAGCCAAAAACCAGTTAACTGAACTTACTGTATGTGTTAGTTGCTAGGTTCAGGGAAACGGTTGGACTTAAAAAAGAAGAAATAAAAATAAAAATTCACATTGTAATACCTTCTAAATCATAACATAAGAATATTGTATTTCGCATAACTCTGAAACAACCTTTAAACATTTAAACTCCTATAACATTATGAGTGGAGTAAGTCAAAACAGAAACCAAGGGCGGTGTCTTTTACAAAACAATTAATTGTAACATGTACGTGGGATGGGTAAGGATACTTATAAAGCCTCCCTCGGTAAACGAAGTAGAGCTGGCAACACAAATGGTGTGGTTATGTTTTGTCGTATCAAAGAACAGGCAATGGTGGCGAGTGAGGCTTTAATCACTTTTTGTGTTTTTGAAAGCCTCATCTTCATTTACATTAATCACGTCAACATCGAAGTACGGTCAGGTGCAAAATATGACTAGCAATTTTACAAAGTAATAGGATCGAAATAAATTGTACTTACGATCTTTTTCAATAAAATCATTGCACACATACACATAAACCCGTCTCACTTATTCTATCGCCTGTTCTAATTATGATTGTGTTAATTAATTTCATGTAGATACGCAAGTGATGTTATAGCTACGTTGGTAATAGTGTGTTTTAAAACTTAACGCTTGTTGGTTCGATCCCCTGTAGAAGCGATAATCTTTTTGGGTATTTTTTTCTAATATTCGAAATATCGATGTCTTGTTATTCGAGACATATTTAAACCTAAAGTTCATTTTCGGTAATTATATATTGATATTGTTTTTTTATAGTAAAATAACGATGTTGAGCTTCGTTGTCTTTGTGACAAAAGTTTGCGATATTATTATACTTGCACCGAGAAAGTTCGATTCCTGAGTTTATCAATGTTCTTTCTGTTTTAAGTTAGCAAATTTTCAATAGAAGCTCGGTGTCTGATATTGTGTGCGGTAGACAACAAAAAGCTTTCTATTACATATGCATATCCTACGTAAAACAGTTGGCTAAATGTGGGCGTAGTTGTACACCTTTAAGAACCTGTTAGTAACAGAGTCTTTTACAATATATACATAAACGGAATTATAGATATATGTAATATTTTGTATTTGTTAATCGTATATTCGTAAAGTCCCTCGCGACAAAAGGCGTATTAAACGTGGCAGCTGTAATTCTTAAAATAAAAAGTACTTATCTAGGTATGTATGTAAATAAATAATTATAGATACATTACTCGATCTCGATCTTGAGTTACAATAAAGACCATAGAAATTTCGAAGTACTGCCGATATAACAGTTCTCATAACAAACGAATACTTAGGTTGATTACGATTATAATATTAGCTATTACCATTATAAATAATAGCCTCCTTTGGCGATATCTTGAGCAATCAACACTCTGATAATATGAACCGAGTATTGAGTACAAGTACATATGTATTAGGTGTGCGGGTCACATATAGACTGACGTTAAATGTTACGAGCTTGGTAGAGACGTTACTGTGCCAATATCTGGTACTGCGTGCAACTTGTTCACGCGGACCGTAGTGATGGGAAAGGGGTGTTTAATTTTTCCGATATGCTACGCAAATTTCGGATATTAAGTTTTTGTACCTTTCCCAATCGGACATAATCCAATAGACAGTTTTTAAGTTCTTATGCTGTTAAAATATGTGTTAAGCAAAACTGATGTTAAGTTAAGACGTCAGCGAAGTTTCAGTATAAACGCACTAATCACTATGAACAGCTCACATTTCTTTCGTATTTCTTCAATATAGGTATGATTAAATTAGTAGCAAGAGAGAGAGCATAAAGACTTTTCAAGTGTCAAAATTTTGAGTTTTCCATGGTTATTACTGTGAACTGTCATGACATCATATCATACTGAGTGATTACAGTGCTTATTCGAAAATCACACATTGCTACACAAGTAATATTCTTCAGCTTGTAACTATTGCTAGAAGTTAAACCCATTTCGTTAGTATGATTTAAAGAATATTTGTTCGTATCGACTTAAGTAAGTAATTTACTAAAATAGAATACAATTTAAGTTATGCGTCAATCTTAAAAGCGTTTACATTTCCTCATAACATTTGTGAGTTTGATCTAGCTACGAGCGTAAATTTCTGTGATCTACAATTAGACGTCCCGAGTTGAGTGGGTGTTCAGTCAATGTTTCTAAAACTTAATATAGGAAGAGGCATCGTATATTATATGGGTTATATAGGATTGCGGGTAAAATGCGAATTACTACTTTTAAATTCTGCTTTCTGCTATGGTGCTGTACGACATTTTCTGGGTCGTAGAAAGTGCTGTTGGGTTTCTGTCAATAAATTTTCAGTGGGAGCATGGAGTCTGCAACTGCGTCACGTAGACAGTTTGTTCTACTACGATGGCGCTCAATTATAGTTTTAAATGTAGGTGTAATACACCTCTGCTTACTCCTACTTAATATAATGCTAGGTAACGGATCTTACTCGCGATAAAATATTTAAAAGGTAATCGTATCGTACCTATTGATTTCCCGACGTTTCGATCGACTTGCATCGATCGTGGTCACGGGTTGACTGATGTGAGCTCAGCGGCGCCTTCGTGAAGTGCGGGTTTCGGCAACTACCCTTACCTTACTACCCTTACTTGGTCACTATTATTTATATTCGCACTGTCGGTATTTCGACACACTACACTAACGACGTCTACACACTGACGACCTAAGTCACTACGGCGACGTTTAAATTTGCTGATGCTTGGATTCCAAGAGGTAGACAAACGGTATCCATTCTCCTGGTTGAAATTGCGATATTTCTTCATTTCAACCGCTTCACGTACTATCCTGGAGTAATAGTGACGATCGGTGGATAAAACCTGTGGTTTATGTAACTCAATCCAGTAGTTTGGTTCAGACTTCAGCAAATGCTCGGCTACAGCAGACTTGTGTATTAATCGGTACTTGACAGCTGTGATATGTTCCTTGACCCTTTCAGCGATTGTACGTTTGGTCTGTCCGATATAAGAAGTAAGATCCGCTATCTAGCATCATATTAAGGGGACACCGCGAAACGCGACGCCCGTACTCATTGACACTCATTGTGTATCAATCCTTAAAGAGCGGTCATAAGGTCTAAAATTGCGATGCGCCCACAATAATCGAGAGCGCTTAGAAATTGTTTGTTAAAATCTTAAAATATTATTTAAAAATGATTGGTTTTAGTTATAGAAATAAAGAGCTAGCAAATTACTAATATTGATGTTACGAATATATTTGAGTAATTCCTAAGCATAATGATAGTGTAACTTCCTTGTAATTGCGTTGAGGCAGCTAACTATAGGAGACAAGTATCTCGAGGTAAGCAGACAACCCTTCATATGCCTCATGTCAAAGAAATTATAGATAAGATTGGCACGGTATAAAGACAATTTTCTATAACAATATTTACACACCGGTGGCCAAAATTTGTTACCAGCCTGATATGCACCAAAAGACCGATTGGCTTTGACACCGGGTGGCTACAAAATAAATTGCAGCTGTAGAAGTTCCTTTATTGACCAAACAAATCAAACTATTGCTGAAAGGATGAAAACTTTTCCGCTATAATAAAAAACGTCAGACTAGCAAATGCAGCAGTTGCAGAACATATATTGACATCAGATACCAATCACCGCACCCAACTCGCCACTTGCCACTTTTCTTCAAGAGTAGTGAGAGAAGCTATTGAAATCAAGAAACATAAACATTTAAATAAGGAAGATGGCTTTAGGGATGCCAATACAGTACTTAATATTATACAACGTCGCTCATTTTCACAGTCCGGTGAATCGTAGAATACGAACATCGGCTAGAATATGTAATAGGAATACCATAAGTGTAGTGTGTGGCTGTACATGGATAAATAAAAAGTGTCAATAAAATGAGGATGGATAAAGAAACGTCGCCGAATCAGTCAGTTTCTGATCACTAGATACTGTAGATAACAAAATGCATGATGCACTTAAGGCGAGGATTTCCGAGCGCTTAAAGGTTTTGGGGCCCCCCGCTTCACCGGTCCGCGCGTACGCCGACGTCCATAATTACGATGAGTCGGGCGCTACTCGCGAGTGCCGGTGACGTAGGTAGGGTGGTGGCACCAATTATCGGCCGTGTCAACTTTTTTTGAACTTTGACTGCTTGTAATTTTTACGTTAATAGCTTAATTTGCTTTCTTGCAATGCCTTTTTTGGGTAGAGGGATACTGAAACTTGGTTTGGGTAGACCATTTCTAAGCTGTGACACTAGTGCATTCTTCATAGGCGTGATAGTGATAGATAATACGATAATAATATTATTAAGTGTCCATGAAAACTACGTAAATATAACAATCAAACCGTATTCCATATTTGGTAATAGTGTGGTAATAGTCAATAGGATTATTGAATACTAGCTTCTGCCCGCGACTTCGTCCGCGTGGAATAGTTACTTTGGGCTAACGCTGACTTTAACCCGCGACTTCCTTATACTTAGTTAGCTGCGAGTTTATTTTAAAACTACGATATCTCCTAAGATATTCATTGAAATCGAATGATGTAAAGGGCAATTTTGTTTTAAATTAAATACTTGTGATGAATAACGTATTCATTTGGATAAGGATTAATATCATGTTTATAAGAACACCTTCGCAAATAATGCATTATTTTAGAACAAATTTGGTTAGCATAAAAAAGGTTATAGTGAGCCAACCTTAAAAGATAGACATATGCTGTCCCGGACTTTTTTTTAGAACTTTTAAAGGGGAACAATTCTATAATACATGATTTTTGCGAAACTTTGAGAGTTTGAGAGCTGAAGAGTTTATTTGTTTGTTTGCTTGAACGCGCTAATCTCAGGAACTACTGGTCCGATTTGAAAATTTTTTTCAGTGTTAGATAGCCCATTTGTCGAGGAAGGCTATAGGCTATATATCATCACGCCAAGATCAATAGGAGCGGAGCACCAATGAAGAATGTTTCAAAATAGGAGGGTTTTTTTTTTTTCCTTTTGAGAGCTTCCGCTACGCTACGCGCTGGGTAAAAACAGTTAAAGTTTCGTAAAAATCATGTATGACAGAATTGTTCCCCTTTAAAAGTTCTAAAAAAAAGCCCATGACAACATATGTCTATCTTTTAAGATTGGCTCACTATAACCTTTTTTATGCTAACCAAATTTGTTCTAAAATAATGCATTATTTGCGAAGGTATTATTATAAACATGATAGTAATCCTTATCCAAATAAATACGTTATTCATCACAAGTATTTAATTTAAAACAAAATTGCCCTTTACATCATTCGATTTCAATGAATATCTTAGTAGATATAGCAGTTTTAAAATAACGTCGCAGCAAAATAATTACTCATTACAGACATACAAACGATGTTTCTCCTGGTTTATTCTGTGTGATTTTAAATTAGCACTGTAGGTATATTTATAAAATGTTGTTCAATGGTTCTTATGTGGTTCGTGGATTTAACAAAGAAAGATTCAGCTCCTTTAAAATTGTATTATAGGTGCCTACGACCCACTCTCTCTCTTATGTGACGCAGAACTTCCACTCGCATAAAAACCCTCGTGGTTTAGCGAGTGGTCTAAGCCATGGTATTATTGTTGTAAAATTTGATCAATAAAAAAAAAATTAAAAAAAAGACCAAGTTGCGCGGGTCAGCTATCTATACTAATATTATAAAGCTGAAGAGTTTGTTTGTTTGTTTGTTGGTTTGAACGCGCTAATCTCATAATAGCCAATTTATCGAGGAAGGCTATAGGCTATATAACATCACGCTACGACCCACGACCCACGGGGGTGGCGCAGTAACGATAAACGCGGGTGAAACCGCGGGAACATCTAGTACCAAATAACATTACAACTCACGAGGGTGGTGCAGTAAACACAAATACCACAACGCGCAGGTATAACTGCGGATAATATTTGTATTTATTTAGGTAGGCAGGTACCTACCTATAAAATTCGCTCGTATTGCTTTTAGGCACATCTCACATTTTTATTCCCGTATACCTACCTAATATTATAATAATGCTATAAAATAATGATTCAAGTCCTATACAAATATGATAGGTAGTGTTTAGTAATTTTCAAATAATAGGTAGGCAACCTACCTTTTACATTTGTTTAACCTACGTAAGGCTAAAGATGACAACCTTGATTTTCTTTTATTTTATTGCCCATTTCTACACTTGTCATCTACAAATCAATAATGGACTTGCACTGGTAAGTGGTACCTAACTATGCTGTTGTTATCAAGGCCGTTATCTCGTCCAATAACCAAAACTATGCTAATTATATACACTCTTATTACTAAAAATTTATAATACCTATTTACAAACTAAACCTAGATATAATATATTTATCAATAAGTGATGACATTCGTAACTGACGATAAAATTATTTTTAATTCTGCGGTGCGCTCTGCAAACTCGGGAGTGCAACGCTAGAGAGAGCGCGGCGGCTAGTAGGCAATCACATATTTTCGGTATTATATTTTTGTATATTATATAATGCATATTGTGATGCCCGACAAATAACCGTTTTTACATGACCTTTCTTTTGGTATATTTTTAAAAATTCAATTCCCAATATAACTCAAATAAAACACGAAAAATGCTTAAATCAGACCTATCTTCACGATTTTTTTCGATCGTATAAAATGTCATTAATCGTGTTTCGAATACCCGACCAATTAAAATCTAATGCTGTAAAATAACATATATTTTTTTCAGAATTTAAATCTATGTTATTTACTAATAAAACGCGTTTAAGCACGCTAGATAACACTGTACTTCGGGAAATCCTCGCCTTAATACCCGTTACTAATTGAATTGTATTTAGTATGCAACTCTATAATTTAAAAGTTATTATTATCTTTGTGTTATCTTAATGTGAAATCTCGTGAGCAAAGCCGGTGGTGGAAGCTAGTAAATGTTATACGAGTACATCTATCACGCATACCCTGAATATAAGTACCTTGAATACATATTATCATATTGCGTATTATATAGTTTGTGGCAGACACAAACAAGTCCTGTATGAATGTAAAATTAAACCTCATTTTCACCTAAAATATATTTTTATTATCTCTCTATATACAATTACGCAAAACATATTTACATTGCTTTTATGATAGATTATGAGAATAATAAATCAACTTAACTAAAATGAAAACAGTAAAATAAAAATACAACACATATCACAGTAATATTGTATTTAAACTTCACATAATATGTTCAGTAAAAAGTCAAACAATCTCGAATACCCACATCACCAATATCCGAATTCAATATCCGCCACAGTACATCCACAAAAAATATTCGTATTTGACATGTCATAACCCTAACAATACGAGATAGGGAATTAATATCCGCGATGTATCCGAATTGTTAGTAGCCGAGTAAAGATAAGAGCTAGTGGGCTAATGTTCAGTTGTATTCAATAGGTATTTTGTTCATAAGCTATAATAATTTCTGTGTGCCGGACTGAATACGAAACAATTTGGCGGTTATTGTTTTTTCAGATATCGATGTTGGGTAGGTGTAGGGTTAACATTGAATTTGTTTTTAATGAAATAGTTTGTAATGCCTTGAATTTATTATAAGAGGAATATTATTAATACTGGGAATTGAAATTAACATTTTATTGACTGTATAAAATATATATGAGCTAAACCAGGCGTTAAATACACATGAGCCGAACCAGGCAATTTAGGCTCTGTTTACTCAGGTTCAGTATCTTTTTTGTTATAGTTGTGGGTCTGAATAATAACTTGCTATCCTAACAGTTATTTATTTTATGATTAATTAATGAATAATTAAAAGAAGTGCGTACACGTGTGATGTGCCAGTGCTGCTCTCGTAATTATCAATGCTTCAAGTACTCCAATGCGAATGGAAGCGGAAAAATTGTGTGTTTCACAAATAGTTGTTATTCGCCTAGGTATTTCTCAT
The DNA here is from genome assembly GCA_963564715.1 of Catocala sponsa. Lineage (NCBI taxonomy): Eukaryota > Metazoa > Arthropoda > Insecta > Lepidoptera > Erebidae > Catocala > Catocala sponsa. The sequence continues at coordinate 9,275,770 of OY751331.1, forward strand.
ATCTATCGGTAAAGCTCTACCTTAAAAATAATAATGTTATCATAGTGCGGCATCCAGGAAATTTACTAATTTGTGTACATGTAACTATATGTCAATATTATTGTTATTATTATTATTATAAAACTTCATCATCACCGTGAGGCAGTCCACTACTGGACGTAGATCTCTGCCAAATCACGACATTAAGCCTAATCGCCGGTGCCCCTTTATTTACTACTACCAGACACTACACATATCGTCACTCCAACTAGCTACAAGGCGTCATCGATGACACATGAAAATATGTGTGTCAAATCCTAGCGACGCAGCGCTTACCATAGGTACAAAATCATAAAAGTAAAAATAAAATCACAAATTGTGTGCTGCTAATTGACAATTTGAGTTAAGTTTTATTTTCCACGAGAAAATCGCTTTAGTATAGTATAAATCTAACTTCACTTTCAAAGGTGCTTTAAAGACTACAAGTCAGCAGCACCCAATAAACATATCAAGCTATTTGCTATTCAGTTTTTATGTGAGCTCTATATCAAGCAAGCATTTCCTTATGAGCGGTGTTGGCACCATGCAATGGCGAACGGCTCGTAAACTGTACGATATGGCTACAGCACTACATAATATAGTGTGGCACAACACTAGTGCATAATATAGTGCTGTGACTACACCGCTTAGGTATGCAGGTATGCTATCGTTTATGGAGGTGCTAATAATTCTGTTTGAGTCATATTGGGAGAGGAAATTTGTACGGCGCAATGTACCAGCGACAAAGTTGGAAGCGTAGCTATAGATAAGCATGGCATTTTGATAGCGTAATCAACGCAAGCCTTTACATGGTCATCTGGTATTTAACAATGCGCTGTATTGTGCATTTGATTTCAATACGAGGCGGAAAATACAAATTTACAGATTTTTCGAGTGATGTTGATGGTGTAGCAGAGTGTTCTCAAATAGATAAATAGTTCGGTTAGTGGTTCTATCATTTTGAATTAGTTGAGTCCTACCTGCCGAACTGTGAAAACTGCATCGAAATCCGTTTCTTGGATTTTTTAGTTATGTTGTTTTGTATTTGGAAATACTTAATAATTCGAACTGGGTTGTATTAAAAACATCTGTAATACACAGACTTTTTAAAGATTAATAACGCTATGCATCGGGTATTGTTCGTGGTAGTGGTTGACACATAGGATACTATTTATTCCGGTATGCCATCCTGTAGGTTTCATATGGCCATAAAAAGAGGGCTAAGTTTTTAAAATTAATTCTTCAAGTATTTTATATTCTGTTTCAAAGACGATGTTAGTTGCCGTTTATAACAGCATGGCGCAAAGATTTTGCAGTTTTGTAAGCTTTAACTCAACCAGAATACCAGAGAAAAATAACGTAAATTACGTCACGGGCGATCAAAAGTCTACGAAGTCACTGGCGAAATATAATGAATAATACATGCATTTTTAATATTGTCAAGAATAGGTAAACGAAGTTATAAAAACTTTCATTAGTAAAGGTGTTCAGAAAAGTTGAAAAAGAAAACGAAAACTTATATTTAATTGCCGTTTCCAGGAGCACAGGAAATAAGACTTTGCCTTTTTACCTCAGTTTACTTTTTACTTAAGACTGCGCCGAGCGAAATTCGACAAAACAGGCGGTCACAGTTAAGTGAATAAAATCAACACTTTTTGTTTAATACAAATATGAAATATACATTTACCATAACAATAAAAGTGTCTATAATTATTACTCCGTGTAAAAAACTTACAATAATTAATATTTTCGCCTACAAAATTACGTAAATATCCTATTTTACAGCTTAAACGAAACATAAATAGTTATATTATAATTTGTCCGTCCCAAATATTTAAGTTATTGGTTGACAATAAAGGTACATATTTATCAAAAAAGCACTTTAAATCCTCCATACAATTTTACTATGGCGGCCGCGCGCCGATTTGAATATGCTCCGCACGATCTCTGTCATTATCTGTCTTACGCTCGGCACAGTCTTAAGCTTTTCTTATATTTTCGCTACTACTATGAATACTTTCGTGTGCAGTTAAGCTATTGTGATGGCCAGACATATAAGATTTTTAATTATGTCGTGTACCTATTCTAAGACTTGATAGATCAATGGTGTCTATTTATTTTAATCGATATCTGAGTTGTTACGAATGTGATGTATGTGATCCTAGCAACCATTGCATTAAAGGTCAACCTATAGTTGTAAACCTTTTATGATAATGTTTTTGCAAGCCAACCAGCATTTAGTGCGAGCACTTGGCAAGCGCCATTACACTTTTAGCACTAAATCATTATCTTGTTGTTATTATCATAAAGTCAGTATAATTACAAATATATTTTGTTAAATTATATACTTTATTTTCAAGAGGCGTTTCTTGCACTGGCATATTCATTCAAAATTTTGAGCTCCATATTGTCGTGTGAATATACCATTGCACCAAAAGTGCAATTTAAAATAATCTAAAAATAATATTAATAAATCTTTCCTTTCCCACTTCAATTTTCCAAACTTACAACACAACAAATAAGGCTGTTACCGTCAGTGCAGGCCGCAGACACATTGGCGCGACATAAATAGCGGTATGAAATGCGGTCCGTACCGCGGTGCGTCGCCTACACGCGCGTCAGGCCGCGGCGCCGCGCGACAACGGAGCGCAGGTTTATCGTCTATCAACTGCAGGTGGATTAGCCTGCGGCCATATTGGCGAGGACGCGATTTTAGGCTTTTATTTCTAGTTGTATTTTACAATGCGTGACTATTTTAACAGTCTTTACGTCTATAAAGCTTTCCTTATAGACGTAAAGACAAGGCTCAAGGTCACGCAAAGGGCGATGGAGAGAGCTATGCTCGGGGTTTCCCTGCGGGATCGAATCAGAAATGAAGAGATCCGCAGGAAAACTAAAGTTGCCGACATAGCTCTCCGGATAACCAAGATAAAGTGGCAGTGGGCAGGGCACATAGCACGCAGAACCGATGGCCGTTGGGGCAAAAAGGTTCTAGAGTGGCGGCCACGCACCGGAACACGCAGCAGGGGTAGGCCTCCCACAAGGTGGACCGACGACCTGATAAAGGTCGCGGGAAGCGGTTGGATGCGGGTGGCCCAAGACCGGTCTGTGTGGAAAACCTTGGGGGAGGCCTATGTCCAGCAGTGGACGTCTTTTGGCTGACATGATGATGATGATAGATGTAAAGACTACGAAGAAGACAGTGTTTTGACGTCTAAATTCATAGTCTTTTTGTAAATGTGTAGCATTGATAGTAAGCAAACATACGACTTGTCTGTTAATAAGCGAATATCGTGGCCTGTGATCGCTTGCTATACTAGAAGAATCACTGAGCATGCCAAAACTCAAGCGTTACTCTAGGGCAAACGTATTAAAACGGGATAAAAGCAAATAAATTATATTAGAATTCTTACTTACCCGTAGTAAGTTAATAGTTTCCTGTGAGAGGAGGATTTTTCTCCAGATGAGCCGTCTCCTACGTTCCGTCACCAAATAATCAGTAAAGACGCCGATTTTGCTCCAAAGAATAAAAAAGTCAGACACAGAATAGCCCTGAAGCATTAGGCAGTCCTAATGTTTCAGGGCTGTTCTGTGTCTGTCTTTATATGCCAGTGCATATTACACTACAGAACATCACAGCCCAATTTATGCTGTGAGTGACGTTTCCAGAATTCAAGCGCTGTACGCATTAAATCCTTCCGGGCGCCAACGCGTTGGAATTGACTCTGCATAGCATAGTATAGTAAAAACCCAAAAAGCGCTACAGACTGCTGTAAACTTATTTGTCATATTAGTAGCTCTATTTATGATTTTACCGCTGCTATAAATATTCTTTTACCACACATTATTAGTAAGAATTAACGTTGTCAATATTCATTGAAATTAAACTACTATATACGGATTTTATCGCGTTGTTTATTTGACACTTTATTACAAAATTTTTGAAAACTGTTACACTACTATTACTGTTAAACTTTACTAATTTTTAAGCTAATTAAATTATTGAAACTATTAGTAGTGTAACAGTTTTCAATAATTTTGTAATAAAGTGTCAAATAAACAACGCGATAAAATCCGTATATAGTAGTTTAATTTCAATGAATAACATTCGCGTAAACAGAAGACAATACTATGTTGTCAATATTATTTGGCAAATTTTGCAGTTAGTGGAAGTTGATCTTTGATATCTCCAATCATAACTTCTTTAACAATCGGGTAGGCGCCGCTTCAGATTGTCATTTAATACACAAGAACCTCCTCCTAAATTCACTTTACAAACAATCTGACGGCTCGAGGCCAAAATTACGGCCTTAAGTGTACACTATCTGCCTACAGTGAACGCCATTGGTTCAGAATTAGAAGCTATTTGTTTTAGTTAATACTAGATTACGGCTCATTTTGCTTCACTTTATACTTTTGGTTTAAGTCCACTCTAATCTTGATTAAAGCCCCGTTTGAAATGCGGCACAAGTTTAAGGAGTGAATTGTCATTATTTGTAACAGTTATCTACCACTATTAAAGAACGTTCTGGTAATTTAGAACTTAGTTTTGTAGGCTTCTCTTTATGAAAACAAATGCTGGTTGTATTTTTGAAGAGCTTTATTGCCTCTTCTGAGCTCGTCCCTAAATATTGCAAAATTTTATTTGATAAATACTATTAGTACTACTGATTTGTAATTTAGGGAGCTTTTTGTGAAAATAATAATGAATGGAGTCCTTTGGTACAGCTTGGCACTAATAGTCTACTTATACTTTATCCGTAGTCGCTTAGCGGCCTGACATCCTAGGTCTTAATAGTCCATTAAGTATTAATCAAATTACTTCGACTAAAGATTTAGGATTTGACAGTATGATGTATGCCCTGACGGCACATTCACACTGATAATAAAAATATTGCAATCTCGGTAGGAATAGGATTGAAGGTATTTGACTGATATTTGTTGAAGCAACCTATAAGTTTGTTTGATTTTTCTTGAAGCCAAGGACTAGTAAGCGATACTTATCAATGCAGACCCGCGTCAACGAGGGTCAACACTCGTAGTTCGCTTAAGACTTTAGACCTAAAAATTCATCATACCTAGACAATAGAGGTCAACTTTATTGTCTTTTATCGAGTACGCTGGTATACTTGGTACTGCTACTAGGCAAATTGTGACAGGAAATTGACAGTACTTCACTCAACTCTGGAACCAAAAGGATAAAACTCACAACCAAAAATAGCCCAATGTTAAGGCATACTAGCGGTGAGAGATCCCTAAAGTCCTAAAGCATGGGCACTTCACTAAATACTCGAGTTAAAGGGAATTAATTTGTGATGGAAAATATTTTTAATCTATACTTTAGCTTTTGTATCATCATGTCCTCGACCTTATCTGGTATCTGTATGACCGCACCCGAAACTGCGGGCAAAGTCAAAACAAGTAGGTACATGGTAAATCATATTTATTGTTATGTAGGTACAGACCACGACAAACTTACCTTACCAGTTGAATATATCAAAACGGGTTGGGTCGATATTGGTAGTCAAGATTCAAAATCCAGGATATTTATTTGTATAAAATAGTTACAAATATTTTTAAACACGACAAGATTCAATAGTAAATAAAATAAAATAAATTGAATATTGAAATAAATGCTATTTATTTTAAAAGAAGTAGACAAGTAAGTCACAGTCACTCTTTTCAATCGTCAATTGATTAGAACTATTTTAAAATTATCTTCTAATTATCATTCTAATTAAAATTATCTTTAATATACTAATAATATGTTCTCTATACATAAGATATTATAATAATAATGCTTAGTTTTCAATAAAATTGTACACTTAAAGATATTGAGAGATATTGTATGGGGATTGCGGCATTCTTCGGTTATTACCACTTGTTTAGATCTCACAAATTTAGGTATGTCCTGTGTGGGTATTGTACTGGTCGCAATGTGTGTGCACATGTTGTCGGCACAGTATAAAGGCGAGGTGACCACTTCCATCAAATATTCTATCCGTGCAGTCAACATGTTCAAATTACATACGTAGATTAACCCCCTTATCTTGGTGGGATAAGCAGATACTATGATCGCCAAGATCATAGTATACCTTACTTGATTTATGCACACTTTATTATACACATGGCTTTTCACTAGAATGTATCCGATATGATCAGAGAACATTCGACAGTCTCTTCTCTTTGCAGCTGTCCCATTCACATTTGCTCTATGCAATACCCTGGTCAGTCTTTTTTTTATTATATAATTATTCTGAAAAATATTTATTTGACAGCGTAGGTAGCGTAGTGGTTGCCTCACTACTACTGCCACTATGCCGAATATTATGGGTTCAATACACGGTACAAAAAGTTTGTGATCCATAAATAGTTGTGACGAGTCTGGGTGTTATGTTTGTCCGTTGTTTGAATGTTTGTAATTTCCCCTGCAGCACAGGAATTATTCCTAGTGTAGGAATTGTCTTTTTTAAGACTTGCAAGACTTAATATTAGTTCCTCCTTAGCTCCATATGCGATCACATTTACGCGCCTGACTTACCAAGTCAGTTAGTACTGATTTCTTTTATTTCTCCAAATTACTTTATTAGCGTGCACTCACCTAGCAGCCATAACCATTTACGTTTAATGGCGAAGTTAACGTGGTTACTGCCTCTACACTATAAAATTGCTAGTAAAGACAAGTTTTATATCACAGTTTTACATATTATTAATAAAATTATAGCTTAGGTTAGCTTAGCGCTACCTACCGGCGTGTGAAAAGCTGCAAACCTCTATTATTATTTTAAATCGATTTATACCATATCATTATAAACAAGAGTGCAAGTTAAGTGGTTGCCTTGCCATTACCATTGCGCCTAGTCTTGCGCGTTCGATCCCCACACGGAATAATAATTGGTGTGTTTCCAAAATGGTTATTCCGAAGGTAGGTATTCGTTGTGTCCGTTGTTTGACTGTTTGTAAAGATCGCCGCGACACGGGCTTTATTCCTTAGTGCAGGAGTTGTTTGCCAAAGAGGGTAAGCCAAGCTATGTCTTCTACTTAGCCTTTATTATTCCCATGTCACTTGGGGTCAGCTTTCTAGTCTAACCGGATTTGACTGGATATCAGTTTTTACACGGAGCGACTGCCATCTGAACTCCGCAACCCGAAGACTAACGATACCCTAAAGGTATAAGCCAAGCTATGTGACACTCGAATTTAGTTATACATATATCGAGCACATTTTTAGACTCCGTGCTGCCAAATTTTTTACAGAAAATAAACAACAACACTGTCCGAAACCTGAGATCTTACGATTGATTCAATGAGACTAAGACTGCTTCTTCTTCTTCTAAAGACGAAGAAGAAGATGAGACTAAGACTGCTAAATGCTCTATTTTTTGTTGCTTTCATTAAGTTGTTGCAATGTGAGTGAGTAACAAATATTCAAATATCGATAAAGTTAAATTTATTTCTTTACAAGTCTAAGTAAATTAATGTCTAGATCTCAAACCGATGGAACTTTGCACCGGCTTGGAATTACTCACGGTCTAGTACCTTGAGCTAATTCTGTGTACCTACTTAGTAACACCTAAAATAATTCAACAATATTCAGGTACGTTGTATTAACTGAATTTTTTTCGCTGCTGAAAATAACTTCAAACAGACAGAGCAGAAAAATATAATTCAATATGGTTTTAACAAATCAATTTAAAATATGTCGTAACATCCATACAAACAAATTTAAAATAACTAAGAAAACATACCAATAATTTTGTGAAAAGTACTGCTTTCACTAACCGAAGTATTCTCAAAAGCTCAACGAACTATTCTTTACCCAAAAATAAAATCCACATATATAAAATCCACGTCGGCGTGTCATAACGTGTAGTTTCCACAAACGTCATCACCAATACAAAGTCACAATCCATCCTCGACAGCGAGAGCGACACCACAGAGTCGTGATTCACTTCAATCTTGACATAACGCCACCTATTTCAAAATCAATTTTCAAAGAAAATATATCCAGTATTTCAAACAAACAATATCTAGAAATTGTTTTTGCCGCGAACAATATTCTTGAGATCGAAGCACCAATCACGGAGCTATCTGGAACAGCGGACGGAACAAATACGGAGGTATAAGACATGGAATATGCATCTCGGTTCATTGTAGGTTGTTTGAAACGGGGTCACGTTTAAGTGCAATGTTTTAATGAAAAAGAACGGTGGTACGTTCGCTTCTATCAATTTGTTTGACAGCTATTCTGAGTGCGCGGATTACTTCCATCTTGTAGTTATGTGCAGTTGCTTCTCAAGAACGGGAAATAGCAACGATTTTAAATAAAGGCTAATATCGTTTTAGCGGCAGCGGTTCAATATGTTTATTTTATTTGTTATTTGTTAATCTACTTAATTAGCATTTATCTTATCATAAATTGTATGCTTTAAGGGAATTACACTTTAAAATGTTTATGCTCGCTTTAACCGTATGAGATCCACTTGCTGGTCTCATCGGTCATCGTGACGAGAAAATTTAATAATATATGATTTTATTTATTTATTTATTTATTTATTGAGGATTTCCAACAAAGAATATACACTACAGATTACACGGATAAAATCACTTAACTATAAGACAAGTGTAATCCTTCAGTTATAGGAAACCACAGCATGCAAATATATATATTTTTTTAAACTAAGTTACCTAATTAAAACATATTGGATAGTTACTTAAACACAAGACAATTTGGATATTTTATCTTAGATAAATTGTAGACTATAAACCTGATGATGATATTGAGAAGATCACAACACACTAACTGCATTCAAGACATCATTCGAGGTACTTCTTATATCATACTTCTTTTATAAATATATATAATTAGGTGAGCAATCATATTTTTACAATAATTCCAACACGGTAATTTTCGTACAAAACGTAGCACCACAAAAATTAACAAATAGACACAATTACGCAGCTCACCCGATCCTGAACAGACGAACAGTCGAATCGTATGATTAACAAAGGGAGGAAAATTTTAACATTCTTAATAGTCAGTGAAGCCTTTCTTTTATCGTAACGCCGTTCCAAATGAAGAGCCTCCACCTTATTGAAATTAGAAATTGAAACACTCGACCGAGTAGCACTTTCACCTTTATTATACGTTGCAATAAGGCTTATGTCATCGGCATTAAGGGGACCTATCGAATCGCAGAAGAAAATCAATTGATTTTGGATGCGAGCTTTTTTAATCAAATGGACTAGAAAGAGTCTTTAACCATTACGCTAAACGAGCCACCTTTGTCATATTTTCTTTTGTAATCGTTTTAGTAATTTGGCTAGCAATTAATTCATACCGTACCTTTTCTTTTTTTCCTTTATTAATTGGTTCCTTATAAAAGAACGGATAATTATTGAAGATTTTAATGATGAAAATGCTCGGGAAATTATCGTTCTTTGTTTTAATGCGTTTTTGGATTTGAAAAGATTTGGTGGGCTGAAAGCTCTGAATTAATTACTGGCGTAATTTTATTTATTCGAGTAATTGTAGCGCCAATTTTGACAAAAGGTTTTGTATATTTTATTATATACGGATTAATTGAGTATTTTCTGAGATTCCTTTGTTGGTTCAATAGCGGACCACTAGTAGGTCCAGGTACAAGTGACTGTTGTAGAGAGCCAGATGGAATACTGTAGAGGTTGCTACAGTTAACGATTATAATCAGTAGATAGTAGAATGACTTGGAATGTGAATATAACGCGGTAAATATAACGCATATTATTATAATTATTATAATATATATGTGATAATTTTTTGCTCTATTGGGGTTTGTAGAATATATTAGCGTTATTTTACAGTCAGCGACATGAGTAGCCGAATATTTAACATTTTGTAACAGTATAATTATATTGAATGAAAAATGTCTTATTATGTATATTAATAATAATGCATTGTGATTATAATAACAATGCATTGATGTAAATGCAATTCAAAATCGAACACTTATTTATTGACTTAAATCGCTGACTATATCAATTATAAATGTATTATTCAGATAAAAATAACTTGCAAATATCTCCAAAAGAATAATTTCAATAATTACATTTTCCTAAAAGAATAATTTCAAGTTAATAATACATTTATCTCATCCCTATTCAACACGAAACCATCACCATTTCCAGTACATATATCGCATAAAACCCATCTAAAATTGTTTACGAATGAAAAATTATTCCTGGCATCAGAGTGGAGTGCCAATAACGGGGTAATAAAGCCATAGACAGCGATCAGGTGAACATTACGAGGAAACGCGAGCTCGCCTTCTCAATAAGTAAGGGTATGGAAGGCTTTTTATCGTAATATGTACATGTGTATTGGCACTGTGAAATTGTACAATTGCATCACTATTCCGCAGTTGAGTTCTTGATATATCAATAAAGGTATCTTGAGTGTTTCCATAGTAGTTGTTTATTCAAATATAAGGATGGTGAAACGGCTCAAGTTATAACCGACTAGTTTTGCTATGCTAAGGCTATAGTTATATGGTTCTATGGTGTGGTGAAAGAGGTCATTTATTTATTTATTGGTTTACCAACATTTGTTACACATGTTCAAGACTATATGCTATATACTATCTGAGCGTACAAAATCAAGCGGTAAACACAACATTCACAAACTAAATACGGATAGGTAAGAAACAATGTCTTGTAAGTAAGTACATACAATATTGCATATTATATTATGTAGGTACTCATTTACAAGTCATTAACATTAACAGCTACTTTATTATTATAATGGTAATTATAGAAATTCACTTAGTTATTTGATGGACTTGTTCTGGATTGTAAATGATTGTTTCGAGTCTTGGTTTTCTTCGTTCCTGTTGTTTGAATAATTGTAAAGTCCACTTAACACAGTCCTTTTGCTTAATACTATATTCGTTTTGCAGTAATTAAAGCCAAAGATCAGTCTATTGTTAGCAACAAACTGAATACAATTTTTGTCGGCCTCGATGGCGTAGTGGTTAGTGTTAGCAATCGGTTACTGCCACGCCTGAGGTCGCGGGTTCGATTCCCGCACAAGTCAAACATTTGTGTGCATGAACATCGATGTTTGTCTTGGTCTGGGTGTTTCTATGTATAGTATGAATGTATTTACAAAAAAAGTATATATGTATGTATTAAAAAAGTACTATGGGTACTAGACAATGGATAAACCATTGTCTAGTACCCATAGTACAAGCTCTGCTTAGTTTGGGCTAGATGGTGTTGTGTGTATGTGGTAGAATATTATTATTATGTTTCTCTTATCACAGGTATTTTCTAACATTAGAAAATACCTGGTCCTTTGGGAGGCTTAGACGGAGACATGGGTCTTATTATCTTATTATTATTATAATTAAAATGCAAATTGCCATTTGTTCATTGTATTTACATAATCTCACGCCTATATTCCCGAACGGGTATGTAAAGGTTTATTACATCCACATTTCACCAGATATTTAACGTCTCACGTAAAAAGGATCCTATTGCCATGGTTCCAGAAACCGCGGTGTATCTGAGGAATTCTTGATAGTAAATACATAAAAACATTTACCCGACCGGGACCTAACTTAAAGCCTCATTATAGCACAAGAGTCATTCCCTACCGTTACACCACCGAGGCAGGTACATTATACATTATAATAATAAAAAATAATATATTAATTTAGTATCCATAGAATTCATTTAGTACATTTTACATCTGTGTCAAGGTTTGAAAAAAATAGTCGTAGATTTACACAAATTTATTATGTTATCGTATAAACATTCAACGAATTCATTGTTGCTTTTAGCCGCCTATTACGGCATCTAAATGGCTACCCTGTTGAGTGGCGACTCTCATTATGTTTTATTTATTTAAGTTCTTGGACCAAAACAAAGAACGCACGAAGTTGGATTCAATGCTCATGGCATTATCTAAGCCTTTGGGCTATGCAGAAATAAATAAAACCAGGTGCAATTAAGGGCAGTTATACAGTGCGACTTTCTGCAGCTATATATATGCGCATTTCTGTAACGCGCGACTACACATGTATGTATTGAGTCAACTTACTGCGCGATTGAATCGATGCAGTAGGTCTTATGCACTTATAAACCGGGTTGTTATATCGTAAATGTGTCGCTGCTTGAAGAAGCGAGTGTGTGTGAGTACTATTGCCTACTAGTAACTACTAGTAAGTACACTACGTGAAAACAAAAATCATAAAAAACATAAAGTGGTGGCCGCACCTTCGAAAGATGGATAAGGATATGTTTTTGTTTAGCGTCTCGCCATCGGCCTTAGCCTTAAGGTTTACGATTAGCAATTTTATCGCCACATCGCGACTGAATCGCAGCGAAATTCGTCGTGTCTAGCCGCTCTTATAGCAGTTATTTTATAGTCTTGCCTGTAAGCGGCACGATGTCATCGGCCGATCCGCCTACAAGTTTATCGTTGTTTTAAGCCCTAAACACCACTGGCATCCTATTTTTGTTCAGACGTTAAAGGAATTATTGCTAATTCTAATTCAATTTGGAACGTACATTTCTGGAAACTGGCTAAAAGTACATTAGGCAAAGATTCATACTCTATAAATAATTAGGAACTCCAAGTGAGTCCTGAATATCAATCGACTTGAGTTGGATCTCTAAGAAGTAACAAACTCACTTTTTCATTCACAGTATTACAAGATGAAAAGTGTGGAATATTAATAGGTAAGTGTGGATGGATATCTCTTAATAAAGAATAATAGTCTACAAGAATGAACCTACTGTTATATTTTGAAGATTTTGGTAATTAATTCGGGCTCAGCAATAAGCGCCCGAGAATGAAGATGCTTTTAAAGTAAACACGTGTGATACAATTGTCGTAATACGCGGCACGTAGCATTTAAATAAATATTGTAATATTTTTCTCCCTTAGCATTGATGGAATGACAATTATTTCTTAAGATATCTTCACGATGATTATTTTTATTTGCCCTTGCAAATAAAGCAATGAATGTGTTTTAATTATTATATGTACGTTTATTGTATTTTCGAATGATTCGGTGTACAATAAAGAATATATAATACTGATGTACCTATCTATAACAAGGCAAAACAACATTGTTTTGGCAATACAATTTGGCGATGTATTGCCAAAACAATGTTGTTTTCCATTTTGTATTTTGTGTACTTTCAACATTATTAATTTCTCTATAATTTAGAATGAAATACGGGTTCGTGGTTAGCCACCGTCAATTGTGGTGATCACCGCATCGTACTCCACACTAACTTTAGACATTTTTGATGTAGTGCGCTGAAAAATAAGCTAATGTGATAGCGTGTGGCAAATAGCACCACAGACTCGAGCGAGACGTAAGGGAAATTCACACGAATATACTGGCAACTCTGTAGGGTGAATACTTCATTTCCTTCTTCAAGAGATTAAATTAAAAATCGTACCTGTCAAGAACATTCGTGAATTGACATGTTCCTTTAAGTAGGCAAGGTCTAATAAACTTCTAAGTAGTTGTGATTACAGCCAAATTATGTAAGCTAAATGGTTCGTTTTTTTACAGTCAACTTATGCCTGTGAAAAGACTCCTAGATACAAATAAATACTAAACAGCCATTTTTTTATGTGATTATTAGTATCAGTAGCCATGTTCAATTATTATTTTAAGATCAGGTTAGATTTAAGTAATTTACCACGAGTCTAAATTCCTTTCGTTTATTCGTTACATCAAACCCTTAAGAGAGTGAAATCTACCCAGTGCTCGGTACAAAACGAGGTCATCATTACAGATGTGAACTTGATAAAAGTAACATGCTAGCCGAAGCCAAACAATCGTTAGAAGTTGTGATGTTTGTTGTGAGCCAGTACTTAGTGTTGTGTAATTATAGGGAAAGGACGGCCACTGCCTGTTGTGTTACATGAGTTTAAAAAGTCTGATGACTTTCGACTACGATTTAAGGTTATTGACATTACATGCATAATCATTAGAGAGTGATAAATTCAAATCAGTATAAAGTTTCGAGGATCAGCGGTAGGGTAACGCTTGAAATATGATAATTACGAAAATAAAAATCATATGTATAATATCTTTTGATTACTTATATTATTAATATTAAACTACTTTTATAAATTTAATTGTATGCCTTAGCTAGAGGCCTCAATTTCTAGGTTCAAAGGTAAAAACAAAGTGGATGAAAAGAGATTTATTTTAATTCTGTACTGAGATACCTTATGCATCGCGGGTAACATTAATATAACCTATACAAAGAATACACAGACTTGGTACAACTATTTGTAAATCTCACAAATTTTCGGGTACCAATAAGTAATAAGCCAAAATTATTGTGCGCATGATGTAGACACGGGATTGTGTCATCGCAGTAGTTGTTTCAAATTTGAGCGCTATATATTTTTTTAATATTTATAAAGTAATTTATTTCAGGGGCACCATTAGCATTATAAATAACAAATACATTTTTTTATATCTCGCAGTATCTGAGAACATCACAAAAAACCTGTATGAACATTCCGTCTGCAGCACTCATGGAATATGCTGCTATTTAAAAATACTTCTTATTGCACAGTACCGAGAACTGGTATGCTCACCTTACCTAAGCTCGATGCGGTGCGACCCCACCATGATTTTGTTGTTTCCTCTTGCTTTTTACACACGAGTGCGCCGCAGCGACTTTGTGATGCAATTGAATTCATTAGTTACCGAGAATAGCTGTTACTACCTAGTAGTTATTTCTACTTTAACGAGAGAAAAATAGAGATAGAGTAACCAGTATTTTGTTTACATTATATAGATGGACGTATGTATGTGTATTTGTTAATAAATGTGTGCTGACTTGTAATATATTTTGTAAGTAGTCTAGGTGACCATAGAAACATAGCATCACGATTAATTTTATAAAATAACAAATACAAAATATGCGTCTGCGTGTTCGAAGAGGAATACTGCGACTTGGAGTACGCCTGATTCCCACACTGTCGCTAACCAGAGCTCGGTATGGTCAACCTTTTTTAATTGCAATGGTTGGGATGGGCAATTTGAGGGCGTGTTGCGGGTTCCTATCTTTCCAATTATTTTATTAGAATGGATTTACGCCAAGTAACGCCTAATTCCATTCAATTACATTTTCCCAGTTACATTTCTTTCCTACGTAATAAGGAGCAATTATTTTGCTATTGACTACATAATGCAATATGCAGTGTCGCTTGTCGGAAATTTCTGACAAAAATTGCGAAAACATATAACCCAACCTGAAAATCGAATCTAAGATCTGTGCTTCCAAGCTTGTTACGAAGCGATTAAACGTCTTTGTTTAAGTCCACAGTGTGTTAGTTGATGTGGTATTCAGGGCATAGCTATTATGGAGTAATTATCAGTAAGAGGATATCGCTGATCGTGATTATTAGATGTACACTAGCCATGCTTGTGTTCCTGTTAAGTACTTATTGTGAATGAACATTATGCACCGAACACTGAACATTATCGTGTAAACAACTGTATTACGGCTGTATTCCGTAGGGTTGAGTAGAGGTGCAACAATTTAATACTTTTAAGAGCATATATAGATTTAAAAAGTGTGTTTCGTGGGTTGTAAAGAAGATACACATTTCAGTAGACACTTATTAATCAGGCAATCACCACCCTTAAGAAAATATTGTGAAGATACCAATAATTATAACTACATTTAGATTTTCTTTTTTGAAAAGCTTGTTGAGGGGCTGTTATTTTGCAATATTTACTTACGTATATGTATTAAAAAAAAATCAACGGGTTGCACTCCGGGAGTGCCGGCAGAAGTGAAAACTTGAATATTAACGTTGTGCATTTTTGATATTTTGGAATGGTTAAGGAATAATTTTGCACGAATTGCTTTAATTATCAGTATAAAAGTACTATCATTTATGTGGTAAAATACAATATTCATTTATTGCGCTATAGTACACAAACATGAGAATTCTCCCTCCGTCTTACTAATTTTCGATCAGGTCGCATGTCCTGACGCGAGTTTGACAATTCTCCCTCCGTCTTACGAATTTTCGATCAGGTCACTTGTCCTGACGTGAGTTTAACATTTTTTACCCATCACAAAAAAAGTGCACAAGGCCGCTAAAGAAGTATTCACTTCAAAAAAAGAACGCCCACTCTAGCACTACGAATAATTCCAGTGTCGCGGGGGACTTTAAAAACATTCAAACAACGGACACAAAGAACATCCACACTCGGAATAGCCATTTGTGGATCACACAAAGTTTTGTCCCGCGGGGGATTCTAAGCCATAATAATCGCCGCAATGATAATGGCGAGTTGACCAGCTAAACAACTACTACAACGCGGCATATTGCATTTTCGCGCCTGAGTTGGTATGGAAGTATTCCGTCGCAAGTATGCAATAGGTAGTCGCTGCCTCGTAACCACTCAATTAGGTTGTAACTTCAATATAATTATTTGTAATTGCTACCAGTTAATATAATATACTAGCTTTTGCGTGCGGCTCCGCCCGCGTGGTACCTACAATAATTAAAAGTCAAATTATATCTGTACCAAATTTCATTTAAATCGGTTGAGTGGTTTAACCGTGAAAAGGTAACTGATAGACAGAGTTACTTTCGAATTTATAATAATTCATTTTTAATTTGACCACCTGTAAGAACAGTTAATAATTACCCTTACGTGTATATATTTGTCGTATTATTTATTATAGAGCAGTTCCCTCATTAGGAGACGACTATAATTGCATTGTCGCATGCATGTAGGTTTAATGTACATGTTGTTAACTGATTAGGAATTCTGTGACCAGATTATCTTAACTGCACTATTAGGTCATACCTGTAACAAAAAAGTTTGGTATGTGCAAAATTTCAACACAATAGGGTAGGAGAAATAAGTTTAAATGCAGTTGCAAGATTTTAGCAAATATACAAAGCCGTGTAAATAATAATTGTACATGCCAGATAAGCAAAGAAAAGGTATTATTTCTATTAGCTTATTTTCTACTAGCTTATATTGCGGCTTCGCTTCAGTTTTCCTGCATAAAAAGTGGCTTATACCTATCTCTACGCCCCATGTATTTATGCAGAAATGATAAACCAAAACAAACAACCATCCTTTCAAATTTATAATGTAAGTAAATATAAGGATTCCGCCCAGAAAATAAAGATAGTTCTTTTATCTGTTTCGACTTTTTGTTGATCACAGTCGCCGGTACAACCATCGGAAAGTCCCCGCCGACCAAGGATGGGATAATTCAAAAATCCTTTATTTTCTCTTTCTACAGGTAAATAATATCGGGCAGTCAACTCGTTATCTCTAATGGTCTTGTGACAAGTATTATATGCCTTTTTATACCTTTCATAATTTGCCTTTTTGTCACCTTAATTGATTTTTAATGCTTTTCTATGTTGTTACAGTGTAAGGTTACCTTCAATTAGTTTTTGTGTTTGGTTAAAATTGGATTTAAAATTCGAATGATACGTCTGTGAATGTGATTAATCAACGCATACCTGAAAAGGCTACAAGACTAAAAAACACATTTCTCAAAATAAACATTCATTGTCTATAATAATATTTTGTTTTATACCAAAGAATTAATGCGAAACGTATTATTTTAATATTTCGTATGATTTCCATTTCTAGCGATGTCCACATACATATTTTATGCTAACGAAATGCTGTGTAGCACATGATGCATCCTATTTATAATTATAATCACATTCTATGTTAAAACCATTTCCTTTTAACAACAAAAATATTGCTGAATTTTTAGCCTATCGTGAATGCCGAATGTCCAAAATTATATTTATGACTTGGTAACCGAACAATCCAGTTAAAACACCCATAACCATTCATCGTGCGTTGTCGGACGAACGATTGCAGACCCGTGCGACGACTTGCGGACTTGTTGACGTGACGTTTATAATTGTCGCTGGTCGAAAACGGGCTCATCTGAATTGTATATTTGTCATTTAAATTGTATCGGTTGAATATGAATCATATTTCGGTAGTATTTTGCATTTGTTGTTGTTGGTAACTGTTGTTTTTAATTTAGGATAATTTCTCAAATAATCGCATATTTATAAAATTATGATAATGATTAATGCGTTAATTAATTTTATGATAGTATTTGTATTGTTATATATTTAAATACAGTTTATACGTATTACAGGCACATTATTGCAAGTCTAGTTAATTGTAAAATATTTTTGTTTGTTCACAAAATAACGATGCAGTTGTTTGCCAGAACAATACCATATTGGAGAAATTATCGGTATCATTAAAAACATGGTATGTTCAAGTTTGAGCTGTATTCTGATAGTTAGGATAGCGAGACGAGGCCACTTACTGTTCACTTCGTGTGCATCACCCGGTTGTCGCTTTTTCGATGAATCCCTTTGATTATTACGTTGCAAGTCAATACAGGTCGACGCGTCGCAGTCATTGCGAACACAAGCACGTTTCGATTTGAATTTTTACTACGATTACTACACGCGCTTGATTGCAAATTCTGTTAATGTTTACGTAAGTAATGCGAGAGCAGGTTCATAGAAATTTTCTTAACTTTAATAATGAGAAATGGCCTCATCATCTTCATCGTCACCATGTCTTTAAATAGAAGTGAAGCATGACTGAGCGCTGACTGCCAGCACGTTATGCACGTTGTTCACGTTGTGTTTTTAGTAGAAATCCCGTAAAACGTTACACTTAATGTTTATCGTTAGTCGCCAGGTTAATAAGATGAGTGAGGCAGGCTATTAAGCTCAGAAATGTGCAGTTAACGTGTTTTGTGTTAGAGTCGTATCTTTGATATACTTATAGTAAATTTGTTTCCATCAAAATTAGTGTGCAACAACGAAATTAATTTTACGCTAAGAAGAATCGACGTTGTTTCTAAAACATATGTAATAGGGAACGTAGATTAATGTAGACGTTATACATTAATATCTTCGTCAACTGGTCGGCCACTCATCAAATTTTAAACGCAAAAACGTAGGCCTTTGTATAATACGAATAGCAAAATGGCGATCCTAAAATATTTAATAAACCCAAAAACACATGTAATAAAACGGCCAAGAAAGTGAATTTTCAATTACGAGATTCGTAAAAAAGAGTGGAATTGTTTTGTGAACGCTTTTAAACAGAGTTTTCTTAGAGACAGAGGAAGCTAAGCGGGCGAGCCCTTCGGGCACACTTTGTTATTGTTTGTCGGAAACCTTTTAATCGTTGTAGTCCCCAACAGATTTTGTAATTATACAGGCCTCGTTCATTCATTCGTGTCTTTAATTTGTATTTCTGGATTTTCTGGTACTTCCGATATCCAGGTATACCACCTGGATATCGGAAGTACCAGAAAATCCAGAAATTAGGTTAGGTAGGGAGGTAGTGGCTATTTTATAAGTATATACTAAAGGGATTCATACATAGAACAATCATTATTACAAAGTGTTTATTCTCTAGAAAAGATTGTAGGTGTAATATTCGACGCATTGATTATGTAGGGCAGAACTCAAAATATTTGTGTCTATAAAAGCTAGCTTTTATAGACACAAATATTTTGAGTACCTAGGTAGTGGAGTCGATGCGATTAAGCTATCAATATACAGACCGCAGCACTACATAATATTTAATTAATTTAATTATTTTAATCTCTTGGCCAACGCTCGGTTCTCGGAGCCCAGACATAATGGTTTTTCCATTTGGTATTTGATGAGTTAAAACAAAATAATTTATTACAATGACATGATATTTCACATCATAGCAATTACTTCTTATTCTTTATACAAATAATAAACATATAGTTTAAAAGAATGTCTTATGGTTACAAATATATTATTGCTATGTTGGGTTCTGTCACGTAGTGCTATAGTAAAGTTATTAACAGATTTAATATTTATATATTACTAGCTTTTTCCCGCGGCTTCGCTCGTGTAGAAGTAAGTTAGGTTATGTAACAGTACTTTTTAGAGCTCGAAAAACTCTTATACAACAGCTTTGTCCGGCCGTCTGTGTGTCTGTTATACAAGTTTCAACTCAAGAACCGTAAGAGCTAGAGACTCGCGGCCAACGCCATTCGACTCAGCATAGTTGATATACCCCCGAAATGATTATGACCTTTGACCTTTCACCTCAAGGTCACGTGGTATCATGTGACCTTTGCATATTACTTGAATAATTTTTTTGAACTCTAAGATTTACGGCAATTCATTGCCGTTTCTCATTTGTTTATAAATAAAATATAGCCTATGTTACTCGGTGATAATATAGCTTTCTAATGGCGAAAGCATTTTAAAATCGGTTGAGTAGTTTTTGAGTTAAATATTTACAAACAAACAAAAAGTCATATCGTTCCTCTTTATAATATTAGTATATCTTTAGTGCCAAGAAAACGGTTTTACAATCTGATTCGAATGGTGCCTCTGTGGTCAAGTTATTAACTTTCTTATTCAAGGATTTAAATTAGATCAGGTAAGGATAAAGGACTGCCTTTTTATGCCGATTGCACAGGCAACTTATTTTACAACAAAAGATTAACTGACTTCGATATTCCGTAGGGAAGTACTTATCCATGGAAGAGAAGAAATAATCTCCAGCCTGACTGCGCCGGATTTGTATCTCACCTCGTATAAATTGATAAAACGTTAATGCGTATTTTCCATCTTTCCATAACAAGAAAAAACCAACACGTGTGTGCTTGAGCACATATTACAAAGAGATAATTGTAAGTAAATCCCTTATTCCAATACGTTCGTTTTCTGCGCATCCACGCTCGTGTTAAATGAATTATTTTGCAATTCTATTTACAAAGGAATTTCTCTTAATATATTGCGACAGTTGCAATTTGTCAGTACCAGTTTCTATTTGCTTCTAGTGTCGATTCTCTTAATAAGTTTAAGAGGAAAATGGTAAGGATATATGTGTTTAGCTTTTATCATAGAATATTTTATAGATTTTGTATGCATAGATAGTAACTAGAACTTAGTTTGAAGTTTGATTAAAATAGCTTTATCGAAACATACGTTTTAGTACGAAAACGACCTCATAATTAAAGAGTATTTTTGTAAAAATAACAAGCACTTTAAACAAGTATTTAAAAGTGTCTCACAGATAAAGTGAATTAATATTAAACAATATTTCATAATAGTTGGCGTAATAAACATTTGGCAGTATGTGTAATGCAATTTAGGCTATATCCCGGTGATTAAATAAAAGTAGTTGTTTTTTAATTCTTAGTCCACATATTATATACTTGTGCGATCGCGTTGAAGGCTGCCATGTAAAGATGTTCATATTGTAGTAGCGATAATCATATCTATAGTAAAGCTTGCATTATACAGGGGTGTATATCAACATAAAGTATTCCAGGATTCGCCCAGTTAAATAATTCACCTTTAGATATTATTAGTAATTGTTAGAAATGTAACGAAGTATTTGAAAAAAATAATTGCTAGAGTATTTCATGTCGGCGGAAGTTGATTGTTTCCAATTAGAGGGAGCAGTGAAGCCTTATTGTTTGATCTTTAATGACCCTAGGAATCAGTTGACAAGGAATTTGGTACAGTACAGCAAATCGTTTGTATTATTGTTTTCTTTGGAAAGGGGTTGTAGATGTTTTGATTTAGGTAAATTGGTTTTATTGTCAATAGGTAACAAGTAAGCGTGTTACCTTCTTACTTGCCATCTTATCACATAAGTATTTATATTATTGATAATAAGATAAAACACATAACTGTAATTACCAATTGTGCTACATACATAATGAAGTATTTATGTCATAAAAGTAGCCGTTTTTCATGACATTCACATTATTTTATTGTTGTATTACTTCTAAATCGATTCAGCGTTAACCCAAGAAGATATTACAAACACAGTAGTTATTTTCGAAAATAATAGTAGTACTCATTACGACAATGAAAAACGAAATTTAAATAAAAAAATCCCGTGTAACTGATGCATAAGTTGATTATACAAAAATATTTAAACAATGTCTGTCGTAAATAAACATGACGCACGCACATAAGTTATAATAATTAATTAATTTCATAAAAGTGTCGGGTCAAACACTTTATCCAAAATTTTTCATTCGATTACATAATTAATATAATCAGTCTAGCAAGTAAATTAGTTGAGTAATAAAAATCTAGTTAAGTTTTGATAAGATCCGTCAAAATTCGTTTTAGTGCGGGGCCATTAGTCAAATGCCAATATTTCATTGTAAATTTTAACGAGGCGAATTCCTATTCAACTGAAATTCCTTAGGGATGGTTTTTTTTCGCGAAATTAAAAAAGTTTCGTTTCGTTTGCGAAGGGCGCATCTTTGTGCTATGTCCAGTCATGGGATGGGCTAGGATTATCGATATTGTTCCGATTAATTTCGTTCACATTGTTAGCTTTGGCTTTGGTTTTTTTCTGTAAACGTATCTTTGAATGTATACATAATACTGTACTTGATAAGTATTTAAGATCTGTATAGACTCAAAATAAAATTAAGAAAAATTGTTTTAATATAGTGATGTGCGATTTTCGATAAAAATTCAAATTACCTATACGAATTTTTTAATATTTCGAAATATTTGAAAGGTCGATAGTTAATTAAGTATTTAATTGCATTTTGGATTTATTGATTATAAAGTAAAGTATTCCGTCGTCCAACCCGGTGTGTTGACATCTTTTAGTTAAGATGGTCGCGTGCTAACACATTATTTATTTAACTTTTAAAGGGAAGGATACGTTTATATAAGTACATAAATTAGGAATAAAACAAGAATTTTTGTTGAAAAGGTTATTTGTATTTGCTATTTACCTAGTTACACTTAAATAGGTAAATAGCAAATTATTATTTAAATGTTCTTTGATGTTTTCTACAGTACCAGTTGGTAAAAAAGCAGGTGCACATAATCTTGCAGAATAGACACGAATACTATGCATTTTAAAGTAATGTGAAAATAAGGGTAGGAACTCTCATTCCACCTCGGGATAATGGAATCAGGCGCCATTGCTGAATATTTTTGTGGCTCTTTTGTTTCAACATAGAATTTTATAATTGTCGTTTTCTCTTTTAACCGTTTTTCACTTCGCCTTTGTATTCAGAACCAACCACGTACGAAAATAGACTTTTAAATTTGTGACGGTTAACATTAAAATTGGAATCCTCAGCGGCCTATGTTATATCGAAGATGGTTTAAATATTAATGTCTGTCTCAAGCCTAGCTCTCCCCATGGCGGCTATCGGCATCTCGATAATTTCCCTTAGGTACGTATCGAACCAATTGACTTATGGAATTGTTACACGCTTGCGGAATTTTAACAATTCATCATTTCATGTTGGAGCCCCACGGTCGTATTTTATTATGAACTTTTTACTTTCGATAACTGGTTTCCGTCTGTAGGCTCCTTGCCTATTTCTTATGAATATTTTTTCCGTCGACAATTTTTAATGGTAGCTTCGGGTGCCAGATAATAAAATACTGTCGTGGCTTTCAAAAAATATTTTTTCTCGAATCGGTTTTGATTGTATGTATGTATAATTTGATTTGTGGGAAGGGCGCGATGGAATTGAAAATATGGCGAAATTCCTTGTAAAGATTATGTAAAATTATTGAACCGAAAAACACGCACGTGATATATTTTCTGCAAAAGCGGCGCAGACGTTTTGCCGTCAAAATAAGGGTCTTATATGCAAGTTGTTAGTGGTTTGTCTGATGACTGAATTATTCGTACTTAGATTAAAAACTGCTGACTAATAACTACATTTTCTTGGCTCACAGTAGTCCATTGAAATTCCATTGTTATTAAGCTTTCTACAATCCCCATGGATTTTAGAAAGCTTAATAATAATGGAATTTCAATGACTAACTACAATTATTGTAAAGTAAATTTTTCTCTACAGAGCTTGATTAAATTAATCTGTATATATATATATATGTTTTTACTAGTTGAACACTTGTCTTTAATATGAAGGTATACACATATACATATATTTTTTATTTTTATTTTAAATTTCTTAATAATTAACACTGTCCATTAATTTACCGCATAGCATTTGGTCGATGGTCGCTGAGTGATGCTAACGGATATTACATTGTGTGTCCAAAGCCATTTGATACCGGCTGGCTAGGCAAATATATTTCCAAAAATATCGACGTCTTAGATTTCATCAAAATTAGTCCAAGTCCTTTTAACTATTTGTTGTTATTTCGTGCGGTTTCCAATTTGGCCAACCACATAAACTTAAAAATCTCACCCCTTTTGTCTGTAATTCCTATTTCAAAATTCTTTATATTTTTCTACGTGAACTTCTAAAGAAGATATGAAATTAAAATGTACAAAACTAGTTAAAATGCTTGTTTAAAGGCTACTTAAAAATGGGCAGTAATGACAAGCGTGATCCCAAGGATAGTGTACATCAACATATGAGAACTGCTCGCTAGGCGTAAGGCCTCCTGCAAGTTTCAGTTGAGTAGGGTGACTATGACTATCATTTCAAAGTGAGCAGATATCGCAGAATCTGACATTAAGAGTGGCCACCAAAACTTTAATGTCATTTGTACTAACTAAAACTAACTTATCAAAAATCGCTGCATAATACGTAGGTTTCTTAAAATACCTTATTACCTCTAGACTGCACATTTGATCGTTTGGATTGGTAGCGTCGCTACTACCGCTAAGGCTTTTAGGTTATATTCCCACATAGAATAAAAACTTGTGTGATCCACAGTTAGTTGTGCCGAATTTGGGTATTTTTTTTACTCCTAAGGTGGCAAACAAGCATATATCCACCTGATGGTAAGTGGTCACCGTAGCCTGTGGACGCATGCAACACCAGAGACATCACTTACACGTTGCTGACCCTTAAAGAAAGGAAATAGGAAGGAGAAGGAGCGGGAAGCGGAAAAGAGGGTCATCGGGTCTCTGGTATTCCCACTCACTGAACGAAACACAACAGTAGGAATACTGCTATTTCACGTCGATATTCTGTGACAGGGTAGTCCTTACCCGGTCGAGTCGGCCCATTCATGCTGAAATCAGCGAGGCTCTACTACGCTGAAAATTATATATTGTGTCCTATGTATTCTTTGTGTCCGTTGTTTGAATATTATCAGTTATTCCTAGTGAGAGAGGTACCTTTAAAAAGGAATTTTTTTGTCCCCGCATTAATTATTCAATTGGTTATGAAGTAATTATATTTGGTGAAAAAAATTTCAATAGGGAAGATGACTTCAAGTTATCCGCGACGTGGAATCCCGTGATTAATAATACGCAATTTCGCTGTTTTGCACAGTCAGGTAATTCACTGAATACGGACACGACGGCTAGCATACATAACAGGAATACCGTGAGTGTAGTTTGTGACGGTACATGGACAAACAAAAATATGCCAAAAGTGAGGGTGAATCAAAATTCTTCTGCCTCAAAACGGAGACATGACATCGCAGCACTAGTCAGCTTGTGACCACGGCCGGTGTAACCTGGTCGAAACGTCAAGCCTATAAAAGGTAAAAAGTATGCATGATCGCGTTGATACCCGTTACATATTATATATAAATAAAGAAAGTTATCTCTGCTTCACGTTACATCATGGTGGCATTATCTTGACGTTCCGAGGAGGGGAAGGGGCGCACTCAAAAATGCAATAAACGCACCTCGCGGACCACTCGGCGTGCATTCTTGAGCTGTTCACCCGAGTGTTCAACCCGCTGCACACACATATTAAACTACAAAACACTACATATATGATTATGTGGCGAGCGGTGTTTGTTTATGAAGAAACTCAGCGTTATGAGTGCCAGACTTTTATTTGTTTATTTCTGCATATGCAATAAATACTTATACATACTTGATAGGATAGACAGATTATAGATTTTTATTACCGATTTCGCCAACTGTATTACTTGAGACCTTACATATTAAACGATTATGCTAGTAAGTCACGAGAAGTCTGTGTGTTAGCGGAGTAGTTTTTAGGTAGTATTAATATATTTTATACTTCATTATGTATTAGGTAACATGTGTCTATTTATTAGTGTAAGTGGCCTGCGGCCGTTCTGATTAATATCAAATAAATAAACAAATATTATCTTCTACCAGGTCAATTTCTGGACAACTAATACTACTGAGAATTTATCCGACTTGGGAATCGAAGAGAGAGCTTGCGGTCACACTAAGCGTAAGTACAAACTGCAAACTAATATCATGCGACTGACGAGGCAGAGCGTGCAAGAGTTAGAAAATGCTAGA
The DNA here is from genome assembly GCA_963564715.1 of Catocala sponsa. Classification (NCBI taxonomy): domain Eukaryota; kingdom Metazoa; phylum Arthropoda; class Insecta; order Lepidoptera; family Erebidae; genus Catocala; species Catocala sponsa. Next base: position 9,302,037 of record OY751331.1, read on the forward strand.
ACGTTACCAGTCATAGATATAATTTGGATATCGAATACAGCAACATAAGTCGATACTATCTATCTAAAAAACTAACAAATCTTAGTATTTTTATAGCGGTAATAGTTAAAATAGTTGATTTAATGACAGATCAGAAATACAGAACATTAATTAGGATTTTAAATCGTAAAATATTTATACCTTGTTCTTCAGACCTGGGACAGGAGAATTTGTTAAATAAAAATACGACATAATATAATAATTTTAATTTTCTGTGCAGTAAAGTACAGATACGTCAAACATACATATCATCTGTATAACGGTACATGTTTAAAGAATACGCAAAAGGTCATCGCAATGAGAGACAACAATGTTAACATGTATATAAAATTCATCTATAAAATCACAGCCAATCACAAGCTTCCAATCACTCAACAAAAGCGCCATTATAATAAAGTATACCCAGCAATAATGTCTTAATTAAGTTACAATGTGGAACGACATAAATAGCAAACAGATAGTTAATTAAATCAACGTGTCGTATTAAAAGCAATCGTAAAAAACAATTAAAGTGAGACTGATGAGGCCTTAATTAGCGATAAGATAAAACGAACGTATATAGCGAGACCTATCGTTGAACAGAGAAGCAAACATTTGTGATTGTATTCACTTACTGTTATTACTTTTATACACTGTGAGATAATTTATAAGCATTTGTTTTAAGACAAGTGTCTTATTATATTTTGGAACGAAGTTCCTTACGGCAGGCTTGGAGGGGATAGGGATTTTGCTGCGCCACCGAACTGAAAAAAATGTGATAGTAAAACCGTAAGAAAAATCCGTGGAAAAAAGTGCGTGTAATAAAACCGTTAAATGAGACGTGCGCAGGCGCGACAGTCGCATACACAAGCGAGTAGTGTATAATACCTTTCTCTTTCTCCCTCTTTCTCGATTCTACATTAGCCGAAGGAACTTCGTTCCTACCTGGTGTCCCACGACACCACATAATTATTTTATTGCTTTGTAGTGGTAAACATGATGGAATATAGAAAGGGATTGTAACTGCTCACTTTTATAACAAAGAAGAAAAGGGGCAAATAAAAATACGGCTTGCAACAATTACGGTAAAATTCATACGTTTAGATGGTGCTATGGAAAAGATTTTTCGAAGACGTCGCCCGCACAGGGATTAATTCCTATATCGCGGGCAATTTTACAAACAATGTCAATGTCACAAAGAACGCCCAGGCTCGAAAAAAACAATTCCTTTTTTAAAAATACAACTCCCTCGCTAGGTATAATTTGAGTGTCGTGGAGGGCTTCACAAACATTCAAACAACGGACACAAAAAACACACCAGACTCAGAACAACTATTTGCGGATCAAAACCTCAACACTCGGCACAGTTCCAATGGCGAAACTACCATTTAAATCACTACGCCATTCGAGCATTATGGGTGGACTAGTCCTATCCTTCTCGTCAACCCTTTGTTTGTCTTGTATATGCTATCGTGACAACCAACCCAGTGATAAAAAAATTATGTGACGAATTTATACCTACATTTTACATTTATATCTCAAGATAAGATTCAGCTACCACCAATAATTTTTATGCGTATGTAAAGTAAATAAAATAGATTAATGCACGTTTTTTATCACGGTCAATGGACCGCATCATCATCTTAGCTAGAAGACACCCACTGCTGGACATAAGACGCCTTTATTTCCCACAAAGTCAGACCGATGGACTGAATATATCTTAATATACTAAATGACTCTAATATATAAGTGAGATCGAGTCAAGAGCATTTACAATGTGCTCCTACCGCGTTTAGACTGGCTGCTACAAAGCTCAAAATTTTGAATAGAATTAACAAAGGTAAAGTCGGAAGACAACAATTAAACAAATATAAATTTAACTAACCTTTAACCTAACCGCAATTTATATTATAAATAAGGAAAAATTACAACCGTGAAGGAAAATAAACTCTGCTGTCGTTTTGCTTATAAAGCTATTCATGTTAATTTTCGTATTTCATTGGCTATTTTAATTAAAAGTACTACGATTTTATTACGTATATACGTATTTTATATCGCAGAGTTGGTTGCAATACTCACAGGGACGAACGAGACAGCAGCCATTATGGATTACAGTTTCTAAACTATATGACGTCCAGTCAGACTTGTTTATAATAAAAAGTTTTGTTTAACAGATAGTCTTCTATTCCTATATCTACCAGGGATATGCAAGGCTAGTACTATATACTTAAAGATTGTATATCCTCGAAGTGGTACGCAGAGGCATGCGTCTGATACGTCACGTCCAAATTGTGTAGATATAGTTTCGTCGTATTAGATTGAGCCTATTGTTTTCGACCGGGCGCGGGTTTAGTTTGCAATGCCGCTGCTAATCTACCTGATAACCTTATAGATAATTCCAGTAACATTTAATTAGAAATAGGAGTTTACCGAAAATATTGAGTAACTTATGACTTTAATAATATTGATTACAAACAGTCATGATTCATGGGATTATTATTGCTTCTGCGTCTGTACAACTAGATACAGTAGTAACAGGCATTTTTGTACTGAAATATGAAATCACCAATCAGCTTCAAAATAAAGCAATTGCACTTCACATAATATGGCATGGTGCGATACTGTAGAATATTGCAGGATATTGTATGGTATCGTACAGTACGATACCGTACGACGACGCACGTTATCGTAGGACACCGCACGACATCGCACGTTATCGTGCGTCAACGCACAAAATCGCACGACTACACATCAAGAACTAGAACTAAAAGACTACGCATGATATCGCACGACCCGAAGTGTTGAACAAAGTGCGAGTCACTTCAACTTGCTTATATTTATTTCGGTTATAAATTTACTTGATGTTTTAATAGCCGAGATAAAAAGTTTGTGTAAAAATGTGCTTTAGTTGAGCACTTTTAACTTTGTCATGAATAAGGTGCCGTCTTAGTTTAAAGAATACAATTGTTGTTTTCTTGCTATTTGACGTCGAGCAAGATAACGATGACATTTTAGACATACTGCATAGAGATTAGCTCTATCTTAATTATCGATTGCTTTGTTATAAGAATAAATGGTTTTTCGTCATTTCAGGTTACGGTGTGATTCACACATCATGCGACTTGCTATGTGAGCATAGTTTTGTTTATTAAGTAAAGTAGAAGCTCCTAGAATATTGATATAAGATTAGTAACTAACTATGCGATAAGAAATTCCACTGAACTGAATAGGTAATATAATATTATAATAGTATCATAAGACGTGACTAAACCTGGTTATTCATTCTCATAAATTGCTGTTGCCTATATGACCCAAATCTTATATCGATTACTTATATTCCAACAGTAAAACTTATGTAATGCATAATTAAAGTAGCAATAATCGTTAAGAAAACTTAAATCTACAAACGCGAAGTCCAGCACTATTCTACTTTTACAAGAAAAGCAATTAATCCAACTTTATTACCGGCACTACATTGTATTAATTAGCGCAACAATTTCATAATTATTTGAACCGCCCCATCCAGCTTTTGTCTGAAAAGGTCCTATTGTAATGAAGGCTTATAAAACAGAAATAGGCAACCTAGATAACGTTGGAGTTCTAAAGCTACGAAATTTAGAAGTTTTAAAATAAGATGTAAGTTTTGTGGTGATTATCTTATATTTAAATATACGTAAGTACAACTTGGTAATTACTTTGGTCGTTCATATATATAGTTACACTGTCTGCAAGTAGAAAATCTCTTTGGTGAAGATTCGATAAAACAGAAAAGGCCTACCTAATATAAATAATAATTTATAATTGTTTTAAATGTACGTCTTCACATACAAATAATTAAACACATTTAATGGTTACTAGGTATTGCTTGTAGCAGCTAATTAAATTATAAGTAGGTCAGATAAAAAATGACAAAAGGTAGGATAGATAAAATATTCATATTAAACCGTCTAGCCAAAAGTGGACGTGATGTTAAGATTATTAAGATATTGATGATGAACATGTTTCTAACATTTATTTAAAGAGGTTACTGCTTTAAGTTAGATTGCAGAATGGTTGCTTAAATTAGGCACCAGCTGCTTGATTTTGAGAGTATCTCCATTTTACAGAATATTCTAGGGTTCTTATTTGGAAAACTTTCCCGGTCAAAATGTGTGTCAGTAATCTTTAGTCTTTACGTTGGTAGCCCTTTATCCTAGTAAACATTATCAAATGACAATATAAGTTTTCACGCTGCTATAGACTTTTATACCTGGTCCCCACGAAACAAAGGGACCCTGTAGAAAGCAACTACAAATTTTCTTTAATAGCTATAATAACGAAATTTGTAGGTTACGAGATCAATGTTCAGTATTATTATTAACATCACAAAGTTATTATTCATTAACTGTAAACGTAGTATTTATTAACCCACTGCTAATCATCCAAACATAATGCAATATTCATCTTTGAGTTTATAAAGAAAATTGGTATTTATACCATTTTTATTCTAGCGAAACAATATTCTCGACTATTGTTTTGCATTAGATAGAATATAGTCATTACGTTGACAGTATGAGAAATGGAATTCATGCAATTTGAATTTCTAGCATTTAGTGTCGCCAGGTTAGTTCTGTGAATGGTCTTCAAAATTAGTAATAAGATCATAACATCAACAACAACACTAAAATTCAAGTTAACAAGAATAACAATAAGAAATAATTGTTCATAATTATTCAAAGCCTGATCAACTTTTCTTTCAACAATTTGTAGCATACAACCAATTAACTGTTTCCAAGAATGGCCTTAAAATAGCAAAAGAGGCTCGCATACGATATGCGATTGTGTGCAACCAACTTGTACAAATGAATAATGCAAGCATAAAGATTGTACCAACAGAACATCAAATGCATTTATAAGCATCTTAGTAGTTAGTTCTGTTAGGTACCGTCACAAATTTCAACACAACTTCGCTAGCAGAAGCAGAAATATTTTTAAAATGTAAATGGCGGAAAGGATGAACATCAGAAGCGTTTCAGAAGGGAGTCTGTTGTCTTGCACGTATTAGTTTCAGAATATTCATGCACCTAACAAGTAACAAGTTGCCACACTCGCTAGTACGACTTTCCGAAACTTTTAAATTTTCTCTCACTTTTTTTAAAGAGAAAAGTTGCGCATCACTTTGAATAAGTAACAGTATTTTTGCATTAAACATCAAATGAGTTATTCTTCAGATAAATCTCGAAAAGCACTCCAGACGTTGGAGTGTTTTTGCTCTATGAAAGTCTCAGATGGATGGAAAAAACGTGAGGAGATCTTCAATCATAATAGACTGATTGGAAAGGAGGTAGAATCAGAGAACTTTAAGTGTTTTTACAGTATGGTATCTATTTATTGATTACTTGATTGATTCTACCAAATTGCAAGTATATTTTAGAACTACTATAAAAATTTTTAAAAAACGTACTTTGTGGAGTGTTTGTCTTTGTCTAACCGATAACAAAATTCTGTCAAAGACAGACTTATTGATGATATTCACGGGCTAACAAATTATTGGTGTTCCGTAGAACAAATTGGTGTTATTCAAGCGGAACGGTGGAGAATTTAAAATCTAATAAAGTGCACAAAAAGCATTATCGATAAAACGGATTAGAGAATAAATCAGCGGCGGAATCTCCGCGGAATCTCTGTTTTGTGTCCGCGCCTCTAATTGATGGAATGTTCGAACTCAACTTTTACGGAATGTTCGGCAATGTCTTTTGTTTATTTTAAACGAATATTGGAAACGATATTTTAATCCTTTGTGGTATATTTGTGGATATATTGATAGTACTGTGTCTAACTACTGCTTAATAGGGCAGTTATAATTAATATTGTTCTTTACTTTATAAGAACAAATCAAATATTAATACTATACTTATTAAGCCAATATAATTATTTACACATGTATTAAAAAGACATAATAATTGTAATTAATTAATTATATTTAAGAATTAAAAAACACAAAGTAATATGTAAATATGCCACAAGATTAAAAGTGACAATAAACTCGTTAACTTCTTTGTTGCGTAGTTACCTGTGATATTTATGTGTTGTCGTTATGTAAGTAAATTGTATCTGTATTCAAATTATGAAGAACAGTAGGTGGAATGCAACTCAACTGTTTCCCAGAAATCTGTGTAAATAGTAAATCTAAGCGGCGGACTTTTGTTAAACAAATTACTAGTAAAGCTTTTGTGAGAGTCGATCGGATAGTTAGGCTGAGTAAGTTCGAGTCCGGGGTAACGGCGGATAAAGCTGGACAAGTTTCGGGCAACTCCGGCCAAGTCTGGCCCAACTTTGCGGTACTACAACCTTACCCCTTCAGATTCTGTCTCCGCGCAACTTTAATTGCCAAGAAAACGGGTAGGTCGGTCAATTGATACAATTTGACGCGATTTGCGGGTAGATGCAAGTTGAAAGTGCTCGTGCTGAGTTACAAGGTGTTCTGATTGCATTCGTTATTGATTGTTGTTTGGGCTCTGAGCTGGTAATTGAGTTTGGATGTTAGTACGTGCTCAGTGATCTTATGAGTTATGCTGAAAATATTTTGCTAGTTACTAATTTGATGAACTAGATTCAGAACCAATCAATTAATACTAAACATGTATCACTCCTTATGAGGTGTCTAGGCTTAACATACTCGTACATAGTTACATGTGTCTTTTCTTGGTTATAGTTTTCATAAGCGTCTTCATCCGCCAAGTGTTAGAATGTATATATTATGTAAATATCATTACTTCTGTGTTATTCTTTAGTTTACATGTATATTTATAATGCTATTGTATGCGTATGCACCTTCTTTTTATATCTGTATCACCCTACGGTTGACTGGTAGAGAATGCACTTGGCATTAAGTCCGCCAATGTATTGTTTTGTGCATGAAGTTTTTAAATAAATAAAATACCAGACATAATTAAATATTTTGTGTCTCGCCGCGCACCGGTGTGCCGCTGCGACGCAATAGGTTACGCACATATTTTTGTTTTATTATAAACTAGATGTTACCGCGGTTTCACCTCGTTTATCGTTACTGCTCCGCCCTCGTGGGTCGTAGCGTGATGTTATATAGCCTATAGCCTTTCTCGATAAATAGGCTATCTAACACTAAAAGATTTTTTCAAATCGAAGTAATTCCTGAGATTAACGCGTTCAAACAAACAAACAAACTCTTCAACTTTATAATATTAGTATAGACTAGCTGTTACCTGCGACTTCGTCCGCGTAGATTTTAAATAAAAAGTGTTTATCTCTGCGGTACCCTATTTTTTTTCTAAAATCAAAGTAGCCTAAGTTACTCCTTATAACATCAGCTATCTGCCAGTGAAAGTCCCGCCAAAATTGGTTCAGCCGTTTCAGAGATTAGCCGGAACAAACAGACAGACAGACAGACGGACAGACAAAAATTTAAAAAAACAGATGTTTTCGTATAGGTAACTTATATACTTTCATATGCATTAGATAAAAAGCTGTTATTTTGACATTACAAACAGACACTTCAATTTTATTTATTTGTATAGATTGGTGTATCTTTTACAAACATTTTTAATAGTTTATACCAGTTGCCACTAGAGGCACTGTTAGATTATATGTATATGTAAAGAAGTCTTTCGCAAAGTTGATCTGTGTTATTATGTAAAGAGATACTAATAGTGTTTGTACACGACACTAGTAACTGGCGTAGGTGGGAACTACTTGCGTGAGTTAAATATGCATATGAGTTAGTTCCACGATTGGTTCATGTTGGTCGTTTACATCGTATCACGCATGTTTACCGTGAACAAGGGTCGTACGGACATTAAATGTAAAGTCTGCCTTGTTAATCCAATGGAAAGTTTACGTTTACCGATTTCAAGGCGTTAAGTTTCACCAGGTAAAGAGTTATTGGGATTTCTGCAAGGTAAATTTCCGTAGCAGCATTTAGTTTGGAACAACTCGCTCCCTCCCTCCAAGACGATAAGAAGGAGTTATATCATGTATTTACTTTGATTTTAAGCTGGACGATACAAGTACAGAAACGAAATCACTAAGACACGGCACTAAAATTAGCAGCAGTATATATTTGAATGCTGTGTTTGCGGCGTCAGGTTTAATTCTCCGGGTCAGCCAGTGTTATTGGGCTTTTCTGTCAAGAAGTTCTCAGTAGAAGCATGGAGTCTGACATGGTCCTCGGGGCTAAAACCATAGCTGACGAAATGAGGGTGAATACCTCTGATCACCTCGTCGGCGTTATAGGCGTGAGATGTATGTACATATAAAGTGACACGAGAAGGTAGGCCAAATGCTTAAACGTAATTAAAGTAATTACAACGATTTCTTTTATCTTTCAGATTGTAGCAAAAATCTGTTCAACAAACCAGCACAAACATTAAATTGATTAAAGCCCTATTTTGCGTCTTAAACAAAAAAGCGCACGATCGCTTCTTTAATTAGTCTACCGTTTTGAAGAGCAGTATTAATTAGTGGGCGAGTGTAAATATTTTAACTACGAAGCATTTGCGGGTCAAAGCGGTTTTAAATTGCCAGCCAGATATATACGTGTAGTGTTGAATACGAAATCCACCTCCCTCTCTCTAGGTCTAGTGAAACAAAAACTATACGTCATGTATAGACTCAAGCTAGTGGATACCAGAAGTGGTAGGTACAGGTTATCACACCGTCATTTGTTATGTTTTTAAATTCCACGTATTGATGATTTCTTCTGCTATGTTCTACGGTGTTACATAGTAGGGGTGAGCCAATTATCTTATGCCGGGCACGTTTGCTAATACTGTGCTAATAAAGAAAAATTCAATAATACTTTTCTCGAATCGGTAATCAAACCCGAAGCCTACATCTCTGTTTACCTTTTAGTGGATACGGAGAGGGGAAATATTTTTTTTTGTTTCGCTTTACCGATTTTAACGCAATTTCACGTAGATGTAGCTTGAAGGTTGGAGTGACTAAAACTATATAAAACCTAAACAACTATGCAAGTAACAAAACTGATAGACGGATAAAAATACTCGCAGACTTCTCCACCCACGTCTCTCGTGTTCTAAGATGTTTTTTACATAAGCTATTCTAAACTTTAACTCCAATTATCTTTTGTTAGTTGGCAGGACTATAATAGTCAATAATAATAGGCCTATTTATTCTAGTTATACTTTGCAAAAAATCCTTTTCTTTCAACAACAAATTTCACAATTACGGTTTTTGTTAAGTTTCTAGAGAGTGATTTTTATAGTTGAGTTGTATTTCGGCTTCCACGCGTACCTAAGGCAATTCTGGTGCCTACGCCGAATTTAAAAAGAAAATGAAGAGTTTTTATACGCCCTTTACTAATTAACTACAGCGCTTTAAATTGTCAGCGAACTGACAGATAACTTTTATTTTTCATAATTTAATTCTGCAGTTAAACTTTAGCACATAACATTTTTACTTTGTATTTATTTTTCTATTTTCATAAAAAGACAATATCACGTTGTATTAGATATACCTAATCTAACACAAAAATATACATACATTGTACAGTGGTTAGTGTAACCGACTGCCACGCATGAGGTCGCGGGTTCGATTCCCGCACAAGTCAAACATTTGTGTGCATGAACATGAATGTTTGTCTTGGTCTGGGTGTTTCTATGTATAATAAGTATGTATTTACAAAAAAAAAATAAAAAAATATACAAGTATGTTTATCCATTGTCTAGTACCCATAGTACAAGCTCTGCTTAGTTTGGGCTAGATGGTGTTGTGTGTATGTGGTAGAATATTATTATTATTATTATTATTAACTACTTTAAATGGATTTTATCGCGCTATGTTGTGTTTACAATCTTTTAGAATTATTTAAAGACTTTTTTGAATTACTATCTGTTGAAAAGCAACTAAAACATTCGCGTAATTTCAATTATTCTTAAAACTTGTAAATAAAAGACAACACAATAAAATCTGTTAAAGTTGTGCCTGTTGGGTTACGTAATTGAAGAATTCCAATTGGAAATAACTATAACTTATTATGTGCCTAGCTTCTGCCCACGACTTCGCTTGCTCGAGTATAGTAGGTACTTTGTTCTGGAAAAAGGTAACCTATGTCATTTTTCGTACTACTGTCAACGTGTGTGCGATATTTCATGATAATCGGTCAAGTTACTAAACTTAACTAAATGTAATACTGCGAGGAACCTGGTACCCAAAACACAAGTTAAATCTTACATTGGGTACTAGAGTACAACAAATTCTGTATTGTTTTGATATATGTACTGTGTTCATGCTAATTGTAACTTTTTGAAAAATAAACATCTATACAAAAAGACAAAAAGAGCATTCGCAGTCGGTAGGATTCGAACCTACGCTCCCAGAGGGAATCTGATTTCTAGTCAGACGCCTTAACCGCTCGGCCACGACTGCCATGCATATACCTCCTATATTTGATCATCTAAAGATGCATTTCCGCCTGCGGTGAAAGAAGAAAATTGAATGTAATTCTATATATTAATACGTGAAACAAAAACTTTGTACCCCTTTTTACGAAAATTGCGCGGACGGAGGAGTATGAAATTTGGCACAGTTAAAGTTTATATGGAGAAGGAGGGGCGAATCATAATATTTTTATAAAATATGCATTAGAAATACATTAAATTAATGAAAAAACACTACACGCACACATCCATGCATTTGACACACGAAGTCGAATCGCGTTCGTAGTATTTTGGCATTGTTCATCTGACGTCGTAAAATTCTTTGCAACTATGGTTACCTATACCTTATTTATATGTAATAAAGAAAAAAAGAAAACAAAGTAGCAAGCTTAGGAATTTTGGTCGAATTTTGACCACTATGCGACCGCTAGTTATTATTATTAGTTGTTAAGACGTTAAAGCCTAACAAATAATGAACATAAAAACAGCACGTAGATATAAATACAATATAGATCTGAAATAGATTTAAGTATATTTAAGAGTTCTGTCTCTACGCTAAAGTGGTTACGTCATAAATATATAGCCCCCGCCTGAAAAAGGCACGAATAACAATTAAAGACTGGATAAAAGGAATGGGGGAGATACATTTGTATTAGGTCTAACTTTGAAATTGCCTGTTATGTTGTACATCTAATTTCATTGTTATTGTTATTTGTATTATCTGAATAGACTTTATACAATTATTACTAATAACATGCTTTTTAATAATAAATATTAATAACCTTTTGTATAATATGTATTGAAAGTGTCTTCCCCTATTTGTGTTTTCAATTCACCATAATAACATGATGGTTGATTGTTTTGTCAATTTAAGACAAATCATGGTGGTATGTCATAAATTTAACTTAAAAAAAAAACAGTTGTACAAAAAAGTAATTGATTTGGAATTGGCGATTCAAGAAATATTGATGCAATAGTCAGTATGCAATCCATAACGTTACCAATTGTCTTCATACAAAGCGGAAACTTCGTATTTAAACTTCTATTATACATAGAAGATCTCTGGACACGGATTCTTACTCACCATGCGAAAGGTAATAACAGAGTCATTACTCTTACGTTGGTTGCTTGTGAGAGGGTCATACTTCCCTAACAGAGTTGCATCATGTGTAGTGTCAATAAATAGGTGACAGTGGCCAGCTATTGCATTATAAAATAATATTAGATTGTCATCTTTTGTTGCGTGGTTACTATTACTTCAGCCAGGCCGAAGATCCACTGAGGATCCTGTTTCAGACTCTCTCTCTCTTCCTGGCTAAGTATCCCACATGGTGATGAAGTCAGCCTTCTTTATTTTAACTCTCAACTTCCTTCTATCCTTACAAAGGAAAATGTACTCTACAATACATTTTCCATCTTGTCTTAATTCACTCTGCCTCTCTTAAATAGGTACACGGAAATTGATAATGCTACTCAAAAGACAACGTCATCCATGCAGTAACTTTTTCTTCAATGATAGAAAAGCAATATCAAACCTTATAAGATTCCATATTATATTTCCATGACTAAATTGTGAGTATTTTTCCAGCGTTGACGTCATTGAGATATTTTTATGGGAATATGAGTATCTGTTATTGAACATATATTATGTTATATTGGAAATATCGTGTTCTCGGAATGTATTATCATTTGAACAAAAATTGTGGCATATTACCAGCCACCTAGTTTCATTAGAATCGCTCGTATCTCATATCATATCAGAAAGTGTATATAAGCACCGATCATGCACGGCGTGAGACGTTAAGCCACAGTACATAATATATAGACATAAAAGCCATCAAAATATTTAGTTATGTCGATTGTTATAGAGCTTTATGATAACCAATTATTGAGACCTGTGATTTAGCTAAAGAAAAGGCTGTCAAAACTCATGCCAAACCGCGTTTTACTAATAGGTATAGGTAGGTACCTATATCGGATAGCTTAACATAAATGGCGCATAAGAGCATATCAGTTACCTGACTGTTATGCTCTTATACGCCATTAATGTGAAAACTTGGTTATCACCATCGGCATTACGTCATTAAAAATGTAGCTATTGGGGTGCTGATTAACACTCGTATGTTTTTGGCCGATCATGAGACCCAAGGTCAGATTGCCAAGTTGGGCAATGTGTTATTTTGCTATTCTATTAGGCGATTTACAGAGCTTCACGGGTCAGATGTGCCCCATATACGGCACTAGTAGAAAATATACCCGGCGCAATGTGGTTGTAATACCTTTCTACCGCTTCGGGTATAATGGGAGTGAGCTATGTTTAGATGTATATATAGCGACTCTACACAAGAAACTAACAATAAATATCAAGAGATGGCGCTGTACACAATTACACACTTTGCCATACATTCCTAAATTACGCAAGTGAAGTTTATACAGCGAGTTACTATATATACCAACCCTGGTCAGAAAATCCTCCCTTTGTATTGGGGGGACATCACACCACGTTCCTCCATCACTCGTAATTCAAGAAACTGTTCATGACTTAACATTTAGCCGTATTGAAAGTAGCTTATTTATTTTTCCGTAACCCGGTGTTGGTTAGCATGACTTGTATAAACTAATACACACCGGCCCTTCTCCGTAGTAACACATTAAACGCGTAATGGGGTTTGCGCAACTCTAGTAAGATACTTAAGCATTGACAAAAACGTTCGGCATCATCTTTTTATACAACGAACCTGGAAAATAAGCATAGCAGTCTCATAGTAAGCGGTTATTGTGACCTATGATAGCTTGCAGTACCAGAAGTATCACGCGCATATTGGGGCACCTTGTAAAATGAAATTTAATATGGGAAGAGAGAAAATAATGTGATCCAGCCGAAAGGTTTCTGGAAAATGGTATTTGGAATATAATGATTCTCAACTCCAAATCTACTTATTTAATTAAGATTGTTTTTTTTTCGATACATGAATGGAGAAGCTCTCTCGGAAAAGTACTTAAAATCGTAGTCAGCCCTGCATCCACAGTTTAAAAGCCGTAAGCTCTCAAAAGAGGAATGATTAGTTAGTAAGAAGTTATCCTGACAGGATAGTTGCCTTTTTAAATGACTAATATAATAAACGAAAATAGCACTGCTATTTTGGTCAACGTTTATGGAGGGAAATTTATACAAAGACGATTGAAGGCGCCAATTTATTTGTACCTTCCTCTACCGAAATATCATGGCGTCCATTACTTAGTACAGCCACGGCAGGCGCGGTACTTAACTAATAGAAACTTCCACACACTTCCGGTGGACGGCTTCTACGCTAATATCCGGTCCTATCCCCGCCCCTCAAGAGGGAACTTCCATTTTTGAAGTCTAGGACGAGGAATAACTAAAGTTTCAGTAGGCTTTCATCAAAGTTTTGCTTATAGAGCATCGAGCTGATATGATAAAGTTTATAATATTATCCAAGTCCTGACTAACAGTCGTAAGTAATAGGGTGCCATTATTTTAAGGCAAGTTGGTTTAAAATAATCGTTTTACATTAAACTTCTTAATAATAATATTGGCACTATTACATATTAATTTAGTTGATACAATGGTTCATTACTGTGCGCAAAACCGGTAGGATATGTTGTAGTCAAGTTACATACGGCGTTCAAATCGTAGGAAACAGCTAGGAATATTTTAAGATAATATTTTATAGTTAATTAGTGAAACACGAAAAGACTAATAATAATAAGGTTTTTATTTGCTGACTTTAAGTATTAGTAGAACTGACACTGTTTATAGGAACAGCAGTAGTTAGTACACTGCTTTCTCTTTAAGGGACGAAATCTAAACATTACCGTTATCATTTATATAGTTGACTGCAGCTAACCTCTCAGGATGAATATAGGCATAATGACGTTGCCTTGTCAATATATATATATTGAATATAAAATACAACAGCTGACTAACTCATCAACAACCAGCCTAACCCTCGCACCCAGATAGCTGAAATTTTGCACAGATAATTTTTGGCAATGATCACGGGAATTATCTTATATATATCAAGCATATCTGTAATCTTGCTCTCTCATCCGGTGTTTTTCCCAAAGCATTCAAACTGGCACAAATTAAACCCATATTTAAGAGTGGGGCCAGAGACTGTGTCAATAATTATAGACCTATCTCAGTCCTGCCTACCTTATCAAAGATCTTAGAACGCCTTATGAACATAGGTATAACGAAATTCCTCGAACATAATAACCTTCTTTCTGACAGTCAATTTGGTTTTCGCGCAGGCAGGTCAACTGACATGGCGGTACTTGAGCTCGTCAACTCTATCGCGTCCAACTTGGATAGTAAAAAGAAATGCATCAGCATTTTTCTTGACCTCACTAAAGCATTTGACACGGTCTCTGTCCCCCTCCTATTACGGAAACTGGAGAAAATTGGAGTAAGAGGCGTGCCCTTAAATCTGTTTAAAGATTATTTGAGTGATAGAACCCAGCGAGTAAAGATAGATAGTTGGGTTAGTGAAGAGGTATCTATAAACTATGGGGTTCCTCAGGGTAGTATCGTTGGGCCGACTTTATTTTTGGTCTATATTAATGATCTGTGCCAAATCCAGTTGCAAAACGGAAGATTACTTGCGTTCGCTGACGATACTGTGCTCTTCTTTTATGGCGATACATGGGAAGATGTTTTTAAAAGTGCTCAATTGGGTATTAATCGGGTATGCACATGGCTCCAATGAAATCTCCTGACTCTTAACACAACCAAGACGAAATATATTACCTTCGCTGCTAAGAATCACCTGGTTGCTCCCACTAACTTCTCTATTACCGCTCACAGCTGCGCACAAACCACATCCATTTGCTCGTGCTCAGCTCTCCAAAGGACTGATACTATAAAGTACCTGGGAGTAGTGTTAGATCAATCTCTTACCTTTAAACCGCATATTGATGTTTTAGTCTCGAGGATGCGTAAGCTTATCTATATTTTTAGAACCATTAGACATGTTGCTGATTTTTCGATAATTAGAATGATGTATTTTGCTCTATTTTACCCATTAATTACCTACTGTTTCACGTCTTGGGGTGGCTCAGCAAAAACTTACCTAATTGAAGTGGAAAGAGCGCAACGGGCCATACTAAAGGTTGGTGCCAATCTTCCATTCCGCTACCCCACAGTAGATGTCCACAAGAAATGGGACACCTTGTCAGTTAGGCAGACTTTTATTCTGTATACAATCCTCAAAAAACACAGCCAGCTGACTTATAATCCGGATCTGAATACAGGCAAGCGCAGAAAGGGCAAAATCTGCCAGACACGAACCTTAAATACGAGTCTTTCCCATAGGTTTTTTTATTATCTGGGTGGATACTTATACAATAAAGCCAATATTCGCCTATCTATATATCCAAAAATCCTCACGCACTGTAAAAAAGATGTGACAAATTGGTTAAAACAGCTAAATTATGAAGAAACTGAATCACTTTTACACCAACAAATCTAAAATCAAAATTACATAATTATATCCTACATATACATATATTCTACCAATTACACTATGCACTGATTCATACACGGCTTACTAACACAATAATCACGCACATTTACAATCCGATACTTACAAACGTACACATAACCACTCATAAATCCACAACAATCATCCATCATACACGTACAAAACGTTCACAAAACCCACATATTACACAAACAACCTGAACATTCACCAACACCCCTAAATGTTAAAATCTTAAGAAATTGTATGTAGTTTGCCATTATTTTATGTTACCTAATTATAAATTATAGTTATGTACTTTTCCTTAAATGTATAATTGCTTTTATTTTTCTAATTTATGTATGAATTTTAAACTTTACCTAAGCGTTTTCTACGACTGAATAATTTAAATAATAATGTTCAGTAAAGTGGGGACCTGGTGACCCGTAACACAGGTGTTTTAATACCTATCACAGGCACCAGTCTCTCACAAAACATTGTGAAAATCCTTGTTTTATGAAATTTATATGTACCTTTTTTGTGAAGAGAAATAAATCAATTATTATTATTATTATTATTATTATCCCGTAAGTAAAATCCTTAACTGAATTTTGCAAAATCGCTTAGTTATGACATTATGTTATATATTTTTAAGTCTACAATGTTGGCATGGAATAGGTACCTAATTATAATTATTATCGTTAATATTAAGTATTTTTGGAAATTCTCCCGGGATTGGATAAAAGTACTTAACAACTAAAGTCCATGCAGACGGCATCGTAGGCTAAGGCTAGTATAATATATACGGTAACAGTGTCACTGTGGCAACCTACGTTTCAAGCGATGCAGAGAGCGGCGAGATAAGGTTACGATAGTTGTTTGAAGTTGTTTCATACTGATCGTATCGAGAGAACAGTACGAGCACAGTTATGTGATGTCAAGAGGCATATACTAGTAATATCGTTGCTAAGTTTGTTTTTTTTTTACTTTAATTAGGAAATATAAGGCCTTTGGAAATTAAGACTCATGTCTGTTTTCCTGAGAGGTAGGCAGATAATATGGACTGATTTTTACTACTAAGTACAGTAATTGTACACTGATTTAGGCAAAAGTGCTGGTTAAGTGGACTGGATTGCAGGTTAATTGAGCGTATTTTATGTACTTCTTACATGCCTTACGTTTATATCCCTGAAGGGTATAAGGAAAGGTGTATAAGGAAAGGTCTGTTATGGTGACATGTCGATAGCATAACTGCTATGTTTTAAACCCCACGTAATAGTGGTGAGCCTACAGCCATTTACCGAGCTCAGTTCTAGGTTCCATGAAGTGAAAAATAAATTGACATTCGATTGAGAAGTCGTGGTTCCAATTTCCACTCATTATCTACATGACTAACGCAAATCCGCTCCAACAATTAATACAAATATTTAGCTAAGACGAATCATCAAGATTTCTGGTCATTTTCAATGAAACAACACGAATAAAATCGAATATAATAATTAATATAATCAGATAAACGTGTAAAAGCATAGCGTAAGATTATAATGGTTAGCGATAACAAGCAACCAATAGATTATATAGATTTCAGCATATGGGCGTTTGCAACAACAGGAGTATTACTCGCGCATTGCCAACCTATCAAAATAAAAGACGTTATACTGCCCCCCCAAGACGCAAAGGTCACACTGGCTTTTTAAACGATAGCATCTAGTCTCCTTAAATGAAAATGAAATTTTAGGTGTGGATAAATACTCGGGTAGCCATCATACCGAAGCCCGGTCTACCGACTTAAAACATCAAGGTGGCCAATCATTCAGCGCATAAATAGAGACTTCGGCAATGCATATAACCCCATCACGTCAGTCCTGGGTATTAGGGACTCAATGAGACTCGACTAAAATACGTTTGTTTTGCTACGTTTTTCTTTAGGGCCGACACAGTTTCACAGCCAGGCCATCCCGGTTTAATCGAAATATGAATATGTTTTCAAAAACCCTATGTATGGATTCGATGATATACCTACATAACACGGTTTCCTATCGCTCCACGCATCTAACTTACATTACCTTCTTCATATAAATTAACATTTTAGCATAAAAATCTGTGTTACATCGCTATCTGCCTCGATAGTATTTCACAATGATTAATCAACACCAATGCTGTTTACCTTCGCCTTTCCGGGTTTACTTTCACCACCAGTCTCTTCACATTACTAACTTACATCATTATACGATATACATTACAGGTTCTCATCAAGTAATGTTCTAAATTACTTAAAAACAACACGCAATGTATTTTAAAATAAGGTGCTATGTGTAGGTTGTCAGTATTGCGGTGTAAGGGTAGCTACCCCGCCTATCGTTATCAGGTAGAAATCAAACCGCCTTTTTGCGTTAGCACCCCTCGGCTCGCTGTTTGTATGTATTGTACTTTTGAACTTAGCTGAATAATTCTGCTGTTCCTTTTGGTAACTGATACGTTTATATCTGCGAGCACCATTCTGAATCGGTTTTTATGCAATCCTACCGAAATAACGAACGAAGGTTGTTGTTGCTTTTTTGAATTTTACTTGAATTTTGATTCTTTTTACAAATTCTCAATTCCTTTTTTCAAACATCTACCACTAGGATACAAATCCTGTGTTGCGGAGGACTTTACTAGCATACAATTAAAGGACACAGTGTATACCCACACGCAGAATAATATTTTTATGTATCGCTCAGTTAATTGTTAAACTTGTTATATTTACTTTGATAACTTACTTACCTAGTTCAAATATCACACTTGTGCGAAATTGTAAAATTATGTTTGGTGGAAAAAAAAAAAACTTATTATTATTATTATTATTATTAATTGTCCCGTATAAAAATTTAAACCCATAAAACATCTTGACTGCTACGCCATTCGTGCAAAGCGTGCATGAATTTTTTTTTATACAATAAAGTTGGCAAACTAGTATACGGCCCACCTAATGGTAAGTGGTTACCGTAGCCTATGGACGCCTGCAAAACCAGAGGCCTCACTTGCGCGTTACTGATCCTTTGGGAAAGAAAGAAGAGGAAAAGGAGCGGGAAGGGGGAAAGAGGGTGATTGGGCCTCCGGCACTCTCACTTACCGAATGAAACACAACAGTAGGAATACTGCTATTTCACGTCGATATTCTGTGAAAGAGTAGTCGTTCTCCGGTCGAGCCGGCCCATTCATGCTAAAATCAGCGAGGCTCTACTACTGCTTGCTATTATACTTGTGGTAATTAAGTAAACCTATTTCTGATTAATGACAATAAATATTATTGGTTAACGCCAGTTTATTCAAAAGGTATATGAACCTATTATGACTAAAATCCTTTCGAATTAACACAACTAATATTTTAAACTCAATATTATAGTTTTATTCATTAACGAATACGTAAAGCCTGTTGTGTAAATCTGCTCATATGTAAGTTAGTGAACATAAATATTAAATAGATACATGTATTACACTATATACTATTTTACCTACTAACGAATTGTAAATATTTTGTTTATTGATTTAATAATGTATGGACAAGCAAGATTATAATTTCAACTAATCATTGTTGGGTACTTGTCTCCAAAGAAAAGTTTATTTTTGGGAAAGATTGTAACTATTAATAACTTTTTTCTCATTTTCATTGAAAAATTCTAAATATTCAGTCGAAGACCACATAAGACCACGTAGAATATAGTCAATAAAGAGCAACATAAGTTTAAAAATGGAATAGAACATTTTAAGTTGACAAGATCGTCTGGCGGTGACTCACCGTTATTTTTCGCGGGAAACGCGACAAGAATTTATAATATTCATAAACAAAATGAATTCCTGGCTGAGCGCCGGTGTTTTGTAGATGTTCAACCCTTTATAAGTATGTTGAGAAATATTGGCAGTTGAGGGGTGGTTTAGGGAGTAAAGTGATGCAACTTTTTGAAGAAATTGAGAGTTATTTTTTATTTAAGTAAAGACATTTGAGGTTTTATTCGTCTGACGTCGTATTTTGGAGTTACTATTACTAAATCTAAAGGAAAACACTGCTTTAAATAAATGTGAGCGTTGTTAAATAAAAAGTTTACTATGTACATCTGTTGGATCTTGCCAGAGTCATACGAGTTTGCTTCCGAAACTGAAATATCTAATTCGATTTTCAAGTTAGGACAAATTAGTATTGAGGAATTTACGCTTAGGAAGTTTAAATATTGCAGAAACTGTTATTTATTGACATGTTGACTTAGATTATTTAATACTTATTGGAGGTTTATCTATCAGCCTACCAGTTGTAACGTTTACAATTTATAAGTCAAGTCTAATAAAATACGTCTTCATTTTAATATTGTAAAAAGATTACCAGAACAAACAGTTAGTAAATAATAGTCACAGGTAGACTATCATAGTTAACTGCTGGTCATAATTGGCTTACACTATTGGCGTAATATCCTTGTATATATTTAGTCTGACCTTTCGTTTAGTCTATTTTGATTAACACGGTTATGCTTGAGGTACACCAATACCCCTCAAGTACTGGATTTCTTCAGTGGTCCTACATCCTTCAACAGATTATCAGTTAATAGAGTACAAGTAATAAAATACTAGTGTCTTTATTTGTCACTATAGCGCAGAGTTTAGGAATGTTAGATAGTATCGGCAAAGATTTTTCATTGTTTGAATAGCATCAAAAAGCAAGTAAATATTAGGTTCTGAAAACTACAATTACTATTACAGAGCGTCCAGCAATCGCTGTTCTCATAGCCCAACTGTATTCGAATCTAACTGTAGGGCATTATTAAAACGACAACTATATGTTCAGCTTGAACAATAATAAATTGTTATTGAATAGGTATTTTATTGTGCTTCTCTTGCGCGGGTCATTGTCTGGACAAAGGTCGTTTACTTGGATAACTATTTTGTATTTTGCTAAATATAAATGAGGGTACGAAGTGTTTAAAGTGATGCATTTATCCATAGTTTGCAGGAGATGGGTGTGGTAGGTTTGATTGTAAGTATACCAGCGACAACCACCACTTATAGTCTACGATAGTTTTCTTACACAACTAAGAGGTCTAACATTAGTTTACCACTCGGCTGAAGATAAGCGATTACGGTAGCCTATGATCGCGTGAAATCCTAGAGGTATCACTCGCTCATTGTAAGAGAAACAAGTTTCAAGAGTTCCGAATACAAGAAATAAACCTTTAGAACTCGTCAAATTCCGAAATGCCAAGATATCTCGCAGTCGCGAAGAACAAGAAAAAGCACCAAAAATATATTAATGATCTTAATTATCTCTTAACAACATAATAGGTATACTAAAATATGAACAGACAGCTTACATAAATGATGCTGCTCAATCCATTACCAGTCTGTATTTCAGGTTACCAGGTCAAATATAATAGTATGTCATTACCGTACGGTGCTGGACAATAACGTTTCCGGGAAATGAGGATAAATCCTGTTACGGTTTCAATTGGTATGATCATAGATAAAGAGAGGAGTTGACGATGTTGCAATTTCCAATTATTTCTCAAATCACTCTCCATATGACAAAATATACGGTGTTGGTTCTCCTCTTGCTGCCGTCTCTGTGTCGCGTACATGTTATGCTGTCTATATGCTTTTTTATTTTTAGGATAGGAAATCATCAAATGATCCCCTTGGCTGGGTGGAGTAAAGAGGTAGACTTCTACTGACTAAACCCATACCCGTATTAAGGAAGAAAGCTCTTGCCCTTTGTATTCCAGGGCCACAGAATTACTTTCGGATTGCTCCACGACTAACTGTCTATATCTGTTTTTGGCTTCTCAGTTATACCAAACTTCATTCAAATTGGTTGATGGAGTAGCCCAGAAAACTTCACCAATATGCAGTATAATATTTGCACATACAATATTACTAAACAAGTAATTAAGAATGCATGCCATCAGTAATGCAGACAAAGACTAAAAGTATCACATGTGTTTCGTCTCTGACACTGAAATTTAAAATACGAGGCGCTAAATTAAAGTGCACGGTTGCATTAATTAAATCGCACATGTGCGTTTGTATTTTGTATGTTAAAATATTTGCTCTGATATAATCCTGCAACATTATTAAAGTAGTTTATTATTGTGGTGGATTATGTTTAATCCACGCTATATATAGTATGAGTTTTAATCCGTGGCTTCATACGTATAACTTTAAAAACGTTGTCTTCTGGCTTTCAAGTTAGTCTCATAATATATTTAATTATTATTGTTAGCTATATAGCCTTGAAAACATAAATACAGCAATACTTTGGCATGCATATATAAAAGGTATAAGTATGGATTAAATGTTACCCTGTTGTCGCAAAGAAGACAGGCTTAGATGTATCACATCAATATTTGACTATGTTTGTAACTTTTAACTAACGCGCAATTAAATTTACTAGCGGTCGCCTAGTGCTCGAAATTCGACCAAAGTTTGCCTGTAAGATATTGCTGACATAATTATGTTATTATATATTGATATATGTAACCATAGTCACGCACTTCGACTGCGTGTGTCAAATGCATGGTGGTGTACGTGTAGTGTTTTTTCATTAATTTAATGTATTTCTAAGGCATATTTTAAAAAAATATTAGCATTCGTCACTTCTTCTCTATATAACCTATAAGTGTGCGAAATTTAATACTCCTCCGTCCGCCCAATTTTCGTAAAAAGGGATCCAAAGTTTTCGCTTCACGTATTAATATATAGATTTTACATGCGCTATTTTTGAAATAACATTGTATTACAATTCTATTTTAAATTAATTTCGAATCACTATCTCTGTACAAGTCCAGCATATTTTATCTATACAAGGTAAACTAAACTTGCAATTCACTGACTTTAATTAGGTCCCACTTAACAGGTTCGGCGTAATAAACGCTTGGCTGGCATAGGCTATGATTGAAGGAAATCAAATATCGCGATTGTTAGTAGCACAACTGTATTCGAATATCATTCCAATCAAATTGTGCACATCAATACTATATGTGAATGAATTAACTAAGAAACAGTTAATAACATAATAGTGGCAATATTACCAGGTGCTTTCACACAATGTTTGTGGTGAGTTCGTCCTTATTAACATACTAAACGCGTTACGCGAGCTCGCTATATAAGCGCACTGAGAACTGAGATAGTGTGTGTGCGTGTGTGTGTACAGTTTAACTTATGAGGTCAATAGTGTACACTATTTTGTGGCTCACCGTTGTGGTTCGGCTAAAAGTTATTTATTGCGATAGTCGGTGGCTGGTAATGTAATGGTAGCTGTGGATTGGTGATCGATGTACAATGCTGTCGATGTAGTTGACTATTAAGGATTCATTATTATGTATCGTTATCTATTTGTTTTCAGAATTTGTTTTGAATAGCTATCTATAATAATACAAAGAAATTTAGAAGCTATACGAGATAGGAAAGACCACAGGAAAGCCTTCGGAATATATGTTGTATAGAAGACTAAACAACGGACACAACGAACACCTAGACTCAGTACAACTATTTGTGGATCACATAAATCTTTATTCTTCTCTTTTCTATTGTCCCGTATGGGATACGAATCGACAGCACTAGGGTTAATGTCAGTGGTGAGGCGATCATTTAAATCACTACGTCATCGCCATCAATGCACTACAAGGACGGTTTAAAATAAATGAATATATCATTAAAAATGTATTCTTTGTGCATTACATAATCCTTTTATTGTGGATGGAGGATATAGCATGTCATGCTAAGGGCCATGGGACCGAGATAGTAATAATATATATGGGTGAAACCAAAGGGGATAGCTAATATTTATAGGTAGAGGGGCTGAAATTACTTAACAATATAAAAAAAATAGAGTCGTGAGGGCACATATTATTAGATTTTCTATATATTAAAAACTTGTTTGGTAAGTGTACGAGATTAACACCAAATATCTTTCCTTTTAATTAACATAAAAACTTAACGAGTGAAATTTGTTAGAAGTTTATAATACAACACTCAAAGCATATAACCAGATAAACTGAAATTAGCGAATTTTCTCATGTTCATAAACATAACTTTTTTATACTGGTATACGACATTTACGCATCCGTCTACGCGAAAAAAGAAATGTGGAGCTGGGGAAAGATGGAAAGTACCACTTGAATGATGGGTGAGTCGCTGGAACTGAAACTTTTTCAGGGACCTACCCAGCAGTGCCCCATGCAGGCTTATCGTCTCTAGGTGACGATTCCGGCACGACAAAAGGCGTCGCTCCGATTGAATGGCCATAGTTATAATCAGTTTTTACCATATCGAGACGTAATGATAAAACTATTTTGTTTGGATGCCGTCGTCTAAAGGTTGGTAATGAGTTAAGACATTGTTGACAACTTATGGAACATGTAACAGAACGGCCAAAGCGTAGGTACTCGCACTGACCTCCGATATACAGTGCATTACTATGTATAATAGGACTAACACTTAGGCTGGCATGCTAATAGTCCCGAGCCAAAGTTGTTTATTATTAAACGTGCAATAATATAAGTGAATAATATCTATAGAAGAAGAATATATAATCAGTATCTTAATTCAAATATTGTCCTGAATCCAAGGTTTGCATCTGTACCTATATAAATATTGTATAAAATTGCATGCTTAACTAAAAATTTTATTTATTTAACTAAAAATATAAAATAATTTTCTAAATAGTTATAACTTTAAGTAGTAGTAGTAGAGTTTGATATCCATTGTTGCAAAATGGTAAATTTTTGTAAAGCACAATTAGAACGGGTTAAGATTGTTCATTAAAACGCGCGTAAGTTCTTTTAGCTATATAATTTTAAAGTGAATGCCAAAAGATTGTGTTATATCCATACACATAATATATGTATATATGTAGTTCGAACTAAGAAAAGCGCATTATGTAGTTAATGATCGTTACCTTTGCTGTAGGAAAACATCTTGAATAAACTTGCATGTCAGAGAGATCAGAAACTCTCGTAATAAAATATGTTCTAAATAGATTTTGATCCAGTCTAATAAATGCCAGTTGCGAACTGAATTGTTATTTATGTGCACATTCAATGATTATATTAATTCAGGAGAACTATTTGTCATATTTTTGACTAATAATGAGATTAGATCGCAACTAAATTGGTCACAGTTATTAATACAAGAATAACCCTTCTATACCTGTTAAGACCGCGTCGAGCAAAATGTGCCAAAACAGGCGGTCACAGTTAAGTGAGAAAAATCAACACTTTTTGTTTAATACAAATATAAAATATACATTTACTATAACAATGAATGTGATTACAATGACTCCGTGTAAAAACTTAAAATAATTAACATTTTCGCCTACAAAATTACGTAAATCTGCACGAAAAATGCAAAAACGTAAGATCGTATTACGTGATTTTTAGATTATAACAGTAGAAATCTATCCTATTTTACAGCTTAAACGAAACATAAATAGTTATATTACAATTTTTCCGTCCCAAATATTTAAGTTATTCGTTGACAATAAAGATACATATTTATCAAAAAAGCACTTCAAATCCTCCATAAAATTTTACTATGGCGGCCGCGCGCCGATTTGAATATGCGCCGCACGAGCTCTGTCATTATCTGTCTTACGCTCGTCGCAGTCTTAAAACTTACAAGGAATTAGCAGTTGACTATGTTATTAATAAGTTAACTAAGACACAGTCTACCACGCTAACTAAATAGCCAGCACGGTGGTCTCTACTTTAAACGTTCTCTTTTTGACATCAGCAACAAACGTCAGATGTGATCAGCATTCGGACATACGAAAGAAGTTGCAAACAAGCCTAATATAATTATTATTAATAACATCAATTGTGCGAAGAGAATTTCAGTTCTACATTAACTAATGATCAAGTATGTCGCCTTGTATAACAGTGATTCGAGTGGGAGACAGGTTGTCCTTCTCCTAAGTGATTGCTGCTATTACTTAGTACTAGTTTAATCTTGGATATTATGAAACATGAACCAACAGAAGCCGTCGATCTCTGGCGAATTAATAAATGTTCTGGAGAAATGTCTTAATGTATCTTAAGCTTCACGACAGTGTATAGTTAGGTATACAACAGAATTCTCTGATTTCACTTCTAAAAAACACAAATAGAGTCATTTAATTACATATTTTCTAAGAAATATTTAAGTCCAATGCTTATTTTTATATATATAAATCTTCTGTGCGTGTGTTTGTAATTAAACACCTCCTAAACGGCTGGACCGATTTTGATGAAATTGTTTGTGTGTGTTCACGTGGATTTGAGAATGGTTTAGATATGGTTTTTATTTTTTTCGTTTGTACAGGACAACGTCTGTCGGGACAGCTAGTTTTCTATATAATAATAGTTGGTAACATAAAAGAAACTTTGTTTGATTAAAGGTATTCGTAATAATGCTGCTTTATAAGTCCTAAGGACTTTAATGCAATAATCAGACTTGTCAAAAATATCCATGAGAAATAATAACTACATTTAAATAATTCAAAAGAAATAAACCCAATTTATGTAATACTAGCTTTTGCCCGCAGCTCCGCTCGCGTTAATTTAGAATTTGACAATCAATTCGGGTTGTACTCTACTTGTAATAATATAATTCAATCATGATTCGAAAGACACGTGCGCCATCTATTATTATAAGAACGTTATAATTGTTTTCCTCGGGAACAATAATTTTTTTCGGGATGAAAGATAGTCTATGTCCGTTTCTGTACACCTGTCAACGTATATGCAAAATTTTAGGATGATCGGTTCAGTGGTCTAGGCGTGAAAAGGTAACAAACAAACAAACAAACTCATTTTCGCTTTTATAATATAAGTTAGGATTTGAAACACAAACTAATATTTATTAGTACCAATGAGATAGTTCATTGGTACTTAGCGAACCACGACGGCGATGATGATTTTACCGTACCATCTATTTTTGCGTATTTCAACAATGAATGCAGTCGAATTATCTATATTTCGAATGATAAAAAGGTAATAGTTACGATATGCAGTCGAAATATCTTAATCAATATAATAGCTTAAATCATATATCTTTGACAAAACATAAAATCGTAATAAAAAAGAATAATAAACCTATACATAATTATAAACACTACATAACAATAAACATTAAATTATATAAGAAGTCAATAACTAAAAAATATATACATACATACATAGATTCACGCCTATTTCCCAGAGGGGTAGGCAGAGACTACGAATTTCCATTTGCTACGATCCTGACACACTTCTCTGGCTTCATTCACTTTCATCACATTCCTCATACACGCCCGTCGGTTCAAGGAGCTCCTAACCTGGCCTTTGTCCAGAACGCCTCCGATCTGGTCGAGAAACGTTCGCCTAGGTTTTCCTCTTGCGACTGTTCCATTCACACTAGCCTTATAAACTTTCTTAATCAGTCTTTCCTCGTCCATTCTTTCTACATGTCCAAACCAGCTTAACATACCCTTTTCTATTCTTGTAACTATATCCACTTTCATGCCGCATCTCTCTCTAATCACACTATTCCTTATTCTATCTGTCATAGTCTCAACGCTCTCATTTCTACAGCATTTATTCTGCTCTCATGCTTCTTTTGCCATACCCCATATATATATTTAAACGAAAACATAGCGGTGTAGTTACAACATCCGTGTACTGTTCACAACGTTCGAGGCGTTTATAATTTTATTTTCATACTGCTAAGTTCAGAAATACCATACAATACAAACCAATACAAACCAATACAAACTTTACCACCCATTTTACACCTCTAGGGGGGAGTTTTGTCCATTCCACTTACATAGATCATTTTTGTTTGTAATCAGGACCCAATATACCAATTTTCATACTTCTAAATCCAGAAATGATAAAATTTCCATACAAACTTTACCCCCCATTTTACCTTTTTAGGGGGAGTTTTGTCCATTTTACCTACACAGGTCATTTTCAATTATAATCAATAACTTTTATACCTATTTTTATACTTATAAGTTCAGAAATGAGCAAATTCCATATAAACTTCACCCCCTTATTTCGCCCTCTTAGGGGTGGCATTTCAAAAAATCTTTTCTTAGTACACCCCTAAAAATTAATACACACATGCTCTCCAAATTTCAAGTTCCTACGACCAGCAGGTTAGGCTGTGCGTTGTCTCTAAGTCAGTCAGTCAGGACATCTTCCTTTATATATACATATATAGAAGATTTAAGGCCGTGTATCAATAAGGAGAGAGCTCGTATATTAATAAAGAGACGAGATTTTATTTTATAACACCAATATCATCATCATTCTGTAAAGGTGATAAAATTGTCTACGTGAATAATAAAACATTATATTATAAACATTTCCATGACCAACCCCGTTAAAAAGCTAGCAAATCGACGCAAAATAGGTATCGATAAAACTTTAAATTTCTGGCAACAAGATAAGCCTTTAATTTTATTAGGTTTCCGAAACCAGAAACAAATTTAGTATATCTTATAGTTCATCATCTAAATAACACGGTAACAATTCGTCTACCATCAGTTAAGCCGAGGACAAAGAAATGATTAAACTTTTCCTCTCCAAAATAGAATGATAGCATCTAAACACAAAGCGTTTGACACCATAGTACAAATCATTTTAAACAAAAGTTAGCTATGGGCGTTTCGACACCAAGCTATCAAAGGTTTGCATCAACTAGGGCGATAATTAGTGACCGCATGGTGCCGCACGAGATCGCACGATATCGTGCGAGATCGTGCGATAGCTTGCGATTGATTGGCGATGCGCACGCGATGACGCTTGTTTGACTACGGATTAGTGCGATTGTATCGTATGTGGTACTCATATCCATTTAATGGTTATGTTGTTGGGTCTAGGAAATCTATATTACTGATAATTGCGTGGATAGCAATAGTTTAAGGAGTAACCTCGCTGCGGCCAGTATGTTAAATCTCATTAAAAATTGCATTAGCCCTGTTTATAAGCTGTCCCATGGCTAGGAACAACCCTTTTCTCTGTAGGAAAAGGTTTCAGCGATTGTCTACCACGCTGGCACAGTGCAGGTTGGCAGACCTCACAAATCTTCGAAAATATTATGTTGAACTTTTAGATATATAGACTCATATCGTGTTGCTACTGAGAATATGCTTATAAAATACCCTATATCACATTGCCCCATTCGGGAATTGAACCCGGGAGCTCACAGACATAAGCTCAAACTTATGCGTAGTCTACTTTAGTTGGAGACGGTTTCAAATAAAGAATATAATTACTTGAATAGAGGAATGTCGCAATAACCTAGACTTTATTAATTCATTTACCTATTCACACCCAACACAACGGGAATCAGCAAATCTATGTGAATAGAAAAATAAATAATAGACCAAATTAAGGGTAATTGGTACTTACTCTTCAAAATATCGAAATAGTAAAACCATCTTATTGTATGTTAATTTTGATGCTAAAAAGTAACTAACTTTGCGATTAAACTAGATAAACAGTTTTTATCATTTGCTATTTTTATGTGTCCCATTGCTGAGCAAAAGCCACTTCCTTGGACTTCCAAATTACCCTGTTGATGAATATCTCCTGCCGGTCGCTTTCAAATGAGTCTAGGTCGTCCCACCATCTCCGATTAGATAAACAGTTATATACGAAATAATCTACGATAAAATCCTTAAAAGTGACATGTTTTCAATGTGTAACATTCGTGTAAACGTAAGGAAACACTTTGAAAATATATCGCTTACTCAGGATCTATACACTAAACTGTTTCGTAGCTTCGTGGACTGTATCGTAGCTTAGTGCTGTAGACGCTGCATTTTAAAAACGCAGCCCGTAGTGCTGATCGAGTGAAAATAAATCGCCTTCGTAGACCCCGCTACGAGATAGATACTAAACGTTTACTAACTAGATATACATAGTTATGTTGGATAAGTTTTAAAAATAATGGACTGTATTTAGAGTATACAATTTTATTAAAACGACAGGCCAAAAATTAACAATACTTTCGGGTTCAGAGTCCTCTAAAATAAATAGTCAGTACCAATTAGTTTATCGTTAATGCCTCTAATATATAAAAACCTCGTTATAGATTGTTTAAATCGTGTAACAATTAGATGTAGTCGTATTTTATTTTATAGTATAATGGTCCGTACGTAAAAACTTTATGAGATCTTCATAACTTTTAATACAGCAAAAATATTTTCGTATTCGGGATGTAACTTGATAACTTGTTATACATACTCATTAGGATAGATGAGCTGATGGGTATTAACCATACGTACTCTCGGAGATGATATGTTATATCAGAATTTGTTCGAAAATGTGCGAATAAAATTTAAAGGCTTAGTTACTGATACTGACATACCTACTGTGTATATATTGGTATATCTCTGTGGAAACAGTGAATTTGGATTAAAAAAATTGTGTTGGTCGTCCAAAATGTGATTCTTGTTTAGCTCACGTCACTTATTATCACCATTACTTTACCATCTTTATATATCACCACACCTTCATGTATGTTACACACTGTAGATAAATATATGTATATTGACTGATGGCGTAGAAGTTTTACTCGCCATTGTGTTCGATATCCACAAGGAACATCAATTTGAGTGATCTATAAATAATTATTTCAAAATTAGGTGTTCTTTATATTCATTGTTTGTAAAGTGGAGAACATTACAAACAATGAGGATCAAAAGACCACACTGCCTACCTTTAAAAAAAAAACAGTGACTATGTATATTTAGTAATTATTCTATACAATAATGATCTGACGAGACATTCGTTATGTATACATTACTAATCAATATATTTAGTCATCTTGCACTTGTTTGCAACAAAGCTACGTAAATAGCTAACATGATCGCGTTAGTGCACGTTTCCTACATCTTCAATCATCTATCTATATATACTATAATAAAAGATTGTTATTTTTTTAATTCAGAAATTTATGCTTTATATAGTCTTTGATGCTTTAAATGTAACTTAGACTTTGATTTGTTTTGGTTAATTATTTGGTTTATTTGTATGTTTATATTTTTATCAATTTAAAAATTCAGCACCAGGTCCGAGAGGCGGCTTGCATGTTCCCACGCGAGCCTCTGTGTCGTGTGTCCGTCCCCCCTACACGGGGGACAGTAGGGCTTAAATCTGGTGGTGACCAAAGCCTACCTCTTGTTATGTAGTGCGTCTCTCCTCTAGGGGAGGGACAGTAGGGCTTTAAAGTACGTAGTGCGTAATGGGTAGGTCTTGTCGCGTAGTGTGCCGTATGAAACGGCAGGCCGAAACCTCGGTGGGGTCGCGACCGCATGTGCAAGTGATCCGCTCGGTCCCGCCGATAGTGGTTTTGTCGAGGAACACCGTGGTAGGTTTAGTCGGTATTCCGGGAGGTCAACATCTTTCTTTTACCCCGGCGAGCCCGACATATTCTGGATGAAAGGTACTGTATGTCCTTTTCTGTACCCCTGACAACGTGTACGCGAAATTTCATGATGTTTGGTAGAGTAGTTGAGGCGTAAAAGCGTAACAAACAAACTCACATTTGTAAAAAATTTAAGATGGAGAGAATTCCCGTGTTAGCCGCCCGAGGTTTGATGAAATGTTTGAGTAGTAAGTCAAGGAAGGTGTGAGAGAAAGATCTTGGCCACCTGCTACTTGGCAGCCTGTACATATCTCCCTGAATATTATGAAGAACTTTCATGCATACAATTTTCTTCGCTAACGTAATGTATTATACGAGCTATATACAATGTGAATAGTTACAGTAACGGAGACATTTAGTTCTCTTTGTGTTCTACCGTTACTTCCACAGGGAGTGTTTTGAGACGCGGTATCATCGGCAATCTTTCTGCCATCGTACTTCGACACCGCAGTATTGTTCAGCCTTTCTAACTGCGAACTCTCGTGTATTAGTACGATTTCAGCAATAATTTCTGCCAGGTACATGCAGGCTTAGATATTATGAATGCCTATCGCAGTGTTTCTTGAGCACTTATGACCTTTAAACAGAAGGCTTACAGAAAAGCAGTGGCTTGACTATAAACTAGTTCATGAGACTAAGTTACCATGCACCATCAGGTGGACCGTTGTCTTCTCCATCATTAGAGGCAACTACGAATAATGCAAATAAGAGTGCTTTACCTCTGGAGTTCTGCTTGACGCTATATTTCGGACACTTATAATCATTTAGATGGTTGGCAGTCCACAACTGTGCGTTTCTCCAGGAATTTTCTACCTTGCACAACAAAACTGTGGAATGAGCTGTCGTCTACGGTATTTCCGGACCAATACGAC
This sequence comes from Catocala sponsa, assembly GCA_963564715.1. Lineage (NCBI taxonomy): Eukaryota > Metazoa > Arthropoda > Insecta > Lepidoptera > Erebidae > Catocala > Catocala sponsa. The sequence goes on from OY751331.1 coordinate 9,334,239, forward strand.
CTTCAAAACTTCAAGAAAAGAGCGTACTCCTTTTTAAAAGGCCGGCAATGCACTTGTAACTCCTCTGGTGTTGCTCCATGGGTGGTGGTAATCGCTTTCCATCAGGCGGTCCGTCTGCTCGTTTGCCCCTTAATCCATAAAAAAAAACTTTTATACTATATGCTTACTTATAAACAAATAATTTTACCTTTTTACAATACTAGTATAATACTCCTCTTTATGATATTAGCTAAGGCACTGTTTAATATTCTCAAAAATGAGATAATCATCTATTTTCTATGAAGGTACGTCTAGCCCACATTCCCTAGAGCGTAAGAACAAAATATATAGTAGACAAATTCACATTATATTTTGAATTAGGTCGCTGCCTACGCCATATTCTGGTAACCATCTAGAATGGGTATTGAAATCACAAAGTAAGTTTATGTTAGAGTCGATTGTCGGTTCTATTATTTGAATAACAATTACTGGGCGAGTTTCAATTTGTTTAGGCAAGTGGCTATTACGGCAGCCATGTTTAGGCTTAACTATTATTTGTTCAAGATATTGATTGGGAAAAAATGTGCCGAATTTACTGTAAAAGTGTTTTGGGCCGTCCTTGGAAATCTGACTTTGTTTTTATTTTTATAAAAGCCACTTGAGCGGGAGTGGTAGGTAGACTCAGCGTTGCGAAGGATTTAATAAAAAATAGAACAATGATTAGTTAGCATTGGTGCGACTACTAAGTTATAGTAAGTGGTTACCATAATAAGTATGTATATAAATACTTAATTCAAAATATAATCAGAGGTACCCTACATGCGATGTATAACAAGTTAAGTAATACTATAATGTAGAAAGTTATATAAGCGAGATGTCTGAAAAGAGTCAAACGTGTTTATTTGTTTATTTAGTTTTAAGAAAGCTTACAGACTAATACAAAGATAGATACAGAGGACAAAAAATATATACATGTTGCTAAAAACAAGCTTCCACTTATAAGTAAAAAAATGTATGCTAGCAATACAGATTGGAGTTGTCGTCTAATAATACGATATCAATATAATAAAAGAATACAAAAAGAAAAAGTTGTGTTCAGAGTCGTGTAATGTAATTTCAGTGGTTAATTGTTTTATTTAATTAATTAACTGTTTAAGCAATATGTTCGTTAGTCAATATTTTTCGAATATGTCGTGTGCTGATATTGAATAGATCGATCTCTAAGTATGAAGGGAGACTATTAAATGCTATTACACTGCGTATGCAGAAAGCGTTTCGCCTGTAGTTTGTTGTGACTAAGGGTGCATGTAAAAGTGGACGTTTTCTGAATCTATGTTGATCTGTTCTAATAAGTAATTTACTAAGTAGTTCAGGACAATCGATCGAATCGTTAGCAATAATAAGCAAAATACATATTATGTCATTGATATTGCGCCTTACTTCCAAAGGCAAAAAATGGTACCGCTTGCATCGGTGATCGTAGTCCACCGAATATTGTTTCGCTTTGAACTCCAAATATCGCATAAATTACTTTTGAATAGATTCAATACGAGATTTATAGATCTCTTACCGGTGGTTACATATCTGGGACGCGTACTCGAAGTGGCTGCGCACTTAAGGACAGTAAAGTACCTTAATGGGTTTCAAAGAATGAAAAGTGGAACAGGTTTTAGTGATAAAACCCAAGGTTTTGGATGCTTTGCTGACTATCATGTTTATATGCTCGTCAAACAGAAGTCCGCCGTCGTGAGGTACGCCAAGGTGTCTATTGGTCTTTGTTGTGTTTATAATTAGCCAGTTCATAGACGCCGGGAGGCCAAATCTATATTTAAAAAACCTGTCATCTGCACAATTTGTGGCGGGTAGTGCAATGGTTAAAGCATCAGACTAACAATAAATTTCCACTATTACTATTTCCTATGGACGTAAACCCATTCCTGGAACACCGACGCATATAGCTAGATGGGTTAACAAAAATACTAGTAACTGCTTCTTAATTGCTCGTTCGCACCAATGTTTTTTGTAGTCGACCCGCAATTACCCGCCTACGTAACAAAAGTAAACCTATACTATTGTAATATAATAAAGAGGCAAGTTTTGTTTGTAACCGATAAACTTTAAAACTACTAAACCTATTTTAATTTTTCTTTTAGTAAATGGAAGCTTCTTTATCTAGAATTAACAATAGGCCATATAAATCACGCTACGAGTCACGGAAGCTGAACACTAATTATCATCATTTCAGCCTATTGCAGTCCACTGCTGGACATAAGCCTCCCCCAGGGTGCGCCACAAGGCCCGATCTCCCGTTTTTGCCATCCAGTCACCTCCAGCAACCTTTTTCAGGACATCGGTCCATCTGGCCGGAGGGCGTCCTACACTACGCTTGCCGAGTCGTGGTCTCCACTCGAGAACCTGTCTGCTCCAACGATCATCGGTTCTGCGACAGATGTGACCAGCCTACTGCCACTTCAGCCTGCTACACTTCGGAACTACGTCAGTGACTTTGGTTTTTTGTCGGATAATCGTGTTCCGGACTTTGTCCCTTAACGAGATTCCGAGCATACACTTTTCCATAGCTCGCTGAGTGACATGCAATCGGTGGGCTAGTTTCACTGTCAGGTTCCACGTCTCGGCTCCGTATGTCATGACCGGCAGTACGCATTGATTATATACCTTGGTCTTCAGGCATTGTGGCAAGGGTGACTCGAAGATGTGACGCAACTTTCCAAATGCTGCCCAGCCAAGCTGCACTCTTCTGGTGATTTCACCCTCAAAGTTGTCTCTACCCAGCTGTAACTTTTGTCCTAGGTAGACGTACTCCTGGACAACTTCAAAGGCTACACCTTCGACGAGAACGGGCTCAGGGACGATTACTACTACTAATTATAAATGTAATGTAATCATAAGTCAAAGTCAAAAATAATTTATTTATTTAGGTCACAAAGTAACACTTATGAACGTCCAAGGGGTTAGAAAGTTTATTAAATTTGTGGTGACAAAGTATATCTTTATATTTTGATAAGGGATGCTGAATGCACCAAGAATTTAGAAAATTCTTTACGATATCCCTGCAGTAAGAAAAGCTTGTAAGTAACGGAATGTATATGACTGAATTGTTGCTTGATGTATACTTGAACAAAAAGCAATCACTGGTATCAGGTAAAATATGAAAGCTGTATTTTATAACGGGACGAAATATAATGAAACATGCTGTTTGGATACTTAGTGCACGGTAATGACTCGCCAATACATACAGGAATACTGGACTAAAGCTCTTCAAATACTTCAAGAAATTCGCCCGGCTTCAAGAATGGATTGTTGGCTATAGCTAATGCAACAGTGCTTTTCGATACGTACATTGAGCTCATGCTACGGTCGAAGTTTAGAATAATTTTTGTGTAAGAGAGCTCCAGGCAATCTAGAATCTGGATCTGTCTGTCCAAACACTGTAATATCACTCTATTTCTAGTTCTAGTAGTAAAGACTCAACTGAAATACTTTGGCAAATATTGATGCTAGTGACGAAATTTGGCTGCAGTACCAATCTGCCCACCCCTTCGAGGCTGACTTCGTTGGCGCATAATTATCTAAGCTTAAACTAAATATAACCTTAATGCCACAACCAAAGAACCTTTACTTTCTCTTTCGATTCAGATATTCCACTCACTGTAATGATATCATAGAACTATTATAAACGCCATTTAGAATTTCTATCCAAATGACGTTAGTTTAACGCCAGAGAAGTGAGGGCACGAAGGTGTCCACTGAATGAACGTAAGCCACAATGCCTCTCGTTACCAGTCATTATGCAGCCGCCGCCGCCGACACGGTCGCCCCGCCCTATGCACCTATGATGCAATACACTCGACTAAACATAGTGCAAACTTATTATATCAATTATATCACTAACATAACTGTTTAGGCAAAGTGGCTAGACAGTAGATAAAGCATTGGATTTGGGATCGAGAGGTCGTAGGTTTAAATCCATGGCACTACTGACGTGAGTCAGTCACTTATAAGAAAACGAAGCAACAAGTAATTGAAAAAGATAGATATTGCTGTGTTGTAATTGGTTATCTTGTAAAATTATAAAGTATTGCAGTTTATATTCACGATAAAACATTTGCTTTATCGACGGATACTTGTACAAATCTTTCTAAATACTCTTTTGTTGCCTATACCGTTCACATCGCCTTAGGTAAGTGATAATTACGACCCTTGGACATCAGGATTATTAGGAATATAAAAGCTAAGCCGAATTTACTATCTGCCAACCCGCACTGGGCCAGCGTGGTGGACTATGGCCTAACCCTTCTCACAGTGAGAAGAGGCCCGTGCCCAGCAGTGGGACAGTTTAATACAGGGCTGATATTATTATTATATTATAAAAGCTAAGCTGCTGTGTTCCATGACATGACTCAAACTTTGCCCTCCACGGCACAATTTTTTGGCGTAGTAGAGCCTCGCTGATGTCAGCATGAATGGGCCGGCTCGACCGGGGAAGGACTACCCTCTCACAGAATATCGACATGAAATAGCAGTATTCCTACTGTTGTGTTTCGCTCGGTGAGTGAGAGTGCCGGAGGCCCAATCACCCCCTTTCCCTCATCCCGCTCCTTCTCCTCCCCACTTCTTTTCCTAAAGGATCGGCAACGCGCAAGTGATGCCTCTGGTGTTGCAGGGGTCCATAGGCTACGGTGATCACTTACCATCAGGCGAGCCGTATGCTTGTTTGCCACCTTAGTTGAATAAAAAAAAAAGAAAACATGGGTTGGTCTAGTTTGAGAATCGTATCCTAATTTTTGTAATACTAATGTGTTGTGTATAGAAAATAAAATAATAAGTTACAAAGAATGTGGAGGGAATTAACAAAACAGACATATATATACATAAGTCGTGCTAAATCAAAATCTATGTTCTTAGCTTAAGTGTACATAACATTGTGAATACGTTTGTATGTATATAATATACTATACAAATAATCACTTTCGTATCAACTGTTTCTCGCTGTTGGTCACAAAAGGTGTACGTGATCAGAATATTTTGCGGTATGCACACATACTGCAGAAGATTTAGACAACAAAGTGAAGGACATCGTCGTTGGAATGTCACCGATTTTGGGAAATCAGAGCTATTTCACCTTATAATTTAACATAGTTGAGATCCTATCAATATTATGAAATGTTTATGTCCATTACATGGCGTAGCTCTACGATGAGATGCTCATGTAAGGTAAAAGAAAGAAATAAAGTCATTATGACTATACTAGCTACAAAATAATGATTTAAAATATTACTATACAATACTATATACTTGTGTCGGATGATTGAAATTCTAAAGACGCGATACTCATTCGAGGTTATTCTTATGTTGAATAAAACAACCAACATATATTGGTCAAAATTCTATAAAAATATAAAATATAAACACGAAATAACAATAGTTAAAACTAAGCCCGATAAAATCAACAGGAAGTTTACTCAATTTATAAAACAAGTGTAACCAACCAGCGGCGGTTACCCACGCAGACCTTTCGCAATCATCCGTTCCTTATCCACCTTACGAAACGCAAATAAACACAACATCAAATAAACACTCATAAAAAACACTTTGTACAAATGGAATATTTGTACCATTGGGTCGGATGAAGGGTCGCACAATTTCGCAGCGTATCGGCTATGCCAATCGTTTGTTAGAGATTCGGTGGCAAACTGCTTGCCATACAAATGCTAAGCGGGTTCGTCCGTCGCCGTCCGGATTCGTCCGGAGTCGGACTCGTTCGGACGGTTCGCGATGTCTCGAGGGCTTCGCTTTGGCTTGCGAAATGATAATGTAGGGATTTATGTTGATTCGTGTTTAGATGTGAAGCTGTCGTTCATATGAATGTGTTGGAAAATTTAGTATAATTCTTTGAAGATTTTTATGCCGATGTTAGTGAAAGTTTTAAATAGTGAAAATACTTAAATCGGACAATGAAATCGTGATTGCATTGTGTTACATAGTCCTTGTAGTTAGCGTGCTAAAGTGGCAATGGATGGAGCGTGTGCTCTAACTGAAAACCATTAAGAAAGAACTGAACACGAAAGTAAGCTATATTAGTTGAACGTTTAAGTTGCAAATTATTTTTATTTTGCATGAATATATAAAAAGATTTTAAAATAAATTAGACCAGACTGCGGTCTCTATATATATAAAGTTTAACAATAGAAGCTCTCTAATCTGGCTAAAGCTTAAAACCGATACAATTGGCGTAGTTCTTTTAACCACATATTATTAACGTATCTATATGAGTTTCATAAGGCTTTTGTAAGACTTTATATACTTGCTGGTATTTTTAGTATTTTAAAGTCAAAGTTAAAAGACAGACATAACTAACCATTTTTTGACATTGGTTAATAAGAGTAGGGTTACTATGATATTCTAATGCGCTAGAACCAAAACTTACCCAATAGTAGTACCTTTCATTCAGTTCGGCTAAAACAGCGCGCCATGTACAAGTTATTTTTTTTCAATTGTAATAGGCTTACGTTTGACCGCGATCTCACCTGATGTTAAGTGACGATGTATTCGACGATGGAGCTCACTTGCCTAGAATAAATACTTATTCACTCGCAATACTAATTAAAGCGTTATAGTTTTCAGCTATCTTTTATACTCTTGTAATTAATTTTTCTTCTTTTTCTCTTCTTTCCTACGGTATAGGTACCTACAAATCAGAGAAATATGTAGCTAAACATAGTGTACTTTTATCAGCTTCGCTCACATAAAAGTAGATTCGGTTAGGTTATGTTAGTAAAGATGGGCACGGGGGTGTTGGGCTTTGTTGGCCTGCCCGCCATCCGTTCGGCACCAGGTCCGAGAGGCGGCGTGCGTGTTCCCACGCGCGCCTCTGTGACGTGTCAGTTTCCCCTCTCAGAGGGGAGCGGGGACAGTAGGGATTTTAAAAGTGAGTGATGACCAAAGGGAAAAAATAAAAAATTAATAATAAAAAAATTATCGTGTAAACCTCGGCGGGATCGCGACCGCATGTGAAATGATTCGCGCGGCTCAGTCGATTGCGGTTTTGTCGAGGAACACCGTGGTAGGTTTAGTCGGTGTTCCGGGAGGTCCATTATTATCATCCTTATTCCATCTTTCTCTTTCACCCCGGTGAGTCCGACATAACTCCTTCACCTGCCCTCACGGAGGGATATGCGTCAATGCATTACCATACGTAAAAAATAAAAAGTATAGGTAGCTTTTTAAAATACGAGTAAAATGTGGCATAATGTCACTCGGTGATAATGTAGTTTTGTAATGGTGTAAGAATTTTAAAAATCGGTTGCGTAATTTTTGAGTTAAATCTTTAAATACAAACATAAATCAAATCTTTCCTTATATAATATAGCTGCATGTTTTTATTAATAATATTAATAAAAACATGCAGCGAGATTGATTTTTGTGCGCCATTTAATATGGACCTAATATATCTATAGACTATAGTATATGAAATCATTGTAAAAATATTACTAACTGAATTGCTTCGGTGACGGAGAGGTAGTGTAGGCTGCTGCGTATGACATTATCGGATCAGGAAAAGTGTTATTGGGATTTTCTAACAAAAAATTCTTAGTACAATAAACAGCTATAGGTTGAGCTGCTTTTGGAGATTTCAAACCATAACTGGCGAAATGTGGGTGTAATAAACCTCTACGTATCTCTTTGGTGCTAAAAGCGTGAGATTATGTATGTATGTAAAAATATTCATGTCAAACAGCTTTGTAAGTATAAAATAAATAAATATTACCACGAGTAAACAACAAGATACTTCTTGATTGCCTTCTAGAATAGTCTATGTTTACACAATTAGTAAAGTACGAAGAATTTCCTTTAAAACAACACGATACTATAAACAAAGTGTTTATTCCAGCGATCGTATCGATACAAACTGTTCTGGGAAATTAGATATTATCCAGATTAAGTATTTAGACTAATTCCTTTAAGCTGTGGAGGCCGAAGATCTCTGAGGATTCGAGATAAATAACCAATTTAATGAAGGATTTTTATTGTAAACAGCTGTGGGAAGGGAAATACAACGTGTAACATAATAATAATAAATTTATTTGCATAAAATGTGGTGGATACAAAGATGACAAAAATAACAAACAGCACAAAACACATTTCGCCACATTACAATAGCATGCAAATATTGAGTACAATTTGTAGAATTCTAGTAAGGTTTCATTTACACAATTTAATATTTATTACTTAACATAAAGTATTTCTAAAATGATAAGACCCTGAGGCAATTTTTTTTAGAAATTCTTTAACAGAGTAAAAACTTTCTTCAATCAGCCATTTTTTTAGTGCAGGGAAAAATTTATTGTACGGTAGTTTTACTATATCTTCAGGTATCGCGTTAAAAATAAGTGGTGCCATATACACACAACTTACTCTAAACATCTCTAATCGAGGTATGGGCATTTTTAAATAGTTATGGTTAATTTTACGCTTATTTTTATTATCTTTAACTTCGAACAATTCTAAATTACATTTAACAAATTTCGCTACTTCATAAATGTATATACTAGGCACAGTTAAAAGACTTTCTGCTTTAAATATTTGCCTACATGAGTCAGACCACTGCATAGTATATATTGCACGGATGCATTTTTTCTGAGCTATAAATACCCGGGTCATTTCTGATGAGTAGCCCCAAACTAATATACCATAACGAATTATGGAGCAAACGTATGCATGGTAAACCAACAATGCTCATTGCCTTGAAGCCACATCCTTAACCTTTCTTAAGGCAAAAACAAATTTATTTATTTTTTTGCAAACGCTATCTATATGTGGTTTCCATGTAAGATGTTCGTCAACCGTGACACCTAAAAATGTTGTGCTCTGTATTTGTTCAACTACTTGGTTATTGCATTTAATATTTAATTGTTCGTGCTTGGTGTTAAAAGATCTAAAGTGAATAGCTTTTGTTTTATCTATGTTCAATTTTAATTTATTTAAGTTCAGCCAATTATTAATATCAAGAAGTGTATTATTTATTTGATTTTCACAGTTAACGGTTTTGTCACTTCCTATAATTACTGTCGTATTATCAGCAAACAAAACACAATCGTGTTTTTGTATTGCTTGAGGAAGATCGTTAACATAAATTATGAATAACAAGGGTCCAATCACACTCCCCTGTGGCACACCACAATAGTTATATCTAGGTTCAGAATCAAAGTTTTCCAAATTATTTGTAACATTATTGAATTTAGTTATTCGAGTGATTTGTTTTCTGTTATATAAAAATGACTTGAACCATTCTAGTGCGACACCTCGTATGCCACATTTGTCTAATTTATCAAAAAGAGTGTATATGCCTGTGTGCGTCCACTTTGCCAGCCTAGCGCGGTTGTGACAACGGTTGCGAAGTATCAAACATATGAAACCGCCGTTTGCGTCCATAGTGTAGTGACTAAGGCGGGCGCCTAGTGCGACAGACCCGAGCGAGATAGCGCGCGTAGTTTTCAAACGTTCCTATCCGCGCCTTATGGCCACACTACAGGCCTAGACAGCAAGCGAACTAATGCGCGGGTGGCAGGGGTATCAAACTAGTTCAGTCTTGTCGCTCGGCGTATGCGCATCTAAAAAGTGGTTGAAATATCTCCCTAGATTTGTGCGTAAATCTAGGGAGATATTTCAACCACAGTACACTTTGCTCGATCCAGCAATAGAACTTGAGACCTCATGTACAATACTCGCATTATAACCACTGCGCCACCGAGGCATATGTGTGATAGACGTATGTTGATAGAATGCCCGGACTTACCTTAGTGTGCGTCCACAGTGAATGCGTGGTGACTAGGGCCTGGGGCGGGCGCGACGGTGGGCGTGTGCGGGTGGCCACAGTGACCTGCGAGCTGTTGTAGCGCTAAGACGTATTTCAGGTGTTACAAACCGTGGACGAGGATTTGGTATTTTTACTAGATAGTCCGATCCTGAGATGGCAGGTGTTGAACACAAGATTTCGTTCCGTAATTTTCTTGTTATTGTGCATTCACTGTGGTGTGGATGTTTACTTTGCCATATAGCTGGTTTGGATTGAATAGCACTTATAAATTCTTCAGTATTAACCGCCTTTTACAAAAAAAGTATTTTAGATGCGCATACGCCGAGCGACAAGACTGAACTAGTTTGATACCCCTGCCACCCGCGCATTAGTTCGCTTGCTGTCTAGGCCTGTAGTGTGGCCATAAGGCGCGGATAGGAACGTTTGAAAACTACGCGCGCTATCTCGCTCGGGTCTGTCGCACTAGGCGCCCGCCTTAGTCACTACACTATGGACGCAAACGGCGGTTTCATATGTTTGATACTTCGCAACCGTTGTCACAACCGCGCTAGGCTGGCAAAGTGGACGCACACAGGCATATACACGTACGTATATGAACTAAGGATTGACCGAACCTGGATTTTTGTTTCGGAGATGCCTTCAAAATACTTTAAAAAATTTACAATAATAGCTCAATGGAGCTATGCAATCGTTTATTAATCAAAATTAAATAGTGAGGTATAATGGTTATGCGGCAAGTGACTGTTTATATCTAATCAGCCAATCATAGAACAGTTGAGAGAATGTTCCTTCACGTTCCCGGCTCTCGGAAATCTAACCAACCTCAAATTGATTAGTTTCCCAGACTGAGAATCTCGTCGTTTTAGGTGAAAACGGAGACACAACTAAATTTGATATTTACTCAGTGAAACTAAATCCAGTAGCGAGACTGAGATCTGGTTGGGGTTTAATAAAAGAATACTTGAACCAAATTATAAAAAAAAAAATTAAGTTAGATGCGGCTTGAAAGTGGATGTAGTGTCAAGAATAGAAAAGGGTATGTTAAGCTAGTTTGGGCATGTAAAAAGAATGGACGAGAAAAGACTGACTAATAAAGTTTATAAGGCTAGTGTGAATGGAACAGTCGCAAGGGGAACGTTTCTCGATCAGATCGGAGACGTTCTGGACAAAGGCCAGGTTAAGAGCACCTTAAACCGACGAGCGTGTATGAGGAGTGTGATGAAAGTGAATAATAATATATATAATAATATCAGCCCTGTATTAAACTGTCCCACTGCTGGGCTCGGGCCTCTTCTCAGTGTGAGAAGGGTTACGCCATAGTCCACCAAGCTGGCCCAGTGCGGGTTGGCAGACTTCACATATCTTTGAGAACATTATTGACAACTCTTAAACATGCAGGTTTCCCACGATGTTTTCCGTCATCGTTCAAGCAAGCGATAATTAACTACCTATTTAATACGCAGATAACTTCGAAAAGTCAGAGATGCGCATCTTGGGATCGAATTCGAGACCTCTGCGTGGCAGTCCAACGGTTTCCCACTAGGCTATTGCTGCTAACCAACCGATGAAAGTGAATGAAGCCAGAAAATTGTGTCAGAATAGTAGCAAATGTAAAGCCGTAGTCTCTGCCTACCCATCTTTTTTATTTTTATTTTTTATACAAGTAAGATGGCAAACAAGCATACGGCTCATCTGATGGTAAGTGGCAACCGTAGCCTATAGACGCCTGCGACACTAGAGGCATCACTTGCGTGTTGCCGACCCTTTAGGAAAGGAAGTAGGAAGGAGAAGGAGGGGGATGGGGGAAAAGGGGTGATTGGGCCTCCGGCACTCTCACTCACCGAACGAAACACAACAGTAAGAATACTGCTATTTGACGTCGATATTCTGTGAGAGGTTAGTCCTTCCCCGGTCGAGCCTGCCCATTCATGCTGAAATCAGCGAGGCTCTACTACGCCTATCTGGGAAACAGGTATGAATCTATGTATCTATAAAAATGATAGTAAGCTAGTATGTATGCCCGACGGTAATGTGTAATCGTAGCCTATGATTGCTTCCAATTGCAGGGGACTCACTTGCGATCCTAGGATTTAAAGATAAGAATAATAGGAATAATAATAATAATTAAGAAAATTAAGAATTTTATTGAAATAAATATTATTATATTGAGCTTTGGAATTCTTACTGGGTGAAATGTCACTTTCCTATGTGGCGGTGATATTTCCCCGGCCAAGTCGGCTCATTCATCAGTACGAATAACGGTTACCAAATAATTGGCAATGGTGGATAGTGCTACGGTAACATATTGGAGAAATTGACTTGTTCCTATTTCTATAACAGCTAGGCAATTTTTTTCAATTTCAATTTCTTGCCGGATACTTGTATTTAGTGGTTGAGAGTGATATTTTATATGAAGTCTGGCATATTACAATAACAGAAGAAGAGCTCGTCTGCTCTACTATTTAAAACGGACTATCTATGTAAGTATATCATGATACCAATAATAAGGTATGTTCTACGAAGTTTTCTAACTATTTCAAATGTCATATTATTATGCCCTTCTTCATCGAGGACAAACAGTTCATTATCTTTTACAAAACTACTTGAACGACGTATTTTTCCAATTTAAATTTCGAACAATATGAGTAACAAAAGAAGATAATTTTAAACAAATGATTTCGATCCAGATCGTAATAAATTAACTAAATCCATTGTAGTCGAGTTTAACAACAGCCTTTATATTAAAGCTTGGGCTCGAGTACAGCGGCTCCAATTGTTTTGTGATATAATCTCTTTTTAAATTGTAATCTTAGCTTACTTAATTCAAGCTTACCTTAATATAGAATTAATATTATTTGAGAATAAAATTAAAAAGTAACACTTTTAATCTAAAAGTAATAATAGCTAGTTCTTTTGTGTATATTTTAAGTGACTTAAATTGATGTATGTGTATATTAGGAGCAAAGTTAATGTATGTGCTACTAACTAAGAAATTATGTTCGACATGCTACTACTGAGTTATTTATGGCTCTGTTTAAGTAAGTCTTTTTTGTGTCAAAATTATAGAACCTAAATATTTTATGAATACGCCGCGTGTAATCATATTACGATTAAAATCAAACACAAAATGTGTTTGATTTTATTTTCGGAGTAAAAGTAAAATTTTAAGTATTCAATTAGTATGCAAACGAAATGGCTTGCTACCTATATATTTTATTTGATTACATACACATAACATAACATAACACAAAGATTCAAGTAATGGATATAAAGAACATCCAAGCTTTCACCCAAACCGCAATTACTTCTATGTGTGCGGTTCAAACAGACAAAATCGGGTATATTGCCACTGCACCATCGGTGCATTCATAATTCTAGTTAGTTTTATTTTAATTAACCTAAGCTTGTAAAGTCAAATTTTAATGTCATGACGTGACGTGACCATGAATATTTAATTTTATAAAATATCATAATGGACTGTCCATCAACTGACTTAGCTTTTCATAATTTTAATATTATAATTACATACGAAATGAAACGAAATATTGCAAAAGCATTTTGTAATAACAGCCGCGGAGCCAGACTTTATAAATATATTACTAGTGCCGTGGCTAGAGATATCAATAATAACAATTGTTTCAATCTTAGAATAAATTCCCTTATCCTGAGATCTGTATATGTGCTGAGCATTTTAATAGCCCGTAAGCCTTTTGTCTTATGTCTCGTCGGACTGACTATCATCAGTATAATCTGTAAATACTGAATGTCAATATCAACTTTAGTTAAACCACGGAGGCGGCAAGCAAGAGCCTGATTACGAGCAGTTATTTAGCCGATGATAGCTTACCGATGATACTAGGGCCAAAATTTGCGCGTTGTCCTGGTGATATCGATCTATGAAAAACGAATTAAAGTTGAGATTAAGAAAATTAATCGGAGAGGTAGGTTTGTGAGCTTCTAAAACAATATTTTTAGAGGCTCACAAACTTACCTCTTCGATACGTTCATTGCGATGACTAATAAGTCATCACCAGAAATGACACAACAAGCTTTGAAATACTTTCCTTGGTATATGTAGGGTGGATGCAACATCCTACTCAACTATTTACTGCTATAAAAACCCTGAAAACAAATACCAGTTTTGTTTGGCTTAGAAATCAAAATTCGAAAGCTCAATCTTACCAGTAACGCAAGCGACCAAAGAGGCAGTCTTCCACTCATTAGTAAAGTGTTTAATATGTTGTTTGACACAGCTATTTCTATTAGTTGGCAGTCAGATAAGAGTTATATATTAGTTGGTGAGTGAGCCGTAGTTCTGCGGAAGCCGGACGAGTAATAAGTGTAGATGGGCCGATAGGATTCGTTGCACGCGATTTAGGCCGATGTGCAGGTGTAGTTTGTTCGTAGCTTAGCAGCAAAGTGTTACACATGTTATTGCAGTTTTTGTGACCTTATTATTCTATTAGTATTCCAGAATAGCCTTTATACATGGACGAAAATTTTTATTATGATGTAGGTACGTAAAACCTAACTGATATTATAAACGTGAATATGAGTTTGTTTATTTGTTACGCTTCAACTACTCGACTAATAATCTTGAAATTTACGCATACTCGTTGTCATGGGAGCTGAAAAGGATATAGGGTACTTTTCACTTAGAAAAAATCATCATCATTTGACACCACTAATAATTTATTTCATATTGAGGACATCGAGTGTAATTGTATTAAGGACAATATTAAATTATAAATGTGTAAAATAATTAACTAAATTCACTGGGTAAATAATTTATATGAATTTTGGTATAATTCAATTTAATAATTGCATGTTACTAATTGATGAATATATTTATAATTGCATTTGTAAGTAATAATTATGTAATTATTTTCATATGTCTAGATAACAGGAAGATGTGATAAGGTACTATAATATAATATAATCGTATAATCGACACATAACACCATGCATGAGAACAATATATAAATATTTTTAAATTAATTTTACTGTTTTATTAAATGCTGAACCTGGAATATTAATGCATACATCTACATTGCCGTATCTAATCATTTAACAGAGTACATTATGGTCTCAAATCTTCTTTCAAGTGTAGTTAATTTATATATCATCAGAAGGATAGTTGATTGTATCCGTCTCTAAGGACCACGCTGTCACTCTACAAAATATCATAAAATCGATTCAGCGATTGAGCCACTGGAACAGACAGTTAGTTAAGAGTTTTATAAATTACTAGGAATTTCGGTTTCAAATTACTGGTGTTTTTGTGAACTCCAGTTAAGCTAATATGTTTGTGTTAGGAGGCGATACCTGTTAATAATGTAGTAGATGGGATTAAAACCTGTGATCTGTAGATCGCTAGTTCAATACCTGTATCAGACCTGTATCCAATATAGCATTACTATGTATAAAAATAATAATGGAAAATATGTTTATTTATTAGTTTATTAGCAAATACAGGTTTGGCGTAATGCCAATGTTTGCCTTACGGTGATCGGTTCAATGTAAAATTGCCTACTGTTTAGCTTATTGCTGTATTTTTTATGGAAAACACGAAATAAATAAAATAGCTTATGTGCTAATGCTTTATTTGCATATTTTACTTGAGTAGAATCGAAGTCAGTGCACGGACAGACAGTGCACGCACGCCTTGCCACTGACGTAAGATAAAGCCATATTTTAGAAACTTAATATATTCAGAACTGTTACTTTATGAACGCATATCGAATATTATTATAGACTAGTGTAACAAAATTGGTTTTTAAAGTCAAAAGCAGCTGGTCTCAAGCAATTTTCCAGATTTTCACTTCATAACGAAACGATCATTCATTTTACTATAGCATTTTAACCCCTTAACACTTAAATCCTTTTTTAATATCCAAGTCTATATATCACGGCATTTGGAACAATTCGGGCACAAGAAAATTTACAGTGGGTCCTTTAGACCCCTGTAATAATAAGCGGAGTCACGGAGGTTATAAAGAACGCGATGAAAAGTAAGATAAGGACGTTTTGGATGGATAAGAATTTGGATTATTACCGGGAAATTATGTTTTTGATGGTTTTGGGAATCGGAGACCCGTATGTGAGGTAATACCAAGCTTGTAAAAGAGAAATTGTATTCATTCTTTCTTTACGTAAAAAAATATTATATACAAAGTGAATCCTGGAACGGAGTTCTAGGAACGGAAAGTAATGTTGGCATCGTTGAACTTGTGATTTTAGAAGCTTTTCGAATGTACAAAATAATATGGCATATATATGCCATATTATTTTGTACATTCAAAAAGCTTCTGTATATACATAGATTATACACTACAGTCTAAATGTATACCTTCATACTGCAAATTTCAAAACAAAGATAAATAAAAGTAGCATAAAATTCTTACACCAATTTAAAATAATTATCTACATATATGATAATGTTTAGATGAACATCATAAAATATAGCTGAGAAGTGAGAACTATTAAGCCTAGATCCAATTCCAGTAATAAAACTATTACAGATAGACATAACCTTGCTTTTCATCGGAGGTTTAGTCCGCCGACGACGGACGACAGTCTTGTATAATGTGATTGAATTTAAACTACTTTATATAGATTATAATGGTTGTGTGGTGTTGTTTATTAACAACACTTTTATTACATAATATTGAAACTAATTATTAAAACTATTTAGATTTAAGTTTACACTTTTCCCGACGTTTCCGTTACTTTTCAGCGGCTGTGTTTGCAGGGAGACTAAGATGTTGGATGTGACAACCAATTAATTTCAATGAATAAAATTCGCGTAAACGTAAGATAATATTTGTAAAATGTGAATCAGACATGAATCTTTATTTTCTACATGCAATTGTAAAATAAATGTTCTACTTATTTTACTAGCGGTAATACAGCAGATGAGATTATAAGAGTGTTATATTCCTTCTATGTGTTTTTCTAAGAATGATTCGCATCGTATGTGGTAATCTTTATTTCTTTCACTGGCACCGCTTTGAATCTTGTTTTTTGATACCTACAAATAGTATTTGAGATGTTAAGCATCAATCGAATGGCGCAATGGCGTAAATGGTCGCCTCACTACTGCCAGTGTCCAATGTTGTGTGTTTCCCATAAGGGACAATCATTTGTAGGATGCTCACATAAATGTGCAAAGTCTGGGTGTTTTGTTTCCATTGCGTGAACATTAGTAAAGTCCCCGCAAAACAGTCACCGTTTATAGTGAGGAGTTAGTTGTCTTTTGAAAACAAAACAAAAATGGCAACATTGTATAAAAATGCTGGATTCCTTATGTAGACAGTTAGGTTTGCATCTTCATGTTGGAGCTCTCCATAAATAAAGCTCTAAAGATATTAAGTCTCATGCGGGCAAATATTATACAGTGGTTGATTATATTAAATTTAAAAAATGTTGCGTGGTCAAGCGGTATAGTTGAGGTCAAGGCGAAACCTAATCAACAATTCTAAATGTTTTTCAGCCGTATCCTAACATTAGTTATGCAAAACTATTGTTTTGCATACGTAATGCTAAGTTTTCTGTAACATAGTACAACTGAAATGTATTCTCCACTAGTTGAACCCGCGATTTCGTATGCGTGAACATGATTCATCTGCATATTATAACATTGTCTGATACGCTTGTGTAGTTCCACAGCCTTACAGACAACTTGCGTAAGAATAGTACTAATGTCGATGCGTTTTAGTGGATCTATCTCATCCAATCTGCGAAAGTAATTCTTTTTGCTCTAGACTCGGTAACGCACGAGTCATATTTTGGGTATTTAAAGTGTTTATAGGTTGCAGGAATTCTCTACCGCCTTGGTGGTATAAGGTAAAAGTCGCTGCACAGACAGTGCAGTGGGCAAGCGGTCTCCTCACCGCTGCCGCCGCGCTGGTTTCGAATCCCACACGGGTCAATTATTTGTGTAAGATATAAATCACTAACGACCCGCCACAACTTCGCACGGACAGTACAAAACCTTAACTAACTATACACCTAAACTTTACTCATGGATCACCCTATCTATTGGTGAAAACTGCATGCAAATCCGTTCAGTAGTTTTTGAGTTTATCGCGAACAGACGCGGCGGGAGACTTTGTTTTATAAATTTGGGTGTATTTTGTATTTGTTATTTGTATCTTTGAAAATTCCTTAAGACACAGGACTTAATCTCTGAATAAACTTAGTGGGATATATTAAGTGGAAAACTACACTGAAATTGGTTGACTATTGTAAATATTGGCGTCCACATATGCACAGACAAAAACTTGTACACAATTTTGTTATATATATATATATATAGTTTGTAAGTAGGAATTTGTTTGCTTGTTAAATATATATTATACATAATTAACAAGCAGTAACAAGCATTTAGAATACATACACGTAAGGAAGTTGTTCATTACCAAGAAACTAATGGTAACTTAATTAATATTACAATGTTAACTGAACTGATGTCGTGACTATATACAGGACTAGACTGCGCAGATTTTTAATTGGGAAAGGGTCAATTCGCCACTATCAACACGCGGTATCGTGGGTTCGATACCCATACGAGACAAATATAGTGTGGACCGTTGTTTAAATGTGTGTAAAAGTTCGTACGTGCGAAAGGAATTTTCTAAGTAAAACGGCACTTGTTTAATTATTAAAAGATATGAAATCTATTAATTTGTAGTTTTGGCTTAAAACGAGGAAGAACATATTATGAAGTCTAAATAAAACATGTGTCACTACCGAAGGTCTGTATATACTGACTGTAATAGTGGGTTCGAATCTGTGTCAAAAGCATGACCCACAGTTGGTTTTTCTAAGTACTTTATCTGTAAAATATTCCCCACAAGGATTCTCCGTACATAGCGTTGTTCTTTTTCACAAAAAAAGGCATAATCATTTACTTAGGGTTACACAAATGTAATATAATTAAATCTTACCTTTTTTTGCGAGTTTTGTAAGGTAAACAAAAAGCCGTAAATAAAATAAGCACTGATGAGATACTTAAGTTGAAGTTATTACATTAACCTTTACTAATAAAGTTTGTGAAGATGTTTGGATGTTAGTAACTTCATCAAGCGTAAGCTGCAGAACGGATTTGGATGTAACATGGCATAAATATAAACCATGTCATGGATGACCACACTTTATTTTATGGTATTCGTGCACCTGGGATTCACGCGAGCAAAGCCGCGGTTAAATACCTAGGAGTACCTTTACTTGAAATTGGTCTAACGCTTGTTTATCCCGCGGTAAGTTAAGATGTATTTATAATATTAGATTTTGCCCGCAGCTTGGTTTGCGTTACAATGTTTTCAGTGAATTTCTATTTAGATCATATCAATAATTATGTACCCCTCGGAAACAATTATTTTTTCTGGATGAAAGGTAACCTATATCCTTTTCTGTACCCCTGCCAACGTGCAAAATTGCATGATGATCGATAGAATACTTAAAGCGTGAAAACGTAACAAACAAACTTACATTCGCATTTATGATATTAGTTAGAAAGTTGGGATTACTATTCCTATTCTAAAATATAAACTCTTAACATAATTTTGTTGTCTCAACTGCGAATGCTGTGTTAGCTCGTAAGTGGCATGTATATTAGAACTCTGTCATCCAAAATTTTTCATTAAATTGTATCATATATATGCTGTGAGTTAACCAAATAAATAAATAAATAAATATAGCCGGCTAAATATGGCTACACCCACATTTTCCCAACTATGTTTTACTACGGAATTGATGGCGTCTCCCGGATTTATTAGCCTTAGCCAGGAAAAGAGAGAGTGCTGTTATTACATTTGTTAACAAATAATCTAACAACCTTTTGCTGAATCCGGGATCACATAATACTATACTTCAATCAATCCATAATTTGCTATCTATATTTTTATATTCCACGTATTAGTAGATTGACTACCTTGATAGTTCATAAGCCATTACGCCTGTACTTAATACAATTTTGTCCGATCTGAGAATCGAATGTGGGAACTCAGGATAATAGACGTAACATTTGGACAACGCTGAAAGAACGTTGTAGTTTAAAGAAGTAATGTCATACCACATTTATTTGCCAAAGAATTTATGAAAGATTCAGCTTAAGAATTTGCAGTATTTTATAATATACCTAGTTAAAATAAAGGGAAAATACCTACGGAATTCTAAAATACAACACCAACCCTTCTTGCCATTTTATAATTGTGACTTATAAGCCTGCAATTAAGGGCCCTCCTGAGCAATAACGTTCATTAAAATGTTAGGGCAGCGTACCTGACAGGTCCAGGGTGCCTCTAACAAAATATAGGAACAAAGATAGTATTTTAGACGCTACAGTGCCCTTTATGTCGCAAATTTAGATCACGATAATATGAAAAACGCGCTTTGACGATCGTATGACATCAAATACTTTTCCAAGAGATTGCCGGTTTGTATGGCTACTAAGCAGAGTCTCTGATCAAGACGGGTTATATAATATAATATATAAATATATGGGTCGCATAATATTATTTGAAGACATAATATTATTCCTTTTTTTAAATAGTGTTTTTTAAATTTTTTTGTTGTGGCTTGCATTTGACCCTGATCTCACCTGATGTTAAGTGACGATGCGTTGACGATGGAGCACGCTTGCTTAGAAAATATCTATTCACCCGCGACTTGAAGACACCCAGATGGTACTCATTGGGCAACACAGACTTAGGTAGTGAAATGTTTAATGTCCATGTGTGAGTGCATCGGTTCTGGTGTTTCTTCTGGTGCCTTGAATTCAGACATCTAAGTCTATAATATAATTTGTGCACGTCTGTGTACAAATTATATAGGCTCAGATGTCTAATTACTTAAAGGTTTCCTTAAGTAGCAAGTAGCAACTTGTGTAAAGAAAACGAACCTTATTCATGTTTATTTGTATACAGAACTATGTGGTAGAATGAACTCGCTATTGTCTAAATGTGCTTTTGAATAACTGGGTTTTGCTTAGTTTGGTTGTTGAAACTTCATTGTGGTTACCCTGTATCTATGTTGCAGCTGAACTGTACCATCTGTCGCATTCTGAAGTGTCTAGTTATTCCACAACCTAATGTTGCATTTAATTTCAGCTTTAATAAATTGTATAATATTGTCGGATGTATATAATATTAGCCATTTGCTCTTTTCTGTGTAAGAAGGGTTTCAGGCTATAGTCTACCGTGCTGGCTCAGTGCGGATTGGCAGACTTTTCATATCATTGAGAACATTATGATGAACTTTTAGACTTGCAGGTTTCCTCCGCTAGAAGTCATTATAAATGCATACAATAATGATTTGTCTGAGCCACGCATTGAAGTGGAGATCTCAGAAGCAATCAATTTCTGTGTATGATTACTGCATCGAACAAAGTGTTATTGGACTTCTCGGTTTCTCGTTACACAGACGGTAAAAAGCTCACTCTCTATTATAAGGGACTTAGGTGTCGTTGCTGGTAAAGTGTGCTTACTTGCCCCTTTGGCAGTGGTAGTCGTTTTACTGGTATATTGTTGTAAACAAAATCTTCGCTTAAAGATTGAGTGACGGATTGGCAGTGTCCCACAACGCACAATAAGTATAAGCTACTAGATTTTGCTTGCCAACTGAACCCGACAACATGTATGCAAAATTTCATGATGATCGGTCGAGTAGATAAGTTGTGAAAGCGTAACAATCAAATAAACTTACATTAGTAAGGAAGTTAGGATTAGAATTAGAAATTAAGAATTCATTTAAACTCTTGTTGTGTTCCACTGTCTTACTAAGACAGTGGAACACAACAAGAGAACACAGAACAAACAAAACAAATATTATCACCCGAGTCTTAATATAAAACTATTACCTACATTTAAAAGAAAAATAAGTACAACTATGTCTCTTATAGTCGTTTTCATTAATTTCCAGTGCCGTCCAGACCGCTAGGCTACAAGATCAAACAAACCCTATTTAAGAAAGGTTACCGCTACAACCCGAAGTTCGTACGTTCCTTCTCCTTTCGTAGTTTCAGTACTTAACTTAACTTTGGCTTGCGTATATTGTAGGTAGGTAGGTATCCTAGTAAGATACCGGAAGTCTGAAATGTCGGACGCAAATCCGTGATCGATCTGTATGCTAATACGAGTGGGATTTAGAGCTTGCTTTTTTAAACTTGAGGAGGTGAATCAATGGTAGTTTCTGTGCGTATTATAGGGGTTTGATGTCCCTACGGTCTAGATTTTTGTACCAAATATGCAATGCTAACTACATTTTTCAAATGTAAAATTAGTGCAATCACACCGTAATTATGGATTTATCAGAGATTAGTCCTTGATAAATGCATCATAATTTTTATGAATAACAAGCATAAATAAACTTTAAATGGAGGCTACCTCTCCTGTCGCTTTAGAATCCCTTTCTAAAATCGGTTAATAAAACGATCACCACGATTGACAAATGTGGAAGTAAATTTACACTCCTTCTATACTACGTAAATAATAGTGGCAAGGCTGTATCCGCAAAGATATCGGCAGGCGTGTATTTGACTCACATTTCGTCAGTTATGGTTTATCCCACGCAATAAATAGTGAACCTATTGTATCCTTTATACGGGCCTATCGTCTACCGGGCACAATTCCAGACTCCGTGCTACTACTGCTTGCCCTTTTAACTTGTTTGGGATTTAGACTCACCTAACCTATTGTCCGCAAACATATACGCTATCTGCTACGGTTCAAATGGACGGACAAGTACACCGACAATTAATATTTAAGATAAGTAAAACTTATATTTTTCAAATTAATACGGGGCTACTCAGAAATAGGAGAAACGTAGATTTAATAGGAATTATTTACCAACTTCAGAGGTAATGAGTACCAAACAACATACAGCCGAAACAATGGCTACCTACTTTTTAAAGTGAGTTGAAGGTTATACCAAGCTTTCAAAACATAAAAGCCATATAGTGTAAGCCCAGTATTTGAACTCCTTTCATCAAGCAGTCGTGGCCGAGTGGTTAAGGCGTCTGACTCGAAATCAGATTCCCTTTGGGAGCGTAGGTTCGAATCCTACCGGCTGCGAATCTTTTTGAGTTTTTGGTTCAATTATGTTTTATATTTTTATGATGGTGCTCTGATACCGTTTCGTTGATAATTTAATTTATTTGTACTCATTATAATTAAAAACTAAGATAAATGTGTAGTAAAATTTAAATTTTAAATTATCGTTAGCCTATATTTGCGTTACGTACCGGATGATTATGTATTCCCAGGTTCAATTCCTCGGGTCGGACAATGTTTAGGTTCTGAATTGTTCTGTGTGAGAAAATTCTCAGCACAGTCTGCATTTATTCTTAGTAGACAAGTATAGACTTACTAGTTACTGCTATTACGCAACACCTGCACACTGTTGGCGAAATGTTGGTAATTAACACTTTTGTCTAACTATATTCAGATCGACACATCATTTTAGATAAACATAAAGCCATACATATATTAATAACATTACTAACAGAATTAAAATACTAAAGAAAGTGTCAGCAGCGCCTCTAGCGGCTACATTGAGGAACTAATCAAAGTGCATCGTAAGACCCACAAACATTTAATGATATCGAGAGCTAAAAATTCGTGCCTTTGTAATAGTTCTGCAAAAATAAACCTGGTATATAAAGGCAATATGTCTAATTATACATACGTAATATATCGCGTCTTCATATTTCCGAAAGAGAAGAGAGAGATTACATTACGCTAGCTACATTTCTAGGTCCCACATAATAGGGTTCGAGCCTATTGCAGTACCCAGCTACTTATGGACTCCGCCTTATTACCAACTTGGGAATCCAACCCAATATCGCAAGCGCGAACTTATGCCACGTATAACGAGGCTAATAAATGACTCTAGTTGCAAAACAAAAAAAAAGTTTCAATAGAAGTCTTATGAACGTAAAGCTAAGTGCCTCGTAAATATTAAGTAACTGTATAATAATAAATACACGTGTTCCACTTATCATGTTCAATGTTTATTTATAGAGTAAATATTTGTAAAGAGAAATTTCTACATATACCAATAAAGAAATTATATTATAATAATGACATTAGTAATTACTGAAACTTGTATTTATTTTATTTTATATTTATGAATCGCGGAGATAAACTGTGTGAGAAGGTTTAGGCCTTAGTCCACCATGCTGGCCGTGTGCAGGTTTGCAAACTTCACATCATATATTTAATTCGCACATAGCTTCGAATAGTCGGGGGTGCGTACCAGTGGATCAACCTCGCGACCTGTGCATGGCAATCCAATATTTTGCTACTTGACTGTTGCTGCTTAGGCAGATAATAATATTAAGTAATTTTTTTTTTAATATAATACTTATGACATAAATATGTAAAAATGTTGTACACGCATTCGCGGTATTTTTAATATAATCCGTGCACTTTGAGGAGGTTTTTCGCTGATAATATGTAATGTTAAGGTCAAATATTGCTTCATTTCTGTCTTACTTTGTATATTTACGTGTATTATTGTAGTAGAATGCATGGCTGGCGCAGTTCACTTCGCCATTGCCGTGCCTCGACTGTGGCAAGTGCTGTGAATTCCGACACACAATTTAGTCCTGAGACTTTGTGTCAATATTTGAAAAGTCCCTTGCGATACAGGTACAATCTCTAGAGTGATAAATGTTTCTTGTTTAAAAGAAAATACCTTTAGTTGTTTGGATAACACCTCTGTCTGTCAACGATTTAGCAAATTTTTCTTATTTTACTAAGAAACTACTTCATTTGCTTATTGTTTGTTCTTAATTTGATGGAATATCCTTACCATATGCCAAGTCAGATAGCCAGCTATTTATCGGTAGCTAAACTAAAGTAAGACACATTATATTCGAGTTGTTCGTAGCCAGATTTGGCTAAATAGGATATTTGCTAGCGCCTGACTTCATAAATCAAACTTTAAGACGCAATGGCAGCCGAATGACACACGACCTGTTGGCCTCAAGCATGAGATGTGACTTCCTATGTTGCGTGCACACTGGCAACTTACTTAACAGATTAGCCGGGAATTGTAGGTACTCATGAGCTCATGAACAAAAACACTAGAGTTACAAAAAAAACATAACTACATTAAGAAATAATTATGAAAGCATGTCTATATATACATATGATACATGTATGCTTGTGTTGTGCAATTCACGTCGCTAGAGAATCGAATCTAGGTCCTCTCCATCGGAAGTCGATGCGTTAACCATTACGCTATCTCAGCTTCTTTTGCTTTTTACTTTTAGATTGTGCGAACGAAAGAAAATATGATAAAATCATCAGTATCATATGAGAAGACCCCGACAAGGAACTAATGGTCCCTGTAAATAATCATTGCTAACCAATACAAACATTTTTATCTTTTCTCTTTGTTATAAATGATTAGTGTACGAGGTTAACAAATATATTTAAGTAAAAAAGATATTATGATAAAGGTTGAATTTAATAATAATTAGTATGCCATCAAAAACATACTTGTAAAAACAACCAAGTCTCGCAACTCAGTTTTTACCGTAAAAAGTTGTGAGATTCATGTAATACCAAGTCGGTTAATTTATTCAGCCCCTACTTAAGGGACCTTCTGTCTTAAGTTTTTACGTAATTAGCTAACCTAACAAAATCTTATAGTGACCATATCAATATCAAAAATCTTTTATGTTTTAAATAAATAGATTGACTTGGCAATCGTTTGAAAACACAATGTATCTCACAAGTAATACATATTATATTAAATTAGATTGTTTAGTGCGATTGCCAAGATAATCTATTTATTTAAAACATAAGAGCAGCGATAGCTCAGTGGGAAGACCAACAGACTGCAATGCAGAGGGTCTCGAGTTCGAACCCACGTCGCGCACCTCTGACTTTCGAAAGTAATATGAATTTTCGAAATTATGTGCGTATTGATTGACAATTATCGCCTGCTCCGTGCCTCGGAGAGCACGTTAAGCCGTTGGTCCCGGCTGCCATGAATATCTATGGCAGTCGTTATTGGGAGAGTGTCGACACAAAAGATCCCACTGGGTCGAAGTGTTGCCGGTCTGCACTGACTGGCCCCCACATAAGATAAGATAAGATATTAAAAACATAAAAGATTTTTGATATTGATATGGTCACTATAAGATGTTGTTAGCTTAGCTAATTACATAATAAGTAGGGACTGAATAATTTAATAATTAGTATGTAGATCATAGCAATACAGACAGACTTAGTAGCTTAATTATACATTCTCGTATTATATAATAATATAATTTATAAATAGCCCAGAGGCGAGACCAGTTTAATCACAAGTGTTTTTGTCCTCAATGAATATAGCCTTTAAAACAAAGTTTTGAAACGAAATACTAACAATTTATTTGAAACATTCATATTTGTTTTCGAAGCGGTTCACTGCAGGAACGCCTTACCCGGAGGATATAAATAAAATGGATTTATGATGAAAATACTTAAGTACTTTGTCAAATACTTTCCAAACAATCACTGTATATGCAAATGTTGTAGATCAAGTTATTGAGATAATTAAATTAAACTGATGTAAAATCGTTTCCACTGATTATCTAGATCTACTAGAGTGAACGTGGATGGCTAACATTTGGCTTTGTTTAATATAACTTTAACTGGCTTTATTCATTTTAGTAGATAGTTGAATAATATTAGCTTTATATTTAATTGTATAATTAAACATAAAGCTAATTTTTAAAACGGATTTCCTTTCCTAATATTTTAAACAGTGCCTAAAAGAAAAATATTGTAACGATTTAATACTACATTTACAATACAAGGTGTATTTACATTTAGAATCATATTATTAAATAAAAAAATATAAAAAGATCACCCGCAGTCGGTAGGATTCGAACCTACGCTCCCAGAGGGAATCTGATTTCTAGTCAGACGCCTTAACCGCTCGGCCACGACTGCCATGCATACCCATCCAATATTTGACCGTCTAACTTATCCTTAGCGCCTATTTACAAAATGATTACCACAAAAAGATCACCCGCAGTCGGTAGGATTCGAACCTACGCTCCCAGAGGGAATCTGATTTCTAGTCAGACGCCTTAACCGCTCGGCCACGACTGCTACTTTCGATTAAGCCTAACTAACTTCTACATTGAAGAGTGAATAGTGAAAGTTGTTTCTTTTTAACCTTTATAATTCAAACAAGTTCTGTATGTAAGTTTTTTTAATACATCCCATCAATGTCAGCAACTGAGTTTCTTTATATAATAATAATGATTTATTTACATCAAAGTAACATATGACATTATGTACAAAAATTCTGAAAGAGTACATACAGCCTGGTAAATTATTGACAAAAATGTAGCAACCGCTGCGCTGCCTCCCCAATCTAGGTTAGGTATAACCTGTTTTTGGTAGGCAATATTCCCTCGAAGGTTACAGTGCACTTTTTCTTGTTACAATACATCATTTATTTTAATTATGTATGTGTGTGTGTCTTTCCGTTTGTGTGTGTGCGTGTATATTATTTTGAATGCAAGCTTCATTACATTACCTTTTTGTTCAGACCAAATGTGCAGTTTCCTCGACTGGGAAACTGTATAGGAAATCAGCTGATTAAATGGTAGCAAGCGGAAATCCGTAGTTAGTGCACACCTCCTGGGAGTAAAGTGTGAGTCTATACGGAAAGTATGTATCATTATTGCATAACAGACTCACAGGCCGTTTATAAAAAAAATTTATAAGTAATGGAAGACATTGGCTCATCTTAATTTATTTTAGTTTTTCAAAGCTACATTTTTATTTCCTTTTATTTTTTGTTGTTATATTTTTTATTAATATAAGTTAATAAGTTAATTAACAAGTTAAAGCGTTCACACATTTTTATGGAAATAAAGATTATTGACTGTGACTTTAACTGAAAGTAGCAATGGCCATTGAATATACCATCATAAGCAAACTTGTATCAGTATAGTTATGAACCGCCTTTGGTTATATAAACTGTGAATGTACGGAATTGTAGGTAAAAGGCCGGAGGCGGTATACCCCATAGACCAATTGAACTATGAATTCGAGAGTTTTGTGAATTGATTACGTATTGATGTCAATGTCGACTACCTAGCTACGTATAACATTTAATATTTACTGACGTCAACACATGTATTCATAGTTGTATTGTTTATTTTAGATGTGTATTGTGACTTACAAAGCAATATAATATGTTTTTGTCCTTTCGCTATAACGCTTAGCCACCAAAGGTTCGTGTCTCTTAGATAATTATTTACTGCCTTTTGTGCGTTTTATTATTAGTGTTGGCCAAGAGACTAATGATCGCATACCGGAAACCAGATACAATACTTTTTCGTTGTGTCTAGATGCGGGCTATTGGAGCATTACTAGTATAAAAAGGGAATACGTGCAGGCTTTTAAAAAACGAAGTAAACCGTGATAGATGATTTGATAGTTGTTAGGTACTTTTTTAGGTTATTTTGTTCTCGATTTTGCCCGCGGCTTCGCTTGCGTAACTGTAGGGTAGGTTAGTAAAAGAACCTCCTACCGAGTAGTTATCTGTTCCCCTGACAACATCTATGCAAAGTTTAATGATTATTTATCGATAGAGTAGTTAAGGCGTGAAAGCGTAACAAACAAACAAACTCACATTCGCATTTACAATATTAATTAGGATTGTCTATTAAGGGTTTTTACTAGACGTATTATATTGTTTAAATGCAATGTTAATAACGTAACACGTTAACAAATAAACAATTGAACGGAGAATGTGAATTTCTTATCAATCTCGTTTTGTGCCCTGTAAGCCTTCAAACTCGTTGTCAATTGCAAATGTTGGAAAAACAGGTTTCAATACATTGTTTATTTTAACAGTTACATTTTAAATACCAATCCCGTTATTAAAATTTCTTAGTTTTGTGGCAGTCTTTAATTATTATTGTTATAAAAGGCACAAAAATATTAAACCATATTTAAACTACCAAACCCGACAAATTTAAGACCAAAATGAATAAATCGCAAACCTTTCGATTGTGACCTACTGGACATTGAAATAGAGATAAGCTGTACAGTAATGATGTCTATGTTCGGTGGATCGAATAAGGTTATTAATGTGACAATTAAGAGCATTAGCATGAGCACTTAGTAATCCTGCCGTTTGCACAATTGTTAGCATACGTTTATAGAAAGTATATTTGACCTGAAAACGGCAATCGTGTTTATTTGAATCCCCATCATATTTTGTGTTCGTTCATTTAAAAGAACGTATGGCATTTTACCTTACTATTATACTAGTATATATGAGTATTAATAACTTTTTCTTTCGCATTATATAATTCAAACGGAAATAGGGTAGTTAACTCACAATATTTCATTATTTAAGTCAAATTGTTACATTACCTAAACGCTAAAATATAAAAACAAATTGAAATCGATGCAAAAATAAATAAGATACTTGCAAGCGTTTCAAATCTGGTAGTAGGGGTAAATGTCAAATGTAAGAAAAAGTATGCACGGTAGAAACTGCGACTTTTTATTTAACCAGACACAATCGGTTTTTAATGATGTGTCTGATATTTTAAGACTTGTCAAATTAAATGCAGCTGTCCGAGAAACACACTACAGCCCCAATTTTTCTTATATCCAAATATAGGATATGAATTACTTACTTATTTTGCAAGCCAATTTCGCTATCGTTTTCAAAAAAAGATTTATGTATTCTTTTAATAAAATAGTATATATTATGCCATATTTTCTTTCGTGGCTATCTATTTATGTATTATTTATTTCTTTATTCTGAGTGCACTATTGGCGGACCAAACGTCAATAATTGTGGTGTTCGCTGAAAATCAGCGCTGTATAGTGCTTGCAGCAATGCAAGTGCCACAGCATTATGCTGAGCGCATCACCGTTGTTTTTGTGCCGTCAGATGGGACGTGACATAAACATTTTCATTCTTTTTAAAAGTTCTTTATACTTCCATATTTTTATTTACTTTTTGTTATACCCGCATTCTATAATAATTGATGATGCATGTTATGATGGTACAAAAATAAAAATCTTTTAATTTCATTTTATTATTTTTTTAAATTTGTTTACCTTTAGGTGCTTTACGTTTCATTTACCTCTACATTTCCTTCCAATCTAAATACTTCAGTCTCAGGTTAAATTCCCAGGGTGAACACATTATTATTTACATTTCTGTTAGGAAATGTTTAATAGCGGCACGGAACATTGCTTTACCTGATAGTTAAAATCTACAATTACATTCCATCAGCTAGCCTTTCAGATGATGGAATGTGGTAGGAATATAATATTATTAGATTATTTCTGTGCTGCTTTAAAAACATTTAAACAACGGACACAAAGAACACATAGACTTGGACCAACTATTCGCAAATCACACAATTTGTCCCGCGTAGGGATAGAACCCACAACACTCGGTGCAGTGTCAGTGGCGAGGCGACCATTGAACTCACTACGCCATCTGTACATGTAATGATATCTCTACCTACTTCATCCAGTATATACAAACATGACTATATATGTAATGTCATATTTAGTATAAAGACACATTGCTCCGTATAGGGAGCTCGTCTTGAAATATTAACGGCTCCACAAAAACTAGACAGATGAGTGGCAGGCAATACAGGAATTTAATAACAACGCGCATTTGTAATATCGTCGGAGTATTCACGGAACATCAAATGATCGGAGATGACGGAGATATGCGAACGTTTTTACTTCCGTTTCGATGGGAATAGGACGTCATATTTCTACGTAAAGATAATAGTGCAACACGGCTTTTTTATTTTTGTTCCTTCTGGCGTATATTGTGTGTGGGAAGAAATTATTTTGCGTTCAATTAATACCTTTATTTAAAGGTTTTCAATTCGGCCCATATTTTCTGTTACGTATATTCGATATTTCTCAATTGTTTTGCATGATTCTTCTTTTATTTCGAACTAGCAATCCGCCCTGGCTTCGTACGGGTAGACCTAAACCTTCCCCATGAATCAGTCTGTCTACTGGTGAAAACCGCATGAAAATCCGTTCAGTAGTTTTTGAGTTTATCGCGAACAGACAGACAGACAGACAGACGCGGCGGAGGACTTTGTTTTATAATATGTATTGAAGATTTTGTTGGAGTCTAATATTATGGATTTAAATAAGTGTTAGTGGCTAGTTAAGGCTAAGAAGATAATTATTATCCGTGTTTTGTAATGTTTATAAAGTTGATTTAATTTTGTAAATTTTCGTCAGTTTTGTACGATTTGCACCGGTGGCTTACTGGTTTAAGTGTTCACCTCGCTATTACCATTATGCCCAGTGTTATGGGTTCGAAATTCAAACGGCAAAACTTGATGTGTGATCCACAAAGGGTTGTAGCGAGTTTGGATGTTCTTAGTGTCCGTTTGTGGAATGTTTGTAAAGTTATTTGCGATTTAGGCATATCATCTGTATTTTACTCTCGGACTAAGAGCGCGCAAGTAGTTGTTAAAACACGTTCCCTGTATACTTTTTAAAGACTATGCTCGTATTAGGAATAAATATGTACTGTGTCGCAGAGGACTCCATAAACATTATTTCAGTATTATTTAAAATGAATCTACAGGTTGGACATGAGACCATCTCTTTGTTGTTTCTTCAATTCTTAGAATAAGAACACGTATTCTCAGTGCTACTACTCGGCTAAATGAAAATACTTGACTCCTAACAGTCGATTGTAGATAACGCAAACCTACACTGGACGTAATTTTTTAACTTTAGGCATAAATAAATAACTATAAATTAAAAATTTAAAAAGCTCTTGACACAAAATAATAAAAATTGTAATCGGCCATTTTGCGGTAGCGGCCATCTTGAATTTGAAATTTATCATATTGTATAGTATTCTACTAGTCAAGCCCTTTCATTTGATACCCATATTAAGGGGGTTGTGACAAAATATGTAATCCGCTATTTTGTGGCGGCGGCTATCATGGACCGATTTTCATCAAACATAGCTAAGAACACTTCCGACTAATTCACATTTCAAACAAAAAAACTAAATCAAAATCGGTTTATCCGTTCGGGAGCTACGATACCAGAGACAGACACACACACGCACACGCACGCGCACACGCACACGCACACGCACACACACACACACACACACACACACACACACACACACACACACACACACACACACACACACACAACACACACACACACACACACACACACACACGTCAAACTTATAACACCTCGTCGTTTTTGCGTCGGGGGTTAAAATGGTAATTGGTAAAACAATTTTCCTGTAACAATTATATATTTTAGTAATCTCCTTCCTTTAGAATAAATCCAGTGTCGCAGAGATTTTTACAAACATACAAAAAACGAACACATAAAATAACCAGACTCGAAACAACTATGTATTTGTCGATCATACAAATGTTAGTCCTGTGTGGGCTGTCGAATCCACAACACTCGGCGCAATGGCCATAGTGAGGCGACCGCTTTAACTACGACACCATCTGTGGAACCAAAACTGTAATAGATTATGACTACGTGCAATATTTGGGATGATAGAACAAAAAGGGCCTCTAGAAGTCTTACGCAGCCAGCGAAACGTTACGCCGGGGCCGCGAAGTTAGTTTATTAATATTATCACCGAATAATCAGCAACAATTATCTTTCAGTATTTTTTTTATTGCTGTCCTAAATAAAAGTTATTACGGTTTTATTGTCTTAAATAAAAGATTTAACGAAGCTAAAAGTAGTTTAGTGAGATTTATATACAAAAGACACTAATAAATACAAAGTTAAACACCAAACCGACGCAGCCAAACATCGACCAGTAAAAAACAATAGCGGTCAACTTTTTAGAACCCCTATTTACAGCCATACGGTATTGTTTAAAAAAGTACTTAACTCATGAAATAATAGAATTAGTACCTTATTTTAGTTACTAATTTTATTTCGTTTATTGTATACCTAATGCCTTGTTCATTTAGAATATATTTAAAACTAGCTTTTACGCGCGGCTCCGCCCGCGTGGTACCTACATCAATAAAAAGTAGCCTATGTCCTTCCCCAGGTTTTAAACTATATCTGTACCAAATTTCATCTAAATCGGTTGAGTGGTTTATCTGTGAAAAGGTAACAGACAGACAGACAGACATATAGATAGATAGAGTTACTTTCGAATTTATAATATTAGTAAGGATAAGAAGTGACCTACATTTTGCTAGCTATATTTTCATTTTAAGGGTGTTAAGCATACCTTGATCATAGGCTGGCTAAACTGTTTATGGACTGGTGTCCAGAGGACTTACATTATGTGTTAGAAGAGTATTTCAGGACCAACGCTGCAAGAGAGCTGCTCTATATAGCATCTTAATATTAACATTCTAAAGAATAGTTATTGAACTACCACTAATTTTAAAAGCTTAAGGAAACCTAGGCTTTTAGGATTAATAGTAGTTCCATAATAGTAATTGATCTGAATCTAAAGATGCTCATTTCATTTAAAAAAAATAGTTCATCTTAGGCAAAAAATAAAATATACTAGACTTTGCGCTGCTAGAATTTCTCTTAGAACTAGTCGCAATTTATGTCGCAGGATCAACAAATTTAAATCCAAAGAGGTGCGGCTGGTCAAGGTCGGGGAGATCCGCCCCGGCTTTGATGGCGCCGGCTCTGTCCTTGTGTCCTGCCCTGTCTCGGCAGCCAAAGTGCTGCTGAGCGGGGCCAGGCTTCTCATTGGGTGGAGCTCGGTGAAGGTGGTCGCGCTGGGAGAGCGCCCCATGCGCTGCTTCAGGTGCATGGGGCTGGGGCACACGCGCCCCCAGTGTCCCGCTGCAGCCGACAGGGGTGACCTGTGCTTCCGTTGCCACCGGGCGGCCAACTGTGGCAAGGCCGGGCTGCGCTGCGCCATTTGCGCAGAGGCGGGAAAGCCCTCGGGCCACGTTATGGGGGGGCGCAGCTGCAACCCCCCGAAGACGAAGGGAAAGGCCCCTGGGACCCGGGCCGCCCCTGAGGCAGCGCGCCGCGAAGCGGTGTGCGGGGAGGTTGTGATGTCTGATTAGTATGGACCAGGTCGGACATCACAACTTCCTTCAGGCGAACCTGAACCACTGCGCCAGGGCCCAAGACCTGCTCATGCAGACCCTGGCGCAGTGGGAAATTGATGTGACCGTCGCCGCGGAGCCGTATTTCATCCCCTCCAGTCCCTATTGGGCTGGGGACTTGAACGGCTCCGTGGCCATCGTTGGGAGGGTTGGCGGCCCCCTTCTCTCAGTCATAGAGAGTGGGGCGGGGTACGTGGTGGCCAGGTGGGAGAGGTATGCGATCGTCGGCGCATACTTCTCCCCCAACAGAACCGCCGCGGAGCTGGAGGTCTACATGGACCTCCTGGCCGCGGTGGTGAGAAGGCAGGCGCCACGTTAGGTCCTCCTAATGGGGGACTTGAACGCCAAGGCCCGGGAATGGGGCAACCGCTGCACTGACACTCGAGGGGAGATAGTCAGGGAGTGGGCGGTTGCCACAGGACTGACCCTCCTCAATAGAGGGTCGGTCCACACGTGCGTGCGATGGCGTGGGGGGTCCGTGGTGGACCTAACGTTCACCAGCCCCGCTGTCGCGGCACGTGCCCGGGCCTGGAGGGTGATGTCGGAGGTGGAGACGCTCTCGGACCACAAATACATAAGGTTCGAGATCTCCACCTCCGACAGTCAGGGAGGGTCCCGGCACGTGGTGCAGGCGGACTTGCCGCGCTGGTCGGTGAGTCGCCTCGACGCCGGGCTGGCGGAGGAGGCGGCCATCGTCCAGGCGTGGCTTGCCGCCCCCATGCACCCAGTAGAGGGAGGGACGGTGGGGGTAGGCGTCGCGGCCGGCCGTTTCCGCGAATCGGTCACGGCCGTCTGCGACGCGGCCATGCCGAGGGCCCGCCGCCACCCCGGCCGCCGAGAAGTGTACTGGTGGAGCTCGGCCATCGCGGATCTCCGAGCCGCCTGCTCGGCGGCGCGGCGGCCCTACACACGGTGTAGGCGGCGGCGGCATGGCCGGACGAGCGGCCAGCTATCGGCCGAAGAGCTGCAGGCTGAGCTCCGGCTGTACGATGAGTATCGTGCAGCCAAAAAGGAGCTGCAGCTGGCCGTCGGCCAGGCCAAGGCTCGAGCTTGGGGTGAGGTCCTGGAGGGCCTGGATAGGGACCCATGGGGGCGTCCGTACAGGGCTGCGCGGAACAAGTTCCGGGGGCTGACACCCCCCGTCGCGGAGTCCCTGGAGCCGGAGCTCCTGGGCAGGGTGTTGGTGGGACTCTTTCCCGAACGAGACCCCCACCATACCCCTCCGACGATGGCACCGTCCTTCCCGGAGGAATTGGACCCGGCCTCCATCCCTCTTGTATCGGAGGCGGAGATGGAGGCAGCCGTCAGCCGCTTAAGTGGCAAGAGGACGGCACCGGGTCCTGATGGGATCCCGGGGCGGGTCCTTCGGATCTCCCACAAAGAGATGAGCGATTCACTTCGGGAGCTGTTCGACGCGTGCCTCACGTCTGGACGGTTCCCGAAGCTGTGGAAGGACGGCCGATTGTGCCTGTTGCGGAAGGAGGGGCGAGACACAGCCTCGCCTTCCGCATACAGGCCAATCGTGTTGCTGGATGACACGGGAAAGCTGTTAGAAAGTGTGGTGGCTTCCCGTGTCATCCAGCACTTAGAGGGGACTGGGCCGGCGCTATCGCAGGCCCAGTATGGGTTCAGAGCGGGGCGGTCCACGATAGACGCCCTGCTCTGGCTCAAAGATTGGACGCAGGAAGCGGTCGGTGGGGGGAACAAGGCGTTGGCTGTCTCGCTGGACATTGCCAACGCCTTCAACAGCCTCCCGCATGGAACAGTACAGGAGGCGCTCCGGTATCACGGAGTGCCTCTGTATTTGCGGAGGCTGTTGGCCGACTACCTCCAGGACCGCGAGGTCCTGGTGGAGGGACGCGACGGTTTGAGGCGCCGTCGCGTATCCTGCGGGGTTCCACAGGGGTCGGTGCTGGGACCGCTCCTGTGGAACGTTGGCTACGACTGGGTGCTTCGGGGCACGCTTCCCGCGAGTATGCGGGTGGCGTGCTACGCCGATGACACCCTGGTCGTAGTCAAAGGGAGGGATCTCGGGGAGGCGGTGCGGTTGGCCGAGGTGGGAGCTGCCTTAGTGGTCGACCGTATCCGCGCCCTGGGATTGGAGGTTGCCCTCTCCAAGACCGAAGCCCTATTGTTCCATGGGCCTCGGGGGGGACCTCGTCCAGGTACGCGAGTGACCCTGGATGGGGTCCCGGTCCGGGTTGGGACCCAAATGAGGTACTTGGGTCTCGTCCTGGACGGGAGGTGGACTTTTGGTGCACACTTCACCCAGCTGGCCCCAAAAGTCCTGGGAGCGGCGGCCGCCCTAGGGAGGCTGCTGCCCAACGTGGGTGGCCCGAGCGCCACTTGTCGCCGACTGTACTCCGGAGTGATCCGGAGTATGGCCCTTTACGGGGCGCCGGTCTGGGCGGATGCCCTCAGTCGCGACAATAAGACCCTGCTGCGACGTCCGCAGCGGGTCGTCGCGACGAGGGCCATACGCGTTTACCGGACGGTGTCCTGGACGGCGGCGTGCGTGCTGGCCAGTGACCCCCCCTGGGAGCTACAAGCGGAGGTCCTCGCCGAAGTTTACCACTTCGTGGCGGCGAGGAGGTCCCGCGGGGAGCCCCCGGTGTGGGAGGAGGTCGCACGCATGCGGCGACAGGCGCGGGCCGCCCTGTTGAGGCGGTGGACGGAGGACCTGGCTTCACCGGTCCCGGGTCAGTGGACGGTGGAGGCCATTCGCCCGGTCCTCCGGGGGTGGATAGGGCGGCGATTCGGGTCGCTGACCTTCCGACTGGTGCAGGTGCTTTCCGGGCATGGATGCTTCGGAAAGTATTTGCACCAGATCGCGAGACGGGAGGCGACCCCGGCCTGCCACGAAAGTGGGGCGCCGGAAGACACGGTGCTCCACACGCTGGAGGCGTGTGCCACGTGGGGGCCGCAGCGGCACGCGCTTTCGGGCATAATAGGCGGGGATCTCTCCCTGCCGGGCGTGATCAACGCCATGCTCGGCGGCGAGAGATCGTGGCAGGCGGTGGTCTCCTTCTGCGAGGCTGTCATGGTGCAGAAGGAGGCCGCGGAGAGGGTCAGGGAGAACAATCCCCTCGCTGACCCTCTCCGGCGCAGACGGACGGGAGCGAGGAGGAGGCGATTTGCCCGCCTTCTTGCTCCTGTATAGTGGGGTCACTGGTACAGAGTCGGGGGACTCTGTACCGGCTTGCACGGCCCCACACGTCTGAGGGGTGGTCTTGGTGAGCAAGGCCACCCCTCCACAGGTGCTGAGGCCCGGTTACCATCAGCCGGGCCAACCGCCGGGGCGGGATGGTGAGGCTAACGCGACCCCATCCCGCCCCACCCCGTCGGCGGAAGGACTGCTCACCCCAGGTTTTTAGTGAGTATACCGACCCCCTTCAGGGGCGGAGAGTCTCACATAACCACCCTCCCCCCCCCCGGGGGAGGGGGTATCCATAAAGGATTTCCCTGGGTCAAAAAAAAAAAAAAAAAAAAAAGGCAGATGTGTATTAGATACGAATACCACCAGCTATGATTCTTAGTTCCACGTATTAGGCGTCCCCCACATTAGGCGTGCGCGTTCCTCGGCCATTTGAGCGACGCGGGCGCCGCGAGCGCGCTGCGTAAGCGCCGCGTGTTGCCGCCGTCTGACGTGTGTGCAGCGAGCGCGCGGCGCGCACGCGGCGCTCGCCTTGGCTGTGACTGATCAAAACAGTAGCAGGCGGCGGGGATAGCGGACGAAGGGGTAAGAACGCGACGCGAGCGCCGCGATCGCGCCGCGTGCACTCTCCACACGCCGCAGGGCAGCAAAACGCGACGTTCACAAAGCGCGCTCTCGGCGCGCACGCGGCGCACGCGCTACTCACACGGCCGAGGAACGCGCACGCTTAATGTGGGGTCAGCCTTAGGAGGGAACCTATTGCCGTCTTCCAGACACAGTTCTAGACTCCGGCTATTCGTGCTGCTACTTAGAATTTGATGACTGAAAATCCCAATAACATTCTGCACGAAACAGAAATTGAAATTGAGACCTTATGCCCAGCCGTAGCATTCACTATCGCGGCACCACCGTGTCTTTGATAATTATAATAAACAATATGTATGTAACCCAAAGACATTGCTAAGTTACAAATTTATGCCTAAAATCTACCATGGAACTACTACCTACATGGAATTGTAGCAAACTTAAAATAATATATTGCCAAATGTCACATTCTAATTATGCTTAATTAATTATCTATGTTGAGTTGTAGCTTCAAAATGTATAAGCAATAAATTTTCTTCTTCATCAACTTTAGTTAGAGAATAGCGAGACAACTTCAACAAATTGCATCGCAACTCTTTCATCCCGATAATAAATTAAAGTACGGTCTATTACATAATAAGTTTGAATCCACAGCTTCGGATCCAAAGAGTTTGTAAATTCGAACAGTAATTAGCGAGGGTCTAATGACAGTTGTTTGTGAACAAATATCAGTGCAACTTTAGCCCTCAAACTGTGCAACATGCGATCTTTCATTGTAATTCCTTTTAGGGTATGTTCACAGTACACAGTAAATAAACTAGGACTGGCTGAAACTGGAGAATTACGACCAGAGAAGAACCTCCGCCAAAATATCACACCCAATAAACCTTGTGTTTTGCTCCTTTGGTAAATAGGATCCATTTTAGGCCCCTCCAGAAGTCATCGGACAGTCCACGAGAGACTAGATAATTATCTCTTTTCGTTGGCAGCGCAGCCAAAATTTTGAAACGGTCGACGACGCTAGTAGCGGTACTTTGTGTGTTGCAAGTGCCTCGGCTTCGGAAACCACTACCATCAAGTAGGCTATATACACGTTTGCTACCTTGGTTTAATAAAATAATCTATCATGTAAATAGTATAACGACATAAACAAAGTACGTTTCCATAGAGTTAATTGTATTTGGACGCAATTTGGTGCGAGAGAACAAAGATTTGAGTTTTTATAACACTATGCGTCATGTCATCAATTTTACTAAACAGAGTGAGAGGAAATGGGGCATATTTTTATATTATATAAGAGTGGTTTATATACTTATACTATAGTAAAGTTTTCAGAGTATTGTGATATTAAAAATATCAGACTGAACTACAGCTAAATGTTAAACGGCTGGGTATAGCTAAAAGAGTTGTAATAGTATACGAGTAGATGTATTCTCGCCGTGGACGAACCTCAACCCGCTTGATTAGTGATGAGTTCACGTTTTACTGTTCTGCATGTGAAGCCCCAAGTTTGGACACTCGCATTAATTTTATTGAGGTTCAGTTTTATAGTTTCTGGACAAAGGACACTAGCTTTCATGTGAGGGATCATAAAATTGTGATTAAAATAGTCTCATTTGTTTTATGATTTGTGTTATTTAGTTGGTTTTGTTATTTGTAATTTTATTTGCATGTTAATTAACTTCGTCGCGTGTTATAGATAACCCTTATTTGTAAGGTGTTACGTTATTACGATTTTATTATTTGCATAATTATATCTTACGTTTAAGTTTATCTTTGCGTAATATGAAGGTGATGATGTTGGGGTTGTCTGATGGTAACGATTATGAAATTAAAATGTGCTGTTGTAAATAATAATCCTATGTTTATGTTAGGCCATTTCGGTAAAGCTTCGGTATTAAATGCGACTCCAGTGA
The DNA here is from genome assembly GCA_963564715.1 of Catocala sponsa. Lineage (NCBI taxonomy): Eukaryota > Metazoa > Arthropoda > Insecta > Lepidoptera > Erebidae > Catocala > Catocala sponsa. The sequence goes on from OY751331.1 coordinate 9,373,823, forward strand.
TAAGGTCTTGAGTCCGACTCTCGGCTTGAGCAAATTGTTGTTAAGATTTTCTGTCAAAAATTTTGTAGCAGCAGCACGGGGTCTGAAACTGTTCGTGCTAGACAGGAATAGGCTAATAATACGCCTACTTCTTCGTGGAGACGTGAGATAATGTATGTTTTTTGCAAAAGTATAAAAGTAAACTATTTACTTTTTCGTATACATATGGAAAGTGAAAATTATTTCATGCAGTAAATAAACCGCCAGAGAAATGCACTGATTTAACTTCTGTGTGAAACATTCACATAAAAATAAAACATAATCTCGCTAACGCTTTGGTAAATTAAGAGAACAAAAAACCATTCATATATCCGAGCAAAAAAAATAACACACATATCCAAAAAATCGTCCCTTTTGTAACGTCAACGTCACGCGCCGAAGTTATTTGGCCAAGTTTGGAGTTGTCGTCGGGGCCGGAAGTTGGCGTACCCACCGCTTTACACGCTTCCGGTGCGCATTCAGCCTGTACCAGCAACCAATGGGCCGGAAATCGTCACGCGCTGTTTTCCCCCTCCACGATTACTTAAACACGTCGTATTGACGTATACCTTACTGAATGTTGCGTAAACTGTAAAAGTGTGAATGTAGTGTTAATGTGAATATGTGCATAGAGTTAAAACTGGTTTCCAAAGGGGTAGGCAGAGACGACGGACTTATACTTATTAGACTTATTCTAAAGGATGGCGTTATGGTTAAAATGGTCGTCACGCCACTGTCAACGCGCGTGAAAGTGTGTTTTGTAGGTTCTATCTCAAAACGGGACCAAAAAATAATTGTCCTGTAATCCGCTCACACCAATAGCAAAAGGAGGCACGCTATGGTGGTATTAGTCAGTAGGTCCGAACTTCGGGAGACCCTGGCATAACCTCCTCGTCTCCCCGTGAAGAGGTAGTGTGCATAAGGCACATTGCCCATGAAACAAAAGGAATAAGGATCGCCAACCTACAGAAAGAATTTTTAAAATTGTTTTTAAAACGTATAAATTTAATGCTTTCTTTTAAATGTTTTTTTTGTTATTAGTTTTAGACACGATCTCTCAGACCTCTTTGAATACAGTGAAGCGGTTCACAACCTATTACAACATTTACATTAAGCATTACACTATTGAACAATATCCAGGGATTAGTTCAAAGTCGTGTGGATGCAAGTAGACTCTGTTTGTAGAACAAAGCCCCGGTTAAATCTTCGAATAGGATGCGAAACTAAAACAATAATAACAAATTCTAAATAGAGGATTCTCTTTGTGTATGGCCACGAATACTATTTTAGCAAAGGTAATTATGCAAACAATATATTTAAATTCCTAATAGGTGTTTGTATCTACGCCAACGTGAGTAGATGTGGATCTTCTTGTCACCTCATTTTACGCCTACCCACACCTAATAATTCTTAATTGTAATATATCCCGTCAAGTGTCGAGCGGACATACGCTGTCCGCAAAAATGAGTCATCAAAATAATAAAAAAAGACGACAAATGTATGTCCGCTGCATACTTGACTCGTTAATGAGTCAAGTGTCGAGCGCAAATACATTTGTCCGTTTGTGTATAGTTTGCACAATGAATTTTTAATTATTTTTTATGTATTTCCACTAGACATTCAAGAAGATATTCTAATATTCAGTTGTAATATGTCACCTAGTCTAATGCTTATATCCTTGAATGTAGGCAATGTCACCTGTCATAGAAAGCGAGTATAAACTCGGTAATAGTATCGTCTATTGGGTACAGTTCCTGCCTATGTACTGTTATTGGGTTTTTTGTAAAGAGAATATCAGTGATATTCTCTTTAGAAAAAACCCAATAATACTTTGTCTGACCTGCGATTCGAACCCGAAACATCATGCACAGCAGTCGCATTCATTACTGCTGCGCCATTGAGTCAGTTTGATATTAGACTTATATCAAACCGAATAATAAAATAAATTAGAAAGATATAGTTTGTTTATATTTATCTAGAGGGTAATTTATTAAAGGGATTAAATATAATGATCATCAAAAATACTAATTGGTCAGCAAATATTGCACAGCATAACGAGCATCTATACGCCTCAAATCACTGCATTCCGTCTCGGAAGTGTTAGGTTATGTTAGGTTCCTTTTTTAAACCCACCCAAAAATAGGAGCCCCGCTTAGCGGGGCTCCGTCGACTTAGTTTGATCTCTTTAAAGTTTGCTAGCCATGAGTAGCTGATCAATTAGCTATTTCTGCTCACAGATTATATTTTTCTGCTCACAAAAATACCAATACTATACTAACCATTTAAATAACATCCTTTATTAAACTACTAAACCACTAATAGAAATCATAATATTCTATCACTAATAGAAAGCTACTATATCCGGGGATATTACCTACGTTACTGTGGCAGTGTTCAGCTTACAGTGGGCTTATAAGTGATAAGTTGGATTAACGTGCAGAAATAGAGTTTATTTCACTTCACTTATAATAATACAATGTTAACTACTAAACTATAGAATGTTAGTGTTATAAGAAATGTTTGATGAGTACAAAATGTTGCAATCGGAACCCGGTTGACGCGAATGTAAATGATGTACTGACTTATGCCTAATTTCGAGGTCAATATAATATAATATTGTTTATTCCGTGCATACACACAAGCATGTATGTATGTATGAGTGTATGACGTGTTCGGTTACATTACCCGAACAGTTACAAATGAGTAATGTAAGTAATATTTATTTAACGCGACCGAAATCGTAGCACCCTGCTAGTTTATTATAAAATTACACATTTAAATCCTTAATAAAGTTAAGCAGAAGTGTACCACACCCAGATCTTGCTCAATCATTATCATCGGCCTCGATGGCGTAGTGGTTAGTGTAACCGACTACCACGCCTGAGGTAGCGGGCTCGATTCCCTCACAAGTCAAACATTTGTGTGCATGAACATGGATGTTTGTCTTGATCTGGGTGTTCTATCTATAATATGCATGTATTTACAAAAAGAAAAGAAGTATATATGTATGTTTATCCATTGTCTAGTACCCATAGTACAAGCTCTACTTAGTTTGGGCTAGATGGTGTTGTATGTGACAGATTATTATTATTATAATTCTCTTCTCGATTTTAATGATAACATACTTGATACAACTTGAACAATATACGTTATATGTTTTCTACAACTATCTGGGTCACAAGTAAATATATTACTAAGCTAAACATTAAGAAGTTTAAGAAAAGCATAATTTGGCCCCAACGGCGGCTGTATAATCGCCAAGAATGGGGCGAAATAAACCAATGAACTTATTGCCATCTGTCCTAGTGGCTCCAAACTTAAGCGGTAGATATTGGCCTCCCCAAACTGGTCTATTTACTTTATTTACGAGAATGTTTAACACATGAGAGATGCTCCAAGCATTATTACATTATTTAAACTAAACTTTCATACTTATGGATTAGATTAATAGTAATTAACCTAATGTGGATTATACTCACACTTGTGTATTTACAAGGTAGGCACAAATGTATTAGTCCCACACTGCACTGCTTATGTTTTTATGTCCCATGTAATATGAAGCCGGCGTTTTGCCGTCCAGCGTTCCACTTTTCGTCTTTTCCACTGATAATTTTTTGACAGAAACCCAATAACGCTTTACCTAACCCGGTGATCGAATCCGAGACCTCAACTTTATGCACAGCAACTCCATTCATTACCGCTGCGCCGCCGAGGCAATTAATCTTTATATAATAAATATAAATCTTCTGTGCGTGTGTTTGTAATTAAACTCCTCCTAAACGGCTAAACCGATTTTGATGAAATTTGATGTGTGTTCAAGTGGATTCGAGAATGGTTTAGATTTGTTTTCTTTTATTTTTTTCGTGTGTACAGGACAATGTCTGTTGGGACACCTAGTAGATAAATATAATAGAAATGTTCCGATAACCACTTCTCGGGTTGCGATACAGACAGCATTGCTGACCTGGGTATTCGCTTAGCAGCTTCTCAACTAATTGATGACAAACAATGTTCAATTCGTGATAGCGGTGTCCAATTAACTATATAATGGTTTTGAACAAAACATTCTCACTTTTTTGTCACATTCCTCAGTTTTAACTGTTGAATGTGACAATTCGCAGATACATTTAGAATGAATTTAGTTTACCTAATTAAACCTGATATTCAGAATATAATTAATGAAACTCCCAAAAGCGCATATCCAGCAATGGCGGAATTATTTACCTATGAGCAAGAACACCAGATGTCTAAGAGAGTACCGCAAAAGCACTTCGCTAGCCAAAACTAAATTTACTATTAGGTGTTAATAAATTTAACCATCTATGATGTATCTTAATGGATAAAGAATAGGATTTGCGATTGAGAGATCGTCACTTTAAATCCTATCCCTTGCATTACTAACGTAAATCCATAACTAATACAAGCGTATTGCTTAGCTGGAGGAGTAGTTAACAAGAATATTAGTAATTTGCAAACCAAACTGAATGTAATCAACTTTAAAAATAAACATAGACTATTGAGATACACCGCCTTTAGAACAGATATAAATTTAAAAAAATAAGTTAGCTACCGAAGAGTTATTTAAAAAGGGAAGTCTAGTGTTGTGGATTTAATATGAATTATATACAATTATCATTCTTATAATTTGTATTTTCTCTGTAGTGATCTGTATGTTTGAAATTAGGTACTTATACAGAAATGTATTTGTGAAAGCTTGTCTATAACAATATTTACTACACATTGTAATTATACCCTGGAATATTAGTCTGTAAGCTTTCCAATCAACTAAATAAATAAATAAAATAAATTTGCTAAGTTTACATAGGTACTTTCTCACATCCATAAAAGATCCACATCCACAGTTGCCTTCTCCATAGTTATTGTCTTCGAGTTCAATATTAGTAACGAGTCTTCGTATAACAATGTTCTTCACAAAATCTTCACCCGTTCCCAAGATTCAAGTACTAAGCTTCAGATTTCTCACTATCCGTGTTGTTGAGTGTTGTGAATCAAGTGGGGCCCGGATGTAGTGCTGTATCGTGTCGGAGCCGGATCCGGACCGGATACCCGGCTTGACCGGTTAATTGACTAATCCGGTTACAAGCCAAGAGGTGAGAGAACAAAGAAACTATACCAACTGTAACTTTAGATTCCTTGACGACTAATTCCGTGTTTCTATGAATCGAAAGTTGAGAAACTTTGATGTGATACCAAGTAAAGAAAATATAAGTAAATAAAAGAAATTTCTGAGTGCTAATAAATAAATTGTTTTGCGGTGTGTGTTTGTGAAATGTGCCGCGAAATTTTGAGATTTTTCGGGACATTTTGATGTGAAATGTTAAGCGAAAATTATTCAAGTAGTTTTTATTTTTCTTTTTGAATTCCTGTTTTTTCGAGGACACCTCAAGAATATTTATATTTGACACGTGAAATAAAAGTCTTGTTGACGTATGTTAATGGATGGCATATACATTAGAGGGGATAAACTCATAAATTATTGAGGTATAGGTATGTACTTTAGGACAGAATTTATGTATAACATTTTATTTAGCCATTTTATTTAGTACTAGATGTTCCCGCGGTTTCACCCGCGTTTATCGTTACTGCTCCGCCCCCGTGGGTCATAGCGTGATCTTATATAACCTATAGCCTTTCTCGATAAATAGGCTATCCAACACTAAAAGAATTTTTCAAATCGAACCAGTAGTAATCAAGCAGAATAAACCAGGAGAAACATCGTTTGTACTATGTATGTAATGGGTAATTATTTTGCAGCAATGTTATTTTAAAACTGCGATATCTCCTAAGATATTCATTGAAATCGAATGATGTAAAGGACAATTTTGTTTTAAATTAAATACTTGTGATGAATAACGTATTTATTTGGATAAGGATTAATATCATGTTTATAATAATACCTTCGCAAATAATGCATTGTTTTTGAACAAATTTGGTTAGCATAAAAATAGTTATAGTGAGCCAACCTTAAAAGATAGACATATGCTGTCGCGGACTTTTTTTAGAACTTTTAAAGGAGAACAATTCTGTCATACATGATTTTTGCGCACGCAGCGGAAGCTCTCAAAAGGAAAAAAAAACTCCGATTTTGAAACATTCTTCATTGGTGCTCAGCTCCTATTGATCTTAGCGTGATGATATATAGCCTATAGCCTTTCTCGATAAATGGGCTATCTAACACTGAAATAATTTTTCAAATCGGACCAGTAGTTCTAGTAGACAAACAAACTCTTCAGCTTTATAATATTAGTATAGATATTTTTCTGTATTGTGTAAATAAATACGGCATTTGTTTCAATTAATATTTATTAACGGGTTAATAAGTTGTAAATGGATTTCTAAGTAAGATTAACATTTTCGAAATTAGTATAGTTTTTTCATACATACAGTATATTGTCACGCCTATATCGCAAAAGGTGAAGGCGGAGATGTATCCAACCTGAATTTTGATATCTATGGTCTTAAATTGCAAGTTATAGCAAGCAAATAATTGCTTATGCCATATAAGCAATTATTTAGAAATAGATCTAAGAACACTGTGTGCGACTCGGTCATTAAGCCTATCCTACGAAACAGTCACAATTTTGAGAAACAAGAGTATCAGCTACTGTCTGAAACGCAATCTTGCCCAAGACCTGCCTGTGTGGTATTTCAATATAACTGCCCATCGTGGACTTCAACTAAAGGGCCTAACTGCCATATTTTAAGTAATTATTTATTTACAATAAATTCTAATAGGTTTTGTCTATCACTTTTTATTTTTATAAAACCGTTCGTTTATCAAAACATAAATTGCACATTTTATTCCGTCTATAAATTTTCTACTTTTCATTATGCTTTATCTAAGTATTCGCTAAAGAACCACGTAAAATTTATTGCGATTTATTTATTATGGACAATAAAAGCTACAATATAAAATTGGTTTGCATCATAGGATCGCCCCACAATACAGCTACAATATTTTTTATAAATTGAATGCATATTATATTATTATCCACACACTCAAACCCGCACATATATTTAATGTAAAAAGAGAAATAAAATTCCACTCATACGAAGCTAGCATCCCATCTTAGACATCAAGTTATTCATTGAATAGAAATGTTCATATCTAGCATAGTAAGTAGAATGTGCTGGCGCACGAATTTCTGTACACCTGGTAGAAGTCCACCGCTAATATCTGCAGTAATGAATTATTTATTGGGTATTTGGCTTATACATTTAATTAATTATTAATTTTATAAAAAACCCCGCAAAAGGAACATATAATATCCTTAATCGCGGTGGGTTTAACAAACATTCAAACAACGGACACAAAGCACGACTGGATTCAGAATAATAATTTGTGGATCACACAAATTATAGTCCCGTGTGGGAATTGAACCCACAACACTCGCCGCAGTGGTGAGGCGACCATTAAACCACTACGCCACACGTAATTGGATGTTAACGAGTATACCAATTACTGGTATTCTTGTTAATATTTATCTAAACTAAAATGTTTGTGTTATGATTATGAGTAAGTTCACGTCGTAGTATAATAGGTGGAGATTGATGAACATCGATCTCCAGTTACATTTCTTAACCAATAGTCCGCTCCCCCATCTAGCACCTAAGGGCAATGAGACTAAAAGGCATTAAATCCATTAGCCGCAATATAATGTTAATAATAAACAAATAGAGACGTTAGACGGATAGAAAAAACAGTCAAGGTAACATTTTTGTTTTTTTTTTGTTTAAATTTATTATTTTATTAAGGGTTTTTTCTTCATGTGAAGCATATCAAACCCATTGTACCCGAAACAGTAATTCGCTAAACTTAATAATATAACTAATACTTAAACTTATTTTTATAGAGGGAGTCGGTGCGGTACCAATCGATAGAAACAAGGTAACATTGTATGCTAACTTTAATGTTATTTGTGTTCGTCTAGCGGTTATAGCCTAGTTGGTATTCGTTGAACGAATAAAAGTTTGATCCCTTTAAAACCTTTAACTTTTCGAAATTATGTGCGTATTAAATAATTATATAACTATCGGTCGCTGTTACAGCAAAGGCAATATCACGAGGAACTCTCAGACGTATAGGTTGTAGGTTTGAGAGTTCTACATAATGTTCTCGAAGATGTGTAAAGTCTGTTACGCCGCACTGTGCCAGTTTATAAATATGACTGGTATTATAATTATACAATAGTTTGCCGGGTTTTCGACTACCAACACAACATTTGGCGTGTCATACCCAAAAAATAAAAAATAAGTAGAGTCCGAAAGGTTCAATTTTTGTGCGCGTTTCTATCGTGAAACAATATAAACAATGCATTTCTCCTAAAGAAAAACTCTCCGTGCAAGCCTATTTCCCTGATCCACGGCTTAAATTAAAACGTCCATCGGCTGCTCTCCCTGTGCGTGCATTTTCTAAGTATCAAATGAGGGTAGCGTGTGACGTAATGCTCGCATTAAGCTCCCTACCCCTAATTTGTCACTATATACCCATGTGCAATGTTGCTATATACCCATTTCATGTCGAATACTGTATAATATGTAGTGTTGTGGTTTCTTAGTAAGTAATAAGAACTATATAAATACATACGCAGTTTTGCCAATTCTAGTTGGCAGTATTTTGGCAGTGTTTGTAATTTTGTCAAAAGGGAACTGTGAGCCTATTCAATATAATTATTTGGGATTGAAGTTATGCACGACAAATAAAAATAAATAAGTGATTACTAAATCGAAAAACAAAAACTCCTTGACATTCTAATGGCAAATACTTTTTTCTATAATCTTGATTCTTTTTTTGAGACAAAAAGAACATTCGCAGTCGGTAGGATTCGAACCTACGCTCCCAGAGGGAATCTGATTTCTAGTCAGACGCCTTAACCGCTCGGCCACGACTGCCATGTACATCCGTCCAATATTTGTCCGTCTTACTAGAACTGTCTTCTCTATCTGGTTACAAAATCGTTAAAATAACAGAACATTCACAGTCGGTAGGATTTGAACCTACGCTCCCAGAGGGAATCTGATTTCTAGTCAGACGCCTTAACCGCTCGGCCACGACTGCCATGCATACCCATCCAATATTTGACCGTCTAACTTATCATCCTTAGCGCCTATTTACAAAATGATTACCACAAAAAGATCACCCGCAGTCGGTAGGATTCGAACCTACGCTCCCAGAGGGAATCTGATTTCTAGTCAGACGCCTTAACCGCTCGGCCACGACTGCCATGCATACCATCCAATATTTGACCGTCTAACTTATCATCCTTAGCGCCTATTTACAAAATGATTACCACAAAAAGATCACCCGCAGTCGGTAGGATTCGAACCTACGCTCCCAGAGGGAATCTGATTTCTAGTCAGACGCCTTAACCGCTCGGCCACGACTGCCATGCATACCATCCAATATTTGACCGTCTAACTTATCATTCTTAGCGCCTATTTACAAAATGATTACCACAAAAAGATCACCCGCAGTCGGTAGGATTCGAACCTACGCTCCCAGAGGGAATCTGATTTCTAGTCAGACGCCTTAACCGCTCGGCCACGACTGCCATGCATACCCATCCAATGTGTGAAGATCTCACTAGTCCTGTCGTCTTTATCTAAATATGAAATTGTTACTATAAAAGGAAACATTCGCAGTCGGTAGGATTCGAACCTACGCTCCCAGAGGGAATCTGATTTCTAGTCAGACGCCTTAACCGCTCGGCCACGACTGCCATATATACACATCTTATATTTGACCGTTTCACGGATCCTATCTTTATTTGATTAAAATATCGTTACGATAAAACTACACTTGTAGTACGTAGGATTTAAGCCTAGGCTCCTTATAGGAGACTGATGTTTTTTTACACGCCTTATTCTCGCGACTTTCATTATTATAAGTAAACCTTTCCAACCAACAGATTGAAGTTGCCTGAATACTTTGATCATACACAGCGATAAAACACGGTTTGGTTCATCTTTGAGTGTATAAATAAAGTCTAAATATATGGTTATACTGTCGAACAGTAACAATATAAAAAATGTTTGTCCTTAATGTAGAATAAAAGAGATTTGGTATATACATACATATCTATATAAATAAACAAATAATCTAAAATCGTCTTATTTATCCTTATATACAAAGTATAAACTTATAGTAGGTATCGGGAAAATATTCAGTATAGTTCAGTATAACTAGACGCAGGTGTCAGTTTCCCTGTTCAAATGAATCCTAAATAGATACACGGATGCAACAAAAGAAGAGCATAAACCTATAATACAATGATAGCGACCATTTTATTATTGCGGTTAGCTTGATGTTAATAAAGCCGGAGTCGTTTATAAGCTGAAAGATCTTTGTAAGGATATCATGCCCTACTTAGAAGCTAGGTAATATACTCAGAGCAACTATATGCGAATTAGTGCATAAAACGCCTTTTAAATAAATACTGACTGCACGAATGGCGTATTCGTTGAAGTGGCTGCCTCGCCACTGCCAGTGCTCCAAATGTTGTAGCCTCGATCCACATAGGGGACAAACATTTTGTGTGATCCACAAATGGTTATTTCGAGTCTGGGCGTACATTGTGACCATTGTTAGTATGTATGTATACCCCGTGATATAGGAATTATTCGTAGTTCGGAAGTTGTCTTTTTCTAATGACATTAACATTAACTAATTTATCTGTTCATTCTAATCGTATAATTATTTTCTTTATAATACTATTAAAAGTAAATAATTACAGACTAATAAACTGAACTTGGAACATAATAATTGTATTAACAATCTACAGATAAGACCTATCCTAAACATTTTGGTTCTTATGGGATTGGCTGTCGTTGGGCTTGCGAGAATTAGTTATCTGGTAGTAACGAAAACTAACAACATGTTATTGCCATTTGTGTATTATATTTAACAAGCATTACAAGCGCGTAATGGAGTACTAAGTATTGTTTTGTTAGGTTTTAGGTACGTACATGTCCTGCTAAAGAACCACTCCTATGAATTTTAAATTCCTGAGTAAATGGCTGCTTTTGTTAAAAAGAAATGCATTTAACAGACTAACGTGTTTTTAAATTTTACCTTGCATCTACAACATTACATGAATGTACATAAAAAGAAATATTTTCATAACATTACTTCGCTTTTTAAAGGTTATTTTGAGATATCGATTCTTGAGAAATATAATGAAACAGTTATTAAATAAATGGTTTGAACAAATAAATCCTGCCTATTTGGACGCCAAAATTGATAATTTGGCTATTTTGCTTTATTTTACCACACAAAATTAGCATTAATATAAGTAATGATTTAACTAAGTAGATAGAAGAAACATAGAAGATATGTACTTAATTACAGCATTAAAATCATAAAAATGTATACATTTTAATAAAGCTGAACAGTTTGTTTGTTTTATGTTTGAGGGCGCTAATCGCAAGAATGACTAGTCGGACTTGAAAATGTTTTTTTGCATTTGATAACCCATAGGCTATATAACATCGGTCTACGAGCCTCGGGTACTTAGTAGTAGGTAATCATAAATGTGGGTGAAACCGCGGGAGGGAGCTTGTATTCAGATATTAGAATTACTTAGATCAAATATAGATATTCACGGTCTGTCATTGAACAAATTCAGGAAAACCGTTTAAGACGTGCAGGAACATAACGATGGCGCATAGTTTGTCATGATTTGTTGTATTGTTGTATTGTTTCATTAAACTTTGCTGTATTTTTTGTTTTTGTGTTTTGTATCTTTTTTGTTTTTAATTTTTTATTGTTGCTTGAACTTTATTATGTGTTAGTATACAACTAGGAACAGATTGTTGTCTTAACGTGATTGCTGTGTATACCTGTAATAGGCAAGCATGTCAGAACTGATTCATTATTGTAACAATAATTATGTAGATGTAACATGTTATGCTGTTGGTGTACCAACGAATAAATAAATAAATAAATTACTTGAACAATATACAGTACTACTGAAAACTTGTAAGTAATATCAAACTGATAAACATTGTACCTAAAGTAACGGTAGAACCCAATTAAAATATAAATCAAGACAATAAAAAAGATCTATGTCATATTTAAGAACTACTACTGTTTTTTAGCCAAATATGAAATAAATAGATGTATAAAATAATTAAAAAGGATATTCGCAGTCGGTAGGATTCGAACCTACGCTCCCAGAGGGAATCTGATTTCTAGTCAGACGCCTTAACCGCTCGGCCACGACTGCTACATACTGAGAACTCGAATTTAAACTCCACTTTTTGATAACAAGCACACTTTCTTCCTTTCACTTTTAAAAACTTGTTCGCGCATACGCGTAGCGAAAGGTCGCATAAAGAGTTCTTGAAGGCTGTTCTAAATAATATAGTCGATGCGTGTTATACGTTCAACTATAATAGATATAAAATTATAGATATAAATAAATCCTCTGTAAAACCGATCTGCGGCATATCTATAGGTACTAATATTATAATTCTGAAGAGTTTGTTTGTTTGTTTGTTTGAACGCGCTAATCTCAGGAACTAGCAGACGAAGTTGCGCGGGACAGCTAGTTATCTAATATTATAAAGAGGAATGACTTGATTTTTTGTTTGTTTGTAAATATTTAAAAAGTACTTAACTGATTTTATTCTTTCACCATTAGAAAGGTATATTATCACCGAGTAACATAGGCTATATTATATTTAAAAACTAACTACTGTTATTAACAGTACCTAACCTAAACTACTTTTACGCGAGCGAAGCCGCGGGCAAAAGCTAGTGTATTATACAGAGCTTTTAATCATTATTCATAGGAAAGGATAAGCTAGATATTACTAGATGCCTATTATAATGTATGGTCTAGGGCATAATATCGGTATTTTTAGGGACTTAGGACACAATATCTAAAAATTACGCCGATATTACTTCTTCCATGACTTGACATGATTATTTGAGGATGACAAAGGATGCTATTTACTTTGTTTTGTTTTCCTATTAACATGCGCCATCACTTCATATCGAGTGCTCAGTTTGAATGCACTGTTAACAGTGCAGTCTGCGTAACTACATCTAAAAATGCGTTGCCGATAGCTTCAGCAAGTTTACTATTTTAAAACAGGTATTTGAAGAAATTAAATAAAAGTATAACAATGTTATAAACTGGATTATACTATCTGATTAATTTTATCTTTATATTGCGAGTGTTATCTATTATCTTGTATTGTTGGGCTTATTGTTAGATATAAATTGAATGGCAACGTCATAAATAATTAATCGTTTGACTTAGTCGGATTAGTTTCAAATCAAATTGGGATTCTGAATCATGAGCACGGCGTTCTATCAGTGCACGATGTGTCATTATTTAGAGAACTTTGCACGAACAACCCAGATTAGTATTGTTCATGAATCTCCACCTGAACATTTTTCAGTGGAGGGAACTGAAGGACGGCTGGAACCAGCCAAACTTGATTCGAGCGAAATTAACTCCCATATTTATAACAAGTAGCGTTTAGAACCGCAACCGCCAGGCATCGAAAACCAAATGATTTCTGCAATGCTCTAGCGGTAAAAGATTCAAACCGGCCAATATAATCTATAACTAAACGGCAGACTCTCAGCAGTTGAAACGAAAGGGTTTAATAGTGATACTTCTTACCCTCTAGAGACTGCATCTCGCTAAAGGTAAGATTAAAACCTAAGTAAGTTTTACAAAAGTTGTAGCTTTTAAAAAGGCTGATCTATATATCAAACTTGCAACGATACTAAGAAAGTTGTTCGGCTAATTTGTCCGAGCGTTCTACGAACTGCTTACTTATTTGGTAAGTAATTTCATTTGCTAATAGTACAGGCAGACGTACTTAAAAAAATACAACTTTTCTTATAACATTAAGTACTTTGTGTTTTGTTTATGCTTAGGAAGCTTACGTATAATATGGCATTTTAGTATTACCAACTTCTCATAAGATACGGTAATTTAAAGTTTTAATTCTTTGCAAATATAAAAATAATCAACGGAGCAAGTCTGTCTTGCTTGTCCTACCTTCATATATGCGACCGTTTGTGAAGTTCCGTTTTTTAATTCGGTCCGAGAAGTGTTATCGCGTTTTACTATAAAGACCGCGGTGTCGCAGCTGTATCAAATGCGACTGCTGTGCATGTGGATACGGGTCGAGCAGTATTTTGGAAGCTATCTTTTAAAAAATGCTCAGCAATAGAGGGGTGGAATGCTTCTTCTTATCCTTCTAAGATAGAGGCGTGAACCGCATATTGGTTGTATGGACTATAAAGGAAGGAATCGATTATTTTAGGTGAGAAATAATGTTTATTATTTCACACCTATATTAATCGATCTAGAAATACCGAATCCTATGAATATCCTGGAATAAAGTAACATGCACTTGCTATCCTTAAGGTCAATTAAGACAGGTCCAATGACGGTGAAGCGAATATTTCAATATCAACGATTGAAATTAAACTTTATTACTTTTGCATACGGGTGAAATTAGCATAAAGTCAAAAGCTGAAGTTTTCAATTATAATCAAATCAGTCGCGCCATCACGACTTTTTATGTCTGCGCTGAGTCTAGAAGTAAGCTTACATAAGATTCACACTTTTCTATTGGAAGTTGAATGCCTTCGATTTAAGTACTCTTAAATACTTTAGATGTAGTTTTAATAATAATTTCACTAGGCAAATATATATTCGCGAATATTTGTTTGGCTACAGATTCAAATCCCCAGTTTCCCGGAATTTCGCAATTCTCCGAATGTGTAATTGCGTTTTTCTATAAGGACATATTTAGTAGCTCGAATTCTGGCACTTTGCTCCATGGTAATAGGATTGCTCCCTTTTACGTGGGACCTGAAACATAGATTGTGAAATATGGGTTTTATACAACTTTACTGATTCATTTCAAATGTTAATCTTTGCATTTCAAATTAAAGTAAACATTAAGTTAATCTCTTTAGCTCGAAAATCTATATTTATGAAGACTTTCGCACAACGAATAGTCTTTGTATCTCAGAGGACTTTACTAACATTCAAATATGGTACATACACAAAAAACGCCTAGATTTAATATACCTAACTATTTGCGAGCCACACATTTTTTTTATTCCGTGTAGGGATCAAACCAACAACAACTGGCTACTGCGTCATTCACGCATTTAAAATATTTCCAAATGAAACTGATAGTAATAACATGCACTACATAATTATTCGTGAGCTGACCATTTTATGACTCAAATATGCAGTCAGTTATAATAAAACAACGCCGGTTTAAACAACACACAAAATAATTTCAGTGGTATGATGTTCACTGTTGACTAAACAGCGAATGTTGATACAATAAATGAAAATGAACAATATTTATCGTAGACCGTTTATTAATTTCTTCAAAATTGTTTACCTCGGTCAGGGCGGTGCAGGCTGGGCTTTTCAATACGACACCCGTACCATGATACTCGTGATTGAGCGATACGCATTAATTTTTTATACAAAATAAAAGCAGCAAGCAAGGATACGAACCGCTTACCAGGCGCAGGCGGTTCGTATCCTTTAAGTTGTAAGCGCTTAGTAAAATACCAGGAATATCACTCGTACCGACTGTAGAGAAAAGGAATTAGAGATAAAAGAAAAGGAATGGTAAGAGGTATATCATAATCCTCTTGCCCTGGTCTCAATTTATTTGGGGTCGGCGCAGTATATCCTTCGCTTCAATACTTCTCTGTCACCCGTCATCTGATCATATACCCCTTTCCCTTTCATATCCATCCTCACACAGTCCATTCCTTGGCCTTCCTCTCCCTTTTCGTCCCTCTACCCTCATATTCATCACTCGCTTACCTACATACGTATCATATCTTCGCATAACATGTCCATACCAAGCCAAACGATTTCCTTTCACCTTATCGTCTATATACCACTTTCAGAGCACCTCTTACGTGTACATTCATAATTCTGTCCATTCTCGTCACTCCACACATCCATCGTAACATTCTCGTCTTTGCTACATGCAATCGTTTCTCATCCATCTTCTTAGTAATAGTATGGTAAGAGGTATATGAGCCGCCAAAATACTTGCTCACCAGATGATACGCAAATACAGCAATACTACACTTATCTTATCTTGTGTGTGGGGGCCAGTCAGTACAGACCGGCGACACTTCGATCCAGTGGGATCTTTTGTGTCTAATACTACACATACTCCGCTTGCCTGTAAGATGGTAGTACATTCCTAGGCAAGCCACTTTACTGAAATCATCATCAAATGACAGCCTCAGTGGCGCAGTAGACGTGAATATGATTGTTATGCACGAGGATTCAGTTCGATACCTATATCATGTAAAGTGCTAAAGAGATTTCTGTCAAGAAATTATCAGTAAAGGCAGGGAGTATGGTATTGTGTCTTGTGTCGCTAAATGGATTGCCATATAGATCCTACGTAATATATAATGTGCATTTTCAGTATCGCTTTACAAATTTTGAAATAACTGATACAAAAAGCATTTGTCCTGTGGATGGATTAAGTTCGCAATACAAGGTTTTGGTAGTAGCGAACCATGCATCTTACGCTCAGATGGTCATGACAAGACTTTGTCACAAAAATATATACAATTCAGTAATAAATACTAACGCTTATTAAAAGGAAAATAAGAATATTAATTTTAATATTACACAAATGACAAACAAAGAAAATTTTAAAGGGCACAAAATTTAAATTGAAAATTCAGTAACTTAGTAAACTCACTAACCTTAGATATTTTGATGTTTATAAGTGTTACTTTGTAACCTAAATGAATAAATTATATTTGACATTGAAAAAAATTACCGTCAAAATCTCTTAATGTTAAAACTTCGTATTGTCAGTTATACTACTGAATTGATACTATTTGATACCGTGTACGGTACTGTTTTTTAATTATGTTATAACAGATTGTAAGTAAAGCATCCTGAGGTGAACAGACCACCCGTCTACATGCCCTACGTAAAAGGAATTACGGATAAGATCGGAACGGTGTTAAAGAAATATTCCATCAACACTATTTATATACCGGGGACCAAAGTAACCAGCATGGTGGGCACACCAAACGACTTTTGCCTTTACAAACGCCAGGTGTCTACAAAATAAATTGCAGCTGCGGGAGTTCCTACATAGGCCAAACCAAGCGTACTATTGCTGAGAGGGTCAAAGAACACATCGCAGCTGTGACGAACCGAAAGACTAGCAAATCAGCAATTGCAGAACATATACTGGAATCGGGTACTAATTATTGGATAAAATTTCATCGTCCGGAAGTCCTCTCCACCAATCGCCACGTTTAACGTGCAACGCGAAAGTTTAAAAGTTATTATTTAAAATGTTATGTTTGTAAATACACCTTAAACTTAGCACGCTAAATACTTGTGCGCTCGGCCGGTACTTGTCCGCGGAAGCGATGGAATACCACGTTTATCGGTTACTAAGACAGACACCTGTCAAGAGCTTTTAACATACTTATATGACCTTGTGATGTGATTAGTGTGAATTGAGAACTATTTGTTTTACCTTCAGTGGCTAAACCATAAATATTTTATAATATTCCTGGATTTATTATCTTACCCAATGCGTTTTAAAGTATTTAAATATATTGGATGAAGTTTAAGGCATATACGAAAGAACTGTCACAAGCAGAACTGCGACTTTTTCTGCAGTTGCTGCAAACGTATAATACATGTAGATATTACAAGGGTCCAAATGTATTATATTTCCGTTAGCCCCTTGATGTATCCTATTGCTGGACAAAGGCCCTTGGATTGCCGAATTCCTCTGCTACTAGCAATCACCATACAATCCTATTTTTGGGTATGCAAGTTACCTCGCTATCTCCATTTAGGCCTTTCCAGTCGTTGTAGCCATTCTTGTGGCACATACCTGGCAAGGGTTTATGTCTATCTCTTGTCCTTAGATTACGCTATGATGAATACCAGTAAGCTACTAGACAAGAACTATATTTATTGCTTTATTTATGATACTGAAAGTATGTATTCAGAACATTGGTGAGAAGTAAAAGCTAAACGTTAGGGCGCAGCGGGTTTCTTTCCTAAGCCTAGGATTTCGCTCAAACTAGAGCAGTCCGGTGAAAGTTTATAATTTATTATTCCTTGTCTGGTGACCATGGGTGAAACGTCAAGCACGTAAATGTAAAGAATATGTTTAATCGCTTTGATTCCCGAAACGATTTATACAGATATGTTAGTGAGTAAAGGCACCGGGCTGTTGATAGCATGGTACCAGTAATCTTTATTGTTTATATTGGTTGACAACAACTTATTTTTTAATGGCTGCCATCGCGTGATTTATTTCCTTGCAAACATTACTTATTTGCATCATACTGTTTCGTGGTCCATAAACAAGAGGAACCACTTACTTGTATGTTTAAGATACAACTTTAGATGGTCAAATATCGTATGGATATGCATGGCAGTCGTGGCCGAGCGGTTAAGGCGTCTGACTAGAAATCAGATTCCCTCTGGGAGCGTAGGTTCGAATCCTACCGACTGCGAATGTTCCTTTTTGTATTTCTTGCATTTTTGTACTTAGGTAGAATCAATAGACACAGCTAGATTATCTAAACTGACATTATAAGGGGAAAAGATTTGTATTTTCTATTTTTGTTTGTAATTAATAAACTCAAAAATAACTGAATCTATTATAAAAAAATTTCATCAATAGAAAACTTTGTGTGGCAGTAATCATAAACGTGGGTGAAAAAGCAAGTATTTCACCCACAGTTGGACCCACGTTTGACAGCTAATCAAATATAAAATGGGTGTGCATAGCAGTCGTGGCCGGCTAAGGCATCTGATCTGTCTGAAAATCAGTCTAGCAGCTCAGCGCAGCGACCCGCCAGTAGCCAAATACAATTTTATTGTGTAACAATTATGTCTAGTATTTCAGCAATTGTCAGTTTAAGTGAATAATAATATACTATTTAAGAATATGTCGACTTTAGCTATAAATTTCAACAAGAAAACAAAATACATTACGAATCGCACTTAAACTACTAATAACTTAACTCTATTCACAAGATTTATTGCTTTGCCTAGAATGCTAACTGTTAGCTATGAACTACACACGGGTGGGGTCAGTTTGGAAGGTCGTCGTTGCAATGCCAAATGTAGCTTAGGACACACGAGTACAGTCACACGCATAAGTGATTTGTAACCTCTCGTACGTGCAGCTGTAGCGCTAGTATTTTTGTTACAGAGCTCTACCTTGTATAGGTGCACAAAAGAAGATAAACGGTTTTATTCGTTTGCAAAAGTGATTAAGTAATACACAGATGTGATATTGTTGGGAAATCTGTATAATATCTGTATATATAGGTACTTATAATCTGTAAATTAAAGTCACATGTATTTTACTTTATTGTGTGTATAAATATGCCTAATTGCCTACGGTGACAAGATAACGGTTTTCTCTACTATCTTTATATTTTAAAAATCCAGTATCCATATATTTTCTTTTTCCACTTCAAAAATAACAAACATTTCGTTTTTTTTTGTTTAAAAAAAAACCAATCAAAGTTACGTGCGTATTCTATTATTTACTAGTTTTCACCCGCGGCTTCGCTCGCGTAAAATTTTTATCGCTGTAGAATATTAGTAAAATAAAAAGCTTCATTTCTTCTTATAAAACTTTTAATTTTAATCAAAATTAAAAATTCTTTAAAATGAAATTATTAATATTCAGTTTTGACACCTCTTACATTAATTACACATCAACATCGATTGTTTATACTTAAAATTAAATTGTCAATGTCTTGCTGCGGTATGAGATCCCATGTTTTTTGCAAGTGTTTGTAAAGTTGTTGTTCCGTCGTTAAATTTGGCGTGAAATCTCTCAAAGCTTTTCGTTGTAACATGTCCCGTCCCAGGCACGCTCGATAAGATTTAAGTCGGGCGACATTATCGTGCATCCTGGCCCATTTAGATTCTGTGTGGGACAATAACAGGCTCTACTACCTCCTCGTGGTATTTTTGTGCAGTCGTGCTGCCTTAGATCCAAATGAGCTGAGTTCATCCGCCAAGACGATATCCTGCCCACACCACGATTGTCCCGTCTTACTATGAGTGGACCCTCAGGGTGCCGTAGACGGCTAACTCTCTGGAGTTCTCCAAATGCGTGTTCTTCGTAAATCCGTATGAAAGCCAAACCGGGGCTCATCGGTGGACAGCACCAAAGACCATTGTTCGTCACTCCATGGTAAATACTCCCGAGCCCATTTGGATAACGAAAGCTGCCGACCGCGATTGTCACGTCGCAATGCTGGAACACGTAGCGGTCTTCGAGCATAAAGACCAACTTCATGCAACTTCCTTCACATGGTTTTGTCGCTTATCAGCAGTTGGTGGTCCTCCTGGAGCCTTTGTACTAGTTGCATCGCTGTGTTGCATCGGATTATCTTCTGGCGGTCATTTGGAGAAATCGATCCTGTTTCTGCGTAGTAACACGATATCCACCCGAGGGCCGTTCAGCCACATCCCCAGTACTGCGATAACGTGACCACAACCTTGATATCACGTTTTGGCTATTGTGTAGGGCCTCGTCGTCTACGCGTTGGATATTGCCGTGGGCATGTTAGAAAATGGTGCTACCATTTTCTAATATGCCCACGGCTCGTAACATTTCATTTCGACTCAAATGACGACGTGATATGACTCTTAAAGCTCACACGTTAAACTAAAAAAGAAAACAATCTAATCCCTTTTCATGAACTAACATCAATAAAACAATTTTAATTTTAATTGTCGTAACGAATGACTATCAAATTTGCCGCCGTATTTAGCTTTTTCTTTTGTTTTATTTATTTACATCTCAAATTTAAAAAAAAAATGGTATAGAAGAGGTTTCAATCTATATACAGTGAGACTGGTTAAACATTGTACGTACTTAAGGATATGATAATTTATGGTGAGATGTAACGTATAAAAATAAATAAAATAAAATATGTGTAACTTGCAAAGATAACCTTCATGAAAGTTTGTAATCGCACATAGTCGAGTCGCACATAGTCGCACATAGTCGAGCGCGCCGTGCTACTGAGGCTAATGACCTTTGATAAGAAAAGGACTGGCGGGGGTGCAAAGTCAGGAGAGTGTGGAGTGCGGTAGCGAGGGGCGGGGGCGAAGGTATATGCGCAAGAGTGTCCGCACATAACATTTTTATTCGATAAAATTTGAAGTACCTATTTTTTTAGATATTCGGGTCCAGAATCGAGTACTGAATACCCTCATTCAATATGTCCAGTATTTTACCAATCAATCTGTATAAACATTTCATGGCAACTAAAAAGATTTTAAAGTATAAAGTCGCAAATAATTTAGGATTAAGATATGTATAATATTTATGTATAATACACACATCAACAGAATCTAGGGAGATTCTGTTGATGTGTGTATAATACATAGAAACACCCAGACCAAGACAAACATCCATGTCCATGCACGCAAATGTTTTACTTGTGCGGGAATCGAATCCGCGACCTCGGGCCTGGCAGTCGATTACACTAACCACTACGCCGTTGAGGCTGACAATTTATTGACGTTTATGGATCACACAATTTATTGTCTTATGTGTCATTGTAACCTGCAACAGGGTTGACGTAATGGCATTGGCGAGGCGACCACTTAAACCACGGCATACGAGCAGTTAATATTTTTATCGTATTTACATATTTTAGTAATAATATTTCTAGTACAAATGCTATACAATTACATTTTAAAGTAAATGATGCTTGAAGATACTCTTATGGTAAGACTTTGTGTTGTGTATATTAAAAGCAAATCACATTTATTTGACAGTTCTGCAGGTGGCTACTCTATGACGTCACTATGCAAAACTAAGAACAATGTGCACATTGTGTTGATGGGAGGTACAATCACATGCACAGGTGATTACCGTGGCCGGCGAACGAAGTGGAACAGAAATATTAGTGTTGATCAGTTTATGAGACGCAATCAGCGGCGGTCATGTTTGTTTCTGCTGATTGAGGCTTGTTTGCGCTGGCGCGGGCGCCGCCGCGCCGCCATCGCGCCAGCCACTGCGCGAAATGACCAATGTAATTAGTTTTGCCGCTGGATGCGAGTTGATTGGCTTTTGAATGTTTCGGAAGTTTTGGCCTTTGTAATGCTTGTAATTTTAGTTGCATTGTGTTTCCTGCCATTTAACGTAGATAGATAACTTAAATTTAATGGTTTTCTATTGAATTAATTTGCTACGAATTTTTTTTATACTAGCTTTTCCCCTTGGTTTCACCCACATGTGTGATTACTGCGCCGCTCTCGTGGCTCGTAGCGTGTTGTTGTATAGACTATGTTCCTTCTGGATAAACTAATTTTCTAAGAGTAAAATATATTTTTAATTGATTCAGATGGTTTTGAATATTAGTTACAAAAAAGAAACCAGAATCTAAATCTTTAGTTTATAATATTAGTAGTGTTACTTATTTATATAATTATGTAAACTAGCGGTCGCCTAGTGCTCGAAATTCGACCAAAGTTTGACCTGTAAGATATTGCTGATATATGTCATTATATATTGATATATGTAACCATAGTTACGCGCTTCGACTGCGTGTGTCAAATGCATGGTTGTGTGCGTGTAGTGTTTTTTCAATAATTTAATGTATTTCTAATGCATATTTTATATAAATATTAGGATTCGTCACTCCTTCTCCATATAAACTTTAACTGTGCCAAATTTTATACTCCTCCGTCCGCGCAATTTTCGTAAAAAGGGGTACAAAGTTTTTGCTTCACGTATTAATATATAGATAAAGAAAGGGATTAAATATAATGACCACCAAAAATACTAATTGCACAGCAAAATATGCTTACTAAAATATAACATTACTAGTACCTATACGCCTCAAATCACTGCATTCCGCCTCGGAAGGGTTAGGTTCTGTTAGGTTCCTTCTTAAACCCACCCAAAAATAGGAGCCCCGCGTAGCGGGGCTCCGTCGACTTAGTTTGATCTCTTTAAAATATTTTAGTTAGCATATTTTGCTGTGCAATTAGTACTTTTGGTGGAATAAAGGCAAACAATTGAGGAACAGTTAAATACTACCCATAAAAAAAAACAAGTACAACACGCACATATAGAATTATGTGACATATATTTATTTCATATTTATGTGATTCAGCAGCGATAGTTCAGTGGGGAGACCAACAGACTTCAATGCACAGGGTCTCGGGTTCGAACCCACGTCGCGCACCTCTGACTTTCGGAAGTTATATGACTTTTCGGAATTATGTGCGTATTGATTGACAATTATCGCCTGCTCCGTGCCTCGGAGAGCACGGCGGAGTCCCGGCTACCATGAACATCTATGGCAGTCGTTATTGGGAAGTCAGTGCCCTCTAATATCCTGACACTGGTCTAGCCTTAGGGTATTGTTAGCCTTCGGGTCGCGGAGGTCAGATGGCAGTCGCTTCGTGTAAAAACTGATATCCAGTCAAATCCGGTTAGGCTAGAAAGCCGACCCCAAGTGTCTTGGAAATAATAAAGGCTAAGGAGAAGAAGTTTAAGTACGTACCTGATGATAGCAGTACCCGTAGTAGTAACCCAGACTTATCGGAGCACTATAACACACGTTGTTTGTCAACCCTTAAAAAAGGAATCCCTGTACTGTCAATGTAAGGGATAGAGCATACTGCTTCGTTGCTGAGGCAAAGCGTCTTATTATGTAGCGTGGTAATTCTTTTCATCGCGATTCTTTTCATCAGACAGCCAAAGAAAGTCGCAATAACATAACTATGTTATTGTGAGGTTCTTTGGCTGTCTGCGGTAGGCTGGAGGTACTTTTTTGACGGCATATTGCAAGCGAAGACCTAATTCAATTGCCGACGCTGTTGTGCCATGTGTATCTTATCTTAAAATAAAGATTTTCTACATATGTTAGAGTTGTAAACGTAGAGAAAATGCACTTAACGAATCAATGCTATGGCTTGCGCTAAGTAGCTGCTAAATTTGCTTTTTTAGGTATTGATCGTGTGTTTCGTGTTATAGTATATCTCATAACAGTACAAACGCGGTCCTCCTTTATTTCTTTATTTTAAATAGGCAGTAATCAAATAAAACAGCAGCAATAGGCTAGTGGGAAACCGTTGGTCTGCCACATAGCGGTCTCGAGTTCGATTTCAAGGCGCGCATCCCTGACTTTTCGAAGTTATGTGCGTATTAAATAGTTAATTATAGCTTGCTTTAACGGTGAAGGAAAACATCGTGAGGATACCTGCATATCTAAGAGTTCTCAATAATGTTCTCAAAATATATGTGAAGTCTGTCAACCCGCTCTGGGCCAACGTGGTGGACTATGGCCCTAACCTTCTTGCACTGAGAGGGCCCCTTCTCAGTGCGAGAGTTTAATACATGGCTGATATTTTTATTAGTAATCAGATTAAAAAGTATGACTATTGTATAACATACATTTAATGAAAAGTATTTTTTTTAAACGAGTCTGTTTTTACGATGAACAATCAGAATGTAAAAAGAGCATTCGCAGTCGGTAGGATTCGAACCTACGCTCCCAGAGGGAATCTGATTTCTAGTCAGACGCCTTAACCGCTCGGCCACGACTGCCATACATATACCTCCTATATTTGATCGTCTAAAGATGCACTTCCACCTGCGGTAAAAGAAGAGAATTTAATGTAAATCTATATATTAATACGTGAAGCAAAAACTTTGTACCCCGTTTTACGAAAATTGCGCGGACGGAGTAGTATGAAATTTGGTACAGTTAAAATTTATATGGTATCCTAATATTCTTATAAAATATGCATTAGAAATACATTAATTTAATGAAAAAAACTACACGTACACAACCATGCATTTGACATACGCAGTCCAATCGCGTTCGTAGTATTTCGGCGTGATTCAGTTGATGTCGTACAATTCTTCATAACTATGGTTAAAAAGTACCTATTGCAATTTTGCTGTATATATAATAACGATCAAACTTAAAATTTAAATCAATTAGGCCGGGACTCCACCAAAGCAGAGATGTGTGCGGTGTGCTGTGTGCTGTGCGAGAAGAGATGTTTTTCAGCAAGCAAGATGGCCGGCCGGCGCGCGCCCGGGGCTCTGCAGTTTGATGGCGGGCGAGAGGGGGGAGGGTGACATCGCTCACTGCACGCCGCTCACATCTCTCGTCTCCACTGCGCGTCGCGTCCGCGCACAGCTCACATCTCCGCTTCCATCGCGCCATACAAATATTACACATCTCCGCACAGCGATCTCCACTGAAGCTGAGCGGAGAGGAGATGTGTCAATAACACAATTCTATTGGTTGTTTAAAAAACATCTCCTCTCCGCTCGTCTCGTCTCCGCTTTGGTGGAGTCCCGGCTTTATTTCTACCACTTGGCCACCGCTAGTAATTGTTAATTTTACAGCACACTTTTAATACTCCCTGTAAAGCCTTTAGGGTGTAAATGGTCTGTATTAGTGAGGATGTGATAGACGAAAATTAAAATATTTGTTTATATGAGGTATTGTTGCACACAGATTTATTATATCGATGACCTATCCCTCACGCAATCTAGCGCAATCACGGGAGGGTGTTTCTTTTTATAAAAGTAGTTGACTGCTCTGATGGCGTAATGGTTTAATTAGCCGCCTCGTCACTGCTACTACGGCGTGTGTTGTAGGTTCGAACCCTTACTGTACAAAAAAGTGTGTGATCCACAAAATAGTTATTCTTTATATCTGTTGTTTGAATGTTTTTAAAGCCCTCAGAGACATGGGATTTATAACTAGTGCGAACGTTGTCTTTTTAACCGACTTCAAAAAAGGACACTGCAACTTTTGAATACACACTGCGGCATTGTGAGACGTGTTTACATTGGCTGTGTTTCAAGCGAACTAAACAAAATAAGAGCTCACATCTCAAGTGCGCTGTTATTTACCGAGACGTATTTTTTGCGCTGACTCAATACCTAGTTGTATTGTTGATCGAAGGTATATTGTATTAATTGGTTTCTGAGACTTCATTACGTCACTGTGGTATATCGTCTTAACATAATACAGCTAAATATGCCTGACTGTATTAATGCTATAGAAATGATAACTCACTTAACTTTCGTTTAATAATAATAGGAGGTTTATATAAAATTAATAATATACAAGTACAATCTATTGTTCTTTGATATTTGAACGAGATGGGCGTAAAAACCCAGGATTTAACCTCTTCGTCTAAATGTACATCATGTGACCTTGTGACCTCTATATCTCGGGGTCTTTTGACCCACAGGGCCCAAATTCAAACTCAACCGAGGCATGACCCCAAGGTGTCTGCACACCAAGTTACAAGTCAATCGGTCCAGTAGTTTCGGCGTTATGCCTGTCACTAACAGATAGACACACAGACCCACATAGTGTTTTCATTAACCACTGAAGAAGACTCAGAGGTTAATAAATACAAAGGCACGAGCGCAGCTATCAGTCACTATCGGTAACTGCACTGATGGCGTAGTGGTTTAAGTGGTCGCCTTGCCAATGCCGCCATGCCAAATGTTGTGGGTTTGATCACCAGACGAGACAAAAAATTGTGTTCCGAGTCTGGGTGTACTTTGTGTACGTTGTTTGAATGTTTGTAAAGTCCCCCGCGGCACAGAAGCCAAAAATAGGTCGGGCGTGGTCCTTTTTTAAATTGAAAATTGAAAATTGAAGTTTGTACACAATCACGTATTAACCGTTACACGGATTTGTAAGAAACTTAGTACACAGATAAAGTATGTACTATATTAGCACATAGAATAATTCATATTAATGATATCATTAATATGAATTCACTCATATGGGTGAAGCCGCAGCCTAAAGGTGATCCTTACTTCCTTACTAATATTATAAATTCGAAAGTAACTCTGTCTGCCTATCTGTCTGTATGTCTGTCTGTTACCTTTTCACGGCTAAACCACTCAACCGATTTAGATGAAATTTGGTACAGATATAGTTTAAAGCCTGGGGAAGGACAAAGGCTACTTTTTATTAATGTAGGTACCAAGCGGGCGGAGCCGCGCGCAAAAGCTAGTAAAGAATAAATGAATGTCTGTAAATGAAAGAAACAGTAAAAGTTCATGAGCGATCGTGAGATCCTGGTTCCGATTTCTGGATAGGGCAAAGGATATTTCTTCAAAAATCTCAGTAGCAGCACAAGTCCTGACAATGTGCGCGGTAGACATCAATAGATCTGTTGTCCACTTGTCTTAAAACATAGCTGGTGAAATATCACAGTAATACATCTCTATCTACCCCTTGGGATAAATATCCTCATCCTATAGCTGTGTCGGCCTCGATAGCGTAGTGGTTTATTTATTTAATAAAGGTACACCAACAGCTTCTGTATATAAATTATAAAATAAAGTTGCAATAAGTAATAGGCTTATACAGTTGCCAATAACAGGTGAACCAACATTCACCAAAATAAGTGATAACTTAAGCTAAAAACTAAAACCTAATTTACTAGATATATTTATAGTGGTTAGTGTAACCGACTGCCACGCCTGAGGTCGCGGGTTCGATTCCCGCACAAGTCAAACATTTGTGTGCATGAACATGGATGTTTGTCTTGGTCTGGGTGTTTCTATGTATAATATGTATGTATTTATAAAAAACAAAAAGAATATATGTATGTTTATCCATTGCCTAGTACCCATAGTACAAGCTTTGGTTAGTTTGGGCTAAATGTGTGTTATATGTGATAGAATATTATTATATATTTTTATGTCCATGAAACGAACTATGTATAGTAGATAATTCAATTCATGCACTAAGTTGTATCCAATCGAAGCATAAGTATGTAGCTTACAACGCTTGATACAGCATCTCAAAGTTCATCACTTCGCTACATCTCCAAATTGATCAGTTATTACGGAACAATTTAGTGAGATATTGGATAAACTCTCATGTGAGTTCACTCAAGAGCCGTAATCACTTCACTATTAAATACCTATCGGATAGCTGTTTGAAGGTGGACTAACGGAGTTTAGATAAAGAGCCAGTTAAGATCTTCCAATAAATTTGTTTTGTATTTTTCCTTAAATCGTTTTCCTTATTACAAGTGGTAATCCTCCGGTGTCTTTCTGATGAAGTTCCGCCATCTGTCTTTGGCAATGTGGAGTATTACGTGATTTTTGGTCTTTAGAAATTGTTTGATCGACCTGTGAGGGTTGAGTTTTGCTGTGATTTTGTACTCATTAAGCTGTGGCTATTACATTATGTGATTAAAGAATATAATTAGATACTTACTGAAATTTTTTTTTACGAAACCCTAAATATATTAAATAGTAACACATGCTGCAATTTTTTACATACATAGACAGCTTCATTCATTCCCGAAGGTGTAAGCAAAGGTTTCTTACATAAAAATTTTGTCAGCAATGGTCTTAAAATCATTGCTGACAAAATGGGGGGCGAGCCCTTTGTCGACAATCAGGCACAGTTTCAAAAGAATTTGTTAACAGAAAAACCTAATAGTACCATGCCCAATCCGACAATTAAACCCGAGACTTCATGTTCAGCAGTCGCATACATTGTCGCTACGCCACCGAGGCAGAGAGCAGATAATGTTTTAAAATATAATGTCTTAGTAACTGTAGGTTGTTTAAAATATTTGCTGTGATTTGTAAGACCGTTTTCAAACAAATTATAAAAAAGTGCATTTATGCGTATCTTTGTCATTTGTATTTTATTAGAATCAATTTTATCAATTCAAAATTAAATGAATTTTCATATAACTTGAATCCGAAAGTTTTCTAATGATTATTATTTTTGAGAGTACTATAAAATACCTACTAGAAGTTAGGAACGTTTTTAAAATAGCTCGAACGTCGTACATCCTTCTTTTTTTTTACGTGGCGTAATGCTTTGACTTATACCCCTCCGCGGGGGCGGGCGTAGGGGTTATGTCGGACTCACCGGGGTAACAGGGAAAGATGGTAATGATGATGATAATAATGGACCTCCCGGAATACCGACTAAATCTACCACGGTATTCCTCGACAAAACCGCAATGGGCGGGGCCGCGCGAATCACTTTCACATGCGGTCGCGACCCCGCCGAGGTTTCGGCCCGCCGTATGAAACGGCAGGCCACTGTACAACAAGACTAGGCTTTGGTCACCACTAGATTTAAGCCCTACTGACCCCCCAAAGAGGCGCGTGTGGGAACACACATGCCGTCTTTCGGACCTGGTGCTGCTTGGGTGGCGGGCAGGCCCACGAAGCCCACCACCCTCAGGTCAAGCCTCAGGGTGGCTGGAGGTCATCTCACGTCCTTCGGCGCCCGGTTCTGTGGTTGGGGAGAGGGTTTGAGCGCACCCTCTCCCGCCCCGCCGCCTCCTTGATGGACATGACTTCTTCACAGAAGGAGGCGACGGCATTCGACGACTTCTCATTTCGGACTATAGATTGAACCATGGCCGGGAGCAAGAGGGCAACCATACCAACTGCCGCGATCAACTCACGTCGCTGTGATGCCCAGACGGGGCAATCCGCCAAAGTGTGCAGCGCCGTGTCCTCAACAACGTCGCGGCAGTCGTCACAGTGGTGACAACCGGGCGTCTCTTGCCGGCGTATGCGACACAGGAACTGGCCAAAGCAACCGTGGCCGGTCATTACCTGTGTCAGCCGGAAGATAAGGGGTCCATGCCGCCTCTTCAGACACTCCTCAAAAACGGGTCTTACTCACGATTATGGCGTGCCCGGAACGTCGTACATCCTATGCCAACCAAGTAGGATAACTAGAATCTTATTTGCCATAATATGTAGAGTAGTTACATAGGTGAATACGATATATTAAACAAAATTATCAATAATATTTATTTGTATTACATAGGTGGTAATGGTATTAATAAAATATAATAAGCTTACTTAGCGTTTTAAGAATACAAATTTGGAGTAGGTTGTGCTATTGAACTTATTTAATCATTACAATAGATGTAAACTATATTACTAAAATGATGATGATGTCCTCGCAGATGTGTCCATCGACGGCGACACCCTGTCAATTGTCGGAACTCTGTTGTCGTGCATGTGCCCTTACGTGACTTGCGAAACCAATTTTTGCTTTAAAGACACGGTTACAAATGGGGCAGTGGAGATCTCCTTGCGCATTGTAGGTGTAAATATAAGAGGGCTTTGGACGATTCTTCTTAGCTGGCGTTTGCCTTCAAGGTCTTCGATACGGCTGCGTTCAAAAGTTTTTCATTGGGCGAGCTGCCGAGACAGTCCTCTCATCTCATTTGAGTCCTGAAGCGATCATCAACGTCCAACCACTTACGTGCCGAGAGCCAGCTAAGGATTAAGCTCGCCACTTAATCCCCACTACCAGTCTCCACCGCCGCAGGGCTTGCAAATTCAGAGTCCTATATATTGCCAGGGGTCATCAGCGCGGGAATATATTATAGTGGATAAGTATGTGCGCAGGTACATATCCACTCTCTCGTACCCTTATTCTTGTGACTAGTGGATCGGATGACCGATACGATCAGTCAGAAAGAGGGTATGCAGTAATTGACAACATGTCACTCTGTATCCAGACATGCGCCCTTAAGGCATATTACAGATGTCCTGCTACAACGCCACAATTGCCGGATCAGTTGTCGTACTAACGGAGCCCGCCGCTCGTACCGCTGCAGTCTTGAAGCACAGTAGTGTTGGATCTACCACATAAGACATAAAACATAGCTGTAGTTCCCCTTTACTGGGTTTAGCCCGTGAATCGACACAGTTTACCAGCATGCGGCCACTGACGCTATATACTACCACTGCCACGTGACAATATAATTGTGAGTCAATAGGATGATTTGGCCTACTATACCACGCTGGCCAGACGGGTTGGTATAGGGTTTGATGACGAGTTTTCCGTCTCTTCGCAAAGATACTATTTGCTTCGTGTATTTTCCTTTGTCGCCTCTTACGACACCCACGGAGTGAAATGGGGTAGTGACACTTTGTATTCTTAATCCGTCACCACACGGGTAATTTATAATAAATTTATATTACTAAAATATGTAGATATATACAAAATGGAGTTCTGATATAGTCTAATAAAAATATCATGTAAGATACACAATTTGAGTTTCCATTTATTTTATTTTAGAAGAACACCATTTATAATATTTATGACACTAAAATTAGATCAGGATTTAAACATTTTTTATTATAAGAATTGTCCTATGGCGTCAAAGTCATCTGCGTTTAAAAGTGTAAGAGTGTACGCAAAAGCAAAATTCTACTCTAACGATTTCTACTTAATATGTGAGCTTACTCTTATTAACGTCGACACTTTGTTGCTTTAAAACGAAATCGATATCAAATATTTTCCCTAACGCAATTTTGATATTCTTTATTTTAATATGTCCGTGAACTACTCTAAAAGTGGCCATTAGCAGAAAAGGAAGAAGGAACGAACAATTCAGTGATTAGCGCCCGACTGTAATCGCTGACTTGCTAGTCTGACGGTTTTTTACAGCAGCGATATGTTCCTGACCAGTTTTCGCGATAGCTCGCTTCGTTTAGCCTTTATACAAGAGATTATTGCAGTTGCCATTTATTTTGCAGACACTTTAGGTTTACAGTGATAACTAGTTCTACGGTGTACTTTGGAGTATTCAGTATAAATGGATTGCTTCCTTAATACTTACATTATCAGTAATTTCGTTAAATATGGATTTACAACGTGCAAAATAAATCACAATACAAGAAAGAAAAATAAAATTCTGTCCGCTTCTATGGCGCAGCGGTAGTAAATGTGGCTACTGCGCTAAAGGTCTCGAGTTTAAAGCCTGAATCGGGAATATTTTTATTAGGTTTACCTTGTGATCTGGAACTGTGTCCGATAAGCGGCAATAATGACATTTAAACACCTTTGCCTACCAAGTCGGACATAGGTAAAGTTAGGCGTCTTGTGCACTTACTTAATAGGCAACTATCACCTACCACTGCACACATACTAGTAAAACAGTGTTGATACAATAATCTGATCAACAATCCCATATTTGAGGTAGAGCACAACGCACCATCTCTGTCTGATAATTAGATTTATCCAATTTCTTTTTTGTTTGTAATAAACTGTCATATTATATAAACATTTGTGTGCATGAATATGGATGTTTGTCTTGGTCTGGGTGTTTCTATGTATAATATGTATGTATTTACAAAAAAAAAGTATAGGTATATGTATGTTTATCCATTTTCTAGTACCCATAGTTCAAGCTCTGCTTAGTTTGGGCTAGATGGTGTTGTGTGTATGTGGTAGAATATTATTATAATTATTATTATGACTATAGGCCCAGTGTGTCTTTAACCTAATCCCATTGAAAATACCAGCACTATAATTCTATTGACCCGATCACAATACATCAAAGCTATCATAATACTCCTTCAGAGAAACTCTTGAAGTAGCAGCGCTTTTATCCGCCCAAAGCCAATGATACACTCGTAACGAGCAATTACAGTTTTCAAAGTTACGGGTAGGCTACAAGGGGAGAAATAAACGGGTGAAAGGGGTGAAAGGGATTGAGGGGTGACACGGGAAGGCTTCTAAGTTGAACGCCTTGGGTGACGTCATTGGACGATTTAGGTAATCGCCTAGACGCGTTTAGTAGTGCACTCGGCGATACTTGGCACGTACCGACAGAAATGTCTTATTGCACTCACTGACGGTTTACGTTGTTGTCAGTTAAAGTTTTATTTTCCTTTTAGGTTAAGTGATAAGTGTTGGAGCAAAGCTTTGTGCCCACTGTGCTGTACCATGTTAAAGCGTTTTGTTCGTTTTAGCCATGATACAAACAGCTAACGTCCAGCGGAATAAAATATTCTCTTTGTGGATTTGGATCCGGTCATGGTGTATTTTGGTACTGGTAGGTGTTGGAACGGTATGGATGTTATTTCATGATAACTCTCGTCGTTATTATCATCACTTTTTTTGCATGTCCTGGTTTGTATGTGTTTATGGTGTGCTACAATATAGTTGGAAGGCACCTTTAAATTATCGCTAAGCGCTGTTTTGGAGAGGTTTGAGATATAAGAAGTATCATGTATTTTTAACAATTTTATTTCTTTAATTGATTGTCATACTAACTGTCACCCGCGTTTTACCCGTGTTTATGATTACTGCCCCTCTATCGTGACTAATAGCGCGAAGTTATGTTACTTCTGAATAAAGTAACTTACTAATGGAGACAGTATTTTTCTTAAATCTAGTGGTTTTTGAGTTTATTAATTACAAACAAAAATACAAATCTTTCCTCTTTATAATATTCATATATACTCGAATAGTTCTGCTCGCTGCTTCGCCAGCGTTTATTTTACGAGAAAGCATAAAGGTACAGTATGTATGGCGTGATTAAATAATAAACATCGAAACGTACTCCTAAATTTGCACATT
This sequence comes from Catocala sponsa, assembly GCA_963564715.1. Taxonomy (NCBI): domain Eukaryota; kingdom Metazoa; phylum Arthropoda; class Insecta; order Lepidoptera; family Erebidae; genus Catocala; species Catocala sponsa. Next base: position 9,407,277 of record OY751331.1, read on the forward strand.
ATTAGTAGTATTATAGAATTTATTTTATTGTATCTATATAATAATTATAATAAGTACATAAATTTATTTTAGAGCATATATGACAATTTATATAAATCCGGCCTAATAGAGGGCTTCGTTGATTACATTCTGGCTGGCAATAAGATTAAACCTATGTATTTATATTATAATATGCATTTATAAGGTTTAATCCTATGAATTAAACATGCGTTTATAAAGTTTAATATTATGTATATTGGGTATTGTTGTTGATGTAGCTTGTTTTTTTGTTTATAACATGAACAAATTTTGGAAATTAGGCTAGTTGTTTGAATGCATGCAAATATATATCTTTCTTTTGTAATGACCTCTCCCGCTCTAGGAATGGATCCTGTATCTGAAATCTTTACAAACATTCAAGCAATGGACAAAATGAAATCTTGGCACTACTAATTGATCCTCAATTATACAAATCAATCATACAAATTCTTGTCCCGTGTGTAGATCGAACCAAAACCCGTGTCGCAATGGCGACGCGACCACTTAACTACATACTATTGTGAATTGGTGACCGTAACCAAAGTAACCTGACCATAATATATCAAAGGTAATAATTAGTTGAGCTGTGCTTCAGTCATTTAATTCTATCGTAGCCTAGTTAGATTGAGTGGAGATTACAAATTGTTAATTATAGTTTTGAGTTAGTAGCTGTTGTGTTCAATTAAGACTAAAGTACCACTCTATTTAAACCTTCATGCGATAGAAATGTTCTTTAACGGCTGTTTATTATCCTAATTTCTAATTTTTACTAATCGGGATTTATATAGGTATGCTTCTAGAAAGGCATTCTATTTTTAGAGAGGTAAGACGTGACCCTTGCTTACCTGGGCTTTTGCTAAGATTGGAACTGCCCAGAAGAAGACGTATCTTTACCTTACAAAATATCATAGCGAAACAACATAATTATGTACTCTAGCGATAAGTAAGGCTATAAAGCTACAAAAGAAGGCACTGTACTGCCAAAAGCGGATCTGTAGTTTTTGCCACAAGGAGTAAAGATTACTAAACATCAGCGACTCCTGTTTTGAAAGCTCAGCAACACGTGATATTCACTATAGGTACCTATAAAGTGATTATAGGTTACAGTGACCACTAATTCTTTATTTTTGGGAAGGAACTGATTCCCAACACACAGCTCACGCTAGTTTGGGAATCAGGGCTTACACATTAATTGTTACCAACTTTTTGTTACAATAAAGAATTTATTTATCATTTTTTATTTATTTTATATGTATCCGACCTATGAAGAAGGTATAATTATGTACATGGATATATCTATGTATCCTTCTTTCTTAAAATCTTGTTAATTAAAGACTACTCACTCTATGATTTATCAATAAAAATCACTATGTCATGTCAAGTGTTTGGAACTGTTCAACAAGAATCAAAGTTATGAACCACTATCACCGGCCTACCGCTTTTGCAATTTATCGTATGTTTCCCAATAAATCTTTTAAACTACAGCCATACATACGTACTGGATATCATATGTTACGTATCTAATATTATAGAAAAAACGTGGGGCACGACAAATGAGTGTCTTTAGACGAGCGATGGGCTCGACATCGTACATCGATGCGATAGTATAACAGTTACATTGACGGTCATAGTGATGTTTGCAGTCGTCAAATTGACGACGTTTGTTCTATAGCGGGAGGGTCATATTTTACGATACCTTTATGTGGCTTTACCAGCTTTATGTTTATTCTGAGGATCACTATGTTTGAGTATACGGTGGTACAGTTATATTGATAGTGATTGCGATGTATATACATATGTAGCCATCAAGCTGTCAGTTTTCTCATTGAAGTGGCGGCATCCGGGAATTATTAAGTACTAAGTAGGTACATATGAATTCTGTGGAGGGCACAGAATGTGGTATCATATAACGGTGATGCCTTTTTACCTACTAAAAAGGCATCACCGTATTGCTCCATGTACTGATATTTAGTCTGACGTGTATTATTAATGCCATTTTTGATAATCTTTTCTTGTATCTGTACTTAAGATGTTTTAACCAGAGCGCTGTGTTGATGGCAGAGTATCTTATTGACGGTAACTACGGATCTTGGTAGCGGATGTTACTTTACTAGATTCCTTGAGCCCTGAAACAAACAGTATTACTTCCGTGATGCTGTAACCTAACAAGTTCCTTTGCTACACCCATTCATGGTATTAAGGACTTTATGTCCCTTTAAGTTATCAGGTATTTCTATGTATTCTTGAGTATGGGTCGCAAGTGTGGAACCCTTGTTACTATAAATACATCGATCGCATTGAGATGATTCAGAAACGGTTCGTCAAATATTTATGTTACCATCAAAAGATATAGTATCATTCAAATAACTATCTCAGTCTATGTAGAATATTTCATATTTTACCTTTAGTAAAACGCCGTGAGATTGCAGACTGCCTATTACTGTTAAAAATCACAAATAATGAAACTGATTGCTCAGATCTTATCGCCAAACTTTCCTTTAATGTCCCTCATAAGGTGACAAGGTTTAATCCACCGATAAGCATACCATCCGCCTCCACCACTTACAGACAAAACAGGTATACCTATTGTGCGAGCGAGTCGTAACTTTAATAAACTCTGTAAGAGATATATATAAGTTTGATTTTGATGTCTATACTACCAATCCTATCCAGGCAAAAATATGCTTAAACCTTGACTTCTTTACGAATAGGTAATAGCCAGTACTCAGCAAAATTCAATTGTTTTGTCTATAGCTACATTTTGTATTAACTTCACATAATAATATTGTGTAAAGTGATAAGATATGTAAAATGTGCATGTTGTTCACATACTGTTATATTTTTTACTATGATACTTAGAAGTGAAGACTTGTAAAATTACTAAATCTATTGCCATATTGTTATATTAACTGTAAGTCTTCCACATTAAATAAAATATACATAAATGCAATAGTAGATGGCTTAACTGGAATCTTCTGCAAGGTAGCGAATCTTCCCTAGTTAAACTTCTCAAATTTAAGAAGAAATAAGTCAGAGACTGTACTGATTAACAAAATATTGTCTTACATTCACTCAAATAGCACACTTTGCAATATAGTTATATATATATATATATGTCGGATAGCCGTTAGTAATAGGCTCTGCCATGACGGGCACTTTGTAATTAAACTTCGTATTTCTCGTAAGCGATCACAATATTCTAATATTACAATATTAAAATAAACTTAAACAATAGTTCGAGCACAAACGGATTACTATTAGTAGCACGGTGAATTCGACACAAGGCTGGCTATCTCAACAATTGGTCCGCTCCACCCTCAACACAACAATTTTTTTCTAGCGCGTCCCTCGTCGCCCCGTGAAGTTGGTAAACCGCCTCGCACGGCATCAGCGTAATGCCAACCTAACGCAATCGTTACGTTCGCGTTCACTCAAAATAATATTGCCATTTGCCAGCCGAGTATCGACTACACCCAAGTTAAACAACTTGACGCGACTAATCGAAAGAGTAGTTTGTTTATAGTAACACAATTACGTTTCTGAACGTAAAAAAATTAATAAAATTACAATGTCAAATTATTTCTTCAAGCGACCAAGCGTGGTGCCTCTGTCTCGCGCTCCGACATATATAAGTTTTATATGGATTTATTTGAGCTGCCGATTAGCAATAGAACGTCTAATAAACTGTAAATTTAAATAGTTTACAAGTAGTGTTTTAAAATAAACCACGATAAAATTTCGACGATTTTCTTGTGCCCCGCAGCTCTTAATAATATATTTTCGACTTTATTTAGGTGCGATTGTATTTCTCCTTTTGTTTTGTACAACCTTACCTGTACCGTTTTACTGCATTCAATATTTAGCGAGTGAAATAAACATTATTTAGAGGTAACGTGTAACACGATGGCAAAAGATTTTGTAAATCGCTCGCTGCCCGGGCTTACTCTGTAGAGAAAAATGTATAACATTTTCTAGAACATGCAATTACTTTTATGCATAATATATAAATGCTCAAGCACTTAGTCTTTTTAAAGAGTATTGATAATTTTCTTCAGCGGCACAGTAGTAGTGAATGCTGTGCATAGGGTCTCGGGTTCAAACTCGTGCAAAGTGTTATTAGGTTTTCTGTCAAGAAAGTTTCAGCAATACATACAGCCTACTATTATGTGGGAGCTAACAAAGATAAGACATTATCATAATCCGATGAGATGTGGTGTGTTACATCACTGTTCTCTTCTTCGGAGATTTAGGCGACAAACATACAAAACTTTTTAACACACATGTAAAACGTTAGGTGTAGGCACTAAATAGTTTACAGCTAAATTGCTAAACAAAAAGTGGTTAAATTAAATCGGTTTCATCTAATTGCTTGATGGTCCACAAAGCTCACAACCGAATCCTGTTTAGTTGATGGCTCTCAATTGACAATAAAATGAAGAGCGTACACAGTACGCAACACTAATTGAATGGATTTAAATTGCATTGCCATTCAAACTACATCGTCTCGTGATTCAAACGTTTCAAAGCTTTATTATAAAACTTTTATATACATAGTCTTTTGTCTGTCTTCCCGAAGGAGCAGGCAGAGTTATATTAAAACTACATAACACCAGCTATGATTTCAGGTTAAATAGAGATTTTAGAGGCAAGCTTTTAACGTATATGGGGCACAGTTCCAGATGGCCTGCTACGAAGAATTTAATGAGAGATTTTAAATATGTTGCAAATTACCAATACTCTAATTAATCTCTCCAGCTAAGCTAAGTGCTCATGACAGGCGTAGGTTTCTATTTAGTATTATGTAGGTAATATCAAAACGTATTTCACATAATAAGGTAACAAACCTATTGCCAACTATTGAACTCATTTCCAACTCAGTAATTTTACTAGCTTTTTTAAATTGCAACAAAGCGGTATTCCACCTAGAAATTGGACTTAAAAGTGTTGCGATCGGTAGCATCTGTGTGAGTGCAACCATAACAACGCATATATTCATGTAAAGATTCATTTAGAAGATAGCAAGATGGATAGTAAATATATCTACTACGCTTCTATTTAGTTTATTAGGAATAACACAATAGTTATTGCAATAACAATGCCGAAAATTTCGTACAAATTAATAAAAATAAAGTTTCTCCCTGAGTTATTGCGTCTAAGTGAGTGTTAATTGGGGGATCGTTTCTTTCACTGGCTGAGTTTCGGCATGCGGTACTCACCCGGCAAATCACTCGGAATTCAAATTAATCCAGTCATTAGCCAAAACAATGGCCAAACGAGAGCAAGACGAATTAATCGCACATAAAAATTAAATTACTCAAATTATTAATCTTCAGAAACAATGGATGAACGTTAAGAACGGTTTAGGGACTCATTTTGAAGCATACGCCTCACAACAAGTATAAGCTACTAAAAACGGGCAATTTGAAGGGTTCGCAAATAAAAACAGGATTTACTTCAATATAACAAAATATATGTATAAAAGAATATAAAATGGCGAGTCGTGAGCAAATCCACTGGATTTCTCTGTGAAATTGTGAATTACGGGATGATTTTTACATGATCTTAAAAGCCCTCTCGCGCCCTTTTCTCTTTAAGATTTTTTTATGAATCGCTTCGAGACGTTTTGTATGTATATTTTGTGCACGTTTGAGTAATCTCATAGTCTAGAAATAAATTTTCTTACGAATATTAACGACATGCATATTACATGTTATGTTTGATGGTACGTACAACTTTGATATATATTTATAAATATATTTTCAATTTATAACACTCTGATTCTTTTACACTGAATTTGTTAGGAAAATCGTATGCTTTCGTCATTTTATAACACTTAGTTCATACAAAGCATCCGATTATCTAGTCGTTTAGTTCTTGTGATTGTATATTTGTATAACTACCACAATGGCGGCGTGCTATGCCGCTATTGTGCATGAATATTCTAATGCAAAATGCATAAGTCTATGTACTAATATTATAAAAAGAAAAGATTTCATTTTTTGATTGTTTGTAAGGAAATAACTTAAAAACGACTTAACCGATTTTAGAAAGCTATATTATTGCCGAGTGCCTGGCTGGTAGGACTTGCTGATGAGGAAGCTGAGAGTCTGTTAAAGATATAATGTTGTGAGCTTTAATTCTTTAAATACTAATTATTTAAAGAATTAAAGCCCACAACATTATATCTTTAACAGACTCTCAGTTTCGTTCTTGTGATTGTATATTTGTATAACTACCACAATGGCGGCGTGCTATGCCGCTATTGTGCATGAATATTCTAATGCACAATGCAAAAGTATATGTACTAATATTATAAAAAGAAAAGATTTCATTTTTTGTTTGTTTGTAAGGAAATTACTTAAAAACGACTTAACCGATTTTAGAAAGCTATATTATTGCCGAGTGCCTGGCTGGTAGGACTTGCTGATGAGGAAACTGAGAGTCTGTTAAAGATATAATGTTGTGAGCTTTAATTCTTTAAATAATTAGTACGCGTAAGAATAAAAATACTAATTAACATCACACGCACATTTTTAAAATACACGTACCTATTGCTTTTTGTGGTAGATACTTAACCCTCGTTTGTACTGAGCCTGTTTCCTACGACACGGGAAAACGTAATTTGGGAAACAGTGTAACAATATTGACAAAATATGTTTATTTCTGGCTCCTTTTTATAAAGAAGCCAGAAATAAACATATTTTCATTTTCAAGTTTTCATAAAAATAAACATATTTCACCTTGTTGTTATATTAGATAAATAACTCATGTCCAAATACAATAAGTATATTTAGTTACTTAAGTGTTTTGATCTTAATCCTATCTCCTTATCGATTTAAAGTTACATCAGCCGTCTAGCCTTTGTGATGTTTACATGATTATCTGCTTAAACTTCAAAGCGTTTTTATTTAATAAAAAATATATTTGCGTCACAAATTTTATATATATTTTGAGAGTTAGTAAAACTCTCAAAAGATATATAAAATTTAGAGGAGTATTGTAAGAATGAGAAGATTATCCTAATCCTAATCCTAACTAATATTATAAAAGCGAAAATGAGTTTGTTTGTTTGTTTGTTACCTTTTCACGCCTATACCACTCAACCGATCATCCTGAAATTTTGCATATACGTTGACAGGTGAACAGAAACGGACATAGGCTACCTTTCATCCCGAAAAAAATTACTGCTCCCGAGGAAAACAATAATACCGTTCTTATGATAATAGATGGCGCTACGTGTCTTTCGAATCATGATTGAATTATATTATTACAAGCAGACTACAACCCGAATTGATTGTCAAATTCTAAATTAACGCGAGCGAAGCCGCGGGCAAAAGCTAGTTATTAACATAAATTAACAAACAAGGATAATAATTTAATATTAAATTCTTGTATAAAAATCACAATGCGGAAAAGAAGTATCGTCATATTTTTATAACTTTACACTATCGTAGTAAATTTGCTTTGTCATGCTACAGCCACGTGCAAAAGTATTAGGCACCCCTATTGTTTGTCTCTATCTCAACAATGAGCGCTCGGATAAGGGTTTTATGGTCTTACTATTGCATCGGCGGCATTTTTAAACAAAAATAAAACAATATCAAATATTTATGACACCCAGGTGCAGTTTAAAACAATCTTTTTACAAATTTGCAATTTTAAAGTTTACTCTTTTAGTGTGTTATCAGTGCTTGCAGTGAACAGACACATATCGTACGCAATTGTTGCTACCATATTCCTGAAGACTAATATTCATCGAGTTAATAATGCCTAAAAAAGCAGAACTTAGTGCAGAGCAGCGCCTAAAAATTAAAATTTTACATGAACAAGGCATGTCTCGAGTGAAAATAGCCCGAGAAGTGAAGTGCTCGCGTTGTGCAGTGCAATATGCACTAAATCGCTTCAAAGAGATCGGTACTCATGAGAATAGGCCAAGAACAGGCAGAAGAAAAATAACTACAGATCGTGAAGACCGATTGTTAATTAGGCAGTCTCTACAGGACCGTAAAAAAACTGCTTTGGAGCTCGCTGCAGCTTTATCTGAAGGAAAAAGCAGATCAGTGAGCGCGTGTACTGTGAGAAGAAGGCTTATTGCAGCTGGGTTAAAAGGTTGCAAGGCAAGAAAGAAGCCGTGGCTATCGGAGCACAACAAGAAAAATCGGTTGCAGTGGGCCCTCAGACATAGAGATTGGACAGTGGAGGATTGGTCCAACGTACTGTGGTCAGACGAATCTAACTTTGAGGTATTGTTATTTAATTTATGTATTATACCAAAACACATAGCCGTCTTTGAAATCACGTCCTGCGAGGGAAATACGCAATCTTGAATTAAGTTATTTTTTTGCTTGTTCCATAGGTGTTTGGAACACCCGGTGTTACTTACGTCAGGCGAAGGGTGGGCGAAGAGTACAACCCAGATTGTGTAGTGCCCACTGTTAAACACGGTGGAGGCTCAATAATGATCTGGGGTTGCATGGCTGCCGATGGAGTGGGCGAAATGATGTTGTGTGAGGGGCGAATGAATAGCACCAAATACACAGAAGTTCTGGAAACAGCTCTAGCACCGTCTGTTACACAGATTTTTGGTGATACAAACACCGACGGCGTAAAATTCCAGCAGGACAACGCCACTTGCCACAAGTCAGCACACACTATGGCATGGATGGCTCAAAATGGAATAGATCTTTTGGACTGGCCGCCACAATCACCGGACCTCAATCCTATTGAACATATTTGGTCTATTTTGAAGAAAAATATCCGTAGACACTCGATAAGCAACAAGCAAACACTACTCGCCGCGTTAAAGCATGAGTGGCAAAAGATATCCCAAGAGGAATGTTTTAAGCTGGTAGAGTCAATGCCAAAAAGAGTGGCTGCTGTCATTAAATCCAAAGGTGGACCGACAAAATATTAATTATTTTATTAAAATAAATCTTAGTAATCATATGTTTTGTTTTCTTTACATTCCCTATGCTCAATCACCCTAAAACTGACATTACTATAGGGTGCCTAATACTTTTGCACGTGGCGGTATTATTTAGATTTTGTGGGCGATGAATATACAAGGCAATTGTTGTATTTAATATTCAAATATTTAAAAGTACATGCCATTCGAATGTATTCAAATAATATTGATCGTTATTCGAATGAATAAATATCGCTTGATGGATTATGTATCACTGTCTAATAGGTAAGTTGGGATATAGATAATTCGAATCCTAATGCAGCAAGTTAAAAATGGTAATCATTACTTTCCACGGTCGACTACTAGAATACACATTGATAACAATGTGGCATCAAATCAATCAACAATCGAATCATAATCACTAACAATTAATTAATCGTCGGCCTCGATGGCGTAGTGGTTAGTATAACCGACTGGCACGCCTGAGGTCGCGGGTTCGATTCCCGCACAAGTCAAACATTTGTGTGCATGAACATTGATGTTTGTCTTGGTCTGGGTGTTTCTATGTATAATATGTATGTATTTACAAAAAAAAATATATATATGTATGTTTATCCATTGTCTAGTACCCATAATACAAGCTGTGCTTAGTTTGGGCTAGATGGTGTTGTGTGTATGTGATAGAATATTATTATTATTAATCAATATTTGAATAAGGAATCGTGTTTTTCATAGTAATAGGCTACGCTACGCTAACTTCTAAAGAAGATTATTTTTTTACTAAAATTAGTAGCTAGTACTGCAGTGTTCAACGTACATGATTTAGCTCAGAGTAGTGCAGCACCGATGAAGCAACGAGGGCTACTTATTCAAGGAGGAGGCAACTTTTGATTTGTTACAATAAACTCGGGTCTTACCGTGAGAATACGGCGACTAGGCTTTGTGTGAACACGCTTTTCAGTTTTAAGTGTAGGATGTACTTGTATAAGGACAATAAAAGTATTTGTGAGATGGATACTGGTGGGTACCAATAGTTGTAGTTCCTACAACGTATAGGTTATGTGAGGTCATTGAATAAAGTACTCTTAGTAACTACTACTTCAGGTTTATGTGCGAATATTAAATACTGTTCTGTTATGTATTTAAATATATTTACATTCTTGCTTACTATATTATTACTAGTTTTTGCCCGCGGCTGCGCTCGCTCGGTAACTGTACTTTTTTGAGGGTGGAAGAAAGAAGTCCTTTTTTGTACCTCTGAAGACGTGTTTGCGAAATTTCACGATGATCGGTCGAGTAGTAAAGGCGTGAAAGCGTAACAAACAAACAAATTCACATTAGCATTTAAATTTTAGTTAGGATTAAGATATAATTAAATATGTTATAAGTATTCTTATAATATAAATAATTACATTTATTATTCTTTGTTTGAAGCATGTGTGTGTTTTATGTGTGTAAAGTGTTCCGTTCCATTTTCTGTATTTCTTACTTCATATTATGTTATCTTTCTATCTCACACGTTTTCCTCCCGTAGATTTTCTAGTTAGCTGTTTCATGAGACCACACTGTGGCAATGTAATAGTTTTATTAAAAGACGAATAAATTCTTTCTTAAAAAAACATTTGTTAAAATGGGGACAGTCCGTATCGGTCTTGTCGCGTGGCCGCCCCTGCCATTCCGTCGCGAGTTTCGTATAAATCTGAACATTTTTCCACCAAGAGCTGAATCCAAAGAAGTTTAAAAGTTTCAAACTGTGTTGATACATGTGATGGGGATTACCAAGTTCGAACACTCACCATTCTACAGGCCGCTTTTTGTTTTACTTTCTTTTAATCTTTGTCTGAATGTAAGGATTTGGGTGAATAATGGCTCATGTTAACTTGTCTGATTTTAATAATGTTACCTTTTTATTTGAGTTTATATGAATCAAGTTTTCTTTTATATTTTGGATTTGTGTTCGAGTGAATTAAAGCTAATGTAGACTATGTCATTCGTTGTTATGTTAATGATCATCGGGCGAAATATCAGTAGATTTTAATTAGTCTATTTATTTCTGTGCATATCCATGCTCCTCGTCGTTTATCTTCTATCTGTAAAACTGTAACAGCACTAAGGGACCCCCCACACTAGCGTCTTTCGAGCGTCGTCGTCTTGCCAGGGCCCGCACAGCGTCGACGCAGAACTGGTGACGCGGCGCCGCGACCCCAACACTGAACAGCAGGATTACGCAGCACTGGCGCCGCGATAGAGTTGCGCCTGTCGGGTACAATCACTGTGAAAATGAACGGCACAGCGGGGCGAGGGTGTTGCGTTGTACATTGTAATCGTTCGAAAAAGACGTTGCGCTGGCGCCGCGCCGACGCGACGCCGGCGCTGCGTAAACCTGGCGATCGGGAGCCGCTTAGCATTGGCGTTGCGGCGCCGCGTCGACTGCGCAGGCACTGGCTGGACGACGACGCTCGAAAGACGCTAATGTGGAGGGTCCCTAAGAAACAAAAAGTTGTACTTACATATCTGCCAACACCGTCGGGGATAAATATGCATGATTTTGTTTGTGTAGGTTATTATCTTATCCATAAAATTTCCTTAATCAGTCATGTTATTGTGTTAGGTCACGGTACCTTAATTAACTATGCCGTGGTTGGTCAATATATTATCTTTATTATTTACCTCTTTTTAATAGACATGTAAATATTTGGACTCATTGTCTATAAATATAGTTTATAAATAATGTATGAATTAAATTAAGTAAGTACCTATATGTTGTATGAAAAAAAATGTATTGTACAATAATATCTAATTAATTTCATTTGCGTAAGTAATCGTAACACAATGCTCATTAAAATACATAAAATACATTTTATTAAATGGCGGATCAACAAAAATTTACGTTGTTAAATCTTTTGTTCATTCACTTGCAACGTTTGTAGATACTCACAACAATAATTGAATACTGCAAAGTATCGTAATAATCGTTAATTTAACCTCATCAGTCCTTAATTGAAAAACATTAGCCCGCAAACGTATAAGATTCACAAAGATTCACAAAAACCCACCTTATATACGAGCGAGTATTGTGCACAAACACAACTAACAAATAGAAGTTTCTCAGCAGATACAACCTGGAGTTAAATTAATTAGAAACCTGACCGGCATCCGAGAGCGGCACTCTACTCGCCCTAGCGCCATCTAGTGTCAAACAAATAAAGGTAACCTGCAGACGCCTGATAAGAAAATATATTGATGCTCCATAAAGTTGACGGATTCACCCTGACGCATCCATTTTATTATTAATATTAGATCATAATATTTACTATGTCCCTGAGAAAATTGAACAATATTTTCGGATTTCTGATAGCGTGGTGACGTAATTTAGTGCTGTGAGGCGATAAATATTTTGCAAGCGTCCGCGTATACAAGGAGGGTTGGAGACATTCATTTTTATTTTTTATTTATGTTCTATGTATGTGATATACATTTATAAGATTTATTTATTTTTTCTAATTTTATGTGTCCCCTGGTATAAGTTTTCAATTATGTTGCCGTACGATTGTGAGGTCTTAGGCTCAATTTAAGAGTCGTGGAGAAAGTCTTGGTAGCAGCAAAGATAAAATAATATGTCCTGTTTTACGTGGAGCAAAAACGTATTTGACGAAATATTAGTAGTATTCTCCACTGTCTACCACTTAGTGAAAGAGAGAGAAGAGTGAGAAAAGAGTCTTATAAATATATATGAACCCCTCAGACAGTAAAAATTTAAACGAATTAAAATGCTAACCGTATGTAGTCTTTGCATACATAATTAAATTTTAATACTTATATTCCAACATTTCCAAGTTTATCTCTCATCGAGTCTTAAGCATTTATAGCACATCTGCAAATTAATTGCATCTTAACCATTACAAAGCATTTATCTTGATGGCGCATCCCCTTCCTACACAAATAAACCAAAATAAAAACAGTCCCACAAACTAGAAGCCTCCGCAATCCATCAGCTCTACACATCTTGGAACAATTAAAATCGGATCCCGCTGAATGGGAAAGTCAAACCTCAGGCACTAAGCTTAAGATAATTGCTGAAGATTGTCTCCGCCCTAAGCCATTGCCAAAGTTTAAAGAATTGACTACAGTTATCTCTGTTCGAAATTGGCGCGGGTTAATGTGGGTAGGCAATTAAACTTGGTGATCCCGACTCCCGTTTGTTCGTGGTGCTGCTAATACCAGTACTGTTTGTTTTTACTGCTGGATCTAGGGAATTGAAATCATATTAAATGGATTAACCCGTGGATGACGGATGGATTAAGTGTTGGAAGTGGAAGTTCGCAGTGAATAAATCTTAGGTATTATGCTGATGTTGCTTATAATTCATTTATTGGCATACTTCATGTTATAACTGACAAACTAAGTACAAAATTATTTTCAATCTGAGTCAACATCTATACTAATAATATGTAGGTTAAGTACCAAATAATTTATACAAAATCTCTTGACGAGTTTAAGTAACAAGTACAAAGTGGTACCAAGGTCTAATTATATGTATAACGCATTAGCCTGAGCTAGGCGAAACTGTGTTTCAACTGAGAGTAAATAGGTAAAATTGCTTTGTTGAAAACGGAGTAGAAGTAGATTTTAGACGCCCGAATCTTTTCTAAAATATTTTACAATGCTTTGGTTTATATTATATATTATTATGTAGTGCGAAATTGTTAATCCTTACTAATGTTATAAATGCGACGGTATTTGTTTGTTTGTTACGCTTTCAAGCCTTAAGTAATAAACCTATTATGATGAAATTTCGCATATATGTACGTTGTCAGAGATGTAGAAAAGGACATAGGGTACCTTTCATCCAAAAAAGTACTGTGCCTGATCTAGTAAAGCCGTGGGCAAAAGCTAGTAAATTATACTATGGTTATTTCGGTTAGTTACGTATTGGAAAGCGGAGCACGAATCTAGTGCGTAATCTCCCATGAATATTGTACACATTATGACTAAGTCTCGGAATCGAATCGAATCTGATATGATACCCGAGTAATAATAGTATGAGGACTACTGCCGGGTATCGAATCGAATATCAATTTTTTTTTTCTTTTACCACTAAGATGACAAACAAGCATACGGCCCACCTGATGGTAAATGGACACGGTAGCCTATGGACGCCTGCAACACCAGAGGCATCACTTGCGCGTTGTCGACCATTTAGGAAAGGAAGTGGGAAGGAGAAGGAGCGGGAAGGGGGAAAGAGGGTGGTTGGGCCTCCGGCACTCTCACTCACCGAACGAAACACAACAGTAGGAATACTGCTATTTCACGTCGATATTTTGTGAGAGGGTAGTCCGGTCGAGCCGGCCCATTCATGCTGAAATCAGCGTGGTTCTACTACTCAAATTGTGGTATGTTGCTGTAGTGATTTAAAAAGTAAAAGTTATTATTTTTTTCTAATTATCAAACATTTAAATCCATTGTAAACAGAATCATAAAATAATACATCCTTAGCTGTTAATATAAAGGATTTTTGGAGTTTCGATTATTTATTGGTCTATATTTATGGTACATTATGATAATGTTTTTATCGCTTTTTTGTCAATTTTTTATACGTTATGGTAATGCCCAATTATTTAATAGTCTATTTTGGCATTACTGACAACAAAATAATTAATTGAAAAGATATTTAATAATTTATTTTGTTTACAATAATTATTATAAAAATATTTCTTGATTTCTCTATTCTGTAGTCGTTTTGATGACGTCATAGAGTGCAAAGTAAAAAATGAAGTCAAGATAACGAGAATTGCCTTGACATAAGTTCATGCTTACGGTCAATCGGCCTTATGTTTTATTCACGAAATGTCCCTGTCTGGAAATTTGCCCGTATATCGTGTCTTTAAAACATATGAATGTCATATACAACAATTGCGAGTATAATACATCTTAACCTACCATTTCGGGGATATTCCGTCTACGTTTGTCTGAATAAATTGGTGCCAATTATCTTAGTTACATCTGCGAGCCTGAATCTAATATAAGGTCTCTAAAATACTTCACACGACACATCATACTGAAGAATTTGAGAATCTATATCGTTATTATAATACTAAATTTTGTCCGCGGCATCGCTCGAGTAAATATAGGTTAGGTTAGTAACAGAGTCTCAGTATCTCCTTTTTTGCACCCCTGACAACATATACACAAAATTCATGATAATCGGTTCAGTAGTTATACGTGAAAGTGTAACAAACAAATAAACAATTTCACATTTATAATATTAGTTAGGATCAGGATAATGCCACTATTTTTATTTCTTAATTACCATTCCCATAATATGTAATTAAAAGTGATATGATCCGCAAGAAAATTATTCTACCAATAAAATAAGTAGACCTCTTTATTTAATGTTATCTCTGACACTCGGTATAATGCGTTTTGGGGTAAAAACTTTAAAAATAATTTTTATAAACTACTAGCTTTTGCCCGCGGCTTCGCTCGCGTTAATTTAGAATTTGACAATTAATTCGAGTCGTACTCTGCTTGTATAATAATATAATTCAATCATGATTCGAAAGACACGTAGCGCCATCTATTATCATAAGAACGTTATTATTGTTTTCCTCGGGAACAGTATTTTTTTTCGGAATGAAAGGTAGCCTATATTCGTTTCTGTACACCTGACAACGTATATGCAAAATTTTAGGATGATCGGTTCAGTGGTTTAGGCGTGAAAAGGTAACAAACAAACAAACTCATTTTCACTTTTATAATATTAGTTAGGATTAGGATTAGGATATAATAGGTATTTACAAATGACCTTATAATGTTATACCTACATATTAATTAAAAATAGTAATAACTCGTTTTATCCGAGACTTATTTATACCTTACTTAAAAACTTTTGTTCTACCACTTTTCATAGTCCCTAGTGCGAGTTCGATCGACACGTTTATGACGTTCGGCGCTCCGATTGCCCCGCTCCAAGCTCTTAACCAATGAAAGAGCCAAACGCGGTAAACGCATTAACGTAAAAACAACTCGCACTAGGCACTGTAAATTTGTTATTTGACTTTTGTAATACAATTGTTTAAATCGGTTGCTTTAATCACACGACTAAGATTTAAAATTACACGTGGTCTCAAAAGTAAGTACGGCGGGCGTAGTCAAACAACACTGCGCGGGGATGGGTTGTAAGCACTTGCAATCTTAAAATTTTTTTTTGTACGTCTAAGGTCGCAAACAAGCATACGGCCCACCTGATAGTAAGTGGTCACCGTAGCCTATGGACGCCTGCACCACCAGAGGCATCACTTGCGCCTTGCCGACCCTTTAGGAAAGGACGTGGGAAGGAAAGAGAGCGGGATGGGGGAAAGGGGATGATTGGGCCTCCGGAGGTAATATGTTATCATAATATGTATTTTTGTAAAAAGTGATTAAACTCAAGATGTTAAGTATGATTTAAATAGGACACGAGCAAAAGGTTATTAGTAAGTTTAGTTTCAATAAATGGTATGCACCTTAATCCGCACACTCATAATCATAACATCCCACGCTCGTCTCTAAGTTTTTAAATACCAATACAAAGTCATAATTCCATCAGGCGGAAAGGGAATTGTACTGCCAATAAAATACGTTTAACTGTGTTTTCAAACCAGAAGTAATTGACGAGGGGGTGAGGTAGGGAGGCTGGAGGGAGGGGATTCTTATTGGTAATTACCGGGCGACGAGGCACGCAGTTAATTCTGACGTCTACTTGGAAAACTCAAACAAAAGGGAGAAGACTTCAAAAGGACTCATTAAGTTGCTTCTCAAATAATGGTGGTCGCTTTTATAGGCTGGGAAAGGCTTGCTGCAAGCTGTTTTTGGTAATCTCCAGGAGTTGTATTAATATGCGAAGGAACTGGTTTGCTTTGACGAATCCTTTTGGCTTTGCGAAGCTATCATTTGCAATGTTTGTACAGATAGTCTTGTATAAAATACATTAGTCTCAGTGCTAGATTAGATTAAAAGGTAGATTACATACATCCCTTTGACGTATACCTACATTTATCATTATTCCAGTTCACATGTGATAAGTAGTAATACGCGTGAATAATAGTTCCTTGTTACGATTATCTTTATTATCATAAGGAGCCCATTTCAATCGAAAATTAGGCATAGGGAGTTTTCTCTGCCTTATGAAAGTTATGAAGCACATCACTGGGTCTTTGATCTCCTTCCGTCTATTAAATATAACATGATTTTACTAGAATGTAATTTTGGTAAAATGTAATATTCGTAATATCTGATGGGATCACTAGGTTTTAAGGATTTTTATTGGTAGATAATTGCAATATTCTACAAAATTAATTGCCTGTACAATTATACTACTCATAAATTCTTACGGTACTCATTTTGTGGGGACCTTGTTACTAGTAAAACAAAACTCATTTAATTATTTATGCATACGTAGAATGTCATAGTACTCGGTTTGAAAGTGTTGTAGATTATAATAATTATAACCGAGTATTTTGAATCGAGAGTTCATGTTTCCGTAGTGTAGCGGTTATCACGTGTGCTTCACACGCACAAGGCCCCCGGTTCGATCCCGGGCGGAAACAGTGATCACATTTTGTTTTTATTTGTCTCTTAAATGTATTTTTTTTATTTATTATTTAATATTAAAAATAAATTCTAAATTTCTTTGATAATTGAAAAGAAAATACGTATTTTGCTAAATAATTCCGCAATTAACTAAAACCAATACAGAAACAGGAGCTAATAAAAGAAGAAGAAGAGTCGAAGTAAAACAAATACTTTTCATTAAAATGGACAACAAATTAATGAGTCCCAAAAATAAACTACACAAGCCAACTAGATCAATGAAAGTTACAAAAACGTTGATTAAAAGTTAGTCGACACAACCATAGGTAAAACTTTTTACCTTTATTCGTTTTTGTCTAATGTTACATTCTACTTCGGATCTCATTTGCACTCGGCGAATACTTGCTTTTAAATATTGACTGTTTGGTTTATTATTACATAGTCTATTTATGTGTTTAATGCGACATATTTTGTTATAGTATCTTATATCTTGCAGCATGAGCATGGGATGGTAGTTGCATATATCATGCAGGGTTCTACTGTTAACATTTTAAGATTTTCAAAGCATTGTTTTGACTTGTTTACCTTAGGACTATTGTTTGGCAAAACAGCAGATATGTCTTTGGTGTTATCTACAGTCTGTCCAACGCTACTCCTATCCTCACCAGAATTGTCTTTCCCACTAACCGTTTCACTTGAGGGGCCCACAACATTCTCCCCTTCCGTTAACGAGTCACTCTCGCCTTCGGGAATAGGAACGGTAACATCAGACAAGCACGATCTACGAAGAATTTGATCAACGTGCCTTTTAAGTAGTTGACCATCATCCCCTGCCACGGAATACCTCCGTGAACTGTCCACAGTGTCCAGCTACGTACCGTTGTCGTAGTACCCGCTATTTACAATATATTACACTTATTAATTGGCCGAGGTCAAAGAGCGGAGGTCATGTTAGCCCGTCCCAAATTGACAAATTTCATGTACGAACTATGAAAATGTTGAGTAAACTTTACAAATTAAATTCGACCGGTGGCCATAATTGTTTTAAAACGTGAAAACTGAATATTTTTGGAGGACTGAACTGATTGCTTGTTAATTTTGGATTTAAATAATTGGCTATTATTATTATTTGGGTGAAGATATTTTTATGCAAATGTGATTTTATGAATATTTAGCCTTATAGATTTTTTGAGAAATAAATTTAAGCTTACTAGCTACTATTCTACTCCAAAATTATATATTTATGGCAATTCTAGTAGTCTTTGTGTGCGGAATATACTTAAAAAGGTATACAAAGTAGTCTATTCACGTATAAAATACTTCGAACGTCTTTTTAAGATTGTAGATATACGATTGTAGATATACTTAATAATTAATATGGGTAAAAATTTCTGATAATAATGGCTGAGAACGTATATGAAAATAATAAAAAGACGTGCATATATAAAAACTTAAAGAGGCAGTAGTGGATAAGGTATTGCGATATTTGCGATAGGACTTGCGATAAATAGGTCGCGGGTTCGAATCATACCCAGTGCACTACTAACGTGAACCGACTCCTAATACAAGGACTCTAGCTTAGCTGGAGGGGATAACAAGAATACTAGTAATTTGAAACCCAAATTGGTAGTAAATTAAAAAAAAGTTCCATCTACAAAATGATACACAATCTTTCAAACCATTGAATTATAATATTATTATGTTTTATTGAAGTTTGAAATCTACGAGTTGATATGAATTGATAAGTAACCTACGTTAATGGCACATAGCATAGAAACAAATTGAAAATAAACATAATCATGAAATAAAATCATAAACAGATCTTTTGTGTATGTCTGAGCGTTTGTGAAACCTGTAAACTTTTCTACAGAATAGAATAATCTTGTAGGTTTGAGTAATGTAGCCAGATAATCTCTTCTTTAATGTTAGGTATGGGTCTCTTTTACATAAATCGGTTGGCATATAAAAATATATTATGCCAATATTCATCTGTTAATACGTAGAATACCAGAAATACTTATAAATCTAACGTGTCTGCCACCGGTGTGCCGCTGTGACTCAATAGGTTAAGATAAAAGAAAAAAAAAAAAAACAGATTTATTTGACACAAAAGATAATACATTCACTGTGGGTACACGGTTATGAAACAGTAACTATACAGTATGTATTTCGTTAAAAGGTACTGAGACTGTTTACCTAACTAGGCAAGAGCCTGTAGGTCTGCTAAGAACTCATAAAAATATTTACATAAACTTGCAGTTACGAGTACATATACTGCGACACTAAAATATGTGCACACGTTAATGGTAACGTATGGTAATTGTTTTTTTATACATGTTTACAGTTCACAGGCAGGTCCAGGCCGTTAACATAGAAAGCAACAAAAAAAAAACAAAATGTTTAAGCGAACACTGATAATTGCAATAAAACCAATTTAGCGGATTATTGCAAGCTTATTTTGGGACTCCCCTTTCTACGAGTGTTTTAAATGGCACGAAACGGGAAAACATTTGGGCAATAAATGTGAAATAATCCGTAAAGTTGGTTTTGCTTTACTGATGGTATAATATAATATGGTGTGGATAAAACGCTGCGCCAAAGCTTAATAGTATAATTGTGAGATAATATTTTGAAGAGGTAGGGCAAAACGGAATCCTCATTCGAAATTTGAATACGGCAACCACATAATCTAATGAAACGCTCCTGCAGTAAATAGGGTTTTCAAAACTTTTTAAAGAGGTGTTATGCTGTCAGAAATGAAGTCTGACCCTTGTGATAGCAGTGCAACAATCATTTGGGGCAACGTATTCTTTCTTTGTATAGAAGATACGTAAAACATTATCTGTTGATTAACACTGACTAAAATATGCAATTTATCCATGTCTGACCCCTTAGTAATATGATAGAGCGAGAGGGTCAGAGATGTTCATGTCAAGAACTCGCTATATTTGCCTGACACTCAAAGATACGGCATAAAAAATAGCTGGCAATATTAAACAAATCTTGATTGAAATCTATATATTAATACGTGAAGCGAAAACTTTGGATCCCTTTTTAGGAAAATTGGGCGGTCGGAGGAGTATGAAGTTTCGCACACTTATAGTTTATACAGAGAAAAAGTGACGAATGCTAATATTTTTTTTAAATATGCATTAGAAATACATTAAATTAATGAAAAAACACTACACGCACACAACCATGCATTTGACACGCAGTGAAGCGCGTAACTATGGTTACATATATCAATATATAATGACATATTATATCAGCAATATCTTACAGGCAAACTGGTCGAATTTCGAGCACTAGGCGACCGCTAGTATTTATAAGTCTTCAAGTGCAATTGATTACTAATCTTCCATATGGAATAAATTTGTCTAATACATACATATACTCAACCCTCAGACTCATTTCAATAATCCTCTGGGGATTTTTGGCAGCTATGTTTCAAGATCCACATAGTGAAGGGCGAACCGATTCCCTACATTTTCAGAAACCGGGCTACAAAACAACAAAAAATTTACTATCTCGATTACAACAAAAAAAAAACGTTAATTAATGTCCGAAGTCCAACGAAGCGGTATATTATTAATAAAATTAAATTTTTGACCAAAATCATTAGCAATACCCAACTTTTTCAGTTTCAGTACCTAATAGATTACTAGTTAAACTCGTTCCCGGTTATTAGTTTAGTCCGTTACATCGGGATAAGCTATTACATTAACTTTTTTACGGACATCAGTAATTCCATTCTGTTGATTGCGATTGCGTAACAGTTTAATAAATCAATCAAAACGTAACCGTTTACCACAACGATCGATCAGGTTGGGATATGAACATAAAAACCGCACTTGTCAGGTAGATAGATTCTCGATACAAATTGCGTTGTTAATTTTTATTTGATATTGTTGTTAATTAATGACAACGATAGTAGCGGCTGGTAATTAACCTTTAATAGAGATCGGATAGCCGTTGGTAGCACAAGAGCGCTCACTATCGAAATGTTTGAGAAATTTTAGTTTTCATCGTTGAATGTAGTCATGTTCAGTACTGTATGGGAAATATTTTAAATTATGTTAGATTGTAATTTTTACTACTGCCCGTTACATTCCCGCAGTATATAAATAATATATTACAATAAAAATCTCTGAGCGATGTAGAGGGTACTTCGAAATCCTTATCTTAACTAGAAATCATGTCGACCGTCTTCTGCATTGTATAGATGATCGCAGTCAAACAAGCTTGTCTTATTTACCTGCGTTGACTATTGACAGCGCGGAAGAGTTAAGGAGCTTAGAATCTGTAGAGATTCTCTACGTAGTGCTGCACCGGGGATTAGTAGTATCTGTCATTTTTGCTAGCAGTACAATGACAATGACTCTTTTATACCTCTTTAAAGGGTTTCCAAGTCGCAAGTGATATTTCTGGTATTGGACACTGGTCGCACACATGTTTACTACTTTAGATGCATAAAAAGTTACTGTATATTATATGAGTATTAAAGAAAATATAAAGTTGTTTTTAAAATATTATGCCAAGTCGTTCTGGATTTTTAATGTAGTTGCGTAACATGTATTTAATATAAATTAATTATTTATTTATTCCGCCGAGCATCACAAAAATATGATGACCTAAAGCATATCACATACGCATCCTACAGTCTTATGAAAACCTGAGTATTCACTCGGCAGTCAAGAAGATAAATTAAACGGTCTAATGCGTAGACCAAATATTACTAGGTAAAAAAGTTGCTAATATTGTCTAATCAGCCAGCCTTCTGGGCACGTTGCCAATTGACAGCGATGCGGAGGAATATTATGACACGTCTTGAATTTTCTCGTCTTTTCCGTTAGATTAACTTTGTTGTGAATAATTTGTTTCTAATATAATTACCTCAAATTATTTAATTATGTAATTATTCTTTTGAAATAAATGTTAACGTATTCTCTAGTTATAATTTTTTGGATTCTCAAGCTGAAGAATCGCGATGGATTTTTATTTTTGCTCTAAGTATCAGTTAATATAAATTGCACAGTATTATACATATGTGTATAATACTATGCAATTTATATAGCTCTGCTACCTATTAAGAATAATTAACCATGTCATTAGCAAAATAAGATGCCAAAATTTACACTATTATAAACAGTACTAATTCAATAAAGTGACTGGCGACAGTGCAAGCTCCAACGCGTCGAAGCACCCTAATTACAAACAGCTATGTTGGTACTTAATTATTACGCAGATAATGAATGTCGATGATAATAATTTAATTTGTGAAACTATGGACAGGATTTTGTATACATTCATATTCATATAGACTGAAAACCGTATTTATCAGATTACCGGATTTAGAAACTATGAACTGTATTGATTGTGTGATTATTATTTCTAATTGTTATGCTTAGCGATATTATTTAATCAGAATCGGTTCGATATCAATTTATTATAAGGAGGTCAGAAATCCAATTCTCGTAATATAGATCCTTCGAAATCGAATTTCTATCTAATCGCACATTAAAAAAATTAAATGGTATTTTCCTCAATTATAATAAACGTAAGATGTGAACATAAATTGCATTTTAGTTCACATTTGATGGTAGAACAGAAGTGAAGTAGAAACTTCTCTCTTAATATTCCATTAATTTTCATTTATGCTAGTTTTGTTCCTTTTTAGTCGGATTAGCAACGCATGAGTCTTACTGCTGTTGTGAAAAGAGAACTTATGCTACAATAATCGCTTACCTTTAGGTGACTTTTCTGATTATGTGTTTGTGTCACCTATACTCCATTTGGTTAGGTATTTAACTAAAGGTAAATAATCGTGATGTGTCTTTTTAATCTTTTTATCTAAAACTCAGTTTAGAAATAAAATGCTGCTAAAGATCAATGTAAATACAACAATAACGATTACTAAATCAATTGAACCGTTAGTTTAAGCAGTAGTTTATTTGTTTAATATGTGTTAGTGTAAAAAGTCACATCAAGATTGTTTACCTTTAGTTAAAATATCTAAACAAATGGAGTGCAGGTAATAAAAAAAAAGATCAGCGAATAAAAATATTACGACTAAAAGGAGGAAAATTTTAATACAGGACATGTATCTACCGTTTTTATGAGTAGTTACTACTACCACTAATCACTTAACATTGTTCTACCTGCATCACCAACCTACACGAAAAAAGTCTACGTTTATTAAAAAATACTTTTTGAACGTGACCCGTGGGATAAACGAATGTAACAAAACCTGAAAAAATATTGTGCGTTTTTCCAACGGGATGGTCGGAGAGACTAGCTGCGTTTTTTTAGCTGGTTGCGTATGTTTTAAACCCTCTGAATTTACTTTGTCCACGAGCCTCCGAGGAACGTTTTTGTGGTACACTTACAAGTTTATCGTCACTGTGATACTGTTACATGGGTCGCGATATTTGATGAAGTGGGAACTTCTATTTAGTGGGAGTCGTATTTACCTTTCTGAATTTAGTCGGATTTTAAGATATATAAATATATTTTTGTTGTATGAGAGAAATATTATGAATCTTAGAATAACACAGATTTATAGTAGGTTATTTATGTATTTTTAATAATATAATACAGTTGTCAAAATGCCTAAAGACCTTTATTAAAAGTGCTTTTGAAAGCATTAATTGTCTGCCGTGTGAAAACTGGGATTTCACAATTAGTAGTTACAACTAAATCGATAATTTTATATTGTTTACAGTAGCTCAATCGTTTAGGCATCGAGTTTTGATGAGAGGTCATCCACTCGATCACTCATTCCAATTTTGCCTTCTACCTACTCCACAAAAACGGTAGTGAAATCGACTGCTGTGCATACGTTCTGGAGGTCGATTCCCGAGTTGAGCAGTGTTTTGTAAAGAAATTCTCAGTTACCAATAGGGACCTAAATTATAGTTGGCGAAATGTAGATACAAAACACCTTTGCTCCCAAGTATAAAGGTATAAAACTATGCTGCCGTCAATAGCATAGTTGCAGTAAGTACCCTATAGACGGTTTCGAGAAAAACGCGGTTAAAGTTTTTGTGAGAAAATCTTTCATAAATCCTTTGTTTGTATTCAGATCATCATGGTTCATACCTTAAATGAAAGAAGACCTCAGCACCTATCTATTACTTAGTTGGAAACCAATACTGAGTCATTGAAAGACAATATAAATTCATTATTTTAGTTATACTTAGTATCTCCTAGAGACTCTCTGATAGGGAACACTTACCATAAACACAGGCAGTGTGTTTTTTACTGTATTTATGCTAAGTAACCATATAAATTTATGATTAAATTTATATGCTGTATTAGTTTTGTTTTATCTGGCTGTAGTGATAATAAAACAATTAGTTATAGGTTGTAATTAATGTATTTGAAAAATGTATTATCTTCTTTTACATATTCTTTTATTAACTGTTGCTGAAAATAGCCTAGCAATAAAATTTGACAAATCATGATACGTTTAAAGTATGAAATTTACATTTATTTTTCTTACAATTAAGTAGCCCTTATGATATTTTCTGCTCATGGACTTCAGCAATGTCAGAACACAGCAAAGCCGCTGCCTACCGTCAAAGAAGAACTCTCTTTAAACCTCGTTTAAAGAAAGACATAATCATAGTGCCCGGGAAACACCGAAGCAGGCAGTTCAATCCTCAGCTTGCTCGTACGTGGAAGAAATGATCGCTGAAAGCATAGGTACCGTCTTGGATTTGTACGCTTCCAGCTGATATGGTACCCAACACAAAGCGCATAAGCATCTCGACCACATCAGCTATTCAAGAAAAGAACTTATCAAAACTGGTTTATTCATTTAGAAGCTACATGACCTACCAACTTCCCAAACCAAGTAAACACCAACAAAATATACGAGTTATTACTTACCTTATGTTTTCGCGTCGACGGACGCGGTGACAACCGGGCGTGCACACTACATTAAAACTAAGCAGCGACTGTCTGCCCCTCAGTGCCCCTGCCTCGCCTTCCCGCACACTCTCGCGCACTCCCGCACCCTCACTGCCGCAAATCGTCTAGCTAGCATAATAGTAGTTGAAAATGTTACGTAGGTATTCGAGGAAAAGACATAATTGGAATTATTCTTTCTCCGATCAA
Organism: Catocala sponsa; assembly: GCA_963564715.1. Classification (NCBI taxonomy): domain Eukaryota; kingdom Metazoa; phylum Arthropoda; class Insecta; order Lepidoptera; family Erebidae; genus Catocala; species Catocala sponsa. The sequence continues at coordinate 9,432,889 of OY751331.1, forward strand.
GTTACTACTTGTATTATAAGACAAATTGTATGACTTTTAGTTACAATTTTTTTTTAGTTACAATTACTTATTATGTTCACAGTGAAGCAACTTTACTGCACTCTATTTATGACGTAGCATTATATCGCAGCTACATAGGCATGCAGTAAAAATGACTTACAATTCTTATAATAAGTTATAAGCTCGAATTACATGTATGTACTTCTTAAGCATGAGTACAGTATAGCAAATTTACTGCTCCCATGGTAAGTACATCTGACCGATATCGCTACAACTGCTGTCTAAACATGAACACGGGATGGCTACATGCTCTCAGTATATTAAGTAACCTTATGTAAGATCTGAGAACGTTACTTAACATAAACGCAATATCGCATCGAACTGTCATTGTGGTAAGTATTCTGGAACGTTCGCTTAGGATCGTTACTAAGCATGCATGCAGTATCGCATTTTACTGTCTGTATTTTTTTGTAACCTGAAGGCGATGCTTATGACATCTACAAAACAAAATTACAGTATCGCAGCATACTGTTTTAAAGACTAGACCACTCATTTAGTAAATATTGAGCAACTACTTAGGATCAAAACAGTATATCTTCTTAGTGTCTATTTGCTAGGCTCATATCCAATTTTTTAACAGTAAATGACTTAACATATTAGTGGTATAGATGTCATATTGTACTTAGGCCGAGAGACTCTGAATAAGAACTTCTGCAGTAAGTGTACCCAATGTAATCATGCTTTGTAATGTAAAAAAAAATTTCGACTTACTGCAAATTTTTAATTGTTAATTTGGTTTAAAAATCGTTAGAAACGAATGGGTAAGATAAAAATGTAGATCTCGTTATCGTGATCACGGCTGTATATCTAACTCATTTTTGTCAAAAATCCGACTTACTGTAACTATGCTATTGACGGCAGTATGTGTGTAACAGTTTTTACTACTAACTTAAAAGAGGGTCAGATTCAGACACTAGAAATTATATATATGTAGTATTCGCTATAAATAACGCAGCTATTATCTTTCATGCCTTTATGTTATTGGAATAACGAATTAGTCCGTACCGTCTAGAGAAGTACCAGATGCCCACATTAACAAGCAGTACCTAGAAGCCTATAAATAGCTAAGCTTTCATAACAGCATTATATTAGTTCGCAGTTGCGGTTATCCGATAATGTGATGTTCGAACGCGATATGTGTGGCATGCGTGTCGAATAGGATACATGTTCTAGAGAATCTATCATGCGGATTACAGGTGTTATGATCCAAGTGATCAGTATTAGTTCTGTTATGCGTGGATCAGAATGGTGGGCCACAAAGATAAGAAAATGGACATGAATGTATGATATTATTATATCGGTGTATTTAATAGATGTGTAGTTGGAGACATATAGACACGTTTTAGAGAAAGGAAAGAATAACTTTAACAAAAATTAAAATAATTTAAATGTACTTTTTGATATTTTATACATGAATTCTCTCGTACTAGGAATAATGCCCATATCGCGGTGCCGGTTACCTATACAAATAATACCTAGATTCGAAAAACTATTTGTGGATTACACAAATTTTAGTCCCGTGTTGGATTCGAACCCTGGCATGCAGTCAAAGTTATTTTATAGTGTAGCCATTTAAACTTGCTACATAAATCGAAAATTACACTTTTGATCAATGATTTGATATTTTAAATATGCAACATTTTAAGCATCTACGTCTAAAATAGTCTTTGAGTAAAACGTTTCTGGCAGACACGGGTTATTCTGCCTATTGTTTTATTTCAGTATTTATTTGCTCTTTATGCTGTTCTAAATGACATAATTAATTGTATAAAATAAAGCCACAGAGTGATGAAGTCACAACTTTGGGATTCTAAAACTAATATAGTCAGATCTAAAATGGCATCAAACAATCGCACGCTAATTTGGTAGCGCAGAGTCGGACGCCCACGGGCACTGCATAGTGATGTATATCTTATAATCGAGGATCGATATGCCTATATTTACTGAATTTCTTTAAAATCTTGGAATTGATGATATACCTAATATAATAGAAATATAAGAACGGTATTCACAAGTAGTTTATCTTATAATCGAGTATTCGAAATAGAAATGTTGTCGATTAAAATGTATTCAGATTGATATGGCTATATTTCATATATTAGTTATAAAATCTTGAAACAAGATCTTTTCCCTAGCCTTTATTATTCCCCAGTCACTTGGGGTCGGGTTTCTAGTCTAGTCGGATTTGACTGGATATCAGTTTTTACACGGAGCGACTGCCATCTGACCTCCGCAACCCGAAGGCTAACGATACTTTAACACTATGCTAAATGGCTACAATATAAAATAACTTTGACTACATGCCAGGGTTTGAATCCAACACGGGACTAAAATTTGTGTAATCCACAAATCTTGAAACAAGATGATATACCTAATAATATAAAGGAAAGATGTTCATAAGTATATTACTTATCTATACTACTATAATCAAGAATTCGAAATGAAAATGTTGCTGATTATAATTACTTTATATCGATATGTTTATGATTGTTTTCTGACTATCTCATGTATTTCCTAGCAAATCTTGAAATATGATGCTAAAATTTACTAAAAATATAGGTAAGATATTCCTGACTACTTATCTTATAAACGAGAAATCGAAATGGAAATGCTGCTAATAAAAATTACTTCAGATATATATATATATATTATTTTTATTTTTTTTATTTATACTTTAGGTATTTCTCAGAAAATCTTGAAGCAAGATGATAGAATATAATTAAAATATAAGAAAGGTGTTCATAAGTAGCTATTGTCAGTGAGCATCGAATGGGCACTTGGTTATTGCATGTGCTAGAAAGAGAAACAAGGTGGCGTTACAGAGAATATTGCTTCGTTTCGTTTTCGCGCTGTCAATGATAATGCTAGAGGTGCTGCTGGTGAGTGAAGAGAATATGTTGGCATGACCGCAGAAGGCATAGAAGGACACTAAATACCTACTAAAATGGTCGGACTCGAGTCGTCGTGTTCATACCAAGGATAAAGGGATTATTACAGAAGGTTGTAATCAAATGTGCTCTTTGCGTTAATGTATTTTCCAAGTTTATTACAGAAATTGTACTGTTAGCATAAAAGTATTTCCTGGGATTGTAATGAATCGTTGTAGAATCGTTAATATACTATTGTTAGAGTAACTGCTAATCTTCATGCGAATCGTATGCTTGCTTTTGTACTTATTATGAAATGAAACGCTCGCAGCGAGTAAAGCCTCAGCCAAAAACTAGTATAAAGCAAGATTTGAAAAGTTGTACCTAACATTAAATTGGTTTCAAAATTATATTAATTAAAACGCTTATTATTAATCGTATTAAAATGATTATGCAAATGATTTCACTTTATGCGTAAATTTCGGCAGTCGTGAAAGATATTGCGGCCAGGTACCTTTACTCTCTTTGATTAGATTTTACGGAAATAACATGCTATTTATACTTTGATACTATACTATTTCAACTCATGAATTAATTCCAGTTCTCTTGTACCACGAGCAAAGCTATGATTGGTCGTGATGGTGCCCTTACAAAGACTAGTCTCGTATGGTATCGCGTAACAAAAGTTATTATATGGTACAATGTTAGTAGCATCTTATTACAAATGAGATTTATAAAAGCGTATATAATTGAATCTTTATTGCATGTAAAACGTAATGGCTGTACTTGCCAAACTAGCGTTTTCCATAGCATGCCTGGCATTATAAAAATATTCCTTTTATATTCATATGCGTTACTTAGTGACCAAAATGTATTATGCTACATTAAGATTTTAAACCTTGCAGAATTAAAATCTTAAGACGGATAGTAATTGATATTCTAATTTTAGTATTTATATAGTGGTATAGTATAATAAGTGTAGTGTTGTATAGTATTAGCGGAAAGCGGCAATTGGGAATTGATGTTAAATGTTCGGTCACACAGACTTATTATTCTATTTTACTGTTTCTAAGGTCACATCATTCAAACGATTTAAATAGGCCCTGCTGTTTTTTAAGTAATATTAAGTATATAAGTTGACTAATAACTTTAACTTGTCACCTTAACTATATGAAGATATAAATAACAGAATATTTTGTCTGGACGTCGGCATCCATACGTCGCGCGTCGATGGACGAATTAAATGTGTATACGACACAAATTGTAAACCTAGTTATTTTGTAGCGCGCTATGTAAGGGAATTTCTAAGTGCAGTCAATTGCATGACGTATCGCAAGAAAGTCACTTTTAAGAATCGCTCTTGTAGATCCCAGTATAGCTGCACACAGAACAAAGTTTCTTCTTAAGCGAGTGTCTGCAGCTTGAGCACAGGTGTTTATTGATGTATGGACTCCTGGTGGAAACTCTCCTTTTAAACTTTTATACTTTACTTTAAGTTAAGTCTTAATTAGTTTGTCGATTGTTCTCTCACACTTTTCTTCTGTGAAATTGATCGATTGACCTTTTAATTTTTTTTAGAATTTTTGTTAGTTCCTTTTAAGAACAGAACTGCGTACCCGTCTTTTCTGACATTTAGCATTTTGTCGAAAGCCATGAAATGTAAAAATATAAATTGGTAATAGTTATAAACTAATAAATATTACGCAGCTTTTGAGAAAATGCTACATGTCAGAAAGGACAGGTATGCAGTTATAGGCGTAAGAAGATCTACATAATAAAATGTTTTATTTGGTGTATTGCCCAGGGTACCGATTAATAGATCGTATATTAAGTATAAAGTGCGACGTAGGTTTAATGCTTAAGAGCTGGTGTGTATTGGCTGTCCAATAACCTTAATACTAAGGTCTCGCTGAACGATTGAAGAAGCATATCATGTTTCAAATACATGTCGAGCTTTGATTTATAATTCAAATATCGTCTGGTCCCTTGACTGACATATAAAGCATTGTATTACAAATATGATACAATATGATCTTGAAACTGGAGAATTTATTTGGTATTGATTATTAAGTCCGGGGGACAGAGCTTCTCCTTCAATATAGAATTATATTTCATATAATATTAATTCGACCAATAACGTTTTTAGAGGTTCGACCTCTTTATAAGCAATAACTTGATAACAAATGTCTCGTATCTTGGAACATTATCTTTTACCTATTCAAAAATATATTTTTTCGAGACATCAATATTTTATAAAGTTATTACGAGATATTGATTGCAGAAATGGAGATGAAATTACAACCGAATTCTTAAGTAATATGTAATTGTTTGTCATTATTAATTAATCATTAAAAATGATTTTATAGGTACTGAAATCTTTCCCTTAACTTGTCATCAGCATAACGCCGACAGTGCAATCACACCCACTTCAAATTTTATCAGCTATATTAAGTTTACCGGGGATTGGTATGGACTGCGTGCTCATACTAAAAATCACTTTTTTGTAGTGGGGTATGCATTTATGCATCCCTCTCCGCGCGCAAAACGGAAGAAGAGAGGGTATGTCCGGCTCAACCCGAGAAAAATGGAAAGTTCTACCTACTAAACCTACGGCAGTGTGCCTACTCCTGCCTTGAATGGTGGGTGGGACGCTGGAACTGTAATTACATCAGCTACCCACCCAGCAATATCGAAAATCACCTACACCAGCTTCCAATAATTTGGAATGGCTAGAAATTGAACGTTGGCTCTCTTTGAACTATGCATGAGCACATGTACTAATGTCGGTACTATTAGTACATGCTCTTACATACTTGACCACTTCAAGGTCGCTTAGACCAACCATTTCGTATGATAAAAAAATCGTTTGCATAAAATCGGTTGGTGTCACATCACTAGTTCAAAACAAATGAATTGTATGTAAATGAAGGGGTGATTAGTAAGCGGGCGAGCGGCGGTGACCGATCGAATTATACTTAACGAGGCTCGCTGATTGTGGCGATGCGTTTAATGCCCACTAGTGCACTGTGGACAAACTATTGTGTACACTGAACAGACCTTCCGTAACCACATTAGATATAACAAAAAGTAGCACCAGTCTACAGTTTAAGTGGTCACCTCTACGCACATAACCAATTTACTCAGAGAGGCCTTTACATGATATTTCTAGTTGTCGATGTGATATTCTACACACATTGGGCACAGCCATAGAAATTCATATTTATGATATTAATTAGAACATAGAACAATTGTTCTAAGGAATGTATAAGTTGTTATATAGTTTGCCTATTCAATGGATAAAATGTACTAAAGCCGTATAACAGTTTTTACTTGTGAGGTTCCATGATTAATACGGGAATACCGGGAATTTGAATAGATCCCGGGACCCCATGCAGCATAGTTCGCTCCTCCGCCAAGTGTGTCAATCCTCACTAATATTATAAAAGCGAAAGTGAGTTTGTTTGTTTGTTTATTTCTTTAATACGCTTTCACGCCTTAACTAATCTACCGATCATTATGAAATTTCGCATACACGTCGTCAGAAATTCAGGATAGAACATAGAGTACTTTCATCCAGAAAAAAAGACTGTTACTAACCTACTCTAATAAGCTAACCTAACTTATATTTACGCGAGCGAAGCCGTGACCAAAATCTAGTAAACAATAAATGTACAACGGGTATTATCACTAAAATCAAGCTCTTATAGGAAGTATTGGGATACACAGAGAAATGACGAGAACGGTTATGAAGGAGCAAGGTATTATCGATAGCTGAATAAGCGGAATCGCAGTCTCGAGCCTATATATGATCAACTCTGCATTCGAATTATACGGTTTGTTAAAGAATTATGGTCCTAAAATATCACCAAACTTTCCTGTAACACGCTGTATATGAATGTATTGACAGCACTATTTCATAAGTAGATCATGCATAGCATTGCATTCGAATACAATTGTATTGCAATTGCAAAGGTTTTAACAAAGATACCACCAACCAATTGTCAAAGCAACTATCAACGGAGTCCTAAAGAATAAAAACAATATGTTCTTTAGGTTACTTGCTTCTACGATACGAATAATTTTCCTGTATTTAATTTAGTGCAGTCAATTTTACAAGTGGGAAAGCCCGCCTGGCCTGTATACCTGGGTAAGTATTGATACTGCCTTTCGCCTGGTGAGCAAGAGTTCTGAAGTCTCAAATACTTATGTCTTCTTCTCCTTTCATTTCATTGCATCTTTAACCTTCGAGTGGACGCGTCTTTTCGCGAAACGTCAGTGGGCGCGTAGGGAGCTTTTTGCCGCCCCTTTACATTGACCATATTAAGTAGGAATACTGCATTTGATTTGTTTAACTTTCTCAGGATTTAAGTAAAACACAAATAAGTGATGACAAATCAATATATTTATTAAACTCTGTTTTGGATCTTTGGTTTATAAAAGACTAGCTTTTGTGCGCGGCACCGCTCGCGTGGTACCTACATCAATAAAAAGTAGCCTATGTCCTTCCCCAGGTTTTAAACTATATCTGTACCAAATTTCATCTAAATCGGTTGAGTGGTTTAGCCGTGAAAAGGTAACAGACAGACAGACAGACAGATAGACAGACTTTTGAATTTATAATATTAGTAAGGATTTTGGAAAACGTAACATTTTAATTGACTTTTTTAACTTATTCTACACTATCATATATAATATTAATTAAAATGGAAACAAATTAACACAATTGTACATTTTCTACATCTACAGGATACCTAAGGTTTATCAAAACAGTCTTCACATAAGTATGTGCAGTGTTCATTGTACAGTAATTTTGACCCTCTGCACCATCCTGTTTTCGTGCACCTATTTTACTCTGTTGGACATATACTGCATTTGCCCTCCGTATTTGAAGATGATGCTTGTTCTATAGACCAAAGCGAGCAGTTTGGTCCCTCAAAGGAGAGCAAGGAATATTTAATGTCTCTATTGAAGACCTTGTGGTCATATATGGCTTAACTAGGACCATCGCAATCTCTCTTAAATACTGCCCCTACGGCGAACTTGCTGTGCTAACTGTTCATCATCATCACTGAGTACGTGTTGAAGATTTATCACCTGGCTGTATTGTACGTTTGCGACAATGAGATTGATGCTGATGACTTATTGTGGTAGCTGGTAAACAACTACGGCTTCTCACTGAACTAGATGATCATGGGCGTCGAGTAGATAGCATGTTAGAGGACACATCATTTAGTTTATAGAATGTAATAAAACATGAAAGGTTATTTGCTTTGCTCTTAGGCTTGACGTGCATAGTGAAGTCGCATGCTTGATACGCATGCTGGGTAAAGTTTTTATAAGGCAATTCTCAGCAGCCGCAATCTGTTAATGTGCTTGATAGACAGAAGTTGCCTTTGTTACTAATCTATACATCTATACAAATAAATAAAATTGAAGTGTCTGTTTGTAATGTCAAAATAACAGTTTTTTATCTAATGCATATGTGAAAGTATATAAGGTACCTATAAGAAAACATTTATTTTTTAATTTTTTCTCTGTCTGTCTGCCTGTTTGTTCCGGCATTTTGACGGGACTTTCACTGGCAGATAGCTGATGTTATAAGGAGTAACTTAGGTTACTTTGATTTTAGAAAAAAATAAGGGTTCCGCGGAGACAAACACTTTTTAATTAAAATCTACGCGGGCAAAGTCGCAGGTAACAGCTAGTCTTAAATAAAGCTAGCGAAATGTGGGTATAATAAAACTCCTTCTACACATTTGGGGGTACACAAGCATTAATCTATGTTAATTAACAAGAAATAGATAGGCAAAGTAGGACTGGAATGCTTTTTTTACAAATACTACCGTTTTAGAAATAATTTCTATGTTGCGCGGGACTTTCCAAACATTCAAACAACGGAGAACAACTATTTGTGGATCACACAGTTTGTCCCGTGTGGTGATTAAACCTACAATACGTCGGTGGCAATGGCAGAGCAAGTACTAAAAATACAACGCCATCAGTGCAATCAGTCCGTATAGTGCTATGTTACTTATAAAAAATGAAATAGGCAGAGGGGATTTTAAAAAAAATTTTACCCATAAACTGTACTATAATTACCCGTGGTGGTTTAATACAAACTATAATTACATGAATTACGCGTAATTATAGTTTGTATTAGATTAAAAGATTACCAAGTACCTATAGTGCGATGTTCAATAGTCCTAGTGCTATTGAAGATCATCTAACGGTCACCAATCAAGTGAGTAATATCCATTTGTAAAGGCTGTATTCAGGAGAATCCGCCGTACTGTGTTGTAATTAGCATTTACAGGCATTACAGCCTATTGACGATAATAATTAGTTCTATTCTAACACAAATTCAGTGCTTAGCAATAAATTCAATATTATGCTGAGAGTTTCGATGTGTATCTATGTACATAGTTATCCATATAATATTACTAGCTGTGCTCGTGGTTTCACCCACGTTTATGGGTACTGCACCGCCCCCGTGGGTCGTAGCGTGATGTTATATGGCCTATAGCCTTCCTCGATAAATAGGCTATCCAACACAAAAATAGTTTTTCAATTCGAACCTTGAGATTAGCGCGTTTAAACAAACAAACAAACAAACTCTTCAGTTTTATAATATTAGTATAGATAGATAATGTCCGTGTCTTCACGGTCAGAACAGATCGACTATTACGTCATTTACGCGAATAATCATTATTCTGGTTGCTGAAACAAACGAAATTAGATAAAACGTATCATTGAATTTAAATGGAATCCCCTGTTTCCAAACTGTGAAGACTGCATGACCTCTCGTGCAGAAGAACATTTTACATGCTTTTTGGGCAAAGAGTTCACAGACAGACTAATCGAAAAACAGACATAAATTCTAACAACCATTGTGTTCAGGCGCAACTTCAAGTGCCTGTGCAAAGCTTCTACAAACAACTGGTTATACGAGTCATTGCTATGATGTATATGATAGGAGTTTTGTTAAATGTATAAAAATGTGTAGTGTCAGTAGCCGCGTCCACACCGGGCGCATGGGCTCGCGCGGCAGCCTCGATGTAGTAGCTTATGAGCTTGGCCTCGCGAGGCAGCTTCGAGATGCACCCCAGAAACACAGAGGTGAGCCTTGCGAGGCAGGCCGATCCATCAGAAGTCCCCGAGCATTCAAAATGGACAGTTGTGTAATTTCTGCTGCAGCTATTTTTCTAGTAGCTTATTTTAAAATAAAGAAACAGTCGCGTGTTAAGAAAAGACCAAAACGCTCGTAGATAATAAAACTTTATTAACGTCGCAATCAATATGAAATAGATTATTTCAGGATTGTTAAACATGATAAAACCGTACATTATATTACACGTATGTCCCAACAAGAATTTGAAAATTTATGTTCATTGTTATCTGAGAAAGTTAAAAACTGCGACACTAATTATAACAAACAACTTGTGGAAATAGCGCTCGCGAGCCAAAGCCACCGCCACACCGAACGCACAGCGCACACTGAGGCACCTTTGAGCGCGTCCCGTTTACCGACAGCCGACGGCTCGACCCCGAGGCACGCTCGGCCAAGGCAACATGCGCCCTAGACAGCCCGAGCTACGTCCACACCGGCCGAGGCATTGGCTCGCGAGGCTGCCTCGCGAGCCGTGCTCGGTCGGTCTGGACGCGGCTATTGACACTCGCCTCAGAACCTTCAAACTGTAACGATCTCACGCATTCAAATTTGTAATTACGAATTTTGGGATTTTATTTATGGCACCTATATGTTAGCTAAAGACATAACACATTGTCTTGAATTCAGATCTCTCTTAACAAGTACTAGTTTTTAGTAATATCCCCAACGTATGTCTGTTTTTATGATAAAGCGGTAGCCCAATGACTAAGGAATCGGACTGGCAATCGAGAGGACTTGGTATTCATTCCTGTCTATTGTATTGCTATCATGAATCTTCTTCTAACACAAGCAAATTGGCTTAGCAGGAAGATTAACAAGAATATAATTTGTAACCCGAATATTGATTTATTGTGGTAATCGCTAGAAAACAAAAATGTCTGCCATTTATCTTGGCAACTTTTTATCCCGATGCTATGCTAGCTTATGGGACTCATTCGGGTGAAGCCACGCGTGTATATTCCGTATATATTATACAAGACTAAAAACTATACATAGAAAGTCAAAGAAAATAGCACAAGTGGTTCTTTGCCTCATTGCACATTAGTTCCGTGTCACAAGTTCATATATCAACTGTAAATAAACCAATTACATATTTCGACAAAAATAATAAAAAAGCCACGGATACAATCTGCCGAACATAATTTTAATAACGAAACGTGATCCGGTAAAGCGATATTATTACACAATAATACCGGGACCGCAGGCGATAATGAGGAGATTACTGATAATATGGTAATAACTCAGATAATCAAGTAATAATCAAACGACGTTGATTACACGCTGTCGTGCGGATTTAATTTACCTACCGTTGTTTTATACTGTGGTATTCAGATTGGATAGCTAATGAGTTTTGGTTGGTGATTGAGTGCTGATCAATATTGGGTTTAGTATTGATTACATGTTATTGGTGTCGGCGACATACTTTTTGGAGGTATACCGGACAATTTTTCATCCATAAATTATTTGGGGATGTACACATAGTCTCACGTTTAATTTCTTAGTACGTAGTGGATGTGAGATACCCAAATTGCGCCAGCTATAGTTTTAGGTTCTATTTCATACAGTTCGAACCTATTGCTGTATACCTGTCACAGTTCCAAACTCCATGCGGCTTTTGAGAATTATTGTTAAGAAACCTCAATAACACTTTGTCAGACACGAAACATCAAGCAGAGAAGTGGCGTCACCGAGGCAGCCAAGTATATTTAAAAGGTAATACAAGTGTTGAGTTGGAGAACCTAATGTTGCCTTATTTAGTGATAGTCCAGTTACCCTCTAAAATATGTATTTTTTTTGTTTTGCTCGTCAAAATGACCACACTCCACCTGGTGGTAAGCAGTCGTGTGGTCTAAGAGCAGTGGCCTCCACACCGCCCTCATAGCAGCCGAGGCGATGTTGAGCAGGTCTCTACTTTGACGGCCTGAGAAGGTGCTTTTTCACGCCCCGCTTAAAGGACCCAGGATTGAAGGAAGAAGGAAACACGTGCCTTGGCAGAGAATTCCATGCCTTGGTCGTTCGGCAGAGGTATGAGAACCCAAACTTGTTGGTAAGCGCTCTAGTCGACTCTACTGTGTAAGGATGGCATATGAGCCCAGCACGCGTTGTTCTGGATAGGAAAGGGGAGGGCGGGATAAGGTGGAATAACTCTTCAGAGCACTCCCCGTGGTATATTCTGTAGAAACATGACAATGAGGCAATGTCCCTACGGAGTTGCAGCGGTTCCAGTGAATTCGTGACCAGTTCCGTAGACCGTTAGTAGTACCGTAGTAGACCGTAGTAGACCGTTCCAGAGATTTACATAATATTGTCTTCTGTTTACGCGAATGTTATTCATTGAAACAGTTTTTCAAAATTTTGTAATAGTGTCAAATAAACAACGCGATAAAATCCGTATATAGTAGTTTAATTTCAACGTTCCAGAGATCTCCGACGATCCGAATATTCGAAACAAAGTCTCAATAAAATGTCTACATCCAATAAATGATTCCATAGAAAATTGTTGCAAGAATAGTAACACTATTACATACTTACTGTGTTTCATTTGATAAATAAGAGTACCAAAAGCTCACACAACTACCTCTTCCACTTCTCATTTGATCGGAAGGACCGTGGATAAAGAAATTATAGATGGAAATCCTTAATTCGTTTTATCTATGGTCAGCAAAACGCGAGATCCTTAGTAGTTCTAGCAATTATGGACTATGCTATCAGCAACATTGCGGTAACTGCCTACCATCAGACAATCAGTACGCTCGCTTGTCACCTATTTGTATAAAATAAATAACTCTATTAGACTATCAATTTTTTTTAGTCACTACGCTCATACATGGCATAATACCATGGACAGCGTAATGCTTTAAGTGGTCGCGTCGACGCCGATATTGTCCAGTTACGTTGTATGTATAGTTTCAATATTTATTGTGACGATAGGATTACAGCGTGGCAGTAGTTATTAAAATAGCGATGTTGTTATGTGGTTAAATACAGGGACTGATGTCACTTGTTAAAATATTCCATCACTATTAGCCGATATCCTTATATAAGGGGACATCTATTACTTATGTATCTGGTTACATAGTCGGTTGATCCATTAAATCTGTACTAATATTATAAAGCTGAAGAGTTTTTTGGGTTGAACGCGCTAATCTCAGGAACTACTGGATCGAATTGAATAATTCTTTTAGTGTTGGATAGCCCATTTATCGAGAAAGGCTATAACTATATAACGTCACGCTACGACCAATACGACCGGACCATCAATGAAAAATGTTGCAGAAAGGGAAATATTCTCTTATGTGACGCTGACGAAGTTGCGCGGGTCAGCTAGTCAGTTATATAGTTGAATATGGGTGACCGCGACATCTCTGACAATCCTCCAAGAAATAATACATGCATACTCTTATGCATATATAGGCAATACAATATGTATGTATTCAGGGATATCTATTAAGAGGTTGGCCTACAGTTGGGTAACTATGACGATATTAATTTAGGATAGCGATGAGTCTATTGCCTTACCGGGCACAGTTTCAGACTTCATACTTTTAAAAATAATTTCTTGTAAAAAAGCTTTATAATATTTTGTCGGATCCGGAAATTGAATTTGATGAAACATCACGCATAACACCCAGTCCCATTCCCTAGCAATGCGCCACCGAGGCAGTCAAAATCAAAACAGCGTGGTGTTAAGTTATTTTATGTTTTACTTTATAAGTAGGCCACTTATGCTGTCTTGTTTATAACATATTTTATAGAAATATAAATATTTACTTAAATTTTTATTGTATCACAATATAATTCAGTAGTCTAAATAAATTTAAAGCAAATAAGACGTAATGTATAGTGGCAGGTTTTATCACAAAGAGCGATTTCTTTTAGGCAAAGAAAATGTGATCATACGTAATTTATACTTGATAAATATCCATGTCAAGTTGAATAATAGTATCTTCCCATGCACAGTATTGTTGAGTGAATTACTTGAGTGTTATGGAGACAAATGGTTGGAGATTTCTTTGTATATTGATGTTTTACACGCGTACAATGATTATTTATATATTACTAGCTTTAGCGCGCGGCTCCTCCCGCGTGGTACCTACATCAATAAAAAGTAGCCTATATCCTTCCCCAGGTTGTAAACTATATTTGTACGAATTATCATCTAAATCGTTAAACTTAGTGTAGGACGCCCTCCGACTAGGTGGGATGACGATCTGAGAAAGACTGCAGGCAGATGCTGGATGCGGCAAGCTGAAGACAGGGCACTATGGCGCTCTTTGGGGGAGGGCTTTGTCCAGCAGTGGACTATTATAGCCTGATGATGATGATGGTTGAGTGGTTTAGTCGTGAAAAGGTAACAGACAGACAGACAGACAGATAGACAGAGTTACTTTCCAATTTATAATATTAGTAAGGATAATGTTTATTTATTAATTTGCATGAATTTAAAGTGCAGATTAAAGAATCCTATCTTTCCTAGCTTATTAATGTTATGAATGCAAATGTGAGTTTGTTTTTTACACTTTCACGCCTAACCTACTCAACCGATCATCATTAAATTTTGCATACACGTTGTCAAGGTTACAGAATAAGACTTTAGGATGATACCTTTCATCTAGAAAAAACTACTAACCTTACCTACATTTACGCGAGAAAAGCAGCGGACAAAGTCTAGTAGCTTGGTAAGAGAGCGCGTTAACGAAGATAATTTAGTTCCAAGAATCAAGAATGATGGTTTGGCAAAATGGAGTAACACTGGTTGACAAAATATTGCATAACAAAGTCGTATAAAACGAATGGAGTGTCGTCACACTCCGTCATTCGTCAATGGGAGTTGGAATAGAAAGAACTAGGCGAACGTTCAAACCAGGTCGCAGATATTCTGAAAGAGTTTCTGAGGTTTCTTAACCTGGCCCTACAGATTATCCCGACCTCGTTTAAACGTTGTTCGTATGTTCTGTGATTTAGGAACCGATCGTGCATTAGCAACGTTATAAAAGCATAAAAGCGAAAGCGTTATGCTAGGATCGTAACAGTTATAAATTCTAAGTCTCTGCCTATCCCTCCAGGAAATGAGCGTATAGTCTTTATATATTTGGTAGTTGTCTGTCAGTTGCTGGAATTGACTTACAATTATTATGTCTGCGGGCGTCCGCGGCAGCTGAAAAAGTCAAACTCTGTGTGAAAATGGTACCTATATTAAGAAAACTTAATTTATACTAATATTATAAATAGGAAAGATTAGAATTTTTTGTTAATTTGATAGGAAATTCTCAACCGCACGGAAACTAAAATTGTATTAGGTACGCTGGATATAAAACATATTTATTAGTTCACTAAAATATTACTAGTTAAAATAATATGAATAATATAGATACAGACTAAATCATTAGCGTACCTATAATTAAAACATGTTCGGTATTATTAATGTGAGAGGACAAAATGTGTGATAACAGCATAAACGTTATACTTACTGTCACTGTAGTTAATTGATGTTCTAGTATTCAATAATATTAAAAGGTTTTGGGTCTGTTTGTTCTGTTTGGTTTTTAAATCACTTTATTATTTGGATATGTATCACAATAATTATGAATAAATCGTGTGACGCGGGGAATATTACAAACATTCAAAACACAAACACTAACGATACCCAGGACCTTGAACAACTATTATTGGATTACACAAATCTTTGTACAGTGTGGGAATCGAACCCATAACACTCGGCGTAGTGGCAATGGCGAAGTGACTACCCACATCACTACGCTACCCCCGCAGACACAAAGTAAGAAGTAAATTTAGAAAAAAAAAAAATTATGATTGTTTATGTAAGTAAATAATTTCATTAAATAAATAAAGTTGTTGCTAAATCAAAGAAAAAACAGAAAATAAAGTTAATTCCAAAATATTGTTTTTATTGTAAATCTATACGTCATATAAATTAATTTCAGAAACTAAAATTTCGATAAATAATTAAAAGATAAATTGTTTTTGTTCGTATTTTATTATCATAGCGTGGGACTATAAAAACAAAACACAAAAAGATCATTCGCAGTCGGTAGGATTCGAACCTACGCTCCCAGAGGGAATCTGATTTCTAGTCAGACGCCTTAACCGCTCGGCCACGACTGCTTATTGCCAACTGTCTTGAAAATACATTCCACAACCTAAGATTTAGTTGATAAAGATCGCACATCTATTGAAACAGGTGCAAAATTTCATACGTCATTAATTTGCTATTTTGCACTCTCTAACATTATGTATGTATATTACGTATGACTAAGAGAGAATGACGATAGATATATAGTGAATGTTTGTTACATTTTCTTTTATCTACCGTCATGCCCTACAAAACAGGATATCAAAAATTTATTCTAAAGTATTTTCATATAAAATGCGTAAAATTCATTGCGCATTTTTGTTAACATGCACATAAGTATGCTATTGTGTATGTGACTTGAATGTCTTATGATGCCTTAAGACATTCAAGTCACATACACAATTATTATGATATTATGAATAAGAATGTTTGTCTGATTAGTTTATAGTAATTCTGGACTAATCTGTTCTATTTTTTTTTTTGATTTTTTAATTTCCTCCTCACTGTGACCACACTCCACCTGAAGGTAAGCAGTAGTGTGGTCTAAGAGCAGTGGCCTCCACACCGCCCTCATAGCAGCCGAGGCGATGTTGAGGTCTCTACTTTGACCGCCTGAGAAGGTGCTTTTTCACGCCCCGCTTAAAGGACCCAGGATTGAAGGAAGAAGGAAACACATGCCTTGGCAGAGAATAAAAACAGAACAGTCCATACACAGGTGAAAAATTGAATAGCAAACTGTCCACGAGCACACTACAATTAAATAATTAAGAATTCTCTGCCCCTGCATTTTGAAAACTGTGTTGCAGACATTGTCATCCTCTTATTTAAAAGTAACAGATAATTTTATGTCATTAAAATATCATAAAAAAAGGATTTATTCCTCGCATGGATTACAAAAAAAATTATCCCTTGAGGAAGTCAAACCCACAACACTGTACAAACCATCTTTGATCACTCCAATGAGTTATAGTATATATCTATTTATAGATGTTGAAGATAACGTACGAGATATTAGTAATGACCCCGATATAGCTACATTGGCAAATCGCTGCAATTTGCTATTAAAAAGAAAATAAATTTAGAGAGCAATGACCGTACAATGTTTTTATAATATAATGTGTTTTAATGTATCTGTATATTTAGTATTCATATTTATGACTTTTACAGTACAGATACAAATCCACATACTTTACATAATGTTCCTAAAACCAAACAAATATAGAGTACATACCACAGAAAATACCAATTATATAAAATTGTTTATTAATTTGGCTCCATATTTACATAAAATCGTTCAAATATTAAATCTTCAGAGAGCATAAAAATTGCTCTCTTCATTTTCTTTTGTCTCCCGTTATTAAAATTAAACGTCTCTTAAATAGTGTATTATAAATGCAAATGTGTTTACCTGCTTAGGCCCGTAATATCAATCATAGATTTAACTTAAAGAGAATTTAAACTTCTTTTGTGGCAATGTAACTAAATGACAATTCAGTTTAAACCTTATTCTGTAGGTTAAAAACGCGAAAAATTATTCATAACTAGATTTTGCCCGCGGCTTCGCTCGCGTTAATGTACATTTATGTTAAGATAGATTTTTTAATAGCCTATATGTTATTCTGATGTATAAACAATAATACTGTAAGTTTCATCAAAATCTATTTATCAGTTTCTGCGTGAAACAGTAACAAATATGCATCCATCCATCCATCCACACGAACAAAAAATAAATGCTCGGTAGACGCCAATAAACTCGCTCCTATTACGTGGATGGTAAATGTAGGGCTATAGCTGCCTAACTGTATGTTTTTAGTAAAATACTTATACAAAAACATACATAGTTTAATGATTTCTCCGTTCCTGGCTTTGTGTATAGAGAGTATATTTAATAAAGTCTACCTACTAGTCGATTGTAGTTGAAAGTACGATCGACTAGAATATACAAATAAGAATACTTACCTTTGACTTAATTTAATAACGAACATTGACATGACAGTACAATATAATATAACTTCCTTCAAACTCCTATGCAATCACGATGCTCAAGAAGAACAATTACTTGAACACAACAACATAGCAAATAATGACATACTTTATATTATTTGAACTGAACACTCGTGTTCTGGTACAAAGATAATAATTCCTACAACAAGTATGTCTTGAATTGTATTCCTCGTACGTTGAATGAAGACTTCTTCGTAAAAGTGGATTGTTTGACAGAAACTTGCAATGGAAGTGGAAGATATTTTTGATATGAAGTTGCTGTTATATTAAATTACTTTTACTTACATTATACTTAGTTGTAATTGCGATAGAATTTAAAAGGAATAATTTTAGTAATAAGTGATAGGAATATAGACAGAAAAACGTCGTATTTTTATACTATAGCTATTCCATGTACTTTTCTAAACCGAAAACTTAGACATTCGTAGTTCTTGTTGATATATTGCCACGGTAAGTCCTATACGTAGTATGTCTGAGTTGTTAGCAAATATGCTAAGTACAATGTTTCTTAAATTTTAATAAAGCCTTTCTATGCAATTGAAATCCTCATTCATCCAATGGTCTTACGTGTAACGTATAAATTTACGTTACCTTTTCATTTGGACGATACATTCTCCGGGAAGCAAAATGTACAGTGTTCTTCTTTCAAGATTTTTTTGGCAATAGCATGGAATCGAATACGATATTTGACATGCAATACAATGCCTGCACTTTTGCCTGAACTTTCGGGAATATACATTCGCAATACTATACCAAAAATAAAAACATTATTTTATATGTTATTTGTTTTTATATGTAGCCATAGCAAACGATCTTAATGAACAAAGATATAAAAATACGATTTCACCTTCAGACGTGTGGAACTCTATTAAAAGAACAATTTTCCAATCAACACAAACGTTCAGAAAAGTCTTTACTATTAAAACGAAGACCCCATAAACATGTGACTTCGACTTGCACTCATTCGGCGCTAGCTTCTGTAGAGTCAGCAGAACCTCTCAATTATTGCGATAGAGGGCGACACTATCGCAGCGCCCGTAATGACTTCGTATGGCGACTGGCATCCACCGCTCGACGCTTACATGACCAGATTATTGCTTTTGGGGTTCAAATTAGTTTTCCAACCCTTCTTAGATTTTGCTTCGTGATAATAAGCTGCAAAGTTTGGTTGGATTCGCTTGATATTATTATGTAATTTTCATTCTCAATTATCTTCTTTCTTTTTATTCTTGGTAATCAGTGAAAACGTTTACCAATTCAAATGAGACTAAATTTGGCGCTTTTAGGCGCTTTCTTTAGACACTCTTCAAAATAACGCAAAAAATCTTTATTTCCAAAAAAATGTGTAAACTACTCTTGGACACGCTAATTAATAGCAATATTAAAAAATATATATAAAAAAAATTAAGGGAATAAATTTTTTTATTGGAAAAGCCAAATAATCCCCTGAAATTAAAATCAAAATAAGTTTATTCACGCAGGTATAACAACTAAGGTCTTTAAAGTTTGCTAACTAGGCTATATTATGGTGATTTTATATTTATACTAGATGTTCCCGCGGTTTCATCCGCGTTTATCGTTACTGCGCCGCCCCCGTTGGTCGTAGCGTGATGTTATATAGCCTATAGCCTTCCTCGATGAATAGGCTATCCAAAACTAAAATAATTTTTCAAATCGAAAAAGTAGTTCCTGAGATTAGCGCGTTCAAACAAACAAACAAACAAACTCTTCAGCTTTATAATATTAGTATAGATTAAAAATGTTAGATTAATAGATATCTCATACTCAGTAAGAAAGATTTGAGATATATTTTAGTTCTGTTATCATCTAGGGTAATAACAGACAATACTAATTTAGTACTATTATATAGACTCATACTCGTATATTTGCGAAAGGCCACAATCAGAGCTGTACTGTTCAATAAAAATAAAGTATAAAAATTACTGTTTTTCTACAACGAAAATAATACTAGTGACGATTCTTAAAGTATTATTTTCATTGTAGTTAAATCTGCTTAAAATCAATTTAAAATATGCAAGTAATATATAAAACTTTGTTAATTTTCTTTGCTTACCTTATACCGGTTGACCCGTAAAGAATGGAGAATTGGGTATTTAGTCGTTTCGCACCACGAGTTATTCGAACCGCGGTGCGACTCGCCCACTTCTGAAACATCTCATATTAGAGCAATTAGGAACCCAAAGTAAAATACAAAAATAATGTTTCCCGCGCAGTCCTTGGATAAGTAATTTTTTGAAATGAGTTTTTATCACAATATTTCCACTATCAATACAATGTCCCCACAGCGTCTATCTGTCTGTTCGCGATAAACTCAAAAACTACTGAACGGATTTTCATGCGGGTTTTCACCAATAGACAGAGTGATTCATAATGATTGTTAGGTGTATAATTTTTTAGGATTTTTTACTACCTGTGTGAAACCGAGGCGGGTCGCTAGTTATAAATGAAAATCATCTGTTTTTTATTATTATGATATTCTTCATAATTATAGCCTATATCAATATTTCTTGATATAGTCTATATGAAGAATATCACATCATAAGATTCACTTTGGCGGACTGGCCCGCCTGGGCATCGCAGTACCGTGAGTTGATTGCGGCAGTCGATATGGTTGCCCTCTCGCTTCCGGCCGTGGTTTAGTCCATGGTCCGGAGTGAGAGATCGTGGAACGTCGCCTCCTTCTGTGAGGAAGTAATTTCCGTCAAGGAGGCGGCGTAGCGGGAGGGGAGCCGCTCCACGCTCCCCAACCGCAGAACCGGGTGCCGGAGGGCCCGAGATGACCTCCAGCCACCCTGAGGTTTGACCTGGGGTGGCGGGCTTCGTGGGCCTGCTCGCCATCCGATCAGCACCAGGTCCGAGAGGCGGCATGCGTGTGCCCACGCGCGTCTCTGTTTCATGTCCGTCTCCCTCTAGGCGGGAGAGACAGTAGGGATTTTAAAAGTAGTGGTGACCAAATGGTAGTTCTTATCGTGTAGAGGCCTCCCGTTTCATACGGCGCGCGTCTGGCCGAAACCTCGGCGGGGTCGCGACTGCATGTGAAAATTATTCGCGCGGCCCCGTCGATTGCGGTTTTGTCGAAGAACACCGTAGTAGGTTTAGTCACTATTACCGGGAGGTCCATTCTTATCATCATTACCATCTCTTTTACCCCGGTGAGCCCGGCATAGCCACTCCGCCCGCCCCTGCGGAGGGGTATGGGTCAATGCATTCCCCCAAGTAAAAAAAAAGTGAAGTTATACATCGGTAGTGTAATGTATATGAACCAAATCATCCATTACATTAGCTCACCAATGTTTTGTATATTAATTCAATTATAACACAGAATGCAAGTAAGTCTATGTTATGTAAATATAATTTTGAGGCTTACATATTCCTAGGACTTAGCTATGTTACACCTAAGCATAGTAGCAAGGGCTAGTAAGTCCAATAACTTGAGCTGTAAAGCCACCAGCTTGACGACGCCCAATTTACCCAAAGAAACAGCCGGGCGGACCGGCCATCCCGCGTTTTCTCGTAAAGTAGAAGATACACGATAGCTCTGCCGAAATTTTGTTAGTACTTGGAAACTCGTAAATAAATTTTTGTAGGCAGTCGTACTTAGATCCTGCTATGATGAGTTTAACCATTTAACGACCAATTCGTTGGCATAGCGGTAGTGTATGCGATTTCTGTGCATGAGGTGAGGTGTGAGGCTTCGATTTCCAGATTTTCCGGGTCGGGCAAAGTGCTATTAAGTTTTGTATTAGGAAATTCTCAGTAGCTGCACAAGCCTGTGCCTAGTAAACGACAATAGGCTCGTCTCCTATTACGTAAAACTTAAAATTATAGTTTGTGAAATATGGGCATACCTAATACACATCTGCCTGCCCTCTCCGGCGGCACTTAGATATCATGAAAATATGAGTCGTAATAGCATCATTCATTCATTCAATTAATACTTAATTACTACAAGTACGAGTGCTTCATGTCTCGCGGGGGACTTTATAAATATTCAAACAATAGATACAAACACCATCATCATCATCATCATCATCAGGCTATGATAGTCCACTGCAGACCCAGAACAATCGTTAGTAAATACATTTATTTGGTCCGTGTGATCGTCGTAGTACTATTACGACGATCACACGGCAACCACTTAAACCACTATGTACATCATGAAATATATTATGTAAAAATAATACATAGCTGATTATTTACGTATTGACGTCACTGCTATGATTAACGTAAACGTGCATTGGTACTCTTACAAACAGTTACATCCATTGAGTGTTATATTATGTGTGGTGGTGTACAACACTAAATACTAGCATCAATTTATATAGGGTAGTATTTAACTGCACAGCAAAATATGCTTACCAAAAATACTAATTGCACACCAAAATATATTTAAAGAGATCAAACTAAGTTGTCGGAGCCCTGCTTTGCGGGGCTCCTATTTTTGGGGTGGGTTTAAGAAGAAACCTAACATAAGCTAACCCTTCCGAGACGGAATGCAGTGATTTAAGGCGTATAAATGCTCGTTATGATATGTTTTAGTAAGCATATTTTGCTGCGCAATTAATATGTCATTATATTTAATCCCATTTAGATACCGCGTTGTGTGTGTATTTATTGATATGAGCAAAATTGTGGGATTCAACATGTAGCGCTGCTTCTCGTACAGAGTAGGAACAATTGCCAATTGAACATATATTTACTTCTTCTAAGAAAATCCCACGATTTTTTAAATGCGCGCTGTTATTTCTAGTATTTGTTATAATGGAAATATGCATTGCTTTTTATATTTTTATATTTCGAAGTATATCATTATTATATTGAAAACGGTTTAGAGTAAAATCGCCTCATTATTTATGGCTAGAAAACTTGTTTAAGTAAACCATTATTCCTAATAAGTGTTTGCGAGTATTTAAAGTAAATAATGTAGTTTCACAACTCAACTTTCCGTAAATAATTTGCGACAAAATGATAATAGAAGTTACGAAGCAAAATGTCGACAAGAAATGAGCAGATCCGATATTTAACGAACTTTAAAAGTTGCGACAAAATGTCTCCAACAAGTTTCGATATGACAAAAAAGAAAAATGGGCGAAGAGACGGATATGGAAAACGGAAGAGAAAATTCAAGGATTCCCCTCACGATAGAATTTTTAAATAAGCTTCGGTCTATATCGACAATGTTAACAAAATGCTGCTTACATAATTAACAAACAAGCTGAAGTGTGTGTTGTTCTTTAGTCTTATACTTTATTTTAGTTATTTTCCTTATGATGATAATAATTAGGTATCTAATAAATTACCTAAATTGATGATAATTATTATTTAAAACACACACAAATGTTTAAAGTAAGAAAGGAGAAAGTTTAAATATTCGAGTGATGTTGACGTAATGACATTTTACGTTTTTAGTGATGTAATTCCAATACGAGTCAGCACAACAGCGTACATTTATTATTAATACGGATGTGGTAATAAGGATAAATATAAATATTTCGAACCAAATAATTATAAATATTGCGAAACATTCACATCATTAAAAATCGAATTTATCGAAATTTTCATCGATAATCGCACTATCACTAATCACTAGACCTACAACGAGACGCACTTTCGGCAATAATATTAATTTAGGGTACACCACTCTGATGTCCAGACTAGCATTAAAGCTAAGCCTTAAATGGATCTCTCAATTCCCACAGCCCCTTTCAGTCCTCACAAACGGGTGCTAAGACATAGCTGAATCTCGCCTTGTGTATTCAGGCACTAAGCTTGCAGGACACTTGGGTTGGGCCGTTGCTAACACGACGAGATGAGATCTTTATTTAATCCGACTTATCTTATTTTTGGGACTTAGACTTAGGTAAATACGTATGGCAAATATTATATTTTCATATTTGTTACGCATGAGGGTAAGTTAAATACCTAAAGTATTAGGTATTAAATGTTTTGAAAATTACTAACGTTCACATTCTTTTACATTGGTATTGGTGTTCGTGCAGTATATTGTGTATCTTTTGTTATCCATGTCTATATTATCACCTGACTTAAGACATAGCTTATTAACTTTCTTAGGTTCCTTAATTGTCAATCACATTGATAATTCAATCTAAGCTGTGAAATTTCTTACTCTATATAGCATATCCGTACGACAACAAGCGACGACGCGTCTTTTGTGTGTTTCTGGCGTAGTGCCACTATGAAGGCTAGATGAATGTACAGCCTTTATATAATGTAATCCATGTGATAAAGAAGGGATTGGTATCCATTTTATCGAACATAAATCTCAAAATAAATATTACCAAAAAGACAAAACCAGTGTCCAAGGCTTATTGTTGTGCATGATTTTATTCCTTAAAGGTATAATAACCAATATTTTAAATGGAGGTTTGTTTGTTTGTTTAACTACTCAATCATCATGGAATTCTGTATACACGAGAACCTATATAGGTTATCTACCCTATGTCCTTTTCTTTTTATGTTGTTTTTTGTCATATAGAAACTTTTCTTGTCATATAGATACGGAAATAATGTCCTTTCCCTACACCTTCAAGAAAAAATACTGTTTTCGTGCGAAACCGCGGGCAAAAGCTAGTTAGTTAGTAGTTCGTACCACTCACTAATTCAATTTAAATGAAATTACTTCTTTAGCTTAATATTGTGTTAATTTGCGTAAATCTCTTAGATTTAAATTAAACAAGTATATGATTTCACCATGGTTTATTTTAAAACACAAACTAATAAATCTATTTATATTTCTATTAGGCTACTGAAAAGCTTATGTTGCTTTTCAGCAGTTAAACCAAGTCGATGGTCGTTTAATGGTGTTCAAATGTAGTTATTTTAAAGTACCGAACTTAATTTAATTAAGGTGTTTCTATTCATTGGCGAAAATGTACTTTATATTGCAAAACAATCATTTTAGTACTGCATGAGTTTTGCTTACTAGTATTCTGTAAAATTAACATTCTGAACACACGATTATTAAATTAACATTAATACTTATAATTTGCTATATTACTGCGTCTACGAATAAAAACAAGTTGCACAGATTGTAACTGAAAAATCAGACGGCATTATTCTCTTCAAAACATATCACAGAATCATGTTTCAATATTTCTTACCAATCCACAGTTTTCGCAGCGGATCGAGGCCACCTGATCCACTTGGATCCACCATTGTGCTCTCACTCCGCATCTCAAATCCCTCTGAGTGACGTTAGAAAGCACATCACGATGAATACTCTATACCTACCATCAGTTGCCATAGTAATCTATAGAGAGCGTAGTAAGGAGTTTAGTGTGAGACGTCCGCATTCAAAGTGTTTTCTTGGAAGGCTTCACTCGATTGGTTAATGCAAGTAGCATTAGCCAATCGAGTAAAGCCTGCCCCAATAATTATAATTGAATTACAGTAAACAGGGCTGTTATAAAACTCTTTAATTAAAGGATTATAATTACTTGTGTGTATTAAATACTTTCCTTATAAATAGTTTCATCTGTTTATAATTCAGACGCCTCTCTAAAGCATTGCATATCAGAATTTATGCATAGTAGTAGAAATTTATCACATGTAGCAGTTGAAGATACATGTATAAATAAATAACATGATCCACGTGTCTATATATTTTCCTGGCAACTCATATGTGTACAGCCAATTATGCTTGTAAATTTTTTATTTGTATCATTAGGTCTTGATTTTGTACGAGAAAATGAAGTAAGTTTATTATTATAGTCTACGTATTTCTTTTATATTACATTTTCTCTTCATATTTACATTCAAAATTATTAAAATATGACATACATAATCCAGTATATAGACAGTGTTAATGTGTATAATCCATAACACCCGCATCACGCTTTCTATATTTAGGTCCTACGTGATAAAGGTCGAGCCAATCGTCTTGGCGGCAAATTCCGTCCGTGCTGCTACTGAGAATTTCCTAGCAAAAAACACAATGACATTTTGCCCGACTAGATTGAACCCATAACCTCTTGGTATATAGCTGGAGACCTGGATTCACACATAGGCTACTTTTTATCCCGATATTCCCACGGGAACGGGACTTACGCGGGTGAAACCGCGGGGAAAAACTAGTATAATATATAGATCCATTGTCATGAACACCTTGAAAATTATAAAACAAAAATAAGCCAAATATCCTGAGAACTAGTCAATGCATCAGGTTGTCAAATTAAGTCTTTACGACTTCGAGCAAAATTCTGCTACTAGTTACCACGAAACGGAGGAATATCACAATTTCTGTACAATATCTACGCCATTTGAATACCTGTATCGCAGTGAGCGTCAAGATCCTTTGATCTATTGTACCTACAACTGCGCTGCAGATGCTCGCAAAGAAAAGGATATCACTCGCTATTCACTATAGAAATATTTCTTGGTAATGTAGTAAAAATGTGCACTTGTATACTTTGAGGTGAAATCGTTTTAATGTGTTGTTTATGTAATAGCATCTTGCTTGTTTATTATTAGGCGATTAGCAGACGACAGATATTTTTGTCTGGTGGAGGCAAATTACCTCTTCTTACCGTTGCTGTTTATCGCTGACCGCAGGAATGGTAGATACGGTCTCTACGCAGGCGGCAGATATATGTATATACTAATAAACTAAAAGTAACTACTGGTCCCGAGGGATAGAAATTTCTTGATAAATTCTACATTACCGCTAACAAATCCGCGGGCAAAATCTTGTAGAAAATAATCACCGCAATCAGCTGAGATCGGAAATTCGCGAACTGGAATCAACCGTCAACGCCGACGTCTGCTTTAGCGTGTATAAGCCAGTTTTTTATACCACGACGGGTAGCTACGGTTTGTCCTGTTGACCGGCGTCTGTAGAATTTGGTCGGACCCCAACGGACATCTTGTCTGGTGGAATATAATATTAGTTTTATTCGCTTATACATATATGATTAAGGCGTTACAACACACCGCCACCTTAGTGGACATGCGAACATTTTTTATTTATAAAATTTTCTTTATATTTTTTTCTAAGTTTGATTTACATTATGTTCTACCACGTCGGAGAAATTGTTCAATATGCAACTATTTGTCGTCTGCCCAACGCCTTAGGTAGATATAAACTTACTTTTAATTTTTATTTCGTTAATTTTCTAATGGTAGTACAGAACTAAAACGTTTTTGGATTACATACATACATAGATTCACGCCTGTTTCCCAGAGGGGTAGGCAGAGACTACGGATTTTCATTTGCTACGATCCTGACACACTTCTCTGGCTTCATTCACTTTCATCACATTCCTCATACACGCCCGTCGGTTCAAGGAGCTCTTAACCTGGCCTTTGTCGAGAACGCCTCCGATCTGATCGAGAAACGTTCGCCTAGGTCTTCCTCTTGCGACTGTTCCATTCACACTAGCCTTATAAACTTTCTTAGTCAGTCTTTCCTCGTCCATTCTTTCTACATGTCGTTTTTGGATTACAACGTATTATTACGATTTTAGTGAAATCTGATTACATTTTCACGTTAAATTTAGCCGTATAGCGTAACGTAAAAGGTAGTAGATCCTCGCTGGTTTCAGCATGAATGGGCCGGATCGACCGGGGTAGTACTACCCTCTCACAGAATACCGGCGTGAAGTAACGGTACTCGTACTGTTGCGTTTCGTATCGGTGAGTGAGAGAGCCGGACGCCTAGTTACCCCGATCCTTTTCCTATCCTTTCCTTTGTCCTTTCCCTCCTTCATTCCTTTTTAAAGGGCTGGCAACGCACTTGTAACTCCTTTGGGGTTGCGGGTGTCCATGGGCGGCGGTAATCGCTTACCATCAGGCGATCCGTCTGCTCGTTTGCCACCCCATGCCATAAAAAAAAAAAAAAAAAAACGTAGTAACAGTATTGTATAAACTTGACTTAACTTTATTTAATTATCACACAATCTTTTCTTTTTCTAAAACGACAACTCTCTTGGGATAATTCCTTTATAGCGGAGGACTGAACGAACATTTATACAAGGAACATTAACAACACCCAGACTCGGAACTAGTATTTAGGGCACACACAATTTTTTGATCCGTTTGGGAATCGAACCCAGATCCCTTATACTATCTATATTCAACGCAGTAGTAGTGGAAAGATGACCACTTAAACCACTACGCCACCCGTGCAGTTACCTACTATCACCTTTTTATATTAGTTGAGTTTTGTGTGACACAAATAACCTTGTGTCATTTAATAAAAAAGTAAAATAAAGTATAGATATCTTATTAAAGTAATGTATTAAATTACAGTTCTTTAATCAAAGCACGCAATACTATTTTATTTTCATTTGATTTCGATACGAGACTTCATTATTTTTACTTTTATCAACTGAATACTAATGATGTTTTATTTTAAAGTAATTTTGTCATTCACGCACCAAATATAATCAATTATAAATAATGAATAAGAGCCTGAATTTAAATGAGATTTAAAAATATATCACCTAATACGTATATCTGACTTCGTCTGACATTCAGAAATACAAATAACTACATATTCTGATTTGTATTTTTTGCCTGTCAAATTGATTTCTCTCCGTTGACTTTGACTGGATTGTAAAGACGTATTAGAACCACATTTCGTTTGATTTTAGTCCGTTAGTCTCATTGATCCTGGCATATGTTAGGGATTATATAGGGTTTTTCCATTAGGAATTTAAAGTAGCATCGCACGATTTAAAATGTGACCGAGTAAAACTTATAATAGGTGGGACCATAGCTGATAAATGACTGTTTAGTCATTCATTAGCGACCACTGTGCCGAGTGTTGTTTGTCTGATTCCCGTATGAGACAGTTGTTTTGAGTCTGGATGTTCTTTGTGTCCACTGTTTCAATATTTGGAAAGAGCCCCGCGACACATAATAGTCAATAGCCGTCTTAAAAAAATGAAGGATGTGTATGGTATTATATACACCTCAACCTATGTTAGTATGTATTTAGTAATATGGTCCAAGCTCATTGTTATCTAAAAGGGGGTATCTCTTTCAGAGTCCAAGCAGCTGGCATTAATGAAATAAAGATAAATTAAATGAACACGATGAAAGATATGCCAGTCTCAAATGCCAACGAATTATAAATACATCTAACTTAAGAGCTTATCTTAATATTTTCCTCTGTTACACCTTGCTTTGCCTAAAACGACTTAGCGCTAATTTATTTACAAGCCAGGTACCGAAGACCACTATGCTCGAAATTCTCCAATATAACAAAATATTAATTATAAACCACCTAAGTTTATCTGCCAAATGCAAGACATCGAACAATGGCGTAGTGGTTAGTGTAACCGATTGCCACGCCTGTGGTCGCGGGTTCGATTCCCGCACAAGTCCAAAATTTGTGTGCATGAACATGGATGTTTGTCTTGGTCTGGGTGTAAAAGTATATATGTATGTTTATCCATTGTCTAGTACCCATAGTACAAGTTCTTTTTAATTTGGGCTAGATGGTGTTGTGCGTATGTAATAGAATATTATATTATTATAATATCGTATAAGATCTCTGATTGCTTATAAATCACCAAATTACTACACCAAAGACATGAAGGAAACCGCAGTGCATATTTATATAATAGAAGCTTCATTGACAATAAAGTAAATATTCATGAGCAAATAACAGGAAAATATATTGGGCGGTGTCAGCTAATATACAAAAGGTAGGCTTATGTATGTGTTCAGCCATCCCACGAACACCCACTGCTGGCCGTGGGATGTATCCATACTTACACCATTGATAACCTTTGGCGGTGCTATTTACATATTATAAAAATAAACTGAAAAAACGATATAGCATTAATTGTGTAAAATGTTTAAAGCAATATTCAATTTTGCAACAAAAATTTTGCTGTAGTCTCAGCAAAATTTTCAGAAATCTCTAAATGTTTTGAATAATTATCCCACAGTAATGTAAACATTATATAAATACCTACGCAAGTTATAATATACGCAAATGAATTATGTCTAAAGTTTCAGACGTCTATGTGTTGTCATAATAGCATTCGAAAATCTAAAATAAATTATTTAACAATACAAGTGCATTCATTACGTTCCGTTTTTAAATTTTAACAGGCCTTCTTTGGTACAACTACCCAAATCGAAGACAAACTTACGCCTTCTTAAATCCACTTTCTCCTACCCTTTCAGGACTATATTCCCCAAAGTAGGCTAAGGCACTTACGTTTCGCGACACATGTTTCTAGACCCCACGTAATAAAGGTCTGTTTATTTTTACCATGGACATTTTCAGCGTGCGGGCTATTAAAAATGTTCAAATGCTTATGTATGGTAGTTAAAACTCAACATGGCAGAATAGACATGCATGCATAAAAAAATGCATTCTTTAAAAGAGTGCATGAGCAATAGTGTCATAAGAAAGCGCTGTGGTGTTAAGGAAGATGTCGTGACAAGATTTAAATGGAGACGACAAAAGAAATTAAATAAGAGAAATTTGAATGGGTCAGCCGAAAGGGTAAGAGATGGAGGAATGTTCTGGAGAAAGGCCGGGTTAAGAGAACCCTAAACTGACGAAAGTTTATGAAAAATATAATGGAATCGTCTGAAGCAGAAGTGATACGCCTGGATCTTAACAAGTTGACACCCGTTGTTACAGCTGGCACCTCCGAGAAACAGGCATGAGTCTATGTACGCATGTATAAAGAATCCATTGGTTAAACTGACTGCGCAGAAAGCTACCTCTTGTTACTTATATTTTTAGATGATTGCGTGGTAAAATGTTTATTCTGTTTTCTGGTACCTCTGAGAAACAGGCATGAGTCTATGTACGCATGTATATAGAATCCATTGGCTAAACTGACTGCGCAGAAAGCTACCTCTTGTTACTTATATTTTTAGATGATTGCGTGGTAAAATGTTTATTCTGTTTTCTGGTACCTCTGAGAAACAGGCATGAGTCTATGTATGCATGTATAAAGAATCCATTGGCTAAACTGACTGCGCAGAAAGCTACCTCTTGTTACTTATATTTTTAGATGATTGCGTGGTAAAATGTTTATTCTGTTTTCTGGCACCTCCGAGAAACAGGCATGAGTCTATGTATGCATGTATAAAGAATCCATTGGCTAAACTGACTGCGCAGAAAGCTACCTCTTGTTACTTATATTTTTAGATGATTGCGTGGTAAAATGTTTATTCTGTTTTCTGGCACCTCCGAGAAACAGGCATGAGTCTATGTATGCATGTATAAAGAATCCATTGGCTAAACTGACTGCGCAGAAAGCTACCTCTTGTTACTTATATTTTTAGATGATTGCGTGGTAAAATGTTTATTCTGTTTTCTGGCACCTCCGAGAAACAGGCATGAGTCTATGTATGCATGTATAAAGAATCCATTGGCTAAACTGACTGCGCAGAAAGCTACCTCTTGTTACTTATATTTTTAGATGATTGCGTGGTAAAATGTTTATTCTGTTTTCTGGCACCTCCGAGAAACAGGCATGAGTCTATGTATGCATGTATAAAGAATCCATTGGCTAAACTGACTGCGCAGAAAGCTACCTCTTGTTACTTATATTTTTAGATGATTGCGTGGTAAAATGTTTATTCTGTTTTCTGGCACCTCCGAGAAACAGGCATGAGTCTATGTATGCATGTATAAAGAATCCATTGGCTAAACTGACTGCGCAGAAAGCTACCTCTTGTTACTTATATTTTTAGATGATTGCGTGGTAAAATGTTTATTCTGTTTTCTGGCACCTCCGAGAAACAGGCATGAGTCTATGTATGCATGTATAAAGAATCCATTGGCTAAACTGACTGCGCAGAAAGCTACCTCTTGTTACTTATATTTTTAGATGATTGCGTGGTAAAATGTTTATTCTGTTTTCTGGCACCTCCGAGAAACAGGCATGAGTCTATGTATGCATGTATAAAGAATCCATTGGCTAAACTGACTGCGCAGAAAGCTACCTCTTGTTACTTATATTTTTAGATGATTGCGTGGTAAAATGTTTATTCTGTTTTTATTTATCTGTAGAAGAGTTTGTGTATGCCCGCGACTTCGCGATGAGAAGGCGGCAGTCACACGTGTAGCCTGTAGGTGCCAAGTGCTACTAACTTGTTCAGCCTTAATAAAACTTGTCTTGTAAACACTTATCGAGAGATTTGACTTTTGTTCAGGTTTTGGTAAAATCATAAAAATATAATCACATTCAGTTTATTATTGTTTGTTATGTTTAAGAAATTATTTTATTCATTACATAAATTAATAAAGTCTCATACCTAGATATTTCCGGAGGTATTACAACCATATTTGCAGAGATTTACCTTAATTCATCCTCTAATAATAAATAAAACACTGATAGCGTAGTGGCAGACCAATGGACTACCATGCAGAAGTTTCGAGTTTAATACCAAGGTACGTAGTTCTACATTTTCGAGGTACCCACATAGCATAATATTTAATAATTAATTATCAATTTCTTTAACGGTGAAGGGTAAGATCATAAAGGGACCTATAGCACGAGAGTGCTCTATAATGTTCTCAAAAATGTGTGAACTTAACTAACTCGCACTGGGCCTAACTAAACGTTTTACAAAAAGAAGAGCCATTACCCAGTAGTGGGATAGCTGTTTATAAACAGGGCTGATATTATTGTTATAATAAGTAATAAATAGTTTGGGTGTTCATAAATAAATTAATGATTTTTTTAATAAGTTTGACCAGACTGCCACTGAAAGCATATCTCCAATCGCATAGTCACAAGCCACGCGCGACGTACTATTTGACTATCTGTTTGGTTTAATTTAGTTCGGAATGGATATCGACCCATCGACTGCCTCAGTGGTGCAGCGGTATTGAATGCAGTCTATTCTATTCCATTCTACTACATACACACAACACCATCTAGCCCAAACTAAGCAGAGCTTGTAATATGGGTACTAGACAATGGATAAACATACATATATACCTTTTTTTTTGTAAATACATACATATTATACATAGAAACACCCAGACCAAGACAAACATCCATGTTCATGCACACAAATGTTTGACTTGTGCGGGAATCGAACCCGCGACCTCAGGCGTGGCAGTCGGTTACACTAACCACTACGCCATCGAGGCCGTCAAATTCACTTCACTTTGCTTTGTTTCATGGTTTTGGTTCAATTTCTGAATTGGACAAATTGTTATTACATTTTTCTATCAAGGAATTCTTAGCATGGAAATATGACTGATAGATAGTAATAAGCCGCCACCCATTACATGGGATATAAACGCATAGCCGGCGAAATGTGGGTGTATACATTTCTGTTTACCTTTTCTGGCATATAGGCGTGAAACTACGTACATATGCATGCGCAGAAAGTAGAAATAAGACAGAACAGTCAATTGTGAACATTAACTTACCATTTGCGAAGTAAGACCTTAACATTGCTTAAGGAAGGTAATAGTCCGGTCAATCTAGACCAAAAAATGAGATTGAAGGTACATAAAATCCCAACAAGCCGAAAATCAGTAAAATTGTTTAAAACATAATTATAAATAATATTTAAAAGTTCCCCATCATTCCCGTGTATGGAAAAATGTTATTCAAGGTCAAAGGTAAAAAAAAAGAGTATTTCGCGATTTTTAGCAAAACAGTAAGTTTTATCATAAAAGTACCTTAAAAAAATTGTAGATCATAAAATTATCTATAAAAAATGTATCAATACTTTTTTTCCTACGATCCACCGTTTCTGAGATATAACGATTCCAAAAGTTATAAAAGTTGTTATCGTCATATGCATGAGTACGCCACGTATATACATCTCTAGAGTTGTTATATCTTATAATATATATATATTATATATATATGTATATATTATATATATATATATATTATATATTATTAGCGTCACTCTGTAGTGAAAACACGTGTTTATCCTAACCTATATTGTGCTGTTATGAGTTTTATAACAAAAATGTCAGAATATTGTTTTATTTGTGCTAAACTTTTAACTGAAAGTGAAGTTGTTACTGTTGAACGTGATATGAAGACATTAATTAATGCAAGTATCGAAAGAGCTGATGAATTTTCGGAATATCTCAAAAATCAGAAATCTGTGACAATACATGAAAATTGTCGTAAAAATTATACTCGAAAGCCTTCTATTGCTGCAGCTAATAAAAGACAACGTGAAGAACAAGAAGCCAGTACATCCACAGCAAGTCCTCCTCGTACTAGATCACGTATCAGTGAATCAGCTTTTTGTTTTAAAGAACTATGCTTATTTTGTGGCCAGAAATTGAATGAAGAGTATGAAAGAAGAAAATCCTCAGATTTTCGCCGTCGAATTAGCCAATTAAGTACACTTTAATTTAAAGATTCAATTCTGGAAACAGCTCGAACTCGTGACGATGCTATAGCAAAAGCTGTTCTTGCTCGAGTCGAATTTGAATATGATTTAGTTGCTGCTGAAGCTAAGTATCATCGAGATTTCTATGCTATTTTTTTAAAACCTTCCCCTGGAGCTAAACTGGGTCGTCCTAAAGACGAAGCTACGAATCTGGCAATAGAGGAAATATTTACTTACATTGAAAATAGCGATGACTGTCAGTTCACTTTGAACGAATTACAAAATGTTTGCAAAACTACGACTTTAGATTACAGAACGATTAAGCTACGACTAAAAGTAAAGTATGGTGATAAACTTATTATCACTGAGAAATCGGGAGCATCAACATTCATATGCTTAGTGGATAATCATCATGATATATTGAATCAGGCCTGGTACGGAAAAAAAAAGAATAAAACAGAAGAACGATTGAGATTCCTAGACGCAGCTGCAGCTATTATTCGCGAAGATATTCAAACCGCAGTATTTGATAATTCTAACTACCCTCCACCAAGTCGCATGTTTGAAGATTTAAATAATGAAATCCCAGAATCGTTGACATATCTTGTGGAACGAGTGATTTAAAAAAATAAACGATCAAATTTAGATCGACCTGTGCATATTATGACGATAACAACTTTTATAACTTTTTGAATCGTTATATCTCAGAAACGGTGGATCGTACGAAAAAAAGTATTGATAAATTTTTTATAGATAATTTTATGATCTACAATTTTTGTCTAAGGTCTTTTTATGATAAAACTTACCGTTTTGCTGAAAATTGCGAAAAACTCATTTTTTTGACCTTTGACCTTGAATAAAAAAATTTCCATACACGGGAATGATGGGGAACTTTTAAATATTATTTATAATTATGTTTTGAACAATTTTACTGATTTTCAGCTTGTTGGGATTTTATGCACCTTCGAATGTCTAAATTGACCGGACTATAAGTGTCATAAACCTTTACTAAATCTTTTAAAAATATACTACTCTGATGCTATTTATTAGTTTTGAAATAAGTATCATAAAATCGCTCAATCAACTGCGCTTTTTAAAAAGTAATTACGTATCTACTTAAAAAAGCTATTTGTTTCTAAAACCTACAAATACAAAGCTAAAAATCTCACAAACAAGCTCTCAACCCCATAATTCCTTCTTTAACTGGCGATCGTTTCGGACAGCGCGCCGTACATTGCGGGCTCACATCGTTAGATTTATCGACGCGTCAATACATCGCCCGCATGATCGATGAGTGCAGCATCATCCTCGTATTCACTAAACGTATTGTGCTAGCAAGATGGATCGACGATAGTCTAAAGAGTTTAAAGTCTTTAAATTCTTTGTAGTTGTAGTTGCTTTGTTTTCCGTGAGCCAGTGTTAGAAATTGGTTAGAAAATACGGATTTAAAATAAACGAGCCATGATTAGATTGATAAGTATTTGCTTTGGAAGAATTAATATTGTTAAATACACATGCAATACAATAGGATTCTTTGAATGGAAAGTTAAATGAATATTTAGAATGTTAATAGGAACAGCTCAATTAGAGCAGTAGGTACTTCACCCTAAGAAAGACCGAATACAGATATTAAACAATTTATTTATATAAGTTAAATATCTTGACTGCACTGAAGGCGTATTCGTTTTATTTTTTAAATGGTCGCCTTGCCACTGCGCTGCCCCGAGTATTGCGGGTTTGGTCCCAACGGGGCAAACATATTTTGTGTAATCCACAAATAGTTGTATCGAGTCTTTTCGTTCGTCTTTCGAAAGTTTGTAAAGGCTACACGAAATTGATTCCCAGTACGAACAAATCTTATAAAATAATAAAATAAAAAAAAGAATAAGGACTGTCGTCATTCATTATTATTTATTGCAATTATTTCCAACATTTACCTGACGAGGGAAATATCAGAATTTTAATATGATTATGTGTTAAAATGCCTAATCTTTGTCTACCCCTCCGATAAGTACCTAGGCGTAATTCGAAAAGTATGTACCTATATATATCACTCACATTAACAAGAGAACAAAGCAGAACAACAATTTTTAAACCCCATTACCGCTACGCGGTAGTACGCTAATGTCATCATTTACACAAATTAACGTGGCGGTGCTGTTGCGGCACAAATATCCCATCAAATCAAATGAAATAACGTCACCCGAAACGTGGTAATTATTACACCAATTCTCGTTTTACACTTCATAATATATGCAATTACGTTAATTGGTGTGTGTCGACGACGCACCGAACTAGCTTTACCGGGACTATGCAGGATGTTAGTGCTCACATACACGAGCAAATTATTAACCGGTTTGAAGAAGTTGACTTTGACACTTTACCAGATTTGTCGACCATGTCGAATGTGTCAAGAGATTACAGTGTGCGGATATTGCGACAAAAAATATTTTGTCGCAATATCCGCATTTTTCGCCGGGTTAGAAACGAGCGACTAATTTCTCTGGTATTGCAAGTATCAGTAGACTACGGCGTCATCTGTGGCTATAATATGTGAAGGACGCATGGAGCTCTTCCCGCGTTTATAATTACTGCGATACTCCTGTCGGTCGTAGCGTGATGTTAAATAGCCTATAACCTTCCTCGATAAATAGGCTATCCTACACTAAAAGAATTTTCAAGAATTTTACGATTTCGATGACGTAGTTGTTAGTGTAACCGACTGCCACGCGTGAGGTCGCGGGTTCGATTCCCACACAAGTCAAACATTGTGTGCATGAACATGGATGTTTGTCTTAGTCTGGTTGTTTCTATGTATAATAATTATGTATTTGTTTACAAAAAAAAGTATATATTATGTATGTTTATCCATTGTCTAGTACCTACCCATAGTACAAGCTCTACTTAGTTTGGGCTAAATGGTGTTGTGTGTATGTGATAGAATATTATTATTTTTATATTTTAATTCGAACCAATAGCTCCTGAGATTAGCGCGTTCAACCAAACACTCTTTATCTTTATAATATTAGTATAGATTATTGTTTTTCTAATAGATTTAGTTAATAACCTGCTAAACCGGATAATATGTGTTCATGTACGCAGGCTCTATGCAGAGACGTAGAGTTGGTAAAGCTAGTTGGTAGCGCAGGTGTATTAAATGTTAATTTTCGTAGGTGGAGTGCGCTTCAAACGGAGTCATTCGGTCGGTGACGTCACGCGCGCCGTCCTTACACCTCATATGCGGCGTATACGGCTTATTAAATCCGCACACCGACAATTTTATGATAGCTATACTTACAATTATTATTAATAGAGTGGCGATTAAGATAGACTTTACGCGAGACAACTATGTTTCTTAACTGAGCGCTTTACTGGCATACAATTAAAAAATCAATACAAATAAACAAACACTGAAAATTATAGTAAACCATAAGGTAACTGGTGTGAAGTTGTGACTGCACCAATATATTTTATCTAAAAATAAAACTACTAACTCTAAAAATGTACTGCAGATTAAATCATATTTGACGCCACTAACAAAGCCTGCAACGTAACTAAAATAAATCTATCAAATTGCAAAAAATTACCTTACATATAGTTAACGTTAGTTATTTTGAGCTAATTTTCTTAGCTAAAAAATCTTTAATAATAAGTCAGCCAAGCTTGCTATTTGAGAATAATTCAATTATATTATACTTTGTGTTTGCCATTAATTCTGCAGCTCCTTATAACATAGGGATAACACAGCCGAGTTAGTACCTACTGTAAATAAAAGAGCAATCATATCGGCTGTACTTCCTTTCAGTCGACACGCAAATTTGCTTGGCGACTGAAATAGATATAATGGTGGGACAAACCCGGTCAGAGCCCGCATAAAGTGGGAAATCCCAATTAATATAGGACCCTCTACCGAAGATAGAAGAGGGGGAAGGGAAAGTAGGACATCAATATTGCGAGTGGGGCGGGGCGTGTAGCATTGACGTCACAAGAACGCATACCCGAATTACCAAGATTGGAACTGGATAGGTTACAATCAGGATCAATAAATATAAGATTAATTATTATAGACATAGAGCACGATTAAAACTGAAGGCGTGAAGAACTATTAAGTGAAATATAATAAAAATAGATTTTGCCTGCGGCGTCGCTTGCGTTAATGTCGATTTGCCAATAAATTTCTATCTCGGGAACAGTGCTATTTTCCTGGATGAAAGATACCCTATGTCTTTTTCTGTACTTCTGACAACGTGTATGCAAATTTTCATGATGATTAGTCTTGTATTTAAAGTTTGAAAGTTTAACAAACGAATGAAAAACATTATAATATCATATAAGTTAGGATATTACCTATATTTACTAAAATAACCTAACTGACGGTTTATTTTTAACGTATAAAGTATATTTTTAAAGAAACGCACAAGTAATATTGCCCGTATCACGGAGCTCCCCTGCGACACAGAAAATATTAACACACATTCAAACAACGGAGTCAAGGTCGCCTCGCTACTTGCCACGTGCCGGTACCTTGGGTTGTGGGTTGGACACCCACACGGGACGAAAATTTATTTGATCTCGGAACGACTAATATGAATAACACATTTTTTGTGGCGTAAAGAGATTGAACCCACAGCATTTAGCATACTAACAGTTGCAAACCAACCATTTTAACTCTACGCTATCCATTTAGTAATTTGATATTTATTAATAGTAAAATTTAAAAAAAAAGGCGTATGCTACGGATACCGTGGACTGCCAAACGTACTAATGCATCGATTCTTGCGCATCTTGGAATAAAAATCCGCCTATCCACAATTTGTCAGCAGCGCATTTTGACATACTTCGGCCACATAGTACGGAGAGGAGATGAGAACCTCGAAAAGCTGATCGTAGTTGGGAACACGGAGGGCAAGAGAGCTCGAGGACGATCCCCGACCAGATGGACCGATCAAGTAAAGCATCCATCTTCAACCAAACTCAGCTCGGTGGTCAGAAGTGCCATGAACAGGAACCGATGGAGGCAAATCGTTCGATCCAAGTGTGGATTATCCAACGATGATCACGATCCTCAGACATGAGGAACCGACCATAGAGAGA
The DNA here is from genome assembly GCA_963564715.1 of Catocala sponsa. Lineage (NCBI taxonomy): Eukaryota > Metazoa > Arthropoda > Insecta > Lepidoptera > Erebidae > Catocala > Catocala sponsa. The sequence goes on from OY751331.1 coordinate 9,472,505, forward strand.
GAATAGTAAAATATTATTATAGGTTGTTTAATGTTTCTATCAGTGTGTCACCGTCTGTTAGCAGTCTGGGCACGTAATGAAACGCCTGCAGGCTGCGCCGGGGTTTGACACGCCGCCGTTTACCTACGACTATCAATATTTGTATCGCTTTACTGCATAAAACTGACTAATGTTACGTTAATGTTGGTGAACATTTCTGTGAACGTATTACATTAGCTAACAAAAGGCAAACATAAATAGTCTTAATAGGGTTTTATTTTCTGTAGTACACACCACACACAGTGAGCTACCTATGGTGATTGTCCTGAATTAACGCCGAAAGACAAATAAAATCAATACGTTTTGTGAGTAAAACATCGTTAACAATTTTTATACTGATTAGGTGACAGACACACTATAAATAAATATAAGGAACTACTTCGTATCCGCGTCTCAAACCACCTGGATCCCACAGGAAAGCATACCGGGATAAAAAGCTGTAACAGCGCTGAAGAAATACTCCATGAAGACTATATACATATAATCCGTTCGCCGGTAGTGAATTATCTATACACTCTGAAAGATTTAATTTATCTCAAACACCTGGTATTATTTCCTTATAAATACCTACAATATAGAATAAAGTTGTGGTAGATTCTATTAAGAAACACATCGCAGCAGTAAAAAACTCAAATGAACAAGATTGGTATAGCCAAGTAATTATTTTATTTATTAATTACTAGCTAATATATTAGCTAGCAAGAAAAAATAATCTTTTTCATGATGAAAGGTACTCTATGTCTTTATCTGTACCCACAACAACGTGTATGCGAAATTTGATGTCGAACGAGTAGTTCAGGCGTAAAAACAAAACAAATAAACAAACAAACTTACATTCGCATATTATACAGTTATATACTTAGGATGGTTAGGATACCAAACAAAACATAACATAGTGCAGTCATAATATTAAATATAAAACATTACCAAGTGAGGGTTGTTGCCAAAACGCAAACTTCAAGAAAGCGTCGCTGAGCTCACACCAGTCAACGCGTGATCACGAGCGATGCCACGCGGTCAAAACGTCGCGTCGGTCAGGCAAATTATAGGCATTTATACCTTTAAATGCTTATCAACGCGATTAAGACACGTTGTCTAATATTGTATTTTTATACAAATCGCAAAATTTTAGAAACATTTATCTTTTCCCACTCGTTTATACTTTGCGTGTGTGAAGTGCTTTGCTTGAATTTCACTTAAGAGCGGCGATCGGTTAAACCACTGCTCTCTCCACGTAATCAAACTTCAACAGCTGGCGAAGAATATAAGATAGAACGTGCATACAACACGAGCAAAACCGCAGGCGTGAGCTAGTAGTAAGTAAAACTTTGTTAAACAAAACTTGGTTCTTCTCCACGTTACTGACTGGAAACAGTTTTGATTTATAAGCGTACTTAACTAAATGTATCTCCTACAAGTAGATGCCTTCACGTACTAACTTACTAAGGATCAACTTAGATAAGATATGAGTTTCTCTGCTCCTCACTTGTATTCAGACCACATTATACAATATTATGTGTATGTATTAATTTTAACTAACATCAAAGCTAGAGGAAACTGGTATGCATATTACTTATCCTCGGAATGTCTTTACTAAGTTTCTATTTGGAAAATTAAATATTTTTAGTTTCATAATAATTTAGTAAAAATCTAATGGTGGGTTTCAATGATTATTAATAGAACTTTACAGCGATTAGCAGTAAATTATCACTGAAATTGTCTCGGGCTACTGTTGATATGAGCAAATATAATATGGGCTTAGTAGAGGAAGCTCATTTTGTATTAATACAACTGCTTAATAGTTAAGAACAAATGTCAGTTGTGACGTTGAAGGTGTCTTACGGTACTATTTACATGTAAATTGGCACGAAAAATCTCGAAGAGATTGGTCGAAGTGTCTAATATTACAATTAGACTATGTGAGATTCCTTATAAAATAAATATAAAATACTACAACTACTTGACTGCATCATTAAAGTGGTTGAATCGCCACTATTGTCGCGCCTAGTTTTGCGGGTTCAAACCGCACACGTAATTATACATATAGAAAGAAGAGAAAGGAAGAAAGAATATTTGTTTTGGCACACAAAAGAGGCACACGCAAAAATAAAAAATAATGCATGAAGAAATAAAAAAATAAAAATTATACACAATAAAAAAGCAGAACAATAACAAAACTAGAAAAATAAAACAGATACTAACACTACAATTTCATTTCTGCTCACTGGCAACACCACACCTTCCGCTTAACTAAACAGAAACTGCCTCCATTCAAGACAAGGCTAGTATTGTCAGTGAGCAGCGATACAAACTATAATAATATATTAAATCATTTAAGTTTAACTTAAGTTTAAAAACTAATGTAAAAGTGTGTGCCCCATCAGTGCCAAAATTTGGACATCGCGCAGCGTACGTTGCGATTGTTAAATCGCAACAATGGTATTCTGCGAATTCCAATTTAGTGACGCCGGCGCCTAGTGTCTAAACATATAAAAATAAAATATACTTAAATATGTATCTTATCTTATCTTGTGTGTGGGGGCCAGTCTGTACTGACCGGCGACACTTCGACCCAGTGGGATCTTTTGTGTCAGCCCCAAGATTAATCCCTTAGCTATCTCCTTATGAATGTACTGCATTAGCTGCAGTGTACAATTCAGAGGGAGAAGCCTGAAGTCTTCAGGGTTTGGATATGCCAATCCTGCACCATCTACTGATACACCACTACAGCTGCGTATTTGGTGCTTGCGTTAAACAAACATATTGGCAAACAGTTCTGATGGTTTCATAGCGCTTGCTAAGCCTCTCATCAAACAGCTAATATTATCAGGACATCAAAACACTAAATGGTTAGATCATTACACCTCATCTCGGATAATCTGTCAAAAACTTTTGCCACATTAACTCTTAATTCTAGTTCAGCGCTCCCTCGAAACTACAAAGCACACCCCCAGCAATATGTATATTACTGAAACTTTCATCTGGAACCGGCGACATCTTATCAAATATGTAAATATACCTGTAAATAAGATATAAACATAATTACTAAATAGTGTAAAAATGTGTGGAGTAAGATATGAACATTTGAGTGTATTTTATATGTGATTCACAAATAGTTGTTTCAAGTCTGGGTGTTCATCTTGTCCATTGTTTGCATGTTTGTATTTATTTTAAACAATAATTCATGCAAATTAATAGAACTAGAGATAGGCAATGGTGTTATTTTATAGTCAGTGGCCAATCTCACTGTCTCATAGCAGAAAACTACACGTACTGACAAAAATATTTTTACAAACATTACTAGAGGCATGTTTGTGACGTTGCATGGTATTACCGATATAACCATTAACGTTGATATACTAAATGTAAGATTATTTTTATAACATTTGTAATTGACTGCAAAACTCTGTCACAAAACATAAAATTAACCTTTTTAGTCTTAATAAAGCTCCTGTTCGAATCTAATAAATATCTGTCTAACAAAATATCGACAAAGGTAAAATAACATAGTAAGACATAACTAAATCTCTGCTGCAATAGTATCAACACGCTACAAAAGCCTACTGCTAAATAACTGCGCTGTCTTAATTTAATAGGAGTAGGTAGGTAAATAGTGTCAGCAGAAGAACCGATATAAGTTATTATAATATCTGGCTGCACAAATCTTATTTAATACATTGCCCTTTATAAATGACCGCAAACAATACATTTTCTGTTGCGTTTGCTGCATTCATTGTGTTAAGAGATTCGTCGATGTATGTACAAGTGACCACTCGCTCGCAGTAATTTAATTTTCGAATTTTGAGATATAAGTTCTAGAGCGAGTATCCTATCAAAACTGAATGTAATTAAAATTCTATAAAATAATTCACATTGAAACCTCGTTACCCGATACTCCACAATTGTATTTATAAAGCGAATACAAATAAACTTTTGACTTTTAATTAGTAATTCTCGACTAATTGAAACTTGTCAATGCAATGGTTCAAACTGGTGATTTATAGCAATCCGATGGACTTCACCAGTAATTACTATAAACGAATTGAATAATATGAGCCTACACAAAGCATTTCATTGCACGGTACTGTAAAAGTTACTACCTACTTATATTTAATTCGACGATTAAAATATTTCGGACGTCACAAATACCATAATATTGCAATGAGTTTTCAATTTAATGCAAAATACTGTAAATTTTCGAATTATTAGGAATATTGTGGTACAGTTAGCGATATAAATAGCTGAACATTAAACTGTAAAAGTATTTACTTTGTGAATGTCCAAATGGTATATCAGCATGATAAATGTAGATATAAATATATTGACCGGTTCTAGTTGCATATTTGTAATACTTAAATTATATACTCGTAGTACGATCTAATTGAGTGGTTTTGAGGAGACGACTGCCGCGCTGCGCTGGCGCATACAGCATACTACATAAAACTAATATGCTAGCAGTGTCTCTGCATAACTATCTTTTAATAATTTCTGTTATAAAATACTAGTATTTCATAATATAAATATCGACTTGTCACTATACAAATTCCCTTTTGACCAAATATGTACATATATTTATTTTTATGGTAATTGAATGGGGTACAATGCAATAATGTTTTGTACTCAAGGTTAGGTAAGGGTTTGTCTGAGAATCGTTTTCCCATAATCTGGGACAAGGCAACCGGGACTCTCATAACCAATTAAATGGTGAATGCTCGCACAGAATGAAGTGAAATTCGCACGACATTCAATGAGATGATTTTTTTTTGGTATATAGTTTTGTTTAATAGTGAAGAGAGTTGGTTTTATGTCGTAGAGCTGTTGTGTGAGCTTTAACCGGCTTTGAGCCTTTATTTGTATAAAGGCTCAAGACCGGTTAAGTTTTCTATCAAGATACTCTTGTAGTTTCTTAATAGAAAACTTAATTATCGAGGGAATATAACGACATCTTTAATTTATATCTAATCGAATTGTATGCATTATTTATAAAAGATGTATTCAGAACGTTAGTTGGTTATTTATTTTATAAATATTTGTTTAGATGTTAGGCTTACACATTGTATATGTCAGCATATAATAATCGATGGTGCACCATTCTAAATATTAATTAGATTTCAAGCTTGAGTCAAACTATGCAAGCGGCGACATCAGCGTTAAGTTAGAACATTAAACATGGTCGTCTGACCACGTTTAATGTCGTAATGATAATATAATAATATATCAGTCTAACATCTAGTTAGCCCTAAATAAACCAAATATTTTATTAAAATCGTCATTGAAATAGCGATGCTATCAAAATAGCCCAATAACCTAAACACCGAATTTGCAATGGGCTATTGCAGGTTTGAACCCTACCTATTACAAAGTTCGCTCGACTGCGCAAATGAGGTAGAAGGCAATCAATGGCCTTATTACTACCGTCCCGCCGAGTGTTGTGGGTTTCAATTCCACACGGGGTAATTATTTTTGAGATCTATAATTAATAATAATTTCATGTTTGGGTGTATTTTGTGTCTGCTAATTGTATTTATAAAGTAACCTGTGACACAAGGCTTTATACCTAAAGCGGGAATTGTCTGTAATAGCACCTGATTGACCATTATTCCTGGAACACTACACTGGACTTTACAAATATTTAAGAAAACCTCCATGCTCATTACGATTATTTTTGGATTACACAATTTTTGTCCCGTGTAGGGATCGAAGCTTAACGTTGTATTGTTACAAGAAAACATTTAAACCATTACGCAATTGGTGCATTCAAAACGTCTTGTGTAGGAGCTAATAATAATATTTATTTAATTTATTTTTAACTATTGCACTGGACAATCACTGTGTCACGGCAAACTTTGCAAACATTACACAGACTATTAGCAGTTGTTACAAGATTATGCAAATTTAAGCCACAACATTCAGTTCATTGGTAGTGACGGGGATACCTCATAAACCACTAGGCCGCATTTGCGCTGAAAATTCCAGTAAACTTTAAACAAGATATTTTATTAAATAAAGTTGTATTTAGTTTAAAACTCCGCCCTTTCGTCCCTTCAATGGTCCCTCGCCCTTGGCGTCATGAGTTCTATTCTTGCACGGTATAAATAAATGTTAAGACTTGAAGTTTATGTTTGAATGTTAACAAATGTATCAAATCACACGTCTAAAGGTTCACCCTATGGCATTGGATTTCAATATCTTAAGATACGTTTAAGTTAGTATCAGAAGATAGATAAAATAGGTTTCTTAAGTTAATTAATTCTGAGCATATTCATCGCGACAGAATTGAATCTAGACCGCCAATAATTTAAGAGATCTATTTAACAACAATATGATTCGTAAATTATTACTTTATTGTTGATTTAATTTTGATAGCATCGCATTACGTTTATTGAAATTATACAGTTTATTCTTCATAGCTGTTTCCTTTGTTTACAATATTATTTTTCATATGTTTAAGAATATAAAGATAAAGATCATTTATTTTATGAAACATGAGTTTCTAACATTAAGATATTTTTAGCAATTATATTCACAATAAAATTCCGTAATATCCATGACCATAGGTAACGTTTACGTACCTGTAACTAACTGTCTTGGTCGCACAGCTGTTACTTATGTGACTGCTGTGCGTGCAGTCTTGGGTTCGACTTCTGGTTCGGACAAAGTATTAAGTTTTTCTGTCAAGGAACTCTCAGTAGCAGCACGGAGACGGAAACTGTGAACTGTTAACAAAAATAGGCTCGCCATCTATTACGGTACTTAGCTGGTGAATTGTAGCTATAAAACACCTCTGCCTCCTTCTTTAGGCAGATGGTGAGTATCAAGAATTCAGATACAATTTCTTATGGTTTGAAAGCTGGTTAACGGCATAATTATTATGGTCTATTTCGCAATTTCAAATAAGTTACAAGAAGCCCTTGTCAATTATTCTATGACATTGCGAATAAGCCAGCTTAACTGTGGAAGTATCACCACTTTACACGCAATTGACGTAACAGGTAGCACTGTTACTCCGATTATTTTCGTTTAGTAAGAGTTTCAGGCGATCATACCTGCTTCTACTAACAGAAGCTAAATAAATTAAAATATAATTATTGGAAAGAAATAGGTATTTCTAATCATTCTATTGCATTGAAATTAAACTACTATATACGGATTTTATCGCGTTGTTTATTTGACACCTTATTACAAATTTTTTTGAAAACTGTTATACAACCAGCTTGGGATCCAGTAATTCAAATAGTCAAACCCAAGAAGAACCAAACCACAGCTAGACTTCATGATACTTTGAGCTCATTCTGCGTAAATAGAAACACCCATGATTAAATTATGTTCGGGTACTTTGAAATAACTACACTGGAACATTGAGACAACTACCATCTTAGTCTCCCCGTGACCATGGCTGTTGAAAAGCAACCGAAACGTCGGGGAAAGTGTAAACACAAATATAAATAGTATAATAGTATAGTAATAGTTTTAATAGTTTCAATAATTTAATTAGCTTAAAAATTAGTAAAGTTTAGTAGTAATAGTAGCGTAACAGTTTTCAAAAAATTTTGTAATAAAGTGTCAAATAAACAACGCGATAAAATCCGTATATAGTAGTTTAATTTCAATGAATAACATTCGCGTAAACAGAAGACTAAATCATTCTATTGCATATTAATTTTTTTAGGTCAGTTAAATATACTACTGCTTTATTTTGACATTTATTATAATTCAGAATAATAACATTTGAAATATTAATGACACTAAGACTAAATCGGAATTCTATTTTGATTATCTTTTATTATAATGATTGGCTCGCTTGCAGATTCAAATATAAGCCATTTACGTAAAAGAAGATTTTACACAACCCCAACACTCCTAAGAGGTACGATAAAGATATTATATTATTATCATCAACCTTAATCCAAATCTAGTACAAAAACAACTAAAAATACAAAGAGGCCCCTGAAAACGTTGCTGTCTATATAATTTTCACTTATTAACCCCCTAACATATTCAGCGATCAATTCGAGACGAGAGGAACGTTCCAGAAACACAGACAGCCTTAGCAACTTAGTGCTTAACAAGATTCATTAGTGAAACGAGGCTTTGGCGACAATGTTAAATAATTAAGCGCAGCCGGCTTCATATGATAACTTTTTGATAAGATGTCGCCGGTTCCAGATGAAAGTTTCAGTAATATACATATTGCTGGGGGTGTGCTTTGTAGTTTCGAGGGAGCGCTGAACTAGAATTAAGAGTTAATGTGGCAAAAGTTTTTGACAGATTATCCGAGATGAGGTGTAATGATCTAACCATTTAGTGTTTTGATGTCCTGATAATATTAGCTGTTTGATGAGAGGCTTAGCAAGCGCTATGAAACCATCAGAACTGTTTGCCAATATGTTTGTTTAACGCAAGCACCAAATACGCAGCTGTAGTGGTGTATCAGTAGATGGTGCAGGATTGGCATATCCAAACCCTGAAGACGTCAGGCTTCTCCCTCTGAATTGTACACTGCAGCTAATGCAGTACATTCATAAGGAGATAGCTAAGGGATGAATCTTGGGGCTGACACAAAAGATCCCACTGGGTCGAAGTGTCGCCGGTCAGTACAGACTGGCCCCCACACACAAGATAAGATAAGATAAGATGGTGCAGCAATAATTGATAATTATTATCTTTGCAGTTGGATCCACTACGCGAAGTTCAAATACTCTTGTGTAATAGCTGGTGGTTTTAACCCGGGTTAAAGCTACTGACTACTCAAAGGCTAAATCGGTTCAGCGGCTTAGTAGTTTAGCTACGAAAAGATTAGCACGTAGGTGGATAAACTATTATATTTAAACAATACGTATAGGTATTTGTATTTTCTTAATAGCAGCGATAGTCTAGTGGGAAAACGTTCGACTGCCACGCAGAGGTCTCGAGTTCGAACCCAACGCGCGCATCTCTGACTTTTCGAAGTTAAATACGTATTAAATAGTTGATTATCGCTTGCTTTAACGGTGAAGGAAAACATCGTGAGGAAACCTGCATGTCTGAGAGTTCTAAATAATGTTCTCGAAGATATGTGAAGTCTGCCAACCCGCACTAGGCCAGCGTGGAGGACTATGGCCTAACCCTTCCCACAGTGAGAAGAGGCCCGTGCCCAGCAGTGGGACAGTTTAATACAGGGCTGATATTATTATTATTATTTAACTACAACGTATAGCAGCCTTTAATATCCACATGTATGTATTAATCATATTTCTTCTTTTATTCTCTTCTCTTTATGTGGTCTATAAATAAATGATTATGATAATCATTTATTTATGGACCACAGATCTTGCGGTTTTGTTATGTACAAATTATAATGTATTTTAAAAGTAGCTGTAAACAACACTTACTGTCCAACACCTTACTCAATTAATATTATTACTAAAAGTCACGACTAATAATACATTAAAATTCAGCGCTAATAAGTTTTCAAGTTTCTTATGTCCTATATTCAACACTCTTATCAAAACAGAACATAGAAATAAAATTATAATACACTTCTACTTAAGCCATTGGGAATATAACAGCACCATGTAATGTTTTTAAGAGAACATCAAACATTGCAAAAGAACGTTATACTAACTTTTATCGACATTCCACATGAGAGTTTTTTATTTGTCTCTTATGCGAACCGTAAACATCAGCTAGTGATAAATAAATAAAACCAAACAAACACATCAATTTAAAGATGTAAAGTAAACACAGCTTAAACTTATTGTAAAATAAGGATCAGCCGAGTTGCAAAACCTAGTCACGTTTAGACTAGGGTCAAATTTGAATAGTGTTTGTAACACACTGCATGCAGCAAAGATTTATGTGATATAGCATGCGATAAAATAACTAACCTTTATATTAGAATATACTAGATTTAAATGTAGGTTATATCAATATTCTATCCCTCTAGAACAGTACTTTTTCTGCTTGAAATACCTTTCATCCTATGATTTTTGCTGTTCCCTTGACAGTGTCGCATTCGCATTTATAAGATTATTAAGCAAGTTAGGCTCAGAACCTGAATAATATTCAATTTAGATCACAAATTGAGATTTTGATCTCTAAGAAAGCATAAGCAAATACCTCATAATTTCTTTCGCCATTATAATTGCCTTATATATTATATAAGCAAATACCTCATAATTTCTTACGCCATTATAATTGTCTTATATATTATATAAGCAAATACTTCATAATTTCTTTCGCCATTATAATTGCTTTATATATTATATAAGGCAATTATAATGGCGAAAGAAATTATGAGGTATTTGCTTATGCCTTCTTAGAGATCAAAATCTCAATTCGAGATCTAAATTTTCTACCCCCTATAAATAAAATACACTAGACCCCGATGTTAGGTTCATCCGTCCACTTGGATTCGTTTCCGTCCGGCACTACTGTGCCTTTTCAGCAGTCATTTCGTCCATGTCTGTAAAGTAGCTGAAACGGAAAGACCTACATACAGTGGTTTTTGTCCATGACCTGCTTTTCTTTAAACGATGTTTAAAACAATTAAGCTGTCATTAATGCCTATTTATAATATTAGCAATATAACATTTTATATTACAATTATATGTAAATTAAACTGTGTTAATTATTTAGTTTTTTAAACTGTAGGCTATATTAATGATTTTTAGCTGTGTGTTTAATATTTTTCCTCTAAATTGCCAATTATCACTAAAATATTGTAACATTAATACTTATTATCTAAACTGTGTTAATACTCAAATTCGAATGTTTGCTATAAATGTTGTACACCCATGCCTTATTTGTCATGCATGTATTACTTGTAAGAAATGTGTAACAACTGTAGGCGAACCTATGAATAAAAAAATAAATAAGCGGTGATTAGCACTTACCATCATGTAAAGCTCAAGCATTTCTGATAATAAAAGGTGCAATAATAAAATGTTCTGAAATAACACTCAATGTCCGACAAACGTGAGCGATAAATATGAGCCTAACAAACATTTTAAACTTTAGCTGAGCCTACACTTACTTTGCTGCGTAAAACAGTTTACGATGCGACGCGAAGCTATGTAATATAGTATATTAAAATTTGAATTGTTTTCGTGTGATATGATGAGTCATATATAAAAATGCAAATTTGAAGACATTATGTCGCAATTCACTAATGATAAGGTAACTATCTAAGAAAATTTGTCTTAATTTAATTCAAATTTTTTTTATACCTACTATTAAGGGGGCAAACATAACATATTATCGAGCTGCAATTTGTAATTGGACAGTGAAGGTCCGTCTAAGCTATTTTCAGATAAATGTAGTATCGGCTACGCTATAACGCTATTTATAGCAAGAGTTACACTTATTCTAATCTTAACTTATAAATGCGAATATAAGTTTGTTTGTTTGTTACGCTTTCACATCTTAACTACTCAACCGATCATTATGTGCTCGTTATCAAGGATACATAAAAGGACATGGATACGACTCATCCTAAAAAAGTACTGTTCGCGAGAGATAAAAATTTATTGACAAAATCTACATTAACACGAGCGAAGTTGCGGGAAAATCTAGTTAAGTATAGTTTTATATATGTGAGAGCTTGTTATTAGCAATAGAAGTTAATTATTGTATTTATATATAAGAATTTTAGTCTGTAAGCTTTCTGCAAAAATAAATAAATAAATATAAAGCTATACATAATCCAAGATAGACAAAGAGAGAGAAGAAGAGAAACGTCAAAAAATAAAATCGTACTCAATACCCACAATATTTACTTATATTTTTTGTGTCCTTTCATTATATTTATATTATGAAGGTTCTTGCGACACTGATTGATTTTCATTAAACCTATTACCTTACAAATACGGCGTTAACAATGTTTTAGTAGTAGGTACTGGCCACTTGAATACATAGTCTAAATTACCAAAACAATATTTCACACGTATGTTTATAAACAGTTAAATATATTTAAAACACTCTTTAATATTCAACAGAATGATAGATACACGTTAGATAAAGCCAGAATCGAAAACTATATAATATCCAATAAATAAACTGAATACGTAATCTTCTATAAGAAATATATTTTAGGTTTAACCTCAGGACAGATAAGGTGACCTCAGACATCCAGATATCGGGTCCTAAACATTTCGATCTCATATCAAAATGTAAACTTTAATACTAAAGGTATTTAGACACTCAATATCAATGGAAATTGAAGGTGATACTACCTATATACATATTATGTATACCTATTATAATATAATAGTTTTCGTACTTTTACTTTTAGATCTTAACTGGATTTTTGCTTCACTTGCGTAATTTGCGAATCACACAAAGTTTTGTCTCGTGTGGGATTCGAACCCACAACACTCGCCGCAGTGGCAGTGCTCAGGCGACAACCTAAAGCATTACGTCATCCATGCAGTCAAAATGTTGGTTAAATGTAAATTTAGGTTATATTAGGTTAGTAACAGTAAGTACTTTTTCTAGATGAAAGGTACCCTATGTCCTTTTCTATTTCCCTGATAACCTGTATGCGAAATTACATGATGATCGGTCGAGTAGTTGAGGCGTGAAAGCGTAACAAATAAACAAACTCACATTCGCATTTATAACATTACTAGCTTTTGCGCACGGCTCCGCCCGCGTGGTACCTGCATCAATAAAAAGTAGCCTACGTCCTTTCCCAGGTTTTAAACTATATCTGTACCAAATTTCATATAAATTGGTTGAGTGGTTTAGCCGTGAAAAGGCAGACAGACAGACAGATAAACAGACAGAGTTACTTTCGAATTTATAATGTTAAGTAAGGATATACTTAGGATATCCTAACAGGATTATAAAACTACGTTATACGTTTTCGAGCTTTTACTTTAAGTTCTTTATAAATATCATGATCTATTATTTATAATTATTATTGATAATATTCATACATTAATGATGTAAGTCTATACTCGAAGGTTTAAAGTAGGCAGTAGTTTAAAATAATATAATATCATATAATATAGTTTTTAACCAGACATATCGTCCGTCATGTTTTAAGTTCCAAGTGAATAGTATGGGGAATTGCCTATTGTTGCTTACAAGACGCATTCAAAAGTTCGTGCTGCTAAGGAAATTTTCGAACAGAAATATGCCAATAACATGTTGCGCAATCCACGTATTCAGCTGGACCTTATGATCAACCGTGAACAAAACTGCATACCTATCTACCACGGTATCAACGATCAATGTATTTATTGGCTTAACGTACAAGAAAATATATTTTTTATGCCACTAAGATGATAATAAACAAGATCAAGATTCAAGTTCTGCTTGCTTGCTGCTTTTGATCGGCTTTTTCTCGTTTTTTATTTATTATTGATTAGTAAAGCGATGACACGATTTATCGATGGCACAGGTTTGAATCCTACTTCGTAGATTGTCTTTTTCCTAGTACATCTTTTAGATAATAAAATGGCGTGTTAAATAAGTATATCCATACAACATGCGCCAACTTTCCTTTAAGTTTAATGAGAACGACTTATCTTAAAATCTTAAGCCTTACGGTCGGACTTATCACAGAAGTAAAAAATAATCTTTAAGTAAAAATCCTAATTTTAAAAATAAGTTAAAACTTTTAACTTATTGGGTACATAACCCTTGTCGGGTCTATGATTAGCAGATATGAGAAGTGAGTACCTTTTTTTTTTTTTTTTTTGGTACCCAGGAAAAATGCTTGATGCACTATCCGCCGGCTAGGGGACGGCACTGGCGGGGTGTGTGGGACTCCCCAAACTGGTATACCCACTAAAAACCCTGGGGTGTTCCCTCTCTCACCCAATGGAGGGCCCTGTTGGGAGCTCTTAAAAGAATTGAGTCATCCATAGCAGGCCCCCCCGCGTGGGTGCGGGCCGGGTCAAACGGACCCGACCACCTCTCGTCCCCAGGGGAGAGCCTCACTGCTCTCCCCTTTCGACATTGGAAGGCGCGCGGGAACACCGCGCGCGCCCTCTCGGGGTTCTTAATTTGTGGGTGGCAGGCCCCCCTGAGCCTTGCCACCCGGAACCCTTACGTGGGGGGCAAGAGAGCGACATAAGCGCGTCTCCTGCGCCCCCTCCTCCCGCGGCGGACTTCCGGGGCGTAAGGATCTTCCTCACGCCCCTGCTCCGCCGCCTCCTTCTGCGAGATGACAGATTCGCAGAAGAACCTCATTGCGCCCCAGCACCTGTCGTCGCCGACCATCTTGGATACGACGGTCGGCAACGAGAGGTCGGGGCCAATCGTAGCGACCAGGGCACAGCGCTCCGCGGCCCACGCCGGGCACTCCTCCAGCGTGTGCTGCGCCGTGTCCCGGTCACACTCCTCACAATGGTGACACCTGGTTGTAGGCTCCCTACCAGCTATCTTGCAGAGGTACTCTCCGAAACAGCCGTGTCCAGAGAGCACCTGAGTAAGCCGGTAGGTCAGCGGTCCGCGCCGTCTGTCCGTCCACTGTTTTAGTACCGGACGGACAGCCTCGACGGTCCTCACCCCGTAGCGGGGCTGGGCCAGTCTAACTTCCCACTTTGCCTTGAGGACCAGTCAAGCCTGGGACCTTCGCGTTTCCACCTCCCTGTACGTGGGTTCTTCACCCTGGAGCCGGAGGTCAGCGCGCCAGTAATACACTGACGCTTGGACCTCCGCCTCCAAATCCCAGGGCGGCGATGCCGCCAAAACGCACGCCGCCTCAAAGGAGACGGTGCGGTACGCCCGTGACACCCTGATCGCCATCGCCCTCTGAGGTCTCCTGAGGAGGGCGACGTTTCGGCGATCAAGGGCGTCGGCCCAAATGGGCGCCCCATAAAGGGCCATCGACCGCACCATCCCCAAATAGAGGCTTCGGCAGACAACACTGGGCCCCCCGATATTCGGCAGCAGAGAGCTAAGCGCTCCCGCCGCCGACATCAGCCGGGGGGCCAAGCGACTAAAATGGATGCGAAAGTTCCAGCGGCCGTCGAGGTGGAGCCACAAGTATTTCATGCTCGATTTCACCCCGATGCGGACCCCTCCAACGATGATGTGGGTATCGGGAGGCGGCGCCCGCCGAGGCCCGTGAAATAACAGGGCCTCGGACTTTTCCAGCGCCACCTCCAGTCCCAACATCCTAATCCTGCCGACAACCAGGGCCACCCCGGCCATGGCAAGACGGGCAGCTGCCCCGTAATCCTCTCCCCGGGCCGTAACCAGCGTGTCGTCGGCGTAACAAGTAACGCCGACACCCGGGGGCAGGGCGCCCCGCAGAACCCAGTTGTAGCCGATGTTCCACAGGATAGGTCCGAGAACCGAACCCTGCGGAACACCGCACGACATCTCCCTCCGAAACGTCTCTCCGTTCCGCCCCACACAGAACACACTCCTCTGGTGCATGTAGTCCCCGACTATTCGGCGCAGATAGGGAGGCACCCCATGAAATCGGAGCGCCTCCCTAATAGTCGCCCACGGCAGGGTATTGAAAGCGTTGGCGATGTCCAAGGACACCGCCAATACCACCCCGCGCGAGGCGACCGTCTCTTCCGAGAGGGCTTTGACGCGACTGATTGCGTCAATCGTCGATCGCCCCTCCCGGAAACCGAACTGGTGTTCGGACAAGTCGGGGCCCACCCGCACCAGGTGCTTGGAGAGGCGGGCAACCACTACGCGCTCGAAGAGCTTGCCCACCTCATCCAACAGCACTATGGGGCGGTACGCGGAGGGAGAATCCGCGGGGCGGCCCTCCTTTCTCAGGAGGACCAGCTTACCCGTCTTCCACATGGAAGGGAACCGTCCCGACTCCAAACAGGCGCTGAACAGCCTGAGGAGCCGGTCCCCTAGGGCGTCGAAGGCCAAAACCCAGGTGCGGGCAGGAATTCCGTCCGGCCCCGGGGCGGTGTTTTTGCCCCGAAGCCGTAACATTGCCGCGCCGGGCTCCACCATGGTAACTTCTGGCGCCCCGGCATCGTTACCGTCCTCCTCAATTTCGGGCGGCGCCATTTCGGGAGGCGAGTGCTCCGCTCTCGAAGGAAAGAGAGCGGAGACCACCTCCTCTAAATGCCGGGGCTGAAGACTCTCGGTGACCGGCGGGGCCCAGGGGCGCTACTTGCCCCTGACCGCCTTATACGGACGGCCCCACGGATCTGCCTCGAGAGTCCCCAGGAACTCTTCCCATCTTTGGGTTTTGGCCTCGCTGATGGCGGACTGCAGGGCGTACTTCCGCTGTTTGTACGCATCCCGCAGCCGTGCCTCCACGGTCGGGTCACGGTACCGCCTGCGTCGGCGGTACCTAGTGTACTGGCGACGCGCCGCAATGCACGCGGCGCGTTTCTGACTGATGTCGTCAGACCACCAGTACACCTGACGCCTCGGAGGTTGAGTACTGGCCCGGGGCATCGACGCGTCGCAAATCTGCGTCATCGCGCCCCGGAACCACTCCGCCTCTATCTGAACCTCCACAGGCCCTTCGCCCATCGGGGTCCAGGCCTGGACGATGGAGGCTTCCACCAGCACGTCTGCATCGAGACGTTTCAACGCCCATCGTGGGGATGACGGGGTGTGCGCTCTCCTCGGGCGATCGTCCGGGGTCGCCGACGAGGCGGAGATGTCGAACCGCACGTAACGGTGGTCCGACAGGGACTCCGCCTCGACCAGCACTTGCCAGTCCCGGACGCGGCGCGCTACGGCAGGGCTTGCGAACGAAATATCCACAATGGACTCGCCCTGCCAGCGCACGCATGTGGCGACCGACCCCCGGTTAAGAACCACGAGGCCGGTCGCAATCGCCCACTCCTCCAGCACGTCGCCGCGAGCGTCGGTGACAGGGGATCCCCAAGCCGTTGATTTGGCATTGAAGTCCCCCGCCACCACGACCGGACGCGATGGTTACCGATTAATCACGGCCCCCACCGCGCCCGAAAATTGCTCAAACTCGGCGAGGCGCCGGTTCGGAGAAAAGTACACCCCGATCAGGACGGTTCCCTCCCAGTCTACACATACATAACCCTCGCCCCTGTCTGTCATCACCAGGTGCGAGGGTCCGGACGAAACAATGGCCGCCGAGCCCCCGAGGTCCCCAAACCAGTTGTGTCGGCTGGGGACGCAGTAAGGCTCGGCGACCACGGCGATGTCTATTGACCACTCCGCCATGTGCTGCAGCAAGATATCCTGCGCCCTGGCGGAGTGGTTAACGTTCGCCTGTAGGAGGCGATGGGCCATACACAACATTGCGCGCCTGAGCCACCGTAGCCCGCATCAGTTCTTCCGCCCAGGCGGGACGCCGCTCCTCCGCGGGAGCGATGGGCTGCGCTGTGCGCCGCGGAAGGGGCGGAAACCCCTCCCGCGGCCCTCTGGCAGGCGCCCTGGCGGCGGCCGAGGGCGCCTTTGCGGCGGCGGCCCGAGCGGCAGTGGCAGCGGCTGCCTTTATGGCCGCTACCTCCACCCGGAGCTCCGCCAGCTGCCTATGCAGCCCCTCATTCTCCGACCTCCAGCACCTCTGGAGGTCGGAAGAAGTCTGCCCCCACATCTGGAAGAATGCCTCCCGCATGTCCTCCGTCGCAGTCTTCAGGTCCCGGACGAACCCCCCCTTTAGGTTGCCGGACCGGGCCGCCACCCTCAGGACGGTCTCGGCGCCAGCCTCGAATCGTTGCCTGAGGTCAGCAACCGAATCCCCTCCAAAGGGGCTCACATCCGGGACCCCCGCCTTCGTCAGGAAGTCTCGACGGGCAGGCAAAGGCTGCCCGAGGAGCTTCCTCGCGGAGGGAGGCGGCATTGGGGAACCAGCCCTTCCACCACAGGGCGTCCCCTCCACTACCTCCACCTCCGTGTCCGAGCCTGAGTCGGACGGTACGTGGTGCGACGTCTTCCGGCGCTTCGCGGAAGCGCCGGGTACTACACCAAACTTGAGGGTGAGGGAAGCATGGCTATCCCCCCCCTCCTCCCTCTCCCGTCGAGCCCCCGACGAGCACCGGCTCCGAGGCCGACTGGTCTCCGAGCCAGAGCCCGCCCGCGACTCGACGTCCAGATCAGTGCCGGTGCCGGCGCTGAACGCACTCGACACGGAGTCGCTGCGAGCCTGCGCCGCCACCCGGCACCTCGACCGTGTCCTTGGCACGGCCGGGACCCTATCCCCAACTGTCGGTGGGGGCATAACCCCCCCAACCTTCCCCTTTCTTCCCTTTGCAGGGGTTTTGGTGCCTGAAGTATCGCGAGGCACGGCACTGTGATGTTGGTTGCCCCCCCCAGAATACGAGGGGCAGACGGAGCCAGCAGGCTCCGTGAGGGATTCTCCGGGTGCGGCGCACCCGGTACCCTCCTGGGGTAGTCTATGACTATTAACCGACATCTTCATATTTGTTTGGGTGGCCCTAATGACTGGGTTCCCCCCAGCCATACAGCCCCTCGCCGGGCCACAAAGCTTAAGCTTTGGGTTATTTTTATAGAGGTTTTCTTCCTCGCAGCCCGAAGGCCCCCGGTCCTGTCAGTTCAGGATTACGGGTTGGGCCGGATGGGGGTCCATGCTGGACCGATCCACCCGCCCCAAGAGCGCCCACCTGGGCAAGAAACCCATGGTTCCCACCTCGGCCTGACGGCCCCCACTAGTAATTTTTTAGAGAGGTTGTCTTCCTCTATCCCCCCCGTGTTGGGCCGGATGGGGGTCCATGCTGGACCGATCCACCCGCCCCAAAACCGCCCGATTGGGCAGGACGCCGAGGCAACCCGCCCCAGCCTTACGGCCCCCACTGGTGATTTTTTAAAGAGGTTTTCTTCCTCTATCCCCCCCGTCTCAAATCCACGTGTCCTCTGTTAATCAGAGGAACACGTGGAGAGACCCCAAAAACGCGACCCTCGCGGGCCAATAACCCCGAGACAAAAACCTAACCTAACCTAACCCTAACCTAAACCTAACCTAAGACCTAACCCTAACCTAAAACCTAACCCTAACCTAACCTAACCCTAACCTTTTTATGCCTCGGGTTCCCTATGCGCGTGCCAGAGTATTAGCCACGAGTAATAATGCACCCGAAAGGACATGATTACCCGTGTTGCCCGGGGTGTACCGGCCCAACGTCTGCCGTTCCCATCCACGAAAAATGTGGAAAGGACTAACAACCGTCAGGCACACTAGGAGAAGAAGTGAGTACCTAACCTAACCTTTTAACCTAAGTTAAAAATATAAAAGAAAATAATTGATTTTATATCTTTTTAAGATTGCGGGGAATTTTACAAACTTTCCAAGACTCGAAAAATCTCTTTGTGGATCACACAATTTTTTGTCACGTATGCAGGTGGAAAGGCGACCACTTAAATCATGGCTGGAGAGGCGGCATGGCGCTCTCACCTTACAGCTGTCGTTTTGCCACGGTTGTTTTGGCCAGTTCCTATGTTGCATAGGCCGGCAGGAGACGCCCGGATATCATCACTGCGGCGACTGCCGCGATTGCATGTGAAAGCAATTCGCGCGTCACCGCCGTCTATGGTTATGTCGAGGAACACCGTGGTAGGTTTAGTCGGTATTACCGGGGTATCTTTTCTCCGCTGAGCCCGACGTAACGTCTCCGTCGCCCCGCGGAGAGTTATGCGTCAAAGCATTACATAAAGTAAAAAACAAATAGGTCAGTTAGGATAATAATGACGTAAATAGACTCGTTAAAATGCAGGCTTTTTCATATTTTGTAGTCAAACAATATCTTTTTCTTGATGAAAATGTGATATCAAAGGCAATCCCAAATTAAAATGAATCAAATAGTTCGTGTCGAATAACGCTGCATTAAAGTTAGCCCAGCACTTGTCCATAGAACTGTACTTCATTCATTCAAACAGCTTTTAAATAGCCCGTCGAATTATGTATGCTAACAGCTAAGCTAGTTACGTGAAAATCTTTCGTCGTATGAAACGACTAATGTAATATAAATTTCATTGGCTAAATACTTAAATTACCTTTAGGAGCTAAAGTCGAAGAATAGTGCGATACACTTATTTCATTTGGCATAGTATATAAGTTAGTGATTTGAATGATGTATGAATACAGTAGTGCTCTATGCGATGCCTACAAGGCTGCGCACTTATTAATATATAGTGTTGTCAACATATTTTCTAATATAACTGTACACATTTTTGAGTAGTAGAGCCTCGCTGATTACAGCATGAATGGGCCCGCTCGACCGGGGAAGGACTACCCTCTCACAGAATATCGACATGAAATAGCAGTAGTCCTACTATTGTGTTTCGTTCGGTGAGTGAGAGTACCGGAGGCCCAATCACCCTCTTTCCTCCATCCCGCTCCCTTTCCTTCCCACGTCCTTTCCTAAAGGGTCGGCAACGCGCAAGTGATGCCTCTGGTGTTGCAGGCGTCCATAGGCTACGATGACACTAACCATCAGGTGGGCCGTGTGCTTGTTTGTCACCTTAGTAGTATAAAAGAAATGGTTTTTCATCAGTTTGGACTACTTAACATAAAATTATTAGTCTTCCTGACTACCGCGTGGATTAAAAGGTATAAGGTAGTTTACATTATTGGTTTATTGTTAGGTACCAGGTTTGATTCCTGGGTCGGATAAAGCATAATCGAGGTTTTTGTTAGAACAATTTACTAAACGGCTAGTAACAACTAGAATTTTGTTCTGCAGAGTTAGTAATTGGTATTAATTGGATAGTAATCTTATCGGCAAAACATACTTGATGAAATAAGGATGTAATCAACTTTAATTTACTAAACTTAACATATTTACAGTTATGTTATATACTATGTTATAACTTAATATTCATTTTCATATTCACCTATGCTCTCTTGCATATCAAAATATATCAGCTTGTAACGACTAATCAAAAGATCCTCTACAACTCTCTCTCTCTCGATTTAGCTCTTGAATGACAATCCTAATGGGCGTCCTAAGGTCACGAGATGTTCAATTGAAGTACTTAGGCTGTAGGCTACCGCGGCAAAGGTTACAATAGGTTCGTTACTTGCTAAGATATAATAGGCATTGAATCTTAAGGACTTACAATGGCTTGTGTTTGGGGATCTCAGTGATTTAATATGACTACATCATACCTATTACATTACAGGCCAAAAGTTAGTTTAGTTAATAGGCTAAATGTAATATGGTCTAAATAATTAAATAAAAGACTTCAGACGTCAGTTAAACATTTTCAAATTGTGTTTTAAATATAATTTTCTATTTTTCTCTTCTACAAGGGACGTGTTAAAAATTCGGCGGTTTGTAAGTTTTCTTTTATAAAACTTAGCAAGGATGTGTGGGCATTGGAGGTATTTTTGGCAATCGCATTAGTGTCTACTTTTAAGAGGGATCTGAACCGAAAACAAGGCTTATTAAATTTTTCCAGTCAGTTTGTTCTGGCATCACCTGAAAATCACAAAACTTTTGGTGTTTTCGTAATTTGGTGTGTTGAAGCTTTGAAGACTCATAATCGGAGCTTTGATTTTTTAATGCCGTACAGAAGAATCAGAATGACGAAATAGTGAATATAATTTAGTTATTATAAAAGCGAATAAGACTGTAGCTTGCTACAGTTAACAAAAAAATTTAGTGCACATCCAGCGCGAAAATTTAAGCGGTCATATCCCGTGTACAAAATCTATGGCTACAGGTGGATACAATAACAAAAATATACTGCCTCCATAAGAACTAAACAAACAGATTTAGCAATTCACTTTCAACGTCGTTATTGAAAAATATATTGATAAGATAAAAGTCTTTTCCAATGTATTTTGTTTGAAGAAAATTGTATTTAGACTAACATACATGTTTTCCTAAAATAAACAAATATTCGTACTTGTTTATACAACAGTGACTGTTTATTTATGTACCTATCTCTGTTGTTGAATGAAGAAACAATAATCAAACTTATAAATATTTACATAACGTAAAAAATATATATACTCTTATTATACAGACTTATTTATTTTATGTAAAAATACACAACGCAGAAAAGTAACAAGACTGTGATAGAAAGTTGAGGTCATATTTACGTTCAAGAATTTAAGCCATCTAAAATCTTAATCTTTAAACGAATTTAAAATTTAATTCAGGTGATACGGTTTTCCTGTGATTTAAAATCTAAGTCATGTTTAATCTAAATTCTTTAGGTAAAATAAAATCTTTGATGAATCACAGGTGATACGGTTTTCCTGTGATTTAAAATCTAAGTCATGTTTAATCTAAATTCGTTAGGTAAAATAAAATCTTTGATGAATCACAGGTGATACGGTTTTCCTGTGATTTAAAATCTAAGTCATGTTTAATCTAAATTCGTTAGGTAAAATAAAATCTTTAATGAATGACAGGTGATACGGTTTTCCTGTGATTTAAAATCTAAGTCATGTTTAATCTAAATTCTTTAGGTAAAATAAAATCTTTAATGAATGACAGGTGATACGGTTTTCCTGTGATTTAAAATCTAAGTCATGTTTAATCTAAATTCTTTAGGTAAAATAAAATCTTTGATGAATCACAGGTGATACGGTTTTCCTGTGATTTAATCACCGTAGTAACATACTAGTCCTTTAGATAGATTTTCTTTGTGTCCGTTGTTTGTATGTTTGTAAACTTTTTACTCCAACTCCAACAAGAATTATTCCTAGCGCGGCTGTTGTATTTTTAAATACAACATATATTTTTAAATTTATAATACTTGTACCTAACAAGTATTATAAATGTGAAAGTATGTGAAGATGTTCGAATGTTGGTTACTTAAATAACCAATCACGCGTTAATCGATGAAAGGTTTGAATGATTCTTTATACACACAGAACATGTCCTGGGTGGATGTATAGAGAATGTACATTGAGTTATTAAGTACTACGTAGTGTTCTATATAATTAAAATGTTGCATTGAGTTTACGTGAAGGCGTAGGTAGAAGCTAGTAAGTAAATAATAATAGCAATAATATTGTTAAGACTGCGCCGAGCGTGAGACAGATAATGACAGAGCTCGTGCGGCGCATATTCAAATCCGCGCGCGGCCGCCATACCTTGACGGCCTCGATGGCGTAGTGGTTAGTGTAACCGACTGCCACGCCTGAGGTCGCGGGTTCGATTCCCGCGCAATTCAAACATTTGTGTGCATGAACATGGATGTTTGTCTTGGTCTGGGTGTTTCTATGTATAATATGTATTTATTTACAAAAAAAAGTATATACATATGTATGTTTATCCATTGTCTAGTACCCATAGTACAAGCTCTGCTTAGTTTGGCCTAGATGGTGTTGTGTGTATGTGATAGAATATTATATTATTATTATTATAGTAAAATTGTAAAACTTTTTTGATAAATATGTATCTTTATTGTCAACCAATAACTTAAATATTTGGGAGGGACAAATTATAATATAACTATTTATGTTTCGTTTAAGCCTTAAAATGGACAGATTTCTACTGTTATAATCTAAAAATCACGTAACACGAGCTTACGGTTTTGCATTTTTCGCGCAAATTTACGTAATTTTATAGGCGAAAATATTAATTATCTTAAGTTTTTTTACACAGAGTAATTGTAAACAAATTCATTGTTATGGTAAATGTATATTTTATATTTGTATTAAACTAAAAGTGTTGATTTTATTTATTGTGATCGCCTGTATTGGCACATTTCGCTCGGCGCAGTCTTAATAACATAATTATTATGTTGGTATGCTATTAAAGAAACACAATTTCTAATAAATCACAATCTAACTCTCCAATACCTCTTATAAACCTATTGCATATTCGTGAATTCACTTTTATCCAAACACAGCTGTATTTAAAACTAGGCATTGTGATTTAGGGAATGGTGCCTTAAAACACACCAGATAAAACATGTGGGCGCAGTAGCAGCGAGAGCGCGTGCTGAATTGCAGGTCGTGATATTAAGTTTTGAAATATGCTCATATTAGTGTATGTCAACTGACTAATTCCTTATTGAGCACAATCTATTAAATAGCATGGCGACCGCAATTGTATAGGAACTATTATTATCTTAAAACATACATTTAAGTGTTAATGTGAATTGCATAATATACAAATGCATTACGTGTTTATTTATTTTGGCGACCTTACAAGTTGATTTAAATATCAAATTCCAGTAAGTTCCATCAACAAGTTGATACTATCTCGACGACAAACAAAGAGCAAAGAAGCACATAATGAAATATGTATATTTGAGTAGGCAATCAGCGTTTGTGTTATTTTTACTGAGGCGAGTCCCGACCAGATGCTACTTTGATAAAATTTACATACGCCCCCTCCATTTCATTTCCTACTCCATGCTCCTGGCGTTCTCGCCTCGGCCTTTGATCTCGAAGGAATCCACAACCCTTCGTACAAATATTAATACGATTTTTTGTTGTTCGTATTATGTTAATACGCTTCGTTGGTCTATGTTTGATATCTCGGTATCGGGAATAATGGGTTCAGGATATGTTTTTATTATGTTGTATTTTTTTAAATCTTACTTCTGTCAGCTTATAACTTGACAGTCTTTTTATGGAGTTGCTGCTGAGTTGCGTAGCTATCCTGAAATGTAATGGAATATACATAATTTTGACAATCGTCTCATAATATTGTCGTGATTACTCAATAACATAATAGACTACAATACATAATTGATTATTAGATTATTTCCAAAATAAATTGTCAGGAATGCCAGAATTTTATAAAGCTCCTAATAAACACAAATTCTTACAAGTGATTTAAAAAAGATCCCAAATCAGAAGAAATAATAAAAAAGACTGCCAATGGCCTACAAATTAATTTTCTTTAAGAAATGTGTATTTGTAGAAATGTTACCAACCAGCTTCCCAAACTATTATATTTAAAGAAATGTGTATTGATATTTATACCAACTTACTTATAAGCTCTTTATTTCTGCTCACCTCTCGAGGAAAACTCGTCTTAATATAAATAAAAGACATTAAATGCCTTTGCTTCAGACGTAGAACATTCAAAGAGGCAAAAGAAATAGCTATCACTGAATGAATCGAACCAGAAAGCGAATACACTTGCCGATCTTCATAGAAATTTATTTAGTCGCTTCGGCCAATTAATATAGAGGGTGTAAGATTCTTAACGATCCCTTAAACACGAGAGTACAGATGGTCTCTGCGTAGTCTAGACACTAGTACATTCAAGGTCAAAACAATAAATTGTGAACTGGGGTCATCTTTTTTGCTGTTGTTTGTACAGTGGTATTGTTATGCTATTGAATTGGGAAAGAAAAGATTTGTTTAGGCTATTTATTTTTGGGGTGCCGTTACTTTAAATGCAAAATGGATTTATCGTAGAAGCAATTCATTGCTTGTCTTTTTATTTTTCTTTCTATTTGGCTGTCGGAATCGTGTCGGAATTGTTGGCTATAGGCGTCAGTATTTAGTCAATGATGATGAGGCATGTATTAGTTCAGGCTCCTCAGATAGCGAATTAAAAAGGTTTAATGTTTATGTTCATATAAGGCCCGTACATACATATATACATACGTAGCTTACACCCGAATGGGTAGGCAACATTTCACTAGCTATATATTTTTAGATCCTACGTGATAGAAGGCTAGCCGATAATATCTACCAGGTAAAGTTCCAGACTCCTTGTGCTTTTGAGAATTTCTAGATAGAAAACCCAATTACACATTGCCCGACCCGGTAATCTATCTGAGATCATATGCACAACAGTCGCATTCACTACCGCTGCGCCATCGAGGCAGCCAAGTATTACTGATAAATAGTATCGTGACCTTCCAAATATTAGTTGTTTGTAATCGTGGTCGAATATTTTTTCAAATATGGCATCAAAAACTACTTATCGGCTTTTGATAACATTTTCACAGTATGAGCTTTATGTTAAACTTTTAATATAACCTATGTATTATGTAATTCTGTTACGTACTATTAAATATATGCTGCACAGTATGACCCATATAAATGACGTCACAAGCGATGATACTAAAATTATGCCCCTAGTTTCCAATCACAAGTTTCAATTTAGTCTTACTAATGATTACGACTGGAACCAATCGGTTTATTCTTTCTAAGCACGCAATCTATCACGTGGTTAAAAGGAATTACATGAATTCTAATTCACCATACATACTGGCTGGTTTATCAATACATCATAGAATTTGATAAATATAGTCGTAGAGAACTTTTATATTGATAATAAAATTACAGCATTTTTGCACACATTCTAAGTTAATGTATTTTTGAGCTATAAAATGGTCAATCCTTCAACTTTTATTACAGGAAATTGAGTACCTACCTACCTACATATGTACATATATTAAAATTTGCAAAAACACAAATCCTAAATAATATTTAACCTTAACTACTCAACCGATCATCATGAATTTCGAATACACGTTATCAGGGGTGCATAAAAGGACAAAGGGTACCCTGCATTCAGGAAAAAGTACTGTTTCCGAGAAATTGACATAACCTACAATGCGTTCAAAATCTAGTTATAAATTATATATATTATATAACAGTACAGTGTTGACGTATAATAAGGGAGTGTAGCCTTTTTGGGCTTTTATGAGTAAAGTAAAACAAAATAATGAGAAAATAAACGCCGAACAAATATATTGCAAATAAGATAATGCACTGCAGTAATATTTTTGTTAGATAAGTAAAGTGATTTGAATTAATTGTAGACAGTGATTCTTGAGAAAGTTACTTACAGTACGGATTTGTTGGAAAAGTTAGAGTAATAAGAATTTGGAGTTTAATATTAACATGCAATCATAACAAACAGAGCTAAAAAACAACGGGTTGCACTCCAGGAGTGCCGGCAGAAGTGAAAACTTGAATATTACCGTTGTGCATTTTTGATATTTTGGAATGGTTAGGGAATAATTTTGCACGAATTGCTTTAATTATCAGTATAAAAGTACTATCATTTATGTGGTAAAATACAATATTCATTTATTGCGCTATCGTATACAAACATGACAATTCTCCCTCCGTCTTACGAATTTTTGATTAGGTCACGTGTCCTGACGCGAGTTTGACAATTCTCCCTCCGTCTTACGAATTTTTGATCAGGTCACGTGTCCTGACGCGAGTTTAAAATTTTTTTACCCTTCACAAAAAAGTGCACAACGCCGCTAAATAAGTTTTCACTTAAAAATTATAATAATAATAATAATATAATAATCATTTATTTAACTTAAATTGGTACAAATGGATACAGAGCTTATGTTACATCGTAAAGGTAATTTATAAGAGGTTCCTGTACTAGGGTAAACCTGTGCCACAGGCATTAAGGGCACATACTGTATAATAAAGATATAAATTCTAAAACAATACTTATAAAACATTATTATTTGTATACAAAAACTTATGAATTACATTATAAACTAAGTGATTACTATGACAACTTAAAGAGCTATTTTATTGCGTAACACTTATTGAACAACAGTCATCAAATTTTCAGTTTGTTCGTAGTTCAAGGTTTGTAAATATTGTTGAACTAATTGCTTAGTGTTAGCATAATTTTTGTCATAGATTGCAGTTATTTTGTTATATTATTATAAAGAAATGGACCTAAAAATGCGAAAAACCTATTGGTAACTTAGATTGAGACTGAGTAGTACAAACGACATCTTTCCGTCACTTAGTGTTAGTAAGTTCCGGGTTATAATCAAGAGTAGTATGTTGTTTTAGTATGGTGTGCATTATAAAAAGCTGCCGGACTGTTAGTACTTTAGAATATTTATACAAAAGGCATGTGGGATAGCGAAAAGGTCGATGTGTAGCTACTTTTAGGAGTGCTCTTTGTGCTCTTTCAATTGGAAGAATAAAAGATTTTGTGATGCCTCCCCATGAGGTAATACAATATTGAATAATGGATTGGCACAGAGCCTTGTAGATCTGTATAGTAAGATTATTATCTGCGATATAACGCAGTTTTTTAAAAACGAATATTAATTTACGTAGTCTGCTTGACAAAGCGGCTATGTGTTGTTTAAATGAAAGAGTGTGATCTATTATAACCCCCCGATAAATAATGCTAGTTGTACTATGATTTGCAGAACATGTGCAATCATCATTCATGGTGTTGTTACAATGGTGTGCATAATTATATTCGAATATGACTTAAATGATCTTGTTGATTGCGCATGTTAAACTTAATGAATTTGGTTTTATCAGTATTTAATGTAAGCAAGGTATTTCTAAGCCATTTATTAACCACATGGAACCCACGCTGGGCATTTTTATGGACTGCCTCATTTGTATCGGTGGAGAAGAGAAGGGCGGTGTCATCTGCGTACGAAACGATTATGCCGCTAGGTAAACTTAAGTTACAAAGATCGTTAATGTACACCAAAAATAGTGTACTTCCAAGGACACTCCCTTGTGGAATACCGAATTGTGGCACTTGTAAGTCGGCACTGATGATGTTATCTATTTTTACGCACTGACACCTATTCTGTAGATAGTCCGTTAGCAGCTTAAGCTGTGTGCCTCTTATTCCTACAGCATCTAATTTTTTTAATAGGATAGGAACAGATACAGTGTCAAATGCTTTTGCGAAGTCGAGAAAGATTCCAATTACTTGTTTTCTTTTCCCAAGTTCCTCTGAGATAAAAGCTGTCAAGTTGTGTACTGCATCTGCTGTTGACAACTTAGGTCTGAAGCCAAACTGCATATGGGAAAATAGGGAATTTTGTTCAAGAAAACATACAAATTTTTTGTTAATTATTTTCTCTAGCACTTTTGAGAAAGTAGGCAATAACGAGATTGGTCGATAATTTGTTACAAGGTCTTTCGTACCCGACTTATCTATGGGAATCACTATTGCTTTTTTAAGGCATAGAGGGAAGACTCCGATGGAGAGACAAATTAGGAAAATGTGGATTAATGGAGGCACCAGGATATGCTTAAAGGTCTTTAATATGTTACAGTTTATATTGTCCCACCCAGGTGCACAATTATTTTTTAATGAGAGAATAACCCGCTCTATTTCTTTTTCATCCGGATCCAACATAACAAAAGATTTGCCGCTTTTAAGATACGTTGAAACCAGATGAGAACTGTTATTTGTGCTGCACTGACTTTCTATTTTTTTGCCAAAGTTATGCCAATATTTACAAAAAACCTATTGACGTTATTGACAGATAAAAGTGAAGAGGAATGTGTTTGTAATAAACTTCTATCAGATTTAAGATGTTTTGAAGTAAACGTGACCTTTTTTACAATTTTCCAAAGTTGCTTTGTGTCTTTTTTAGCTCCTTCTAATTGTGACTTGTCGTAATCTATTTTTAAATTCTTCAAAAGATTATTGTAAAAATTCCGATACCTTGTATATGTTACATTTAGAGTAGAATTTTCGGGGCATTGCTTAGCTTTCTTGTGTAGTTTATCGCGGTATCTAATACATCGGACTAATCCGGGAGTTATCCATGGCTTAATATTACAATATTTTCTACTGAATTTAATTATTTTTGTATTGTGCAAGATAGCCTCTTGTACTTTATTAATAACAAATGGCATAGAGATGTTAACGTCGCCAGTTTGATAAACTGGGGTAAAGTCAATGTTGCACAAATCACGCTCTAGGTGAATCATGTTTATAATTCACCATTGTTGCGGGCGAATAATATCCTTAGTTTGCGTTAATTCAAGTATTAGTAAAACAGCAGAGTGGTCAGTTATTGACGAGTTAGTAACAAGTGTTAAACACGGCAGCCTAGTTTTGAGCATGACGTATTTGTACGTATATTATAATAAGCAAACTACTTTGCACAGACAATTGGATGAACTTAGCAATATTTTTACTAGCTTTTGTCTGCGGCTTGGCTTGGAATCAGTACCTTTTTTTTTCTAGATGGAAGGTCTATGAACTTTTCTGTACCCCTGACAACGTGTATGCAATTTTATGATAATCTGTTGAGCAGTTAAGGCGGGAAAGCATAACAAATAAACTCACATTTGCATTTACAATATTAGTTAGGTTATCTTTCAAATTCATTTTGCCACTATTTATTGATCTTAAAATATCCACGCATTAGTGTTATATATAGAGCAGTGCTAATCACTATGATTAGTTGAATAGGAACTAGGAGTTCTGAGATGTACACCCAGTGCATGCAACTGCTACTTTGTGAAGTGAATTAAAAAGTTAGCGAGCTTGAGTAGTAAAGGAAAATATCGTGAGCACCTGCATGCTAGAAACTACTTTGCAATGATATGATTTTAACGCGAATTGCACGCGACTTTATTCCTATGAAGTACTCGTAAGTTTGGAACAAAATAGTCATTGAAGTAACAGTATTTGAAGTTGTATCGTATCGTATTTGCTAATAAATGTACAACCCATTTGACAATTTATGGGCTGACTATGGTTAAGTATTATTATTTTTATACAACAAAGTTAAACAATACACACCCTGTTTCAAACTATTGTTATTATCTGCGGTCGCTTGCAATAAAAGAGGTAGCTAGTCGTTGCTAAAAGGAATGACAGATGGGATGAAACCACAGGATTAGGTAATCTCAATCCTGTGTTTTCATCCCATCTTTCTCAGCTCTAAGAGTCTAGACTCATTGATCTACCGCTGTAGGGTAATGAGTCTCTGAAGCTTACTGCCTGGTCGGAACGCAGTAACTGAGTTACTTGCGCTGGATTAGGTAGTTCTTTACCAGGCAGACCAGCTCATTTGTATCGTCACCAAATAGTTGGCAACGGAAAGACCTTTCTCGCACAAATATATATATTTGTGAATATTTTTTACTTACTTTACCGCTATAATTCAAGATGGTTTGAAATCAAAATTCCGTACATTACAGCATCTGATGCTAGTAAATACTTGGATAAAAAATACCTTCAATTTTCAACGCGTACATAATGTATCGGAGGAACATTACAAGTTTCAAAGTATCTAAAGTCGTATACCACGAACTTAATGATTGAATATGTAAAAAAAATTATATGTCAAAAACTCTTACTTAATAAAAAATTCAAACTCATATATTACGTGCTGATCCATTCTTACATTTATATTCTCCTG
Organism: Catocala sponsa; assembly: GCA_963564715.1. Taxonomy (NCBI): domain Eukaryota; kingdom Metazoa; phylum Arthropoda; class Insecta; order Lepidoptera; family Erebidae; genus Catocala; species Catocala sponsa. Next base: position 9,503,516 of record OY751331.1, read on the forward strand.
AGTTGACTCGTAACTTTTCCCCTCTAACAACTCTTATCATACGTTCTAAAGACATATTTCACACCAATCATATCTCTTTGGATATGAAGTTTTTTCATCGAATCATCGCTATCGCGCTCCTAGAGGGTGTGAGTCGTAAAGCGTCCCTCGCTGAGAAGTTGGCGAGCCCCACGGGAGAGATACTCTCTTAAATCTCTGCTGGCCTAGTACTTGGATGTGTTACTTGTTAGGACATTGTTCTTTCTTATCTTCTTATACTGTTTTACAGAATGATATCTCACACACTAATATTAGTGTTTAGCTATTATAAGTACGGTTTCCAAACTATATAATATATTAATATTGACGTGACGACGTCTAATAAATCGATGAACGCCGGCTGCACGCACGAAAAATGATGACTCATTGTCCCGTTACGCTCATTGTAACGTTTTCATCAATGTTTTGTTATGACGTTGTCACGTTAAACTATCGTCCGTAAACTGACTTTATAGTCCGGTCAATTTAGACATTCGAAGGTGCATAAAATTCCAACAAGCTGAAAATCAGTAAAATTATTCAAAACATAATTATAAATAATATTTAAAAGATCCCTATCATTCCCGTGTATGGCATTTTTTTATTCAAGGTCAAAGGTCAAAAAATGAGTTTTTCACAATTTTCAACAAAACGGTAAGTTTTATCATAAAAGTACCAAATTGTAGATCATAAAATTATCTATAAAAAATGTATCAATACTTTTTTTCCTACGAGCCACCGTTTCTGAGATATAACGATTCAAAAAGTTATAAAAGTTGTTATCGTCATAATATGCACACGTTTCCACGCCACCTATGAGTTAGTGTACTTAGCGCGTTTTTTTTAACGTGGTTTCCCCAGTAGGCCTATTGCGCCGTGATCACGCCACGCCACGCCAATTAAGTCTATCCAAGGCTGATGATGCACACGCCGAGACATTACCTGTGAGGAAGGGAAATTTATTGAATGAAACACATAATTTCAATTACACAGTTTATTCTTTAAAATGAGCATTAATATTACGAGTACTAAAAGTGTAAGTAACATACATAAGAACCGTACATGTCAATACATAATGCCAGTAACGATTCTTATCATTCTGAATTGGCAGAGACGATTGAGGAACATCAAAACCAATACAAATTCTTTGTGAAGTCTGATCAGGACTTTTCATACCATGCAACTGATAACCAATATTACCAGACACATTATCACGATTAGTAACTAACCGCTCCTTACAACGCGGATAATAACACACATGTGACATACCATTCCTCAATCGCTTCCTCTTACAAAATTCATAGGTATCAGTTAACACAGGTATACCAAAACTAGCATGATCATTCTGTCACATAAACAAAATATTAACAGAATCTGAACTAAACAAAGGATCGTGTTGAGCCCCAGTTACAGTACCATCTACAATTTTAATTTGATCAACAGTATAATAACGTTTTAATTCAAAATTAGTAAAAACAAACTTAATTTTATTCAAAATAAAATGACCATAAGCATACTGAAAATACGGAGACAAGGAATCCTCCGGAAACATTTTCTTATTACTTAAATCAAACGTAGCCCACTTATCATCATGATCCACTCCACTCATCATGATGATGAAAATCGCGAAAACCTCATTTTTTTTACCTTTGACCTTGAATAAAAAATTTTCCATACACGGGAATGATGGGGACCTTTTAAATATTATTTATAATTATGTTTGGAACAATTTTACTGATTTTCAGCTTTTTGGGATTTTATGTACCTTCAATCTCATTTTTTGGTCTAGATTGACCGGACTATTACAGACAACCAATTTTTTTTTATATATGTTTTCCAAATTTTTCATCTCAATCTTGCTTTATATATCTTTTTTGGACTTCGAATTTAAAATCTTCTACAAATCCAAATAAAAATGTATAAATTGGTAAACAAATACATTAACATTACAAACTGAGACGATAACAGAATTCAAGATATGGTATTTTATCCTCAAAAAGTTACTCAAAGAATATGACAGTAATCTACTTCCTTCTTGCCATTGCGTAGTTAAGGTATAAAATAATTATGTTTAAAGGCTGAATAAATTGAGAATATTTTCAATTGAGTTATTAAACGGAATTAAATCATAGCTTCGAGGCCAAAATGCATGCACTTTGATTTCAAACACAAAGTATGAAACCAAATCATCCCTGATACGGTAACAAGCGTAGCGTTCCATGCTCGGTGATTTTAAATCTATAGATACAAATTTATAGACAATTATTTAACTATATAGAATAATATCACTATGGTAAACATTCTGTTGTTAGGAAAGGTTGTTTTGCTTATAAGCTATATAGAATTACGCTACTAGAGTAGCTGTAACCTTAAGTCCGATTTTGAAATCGGACTCGGCTAGTGTATTAATATCCTGTTTAACTGGATGGATTCGTAACGTACACTAACTGTGAGTTAACTACACAAGAAAGATAAAACCTGGAGAGAGACCTTTATATAAATTTAACAGCAGACTCAAAAGATTACAAGCTATAAAAGAAAATATAATAATAATAATATTCTATCACTTACTCACAACACCATGTAGCCCAAACTAAGCAGAGCTTGTACTATGCGTACCAGACAATGGATAAATATACATAATTTTTTTTTGTAAATACATACATGTTATTCGTAGAAACACCCAGACCAAGACAAACATCCATGTTTATGCACACAAATGTTTGACTTGTGCGAGAATCGAACCCGCTACCTCAGGCGTGGCAGTCGGTTACACTAATCCCTACGCCATTCACACATATCTCTTTTATTATAGTATTTTTACTAAATTATATTATACTAGCTATTGCGCGCGGCTCCGCCCGCGTAGTATCTACATCAATAAAAAGTAGCCTATATCCTTCCTCAAGTTTTAAACTATATCTATACCAAATTTCATCTTAATCGGTTAAGTGGTTTAGCCGTGAAAAGATAACAGACAGACAGACAGACAGAGTTACTTTCGAATTTATAATATTAGTAAGGATTATGCTACATTCTAAGTTTTGTAATGTGTAGCATAATGTAATATAATTTAATTAAATAGTAAAATATTATAATTAAAAAAATTCACATGTCCACCGAGGATGAGATGTGTTCGAACCTTCTTTACTTGTAACACCTTGATTGTATACCATGTCTCAAGCGAATAAAGTTTCTATTTCTATTTCAAGGCACAAGTATTAAATTACATGCACTTTCACAAACATCGTTATTTCGTTTCGTATCTATCAATAAATAGTATACCTACTGTGTTATATTAAAGAACATCTTAAAGTACGTTTCTCTACTGACGGTCGCCACTTGAGAACGATTCTACGCCAACGTTGGTCCATTTACCGGACTAAATGACTTGCCGGTCGCCACTTCAACTTGCTGGCTTCAAGGATAATTTATTTTTCTTTGGCACAAAAAACATTATATAGAAATAATTTCAATATGATTGATTTCGTTGTAATTTAACACAACATATGTATATAATACAAAGTCTTCACGGCTGTATCTCTGAAGACTGCCTCCGTGACGCAGCGGTAGTGACTGCAACTGCTATGCATGAGGTCTCGGAATCGAATCCCGGGTCGGGCCAACAAAAAGTTGTTGAATTTTTCAGTTAAGAAATCTCAATAGTAGCCCGGAGTTAGGAAGTTGTCGGTGTTCGAAACTCCCGTGCTTCGGAAAGCACGTAAAGCCGTTGGTCCTGCGCCTGATATCCCTCCGGTCGTGTCGGATTACCGTCCCATAGGATCATGAGAGTGAGGGAATAGAGATTGCACTTGTGTTTGCCCACACGCTTGTGCACTATAATATCTCCTGCGCAGATGGCTATGCTCCGTTAGGATTGGCTGCCGTGACCGGAATTCGGTCTGGAGGACATTATCTCCAAAGAGGTAGGCGAAGCTTTATTACCATAAGAGGTCTTTGATAAATAGTTGTTTATTATTCTTATGCTATTACACTCAGCTATGCTTTTAAGTCTAACATAACAAGGGACAAGCCTACTGCCGTCTACCGGACACTGATGTAAACTCCAGGCTACTCGTGAGAAATCCAATAACACCTCATCCGGCAAGGGAATCAAACACGCGACATTATGCAAAACTATCACATTCACTAACTGTTATTATTTATTTATTTATTTTTAGCCTGTACCGTTCCACTGCAGGGCAAAGGCCTCCCTCCCTTCGAGCTTTCCACTCCCCTCAGTCCAGCGTCAATTGTCTCCAATCCCGGGTGAACGTATCCAATTCATCCCGTCATCTCATTCTGGGCCTGCCGCGGGTCCGTTTGTTATTTGGTGCCTAGTCTGTGGTCATATTTGCCCACTTCTCTTCAGACATGCGACACATATGGCCAGCCCAGTTCTATTTAAGTTCGGAAGCAGCTTGGCCCCCTTTGTTTGGGAGCGCAGCACCTTATTTCTGATCTTATCTATCAGCTTTACACCGAGTATACTGCGCTCTATGGCACGTTGGCAGACCTCGATGTCGCACTTCTGACTCTTAATTAATGACCATGACTGCGCTCCGTAGGTGAGAGTAGGTAGGACACACATGTCCACGAGCTTCCATCTTAGGGATAATGGTAGAGTGCCCTTCATTAGGTATTTCATTGACCAGTAGTTCCTCCAGGCGTTTTCTATGCGTCGAGCGACATGTTAATATAATAATATAATATTCTATCACATACACACAACACCATCTAGCCCAAACTAAGCAGAGCTTGTACTAGACAATGTATAAACATACATATATATCCTTTATTTTTTGTAAATACTTATTATACATAGAAACACCCAGACCAAGACAAACATCCATATTGTTCATGCACACAAATGTTTGACTTGTGCGCGAATCGAATCAGCGACCTCAGGCGTGGCATTCGCTTACACTTACCACTACGCCATCGAGGCCGTCAAAGTCCCGGTACAAGTTCAACTGTTTGAAAACCCGCAACGACTTTATTTTTATAGAGGCCTAACCCTTATTTCATTAGAGTAGGTTCATGCCCAGCAGTGGGACTGTTAGTATGTAGGTCTGATATTATATTACATTTATATAAGAAGAGTAGGAAAGGAAAAAAATATTAGTGATCTTTCTTTCATAGGTCAGTGTTAAAGTACAGCCCCACTTCGGTTAGCTATTCTTGAACGAGCAACCAATGAGTCATGTACCCCACAAATATCTTCTCATGCTTATCAGCGCCTGGTGTAAGAGGTTCATAAACCGGCCGCGCAGAGTTGTTGGCGGCTCCCACGGGACTGAGACGCGCTCTTAAATCTGTGCTTTCTCGATATTTTTTTTATTTAACTCACGCACTAGGGTCGTAAGACGTGACGGTTAGACGCGCCGTTGATTCTATAAAGTTATTCATAAACTATAGATATAATTGTTAGATAATTAATTTTAAAAACGTTTATGTAGTTTCCTACGGTAACGTAGTCATAGGCAGGCGAATGCTGTGTGCATAAGCTCTCAGTTCAAAATACCAGGTCGGGCGAAATGGTATTGGGTTGGGAATACCTATAGGCGAGAGACTATGAATTTCTGTCATTATATCACAAACGAAATAATGAACGGATTTTCGTATATTATTATATAAATTAATATATATATATTTATAAGCTATAATAACTTTTATAAATTAATAACATTTTTATAATGGCTATTCGGCTAATTCTTGCCGCCAGATCTATAAATATGCCTTTTTAAAGTAAACAAGTGAGAAATGGCAATGAATTGCCGTACATCTTAGAGTTCTAAAAATGGTATCACGTGACCTTGGGGTCAGAGGTCAAATGTCATAGTCATTTCAGGTGTATATATCGACTATGCTGAGTCGAATAGCCTTGACCGCAAGTCTCTAGCTCTTACGGTTCTTGAGTTGAAAATTATATAACAGACAGACGGACGAACAAAGCTGTTGTATAAGAGTTTTTTCGAACTCTAAAAGTAACGCTAGATGGTGCTATTATACACCTTGTCGCCGCAATAACCAAAATTCTTTTAGGCGAAGTCTACAGCGTACATTTGTTAATTGCAAAACTTCAGGAGTATTGTGTTTCTTGCGTGTAACGATGTTTATTTAATTTGGCGTACTGAATAGTGTACAGGCGTGGCGCGTTGCACTTTCTTGTCCGTGCTCCGTACTTGAGAATGTACACTTTTGAACAAAAAGTATTTTAGATTTGTATGCTAAAGAATGCAACCATAATTTAATTGTAGTAGATTTAGGTTCACGCATACCTACATATATAACGAGCGCACACACTCTCGCATGTTCACACGCTTACAAGCACAAGTATGCAGAGCCAGAGCATAATGAAACACTGAAAACAGCTTATATAAACAAAATTAAAATGAAATCATAGATATACGTGTAGATTGAGGTATATGCACACACACATGTATATACCCTCAGCTGCTCCGAAAATATGTCAAGATCGATTCCATACCAATCATAAATACTTAAGACAGGTTTACACATTCTCACGAGCCTCAATACAATTTCGACAAGCCTTGCACATTTCGCGAATAGGCAAAATTCGAACGCAAATACATCAGCGGGTGTCGGCACAAATTTATTAACTACCCGTGACCCCCTTACCCTACTCTGTAATGGGGTAAATGAAAAGGGCCAGTAGTAGGGACTACACCTTCCTATTGTGGAAATCAATTAGCCGGCGTTAACGTGGGATTTGACTTTCGTCAGGTGTTAAATAGTTTCGGAAATCAGAGTGGCCATCAATTAAATACGGAATGTTTGTTTATTGGTATGCGATTAATTTATTGAATAGCTGTGTATTCAGTTCGTAGGCGCAGAAAAGGTCAATCAGAAAAGGTCAATCAAAAGAGTTTACTGACGTATACTCACTCTTGGGTATGTTTACCCTGAAACTGTAGGCTGTATGCCTTCTATTGGACTTGTGTTGCCATCATTGGTCACATTTCCAGACTTTCAGACCAACGATGCAGTCTCTGGTTGGAAAAACAAGTGAGTTACCTGATTAAATTCAATATGGATAACCTGCGAATTATTTCAGTTATTAATAATATTTGTATGGAAATGATATATCGCGTTTGCCTCTTTATTTCCTTCAGGCATTTTATCTACTGTATAACAGACGACGTTTATAAAAAACTCCAATCTAAAACGTCGGCTACAACATTTTCTTTTCTTTGGTAAGTTATAGTAACATAACATTTATAATTATAAAAAGCATGTATTTTTAAATTTTTTGTATTTGCATTTTTCATATACAGACTCTCTCTCTCTTTTTAAGGTTTAGGTAATACTTCAAAGTCTATTAAAAAAAGGTCTCCATAAGGTAAGGTGAGGTGTACCTATATTTTTTTAGGTTCACATAAAATGCATATGTAAAACGTCAATTACCATTTGTTATATTGCATTAAGTTGTATAGAAGCTAAGTTTATTGATATAATACGAATGACGGTATTTCGGTTTGCCTAGAAACTTTCTTTTCACAGGTAGCTAACAGACGAACAGACATAGGGTTTTCTGTTTTTTTAAAGCATATTAGGATTGAGCGGATGTTCAAGAAGTTATAAATTTGAGTGTATTTTATACTGATAATTAAAACGTAGCCGGTCATTTCAATAAATTCTGTTAACTCATCCTATATCAAAAACCTACAACTATTGGCAGTTAAATCTCCCAGTGCGTGAATCTTGAACAAGTAGTGCGTACTAACTTCATCGTAGAAGAGATTTACTGTAATAGAAATATGAGTTATTAAGCCTCCGCCCCTGGCTGCGTTATCTTTACGATTGTATTTGCAATGATCTCCGGATAGAGCTTTTATTGTCACCCTAGAGCGGAACAAATGGCTCTTTGCGCCAATAATATCAGCCGGAATGTTCACCACTCTGTACATAGGATTATATCCGAATAGAATCGTTCATGGAGATGATTTCTGTACGTTGTAAAACGTTATGGTAATCGAATTGTTGATTTATTGGCTAAGGAAAAACGTTCGCTGCGAAAATGTGAGAGAGCTTGTATTCAGCATGCTGTTGAGTCGTTACTAATACTTTATTTGTGTAGAATTAAGATATCTTTATTAGTCTCGTAATGTAAACTTAAGTTACTTTAACAGTCTATCGCAAAGTCCTAGGTTAAATTTGCTGCGATCGTAATTTATCAGATGGAGTTTTAAATTGTTATAAAAATTATTATTGTGATATCTAAACAATTTTAAGGACCTAATTATTATTCTTCCACCTCAATACATTGTGTAGGTCATTAATTCATTATACAGTGAATAAATTTGTCAAATAATAATTAATTAAGCAACCTTTCATTTCATTTACTTCATTTAAAAAAAAACATCTTGAGTAGTTATTAATTCTGTATCGTGCGTGACTTTACAAACATTGATATTTCAGACACAGAGTAGGAAAAAATATTTTTGCATTACAAAATTGTTTGCGCCCGTGTGGGAATCGATCCCGTTCGTGTAAAAATACTGCGTGGCCTAGTGGTCACTTAAACCATTGCGCCATCAGTAGAGTTAAGATTATCCATAAACTTATCACACGCAACATTGGCTTATGTCTTGAAAGACTTAAAGACAGCCTTCTACAGGTTCCAACTTTCCAAGATAGTACTTATTTCTCTAAACTGATGACCGACTTGACTTTGCCTGATGATATTTGACAATGGAATGTGAGACCTTTTACTGGTAGATGTACTTGCGCTTTCTTCATTGAACTGACGAGGACAACGCGATTGCCATATGAATACATTTAAGAGAGACAAAATATCGTTATATACGTATCTGCTCTGCGAACATAGCTGTAATTTAAGATGAATGTGACTGGGATAATTAGAGTGGAAGTTTCTTTTGAATTTGCTTGTATGTACATTTAACGTTTTAGTGACAGTTCATTGGTTTAAAGTAAATCGTTTTAGAAGGAGCGTTGTTTATTTTACGAATAAAAAAGGCACGGTATGCTTTTAAGTGTTATTTTAAAAGAAAGTTACATGCGAAAATAAGAATATAAAAGAAAACTAGTACCTAAGTAAATACGGCATCATGCTTAGACTGGCTCAGCAACGCAACGGTAGCAAATAGGATTGCTGTTTTTGAGGCCTGGTACTGTGCCCGAACGTCTTATTGCTAGGGATTAAATTGGTGAACCCACACTGAGCCAGTGTGGTTGACTATGGCGTAATTCTTCTTAGATTAAGAAGAGGCCCGTGCCCAGCAGTGGGACAGTCTATATACAGGCCTGATATAACTTATTATGACCTGGGTGTACAGTACAACACCTCTAGGGTATAGGCAAAGATTTACTATATTTTAAGTTCGCCAAAAAACCTAATGACGCATTTACTGACACGGAAATTGAAGTCTAAAAATGTAAGTCACAGTGGGCCGTAAGCAGAGAACAGCACACATTTCTAGCGGTAGGGCCAACGTTCCGATATTTACTTCTTTTAACAGTGTTGTGTCTTTTAAATCTATTTTAAGGAGCCTGTAGGTGGCCAGCAATCAATAACAACGCAGTTTGTTTGATTTTTATCTGAACGCGGTAATATCTAGATCTGCCTGTCGGATTTTAAAACTATTTTTGCATTGTATATCCTAATTCTTGTATATTTATTATAATATAATATAACACATACACATGTGAGAATCATTTTGAGTCCTAAACAATGAATTGTATAACTAATTATAGTTGTATATAGCATGCAATATATTTTAGATATTACAGTGATTAGATGACAAAGGTAAAAATACAAAAAACTAAAATAAAATAAAGTAAATGCCAAACGAGCCGCTGGAGTGGAGCAGTAATCATAAACGTGGGTAAAACCGCGGATGATTGCTAGTATAATGATACAATTGAAACGTACATGAAAACTTAGTATCCGAATGAACATAATCTAATAAAATGTAGTAGGTACCATTTCAATTTCAGTACTATTTCATAGGCTAACAAAATAACTATAACATTTTTATTCGTCTTCAAAATAGAAGATTATAACATATTTGTAACGTATGTTCTCTTTTTCAAACAGTTTTGAAAGATATATTTTAATGTAACGCCAGTTGTAAAAAAGTAAATTTACATAATATTGTCTTACGTTTACGCGAATGTTACACATTGAAATTAAACAAATTTATACGGATTTTATCACGTTGTTTATTTTTGTTTTATAAAAAATAAACAACGCGATAAAGTCCGTATAAATGTGTTTAATTTCAAGTAAATTTACTTTATTTATTAAGAGAATCACTATACAAAATGAAATACTAATGCTATACCAGAACTCATATTATAAGTCCACAAACCACATGTACCGACTTACAAGCACAAAAGAAAATATCTTTGCCAAAGTAAATGTACACGGACACGAAAAAAAGGGTAAAACAAAACTTTTTAGAACGTTTCGCGGTAAAGGTGACTGAAAAAGTTTGTGCGACAAACTTCTGTCTTTCTGACGAATTTGCGACTTGTCTCTGAATAAAGTCGATAGACGCAAGGTGCAGGTAACTAGGGTACCGTATACATAAAGAGGTTTTAAAGGGAGCTGTTTTTAAGAGTGATCTCTTTCGTAGAGTTTCGTACAGTCATTCCAGGTTGGTGGAAGTTTTGATGGCTGATGACGAAGGTTTGGTCTTGTAACGTGCTGGAAAGTTTCAGAAACATTTGCATTTGGTTGCTTTCTGTTTATAATTGGAAGATACCCAAGGATTTAATTGTTATTGTAAAATATTTACTATTCTATGTGTTATTGAATTTCTGTTGTTTGGTAATCACCGCAAGTTCTGATTAATTTTGGCTTCCTGATAAAAATGAGTTTATGTATCGCGTAAGCATACTTATTAAGCTATTAAATAATTTGATGACTTTCAAAGTATAATTATAAATTATTATTTTGGATTCATAGTTCTTAACTATGTTTAAAGACATTCTTTGTTCCACCACCTCTAATACTATTGTCTATGTATACGTAGAATAAATACACTCTTGCCAGACTACTCAACCATTTAAGACATTTACCTTGTAAAACAAGTTATTTATATATCATTAAAAGTGAATCTTAAAATCATAGTGCCTTTAATTTTATTTTTATTGGGTCTGTTGAACACGTCAAATTTCTGCAGGAGATTTTCGATTACATAGCTAAGCTAAAATTATTTTCACAAACTCAAAAATATTATAAAGCAAAAGACCCCAAAGTTCGTCGGGTGTTGATTAAAATAACATTCGGTGAAGTTCCTCACTCGGGGAGTCTGCAGCGAGAAGTGACGAGAGGGATGTTGGCACAATTATGCGTTTACACTGAGAAGACGCGAACATTGTGAAACTTTGCCTCTTAAGGATTCAGAGGTTCTTGGATGAAAAATTTAGTTTTCACAGAAATTTTTTGTTTCAGTGTGAAGTAATCATGATTTGAATACATATACTTTACATTTGAATACATGTCGTTGTGTTGATATTAATCAACCCTCCACACATACCAGGATTTATAAAAAAGTTTTAAAGCAAAGCTTTAGATCACTAACTGGATTGACAATTAGACCCTATTTATTATACTTATAGTATTATTTTGTCTATCAAATTAAATCAAAGTATTGTTTGTGGCAACCCCTAGTGACCTCAAGTTATACCACAAAATGAGTAATGTTTAAAATGGATAAGTGAGTAAGCTGATTCTGAAAGAGACCGCATTTCGTTCAAATAAGTACTGTAAAACTTCAACACAAAACACCTTGCCACTTACAAATCACCAACATACACTCGTATGTCAGTGATTCGTACGAATAGAAAAACCGTGTACAAATCCGCCTTTCCTCTCACAACAAACTACAAAGACCACTAAACCATCTCTGTCAAACGATCAACGGCAGAACAGACGTTCACTTGCTGCCTATTTGTGTCCAAAAATACCATCGTGCGAAAATAGGTCACAAGCAGCATTGTGAATAGCAAATACGATGTAATTTGCCAGAGTACGATGATAATGGGCCAGGGTGCGCGAGCCGGCCCTCCACATGACCTTTGTAATAATTTGGATCATTTTTATTATACCTGCCCTTTCCTACCTAAATAAATGTTAGTGTAGGCCTGTAATAAACGTTTGCTTTTGCATTTTCGTGATTTAGAGTCGGCGTCGAGCGGAATGATGATCTTATGCTTCGACGGATTTCTATATGTTTGCAAGAAGAATATTGTATAGTAAATTTTATCTTAAGATTTTATATTGTAATAATATTTGCGGATAGGTATATTGAACACCAGCATATCAAAGATGCAATATAATATTATAGCTATCAAAACTAGTGTTCAGTCGAAAGGCATTTATTTTACACGTGGCGATGTAAAAAAAATTTGTTCTTTACGCTATTCTAATTTCACAAAATTAATTTTATTTGTCACAAAGTGCACAAATACAAGCATGTCTTTAGCCTTGTTTAGGTTCACATATTCTATGTTCCACTACAGGTCAGAAATTCTACTTTCATTCGGAAATTGAAAAAGCGATAAATAATGGATCTCATGCTTTAGAGTGCACTTCCAGCATATTGCTGGAAGTGCTTCTTTGAATCTCAAAGCCGGATGTCCGAACTTCTGATGCACTAACTTCTGATTGACTTCAGTACTTATAAATTATAGAAAGAGAAAAACTACTACTAACTTCAAAGTCTCGTATAGTCTACTCGTAGTTAGTATATATCGGATAATATAATGAAAGGAGAAAAATTACAATGATGCATAAACCGGACAATAAAATTCGTTTCAGTACGCAATTCGTACAATGTTACGGTTCTTCTGATGTTAGTAGTCTATAAACATTATGCATAACAGAGGTATTATTCGGCCCAGCCAAAAAATACATTAGGGTACGAAAAAAGACCATAGGTGTATCTGCTTTTAGTATAACTCAACCTCAAGTCATCCTTGAAATCAAACTAGCAGCCTAGATAATATAACATACGCTTATGTGCCTGTGATTTTCTTTTGATAGGTGAGAGGTACTTCTATTACTGGTTTGGGAGGCAATTATGCCGAACCATATCCTTACAGTTACATCAAGAGGTTATCACTAACTAAACTGCGAGCAATCAGTCAGCCGCGGTAGTTTACTAATTTACCACTTTAGAAATATAAGCTACACCTCTTAATCTACGGAATAATTACATGTAATGTTGAATATAAGTATATAATTATGTTTAATATAAGTTATAATAAAGTATAAAAATTGTGTGATAACCAAATAGTTGTCACGAATTTGAGTGTCCTTTGTGTCCGTTGTTTCGATGTTCGTAAATTCCGCTGCTAAATTGAAGTCATTAAAATCTTTTTTAAATACAAATAGAATAAATAGAAATACATGCCCAATCTCAAATAAAGCTGTTTATGAGCCTCACACAAATTGACCTGCGTCGGCATCAAATCCATAACACTCAGCGGTAGTGTAGCGAGTTAGCGACCTGACCATTTAAATCACTGCACTATACGAGCACTTATCAAATATACTTTCTACCGTTAACCAGTAACATGATAAATTGTTTGTAGATTGCATCGATTAACAGTGTGGAGCAGCTACGATTAAAAATGGCAATAATACGAGCAAGCTACATTTAACCTACATTTTTCAGTGTTCGGTGTATCGAACGTCGCTTTAGGCGATGGCAGAACATAAATTGAAAGTTGTGGTGTGCTTTTTTGCTCAAAATACGTTTGGTCATAGTTCCGCATGCTGGTAACTTTAAAATTGTGTACACTGAAGAATTTTGTACATCGATTTCAATATTAATTTGGAAGTTTAGCAATATTTCTGTATGAGTAGACGGAAGCGTAAATTATTTATTTACATATTTTATAAACATCTGTTGTCTTACATTGTTTCATTGTCGTTTTTCTTTCATGGTTTCATTCTTGTTTTTCTTTCATTGTTTCATTGTTGTCACGGGTTTATTTATTGCTTCCTTGTTTGTGTTACAAACTAATGGTGTAAACTAGTGGTGAAAACACAAGCATAAATAACATAGCTTGTGTTTTCGTTCTTATTGCGCTAATATTAAGACTCACTTTGGCGTGATTGTTGGCTACTGTAATAATGTATACTAAGTATCAGAAATATATTTTTGTCACTTTAATGTGCATGACCTTACATACCTATGCTGAGACTCTCGGTCAGCTGTTAGGGCAGACACAACCCCTTGCAGTCTAGCAAAAACTAAAAATCTATCCTGTGGCTAAACTACTGCTCCTATTGAACTGAAATTTGGTGTAGAGCTTATATGTGGTACATACTATATGTAGATAGAAATTAAGTCTCACTGTTTAATCAACCTTGTATAATACGGATTATAAATTACATGATAAACGGTTGACTCCCGTTGGTCTCATGGTATACATATTTGTACACTCGGTCATAGATTCTCCGATTATCTATACATATAATAAAATCACAGGAAAGTCAAAACTGTACATTGAATATTTTTTTTAAAGAATTCTTGGGGCGTGATCTACAATCGATATCGAAGCCGAAAATATAGTTTTTAGAATTTTTGTCTGTTTGTCTGTATGTATATCCGGGCTAAACTCAAAAAGTACTGCATGGATTTACTTCAAATTTTGCATGAATATTACTAACAAGTCGGGTCAACATATAGGCTACATATTATCACGCTATCACCTACAGGGGAGGAGCTGTGAATCTTTATTTTTCTTACGCATTCTGTGACAGCCTGTAATCTAACGACGCATATTTAAATGTTGTTTTTGAGTAAGCCATTCTATTATCTAGCTTTACACTATAAAAACTACGCCATTTAAGTAACTTGGGCAGAGAAATGTAGTTGGGTTCCGCGGCGACAAACACTTTTTACTTAAAATCTACGCGGACGAAGTCGCAGGAAACAGCTAGTGTCTAATAGATGTCAATATATGCGACTAATATACTTCTGTCTATACCTTTACGCATATTTAGGCGTGAGTCTATATAATATGTATGATAAAACAACTAACTGTAAGTACATGGGTAACTATTGAATATATTGAAAATAAATAATTTCCATAGTTATTCTTTTCGCAGAGCCGACTTTGGTAATTATAGTGAACATGCAAGTCATGACCAGATCGATAGTAACCTCATTTATTAATATCGAATCCTGATTCTTAGACGTTCTATGAAAAGGCCGTTCCTATGTATAAACACAGTTCAAGTTATACAGGCTATAAATACATTGTACAAATGTAAGTTTAGCAATAAAATTGCATATGCTAATATTCCTAACTTAATATTATAAATGCGAATGAGGGATTGTGTGTTTGTTACGCTTTTACGTCTTAACTACTCGACTGATCATGAAATTTCACATACACGTTTTCAGGGAAACGGTAAAGGTCATAGGGTACGTACCTTTCAACCATCCACTAACTAACCTAAACTACATAAGAATGAGCGAAGCGGGCAAAATCTAGTACTTATAATATTAATGTAATATCCTTACCAGATAGCTAGCTCGAGTTGGCCGTGCCTCATATCTTTTTTCTTTTTGTATTTTCCTTGCGATTGAAAATAAATGTTATTGGAAGGATTAATTTTACTTGAATTACATTAATGACGGTTCAAGTGGTTACCTCGCCACTGCCAAATATTTGTTTGATTCACAAATAGTTGTTTCGAGTCTCGGTGTTCTTTGTGTCTGTTAATGAAAGTATTAATTTGACTTATAACATTACTTTGATCAGCTTTAGAATGTTGATCGACAATATTATAACAGCGGTCCCTACTTTTTAGACGACCTATTTAAGTTTTGCAACTACATGTTAATTACACGAATTAATTTGTTAACCAATTAAATATAATACGTCCTTATTATTAATATTGTCAAAAAATTAACGTTATATTATGTGACAAACATGTATAAAGTTTTTCCAATTGTGAAATAAGATTGTGTATGTTTTATTGTAGCCAATGGATGCTACAAAAATTTTTCAGTAAGGAGCCTAAAAATTACCTCTATAGACATCAATCATCCCCTATTACGTGACAATGAACAAACATAGCTGGCGAAATTTGGGTGTAATATAATACACCTCTGCTTATCACCTGGGCATATAAATTAAGCGTGAGATTAATTGCAACACTCGCAATCCTTGTTCTCACAAACTAGTATGCAAAACACAAAGTAGGTACGTAATGCGTCTATTCATACATTTGAGAGAAAAGGACCGGACCTAACTAATGTCCCGAATTTGTATGACTCCTAAAATATATTGCCACATCGGCCACCCACAGTCCGTTGTTTAGTATATACGCATATTCTTGCTTGTTACTTGCCTCGTAAAAATGAATATTATTGTTTTGCTTGCAGGTACCGCACAGGAAGGTAACTAAACGGCTCGGAAACACGGTAAAAAGGTAAGAACATGTAAACTTATTGCCAGCCTTTTATTGTCTTAAACGGATATCAAAAAAGTATGTAGATATTTTAACATTTATGCTGAAGAAAATAAAGGATAATAAGTAAGTTGCTTATCATATAGCGGTACAAGCAGCTATATTTAAATAGCTTAACATAAATGAGCACAGATAGTGTGTTGTGTGTCTTGGCGGATATAATGTAACCTATGTGTTAGTCCAGGAATTGGTCTCACTGTGTGCGAATTATTATCCAAAAACGTCTAACAACTTATGCGTGATTGATTAGAAAAACATCTAAACATCTAACCAAACTTTAACGTTTATAATATAATAGATTTTGCCCACGGATTTGCTCGCGTAAATGTAGGTTAAGTCATTTGGATTTATTTGGATCAAATATATGTTTCTATGACCTTTTCTGTTCCCCTGCCAACGCGTATCCGAAATTTCATGATGATCGGTCGAGTAGTTAAGGCGTAAAAACGTAACAAAAATGCTCACATTTGCATTTATAATATTAGTTAGGATTATAAATAGGATATACCAGATAACACAATCGTCGGCTAGTTATTGATTTAATCAAAAATAATTGCTGCTTAATGTAAGAAAGACATGGATCAGGAATAATTTCTGATTGCAAATATTTAAAAACACATCGTACAGTCAACAACAACCTTTATACTCATCACGTGCCTCAAAGAGTATGTGAATATTTCTGTCCGGTCAGCTATCAACAGCTATGACAGTTTATATTATATTTTGGACATTCAATCCTTTTTGATGACTTTTATCCTTACGGTAGGCTTTAAATACTCTGACACTAGTCTGCGCGTATGATAAAGACTGTAATTCTGAATTGTGACATATACAATAATATCAGCCCTATTTATACAATGTCACACTACTGGACACGGGCCTCTTCTCAGTACATATGAAAAGGGTTAGACCATAGTCCACTAAGCTGGCCTCATATGGGTTATACTCTGAGAATTATCTACAATGTTCTCAAATATATGTATATTTGAGAACATTGTAGAGAACTGTGAAACATGCATGTCTCTCACAATGTTTTCCTTCAGTATTAGAGGAAAGCGATCATTAAGTATTTAGTCGGCTCAGCTTCAAAAAGCCAGAAGTAGGTACGTGCCGTGGCATTGAACTCGAGCCGGTTTGAAGTTATCCTACTAGGCTAGTAATTGTGATACATATTTTGTAATATCGATAATAAACCGATAGAACATAATCATAAAGGTATATGCTAAAATAATACGCCGTTTGTCGTTTAACAGTACGTAGTATACTAACCCGCGTGGCATAGCCAAGTATTATCTCACGCCCCTCTCACTTCGAGACCATTTAATCAGAATATTAGAATAAACATAGATTCTCTGAAAAATGACGTCATGTGAGCAGTGAGTGTGCATAAGTGGCGTTTACCTAGGAGTTCTAAGTTTAATAACTTATCAAGATTAAGCAAAGTGTAATTGGCTTTTTCTTATATGAATATTAGTTCCCGATAAGTGGAAATATGATCGCTTTATATATATCTACCTATACTTGGCTGTCAAAATGTGAAAAGGTGTATTATAAACACATTTCACCAGACGTATATGCCTTCATACTTTCACTTTCTTTATGTGCACTTTTGTACTTAATATACATATGTAGCTATGAATATGTTTAATCTTAGGCTTACTTTAAAACGACACTGACTAGAAATGATGAGATGAAGTTTTTACCTTCTACTGTGAGGTAGCGAGTGCAACTGCTTATGCATAATCGAATCTATGTAGAATGCAGCCTAGAATTGAACTCGAAGCAATTGTATCAAAGCTGAAAGAGACTAACTGGCAATCAGTCTACGATAAGTCGGGTTCATCTGAAGCTGCTCAAGAATTTATGACCAAATTATCCTCTATAATAGATTCAAATTTTAAACTGGTTAAAGTCAGTCGCTCCAAAGTAACTCTCAAGCCCTGGATGACACTTGGTCTAATAAGATGCTCCGCTCAAAAAGATAAATTACATTTAGAGGTGCGAAAGCATCCAGATGACCCAATGAAATTACTTATATATAAAAGGTACAGAAACTTCTACCAAGATCTTTTACGGAAGTTAAAAACACAACACTATGAAAAAGAAATAGAGCAGAATTCTAATAACTCGCGTAAACTGTGGAGTGTTTTAAAAAGAATTACTCATTCTGTACCTATTAGAAATGATGCATTGCAACTCTGTAAAGCGAAAGCCTCTCCCGTTGACTCTTTGAACTACTGCAACGATTTCTTTGTTAAAACTGGAGATCGTATAACTAGGCCCATTTTAAAACAGGTAAATGAAACAGAAATTACATTAGCTTCCAAAATCAAAACCTCATCTTTCTCTTTAAATTCTTTATTTTTACATCCAACTACTACAACTGAAGTTGAAAGCCTCATTCACTAAATAATAACTGCGCTCCAGGTTTTGATAAGATTACAAATCGTTTAGTTAAACTGATTAGAAACCATATAATCGAACCATTGACACATATTTATAACTTAGCAATCTCAACCGGCGAGTTCCCTGACGTATGGAAATTGGCTTCTGTGATCCCTATTCACAAATCAGGGCCCACAGATGACCCAAATAACTATAGACCCATTTCGCTTTTGAGCGTATTTGCCAAAATGCTGGAGAAAGTTATCAACAAACAACTGGTTTCGTTTTTAGAAAGTAATAAATTACTTCCATCCCACCAATTTGGTTTTCGACGAGGGAAGTCAACGGAAGAGGCAGTTGTTTTACTGACTGATACTGTTAGCAAGTATATCGATGAGGGAAGGAGCTGTCTAGGAATATTTCTAGATCTGTCAAAGGCTTTTGACACGGTGTCAACGCCTATCTTGTTAAGAAAATTGGAAAGATTTGGCATTAGGGGAGTTGCTTTAGAATTATTACAAAGTTATCTCACTTCCCGTGAGCAGCATGTAAAGGTCGGTAACTACATCAGTAACCCTCAAAATATATCATTTGGAATACCGCAGGGCAGCATATTGGGACCTACGCTTTTCCTATTATACATGAATGACCTGTCATCAAGTAACCACTTCGATAATTCTAAAATTATTAATTATGCAGATGACACGGTCATATTATTTAGTGAAAAATCATGGGAAAATACGTTTGAAGTTGCGCAGGTTGGCTTTAATAAAATTTTAAATTGGTTAAATAACAACCTATTATCCCTTAACGCAACTAAAACAAATCTAGTATGTTTTCACAAAACGGCTGTTTCAGCACCACCTGCGCGGTTAAATATTACAGCTCATTCATGCACAGCTATTGCCGGTGTGGATACTCTCCCAGGCTGTCAGTGTCCTAATTTAAACAAGAAAAGCTCAGTTAAATATCTGGGCGTTGTCATAGACGAGAAATTGACCTTTAGTGAGCACGTCGTGGCCATGGCTGCAAGAGTCAGAAAGATCATACACATTATGAAACTACTACGTGACGTGGCCCCGATGAGCTTACTAAAGACTGTATACATAACACTTTGCGAATCAATATTAACGTATTGCATTGCAGCCTGGGGGGGTACTGCTACATCTCATCTTATGGGTTTAGAAAGAGCCCAACGCGCAGTGCTGAAAACTATGTTTAAAAAGCCATATCGATTTCCAACCACTCAGCTGTTTAATGAAACTCAAGTACTGAGTGTTAGAAGACTGTACATACATAAAATCTTACTGGCAACTCACAAGATAGTGCTCAACTCTTCTGACTATGAAGACATGATTAAGAGACGAGTCTTCAAACTTCCAATTCCAAAAATAAATACTACTTTTGCCAGGCGTTTTAGTAGTTTCATGAAGCCTTATGTTTATAATAAGATAAATAAAATTTGCCAAATAGACACAGCATCACTTCGTGAAACGAAAATAATTACCAAAAAGGAATTACTTACATGGACTTACGATGACACTGAGCGTTTTTTGAGGCCTTTAATGTGATTTCTTATGTTTTTCATTGCCTTGTTCAACTGGATGTAATCAATTTCCATACAAATTCTATTGTTATCATTTTAATTCAATTTGTTTTTATTTTATTGTAACCATATTAATATTAATGTATTGTTAACTACCTATCATTTACATTTCAAAATAATTTTATATATTGCATGCAAATTTATTATTACATTATTCATTTAAATGAACACTGGCAAAACTTCAAAATTAAGAAATCCATTTTGTAAAGTTTTCCTACGTGACAGGCTACGCCTAGTGTAGGAGACTTTGATAATTCTGCCTATAACAGGTTCTTACATTGTATTTACTCCATAATCGGAAACTTGCAGTTTTGTATTTATAAGGACTTGTGTAATATTTTGGTAAATAAAAAGTTATTATTATTATTATTATAATCTTTTATCGACTTCTGGTAGAAAATGTAATTAAAGAAAGTCTCACTAGCAGCATGCAATCTGGAACTGTATCCGGTTGGCAGCAATGGGCTCGCTTAACATTACGTGGCGCCTTACTTGTAAGAGTTTACTGCAATTATAAACTTGACATTGGTTAACAATAAAAGTTTCGTGGTGATCTAATCACTTTATTGCAGTTTTTCGAAAGCAACGACTAATACAAAGATTCTTTAACAATCTCTCTTCGACAAAAAGACAGCGCTATAAATAATTCTTCCGTTACGGGCGACTTAACAATCTTTTGTATATTTTGAATCATACAAATTTTGTCTGTCGAACTCACAACATTCAGTGTAATGGCAATAGCTCGACGACTAATGAAATCACAAGACTATCTGTGCGGTCTTTATTAATGCTATTTATTCTACTTGTTCGATTTTCGTATCGTGTCATCATTGTAACTAAAGCTTTAATCTCATCACTTATTTAGTATATAATATAGATAGACAGTCTCTAATCAACTTACTCTTAGATCAAAGTGCTGTACCGCCGGATAACAGACCCAGACCCAAATTAAATTACTGCTGCGATCTACCCCTTGTAAATTATATAGGATAGGTAGATATCGCTTCTCTATAATATTTAACTAAGTATAAGCTATTACTATGCAATGTGCTTGTGACTGATCTATTCGCAAGGCTAAGACAGGTCTTTGGTTTAATTTTGAATGGATGTGGGATTTTAGTATAGCTGTTTATATTGCATTGTAACACAAGATCAGTAACATAATTATGTTATGTTTAATATAATTATATATAACATGTAATGTTATGTATGTTAGGTTCTCAATGGTTTTCGATACGTTGGTTTTCATGATAAGTCTATCAACATACATGCATATACATTATAGTTTCATGCTTATTTTCGAAAGGGTAGGTAGCGCTGCATTACATCCACATTTCACTATCTATGGTCTTCACTTCACGTTTGCATTCCATAATGTATAAAAGATATAATAGTTAGGTTTGGTAACAATTATGATGACAGGCACAGTATGAGTAAGAGGAGTTAATATAAATGTCTATAAAGATATTATTTTACTTTATGTATGTTCATATACGAAGCACAGTGCCAGACTGCTCTTAACAAAAGGATTCAAAACATTTGCCTGATCTGAGAATTGAACTTGAGAACCTATGTCCATTTCTGTACCCCTGACAACGTGTAAAGCGTAACAAACAAACAAACATATCACATTCGCCTTTATTTAGGATTTCTCTTGCTTCATCCAACCTCATTACATTCTTCATGCATGCTCGTCCGAAGAATCCTTATATATATATTTTAATATTCTAGTTTATGGTATACTAAAAAGAATATTACAAACTTTTCTTCCATATCCGTTAAATCAACACACTTACTTCACGTAGCTATTAAAATATTCATAGCATGTAAAACGGAATTAAACCTATGGCAGAGCTAAATTGACAGACACAGCCATTTGTGGTAAAAGATTGCGTTACAACCACTAATACGATTTTTATACCAAATATCCGGCTTAACGGAGTAACCGTGACTACGCACTACTGGCTCAGTGTGGGGAGTCCTATATCGATAACAATAATAATATGTCCCACTGCTAGGCATGGGCTTCTTCATAGTGTAAGAAGGGTAAGGCCATAGTCCACCACGCAGCCCAGGTCGGGTTGTCTGACTTTGCATATCTCTGAGAACATTAGCGAGAAATCACAGACATGCAGGTTTCCTAACGATGTTTTCCTTTACCGTTAAAGCAAGCCATAATTATTAATTATTGAACACGCACGTAACTTCGAAAAGTCAGAGATGCACGCCTTGCACTAATGATCTCGAGACTTCTGCGTGGCAGTCCAACGGTCTCTCGAATAATAATATCGTAACATTTTTAAACTAAACAGTATCCAAAAATATGAATGAACTTTAATATTATATCATGTATATTACATACATAAATGGAATATCTGTTTCTGATGGGCAAAAATATATTACAATCTTACCAGACGGCTAACAATTCCAGAAACCGTCCTGCTATTGAGAATTGGTTATAAGAAAAACTCTATAATACTTGGTCTGACCCTGAAATGAAATCCCTTGAACCTTCCGATCGACTTCAAACATAATCACAAACGCTATGTACGCTCATTCCAATAGATGATAATGACGGTCATAGAATACGACTAACAACATATTGTACCTTTAAAAATAAACTTCATTATCGACCAAATTTATTATCAACACTATTATCATTGAAATTAAACTACTATATACGGATTTTATCGCGTTGTTTATTTGACAGTTACAAAATTTTTTGAAAAACTGTTACACTACTATAATCACTATTAAACTTTACAAATTTTTAAGCTAATTAAATTATTGAAACTATTAAAACTATTTATACTATTACTATACTATTATACTATTTAGATTTATTTTTACACTTTCCCCGACGTTTCGTTTGCTTTTCAGCAGCCATGGTCACGGGGAGACTAAGATGGTAGTTATCTCAATATTCCAGTGTAGTTATTTCATAACTGTAGTGTACTCTCCCCGTGACCATGGCTGCTGAAAAGCAACCGAAACGTCGGGGAAAGTGTAAAAATAAATCTAAATAGTATAATAGTATAGTAATAGTATAAATAGTTTTAATAGTTTCAATAATTTAATTAGCTTAAAAATTTGTAAAGTTTAATAGTGATTATAGTAGTGTAACAGTTTTTCAAAAAAAATTGTAACAGTGTCAAATAAACAACGCGATAAAATCCGTATATAGTAGTTTAATTTCAATGAATAACATTCGCGTAAACAGAAGACACTATTATCATCCTAACTAATATTATAAATATTATGAATGTGAGTGTATTTGTTACGCTTTCACGCCTTAACTACTGAACCGATCATCATGAAATTTTGTATGCACGCTGTCAGGGGCGCAGAAAAAGATATAGGATAACTTTCATCCAGAAAAGAAACACTGTTTTTAACCTATCCTAACCTACATTTACGCGAGCGAAGCCGCGGGAAAAATCTAGTGATATACATATATTTTAAGTCGCAATAGAATGCCTATTGTTTACAAGAAAAATAATACTTCATGTAAAAAAGTAATGTATTTTGGGCTAAGCATTTAGATAATAAACACGAGAATCTTAAGCGAAGGCATTGTTTGTTGTGCATAATAGAATATAAACCTGTAAGCAGAGTCTAAGCTTTGCATTTAAGAAATTTGGTAAGTTGTATTTCAGTTTTTGTTTTGTTGTTGGAATACAATACAATAAATGTTTTCAGCTGTTTGTATTACAGATTGTTCTAAGTATTAGATAGACGTAAAATTTATACTATCAGAGCAAGTTGAGAGATAGGGCTTAGGCTATTTCTTTATAAACTAATACCTTGCTTTATTATAATAGTTACGCGGACTGAGGCACGTTGATTAACATAATTACAAACATTATTGGACATATGGTGTTAATGTTATAACAATAGTTACTACGAATTAAAAGTTGTAGTTCAGTAGCGTATTGTATTACAAATTATCAATTGGATCAAACTCTGCATGTCAAGATCAAGAGTAAAACAAACTTTTGTCAAGAACTAATAATAATGTAGAACCGAAACAGCCTAAGTAAAGAACCATTTTATAAAATAAAATACGAATCAATGCAGGCTCATAATATAATTTCAGCCTTAATACAAAGTATGTCATAGGAATATGCAAAATTGTTTTAGAATTAACGTACCACGTGAACGTTGAAAATACTTTTTTTTATTCTAGAATCGCTTTAAAATTAATACTTAGTAAAACTAGTACTTAGTAAAACTTACAAAATTTGTACTTTATATTATACCTCCAGAATCTATCTATTGTTTTATGTTTTTTATCTTAAGCTTATTAAATTCAACATTTTACTACTAAGAGAGAACGCTGGTTGATTTTACCAGAATATATTATAGTCTAAATTTTTTTGAGAGAAGACCAGTTAAAAATACTGTCAAAGCTACTTTCACTATGTGGTGACCATTCGTTTATTTATTCAAAGCACTTATATTTTAAATAACTACTAATTTTACTGACATTATGATTCAGAATGTCAAGTATACATTTCAATATATTGAATGTATATCTTGAAATATATCAAAATCTGGGTGCTGAATTACTAGCCGTGTAACAGCTTTGATGCAATGCCTAAATTATCTAGCTTTTGAAATTTACCTTTGAATGTCTATCGACTTTATCGAAAATCAATGTCCCATCCCTCGCGGTTAGCGCGAGCGCGCATTTCCGTTCGCGTGATGAATAGTTGCGGCGACTCGTCTGTCGTAACCGAACAGAACATCTATTATAAGTCACCAGGCGTATTGTAACCAACCGCTGTTTATCCCTTTATTATTGTTTAAGCTTCAGCCAAGGATTTATTATTAAGGCAGCGATAGCCTGAAGTGGTTCAGAGAGTTGTATGGCATACAATTCTGATATTTTGCAGTTATGTGGATGTCAATATTTAAATATTGCTTGTTTACCCGTGTGAAAAATCCTGCATGTCTGAGAGTTCTCCTTAATATTTTCGACGACCCGCATTGGGTCAGTGTGGTAGCCTTTCTTGTACTGAAAAGAGATGCATGTCAACGGTAGGGCGGTTTATAAACAGGGCTATAATTTACACCAACGAGGATGACGTATAATGCCACTAGGTCAATTTGCTTTTGCACCACATATGGATCTTCATTGCGTCATATAGCGAGCTGCTTTTTGCATCAGACCACAACCTTTCCTACATATATGTATAGACACCTAAATTGTTTGTAATAAGTCTTGTTGCGTAATAATCCGGGAAACGGGCTGCTATTAATATTTGACTGTGAAAACAATACAAGTGCATACGTAACGCCATTATTCCCCCAACACCGTAATTCCGCTGAGTTCTGAGTAGAGGAACCATGGACGCAGAACTTTTGATAATAATAATGAATGTGGAATAACAAAATTAATTAGTATAAATACACATATAGTTAAAGCTTAAAAGTTGACAATCTATAATATATTTAATGAGAATTATCATAGGTTTTAGTTAAAAAGAAATGAATTTATATCATGAAACTATTTTATATTTTTAACGTTCTGTCAATATTCTATAAACACTTAAACAGCTGACAGCTTTCTACTTGAGATTATTAGTATAATATCCTACTCTTAGTGTTTGTAGTCCTAATGACCACTCACATCCGCTTCTGTGTTACGAAGGTACACAAACAATTATACTCACCTGATGATAATCATCTACATTGGATGGCCTGTGACTGTTTGCTGCACTATCAAGTAATTAACTGTCTAAGTTTCATCTCATCATCCTTCTCGGCGGCACAGCGTCTTTTTTAAGAAGCTCGAGTCATAATGCGAATGAAAAAAATTAAAACAGCTAGACTGCATACAGTCTAGCTGGAGATACAGTTCTAATATTCTTATGTTCAAAACAATAGGAGAATACTGTAATTGTCCTGTGTTTTTTGAATGGTGTAATGTATTATACAATTATATCTGATTACTAATATTATATTATACTAAGCTGTCATACAAAAAATGCTTCCATAAATTTATTTTCTTTTAATCTTGTCTCTATATTGTTACCCGAACTGGTTACCCTACAGGGTGGAGCGGTATATCGGTAGGGCGAGCGGATGCGCGGAATCTGACCGTAGCATTTTTCACGGACCGAATACCGCCGGGTATATTAACACGATCTCCGGATACATTGTGTATACTTAGCCTGGATATACTCGCGCAGTGCACACGGGGAGGATTAGTGAATTTGAAATGCACGTAGAATTGTATTAAAGCTAGATTATATATGGCTGTATCGTCGAATTGCTGTTGCATGAGTGTCTGGTGGGATTAATGGTAACGAAATAGATTTATCTCAAAAACTATTTAAGATTTGTATCAGTGGATTTTCGTTTAATGAAGCAGCTATAGCTCTATGGATAAGCCAAGGCACCTGATCCTTTTAACATGGTATTACTGATATGAAATAGTTCCTAACATAAGCATTTTGTTTAGCTAAATGTTAATAATATATGTAGTATCTACTTGATATATAGGCTCTGCGTCACAGAGATCGCCTCGCTGTTATCAATGCTCAGTGCGTGGAGCTACATAGACTGTACAATTATTGCCCTTCTTTGGCGGGTTGTAGGCAAATAAAGCAATTCTATACTTACGACCAGCAACATATAATATTTTCGTATAAAAATTAATTAAAAACTACCTTGATAAAAATAAATCATCATAGTATCACATACAAAAGTCCAAGTTTCAACTGAAAACAGAAATTCGGAGAATTTCCACATTCCCGCTATTATTTTGCTCCTTTAAAATATTATTCGGTCATGTAAAATTAAAATGTAGCTTTCACAATAAAAAGAAACGTTTTTATGTTACCGGGTTTTTAGAGATTAAATTCCTAAGCCCGGATATGCAAAATTGAAAAAATATCCTCCCGAAAATTATATTTGGTAGCATATGCGTAGGGCGGACGAATGTATAATTTTTCACTTGTTGTTTCTGGAGAGCCATTCGTGTACATAAAAAGATATAGGAAGCTTACAATAATATTACATTTGTGTCTAAGTAAAGTGTTTTTGCTGAATCAGTGCTTTGTTCAGGCAGCATTGGTGTGAGAGTTTACTGTACTATCTAACGTTATATATCGGATTCAATATTCGTGTTGAGTCTAGCAAAACTAGTGAAAAGTATTTTGTTAAGTTAGTACTTAAGTAATCCTAACTAATATTATAAAAGCAAAAATGAGTTTCTTCATTTGTTACCTTTTCACGCCTAAACCACTGAAACGATCATCCTGAAATTTTACATATACGTTGACAGGTGTACAGAAACGAACATAGGCTACCTTTCATCCCGAAAAGAATTACTGATCCCGAGGAAAACAATAATAACGTTCTTATGATAATAGATGGCGCCAAGTGTCTTTCGAATCATGATTGAATTATATTATTACAAGCAGCGTACAATCCGAATTGATTGTTAAATTCTAAATTAACGCGAGCGAAGCCGCGGGTAATAGTGCTAGTGTATTTATAAAGCATTGAATTAGGCTACGTTTAAATTTATGTCATGGCGAAACAATAATTCGATTTGACATTAAAAATTACTTGACTTGTGGTATATCCTGTAGTAACAATTCTAAGGGAAAGATTTTGTTTTTTTTTATTATAAAAAGACAACTACACTACAATAATAAATCCTGTGTCGCGGGAGACTTTACAAACATTCAAACAACGGACATAAATTACACACAGACTCGGACGTCATACATCTATGTATACATATACATAATTGTGACTGGTCGATATCTGTACATAGGAGATACTTAAAAAAAAAATATGTGAAAGCTTTATAACAGCTATAGAAATCAAAACAATCATTTCTGAAATTTTTGGCTGTCTCTCTGTATGTCTGTATTCGCGCCACACAGAAACTACTGCACAAAATTGAATGAAGATTTCACAGTTACATTGACAGTGGTTTAACTTAAGATCTGATGCATGTTTTATCTTGATACGTGGACTAGAAGTTGCGTATTGATAAATAATAAGTAATTTTGATACATCCCTAGAAGCCATAACAAAAGGAAATAATTAGATATTTTCTTTGTAGATCAGCTTCTTAAAAGCAAAGAAAAAACAAATAGATACCTTTTTTTGAAATTAAACTACTATATACGGATTTTATCGCGTTGTTTATTTGACACTTTATTACAAAATTTTGAAAAACTGTTACACTACTATAATACTATTAAACTTTACTAATTTTTAAGCTAATTAAATTATTGAAACTATTAAAACTATTTATACTATTACTATACTATTATACTATTTATATTTATGTTTACACTTTCCCCGACGTTTTGGTTGCTTTTCAGCAGCTATGGTCACGAGGAGACTAAGATGGCAGTTGTCTCAATGTTCCAGTGTAGTTATTTCAAAGATAACTAGTTATTTGAAACAACTACACTGGAACATTGAGACAACTGCCATCTTAGTCTAAATAGTTTCAATAATTTAATTAGCTTAAAAATTAGTAAAGTTTAATAGTAATAGTAGTGTAACAGTTTTCAAAATTTTGTAATAAAGTGTCAAATAAACAACGCGATAAAATCCGTATATAGTAGTTTAATTTCAATGAATAACATTCGCGTAAGCAGAAGACAATACTATAGGAGATACGTAAGAAAAAATATGTGAAAGCTTTATAACAGCTATAGAAATCAAAACAATCATTTCTGAAATTTTTGGCTGTCTGTCTGTATGTCTGTATTCGCGCCACACAGAAACTACTGCACAAAATTGAATGAAGATTTCACAGTTACATTGACAGTGGTTTAACTTAAGATCTGATGCATGTTTTATCTTGATACGTGGACTAGAAGTTGCGTATTGATAAATAATAAGTAATTTTGATACATCCCTAGAAGTCATAACAAAAGGAAATAATTAGATATTTTCTTTGTAGATCAGCTTCTTAAAAGCAAAGAAAAAACAAATAGATACCTTCTTCAAAATTCCACGTGTACGAAGTCGCAAACAACAGCTAGACTGAGATAACGATGTGTTTGTCACTCTATCGCTAGCATCGATAGATTCGAGGAATATCTTTGTATATATCTGATCTTTGCACAATCTCTTATGCAAACAGTACCTACTAACACTATTCGCATAGATTATAAGAGCGCTTAGAGCGATTTAACTTGATGGATGCCGTTTTGCATATGGAAATCGACAGTATGATACACAATTATTTGTTACACTGTATTTATGTACTTAAAGCTGTCCTGATATTACTGCGTATAGAGCGAAAAGATGCTACTACACATATTTTCAGGCCTGGTATTCATAACACAACTTAAATCGTAGTTTGAGTACCAGTGTTCTATTAGATTTTCTTACATACCTGCTGTGTTATATTTCCTTACATTTACGCAAATGTTATACATTAAAATTTGACTTGGTTTATTCACCTTTTCTTTCAGCATTGATCGTCACGTGGTCATGAGTACTGACAAGCAACCAAAACGCCGAAAATAGGTTAAGTCTAAATATTTGATTAATTTAACACATTGAACGCCATGCCGGTCATAAATGACCGCGAATAATACATTATCTATTGTGTCTGCTACATGGCACTCAATGTGTTAAATAGTTTAATACCCTAACCCTCTCGCACTCTGTATACATGCCCTATGCCGCAAGGGACTTTACAGACGTCAATTAATGAACACAATGTGCACCCAGACCCAGGAAAAATTGTAGATTGCAGGAATAATTATTGTCTGGTTTGGGTGTCGAACCCACAACACTCACCGCGGTGACTACGATGGAAGCGGTCGCTGGAAGGGCCATTGAGAAGCTCCTTGTCACAGATGGCGCACCGATCAGTGTGTCATTCGGGAAAGGGACTTCGCAATGGCTGATAGTAAAATCGCTACGACCGAGTAATAGCAAAAATATGTACTTATATTAATCTAATAGCCAGGTGCCCTGCCTGGCTATTCCCAAGACCTCGACTGATATGTACTACAGTCATATTATTGCTAGTGAAACACTGGTATATTTGTGTAGATCATAGTAATCGCTGTATGATATTAGTGGACAAGTGACAAAAAATATAAATATATATATGTATATTGATTGCACGAATGACGTAGTGGTCGTCTTGCCGCTGCCACTGCTGCGTGCGTTCTGAGTTCAAATCCCATGCGGGACAAAAATGTGAGTGATCCGCAAATGGTTGTACCGAGTCTGAGTGGTTTTTATGTCCGTTGTTTGAATGTTTGTACCCGCGACACAGGAATTATTCCAAAGGCAGGATTGGCGGGTTTTCTTTGAAGAAATAGCCAACGAGAATAATTTTATTCATTATAACAACCTTTCGCGCAGCGATTGAATCGTAATCCTAATTTATCCGTTTAGATCACAAAGTAACACTTACGAGTAGGAACGTCAAAGATAGACTATAACAACATACCGTTAATACTACTGCTGTGCTCATGCATAGCAGTGAAGTCTCGGGTTCAATGCCTGAATTAGGCAAATCGTTATTGGATTTTCTTGTTAAAAAGTCTTAGTAGCAGTATGGATGCTAATACTGTGCCCGGTAAACGGTAATATGCTGGCCCTCTATTATATCTTTATATATATATAAATCTTCTGTGCGTGTGTTTGTAATTAAACTCCTCCTAAACGGCTGGACCGATTTTAATGAAATTTTTTGTGTGTGTTCATGTGGATTCGAGAATGGTTTAGATTTGCTTTTTTATTTTTTTCCATGTGTACAGGACGACGTCTGTCGGGACAGCTAGTAGGACATAAAATCATAGCTAGCAAAATGTGGGTGTGTAATTCGTCGGTCTACCCTTTCAGAGATAAAATCGTTAAATAATGTAGGTATGTATGTATGCGTTGTAGAGTTTTGAAGTTGGTGAATTTTTTAGCTATCTATCTATCTTGCTTTCATTATGAATAAATACTCCAATTTATTACATTATTTGTAATTTACTGTGATTATATGTAGATTGCAGTAAATTAATTTCGTGGCCACACCAGTAACTTCCGGTGATTGCTTATCCATTATGGTTTTGATTTAACGTGATAAACTAAATGAGTTAAATTAACACGCAATGGAAATTAACACGATCGATAGTTTAATAGAAGCGCGTATTACGTGTTTGTTTTTTAAGGCAAACGTCTTCATTTTGGTATGGCCCTGTGTCGCGGCAGACTTTGCAAGTATACAATTAACGAACTTAAAATACACCTAGAACAATTATTTATGATTGCACGGATGGCGTAACAGTTAAGTGGTTCTCCTCGCCACCGCCACTGAGCTGAGAGTTTGGGTTAGAATTTTTGTGTTTTGTGTGATCGACCAATAGATTTACCGATTCTTTGTATCCATTACTTAAATGTTTGTAAAGTCCCCCGCAACACAAGAATATTCCTAGAGAGGGAGTAGTCATAAAAAAACAAGTGATTGTCCTGTGTAGGATTCGAATCAACAACACCCAGCGCAACGACAACAGGACCATTTTGCAACAACAATATAAAGGTCATAAATGATCACGTATAATACATTTTCTATAATGACTATTAAATGGCATTCAATGTATTGACTTACTCAACATTTTGTGTACATTCATTCTTTCTAAGATTTTGAATTTAAGTATATAACTTCTATACATTACCTTTCAAGATACGGTACCCTCGATGCGAGAATATGACTTTTATTTAAATAGGTAATTTTGAACTCAGTGCTATTCAAAAAAAGTCCATTGAAATATTCGTTATCAGTTTCAAAAGAAAAACCCTATGAGTAAGCTTTAATAGCAGTAATAAAAGTAAAATGTCAAAGTGAAGACAGTAATTAGACGAGACGAGAAGTTAATTAATATTAGCAAAGAATTAACTGTAAGTTAATTAGCTTCTGAGGAATTAATGCGTACCTATTATATTTTAGTGTGTTTATTTTATGATATTTTAGTAACCATGGCTTTTTGTCCACGGCTTATATCATTGCACGGTGTACCTATTATGAAGCCAGGGTGGCAACTACCAATGGTGTTATAAGTTTAATCCTGATACAGACCAAAACCTTTTCTTGCCTATATATGCCCAAAGGGATAGATAGGGATATTATTACACTTATATTTTGTTATTGCTCTTATCCTACGTAATGGAGGATGACCTTTTTATTAACTATCGGGCACTGGTCTAGAATTAGTGCTGCTACGGAGTATTTTTAAACGAATACCACTTTGCTCCATCTGAGAATCGAATTCGAGACCTCCTGGCCATTTTTCACATTCATTACCGTTACCGAAGCAGTAATTTACAGACAAAAATATTCTTCAAAAAGTAATTATTTGTTATCATTATAATATAATTATAATTATTATATAATGTACAGACAGTGTTATTATTACCAAAAATATTGACTGCTAGCTATTGATTAAACTTACTCCAAGCTGGCGAAGATGATATTGATAGAGTAGGGAAATAATGCCTTACCTTAATAGAGATTCTATGGGGACATGATAATATGCACTTAATAATGTTGATGTATCCAGTCTTGGAGAAAGTTTATAGAGAGCATATGAACGGTTATCGGTTAACGGTATCTTTTTATCTGAAACTTCTATATATGCCTTTCAGTTCAATTGTTTATCAATACATAATTAATCCGAGAACTAGATTTACTATATTTAATAACTAACGATCGGCCCCGGCTTCGGACGGTGTTTCGTTCAACCATCCTCCTAAATCACTCTGTTTATTAGTGAAAACAGCATGAAAATCCGTTCAGTAGTGTTTGAGTTTGTAATTAGATTTTCAAATATTATATTACCACCTACAAATCTCTTAAATAAAATTACTTCATTAGTTAGTATATTTTAAAATTCAATTTCTGCCTTTAATAATTGCTGCATATTCTATAGCAAGGTTTGTACACAACGTCTTCGACCCACAATGCATCAAGTGACACTACCACCTTCACCAGTTTACTTAATAGTGATTATAAAATAGTATACTTTGATGGCCAAAGTGTGAGACTCATCGTCTTATCCATAGCTAATAATAATTTTCGAATAACTAACAACAATCGTCGCACACTAGTCCTTCTGAGAATCTGCTCCTTAGAAGTCTTATCACGTAGAGAAATTATAACTTAGCGCTTATACGCCTGCCTGTAGGTACTTAAGCTGATAACATATTACACTACATGTTTGGACGAGAAAGGAAGCCGTTATATTAAGGATACACCGCATAATTCCAGTAACTACATAATCTATTGTTCATAATTAAATATTTCAGAGGCCGTACAAGTTGTACTTAGACATTACGCGGCCTTTTAACTGCGTCACTTAGTAGCAGATAATTTGGATCACTGATTTTACCAATTAGCCGTGAAATGAATGGTTTCGGTGTAGTGTTTGGAAAACGCCCTCTAGTAAAATATATTGGCTAAATTATCATTATTCAGAACTACAATATATTTTATTAATTCCTAATTTTAGTTTTGGTTTAGAAAATTCACCTAAACTAGTAAAATATATTCATTGAATATCTTTTACTAGTTTAGGTTAGGTTAGGTTAAAAGGTTAGGTTACTTCTTTTACTAGCTAGCCATAATGTTTTAATAATTTATCGGTGTAGGGGTCATTAGAGTATTCATTCTACTGAATAGATTAAATAACTGCACCCCAGAAAAAGCATGCTAAAATACCTAGTATTGTATTTCCTATTTATCGTATTCGGATACTTTGATTTGTCATATAGATAGATATATTTAGAAAGCGAGTGTGCTATATCGCATGATTGTATTGTCTGTGTGTATATATGTGCTCGTGTATCTTATCTTATCTTATGTGGGGGCCAGTCAGTGCAGACCGGCGACACTTCGACCCAGTGGGATCTTTTGTGTCGACACTCTCCCAATAACGACTGCCATAGATGTTCATGGCAGCCGGGACCAACGTGCTTTTCGAGGCACGGAGCAGGTGATAATTGTCAATCAATACGCACATAATTTCGAAAAGTCATATAACTTCCGAAAGTCAGAGGTGCGCGACGTGGGTTCGAACCCGAGACCCTCTGCTTTGCAGTCTGTTGGTCTCCCCACTGAGCTATCGCTGCTCCTGTGTGCTCGTGTAAGTGTCAGAATAATTCTGTTTTAAAACCCAATCTACTAATTAAACTTTAATTTATTCCAGTATTCATATGTAATTTCCTGGTGTAACAGGGGACTAGACTATGCAAGTACAAACCAGTCCTCACTTCAGATTTCAGTATACAAACTTATTTACCTCAAACAGAATTCTAATATTGACATATTCAATTAAAAATACAAACTTTGACATAGTTTCGAACATAACAATCACACTCCCGTAGTCGTATATGTCCCGAACAGCTCCAATAATAACATAACAGCAACAAAACTGTACCAAATAAGAAACAAACTTAATCAATTTGCCTTGTCACACGCAAGCAGAACAGGTAGAACTACCATGGATTACTCAACTTGTTTTATATAGTAAAACGCTTCTAAATATAAAAGAAAATTTTAAAATATTTTAGGAAAACTTACAGCTAAAAATACAATTAACATAATAATAATAAGGTGATGGTCAATTAAAAGTTTTCACTGATACAATATATAACAAAAAAGGCACTGATGGCGGCAGTTAAGTGGTCGCGTTGCCACTACCTACTACGCTGAATGTTGTAGGTTCGAATTCTACGTGGAACAAATACTTGTGTGATACACAGATGGTTGTTCCACGTCTAGGTGTTCTTTGTGTCAATAGCTTTACCTCTCTGGTTGCTCGATATCCAGAAGTTGACATATTTTTTGATAAAATTAATAAATTTGTTGAATATTGTTCACTATTTTAAAGTTATAAATAATAATAATAATATGTTATGTATGCATTATGACTCACTGCACGTGTTGGCCAACTGTGCAAAAGTGCAGTGAGCAGTTGATGCAAATAAATAAATACAAATACAGGTACTATACCGAATGAGGGAGTGGTATTTTTTAAATAAAAAATTTATAGAAGAGCTTTTTTGAGGCTTTTCTTTCAATAGTAGGATATATTTTTCAGATTTTAGTCCGGCTGCAAAGCAGGCTAGTAGTGGCTAAGTACCTATGTACTATTATATTGTATTTGTGTATGGGTACCTATGTACCCATACATAATACAAAATATATCTTCTAAAGAAATATTCATCTTTTGTATACTATTTTAAAGTCAAACTATAGCTTGAATGTAAATTGGATATAGTTCCTGAAAAAAGTTACAAGCTTCAGTCAAAATAGAAAAATTAATATTAACAGATAGAGTGATTTTTATTTACTAATTGTCAAAATTTGGTGATTCTAGCGACACTCTTAATATAAAATTGTGACTTACTAACCATAAATATTTTTTAATAGTAATACGAGATTAAAATTGAAACATTATTTTCTCAATAAAAAATGCTTGTGGACTAGAACGGTTTTTATGGAGCCTCCCAATTGTAAACAAGGAAAAACTGTAACCACGAAGCAGGCACTTATCCAAGGGCCTTAGTATATAATCATAACCCTACCTTACTTGATATTTGCATAGGCAAATTGAGATAATTAAGATGTTTATATAGATAACATCTGAGGCGATGCAAATCGTCATCTATTGCATAATTAATAAAACTGTATAGGGTTGGAGTCCTGAATTAACATTTTTACTTAGCATGCGAACTTGCTCGCGTATTATGTTAAGTCGCGGTTATGTTAAGTGTGACAGTAATTTTTTTAAATATAATAAAGTCAATGTTGTATGATAATATAGCTTCCTAGTGGTAAAAGAGTTTATAAAATCAGTTAATTTGATTTTGAGTTAATCCCTTATAAAAAAAACAAACAAACATACTAACAAAAAATCTATTTTCTCTTAATAATATTAGTATAGATACATTACGACCCTAAAATATGACCACACGTTTCTGTTACACGCTGTATAGATAGACGTGTATGTACCTGCAAACTATAGTAGTTAACGCAACAGGAACTCATGGTACTTGTTGTATCAAGTATAGTTCCGTGTACTTATATATTATTCACAATCGGTATCGAGCCAGCTATCCTGTTCTCGACTTGCTATCGAAATAAGGTACGACATGACCAAAGGCTTTGAAGGAGCTAGTATGTTTGCGTCGAGATACCTGTGTGTAAAGTACACTAAAACGTTGTTGCCAATAAATGTAGCGATGGGATAGGTGGTTGATATTTAGTGAGTCGGAGCGAGGTGTCTTGAACCTGAGAATAGTATGGATATTTAATGCCTCTGAAATACCTACATATATATATCTATAATAGACTCATGTCTACTTCACGTATTATATGGGAGTTTGAATGAGTACAATTATTCATTATAATAAACTACCGATTCTAGAGTTTTAAAGACTACTGACGCTCTATAATGTTATTGTATTGCTCGGTAGGCGATATTACAAACATTAAAACAAAAGGAAATATGAAATGTTTTTTATATATAAATATATTGTCTCGATAAGTGTCCATGGATTGGCTTCATGTTTTTATATAACTTTATGTTTTCTATTTATTTGTTATTTATAAGTAAAGACTGTTGTTGTCTATATGAGGGTATTTTTATAAATAATATAATAATAATATTGTATCACATACACACAACACCATCTAGCCCAAACTAAGCAGAGCTTGTACTATAGGTACTAGACAATGTATAAACATACATATTATACATAGAATATTTTTATTCCGATTGCCTACAAGATCGGGTAATTTGAAGCGTGCCGCGAGGTTAATATCAGACAGACACAGCGAAGCGAAGCTCAAATTCAGCTAGTAGTAGATAATAATCGTTATAAAATATGCTATGTCTTAGCATAAATTATATAATTATTAGGGCTGCCTATAAATAATTTGTATTCTATGCGAATGTGTGACGATTGTTTTATTATCATGGTATCATGTGTAATACGTATTATTTTAAAACTGCACAGACTTGATGGCGGAGTGGTATAAGTGGTCATCATGTCACGGCCACTACTTTGAGCGCATACCACACGGAAGGAAAATTTGGTTGATTCACAAAATATGGATGTTCCGAATCTAGGTGTTCCGAATCTGTATGTGTCCTTTGTGTTCGTCGTTTCAATGTTTGTAAAGTCAGGCACAATATACAAATTATGCCAAGAGCGGGAATGCTTTTTTTAGGACAGGATCCAAGTTTTGTGATAAACGTATCCATTTATACAAATTAATAAAATAAATATTATTGATCCATATTGGTTCATTGACCCGATTTAGGAGCGGTACCGTCCGCAACTGCAATTATTCTCTAATTGGATTTCAATGCGGTTTTCAACTTTAGTAGTAAATTAATAGATGAATAGAATACTTGTTTATTAAATTAATAGGTACCTACTCGTATTTTTAAATTCAGATAGATACGTTTCATTTATAAAATCAGTCCTGTATTAAACTGTCCGACTGCTGGGCTCGGGCCTCATCTTAGTGTAAGAAGAATATAAGGGTTCACCACGCAGGGTGGGTTGACTGCATGACTTCGCATATTGAGAATTAAATATGGAGAACTCTCAGATACGCAGTTATCCTCACAATGTTTTCGTTCTCCGTTATTTAAAGCGAGCGATAATTAACCATTTAATACAAACATGACTTCGAAAAGTCTCTGCGTGGCAATCCAACAGTTTCCCACTAGGTTATCGCTGCTTTATGGGAATACCATTAGCCAATATTAATTTGGAAACAATATGTATAAAGCCCATAGCTGTATACATGCTCCGTTCAAAATTATTAAAGTACCTACAGCGGCTCTTGAAGATGTGCCGGGCTCAAAGTACGAAGGTAATCTCTCTGTGTATCATTTTACATAGTATTTGTACTGTAAACCACAATCATGACCACAGCTATGTACAGTATACACTTGACACAATGGCTCGTTCTTTAAAGTCGCATATACATACAGACAATTAATGCAAATAAGCCTAGTCTTGAAATGTCAAATTATTAGATACGTGCAGGACACGTATGTATATTAATTCTCCACCTTTTGTGGTAAAATGACGCGTGAAGGTAGGATTTTATAATTACTACATTTCTTACTGCATGTAGAACAAGATTTTATTAAGGAATTATTATATTTTTTTATTTTAATTTTTTTTTATTATAATATATTAAAATTAATATATTATTAGAATTAATATTAATATTAAACTTAATAATAATATTAGAATTAATATATTAGGAATTATTATATTATTAATTATATTGTAGAATTTGAAAAGCATTTCTTCATTTCATCCACGACATGCCCTATCTGTTGTATCCAATTTTTTTAACAAATTAGCCTTGATTAAGTAACAAATATCTATAATAAACATTTATATAGTATTTTTTTAAAATATTAGTATGGTTATAACTAAGATTGTTTAGTAGTTATTATTGTTATAAAACACTGGGCAATATCACATAGCATCAAGAACAGCTATTGTTATTATACGATCTTATTTTTCTTTACAAATATCACTTCCGCGCTAGAGATAAACTTTCTATAGCTGAAACTTTACTAACATTGAAACAACGAGATAGAAAACTCAAACATGGGACAACAAAAGGTAAACTATAGCTAGCGATGTGAAATTGTTACGATACAAAATAAATATTCTAAAGTCGTATGACACTTTATCCAAATCAATTCGTTACCATCACGTATATACCACACAAAATCGAGAAGTATTTAAAACACCTTTTGGTGATGTTATATTGGCAGTTCGTGGTCTATCGTATCATGTTGGTTCTCTCTTGCCCAGTATAAGATAAGTGCTTAGCTTTGTTTGGTCTCCCCTGGATAACCGGGCTGCCTTTTCTTAAACTTCTTCACACAAATAACGCGTTTTAATCATGTAATCTGTCTCTCTTTGCGACTAGAAAGCTCACTTAGTGCTGGGTTCAGCATTCCTGTCTGTTGCACTGTATTCGATATCATTATGAGTCAGCTGGCATTCCCTAATGTTCTTTAACCCTATTTATCTTCACCTTGTCTTTGTGGCATCTGGTTCTTCGACTGGATAATTGGAACTGGATTGGAATTGGAATTGGACTGAACTCATCACTGCAACTCTTCATATTATGAAGAGTTGCAGTGCTGAGTTCCCTACGTAGCCTAGAGGCCTTATTTTACACAATCATCAATCAACATCAGTGGTTATTTGATTTGAATTTTTAATGTACTAATCATTCGAATTGCTTATAGGTAATTAAAGCATTCGATTTCCTTCTTCATTGAAAGCGTATAGAAGAAAAAATGCAATAATTACTTCTTGTTCTACTTGCTATTTGGCTCTCGTGAATTCCATAGACAAACATACCTCATTATTTGTTTTACATGTGCCAAGTTGCATCCAATTATGTAAACGGTTTAAGCGTTTTTGTGTAATAAACATCTTTACAAACTTTCAGTTAATATATTAATAGGATTTTCATTAAGTGCAACGGTCGACAAAATCCATCTCAGTAATCTGTGAAGCGGAAGCACATAAATAAATTATCCCATTTAACGATTCACCATCTGACCAAAATTTTAATAACCTTTAAAAGGATATAAAGATCCAATCATTTAGCGAAATTATTACCTTACGGTAATAAAACGATTCCAACATCCCATACATTACTTAATATTTCAATCCTCCAAATTCAATATCGCGTTCCATAACAGGTTAGATATAGCCGGAATGAGGTTTAAATCCGGATATTCGGCCGGCTCCGATTATGGCCTGGACATCAGTGACAGGTGACCTTATCACTGTTGGACATAACTCCCGTGTGACTCACGCGAATGCCACGGATATGGAATGAGCTTCTTTGTAAAGGGTTATTTTCTATTCAAATTTGAGTTTTGTTCACCGGTATATATAGGTAATTGAACACATATTATGTATATACTTAGACACACGTATATAAGAGTGCGAGTCTGAAGAGATACAATGGATAGGTTTTGACATTTTGACGACAATATTTTATGGCCCTTGTAATTATAATTATGTAACATTACTGTCATACAGCCATTATGACAGACTCAATGTTGCTACTAAAATATGCTATAACTCTATGCTCGATTTGAGCATTATACCAGTGACCTAACGATTACTTCTCCACGTAAGTTTAATCTAATATCACGGGCCCAATGAGGCAGTTAAATAGTGTTTTTGTAAATACACAAATTGTATAAATGCTCATGATTGCAGTAGGTTAATAGGTGATGTTTACAATAGTATCAATCTAACCATTATGCCTTCTTTATAAATTACTTGCTCTTGCTTGGGGCTTTGCTCGAGCATAAGTAGTGCGTAAAGGTTATATTAGTAACAGTATTTTTTAAACTATAAGCCCATGTTACTCGGTGGTGATAATATAGGCTAACGGCGAATTTTTTAAAATTGGTTGATCGTTAGTTTTTGAGATAAATCCTTACAAAAAAATATCCAAACAAACAAAAAAATTAATCTTTCCTCTTTATAATATTAATATAGGTAGTTAGAGGTCTGAGGGACTTGTTCATACGGAACTATAAGACGAGCTGAAGAGCTCAAAATAGTTCACATAACCCTTTTCTTATCTTTGGTGTACATAATGATGATATCGGAATCACTATTTAGTTATGGTCCAAATCGAATCAAATGTATCATTGTCAGCTCTAACTCACAAAAATTGATATATTTTTCCTTTTCCGATGGCAGTTGTTCTATGGCAAAATCGATATTAACTAAATCTGGTTATATTGGAAAGTAGGGGCAATCCTTTCCAAGAAAGGATAGCGATGATGACGATAAACTGTGAATTTCAGGTGCAATTATGTTGTTATGAATTTTAGTTCTTGGTACTAGTTGTATATCTTTTATCGCAAATAGTTCTTGGAAAACATTGATACAATTTTACTGCAGTTTTTAAAGTTGCGTATTGCAATGCATGCATTATATGCATAATATATTTTAGTGCAAAAAGATAACAATTTCTTGATATTGTTGAGTTATGAGTTTAGCGTTTATACAATCAGCGTCATATTTAACATTAATTATTTATATATTTTTTTATTAATTATTAATTATTTATATTAATAATTAAGTTGTCCGGCAATGTGAATTAATGTGATATAAGATTGGTTAACCTGAAAATTTATAGAAACTTATAGATAAGTAGGTGCGTTTCATTTTAAAGCTGATGATGATTATGCCAGAATTACACTCCTTACTGCTGTGCAAGACTTTCAGCAAATTCTACTAGACTGTATCGTCTATACCTAAAGTATTATTATTGCAATTAACTTAATACTTAAAATAACACCAAGGTATATGATCCAGATGATAAGCAATTGCTATAACTAATCAGATAATCATGTATTGATGACACCTAAGACAAAGATACACAACCTCCTCTCCTTTCCTTCCCCTCCCTTCTCTGAAGAACACTCCACTGGTGATACGTGACAGTCTCTCCATCTTAGGTATGGATCTTTGCCGCTCCCTTAATCAAAAAACCTATATCGAGAGCGTCATTAAGCAAGCTTCGCGAAAACTCGGAGTTCTGAACAGGGTGAGGCGGTTCTTCACGCCTGGGCAACTGTGCCTATTATATAAGGCACAAGTGCGCCCTTGCGTGGAGTACTGTTCTCATCTTTAGGATGGCTCCGCGCAGTACTTGCTGGACGCTCTCGACCGGTTACAGCGGCGGGCTGTCCGTATCATCGGAGATCCAGAGGTCACGAGTTCACTGGAACCTCTGCAACTCCGTAGGGACATTGCCTCATTGGCATGTTTCTACAGAATATACCACGGGGAGTGCTCTGAAGAGTTATTCCACCTTATCCCGCCCTCCCCTTTCCTATCCAGAACAACGCGTGCTGGGCTCAGATGCCATCCTTACACGGTAGAGTCGATTAGAGCGCGTACCAAAAAGTTTGGGTCCTCATATCTCTGCCGAAC
The DNA here is from genome assembly GCA_963564715.1 of Catocala sponsa. NCBI lineage: Eukaryota > Metazoa > Arthropoda > Insecta > Lepidoptera > Erebidae > Catocala > Catocala sponsa. The sequence goes on from OY751331.1 coordinate 9,546,016, forward strand.
GACCAAGGCATGGAATTCTCTGCCAAGGCACGTGTTTCCTTCTTCCTTCAATCCTGGGTTCTTTAAGCGGGGCGTGAAAAAGCATCTTCTCAGGCCGTCAAAGTAGAGATCTCAACATCGCATCGGCTACTGTGGGGGCGATGTGGAGGCCACTGCTCTTAGACCACACGGCTGCTTACCATCAGGTGGAGTGTGGTCATTTTGACGAGCAAAATAAAAAAAAAAAAAACCTTCAAGGGACCAATATCGCTGGTCCCTTTACTGGCAGCACACCTCCTCCTATAAAAGACCGTGAGTGCGTTTATCGATCATACAAATGATTAACTGATTGAATGTATCGAAATAATGATAATTCATAAAATTCATTGACTAATTATGTATTAACCATACGTAAATACTAGTATATTCAGATATCAAGCGAAAATATAAAAACATTAAAAATACTAGAGAGAAGCCTATAGAAATAGTCACCATTGTAAATAAAGTCAGCAACTTGATGGCACGAGGTTTGGAAAATATAATATGTCATGTGTTTATCCTCCTTAGCGATAAAACATGTTCTAAATTCTTAATGATGATTCTTATAATTATTATTGACACCAAACGAGTCAAATTCAAGTCGAGCCCTATACAATTTTTCTTTTACTAGAAATTATATTTTTAATTACAATCGGCCGCTATTCTGAAAAAACTACCTATTGTAGAAATATAATACTATTAAGTAGGTATATAATTTATGACTTTAAATGCAAATCATTATCATGAGTACATACATAAGCATGTTAAACGTAACTATTTATATTCTTTCATTAGAATTCTTCAGTACGGTAAAAGGTAGTAACTACACTTAAAAAATAAGCTAATATTATGTCTCAAATGACAGGTAGGGGTGTATTAGGGCAACAAAGCCAGGTATAGTTTTAAGTTCTACTTCTAATAGGAAGCAGACCCATTGCCGTTCACCGAGCACATGTCCATACTCCAAGCCGCTACCGAAAATTTATTGATAGAAAATACCCAATAACACAAAGTCTGACCCGAGAATCGAGCCTTAGACCTCATGTAACAATCGCATTCACTTCCCGTGCGTAATGTTAACTAAAACAAATTATTTCGGTATATTTATTTCATAATTAGATTTTGCCCGCGGCTTCGCTCGCGTAAATGTAGATTAAGTTAGTAACAGTATTTTTTTCAGGATGAAAGGTACCCTATGTCTTTTTCTGTTTCCCTGACAACGTGTACGCAAAATTCATGATGGTTGGTTGAGTAGCTAAGTCGCGAAAGCGTAACAAATAAACCCACATTCGCATTTATGGTTAGGATAGGTCTGTTTATCTGTTTATAGTTACATTCCAAAAGAAGGACATACTTACGATTCTTCAGAGACTTATCACAGTCAAACACACCACGTTGCTTTATTATTATCAAAGTATATCTCCGCGTACAACAACAGACCGAGCATAACATAAGAATATGTTTAAAAACCTTTTACTTCTATTTACTCTGTAAGCATAAAACAGCGATCTTGTCCCCACAACAATTCTAAACACAGCTCTCAGTTGAGACACACTAATTTTTCATTCACGGCGACAGGTAGCCATATCTCTGTTTGCATCCTATTTACAGCTCCCTCGGACAGTTAAAAGGAGTCAAAGAAAGCCTATCTCTTCCGTTTACACATTTGCAGTGCTAACTTCGCCGGGGCGATGTTTATCCATGTGTGTTTTTGTATATGTGTGCTTGTGTGTGTTGCGAACCAGGGCTGCCACTGCCCTACTTTTCGGTACCGTGTCCGGGAAATGGGACGTTTGTGAAGATCCCTGACGCTAATTACAAGCTTCCTTTCACGCGTCCAATGAAGCTTTTTCGAATGTGTATCACGTATTCCGTATGTCGTGAAGTTTTCTTTGCAAAATGTTTGGGATTTGTTTAACGTTTTAATCGAGTTTGTGTTAACCCTAAGCTCTGTGTGTAATGTGAGTAGGGTGAAGGTGCTTTGTCATAATGCACACAGCATCATTAGTGCGAAACAAGTCGTAGGTGCAGTCATAAAAATTTCATTTGTCAATTTAGTAGGCAGGGTGCGGCATAGAATTATTTTGCGCAGTAGAGGCATTCCTAAGATCATGTTAGGTTATTACGATAATCCTTCTGAATTATGAAAACAGCTAAAGCCTCATTATATTGCTAAAACTAAGGTTTAAACTTCGTGTAAACGATGATGTACAATCAATTATTTTGCTTACTTTTAACGTCCACAACGGTTTGCGAAAAATAAATATTCCTAACAACTTCATCTAAAGAAGTTGTGCTCAACTGTCATGGGACGCTGCGACGAGCGACAGTTGGGATACTTTAAGCTACCCGTTAACTAAGTTCCGTAAATACTAGTCTAGTAAACATTTTCATCATTGTAAGACAACTTGGTCATTTCGTAAGTAATATAAATATCTATCCGTTAAACGATATCCTATATTTTCCAGAAGATTTATTAAGCTGTAAGTTAAATTTCCAAGCGATACAATAACTGTCAATGAAAAACAGGTGAAAATATTGAGGTATTCGCAAATGATTAGTGAGCGCTATCATCTAACAATTCTACCAATCCGAACGGTCGAAATATTCTTTGACGCGGGCCGCAGAAGCTTGCGCGGCGGCAGGCAGCTAGTACTGGCCGCGACTCGGTGCCGAGCGGACGTCGCGCGCGGTTTTGGGAACGCCTGCATATCGCATCGAGTGATTGTGAAACGAAAAAATAAAACAACACCGCAGTGATAGTGCCTGTGTCAGTGGATTTAGATATGCATTGTGTTTGATGTGTATCAAAAACGTGGATTGAAGGTATTGTGATCCGATATTCCTTGTTTAGTGTGTCGGCATCTTGTATCTCAGGTAGGTGCAGATTAAATCTTAAACTGAAATTGTTCTATGGCATTTTTATTATGTAAAACAGTATTAGAACGGTATGTAATCAAACGTAAGTAATGGAAGTTCGATTGTTGGCGCTTTCCTATTAAAATATCACGATGAGTATGCGTATTTTTTACTCATGCTCGTTTAAAAGGAAACCAACTTAAATAGGAAGCATGGGTTAACTATGTGAGTCTCAACATAGGCGCCAATTTGATATTGGGTCCCGCGTTGGGTGCCAATTACTTTCTGCGGAAAGGCACCACATGAAACCTTAGAGCCAGTTATTTCGTTAAAGGGCACACATATTTTCGGTATATGTTACGACACAATTTAATTCACTAAACAATATGAAACTGTTTTTAAAACAAATTATTTTGGAGTATACATTATCCAAAGCCTTGTTAAACAACAAAAGGCTTCATAATCGAGTAAATAAACCTTTTAGGTATGTTTTAACATGTATTACGTGCGTAAAAAGGTAGAGAACGTCGTCTGTTTAGAGCATTAAACATTTAAGCGAATTTTCGAAATGTTCGCTGCAACATTTGACTTTCAATTTTGCTTTTTTGCGATCTTTTCTGTCAGATTATTTCAGAAGGGCGCGAGATTATATTTAAATTTTATGCTGGTCCGGATGAAAAACGTAGAGTGGGTTAACTGTTCATCACGGTAGATATTGAAGTAGTTAACGCAATGGTTATTACAATATTCATAGAGATGGGATAGGAAATAACACTTATTTTTCATTAGCGCTAAAACAATGTAGCTGTTATTTTTAGTAGTGCGTACTATTTCGTATCATGGAAGTGTAGTTATTTATGGCATAGAAGTTTCATTCCAAGACTATTTAGTATGAAGTATAGCGTCATGGAGTTTGATTTGATATAATAGTAGTACAATAATTTTTTTATTCAATTTAGTGATAAGCTATTAAAGGTTATCAAAATATCGTAGTCGTCAATTACCAGACATAAATGCTATGCTCAATTAGAACGAAATTAATTCCTGTAATCAGAAATTGGCTTGAAATAAAACACAGTTTGAAATATATTAAACATATTTACATTTTAAGTAAAATTTATTAATTGTATTATAAATGTAGACGAGGATTTAGATTGGGCTTATCTTTAGGATTTAAAGAAGATAAATTGTTTTGAGGTCTTTACTGTCACAAAATAATTAAGTTTCAAACGATACCTATATTTTACAATTTAACATTTAATGTTGTCACTTGTATATATACTTGCATATATATTAAGTACCTAACACAACGGTAGTCCAGGCTTTAAATAAAGTTATAATATATATATACTAAGTAAGAAAATACACGTGTCTACGTCGAGAAGATAAATTTTTATATAGGTATTCTTAATTTTACAACGTCTATCGTTAAGCTTCTCCTAATCATAAACTTGACTCAATTTTAATGATTTCGAACGGTAAACATTTCCGTCTTTATCTCCCTGATTGCAGCTTTAACTTTGATCATTACCTTACTTTGGATACGTGTTTTAAAATATTTGATCAATGACTTCGCCCAACTTTTTCTTGCATGGAACGCTGTTCAAAAGTTCAATTTTTATGTAAATGGCTCGGGCTGGGGCAGTAACTTATAGAAATTTTATAGCAGGACATTATTTAAACACGACTTCAACTTTTTCGGATATTATAATTTCAACATAAAGAAATACTTCACAAACTAAGAACATACATACTATCAAAGATCATATCTTTTTATTTTATCTTTGTCAAACTTGTTATTTAAATCACAATCTCCTTTAATGATTGCTCCCCTTTTAAAATCGTATTTTTTGTCAGGTAAAATAATTCATATTTCTTAAGCTCAAGATTCGATCTTGTTTTATATATTAACCCTTTGGGAAGCCCTTAAAATATATTAGGTCCAAATGTAATCTATATTGTTTATAATTTTCCTAAACAAGAAAGGCACCGTTACAGATAAGATCTACGAATGTTAAATCGCTTTTTGTTGTTATATAATCGAATCTCGAAATCTTTAGTACAAGATCAATTTTGTTAGTTAAGATATGCAAATCGTGATTCGATCTGAACTTATTTCTATACTGATCTATAAATGATACAAAATCTGAGTTTCTTTGAGTTTCATAGTATATTTTCGTGTTGAAATTCCTGTTAACAGTAATACTCTATCTCCGCCGTAGATGTCCCATAAAAGTAATAACGTGTCACATTATCCAAAAGATATCTCAGATTATAGAGTAAAGACGTCAGTAGCGGACCTACTGACGTCTTTACTCTATCTGAGTTTATGGTTTTTACGTAAATATCCATAACTATATCTTCAAAGGTGGCTTTTATTACATTCATACTTGTCTAGGTATATTTCTAGGTCCTACTTAATATAGGAAGAGGCTATTACCATCATCGATTATAGTTTAAGACTTATTTTAGTAGTCATTTCTTGACAGGACACCCCAATAACACTTATGCCAGACCCAAAAATCAAACCTATGACCTCGTGCACAACATTTCCAGTCACTATCGCTACGCCATTGAGGAAGTCGCACCGCCACATGTGGTTTATACGTTCTCTAATCATGTCGATGAATTTTGTTGAGCTTTACAAGATAACTCCTTTTTTCTTAGAATAATTAAATCGGATTAACAGATTTTTTTACGATGGATAAGGATGAAAGGTAACCTAGGCTTTTCTTTTTGTACCCCTAAAATTAGGTATGTATGCGAAATTGCATGATGATCAGTCGAGAAGTTATGGCGTAAAAGCGTAACAAACCAACAATCTCACATTCGCAATTGAGATATTAGTTAGGATCTACACATGAGGCACCGTGGATAACTGCTTAAACCTAGGATTTTGCTTAAACAGCCTTACTGGGCAAGTATTCTGGTCTATAGAAAATAAAACTAACAAGCCTTATTCTGTGTTCCTGCTAAAGATTTTTAGGTTATTTGAGTATACGGGCCCGTGTGATATTTGGCCTTTATTCTGATAGCGTAACTACTCCTATTATTAACTGTTGGCAATGCGCGAGAGATATATCCAGTGTTTTTATATTACCCGCTTAACCCATCCAGGTCGAGTAATTGCTTGCCACATTGTTAGTATAAAACCGCAATAATTAAAGTAATCAAACACATTAATATTACCAGAAATATTTTACTATTGGTACAATTTTGCGTATTATAGAAAGAAACAAAATTAAATACATTTTTTTAATAATTAATCAAAAAATTTACTTAGCGTATACCGTTTAGTTTTCATCCGTTTTTAATGACTGGTCCACATCCACGCTTTGGCTTCTCCTAGTTCCATTCGCTTTCTCTTGACTCCAATTTGCTCTCGAAAACCTAAGCCACACCAAATATACCTACTCAAGCATTCGCCTTACGCTACGATTTAGGTTCTTAACTGCTACCTGTTTGAAAGTAAGAAGCATAGTAAATTTTTGCAAACAGATTTCAGTCGAGTATTTAAGGCGTGAAGGAAGTGAAGACAAACTCATATTCGCATTAGAATAATAGTTAAGATTAAAATTATGAAACGCAATAGCCAAACAATTGAGCGCTTCTTTGTTAGATCTCTGTCTGCTTTCCTTTTAACGTATTGCGAGAATTGAATAAATTACTATATTTTAAGGACAGCTACTAAATTGTTATTATAGTTTATTTTACAAATGTCAATTTTGACATCTAGACGGTTTCAACTCTTCTTTGTGGTCTATGATTCATATTACAGATCTAAGTATTACAATTTGGTAGTCCTAAGTGTCAGAAGCAGTCCTAGATTATTCTATAGTACATTTATTTATAAGCCAAGTAAATAGGAGCTAGCTTCATTTCAATTTAATCTAATATTTATATTTTATTAATCTGCACTCGTATAAAGCAATAAAATATATGATAGCACTTAAAAACGATTCATTAGCATTAAATCCATAGGTGTACATAAATGTATCTTAGTAAGTAATTAGAGCATTCTGCCCAAAGAGGACACTAGTGGCGCTTGTTCCCAAGTTATACCTTTAATAAATGATTAATTTGACGCCCCAGGTAACGAACACCTACTTATTTATGTATGGAATTGTATAGTGTCTTGAAAAAGGACCAATTGGATATCTCTCAGGTTACTCTTATTTCGTTAAGGAAAGCTTGGGTCACCAATTATAGTAGAGAGGATAGACTCATGTTACAGAGAAAAACTCAAAAAAAGTCTTCGATACGATTTTCTTTTTTCTGATTACTTTAGTTAAAGCACAGCAATTATAATCTAGATCTTCCTACACTACTTGTTTTATTATTGTACATTAAAAACAAAAAGATTATAATTTATACAAAATAGCACCATATTTATCACACGAGAAAGACAATATTATGTATATCTTAGACGTTTCTGTTTCTGATGACCTGTAATTTTACTCTAATAGTAGTGTAACATTTTTTGAACTTGCTATAGAGCAACTTCATGAATTTCATTCCCTATCTTAAAAACTTTCAAAACGCGCCAAATGAATTTTGAAAAAGTGATGACATTGTAGGAAACACATGCCTGATGTCATATTTAAGTCGATACGTGCACCGCGTATTTTCCGCGCTCTGACAAATAGGTCAACTGCGGCATCTTGATATTGACTAGTGGAAGTCAGGAGAACACATGCGGAATCTAGATACGTGAAGCTATTTCAAATATTCAACCCAAAGCAATTTGTTCCACGACCTCTTCAATAAACAGCAACACTTTTTACTTCTAAAACATCGTAAAATCATAAAACGAATTGGTTTTTAATATTTTTCGTCAGACTGAAGTAATATTTGAATATAAAGTTTGCGAGGGCCGACAGGATCCAATTCTCGGCACCTCATCGATTACTTTTGAGTTGAACGCAAGTTGTGGGACGTCGATAATTTCTCCATTGATATTAGGATCCCCAACTTCGCTCTTGTAACGTCGCTCGAAATATTTAACAAATATTTTTATACGCTTCGAAATATGTTTTTGAATACTCTCAGCAAATTTGTACAAACATTTTATATATCACCGTGAATTTTTTGTGCACGTTTCATTTAGCTTAGTATTAAATATTTTATTTACCTATTTATTTTATTTTCAATGACCTTAAAACTTTCTAGTCCTACTATTGCTAAAAATATACACACATTTGTGCCAAATTTTGTAATAACGTATTTTCTATTTCAGGAATACTATTGGTTATTTACTTACTACTTCTAGTAATTTTCCTATATTCTGTCTATTTTTATATAACAAGTTTTAGGTATTGTATTAAGTATACAAAATAAAGAATCTCGGTATTTTTCTTAATATTTATCAAAAACAAAGGGTTATTATCATATTTTTACATTTTAGAAGTTACATTATTTCTTAGAAATTTGTATCGTAACAAAGCTTTGAGTAAGGTAAATGTCTATATTTTATTCAAAGATTCAAATTATCTATTTTTATAGTGAAATACGAAAGTGGAAAGCATTTTATCAACTGATTCACGATTGACTAAACAAATGGATTACATTTGCATACGTATGTGTATTTACGTACGTACTCATTAGTTGAGCTGTCACTAATTAAACATATTGGATTAATGAAAATCAATGTAATGTAATAGTGTCTATATCTACTCGATATAGGTATTGTGGTCGAATATGGCTGACTGTGGCCGTGGAAGACGAAGCAGAAAAGGTACTTGACTTCGAGTCAAGTGAAGTACCTTCTTAATTAATTTGGGGTAGACAGCTAAATTGAGGACATTTATGGATGGTTTTATTTTGAAATACCTTATATCTACACTTTATTTTTAAATTATGTCCGGCTGCAGATGGATAGCTCTATCTATGAGCTATTATTTATCTCATATTAACAGAAATCTGTAAAGAACGCCGTTAAAAGGTGAATGTTGGTATCATCCAATTAGTTATATTCCATATCATATTAAACTAGAGAGACTTCTTAAATATTGGTCACAATGAGATCCTCCTGGCATATTAGTCAAATTGGAGTAGACCGACTAGGAAAGTCCTCTGGCCTATGGAAGGTTGCACTCTTACAATCTTTTTGAAGTGAAAACTTCTTTAGCGGCGTTGTGCACTTTTTGTGATGGGTAAAAAATGTTAAACTCGCGTCAGGACACGTGACCTGATCGAAAATTCGTAAGACGGAGGGAGAATTGTCATGTTTGTGTACGATAGCGCAATAAACGAGTATTGTATTTTACCACTTAAATGATAGTACTTTAATACTGATAATTAAAGCAATTCGTGCAAAATTATTCCCTAACCATTCCAAAATATCAAAAATGCACAACGTTAATATTCAAGCTTTCCCTTCTGCCGGCACTCCCGGAGTGCAACCCGTTGATGTTTTTTGTATTACTGACTGCACGGGTAGCGTAGTGGTTTAAGTGGCCGCCTCGCCACCGCCACTGCACCGAGTGTTGTGGGTTCGAATTCCACTTACAAAACAAACAGGGGGAACAAAACTTTGTGTGATCCACAAATGGTTGTTCCGAGTCTGGGTGTTCTTTGTGTCCATTGCTCGAAAGTTTGTAAAATCCTTTGCGACACAGGATTTATATCTTGTGCGAGAGTTGTCTTTTTTAAAAGAAAAAAGAAAAAGAAAAGAAAAAATGTGTGTGTGTACCAGAGTACACAGGTAAGAAGTGAAACTTCTTTACGACATTAATTAGTTAATTAGTTAACAAAAATTATTTAACTAACTTTAATATTAATATTTATTTCATAACTTAATAAAAATAATTCAAAGCAGATATTTAATGACTTAATCAATTACACAAGTTATGAATAAATAATTGGAATTATCTTTTCAAAGTAATACAATTATATGATGACAGTTAAGCTTGTAGAAATGCAACGATTTTATAAAATTAAAAATGAATAAATAAATCATTAAAAACGAATAATTAAAAAAGATGTACGTATACATATTTTTATTTTCTAATCGTGTTTTGTTTTATTTTTAAATTATTATTTAATTTATATTTTTTATTGTTTTTAGAATTAATAATGTTCACTAGATTTACAGTCATATTTATTAATACTTGCTAATTTTAACAGATTTATATACATTCACTGATACTTACAATCAAAAAGTGAGGTTAACCTCAAATAAATATTAAAATCATGCTCATACGTGTTGAATTTATAAAACGAAATATATAATCACTCTCACTTTTCTTGTAAATTCACTTAAATTTGAATAAGTATTTTTATTTTATCACTTTCAAATTAATATATTGTTATTCTTATTTCAAACCAAACTTCAAAACTAATATATTGTTGTTATTATTATAAATATATTACATTATATTCTTTACGTCACTATACTAAACTTTGATAAAAAAAGCAACATGGCGCGTAACCGAAAAACGTGACGCTGCTACAAAATTTCTCCCATACGTCGATAAAGAAGTTTCACTTCAAAAATGGGTAGGGTTTATAGATCTGTTATGGAGGCGCTGTGCTGTCAGCAGGCGACTAGTTATATTTATTCCATACATTAGTAGCACACGTATTGCTTATTCTAATCGTTGGTAGCGCACAAGTAATACTCCGTGTATTGCAAGGCTCCATCGGCAACAATAAGCGCTTACTATCAAACGGGACAGGTTGTTTTACTACTGTGGTTATCTTACTTCTTTACTTTTCTTATAGTTATTGGATCAGATGTTTCAACTACCTAGACCTAGATTAAATTGTAGAGGTTTATACCACCGAAGTGAGATATATGAATATAAGTTTTGCCTACACGCATGCATCGGGTAGTGGTTTAAGAGGCTGCCTTGCCACAGTCACCGCGTCGAGTGTTTGTGGGTTTAATCCCCACATACGACAAATACGTGTCTGATTTATAAATAGTTGGAACGATAGGTTGTTCCTTGTGTCTGTTGTTTAATTGTTTGTAAAGACTCCAGCAACACAGAAATAATACCTAGAGCGTGTGTTGTTGGTACAGGAGCCCTCCAGAATGGTAGTCTTTGTTTACAGGCTTGCTCACTGTAAATGCATGTTTGAGCTAACCAAGTTGGTTTTAGTTGTGGTCATCAATAATATAAACTATTGAACTAAGTCACAAACAATTATATCTAAATTATTGAGACATAGCAACATTTTACCTTTACATCGTTATATTGATAGTAGCCATGAGCGATTATTTAAGTTTCATATTAACTAATATTAATATTCAAATTCAAACTGTTTATATATAACAAACAGAAACCGAATAAAATTCGCCACATTTGTAGAGTCACCGACTAGTTTAAAACTTTGCAAATCTAATACAGTGCATCTGAAATATAAAAGTTTTGAACCAAACAGCTGAACTAATTTGACTGTTTGTTATGATACGTTCAGTTGGTGTTGAAATAAAAGTTTGTGATGCAGTAATTACGACGGCCACAATAATAGGGTAGTGAATAACTAACAGATTCGTTGTTGGAATCTGTTTTAGTGTACTTGCTATGATACATAGTATCAGACGAATGCTCTAAGTAATTAAATTCGATTACCGGCCGATTTTTTAAACATCGGATAAGGCTTAGAGAAATAAATTTGGCGTAGATAGGTTTTTCATATAGAATCTTTCAATTATGTTAATTTTAGTTAAGCTTGTCAAGGTGTGAAATAACTTCTTATTTTGATCGTTTCTTACAATCAATAAATGAGCCTTAAGCCTAATGTCACTAGGAACTCACAAGTCCACACTAAGAATAATTTATGTATTGCGCGCGCCTTTACAAACATTCAAACAAAGAACATTCAGCTCTCTTAGTGGATCCCACAAATGTTAGTCCTATGTGGGATTCGAATCAACAACACTCGGCGCACGACTTCACCATCCGTGCAGTTTTATATTTTATTACAAATATCAGGATATTGTTTTGATATTTGAATTATTTTTTGTTCCAACCTCATCGCCCGTTAATTTTATTTCTAACCTTCCAAATATAATTTACTAAGAGTTCTGTGGAGATTTAGAGTATTGTGGATAAGGTATTCTTCCATTCAATGTGGAATCCGTTAGCTACCAATTAATTGCAAGGATTATTCCGCTCGCCTCCCGGAAGCTTGATATTAATCTAAATGAAGATGCCTCAACCGCCTCAATTACTTTTAATTTTTATTTACTATGGCAACATACAACGTAAATGTATTTAGAGTAAGGTATTCCGTTATATTCTTGATAATAACAATTCGTTATCAATAATATACATAACAATTTATACCTGCTTTTATGTGCATTTTGATCGCCATTAAATCGTCTTGGATTTATTATTATATATATATCTAAACTACCTAGAATTTCGCTCGTAAGCAGGTATTTCATCAAAATAGCAATACATTTCATATATTTTAAAGAGAAACAGTGACAGACGTTTGAAATTACTCTTATTAAAAGGTATTTGTGAGAATCCTTGACATATTTAAGAAGATCTTTGTCATGTCCTAGTAAACGTTGAAGAACATCAACTTAATTTACTGAATAACTGAAAATTAAAACACCGCCTGATTTGTGGACTTTGTAATATCTCTTCAAAGTATTATACGAATTAAGGACAGTTTGTGAATTATTACAGAAAACAATTAAGTTACTCCTTTGACTCATTTCAGAAGCTCTAGTGGAACCAAGGCGGGTAGATGTTTACTTTGTTGAAGAAAGTTTTATCATGATATACATTATTTATTATATCTGCAATTATCAAATTAAGGAAGACGTTGATGTTGATAAATTAATGTATGGTTAATTCTTTTGAAGTATGTGTATGTAGTACAAATCTGTATATATGCTTACAAACGTACACGGCAAAAAAACAACAGGCACAAACAATACATACTTCACAATTATGAAAGCAATAATTCATCAATACAAATGTCTAGAGCGACAACAAACAAACCACATAATTGGAACGAAATTAATTTAATAAGAAAAGTGTACCAGCTTGTATAATACCAATAATTACCATATTTGTTTAATTATTACGATGGCTCGTATTTACTAGTTAAAAGTTCATACTGGCAAGTTTTAATTGGAAAAACTAACGTATTGAAGCTTATGAAGCAAAGTTGACTCTATGGTATTGAGGTAGTAGGAGATTGAGTTAGTTTTGCACTTCGATACAAGGCTGCAAGACTCATTAGTGAAGTTGTGGATTGTGACTCTCCTGACATGTTCACAAAAAAATCGTATTTCATTCATTTCTAAAATCTAAAGCATCAGCCGAAAAAAATTCAAACATTTGTCCGTCCGATATATGGTTTTATCTAAATCATTGGTGTATAAGAACAAACATTTTTTCATGCCGTTTTTATTTTTGTTTCCGTTCCAAGGGACTGTATGTACCATATAAGTCAGGCCTCTCGGAACACATGGTAATTTTCAAATTATCGAAAGACCAAAGAATAAATACAATGTACCTATTTACTACAAACCTAGAGAATTGTACGTTTAAAATAACAAGTTTTCTTACTGTTGTTGACGTACAAAAGAAATAAAAATAACCCTTCAGTGGACAAACAAAATAGAATTCAGCCTTTAACTACATCCCGAAATGAGTTTCAATAATATAGAGTTGAACACAGAGATCGTGTCTTCTGATCCCATGTCCATTCCTATTATAACAACGGATAGATAAATCAAAGTAAAATACGTTATTCAGATAAAAGTATAACAAAGAGAATGTTAACAAGCAAATAGGTACGTACGAAAAAATATTCTGATATTGGTATTCTCAGAGGCTTTTTGGCAAGATGGTATTTTTAATTTAACTGAACGCGATTCTTTCCCTAAGTAGTTCTTTTTGCTTTTTGTTTTAGCACTCAGTAGACCCTTTTATAACCTTATCACGCTTTTATGGTGTTTTCGTTTTTAATCCGCCACTGTGTCGATATTCCCCTAATTAGGCCTGTTCTATACAAAATATAGCTGGATCATCGTATACACCTTAGGAAGTATTATAAGAGGGGTGCCAATGATCGGGGTGGTCCCCTTCTTTCCGTTCCTTATTGAATCCTACTGAATTTCTTTTGTGCTGGTATGTTAATAATTTCAATTTACTGTTAAACTGCTTGTTAAAATTGTCTTTAGGAACCTTTATTTTTAAAATGGGACGAGAACGTTTCATTTTCTGCATTTTTTTTATTTACTTTGTGGTCCGTAATTTTATTATAACAAAATTAAGTATGTAGTGCATGTCCATAAAAAGAACTATGAAAACTGAAGAATAATAATAACAACTGACCCATGAATCACCTATGATACTTAACAGTAGATATTCTATTGTATCTATCATGGGACAGCGAAAGGGTTAAAAAAACAAAGTGAGTGTTTTTTTTTCGTGTACGTCCAAAGCGTACCAGAAATCCGACTCGGGAACCTTGTAATGTGAACGCTTTAGTTTCCATTGCATATGAGTAAGCCGTATCGGCAAACCGATTTAGTGAAAACGTAAGAATGTAAACTCACCGCTACATGGTTATTATATTACTATGCCTGTTTTAATTACCACTTAACGTCGTTTTTAATAGTTGTTTGGATTTATATCCCTGCATCCCGTAATTAATATATTAGACTAGCTTTTGCCCGCGGCTTCGCTTGCGTAAAAGTAGAATATGTTAGAAACAGTATTTAAAAAAAAGATAGCCTATTTTACTCAATGATAATAATATAGCTTTCAAACAGAGAAAAATTTTGAAACTCGGTTAAGTAGTTTCTGAGATAAATCCTTTCAAACAATAAACAAGAAATCAAATTTTATCTCTTTATAATATTAGTATAGATTAGACATTAACGCACTAGTGCATCGGGCTATGTATTTGTTAGTAAAAGTAACCATAAAGGTAATCTATGTAATATCACAAGGGTATATCCCTGAAAGGTTAGGTAGAAATGACACAATACCCTTATGTTTGTGGGGGCCGAGCTTTGGGAAATTTGGTTTTCCTTTAGAATGTTGGCACTGTGTAGGCTAGTATCAGTCTTGCCATTTTTTTTCTACAATGCATATTTTTCGCAGTAGGAGTATTGTTGTATCGCGAGGGACTTACATACATTGACACAGCGGACAAAAAGAAAGCCCAAAATTTGAACTACTAGTGGAGATCAGCAAATTTCCTTCTGTGTAGATTTTAAAACCATGACACTCGGCGTCATGACAGTAGTAAAGCAACAAATTACGACTATGCTATCCATATCCATCGCCAACTGCGTTTCAGGGAAAAATGTTTGTTTTGTTTTGTTTTTTTTACAGAAGCAATGCCAAAACAGACACAGTCATGTTTATGAGTTCTATTACTTACCACTAAGCGGTTGATACATTGATAGGTCATCAATCACCAAAATTAATAAAATAAATTTACGACATTTTGACCCCAATGTGATTAATCTTATAATAAATGCCACTCTACCGGACATTTTGATACAAATACCAGTTTAATTAACTGCACACCAAACATAAAATTTTAATTGCACAATTAATCACAGATTCACGACGAGTCCGTGTTTAGACGTTTTTAGTTGAAATATTCCACGCACTCCATGAGACCTCCTTGAACAAAGGTTCCTAGCATGATTTATGCACGCAGCGCTGTTCGCTAATTATCGCTAAACACCCTCTCATCCATTACCGCCTTTATATACCGTAAAACTGTCAAATTTCCAGCAAGTTTACGTTACGCAACAAAAGGGACGGTACCGTTCACACCATGGATGTATTGCTGCCCTTAAGTGCCCACTTCTGATGGTCTATAATTAGTTCCCGTTAAAATAGAATGGTGAAGTTAGTGTTGTTTACCATAATAGGGGGAAGGTGTGGTTTTCGCTGTGGAATAGTTTATGAGAGTAACCGTTGGTAAAAATTAAAAGTTTATGTGTCAATATTATAGTGGAGGTGGCGGTGTTGTTATTTTGTGTTGAGACCGAGAATAACAGGGCGGCATTAGCAAAAGCTTTTCCTTGAAACAGCAGCACATGCTTTTTTTTTAAACATACATACTTTTTTTTTACGCCGACGGGCGTGTATGAGGAATGTGATGAAAGCGAATGAAGCCAGAGAAGTGTGTCAGGATCGTAGCAAATGGAAATCCCTAGTCTCTGTCTACCCCTCTGGGAAACAGGCGTGAATCTATGTATGTATGTATGTATGTACATACTTTTTTATAGAAAAGTATGTGCTGCTTATGGCATTGACCGTAATATTGTGCTATTAATAACATAATATGCTATTTTTATATTGTCAATAAACAAGGATTCATGTTTTAAAATACCTTATAAAGTCTTTATTTACGAGCATGAAAAATCATAATCTTATAATTTGTCTGTTTTAAATAGGTATAGTAAACAGGCATACGTTCTGCTTAATGGTAAGCGGTAACCGAAACCATCATTATTATTATCTGTTTTCATAATAATAAGCCGCAATAAAATCTGTTTAGTTGATTTGTCCAGAACAAACAGACAGAAAAGTCTAAATACCTTTTTTTATTCTCAGACTCACTTAAATAGTTGATCTCAATTGGTTTTAAAACGTAGGTCCAATGTGTATACATTTTACAGTTTAAATGTTGCGCATGTATATGCGCAACATTTAAACTGTCTTGTTGTAGTAAAGGTAGACACTTAGCATAAATAATCTAAATTATTTCTTACGTACAACTTATTTAATCAAGTATTTTACTTTTAGAAGTTTTTGAATATTTAAGCTCTCAAATTGTCTACTTAGCGAAAGTGAGCGTTCTCCTATTCGATTCAATCTCACAAGATTACGGATAGAAAAGACTTAGCCACTTTTAGCTGGCAAATGCAAACTTGACGAGACTTTTTAAAACATTGAAGTTATTTTCAGATACAGTAAAAAGAAGTAGATAGTGTTTCTACTGATTCGGTAAAAAGGAGAGTTTTTTAGCCAAATAAACTTGTTCTGGGTTTCATTGCTGCAGGTTTATTTGAGATTGTATCTCACTTGTAATAATATATCAACTAAATCAGCAAGCAAAACATTATTTTACGAAGCTTTGCATTCAATATTACTGAAGATGATTTTATAATTTAGATAATATTATTATGAACGTTTTTGTATTATATGACCTAAAATTAAACCATATCTGTTACCATTCCATAATCTCGTACCGTATAGATCGCCTTCAACCAAACCTCTTTTTATTGAAGGAATACATTTCTAGCAATAAAATAAAAAGCCACAGATACATTCAAGCTCAAAAGAAAATATGATACCAAAAATATAGAGCTCCAACGGAACAGTTTAAAATGCCCGTCAGCTAAAAAATCTAGAAACAGTATTATACAAAAAATATATCTAGAACATTTATTCTAAAAAAATTAAGTCTAGTTCTGGAAAACGTTTCAGTTTTTTGACAGAACTTTAATTGGCGCTGAAGTTTTTTACGTGCCAGTTATGAAGGCTTCGACGGTCATCGTTCATTCGTTCTCTAGTTAGCACGTCCGAAAGACCGATTCAGATCATACATCAAACTGTGTGATAGGCTTTTAGTATGTCTATGTAGGCTTTTCCTCGCAAACGAATATGCGTGGTTTATGCACTTACAGTGACATATTCATATAAGTCTAGCAATTTATAATATTTTGAAATAATAGGAGTTAAAGTACGAACTTGCCGTTGTATAGTAATAGATACTTTGAATTGACATAAAACCTTCATGGTGTGAGATTTTCGAGTGAAACTTTTTTCACATGATACCTATAAGATTCTTCTTTTAAAAAATGTCATGTATCAACATTCGATTGTCGACTTTAATTTTTTTTTTATTCGACTTAGACGGGAACGATGAATATTTAAAAAATCCGAGTCATTTTTGAATACGAGTTCCGACGCAGTATTAACGCGGCAGAAACGGCTCGCAATATCAACGCTGCGTTTGGAGAGGAGACTGCTAATGAACGCACCGTGCGTTTTTGGTCTAAACGCTTTCGTAATGGAAACTTCGACTTGAAGAACGAACCACGTGGAAGACCATCCACACCGTTTAAATTTTTCAGTACAAATCGGCAATTTCATACTTTAACCCCTATTAATATAGCCTCACGCATATATACCCGAAGGGGTAGGCAGCATATAACACGAACATATTTCGCCTGCTATAGTTTTAGGTCCTACGTAGTAGTGGCGAACCTAATGCTGTTTACCGAGCACAGTTCCAGACGCTGCTCTTGAGACTTTCTTGACAGAAAAATCCATTAACAATTTACGTGACCCCGAAAGTCGGACCCGAGAGTTTATATAACAGACATACCCACCACGATCGAGTCGATCCATCAGAATATAATATATGTATATGATTACACAACGTGAGACTATTGGAATAGAAAGACTACGGCGAGTGTTCTCTTACCAAATCAGATACGGTTTGGAACGAGGCCAGCTTAAGAGTACCCTAAACTAAAAAGCATACATGAATAATGTAATGAAAGTGTATGATGCAAAAGAGTTAAGTATGTCAGAATCTTAGTGATTTAAAATGGCGATACAAATGACAAAATGTTTTACGACCGACAAAGGTTTTTAAGTTTTCAATTACGTCTGGCATTCTAATAATTTACAGATTAACAATTATTATCCATCGACTGAACGGATGGCGTAGGTAATGGTCGCGTCGCCCCTGCTATTGTATCGAGTGTTATGGGTTTGATTGGGACAAAATGCGTGATCCACAAATAGCTGTTCCAAATCTGAGTTTCTTTGTGTCGGTTATTTGAATGTTAGCAAAGATCCCCGTGACATATGATTTATTCCTAGAGCGGACGCAAAAAATCTGGTTTGGTTTTTCTAATTGACTTGCATGCGGTTCTGCTAGTATATAATATAATGTTATTAACAAATCCAGTAACGCGATCTTGAACCTTTTTTTTACCGCACTTTTAAGATTCTTGGACGTACAGCTACTATAAGACAGGTCATGTGCTTACTTAATGTAATAAAAAGTGCAAATGGATATGAACTCCTTATCTGATCTTTACAGCAGAGAGATTCATGTTGCATTGTTTTGTTATAGTATGTGTAAAGAAATATAATATCAATAGGTTCATGTTAGTATGGCTGTAAGTAATATTTTTCAAAGTGTCATTGTACGTGAAACTATTCAGGGTACTGAAACTAATATTGTTGTCGCATTTCGGTCAATATATTGTAGATGTTCTGCAGATAACATTGTTTGAGAGCCGTAACGAATTAAAGACCTATTTATAAACTAAACTTAAATATTTAGGAGGTAGCTAAGTATTAAATAACGACTAATCAGAAAATTAAAATTACTTAACGTTGAGTGTTAGTTGAATCATGATTAAGTAACAGCGGCAGGCCGTTGATCAAACGTTAATCATTGATATATAAGACTTGAGAGCTATTCAGCTGCGAGGTGGCTAAGTATAAGACTTGAGAGCTATTCAGCTGCGAGGTAGTAGCGATAATTTTTTTAGTAAGGCTATTAGCATATAGCCACTTGTTAATCATGTTTTTTAAAATGTCTTACTTTGGTGATCTGATTGAAGTACGCCGTCTCACTCAGTCCTACAGGCGTGCAGCTTGCTGCCAATAATGCCGTGGCATGTAGTGAGCAAAATTTTTATGCACATAATAATAATTAAAAAGCTACCAATACTCCTCGTGATTATTGTGTATTAAGGAAAGACAAAACAAAGTACACTTTAAGATCAGGTGCAAAACTAGTTTATAACATTAAATGTAAAACTCAGAAATATAGGAACAGGCAGGTTGAACTTCAAAGACTTTATACTCTCACACATAATTATCCCCGAAGAGGAAAGTGCATTACAGTCACATTTCACCAGCTATAATTATAGGTCTTATGTGATAGGGGTGAATCCGGGCACAGTTTTAGACTTACATATGTATTCCATGCTGCCATTAAGAATTTCTAAATTAAATATCCAATCAAATAATCGAATTTGACATCTCATTCAAATTAGCATTAAACGATATAAACTTCTACGCCATTAGCCTATCCATTTGCTAACGTGGCAAGCTGACAACGATATTTTTCAGAATATTACGATCGAAATGGAAACGAACATATAAAACAACTTATTAATAACATGAAACATAATTAACAAATAAAGTCAAGAAGCTTGGAAAATGTAATAAAATGTCAGTTTTACGCCTTCATATCTTATCTTCATACCTTTTATTAATAAATTATTATTTAATATTAAATAAGCTCCACTTCGCACTAATTAATTAAGTATTATTTCAATATTACATTATTTAAAAAAGAATTTATAAGTATCATGAAAGAAACGGAAAAGAAAGCCGTGGGCATAAATCTCTCTAGGCAAGTCAAGTAAACCTGAGCTTCCTTTATCTACAATACACTGAAGAAAATTGCACCCTAAAATATTCATTGGACTGTGCTCGCGTCCACTGTCAGTTTGATGTATTTCCACATCATAAAAAGCCGGTTAAGCCATTCAGAACCGGTCATAAAACCTTTTGACAACTCCATACACATATATGGCTAAGTTAACCGTACTATTTCTATCAATAGTCCCAAAGCGTAGTTGCTCACGCTAAAGCCAGTTCTATACACACCACGTGTGGGCTATACGCAAGTCCTTTTCTTTTCATTGACATCTACCGTACTAGATATAATGCCTGTGGCACGGTGAACTTCACAAAAATTCAAACAACGGTAACAAAGCACACCCAAACTCGGAACAACCATTTGTGAATCACACAAATTATTGTCCCAAGTCGGATTCAAACACACAACACTCAGCGTAGTGACAGTGGTAAGGCCAACACTAAAATCACTCCGCCATATGTGCAGTCAATTCAAGTCAAGTTGTTATGGCGAGCAATGAGGCAACCCCATAGAAAACTTAAAATTATATATTGTGAGACTCGAATTAAATATTACAAAATGACTACCGCGAGTAAAGTCTTACAAATCAAGTCTTAGAGAACCAAAGTTTAGTCAAAGTGAGTTTTATTATAAGTTTGCTTTGCGGCTACTTTAGAGCCATGTGGCGCTCAATAATATCTAAATAATAATAATATTATTATTATATTATAAAATTGGCGCAAATCAATCTGCGTGGGTGAGAATATGTATATTATACATATTCTCACCCATAATGCAGATTGATTTGCGCCAATTTTACAAGCAAGTACACATTAATGCCTCGTTTTGGACAGCTTTCGCACTAGTCATATGACTGTATGGCAGGGTCTTTAAAACACTTAAAGAATGGACAAAAAGTACCCTCTGACTATAACAACTAATTGTGGACCTGTAAGGGGATTGAAACCACAACTTTCAGTTTACTGGCGGCCATAACATTTAGGCCACTACGTCATCTTTTCAGTCCAAGATACAAATGGAATAAATGTTGAAATAAGTTGCGATGTAAACGATCCAAGTGGGCACACAGCTTTATGAATGCAATATATCACGGCTGTTTCCATCTTACGAGGTCCGAAGTGATCAGATAGCAAGGCAAAGGGCGGCAATAAACACATAATAAACGCAGCACTCGGGCCTGTCCGGGTGTCCGGGAGCGTCCGGGGGTGTCCGGCGTTCGCAAGAAATGCGGACGCGATACGGTACGTGCGTGGAATTGAGCAAGACGCCATTGTGGAGTTCAAGCTGTGATTATTTGGATTCAGACCTTCTTGATTTAGATGGGAAAATGAAGTTTGAGTTATTATTCGTTTTAATATCGAGTGAAAAATTTGAGCTTTAAACACTTTGACTATTCAAGACTATGTTGGGCTGTTGTGAAAAGTCGTACACTAAAGTCATAATCAAAACCATTTATTCATTTAGATCACAAAATAATGTTTATGAACGACATGTTGGCCGGTTCCTGTGTCGTATAGGCCGGCAAGAGACGCCCGGTTGTCATCACTGCGGCGACTACCGCGACGTTGTTGAGGACACGGCGCTGCACACTTTGGCGGATTGCCCCGCCTGGGCATCGCAGCGCCGTGAGTTGATCTTTGATTGGTTGATTCTTGTAGCGCATAAAATGCCTGCATGTGTTACAACCAATGAGCTAAATATATCATGCCTCAAGTTGCTTAATATCAGGATGTCATTTTATCCATACCTTCCAGATAGGTAAGCTCGCAGTAGCGATCCATACGTGATATACAAATATAAGCGTACATAGCTGTATTCGAATATCATTCCTCTTGCGTAAGCCGCTTCTTTAGGAAGAGAAGGTAAAATACCCTATGACGTATCCTTCTAATCTAATATTTGTGCCTGCTTTTGTGACTCGGTAAGAGCGAATGCGACTGCTATTTAAGATAGGGTTTTACGTCGATTCCTGAGAAAAGTGTTATTACATTAGGCAATACGGAGTCTGTGTCCGGTCGCCGCCTATTACGAGTACATGGTATTCTAATTCACAGAAGTGAAATGTGAATGTAAAACACTCTTTATCGAAGTAAATAACTTAGTATATTCTCACTACATACATACAAGAAAATTGCTAGAACTATACTAGTTATATTACCACAATTATTTTATTAATATGCGAACATATTTGTATCACTACATAAAGCCTTGCTAGAGGTTTCGCGGTTAGCTAACAATTTAGAGAATGCGTGCAAATTTCGTCTTAGGTATACATAACACAGTAGCTTATTTTCTGCTTTCTCAAAAGAATGGACGCCTTTCTTCATTTTAGCAGAACATCAAATTTTAGTTCAAGAACAGTACTTACGGAGTCTTATGGCGGGCTCAACAACTTAGTAAATTGGAGTTGGTTTTTTGCAGAAGTAACATTCTGCACGCCGATATTTTCGAGGAGTTACTAAGATAAGGACCAATCCACCCTATAATCTGAACAATAGGGAATACATTGATGACTCAAAGTCCCTTTTTTACAAATGATTTTACATATTGTTTCTTATTTTAGTATCTTGGCGGTATCATACATGTTATCTCATAGTAATATAATTAGAATACTTGTGAAATTTATTGAATTATCTACCAGAATAAGTATAGGGACTTTTAATTTCGGTGATATAAACATCAATCAGAATTACCACCTTCATAATGACGGAATTCGATCATCAGCAATTGTCAATTTAAATCCCACTAATAATATGAATTTCGTACTTTTACGTTAATTTACTGTTTTCTATTTTCTTAACGTATTCTTGACATAAAATTATACGAAATTCATTCACATGATTTATGAAATTTAATCTTTTTAATTACTGAATTTCTATCTTTTATTTTACTTTATTTTAAATAACTATATATATCCGTAAGTTGCTGTAGCGTTTTAAATGGTATAACATTTTCATTGTCTTGCTGAAGAATATTTTAGCCGGAGCTTTACCATACCTAGTTAAATATAGTGTGTATCTGGACTTAGTCGGTCGGAAGCCCCTTGGCAAGGGCAGGCCCACACGGTAAATCATAGTTGGCCCCGCTTTGACGTTACTGCCCCGGGGCAAGTCTGGTACTATGAAAAATATTCACATATTTCTCTACTTTGTCATATTTCGACCTTGTACTAATCTTAAAGGCTTTCTGTGTTCAAATGGTAAATGCCAGCCATAAGTTAAATATTCAGGAACACAGTTTGATATCTTAGTTATTATATAATTTCGCGTTTCGTTTTAAATCTCACAAGAACATTTGATAGACAGCTGTTAATAATATAACTAAAATATGCCTTAGGATATTTTGAAGTATTTGCCTCCTATTTTCTTATTCTTACTTGTTATGTAATGCTTACTGCCAATGAGTGGAAATTTCCTTTTGAATCTGGCATTTTTCAAGTCGCGAGTGAATAGGCGCCTTGTAGGCAAGCGAGTTTCTTTGACCACATCGTCGCTTAAGGTTAAGTGAGTTTGTGATCAAACGCAAATCTATCTTCAATGAAGAAAACCTCAAATAGGAATGTTGTGGAACAGGAGAGATAGGCAAAAAAAGGCATACAAATATTAAATTTTTGACACAACACAAGGATAACAAAGAGCATATTGCCACAATCATTTTAAATTTCGGTATATGATAGATTAAATTATGTCCACGATTAAAATAAATTTTTATGTTTTTCGTAGTTGACATAATTATATTCGTAATTATAGTAATTTTAAAATTTGAGTTTGACAATTAATCACGTTTTAATCACGGAAAACAATATTGTTTTCCAATTATGTTAGGCATTCCAGGAAAATTGACTGATGTAAGGCGAACTTCCGATTTCAATATCCCGCCAGAGTGTCCTCAACAATACGCCAATTATTTAAACGCGTGGGCAATCATTTGGCATGTTAGCCTATCACTTCAGACGTGTCGTAATAACGCCCAATAGGAGCGCGCGTTGGTCGCGTGCTGCAGCAGAGCGACTCACGGTGAATAGAAATGCCGCGACGTCGAGAGTAAGACACGCGTCGTGCTTGTAATTATAAGATTGTTTTTATTGTGATATCTTGTTAAGCGATGTGTATTGTACAGTAATTCTCATTCTCATGTACCCAACATATAAGGTTGTTTGTATATATGTGCGTTTCAATTATATACGCCTCTTACACTGATTATTTATTTATATGTATTGAGTTCACATTTTAAAATATATACATAGTCATAAAAAGGTCTGATTCGTAAATCTGCATCACTTTTCATATTTGCTTAATTATTCATTCTTCTTTACTGTTGCTTCTCTGATTTGCTATAAAGTTTTGTTCCATACTTCAATAGTCTATATCTCTTCTCTTCCTTTATGCTGCAGCTACTTAAACAAAACAACCTAATAAAAGTACTATTATTATAGACCTGCCTCGTCGGCGATTTATCAAGTAACTATTAATAAATTGAACTGCAATACCGATATGGTTTACAAATTTAATGATAATGACAGTAATATTTCGGCCACCCTCCACGATATAGATCGCACACGTCTGATACAATCAGTGCACATGTATAAATTGGTCGTAAATGGAGCATTATGAGATTTCATTGTTCGTTATCATCATGTAGTTATTCTGGATATTTTTTGCTTCATTGGCTTTGAGATTATCACATATTAATATCTCCAATTACAGTACAATTGCGTAGTTTTACAACGCCAATCTCTTAAATAAACAAATTGTTCGATCTATCTACAATATATAGTGCACTGATTTTACTTCTAAGCTACTGTTTCTATTATAAACAGGTATTAATTTGGTTGCACGTAGGGATGCATATTGAACTGATTCCTAAAATATTTAATTAATGTAGAGCCTTTTTTAAAGGCCTCTCCATATAATGATTTCTGTATCACGGGAATACCAAATAGGAAAACAACGGCTACAGAGAATACCCAGACTTGTAACAATAATTTATGAAAACACAATTTTTAGTCCCAGGCGGGGATCGAAACTATAACATTCAAAGCACTGGTACATCTAAGTTAAAACACTAGGCTGTCTTTGCAGTCAAACTATCCTTGATCTATATACCTTGTTTTAAAGAAACATCATGCTGAGCTTCGAGTGGAAGCTAGTACAAATTATACAATAGTATGTAGTATGTACAATAGTCACAAATTATAACAATTACTAGCCCTATGTATGTAATCCCGCCCACACAAGAAACACAAACCATTATAAAATTTGTTCTTATCTCAATAATTTCAAGTAACAAATTACAAGGTTATATCAACCTAATTAAGTTGTAGTAAAACAAAATGATCGCATTGCTTAGACTTATTGTTATAGGTCTTTTAATTAAAAATGTAGAGCAAATCGCCGGAACACATTATTTAATGGATCCCGAGAATAATTGATGTATGAGAGTGTTGGCTTACGTCTCTCCTATCCTTTTTATGGCTTAAGTACAGTGAGGGCTTTTTGTTGAGTACATTTCGCCACATCAATTCAGTCTGTAGGCAATTTATGCTGACTTATTGTCTCAAGGTCGTTAGTATTATTCGAGGTTTGGGTCGTGAAAAGTGTTATTGTTTTTGTGTTACAAAATTATTAATGGTAAAGTTGTTGCTATCTAAAAACTACGTATGTGCTTAGTGAAACAAAAAAAAATACTCTGTTATTTATTACTTATGCTCAAACATCGCCGGTGGAAGGTAGGTGTGACACTTGCTGAACGAGGCAGCTAATAAGGTGTGTAACAGTGTTATAAAACTAATTTGTTGTCGGTAATAATTGATCAAAGCGGTTCGTTACTGCCATATTTGTCATATATTGGTCTATATTAATTTATTCAAGAACCCAAATTCTTGTAGTTACATTAGACTTTCTTAAAAACTTTGAAAACATTGTTCAGAAATATACCTTTTAAGGTGTACTGAGGTCTGAAGACAATTTTTCTTAATACAACTGATTTTTAACAGTTAGTAATTAGTAGTTGAGTACTGATCTAGTTTCAGTATCATAAATATTACAATGTAAGCGTAAATTCCATTTAAATCTACATCTGACATTTATTACACTAGATCGGAACTCAATCATACATCGTCGGATCTTGAACAGATTTTATTCCGAGAATTGGACGCCACGTTAACATTTTAGCCTATTAGGCGCGAGCGGCCCGCCGGCCACCAGACGGTATAAGTTTTTATTAATGTCTGGCTTTTCAACAATTAACAGGTTACGTAAAAAACTTACAATAATACGTAGATTATTAGATTTTAAGTTATATTTTTACTTAAACCCATTTATTACAACTTTACGATTCGCCTTTGCCGTACTGTCTTCGATTAACATCTTTAAAATTCAACTTCCCTAAAATAAAAGAAAGAAATATGGCAAATAAAATTTCTACCTACTAAAAATATGTATTTTTTATTAGCATCTCTCAAGAGAGTTTCCGTACAAGATATATCAACATTTTACAACACTTACTTTCCATGAGTATTATCATAATTCATAATAAACGTATACATCATTATTACTGGTGTAGTAGGTACGTATCAGTTTATTTTGGGCGGCTGGTCCGACGTTTTATTGGCGACGTTATGGCTTATGGACATTTTCGGCTCCAAACTTACGTCACGCGGTACTTGCGAGCGATATTGAGTAGCGAGTAGGATGACCATAGTGGAGAATGTTAACGGATAATTGAGTGAACATGACAAGCAGGCAATCGACCGCCGAGTGTTGTTCGAATCGCACACGGAGCAATTGTTACTGTGATCTACAAATGATTGTTCCGTGAAAAGGTAACAGACAGACAGAGTTACTTTCGAATTTATAATATTAGTAAGGATAGTAAGGATTCGTTAATTGTTTGTGTGTAAAATCACATATATAGGCGACTTAACACGCATAAGGCATACCTTATATACCTATATAACAGGCGGCTAGCTTTAGTATGTTGTAATACTGCTAGAATTCCTTAGCGCTTGACATTATTAAAATGTTTTAGTGTATCAAGTTGAAAATAACAGTGACATATGTAGATACTTTTCATTTTAGAAACTACTACCTATACAGCACTTTCGTTGTCAACAGACATAAGTGTAGGGACACTATTATATGTACGAACTCTGCAAGTTCTCATACTTATCATTTCCATACCTTACTTGAATTTATTTTGCCTATGGGCAAGCAGCGCGAGTTATAATAGTCATTTTGCAAGCGATCATAGGTTTAACCGGTGCATCTGCTGTTGGGGCAACTTTGTACACCATAAATACTATTACACTGATAAGCAAAGAAATTGTTGTAGGCCACAATAATTCCCAATACTATGCATTGTTTAATTTTTAAAAACATGCAGTGAAAGCACAACATTTCCATTAACGTAAACCGTTTCAAGTTTGCGTTACCAAAGGAATTAGCGATAAAAAGCTGGTCACCCTAGTGACATGTCGAGGAGTAGGCCAAGGCAATAATATATGAGAAAAATATACACTCTCACTATGAGTTTATGCAGTATACCGTCCGTGGCAACATTTACGTTGCGCGGTGATGAGCCCGTATTTTTTATACATTACGATGTATACCGCTCGTCGCATTGTTGTTGCTGTTGAATATGCTACTTTCGTATAACATGCTGTTATAGCGTAACAGTTAACGAGATAGCAAGTTGCGTTTTGAATCGTTATGCTTTTTATCATGTAGCGTATCATGATGTGAATGAGGTGAAATAAAATACGTAATATATTGTAGAGGTATGGTTGTATTCTAAACAATGTATGACAAAAAGCAGAAGTTGAAAGAAGTCTAAGAATTGTTTCAGAGAATATACCTGTTTTTTAAATAGACAAATTTAATATTAGTATTATTATTGGAACCTCAGTTTATTAATTGCAAATAAAGGGTCTACATTTTATAAAAATATAAGTTTATATTATTATTAAGAACGCTTTAGATATTAAAATAATTTATTTACATTCCATTTCGTATCTTTTCATACTTGGTGCTCAATACACTATATAGCTATCAGACATTAAAATTAATACAATGTAGTCATAATGATGGTTTGTCGTGCGTAGCTAATTTTCGTAGCATTTCACCGTAGCAATTTCACGTGTGTAGCTGCTACGTGCTACATCTCCATTTTACTCGCACGATAAGAGCCAAGTTCATATTTATTCAGATACTATTACATCAGCTTGTATGTAGTAAGGTGTAAACTAAATACCAAAAATGTACAACAACCAATATTATATTAAGGCTGATTGTCTGTTTTAGTAACAATATTTGGCATTTTAGCATAACTTTCTAAGTGCCTATATATTAGAATGAACGAAAATATTTCGCAGAAACTTCACCGTCGAATATTGCCGTGTTTTTTGTTACTTATTTTATCTAATCATGCTTTGCCCTGCCTAGAATTTGCCAAAGAACATTTTAGCATGTAATTTGAAACTATTTGCAAACAAAACGGAGGCGCTACTATCGAAATTAAGTTTTTTATTCGCTCTTAGTCAGCTTTGCGCATGTTTCCCTCGAGGTTTGAACAGTTTAGCGAACTAATTACTTGTGGACTTTTATATACAATTATAAATGTTTTATGGAGATTGCACCGGTAGACGATAGGGAATTTATTTCATTTTATAGACCCTATTTAAAGTGAAGTGTAACTGTTGTTTTATATTACATACTTGCCTTAGGATATATTACGCTTCAAGTGTATAATACTTTGTTCGAATCGACGTTATTTTTATCACGCTTAGAAGTCAATATTTACTACTTACTAAGTAGTTAGTATTGACTTCTGAACGTGATAAATAAAAGTACGTGACAAAACAAAAGAAGACTAGGATTTGATAATTTATATAGCTCATTTAACCTATTGATTCGCCAGGTATAATAGGTTTTTAATTATGATGGCCCGTTGTTATGGTATAAATTATCAGTATTTTATTTGCACTTGGATCAACCGGGAACGGTTACGGTATGTTTAGGATTTTTCATCAAACTAGAAACAGTACATTTCCATATATACATAGACTCAGCCTTGTATCGACATACAAGAGTCACCTTCAGTGATCTAAAGGTGTATAGGAGCGTATAATATCCTATATTTATAGTCTCATAATCGAATAAATATTCTTACAGAAAACCTAACTTAGCTCCTTTACTTTGCGATTGGCTGCAAACTTATAAAAGGAGACTAATGCAACGACAAGGCAAGGAAATAGAATGAGGCAATGAAATAATATGTATGTACCATAATTCTCTAAAAATCTTTGTCAACAACATGTAACATGCTATTCTAATCACGAGAAACGTTAGAACCTATTACTTTCAACCACAAAGCGGGCACCCATTCAGGGACACTTAAAGTGGCCGGGCATCTCGTGCCTTAATGTAGCTTTGTGTACGTAATACAAGCTCTTCCACTGTCACCTCAATACAATCCGTAATTACATAAACCCAAGCCCTCTCTAGAAATAGATGCCATATTTTTCAATCACACAAGATAGGCTCTCATTGAACTTATAAGCCTCCAAATTTATTCCGCGCTGCGAACTCACACGATTATAATGGGATGAAAATGAGCTTAAGTTTAATGGTACAAAGCCAATATAAGAAGGGGTTTAGTTGTGCTTACATGATGCAACGAAAGTCGGGGCGCTCATGGCGCCATCTGCGCGGGTGAGTCGTGTGGCATACTAACGCAGGCGAAAGGGAAAGAGGCGAATCCCCCTTTGACAACCCTGGGGATAGGGATGGCGAAAATATTTTTGGTATGTTGCGAAATTGGAGGGCTATTAAAAAATCCTTGCATTCGTGATTGTGAATGATGGGTACATTTAGATTGGTTTTTAATAAAGACAAAATAAGGATATTGGATGTCAATGATAATTATTGTTTAAAATATGCAATATGCATTAGAAAAAGAATAGTTTAAATAACTAAACAATGTAAGAAATTAATTATTATTCCCACACAGGGAGAACATAACTAATAAAGATATATTTTATTTATTTCTCAATAAAATTTTATATTTAGTTGCTTGTATTTGTTTTGTGCACTTCATTTTAATTCACATCATAATGTACCCTTTAATGTAAAAGTATACATATCGACGCTGGAAAGGCAAAATGTTTTAACAGTTAATTTGGTCGAATATGAGTTATATACATCGTTGGAATCGCCAAAATCAGGCGATTCCAACGATGTATATAACTCATATTCGACCAAATTGGCTGTTAATACATTTTGCCTTTCCAGCGTTGATATAGTACAAAGTAAATATCTCTTATTATTACGAACGACCTAAGGATGTCAATCATAGTAAATTATGTCAGTCACATGATATTAAAAAAGAAACAATTAAGTCCACGACTAATCTGGCAGAGTTACAAATTAAACGTTAGTATTAAAACATACAAAATATTTTTTTAATAGTAGCAGCCCTACCTGTTCGGATTCCACCCGGAACATAACGAGAAATGCCTAAATTTCAATGATGCATTAACAAGATACAGCCAGAGAGCTCGCGGCGAAATTTATTAAACATCAGTTACATCACACACGCGGTCTCGTTATTATCGTTATTATATCCAAGTTTCAACTCCATACGAGTTTTGATGGAGCTAAAACACACGCGCGCCATCTAGCGATGAAGTTTAACATATGTTCTCAAGTAATTTGTTTTAGGTATTGATAAATTGGGGTAGTTTAGGTAAGGGATAGATTAGTTGGATACTTCCTGTGGCGGATAAGAATTTTGAGCTCGAGTTGGATGCCCGATGTTTGAATGTTAGATATGCTAGTGTTAGGTATTTGATTATTCTAAACTTATACCTAAAGATCAAACCAGTCTGCAATTGTGTCCCGCTAGGTTTTGTATAAGAGGTAGCAAGGGCGTCTCCTTTTTGATGACATTGAATAATCAAAATTAAAAGGTAAACAGGAATTTAACCACATTTGGAACTCATTATATCAATAACGTGTACATTAATGAATTCGATACAACGACAGTGGTAAAACAGATTTCTCATGTCAAGTATGTAGAATATAACTTTTTCTTTTCATCCTTTTTTAATCTGTCATGTCAATCTGGTTACATTTGTTCCTTGTTTCAAGTAAATTTATTAGATATGTACTATAGATATAGGTAGAGACATTCTTGTCATTTATATGTAGATGGTACAACCTGTACCATTTACCGTGATCACGTTTACAACATTTGTAAGAACACGTCGTTTCCATATTTGTCACATATAGTCAAAATCTGCTAAAAGATTTCCCATCTAAACATCTCTAAAACGTATACCCGATTTTTAACTAAACCAAAATCTAAATATTATTTTTATGAACTGAATATTAATTTTACGAACCCCATAAAAATAAGACTTTAAAAGCCACTGTTACATAATATATTGCTTCCATAAATCAGGCCCGTTTTTTACAAAATTATAATACATGACATTTTGTCGTGATTCGTTAATGGGTTGGCGAATTTTAATGCGTTGTCTGAGTGGTATCAGCCCGCGGCCCATCAGAATAAATTCACTCTAGGCGCTTTTTTAGATACTCTATTATACAGCGATGTCAAAAGCCTGATAAAAGAGGCTGGATATAGATTGGAATACTGTCACAGTATATTGTATATGTATTCGTAAAGTATGAGTAAATATAGATTGGAATTAATAAAAATATTATATATTGTAATATTTACAACGACTAGATCAATGGAGTAGTCTTATAACATATATGTATTGTATACGTCTTTATATAATATTAAAATTACACGTACACAGTGGCATTTGCTTTCATACCTGAAATTCTAACCAGAGTATTTCTTCCTTTCCTCTTGGCAGACCATAAAGGCTCCAGAGCTCATCAGGGCTGACATTGTTATGTCAGTATGGGCACTAGACTCGTCATCTTTGCCAACTGGACTAGTCACGCTACGAGTTCTTTCATACAAAATTGGACCGAGCGGATAAAGCTTTTTGTTTTGAAAGCTTCTATAGATTATAGTGATTATAGTTGAGATGCCAGACATAATTGGAAACCTACTGTGCCTGCGGCTGGCTGCTTTTGCCACTCTATAAGTTAATGAGATCATAGGTAGGTTTTAACCTTGTTTAATACCTCAGAAGAAACAAAAATCGTGACATTTTTACCAGACTCGATAGCAAAATAAATGCTACACAGATATAGTACAATTTGAACTTGACCCGAGCTACAATTCGGATAAAGTCGAAAATCTTCGAAGTATCTTCACATTCCTTTTCAATGTTGACTGATAACACCCTTCAGATATCAACCATCATCTTATTTCCAAACAACGTAACTCCGTCGTCGTAACTTTTACGTTTGACACGAACGCGGCTGTTTTATTTAATAACGCCACAAATGATGAATTCAAACGTCGACAATTACAGGTGGGCGTGACTCACGTGACGTCATATGTCAAATCAATTCGGCTTTCGGCATCCAGTTTTCGGTATTCGCCTATCGGCTTTCGGCGTATCGCAAAATATCGCGGCGTATAGCGCGAATAAACTCGCTTTTTATTCCATCCGTCAATTTATCGAATTTAGCCACAATTTATTGTTGTGTCTCGCCGATAAAAATTTTTATTGGTCGTTTGTCAGTTTTTCGCAAATTTAGAGTTTCATATTGATATTATGCTGTAGGTTATTTGATAGCCAATCTGTTTGAGCTTTTATTTTTAGGGGCTTAACAATATACGGGTAGAAGTGGCAATCTCGTAATGGGTTCGAAGGCTGCGTTATGCTTATATTATTGTGGGAGCTCATCCTCTTACATAATGTAATTTAGACATATCAAGTTATTGAATCGTCTTTATAAATAAACTAGATCTTCTCAACGGCCTGCGAAAAATGCTGATGAAATATGCTCGGCTTCGGCGTCAGACTCATCTTTAGGGACTCTCTAGTCATATACTTACCTAGTTTATATAGCACTAGATGTTCCCGCGGTTTTTCCCACGTTTAACTTTACTGCGCCGGCCCCGTGGGTTGTAGCGTGATGTTATATAGTCTATAGCCGTCCTCGATAAATATCAAACACTAAAATAATTTTTCAAATCGCACCAGTAGGTAGTTCCTGAAATTACCGCGTTCAAACAAACAAATAAACAAACTCTTCAGTTTTATAATATTAGTATAGATAAGGAATTTTCTTATTCTTCTTCTCTAGGAATAAGTTTACGTTTATGGGTGACGGTTACGTGAGTTTTAGGGTTTAAAATAACTAATACTTAAGCACGCCATAGGCCTCACAACGTTTGTAGGACTGGTTTGTCCTTTTAGTGTTGTAAATGTTAGGGATTGTGCAATAATCGATTCTATGATCCCTTATTTAATTTTCGGGTCATACTGGCTGTTATTGGTTTTGTTTTCACGTCAATTCTTAGAAATGGTTATACTTTTTTACTGTTCACACTTGTCGAATGTTATTTTATTTTATTCATAAATGTTAAAAACATACACCATCCGGATGAATTGCATTTTGATTTTGGACTTCGATATAAAATAAAATCTATATTTCCAAACGGACGTCAGTCACGATCTACCGTCGGTGCAAAACGTGATCTAGATGCAGTCAAAATTATACATGAACGTACGAACACGCATACATATATTTGTGTATCTGGGATAGCTTGTGCTAAGGTGTTGTAGTTAAGGCGTGTTGTTGTACTTTGTGCTTATTCCCAAACTAAAGTACTGTTAATGCTGCTATAATCCATTAGTATTGCGTCCATTCGGAAGCATAAATTAAACTTATAAATTTAACTTATACATAGGCACATAATTAAAGTATCGTGCATATATCCCCGAACGGACAAGCAGAGGTGTATTACACGCCTACATTTCGCCAGGTATAGTTATTAGATCCCACGTAATGGAGGGTAAGTTTATTACCGTTTACCGGCCACAGTTCAAGACTCCGTACTGCTTCTGAGAATAACTTGACAAAAAAATCCAATAACATATTGCCTAACCCGGAAATTTAATCCGAGACCTCAAGCAGTCGCATTCAATACCGTTGCGTCACCGAGGCGGACTATTTTACCTTTACATGTAATTTAAACAAAGCCTATATCGCAGCTTTAGATGCAAGAAGATTGTAAACCAAATTTGAATTAGGTTCAATTTTATTCTATTATGGAGTGGCAAAATTTTAAGGTTTATGCATAATATGACAAAAAAGGTAAGTGTTAGTTAGTGTTCAACATTCTCGCGGCAGCTGCGATTGCTAGTAATATGGAGAGTGCAAACAAGCCCGCTGTCTTGTGTTCGTAGACTATGGAAAATCCTTTGAGTCAATTAAGACTTGGAGACTTCTGTAATCTCCTAGCGGTGTCAAATCAACTTTCGATGCATTCAAGTGTCGATATATTTGTAAAAGCATACTAACATTTTTACGTTCACGTTGAAGCTGAGCATAAAAGCAGAATAAATAATGCAGTGGGTAATATTGTTTTCTTCAAACTGGAATGCTGCACCGACGATGCACCAGAACAACAACTATTTGGTAACGATAAGAATGGCAGAGAAGCTGCCACTTCAGGAAATCAGCGTTCAATAAGTAAGAGTACCGGACGCTTACACGCGTACCTTCCTTTTCATAATACATATCTTCAAGTCCTTGAACACTTACTCATGTGTTCAAGGACTTGAAGAGACTTGAAGTAGACATATCGTACTATTGCACGCGGTCATAGATGATGACTGATGTGTGCTTGTTTCCTTCTTTCCTGTTTAAAGAAAAGAGAACATTTTCGGTCAGGAATGGTACAGTATTAATATCAATAGTTGTTGCAATGTTAAGTGCAGAATGAATAGCAGACTTGGCACAACGTTTAAAGAACCCTATTGCTGTTCAAACATTTTTTTATCGCAGCATTTGTAACAAGTTATAAAGATTGTTTGAAGAAAAACAAAATTTGTTTACAATAATTTTGGCACTGCGAAATATTAAGATGGATTGATTTACATAAACAAATTTTATTTATCCACTTTTAAGTTTATTTTACAAGTGTATCGTAAACTTAGTGAATATAATTATAAAATCTGTTGATCTATAAAAAAAGTTAACAACTCCGTCTAGACATAGTAAACTGCTATTTGCCATTATTGTACGGATCGTTAAGCTAGATATTTGACTTTTGAAAAGCATCTCGTAAAATTTGGGTTCTAACTAAACTGGACATACTACTGTTTGTCAATAAACCAGCGTTAGTTGAGTTTAAAGTTTTTGCGTAAATTTGAGTTGGCAGCTTCGCAATGTTTGGGCATAAAATGTCTATTAAACAGGTAATATTGGCCACATAACTGGTGAAAATTTTAATCATGACAAAAGGCAATAGCCTGCTTTCTGTGTGCGCCTGAAGATTAGGTATAGGAATTCTGGATCTGCCATAAAGATCGAGATTGTTGCCGTTAATAAGGTTTCTCTCTGAAATCCATGCTGCTGCCAAAGTTAACTCTCTGTCATCTAGTGACAGCTTGCCGGACACGGAAATCACAACGTGTAACAACAATCTCGCAATAGACTTATAACGTAAGCGTTACCACTTGTGTCACTTAATTAATAGATATAAGTGTTGAATTTTAATCTATTTAGACAACAACGGAATTTAAGCACACACAAACCATTTAAAAGAACATTTATGTCGCTGTTTTGCTTTAACTGTTCGTATATTTATATTAGACCTGGAGATTCTTGATACACGATCGAATAAACATATAATATGTATACTCGAATCGCATACATATAAAAACGCTTTTCTCTTATCTCAGTGAGCGTGTAGTCTTTTAAGCACTTGCAACCTCGTTGACCTCAAAACATTCCAGCGTTTAAAAAGTATGTATAGGTTGCCTGATTGATGTAATGTCATGAATACATTCAGACAAATTATTGCCAGCAAGATATAATACTCGGTTTTATAGAACAATTTGCTTGTAGGTAGTTTTCTTGACGCTAGCTAGTAACTTTTATTGATCAAATAGGAACCAAGGTTGATCATATAAAGTCTGGGATAAGATATAAAACAAAAAGATGGACAAGTCCGAGTAGGGCCTAACAAACGAAAACTTTGCAAGCGTTAGTAAAAAATATATAATATCGTGTCTATATATTTTCGAAATCTTTGCAAAAGTTTGCCACATCTACTATTCACCTGATATATTTTGGCCTCAAGATAATATACAACTAAAAAATATAAGTTATAAGTGCTAAATTTTTGTAGCTGAGCCATTTCGTATTATTTACATTTTGTACAGGAACGTATCATTAAATATATCAAACTCAATAACCTTCCGCCTGACTCGATAATTAATCTCGTTGTATTACCAAAACCATCGACGCGCTACCGCTTACATCATTAAATCAACCCAAACCAAATTACTAAGTAAAAATCGTACAAAGATCTCAGTAAAGAATAAATATAACATTTAAAATTTGGAAATTCTAGCTCAGTAGTGATTTTACGACAGGTTGGATGATGAATTAGTGAAGAGAGGAAGTCAATTATGTATAGGTATATCCCGAAGTTGTCTGAATAGAGACAGACATGTAATTTTATTAGGAATTTGGGTAGCAGTCTTGGTTTCTAGAATTCAATAATTTACTAGCATAAAGAAGACGACGAAATAGGCTTAGGAAACACGTGTTCGTGAGGCCATTTATTTTAAAGTATCCAATTCCCTACTTATATATTATAATAGTCTGCAGCGGCAAACCTTGGTTAAGAATTAAAGTTTATTTCAAATTAATGTTTATAAGCGGTTCTTGACAAACAAAACTAAGAGATATAAATTTTTGAGTACAATGGTATCGTTTGAACTAGGATTTCGTTTAGAATAGAATAGAAGCTTTAAAGAAGTATATCCACTTTGAAAAAGGTTATTACTAAATAATCTTGTGTAGAGTTCATGCGGTGAGTTGATTTCCAGGCTCCTTACATCTGTGATCTTTGCATCTAAAAAGAGTTCTTTTGTTCTCTTAGCAGCCTAGGGACTCCTTCTTGATAAGTTAGCCTGCTGCCCTGGCGATTACTGTAGCATTTTTAGGCTTGTTACAAGCGTAGTAAGCAACAACATAGGCCATAGTTGTTCCTAATTATAAGAAACGTATACTTGTTTGCCATCTTAGAAGAAAAACAAATGTGAATGAACAAATATTTCACCTTGAAATTAAACTACTGATAACTTTTTAATAGTATACATTATTTATAATTACACTTTCACCGATGATTTCTGCTGCTTCTCAGCAGCTGCGATCGAAAGTAGACCCCGTAGTTTAATAATATTGTCTTACGTGTTTTATATTATTTTAATTTCAATATGTAACATTTGCGTATACGTAAGACGATACTAAATATTTCATCATTGCCAAATAATACGGAATCCTAAAAATAGTACAAACTTTATTAACTACTCAGCTTTTGCGTTGTTTGACACGTCTTGACTATAAAAGAAAATACAATAAAATTAAATTTCTGAAAATGTTGGCGGCAAATGTTAATAAAGCGAGTTGTTTGTGAAAACTTACATCAAGGAAACAACTTTTGTTTGACGTTTGTATAGACCACAGGTTTCTTTTTTAAATGGTTAACACAATACATGTAGCTTGTATTTTTTTAAATGTAACTTATTTTATTTACCCTATATTTTATGTTTACGTAAACAGGTCAGTTAGTAAATAATTATTTACAAACTTGAATAACTCTAATGTATCACCGACGTCAGCCGTTTTCTTATAAAGCAAAACAAGTGAAGGTTTTATTATATTCGTAGTGCATTCTTCGTTCAAAGATTAACAGTAGGAAATAAACGACGTCCATTTCATAATAAATTTCACTTTTGCTTAATTAACTTCACACTTTAGTTTTATCGCGATTATTAATCCATTGCCACGTTGGGATTAAAATAAACTAGAAACAATACGTAAAATTTAAATAGCATCTGTAGTACTAGGTTAACGTAAATATGAATATATGAGGCTTTTTTATTTATAATAGTAATCTTAAATTAAAGTTAAATACTAACAATTTAGATAGAAAATTGCTATCACACAATCGACTATGCATTCGATTATTCGAATATGCAAATATTTAAAGTTTATAGTTTAGTAAAATCGTTCCAGAAGAGGCTTAGGATATGTAAGAAAAAACGAAATGAATTAATTTGGACGATTTATTCATACATGTCAGTAGCTTACAAATGAAGAGCTTTATAATAAAATACTAATTAGTTCAGCACTCACATTCAAATCTGCAGGTGATTTATTCAAAGTCGGCGTCGGGCCCACCTGCTGTCCACTTTTTATTCCAATCCCCTTAATTAAACGTTTGAGGTTCAAGAATTAAGGCTGCGGTCCCAAGAATGTCACTTTTCATAACTTCTTTAATTTTGCCACGGATTTGCAGATCCTGTTGAATATTCTAACGGCATTTTATGCAGGTACGAATAAAAGTTTTATCGCTTTAAGGCGCGGCCATCGTTATTTTATTTTAGTTTTGTTTCGAGGGATGCGTTCTGATGAATGGTTCGGTTTTTGCAGTCCATTTTCTGTTTTCGTTTCGATAGACTTCAATAATTTAGAATTTCATGTGACACTAAATGTTACCTACGGTATTACGATTAGTTAGAATTTTTATTTTTATTGATACGCAACATAAAATTAGCGCTGTGTTTCGAGAATTCAAGTCATATATAAGAAAAATATAATCTAAACCTGTTGAGCAGTTGAACCGCATAGGATAGCAGAGCTGATGACAATGTACTATATAAAATTAAAAAGTTAATTTAGGATTTTAAATTGTTAGTTAATTTAATTGGCAAGTAGAAGTGTAAGTGATGTGTACATCATTAATTTTCTTACAACTTTGGAAAGTAGTAACAGAATCAGAGTTCTCATCGGTTAATCGAGCCTAGTTGCTCACAGCAGTCTGTAGCGTGCTCCAACCATAATAATAATAATTTGACTTTTACGTTTTTTTTACGTGGGGGAATGCATTGACGCATACCCCTCCGCGGAGGCGTCGGAGGAGCTATGTTGGGCTCACCGGGGTAAAAGAGAAAGAAAGAAAGCAAACAGTTTATTTTCTCCTCTACGCCGGCATAAAACAAAAAAAGAACAAAAAAAAATTTATATATACAAAAATAAAACTAAAAAACATAAGAATAAGCTATTTATATTTAATTAATCATACCGCCAGTGCGAGACCAAAAATGGCACAAGTATCTCAGCATAATGCTGCAGCATCGTGGTAGGTAGTGCAGCGCTGATTTTCGGATAAGTCCAGTTAGGCCACGGACAGCTACGCTTGCCAAAATTATAACATAATAAATTTAATGTAAAAGAAAAGTAAATATATGAATGTATACTATAAATGTGAAAAAGCTAAAATATATTTTAATGATAGAAATGAAAAATATGTGTAATAAATAATGTGTTTTGTGTCTAATAATAAATGGCAATTTCCGAACGCTCCAGCATTCCACATCATTTGTCTATGGCGACATGGTAATGATGATAAGAATGGACCTCCCGATAATACCGACTAAACCGACAAAACCGCAATCGGCGGGGCCACGCGAATCATTTTCACATGCAGTCGCGACCTCGCCGAGGTTTCGGCCCGCCGTATGAAACGGCAGGCCACTGCACGATAAGACCTACCCTCTGGTCACCACTATTTTTAAAATCCCTACTGTCCCCCCTAGAGTGGAGACGGACACAAAATAGAGGCGCGCGTGGGAACACGCACGCCGCCTCTCGGACCCGGTGCTGATCGGATGGCGGGCAGGCCCAGGAAGCCCGCCACCCCCAGGTCAAACCACAGGGTGGCTGAAGGTCATCTCGGGCCCTCGGGCGTCCGGTTCTGCGGTTGGTGAGAGGGTCTGAGCGCTCCCTCTCCCGCTCCGCTGCCTCCTTGACGGAAATTACTTCCTCACAGAAGGAGGCGACGGCGTTCCACGATTTCTTACTACGGACTATGGACTGTACCACGGCCGGGAGTGAGAGGGCAACGACTGCCGCGATCAACTCACGGCGCTGCGATGCACAGGCGGGGTAGTCCGCCAAAGTGTGCAGCGCCGAGTCGTCAACAACGTCGCGGCAGTCACCGCAGTAGTGACAACCGGGCGTCTCTTGCCGGCCTATGCGACACAGAAACTGGCCAAAGCAACCGTGGCCAGTCATTACCTGTGTCAGAAGGTGAGGACGCCATACCGTCTCTCCAGCCAATCCTTAAAAACGTGTCTTACCGCCACGATTGTGGTGTGCCCGAAATAAATCATAGCTTTCTATAGATTTTTTTAAATCTTTCGAGTACTTTTTCGATTAAACCCTTACAAACAAAATCAAATCTTTTCTCTTTATATTATTAGTATAGCTTAAATCAATAAATTTAAGCAGGTTATAAAAAAAATTATTTCAATAATATTTATTACTAGTTTTCACCCGCGGCTTCGCTCGCGTAAATGTAGGTTAGGTTAGGTTAGGTTTGCAACAGTTCTTTTTTCTGGATGAATGGTACCTTATGTCCTATTCTGTACCCCTGACAACGTGTATGCAAAATTTCATGTTGATCGGTTGAGTAGTTAAGGCGTGAAACCGTTACAAACAAACAAACAAACAAACTCATTTTCGCATTTATAATATTAGTAAGGATTATTGATACTTGAATGATTTAATTTACCTACTAAACATATTACGCAGAAAATTCTAATTTATACAAGACTAACAAGTTGTATCATCTAAACCTCTGTTTACAATGCTACAAAAAACATTTAGTCACAAAAACCATTACAAATGTTCGATTGTTAAAAACCGTATCCATTTTGTTACTCAAAAATTCACACTACCTTTTCGTATCGACGAAAATATTTTTACTGAAAAAACGTAAGCGATACATACGATTAAAACGTGAATATTCTATGAGACGAATACTCTACTCTATCACTACTCGTATCTCTAGCTAGAGTCGAAACGAAATGTATTAAAAAAGCGGATGCGTGCCTCCGCCGTGACTTACGCAGCAGCCTTGTGATAAATAGAACCTTATTAGGATTCGGAACGGAGCTATGTTGATAGAGGTCACGGCGGACTCTAACAAGTATCCTTTTGAGAATGATCCGAGAACAGGTATTACAACATCTGCGATGTACCCTGAATTACTTATTAACTAGGATTGTTTCAGCTAGCCTTCTTATTAAATTGTAGATGTTGCTATACGATCGATGTAGATGTGATATATTTTATCAACACAGCCTTTTTGCCAACTGGCTAGACATAACTTTAAGTGCTACTTCTATTCATTACACGAATGATGTAATGGCTCAAGTGGTTGGCTTACTACTGCCTCTGTACCGAGTGCTGTGGGTTCCCCAAAGAACACCAATT
This sequence comes from Catocala sponsa, assembly GCA_963564715.1. Classification (NCBI taxonomy): domain Eukaryota; kingdom Metazoa; phylum Arthropoda; class Insecta; order Lepidoptera; family Erebidae; genus Catocala; species Catocala sponsa. Next base: position 9,587,763 of record OY751331.1, read on the forward strand.
GTTTGTGATCTATAAATAGTTGCTTGAAGCCTGGTTATTCTTTGCATCCGTTGTTTAAATTTATGTTAAAGTCGTCACGGCACAGGATGTTCCTATTGCAATTGTATTTTATAACGAAAAATAAAATACCAAAGGTTTTCTTATAAATTTAATAAATATGTACTTATACATATGCATGTATATTTTCTATTGGTAATTTCTTAACTTTATTATAAGTGTACAGTTGATTTGCTGACAACGGATTCCATTGTCGGACGAACAGAAGCAAGGTGATGCGTAATCTTTATAATAAAATGATGGTTGATATTCATTCTTAGATGAAGTTACGAAATATTAAAAAAAAGAAATCTTGTTATGCTGGTATAGTATCCTGTTATACCAGTACATTAGATATTAATATGTTGTTCACAAAGAAACTAACCTGTGTTTTTATTAACTTAGGCAGAATATTTTCAGTTATTTATTACATTCATATAATAAAGAAATGATTTTGCAAGAAAATACAATGAACAGTTTTCTTATATCTTAGATATTTTTTCTGTTAGGAGCTAGACTTGTATTATAATTACTTGAACCAACAACAATATTGGTTTGAGACTTAATAACATGTTTTAATGACAAATATAAATATAATATAATTAAAGCAACAAGTTTGTTGACTTTCAATATACTATAACACTTACATTTTTACAACTTTTACTCGCAGCTCCTTAAACGGTAATGAGTTCGCCCCTTATTACGTGAAACCTACAATTATATCTGGCACAATGTTCTCTGCCTATCGCTTCGGACATAATAGGCGTGAAGTAGTGTATTTACTAGCAACGAGAATTTTGTTTTCTATACCCATACTATTATAAAACTATAACGAAGCAAAGTAAAGAGAGGGCGAGATGACTACCTGGAATGGTCTGACCTAAATATTGGTTTTTGGAATCTGTTTATTTGTTCAAGCATCTCTTACTCGTAAAGTACTTAACTAACTTTGATGCGATTCACAGTTCAATAGCTACGTGTAAAACTTAAAATGTTTAGTTACTTTTTATCGGACGTCTTTAATAAATCTGGCGATATGGTGCATAGTGTGATTGATCTACGTAAATGGTGTCGCGAGAGATACTTCACGCGGCCGAAGTCAGAGGTAAGCTAGTAAATGATGTGTACTGGCAGCCTGAATAAATCATTTATTAAACGTTGCGTATTTATATTCAAATACAACTTTAGCATTAGTGTTCAGTCCTGTATCACGACATCTATATAAACACACAATAAATGGACACAAAGTACAGCCAGACACAAAACGATTATTTGTTGATCACACAAATATTTGTCCCGTGTGGGATTCAAATCCAAAACACACGGCGCTACGCTCTCCGTGCATTCAATATGTTTTTTATGTTATCGAGGTTTTATATTAGTATTTTTAGATGCCTTTCTGCTAATCCTCGGAGACCTATTCCGTGACGACTCTTGATGAAATATAATAATATAATATTCTATCACATACATACAACACCATCTAGCCCAAACTAAGCAGAGCTTGTACTATGGGTACTAGACAATGGATAGGATGACAATAAGTATTAGGTCAGACCATTCCAGGTAGTCATCTCGCCCTCTCTATACTTTGCTTCGTAATAGTTTTATAATAGTATGGGTATAGAAAACAAAATTCTCGTTGCTAGTAAATACACTACTCCACGCTTATATATATGAGCAGTTTACTTATTAAGCTACTATGTGTACTGTAGAGTTTGGTATGTTGTTTTTATTGCCCTAATTTGGATTAAATAATACATATGTATCATTTCGTTGGCCTCGATGCGTATTAGTTAGCGTAACCGACTGCCACGCCTGAGGTCGCGGGTTCGATTCCCGCACTAGTCAAACATTTGTGTGCATACATATACACTTTTTTTTTGTAAATACTTACATATTATACATAGAAACACCAAGACCAAGACAAACATCCATGTTCATGCACACAAATGTTTGACTTGTGCGGGAATCGAACCCGCGACCTCAGGCGTGGCAGTCGGTTACGCTAACTAATACGTCATCAAGGCCAACGAAATGATACATATGTATTATTTAGTCCAAATTGGGGCAATAAAAACAACTCTACCAAACTCTACAGTACACATAGTAGCTTAATGAGTAAACTGCTTATACTACTCCAAAATTACATTCTCTCTATTTGTAGAGCATAGTGTATAAACGTAGAGTCGAATCGAAAGTTTCGCATCGCTTCAAATACGTAGCTGTTACGTATACGGAGGCTATATATATGGCAACTGACGGCCGTAACAAATTAACGGATTAATTTCGTTATTTATTGTAGAGCCTTTCGTTGGGCGCGATGTAGAGAGGTGTATTTAATTGTGTGGTCGGTGGCGGCTGTAGTTTTGTGCTTTAATATGGCTTAGTGTGACTTTTGGATCTTAGTTATATTATAATGTGGGGTAAATTTATTAACTTGCTTACTTGCAGGATTTATAATATGTTCTTATATTTTAATTTAATTACAAATAACCTTATGCTATAGAGAAAGCTCTATTAGCCGTTTGCAGGAAAATATCTGTAAGGTTTGTAGGCTTTCCGGACTCTTTGTGGCAACGGTGTCCTGTTGAAAAGACTATGTGACCTTTCGCCACTGGAGCTGGCAACAAACCGACTCTTTATTTTTTGAAGGTTTACCATGTTAGTTTGCCAATAAAAAATATTTCTTACTTTCTTTCTTTCATTTTATTAATTTCATCAAAAGTCATGATTTTTACCGCATCACCATCCATATTAATAAATTTAATGTATAGTAACTTGTAATTTGAGAATAAACTCTAACGGAAACTAACTGAGTGAACCAGACAAAATGTATTAAAAACGCGAATGTCATATATACTCGAACGTTCTATAAACCCCATTCTAACAAAATACACCAGCCATTAAAAACGAGCTACACTGATTTCTTTTTGTGAAACAACATATCATTTTAAATGAACACAATGTTTGTCGCGCAAGGTCACGAGTAATACCCGTACATCTACATACTCGTATGTTTGACGTTCACTTAAAGTAAACGTCAAACACATTTCTTCGGTATAATCGATCATGATCACCATATACCGTCAGGCTACTGAGCACATTTGGGATGTAAATAGAGCTACTTATCCTACTTTTTGCCAAATATCCAAACAAATTTATTCAGTGAAAAAACTGGGATCGATTTAGAACAAAGACGTGGGATTGTGTTGGAGACGAAAAATCATCGCGCTTATGTGTCTTTGTGGGGTAGCAGGAGTCAATGGGGTGTGTTGTTGTAAATGTTTTCGTTTTCCATGGGGATTTAGAGATTACGAATAGTTTACTGCAATCGGGGTTACAGCGTTAGACGCAATGCGTATAAAGGTAACGTGATGCGGACGAGGCGTTGATTTTATGCGTAGCGTGATAAATCACGCACAAGTGGCGAAAGTAAGACGTGGTCTAGATATATTAAAATAACAGGCGCGGTATTACGATTTGTCTTCAGTGTATTAGCATGTCTTCGTCAATTGATTAAAATGTTTCAGGATCTGACACAAGATTTATCTGGAGGGCAAAAATAGTGGGATGAAGAAAGTTTTTGTATCTTGGGTATTAAGGTGCCCAGGATTTGTATTTCAATATTTAATGAATGTGTAGTTGATACCGTGTAATGACATTAAATTTACATTTATGTTGACCTCTGATCGTGAACAACCGGGTTTGATATCCGAGTCAGGCAGTGTTATTGAATTTTTCCAAAAGGAAGTTCTTGGTAGCAACATAAACTTTAAAACTGTAAACTGTGTCGGTTTAAGTATGTAATTCTTATATTGTGCTCTAGCTGGCAATGAGTTGGTAAACGGTATAGAATACTCTTTTTTAATCATCCATAATCCACATTAAAAACATTTACTATAAATATGTCCATTGGCGATATGAAATCCGTGTTCATAAATTTAATTACGTATTGAGCGAAAGAAACATTATAATTATTTTCGCTGGAAATATGAATATTTACAGTGTGGTAAACAATTGAAAGCTATAAACGACGCTTGTGAGTACGGAATATAGGCTGTTAAACTTGTTGGACTAGTTAAAGCACAAACTAAGAAATGGGTCACGGTGCTTCAGGCGTGCGATCAATTTCTATACGTACGTGTTAATGTACCTCTGTAAAGGAAATTAATAGCAGTACCTACTTATTCTTTCAATAATGAATGTTACAAAGGTATGATGACTATTCTTGTTGCTAGTTGAATGCATTATATAATTTTATCGCGGCAGCTTTCCCGTTGGATTTATGCGGACAAAACCACTGACAGACACTAGTATTTTTGTAATGTAAGGCAGTGGTTGGTATTCCTTTTAAAATAGCTTTAGTTTTTAACTGTATCTAATTACGTTAAGAGCTCAATGCAAACCACTAAGCCTGCAAAACATCAATAATAATTAATTAATAAATATTAAAACTAGTAAACTCACTGTTTCCATAAATGCGCATTTACTTCAGCATTGCAATGAAGCCGGTGCGCTGTAAATAAATCGACGAAATGGCAACTGCCTGGGAACTTTATTTTCCATCTTTATTTTCAGATGAAATTTAATTAATGCCAGGTTGAGAGGGAGATTAAATCATAGCAAAATTTTATAAAAATGCTTGATGGAAATTCATGAGATCATAATATTTTTTCCATACATAGATAGTTTCAGGATTGATTGCTTTAATCTTTTGGAACGGCATTTTAATTGGATTTTATTGGGTTATAAATAGGATAAAATTTTGGTTTATAAGGTATAATTAGGCCTATACGGATATGAAGCTTTAAAATTTATTCAAAAAGATAGTACGTATAAGTTATAATCAAGACAAGGATTTAACAGAAGATCTCAAGATCGAAGCGAAAGGGTTTTGGTGAATACCGAAATCCAAAAACTTGTTACGGAGCCTAACATAATCGGGAGAGAGAAAGCTCTAAGACTTCATAGATCAAGGTAAGTCAAAAGAACGGGAGAGGGTTAAGACAGACTACCTGGGCCGACTATCATAGTGACAGCCTGTCGGCTGACCCTGGTATTTCTTTAGTTTTCTAGATTATTGATTGCAAGAAATCTTTGGAAATATGTTGATAAAAGGAAAAAGACTCAACGAAATGCAGAATCTCTGTAAAATGTTGCTTATATTAGGTAAGCTTTGCTTTGGATGTTTTTAATGTTGTATTTATTAACTGTGATCCCATAATATGATACCCCGTCGTGACAAGTTGGAATACTGGTAGACTTGTGTATGTTGCGCCGTTCTTCCTTTATTTTGTTTTTTGATAGCACCCAAGCTGATCTTTTATTTACCCAACTACATTTGCAGCTGCACTTATTATAAAAAAGAAATAATCCTAACGTACTTTTCTCCTAAAGTATGGAATGCAGCACAAATATAAATTTTAGTGAAAATAACACAAACTTCTTATTATATTCCATTGTTAATTTTGTTCAGAGGTGGAAAGTTTTGAACAGACATAATTTGGGCGGGATCAACGCCTCTATCTTTCCTAGTTTTTCTTTTATCATTACTGTTGAGCGAGGTTCTACAAGAAATAAAGGCCCGACGTGATTAGAATAATACATTTTTGGTAGATAAAAGTGTTGTTGAGGCGCAGGGGTGAAATTTGTCTGAGATCAGAGATGAGCGGGCGTGAATCTTTTAATATAATATAGGACTTGGTACGAAATCAATTCTGTTTTATATCAAGAAAATTTAATCCGTTGTGTCTTAAAAACAACAACATTCGTATAAAGTCGGTCATAATTGTGTAAATGCAAATGCAGTACCTACTTGTTGTTTACGGGTACCTACGAAAGAATTAAATATTGTACAGACAATATTGTGGCTGTCTATTGTATAATTTACGTGCACCGAGTACCATAAAGCAGTTCTCTTAGTTGTATAAGAGGTCGCTTCGCTGCTGCCACTGCGCCGAGTGTAGTCGGATCGTTGCCCCTAAGAACAAACAAAGGCCGTATTTAATACTGAGCTGTGTTACATATGGTAAATTGCTTTGATATCCTTACAAAACCCCTCAGCTACGCTCGTATAAGCACCGAGTTCGACACTCATCGAAAAGTAACCAAAAAAAAAATTTGGTGCAGTCTTTGGGGACTGGCGATAGAAGTGAAAACTTTAATCCTTGATCATAAACACTTCTATATAAACAAAAAAATAATAATAAAAGGGGCGGGTCGGATTCTCTCTTAGAGGCTATTAAGGGGGTCAAAATTTCGTTATTTTTTGCGTAGGTCGCATCATTTCTGAGATATTGTCAATATTCTAAAATAATTCAAAAATGGAAAGCGTGGAAGCGTGACGATGAAGCGAGTTCTATGATTTTTGTTCACCCAAGAAGTGCTCAACGCGCCTAAAGATGTTTTCACTTCAATAATTTGTTGTAAAAATCAGCAGCGTAGCAAAAACAGTTTCATTACTATTCACGAAAACATTATGATTATATTGTCTTATGTACCTATACGCGAAAAAAATTAAACTCTTTATACGAATTTTGTCACGTTATTTATTTTACTTTAAAACACTTTTATTACATAATTTTGAAAACTAACACTACTATTATTGAACTTTACTACTATTTAAACTAGGTATTTAATTTAATTAGAACTATTTATATTTAAGTTTACACTTTACCCCGACGCGACGTTTCGGTTGCTTTACAGCAGCCATGTTCACGGGGAGAGTTAAACTACGCTTCTTCAAATAATGATTATATAAACTACGCTTCGTCTCTCATACATATTAAATACCGCTGCGTGCCGCTAACATAACGCGTTTAGCCGCACGTAGCAAACAAAAATAATTGATTGTAAAAGCACCGCGGTGTACAGCATAGCTGTCGCGGCTATACGCAAATAGCAGCCACAAAATAATCGATTGTAAAAACTTCGCTGTTCTTTGCATTGCATACCAAAGATGAAAATAACTGTTTGTAAAACCTCGGCTTCGTTCCTTTTCGCTTAAGTCGAGTCCCACCCGTGGTGGTCCTTGAAATATTTGCGTTAGTGTTGGCTCTTATTTGAAGAGGATGACGTTTGTTGTAATAAAAATACTTTATTCTCAATGGTATTATTCTATTGAACGTGGAGAAATTGGGCTTAACAATGCTGTATTTGTACATTATGTACTTTACGCTCCGGTATCTTGTTCAATGTTAGATATGTTACAAGTTCTAAACTTACTTCGGTGTTCTAGTATTCGGTAAGTATTTTAGATAGCAGCTAAAGACTTGAGGCATTATTTATAATACTATCACTTAGTAGATATTGTTATTTGATTTCTAACCTGTATTTACTTCTTATAATGTAGCATTTAAATAAATCTAACAGTTTTTGTGATCACTGGATGGCTGTTTTCCAAGTTATTGGATGCCTTATAACAGGATTTAATAACCTGTAATCGAAAGAGGCGAATCAGACCAAGATTTTCTACTTTGCAGTCAATCGTATTAATTTGCAGGTTATAACCCCCGCTGGTAATACTAATATATATGATTTTAATAACGTGATCGCCGTGTTTTTTTGGCGATAGAATTATGAAAACAATTTTATTAATGTGTCTTACGTTTTACTAAGCCCGTACTGCACCGAAATGAATTATTACACCATACTGGAGATTAAATTGGCAACCTGTATCTAGATCTTTTTTTTGAAGTGAAAACTTCTTTAGGCGCGTTAAGCACTTCTTGGGTGAACAAAAATCATGGAACTCGCGTCATCGTCACCGAACGCTTTCCATTGTTGTATTATTTTTGTTTATAAAGAAGTGTTTATGATCAAGGATTAAAGTTTTCACTTCCATCAGCAGTAGTAGAGTACTCTTTGAGTAGTAGAGCCTCGCTGATTTCAGCATGAATGGGCCGGCTCAACCGGGGAAGGAATACCCTCTCACAGAATATCGACGTGAAATACCAGTATTCCTACTGTTGTGTTTCGTTCGGTGAGTAAGAGTACCGGAGGCCCAATCACCCCCTTTCTCCCATCCCGCTCCTTCTCCTTCCCACTTCCTTTCCTAAAAGGTCGGCAACGCGCAAGTGATGCCTCTTGTATTGCATGCGACCATAGTCTACGGTGACCACTTACCATCAGGTGGGCCGTATGCTTGTTTGGCACCTTCGGTGTATTAAAAAAAAAAAGTCCCCAAGGACTGCCCCAATTTTTTTTTCAAGACACTTTGTCATAAATCTGTTGTCGCGGGGACTTTGCAAACATGCAAATAAAGGTTACAAAGACCAGCTAGACTCGGAACAACCATTAGTGGATCACACAAAGTTTTGTACCGTGTGGCATTCGAACCCACAACACTTGGCAAGTGGCAGTGGCAAGGCGACCACTTAAACCACTACGCCATCCGTAGTCTAGATAAAGGATTAGCTTGTTAAACCTAGTTATAAGTTCTTCAAAATCGTTATAGGACATGGTACCGGCATCAGGATTATTTTGAGAATGTTTGTATCATGGCATCATGACGATATTGCGTACCGACATTATCAAACGGGTGAATTGCTAACAATACTGTTGAAGTTATTTATTTTTTTATATTTATAGCTTTGGTATGGTTTGGTAATGGTAAAATAATGTTTAAAATTGGTTGAGTAGTTTTTGAGTTAGATCCTTAGAACCAACAAACAAAAATCAAATCTCTACTCATTATAATATTAGTCTATAGATAGATAGATACCTTTTTAAAACACTTTTTAAACAATCCATAACTATTACGTATGTATATTATATTATTATCGTATAGATAATGCGTCAAAATCACTTCTCCAAAACTCCGATGGAACCGCATTAATCTTACAAGAAGTTACAAACTATGAACTAATTCTAACCAGGATTGGTAATAACTAGTAGCTACACGGCACATAACACAAAGTATGTGTACATTATATATGTGGGTGTACATGAGATCGGAGCACCTACCATAGTTTGAGTGATCTGTCTACTGTAGTTAGTATATAATAATATAGTAATAGTTTCGGTGTTACATTCGATAAGAGATAAGTCACAACGCAAACTTTACTTCAACCTTGGATTTCGCTTACGCACACACTACACTCGTAGTAGTGTGGTATTTGTCTTGTGAAACTGTGTTGGATATGTGCTGGCAATACAGCATTTTCGATTTTTATGTCGTGCATCTGTAGTTTTTCGTATAGCAAGTGGGAATGGGTTACGATAACTACCTACTTACCATCAGTGGCGTCGCTTGTTTACTAATACTGTAATACGTTTAATTGATGAATATGAAACCATTATACTCGACGCATAATTTATGGCAAAATTATAAGTAAAAGCACTGCATTATCTATAGTCAAATTGAAATAGATATATCCGTAATTAATCTGTCTCGTTTTAGAATACCAGACATCATTAAAAACTATTCTGCCTGGCCACCGGTGTGCCGCCGCGGTTTGAAAGGTTAAGTATTCGTTTCCAAAATCATCATCTAACGACTCTATTTCCAAATGATGTAAGCCTGTGGTAGGCGTTTCTGTGTACATTATTATACATAGTAGTCATAGTATAATACCGAAGGCCTCTAAAATCACGACGTTATTTCAAGTTTTAAAGCAAATTCGAGGCACTAGTTGGAAACTTAAGGTAGTTTAAAATATTCATACGCATAATGTCGTTAGGTATTATTACACAGGCTTTGCAAATAGATAAGGTATTTAGAAAATCTCTCATGCCAGCTTAGTGTTGAGAGAGTAATTTCATTTGATTACAAGAAAATGTAGCAGTTCAAGTGGTTCTCTAGCCAATATCAGAGCGTTGAGTATCTTGGGGTCGATCCTACAATACTCAGCCATTTGATAGGAACAAAAAGATTTGTAAACTGATTCTGGCTGTATTGTGTCCGTTGCTTCAATGTTAGCTACTATCCCTCAGTAGGATTATGCCTAGTACCGAGATACTAATGCTTTTACAAAAAGAACAAGAAGAAGATTGTAGTTGTGCGTGTGTTTGGCGCATTTAGCCTCGTAATAATACCATCGTGCATAAGTAACTGCTGAAGAATGACCTCAGCTCTGTCCAGAATGACAATGGGTGACCGATAATATCAGTCAGTAGTTGCTTAGTGCTGAATGATATCAGTAAAATAAAGATGCTAAAGATATCTATAGCTTAAAATGCAGGTCTTTTATTACGCAAATTGCGCAACATACCACAAACTCGCTAGCTGTATCAAATATTATTATATGATAAATTACCCCGAACCCTGCAGATGTTTTGTTCCTCTCTGTTCCAATGGAATTCGACCGCCATTTATCTTCTCTCTCTATATCTGTGCTAATACTGGAGCAAGAAACTCCTCGGCTATTCGTCTTGGAGAGTTCATTCAATGGATTGACGGGTGATCCGGGATTGAACTAAGTGTTCAGCGTAGTTTAGATTATTGATTAAAACTATTTGAGAACCTCTCGACTTTTAAATATCTTCATATTGGTAGACCAAAATTAACCAAAATAATACAGCTTTGTCCAGATAAGCAAGCGTTAGGAATGGGCTCACGCCGGTAATGCAAAAGGCTGAATTTGGTCCTTCGACTCTTCAATCGCAAATCCAATGCCTTACCCATTATACATAACGTTATTTGTAAATAACTTAGTCAATTACGCAGTTGTTAGTTTAAGATTTCTTCTATGTATATATTGTGTAATTGTTTGTTGTTCCAAATAAAGAAAAAAGAAGAATAGCGGCTAGTTGTTTAGGAAACGTGTCATCTAACGGGCATTTCTAGGCTACACATTCCAAATGAAGATAGCCTAACAGAAAAATGTTTTTTGGCGCAGACATGGAACATAGAATAGCCAGTAAGAGTAAACGCAACTCTGTGTCATTTATAACTCATACTTAGATTATGTTTAACTTGCCTAGGTATTTTGCCGAATATAATTTCCTTTCAGTTTTTCCATTAACTTCGTTTTCATTCTTTTTGATGTAAAGAAAGAGGGACAAACAAATGAAACGTGACATTTTCATTTATTATTAGATATGTCGTTCAGTTTGAAAGTGATACGTTGATACGTTCTACTAATATGGTAAATATTATGAAAGTCAATTAATATGTTTACATAATAATGTAGTCAACACTCGTAAACAGTTTAATAGAACTTGATGAAACTTTTCAAACATATACGATTTTCCCATAGGATACGGTAGTACGTTCCTGAGGAATAATAATTCAATTTTAATACTATTTTAATAATACTGTAGTTCCTAACTCATCAATAGATGGCGCTGTACGAAAAGGTCGCCGCTTTATCGTGCGAATGAAGCTGCGGGCAGTTGTTATAAAATAATTTATTACAAAAATTCTGACAAAGATTCAGTGTAAAAAGATATTCTATTGTAAATTAAGTATCATATTTCTAATCAGCAGTGTCACTCACAACACTTTGAGAAGTCAATTACCGATAGATTCAATTCGATGTTATACGATACGATGTAAAACTTTTTTAGATCAGTAGGTATAATTATATCGACTGTCAACTTGATGTTTGGCTGTATGTAATGAAATAATATACATCGTAAATCTGTAGCGACACATATTACGCAGAGACAGCTGACGCATTAGTTTTATATACAGGTGCGCGATTGTATGAGCGCTGCACAGCAGTCGCCTCCCCGCACTCGATTCGTTAACATGTAACATTTAAGTATATAATAATGTTTCGGTAACCAGGTATTCTGTTACCAGTAACTTATATACATTACAACATGTGTTCCTTATTTGCTACAACCCGGAAGAGAACCCCTACAAATCGAAATTTAAACATTTTACTTTATTATGATAGGTAGCTATTTCTCGGAAACAGTTATTTTATTTGGATGAAAGATATCCGATAGGATATCCTTTTCCGTAACTGGTTTAGTAGTTGAGGCGTGCAAGCGTAACAAATAAATAAACTCACATTTGCATTTATAATATTACTTAAGATGTTTGTTTTTCATAAATCACTCAAAAGGTGTCTTCTAATTAGCCGGAATACAAAGACCATAGATCACTAACACTTTTGAATTTTATAATAATAATATCAGCCCTGTAATAATAATGTCACACTGCTGGGCATGGGCCTCTTCTCACTGTAAGAAGGGTTAGGCCATAGTCCACCACGCTAGCCTAATGCGGGTTGGCAGACTTCACATATCTTCGAGAATATTATGGAGAACTCTCAGACATGCAGGTTTCCACACGATGTTTTCCTTTACGGTTAAAGCAAGCGATAATTAACTATTTGAATTTTACTTGAATATAAATAAAGGTAAGCGATAGCCTAGTGGCAGATCGTTGGACTGCCACGCAGAGGTCTCGAGTTTAATCTCAAAACGCGCATCTCTGAATTTTCGAAGCTATGTGCACATTAAATAGTTAATTATCGCTCGCTTCAACGATGAAGTTCAACATCGTGAGGAAACCTTCGAATATGTCTGAGAGTTCTCCATAATGTTCTCGAAGATATGTGAAGTCTGCCAACCCGCAATGGGCCAGTGTGGTGGACTATCAGGTCTATCCCATCTCACATTGAGAAGAGGCCAGCAGTGAGATAGTTACAATACAGAGCTAATATTATTTTATAATATTATTATTTGAATTCTTCTACAAATTCAGTGCGCCTATTATTTTTATTTGCATTTCGTACTTTCGTAGCATATAACAATTTTTGTTTTGAAATAAATATAAATATTGTTAAGACAAGTTTATGTAAAGAAAAAGGCGCTGAAGTTACAGAACTTTTTACATGTACGTGAATAAAGTGAAAAGTCTAAAAATATTAAACAACTCGTTTTGCCAAACAATATCTACATTTTTATTTTTTTATAAACATAACACAAGTTTCATAAATGTTTGATAGATTCTAACTTATACTTTATTCATGTAAACTACTAAGTACTAAAGTCGTCTTAACGTCTTGTCATATTATTCCTAACATAAGAACGTTAGGTATATGACAATAAGGGCATTTATCTTGCTTTTTATTAGGGATTAATTAAGATAGCATTTTTATACAGTTTCTACTCAACGATTCATTCTTGTGCCACACCCTTTAAACAACAAACAACAAGCAAAAATTTTTTCTCGTGTGGAGTACGAATCCACAACATTCGGCACACTGGCAGCATGGAGGCGACCCCTTAAGCCATTGAGCTATCTGTGAATGATACTAATGCCTTTTACAACTTATTAAGTTATTTATGTTTTGAATTGATGGGTATGTTTGTACCTTCTCGACGTATATTACTAAAAAAGTCGGGTATGGAAATACGTACTACAATTTTAAATAATGCAATGTCTATGGCACAGATTCTAACTTAGCCATCGTATGCTTAAAAATCAAACTAATTTCATTTCAATGTATTTTAACAAAAATTAACTGAACAATTCAAGCAGATGAATGCGTAACTTATTAGCACGTAAAACTATGGTAGGTACATAGATAAAATTCCTATAAAGTGACTAGTAAAAGTGTTTAACAACAGTAGTTTAAAGTTTCAAAATCCTAATCCTAACTAATGTTATAAAAGCGAAAATGAGTTTGTTTGTTACCTTTTCACGCCCAAACCACTAAACCGATCATCCTGAAATTTTGCATATACGTTGTCAGGTGTACAGAAACGGACATTGGCTACCTTTCATCCCGATAAAAATTACTTATCTCGAGGAAAACAATAATAACATTCTTATGATAATAGATGACGCCACGTGTCTTTCGAATCATGATTGAATTATATTATTACAAGCAGAGACAACCCGAATTGATTGTCAAATTCTAAATTAACGCGAGCGAAGCCGCGGGCAAAAGCTAATTATGTAATAATAGTGTTTTATAAAATATAAACAACGTGATAAAATCCGTATAAACTTGTTTAATTTCAATGTATAGGTAACATTCGCGTAAACGTAAGACGATATTAAGTCTTGCCTTTTATAACGTGTGATCTAAAACATAGCCGGGGGAATGAGTGTGGTACACTTCTGTCTACCCTCGAAGAATATAATACATATGCGTGAGTCTATGTATGTGTTGTTTCTAATCTAAACTTCAACAAGTAGGACACTCAATTAAATCAAAACTATTAGTGAGTTATTACGAAACAGCTCTATCAGGCCACTGGGGAACATCCATACATTAGTATCGACATCTGTGATTGCATATTCAAGCACGCCCTTAGTTAAGGACGTGGGTCTAAAACACTTATGTGGACTACCCTCGAAGGGCCGCAAATCGAATTTGCCCCCACCAGCCCTTAGGGCACTCGATGGACGACATAATTCCCTATTTGCTTACCCACGAGATTTCATTCCGAACAAGAAATGACAGGCAAAAAATATCGAAGTTCTTATTAAAATAAACAATATTTGGATGGATGAATAACATTATTTCGGAAGCTATTCTCTGTTATTATTGTAATATGTTTTATTCTGAAACAGAGATCTCATCTCACATATCGTAAATGTATTGTTTTGTGACTAAAATACAGTCGCTTTTATCATATTAAATTAAATGCGGGAGCAAGCAAAGCAATGATGCTCAGCTTTCTGTTTTCTAATTTGCTGAGCCCGACAGGATCCATAATGATCTTATACATATATTTATAGTTCACCATAGTGAATGTAATAAAATATCGAATATTCTGTATTTTATTATTATTCCACAAAATTATTATGACAACATAATCCAATGATACAATTACTAATTATTAATTCATAAGGTTTATTGTTCAAATATAATATAATTATTGATTATTGCCATTATTAATATTAAGTATTATTGTATTTATTTAACATTATGAAATGCAATAAAATATTGAGAAACGGTTATTTTATTAGTGTTTATTGTTATGGCAACATAATATCTAATGCTTATTTTTTTTTTCTGAACTGCCGTCAGTTCTACTATAAAACATTTCAAGGTTATCCATTAATTACCGGATATCCTGTATAGACAGCACATTTTTTTTGTAATAGGAAGTGATTCTTTTCCCTAAGCCAAACCTGGGACCTAACATTCAAGCAGAAGCATCATAAAACATCTGTGATTTATAATGTTTCGTTAAGTTAAAAATGTCTTAATTTCGATAGAAAATAATACAATAAGGAACGGTTAGAATCTATCAGCGTCTTAAGATCCAATAATTAATTTACTTAAGCCCATGAACAAACAAAATATATTAAGGCTTCAAGCTTTACCATTATTTATTACTATATTATGTTAATTGATTAGTATTAAATACCTAAAAAAGACTACATTTTGAAATTTGAATAAAGAAAAGGGAAGGACGTAATAAGATTGTCTTATTCATCTCATAACTGTAGCTGTTAAACGTATTCGAAACATCGTGGTGAAAATACAAAATTAAAATAAAATAAACCGCGACCGTGTGAATTATGGCATAGCATTTTGTATAAAATGTCAGTTGCATTAACAAAGTTAAAATGAATAATTGTATATTAACCAGAAGCCGACCCCTAAACTAGGAAGAAGAATCATTATTTTTCTCTCGCCATTACGTAAGATTATAACCTTGCAAACTAGCTGAAACTCGCGTAGATTTGAAACAAAAAGTAAACTAAACATGAAAACTTGGTAACTTTATCCGTCCCAGAATTAAAACGCAGCCAGTGCACAAGAGAAGCGGGGGGGCACCTGTGATATTAAAACTCACGTCTTAGTCCGAACAAGTGGCAAAAAGAAAGGGTAAAAGTTCCAGTTGCCGGAGCCCCAGATAAAATATTCACCTGAAACATATTACGAGAGCGGGTCGTGATCTTCACTGTGAAATTAAACAAGTTATGAATGGCGAACTTCCAAGAACAGGATTTAATAGTCGCGGATAAGTAATAACTGAGTTTCATTAGTATTCGAAACATTTTATGAATAAAGTTCGGGTTATTAATGGCACTATTCGTTGTTTTGGTTTCCGTGCGAGCTTTGGCTTTATAATTTAATTTGAGAACAGTGGAAAGGGTGTGTGGCTTAAATCAATGTTCGCTAGCCTTTGTCTAGTTTCAATTGTTTTTAAATGCATATTCACATGTATATATAACTTATGAATATAAGAGTAAATAATATTTATTGATGTGTTCATCAATGAATATTAGTATAGGATATGTATTTAATTTAAAAACTATTAGATGCTAAAGTTCTCAATATCTTATCTTATTGGAAGCATTAATGCTCTTAGCGTGATATAGTAATACTACAGTGGTTGTATTTTTTCTTAATAACTACTATTGCAAATCTTGCATTGTAGCTTTACTTTTACTTTAATTTACTAGTCTCAAATCATTAACAAAACAGCAAAGCTTAACTTTTGCTAATTAAAGTATTTACTCGCACCGCCCACGCTATTACTCTTATGCACTTCTCAAAATGCCATTAATATCTATAACAAATAAAAAACAATTTGGTTAAACATAGTGCATTAGCAAGTCTCCACAAAAGCAAACTTACGCCGTTAAAACTATAATACGTTAGGGCGAGAACTCATCACAATGAAACTATGATAATATATCCACGTAGATACTTCACACATTTACTTAAAGCCAAGAAAGTTTAGCAAAATAATTCTTAACCGGTTACTGTTGGACTATAAATATACTTTAGAAACCAGAAAATGCTAGAATTTTTCTTTTGTTAAAACGCGGCACCGAGCGCGTTAGTAAGTTTCACTCTTGATAGCCTTAACTAACCTAATTAACTCTAAATAAACTTCGCTTAAAACACTTTAAAATGACAATTAAATAAAAAAGAAAATGGTTGTTAGTTTAAAACGTATTTGAATTAAATTTGCAGTTAGGTATATTAATTGAGGTTATAACGATAAATTAATTAAATTAGTCAGCCAAGGTCCACTCATATCTTACGAGTATGTATCCTAGCCAAATACATACTCGTAAGATATGAGTGGACCTTTGTTTTATATCAAAAATCGTTTATTGATTTATTTCACAGTAAGTATAACTACTACATATTACTGTAAATTCGAAGAAAGTAAACGAATGAGCCATATATTTTTATTAAATACATAACAATCTTACACAATACATTATGTGAATAAAGGAGTAGCAAACAAAATAGCAAATTCAAACTCAAATAATAATTGATGTATAAAAATAGCTTTGACCAATGAAGTCAAATTATCTTCAAAACTAATTTAATTACAATCGGCACTGCGTTTTAGTTGTGGTTACGACAAAAATTATTACATTATTTTAGCGTTTATAATATTTATTATTTTTTTATAATTTTGGTGCGCCATTAAGCTGTGACAATCGTTAAGCATCAGACGGGCCGTCATTTAGCTGCCTAAGATAAAAAAATCGAAGTATAACAAAGCTCTGGCTAGAAAAAATCTAGCAGCCAAATAGTATAGCTATAAAGCAAAAGAAACGAAAAAATAAAACCATGCAACAAGATTTGTATTTGTTTTACATCGTTGCAGGGACGAGGATCGGTGCCTTCTCCCTAATGAATTGACTTGTGACCAATCGCTCGTGTAATGTTTGAATGATTACTCTGCACGCTTGTGCCTCAGATTTAGTTACAGTTCGTGTGATAGTGAGTGATTGCGTAATCAGTATTTGGATATAACTGATTTAGCAATCAAATAGACTACTGCAATTATAATAATTAATTAACGGTTGCACAAATTCATGTAATTAACGAATGTTAGGCTCGTGCGTCATAAGCTTGCGATTATTTTTGTGTGAGATTTTAGATTCAATCAAGGATTAGACAAACTGTCACTGGGTTCTACAATAAGAAAAACAGCAGTAGTATCGAATCTGACAATATGCCTGGTAGGCTTCTGTAATTATAATCCCCCTATTTAGTGGGTGGGCAAATTGTGGGTGTAGCCTCTAGTACCTTACCTCTTCTAACCGCCAAGAAGTAAGACTAAAATACCTGCTACTTAAGTTACCGTTAAAATAACATAAATATGTGCTTGCTTTATTTTGTAAGCTTTGGTACTGCTGCTGCTAAGTATAGTAATTTCTTTAATCTATATAATTATTGTGTCGATGATTCACTGACTTGTCGCCTATGTGAGCGCAATTGTCGATTTTAACATTCCCGAAACTACTTTTGTTAAGGACACTTTAATATAAGGGGTATGTACATAAATGTTATTAATGTTACACAGAGGAAACGGATCATTACCTTCACGTGCTAGTTTGTTACCAAAAAAGTCTAAAAGAAATAATTAGTATTTGTTTCGGCCATCGAATTTGGTGATAGTTTAGTCTATCCAATGTGCCAATGGATAAACTATACAGTTATTTATTTGTATAAAATTTTGCGCTAGTTTGTGAAGACGATCGAGTTTCTTGTAACTAGTTCTGCCCCGTTGAATCGGTCTTATGAACCGACAACTTTGAACTGCTTCACGGAGCTTATGAAAGATTTATTGAATAAAATACCTTTGAATTTATGTTGGAGTACGAATATAGCATTAATATGCTAGACTTTACTTTACATGCTCCAAATACTCTTTGTACGTACCTTTTTATAACTTCAGCCAACATCCTACGTTAATAGGATGTTAATGTTTCTTAAATATGAAAGTTTTGATTTGTGTATGTTTGTTATTTAATGATACTAGTATCCTTGAACGGATTTCGGTAAAATTTACTTCTTAGGTGGATTAATGGATTTCTGTGGTGAAAGTGTTACTAGACGCCATTGTTTTGACGTGATTGACAACATCAATTCCCTGTAGAAACCGAGGCGAACGCTAATATTTGTATACGTTAGCTAAAAATTAACAGATAAAAAGAAATACGAACTTATTAGATGAGTCAACAATATAACGATATATCAACTGAATAAGGAATAGTTGTAGTTACACTTTGTTTTTTACCTGCCATATATTGAAAAACTAAACTTAATGATCACTTTTGATTTGTATTTACACACGAATTATGAATATATAAATTTTATAATTGTTTATAATTAAAAAATAAAATTATTAAATTATTTGTAACATTTGTAATCACTACATATTATAAAACAAAGTGCCTTGCCGCGTCTGTCGGTCTGTTCGCATTGAAGTCATAAACTACTGAACGGGTTTCAACCAATAGACAGAGTAATTCATAAGTATGTTTGTATAATTCCCCGCGCCACATGAAACAAGGCTTAACGCGGCGGTTATCTTTTAAAAAATAAACTGTAAAACAAATGTCCTGGTAACTTTTTGTTCTAATATACAATAACACACCAACAATCTGGCGTAACATAATACTTGAGTGTACGGGGTTAGGCCTGGGCACACCGGGCAACGGGCAGAGCGGACATAATTTAATACATTGACGACATCTTCGTGCAGGCTGGGCCCACGTTGCGTGACCCTCGTACCTAACCGTTGACCTGATAAAAAGGTGATCGGTATCCGTGGAGCGAGGCATAGAATGTTGCGAGAGCGACCAGAGCAGACATGTTGAACTTATTATGAACAGCTGTTTACAGTCTTAAGACTCAAATTAAATAGTAGCTCGGAAATAAAAGATCTTCCTACCTTATTTTCTTAACTGTTAATTGTTGGAATGTTTGAAATCATTGAATAAGTATTATGTCTCGTTGTAATTGTGCCCCTACGACTCAATAGGTTAAACTGATAACTGCACAGGTGGCATAGTGTGAAAGCGGCCGTCTCGCCGCTGCCGCGCGCCGATTGTTGCGGGTTTAAGACCACACGGCTCAGTTATGCGATCAACTAATAAATTGACAACAACTAAATAATATTAGTATAGTTTGTACATTGTTGTAGGTGATCATTTAAACAAATTTAATAACGTCTAAAATTGTAAAGATTTTCTTTATTTTTGAAGTGAAATCTTCTTTAGCGGCGTTGTGCACTTTTTTGTGATGGGTAAAAAATGTTAAACTCGCGTCAGGACACGTGACCTGATCGAAAATTCGTAAGACGGAGGGAGAATTGTCATGTTTGTGTACGATAGCGCATTAAATGAATATTGTATTTTACCACATAAATGATAGTACTTTTATACTGATAATAAAAGCAATTCGTGCAAAATTATTCCCTAAACATTCCAAAATATCAAAAATGCACAACGTTAATATTCAAGTTTTCACTTCTGCCGCCACTCCCGGAGTGTAACCCGTTGATTTTTTTTTAAGATATCTCCCGCTCTGGGTATAATTCCTGTGCCGCGGGAGACTTTAAAAACTTTTAAACAACGGACACAAAGAACCGCATGACTCGGAACATCTAGTTGCTCGAAACACCTTAATTGCAATATAGAAGATCAGAGTATCAAAAAGTTAACCCGTTCTTAAACCAAATGTCGTCCTTCTTTTATTAACTTGGGAGATAGTAGATGCCTTAAAGATTGCTTTAAGGCATCTACTATCTCCCAAGTTAGTTCAAGTGGCTGCTTTAATTTTAAACTTATATAGCCTCTATTTTTTAAATATTGGACTATCCTATACTTTAACCGCCATAATCTTTAATCACACACCACACCCTAAGGTCTGCAGATACAGCAATCGAAGCGATTTCGCCGGGCTCCGAATAGATTGTCCAGTCGCTATCTTTTGTCCCACTTATCAAGGACGACGTTTTGTGAACAAATTCTTTACTTTTTTCTGCGCTGTTCACTCGAATTTATTAAAATAAGGTCTGATCCAATACATTGTGCGCAGTAAATTACGTCACGATTGTTGATCTCAGATTTTATGGCAGACTTACGGAAGATATGGAGCTCTTCGTGGAGATTTCGAATCTTTTAACATTATGTAAGAGTCAATCTGGACCAAATTATAGAGAGAATATAATTAAAGATCACTTATTAGCGAAAATGTTTAACTTCTTCAAGTTACCTTATCGATAGCCTTAGCATATATATATATTATTTTTTTATTTGTGGCCTAAAATATCATGCTTTTAAATTTATATAAAAAAATTGGATTAATGAATTACAGTTTTGATGAATTAAACGCTGTTTCATTAGTACATATTTTTCTGAAATCTCTTTTACTACTTACATTTTCCGAAAATTACTTTTCATAAAACAAATTAGACTGACGCAACATAGTTTTTTCTGAGAACTACTCTTTTGTTGTACAGTAATTCCTGCGCGACAAAGTAAAAAAAGAACTGACATAGGACTCTATTAAATTAATATTTGTTGAAAGCGAATGCGAAACGAGGCTGTAGTTGTTACAGATAATCCTAAAATCAGCTGACATTCATTCATAAAATAAGTTGTTTTTTAAAATCGGAGGCTGTGGATTAAAATGTTTTTCATGAAAATCACTGTAAAAGGCACTAATGCGAAGTTGCTGCCACGGATATCCAATAGATGCTTGCTTTATATGTGTGTCCGGCAAACCTTGCTTCCTACGTGAGCATATTTATGTAGGTTGGGTAAAGGCCTTATGAAAATACTAGCGACCCGTTCCGGCTTCGCACGGATAGTACAAAACCTTAACAAATTATACACCTAACTTTCCTCGTGATTCACTATGTCTATTGGTGAAAACCGCATGAAAATCCATTCAGTAGTTTTTGAGTTTATCGCGAACAGACAGACAGATGCGGCAGGGGACTTTGTTTTATAATATGTAATGTTTGTTGTTTAATTTGTTTTGTAAAATGTATGTATTTAAGACAGCGAATAAAATATTTAAGCAAAATGAGTTACGAAATGCTTTTGTTATAGGATTATTATGTTATATTAATGTTACGATTCTTTTAATTTCACTCGATCATGATTCGGCAGCAAATTATAATTTTAAAAAATGTTTTCATAGGTGTATTAGTAATATCTGTAGAAATAATGTATTTGCTGGAGTAACTTACATCAAACTCAAAAGTTAAGGTATAAGGTTGATTTGTAGTCAATTCCTAAATTATGCACTCCAGAAATAATGTTGGAGGTAACGCTATCCAAACTTATATATATTCTAAAAAAGTACTACCTACATAAGGAATTTGATTAGTCGATTTATTTGTTGACAAGATTTATCCAATTAGTCTTGCGGTATCCCTACATTCCAAGCCTGCCAACATTAATCTCAATATTAATTTACAAGCGAGATGCCGAACATTTCAGCAAGAATTTTACACAGACGTCGATCGGTAAGTTATGGTCTATTAATACGCTACCAACCAAATTTCCTGGGCTGCCTTATACATACATATAGCATTCACACTTCGCAACATTCCCGGTGGTATCTCACTCAATTTATCTGCTACCACGATAAAGTAAAATACACGTCAAAATTGAGTTTACGTCTAAAAACCAATTTGGATTATCTGATTTGCGAGTTTATATATAAAAATGGATTTTCTGTTACGTTGCTTCGTGTTTATTTATCTTTCTGCGCATACGACTTGTGCTTTTGTAATCAAGTTTTTGAAATGTTCTTTTAGCTGTGAATGAGCAGATTACGAAATGTACGAGTATAGACAGTTAAATGACTACCTCGCTGTACTCCGTATAAGTTCGCGTTTATTTTTGCAACCGATTGTAAGTTCGTTGTTTCAAATCCGAGTTAAGATGTTTATAGGGAGGTTGAGAAAACTCTTAATATCAGGTCGAAGTATGCCAAAATGTATGAGACGACAGTAGGCTATTACCCCTAATACGAGGAACCTTAAAGTGGAAAATACAGTCAATACCAAAAATGTTTATTTAATACACTAACATACTAATAAATCTTTCGCAAAATATGCGCTCATATCGCAATCACAACCTATAACCCACGTTATAAGGGGATTGCCAAGGTCAGTTGACTCGCAGATATCTTACATTCTTAGATAACAGTAGGATGATTTGTTCTACGAAGCTGAATAAGACTGTTTATTTGCTTAAGGAAATTAAAATAAGGAAGCAATTGAAATAATAAATAGCAATTCCTACTTAAAGTAAGTGCTGCTCATGGGTACAGTTACAGTGCTCCTTTATCCTTGCAAAAGCAATACTTCACTACTTTGCTATTTCAAGCGAGCGTGATTTGGTTGCATGCTCTGTGCTTCTAATATTAGAAGGTAGCTTTGTAATATTACTTATTGCAGTATTTTGTGATTAGTAAGTGTAATGATTGTACTTTCTTTTCTATTTACTAATATTATAAATGCGAAAGTGAGTTTGTTTATTACGCTTTTACACCTTAAATACTCGACTAATCATCATGTAATTTCGCATACACGTTTTCAGACATTTATTCAGAAAAAAGTACTGTTACGAAGTTCGAACGAAGCCGCAGGCAAAATTTAGTAAATATTATTGTAAACTTAGCGATTCGTTTCTTGTTAATTTTTCTCATGTGCAACATTTATATCGGTGATGGTATGAATTTACATTCACATAATATGTACGTGTAACTTCAACATTGATAACTGTTACGTTGTGACTTAAATGAAGATACGTATGTAGGCTAGGTACAAAAATAATTATGTTGCTACATAATTTTCTTAATGAATTTTCAGAAATATCAATTGTTCATTTTATCTTATTGTTTACAAATTTATAATTTTGAATTATTATTTATATATTTTATATTTCATATTAATCTATTTATACATTGCTTTTACAAGTCTTATATATTCGTTAAAATTATATATAAAGTAATTTCGATACCGGTTTGTCGATACCGCAAAATCGACATTGATCTATCGACATGGTCTTAACCTTATCACCGCTACTCAGCATATAATTATATTTGTTTTAAGACCGACGACTTTTATTTATAAACTAGTCATTTCCCAGCTGAATTAGCCAATTTTTATCTCAATATGATTAAAAATTTGGGAAATATGATTTATTTTGTACACACGTAGATAATTTTTCAACAAAAAAATAAAATGGCTGCTACATAGCGAGGAAGTGGATTGGACTCAAATGAAGAGTGTATTTGTGTATTAAAATAGTTGTTATATAAGTATTTAGAATATCGCTAGTCCATGACCGGACACACTGTATATTTGTTCTATACAAGTGCTTTAATCTTTAAAGTGTATCCTAAGCTTGTACGTTTGCTTGTTAAATTATGCGTTAGTGTCGTGCGTGACTGATCGACCAGAATAATACGGTTTTAACCGTACGTGAGTATTTTATTTACGTATCCCATATAATCGGCACTTGCTTTATGCTAATCATACCTTTACGTATTTTTTCTCTCCTACTTAGTCAAGCATATTGTTCGTATATTGCGTATTGGGAATGTATTAATACTTTGGACGACCTAGGAATCGAACCATTCAGTATCACTACGCCACTAAGGTAGAAAAATATAAAAGACAGATAGATACCTAAAAGTGTTACCGTACTTACCATACGGTTCAAGGTACGAAAGAAAAATGTAAGATGGGTTCTCGTGGCATGTGGCAATTTTAAAAACAGAACGTGCTATTAAGTCGGATAGCGTAGTGAGGGCGTGAACCTACAAATTCAAAATCCGAACTCCACAACAATATCGTATCACAATCGATTCTCACGATCGTTCGTCAGTACAGTCCGTATATCGACTCCGGTCACGTAGCCACCGTATCTTTATTCCGCGACCTATTTGCCGTATCGCCTCCCAATCGTTTAGTTCCCGATTGACTTTATTAGTTTCGTATCGATTCTGCTTTGTTACCGTCATTAACGCCGATTCACGTTGAATCTTTTTTGTGTTTTGCGCTCAAATATCCTCGTACTGAGTTTCGTGAGCAAAGTACTTAACATCACATGTATCGTATAACGATGTTATTGTCTCCAGTTAACCGTACAATCGTATCGTCTGCAAAAGTGGAACATTCATTACTCATTGTTGTTCGAAATTTAAAATCGCTCAAGGGCACTTATCTGGCGTCGGCGAGGAAGCAACTGGCAATCAATTGTTTTCTCATTTAAGAAACGTACAAACAACATGAGATGTTTTTAAATAAAAGATAAACAGGTAATATTGATAATAACTTTATAGCTGATGGTTGAAATTTCCGTTGAAAACTCTTACCATTAATTCATTTTGCAGCGATTGTTTTTTATTACACCACTATCACGGCGTATTATAAAACAAAGGTTCCCGCTGCGTCTGCCTGTCTGTTTGCGATAAACTCAAAAACTACTGAACGGATATTCATGCAGTTTCACCAATAGGCAGAGTGATTGAGGAAGTTTTATGTGTATAATTTGTTAAGGTTTTGTACTACCCGTGCGAAGTCGGGGCGGATCGGTGGTTACGAATATATATACAAATGCTTAAACATACAATGTCTGACAGGAATAAGCACCTGAGTAGCGCGCTCTGTCATAGCTCAGCTATCTCAATTGCACTTTTATTTATCGTTGCTAGCCAACTCGTTACAAGTTTCTACCTCAACTCGCTTCTCGCTAATTGGCGCCGGAAGGACATTCGTCTAAACAATTGGAGTTTGTACTTAATCGTACAAAATCATATTATTTAAAAAATTGCACTAGATGTCTAAGATGTTCTGTCTAAGATGAACGTTATACCGAACTAATTTAAATAACGTACCTAGTGAATTTAATTAATAAATTATCGTCCCGTGTGGATTTCAAAATAATAGCACTTGGCATAGTGGCAGAGGCGAGAGGAGCGTTTAAAGCACTACGGTAAACTGTGTGCAGTCATTTTGAGGCGAGCCTCGAGCAAAGCTGCAGAATGGGTTATAGATAGGTCAGAGCATACTATTGGTATGCGCATCCCTTCAGTTTAAATACTTTATTATTAATTTATTTATAAAACACTAAATATAATGATCGGTCAAGCAGTTAAGGCCTGAAAGC
This sequence comes from Catocala sponsa, assembly GCA_963564715.1. NCBI lineage: Eukaryota > Metazoa > Arthropoda > Insecta > Lepidoptera > Erebidae > Catocala > Catocala sponsa. The sequence goes on from OY751331.1 coordinate 9,613,615, forward strand.
GTAACAAGCAATTACACAGACAATTACAGAAACTCACATTTGCATTTATAATACTACTAGTAAGGATGTCATACAAGTAAAACGAGTTAGTATTAGAAGCATTGTTTCCAATCACACCACTGGCTGTACCGGTGTATATCGTGACGGCGTTTCTAGTGCTACACGTACGAGCGCTAACTCGAAGCGGTATTACCTAAATGGATTTATCTTTTATATAAATCTGAGATGGAAGGTATTTACAGAATACCTTGTACACAATAGTTTATTGTAAATGTATGTTTAGTTTAGTAGGAAAGGCAATATTTTCTTGTGTCTGTATCAAATCGAACTCTGACTTCAATTTGGTTTTATTACTGTATTGATCAGTTCACAAGAATAATGATAACAAAAAACTGTAATCATTATCATTAATAATTGCATTCACCCTGCAATCCGTAAAATTTAGTTAGCTGTTCACATAATTTGCAGGCTTGTATGGACACATCGCATTAGGCTGTAAATAATTATAGTACGATTGATTTGATATTTCACTATTATATTGCTAACATATCTTTAAAAACAGTCATTTGCAAATGATTTTTAAACTATTTTAATGGATTCAAATGCCACTAAAATGCACTGCAGTATCACAAATTAAGATATATAAGTAGCACCTATTCAAATCTATTCGTTAGGTAGCACATGTTGCGAGACTGATTGATAGTAAAATAGTTATAACCGAAGATTGCCTGACCCCCAAATAAACTAAAAAGAAAAATATGTCTGCACAAACACTAAATATATAATGCTGACGTATACCTGTATACCCAAAGGTACAGGTAGGCCAAAATGTACCCCATCCGCATTTCGCCATATATATTTTAGGCTCCGGAATAGTGGGCGAACTTGCGAGCGAGTTTGGAAATGAGTCCGGCAAACGGATTACTGTTTCTTAACTCCGTGATGCTACGGGAAATCCCCATACTTTGTCCGATTTAGGACTTGAGCTGAGACCTTGCGATCGTAAGCAAATATAAGGACAAACTTAAACCACGGAACCATTGATGCATTCAAAAATATATACATATTGATGTAAAGAACTGCTGTTGCTGTACACATAAAAATATAATGTTAATGTTTATATTTCATATCCATACTGGACCTGGTGACAGATATATATTGAAACATAATATCTGTTTCAAATGTTGGTTTAATTATTGCAAATGATTTTCAGAATAAATATCATGGGACTTAAAAGCTCCATATGAAAAATTTAATCCTCTAGCCCGTAGATAGGAGTATGTAATATTTTTTGTGGCCAAAAACATTTTTGTAATTCTATAGTTCGAAACAATTTTGATGTGTACCAAACATATTCTGCTTGATTTGAATGAAAATAGACTGACTCAGTTTGAATATATATGGAATTTTATTTGGCAAACATATTTGTATCGACACGCATTGTACGTTTATTTTTGGTCGCGTAAAAATTTATAATGTAAACGTGTTGCGGATGTAAAAGATTACCAATTGTATAAAACATAAACGAAACATTTTGAACATTACAATAGTATTTTTTATATTGAGTAATAACTCAATATAAAAAAGAAACTGCTCTCAAAATCTACATGTTCGATAATATATATAATTCAGGTATTAATTCGTTCAAGTATCATATCTTTTTTATTTTGAAATTCAGATTAAAATAACATTCACATAATTATATAGTGTAATACTTTAAATAAATCTAGCTCGCATTACCACGCGAACACGAATCGGTGCAGTGGTCAAGACTAGTCGTTTTAATATGATAATTAAGTTTTCTTCCAGCTTGTCTGCTTGAAAACGATCCGACAATCTATGCAGATTTCTAGACACGATTAAACTGATAAAGCCGTAACAGCTACGGACTTTAATTATGCAGGATATAAAAAGAGAGAGATCTTTTAAAAGATTTTTCAAAGTAGTTAAACGTTGAAAATACCTACAAAATAAAGAAAATTGGTTATACATATATTTATATGGTCGAAGAAAATAAAAGTTTTTACTATAATATTCAAAAATCGTATCAGATACTATATGAATATTAACTACGATAAATATATATTTAACATGTTAATATGCAAGTGCTTTTTTACGTTTACAGACTTTTTACTGCCATTAATGTAGCTAAATCGAAACAAGTTAAAGAATATTGAAGATTCTTCGATCTTTTTTATATAATACTAGTTTTCACCCGCGGCTTTGCTCGCGTAAATGTAGGTTAGGTTAGGTTTGCAACAGTTATTTTTTCTGGATGAAAGGTACCCTATGTCCTATTCTGTACCCCTGACAACGTGTATGCAAAATTTCATGTTGATCACTTGAGTAGTTAAGGCGTGAAAGCGTAACAAACAAACAAACTCATTTTCGCATTTATAATATTAGTTAGGATTTGTATCAAATTCAATTCACAGGCAAAATTCAAATACCTACGTAAAAATAAAGCAGCTTACTTCACAATGATGACTATAATAGCACTAAATTTGGCTTACGTCAATTAAAGCAGAATTTTTAGTTGACTTGTCGGCCTCGATGGCGTAGTGGTTAGTGTAACCGACTGCCACGCCTGAGGTCGCGGGTTCGATTCCCGCACAAGTCAAACATTGTGTGCATGAACATGGATGTTTGTCTTGGTCTGAGAATTTCTATGTATAATACGGATGTATTTACAAAAAAAAGAAGTATATATGTATGTTTATCCATTGTCTAGTACCCATAGTACAAGCTCTGCTTAGTTTGGGCTAGATGATGTTGTGTGTATGTGATAGAATATTATTATTATTATTATTATTCTATATTGGTTAAGGCTCAATCTAATGGATAACCCAAATCACCATAGTAATGTTAGGAGCACAAAATGCGATGTAACAAATCCAGCATCTATTAACAAACATAATCCCAGAGGCGGCTCGTATCCCCGCATATCCTATTAAAGAGGACAAACAATAAATTCGGGATAAAAGTGGGCAAATCCTCCGGGTGGACGCAGTCGATCCGTCGACCCCAAAAGACTGTCCAGTGTTGGAGATAAACATCGATAAGGGTCCTAGTATCGGTCCCAGCGTGTTCATCTCTGCTTTACGAAGGTACTACTATTTATGCAAAGGTGGAAAGTTTCCAGTTTTTATAGCAGTAACTTGGACTGAAATATCGTCTGTTTGACGTAGGTGCGACGACGGCCAGTCGACGCCATTTTGTTAAGATTCGTATACCAAGTTTCCTTAGGTACCTATTCGTAATGTATCATATATATTATGTACTTATAATTATGCTCGATTATACATTAAAGAACATAAAGCAAATATAATATCGACCTAAGTTTCTTTGATTATTATCAATTTTGACTAATCATTTCACATTAATGTAATAACGAAACAAACTACAATCAATGATAGTACAAATATGTATGGACAAAGACTGCAAGTATATTAATTGCTTTTAAAGCAAATTAATTTAGAAGCTTAAACTTAACATCAAGAATAATATTCCAAGAATATGTACCGAAAAACTTAATTAAGTACACGTCAAGTTGATACTTCAAAAGCCATTAGAGGTCATATTACCTAAAGTAAGTGAGACGACAAGTAAATAAAGAAGGTATTCAATTGAAATACTTGAACAGTACAAAATCCTTCAGTGACAGGTTGCCTTTCGTAAGTACCTCAATAACCCATTTCAGTTAGTTGACTCTTAAAACGTGCGCGGTATTATGAACAGTGACAGTTTCCATAGAGCTAGGTCTTCAATGGTAAATTGTATAGGTTCAATAACGCTTTTAATATTGTTAGCTTTGTCTATTTTTAACCTTCATGATCTATATTAACCACTTGGATGACATAGCGGTAGTATACGCAACCGCTGTGCATCAAGTTTCGAGCTCAATTCGTCGAGCAAAGTATTATTTAGACTGTCAAGAAATTATCGTTAGCAGCACGGTGGCTGGAACTATGACCTGTAGACTGCAATAAGCTTGCCCTCTGTTACATGGGATCTAAAATCCTACACTTAGGGAACACAAAACATGATTCTGAAATCCTATGGTTTCAGATCGCAAAACGTGAGTTTTAAACACTTCTGCCTAGACCTTAGGAAATATAGACGTGACAATAGTTACATGGCATAGTCTAGATAGAGTAGCCCGCATTAATAAGCTCTCAGCCAGGCTATGCGTGAGGAAATTATACAGGTTACTTACGGGGGTGGCTTGTATCAGTTGCATACACGGACACAACTCAAGCAAGCGTTTCAATATACGCAGTTACCCTCTGTTGATTATAGGAACCATAACTATCAATCACGAGTTTAGTGAATGTATAAGTCATTAAAATAGCACGGATAATGAATGCAATAACACTAACAGTATAATAAGTGATACACGTTTTAGGATACAGGCATATTGTAATATGAGCTATGGTAGCTAATGAATCAGAAATGGAATGCTTTTTAATGAACTGGTAACCATCGTAATACTTTACAATTTCCATTTTTCTTCAAACAATTGCATTTATTTTCATCTCTTTTCTAAATTAGCATTTTTATTTTACTGACCTTTTCAATCAGTTTCATTATCAGTCTGACAAGCTGACAAGTGTAAACAAAATTAGATAGGTATTCCTTTTCTTTTGTATTCAAGAACTATTTGTTTGTTTGTAATAAACATTTCGAAGCTTCATTCTTTAAAATATTTCAAAGCTTTTATTGCAATAATAATTATTAATTTTCTTTTGTTCAGATTATTTGATTCACGAGCAAGTTACGAGTTACGAGTGCTTTTTTGCATTCGTGGATCGATATCGAATATCATTGTATCTCGTATATCCTACCTCAAGCCGGTCACGGTAGTCTCGATCATATTTATTATAGCTCTTCTAAGATTTCCATCTAAGTATTGGCTGATTATTAAGTATAAAAGTCATTTAAAATAAGGTACAATTACAAAATTTTATATGTATATCCTTTATTAAATCATCGTTTCTTTTTGCCTATTTAAAAATGAAAAGGCCACAAATATGATGTAAATATGTTCCACATTTTTTACAATGAAAGTATCTTCAATATTTTGCAAAGTCCTAGGTCCCTGGCAGTTTTTTGAACTATTTTAATATTCAAGTCTCGTAGAACATTACTAGATACCTTCGGACTACTTTCACAATTTATTTGCTACTCAATCTAAATGTCTGTCTGTAAGGGATGTGCCCTGAGCGCAATCTTACAGTTATTTGTCACCGACAATCTACTTTTTAGTTCAACTATTAAGTACATCATATGAAATGTATTTGACTTTTCATAAAATATAAAAATAAGGATTTTTATTATAGCTCAATGAAGCGAATAGAATACACAGGAATTAATGTATGCTTTACGTATTTAGAAATTACGTGAACATTTTGAAGATGGAACTGAAATTAACACTTTTGTAACTGATGATCTTTATAAAATTCGTACTTAACAAAAACATTGATGGCATTACTCCAAAATGTTTCAAAACTTGTAATGACAAAGTCCCAACTGGATCTGTCAAAATTAAAAATGTTTAAGAGACTTTTCTTGAATATTGTTCTTCGTTCCTTCGGATGGTTTATTTATTTTCTGTTGCTTAAGCGTTGTTATGAGTTATTTTTCGTTATTATTTTTACTCTATAAGCTGACGAACGATTATTATTAACTGTTTCATGAGGGACAGACGCACAAGCCGTTATCACTCTTGTCTTTATTTTTATTCGTTTCGTTAGCAAGGTTGTCGGCTTTAGTACGAGATCGTTTATATTACGACTTACCTTTCTATATTTTACTTTTGTGTCGTTTCTTTAAGAGTTAACTGCGGACTTTGTCAGCTTTAATAAATGTCATAGGTTATGCTATCACCGAAGGAAAATTAGTCAAGTAGTCGTAATCAGTTATTATTGATCAGCGAAGTAGTTTAGATATATGTATACAGCTCATTTTATACTTTACTATGAACACTTATAATGTAATAATATATAATATAATATTCTATCACATACACACAACACCATCTAGCCCAAACTAAGCAGAGGTTGTACTATGGGTACTAGACAATGGATAAACATACATATATATATATATATATATATATATATATATATATATATATATATATAATACATATTATACATAGAAACACCCAGACCAAGACAAACATCCATGTTCATGCACACAAATGTTTGACTTGTGCGGGAATCGAACCCGCGACCTCCGGGCCCACATGAAATTAAATATAATCTCATGTTGGAGCGAGTGCAAAATAAATTTATTAGATATCTATATATGAGGTATTATGGCGTGTATTACCCTTTAATGTATCCAACTCTATTCATTTTGGGTATGGTTGGTTATAATGAGTTGAGGGTGAAAAGGGAACTGGCAATTGCCTCATATTATAGTTAAAGTTTTAAGGGGGCAAGATAAATAATCCAAAATTGCTGAAGATGTTAAATTTCAACGTTCTGGATAGGTACGTAGGTATATCCGCGACGAATACCGCAGTTGCTGAGAGTGCCGCGCGCGCGCACCACAAGGCGCCTCTGACGCGCGCACACAAAACCCTCAAACTCGTCGCGGATAAGCTAGACTTGTTCTGTTGCACAATGGGTGAATTCACAAGGATAACGATGTTTGTAATTTGCTATGATGGTAATGTGTAGGTATGTATATACATATATAGATAAAATAATTAATTAGATTATAGTGAACCAAACTATCGCATTAAGGTTCCTTGTAATGATAGTGTTGTGTAAGTGAAATAAATAAATAAATACCCACTACGCCATCGAGGCCGACAATTTATAATTCGACTTATGCTGTTATCACATCTAATCAGTTTAGAATCAAATCATAAACTATGTTAACGTAAATTTTATAACAGTTTATAATAACAGTTTGAGATTCTAGAAACAACAGTTAAAATTTTTTTCATATTATTATTATTATCATTTCAATCAATAGACAACGCTACGGCGGCGTTTAATTCATGCTGTTAAACAATTCTTTAGTGTAGTATAGTATAGTTTGTTGGTCAAAATTATTAACAGCTTTTGACCAAAGTTCGGTCACTAGTTTACCAACAGAATTACACAGATTTATTTCTATGAAATATTCTTATAATTACTTAAGTTCACTTCTGCAATGTTAAGCGCAAGTACAAACTAAATGTATTTAAATATTAGAAGTTAGCTTAAATTAAAAATAAAACAACAGTGACTAAAAAATTACAGTAATGAGTTATTCTGAAGCAAATTTTCAAGAAAGTACCTATATCAATTTATAATATTTTTCAGAACATATCTCATGTTAACCCGCTTATTATATAATAGCGCGACGGTAAAGTTATTAAAACTCCGTAAGTTGTCATTAGCTTATCTAAAAGCCTGACGACGGTTGATCGAGGCAAAAATTAAATAACGCTGTGAATGGGGAGAGCGCTTCAATTCACCGCCTCGCGACAAGTGTATAATTAAGAAAATTACAGATGGCAACTAAAACAAAACCACCGCAGTAATGGCGGACGTTGAAAAGACTCTTTTATACTTTCCATTTGAAACGATCTACGTCTGAATGGTTCGCAAGTCTGTGAATATTTGAATCTGTTATGTTTAATAGATACAAACCTTTAAAATATGTGTTAATTTTGCAGATTTTAATCCAGCAGTCTGTAAAGCATAGCTCAATTTTAAAATGTAACTTCATTTTATAAATTGTTCATATATATATTTATGAAACAATAAGTTCGGTGAGCATTTAAAATATTGCTTGTCAAACCAGTGAGACCTATTCATAGAAGTAAAGGAAAATCTAGCGAGATAATAAATTTGGGAGTAGTTGAATGAAGAACTATGATCAACAATATGCTAACCGCAACATGATTCACCCTCGTAAAGTTTAACCACGACAAATTCCTGTAATTAGTGCATAGTTAATTTGTTGATATAGATAATTTACTTAATAAATTGAATTTAAACAAATTATATTTATTTTATTATAATATTTAACGTTAAGTCTCTGTATGATCATTCAGTAGCCACATCTCAGTTGCGCCTGTATTATATAAATAGGAATATTAAATTGATGACACTGTCACATAGCTAGTTAATAAACTAATGAAGAAGAAGAGGTAGTTTTAAAATGTTTAGTCCATAAGCCTTTTCAAAAGGTATCGACGAATATTGTATGAATTTCTAGAAATCCGTTCTCGTCGAAATCCTTTCAAAAGGGTTTTTATCAAAATGTAATACTTAAAACAACGTCTGTAAGAAAGAAATAGTATTTTAATTTAGCTTTATTTCGTAAAACAGATTTACTAATGGCGACCTTTGTTTTACCTAGTAATTAAATCATTGTGAAAGTAAATTTTGCTTTTACTATCTAGGTCAGCTGGGAAGTACCAAGTTTTCAAAGATAACCGGCGTAAGAGTAGTGAGATGTTAGTATATTATATAAGTTAAGTATAAGTACATTATATAAATTACCTTCTACGTTTTACCTGATAAGTTATAGCTCCGAAGACTGACATGCTCTTCCTTTCCATTCCTTGCATTTCATCTCTTCTTTAATTCTTTTTACCAGTGACCCTGGTATTTCAAGTCATGATAGGCTAATATAATTATGCCTTTTGCCACGATTGTCATTGAAAAGATTACGGTTCATAAAAATGTATCTTTCTTAAAGACTATCAATAGAGATTGGTGTAAGATACTACTGTTATGCAAATTGTATTTAATTACTGTTTTATGGCTTTTACAGCTTATTATAATTTAACATATAAAATAGTCCTATAGATATAAAACAGGATAATATTTTTAGTAACTATTTAGAATTACGCGAGTTCTAAAATTAACCGCAAGAGGTTCGTTGCTATTTATAGAATAATAGGAATTTAAAAAATTAAACATTGTATTAGGTACGTAGTTATATTAAATTAACATAACATTGAAATAATGACGATAAATGCAGACTTATTATTCGATGTTTTGACCAAATTGCAAAAGCTGATTGCTTACTACATTATATATACATACATACATAGATTCACGCCTGTTTCCCACAGGGGTAGGCATAGACTACGGATTTCCATTACATTATAAAACTCCTTTTTGACTTGACTCCTCGTGACCTGGTAAAATACTTATAATATAGTATAATGCTTAACATCATACTATATTTTAAGTATTTTTGCGCAATTTCAAATCAACAATCCATGTTTATGCAAACATAATACTAGACCACATAATATATATCAAAACAGCATTTTTATGTCTTATCGTGTATATGTAAGTAGATAATATAAATAATTTGGATATAGCTGTCACTATGTATATAATATAAATGGTCAGCTTTTTTATAATTATTATTGCCTTATTTATAAATCCTATCCTATCCTAACTTCCTAATCCTAACTAATATTATAAAAGCGAAAACGAGTTTCTTTGTTTGTTACATTTTTACGCCTAAACCACTGAACCGATCATCCTGAAATTTTGCATATCCGTTGTCAAGTGTACAGAAACGGACATAGACTACCTTTCATCCCGAAAAATATTACTGTTCCCGAGGAAAACATCAATAACGTTATATATATATTATATTATATTACGATAATAGATGGCGCCACGTGTCTTTCGAATCATTATTGAATTATATTATTACAAGCAGAGTACAACCCAAATTGATTGTCAAATTCTAAATTAACGCGAGCGAACCCGCTAGCAAAAGCTAGTATATAAATATTTTAAGCTCTATTACAGCAGTTGACAAATAATGTTAAGAATAATTAAAGTTTCACAATATCCTATGCCAAACACGTTATACTGTAAAACAGTTAGCTTATCCAACTAAGGCAAGGTGACCAAGCAGCCTTGGGTGGCGTAACACTTAACTGATTTACACACACAGGGTGCAGTGACTTCGCGTGCGTTTCGTATCACGAGATCAGCGGGTCACATGACCTCAGACAAGGTCACGAAACGTAACAATCATATAACAATTATGCTTATTTTACAGCTTAAGTAATAACAGTATTACTTTATATAACACGAAACATGGATTAAAAAGGAAGAAAATGTAGAAAAGGCGTGTGTTCAAGTTGACCTACATCAACAATGGATAGAGAAATATTCAATTAGATGTTGATGGCAAGGTAAAAGAAGTTTGCTTACTCGTTGTAAAAAGTATCTGTTATTTACACTTTTAATTTACCAATTATGCTATGTGAAGTCATACAATTTATGAAAGACTTGTTATTTATAAGTTTGATAACGATTTCCAAACAAATAAATGTTACGTACATTTATTTGTTTGGAAATCGTTATCAATTTCAAAGACACTTGTGGATATTTAAAATTAATAATAAATAATAATGTTTATTTGGAACGAATTAAGTTTACATAATTGTATGATATCAACTTGTAGCAAATAACAAAATTTATCAAAGTTGTTTGTTAAACACCGGACAAAATCGAGAAAGCTCTTTCTTGCAAAAATTTCTAATACAATTAGGATTTTATGAAGGTAAACGATTTTTAAAAGGCTTAAAACAATGTTTCAGACGTTTAATTAGACTGTGGATAGTTTAGTCAAAGGAGTTGATGTATTAATTAATTCTTGAAATACATTTGTTTGACTAGTAGATATCAATAAGCTTTAGAAACTAAATAGTGCGTAGCCGCCCTTACACAAGTACTCGTAAATCAGAGTTAAATTGTAACAAACTGTCGGTTGGTCGTAATATGGTAAACATTGGCGTTGTAAGGACTATTGTGTACATCGGGCCGCGGTCAAGCACCACCGCAGAAAGATTACCATAACGAACATCTGCGTAACAAACAAATATTGAAATCCCAAGTTTAAATGGAATTTTGATTTGATTTCTTCGCGGCGTATTATAATTTCAAATAAGTCGCGAGATGAAAAATCTGGATCGGACCATCAAAGTTTCAGACTCGCCTCGGATGAGGAGAAGGGGCGTGCGCGGCGAGGCGCGGGGGAGATGCGAACTTCGCAAATACTTCGTGTTTGGATCGCTTTATGTCTAAACTGACTTTTAATGTAGGTAATGCTAAAAGTTTTAATGTAATACCTATTTGTAAGTTAAGCGCGATTTTTCAACTTATTTTAAGAGTGTACTGAGTTGCTAATGAGATGTTTCCAAGTACTAATGGGACTACAATTTAGGATGTCTTCTGTTGAACAATAGAACACAATTAGCAGTCGTTGAAGTTCTCAGACTTTAAGTAAGTAATAACTTGATTAGAGAAAAGTCACGTAGGTTTAAAATTAATAGGTATTCGTACAACATAATATGAAAATTTCATTTAAAAGACTGAAAAATCTTTATTCTATTAAATGCATAACTGTATTAATAATAATAATAAACCCCTCTGGGACAGTCGTTGTCTCATCATGAGACTAACGCGATATCGGAGGGCACAGTACACTAGCTTTTAAACTATCACCTTCGCCTTGTGATATAAACAAAAAATGTATCACCAGGTTAATTAAAAGCGCACAAACCGCAGGGCAGCTTGTGGCGAGCTGAATGTGAGTGGCGACACTGCGGTCCTGAATGCCTTAGAGACTCAGTTAGGGCCTCGTCTCCGGCTTGCCGTTATTGGTTGGCTGGGGTGGAACTTCAAGATCGCCCGTAGGACTCTCAACTCTGGCTTGCCTTGGTCGGCCGGTCAGAGGGGGGCCGCTAAAGCTGTATGCTTGGGGGTGGAAGTGTCATTTTCAAGAGCATAACTACGGGGAAACCTGCTCCAGGTCTCCGTTGTCACGAGATCCGTGATTGTGAAACCGGCGCCGCACCTCTCGACACCCCTAGCCGCTTGCACCGGTGTTGCCCTCTGCTGCTGGCTTATATGCCTATGGTGGCTATTCAGGGGACCTATCTAGTGAGTTGGCGAGTCACCGTCTGGCCATTGCATTGTGATACTATTAGAGTATTCAGGGCAGATGCCGTTTTTTATCCATAGTTACCAATATACCGGTCCACCAAACACCCATATGCATAGCCCATAATTATATTAGAATCTATACGTAGAAATAGTCCTACGCCTGCTGCTGCTAGCAGCATGCTCCATCCCACCTTTGACTAAACTCTCGAAGGGCCTCTGCACGTTGGACCCATGTCTCCGTGTTAGCCTCCCAAAGGGCCATGTATTTTCTAATATAATATGTTAGAAAATACCTGTTATAAGAGAAACATAATAATAATAATACCACATACACAACACTATCTAGCTCAAACTAAGCAGAGCTTGTACTATGGGTACCAGACAATGGATAAACATACATAATATATCCTTATTTTGTAAATACATACATGTTATGCATAGAAACACCCAGACCAAGACAAACAACCATGTTCAAGCACACAAACGTTTGACTTGTGCGGGAATCGAACCCGCGACCTCAGGCGTGGCAGTCGGTTACACTAACCACTACGCCACCGAGGCCGACAAATAATGTGCTTTGTTTTGTAAATAATAAATATAATTTGAGAAAACGTCAAATAGTTCATGAGTTTTTATACTTTTACATTAGTATACTCTGGTGACATCGTCAAATTAAGCATAATAGTATTACTGATAAAAATCGTTCATAGTAAGTAAGCATTGTTTGACGATATCCCTATATATCTGTGTAATAACATTGAAATTATTATAGATTTCTAATACTTTTCTAATACTAGATATGAAAAATTCATTTCAATAATCTTTTTGTTCCAAATAGTCAGGCAAAAGCAAACCTGCACTTTTATTATATTTTATATCTAGAAAGTTTTGGACTGCAGCCATTACGATACAAAATACGAAAAGGAAAACGTTGAGTGGAACGACGGAACGGGAATAGCATGGGACGCCTGCCGGGAAAATGTAACGACAACTTGGTAAGGGTTATGGGAGCTCATTGAGTGTGGCCCCGGAATCGTTCCTTGTGGCACTCTATAGAGGACAATATCATCTGGTGCACATTATGACGAAACTACACTATTCTATACATACACTAATGATAAACACGGTAAAGATATCGCCTATGAGAACATTGGGAACCTTATTGAGGTACTCACCTATTCCGTTTTATGGTTTAATACAGCAACGGATATATTTTTATATTTAACTTGTTTCGGTTCCGCATTTTTTACATTAAGTCGAGCACTTGAGCTAAGTATGAGACTTGCGTTACAACATGATTTAAATATTCGAGTATGATTCGAATGACAATTAGTGACAACAAAATAGTCAGTGTAGTCGTTTATTTGTTGCATACAGGCTTCGGAAGGGCTTACACTCGCGGATGTTACTTGCGTCGTGTCGTGTACTACCGCCATTACCATCATCACATTATTATGTTATGTACGTCAAACGTAGAGTACTATTTTAACTTCGTAATGCAATATATCTTTGTTTATTTCAGATGAAATGGAAAAACTCATCATAAAAATAACTTATTAACTCAGATGTATCCAACAAGATTGCATCGTTGATGCTGCGCTCGCGATACAATTTCATACGTCAGCCGAGCTTCAGGTGGGCTAGTGCTTGTCCGTGAATGTTTTAAACCCAGTTGCTATAGTTAATTGAATTTGTGAGTTTTCATCAAAACGGATGGGTTGTGGATACAAAATGTTGAAAGATTGGAAAGCATTATATTTTATTACTACTAGCAATATATTTCAAGATTTTAAAGAGAATAAGTAGATTTTAAAAGTTATGGTTGAATCTTAGATAATAATCTACTCTTACATTTTCTTTATCTCCTTAAAGAAAATATCCAACATTTGTAAGGGATCCATAATCCAATATTACAAACAACAATGATCAGCAAAATGGTTCGCTCAATATTTAATGCCTCGCTTACGGGTATTGGAATCATGACTGGAGTAGGTATCTCCATCAAATCAAGTTGAACGACTCAAATGAAACAATTAAGATTGAACTGAGTCGACTTGTGAACTTTGCCGAGCGGAGCAAATTCTGGCCTCCCCCTGGAACCCATTAAATTCTTTATAAAACAATTTATGAAATCCTCTGAACCGCTCCCAACTGCGGCTAATCAATTAGAATCGATCTCTGTTAATTGCTCAGATATCGTATTACCTTAGTTTCAGTTTGGATTTGAAATTTAATTCTAATTACCGTGGCATTCAAATGGCTCACAACGTTATATAAACGGTTTATTAATTAATACGCTTTTTATTTGTAGCGTTTTGTATGAATGTGTTCAAACTGCGTACTGCTTTGGTAGCGCAGTGGTAGTTATTAGTAGTAGTGGTTGGAAAAAGTGTTACGTATTGTACTGTAATTACTGTCAGTAATTACATAAATATATTCACTTACTAGACATGCCGGTATACCTATTGCTGCTAATGAAAATTTCATCATAAAAAACCCAGGCCTTACGATCCTATGCACAAATAAGCGTAAATTAATGACGCAATTAATTGGTATGTATTTTAGTGAATATGTACTCGGAAACTCCTTCAAGGAAGTAAAGCGTGCCAGTCTATCTGCAATATCTGCGGTATCAAGATATGGTTGGAATTTGTCACAGATTTACAAAATATTAATAATAAAACAATGATTTATAAGAGCGTATCACAAATATAAGGAGAGTATGCGTCACAACAGCGCCAAATAGCAGCATAATTTTGTAGCGCATTATGCAGTGTTTCACCATCTTCAGCGATTATTATAGTTCATCGCTTCAGTTTTCTTACATACGAGTACTTAGTCTCACGTTTCTATCCCGAAAATGATAGGAAAAGCTGTATGACACACATATTTCGGCAGCTAATGTTTTAATTCCCGTGTAATAGGGGGCGAGTCTTCTGCTATTTTACCGGATAAACCGTCTCCACGCTGTAACTATGATTTATTTTTTGACAACAATACTTAGTAATACTTAGCCCAACCCGGAATCGAACCTGAGACTCTATGTACTGTAGGCACATACAAATTATACCTCTGCACGTCCGAGGTAAATATTGATATCCTATCCTAATCCTAACTAGTCCTAATCTTAACTAATATTATGAAAGCGAAAATGAGTTCGTTTGTTTGTTACCTTTTCGCGCCTAAACCACTGAACCGATCATCCTGAAATTTTGCATATTCGTTGTCAAGTATACAGAAACTGACATAAGCTATGCCGAAAAAAAATACTGTTCCCGAGGAAAACAATAATAACGTTTTTATGATAATAGATGGCGCCACGTGTCTTTCGAATCATGATTGAATTATATTATTACAAGCAGAGTACAACCCGAATTGATTGTCAAATTCTAAATTAACGCGATCAAAGCCGCGGGCAAAAGCTAGAATATAATAAACTAGCATTTGCTTGCGACGTCGTTTGCGTTCACTACATTCGCATGTGATTTAAGATATCACACTATGTACCATATAGTCAGCTATATGAAGGTTAAATTGAATTAATTCATGCAATAAAAATAATATGAAATTTTGAACGTATTGTCTACCTTTTGTAGGGCCCAAGGAAATAGGAAGCATAATTATTTCTATAGTGGAGCCCAAAAACCAAAGCTAAATATGGGTACAACAGGCAGACATATCTAAAATCCTTAATTCTGCGTTCAGTTCGTTCGTTCTTAAAAATATGTCTAATGCACACGCAGTCACGTTAAAGATTTTTATAATAATAATAAATACATATTTTAGATTTTTATTATGTTATTAGAAACAAACTATTCATTTTATGATACAATTTCAAACAAAACTGAATCAAAAATATTTCTACAAATTTATTCACTATCATTAAAAACTGGTTTCTTTGATCAATGTATACGAACAACTTAGCTGTGAATATTTTAAGCTGCTTAATGCAACGTGTCATTCTTTACAAAGTTGCTTTATGTAAAATAATATCATACATAGTATTATACATACATTTAGTACCCAAGTTCACGACTCGTTGATGGATGGATACTTTACTCCAGTTTGCGATACGTATGTACATGGTAACTATGTGTATGGCCAGCATATACATAGTTATATATTAATGTATGTAGTTACTTACTACTGAGGGTAGGTACTCCAATAATTTTACACTAACGTCATGGAATGTATAATAGTTAAAAGCAGTTTGTTTATGCTAGATTTAATGTAATGTTAAGTAACAATGGTAATTTGTATTATTAGGTAAGGCTTTATTATGTACTAGTTTTCACCCACGGCTTCACTCGCGTAAATGTAGGTTAGGTTAGGTTAGGTTTGCAACAGTTTTTTTTCTGGATGAAAGGTACTCTATGTCCTATTCTGTACCCCTGACAACGTGTATGCAAAATTTCATGTTGATCGGTTGAGTAGTTAAGGCGTGAAACCGTTACAAACAAACAAACAAACTCATTTTCGCATTTACAATATTACTAAGGATGTGGGTTTGAGAAATGTCATAATTTGTGTAGAATTTACTAACCTACATGAACTGTTAATGGGCACTGATCCTCAGCAATTGTACACTCAGTAAGGGTAAACGCAGGTCAGGCAGTGCTGCTAGACATGCTCGGCATGGTAGTTTCCTGACATTAGTATGCTGGTCGGTCCTTACGCTGTATGTATTTAAATCTGATTTTCTGTTAAATTATATTTATAAGTATAAAAAATTTTGTAAAAGTAATAAAATTTCCGGCGATTTAGTCTACAGCAAAAATGTAAAGTTAACTTTACTAAATATACTTTATTATTTATAGCGCAGCCGTTTTTTTTTCGCCATTTAGCTACGAGTACAACCAAGGCGATTAATAATGGGGCAATAATTTCTTTAATCAATTGGTAGTTATTCCTAGTTTCAGTGATGATAGTGTCCGTTAAATGCTAGTTAAGTGTGTCTGCCCAAAACTATAGCGGGTATTATGTTAATAAAACAAGAAACTAAAATTCAGTGAATCTCAAGACAATACAATACAAAACAAAAGTTTTAAATTAATACGCGAAACATCAAGTATTTTCTGTTATGAATATTTTTTTCAGAATTCGGACTCAGCAGGGGCTAGATATAAACCTTTATTAAGTGATGCGAATAATAAAAAAAGGGCTAATCCTTTTCCTAGAACCTTTTTATTCCGCCCCTATTTCCCCCGTGAGAATTTCTGATTAAACTAATTTCTGCACAAAAATCTTAGATTTTGCAATAAAGAACCATTTCTTTTATGTAATCATTAATTATTTTAAGAGTTATAGTAATATTGATTATATCAAACGTTAGCTTTTACTCCAGTTGCTTTGGGATGTCAGGGACTGTCGCGGTTGGCTGGATTCCATCTGCAAATTACCAAGCGATTAAAGTGCTTACTCAAGTTTAATTCTTTGATTATAGAGCAGTCCAAAGTTTGCTCCTAAACAGCGGTTGAATAAATGAACTTACATGTTCGAGGGACCTCGATTTTAATCAAGATAATTAGTATATAAGAAGTTTGCTACTTTGGAATTTAATTGTCGCATTAAGTCCTGAAGTACGATCGTGTTTAATTAGTTTACTTGTGCAATTTGATGAAGACAGCTATGTAATTTGTGCTTGCAAGAATTTAGTACTAGTGTTAATATGACAGTTTAAATCTGCTGCTACCAATCTAATAACACGAAAATGTCAAATTTTGGCAAAACGTATATACAAAAGCGAACAATACAATTAATAATTACCATTAGTGGAAAAACACTATACCAACATCTCACACATCACTACAAATCAATACGGAAAATTACGAGTAACTACATTAACATAAAATAAGACCTACATAGTTCTAAAGGTGGAACACGGCCGAAGTATCCACTTTCAAAGTCAAAGTATCCATATTACCCTCCCCTCCCTTACTTCGTACCGCAGCCCCTCTGTCGTCCACCGACCGATAATTTTGCGGCGACCGAACACGCACGTAGCCACCTCAAGCTAGAAGTTGGCCGGAACTTTTATGTTTCACACGCTCGTGTTGTGTTTATTTGTAAATAGTCATGTTTGGGTACTTGTTAAGAAAATAAAGATGTAATCGAAAGAGAAAATACATTCGCAGAAGCTGCAGTAAAATTAAAGCAAAATGATGCAAGTAGCCACTGTTTGTGTGGAAATGGTTGCAGTTTAAATGAATTCTAAGGACAGTCTAGTCAAGCGAGCTATTGAAAATAAAGTTAAGCTCGTAACTTTGTAGAACGGTCACCCTATAGCACTTAAAGAAAAACAACAGTACAGTTGCAAGCGAAACAATACAACTGTTATCCAGTCGTATTGTTTTACCTGTGACTTTTGTATTTAAATCCAAGGGCTATTTAAGCAGTTAAATGAAATGTAAAACTAAAGTACAAAAAAATTAAGCTTTATTATTGCTACGTAATTTACAGACCCTGCGTTAGTATTATTTTATTTATTTCATTAAATTCCGTATAAAATCTATATTCAAAGAAATTATGAGACGGATTTGACAATGCTATGTACGATGATAAATTGGATAGAAGGTATAGAGATATTTATTAAAGTTTAAATATTTCTAACTAAAATAATTAACATATCTTACGCATTATCTAAATGTTTAGGTACCCGACAATTCAAAAATGTTAGGGTCATATTGTAAGATACATGCCGCATTAGAGATATTGCTTGTACTCTAAGGGTATTCACAAACAGAAACAATGGATATAAAGAACAACAACCCACACACGAAAAAAGTATTTAATAAGCATAATAATATAATTTTTTACCGTGTGGATATCGAACCCATAATACTTGGCGCATTGGCAGTAGCACGGCGCCCACTTAAGCTAATATGTCAGTCATGTAGTCAAACAGAACGCTGTCAACCTTCTAAGTTATTATTATAACTATCGGTCGCCTAGTGGTCAAAATTCGATCATAATTGATTTTATATTTACATTATACAAGTTTGATCGTTATTAAGGTTTTATTGTCTATAACTATATACCCTTACTACACCCATATAACTTAGATTTCGCCAAGGCTATACACGTTAATATACCTATCTTTTTTAATCATTTAAACAAATTATTATTTACTTAACCATACTCTTTCATTGACAATATTCCTAAGCTGGCTACTTTGTTTTCGAACGACAGACGAACAATGCCGAAATACTACGAACGCGATTCGACTGTGTGTGTAAAATGCATGGTTGTGTGCGTGTAGTATTTTTTCATTAATTTAATGTATTTCTAATGCATATTTTATAAAAAAATAAGATTCGCCACTCCTTCTCCATAATATAAACATTAACTGTGCCTAATTTCATACTCCTCCGTCGGCGCAATTTTCGTAAAAAGGGGTACAAAGTTTTTGCTTCACGTATTAATATATAGATTATGTATGGTATGTTCTCAAAATGAATATATTTTATGAAAAAACAAACTACTCTTATGCTTTTATCTCGCTAATGCTTTAAAAAGATTTAACGCTAAACAAATGCATAGTTAACTATGAAATTTTTCATATTATTTAAAAGACTTGTTATGTTTAGTTATTTCAAAAATGATGACACCATTTAATTTGCCAATCTATAGCCAATCTTAAAATTCACTTCAGTCAGCGCTGTTTTAATCTTGTTTATATCAACATCGTTATTTTCATCGGGCTCTAGTAATCACGTTTCTTAGTATTTCAGAGAGATTTTCTTTACTATTAATCTACAAAATTGCCTGGAGTGCGTATGATAATAAATCAAATAAATATTTAATGTTACTCTCATAGATTGGTTTCCGAGCTGTAATTAAAATTGATGAACAAAGTTACACAAGTTCTTTTAAGTGGACACTTGAGGACTAAAACATTGTTAATAAGTCTTCCATATCTAGTACGTCCACTAGTTATGATCGATGAATGAAATCATATTTTCTGGCTTTATACATGATACTTTGGAACAAAAATAGGAAATAATAAAACTTTAACTAGTATAAGATGATTTAGCCAATTATAAATACTAGCGGTCGCCTAATGCTTGAAATTCGACCAAAGTAGCCTGTAAGATATTGCTGAAATATGTCATTATACTCGTATATTGATATATGGAACCATAGTTACGCGCTTCAACTGCGTGTGTCAAATGCATGGTTGTGTGCGTGTAGTGTTTTTTCATTAATTTAATGTATTTTTACGCATAATTTGAAAAAAATATTAGTATTCGTCACTTCTTCTCTGTATAAACTATAAGTGTCCGATATTTCATACTCCTCTGTCCGCCCAATTTTCGTAAAAAGGGATCCAAAGTTTTCGCTTCACGTATTAATATATAGATTTTATTTATTTCTTGTTTCTCATCCATACATTATTAATCTAAAGATTGGAAATTTTTTACTCAAGCTTACTTAAACCGCAATAGGGATTGAGAGGTTTGTTCTGAATCGCGTCGGAGGACATAGGTTATATTTTAAGGGAAATCAAACGAATTCAAGGGTAAACGTTGTTTTATCTAATTAAGAAAGATCCGCGTAAATTTCTGTAGGCATACAATTGTTTTAGTAATTTACTCATTACTAAAATAATTGTATGCCTACTGACAGTAATAATAACTAATTAAAATACATATATTTTTCTTAATAGTGATACGAAATCTTTATAATGATTTTAGTTTAAGTCTTGTTTTGCGTATATTTCCTTACTTTATTAACATTCAATATTATTTGCCTTTAGGCAAATATAATAAAAATCTGACCTCATAATTATCTAATAGTATGCCACAATTTCGTAACAATAAATCGTTATCTGACGGAATCAAAAGACTTCACATAGTAAAATTATAGCCTATATATATCGAAAAGTTAACTGAATACTATGTAATAATTACTTCTATACATACACAAAGAGGTATTTAAAAGCTGTCAAGTGAACCGTGACAGCTGTCACATAATAAAATTAACTAGTTTTGTAACATAACAACACTGTAAAACTGTTGTTTTACATAATTGTCATCAACATGGAAACATTAGGAAGCATTTGTTAACAACAATTATGTTGTAAGTTGTCGCTTCCTAGTCCTAAACTGTGCCACGATAATTGTTTAAATTATACCATCACAATATTTTTATGACGAAGGAGGGGTAATGCGGCTATTAAGTTAATTACGGCAATATTTTTGTGGCTTCAACTGCCCTATAGAAATTAATAATGTTAAATACATGTATGAATGAGTTTCACTGATAGTTGGGAGATTTACTGAACGCATTATTTGAATGGACAATGAACATTTCTGGTATTTATAGGAAAGGAATACATATCAATGCAATATGCACAAAGAGGAAGAGTCGTTGTAGTTTACTTATTTGATGACTGTATGAATGAGTAAATCCCAGGAAAGTAGTACTATTACAGACTGATGTAAGAGTAGTAACACTGTTGCTGTTCATCGCACTGTAAGTAGAAGCGCCGGCGGTTCACATAATATATTTTTCTTAGAATAGGCGACACGCCAGTGATAGTAATACTATCACAGGCTTATAGTACGCTAATATCAGTCGGCTTGTGTGCGTGTTTGCCACCTTTACGTATAACAAACGAGGATAGTTTAAGAGAAACGGATGCTTCAGCGCCGAGTGTTGCGGGTTCGATCCCCATAAGGGGCAATACTTTGTACGTTCACAAATAGTTGAGCTGAGTCTAGGTATTCTCTATGCTTGTTAATTGAAAGTTTGTTAAGTCCCCCGCGACAAAAAAATTATTGCTAGTGCGATAGTTGTTTATTTAAAAATGAAAATATATGACCAAATAGTAATTAAGTAAATATGGTTGTAATCTACATAATTATAAACTGTGATTGTTCAATAGTTTTATCCAACTTGCGGTTAATGTAAGGTGGTATTTAAAAAAGGACTTACCTTTGATTCTAAATTTTTGATTTATTAAAATGTAACCTTTAAATTGTATAATCACCATTATCTTAATTGAACACTCTATAAGGTATAAATTATATATGAGGAGTATAGTTTCAAAACCCGCCAAAGCGATGTCAGAATATGAAGCTCCTTCGTTGCCTTTATTGCATAGCACTGATAGTTTTTAACAAAACCCACTCAAATTCTATTAAATCAGCTCACAAAAATAGCAGTTTATTGCAAACACCGCTAAATTAGTTCATTTATATTATGTCTTAAATGGTTTTTTGAGAATTACCATTATTTTGAGAAAAGTATTTTAGAGGATTTTGGAACTAATCTCATATATATATATATATATATATATATATACAAACGTATTAAACATGATAACATAAACTATAATATTAGTTTAAATTATTCAATCGATTACCTACATCGTTTGCTTATCATACATAAATCGTATCAAAATACAAATCTTGTCCTATCGACAAAATGTACGAACAATTTGGTTTTAATTTCCTAAAACCATACTATCAGCCAAAAAGCCGATTGATCACACTTAGTTGTCTACACGTTCACGTGCGATCAAGGCCACTCGCACACTGACCCCTTGCCTCCAATACTAACCCCTCTCCCCCTTCTCCTAATACTGAATAACAGCTAATATACAGCGATGAGCTACCTACTGCATCACACGGATTTATTTCGTTATTAATTCGTGTCCGTGATAAGACTTACTAATGGTCCTATAACGATTTATTCTCTCACCTTACCAATTTTTGCCCTTGTAAAAAATCTATAAAATGTTATAGCCAAAGTTTGCAAGTTTGTGTATAAAACGATTATGTAACAGTTTGTTAATGAATTTGATCACGGGAAAGTTTCAGGCGTAAGTTTTTAATGTATATTGTTAGAACATTATATTTCTTTTGGTGTTGTGCTACGAACAAGAGTATAAAATGCTTGGCTGCTTGTATTGCAGTTACAGAAGAAAGAAGTTCTTATTATTCCTACGTGTCTTAGTCGAGTTTATTGTCTAACCAGATTTTGCTGGATCTCAGATTATGCTCGAAATTCCTACTGTCTGATGTCAGATATCTAGAAATATAAAACATTCTAAGATTAGACCAGAAGCATTTGAAAATACTGACTAGCCTTACCGAATGTCACAGAATATGACAGGCAGAACTGAAGAATTATTGTATAAGGTGTAATGTATTATGTTCAACCATCTCCCAGACATGGGTGACCATTTGCCATTAAAATGTAAATGTTCGTAAATCTCACGGATCGATCGATGAACACGGCTACCACAATGTCATCTCTTTCTACCGTTTTTTTCTAATATTAGAAATATCGATGTCTTGTTATTTTACTTCAAGACTTGTTTAACATTTTCGGTTATCATATTTTGACATTGTTTTTTATAGTAAAATAATATTGTTATTATTTAAATAAAATGTTGTTTATTTTAATTATAATTTGCATTATTTATTTATTAATTTAATAAAAACATAATGTGATTTTAGTAATTACTAATTTTAACTAATTCTGATAAATTTATAATAATTTTTAGTTTAATTCCTAATAAAACACCAAATGTGGGTAATAAGTAGACAAAAATAACGTTTCTTCTTACCTAGTAATAAAAAAAACAAAAAGTGGAAGTAGGCCTTAGGATTTGAACCACCCTTATTATACTATCGTCTCGACTCGTTATCCGTTCCGCTATCGGAACATTGAAGCATTAATTTGAAATACGGACACTGTTGTTAAGTATACGGAATAGTAGTGATTATAGTTATATAGGTATACAAGAACTCAGTTTTGTCTCGCGTTGCACACATGCGCATGATGAACTTCACCTACTATCATTTACATTGAATACATTCATTGTTTCATTGTTTGTGTTGAAACATCACACACACTAAGGTATTCATTTGGAACTGTATGCGATTACTTATTTTATGATGATATTCGACTTTTGTCTTTGACCGTACATTGGCTACTGGTAAATTAGAATTCTTTACAATTTAATTTTTGTATACTCAATTTTTTTTTTTATTTTGTTTTACTATTAACCGAGATTTTAGGTGTGATACTGATTGTTTATCCTTTTATAATATCGAAATGATTTATGTGTATCTTCCCATGTTGCAAATAATGTCTAATCATTATTGGAATTTACAAGTATAAGAGTGACGTCTGAGATTCTCCAGACTTACGTCAATTTAGCAGAACTATGATTCGTACAGTAAATGTATATTATTATCTACAAAGAACCTAAGCACAGAACGTATGAATACTCGCTACTACGAAAGTAAAGTAGAAACAAAAAAACAAAGGGTTTATTTTTTTGTCGGTCTTGGTCTGATATGCTTTTCGCATCAGTCTGACCGCTTACAAATGTTACAAACTCACCTAAGTTCAATGCCAGTATTGCCTGTTCCTCAACAAAAAAAAAATTGCTTACCTTTTTTGTTTAAAAGTATACGTGCATCAGTCACGGTTCATAGCTACTAATTCTTAACTATATATATGTATTAATATATAAAATATACTATTATTTTTACATACAGTTAAGACAGCATTATCATCTCAGACGAAAGATGTCCTGGTGACATAGGCCTGCCCAAGGTTTTTTACACTGGTCGACCTTAGGTCAGTATATAGATAGACATTCATTGTAGACAATATAATATGTAGGTACTTTCCAGTAAATTAAACAGAAGCTGTATATGTTTCATATAGTGAATGTATTTATAATTAACAGAGCTAAAATAGATGTACATACGAGAGAGTTCAAGTAAACAAATGTATCGTTAGTTTATTTTGACAATCGCTTTTATAAGAAGATTTATAACTGTAACAGAATTTGCAACTTAATTAATAGCCATCAAAGGAATAGTATGCACTTCGTGAACCGATTGTGTTCTGTATGCACAAAACAAAGAAATATAAAGCTGAAACAAAAACCTGTATTGTTTATAGCGCACTCCAATTTGCCGAGTTCATCGCTGGCGGGCACTACAAGCAATTGTACCGATTATTTCTACAAGAATTTTATTGGCTCTCGATCTACCAATACTGCTGTTACAACTGCTTTAATGGGAAATAGTTTAAGTGCTCGGTGCAGAGCCTCTGGAATATTCACAACGATTTCTGAGGAAATTCAGACTATACAAACACATTTAGGAAAAGCATACTCGGCTTTGTTTGCCTTTCCTTTTTACTCTATTATTCTAAGAACGAACGTACGAGTATGTCAAAGTTGCCAGAAATGCCTAAAATGTTTTAATATTTAAATGATGTGTGTTCAGTTTGACGTTTATATTCCAAAATACACTGAAACTATTATAATTGTGCACGTGCCGTGCTGAACATCCACAAATTAATTGAATTTAGCGATTCATTATGTATTAGAACTCACTGATACTGCGACGTGTCATCGTTCAACCAAATTACACATCTGT
Organism: Catocala sponsa; assembly: GCA_963564715.1. Lineage (NCBI taxonomy): Eukaryota > Metazoa > Arthropoda > Insecta > Lepidoptera > Erebidae > Catocala > Catocala sponsa. The sequence goes on from OY751331.1 coordinate 9,638,954, forward strand.
CAAAATCAAAATACAATTTACAACAAACAGACAGAGGTTTAATCAAAATTTCAATCGCATTTGCATCGAGACGAACTAAACAGTCGAGTTTGTTAGAGTGCGGGTGATTTATAATGATTGGCCGCTGTCGAAGCAGATATCAGGCTCGTCTCAGCCATAAACGTCACAATCCATAATGGCGAAATGTCCACATGACTACATTCACCCTGTGGACTGGCAAGCCTGGTTTATTGACGAAAAATGCTGACCAGAGCGGCAATAGTCATGAGAGATACGCGTGAATGGATGTTCGCTTTTTTACCTCTATTTGTTACTTGCGGTTTGGTTAATAGCGTATGAAAAAGGAAATTGTGTAGTGAAAGCGGGAATGTAGCAATGGTATGAAAGAATACGGAATTTATTCAAGTTATTTGTTTAATTGACATAAATATAATAACATATTAAATAATAATTTTATTGGCTTTTAAAATGTTCGACCTACGACGCATTTGATAGGGATTGGTAGGGGATATTCACCAACAGAGTGATTTGGAAGTCCAAGGGAGAGGCTTTTGCCCAGCAGTGGGACACATAAAGGCAGAAGAAAATTATATACCTAGTGCAATTAATGCACCTTTCTATAGATGATAATGTTCCATTATAATTACTTTTCTTCAATGATTAATTAAATTATAGGCAATGTAGATTGTTAATTCTTTTTTTAAAAGATCTCTATTTTGAAGAGCTTCTTGTTATATTTTTTTTACGAATATACGAGTATAGTAAATTACTCATTCATCTTGTATTCTACCATATTTGAACGAAATATTGCAGTATGGTAAATTTCCTGGTGAATAATAAATAGCCATTAGTTCATCTTCATCAATATCCTCATCAGATTTAGTGAATGTAGCTCGCCTAAATTCATGTAAATCCACCGCTCGTAGCGTATCGGCATTCAATAATAAATGAGCGTCCGTTGCAGCTCCAGCGAGTATGGACACTAGTGCTCAGTGGACTCAGTAGTATCCATGACGCGGGGTTTAATTAAAGCGTGTGACGCGGTCACGTTACGGGCACTATCTCAGCTGGTAAATGACGCGGAGTTGGTGGCTGCGTTGAGTGCAGCCGATAGTGCTGGGAAATCTTTACGGTCCGTTGTCGATGTTTTGTATGAATTTTATTAGGTTTGACATGTATGTGTTAAGGTGGACAGAAACTAACAAACGAATAATGTAGTAGTATAACACCGATCTACTCGTTTAATGTGCTATTTTACTTAGGAATACTATACTTAGGAATAATCTTATAAATTATATAATGCAAATATTTATAATTGTTACTATACTATAGGTCGATAACATGAATATATATTTTCTTCGTGCTGGATCGAACCATTGTTAGCGCGAATATGAGGAAGTTACTATTTACTAGTAGTAATTTTAAGTTCAGGTTATAACGCTAATGTTGCAAAGAATAAGTCAGCAATTAAAATACTATAAAAAATAATGTAAATGAAACCTTATTCTAATGTATAATTATGAAGCAAATTCCAATAATAAAATTTCAAGTTTATCTCATGTTTACCTTACTAACAAAAAGGTGGTACTGATGTCGGCGATTTACTTTGTTTTACAAATGACAATACGTTCGGCACATTAGAGGCCACTATCTTAGCGAGTTAATGGCTTGTGCCGCCGCTCGGCCTTGCACTATTTTCTACGTTTTACTCTTTGCAGAGATTTTCGGGTACGTAAACTAGCCGCGAAAGTAGGTTAATATCGACTTTTATAATATTTCAACTGGTTTATCTTGTTATTTTTACACCACTGCGCAAAACATTAAAGTTTATATATGTGGGTCCACATTACTGAACATTTATATCCAGTTACATTTACTAATTCATAGCTTGTCATTGGTATGTGGGTAGGTAGTTATTTTATGCATAAGTTTTGCAACTATACGTTAAGCACATTATAGAAAATATGCATTGCCATACTAATCATGAAATAAATAAGAGAAATAAACTAGGATACATTTATACTGCATATTGAATGTTTAATATTTAGATTTGTAATAAATTGGTCCTTTACGATTCAATATTTGAGTAAATCTTTAGGATCTAAAGTAACAGTTATTAATGTCGAAGTAACAATTAGCTAACTAAGCATGAAATTCAGCTCTTATTAAAGCAAGATTTCGAAAAGCATCTTTTATTTTAATATAAACGTGAGTTTTTAACTGAGTTGTTGTAAATTATACACAGCACACACAAACATCGAACTAAAATCATTCGTGTGATGTGCAAATATCACCTTCGAATGTATGTATGTCGATAAAATCTCGATATAAATATTATCGACATCACTATTTAGAGTATAGCCATCGCTCACCTTAGCGCAAAATGCAAGCTCCGAATGTAAACTGATGCACTAACTGTTTGTTTGTGCTCGCTATTTGTTAAGTCATTGTTATTTTATTGTGAAGTATTCTTTTGGAAGGCAGTTAAAAGAAACTGCCTTTAACTGGCTTCGTAAAGAATGGTCAAATGAAAACAAAAGTGGTACTGTGTACGGAATTGCTTCCTAGACGTAAAGACTTTTGTTACTACGACATGTAAGAAAAGCAGGTTAGGTTGCACTTATATAAGTGACGCATAAGTCGAGCTTCTCAGCAGCAATTGTTCAGTCCCTGGTGCTTCGTTGGTAACATAAGTTCGAAGGAGCACTTAAAAACCTTGTGCATGAATCTGACAGACATTAGACATTAGTCTGAAGATAATGAAGCCCAGATTGGGCTACCCAAAAATATGAAGTTTTTTAAATGCAGTTTAGGCCATGTTACTGGCAAAAATACATATTTATCAATTCCTACTATCTATTATCTTCTGTCGCCAGTAACATTTTTACCTTACTTGTGCTTTGAATTTTTTTAAACGTTTATTTAAGGGATTAGAATAGGCTATATGTGAGAAGGCACGGTCCGAACCCCGCCAGGTCTTGGTGGAAGAATGGAGAAATCGACTTGTGTACCCCAGTGTTGGGCACGCCACGATCGTGGCGGTAAGTCCCGTTTTTGAGGAGTGGCTGGAGAGGCGGCATGGCACTCTCACCGTCCGGCTGACACAGGTAATGACTGGCCACGTTTATTTTGGCCAGTTCCTGTGTCGCATAGGCCGGCAGGAGATCGTCCGGATCTCATCACTGCGGCGACTGCCGCGATGTTGTTGTGGACACGGCGCTGCATACTTTGGCGGATTGCCCCGCCTAGGCATCACAGCGCCATGAGTTGATCGCGGCAGTCGGACTGGTTACCCTCTCACTCCCGGCTATGGTTCAGTCTATGGTCCGGCCGTCGCCTCCTTCTGTAGGGAAGTAATTTCCATCAAGGTGGCGGCGGAGCGGGAGACGGAGTGCTTAATCCGCAGAACCATCCGCAGAACCGGGCGCCAGAGGGCGCGAGATGACCTCCAGCCACCCTGAGGTTTGACCTAGGGGTGGCGGGCTATGTGGACCTGGTCGCCACCCGATCAGCACCAGGTCCGAGAGGCGGTGTGCATTTTTCCACGTGCGCCTCAGTGTCGTGTCTTTGCCGGTGGAGGAAGTATTTTTGTGTAGTGGCCTGCCATTTCACACGGCAAGGTCGCGATTGCATGTGAAAGCGATTCGCGCGGCCTCACCGTCTATGGTTCTGTCGAGGAACACCGTGGTAGGTTTAATCGGTATTACCGGGGTATCTTTTCCCCGGTGAGTCCGACATAACCTCTCCGTCGCCCCGCGGAGAGGTACGCGTCAAAGCATTCCTCCACGTAAACAAAAAGGAGGCTGAATGTACAAATGCATTGTTTCATATTTGAAATACAACATTTAATAATTGTTTTAACTCCGATGGGCGGTGTTGTCTGATTGCCAAATTACGCAAAGTATTAGGCAATTTCCAGAAGTCTGCATGAAAGTGTGCTTTACTCGCTGTATTACAAAAATCTCAATCTTTTTTACGCACATCCTAGCTGTCGAAATGTGTTGTTGAACGATACCTATACCTATCTCGTCGAGATATCGATAAAACAAAATAATACAACAAATAAGCAAGCTACTAAACGCGAACAAAGTGGATTTAACTTCTACACAAAATTTTCTCATTCATTTTTTAATTTCAGCGTTTCGCACACTTTTCGACTCGCTGAAAGTTATTTTTGGCGGCACGTGCACGTAAACCCTGTGCTCATATTAATACACGAACGGCGAAACCTGTATAACAAATATTTACAAGGTTACGCAATTTCATACGCCTAAAAAGAGGCTAATTTCAACTCTCATAAGGTTGGACTATAAATCCTGCTTTCGTATTCGGAAGCACCAAGGTACGTAGGTACGTAGGTTTAGTACCCTATGGCACTAAACCTACGTACCTGTGTACTCTAACAGTAAGACACCAATAAGTTTGGTTTCGTAATCAGGTTGTATGTGTGACCTTGCCGAATAAACCATTGATGTTTGCTTTCCAAAATAAGTCGGGCGGTTACAGTGTCTTAATGCTTAATATACCAACGAGCAATGGTTTCATAGAATCAACACAAGTATAATAATTATATTCTATGATAAACGTTTCTTATCTACGAAACTATTTTGGCGTCGTCCACGATAGTTTCGCGGATGTTGGTATTCGAAACAAATCAATTGCTTGTTCGAAATTATATTTTATGAACTTTACATTATCACTGTCAATGAATATTCTTACAGCAGTAGTCTAACATGGTACATAAACTAGCCAAAACACAGCATCTAAATTTATGGGTTCTGTCTAACAGGGCTTTAATAATAAAGTAATTGTCAATTTCATTTCTGATATTTAAATTCTTGCCTAAAGACATTGCTTTGCATACCACGTAGTTTGGGTGTTTGTAATCCTAGAGGCAAATTTTAATTCTAATTGACTTAATTGGCCTCATTATTCCGGTGACATAAGTTTACACTTATGTTTGCATGCATGTGATCGTTGCGCCTCAGGTTCGATGGCTAGGTCGGGGTAAGTGGTATATGGTATATCTGCCACAAAATTCTCAATAGCGTACGAAGAAATGCCTACCTTATATTCGTGAATTTTAACAGAATTGGAACATACTTGGTTATAGATGGAAAATTACAAAATCTAAGCTAAAATTATTAAATAAATGTCACCGAATAATTTCTCACTGATTTATTAGATATTTAATCCAAGATCAATATTATAAGAGCAATAAAGTTTTCATAGTTAGTATCTAATATATATAGTAGTTAGTATCGATTCGCAACAAAGTAGGATTATATTCTTAAATTTGAATTTCTGATATAGTTTGAGTGTTAACAGAGACGTTTATCTTTATTAAGAAAATTATTATTTCTGAGACAGGAATACTCTGGTAATTTAAAAGTACTTCAGTAAAAACGCAGATACTTTATCTAAATAGATAATTTGCAAGTACCAAGAACCAAATTAGTCTGAAACTTAGTAATCACTTTGAAATTGGAACATAATATTATCATCATAGGATAAAAATTGAAATTGAAATCTTCAGTCTTATGAAATAAGTTTTACTTTATCATTTTCATAATTAAAGCAGCGATAGCTCAGTGGGGGAGACCAACAGACTGCAATGCAGAGGGTCTCGAGTTCGAACCCTCGTTGCGCACCTCTGAATTTTGGAAGTTATATGACTTTTCGAAATTATGTGCGTATTGATTGGCAATTATCGCCTGCTCCGTGCCTCGGTGAGCACGTTAAGCTGTCGGTCCCGGCTGCCATGAACATCTATGGCAGTCGTTATTGGAAAGTCAGAGCCCTCTAATATCCTGACACTGGTCTAGCCTATTGTTAGCCTTCGGGTTGCGGAGATGGCAGTCGCTCCGTGTAAAAACTGATATCCAGTCAAATCCGGTTAGACTAGAAAGTCGACCCCAAGTGACTTGGAATAATAAACGCTAGGGAGAAGTAGTTCATCATTTTCATAATTGAAAACATATTTATATTCAGTCATAAGTGGGGATGATTATATTATTTTGCAAGAAATGTATTTAAGTGTGTCTGGATCGTAGCAAATGGAAATCCGTAGTCTCTGCATACCCCTCTGGGAAACAGGTGTGAGTCTATGTATGTATGTATGTATGTATTTAAGCGCGGTTTTTCAAAGACTATTAAGTAACCTTTAAAATAAAGTGAGATGTTCTTTTGACGATCCTCAGTCATTTGTAAGATACTCATGGTATGTTAGATTGTTGGTGATTAAGAGAGGTGTATTACTATGCATTAGGGTTTATAGAATCAATGAGCGATTCCTCGAAGTAGTATTTTATTTTATTTTATTATTCAATGGAAAACTTACAGCTATACGATACAAGTAATAAAAAATTAACAACATAAATAAGGCCAATGAAAAGTTTTCACAAACAGAACAGTATACAGAACAAATGGGACAATTGGAAAAACAGTCTGTTTTTTCAGTTTCTGGCAGATATCTTATCTATGGCTCAAGCCTTTGCCTACACCTAGCCTATTATACCTTAATGTAGTACTTAGGTTGGTTCTAAGTGGTACATTTAGTTATTATCCTTACTAATATTATAAATTCGAAAGTAACTCTGTCTGTCTGTTACCTTTTCACGGCTAAACCATTCAACCGATTTGGATGAAATTTTGTACAGATATAGTTTAAAACCTGGGAAAGGACATAGGCTACTTTTTATTGATGTCAGTACCATGCGGGCGGAGCCACGGGAAAAAGCTAGTAATAATATATTTAGTAACTGGTTAAACTCACTAACCAAAGCATTTTGACGTTCCTAAATGTGAAAATTACATTGTGGCAAAGATTTTTTGCTTTGAAGATTTAAGTCACGTATGAGTCAGTATGGAGTACGATCAAGTGTACTCTGAGATACTACTGTCCATGAAAAATATTATGAAGAAGATTGAAAAAAAAAGAGTAACCGTTAATTTGTTTACCACCTAGGAATCAAGTATGACTGTAGTCTTGTCTGAGGGCATTTCTCTGTGACTCAGGAAACGTCTATGCGTATTTATGTAAATATTAAAAATTAAACTTGCAAGCAACAAGCATTAGTAGTATACTTCTATACCTATGTATGTTCTTCAAGGACAAGGTATATTACAATGGATTACAACACACACACTGCATAAAGTTAAAACACGTCATAGACAATCAATTAATTATATTACCGCCCAGCTAGTGAGAGGACTGCTGTCATAAGATTAATCTTTTGAATCACAGCGACACACCGGTGGCTAGACACAATAGATTTTTAATTATGTCTCGTAAAGACGAGAGATTGGAACTAAACGTGTTACCGCTTCAGCACACGGCTCTGTCTATATGTTTCTACACCTGTAAGCCTCGTAACAACACTAAGAAACGGGCCCACAAAAAGAGTCTCGTGTGGTCAGTAGACAGGAAATTGGGAGTCGATATTAAAATTTTTTGTTACATGGTACAAGGATTGTCTTCGTAAAAATATACCTATATATGAAAGTGTACTTACGTTTCTGTAATTCAACAAAGACTGTGCAGGTAAATATAGAATATAATATGTAAGTGGAACTTGTCGAAGTGTATCCTATCATAACATTATGCTTGCATTTCCCTAAAGAGCATTGAGATTCTATTCACATTTCGCTAAAGGTTGAACTCAATAATATCAGGTATATTTATAAAACGACCTAGTGCAAGGCACGCGCCTCTTCTCAATATTGAACTTATTGGCATTGTAATAATTTCATCCAGGTAGCTAAACGAAGCTATTAGTGAAACTAAATTTCTTAAAATCTTAATGATTTAGCCTAAGATTAGGCGAAGCGTGACCGCTAAGTAATTTACTTGGAACTAAACTTATATTGATCAGATGACTCTGATCAATATAAGTTTAGTTCCAAGTAAATTACTTTGTCAGGCTTGCACTGAACTGGGGTTCATAATATATTATCGTTATTATAGGTGCTCACACGATGATGACACAAAGGCAACATTATGTTATTTTTAAGGCCGTTTTAAATAAACCATCTCGCTGACCAAAGCATTCCTTCACATAATAAAACCCCTTTTTAATGATCAGAGATAACAAGAGTCACAAAATTTTTAATAACCATAAAAGGGCCTCTGCAGCGCCATCTATACACGAGGATAAGGAAATGGCTGATGACGTCATAAAACCTATCCAAGTAAGGTGTTACTTAAACCGGGTCTCTTTTAGGGCCGTGTTGCGTAATATGTTGTTTGACATTGTCACCTCTGTTTTTTCAATTATCATCGTGGGAACAACCGCTAGTTTATTAGATAATAATTTTTATTCTAATCATGTTGATTATCTTCTTGGGTCGGCTCGACCGCGGAAGGACTACCCTCTCACAGAATATCGACGTGAAATAGCAGTATTCCTACTGTTGTGTTTCGTTCAGTGAGTTAGAGTGCCGGAGGCCCAATCGCCCTCTTTCCTCCTTCCCGTCCCTTCTCCTTCCCACTTCTTTTTGTTCCTAAAGGGTCGGCAACGCGCAAGTGATGCCTCTGGTAATGCAGGTGTCCATAGGCTACGGTGACCACTTACCATCAGGTGGGCCGTATGCTTGTGGCAAGTGGGCCCTGATGGCAAGGTGGCAAACCATAGTAGTATAAAAAAACCTAGTGGGAAACCGTTGGACTGCCACGCAGAGGTCTTGAGTTCGAACCCAAGGCGCGCATCTCTGACTTTTCGAAGTTATATGCGTATTAAATAGTTAATTATCGCTTGCTTTAACGGTGAAGGAAAACATCGTGAGGAAACCTGCATGTCTGATTGTTCTTCATAATGTTCTTGAAGATATGTGAAGTCTGCCAAACCGCATTAGGCCAGCGTGGTGGGCCTAACCCTTCTTACAGTGAGAAGAGGCACGTGCCTAGCAGTGGGACAATCTAATACAGGGCTGATATAGTCGGCCTAGATGGCGTAGTGGTTAGTGTAACCGACTGCCACGCCTGAGGTCGCGGGATCGATTCCCGCACAAGTCAAACATTTGTGTGCATAAACATGGATGTTTGTCTTAGTCTGGGTGTTTCTATGTATAATATGTATATATTTACAAAAAAGTAGTATATGTATGTTTATCCATTGTCTAGTACCCATAGTACAAGCTCTGCTTAGTTTGGGCTAGATGGTGTTGTGTGAATGTGGTAGAATATTATTATTATTATATTATTATTATTATTTCTGAATATCTGTGCGTAAGATCCAAATAAGAAGGTGATAAGGCGCTTGTAGGAAATTGGGTATCATACTTTCCGAAGGTAATAAGGGAGAATAAACTACAAATTAAACTGTAAGACTTAGAAATACCACAGCAATTACTTCAAAGACAATAAAAACACAATAATATAGAGCTTTGTCGACAAAAATAGTTCAGTACAACCTTAGCGGTCATCTCTTGTAAACATATCCGACGAAATAAACGTCAATAAATGTTCCACTTGATGTAATACGTATTGATTTTAGGAATTTCATTCCATCTAACATAGTGTCCGAATATGTAGTATGTGTATTATTGGGATAAGAATAAATTCCATCTTCACTTCACCAACAATGAGCTCCTTATTGGAAATTTGAAAAATTGGAAAAAGAACAAAAACTACAATGCCTCTCTGATCATTGTCTACCAATCATGCCTGCATTAACGCAAATAGCCAGCGTAGAATACATGCGCAAGATGCGCGTAGGTTACATGTGCAAGTTACCTTGCATCATACAGGCTATTTACTCGGGTTTACACGTTATATACAAAATGCGCAAGTTCTTAACATATGCAAGTTACCTGGTCTGTACCATGTTATACTAATGATATATTATTCCTACTCTTATCTTATGTGTAGGGGCCAGTCAGTGCAGACCGGCGACACTTCGACCCAGTGGGATCGTTTGTGTATTCCTACTCTTATTCGACATTATGACATAAAGAAACAATATTTAATGGATATTTAATTCTATTTTTATAAACATTAATTATGAACCACAGATCTTACGTGGCAGATCGACGGTTAACAATGCGCATTGCTGTTTGTGGCTCGCGCAGCAATACTAACGTTAAGCAAGAAGGAAACGACAAATACCTGAAAATAAATACACTTAGTATTATCAAACACATCGAACAAAAACAAATGCCGAAATTAAAGAAGTTGCACTAAATTTTATGTGTAAAATATTATTATTGTCTTAGTTATATTATCTTTATATATATGATTGTACTGTATGTGTGTATGTCACTGAACTCCTAAACGGCTGGATCGATTTTGATGAAACTTTTTGTGTGTGTTCAAGTGGATTCGATAATGGTTTAGATATGTTATTTTCCCCTCTTGTGTACAGGACAACGTCTGTCAGGACAGCTAGTATTATGTACAATTAGTTTATATTATCGTTTTATGATATCCTGTAACTATATTATAAATGAGGATAAGTGAAATGTAAAATGAAAATAAAACTGGCACTGCAACAACAAGAAACAATAAAACAAGACAAGTGAGAAACGGCAGTGAATTGCCGTAAATCTTAGACTTCGAAAAAATGGTTTAAGTAACATGCAAAGGTCACGTGATACCACGTGACCTTGAGCTCAGACGTCAAAGGTCATAGTCATTTCGGGTTATATTGACTATGCTGAGTCGAATAGCGTTGACCGCGAGTCTGTAGCTCCTACGGTTCTTGAGTTGAAAGTTGTATAACAGACACAAACGGACGGACGGACAAAGCTCTTAAATTTACATTAAGGTAAAGTCCTGAAATCGGGTATATAGTTAGAGGATAGAGGAAAACGTAACTACTTAGTTATTTCCTCTGATATTTATTTTGACTATTTATTGCGTAGGATTCAACTTTTGGCGAATACTAAGAGTTACTCGTCTGCTTTAAGCTTTATTTTAATAAAAATAATTATGTAAATTGACATTTTAATACAACCAATGAAAATGTACCAGAAAGATCTAAATATCATATAATATTAATTAGTCAAGTTCGTGTCTAATTTCAGGACAGAAGGAACATCAATAATGCATCTGTGCAAATAAATTTTAGTTGTTGAAATTTATAGTTTTATGTAGAAATTTTGGAGTTATTTAATTTTAGCCCCAAAATCTTTATCTATTAGACAGAGAACTTAATCTTCTGTTTTGAGGAGAAGCTTTCTCTCAGAATGCAGTTTATTCAAGGGGAAGCACAGTCTATAGCTGAAGCTAATCCATACAGTCTATTAACAATCGCATTAAAACAATTCTGCTGGAGCGTTTTGGGGTAAGATGACTCATAAAGTACTGGATAATCGCTTGATTAGCTATTCATTTCAAATTTCAATTGTATTTTTGCGTACGATCGACTTTGGATTAGGGAAACTGTTAGTAGGTCTTTCTGTTAGGAATTTTTACTAGCAGCTTGTCTGAAAATTTACCGATAAAGAAAAAAAAATTACCGATAAGGCATAAAGATTGGAGCCCTATCGAAGGAATGGCCGAAGGGGGTTACAATGTACGCTTCACTACCTTTTCAGATATATAAAGGCGTGAGTATACGTATGAATAATATCAGTTAGAATACGGTTAATTATTATTATACTAAATTATTCCCTTAATGTTAGTATTAAATGTCAACTTCATTGTCCATAGCTAGCCGTGGAAGGTACATGTTTATGCCATAGCCCACTAAACCGTCGCAGTAAATCGGCCAGGGCTTAAAGTGCCGTTATAATTTACGAGGTGCGACATCCCGTGGTAGAATTTATTCATGGAGGTAATAAAATCTGTCCTCGTCCAGGCTCTAGTCCAGGTTAATTTCTTTCTAAATTCTCTTCGAACTTGCCGAGGGTTTATCTAGTGTGAAGTTTGAAATATTTACCTACAAATTGTATAGTTTCAAATAATGAAATCTTGTCACTTGGGGTTTAGAGATTGTGATTTTTAAGGTGATTGTTTTTAACTCTAGATGTAAACGTACATGACGCAAGTAAATGGCGTAAACTACGTATGCAAGCTATGCGAGGGCTTACATGCGCGATTTAGTCATGCGAGTTACAAGCGCATAAAACCGACACAGGTGCCTGAACTTGCGCATACTTGCTAATTAGAATTTGTAGGAGAATCCAATACCACTTTGCCTGCTCCCGGCACTAAACCATGAATCTCATAATCGATAATAAGTGGCAAAGCTAGGCTACGGGTGTAACGAATGAGGGTGTTAATTTCTTAAAAGTGAGCATGAAATTAAGTCGTACCTTTACGGTTTTACAAATCGGAATCCTGAAACTGGTTCCAAAGTTATATACGTAAGCGGTCTCACTTACAGCTACTTCGATACCGAATGCAATGTGCTTTTGCTTTCAACCAATTACAAAATATGAGGAGGCTTTATGTTCACGTCCATCTGCGTCACATTAGTTCTATTTTATTTCGGTAAGACTAAAAGATGATTTTGGCTTTTTACAACTTTCGCAAGTAGTTTACATAGCGCATATTTTCTTTTGTATTTCTTTTCAGCGAACCGATTCATGAAACCGTAAAGGTGTAAATGTATTATTATGATGCAAAGAAAACATAAATTAAAATGACTACGTTCTATTTTATCATAAATGCGAAACGAGGCGAAAGTTGCAACAGTCCGCTTTTTAAATAGAAGCATCCTTTTTTAACTACTGGTGTACTGTACGATGTGATAATAAGCCCGCGTTGTACTTGTATATCATTTTTATTACTCTGGGGATTGCAGTTATTGCTGTTATCGACTGTCAAATAATACGATTACTTTAACACACAAAATAATGTTGTTGAATTATTCATATAAGCATCATATTATGATGCTTATATGAATAATTAAGCATGTAGTGGCAGTTTTGGCAGGCAGTTTGTAATTTCCTTTCAAATTCAATCTGTACGATTTGAAAAGACTGTTTTTAAGGCGCTTAAACAACATTCAAGTCAAGACTAAGACGTAATCAGTTATTTATAATGTACCTAATACAACATTAAGGTACAAAAATATGTATAGCCGGGGCCTTTTCTAAATAATATGTTGACATATCCAGACGTCAAAATTTCAACTAAACTTTCATCTAACTTTTTAACCTAACTAAAATATAGAAATCTATTCTGTTTTTTGAAGCCATCCAGGCTTCGTCTACATACTCGTATAATCGAACTCCGCTGTACATTGTTATAACATCTATGATTGATTTCAATTATTATATGTTTCAGAAATAGGCTCAAAGTAAATTTATTTTCGATAGCTATATTGTACGTTTTCTCCTGAGAGCATATTATATTTAACTTGTGCGAAATAAATTATTAAAATATACTGTCTTTTTATGTTATATTTTTATGATGTAAAGAGCCAATTATAAGTAGCGAGCATGTACTGATAAAAATACGGAACGTTGTCTCCATAGACAACGTTCCGTATTTTTATCAGTACATGCTTTTATCAGTGCATGCAGTGTCCATACACTTAGCACCATAGGATATAGGCTAGGATATAGGCGACACGGAAGGTGCATTGATTCAAGAGAGTCGCTCTGACACTGCCACCGCGTTGAATGAATGGTTTAAACCCCTCCATAGCACAAAAATTTTCATCATCCCCTAGAAATTGTTCTGAGTCTGTATGTTCTTTGTGTCAGTTGTTTGTGAAGACCCTAGTGGCGATAAGGGACTTATGCCTAGAGCGAGTGCTTTCTTTTTAAAAAATAAATATGACAAGTTTATAATGTATCACCAGCGTGTAGTATTCTATGTTAACGAGTCGCTGGCCTGCCAGAGCGTTAGGAACAAAGGCTACTGGTTTCGCCGCTGGCAACACAACGCTTCATTTCAGACCTTCTAGTAAGCTCAAACATGCACCTCAAGGGTATTTGACTATGCGTATCTTATGTCTATATCAATAAAACTTTAAAGCCAAAGGATCTCGGGTTGTGTGCTTGTATACCTCCTTGTCTTCTAATAAGTAATGGATCAAGCAATTTTAACAATAAACAGCGTTTTCTTTGTACTACAACTTTCCTAAATTTTGACTCTACGCCGCATTTTATTACGGACAGCTCCTGTCCACGGAGGACTTACAAAAAACGGACACTATTTGTCCCGCATGCGAAATGAACCCACAATACTCAGGGCAGCAGCGGGCGACCACTTAACCTAGTGGTTTAAGTGGTCGCCTGCTTAAACAATTTTGTATCAATGCCTTAGTAGCCATTCGTACAGTACACTTATAATATTAAAATAGATTTCTAAAATCATAAACACATAATATGAGGCATTTAATTTATGAGACTGTTAAGATACTTAACCGTAATATTGTTGTATATAGCATATATTTGATCTCTCACGCCCCATTGGTGAAACGAAAACCATTTTAATGATAAGAATATTGAAAGCGTAACTCAGTAGAAATGTATATACTACCATATACCTAGCACCCATCAGTTATGAATGAACATTTTATACATATCTGCTGTAAGCTCATATTTTATTAATATTTCGACATGTGTGTTGTTTGTTCAAACTGTACCGATATCAATAAAAGGGATCATGTGCATTTGAAGCTTTCAAAGCAATGTTATCTTTGGAACGAATTTCTTGTCAGCTAAACCACAGGTATGAAATAGGACTGCACGGATAACGTAGTGGTTTAAGCGGTTGCCTCGCCGCCGCCACCGCGTCAGGCTTCGCTTCCCCACACAGGATAAATAATAATATTTGTGTGATCCACAAAATAATAGTTGTTCCGAAGCTGAGTACTCTTTGTTTCAGTTGTTTGAATGTTTGTAAGTCCCTAACAACACTGGTTTCATACCTAGTGCCGGAGATATCTTTAATAAGAAACACAACCAGTTTTCCTTAAACTTCAGGAACAAAAAACAAAGTCTTAACGACCGATTAGTTTCGCTAAATTTACTTAAGATCAGTGTCAAAAACTTATCACTAGTCAAAGGCTGAGTCGGAACAAACTTTAACTAAATTTTACTTTTAAGTTACTCACTTAAAACTTCAAGTTGAAGTTAAATAAAGCTTAAATTAATAAACTCTAGTACCATCAAGTCCAACTTTGTATTTTCTGTTTCAATTAATTAAAATGTCCATTTTTTATTAGTTTTGGCGATGGTAAAATTTACCTTCTAAAGGTTTTAGCATATTACGATTCATTCTTATTAATAAATTTCTTAATAGGAATTAATCGTAATATGCTAAAACCTTTAGAAGATACATTTTACCATCGCCAAAACTAGGTATATTTATTAAAACAGAGCATCAAAAAAGTTATTAATTCTAAGTACTATCAAGTTTTGATGCATACGTTTAATGTTGATCCACTAGCCTCTTTATTATTTAGTGCCCAGCTTACAATGTTAAAGTACATTTAATTAAATGAGAGTAAATAAAAACTATTCTAAAAAGTAAGTGTGGTCTTTGTATGGTGTACTTTAACATTATAAACTAGGCACTTAATAATCAACATTAAACGTATGCATCAAAACTTGATAGTACTTAGAATTAATAACTTTGATGATGCTCTGTTTTAATAAATATACCTACACGTGTATCTTAAGTTTGATAATTATGTATAACATAATGACTTCGTTTTTACGATATAACACGAAATGGCCAACTGTATGAAACTATAAAATCAATCATTTAACCACTCAAAAAATCAATTAGAATCCGTTCGATATTTAAGCAAAGATAAAAAAACAAACTTGTTTTTTTACCCGTCTTATCTTTTGTTTTATGTGTCTGTATATTTATTAAGCAATAAAAGTATTATAGTATATACGGCACAGTTAATAAATAATTGTCACTAAAATACGAACTTCCATTACTTAGAAAACTGATGAATAATTCTGATTATAAATCCCTACTGTGGGTTAGTTTGTAAGATTAGTCATAATTTTATCATAGCCTACTTTAAGATACCGATATAATAAACTT
The DNA here is from genome assembly GCA_963564715.1 of Catocala sponsa. Taxonomy (NCBI): domain Eukaryota; kingdom Metazoa; phylum Arthropoda; class Insecta; order Lepidoptera; family Erebidae; genus Catocala; species Catocala sponsa. The sequence continues at coordinate 9,654,912 of OY751331.1, forward strand.
CTCCTTTCACAGTTACGGGCATGAAAGTCGGGGCGCGTATAGTCGCGGCGCCCGCGCCCCGGTCCTTACGCCCGTGACGTCACATGCGCAATATGGCACCGCACGTCGCGCTTTTCCTCGTGCTCTGCCTCGTCCACTGTGACACCAAGACCGTGCTGCAAGATAAACTTGGTAAGTCTAGTAATGATATTTGTAACTATAATATATTTAAGAACTTTATGCAATGACATAACTAAAAATTCAGCCTAATTAATGTATCATCAACAAGGCAAAGATGTACGAAAATATATTAGAATAACATTCCTGGCACAATAATTAATGAAAGAAGCTACAAGAGAACTCCAATTTATCAAAATCATTTAAATCTGCAATAGATAAACTCGAATAACCTTACAAAATAAATCTTTAACATTAATCATGCCACTACATTACATTCAGGGATGTATTCCAGAACATGTTTATTCTAACAAAATGCCAGCAAGAGTAATCTTTTCACATAAAATTTCGATAAACATTCATAGAGGGAGTTGGTCTGCGGGTGCGTTTATGTAATGCACCCAGACCAGCCCGTACTGCACGAACCGAAGCACACTCAAATATCGTTAGGACAACCTAATTTGTATAAATATGATTACGCTATTATCAAAACAGTATTATACGCTATTTTCAAAACAGTATTTTAATAGTTATTTCTTACTGGTTTAATCTTAATTAAAAAATATATATATTTTATTATTAGTATAAATATGGCCTGCCTAGTCTAAAGAATGTAGATTACTTATACTGCGCAAATATTATAGTAATCTAATAATAATAGTAACTTTTTTAATGTTGTTATCCTTAATAGCCACACCTAGTTCCAAAAGAACCATTTTCCCTGATGGTTATGTATTTTTAGACAAGTAGTCCTATCTAACGTTACAGCATCTATTGAATAAATTATTGCCTAATTGCGTTTCATAGATTTTCAAGTGACAATAATGTGCCACATACTTTAGAACTTTATATGCCAATGCATAATTCCTAAGTTCTAGAGTATGTGGTATCTTCTACTGGTAAACCACAATATTCACTACAATATACCGATAAAAACTTAAAAGAATTTCTAAAGTTTTAGAGAATGTGTGTATTATTAGATGTTGATATATTTTAGGTATTGTGGGATTTCACTGGTTATAAGAATTTCCATAATTTGGAAAGTAAAACGGAGAGAGCATTTTTGTAATACTAGCAGTCGACTATTTTTTACCAAATGCAAACATTGTTTTTATAAATTTTATCGTAATAGCTAATTAGAGCATAAAATTAGAAGATTTTTTATTGTTAACATTTCATGTTAAACTTTGCCTCTTAACTCATTATCAAAACGACTTTTTTACAAGTTCTCAACATCTATATAAACGGAGTTTGATCATTTGACTGTCGTAGCTAATAATAAAAAGTTGGTTGATTCTCAGTAAAAGCGTTTAAAAGCCATAAAAAGGCGGCTTCTTGCCAGAGCCGGTTCCGAGCGAGCGATCAAAGCGCCTCGCCACTACTAGCAGTGCAGTGTGCTATACACATGTAGACTGTCGCTGTGTGATACGTGTTGTAGGGAATGGGGAAAATGGGCTAGCTGTGTTACAACGATTAGATTTTTAGAGAACATTCGTGTAGTTTATTTTGGACGGTGTTGATATTAGACTGGTTCCAAATTTGATTGCTGCCTATAGGTTAGTGCTCTACATGAGCTATATGAAGACGGTTAGTTTGGCTTTCGAACTCACCAAACCTACAACAATGATTCTCAGAAAATTGTAATAAGTTTGACTGTGAGTATTCCTGATATGCAGGTCTGAAATCAAAACTTTTGTATGGGTAAGTAATAGAATGAGGTGATACGAATCTTATAAGCTGAATAAAAATGAAAACACGTCTACTATAAATGGAACAATTAAAACCATTATAATCAAGTTTCAAAAGCTTGGTTTGCGTAACTTTCTTTTTACAAACATTTATTGTAACTAGTTTAAACAATAACCAACTAACTGTCACGTCCTAAAAATAAATACTCCCTTTGCAATTCCGGCTTAGCTGTGACATCATTTCGATGACTTTCAATGTGGTATTGATAGCACACGTCCAAATAATGCCTTTCAAATCACATCCCAACCCAAACTCAATTTACATGACGGGGAATGCTGACCTGATTCTACAAATGACCAAAAAATAGTGAAGCAAACAACCCTATCGCCATATATTTCCGCGACGATGGCAAACACCAAAAAAAAGTTGATCCAAATATATTTCGAATGCGTAGAGTAGTTTACATTCTGGGCACGTTCCATGCTCTTATGGGGATAACGCGTGATCATGGAGCCTATCATGCGAGGATGCAATTTGCCAGCTTTTTGCCCTTTCCCTGATATTCGGGCAAGGCGCCGACTTTGCGATTCCCCCGCGACTTAACGAATAGTTGTTTAGATTCGGGACATGTCGAGGTCGCAGTCGCTCGGTCCCGTTACTCTGTGATAGATTACTTGCGTCCATTAAGATGTTACATATTATACCTACGCTCCGAAACCCCCCATAACGTTTTTTGCAGATAGAATCCTGTGGAATTACTCCAGTTTTATGGGATTAAAAGGGCAACAGTATTAAACTCAGTCTGATGTATTGTCATTGATTTCACCCGATTTTCGTGGTCTCTTAAGTTATTTGCAACCCACGATAGAACTAAAAGGTATTTAGACCTTTTTTATCGGATTGTTCGTTTGTCTAATAGGTATTCTATCTAAAAGTATCTTACTGAATAGACTAGGTTTATCTGTTTTTCCTCCAGAAAAGCGAACATAAATTGGATTCTATACTTAAAGGTACGATTTTCCATTATTCTTAAGATGAAACGTATTTGGTTTTATACAAAAAAAAAGACGATTAAGCTTGCTTATACTAGTTATTTTGCTGAAATACAAACGTTGACAAATTTCCTCGAACATCCGGCCATTTCTTAAGCTTAGTTCAAGTAATAGCTCTGTCATTTTTCCCGCGTGTAACAGAGCAACAAATCTAGTCTGATAAATTAATTGTTGAAAGAACATCGGGAGGGCAATTCCGAGGGTATTATGACTCCTGGTGGAGCTTTAAACGGGAACATGGCAGATGGCGACTTCGTGCCATAAAGAACACACAAAGGGAGAAAAAAATTTGAAAACTTGAAATACGATTTCGGAACGTTCGCCTTTTATTGCATCGAAATGCGTTTGCGGCAATAATCTGATCGTTTTACGAGCACCGCTATGTTCTAAAATTTGCAATTGTATTCTGTACCACCGCTCATTTTGCAATAAAAAGTGAATTTATTACTTTACAAGCGTTGAGGCATTAACGTCTGATATTATTTCGGGCTCTAGGTTATTTCACGTTGAATAAATCATCGAATTTTAACTCTGCCCCGTGAAATATTGACGGAGTTTGTTTTTTTCATTGCGATGCGGCGCTGTACCTTTGGGATCAGCAGAGTTGTAAAAGTTAATGCCTGCCAACGTTTTACTAATTCATTAACGTGATAAAGTTTTATGCAGCAGGACACTACATTATAGTAGAAGAATAATATAACTACTATGCTGTATCCAACAGGGTCCATAATTAATACGTAGCTGTAAGATTACCAATTATTATTCTTTTCTTTTTTTTTATACAACAAAGGTGGAAAATAAGCATACGGCCGCCTACAAGCGCCTTATCACCTTCTTATTTGGATCTTACGCACAGATATCCAGTAGAAGGCTTTTCTTATACTACTTTTGTTTGCCACCTTGCCATCAGGTGGTCCGTATGCTTGTGGCATCAGTGGGCCGTATGCCACAAGCATACGGCCCACCTGATGGTAAGTCGTCACCGTAGCCTATAGACGCCTGCAACACCAGAGGCATCACTTGCGCGTTGCCGATCTTTTAGGAAGGAAGTGGGAAGGAGAAGGAGCGGGAAGGGGGATAGAGGGTGTTTTGGGCCTCCGGCACTCTCACTCATCGAACGAAACACAACAGTAGGAATACTGCTATTTCACGTCGATATTCTGTGAGAGGGCAGTCCTTCCTCGGTCGAGCTGGCCCATTCATACAGAAATCAGCGAGGCTCTACTACTCCTATATTGTGTATTGCGAAAAGTAATAAATTATTGAACTGAATTTATTATTTGTACGCTACGAACTAGTTTTTCTTTGTAGGTGGTTATTTTTAATTTTGTAGATGTTTTAGAGATTTTTATGACTTAAAGCAGTTCTATTTAAACCCCAATAAATCCTTATCTTTACATACTTTATATCAATCTACAAATGTTGTAACTGTGCCATCATTTTATAAGTAGTATTCCATATTAAGAGAGGTGGCTCAGCGGGTTTTTCACTTGAGCCTTATTTCGGTCAATCTCGAGTATTCTGAGTGGGGATGTGCTTTGAACCTCCAGAAGATCGCAGGTTTTCAACTTTGTGCTGTATTGCTTTTATGGTAAATGGGACTTACCTATGAGGACACAGTACTGTAGGCGCAATGTCTCCGTTTTAGCAGATTAAGGTGCAAATTCGAGCGCAATAAATAAATATTAGGCAATTAGCTTAAAGCAATACAAGTTATGAACAATCGCTTCGAAAGTGGCACTTAACGTAGTTAATTAATTAGCAATGTGTTTTACAATACCGCATGCAATTAATCAATCAAATTCGGACACCGGTTTATTTACACTAGATATGTTTAGTGACTTGTTAAATTAATGATGCGATAATATAATACGTAGTAATATGTTATAATGACCGAATTAAGCGTAATAGAATTTTGATCGGCAAACACGGACCGCCTAATGATAAGCAATTACATGACATGATTGCTTGCAAAATGGTTTATCAAGGCTGCAGACTTAAAGATGATACCTGAAATGTTAAGATATAGAAATACCATCAAGGTGCCAATGTGAAAAGATTTTAGCGAACTTTTTTGTAAAGTCTGTGGTAGCTAGTCTGTCTCGCCGGTTGTCACAGTCACGATAACGCTCTTAATTTTTTTTAATTTAAAACCCGTCCTGTATGTTGAATTGTTTTTATATATTTGACGTCTTAGTTCAAAACATATTTCAAACTTTGTTATGTTCCTTTTAATACTGTAGTGTTTACTCGTGAACTATATAACTATTGCCGTAATATAAAAATATATATACTATAGCACCGATTAAAGTATAGAATCGCAGTAATATCCACATTGACCAACTTTTATAACGATTTAAACTAAAGCTCCGACTGCTAGTTCATCAGCTTCTTAAATGATTACAATTGGTATAACAATGAATGCGCGGGTCGCTTAGCGGTTAGCGGTTATCTTTCTTATAGACACTTGCATGACTAGAGATGCCTGTGCTCACGTAACCGATTGATCTTTTAAAATAGGGCTCTCTACACTATTACATGAAACATATCACTAGGTCCCCAGCACAGTACTGTAGCTCTGTAAACCCTAGTCAGAACACAAGACAGGCATGACTTGATGACTTGAAAGTACCGCCCCAGGTTTGAGAAATACACTCTGCCTATTGCCCTCTCTGGTAGTTTGATGATGTGATAGATTGTCTATCGTATTTTGCTTTGCAATTTTTGGTATTTCCCTGTGGGGCGCAGTTTATGTGCGTTATATTTTGCGAGTTGTATTTCCTTCCAGGCGTTAAGAAGATAATTTATGCTTATTGCTTTATGCACTTGAATTGCAGGAAAATTATCAGTTGATGAGAATATGCGTAAAAATATCTTTCTTCCCTTTTAACTTAGGTTATATATATACATGAACAAATAGAAATTTTCGGTGGAAAACTATGGACTTAGTTTATAATTCCGTGAAATATGCTTCATATCATAAGTAGTACTTCTTCTCCTTTGCCTTTATTATTGCCAAGTCACTTGAGGTCGGCTTTCTGGTCTAACCGAATTTGACTGGATATCAGTTTTTACACGGAGCGACTGCCATCTGACCTCCGCAACCGGAAGGCTAACGATACCCTAAGGCTAAACTAGTGTCAGGATATTAGAGGGCACTGACTTCCCAATAACGACTGCCATAGATGTTCGCGGTAGCCCGGACCTACGGCTTAACGTGCTCTCAGAGGCACGGAGCAGGTGATAATTGTCAATCAATACGCACATAATTTCGAAAAGTCATATAACTTCCGAAAGTCAGAGGTGCGCGACGTGGGTTCTAACCCGAGACCCTCTGCATTGCGGTTTATTGGTCTCCCTACTGAGCTATTGCTGCTAAGTAGTACTATACCATACGTAAGTAGTTCTTGTGATGATAAATAATCAGTTCTACACTGCCACTAACGAAAGTATAAGAAACACTGTACCTGCATTAAAATATTACCTCCTACGTGTTTACCATCCATCATTGTACTTTACAATACGATAAGCATAATTTTAATATAACAGACTACAAATAAAATGAAAATTTACTTTAAAACTCGTATAAAAATAGTTATTACCAATCGTAAATTGCATAGTTTTACATTCTAACGACAAAGAAATTCAAAATCAATAATAAAACTTTTTTACAAGAATTGCCTTTAGAACATTAGCCAATAAGTTTTATACTAGTATTTTAGTTTAAGGTAAAAGCCTCGTTGCTGACAGATAGCGAATGGCGGCTTGAAAAATACACAAGTCTATATAATTACATTAAATAAAAGTTTATTTTTAATAACTGTCAAAAAAACATTATCACGTAAAATTCTAGAACTACTAGACACATAATCGTAATATATTATTATCAGTTATGTGATTGTGAGCCGACGAGTGAAATATATATTATATACTATTGTCACATGGGGTTAAAAAATGTCGTCTTCTATTATAATAGAGTATTTAGGACATCTTAATTAGACAATATTATGATATAATATGGACCAATAGAATAATCGTTTAAATTACATATAGATTTACATGGTTACTCTCGCTTGTAATAATTTTTTTATTGTGTTCTTCGTAATTGGCGTACTGTCTTATTTATAGTTTTATTAATATTGATTGTCAGCTGTGAAGGACCTACAAGATATAAATAAAAAACGAATTAAAAAATAGTAGTGGTCTGCTTTACGTAAATAGACAACTACCTTTCTAGTCAACTTGTACTAGTAAATAAAAACATAATTAAATGGACTTTGTGGTCACCTTTAGATGCTAATTTTGATTACTAGTGAAAGCCAATGTGTAAAAAATGACGCGGATATATATGTATATTTATTATAATATGTATTTATCAACAATAATTAATTCGAAAGTCCTTGTAACCAAAAAACCATATTTTCATAAATAAATGCTTTTCTTTATTAATACTTCATTAATAATTAATTGTAAGTGAGATACTACAACTGTTCGCTTATCGCTATCTTTTGTCAGTGAGACAAGCGTCTGAACCATGCAACGCAAGTAACGAGCCGGTCGCGTGCTGACAAATCATTTTAATTCTTATCGTTAAACAGTCTGTCTGTACGTTTAAGCCAAGTTTGTCTATTGCATTAGCGCGATAAACATCTATCAATTTACGATTTGTCATAAGGCATTTAAGAAAGTATTTGTTCTCATAGGTATTTCTTACGTTCAAATCAGATATGGCCAGATTTTTCAAAGTAATAATAATAATATCCTCCAGACCGAATTTCGGCCACGGCGGCCAGTCTTAGCGGAGACTGGCCAACTACACAATCAGATATTATAGTGCACAAGTGTGTGCGCAAACATAAGTGCACTCTCTGTTCCCTAACTCTCATGATCCGATGGGACGGTAATCCGACACGACCGAAGAGAGATCAGGCGAAGGGCCAACGTTTTTAAAGTATTGTTAATATAAAGGCAAAAATAAAGTGCTAAATAACTAGCTTCGACAAACTCACATATCATTACAATTTTCCAAGATGAATCCTCAAAATCTAACTACAATAATTTAAATTAAGACTGCGCCGAGCGTAAGACAGATAATGACAGAGCTTGAGCGGCGCATATTCAAATCGGCGCGCGGCCGCCATAGTAAAATTGTATGGAGGATTTGAAGTGCTTTTTTTATAAATATGTATCTTTATTGTCAATCAATAACTTAAATATTTAGGATGGACAAATTGTAATATTTAAATCACAAACTATGCTAGTTAAAAGGTTCCATAGCAGATTATGCATATTTTTATGTATGTAAGTCATAGCTCAAGGCAAATTTTAATACTTTACTCTAAAATAACTTATTTATTCATTTTTATATAGGCTCTGATGTTCATACAATATCTAAGTTTATTAATGCAAGACGGCTGTTATTTTAAATGTTCCGCACCAGCTGTTGTAACCAATACATCCCAAATTGATTCAGAATATACCTGGGACTATTTTGTACGCAGTATTTTGTGCAATATTTGAAAATGAATAATGAACGGGCTGACATGTGAACTGATTTTAATTGATGTTGAATTTATTAGCTTCATGAAGTTACCGACTATTTTGAGTGGTTTTTATATGGTATATATTAATTAATTTATATGGTGGAAATTATTTACGCTTGTTCTCTTTTGATTTATATATTTTGTCACGTTATATTTTACATAAAAGCAATATTTTCTCTTTGCTGACATATTGAGCATACTGCCAATAATAAAATCCATCGCATAGACAGTCATGCGTTCAGGCTGGTACTTCAAAGCTATTTTGTTTATTACTGACGAATCTGTATCTGAATTTTCATGAAATAAGCTCTTTGTATTTTACGCTAGCTATCATTTTTGTAGTATCGTAATCAATCAGTCTATCGCAATCTACTGCTGGTGTCATACTAGAGTATAGCAATACCACTAAGCAGCGATCTCATGAAGCACCTAAACTTATGAGTTTAATTAAACTATAGTTATGTATCTTTTTTATTTTGGTAATTTAGCTACACAAAAATATTAATAGATAATATTCAAAATTTTCTTTTGTATATAAATCTCAAACGACCACATACAAAAGTATATTAAAAGCAATTTTAGAATGCGAGAACCGACGCTGTACTAACGTAACACAAACGGGTTGTAAAATTAATACTTTGTTTAGACACGACTAATGAACGCAACTCACGATTTAAATAATAATAATAATAATAATAATATTTATTTATTTAAATAATAGGTACAATAATTTATAATAAATGACTAATTTACTATTAATTTATAATATACATTTGTTGTTGAAATTATACCTAAGTGTTAACGCACGCATCAGATGACCAACTAATATTTGAGATTTGGAAACCATATATTTTGCAAAAGAGCACCGATTCCTATCTTAAGGAATCTCAGGAAGCTCCGCGAAACTATTAAAATTAGGAAACATCCTAATTTTAAGCTTAGGATCCAGTTATTCCTTTTCCCAAACTAAAGAGAAGAAAAACATAACTAGGATGATTGATTATTGAAAATCATTCGGCGTCAGTGATAACTACCGTAAATATATTTATGGCGGGTTACGTTAAAATCGCTAGTCTCACTCATCGATACCAGTGATGGTACAAAAAGGAACGAAAACCTTGGGTCCAGCGTAAATTTCAATATTTTAATACTAGTTCAAAAGTAAATAAATGTAGCAAAATCTGTATAAAATTATTTTATTTCAATGTGTGACATTTACGTAAATCTAAAACAGTGTTATGGAATAAATATATACTTGCAAAGCTTATCATATATTGGTATATATGACAAGTTTTGCAAATGCAAAATGTTTTGCTGCAGCAAATTTACCGTCCCTTGACAAATGAAGCAAAGAGCAGCATGGTTTAATTCTAGCATATATCGATATGCATCATCAACACATTCGCTTCAACCATTATACATAGTTATATAGGTAGCACAGGTACTCGTTACCCACTTGCAAACATTTTTAACTTCAAATATCGAAAACAGTAAAAGTAAGCCAATTTTCGTTATCATATACATATTATGTCCGAACGAAATAGACTTCTGATCCAGTGTAATAAATGTCATATTTTTGGAACTGAAATGAAATTACCAATTGATTTATTTTACTGATTAGAATTCTATTTTGAATAGTGTTTTTTTAATGAGAATTGGCCTTAGAAATAAGTTTTATATTCCGTGTTAAGATTTTGAATTGCGCGCCAAAAAAAACAATAACACTTTGTAGTATTTACTTTGTACAATAAAATCGTCGACGCTACTTTTTCCAATTACATTTCACTATTCCATTTAAACCACAACATAATTTCACGAATACTACAGAATGTAGAGAGAGGTAAAAAATAATTAAGTATAATGAATATTTATAACGTTTTTAATGTTTCCGTCTTATTGTGGGTAGTCACGCACGTTTGCGGCCACACTTCATTGTTGGCGAAATATCGCCAAACTTACGTGTACTACCAACTTCTATGGCTTTGTGTACGATTAATGGGGTTTCTTTATTACTTTATGAAGTGTAACGGCCTGTTTAAGTTCAAATACTTTGATGGTAGTCGCGACAACCTAATTTGCAATGATCACGGCTGTTGTGAACTGAATGTTAATGGTGTGAAATTTGTTTATATAGACATAGTATGCAAGGGTGGATTAAAAATGTATACCAACTTATCCAAAGAAAAATACTGTAAAATAAATAATACAACAGATAAAATGCAGTTCTAGATATTTGTCACAAAAATATGAAACGTGAAATGTGAAAGCTAGCAACATAAAATATAATATCTTAGCCATTATAAAGGGAGTATAGAAAAATATTTTACACATAGCTTTACAAATGTTGGGACGGGTACTTAGTCGTTTCGCACCGCGAGTTATTCGAACCGCGGTGCGACTCGCCCACGTACTATTTCTGAATGGGACCATTCGCACCGCAGTGGCTGGAGCGGTGCGAATAGCCCAAGGTATCTTTGATACAACGGACGTGAATAACTTGTGACGCGCTTGTGAGAACTATACAATACTTATATATTTTGAATTGGTATGTTGTTATACTAAGTCCACGAGACAGTTTTTCTTTTACGTATAGCTTGTTTAAATTATAAGGTGATGTTAAATAATTCTTTATAATATAATAATATCAGCTCTGTATTAAACTGTCCCACTGTTGGACACGGGCCTCTTCTCAGTGTGAGAAGGGTTAGGCCATAATCCACCTCGCTGGCACAGTGCGGGTGGGTAGACTTCACATATCTTCGAGAACATTATGGAGAACTCTTAGACATGCAGGCTTCCTCACGATGTTTTTCCTTCGCCGTTAAAGCGAGCTATAATTAGCTATTTATAACGCACATAACTTCGAAAAGTTAGAGAAGTGCGTCTTGAGATCGAACTCGAAACCTCCGCGTAGCAATCCAACAGTCTCCCATTAGGCTATCGCTGCTATATATCATTGGATAAAATCTCATGGCTTTAATAGTAACAAACCTTATCTAGAATTGATAAAGCTATTTTGGTAGTACACAATTGTGTACTGTGTACACTGTTTCTCAAATAATGTGTATGTTTCTATTATATAGGAATGGTTCGAAACGAATGTCAAATTATCCTATAGTTAGTCGTTACTGTCTGATAGTAAATTGTCGTGCCGTGAAATTAAAAAGCTGCAGCTATTTCGGATCGATAGTCAATCGGTATTATAATGCACCAAATGTAACACAGGGCTGGGTCATTCATTCGTCTATGAATATTCAGTTCAAACGAAGTTCCAAATATCGTCTCTTGGTAGATCTATTCTAAGTTCATATTTGCCTTGCGTCCATCATTTATAAGTATGTAATTTTGCCGATTTTTTCACTAGATCTCTCGATATTCGTAGAGAACTGCGAAATGGTCTTATACGTACGATTTTATGGTCCTTAGTGAGTTGGAACCAGGTGCGACTGGGCCAAGCAGCAGACAGACTGACAGTCGTAACCTCGGTTATATAGGACGAATTTAGAGTAATTGATATCCAATTTTGCAATGATTCAATTAATATAAAATATACGATCATAAAAACATGATTGTTTTGTATAATTGTCGTTTTATTTTTGTCAAGTCGTCTTTTTCCTAGGCACCTACATTTGTTGGCTTTCCAGCAAAGGACAACAATTGGTAAAATTGTTCTTGAAACTACACAGTATTGAACAAGGCGCGGAAACTAACAAAATTTCGAACAATACGCGTCCTATAAATAGGAGAAAACAATTTGTCGATTTAAAGTCACAGCGGTGCATATTCCGCAAAGTTGTACAAAGCTAGGTGTGATAGCGAATACCGATCCTTTTTGTTCAAAGAATAGATTGTATGGAAGTTCCTTCTGATAAAACCTAGCACACAATGGCAAGTTTCGAAACTTTACTACTTTTTCTGTAGCACTACAGTATTGCATTTTGTAGTATTCGTGCCAATTTGAAACTATGTAGGAGTACCGGTATTAAACGGGTGATGAATGTGTGTCAGTAAATTTTATTTTCTTGTTAGACATGATCTGCTTATAAAGTAATACACGTGCCCTAGTTATTGTTATATCTATGTCTGGGTTAGTTACGCAAATGCGACTTGTGCTATATGTGAATGTATATTACATAATATAATGTTCCATTGTATCATGTGTACACGCCGCGCTTTTTAGAATCGTGGAAAAGCGGCACACGCCGCGTTCCTATCTGAGCTATATTATGTTATGTCTGTTTCCAATGTCTTACCCATTTATACCTGCTCCTTGTCGGTTCATTTGTCAAGAAGCTATTATTTATGTTACTGCTCGAGTTACAAAATTTCTCGTAAAAATAATAACTGCTCAGACATTGGTTGCTATGAGAGCGGTAGCATCGTTTAAATAAGATCAAGTTATGACTTGATCTTATTTAAACGATGCTACCGCCAAGAAAACACTACAGTATTTCTAATCCAGGTGGTGGTTAAAATGATAGCTGATAATCAAACGTTGATGGACAAACATGTTTCTAGTTGATAGATGATTATATTTATTCCCAAATACTCTGCTTTGGTGTAAACGAATCCTTCTAGTAAGCACCTATAAGATAAACATTGCATAATCAATTTATAAAAGGAAAAATAACTCTTTCCCGTTTGCATTTTGTTGAATTTAGCCAATTATGAGTTTATGGCTCGTCATAAATCTACACGTAAGGTTCATAAAACAATATGAAATGGTTTTTTAACATTTTTATTAGCTAGCATGCAGGGAACGGTTTATAATCGAAAACAAAAGCAAGCAATTCTTTTTCATCAACCACAACTGCAATATTAATAATGCAATCTAAGCCAATATTAGGTCAAAGTAATATAACGTTAAGGATCGAAACATCGAGCAATGTATATAATATCTCGTTTGTAACTAGCTTCGTACTGCAGCTTCGCCCGTGGTGTGTTATTTAAATATAGCCTATGCTACTCCTGAATAAAGTAGCTACCTAATAGTGGAATAGTTTTTGGAATCGGCTCAGAATTTCAGGAATTATTACACATGAACAAACAAGATTAATTATCTTAATGATTAGTGTCAATGAGTTATCCTTTCTTATTTTAATTATAGCTTTTGCACGATATAACGATTTTATAATATTTTACAGGTAAATAAAGCTTTACGCGCTTTATGCGACGCCAGAATAAAACATCACTAAAATCCTAACTCAGGGCCTATCACTGACACGGATTTCAAACGCAGAACCGAAACCGCAAGAAACCGCAGTCGTACACACTAGCCACTAGACTAGTGAGGCGGTCAGGTATAGATATTATCGACATATTATTATCCACGAGTCACAATAATTTTATTCCCAGACAAATGTACCATTCAAATGATTGCACCATTCATACAATCAAGTAACTCAGATCACGAAACCGCAATACGTTCTCTGGCTCTATAACAAAGTAACGATGCAGCCGCCGGCGCCACAAAACTGCTGTCGCATCAATGTGACAACAAAATCACTATCTCACTCCCTAGCTTATTGGCTACAAAATCAGTCGCCAACGTTCTCACTTCAAGGGACGAATGCCCACAATGATGGCACATCGCGATATCTGCTGATGTGCAAGAACAGTCGATATGCAGTAAAATTGAATTGATACTCGTCTAGAAGGGGCTCCGTTTAAAATACGTTGCCAACTGAGCGGAAACTCTGGGCTTCATATTTTGCTGGCTGTCTCAATGTAAGGTTTGAAAATTGAATTACTATTATAGAATGTGTGTATTAAGAAACAGATTATAACTTGATAGGGTTTTGACAAATAGTTTTTTCGGGTTTTGGTAATAGTTTATTCGGTTAGAATTTTACGACATAAAGTAACTTCTGAATGTCAAAATTGCATTAATTATGTAATAGTTTTGAAGTAGCACGTCTGTCCCTTAATCTTAAACCTATGTACTTAGCCAAAAAATCTTGTGCTGCGATTCTGTAGTGAGTAGGCTTTTCCAGAACTCTTTAAGTAGACAGTACACTGTGACATAAGCGCGCTAATGAAACCGTAGTAATTTAAACATATATATACCTATAGACTACGCTTTAGTAAACGTAGCCACTTAGTACATAGTCACCCTATTTATTAGTAGTATTAAATCGTTCTTATCTACCTATATACAAAAAAGTGAATGCATCATTACTTCTGCTTAGGTTTGCGGCCAATTTCGATTCCCGTGACGGCCAACGGTTTATTGGGTTCTTCTGTATGGATATTCTCAGTAGCAGAATAGCGTCTGGAAATGTAAACGGTAGATTGCAATGGGCTCACCTCCGTTATACGGAACCTCATAAATATAACTAGTAAAATATGGATGTACTAGTGCTTCTGCTTACCCCTTCGGGAATAAACGGGCCTGAGATTATGCGTATGTATCGTACAATAATGCAACTTCTACCTGTGCATAATGACTGCATTAATATAACTATTTTCGTGTCATGAAACACTTATACAAACTATTCGGTGTAAGTTTTTAATTACCTCTTCTTTACTTAGAGAACTAAACAATGATTTCATAAATCAGTGATGGTAATAACTATAAAATTCTTAGTTTATTTCAGACTATCGCCGCGTCGTTAGCATCGCACGAAGCCAGGACTCGCCATTAGTATAACCGTGCATTAACTGCACTCTATTTAAATAAATAACCCATAAAAGCAATTAAACTAAATCACGCGAACTGCTACAAGCATTGAGAAAAGTAACAAATGTTTTAAATATTATATTCATCACTTTGGGTACGAAATACCCTTGAGCTTGAGTTATGTTTATGATTACTGGCTGCCGGAATTTGCCTTCCAATATTATGTTATTATGTAATAGGGTGTGTGGCGACTACGCTGTGTAGTTAAGACGATGTGTGATACGAGACCGGTGTGTGATAACTATGACGTGCCTCTGAGATTGTTGTCATAGCTTGCGCGTCAAATTACTATTATATAACATGATGTTGAAATTCGATTCGAACATAGTCAAAAGATCTTCCAGTTCGATGAAGAATCCTTCTTTTATGTTGAAGAAATATCAGTCTTTGTTACTTAACAGACACGAATACGGTTGCCTTGAGGAGACCTAAGTCGTACCCAAATTTTATCGCCAAGATCTATCTAAAAGCTTAGCAGTTCACGAATATAAATTATTCTTATTCAACACAAGTCATACTATGTTATAGAACTCTCATAGGATGTGTGTTTTATTGTATAAAGGATTATTTATTAATGCGGCTGTTGAAAAATCTCACACATTTGATCAACAACCGTTTTAATTTTTTTGTAAATATGTTTCATGAAATAAATTTACCACAGTATTCCTTCACTGTGTTACTTTGTAATGACGATTTCAACTGTTTGCTGTCTATTTTGAATGTCATATTGCAGAAGCAACATGTTAATTACAGCCTTCTTGAAATTAAAGAATAATAACTTAAAAGCATAAGTAATTTTAGGTACAATAGTTTTATACCTATGGAATATGTGTTAGTTTATCGCTGTCGCTGATTTGATTTTAACAAAATATATGCATGACAGAATTATTTTATTAGATGAATGTATTATGAACAATATACACATTTAAATGTTTATGTACTCTGTTTATCCTATTGGCAAAGGTGACCGTTTACGAAGAAAATACATTATTAGACCTAACCTGAATAAATATCATTACCTACGCTTTTTTTATTCTTAATTTGATTCAAATTGATGATGATTGAGTACTCTTATTTTTATCGAAAATAATATTTTAGCAGTACGCATGAGGCAGTAGTTCAATTGGTCGCCTTGCCTCTTACCATTTTTGTGGGTTCAATTCCCAATATCTTACTACCGCAATTGAAATTATTAGGAACCAAGTTTTAACAGTGAATTTTACAGGTCAGTAAACCGAGATAAAAAAAATTGGTTGTCTGTAAAGTCGGTTTACGGACGATAGTTTAACGTGACAACGTCATAACAAAACATTGATGAAAACGTTACAATGAGCGTAACGGGACAATGAGCGTAACGGGACAATAAGTGTAACGGGACAATGAGTCATCCTTTTTCGTGCGTGCAGCCGGCGTTCATCGATTTATTAGACGTTGTCACGTCAAAAGTATCTTATGCAATTAAAGGATTCTATGTGAGTGCCAACATTCATCCAATTGTGTTCAAATATTTACGTGTGAGCGTAACAAACATTTAAACATCATCACAAACTTTCACATTTATAATACGATTAAGATACAGATCTGGAATATATAAGGGCAACTATTAACAAGCAAAGCAACTCTCAATAACAATACATCGATGCAAAACTTACCATATAAATTGTATTCCACGCGAACTACCATCTAATCTCTAAATAAACGTGAACATAATATTAATTACTAAGACAAAATTACAGTTCGCAAAGTAGTTTAAACTTTGCAATTGTTGATTACGAGGTGCCGAGTCGATTACACAGGCCCTGGATTGCCCTGTAATGCCTTGTTTTGCCCTGTAATTACACAGTAACTTGCCCTGATTGTAATCCGCTTAATTTGTTTGCCTTTTCGGTTGAGGTTGCGTTGCACTGAGTTAGATTGCAGCTTTCTGATATATACGCGACGTTGATGGATGGAAAAAGGCTACTAATTAGTCATGCTAGTATAAACAAAATCAAGACTGAAGTCTCGAGGAAGATCACTAAATCTTAAATATAAATTTAAATAAAGATAATGTACTTGTATTTAAGTAGGAATTTATGGAGATATTTTGCTAACTATTTTGGTCTACACGGTATCTTATACTGACATTTCCACAGCCACAGCCAGTCACGGAAGTGTTAATTACTGACATCTGTGTCTAAGTGTAATAAAAATAATAATACTATAATAAAATCAGCACTATTAATTAATATGGGTCATCATCATCTCAGTATGAGTCTAGTTTTTGAGAACATGATCGACAACGCTCAAATATGCAGGTATCGCCACTATATTTTGCATCACTGCGAGCCATTAATAACTCTATAATACGCACATTACTTCGTAAAGTCAGGAAAGCGTGCCGTAGGATCTTTTTTATTAAAATTAGGATGTATTTTTATTATATATACTAATTCATAGTTGCTGATATCATTCTGCAAGGATACAGACATACCATACGCTGTTTTGAAATCATTAAAAAGTTTGTTAACAAAATTTACTCTTGCAGAATTTAATTTTATGTAGTATATTTATAACCTGACTGTTCTACTTACAAACCACCAAACCTGACATAACAAAATTCGTACCCCATAAGTCCCATAAAACGCAACTTCCTGATAAGGGGTCTTTGTTGCAAATCATCTAGCTGCGCTGTCAGTATCAATCTTAATTACAGGCAGTTTTACGCGGAAAGGGCGCGATATTTGTCAATCTGGTTGATGGAAATGCGATTACGAGATTTAAGGTTTTAGGTCAGGTGAAATGCGGCTTTTGAAAAGTCACAAACATAGTTATGAACACGAAACACCTAATTACGTTACCCAGAAGACCAAACACAAAAATGAGTTTACAGACGGATTGTGCACTCAACACCACAGCAGGGCTTATTTGTTTCACTTCCACTTTGTCGGACATTCTCGTCCAGCACGCTACGCTTTTAATAATAATTGCAGCCATGTATGAGAGACTCTGAAACTACCTGCAATATTGATAGACGAGTGGTATAACTTGTTCTTCTTTCAACGAGGCTTAGAGGGGGAAAGAGAGTACATTACTGTCATAATGCGCAGTGGTTTGGTTTCATATTCAAGAGTTAATAAAATGCCAAGGGGTTTAACCAAATTTCATAAGTGCTGGCAAAATGTTCTAACCGACGACTGGTTCACTATCTTGTGTATTACTTAGGGCTCTTAGGGCTATAAAAAGCAAATGGTTGTACATAATTTCAATATTTACAAACATAAAGATCATAGTCCCTAGCAAAAACGTACGTCTGTCAGCCGTTTAAAATTGCGTCAGATCATCGCATTATTATTTTCGTGGACTATAACTCTCAATAATAGTACTAAGGGCTGCACGTGAAAAAATTTAAAGAACCTAACTGAAAATTACACCTAATTGAATTGGTGACGCAACCTGTTAGCTGTACATCATACATTATTTACAATTTTTTTTAATATAGGTATGTTTTTGCTATACTTACGCCGTTTGACAATTTTAATGCTATCAAATATACTTTAAGTACTGACTCGACTGCATCTTAATGTAGTCGAAACATAACAATAATCTTAACAATCCAAGAGCAATCGTCATACAATTACTTCAAAACCTTCGTGAGGTTAAAAAAACAATAGCGACTTTTGTACGCAGATTACAAACACTGAAAAACGTAACAAAAGGGGTAAGACCACAAAATTGTCCCGGACAATGCATATTGCGAGGTCGCGACAGGGCTGGCTAGCTACACTAATGGATTGCACTTTTGCACACAATTTTTAGAACAATTTATATGCAAACGTGTGTTTCGAATAACGACGACACGCGCTTGAATAATTCTTTAATTAAAACATCATCTAGCTCAAAAGGGTCCTCTGCTAGCTTACATAACAAAACATGTAGAGATGTGTATCCAACCAGTTACTGTTACCAAATTACCATATATAAAATATAATTACCATATAATATTTTTAAAGATTTTTTCTATTCGACTATGTTGAACTATCAAACTGAGATTTAACGCAATTTAATGAAGGTGATGTCGACCGTTTTATTAAACAAGAGATTTTTACATAATAAAGTCGTGCAAGCAGAAAATTTATCTGGCCGTATCTGGCGGTTGCATTTCCAACGTTCTTGAACAAGATTGGCAATTACGATTTCTTCGAGTAAATTGGGCAGCCCTGTGGACTGCCGGCCGCGTTGGCTACGAGGGTGACGAGGGCGACGCGGACGACGCGGCCGACGGGCGCCAGCGGTACCGCGAGGAATCCCGAGTTCCCGACCTCCGCCTAACGAAATTGCATTTTGATTGTGTTCAACCGCCTTACACGTGGTTGGACACAATTATTTGACATTATTACTTTTATTACAGCAGAAACGTCATTTCATTCGAATTCACGCTCCGATTGTAATTTGAATTTCGTCTCACGGCTCTCATTTTCCAAAGTGGAATTTTAGAGATATTTCTGCATTGCAGAGATGTTTGGACGATCTCGGGATGTTATGTTTTATTGTAAGTAGGGCTTCCGCATGTTTGCCTTATTTTATGGATGCTGGTTGGTTAGCTATGCGTTCGTATCTAAGATTTACATTCTTGTGTGTATCTTTCATTTATTCGTAGTTGGCTTCGTAGTGGTGTGTAACTTCGCCGAACTTCCCACTAAAGCTTGTAATATTAAAAGATCTAAGTACTCTCTTTCTTTTGAAAGTTTACTAAAGATAGTTGGCTACAAAAACTCCTTCAAATGAAGCTTAAACAACTCCAGTTTCGAAACTGCAATTCCACAATTTGTATTTTCAGTTAAATCTTTGTTCATTTTTAATTTAAATTCTTTCATCGTCCTTTAAAATGAAACAATAACAGCGGCAAATTTTCTCAGCCGAGCAATTACTGGATAAAGAGGTGCGACCGTTCAATAGAAGCTTATTAAAATGGAGTCTTCTGAATAATAACACGTGATGTAACAAAGCGAGGAAGCCTTTGCATTTTAAAAAGGATTAAAAAAGATCGCTTCGCATAAAGCCAATTAGGCACTAAAGGCATTGCTACAGTAATTACCCATATTTATGGCACTTACACTGGTTACAAAATCTGTTACAAACTACGAATTTAATTCCAGTAAAACTAAAAGTGCCCGTCTAAGTTTGAGGTTAATTTGTTTAACTTTTATTAATAGTTAACTAAGATTTTAATACTATATTTTCTAAGTAAAATTTTAATTGGACCTTCGCGGAATAAATAATATATTTGAACAGGCTGTGTAATAATAAATGAGGCAGATTTTCATAAAACAGAATTTGTAATCTAATAACGTCAAAAACGCGTATAAAAAGATAAGTTTTATTTTACTCGCAGATAATTAGTAAAATATACATACAAAAGTCCATCCTGCCGTTATGTGTGTAAATGTATTCATTCACAGTTTGCTGTGTATATGTACGTAGTAGCGTAAAACGACTATGTGCCGTAATCTTACCATTACATGCGACGATATACGATACGTTATTACGCGATGCCAAGGGATTATAAAGCGGCAAAGTACGCTCCACTTTGCACAAAATAAATAATTATGCGATATTGCTGCTCACTTGTAATTAAAACTTATAGTTTGTTCGATATAAATATTGAATACTAGTGCTGGTCAATAGTCGGAGGGCACGATGGTTTAAGCGGTAACCTAGCCACTCCCAGAGCGCCAACTATTGTGGGTTTGGTACCCACACGGGACAAAACTGGTGTGATCCACAAATGGTTGTTCTAGATTTGGGTGTGCTTTGTGATCGTTGTTTCAAAGATTATAAAGTCCCCCGTGACACAGAAATGTTTCCTAGTGTGGGTGTTGATTTTTGTTGTTGTTTAATAAGCGTTAGTTATTTTGATAAGTTTTCTAGCTTTTACTGGCGACTTTACCCACGTTATTCCCACGGGAACGCATACCTGTGCATCCTATATATTATTCTAGGATTGGGTCTATACGTGTGTCTACTTTCATCTTACAAAATTCAATGGTTTACGGGTGATTGAATATCAAACACCTACACAATCTTAGTTTCATATTTGTAAAATTATAGACATTTGAATATGAGTACCGTGAACAGCTTAGCGCTAAACTTACACTCCGTCTTGGATAGTCTACTAACCAAAAGGTCTTAATGCGAAGATTGTGTTAAGCCATCGGATGTGGACGTAGTGAAAGCCAACTGAGGTCGAATGAAGTAGAAAAATCTTTGTAACAAAGCGAATCCTGGCTGCGAGCCAATGGGGTGAAGCTACAAAGAGAAAATGTATCTTCCTAAGAGATGTAAGAAGTAGGATGCCTAGATTTAGTACCTTTCTATACCTACATCATCTATACAAATAAATTCAATTAAATTTTCTGTTAGTAATGTAAAAATAACAGCTTTTTACTAAATGCATATGAAAGGATATACGGTACTTATAAAAAAGAATCAATTTAAAATTTTTCTCTTTCTGTCTATTTGTTCCGGCTAACCTCCGAAACGGCTAAACCGATTTTGACGAAACTTTTACTGGCAGATAGCTGATGTTATAAGGGGTAACTTAGTAACTTATTTAGTTATTTTTGTTAAATTCCACGCGGACGAAGTCGCAGGTATCAGCTAGTAATTATATAAATTGCATAGTCAAGTCTTTTTTGTTTAGGAGACCACATGTGTCGAAGTATTCGTTGAATTGCCGATTTATTAGCACGGCTACTTATAAATAGAAACACTATATCTAGAACTGTCACCATACGTTTACAAGTTGTCCTTTCTAATGTAACTGACGACTAAACATGTTTCAGAAAACAGTAACATAATTTAACTAAGATTAATAAATAAAAAGCTTAAATCAAATCGAACTTTACATTATATTTTTACATAGAAACACCCAGACCAAGACAAACATCCATGTTCATGCACACAAATATTTGACTTATACGGGAATCGAAACCGCGACCTCAGGCGTGGCAGTCGATTACACTAACCACTACACCATCGAGACCGCTTGTTTGGAATTGTATTCGATAAACAGCAATAGGCTCGCAATATTTTATTACGTGAGACTTTAAACTACAGCTTTGCGATAATGTGGGTGTAATTCACCTCTGTCTTAGTAGTCGTGAGACTATGTACGTTAGAATATTTTACAGCAGTCATGATAGATAGACTACTCAAGTTCACATAATTTGCCAAACGATAAAGGTCACACGGTATACTTAAAAATTTAACCTCAATTGAGTTTATATTGAGAATTTGAAAATTTGACGATAAGGTGAATAGAACTTTTTTTTTCAATAAAACTCTTATAAAGACACACATTTTTAGATATCAGTGAACATAGCACAAGTTCTCGCTCCTACCCTCGCATCTCGTAATTTGTGTCCGTCGATGAGACATTGATTTTCAATCTCGCAAAGTTTTTCACTTGGCTTACTTAAATAGTCGTAAGACTCGTAAGATAAACCGGGAGAGATGGGAACGGTCTCCATCGGTCGCTATTTACCGCCTACGGACATCTCAGAGGGGCGCTACTGTGCTTGACAACTTCTAAATAGGTTTGTAGCTTTGAATCTTGGGTAAAGCTGATATAGATAAAATAAAATTCACTTTTATAGAACTGCCTGTCGGTCCATTCCATTGATAAACTTTGATCTGGATTGTGTATCTGCTAAGGCTACAATTCTTGAAGAATTTGATATTCCTTTAATAGCTTATAGATGTACAGCTACTAATCTGTTTATAGTGTACCTATTAGTTGCAATAAGGCACATAATATTATGCTTGACGAAGTGCACATCTAGCGCAATAGCTCCGTTTGTACAAAGATTATGTTATGGTTTCTGCAGTTATAATAGAGATTCTAAAAAAATATCAAGTTCCTTTTAGATATAGACTCAATAGTGTAATTAATTTATACTTTACGATTATTTTAAGCGTATTATTTTTTATAACTGGGTATAAAGCAATCATGAAAATGGCTTGCTAGCCTGACGAAAGGACAGCGGTTTTCTTAGGTTTAAGATTCACAATATAGTTCCTAAACCTAGGTACCATTCCCTATCCAATTTCTTAGTAATACTGCCTTTCGGCGCCGAAAGAGCAATCGTTTTAAAAATTTACCAAGTTAACTCGATAAGGGTACCTCGCGTTTATTTTTGGCGAAGTAAAACATGCATTATGTACGCTACAATTTGGACACCAACTCTTTTGTAGGTTGTAGAAGAGGTGAAAGGACACTACCCGCCGATAAATTATTTACCTGAAAACCTAACACCATAAAATGTTCGGAACAAAATCGGCACATTTGTTAGCAACAGTGCAAATGTCCGCGGATAAATAATAAATCGTATTTGGCCACCGAATAAAAGATCCGATGGCACATCCATGAATAAGAATAAACAGATGGCATAACAATATTGTCCGGGTTTAATACGCGTAAGGACAACAGGGAGGGTGCGCCCGGCCGGGTCCGCCTTTTCCGGACGTGCGGGGCAAGTCCGCCTTGCTTCTCTCCTCGTTGCTTCGCTCCTCGCCGCTTCGCACTCGTGGCCGACAGCAGAATCCCCACTTTCGTACACTTGAGATTTTATTTTCAATGTTTACAACGTTATATTTTCGGAATTGAATCTAATATTTTGTGTGCTGCATTTCTCTGTATTACGTAAACTGCAGTAAGTATTCTCGGCTGCAGTTCTGTGTTGTGACATTGGACTGTAATGTTATTTTCGGATATGAGATTTTACTGCACAACTACTATCATACTAGATAACTTTGGGCCACGTATTTATTTTATTAAAGTTTATCGTTTAAGTATTACCTCAATATGCGTCGCGTCGACGTTTTTATTAATATAAACGTATTGCCAACGCTTCATTTTGTAACAACTATGCGAGTCGCGTAGCGTATGCTATTAGTGGTTAATTTATAGTCACTTACACCTCAGTATCGAGTCACTGTCGCCGCCTATTTAATGTGACGATGTATCGATAAATGGTGAAGCATTATTTATTAACAGCTCGAAAGCACCGACGGACATAAATTACATTTATATCTGATACTAAGATATTTAACATGAAACACTTTTAAACTTTTTACTTTGTGTTAAACTTTTAAGTTCTACGCTATATTTGCTTGTAATTCGATTTGATTCGAAATATTGAAGCAGCTCCAGCCCAATGGATAATACGACATTAGAATTATGAGACGTCGGTTCTAATCTAGTCCACTGCATTATTGAATTAAACCTAGTCACAAAAAGGCATCTAAGCTTCCTTGAAGGGGTTGACAAGATAATTATGATTTGTTGGATCACAAATTATTAATCACCTTATTATTAACACCTTCAACGAAACTTAAATACCTTTTTATTACTAGTAAGCATAAAAGCAGAAAAATATTTTGTTAGTATAAAGCTAATTTGCTGCCAATATGATTGCGCTTAAATAGTGATTCATTACGATTTTTACAAAAATTATCCAATTTACAACGACTAATATTATTTGATAATAGTGATTCCACTGAAGATCATAATTATTATCAATTTATTCGCTTGTAAAACCTGTATCACTACAGTTCTTTACTTTAGACACAAAATTAACCACACTTAGAGTAAATTACACAATATATAAGTAGATTACACAATTTATTGCAGCATGCAGGGTTTTCTGGGCGACCTCTGGTCCGATACGTTACCTTTGCAGTCAATACTATTTAAAAATGCAAGAAGTTCCATATATTCCATTCGATGTCAATTTCTACTCACAATCGCCAAAAATTTACCCAAAATATTCATCCCACACCAGCTGACAAATTTGTTTTAGGATATGGTCATTCAGAGCTTCCGTAAGTTACATAGAAGTACATTTGCTTAGCAATTGATCTCCGGCTAAATTGGCCGCTATTTTAGTAAACCTACATACAATTTAGTATACATATACTACATTCTATGTAGATTAGGTAGCGATATACATTATTCCTATACCTCGAATTATTTAAATGTTTAGAATGCAAGTCTATATCACAGATAAGTAGAAGGTCTGTATAACCCACATGCAATATAAGATCTTCTTAGTGAAATCGCGTGCATGCGTGTAAGTAGAACAATTTTCTGTTTCCAAGTACTCATTTGATACAATATGAATAAGCCGGTTTTCCCAGAGAAGAAAACTTTCGCACAGAAAAGTAACTTAATGTCGTAGAACAAGCTGTTATTGGGTTCTCCTGGTAAGTGATGCTTAGTTCGCCTATTCCTTTCTTTTAATCTTAGAATTTCTGATCTGCTTGCCTTGAGTTAAGAACGCATGCAACGCGTGGCCTGCGATAACCAGTTGTCCTCAGTCAAGCCGTGTATTTGACACCTAAAATATTATGTAAATTTTAAAAGCCTCTTAACCACTTAATAATCTCTATCTGACTATATATCCCTAGATACAGTCCAAAATAATTTGACAGCCACAAGAGACGATTTATAACATTTAAATAAGGATACATAATTAGTGTAATTTTATGTCAACAACAGAGAGATAATAATGATTAACAATCCGGAAGGTTGAGTGAGGGTAGGCAAATAATATACACGAGGGAAAGAGTGTTTAAATAAAACATTTAATAAACTGTGTTTGTCCTTGTCACTCATGGAACTTAGTCGGTTGGGAGTTTGTCACGTGTGAGAAGGGATTCTCCCTCTTGGCTAGGAAACGTCACAATCCGTCACTTTTCAACGTGCCTGTATATTTATCATCTACCCTAAACAAATTTGTCTTTGAAAATCGTTTTGGCTTTCAACTACAGTTAAAAAGAGTTGAGAGATATGACACGTAATATTATATGTACATATCTTTAGAATAAAAAAATACTTCAGATATGTTACGTTTATAGTAACCAAAAATCTGGTGCGCACACTAATTTATGCTTCAAACAGTATACGCGTTGACAATTTTCAATAATAAGTAGCGTGATACACAATGATATAGAAAGAAGTTACGTGAAGGAGATAGCTATTATTTGAACAATTGTACTTTAAATGTTTTGTACGTATTTTGCTGAAAGGATTACGGTGACCAGTAGACGTCACATATGGAACATTTGATTCTTCACTTGCCAACACACTGCTCTAGTATCCTATCTAGTTCTTTCTTCGGTATGTTTGTACATCATTGGTCATACCATAATATTATAACACATTAACTTTGTGGCGATTCGTTTAGTGCATATTTATAATTAGAATAGTATAATAATAACAATATATTATCAGCTCTGTATATAAACTCTCCCACTATTGAGAAAGTTTAGGCCATAGTCCGCCCCGCTGGCCTAATGCGTTTTGGCAAACTTCACACACTCTCAAAAACATAGTAAAGAACTCTTAGACATGCAGAATTCTTCACGATGTTTTCCCCTCACTGCTAAAGCAATCGATGTTTAACTGTTTAATACGCACATAACTTCGAAAAGTCCGAAGGCCATCCCTTGGAATCGAAGTCGAGACCTCTGCCTTGCAGCCCAACGATGTTCCACTAGACTATCACTGCTTCAATATTTAGAATATCTATATATTAAGAATACAAGAAAATATTTATAATAATTTGTCCATGTTGCAAAGGTTGATAGTACATGACACCTCCTTTTTACGTAATAATATAGTAATAGTATTACTTCACTTATGTCAATTTCTTATAGGTATATGATAATCACCCGTACCACCCGTACTATACCAAGAAAACCGACAGATTCGTACGATCACCGTAATATAATTGGCAACGATTCACACTTCCACTTATCGATACAGTTTCTGCAAAATTTGATATTCATATACCTGCAGCACATTAAAGGTACCTGTATGACACACTAGCTATCCCGCGCGGTATCATACACGCTTAGTAACTGGTCCGCCACATCGAGATCAATCCATGCAATCACTAGGTACCTAACATCCAATGTTAGTATCGTTAACCAAAGCATATTGAACTAGCATGTACCGAGAATACTACAGCGTATAATATGATGCATGATTTGCGTTGCAATCATCGACCGGTATCATATCAACAGCAGCTGCTGCGCATGAGGTCTTGGACTCAATGCTTAATTCAAGAGGTCTTCTGTCTGGAAATCAGGAACTGTGCTTGGAAGACGGCATTGGACTCGCTTCCTATCTACATACATGGGGCTTAAAATCACACACACCTCTGCCTAACCCTTTTGGAATTGAGGCATGAGAGTATGTGTGCATTGACCAACTACGAACACCCAGATTCGATTCGACGATATGTGGATTGCATTTTTTATAACATCGTACCATCATAACAGTTAAAAAAACATATGAGTGTAGAGCCTTAATATCTATTATTATATATTCCAAATATTTAAACAGTCCCACTGCTCAGCTTTTCTCAGTATGATAAAGGTGAGGCCATAATCTACCACGCTGGCACAGTGCTGGTTGGCAGATTTTCTACATCTTCAAGAACATTATGGTTATCTCTCAGTCATGTAGGTTTACTCTATATGTTTTCCTTCACCGTTAAAGCGAGCGATAATTAAATATTCAACACGCACATAACTTCGAAAAATCAGAAGTGCGTACATTGGGATTGAACTCGAGACCACATTTCCAATACTCAGTCTTTTTCGTATCATAGTATGTAGAAATACATGTAAACATTGACTGTGTAACAAAATGTATTCTCTGTTTGTCATAATAAATTAACGGTGGCCATATTCTGTCACTCCTGTGTCCAATTTCCTCGGCATCTACTCGCGTCTGTTATATGTGTGTCCTTTGCACTTCGTACCATAGCGTTTATAGTGTCGTGTTATGAGTTATGAGAGCTTCTATTTATATTTGGAAGAGTAGACGCAAGATGTTGCATAATTATTGCTTTGAATACCAAGCCTTTATTTAGGCAATTACTATTGTTGGCTGCATCAACAGCGAATAAAATTAAATTTAAATAAAGTTAGACTTAAAGTTGAACGAAAATCCCTTTAGTAATTTTTGAGATACGCCGTAACAAGCAGGCACAAAAAAATTTGACTGCATATTACTAGTACTCTTGGTAACCCGTCCCGCTAAGCTTATAAGCTTTTGTTAGAAGAATATTTAAGTCGATGGTGCAGTGAGTGGGATATTGTTTAGGATTTGGATGTTTGAAAATAGACGATTCCAATTACTTTTTCAAAGGTATTTGCAATGTATAGCACACAGCTTCAATAAAGTTTTATAATAGTATAGATATCATAACAACTTGCCAAAGTTCTCAATATAAAATGAACCGCAAAATATAAAATATTGTTATACAATAACTAACAATTATGTCGACGTTGTCCATGTTCATTTATATACGTAGTAGGAAACGTCGCAAGATATTTTCTACACCGCCGCTTATTGTAAGAAACCGTGTAACGGAAAATATCGACAATGTTCCTCTTAAATAATTTTGTTAGCAGCACAAAGGGGACAAACATAAACCCGTTTCCCCTTTAAACAAAAAGTGTGATCGCATTGAATGTAATGGTCGCTAAATAGGCAATAACAATGCGAGCGATATCCTTCTGATGTTAATCACGTCGTATCAATAAATTGGTGACTGTAGCGGACCAGCTGTGTCGGTAAAATGTTGGTATTTGTGTTTTAATATATGCGCGGTCACGCCACCTTTATTGTACTTTAAGCATCTACACACTTACCCCTTGCGGTTAGCCAAACAAAATTGATCCCTATCTCAATGTATTAAGACATTTGGCTGTCGCAAATGGAAGTGTGTTCTCCAGTAGCTGCATTGCCGTTGTGTAAACGACATTGGCTTTTCAATACGAAACAACAATACAATAATTATCGAGAGTTCTGTACAGCAGTATCGTTTTAACGTAATGAAAATTGATATGACAACGTTTTTCTCTAGTCTTGTTATAAATCCGATGTGCTTTGACGATGTTTTAGCGATGTCAGAGTCGCAGGATAATTGGGACGGAAATTTTTAGCCGCTTTGGGTATTCGCTTACGCTTCCGATTTTCTTTTTTGTTGCCGACAGATTAGGGAAATGTAATCCGATTTGTAATATAATATAGGCATGGTTGATTTCGATAAAAGTATTTTTTTTAACTATAGTGGCAAATAAACATGCGATGGTCCATCAGAAGATGAGTAGTGACAAGAAGTTTATGCTGCGATACTAGGTATACAATCTTGGCAACCATCTAAACTGCAAGTGTTCAGCATGACTGTGTATCCTGCTGACATCACTAAATTTCGTTATTTTTATTATACTTATTTAAGCTTCATCTAGCCATAATTGTTGAAAGTTGTATGAGACAAATTTGTATAGGCTCTGAAAGCAAATCTTAAAAAAAAAATATTGATGTTTTTGCTTCATAGAGACCATAATGTCTTAACAAAAATTGTCGTTTGCAAAGTACAATATATAAAAATACACTGTAAAAATCTTAAAGCGGTTTAGAAAACTACAAAACTGGTGCTCCCAGAACTACTGACAGTTCTAGTCAGCGGTTTTGCAGGCACGTCCTCTGATGGTTGTGTTATAGACTGTAAAGGCTATTAATGGGACAATAAAAATTTATTAACTGCATGGATACCACATAGTGGTTAACTTGCCACTATTTTATGCCGAGTGCTGCCAGTTCAATATCCAAACGGGACAAAAATTCGTGTTAAATATTTGTGCTGAGTTTAGTTGTTCCTTGTCCCCGTTATTTGAATGCTGCGACAGAGGCATTATCCGCATCATGATTTATTATAGAAATAGTAAATAAAAACCTGCAATTACTGATATGAAGATTCTTTATTGAGGTAATTCCCCATAACGTCTACCTACAGAACATAAAATATATTTACTATCTCCTATTTCATCTCACCTAAACTTAAGAATCCAGCGGCCATACCGAAAATAATTCATCTCTGAACAAAAGCTAGTTTATCAGCCGGTATTGTCTGATATTATGGGCGCTATTTTCCTCCTTTATTTCGCCCTTATGGACATGGTGAGGGTACTAACCTTCCGTAACTTATTACCGCTAAACTGGTCATCATTCCTCTGAAAGGTGCTTTCGTGTTATGTTCAAGAGAATTTTTTGTATATGCTTTCACGGCTCCCTTTCTGTTCATTTATGCTTTCATCTGTTTCTAAATTGCTTATATTATTATATTGCAATGATACAAAAATACCTGGTAGAAAGGTATGTTACCTATTAATATATCCAACAAAAAGTTTTTTTAATTATTTAATGGTTGTTATAATTATTATTGTTATTGATACTATTTCAATATTATACTTGTAAAACATTGCAATTATTTTACTTTTGACATTTTATATTAAGGCCGGGGTTCGGTAAAAATTTGATAGACAGATTTAATTGGATTTATAGTTTCATAACAGGTACGACTACATAGAAACCCATCAATTTCAAAAAAATATTTTGAAAATTCTCAGTCCTAATATACTAATATCCTAAATCCTAAATCCATATATTTACTACATATTGCTGGAAAAATATAGATTTATTCGAAATCTCTAAATCCATCTTTAAATTCTACACCAATGTTGTTTTAATTTTTACAAATAACAACTTGCTTCGTAAGAATAGTTTTTATTTTGCGACGGATTTTACAAACATTGGACACAAACAATTCCTGGACACAGAATAACTATTTGTGAATCATACACTGCCTCGTATAGTGGTTAGGTAAGTACTTGAACCACTGCGCCATTTAAGCGGTCAATTATATAGATATAATATTTAAAATCGGTAAATGTAACTAACCACCCCGGTCGATAAAAATATGGTTCAGACGTAAGCGGTACATGACAATAAAGAGACGACTCCTGAGACTGGCCGCTCATAAAAGTGTATACACTCTGACAGTTGAAATGCTCCCTGAAGAAAACTGTTTAGGGACCGCCCCCTGTCCTCAATAATATTGATATGAAGGTTTATTTAACATGTGACAGAACAACATAGTCATATTTAAATAACGTAACATAATATCTATGTTTAGATTGTTTTCCATCTGATTTTATGTAGTTTACTAGCAAGCCGGTAATTTTTTTTTAATGTAACATATTCATAATTACATTGGAGAAGGAAACCCGTTAAGTGACGTGAACTTTAAATTTCGTTTCTTATATACTATGCGGGCAGCAACATAATCGGTGTTTTAATCACATTTAATTATTGTTTCATAGTTGGGTTAAGTCTAAGTGTATTAGTCCAGCAGCCACCGCCTGTTTTTTTAGTGAGTAATAACAGGCTGAATCTTTGTGACCAGGTTCGGTTTGACGAGACGCCCAAGCTTTTCTACATAGTTTGATAGCAAGCCGACTATCAGGCACTTAATAAAATTTTAAGAAAATGTTTTGTTGAGGTTGCCTTACAAAACCTTTGTTTCAAATTGGGTTCCACTTTTACATAAATTCTTACATCGGTAATATAAAATCACCTCTTCTCTTTTGAGTACAAGTAAAGAGTGTAGTACATTTTAACTAAAATACTTTCAAATGTATCTCAAATTGTGCAGAATAACAAATTTTTCGCATCAGTGATCATCCAAGACTCCCATGCTACATCGCTGAGTGTAACCTTGTTATCTCCCAACATTTAGATTCACTCTGAAAATATATGCCACGTATTTTATCAATCAAACGCGTTGTTCATTCCACTGATTTTTGATAAAACATTACGTAGTATTTAAATCCCTTTCCGCAAGAATAATAAAGCACTGTTGTTGAAATGGTATGTTGAAATTCACTATGATATGAATATATTTTTTGTTATTTGGATTTGTAGTCAATTTCATTTCAATACTGTTGACGATTGAAAAAGTGAACAATATAGATTTCAGATCTGTCATCATGTTTTCATTGTTTCGTTAATCTAGTTGTCACAAGCGTGGGTGCTAATCTAAATATGATATTATTGGCATTGGCATGTTATAAGAACATAGCCTTGTGTTTTTCTGAATATCATCAAATAGTTGGGTGAGTACATCACATCAATATTTAGAAAAAGCAAACATCAAACAGAAATTGATTTTCTATGATGAGTTATTTTTACCATAAGATGACTATATATTTCTTACACAATAAAATAAGATCGCATTGAAGATCTGAATATAACTGAAATTTATATTTAGATTTTATACACTAATGCTAAACAAAAACATAAATACTAGCACCATTTGTAGATAGCAAATGTATTAATAATGTATAATAATAATCCTCAAGCAAAACAAACAAGTAACAAAATAACAACTGTTTCGCAAAATTTGCCACTGCTACGGGTTATTTGTATTTATGAGAAAGTTTAATATTTCAAACTATATTAGCAGTCGCATGCGGGTATTTCATTGATTTGTATTTACGAGAAAGGAAAACTCTCATTTTAAAGAGACTAATTACTGTTACTTATTTTAAAGAGATTGGTGTAACTGTTTCTCCACTACCGAACATCGCAGCGAAAGACCAAACATCTTAAAAACGTGTTGTCAAAAAGGCGTCAGACGTATATATCCCTTGTGTTGGTAGCGCAGCTTGACCGGGGAAGGACTACCCTCTCACAGAATATCGACGTGAAATAGCAGTATTCCTACTGTTGTGTTTCGTTCGGTGAGTGAGAGTGCCAGAGGCCCAAGCACCCCCTTTCCCCCTTCCCGCTCCTTCTCCTACCCACTTCCTTTCCTAAAGTGTCGGCAACGCGCAGGTGATGCCTTTGGTGTTGCAGGCGTCCATACTTACCATCAGGTGGGCCATATTCCTGTTTGCCACCTTAGTAGGATAAAAAAAATCTAGACTAACGCACTTTGCTGGTTAAACAAAGTGTACATACAGACTTTGCTAATCCTACAAAATGCAATTGGTGTAGATAATCTGGAACTGATACCAGTCCATCGTAAGGTAATTAATGACCTACTCATCATTAATTACCTTACAATTGATTGTTGCTGTTCTTGTTCCAAGAACAAATAAAATTACTAGTACTAACTAATAATTGAGTAAACGAAAAATTGAACACAGCAGTCGCAAACGCCTATGGTTTTATCACTCTGGTTTAAAGAAAACCTCTGTAAGCCGGTTATTAAACTGGTTGATATTATTAGTTTACAATTTTATCGTCACTCAGAAAGAATAACACATTTTTCTTAAAACCTAAACCTGACTTTGAGATTATGGTCAAAATTAGACAGAACTGAGGCACAGGCAATGTCTATTTCTAACAAAAATTACTCACTAAGTGAATATTAGTAACGAGCTAGCGAGCTTGAGATCACTTCTATGTTTTCTCGCATTGCCCGTAATCCTGGCGGATAGAAATGTTGCGAAATGAATAAGCCTTGGAGAGCCATTCAATTTCTGTTTTAGAATAGATTTATAAAGCTCCTGGTATCATGAAAGAGTTATGGCAAAAAATCTTAGATAGAAATTTTCTTAAAAAATCGTTTACTATTTGTGAATCATGTGATTGTTTCAGGTTTTCAAAGACTTTTTATATAAGACAGTACATCTATTTATATACAAAAACTCAGGTTGTTATCTGCATACAATATAAAATAAAATAAGAAATAAACATTTTTCTAATTTTCTCTGTCAATCAATCACAGATAGAGCACCTGTATAGGTTAATTTTTGAAATAAGAGAATCGATCATAATGAAAATGTGAAAACAGCTAATAAAAATATAAGGAATAATATTGTCATGTGTGGGTTATATCTGTCGGCACTATTTCCAAAACTGCAGCGTTTTACCTTGTGTTGGCAGATATTTGTATTCTTTTTGCAAGGTCGGTAAGATATCGTATAGTGTAGGTTGTTAATATAAAAGATCTTTTACTTTTGAAAGAACTTCCTGTAAAATCCGTTCTCTTTTGTAAAATAATGATACTGGATAATATCATCGATATTCTTGATAAAGGAAATACTTTAACCAACAAAAGAAAAACTTTTACTATAGTAAGTAAATAAGTATTTATTTTCAAACATAAATATACATTATTATATAGAACCTTATATAGAACCTTTAATCGTAAAGTAACAACTGTTCAGTACAAAATTGGTAACTCCACTCAACTTAATAGAACGGGAACTTTATTTCATTGGTTTTAGATTTTCAACAATAGCAAAATTGTTTACTTGTACTGCAAAGGTTACCGATGAGTTTCAGAG
The DNA here is from genome assembly GCA_963564715.1 of Catocala sponsa. NCBI lineage: Eukaryota > Metazoa > Arthropoda > Insecta > Lepidoptera > Erebidae > Catocala > Catocala sponsa. The sequence goes on from OY751331.1 coordinate 9,689,225, forward strand.
CCTTAATCTATTTCTAGATAAATTAAAATTAAACGCTGTTCGTTGGTAATCGCATTACTTGAAAAGAGCAGAGCCAGTTTGGCCAATGTAAAAAGGTAATAACGCAAGGAAAATTGGTAAATTCAAAAAATTACCTGTTAGTCCTATTGTGCTATGAAATTCAAACAGGAAAACGTTTGTCGGGATAGCAAGTTATATAAAAAATTGCGATTAAGTAGCTGTTTTAAAGCTCAAGCGATATAATTATATTCGATGCATATTTTGTTTCCATTTAATATAAATTACGTTAAATAAACTGCAAACATAAATTTCACGTTTCCTTATTCCTCCTCCGTACATACATTTGATTAAATTGGTCATAAATTCCGAGACACTTAAACTTTTGTACTGGCTTTATAACTGCCAAAACTATGTTTATCATAGTCACCGTTGTTGAACCTGACTATACTTACCAGAGTGACAGTAGTAAAGTAAGATCAGTCCCAATTAAAGCTATCTTCAATTAGTAATTTTGGTATTTTGTGTGTGACTGGAAAACTTAGTCACCGAATGTACGAAGCACTAGCTGAACGAGCCCCTAAGTTGGATTTTCGAGTATTTGACTGCACTGTCACCAAAACGATCATCAATTAATTACACAAGTATACAAATTCAGAGTCCTGACATCGCGATGTAGCTGTGATTGAGTCGCAAAATCGTTAATTGTAAAAATAGCTTATCTAGCCTTACTGCTTGCTTATTTTAAATATCGAAGTAGAAAATAACTTTACACAAAACCAGTGGTCCTAATAATAGATTTATGTGTACTGAACCATAAAAAGGTTGCGGTGTAGTAGTACTAACGTACTACTACTTACCTTGGGTTAACCTTTGGGTTAACACCCAAAGGCTTAATTCCGAGCAACTCCTTGAAAGGCTGTCGAGGAACCAGCATCAGTATCGTTAACAACCGCATGACCGACGACAAGGGAGTCTGGACGTGGGTTAAACTGACCCACCCTCTACTAAGGGGGTCAGTCACGACCCTTCCTAATGCGAAAATGAATTATGACCGACCAAAATAGCACTCGTTATTAAATCATTGCCGTCTGTTTGCGTAACAAAGTCGTTTTTTTAGGAATGTCGTAAATTGTATGTGTATCCTACGAATTAATGTTTGAGGTGAATTACAGATGAACTTTTATTCCAAAGTCAACGACCCTGTATACACGAGGAGAATATTGCCTAAATACTTTGCAAGTCTGGTAATTCACAATCCCATTTTCTGGCAAATAATTCTGGTTAAAGACTTTATTTTCGCATAAAGAAATTTACATTTTACTTACCTGAGAACACTTTTACACTTATGTATAAACACTAGTATAAAACTTCGACATTCGGACATTAAATTCAAGGTTAATAATATAAGTACACATAAGATATAATTTTGTAGAAACTATTTTTGCATGTGAGTACGACAACAGATCACAGTTAAGCATGACTACGATAGTAAGAAAAAGCATACACCCCACATGAAGATAAAAAGTGCGATCCGTGTCACAATACAGGTAAATGACTCAGTAGTACTACTAGTTATTTTGTTTTTGGGTGAAAGGAATGTATGGTTTTGGTGACTATTTTATGTATAAATACAGGTACAGTACGTGTGAAGTTGTTTGATGTTCATAAGATTTGTGTCTTTGTAAATTTTAGTTGTATGTGTTAAGTAGTTGAAATGAAAAAGGAGGTTTATAATTTTGTTTTGTGCAAATTGTAGGTTTTTAAGTTTGTTTTGGGTGCATTGCCCCAGATTTCAATTAGGTACAACATGTGTGGCCTTACAAGCGAGTTATATATTATTTTTCGTACATTGAATAGAAGACAATGTACAATATTATGCAGAGAACCCGAAAGTGACGTCAGTTTGGATTTGATATAGTCAATATGAAATTTCCAATTTAGGTAGCAATCCAGTCTTAACCCAAGGTACTTTTCGAGTTGTTTAAGTTCGAGAACGTAATTATCAATTTTGAGGTTTGGATGCGGCGGTATTTTTTATTTTTAGCATGGAATATGACGTAGCTTGTTTTGGATGCATTAACTATGAGAAGATTTTGTTGGAACCAGATCAGTAACAAGTTTAGGTCATCTTGGGCTTGACTTACCGTGGCGTTTATCGAATTTTTAAGATAAAAATACTAGTTTCGTCTGCATATAGCGAAATATGCCCGTGTAGTGGACCCCTGTGGATGGAGTTAATATATATTAAGAAAAATAGAGGACCGAGCAATGATCCTTGAGGAACTCCAAACGTAATAGTTTGTGGTTTACTCTGATGTTCTCCAATTTTAACTATCTGGCACCTATTACCTAAGTATGATTCAAACATCTTATATGCTACGCCTGTAATGCTAATGTCTTTTAGTTTTTGTTTTAGTATTATAGTAGTTTATATAATTAAATATTTTAACCTGACAGCTTAGCCCTATCGAAACGAATGAAAAACTAAAATAAAAAGAGCAGCCAGCCATTATGTCTGCTCGTCAATTTTGACTTTTACTGCTATTTTTACGGTTTGTGATCTTTAAAATAATAAAATTTGCGAACTATTTTAGATGTAGGTTTTAAATAAAAGGAACCTCGTATTCATCTTTTGTTTTCCTATTCTAATAATAAAAGCCTGACGAGGCAAGCTTCTTTGCATTGAAATTAAAATTTCAGAATTTGATTAAATTTGATTTCATATTAATTAACTGCACAGATGGCACTGTGTGTACTGGCAACTCATTACTACCGATACGCCAAATCATGTTAATTTGATCTTGAAATCGTAAATTTGTATAATTTATAAATAATTATGTGACTATTGTTACATGTGACATAAGGATAACTAAGATACGGGCTGCGTAAGGTTTTAAAAATCATTTGACTGCATTTTATTTTAGTATCTACATATTATTTAGGGCATTTTTATGTATGTGGTCACCTTGCCTTTGCCATGTTGCGTCGCTGAGTGTTATGGGTTCATTAAATAGTTATTCCACATCTAGGTGTATTCTGTGTTCGTTTTTTGAATGGTTTTTAGGTTTCCCATGGTTATTACTAGTGCGAGAGTTGTATTTTTTTAAGAAAACGTAAGCAATATTTAAGCTGCGGTACCCCAATAGAAAAGGTGACTTGAAATGTAGAATACGTGGATCGATCCTCATTCATTGCACTACAGACTAACCACTCATAATATAAGCATATAAAATACTTAAAATTATTAAAGAAAATTAATATTAGTTTAGTCGGAGGGATTAGCATGAATACTAGTAATGTGTTACCCTAATTGCTAGTTTGAAAATACAAAAGATGACCTAAATATTATGGAACTAAAGGCTGAGATATTACCTAAGCAATGCAGCAACAACACATTATTCCATTTTCTTTTTAGTCTAATCTCATTGTTGGCAAGCAGTTTTGAAAGCCGTTCTCTAAACTAACGGCGGCGTCCGGAACACACGAGTCATTGTTCCACCTCAACAAAACTTAATTATAAAATCCAGTTATGTTTACGGAACAGGAACTTGAAACAAGCCGTTCATGTTGAAATAGATAAAGTTACTTTGATTAAATTCAACAACTTCAAACTTGAAATCAAAGGACAAAGTCGCAACTTGGCCGAAAACGGCCGGAATACTGTGAATTTGCTAAATTCCTGGACTTTACCTTTCACACGGGCTGAGGAGCCGAGATGTTCCATAACATTAAAATTGGTTTATGCAAATGTAAATTACGTACATTAGCCAGTTCACATGCGGGAGCAAGCTTATGCCATGTACGCTGTTTGTATATTAAATTTTTAATCCCATCTTTTTTATTTATGTATTATTGTGCCAATTTCCTAGAGATTGTATTTTAAAATAACACATATTTAAAAAAATACATAGGACGTGAAAAGAAACAGAATTCGGATGGCAGTCTTACCGCAGTTAATCAACGAACCGACGCATAGTAGTCCATTGAGAGTACGTTGCCTGTGACATGTAGCAGTTCTACACCCCATAGCAATCGTGGAGGATCGTAGCGGTTCGTAGCCCTACGGCCCACTTACAAAATGATGTACATGATACACTGACGTCCCGCTACATTGTACCATGACAAACGACCCGCCACCCGAATGACGCTTATTTTGCCCGCGCTAACTCAATCTCTCGTCCATTACACGACCCCGCCTCGCTTCGATACTTTCTAATTTACGATCCCGCTTAACATCCTTCGTGACATACAAATATAACCTCAAAACGTTAATGTACAAAAATCATTTTTTTATTCACAATGCGATTGAATATTCCGTCTAGAAATCGCTATCGGTTTAAAAACGAACGCTAAAACGGATCGCATAAATTTGCATGACAAACGCGCGCCGCACCGGGGGACATTACTTTTTTTTAAGAAAAATATGACGACCTTCCCCCGATGGAGTTTCCAGGTCTATTTCCATAAATAATAAATAACGATCGAGGACGGAGCAAAAAGTATTCGGTGATATTTATTCTGTTCGCGAATTTTTATCCACTTATTGGGTTTTTGTGTCGTTTGAAGGAATTGTCGCGGCAACGGCCGTCGGCTTCGGGTCGCGGGCGCGATGAAGCCCACTCTTACTGTAAATAATAGTACTGCACAATTCACGATTGTGCAGTACTTTTATTTACAGTAAAAGTTATCGCATACATACCACATGTACATACTTATGACTGCGTCAGAAAACATAATTTTAAAATGCGAAATAAAAATTAATTTGATGTTTGATTGCTTTTTAGCATGATCCGCGCTTTTTCTGCAAATATTCTATCCTAAAAACGTTTCCCCAAATTTAATTCGGACGATCGTGAAGGTAAAAGCGTGAAAATATGCCATTGGGCCATCAGCATTTTTAAGGTTCCTAGAAATCATCGTCACCATCAATCTATTTTTAAAACTCACAGGTTTACCAACTTTACATTATCCACAATTATATACCTACATATAATACACTTATGTATGCCTAAAGTTGTGGAAAAAAGTGCAACATTCTCTCATCTGGCAACAATGTTTTTAGATTCTGCCTAATTTGGCGACCATCACCTTGCTATCTACATTTATGTTTGTAGCCCCGTGCTATTTAAAATTATTTTACAGATTGATCCAATTACTACACTCGACCTATGAATTGAACCCGAGACTTCAAAATCAACCGCAACCATAAGTTCCAACTTATGCTACGCAGCCAACGAGCCATTTAAATCTAAATTATGACAAGTAAACAGAAAAGTTCGTATTGTAACCCTTACTTACGTAAACTGATTACAATAGACGAGTATTGTTTGTTCTAGTTATATTATTATGTGGGAATAATATTGTAGAGTTAAACTGAACAATAAATTCATGTAAATGATTGCCTCAGTAGGTTTCTGTTGTAAAACAAATACTTCGCTCTGTTTCGGTAAGAGTTGAGATAATAGAAACGTACATACGTAGTTCAAATAGAACATAATGTTATGTTATACACTGAATAGTGCCTGTGATGGAAGAGTAATACAATGGTATATCTAGTATTAAAATTCTTGATAATAAAAGCCATTATGGCTTTTATTAAAAACATTAGTTTTTTTTTATACAACTAAGGTGGCAAACAAGCATACCACCCCACCTGATGGTAAGTGGTCACCATAGCATATGGATGCCTACAACACCAGAGGCATTACTTGCGCGTTGCCGAACCTTTACGAAAGGAAGAAGAGAAAAAGGAAGTAGGAAGGAGAAGGAGCGGGAAGTGGGAAAGAGGGTGATTGGGCCTCCGGCACTCTCACTCACCGAACGAAACACAACAGTAGGAATACTGCTATTTCACGTCGATGTTCTGTGAGAAGGTAGTCCTTCCCCGGTCGAGTCTGCCCATTCATGCTGAAAACAGCGAGGGTTACTATTTATTAATAATTTATTTGTAAAAGTATGTTTCGTGTTCAGCAATCAAACTAAAGAAGTTGTTTTCTTATTAAATCATCTTGATGTCTGTCTGTGTAGTAACTTCTCTAGGTGGTATTCGAAAGTATTATTTCTACATAGCTGTTGGAATTACACAAAAAATGCGTAAGATAAAAATATGAAGAAAATTGTAAATACGAAATAATTAGTCACACTCGATCAGTTTCTTTTAATCATATTTTATAATTTATGTAGATTGCAACTGACGCAACAAATAGCAAAGGCCATTTTTGTGGATTTAAGCGTTTGGTTAGATAGAAGATTATTTGTATTACGATAATCATATGGCAATCGCCTATTTAAAAACAGTTACTAAACATACATACAAACTTCAACTGTCAGCTTGACCACATTGAGTCGAGTCATAATGGCAAAACCACTGTGTCTGGACGATGATGGATAAATTATCACGATTAAAATACATAACTAAATTAAAATTTTACCTTAAAAATAAACAGAGTGATTTAATAGTTTTTAAAAGCGGAGTACCAAATAAATATAGTGCGAAGTGGAGAGCTAGAATAAGGAAGGCTACCGCATGTGGAATACCTAGCTAGGAAGAGAGAGAGAGAAAGGTGTCATCTACACTATCTACCTATATATGTATACTAATATTATAAAAAGGAAAGATTAGATTTTTTGTTTATTTGGAAAGATTTAACTCAAAAACTACTCAACGGATTTTAAAAATTCTTTCACTATTTGAAATATTATCACGGTATGTTATTTACATACGCCTATATTTTGTTTTAAAAAGCTACTGTTGGTAATATAACTTAACCTTACGCTAAGAAAGCCGCGGGCAAAAGCTAGCAATAAATGTACTTAAACATATAAAACGGTCTGTATAGCTAGTTCAACATGTGTATGAAAGAAAGAAAATTCGTTTTCTCCAGTTAGAGTTTCGTCTCCAGAAAATATACATGTGGATCAAAAGAAAGAAGGGGGAACTAATAACCACTCTTGATTCGAAACCTCATAAAATTGAGTCCTTGAGCGCACACAGTATACTTTGCTTTTTATTCATATTTTGTTTGTATCGGACTACCTCATTGATTCAGTTACTTAATGTTCGCATTTCCGCGAACGTCGAAGATATTAAGTCGTCAATTTGATTCCCGATTCTAATTGTTGTCGGTCAGGTCATAGTGAAAATATGCCTGATAAACAGCAATAGAAAGTATGTGAAAACAAATGAGTTTAGTTTGGAAATCAAAGAGATAACACAATAAAAATATATTCTGTAAAAAGGGACACGAGTTACAGAATACAATACACAAAAATAAAAATAAAATAAATACTAAAGGAGTGAGTCCTTATTACGTGATGGTTCTTTCTTTCTTTCTAATCAAGGACCTAGTATACAGCACGTGTTCAACGAATGTCTGACGCTGGTTATTGACTAGGCCCTTAAGTGACCCACGCATAAAAACCAGAAAATTGGGTTAATAATTCTATTAGCTAATTAGATACATTTCCATAAACATATATTTAATAATTCCTAGGATTTAAATATAGCTGGTAAAATGTGTAATTGTTACGTTTTTATTGAACCTTTCAAAACTATTCTTGATCGAAATTATGTTATGGTGCTAAATCCTAGTGCCTACTAATGTTATAAATGTAAAATTGTAAACATGTTGAACAAATTGGGTTGCAACTTCGTGTACAAATAGACATGATGACAGGGTTAAATAAAATATTGAACAACCATTTGGTGTTTTAACAAAGTAAAAAGTTTGGGAGTAGGTGCTTGTGACGTCACACTTTTGTAAAATTGGTTCCTACAAGCGCCGAAACATGAAATTTAAACGATTTATATCTTCGCTGTTATTAGTTTGCGGGACAAAAGAAAATACGTGTCCAATCTATTAAAAATATAATTATGTTTTAAGCAACAACTTTAAAATACGCGGTTTCATTTAAACATAACTAACGCAAAGTTTTAAACACAGATTAATTTTATAAACATACATAAACAGATGGTTATGATTGCGATGGCGGAGTACCAAACTCGACGCCTGATTCACACCATCGCGCTGACTCGAACAATTTGCTGACACCATTCGCTAAAAGCCATTGAATTTTTGATTCCACTTGATCCAGCGGGAGGGAGAGATCCTTTGTTATCGGTGGGAAATTAACAAACAAGCTAATTCAATTATATTGAACGGTTTGACAAAAGAGAGTTGGTTGCTTTTAAACAAGTTATGCAGCCCTATTTGACGATTATGTGCTTTGAATATAAATTATTTGGAGGGAAATATAAAATGCATTGTATGGAATATACATTGTAAAATGTATTGTGAATAAATATGGTAACATTTTAAGGGAAATGAATAAAAAATATTCACTAACACACTCACTGAAGTCACAAAAATCATAAAGATTTCAGTTTGAAAGTTTGGCTTTTCACATATATTTTTAATATTTTAATTCAATCTGTACAAAAATATAATGCGCCAGAACGTATACGAAAAAATATTTGCTAAAATTAATATTAAATTAATATGAGAAAAATGTTATGTACTATATGTATTAAAACTGATTATATATTTTTAGTCCAAACGTATGTTTATTTCGTATTGTTCTTCTTTAGACTATGAAATCACATCATTTATTATAATTCTTTGGACAACTTAGACAAGGAATAGTAATTGTGAAGTGAATACTGACTTCCAAATAAATACGCAATTACCCCGTCTTTCTATTTCAAATGATAATTTCAGTTCATGTTCTACCATCAACGACTCCTCCATAATACTAGCTCCGACACAAAGCAATCACACACCAAAATTCAAATTGCAACCGTCCTATACTTATCGGTTGTACTAGTGGCTCCCTCTGGCGTGCCTCGTTTAATTATGTCGAAAAGTGATTCCCATCAAAGCCTCCCAATTACACACGCAAATTGGACCGCGACAGGTTCCTGATAAACGGGGATCTCTATTGCAGTTCAAGGGAGCAGAAAAAAAACACGAATGGATTTTGTTTCGCCAAAATGTACAGGGAATTACGCCACGGAAATTTACGGCCACCTCTGAAATGCGATAAACACAGGCTGGTGGAGGATTTTTGAGAATGCTCCGCTGAATTTGAGGGTTTAAGAGATTTTTTAATTAGTAGATTTTGATACATAATAATCTCTGCTTTTTGTTACGCTGGCTGGCCATCAGCCCGCTCGCAGACATAAATTCTTTTTTATAAAAACAAATTATTTTCACCGCCTAAATTCTCAAAATACAGAGCACAGAATATGACTCGTCACTATTATACCTACTTGAGACTAAAGTAATAATCATGTTCGTGGCGAGTGACGGACGACACTGAAAGTTGACAGAATAAATGTCACAGTTTTATCGCCTGTATAGTCGTCACCAATAGAGAATATGACAAGCGAGGGCCGGTTTTAGTACACGATAACTATGTTCCATGCTCAGCAATTAAAACAACAACATGTTAAATAAATTTAGTAAACGTTAAATAAGGGTGTCATAGGAACATAATTATAAAATGTTTAATTCATATTGTTCATCCATCTTAGATGATGTTCTACATACTTTTTTTACATCCTAATAATATTATTCTCCAATTACGGTTAAATATTGGTTGTAAATTGACTATAATTGACAACTTAAATACATACTTTACGTTATTCCTTAGAATATTTTTGTTTTTCATTAGTGTACTATTGCTGAAAGGTAAGATAGTCTATAAGGACCAGAATTGACACAAGGAATAGCTGAACTAATTTTGTGGATAGTACGACTATTTATATTCGCTCAAAGATCGTACTCGCAACATACATAACTACTATAAAACAAAGTAGCTTAATCATTAAAAATATAAAATTAATAGACATTCTCTTTCACACAACTTAATTAAAAATCGTGTGTGTATGTATGTGATTACTTTTAATATTAAACTGAGCGTGAATAATAAAGCATATAAATTAATTCTGCGGTCAGTAGGTTTCGACTTTTCCCCAAACTATGTAAATGTAGGAATCCGTCTTGTTCTCATTTACAATGCTAATGCGGTCATGCGGCCTGTCCGGCCACCGGCCCGGTGTCCCCGGACAATGCCTGTTTTATACATAAACTCATCATTTTAGACATACACTGTATTGTCTGATTAACTACGCAAGGCTTTTGCTCTAATGCATATAACCTTCTATGTATTTATATGAATTATGTTGTATTTAGAATACCCGCCATTAATGTGGATGAAATGTATACTAAACCAAAAGTTTATTTATGTACAAAAAGAATTTGTATTATTGTGAAAATAGACGTTGGAAAAGTTTTAAGACAAAATTTAATTTAAATTCGTTTTTACATTTAAAACACAGCGCGCATGTGTATAATCGTAGTTTGTAAGTAGTGTAGGTAATTTTGAATCACAGGTATATCAAAGTATATAGAAGCAAATTAAATCAGTCTTCATAACTATCTGTTCTAATAATGATAAAACTAAAGAAAAGAGACTGACGTAACTCCTTCAATCGCAACATCGTAAAAGGTATCGGCCTCGGTATTCTAGCTTTATTAGACCTATGAGCATGCCTTTTCGATTTTCCAACTATGATCCTTGCTATTATGAGTAAGCTATCTAATGAATAGTGTATTGAATTTAAATATATTATGACAGTTTTGGCGCGTTAACAGTCAAAACGCTTATCAGAGATTATAATGCTACAAGTTCCGTAGCAACTGCTACGAAACTTGTAGCACTACAAATGGCGTAGAGTGCAGCTCGGATTTATTCGAACGCTATTTTTTGTGGCACTTGAAAAACAGAAACCTATGTATGTAGGCGTTCAAATGTATTGCTATCGAAGTATTGTTTTGCAGTTTAAATTTTATTTTAGTTTTATTGTTATTATGTGGTTATGTCAGTAATTAAAATACTGAAAGTTCTTTTTTCTGAAATAAAACTAATGTTTTATTCCACATTCTGCATCATAAATAAATAAATTTAATCGATTTCAAATACATTGATTATAGTGTATTTGAAATCGATTAAATTTATTCATGATATGACATAATTATGTCGAAGCCTTGTTCACGCATATTAAAATGATTACTATGCGACTTCTGTACAATTTTAAATTAATATATTGCTATTGAAAACTACTTTAAATAAATTCTCTATCAAGTAGACAGTTTATGAGTATTACTATAGCTACCATAAGATCCAGTAAAACTATTTTTAATATGCCAAATTTACGGCCAAGGTCATTCTTTATCAGTAATAGATCATACGGTTCAAATAAATTACACGAAATACCACACCATGTATAATATCCAGTATCATAAAACCTGCATCCGCGTAGCCTCTATAAAGGTCACTGCTTCGCTGTACATCAGGTAGATAAATAAAAAACGGTCTCTTTTTCATTTCCTTAATCTTGATAAAACTTGTCTGTATTATTAATAGTCATTATTCCAAAGAATAATTCTCTCTTTTTTAAAATATATATCCAACGAAGAGAATTACGTGCGGCTTTTTCATGTAAATTTATTCCATCAACTCGGACGTTTTAATAAAAAAACTTTAGCAACAAAAACTGCATCTTAGAATTTCGTTTTAGTTCTAGTTTCAAAAAAAGTAAAAATGGCAGTAAACTTTATTATTGTTAATTTTGGAAGAGCACCGCTCGAGGTCATTTAGTATATGAATAGCAGTCTCTTTCTAAAAAAGCTTATATTCATGGGAGGCCCATGAATAAAAGCTTGAAGTAGGTATTCAAATAGCGTAATTATGAGTGCTTGCATATCTAACGATCGTGAGAATTGATTCTTAGATTGAGTAAAGCTTTCTTGGGCTTAAGAAAATATCTCATTAATAACTTAACTTGAAGACCTGCGCCTGAAAGACAATAAATTCGTCTCTATTACGTAAAAACATAGCTAACAATATGACAAAAAGTTTGGTGTACTAGCCTAAGTGATCATCGCCATCAGGGTCACAGTGGACGACACTGCCAGTGCGTCTGCTGTTGATTGTCGATTACTATATGGGACTTAAATTTGTGCGATCCACATATAGTTGTACCGAGTTAGGTTTTGAAATATTTGTAGTCTACTGCAACACAGGGATTTATTTATAACAAAATCTGTTTTTAAGTTATGTAATCGTTTAAGAATATAACAATATATAGTGTTTTATCCTTCATATCTAAGACTATACTGATTCATCGTCTTCTAAATTCTACTCTTTTTCTTTAAGATCTGTGTGTCGACATTTATTTATAGTTGGACGTCTTGACGTCGATGTTCGAGCGGTGTAATTTGTTATTTAGACTCAGTGAACTCGCTCGTGACAGCCCGACGGGTAGAGGCTGAAGTAGACCTTTTAAAATAGCAGGCCTATAGGATTAATGTAAGGACGTGACGGTTGACCCTTCAAGATACCGGGAATTAGTAATGCTTTATTCCTTACTTTTGTCAACGCTTGATAAAATAAGTCAGGGGTGTATTGATACTCGTATAAGGTATACGTATTATTGTGTATATATACCTATATATTTACGTCTGTATATTTCTAAGGCAGAAGTGATTTAAACTCGCATTTCGCTAACATTTTTTAGTCACACGTTATTAAAGATCGAACTTAACTGTCCCTCAGGCACATTCACAGACGCCATACTGATATCAAGAATTTCCTAATAGAAAGACTTAATAATACTATTCCAGATTCGGAAATCAAAACCATGTGGGGCACATACCTATGCCACTGGACCAACGAGATAGTTGGAACATTATTATGTCCATCATCAATATGAAATCAATATTTATGTACCTACTCCAGAACTGTTTGTTTGTGTATTACTTTAAGGTTGACTAAATTAATGGCTAAAAGATTAGATGAATGTACACAACTATCATGAGAAAAGGTTTTAAATAAATAAAAAGTTAACTTTCATTGTACTTGTTTATTCAAAGATAACCCAAAATTAATTGCTTTTAAAAATAACTCGGTTCTTCTACATAATATTTTTTTACAATATTATCTTCTGTTTACGCGAATCTTATACATTGAAATTAAACTACTATATACGGATTTTATCGCGTTGTTTATTTGACACTTTATTACATAATTTTGAAATTGTTACACTACTATTACTATAAAACTTTACTAATGTTTAAACTAATTAAATTATTGCAACTATTAACAACAGCACCAACACCAACGCTCGTTGAAGTCTGCTGTGTGTGAACATGTGCAACAGGCGACCAGCCACTACCTGAGATTTGACAAACCACAGATGCTCGCTAAAGAACACCGATTCCTACCAAGGATGCTTCGCGAGACTATTGAAATCAAAAAACATCCACCAGCTTGGGATCCAGTAGTTCAAATAGTCAAACCCAAGAAGAATCAAACCACAGCTAGAGTTCATGATACTTTAAGCGCATTCTGCATAAATAGAAACACCAGTGATTAAATTATGTTCGGGTACTTTGAAATAACTACACTGGAACATTGAGACATTAGTCGCCCCGTGACCATGGCTGCTGAAAAGCAATCGAAACGTCGGGGAAAGTGTAAACATAAAAATATAAATAGTTTTAATAGTTGCAATAATTTAATTAGCTTAAACATTAGTAAAGTTTAATAATAATAGTAGTGTAACAGTTCCAAAATTATGTAATAAAGTGTCAAATAAACAACGCGATAAAATCCGTATATAGTAGTTTAATTTCAATGAATATTTTTTTATATACTATTTATGTGGCAAACAGCGTATGTCTGCCTTATGGTAAACGGTCACCGTAGCGTAGGATCGCTGGCTACATTAGTGATAGGACTTGTGCATTGCCGACCACAGGGAAGTTATTAAAGAAGAGACGAGAAGGCTATAAATGAAGTCGAAAAGTTGCCAACTTTTCCTATTACATTCCTTTCATTCCATCTCCACTATCTGAATTCTTACTAATCAGGCTAAATACAGTAAGTATGTGCCTCAGTATATAAGGTATTTATTACGTTTCACCAGGCAAACCAAGGACCTTTCGGCCATGAACGTTCGACTTAAGAGGAGGATTTTTATATCATTGTATCTATGTTGTATATCTGCCTATCTCCTTCGAGATAAAACCACTTGAAGTACTTTTCGTTATAACGTTGAACTAACTGAACTCCTTTCTGAGATTAAAACTTTTAATCGCGGAGCTCAAACTTCAAGTGTGTTTCTCTCTAACTCAAATTAAAAATATATTTCACCACTAATACGTTTTTCTTTATTTGATTTGTAGAAAAATCTAATAGTTTTAAGTTATATTGAATTTTATTCACCATAATACTTATTGTATGCAACCTATACATTTTTGAGGAAATGCGCCTTATTCGTAACGTCTCGTCCCGGGGACAGGAGGTTCACCGAACTCTTTCAGAGAAGTTCGGCACTTTATTGTGGGTGGATCGCTGGGACTATAATTGCACCAACGATCAGGAGCACCAAATTTACCGTAATCAGTACAGAATGCTGTGCTAGAAAATAATAAAAATGTGATTCTGATAATCGACATGGATATAGAAAAAATATGTTTTTTTTAATCTATAATTTTTTTTTTACGTATAGAGTTACTTGCGCGGTTTGTATTCGTCACTTAAATGACCGTGGCGAGTCGATCGTGCAAGTAACCCATATGATTTTCTCTCGCACGCGTAAGTAGCTTACGTTTAGCCCAAGCTAGCTACTGGCCTCGTGTAGAAGCATCATTAACTTCACTGAAAGTGAGTAAACAAGTAAGCTTGGTGGCGCAGTAGCAGTGAATGCGACTATGGTTGATGATTGATGAGGTATCAGGGCCCGGGCATCTAGCCCGGGCTGAGCAAAATATTATTGGGTTTTCAGTCAAGTAATTCTTAGTTAGTAACACAATATCTGTAATTGATAGACAGCACATATTGCCGTCTATCAATTTTCAGGTTCCGTTTTCGGTTCCTATTATGTGGAATCTAATGATAATTTAAATAAAGCCTAATATATCTATAATCAATAACCAAGATAAAATCATAGTTTGCGAGATGTGGATGATATCACCTCTGCCTATGCCTTTGTGGATAGAGACTTAAGACTAGGCACTTTATGAAAGCAAACAAAAGACTGCCATAAGTGTCGATAAAGATAAAACCACCATTGTCTGTTCCTATGACACAATATGGGGAAAGAGAGGAAACATATATCGCTTTACTCTTAATTAAGATTGATTCTCTATGACGTAGGTTGTTTCTTACCTTATCTTTTTATATCTTTGTAATACCGCTTCTTAAAGGCTTTTATCTCGTACTTTTATGATGACGTCACGTCTCTCTAATGCATTTTATGAGAACAGGTCTTGTCAATTACGGGATATGAAACTCTTTGGTACTTTTATGGAAGGTGTATCAAATGCGTGTTTTATTGTTTTACTTATTATGTGAGCGAATAAAGTAATAAAATGGTAAGAAGGCTTTGATGGTTGTTATTTTATATAAAATGATAAGCAAAGAGGATGTTCAGAGTAATATCTGGAGGAATTATTACTTACCTACAGTCAAAGAGCCATCGGTACTAATTGCAACTGCTGTGTATTAGGTCTGGAATGCGATTGTGTTATTGGGTTTTACTGGCAAGAAATTCTGAGCACCAACACGAGGTCTGGATCTGTGTGTGTCTGGATTGCCTGCGACTTAAATTCATAGTTGGCGAAATGTGGGTGGGTAATAAACATCTACCTACCTTATCGAGGTTTTAATTGTGTGACTATGTAGTAAATATACATGTAGATATATCCTAAAAATTAAAAGTTAGAGTTCATTATTATCGTAATAGTACAATGCCAGAAATTTTAGTAATGTATTACACAGTACAATAAAAAAGACTCACAAAAATTGGATAAAATCATCCTTTCGTATTAGTTACTTATATACTTTTACAAACTCTCAATCCCTCGCTACTTCTTCAAACCTAAAATTTTCTGTAGAAAGGAAGTTAAGAGGATTATGTACATAGTAAATAAAATTTTTGTATAAATATAAATAATTAAGTTTATTTAATATTGATGCGCATTTAACTGAACCAAACCAGATGATTTGGAATAATAATTCAGGAGACGATTGACGTGGCGGCAAACTTAAAATTTACCATATTACAGCAGCACAACGTCGAGATTTGCTTGACTTGTTAAAGCTATTTACATTTATTAACTAAGACTATTGTTTTCGTTCTATTATGCAAAGCATTCTAGAGATTTCATAATGCACGGTATTTTTTTAACATGAAAACCATTCTTAATAAAGATTGACTATCTGCGCAGAAGACATAACAGTGCATAAGTGGGCAAACACAAATGCACTCTACTACCTAAAAGTCATAGACCGATGGAATTTTAATTCGACCCGACAGAAGAAAGATCAGGTCTGGTCCAACGACATCACTTGCTAACCGAGGCACGAGGGTATGCAACACCACCAAATGCTTATGTCCGGGCTGCCATGTTTTACAACAATATTGAACTGGCATTTTTAACCAAGCTTCCAATAGTCCACGTAATAATATATAATTTTCGTGTATCTACTTAAATTTATTACATTTCTGCATACTTCATATACGATTTGAGTACAAAGCCACAAATTCTTTGATTATTAAACTCACAGAGTACGTAGTGAGTAGTATGTAATAAAGAAACCTTTAAAAATAAACGTTTTGTAACTAAATTTGAGGTTTTATATCATACTAGCTTTTGACCGCGGCTTCGCTCGCGTTAATTTAGAATTTAACAATCAATTCCGGTTGTACTCTGTTTGTAATAATATATAATAATATAATTCAATCATGATTTGAAAGACACGTGGTGCCATCTATTATCATAAGAACGTTATTATTATTTTCCTCGGGAACAGTAATTTTTTTCGGGATGAGAGGTAGCCTATGTCCGTTTCTGTACACCTGACAACGTATATGCAAAATTTCAGGATAATCGGTTCAGTGGTTTAGGCGTGAAAAGGTAACAAACAAACAAACTCATTTTCGCTTTTATAATATTAGTTAGGATTATAATTGCACTCCAGATTTCCAGCTGCCAGCTCTTAAAAACTTAGGCGCAGTAGGTTTTGCCTGTAGGGGGATTTTCTGTATTAGACTCAATCATGTCTTGATTCTCATTCGTCAGGACCTTATTAAGATGCTATTTGTGTCTCAAGCATCCATATATAATAGTAACAGCTTACTATCGAGTGGTATGCATATTTACCACCTCAATCTATACTAATATTATAAAAAGGAAAGACTTATTTGTTCGTATGTGATCAATAAATTCTGAAACTACTAAACTGATGTTAAAATTATTTCACCTTACGAGTATATTCAGAAGTTTATATAAAGTTACGTAGGCTATTTATATAGCCTATGTTACTACACAACTACATCGCGCTACGAGCCACGAAAGAGTAGTACCATAAGCGTGGGTGAAGCCGCGAGAGACAGCTAGAGAGTAATAAAAAGTTGGTAGAAAGGGCCTATACATGTTAAGTAGGGGATCTGATTTCATTGTTATGATTGTATCTCTCTCATTCTCGCCTCTGCAATGCACAATAATAAGACCTATACTACATTAGAAAACCGCACCATCATTAAATTACACGAAGGTGTTTTCTCGTTCCACGTGAGTCACTTGACATTCATGTTTCCTTGTGTATTTTTAGATCGTAGTTAAATCTGTTATTGTCAATCTGTGTGGGCGATGAAGAAGCACAGATGGATGGAAAATAAACCGACAACCGACAATTTCTTATCCAGGATATTATAATTATTATTTCTTGGCAGTTATTTAATACATAATTATTATATGTACATACATACATTGTATTTTTAAAACGTAGGGCATGATTTCCTCTTAAAAGATACACAGGTAGTACAAAAGCTTGGTTTGCCTTGATTTTCAAGGAAAATGCATAAATTATTATAATTTTATTATAGTCAGGTAGCCACTATTGTCTACGCTATTTATAACTTAATCCAAACTAATATTGTTATTTGTTTATTGTGAGTTTGTTTGTTTGTTACGCTTTCACGGTTAACTATTCGATCGATCATCTTGAAATTTCGCATTTACTTTCTCAGGGGAACAAAAAGGGACATACCCTATGTCCTTCTTTGTTCCCCTTACATTCAGAAAAAAATACTGTTGCTAACCGAACCAACATTTACGCGAGCGAACCTGCGGGCAATATCTAGTATAAAATAGTTGGCTAACCTTTAACATTGCTAGCTCTTTCCCAGCTTATGAATATACTAGGTTAGTCAAAGATCTCAGTTTTTATAGTCCTAGTTGACGAATATTCAAAATCCTCTTCTATGCACTTAAGTATATCTCTGACAAAATTTCCCGCTATATCAATGTCATTGCTGCAAATGTAGAACACTATCTTTCAGTACCCAGGCTGTATGCCACACTCTACTTCATTCTAAATATTAAGGTAGTTATTTTATATAGTTATTTTAGATATGGCTGAGAAAGACAGCCTCAGTGGCACAGCGATAGTGTATGCGACTGCTGTGAATAAGTTCTGCAGTTTGATTCCTAGGGCAGGCACACGTTAGGGTTTTCCTGACAGAAATTTTAGTAGCTGTACAGAGTCTGGAACTGTGCCCGGTAAACGACATTTGGCTCGCCCTCTTATTACGTGGGTACTAAAATCAGAGGTTACAAAATATGAGTGTAATGCATCTGTACCTATCCTATCGGGATATAGGCGTGAGGCTATGTTTCTCAATTAAAACTGTATTTTAGCTTAGCTCCAATAGAATAACATTATTGCCGGTTTTGTGACTAGTATAGAGGGTGAGTAACCACGTTTATTCATTATTTCTAAGTATAAACACACTTGCCTAACAAACTGCAATACTAATTTAGTTATTTTCGGTTCTTTCAATATTTCTATAAATAATATAGATAGCTAATAACGAATGCTGTTCAACGAATCCTTATAACCATATCCCACAATATATTCAAATAAAACTTGCACCAATTTAGTCACAAACACAATTTCGCTGTACAGATATAACATTTTTAAACCGTAGCTGTCAATGTTCATAAAATGCTGTCACGTCAAAAATATGTACGGATCGCGGCGATTTTTAGCGATGCGCCGTATCGTATGACAGTCTGTTACGTCAACGCCCCGGCTCCCATGACAACCAGGATTTGGCTGCCAATTTTAACATCAAAGCCGCTTTTTAATATCTAACGACGATTTGTAAAAATTACGATATTATTACCGGTGCATGTTGTCTGCAAATATTCGTTTGTTTTTGCGGTAAGGCGTCATCGACTGCATTTATTAATAACAATCACAAAGTAACATATATGAAAGTCAAAGTTAGTAATAAAACAGTTTTATAGCAATTACAAATACAATTTCTAGAAGTTTTCAATCACTCTTGATAATAAATGTTTGCTTTTTGAACCATGAAAGGAATGGAATAACGTAAGTTTTGAATAAAGCTCGCTAAAGAAATAAAAAGCAAAATAAATGTATACAGTACTTTTTTATATAATATCTTGCGGGTTAAGAGACGTGTAATAGCGACGTGAATTTAATTTAGCTGATTATTATAACAATACATTGCCAGTATGCTTAAATCATGTCTTAATCCATAAAATCACCATCATAATGTTAAGGAAATACCAAGACAATGTTAAAACTCTCAGTTCCTGCACACGTCATACGCCACGTTTGCGTAGCTCAAGATGACATGCCCACAGTGCGATTGACGTTGCATTCAACGCAAAAATAAAGCAACGCGTTGCGCTTTATATGTAACAAAATATCACGCGGCAATAGCAAAGCATTTAACGCACCGTTTTACGCATAAATGAAGTGGATGCCTAGTGCGAGTTGTTTTTACGTTCACGCGATCAAAACGTGTACTGCGTTTGGCTCTCTGATTGGTGGAAGAGGTTGGAGCGGGCCTATCGGAGCGCCGAACGTTAGAAAATTGTCGATCGCGTTAACGTAAAACAAACTCGCACTAGGCACTCTGAACGCTTTATAACATGACTGACACCGTGACGTTTCTTGACGTGATGTCATATAAGGTAGCGCGGTGGTGTTTCGCTTTCGTCACAAATTAATTAATATGGTATATGCTACGGGTGACGGGCATGAGCGTGACGCCTCTCAAACGACTTATTAAATGTTGTCTACGCTATGGACTATTGTTCTTATTACTTATGTACATGGTTATCTTCATTCTCGAGAATAAAGCAATATAGTAATATAGCTTATGGATGTATATAATTATGTCATTATACCATTTGGAAGTACGGACCTGATACAGTTATCTCCAAAGGACACTTTTCTCAGTGCATGCCTGTACCTATGTATCTAGTCAAGGTAATGCTTTTTTATTCGTATCGAACTTGTTTACGAAAGGAAATGGTAAAAAAATTCATTGTTTATTATTTCACGTCAGTGTATACAATTATTTTAAATGTTGGAAATATAGGTAATATTTTTAACACGTATTTTTAACACGTTATAATATCAATTGTATTTAATATTTCACGCAAAATAGGTTATGCTCGATATAGATTTTTGTAAAACACAATTGCTTTTGTTTCCAGTCAGCTTTAATTCACGGGCACTGTAGTTTTTGTTTGAAATGTATATATTTTTAGGCATCAAAGATTGTGTGGTAAAATTGTTTAAAATCAAAAATATCTCATTTAAATGAATCTATTCAAATTTTATAATTATGAATTTGTCTATAATTTAAGACAGTGTTGTTGTTTGTTTTCATATAAGTTTTAACAGCCGTCTTATAGTATTGCATACCAAACGCAAGCAAAAAGTATAGCATGGCTAAACCTTATGATTTCGTTTATATTATCCGAGTTTCTACCCGAAGCTTCGCCCACGTGAATACCATGGGAACACATATCGAGATAAAACATAACCGATGTCCTTTCCCGGAACACAAACTACCACCACGCCAAATTTAATCATAATCGGTTCAGTGGTTTGGCTATGAAATGAAAGCTTTACAGACAGACAGACAGAGTTCGTTTTGCATTTCTAATATTAGTAGTATACCTACCTATATAATCTATACTCCGCAAACATAAAATTAGTCACATAAAATATCAGTCTGCCGAAGCTCTAATGTATGTTGTATGTAGAACATAGTATACGTTGATACATTACACAGCGAACTTGAACATTTCGTAATATTTCCTTTACGCATAAAATAGGAGCGAAGAGTGTAATATTAAAAGGCAGCTAACGACGTGGATGACAAAGCAGCGAAACACCCTTATGCAAAGTTTTACACTTGAGAGACGAGTGTGATACTTGCTTAACATTATTACACTGACACTCGGTACTAACGACTTGCTTTGTGATGACTACGGATGAATTAACGAGAGATATGCGATTACAAACATTTTTGATTACGTCATCCAAATTTTAGCAGATATGTTTATCGACGATTTGCTTATCAAACGCCGCGCCGTACCGCCAAGATTTGCAAATCGGTGTTCGAAAAAATGTTATGAAAACATAAAACAGTCTAATATTCTATGTCTATGCTTGTGGATATGATTTACAAATTCATTTTACTTTTTATTTTTTTTAAACGAAAATCCAACAGCCACACTACATAAAAAATTTGGGGCAGTCTTTGGGGACTGCCGATAGAAGTGAAAACTTTAATCCTTGATCAAAAACACTTCTTTATAAACCAAAAATAATTGAAAATACGAAAGCGTTCGGTGACGATGACGCGAGTTCCATGATTTTTGTTCACCCAAGAAGTGCTCAGCGCGCTTAATTAAAGAAATTTTCACTTCAATAAAAACAACAGAATCAACTTAAAACTAGGTAGTAAACCACGGCGTAGTAGTCACCCACGGCGATGTTCACAGGTTACTATTTGATTACAACTCTATGATGCTAGGAAATCGAGCATAAATGTACGACAAATAAAAAAAAACTAACAGAAAATAAAACAAAAAACATACAAAAACATAATAATATAATATTGCGAAGAAAAGAGGAATAAATTAAAAATATAAATTCTGTGTAAGTTCGAAAGAGTAGGTATATTAGTTATGATTTCAGTGTCTCATATACAAGTTTACGAAAACTTATCGCAGAGCATACAAATATATCAATATGTTGAAAAGTGTCATTGCATGTATGGTGAAAGCCATAGTATATTATAGTATAGTATAGTACATGCAAACGTGATATATATAACTTGTTATTAGCAAAGCAAAATACTACGTGCCGTAATACATAATAGTTAATATTGTTAATTATGCAAATAAAGTAAACATCATAATTTCCCTTTCCTATATAGGTCCGTACTACGTATGTATAATAACTTAGTATATAAGCCTTAATTAGGTAACAATAAACCAGTCAATATTCAATCACCACATCGTCGTTTTAATTGGTTCATAAAGCAACACGCAATAATTGGTGACCCCGACGTGATCTATTGGTCTCTAGTGCTGATATAATACCGGGACGACCGGAACCCAATTTGGTTTTCAGCGGTGAATCTAGAGAACAATAGTATTACGATATTATCACATCCTCATAACGTCAAAAGAAAAATGGCTCCACCAATAACTCCTTCAAAAGGCGACTCAGGCTGCGAAACTGTTGCTGCAATCACGGTCACGGAAAAACTACCGCAATTTTGGACAGACTCACCACGATTATGGTTCGCTCAGTTTGAAGCCATCTTGGCACCACAAAAACAGGGCGAAGACTACAAATACAATATGGTAATATCTAAATTACCAAAAGAGGTAGTCCATCAGGTTAGTGACATTTTGACTAATCCTCCCAGCGATAATAAGTACTCCACCATCAAGGAACGTCTAATAAACTGCTACGAAGAGAGTGAACACCGACGTTTTCACAGACTACTATCAGAAATGGACCTCGGAGACCAAAAGCCTTCCCAGCTCTTGAGAAAAATGAAGGAAGCGGGATGTGGAAATATAAACGACGACACTATTCGTCTTCTGTGGCTAAGACAACTTCCCGCTTCGCTAAAAGCGATTATATCGGTTACAAACAATTTATCATTAGACAACTTGAGCGAGTTAGCCGATAAAATATATGAAAACTTGACCTACAACAAGAATACCACTCAAGAGACATCGGTTGACATTAATTTAATAACAAACATATCGTCACAACTTGCAGCTATGCGAATAGAAATAAATGCATTACGTAGCGCACGCGAGCATCAACCTATGCAACGCAGCAAATTCCATTCACGCCATACGTCACACTCACGATCAAGGTCGCGCCACAGAAGCTCGCATAATGGAATTTGTTATTATCATAATCGTTTCAAGCAAGATTCGTATAAATGCAAGAAGCCATGTTCGTGGAATATGAACAAAAATATCAGGCCGTCGGAAAACTAAAAGTAGCACAGAAAACGACGGGTCTCTGTGCTATTCACCCAGCAAACCGTCTAACTATAACTGACCCAAACAGTGGTTATAGATTTTTAGTCGACACGGGTGCTAACATTTCGGTTATCAATCGCACAAATAACGAGAGCAAAGCATGCGAATACAAATTATTCGCCGCCAACGGCAGCCCTATAAATACATACGGGGAACGCACTTTAATGCTTAACCTAGGACTTCGCCGAAGCTTTAAATGGACATTTACCATTGCCGACGTCACGATGCCAATTCTGGGAGCTGATTTTCTGGATCATTATCAATTATTAGTAGATATACACGGAAAAAAACTGATCGATAAAAAGACAGGTTTGAAAACGCCTGCCAAAATAGTGAGAGCAAACATTGCATCAGTCCGATCGTTAAACGCTTCTCTACAGGAACCAATAAAGCGATTGTTAGAGAAATATGAAGACATTACAAAGCCTAGATCGATGAACCTACCTACCAAGCACCAAGTACAGCATCAAATAATAACAAAAGGTTTCCCAGTATTTACTCGAGCGCGTCCATTACCTCCTGATAAATACAGAATTGCAAAACAGGAATTCCAAGACATGATGGATATGGGAATTTGCCGACCGTCAAGCAGTCAATGGGCATCGCCACTTCATTTAGTCAAGAAGACGAATGGCGAATGGAGAGCATGTGGAGATTACCGCGCACTAAATAAAATAACAGTACCAGACAGGTACCCACTTCCAAGGCTACTTGATTTTACGTACGTGGCAAGCGGAAAAGGAATTTTCAGCAAAATAGACATAAAGAAAGCTTTTCACGTTCTGCCCGTAGCTGAACCAGAGAAAACAGCGATTATAACCCCTTTTGGACTTTTTGAATTCATCAGAATGCCATTCGGGTTACGAAACGCAGCACAGTCCTTCCAAAAATTTATGGACTCCATATTCAGAGACTTGGACTACGTATTCGTGTATGTAGATGACATATTTATCGCTGATAAGAAAAATAATATTAAGGAACATTGTGAACACTTAGAAGAGGTGTTTAAGCGCTTGCATGATCACGGCATAACAATAAATACAAACAAATGCGAATTTGCCAAGTCGGAAATTGATTTCCTCGGTTATCATATAACGAGCCAAGGGTTGACTCCTACTATGGAAAAAATTCAAGCCATAAACAATTACCCTAAATCACAAACGATAAATGAATTACAACGTTTTTTGGGTATGATTAACTTCTACCGAAGCAGTATTCCACATGCAGCAAAACATCAAGCACCATTAAATAAATATTTAATTAATTGTAAGAAAAATGATAAGACAGTTATACAGTGGAATACCGAAGCAAACCACGCGTTTGAATGTTGCAAGCAGGACATTCGACAATTAACTACATTAGCATGTCCGGACAGCAACGCGCAAATAGCTTTAATGACGGATGCTAGTCTCAAATGCGTAGGCGCTGTACTACAGCAGCGAAGAAACAAAAAATGGGAGCCGATAGCTTTTTTCTCCAAATCACTAAGTGAAGCCCAAACAAAATACTCTACTTACGATAGAGAGCTACTAGGAATTTATATGGCTATAAAACATTTCAGAAGACTCATCGAAGGACGAGAATTTACGGTCTACACGGATCACAAACCACTAATGCATGCTTTCGATAAGAAGCCGTCATTGGATGATACCCCTAGACGAATCAGATATCTGGATTATATATCACAATTCAGTACGGATATCCAGCACATCAGCGGCCACAAGAATTTGGTAGCCGATGCTTTATCTCGAGTTATCGAAACGATATCCTTACCCTCTGCAATCGATTGGTACGAGGTAGAAAAATATCAAAAGAATGACAGCGAGTTAAAACGATTAAAAGCCAATAAATCGTTAAAAATAGAATTAATACATTTTCCAGATAAATATATTAAGATTTATTGTGATATATCAACAGGAAAACAACGCCCTTTTATGCCCCTCAAATTCAGGAAAACTATCTTCGAAAGTTTTCATAACATTAGCCATCCTGGTAAGAATACTACGAGAAAACTGATTTCAACTAACTATATATGGGAAAATATGAATAAAGACGTATATAAGATGACTGAGACATGTTTACAATGTCAACGAGCAAAAATACATCGTCATACAAAATCACAATTCGGAAAATTCATGCCAACAGGAAGATTTTCCCATCTTCATATTGATTTAGTTGGGCCTCTACCCACTTCTAAAAACAAACGATACATAATTACAATGATAGATCGTTGTACTTCATGGCCAGAGGCATTTCCCATAGCTGATATAACTGCAGAAACCGTAGCCAGAACGGTATATGAAGGCTGGATAGCCCGATTCGGATGCCCTGAATACATTACCACAGACCAGGGACGCCAATTTGAATCTGAAATATTCAAAAATTTAGCAAACTTAATGGGAATTCATAAAATTCGAACCTCCCCATATCATCCACAGTCAAACTCTAAAGTAGAACGACTGCACAGAACATTGAAAACGGCATTGATAGCAAGAGGTAACACAATCAATTGGACAAAAGAGTTAGCTACCGTTTTACTTGGCATACGTACGAGTTTACGGCAAGACACAGGATACTCGGCAGCTGAATTAGTATACGGTTCAACAATTAGATTGCCTGGAGCATTTTTCGAGACACATAATAACTCAACATACGCAGATTTTATCAGAGAAATTAAGGACAACTTAGAACACATGATTTCTGTTCCACAAAGACAAAGTAAGAACGACAAGATATTCGTGCACCCACAGTTATCGGAATGTAAGCACGTTTTCTTACGTTGTGACCGATTACGGCCAAGTCTTACACCGCCGTACGATGGTTCTTATCTTGTCATCAGTCGAAATGATAAGATCTTCACGATCTTGATAAACGGACGACAAAAAAGTGTAGCTATCGATAGAGTTAAACCTGCATTCATGTTAAACGATAGCAAGATAAGCAAACGGATAATAGACGACCAGATAACGAAAACTTCACAAGCAGATAAGAAAACAGAAACAAGAACACGTTCTGGTAGAATCTCCCGCCCGACGTTTAGATTCCAATTATAATATATAAGCTACAATAACACTACTTTATGCATTCACTTAGCACAGCGTCGAAACAAAACATAGCATGGGATCAAACTCGAGCCACGAGAAGGAACAAATCAACATGGTGCAGAACAATGCAGTAAAACCAGAAGATTTATTAAACCTGCACTCCCAAGTGGTCGAGGAAGTACAAGGGATCCGGAGCTGGATAATATTCATGACGATAGCAGGGGTTGTCATATGTACAATCGCAACCATAGTCATAGTATTCAAATTCGTAAGCAATAAGATCGAGAAGAGGCTCACGAAAATAATTAGAGACGCAAACGTTGTTTAGAAACGTAGGCATAAAATTTATCTGTATTATTATTTTTTTCTAATCTAATTATTACTATGTGTAATTTAGTTTTTTTCTTCAAGGGGGGAATATCTATGGCGAAAGCCATAGTATATCATAGTATAGTATAGTACATGCAAACGTGATATATATAACTTGTTATTAGCAAAGCAAAATACTACGTGCCGTAATACATAATAGTTAATATTGTTAATTATGCAAATAAAGTAAACATCATAATTTCCCTTTCCTATATAGGTCCGTACTACGTATGTATAATAACTTAGTATATAAGCCTTAATTAGGTAACAATAAACCAGTCAATATTCAATCACCACATCGTCGTTTTAATTGGTTCATAAAGCAACACGCAATAGCATGTATGAGCCATTCGACAGATTAGTGAACGCAGGCCCGTGTTACCAAGGCAAGTACCTACTGCAAACAGTTTGCCTGCACGCACCAGCCGTCTATGAACAGTTCTGGGAACTGCATAGCACAAAACATTATTTAAATCAATGCAGTCAAAATAATTGTTTACAATATTATATAATGTTACTGCCTCCAATTGAGAACTTCTAGAACTGAGCGCCAGAATATTGTATTTACTTATTCATATTTTTATATGGTTGCCTAGCTGGAAATCTCGAAATAACTAAGGATATTATTTAATGGACACACAATCTAGCAGACAACACTCAAATTCTAGGTAAAGATATCTGGCATCAGATATATCTGTCGTTCGCTGAAAGAATATAATATATAGAAATAGCAATAAATATAAATGTCGTTATCAACGAATTAGGAATTTTATTAAGAATGATCAGTAGATTGCGCTCACTCTTATAGAATTCATGAAAGTCTGCGAAAGGGGTACATAAAAAAATCAACTGTATTGATATTGTGATTGTCGGAATTCATCATACAAAAGTTACTGTATAGAAATAATAGATTCTGGGATACTGAGATTTTTTGGTAATATTATGTGTCCACTTTCATAACATTTTCTCTTTTAATATTTTTAAAAGCTACATTACTCTTCGCAATTTACTTGATTACCGCCTGTGGTTTTATATCACTCTGCTATACAAAGTTGCAAAATGTTTCCTTCATACACAACACTGTGGCAGTTGGTTTACCATATTCAGTTTTTGTTACAAAAATTAATCCATTACTTTAATCCTTGTTACTTTACAACTGCTGTCTTTATGGTACCAGACGCTTATATAAACAATAAATAGAATTAAAGCCGTAATATCGATAATATTTGACGATACAAAGAGAGTTTGAACCGTCTAGATTTCAAGAAACTATAAACTGCAGATATCTTTGTTTATCTGAAGTATAAACAATGATGTCAGCTAGTTAAAGCGTTCTTTGTAACGAGATTTACACCATGCTTAATTATATTTACATAAAAATTCAATATACGTATCGTCAAATTATTGACACTGTAATATAATTATGGTAAATACTATATAATAAATTATGTCTTGGCTACGATGTGTTTAAGTCCTAATTTTTTTTTTATACTATCTTCTTCGCAAATAGCTACTATGCTTTTAATTCTTGTTTTCTGTTTACTTGTTTTGGTGTTGTTTATGTGCTGTACATGATTTCCTAAATTTCGAGTCAGCAAAATATGTAGTTATAAGAGCGTTTTAGTAATATTTTCGTATTTCAAAAGATGCGTCATTGCGCTACTATCCTCTAAAAAATTTAGTTCCAAATGCGCAACAGTTTGAGATTATACGATTAAGTGAAATAGAAACAGAATGCGTTGCACTAATTTTCACAGTTGCACTAATTTTACATTTTGGATATAAACAGACACTGTCCGGTTCGTGTATGTACATACAACGCAAAATAAACGACGTGCCATATTTTGTTCGACAGGTCAGCCACAAAGTTGACCTCTTCTTAATCATACATTATTAAAACGTGATTAATTAATATTCCGCTGTTCTTCTCCACCGTAACCGCATCTCCACGTAAGTGAAAACAGCAATATCTCGTAACACGTACAGTGAGCTGAGCTTCATATAATTAAGCCTGTTCGGAGTCACACCGCGACGTTGGCCGTCGTCGAGCTATTATCCATTATCACGGACACTTAATGCAAATTAACGACTCGTGGAGTACGAAGTATTATTATAATGTCGTACAAGCCAAGCTTAGGTAATTTTATTTATTTAGGGTTATTCCGGCTTAGTATAATTACGTTTAATTGTGCTTGTTTGGTTCTAGTTGATGCGGCAATTTTGAGGTGCCGCCGGTCCATTACCAAAACGGCATTTTATGTTTGAATTTCAAGTATATTTTCATGTTAAAATTTTATCTTTGAGTTTTGACCTAGAATAGCTGAAAATCTATGTACACAAATAACGGTACGACTACGTAATGGAAAATATACCCAAGCATATATGTGATTCAAACTATGGACTTATTAATTAGGACGTAAGTGCAATCGTGAATAACCATAAATGTCGGCCACGGATACTATTCTGTAGTATACAAAATTGTATATTTATTGGCGTTACTATCGAATAACCATAATAATTGTAGAATATGGATAGCAATCCTTTATTTCGGGTATAACCAAAACATAATGTGTAAGGTGTAGGTGTATCAAAACTGTGCTTTAAAATATTAAAATTTCTAACACATATTATAATTATTAACTCGGAACGTAATAGTTACAATAACAAGGAAGCTATACTTAAGGATTGAAGTATCATTTCAAAGTCGAGAAAGCTACAGGAGAACAGCTCTAGATCTCCCTATACGACACCCGTGACTTAGCGCCGCAGCGCTTAACACGCATAGCCATCTTGCTATTATTATAAAAACACCCAGCTATTATGTATATTGCTGAATAACCGCACAGTGATAATATTGCAAGCAACGGTCGTCATTTTCTCAATATTAATTCTTTATGTTCGGTCATCAATTAATATCCAATACTATAAGCGGTGAGAGGATATATTATGAAACAATAGATTTACACCTGTCGTGAAAATCTATAAACTGCATTTAATAGTGCAGTTATACATACACATTATGAATACTAAGATGCCTCCATCTTGGTAGTAGTTATATCACAATTTAGACTAAAATTCTCCAAACTTCTTTGCAGGTTTGACGCTTATGTAAGACTCTTAAAGTGCCTAGTATTTTATTCATAAAATATATTATGGTAACACGTAATGGTGAAAACACGACATAATATTGCTATTTTTGACTGTTTGTATTTTTCACGAAAGTAAATATTTTCGTAAAAAATACATACAGTCTAAAATAGTTTTTTATTTTTTTGAACTTGGGAGAATGCATTGACGCATACCCCTACGCGGGGGCGGGCGGAGGGGGTCTGTCGGACTCACCGGGGCAAAAGAAAGATGTTGAAATAATAATGTACCTCCCGGAATACCGACTAAACCTACCACGGTGTTCCTCGACAAACCACTATCGGCGGGGCCGCGCGAATCATTTTCACATGCGGTCGCGACACCGCCGAGGTTACGGCCCGCCGTATGAAACGGCAGGCCACTACACAAAAGACCTACCCTAGATCACCACGTCAAAAGCTCTACTATCCCCCCCCTAGAGGGGAGACGGACACGACACAGAGGCGCGCGTGGGAACACGCACGCCGCCTCCCGGACCTGGTGCTGAACGGATGGCGGGCAGGCCCACGAAGCCCGCCACCCCCAGGTCGAACCTCAGGGTGGCTGGAGGTCGTCTCGCGCCCTCCGGCGCCCGGCTCTGCGGTTGGGGAGAGGGTTTAAACGCTCCCTCTCCCGCTCCGCCGCCTCCTTGATGGAAATGACTTCCTCACAGAAGGAGGCGACGGCGTTCCACGACCTCTCACTCCGGACCATAGACAGAACTACGGCCGGGAGCGAGAGAGCAACCGATCCGACTGCCGCGATCAACTCACGGCGCTGCGATGCCCAGGCGGGGCAAACCGCCAAAATGTGCAGCGCCGTGTCCTCAACAACGTCGCGGCAGTCGCCGCAGTGGTGACAACCGGGCGTCTCTTGCCGACCTATACGATACAGGAACCGGCCAAAACAACCATGGCCGGTCAAAACCCGTGTCAGCCGGAAGGTGAGGGCGGCATGCCGCCTCTCCAGCTACTCCTCAAACACGGGACTTACCGCCACGATCATGGCGTGCCCGACAGTCGAAAATAGATGGTGGAACTATAACAAACCCTACGAACACTGAATAATATTTATATGTAGGGTTTGAAATTTATTGATCTATATGTGATCTAAATGGAGTTTAATGGTATTAAATTACAAAACATTGTTATAATCAAAATAAACGTCATGTATTTCCTACGGTTGCATTGGAAGTATCCGACTGACAGCAAAAATATAGGCTAACCAAAGCAAATATCGCTAAACAAAATTTCGCGTAGACCAGTTCTATTCTCGACTGCATCTGAAAAATATAATGTTTCTACAATCACGTAATGTGCTCGTTCCCCTAGCGTGGCCTGCGCGTCTCAAATGTCAGTCCGTACACTTTGTTCTGTCATCCGAGAATACCGAATCAGTTAGTCACCTTTAGCCCGTACTCAACTAAAATATCTCAGATGCACAATTCAGTTTTGTAGCTGAAAATCTTTGAAATAATGTACGACTATAGAGGTTTGCTTTTGCCAGTGCTGATACTAAAACTACATGCCATAATATATTATAGCAAACATAGGGTACATAGGATTTAGTTTTATAACTTTGTGCAATATATGTACTATACTCGCTCTTTGTGCAATATTTATTTTTGGGAATGTGAGGCTTTGGAATGTGTTAATGTGTCTATATGCTTTAACACAGATCCTGTATCCAATGTAGAGGCTCCAAAAACATTGTACGCGTGGTATTTAGCATATTGGCGAGGTAATTTAATAATGTACTACTTAGTCAACCATGTAGTCATAACCAATATTACAGTGTAATGATAATAAGTTAATAAAAAAAATAAAAAAAAATTGCAACCACACATGTATCATACAAAATACATTATAATGTGGTGCTGTTTCCTGAACTAAGTAATAACCTGAATTCCAGGGAACAGGCCTTCTCCAGTAAGAAGTATTAGTAGTTCTTTCTTGAATGTATAATATCATCCCTGTGAGGAAATTGTCCCACAACTGGACACAAGCTTCTTCCTAGTATAGGCATATATACGGCTTAGGACATATTCCACCACACTGCTGGTCGAATGAGTATCGACAAATAGTTGAAAGTAAATAGTTGAAAGAATGTAAATATAATTAATATCTACCATTATATTATAATCAGTAGCAACACGATATCTAGAACTGTGTCCGGTAAACAGCAATACGCTCTACTATTCCAAAAATTACAATTGGCAAAATTTTAGTGCACTAGTATAGTGCACTAAAATGTTGCCAATTGTAATTTTTTTTAATATCACGCCTACATCTTCAAAGGGGTGGGCTGAAGAGTACTTGAGCTCACCCCTTTGAAGATGTAGGCGTGATATTATTTATGTTTTAACCAAAACCCACAACCTACAAATTAAAGTTATTTCCAAAAATAAATTGTAATATTCGTAAACATTAGCGATACCGCTACCGAAATAATGCGATTTATTACTCCATAAGTAAGTGGATTACTCAACTGATTACGGTAAAATAAAATGATATGTGTGAAGACTTTAATTAATGTATAATATGTTACGGGAAACATCGATTCATTATAAAATACGATCGAGAATATTATAAATATTTTTATTAAGTTTGTTTTCCTTCCTGATTTTTATGCAACATTTATACGCTTGCTAGGGTATGTTCATATTATTATTTATATGTTAACTAATATTATAAATGTAAATGTGAGTTTGTTTGTTCGTTTATTTCTTTGTTACGCTTTCACGCCTCCACTACTCGACCGATCATCATGAAATTTCGTATACACGTTGTCAGGGGTACAGTACCTTTCATTTAGAAAAAAATACAGTTACGTTAGCGAAGCCGCGTGCAAAATTTTGTAAGCAATAAATACCAAAAATCAAACCAAACTTCCTTACATAGAAGCTTAAACAGCTTTTTAATGTGTTTTTGTGTTCCTTTAATGTAGTTCTGAGAACTAGACGCTAGAGTTCGCTTAGAATGGACTTACACTGCATTTAAGTACGTACATAATTATGTACGTAAAGGATTCAAATTTTGTCACTATATAAGCACAAATATTCTCTTCAAAATATATTTTCTTAAAACATTTAGGCAAAATTTCGATTCTTAACCTATTTAGTTATGCAAGTACTTGAAATCAAGGCCTGTGTCACGAAGGACTTTATAGACATACTATTAAAGAACAGTACACCCACGCCTGAAACAATCATTATTATTTGGATCACAAGAACAGTAGTCCCGGGTGGGTTTCGAACCCTTAGCACGGCGAGGCTACCGTTCACTTTAGTAATAAGATTAGATACATAAGGTATGCAGGTTTTTTTAGATATAATGTAGCTTGTGCCACCAGTGAGCCATATAAATGTCACTATGAAAAAAGAAAAATCGATATTATGTTTTTCCCTTATAGCGTGTAAGAAAGACAAACCAATAAAAACACTTTTGCATTCATAAAAATGTCGTTCCGAAAATGTCCTTACCTATTAATTACCTGCCATTGTGTTTAATTTGTAAGAATAAAAACTATTGACGCTTTTGTTCCAATTAAAATTTGGAGCTTATGATGCCGACCTTCGCATCTGGGCATGCGAAGGTCGGCATCATAAGCGCCAAATTTTATAGGTTGCCGGAAAGTGTTGTGTTTTTTTCATGACTAACAACGATATTCTGCGTCTTACATAAATTACTTTATCATTAAAACAATGTTGTTTCACGAGTCAAAATAGGATGTTTTTTTTTAAGAAAGAGTGTGGGCTGGCGTATTTTCCATGACACCATGCCTTGTTAAATAATTCACCCGATTCTGGTTACACTAGAAAGACGATCCAAGCCACTTGGGTATTATAATGAGGCTAAGGTGAAGAAGATTTTCTTACAAATTTTACTATTTGCACCAAAACGAATATTAAAAGCAAAAGAAATCTCTTGCATAATAGGAAACAAAAATACGTCATTGACACTTATTTTATCCAGAATATTTAATATTTTAAATAATATTACGTATTTTAGAATAAAAAAATGTTATTTAAATCAAATCAAAGCCGGTCTTTTACGATATTATTACGAGTATGTATATATCATATTTTAATATTGATTTTTATCAGTCCGATGGTGTCAGTCCATGCTGGTTGCTATTTTGCTGTCACATACATATTAAGAACAAGACAAAAAAAAGCTGGAGGCCTGCAGGTCGCAAGAAAATTAAAAATAGACATGTTAGCCATATATTCTATTCATTAATTTAATCATAAGCGAGAGGACAATTTATAGCGAGTTTTTTGTTTATAACACAACAGCTTCAAAGCAGCGACACTAATCCATTAATTATGTTGATCATAATATCCGCTCATTGTGCGCATATCCTATCATAAAAACCAGATGTGTGTCTATTTTTTGCTGTTATCTTGTTGTTTAAATGTAGTAGTAGAGCCAAGCTGGTTACAGCGGGAATGGGCCGGCTCGACCGGGGAAGTACTACCCTCTCACAGAAAATCGACGTGAAACAACAGTGTTTCACTGCTGTGTTTCGTTCGGTGAATGAGAGCGCCGGAGGCCTAAGCATGAGGTGACGATTCTCGCAGCTTATGAGGGACCTGCAGAGTATCCGTAGAGTCATTGTGTGGGTGGCCCGAGTCGACCCGGCGGCCAGGGAGAGCCGTAGAAACGGTGCTCTGCTGGCCGCCCGCGGTATAGTCCAGAGGCCCAACCGAGTCTAACCAACTAGGTTGGCTGCCTTATCATGCCGCGCATAATCTCGAGGTGGCTCGTCGTGCCGGATGGTGACCGGAGGGTGGGTCCCGGCGACCACTTTCGGGAGGGTATGGGGGTCCTTCCGTCCGTCGGATCGGCTATCGCCATACCATACAGTTATATGACAAAACTTGCTCTGCGCCTTGCCCCACTTTGCTGCGAGAATAGCCGCCTCTTTTTTTTGACTTTTTTGTTGAGTGCTTCGAATTCGATCTCTGCTCGTGACAAATATTTATGTAAATAGTCTAGATGTCCTTATGGCCGGTATTTCAATGTTTATAAAATCCTTGCCACACAGGAGTTATTACAAGAGCACGAGATATCTGTTTTAAAAAAATCATGGATGTACCTCACCATCCTTAGATCTCACGAGAAAGTGTCTATAGCGAGAATAGAGAGCTCATACCTTAGAACGATAGTGTACAATTTTGAATACGAGTGAGCGTGATAATGCTATATTTATTATTTAGATAATATCATTTTGACAGCAGCGATAGCTCAATGGGGAGACCAACAGACTGCAATGCAGAGGGTCTCGGGTTCGAACCCACGTCGCGCACCTCTAACTTTCGAAAGTTATATGACTTTTCGAAATTATGTGCGTATTGAGTGACAATTATCGCCTGCTCCGTGCCTCGGAGAACAGGTTAAGCCGTCGGTCTGTGCTGCCATGAACATCTATGGCAGTCGTTATTGGGAAGTCAGTGCCCTCTAATATCCTGACACTGGTCTAGCCTATCGATAATCTTCGTGTTGCGGAGGTCAGATGGCAGTCGTATAAAAACTGATATCCAGTCAAATCCGGTTAGACTAGAAAGCTGACCCCAAGTGACTTGGGTATAATAGGCTAGGGAGAAGAAGATATAATTTTGACATTGCTTTGTAGATGAAAACTTGACATCCAGAAAGATGACTATATTTAAACGAGGTAGGGTGCATCTAGATATAAATCTTTGTATTATAATAGTATCAGCCCTGTACACAAATTGTACCACTCCTGGGCATGGACCTCTTCTTTGAGTGAGAAGGGTTAGGCCAAAGTCCACTGCGCTGGCCCATCAGTGCGGGTATATAGACTTCACCCATCTTTGAGAACATGATGAAGACCTCTTAGACATGCAAGTATCTCATGATGTTTTCCTTCATCGTTAACACTTTAACGGTGAAGGAAAACATCATAAGCGATAATTAATAATTGAATTACTTCGAAAACTCATAGATGCGTGCTTTAGGATCGAACTCGAGACCTCTGCGTGGTAGTCCAAAGGTCTCCCACTAAGCTATATCTGCTAAAATTTTGTATTACAAACAAATACAAACTGCTCTTGCATTTGTTATAAGTGAGACATTTTGGCAAAGACATTCTGAACATACTATTTATTCATTCATTCCACACAAGCGAGGCCACAGGCCCGTTGATTTATAAAGACTCGTGTGTAATCGGTGTTAATGCTAATTTAAATAATTCCCCTAGAAACAGAATTTACACTCGCAGAATGTGATAATAATTGCTTCTCAAATTCCGGGCGTTCATAAATCTGCCAGAGGTTAACTAACGCGGGGTCGGAGGGCACAAAGCTCGCCAATTACTGCGCACAGCAAATTGCTCTCTCAGACGGCGCGGGTTCGACTCCCGTGCGACGACGTGTGAATGTCGGCGCCAAGTAATTACGCACTCGGTTCTAGTACAAAATTATACGGATTTAGTATAACGTGTTTAGTTTAAGCATTTGATTGTGAAAAGTGCTTCTAGAAGCTCTTTTATACGTTTTGTGTCTCCTTCAGACATACTTGAAATGTTTTTGCCTCTATAATTTTTCAGTTAATCGCGGAGAGGGCTACTATTTTTTGAATATTTTGTATTAGAAAGCTACTTGTTCAAAGAAGTTTTCTATTGTGAATAAAGCAATCTGAGGTCTGAGTGGAGCAAAGTATTGTAGGTGTTTTCTGCCTGGAATGAATGACTGACGTATGCGGTAATCTGCTATTATGACAGTTCCTTTGATCAAATTGCTTTTAACACTAATAAATAATATGTAAAAATATATATAAATGAAATCTGGCATGAATAAATGTTCAAATTAAGTAGTAGTTTTCAAAAATCACTTCTACTAACGGGTTTAATAATAATGGCAAAACAACATGTCATTCTACAACAATCCTATTACGAAACCATTGACCGACCAATGATCAACCATTATGAATTTAACAGATTACGAACTTTTCGCAAAATGACAATGGAATTGCAGTTACGTCGTGTTGGAATGACAAATTTATAAAAATAGCAGACTTGGGCCCCAGGACTATAGCCCACTACGATAGCTCAGTGCGTGTTGGCACCTTTACGTTATATCGTAATCCTTCGTCAACCGTTTGTTAGAAAAGGCACGTGCCTAGCGTATCGTACAATAGGATAATTTATACATAGGGCTGATATTATTATTATCTTTATTCAAAGATGAGGACCCACTGGTATTATAATAGTGAACAAAAGATTATAACAATTAGGAGAGAATATAGCCACCTCGCGTGTAATATATAAAACCGTTGTATTCCCTTGAGAGGTAACCAGAATAAATTGTATTAATGTACACCTACAGAGTTTTCTATAGACGATTTTTTAGTCTTCACGTCCCTACGGGATACAAGTCTAGCTGGCAGTTCCAATTTCTCACATAAATTGTAATTTAGGTTACGTAAATATACATTAAAAGGCTTTTATAATTATTCTATAATATAGATTCATACAATAATTTATTTTCAAAGTTGCTGTTTCATGAAACACTGAGATTACTATGAAGCACTTTAATTATACTTTGTTTATAATATTATTACAGTCTAGACTAGAAACTAATGAGATATATCTTATTTAACGTAAAATGCTACACATGGTTCTAAACATGCGGCAATTACTTATATTACAAAAATTCGACTATTATATTACCATGTTTTTTTTGTGCGAACAAGTATACTACCTCCTTGACAATAATAATTAGTAAGGTTATTGACGGTTGCAAAACAAGGAACCCTTGTATTTCTTTAATTTTTTTTTATATTCGTTATTATTACATGTGCAAGAAAGAGACAGTGCGTTACAGAATATATATGTAGTATTTTCGCGCTCTCGTGCATGCAATAACACTAAGCTTTTTCTTGTCTGTCAAAATAATTCCATGCTACCTAATGGTGATCTGTTAGTAGAGGCCTTAAAAAGGTTTTCATAACACACAACAGCTTTTTTGTTGGCTCGGCAAGGCAATAACCTCATGCATAGTACACGCATTCACTACCGCAATGGTACCCAATAATTGTTACCACAGACTCACAAATCACAAAAGCAAGGATACCAACTAACACCTTGTTTCTGTGTAATGTGAGCGAGCTCTTCTAGTCAAAAAAGTTCCAAGCGTAGTACAAGAACATAGCTCTATAATAAGGATTAAATATAGTACCAACAGTCTTGATGGAGGTTCCTGGAATATGCAGGATCATTAAGGTTTAATGATATGGTGTAATGAGGGAACGAAAGTATCAAGTTTCGTTTGTTTCGTTATAATACTGGTTTGTTTTATAACTTTTGTGTTATTACTGTACTGCGAATGTTCGGAAAGGTTAAGTGAAAATGTGTGTCTAGTTTCACTGTTTGATGAATTTATCTCAGGCTTAGTGCTGCTGGTGTATTATGTAATGTAACTGAATGTTTGTTCAAGAACTTGTGAAGGACAATGAAATATCCTATCTGATTGCGCTTGTGTAATAAATACTTTCTTTTTATTATTAAAGATGGCAAATAAGCATACAGTCTCTGATCTGTCTCTGAAACGCTTACCGTTTAGCAATTATCGCTTGATATATTACGGATATCACTCGTGCGTTGCTATCCGTTCCTGTAGGAATGGAAGTCCTCAGAACCTATTACTTACTGGTTGTAATGCGGTAAGTGTGATCTTTGACGCAGTTTTTCTGTACGGGTATAGTAGTCTTCAGGGTTATTTAAAGAGGTGTTGTGTTGTTGGGGGTCTATTCTTTAAGCCTCGCAGCAACAGCACAGCAACTCCATTTTCAAAAGGTTTGCAACGTGAAAGTAATTACTTTAGTTGTTGGAATAATTACTGTAGTCTATTTCAAACGACTAAAAGCTATGGCTTGTAAGCAACAATAGTAGTATACAACGTTTAAAAGACAAATATCAGTACAAATAGTTCAATCCTAGAGGATTCTTGATTTGAGTGGTATAGGTGAAACCACGTTCGCTGCATGGAATTTAATAAAAACCAAAAACTGACCGCAATATATACAACAAGTCTAGAAATAAGGACTATGCGAGGTATATTTCAGCTTTTTGCCGTTATTTTAGAACAATTTTGAAAGTGTATGAATAAAATTCCACCAGCTTTAATATGAAAATTGCATGAACTACTTTCCTGCATACTATCGCGCAACACAAACACTGCAGAGAACCTTTTGAATTCACAAAATAAATAAGGACAGATACATTAGCTTCCGGCCTCGCTGGTACAAAATGACCGGAGCGAGTCAAATAATTGCTAAGCTCAATTTTAAAGGCGCTTCGCAGCCAGTGGGCCGTATCGCTACAGCACTAGTCAAAGCTGTACATTCATTCAATGGATACACGACTTTGATAAACCTTAGTTTTGTCGCTGGTTTGTTATGATTAAGTAAACACTGGTCCTACTAGTTATTAATAGGAAAGTAGATTCTAGTATATTTCCTATTGATAATTAGTATTTTACATAACATACATGATATTATTACGAAAATCGTATATTTCATATTTAAGCTAATTTTCTATTTGATCTAACTCTGTCAAAACAAAAAATCAAGACTTTAACGTGAACAAAATACCAGGAAGTATAGAATGAAAAACTTTCCTTCTTAATAGGATTATATCCAAATAATCTACTGGTCTAGACGATAAATAAATAACACTAGTAATAATCTTTATACCAAGTGTAGTAAGTGCAAGGACTCTTTTTATAATATACTACATTCACTGGTTGCTATAAGGCAAACCATAAGGTTATTTGCATAAAAGAAAGAGTATTGTAGCATCTTGTCTCTAACATCAATCGCTAAAAGCATTTGCGTAAGTCAATCTAAAATCTATGCATTGGCAGGTTTTTAGACATGGCAGAAAGTGTATACGTACTAAAATGATAAATTATTAATATTAAATGAACATCAACCCTGTTTAAAATGCATTCCACTGCTGGGCACTGGGCCTCTTCTTATTGTAGTGAAAAGACATTTATCGGTTTCGTATATAGTAAGACCTTGGTAACAATTGAATTTATTTGGCTTTTGTCACGCAAAACATTGACGCATTAAGAATTACTTTTATATTATCTTTAGTGGCAAATAAGCTAGTGGCCCGCCTGATGGTGAGTGGTAACCGCAACTCATAGACTGCAGCAATAGGTATACTCAGCTAAGCTGCAGCCTAAATCGTATTCAATGATCGACAATTCTTAACGCTAGAGTAACATCATGGCAAATATTTCATTCCAGAGAATTTTCTGGCTTATTCTGCTGCGGCGTCGAGTGGTATGATAGTAGGAAGGTAAAATACCTACACTTAAAGAATAAACATCAGTAGTAACAGCTATAGTATAACTGCTTTGTTTGTATTGGTACTAGTCGAATTAAATAAATGTTGTAACATAAAAATACATTGACAGATAGGTGTATTTTGTCATTCGACTAATTTAATTTCACCGCTTCATTCATCGCTATTTGTTTTGTAATTTAATTTCTGGCTACTTTACCTAAGCAAAACTCATGTTGATCTTTTTCTTGTAAATTTCAAAACTTGATTCAGTAGCAATACATTTTCACAAAACTTTTATGCATACTCGAAGTGGATGGCGAATTCAAGCCGTTTTGTTTTTTTGTCGTATTGTTAATGTATTGCTTTAGTTCTAGTTCCGGAGGTCGCTTGAGGCCAAGCTTTATCAAACGGGTAACATATACAGTTGTACTAATAGTACGAACCGTTTATGCTTAACTAAGTTTGTTATCAAAGATTATATGCGTCAACTGTTAAGTAACTCTATAAATATTATAGTGGTTTCATTAACTTAGGAAATATTCAAGACATTATGGAGTGCGTGTAATATATGCGCTTGAAACTTAAGCCGCTTGATATACCTTCAAACAAATAAGATAACTTAGCCGTAGGCCTAATTATGTACATATTTTAAGGCGATCTTTTTCTTCTTTTGTGACTGCATGTGATGACTGCTGTGGTTTCGAACCACACACAAACAATTGTATAGTTCATAAATTGTTGTTCTAAGTGTGAGTGTCCTTTGTATCCGTTGATTGAATGTATGTAAAATGCACCATAACATAGAATTGTACCCTAATACGAAAGTTGCATTTTATTTACATATAGAGGTTTAAGAGAAGCATCACATTTACATTTTCCGATTATCTATATTCCGCGTAATAGAGGTAAGTGAGTTTTCGTTTATTAGGCTCAGTTTGAGACTCTAAGCTACTTGTAAAAATAAAATATAACAAGCCAGACTTAGAATCTGTTGTGTTCGTTTCGACGTACCTCACCTAAAGATGAGGTTCTTTTGTTTAAATAGACATAGGCTATTCACCACGTAGAATAATAAAATGCATACAATATTAATACTAAAATATCTATTAAAATGATAAAATATATCCCATCCTTGCAAAAATTTCGTTAAAATCACCTGTGTATGTGGTCTGGCAAGTAGTAGAAAATTAACATTCTATAGTCATACAAAAAGCAATGAAATTATATAGACACTAAAATCGCTTCTATCGTTTAATAGCACAAATCACAAATTAGTTCTACATCACCCAGTATACTTTCAACGTATACATTCTTGCGCTAAGACCCCTTTACACAATGATCCATGATGGACGATTACAGGCACGCACGATTATGTAGAGAGCATAATCGTCTGTGAGTGGCCATCATCGCCTATAATCGTGACTAATCGGGGAATTGTCGGTATATCAAAGGAATGCATGCCGATTATCGTGCGCGTGTCCACACAATCGTCCATCAATCAGTCGCACGACAGAGTTCAAGTAAAAAGGTAGTGGATTTTTGGTGAGAATGCTGTGAACGTGTGACGCCAATTTAAAAAAAAAATGTATTGCGTGGTGCCGGTGGATTTATGTTTACGCAACAAAAATGATTTTTTGATGTACATTCCGATAATGATTAGGTATATGTACTGAGCAAATAGATAGCAGCAACCGCTATCACTTTGACGTCCATCTTCAACAGACAACAGTGAGTAAATATAACAGTCACGATTGTGTAGAGAGCAACACATGATCGCGGCGATGATGGCTACTTTTTTATTCGCCATCATGTGCCATTGTGTAGAGGAGGCTTTAAAAACAGTCCTAAAAACACGAGAGAAATACATTCCAATACGTGTGTAGCAACCAGCAAAGCGCACATAAACAGTCCTCGTCACAACTTATAAAAAGGAGTTACTAAGTATGATTTTCTGTGGAAAACGTAACAGCGGAAAAACGCCCATTGCCACCACCACTCGCTCCTGAGGGAACGCTTCGGTTGAATAAACCAAAATATAGCGAACAACGCGACATCCCCCGGCAGACAGGCCTTACTCTTAAAATGCTCAAACAATTTATGGTTATATCGATAAGATGTAGGATACGTGAAGCTTTTTGATACGAAATACCATTCGTTGTTTTTGTAGAATATATTCCGAGTTACATCATACATAATATATATATACATTATACTGTATTAATATTATTAAATCTGAAGAGATCGTTTATTTATTTGAAAACGCTGAACTCTGAAATCACCAGTCAGATTTATAATATAGTTTTAGGTTTTATATTCTATTTAATCACGGTACGAACCTTAGCCACAGACCGGTTAAAACGCAGGTATCTATTTGAAAATATATTTTTAGACAATAATGGTCAGAAAATAAAACTAGACATCATTGGAAGGTATTCTTCTACGAGGGCCATTCGGCAGGCTACATTAGTAAACAAAAAACCCTAATGTAGATCACTAAACTGTTCATTCAATATTGGAAATGCTCTTTACAATTGAACAAAGTAATAAGTAATCATAACAATAAATTTTAACAATAGATTCATACTAGTAAAGTTAACATTTATACGCATATACGGTACGGTGGTTAAATACTCACATTGTCACAACCATGTGCCATATGCGGTGGTTTCGACTATAGCACAAAACAAATGTGAGAGTAACTGGGTACATATTCAACATATAACCTAGTGTAGGTGTCTGGGGTTTCAGGTGTTTGGATTGAGATATGTACTCGTATATAAAACAATCTATGATAGCGTTTAGGTAGCGTTTAAAGTGTGCTCGTGTATTTATTACTAAATAACTGGTGCTACTGTTATTGCGATAAGAGAACCTCGCGGATATTTCTTGTCTACACTTCAACTAAATTATTAATCTACTAAATTTTATCCTCGGCTTCTCTCGCCTGGGAACGGTATTTTTTACTTGAGGCGATGTCCTTTTCTGTACCTCTGATACCGTTTATGCGAAATTTTATGATGATCGGTCTAGTAGCTAAAACGTGAAAGCAGAACAAACAATCAAACTCACACTCGCATTTTTAATGTTAGTTAGTATGACGAAAAGCCATCAATCCATACAATACCAATATTATTTTCTTACATTTTATCTTCAATACTTATATCAAGAGCCCGATTTGGCAAATAAATTGACCTAGTACGAAACGAGTCCAAGACAAATTCACAACCATAAAAAGGCCACAGTAACCGAAGGGACTTGGCCGAATAAATCTCAGCGCGCAATAAATATCTGAACAGGCAAAACG
Organism: Catocala sponsa; assembly: GCA_963564715.1. NCBI lineage: Eukaryota > Metazoa > Arthropoda > Insecta > Lepidoptera > Erebidae > Catocala > Catocala sponsa. The sequence goes on from OY751331.1 coordinate 9,732,862, forward strand.
TCACAGCAATTCATCCTCATTCGAGCTCAATAGTTCTCAATGATACTTCCTTTGCGACTCTGTTTGTGGTACCAAAAATACACACAGTCTAAATACTGTGCGGTTGTCGGTCCGGTGATACGTGTGCTTATATCACACGTACCAGTTTAGAATACAAGTATTAATAAATGTTGTCTACTGTTTTGGCTAGTAAGTTGAATGTATGCTGCAAAATGCGACTTGGTATTTGTATTAATTTTCATAATATCATATGTAATTTTATTTTGTTTGTAATTTTTTTATTTGTTTTACATAGCATAAAATTAATTATGATTAATCAATAATTAAAAATAGATGTTATCTTTCTTCTCTCTCTCGTGATTATACACGTGGAATATACCAAACATTTAAGCAACGGCCACAAAGTACACACAAGATTGGTAAACTGTTTGTTGGTCGCACAAAATAAATTGTTAACTGTTAAGTGTACGGATCATATGTATAAAATTTCGCGTATTGGTAGCGGTGGGGTAATTATTATTTTATTTATTGTGCCATCAGAGCAGTCAATATATGCAATAAGCACATGGTTAGCGTTTGAGTAAGTGTTGTACACCCGTCATGATATTCAACCTATACTGTCTCATCGCAAACAAAAAATCCTACCTCCCTTATCTTTTTTTGCACATAAATAGCAGTAATACTGTCCTGTCATTATTCTGTCCCAGCTATCATCCACTTTAATCTCCGCTCTTCGCGCAGTTATAAGAAAGTAGTGCTTGTGAATGAAGCTAGCCGAAGCACCCCCGGACGGCAGCACGCCGGTGCGGTACGGCGGTACGGCCCCGGATATTTAATATTATTACAACATTTCCGAACCGGACGTTTCGAGTGCTGCAACAGAGCTCCCAGCTAGAATTATACAGTGATTCTATTTGGAAACTCGGATTTCAAGATGAAATTATTTGTAGGATGATATTTCAAATCTGGTTATACCAAATAGCTCAAAATAGCGGACTGCTATTAAATATGGATGGACCGCTAAAATGAACTATCAGGGAAGATATTTTCTTAATCACTTAAGAGTCAGTTTGCTGTTGATACAGAGCTGGTTATTGCTGAGAAAAACGAACGCATTAAACATTTCATGCTTTTCGCAATTACTATAGAAGCTTACACCAGGGAGCCAAAAGAATAGAAGAGTTTTTAAGTTTTTAACACCTGTAAGAAACAGACAGATTTAATCTAGATCAAGGGTTCTAAAAATCCGCACACGTCCACATGTAAAATTGTTCATTGTACTTTTAGTACTTTACTTATAACACGAAGCTTTTTTTTACATTTATAAACATTCCAAAGTATTCTAGATAGTATATAAAATTTCAACTATCACATTTTAAATGCTCATAAAACTTCTTGTAAACAAAACATTTATTGGAATATAATTCAAATTTAATAAATGTGTGCCCCTGTGGCTGCGCCGGTATTTCCTTACGGAGAATCCCCGGGCCTAAGGCAGGCTTAAGTGTGGACATGGGTCCAACATGTAGAGACCCTTGGGAGAATTTTACCCTAATATGGGATGGCACAACTAACTCGCTTACAACACAGCTGCAACGCTAACTATTGTAATATGAGGACTTTATAATTGGGTTATGGGGTTGCATGCAAAACGTTTAATGTACAAATTATGCATGAAAACTATTGCCTAGTTGACAATGATTATTATTTAGGAAACCCGCTAGGGAAATAAAATATATGTAGGTAGTTTCGATTTTTTCTGAAAAGTTCTTTAAAATTGACCTTTACAAACTACCGGGCCTGAATAATGAGGTTTTGAGCATTAATCCAAATCATGTTACTAATATAAATCATTTGATTTATAAATATTAAATTCGTTTATAACTTTGAATTCTAGCGTAGCAATAAACCATCGTCTCAATAAAGGCTGTTTATAAGTTCGATCGATCAAATCAAAGTTACACAAATACAAAAAATCGCACTAACAATAATTTTAACGTGTACGTATTCTATATAATAGGCATGCAAATCATATTTTATATATTATCTTCTATTTTCAAAGATTTGCTAAATTCGAATTCATAAAGTATACGTTTTTGGCGAAATAAATACAACAAACTTATTTAACACGCTTTGTTTATAGCGACAAAAAATGACAGAAAATTGTGTATATTAACCGCGTTCGTTCCAAACCCGCTTCGGTAACAATTTTGCATTCAACCAATTCAATTGTCCCTTCCAATTGCGCAATGTATGCGGTTTATGTGAAATACTCGCTTTGGTTTGGTTAAAAATTAACGTTCGTTAATATACCGAGTGAGTCGTGTTTATTTTTATATTTAACGTTTCCGGCAGTACGACATATTTACAAAGGCACCTTAAGTGATTGACAGATACCGTTTGTTATATTTTGTACAATAAAACAGCTCATGGTTAGCAAGAAATAGAACACAGAAGAATGCTCAAATAAGTAGACCTTTTTGAGCTTGTTCTTGGAAAGATGCATTCTAAACCACAAGTATAAAAAAATACTTGTGGTTGGGAATGCATTAACTATCCATTCGTCATCAGGAGACAAGGAGGTTATGTCAAGTATACCAATTAAAACCCTACGGTATGTCTCACTTGCTTTTAGTGTGGACGTATTGATGGAACTGTAACTGCATCAACTATACAGCTGCATGACACAAGTACTATATAACTATGTAGTGAAGTTACAGTCGCTAACATTAATGTGTATTTTTGAGATAATTAAGTTGTTAAATTTAACAGGGATGCAAAAAAAAAAAAATTGTATTGTTGTCATATTGGTACCGTGGACGCTATTATTATTATTATTTTATATCGTTTGTCATCTTTGTGTTGTATTAAGTATATTATTTACAAACATGGTCGCAGCGGAAGACCAGCGCTAGTTTTTTCAAAACTAGCATTTTGCTGAGTTGCGACCAATTTGCAGTAAGATTTGTTCTTTTATTTTTTTTGTAATTAACTGTGTCTGAAATATGTAACTATGTAGTGCATAATCTGCTGCAAATAAATGTATTTTCTTTCTTTCTTTCATACACCTATCCGAGATCCCATGCAGGATTGTGCCTACAAGCTTTGACTCCGATTCTCAAATACGCCTGGAGAAACTCAATACGGGAAGTGTCTTCGACCTAGAGAATGTCGTGGCTAGCAAATACAAGTATGATAAAATAATACGGTAAACAAATTTTCTAGAACGTTCTACGACACCGTCATTGGTAAATCCGTAGGTCATTGTAGGTCAATATCCCATTGGAGAGTACACCGTCTCCTTTTTTACCAAGCCGGTAAAGTTTAGTTGATTCAAAGCGAGCTTATCATATTCTAATTTTTAACCTTAAAAAACGTTTAAAAGTAGTTTGCAAATCTAGATTTCTGTTTGTATACATAAATATTATTAGACTACCTTCGTTGGTCGGGTTGTGTCGTTGCGTTTTCTGTTAGGAAATTCTCAGTACGAAATGGCAAGACGAAATCTGGTAACGTGCCCAGTAGACGTCAATGTAGTCCCTATTATGTGCGACTTAAAACTTAACTGACAAGTAGGGACAACCACTTTCCAATCCACTAGCCTATCCATTCGAAGAGTCCAATTAGACATATCTTTTATATATCTGATTACTGACATAAAAATAATTCAGAATGATATTTTCAAATTCTGAACTTAAATAAAATTGATGACCGGATTCTAAGTAATGGTTGAAACAACAAACAAAATATACCTTTTATTTCACAAATCCGATGTTATAAACGACGTACAAATCATAAAATAAATAATGACAATGCGATATTTGCTAAATGCCAAGAAGAATCGGGTCGTATCCGTTGGCCATCAATCTTAATATCGGTAGGAGGCCATATTTTTCTTCGTTTCGAAGGCGAGGCCCGTGTCAATCACATTGATAGACTGCTGATAATATTGTGGGGCTCTGATATGGCTAAGTCACACCGGCTAAATTGAAAAATCTCCGTGATTCTTGGTTTGAAGGACAAGTATTGTTGGGTTCTTGAACGATGTTCGACCTGAAATTATTATACGATATTATTGTGTGTATTTATGAAGTATCTGAGAAATTTTGAATAGATGCAACTATATTTTTATGGTTATACCTACGATATTTAAAGCAATGAATTTACATAGCTTTTATTATAAACTAATTATAATAATGATTTACATATCGTAGAAACGTAGTTAATAATATTAATTAATTATTTTGACGATACAATAACTGAAGAAAGTAAAACATTAAAAATACAAAACTTGTAGAGAAAGAATCGCACGTTTCCTTGCTGTACCTAGGAAAACATGCAACGCCATTAATCTGAACAGTAAGCCGACAAATATCACACAATATTGTGTAATAAAGTTGACTTGCACTTCGGTGCGTGAATGGGCCACAGCAATTTTTTATAGTACTTTACATTATACAAAATGCCGATTTATTCGTTTATAATTATTGAAATAGCGACAACTATTAAGGATTTTTAAGTCCGACGGGGAAGTAAGTTCAACCAACATAATAATTAATTTATGCCGTTTTTCAACGTTAAGCAGTGTTTATAGAAGTTTTTAGACTATCGCGATTTGTACACATACTTAATATAATCCTAGATAACAAGTCTTACTTGCAATAAAGTATTTAAAAGGTAATAAATACCTATTGATTGCCCGACATTTCGACCGACTTGCATCGATCGTGGTCACGCGTTGACTGATGTGAGCTCAGCGGCTCCTTCGTGAAGTGCGGGTTTTGGCAACTACCCTCACTTGGTCACTATTATTTATATTATTACCTTTTAAATACTTTATCGCGAGTAAGACCCGTTATCTAGCATTATATTAAGTAAGTGTTTATAGAGTTTCTTAAGGCAGTGGCTTTGCTGTCAGCAAAAGTGCCAATGTTCCTTGTGCTAACATAACACTATTTTATTTTGTTTTTAAGTATTTAAAAGTTTGCAGGCTATATCAACTGCTTTTTATCTGCCAGGACCTATGCAACTTTTTTAAATATATGATTTATACATTGCAATCGGTTTGATTTTATTTATATAATATAAAATCAAACCAATTGCAATACATTACGCATAAGGATAACATTTTTGAAGTACTTATCACGTTTAAACGTATAAAATTATTCTTAGTCTCCAGTTACACTGAGCATACCATTTTCCCTTCAAGGCGTGCCATTCTCGAGAACCATGACGTCCGGCGCAGAAACAATACCATTGTTTGCTTTGTCTCCTTTGTGCGTATTTATTGAGAGGCGAGCCCACGGGGCGCCGGCGCGGGCGGCTCAACAAAACGATAAATAATCACCATCCCACGTCAACTAATTATTCCACGATAATGCAGTCGTTGGCGGCTGCGAGTTTACTTGACTGATTCCGAAATGGTGCATTGATTTTGAAATTATTCTTTTGATCTTGTTACTGTTGTCGCTGAAATAAATGATGAAATGGATTATGGCTAGGCGACAAGTTTTAGAGCGTAATGGGTGAATCAGACAGTTTGTGGAGTTGTACTTTTGGATGATTCTTAAGAGTGGTGAATTTTTAGGTACATGACAAATTTTCCGACACGGCTGGCAAAGTGATGTTATTGTATTGATGATATATACTACCTCGCTATTGCTAGAGTGTTGAATATTATGCATACGATCACCACACAGTATAACAAACTGTTTCATTTTCAAAAAGTTGTATCGTGTCTATGTGTCTGTATGTGTATTTTTATATGCTTTAAGGTTAAAATCATAACACCTGACACAAATTAAAAAGCTAAATATAGGTAACACATACTTAAATCAGCGTCAGAATTTGCCAAGAAATTAATTTGCTTAATACATGCCTATAAGCAAGATACATACATATATTCTAGAACAACTTCAGGTACCTATTTAATAATAAACTTCGCAATAAAAGTAATATTACTTCTTGTATAAATGTGAAATCTTATACACCTATTAGAATGTCTTTGTTATTTAAGACAACATGGACAGCTAAAAGGATTTTGATTAAATTTAAATTCGAGTAGACTAGCATTAGTAAATAATGATCTGGGCTAACACATTGTTGTTTTAGTACACCAAAAATTGTTTAAACATTTCGGATTATTCCTTTAGTATTGATTTCACATTCATAATAGAAGTATTATTACTTTTATATTATAAATTTGAAATCTTATATACACATTAGAATGTCTTTGTCATTTAAGACAACACGGGCGCTATAAGGATTTTGATTAAATTTAAATTCGAGTAGATTGTGATTAGTAAATATGACCTGGGTAAATATATTATTGTCTTAGTACACTAAAACGTTTATTTAGATATTTTTGACAATTATTTATTATAATATTGACTTCTGTTTACGCGAATGTTAATGTAAATTTAATTTCAATGAATTACTTATTAGTTTTACAGTGACAGCAGTAATAAACATGCTACACAGTGGTTTAAGATATTATTATTTCATACTAATAATCCCCATATAAACTATACTAGCTTTTGCTTGCGCCTTTACTCGCATTAAAGTAGGTTAGGTTATGTTAGTAACAGTACTTTTTTGCTTATGTTACTCTCTGATAATATACAGCTTTATGAAGATGAAAGAATTTTAAAATCGGTTGAGTAGTTTTTGAGGTAAACCCTTACAAACAAACAAACAAAAAATTAATTCTTTCCTCTTTATAATATCAGTATAGATTCCTAACGGCGTCATGTCGTAAGCTAGTAAAACATAATATTTAACATCTTTTTGCGCTCTATTATTATTAATATCAACGATGACTTTCTCATAACACATCGGTTCATACGTAAATGTAAACACGATAACCGTTACTGAGTAACTAAATTCCATTTACGGATCTATCAGCCTTACTGGGATTACTATATGGAAACTCTTAGTAGCAAAACGTGGAATGCAGAGATGGCTTGAAATAACTCTCACTTTCTCCCTTAACGAAACTATAGTATGTTCATTTAAACAACTCTTTGAGAAAAGGCAAGTTCTTAGTTCTCGCTCAAAATTTTAACCAACTTTCTCGAGTATACTGGCACTGGCTACATGCTCTATCGTTCTTGTACACGACGCGGTTAATACGCGTGAAGTAAGTGCCTTCCCTTGTGCGTGTACAAGCCACCCGCGGCAGTAAACCGTATGATTAACTTAAGCATGTATGGAATCCATGCCCATTACTTATATGAATTTCCTCTGTTTTCATGAAAAGTTTATTTGAAGATGTAAAATTGATGACATTAAGATGAAAAAATGATATCGCTTAAATGACTACCTTCCGAGTTGATAAACAATTGTGCTCGTTTTACGGCATATTGAATTGTTTTTGGCGAAACAACTAGCTCCAAATTGACGATTTCTTCTTCAATGTTAGCTTTCAAGACTTGTAAGGTATGGGGCTTTTTGTGGTAAACAAGACATTTTTAAAAGCCCCAATGGAAGAAGTATGGCCCGTTAGATCTGGTGATCTGGATGGACAATTCAAATCTCCAAAACGGGAGATCACTCGTCTCGGCAATTGGTGTTTCAAAATTTCCATTTTTGCCCAAGCTGTGTGAGCAGTTGCTCCGTCCTGTTGGAACTAACAATGCTCAAGACCCAATTTAGCAACGTGCGGGAAAAAAGTCTCGTTTAGCATATGCTACAGGCATATGCTAAACGAGACTTTTTTGCCGCTCACCAGTAACGGCTACGATGGTGTCATCGGCATCCTCAAAAAATACCAATTAATTTTTTTGCCGTAAATGCCACACCAAACAGTCACTTTGAGGGGATGCAACGGTTCTTGGTGCATTTGACATAGATCTCAAAGCAAAATGAAATTTGATGCCATTTGCAAAAATTAAGGCACATTTACATCATGACATTACTTTTGCGCCACTTTTGTATATGCACTATTCGTATTTTATCACTAATATCTTTAAACTATGTATGTTAAACTGTATCATGTATTCGCCAATTGTTAAGCTAAGAATAAATTTTGGACGACCTATTAAAAATCCACATGCATCATAATACAAATATTTTAATTTACATTGGCGTAGCACGCTAAAATCTGAATGCCGTACACAGCTCTACGAACGGCACTTGATGCCCTCTACAGCACCGTAGCGCTACGACGTAATACTATTTCACTTGATTCGCTGCAACGATTGCACAATAGTTGCTTATGTTGTACATAATTATTTTCAATCACCATCAACTTTTGATTTATTTATAAAAATAAAACATAGTTACTGCAGAAAACATAAATAAAAGGCTTAAAACGCAACATATTTTTTTTTATTGCAAGCTGTTATTTTTGTGAGACCTCTTTATTTTTTTAGCGCCATTCCTTTAAGCTTTATTGAAGTGAAAACTTCTTTAGCGGCGTTTTGCACTTTTTTTGTGATGGGTTTAAAATGTTAAACTCGCGTCAGGACACGTGACCTGATCGAAAATTCATAAGATGGAGGGAGAATTGTCATGTTTGTGTACGATAGCGCAATAAATGAATATTGTATTTTACCACATAAATGCAATACTTTTATACTGATAATTAAAGCAATTCGTGCAAAATTATTCCCTAACCATTCCAAAATATCAAAAATGCACACTGTTAATATCAAGTTTTCACTTCTGCCGGCACTCCCGGAGTGCAATCCGTTGATTTTTTTCCCAAGATCACAGTATTAATCGAATTCTTTACATGGCTTGAAAATGAGAGTAAATGCTTCTGCACAACACAATTTCTGAGCAATTCACATCCAACCGGTTGCTAGGAATATTTTCACGAAATTTTACAAAGCGGGTTTCGAGGGCAAGAGGCGTCGAAGCTGAAGTGGCAACCATCGATGTACGCGGACAATGCGCCGCTCGCCACCACTCGCGATCGCTCATATTTGTAAGCTCTTTGTGGATATGGTATATTTGTGGAGTGCTTAATGGTCCTATTGTAAGTCGAAATACATTTTTGTTTATTTTATATGTGAAATAGAGACATTAAGTGGAAAAATAATTTTGCTACTATGTACACAATAAAATAGTCTGAACGATCGATATGTCGAATCCTGAAAGGCTATAAAAGCTATATTTGAATGACTAAACATATTGTTTGACAGACGCAATACTATAATCGACATTTAAGTTGCAAAGTATTATCAAATTTATTTCCGCATGTTTTAAAGCACATAATTTTCGTATTAAGCAGATTTAGAAAAGGATTTTCTCTTACTGTTAGGTAGAACACTTAGGTTGGAAAAATACTTCTTCCGTGATGTTTCTAGAAGACAACAGTGTAATATTTATAAGTAGCGTATAAAAATATTTTATTGGGTCGACATAGGAGTTTCAAATATCTATATGCTATGCTGATGGCTGTAATCAGCCATCTATCATGCAACAGTATAATGAACAATTGCAATATATGAACAGTAACATGGCAAACTTTTATTTGCAGCCCTGTAGGCTGTCACGCCAAAAACTGCATTCCTAAAACCACGTCCACACCGCATCAACCAAAAATGAACACGTAATATTCACGGAATATCGTCAAAACTTCACAAAAAATTCGGTGCAGTTTTAATATTCGACACTTTTTCTCATCACACATCCGTGCGTGTGACCTAATTGCAGCACTCGATAACTCGTAGATTCTCCCTCTTTCATAAAAGGCACCAGAGGGGATGCGTGCCGTATCGCGCCGTGCGTGCTGCACTCATATATACCGTTCCGTAGGTATAACTATACACCAGAATAAAGACCCCCTAATAAAGTACTATGAATGTTTATTTTAAAGATAGAGATGTAACATGCGAGGGGAGATGACATTTAAGATTGTATAATAGCCTTCATGGTAAAAGGGGAAGGTATATATAAACTTGAAAATTGAGTTTTGATAAAAGTTCGGGGTCAATCCATCACGGATGGGACCGAAAAGTTATCTTTGGACCTCACGTAGTTTGGTAAGCTCTTTATGAGTGTTAAATCTGTATATATAATAACGTACATACATTACTTACGCCTATATCTTTGAAAGAACAGGTAGAGTAATTGTGCTACACGCCAAAATTATACTTGCTATGTTTTAAGCACATATTGCACATGTAAATTTGGTGCATCAGGCTACTTACTTAGACATCGTACTACTAAGTATTGTAAATGTGCCAACAGAGAAAGCCAATAAAACTACGAGACCTGAGTATTAATCCAGATCGTCACCATAAACATAAGCGCAAGTGACGTAACGAAACCAACAAGGTCAAGACATCAAGTCAGTGTATTACGATACTAAAAAATAAAGTAAAATAATCACAATAAATTATTAAACTAGATAAACACGAAACCTAAAATAATGAAGTGCTTTCTTCAATACTCAAAGACTACAGAACTACAGAATTACCATTCCAGGCGTAAATCAATTCAAAATTCACTCAAAACTTGTAATTTTTCGAACCATTACAGAATTTAGTATAAAGATAGATACGTTTTTCTAGAATATACATTAGTTTCAGTTGTAATTTACGAATGGAAGAGAACAAAATACTTTATATATTCAATCCACTTGAGGAATCCTGCTAGAAATAGCTAGTCAAATATTATTTTGCCATGTTTATCCTGATTAAACCAGGGTAAAGAATTACGTTGGCGGCTACTAAGACCTTTATGAACTAAACAGCAGCGGCCAACTACAACACTATAATTACAATATTCTCTAAGGTCAAGAGTAAGTAGCCTGCTTTACTTTTTCAACAAATTTTTATTACTTGCGAGATATATATATCTAATAATAATAATTTGTTGAATAGTAGTTGATAGTTGCGACAAACAATCCTAACTTCCTAACTAATATTATAAAAGCAAAAATGAGTTTGTTTGTTTGTTACCTTTTCACGCCTAAACCACTGAACCGATCATCCGGAAATTTTGCATATACGTTGACAGGTGTACAGAAACGGATATAGGCTACCTTTCATCCCGAAAAAAATTATTGTTCCCGAGGAAAACAATAATAACGTTCTTATGATAATAAATGTCACCACGTGTCTTTCGAATCATGATTGAATTATATCATTACAAGCAGAGTACAACCCGAATTGATTGCCAAATTCTAAATTAACGCGAGCGAAGCCGCGGGCAAAAGCTAGTAGTCTATAAACTGTGTTTATATGTAATTTTTCTTGTCTTATTTGATAAACAGATAAACTCGTTATAAAATAATTCAGTTAATGTGTTCAGACTACCTATAGTCGTTCTCTAACAAATAGAAATGACGGAAAAGACAGAAATTATATACAGATGGATCTCTATGTATTGTGTTTAGTACGACATATTTGTTTACTAGATAAGACAAGTAAGTAAAAAATTACTATAGTATTAAAATTTGGCGGCCTCGATGACGTAGTGGTTAGTGCATGTGATAGAATATTATTATTATTATAATTTATCTCTAAAGCACGTGTTTGGTCCTGATAATTATAACAGATCCACACTATTTAGCAAAACTACTTGAACGACGATAGTAGTCTAAAGCAATGGACTTGCGAATAACAGATACTGGGTCCGAATCGTACCCAACGTGAACTTCTAATAACTAGCATAATTATTATTACTATTTACTATATTTCATATTATACCTATTATATAATCTTTAAAAAAAATTAATCTTACTTTGTTTTGCGCTTTACATTAGCACTGTTAAAACGTTGAACTAAGTTTGATCAAGTTTGGTGTCAAGATTGTTTAAGAAGATCTTATACCATACTTTATATCTTGAATAATATTGAGTTTGCTTGTATTATGACAAGATGTTTTATAGGAGTTGTATTTAGGTATATATTAATAATAGGATTGATCATATTAATAATAGGTAAGTATATATGGTAAGGAATACTTAAATTTTGTTGATTCTTTAATTGTTTGGGTATTGTATAGGTAACAATTTTATTTCTCTGAGTTCAAATATGTAAGTGATTCCAAAGTGAACCAGCTGCTTACGTCGGTGATAATTGGGAATATATTCACTGTCAGAATTAAGTAAATTTAATTGTTACTGACAACAATTTTAGTAATTTGATGCATGATGATCTAAATGAACAGTACACCAAATATAAAACATATAAAATAAATTATTTTGTTTACTCGAAATCTTGAAAGCTTAAAGTATAAATTTTTGGAATTCATTATGTTCTTCAATAAAACTAACCATTTAAGAAATATTTCCTAACGCAAACTAAGTATATTGACGTTTAGTGACACATTACTTCTAAAGAATCCAATTATAGTGCCTTTTCAAACCAATAAGAAGTGTTATACTATCAAGAGCTTTAGTACCTACTTCCCTCTCATGATACAAAGTACTTGTCATTACATTTTCTACGAACTAATTTACACCCAGTTTGAAGTATACACCTTGCCTCCCCTAGTGAGATGTGTTGATTAACGAACCAAAGTGTCTAATTACCGACGTGGGCGGGAGTTCGACGCGAGATACTTCGTTACCGGTATTACCGGTATTTCGGGTATTACCGGTTATACAAGTATTACCGAACTCAACCGATACGCTGATCGCGTCATAAATTTGTATAGTCTCTTGATAAACACGTGTTAAGGGTGCTTAGCAATGTATTCATTTTTGAGTGGATACTAAATACTTGTTACGATGTATAAGGCCACAGTTACGGGATCAGCCTATAATATACATATGTACATACCTACAAGCGTGTTTATTCGTAAATGTTCGTAGGACACTATCGGCGGAAATCATTTAATATAATGTTCGCGTGATTTGGTAGTGGTTATATATAATAGGTTAGTAATTATGACATCGATTATGTCAATTTGACATTTAGGGCACAATGGAGCTTAAACCTAGAGAAGTTTAGCTGAAATAGTATCTACAGACGATTTTATACTTTATCTAGCGTGCCTGTGATATATAAGATTTCCAGAACTACATAAAGTAGCGCGCTCTATTTTATCTTATCTTATGTGGGGGCCAGTCAGTGTAGACCGGCGACACTTCGACCCAGTGGGATCTTTTGTGTCGACACTCTCCCAATAACGACTGCCATAGATGTTCATGGCAGCCGGGACCAACGGCTTAACGTGCTTTCCGAAGCACGGAGCAGGCGATAATTTTGTCGATCAATACGCACATGATTTCGAAAAGTCATATAACTTCCGAAAGTCAGAGGTGCGCGAAGTGGGTTCGAACCCGAGACCCTCTGCATTGCAGTCTGTTGGTCTCCCCACTGAGCTATCGTGCTCTATTTGTTATACGCAATGCACTTTGACGTAGCATAGTAAGCGTCTCTATATATATTACGATAACCACTCGCTATTAAGTGGACTGTGTGCGTATTTGACACTTTACTAATTTAGACCAGTTTATAGTAACAGTGGCATAAACAAGTGATCATAACTTGTCTGACAAATTATTTTAGTGTACCTGGATTGGGATAAATGTTGTTCTTTTGTAAATAAGTCGATGCCACCTGTCGTAAATAATATATAGTAATGTACTACCAAAATATCACAACACCTAATCCGAGTCCTAGACTATGTAAGATAAAGCTATCTATTTATTTTGCATTAGTCAAATTGTTAGCCGATTTTACCTTGCCTTGTGCTGGATAAAGGAAACATATGTATGGGCAAAGTGTTAATATAAATAGTATTTTTAAATAAATCGCGGTGAAACCTCTCTAAAATAGTTCAATTTATATAATTGTTGCGGATGAATGCTTGACAGTGGATAAATGACTACTCATTTGTGCGCCATACATGCATTTTATTTTGATTAGTTGACTAAATACCATGACTACTAATGTAGAACATAAATATAGTCACGTTATAAATATCATCCCGTCACAAAACAAACTGCTAAAATGTAATTAATCGCTTTTAAAATTTCGACACCAAAACAAACAAAACAACAGCTTTATTTGCGCAAACCTGAGAACGAGTTCATAATGAAACCTCGCAGGCTGTTTTTAAACTACGTCATGAGAGTGCACTTAATTGCAGTCATACAGTTGTTATGTATGAGCTAAGCTTGTAGGCTTTTATGGACTGTAGAACTAATGTATGGAACGAGAACAGTTATGCGGTAGTTTATTGTACATTGCGATATTATATGAGATAGTTTTGAAGCACTTTATAATGATGTAATGAGTTAACGCAATGTATTATAAATATCAGGCTAATTGTTATTTACTTTTGAATTAATGGAGGGTATCGTTGTGAGACCGCTGGACTGCTAAACAGAGCTCTCGAGTTCGATTCCAAGGCACGCGCATCTGACTTTTCGGAGTTTTGTATGTATTAAGTAATGAATTATCGCTCGCTTTAATCGAAGGACAATATCGTAAGGAAAATTGCATATCTGAGAGTTCCCATAACATTTTCAAAGATATGCCAACCCGCACTGGGCTAGTGTGTTGTGATTGTGGTCTATCCCTTCTCACACTTATTATTACTAGCGGTCGCCAAGTGTTCGAAATTCGACCATAATTGATTTAAATTTTAAGTTTGATCTTTATTAAGGTTTTATTGCCTATAACTATACTCTTATAATCAAATTTCATTTCAATTCAATTTCATAGTTACTAAGAATTCTACATCACTCGAACGATGCCGAAATATACGAACGCGATTTGACTGCGTGTGTTAAAAGCATGGTTGTGTGCGTATATGTTTATTGATTAATTTAATGTATTTTTAATGCATATTTTATAAAAATATTAGGATTCGCCACTCCTTCTCCATATAAACTTTAACTGTGGCAAATTTCATACTCCACCATCTGCGCAATTTTCGTAAAAAAGGGATACAATGTTTTTGCTTCACGTATTAATATATAGATTACGGTTGTAAAGGCAAACACTAGTGATAATTCTGAATCACGATAGATGGCTTCATATGGGACTTAGAACCATAGCTGGCGAAATGTGGGTATACTACACCTCTGTCTGGTTATTCAGGAATATATGTAGGTGTGAGGATATGATACCTCATTACATTCTTCCTTGTCTTATTTGATAAACAAAAGCTCTAAATAAAACCATTCGGTTACTATTTTCACACTATATTCGATCTCTAATATAGATATGACAAAAAGAATGAATAAGAAATTAGGTACAGAGGAACCCTTTACGCACCCTCGGATTGCTCACCCAAACTATTGCAATAGAAAAAGGTTTACAACAGGAACTCCTCTAACAAGAGACAGCCGAGTCGTGGGATCCGGGCGAACGCCAACTTGCAGTACTTATTTTGCTTCGAACACAAAATATGCGTCGACACGTGTTTTGCCTCAGCGCGAGGCATCCCCATGACAGTTTGGCAACAAAGGAGCCTCAGAAAATTATTTTATTAATATGAATTGCCACCAAGTAACGTTTAATTCGCTTCTATATAAATAAATGATTATACAAGTGAGAAAAATTTTTTTCAATGTATGTATATTCAACATTTACAAATCACATAATCAATTTAGAAATATAAACATTACCTTCTTGTTAACAAAGCAACATATCCTCTATAAAACAAAGCAGGAAACTCAATCTCCAGTCACGCTCTTACTCAGACAAAACTACATATAAAAATGTTTTATTACTGTGTACAAAGAAACTTTAAGTATTCGTATTGTTCATAGTTTAATCAACTCCTCCTACTATGCACATATGTATTTTTAAAGCATAACCTCACCTGCGAGAGAGCAAAGCTTGCACATACTGCGTGGTTGAATTAACTATTGTTCTCTTATAAACATGTGCTTTCAAGTTATTATTCGTTCGTTCCGGTGTGGTTTTTATTAGCCCGTTGTTTTTGCGGCATCATATTGAAAATACAGGGCAACTAGGGCAGCAAGAAGATAATTTGAAATGAATATAGAAGAAATAATCAGTGGATATAATTAGTCTGGCCATAAATACTGTTTGGAGGCCTCGATGGCGTAGTGGTTAGTGTAGGACTGCCAAGCCTGAGGTCGCGGGTTCGATTCCCGAACAAGTCAAACATTTGTGTGCATGAACATGGATGTTTGTCTTGGTCTGGGTGTTTCTATGTATAATATGTATGAATTTACAAAAAAGTATATATGTATGTTTATCCATTGCCTAGTACCCATAGTACAAGCTTTGCTTAGTTCGGGCTAGATGGTGTTGTGTGTATGTGGTAGAATATTATTATTATTCTCTTTATTAATTTTTCTTTCTAATAATTAAATTTTTAAATATAAATACTAAAGACTATACATATTTAAAATATAAATACTGAAATGACCCACCGACATCTGGAACAGGGTCTAAACTGCCGGTGGTTAGGGCCCCAGAGAGAGGAATCTCCTCACAATACGCGCCGTGTCGAGCAGTACTGCCTTTTGGATCACGGACTTGATCCAGCCATCTAAAGCAAGCCTCTGCAGATGGTAGTATTATTATTCTCTTTATTTACACATTTTTCAATAGTAATTACATTTTTAAATATATAAAAAAAGAACACATTTAAAAATATAAAAGCTATGACGACCCACCGGCATCGGGAACTAGGTCCAAGCTACCGGTGATTAGGGCTCCAGCGAGAGGAACCTCCTCACAATGCGTGCCGCGTCAAGCAATACGGCCTTCTGCATCAGAGACTTAATCCAGCCGTCAACGCTAGCCTCTTTAGATTGTGATCGAGAGTCTTGGCAATCAGTCCATGGACTGATACGACTATCGGTACAATGATCGCCGAATGCACATCCCACATGTCGACAATCTCGTGCGCCAGATCCAGATATTTAACTTGTTTATCCTTTTCAGCTTTCACGAGATTCCCGTCATGAGGAATGGTGATATTGACGATCATTGCACGGCGCTCTAATCGGTCCACCACCACAATGTCAGGTCTATTGGCTACAACAGTCCTGTCAGTAATGATGGACCGATCCCAGTACAACATTGCATGACCATTTTCGAGAACGGGGTCGGGCACATACCTGTAGAACGGTACTTCTAACTCCACGAGATCGTATTTTAAAGCAAGTTGCTGATGTATAATCCTGGCCACTTGGTTGTGTCTATGCAAGTACTAGCAAGACGAGAACATCCAGAGATAATATGTCTGAGAGATTTTCCGGGCTGGTGACACGCCAAACATATGTCAACCGTACCATCCTTCAGGATATATCTCCGGTAGTTATTCGTCATCACTACTTCGTCCATAATTGCACAGACAAAACCTTCGGTTTCTCCAAACAGGTCACCGAATCGTAACCAGGACACGGACGATATTAAATCTACGTCGGGCTCGTATCGAGCCCGATAAAACCATCCGTGTAGCTCCTTGCTCTTCCATACAAGTAAGCACAACCGGTTTGCGCCAGTTCTCTTTAGCCAGAGCGAGCGGGGTGATGCCAGTATCCACTGCCACCACATCACGATGAACATCCACGTTATTGTGGAGAAAATATTCTCGGAGACTGCACACCTCACGGTTATGGAAGGTCTTGGCACATAAAAAGCCACGGCCCCCACATTTCCGCGGGATGTACCACCTCATTACAGAAGAACGTGGATGGTGCATTCTGTGAGAGGTTAGCAGTGACCGGACTTATCTGTCCAGGGCAGGGCATCCAGTTCTGATTGAGTCCATCTGAGTATGCCGAAGGAGTAAGCAAGGACTGGCATGACCTAACCGTTACAGGCTCGCACCTTATTGCCGCCTGTTAAAAGACTTATCAGTACTTTCATCAGGCGGCCAAAGAAACGCTCCTGCAACGCTTGTTTCATTCCAGCCTCGGAGATATGTAATGCCTGTGACATACCCTGATATTTGTAGGTTTCGGTTCCAGACAGAGATCTAAGTTGTATGGAATCTTAGAGTTGCACCCAACAGATTCCATAATCTTGCCTCGCTTCACATGCATATCTGTACATTTATCCACACCAAATTCCATGCTGATAGAGTTACTAAAGGTTTCGGTTACCTTAAGTAACGCTGCCAGTTGCAAATTGCTGGGGGCAAATAATTTTAAGTCATCCATGTAAAGGAGGTGGGATATAACCTAACCATCTCTCCGTAACCGATAGCCCAGCTCTGAACTCTCTAAAAGAGTGCTTAAAGGGTTCACAGCCAGACAGAACCACAGCGGACTCAGACTATCACCCTGGAATATACCTCGCTCGATCTTTATCGGTACACCATAATCCTGAATTTCTCGACATCCTGGGTAGCAAAGAACAGTCCGCCACTGCCTCATACATGTCTTCAAGAAGGTGCATAGGGTTGTATCAATGTTATACAACTCCAGCACCCTCATAAGCCACGTATGTGGCACGGAATCATAGGCCTTCTTATAATCTATCCAACATGTCGACAAATCCTTTCGATTACGGCGAACCTGTTGGCTAATAGCCATATCAATAATAAGGAGCTCTTTAGTACCACGGGCCCCATTCCTACATCCATTCTGAGAAACAGACATTATTATTATTATTATTTATCAACGGAAACGTATTTGCAAACTGGTTCTGGAAACTTTAAGGTATCAACGTGTGATAGTAACAATAGAATAAATAATACAGGAGATATCATATAAAGCTTGTCAGATAGTTCCTAGAAAGCTTTTCAT
Source organism: Catocala sponsa (assembly GCA_963564715.1). Taxonomy (NCBI): domain Eukaryota; kingdom Metazoa; phylum Arthropoda; class Insecta; order Lepidoptera; family Erebidae; genus Catocala; species Catocala sponsa. Next base: position 9,751,505 of record OY751331.1, read on the forward strand.
AGGTTTTTGAACTCTGCCAATCTACACTTGCGGTGCGTGGTAAAACGATGTTCATGAGGCTTATTCATTATTTTAACAAAGACGCCTACTAGCGGGACAGTGGACAATAACTTTACACAAGCTATAAATGTAAAATATTGTTTAAAAAGTGCTTTAACTTTTATATTTTCTCAAAGTTGTCGCTTCAATGGCCCAAGCGCGCGTATTTTCACGTCGCCGAGCAGTCTCCGGTGAGGTGTCGTTTATCATTGTTGTTTATTCCTACCGGCCCTTTGACTTAAATATGGCTGCTATAATCTGGAAAAAGGTATTCTTTTTCTCACATTATGTAGCTAAGGGAAATAAATTTAAGAAGATAATTTGGGTAGTTGAATAATTTATGGGTACTAGACAATGGATAAACATACATATATACTTTTTTTGTAAATACATAAGTATTATAGGTACATAGAAACACCAAGACCAAGACAAACATCTATGTTCATGCACACAAATATTTGACTTGTGCGGGAATCGAACCCGCCACCTCAGGCGTGGCAGTCGGTTACACTAACCACTACGCCAACGAGGCCGGTCGGTTTAAATTTAAGATCACAGAATTTGCAGTCGAAAAGACTTTGTATTGTGTAATTTTCGTTTCCAGAAACTTTTGCTTGTACAAAGTAATTATAGTAACAAAATACAGCTATTGTTCGGAACTCTGCTACGAGCTGCGAGCATTTACGACACGCCAGTAAAAACAATATTAATAACCGAATTACAGAACTTAATCAATTACGTACAGAACAAAGCGACGTCCATTAATTATGTAGGCGGAAAATTGCGATATAAAACAGTTAAGACGGATAAACTGCGGTTTCTTTAACGCGATTATGAATATTAATTAGGGACAGTCACGCTGCTGTCCCGCAGTCGGCACGCAGTGGCGCCGCTGGCATCGCGATCTCGCCCCGGCCCCGTCTTGGAGCAAAACAAAAGCAGATGCCCCAATTCTCTAAGTGCTAAAGAATTGTATATCTCGTTATACACCACTTCACCGGATGTGTTCGCCAGCGGTTGATAAGCTCTTTTGTTCAACTCACAATGAAGTCGACATTATCTCAGTATTATTTAAATTAGATACACCAGCCCGTCAATTCGGTTGAGCTTCGTTGCATTTTATTTGATAACTAGGTGCCAAAGCACAGTTTCGTCAGGTAAATAAAGTAAGAGAGCTTCGTATTGTGTACGAGGAGTTATCCTATTTCGTCTGAGAGACACTGACAAAGGAACCAGTAATATAGCGAAAATTGAACTCAAGATTTACTGTATTTTATGTTATTCCATTTTTAAAGTAACTAAAACCAATTCAAATATGTTTCGACTAGTATAACAAGCTTTAAAATAAGATAATTTTATCTTTGTCATAATTTACTAAGGATAAAGGTACTAGGCAAGCAATGAAAAAAAATTGCTCTTAATATAAAAGCATCTATTTTCTCTAATTACACGTCCAAATTCTATTTCTGGTTCAAGTTTATAAAATACTAATGAAGATGAATGTGGGTGGATGATCGCAGGGAAATTACAGGTTGTCTCATCTGGACTGCGGGGAACCCTCTACTTCGGGTAGGTACGGGTAGGTACCGGTAGGGGGTAATATCACCATATTTCACTCTTAAACAATCGCGGTATCTCTTGATTGATTGCTTTTATACCGTGTAGGTAGGCATCTAATTAATTACTCAGTACGACATTACTTCTCGTAATACCATGGGTTTGTGACTCGGGTGTTTTAGCTAGACTGATGATTTTATAATACTCCATACTTTATTAAATAAAGAATTATATATTTTTCCTTGACTTGCTTTTATTATTATCATTACCAAAAAAATAACATTGAAGAGTGGGAAGATATTAAAATACCATTATAAAACTAATCGCTCGATCTCAAAATAACAATGAAAGATTCATCGTCTTTTCAATAGATACCCTATACTATAAGTCAATTTTTACCATCTGTCAAGTGCCAATTACCTTTACAAGATACAGGGGTCTATAAAATAGATTGTGACTGTGGACTCTCATGCATTAGTCAAACCAAAAGAAGCATAGGCACCCGCATAAAAGAACATATAGCTGATGTAAAACACCAACGCTCGTTGAAGTCTGCTGTGTGTGAACACGTGCAACAGGAGACCAACCAATACATACGATTTGACACACCACAGATACTCGTAAAAAATACCGATTCCTACCAAGGATGCTTAGCGAGGCTATGGAAATTAAAAAACATCCTAATTTCAACAGAGAAAATCGTTGCAATATACCACCAGCTTGGGATCCAGTAATTCAAATAGTCAAACCCTAGAAGAAGCAAAACACAGCTAGACTTCATGATACTTTGAGCTCATTTCATTATGTTCTGGTACTCTGAAATAAATAAGTACACTTCAGAACATTGAGACATTGAGACTACCATCTTAGTTTCCCCGTAAACAAGCTGTTGTAAAGCAACCGAAATGTCGGGACAAAGCGTAAACTTAAAATAAATAGTTTTACTTAAATTAAATACCTAAATAGTAGTAAAGTTCAATAATAGTAGTATTAGAGTTTCAACAGGTTGTAATAAAAGTTTTTTAAATTAAAATAAACAACTCGATAAAATCCGTATAAAGTGTTTAATTTCAACCTACCCTTGGTGATTTTAATCACATTAAATCTTCAAAGCATTTTGTTTGATTATTGCGTAGTTTTGAAACGCATTTTAATGCATAACATACGGCTGAAGCTATTTAAAAATTGTATTTCCTTGACAATGAAGGCAAGCGACAACCTACGGGCTCGAAAAACGTCTACAAGACGCACTTATCTGTAATAGAGGACTAATGACTTGAACCTTTTCATTCAGACTTGTGGCACAAGTTTAAAAAACGCGGTCGATTAGTTGTTTACCATTTTGGGACTTAATTATAATTCTACGAAAAGCAATAAACATACTTTTAAAATGTCTAAATCTACAAAGATTTGGTGTGATCGTATTTATACAAATAAATACGATGTTATTACAAAGTATTGTTTATTCTTTTTTTTTAACGTGGGGGAATGCTTTGACGCATACCTCTCCGCGGGGCGACGGAAAGGTTATGTCCGACCCACAGGGAAAAGATGGTGTGCGACATCCCGGTAATACCCACTAAATCTACCACGGTATTCCTCGACATAACCGCAATCAGCGGGACCGCGCGAATCGCTTTCTCATGCAATTGCGACCCCGCCGAGGTTTCAGCCCGCCATATGAAACGGCAAGCCACTACACAACAAGACTAGGTTTTGGTCACCACCAGATTTAAGCCCTACTGTCTGTCCCCTCTTGTGGGAGGGACAAACACACGACACAGAGGCATGCGTGGGAACACTAAGCCGCCTCTCGGACCCGGTGCTGATCGGGTGGCGGGCAGGCCAACGAAGCTCATCGGGTGGTGGGCTTCGTGGGCCAGGTCAAACCTCAGGGTGGCTGGAGGTCATCTCGCGCCCTCCGGCGCCCGGTTCTGGGGTTGGGAAGAGGATTTAAGCGTTCCCGCTCCCACTCCACCGCCTCCTTGATGGACATGACTTCCTCACAGAAGGAGGCGACGGTTTTCCACGACCTCTCGCTTCGGACCATAGACTGAACCACGGCCGGGAGCGAGAGGGCTGCCATGCCGACTGCCGCGATCAACTCACGGCGCTGCGATACCCAGGCGGGGCAATCCGCCAAAGTGTGCAGCGCCGTGTCCTCAACAACGTCGCGGCAGTCGCCACAGTGGTGACAACCGGGCGTCTCTTGCCGGCCTATGCGACACAGGAACTGGCCAAAGCAACCGTGGCCAGTCATTACCTGTGTCAGCCGTAAGGTGAGGGCGCCATGCCGCATCTCCAGCCATTCCTCAAAAACGGGTTTTACCGCCACGATTGTGGCGTGCCCGGCACTGGGGTGCACAAGTCGATTTCTCCATTTTTCCACCAAGACCTGGCAGGACATTGACCGTGCCGCCTCTAGAGCAGGAGGAGCTGGTCTTTCGCCCCAAGTTAGCGCCTCCTGGCGCCAATGGTAGAGCGACACCAGAAGCGCCGCTTCTAGGTCCCAGGGCATCGATCCGGCGAGGAGGCTCGCTGCCTCGAACGAGATCGTGTGGTACCCCCTAATTAACCTGACGGCCATTGGACGCTGAGGCGCACAGTGTTAAAATATTACAGGCCATCAGGTTATCTCCCCAAACTGGGACCCATAAAGGGCCATGGACCGCACGTCCCTAAAGACTACCCTAACTTAGGCAACTCCTATAAATATAATTATAATTATTTACGTAATAGACTGGGAATGTTTGTGAACACGGACGCACAAAAGCCGAAACGTTAAGCGTTGTAAAACATTACTTGAATAACTAGCAATCGCATTTATTCCCGTTACCTATTACATAAATCATGCGACATCAAAGAATAAAAGTTATAATAACTACTATTATTATGTGAAACGTACTTTTTACAACACAGCGCATGCGGTCGTTTACGCCTATTAAGGAACAATGAAGCAATTCTTAATAGTAATGGTAGTATTGATATATATATTTAATATACATCAATATTCTATTTTTTTAAATTATGTTTAATTATCTATTATATTATGTTTAATAACTTTTATTTAAAATTAGGACAATGAGAAGTTATCTATTCAAAACAACTGTAAACATTTTCTTGTAAGCTCCTGGGATGATTGTGTAGGTAGGTCTTCTTTGAAACCTAAAGTTTGAACAAGGAAGGTTTTATTAAAACTTGGGCTGGTTCATTTCAGTTATTAGCCGACAGACAAACGAGTTCGTTACGTGGATACAGTACAATGACTTACTTCTTTTTACTTTTAATCGTGAATTTTGCACAAGTTTCTATTTTATGTTTTAGGGAATTACTCTTAAATGAGACTTTATAAATATGAAAGATTATCTAAGTTGCTGAAGAAGTTTTTAACGCGGAACAGTCTCTCTGCGTACAAAGCGATACTAACACCATCTGGCGGACGTCGTTATCTTAAAAAACATCTGCAGCAAACGACATATACTTCCTCGACTTTGTTTTTAATACTATCAATGTAGGTAAAAAAGGTTTAAGTGTTGCGGAAAGATGCTAGCTTCAGCACGATCGCTAACGCCTTAAAATCTAGTGATATGTAATATGGCATTGTAATGAAATTAGAATTTATTACTACAATATAGTACATAAGTATGTGCGCTGCATTCTTAAATACATAATATGTAGATTACCTATCAAGTTATGCATAACTTTATTTGAATATCATCCAAATTTAATTATGCGCATGCACTACTAAACACACTTTCCTCCCTACAAGAACACCACAGAGAATTAATTATTTCCCTGTGATCTGCTGAAGTGTAGAACTTTTTTTAATAGTTCGGCTTGAGGGAGATGGCAACTGATGAAATGAGAAGATTATATTACAGCAATTAGAGAGCCACTTCAGTGTAAACAATTTATTTCATGCAGATCAATATGGTTTAAGGAAGGGCCGTTCTACGATAGATGCGGGTGTTACGCTTTTAACACATATATTCAGTGCCTGGGCGAATACGCAAGATGTCATTGGCGTATTCTGTGATCTCTCTAAAGCCTTTGACTGCGTTGACCATCAAACGCTGTTGCGAAAACTCAGGCATTATGGCATCCGAGATACTGCACTTCACTTAGTTTATTCCTACCTAATCGATAAACTACAACACGTTGATATCAACGGAAGTAGATCTTCTGGATTACCAGTCACAATGGGCGTGCCACAGGGCTCGATTTTGGGACCCTTTCTGTTTTTAGTGTACGTAAATGATTTGCCGGTCTTTGTTCAGGATTTGTGTGACATTGTTTTATTCGCGGATGACACATCCTTTATTTTTAAAGTAGACCGAAAAGCACCAAATTTACGTGCTGTTAATGATTCACTCGCGGAAGTCCTGGACTGGTTTACGACGAATAATTTACTACTAAACTCTACAAAAACTAAATGTATCAAGTTTACATTGCCAAACGTAAAGATTCCTAACGTGAATATAATTTTAAATGATGAAATTATTACTTTAGTTCAATCTACAGTCTTTTTAGGATTAACTTTAGATCATAAAGTTCAGTGGGGCGCTCAAATATCGTGTCTTGCAGGGAAACTTAGCTCAGCCGCATACGCAATTCGGAAAGTAAGACAGCTTACTGATATAGATACTGCAAGACTAGTATATTTCAGTTAGTCAGTTATTATTGTGGGGCAAGGCAGCTGATATTGAGACAATTTTTTTTTCTTCAAACGCATGCAGTACGTAGCATTTATAATTTAGGACCACGAGTTTCCCTGAAAGATCGATTTAAAGAAATAGGCATACTTACTGTTGCGTCGCAATATATATTTGCTAACATTATGTTTATTAAACATAACATTTACTTATATAATAAGAATAGTGATATCCATAAACTAGAAATAAGCATAAGTTAGTAGGCCCATATCATCGTTTACATAAAGTTCACATTACATTTGCGGGACTCGGTATACGTTTTTTAATAAATTACCTATTAATATAATTAATTTACCATTGTTTAAATTTAAAAACACCGTTAAAAAACAACTTATTCGGACGGGTTATTATTCAGTCAACGATTACTTAAATGACAAAAACTCATGCAGCTAGTTGCTTGTTGCATACAGGATTCAAAGATCTGTATTACTTATAAGTCAATTTATGCCTTTGCATAGTCACAAAGTGTAAGTGTATGCGCCATCATGCCATTCTACTGTCTATTTTAGATTTATATTAAATAATATATCTTAGCTCAAATTATTTCCTCTCTATAATATTATTAAGTTATTATTGTTATTATCTTTAGTTTTTTTATAGTCAGTAGTATATGGCATAATGGCTGTAACACCTTGTTAATCTGAGTTGTAAAATACTGAAATTATATTTAACTGGCGATTTAAAAGAGTGGCCGTGAGTTTCTTGCAGGTTTCTTCTCATAGGCTCTACCCTTTGCCTGAACCTAGCAAATAACCTAAATGTAGCTTCAGTAACTTAGTAAACTCACTAACCTATATACTTTGACGTTCATAAGTGTTACTTTGTGACCTAAATGAATAAATGATTTTTGACTTTGACTTTGACTTGACTCTGCTAGGCGCTCTCTGTTGATTTGATGCATGCAGTCTTTCAACTATCATTATATTGCTAGAATTTATATATTTCCTGCACCGAAAGCAAACCTATAATATGAATTGAATGAATAAATATATTTCTCCTCAACTCATAAAATACTGAAGTGTTCAACAAAACATATGTATATAAACAATAGAAATCGACTGCGACCAAATTCTCTGACCTACAATTTTAATTTATTTAAATGTTTAATTCCTAACTTTGGCCGTGCTTTAAACTAAACTAAACAACACCACCACTACCAAGTATGTATTATTACGATAACCAAACACCAAAACTGTAGTTTATATAACCGACCCGTCAAATTACTAAAACAATAAGCTCCAATAAATTCAAACATAAAGCCGATAAAAGCCATTCACGTCAAACTCTATCTCCAATCGCTATCTATCCTGCATTCATGTCAAACTCCAATACAAATCTTGATCATAGGTGCACCGGAACGTCACCTTCGCAGATTGTATCATACATTGCTGCAATACCTCGTTACAATACAGATTCATGAGGTGACGGGCCAGCAATGAATGTCACTCGTGATTTAAACCGCGTCCGCGCCCGGCCGAAGTGTCGGTCGACAAAGCGTTACTCGTCGGTAATTAAAATCGGGTCGTGTTGAGCCACACAACCCATTTGTTAATTGAAATCCGTGAAGATATAGGACTTGTTTGTTACCTCGTGTTTGGATGTGGCAAGGTTTGTTTATGACTGTACATTGTTCAGCAACAATATTAGATGGAATTGTATATTTTATTCTCTGGGTGTGAATGTTCAATTTTATTTGTCGTTTGTATGATATGAAAAATTTGCTATGGTAAAGTATAATAATAAATTTATTTGCATAAAATATGGTGGATACAAAGATGACAAAAAATACAAAGAGCACAAAACACATTTCCCCATATTACAATAGCATGCAAATGTTGAATGAGTACAATTTATAGAATTCTAGGTTTCATTTACACAATTTAATATTTATTAACACAATGTATTTCTAAAATGATAAGACTGCGAGGAACATTTTTTTAGAAATTCTTTAACAGAATAAAATCTTTCTTCAATCAGCCATTTTTTTAGTGCAGGGCAAAATTTATTGTTCGGTAGTTTTACTATATCTTCAGGTATCGCGTTAAAATAAGTGGTGCCATATACACACAACTTACTCTAAACATCTCTAATCGAGGTATGGGCATTTTTAAATAGTTATGGTTAATTTTACGCTTATTCTTATTATCTTTAACTTCGAACAATTCTAAATTACATTTAACAAATTTTCCTACTTCATAAATATATATACTAGGCACAGTTAAAAGACTTTCTGCTTTAAATATTTGCCTACATGAGTCAGACCACTGCATAGTATATATTGCACGGATGCATCACTTCTGAGCAATAAATACCCGAGTCATTTCTGATGAGTAGCCTCAAACACTAGTTTGGGGCTATAGCATACCATAGCGAATTATGGAGCAAACGTATGCATGGTAAACCAATAATGCAGATTGCCTTGAAGCCACATCTTTTACCTTTCTTAAAGGCAAAAACAAATTTATTTATTTTTTGCAAACTTTATTTATATGTGGTTTCCATGTATAGTGTTCGTCAACCGTGACACCTAAAAATGTTGTGCTCTGTATTTGTCAACTACTTGGTTATTGCATTTAATATTTAACTGTTTGTGCTTGGTGTTAAAAGATCTAAAGTGAATAGGTTTTGTTTTATCTATATTCATTTTAAATTTATTTAAGTGAAGCCAATTATTAATATCAAGAAGTGTATTATTTATTTGATTTTCGCTTGCTTGAGGGCGATCGTTAACATAAATTGTGAATAACAAGGGTCCAATCACACTCCCCTACGGCACACCACAATAGTTGTAACATTATTCAGTTTAGTTATTCGAGTAATTTGTTTTCTGTTATATAAAAATGACTTAAGCCATTCTAGTGCTACACCTCGTATAACTAATTAGGAATGTCGGCTCTTTTGGTTGTTGTCTAAATGTCTCGATAGTTATTTCTTAGTGCAATAGGGGATAAATATTTCTTGAGATTTGTTAAAATCCTCACAATTGTCTTCTCTTCCGTGTATTCTCATCATTGCAGATGAAAAGCGAATATATAAATACAAATACAATACTTTTCAAGTTTAATCTATAGTTAAGTTACACGCAATTTTCAAGTGAAGCGGATGTTGGCTTAACTAAAACTGACGTGCAATTCTAATAACAAGGTCAAAAGCTATTTCAGGATATTATAAACAACATAGAATGAGAATAGAACTAGAACCGCCCATCTGAACACAAAGTTCTTGTCTATATCGTCCTAAATCGACTAACACATCCATAAATTATGGGCGAGTGAGCACCATGGCTTTGATTTAGAATCATCAGACCAGCCAGAATACTTTTGTCAAAATAAAAGAACGGAATAATGGAGGCCACAGTTAACCTAACCTTTAGACTTTAAATTTAACTATAACTTTAATTAGAGGAACCTAAACTTTATCGGTGACATGTAATATCATGTCACCGATAAGGTTAGGTTCCACCTACAAGGGCATACTAAAATAATATTAGCAATATTACGGTATAATCATATACATGGAAACGGTGATCTAATGGATAAGGCATTGGATTTAAAATCGAGAGTTCCAATCGAATCCAAACCATTGCATTAACGACGTGAAGGAGTGGGTCCTTACATAAGCTTAGCTGGATGGGTAAGCAAGTATAGTAGTGATATGTAACTCAAATTGCAAGTAATATTTAAAATAACAAAATATTACTTGAAACTGAATAAAATTTTATACAAATCTTATAAGAAATAGGAGTATAATACGTCAACGCAGTGTGCCAAATATTATGATTATTAAAATACTTGAACAAACTGCCTTGAGTGTTCAGCTGATTTGCAATAAAAGTTTGCCAAAGCAACTCGAGACTCATGCAGTACATCACAACACACTCAAGCCGAACATAATGCACGAAATAAATGCACGAAGTTGGGCGAGTGGCCGTTACCCTCGCTCTCGAGCCGAGCGAGAGTAGAGCGTCGAGCGCGCACACACTCGAGCACAATGGACTGTTCCAATTATCGAGAATCTCGAGCAACGGCTAAATGTTCTGTGTGCTCGATATTTGAAAGAGTTTGCTTTATTAGTATTGCTTTCATATTGAAGATGTTGAGTTTCTTGTGCTTGCAATGACATCCGACATCAAAAGGATAATGCTTACATGGGAATTTCAATTTTGAAATCTGTGTCGTTTGTTTGTATATGGTTTATATTTTGCCAGACATTGCTCGGTTAAGCTAGTTTCTACTACTCATGTTTCGTTTAAAATTTTGTGATGATCCTTAAATTTGTATACCGAGGTATAATTACCTGAGGTATTATACTTTGACCGATCAGGAATTCAGTTCCTGGGCCGAGCAACTATTGTAATTTAGTGATTGCGACAGTTGCTCGGCCGGGAACAGACAAAGGTCGGTCAAAGTGTCATTAATTGTGTATTACTGTGGTCGACAATAGGTTTGCCTAGTATTACGTACGTTGTATAGCCATAGGTGACATGTAAGTATATTATATGTATGAGATTATGTATGTAACCATTTTGTGTAGCAGATAATGGTCATCGTGCTAACGCTTTAAAATAATAATAATAATAATAAATAAACAAAATTCAATAACAAAATATATACCGCTAAAATCCGAAAGTGTTTGTTAATGACAATATACACTGTTAATTTAAATAAACATAAGCAAGAAAATATGTAAATACCTTTTTAACTAAATAATTACATATTCGTGGATCTGTAAAGGTTTGTTTGCAAACCAGTTCTATGTAAGTACTTGTCTGGCACATCAATTCGGCGCACCCACGCATATTTTCTTTGTTTCTCTAATATAATACCTATTCGTTAAAACAAATTATCAACTAGAGCTTCATTGTGTCTCTCGTCTTACGCACTTGACACCGACATATTATGTATTAATATTAACCTATGTATTGGGTCGCAGCGACACACCGGCGGCCGGACACAATAAATTTTAATTATTATAAGGCTTGACTGACTATCTCTCCTTACTTTCTTTATTTGGAAATGTCGACATATTCTTGATTTTAAGAGCCTGACAGTTGCCTTTTTATAATTATAATATAACTCTTGTGTACATGTGCATGTAACAGAACTTCTCCTAAATGGCTGGGCCAATTTTATTTAAACTTTTTCCGTGTTGGTGTGGGTTCCTAAATAGTTTAGATTCACAACTGGTAGGTGGTGCTGCAATCGGATTTTAGGATATTTTTCATAATTTTAGACCAACGTTCGGGCAAGACAATGTCTGTCGGGTCCGCTAGTAATAATATCTAAATCGTCCTGTTATCTTATCATATCTTATACAGGGCCTAGTCAGTGCAGACCGGCGACACTTCGACCCAGTGGGATCCTTTGAGTCGGCCCCAAGATCTATCCTTTAGCTATCTTATGAATGCACTGCATCATCAACAGCGTACACTTCAGAGGGAGAAGCCTGAAGTCTTCGGGGTTTGAATATGCCTAGCTCATCAGACCCATCCTCAATCCAGCCAACGCGTCACATTCACACAGTAGGTGCGATATCGTGTCCTGTTTACCACAGGCTCTGCAGATTATATTGTTTGCCAATCTCAATCAACACAGGAAGTCGTTGGTGCCAAAATGACCCGTGAACGCTCCTGTGAGTAGGCGTATTTGACCCTTGATGTACCCGCAGAACTGCCGGGTGAAGCCCGTGGCTCTGTTTGCAGTGAATTTCTTGAAGTGTTCCAGACCCCTAAGGGCCGTCCACTCTAGCCTGTATTTATCATTGCCATGTGCATTCAAAGCTGCCTTGACGGTACTCTCAGAGAGTCCTACGAATGGCTCGAGGCCCACAAACAGTTGCGCCGAGACCTTTCTGGCTAATTCACCATCCTCCTCGTTGCCCTGCACTCCTGCATGCCCCGGAACCCACACTAGTCTGACTGTGTTCTTCCTGCCAAGTCTGTTAAGGGCCTTAACATAGTTCAGGACCAGTCTGGAGTCCACCCTACAGGAGTTCAGAGCCTTGAGAGCAGCTTGACTGTCACTGAGTATAAACAGTCCTGTCAGAGACATTATTGTTAAAATTCTCCTGAGCACAGGCAATTATAGCATAGGTTTCCGCTTGGAAGACCGTTGTATATTTGCCCATGCTTTGGCTCACCTTGCAGTCGTTGGCATAAATACCAGCACTTGATATTGTTTCCATTTTGGAACCATCAGTGTACCAGATGAGACCTTGTCTCCATTCGTCCCTCGTGGGGGACCTTTATTTTACAATTCTTTTTGAATATGTGCATTGGTCGCATTTTGTCGCATCCCATGCTCATAATCCTTTTGAGATCCTTCGAAATCTCCAATTTTGCGTATAGAGTTCGCTAACTCTATACGCAAAACATGCCGCTGCATGTTGACGCTCCACGGCCCATGCACAGATAGTCTATGTAGCGCCTTTATCGCTTCTAACTTCACAAAAATGTGTAGCGGCGTTAGGTCTAGCAGGACCTCTAACGCTGCCGTTGGCGTAGTCGGGAACGCCCCTGTTATAGCCATGCAGGCCAATCGCTACACCTTTGACAGTGCGTTCCTGCATGTTGCTAGTTTAGTTCTTGGCCACCAAACAATGCTTCCATACATAAGTATGGGTCTTATCATCATCGTGTATAGCCACTTGATGACCGTGGTCTTCAGCCCCCAGGTCTTCCCATAAGTAGAACGAATCATGCCGATCGTCCTCTTAAAGCCATCTAATCCCTAGTGCACATCCAGTATCTGTTAGTAGATATAACTTTGAAACTTGTAATTATTAATTCCAGTCACAAAGCACCAAGTTTCCAACGTGTTACTTTGTGTGATATGAAAGTTGCTTGTGACCTAAATGAACGGATGATTTAAATTTCGAACTATGTATAATCGATAAACTAGTTAGAACACACAGGGTCTTTTGAAAATGACTGCTCATTTTCTATCAGTAGAAGTTGGGTACAAAATGTAGCAAAGGAATTTTGTGCAAGTAAATCGATACGAGATGCAAGAAATCTCAGCAAGAAGTCGTGAATGTCTTAGCATGGAGGCCTCGATCTCTTTAAATCTTTCTTGGCTGCTTTTATTCGGCTGATAGGTAATATCGATACAGTTCACTTTACTGGATTGCATGCTGCTTGTATTTATGTTATTTACAATTTTGTCATTGTATCTGTAATCTGATTAGCTGGTGCATAGGAAAAACGATGCCTTATCGAACTACGAAATCCACAGGATACGAATTCGTTCTTTGTTTGGAAATATTTTGTATCATACAATGATATCATAGGGTTTATAAACGCTTGATTAAATCATAATTTTGTGAAAACAATCACATTCTTTACAACTATTTGCGGATTTAACGCATTTCGGCTCCAAGCAATTAAATGGTTAAATCCGTAATGGTCGTTTCTAGTGTGGACACAGTGATTATTTATACAGTGAACTAAAACCAGAATAAAAAACCATACCTTCTTCTATAGTTTAAGAACTATAATGCACATAACTTGGTACGATCTATGTAACTTAAATTCCACTGTTATTACTGATATAATTCTAGCCTACAATCGTAGACTGAATCGTTCGCGGTCCCGCAAAATGGCGCCAAATTTATAATTCAACGGTGGATGCTTACGCAGCCTATAATCCCAGTAGCGTGAGCAATTATTGGTTCAGTAATTAAAAGCCTCTGGCTGTGGCCGCTAATTGGCACTGTAGAAGTGGACAATGCGGCACCATCGGTTCTACACCGGCTGACACTGTTCGACCCCGGCTGACATCGGCCGACACCGAGTGACACCGGTCTACGCCATCATGCCCCCAACAGCCGATAATTAACACTGCTTCATAAACGAATGTTTTTGACGTTAATTTATTAATGATTATATTTTCATATCGCATTTATTCACTGTTATGCATTTAAGTTTTGTTTGCAAATTTTAACCTGCTGCGTAATTGCGAATCATATTTTCATTATATCGTACAATTTGCCGTCAGCAGACGATTCGACGATACCTTTACTGAAATTTTACTTTCTAATACACTTCGATTGTTTTTAATTACCTACTGATTATGTATAAGTAGCACTGCATGTTTAATTACTTACTTTAATATTGTACAAGAGATAGTAACTTTATATTTAAATACTATATTTAATATTAGATAGTCGATTTTGTGGGTTCTTCATAATAAGTATACGGCTTGTGAGATTCTTTGATTCTCGATTCAAGCAAAAGTTTATATAAGAAAATTTTCATTTACCAATTTGACATCTAGAGATATATGTACCAATAATATACGCTCAAGGTGGCAAACTAGTAAAATGCTCGACTGATGTTAAGGGTTTACCGCAGCTTATGAACAATTCCAGCGCCAGGGCTATCATGCGCGCGTAGCCATGATAAGAAAATGTTGTTACTGTTACTGCCAGTTTGCCAGGAGCGAAGGCGATCCATCCTGCTTACGGCAAAACAACTCTTAACAGAGCTTGAAAACTCTAATTATAGTAGGAAACAATACAAGGCTATACTGCGATCTTCTCTGTGGAAGTGTCCACACCAGGACGAGAAAAACCCAGTTTTAAGTGCCAGTGTAAAATTTGACACAGTTGACAAAATGTGTATTATAATATTCAACCTTTTCAAATATACACGAGTATTCACGTGTACACATATCTCAAAGTAAGTCCAATACAGTACATTTTTATATAATGGAACAAACCAGTAAAGGTGTTGTAGTTACACCCATTTGTTGCTAGACATATTTAAGGACCCACATAGTAGTGGACAGACCGCAATATATATTATTTACCCATTTTTCAGGCCAAAGCGTCTCGACAAATCGATTTCTAAAGTCGAACGCATGTGGACGCGTGGTAAAACACCAACAATCACCTACGTTTATGATTACTGCACAACTCCTGGGACTCATAGCGTGATCTTTTATAGTCTATGTTACTTCTGGATAAAGAAGCCTGCCAATGAGTAAAGAGTTTTTAAAATCAGTCCTATTATTGAAATTAAACTACTATATACGGATTTTATCGCGTTGTTTATTTGACACATTATTACAAATTAAAAAAAAAAAAATTGTAATAAAGTGTCAAATAAACAACGCGATAAAATCCGTATATAGTAGTTTAATTTTAATGAATAACATTCGCGTAAACAGAAGACAATACTCAGTCCTATTATTTTTGAATTTTCCATTACAACCTAACAAAATACAAATCTGTACTTTTTAAAATGTAAGTATAGTTATAGTTTTGTTCTATGTATATGTTACATTACCGGAAAATCAAACCTTTATTTCAAAGTTTATCAGAATAATATCGGGTAATAGCAATCGCTAATAGCAGATACTATGTCGGCTATTAAAAACGAATTTATATCGAGACGAAGGGTGATGTAACGTTGGCTGACAGCCCTATAGTCTCCTCATTAGGGGTACAAATTTGGCGATCGCTCACTACCGAGGCAAGGGGTGTCGCGTGGTGTTGATCGATAATAAGGGCTACGAGAGCGGTTCAAGTGAATGTCTGTTATTAGAGAAAGAAAATCTTAATATACCAAATTCTTTTGTTATATTTATTTGTGTACGTTTATAAAGTTACGCTTGTCTCTCGGAAGAGTGCAAAGAGGCTAGAGATTTTCACTTGCTCTTGCTTCATAGTTCATAATAATATATACGCCTAATATTCTTCACGCTCGCTTGTTATAAATTTATTTAACAACTAAAATCTCTATTATTTACCACTTTCCATTCGTTTTTAGTCCAACAGAATAAAGTTTAATACTAGTTTTGGCCTGATAGTTTTACTACTTGATCTTGATAAGCCAAATTGATAGCAATTGTGTGTATTTTAAGGTTAAAATGATTTCTAGTTTTTTAGACTACTATCGCATTAGATTAGTCTCTGTATTGCGCCGGATTCCGTTGTGACATATCAATATAGAGATTTGTAATTATTACTCAAAAAATTCTGCATTCGAATGTAAATTTTCTTTGCCTCTGATTATGATAGATACTAATTTATTTTTCAAAAAATATTCCAATATTTAAATCACTTTATTAATATAAAATATAAGTATTTTTAGACGGTAGCAACGATGCCTAACCATGTTTGGTATTTAATGTGCACAAACGCTAATATATCACTAAACTCAAGTTAATACTGTGTGCTTATGCTGTCTGCATTTTATTTATTTATTTATTACCTAGTATTCTAACCGTTGAAACGTGCATTCAAAGATAATATAAGTTATTTTCCGTACAACTTGTGTCTTTATTGTCGCCGCCACCCTGACTATCCACGTTTACACTAGTTATATTAGAATAACAAATGATAATTATATATTGTAGTAATTTTTATGCAACAACAGATTTGACTGCATTGAGTTAACAAATAAAATATGTTATATAGTTCCTAGAACTGTCATTCGACGAGCAGTTCGTGTGCCTCGTCTGTTCTGTACAGACACATGCAGAACAAACGCCGGAGTGCGTGCGCCTCTTCGTAGACTTGTTGAAGCATACAATACGTATCTTATTCAGCTGGACATATTTTCTCTCACTCATCAACAATTCAAACGTAAAGTTATTGAATTGTTTAAATAACTTTAGGTTAAGTACAACGTTTCATTTTAGATTTTGTTTGTTAAAAATTGTCAAATTCATTCAATTGTGTTCACCATCACTTTCATTTTCCATTGTTAATCCGTGGACAATGGTGTTGATTATATGTTTGATAATTTAATGTAAAACACTATATTGTAATACTTTAACATGTAATTGTCTTTTGTGCCTAATAAATAAAATAAAAAAATAAAAATAATATTATTGGTCTAGAAATAGTTTAACGGTTGTTGAAATACTATATAGCGTAGCGAGTAAGATTGCCAGCGAAAACAAACTAGTTCGTTTTTTGATATGCGTTCAGAGAATAAAGCCACATTAAAGCAGTGATTGACTCAACTCATAACGTCATATCCTCGGGTTGAACTACCTGGCCCCGCACATTACTGACCTTATATGGGATTTCGTGCTATAGAAGCGTCATTTATCATACCCTTCCTATAAAGTTCACGCTGCACGCTGCCAACCCTACCCATGTGGTACGATTGTTATAAACCACCGCAACGCCGACCTCTCGTTACGGGCACCGACCTGGCACACTGCGAATACATTCCACTGTTATCCTTGTTATTTTCTATCCATATAAACCATATTCCGTAATTTGTTAGAACAAACCCTATTTTAATTTCTATTTAACCCTTAAAACACTTATTACAAATTCTATTCTAAAAACAAAGAAACCCAAACATTTGAAAGTCAAAAACAAAGACAAAAGATTTGAACAATTCCGAATAAGTTTGTCTGAACAGGTAGACAGTGTAAACAGATGCCGGGGACATAATTAATAACCTAGGTGTACAAAGAGCCTAGTGTCTGCAAGCGAGTCTTGCACACAATGGCTTACTACTACGGGATTACGCTGAATAGACCCAACATAGACAAGAAGGCGAGATAATACTAGTACATATAATTGAATGAAAGGATTTCAGTGACCCGAATACGAGTTTAAATTATAACGTCTGGTGAAAAGCGAGTGATTTATTTGTCAGCTGCGTACCTGTAGTTGCTCCTTTAGGTCCTTCGGTGTTCGCCAAATTGGGACCTCTCCCGTTCCAATTAGAGGACATTGAAAACATGCTACAGAGCAAGCTGGGGTATTGTCGAATTAGAAACGGAGTATAATTAGATTTTCTTTTAACTAAATAACGGTATTCATTTAATTTGTGTCCTTTTAGCTATGTATAATATAAAAGTCTTTTGGGATTATAGCTTTGGATTAAGCCAAACAGTAGTATTCGACCTCAATTTATAAAGTAAATATAAATTAGTGTGTTTATTCATACGTTGATGTAAAATTGTATAAACATTTTTTCTATAAATAAGGTAACAGATGTACTTTCGTTGATATTGTTGGGTTAGTCCAACCAATATAAAACTTATCTACGAGTATAATAGTAATACTACTCTATGATCTTTACCGAAAGGCCGATCCTAATGTATAAAAAAACAATATTAGCCCTGAGAAATAACTGTTCCACACTCTGGCCTATTGCTTTGGCAGACATCACAAATCTTAGGGAACATTGTGTAGTATTCCCAGATCTGAAGGTAATCTAGCAATATTTACTTTCACCGTTATGATTATTATCCTTAATTATATGTAGAATTTTGTACGGCTGTAAACAGGTAATGCAGCAAAAAGAAATTCATCATTATCATAATTAGAATTCTACAACAGATGCCATAGCTGAAAAGTTTGGCAAATATATTATATCTAATGTTAATTGCAGTCACGGAATATATAAACGATGGATATGATATAAAATCTATGTATTTAAACCAGTTTTGGTAAAACATAGCAAGGAGGTACACTTCCTTTGTTCTCATGTCCGTTACTGCATGGATATCGTAGTGTTGGCCACTATACATTCACCTGAGGCTATATTTGAACCCTCACACTGAACAGAATTTACCTGTCAAGTCTTGGAATGCCTAACATGAGTAAAACCTATTGTATCTGGCCGATGTGCCGCTGGGACTCAGAATATTAACTGTCTTCGCAGTAAAGGTTGCCACAAAAGTATCAACTCTAGTTCTGGTGCTACAAATATATTTGCTAAAGTATGGATATTCAATCTAACCTATATTTAGTCTAAAGTGTTACAATCCCTGTATATCAATGTACCCTCTCAAGACGTTGCGTATAATTGTGCAAATGTTCTTCCAAGTTGGCTCAGTCCCGGCGCTCCGAACTTGCTTCGACTTCCGTATCTCGTTATCATACTAATGGACTCCTGGGGAGTGTACATTATTGTATTGTTGCTGCTCGAGGGACCCTTTGCTCTTGCTACTGATATAACTATAGAAGCTGATATGAGCTGCAACGTATTACCTATATGCAGTTTGATTTGCCTCTACGAGGGAGCAATTTGTATGAATATCTTGTTGTATAATAATTCAATAAGTTTCTTTATAGATTACTAGCAATTTGGATTACAAGTATTCTTGTTGTCCCATCTAGCTAAGTTAAATACTGCGGGTCTTAGTTTACGTCGGTAGTGCATATAGTGTGGATCGGATCCCCGGTGACTACATCTATAAAGTTCGAAGTCAGGGCTTAAAAATTTACGAAAAAAAATTATCTACTGGATTTACTTATAATCGAGCAAATCCAGTAGATAATTTCTTGGCTTGGCTTCTGTTCGTAAATTAATTATGTTTTATGAATACTCCTTTATATTGTTTAATAGTATGTAATTATCTGTGCAAGTAAGTTCAAAATATATTAGTGTGAATCAAATTAGACTAATCACGTTAATTGTTGTATTAATTAAACGAACAATATGTAATGTTAATTGCCAGTCACTGTTGTTGTGCGAACAAGTAAGAAAACGTTTACGTATCCTTTCCAATTATAGCGCAGAATATGGTTTAAGAATCTTCTAAAAGCTATAAATTTTTATTTGAATTATGCTATAGTGTTGCTCATTATTTGATTTCTAAAGATTAAACTTGATCATGATTACTGAGGCGTGGGATGTGTAAGCGAAAATGTTTTATTTATATCTTGGTTAATTATAAATTAGTTTCCAAAAAATATAGAATTATAACGTTTTAAATCTTTGAATTCCAAGTACAAAATTGTAATCAAGCACGACTTTAGTTTGATTGATGTATTCTTATTTTTCATTAGCACGGGTACTCATATAAATCTTTGAAGATGTTTGTTACTCAATCACGCAATAATGAAACTTATTATTGGATTAACACTAAAGTTAGATATTACATCCTGATATTCGTTACCTTGGATTCAAGGAGGCGAAACTGCGGACATAAGCTAGAATAACGGATGGCGTAGTGATTTAGGTGGTCGCCTCACCACTGCCGAGTGTGTTCCACAAACAATCCACAGGTGACAAAAATCCACAATTAGTTGTTCCAAGTTTGGGCGTTCTTTGTGTCCGTTGTTTGAATGTTTGTAAAGTCCCCCGCGAACTGGATTAATTGCTAGTGCGGGAGTTGTCTTTATCTCTTCATAAAACCTCAAATATGAAATAAATACATATAAAGCAATACAATAATACTACTAAAGCAGTTTGTAGCACAAACTGCTTTAGTAGTCAGTATTGCATCGCAGTGTTATAAAATGCATCATACAAACTTTACCACTGTGTGACGGACGAACGATCAGCACTCGGTGCACTGAAACAAGTTAGTTATATAAACCAATGCGCCATCCGTGTCAGACTATTTCACATTTAATACGCTTTCTATTCTAATATTTCTATATAACATTATTTATTGAGAAGCTTAAACAGAATATGCAATCGATTCTTTCAAATATATTTTTAACTCGTAGTTACAAACATCGCTAACTTCGCTTTACGGGGCATATCCTAAGTAATAAACAGAGGTGTGTTACAACTACATTTCGCGGTTAGGTTAGTAACAGTAGTTTTTTCTTGATAAAAGGTACCCTGTATCTTTTTCTGTTCCCTTGCCAACGTGTATGCGAAGTTTCATATTAATCGGTAGAATAATTATGGCGTGAAAGGGTAACAAACAAACAAACTCACATTCACATTTATAATATTAGTAAGGACTAGTTAGTATTTCTGTGACATACATTTATTTGTATACACTGTACATTTTAGGAATAGGCAGAATGGTAGTGGTACTTCTATTAACCTAAATCAGAATTTACTTTGTGAAGTATGAATTTGAAACCTTCAGCTAATAATAGCTCTATGAGTCGTAAAATTCAACGACGATACGTAGCAGTTGAATGGCTCCATTCACATATTATTATATTGCCTAGATACACACCTATTATGAGCGGCATACTATTAACAAAAGACTATTTTGGTTCAAGTTAGAATGATATATTAATGGCATACATTTCTGAAAGCCTTCTTTTGTTTCACATTTTAAAAATAACACTTATGATATCTGCTGAAACACCCTTTAATTAAGCTATATATAGAAACATTAATATATATTCAAAATTGAACTTCTTTTTTCGGATATTTGTGAGGGTTTATTTTAATATTGTTTTAAAATTATGACATGGTCACAGTGAAACAGTTTCACCTTGTAAAATTGGTTTAATTTCAATGTGTACCATGGCCATAAACGTAACAAAATATTACATTTGTGTACTTTTGTTATAATTGTCTATCGCCCTTATATTTCTAGCGTGGTAGACAGAGGTAATATACATCACGTTTAGCTTTCCGCTATAATAGTAATAGTGAGCGAGCTGATAGTCAAGCATTGGGTAGGTTTAGACATACCGCTGTTTTTAAGTGAGGACTACCTTGAAAAACTCAAACAGAACAGCTTTATACTTAAACCGCACCTCAGATCATAGGCAGAGTAGTCTATTATAATATACAGTATTAATATAAAGAATTACCAAAAGAATATTATTACTATAAGACACATTCTATAAAACTACATTGTTATCCATGAATTTATTTATTATTGTATATACTTAAGCAATGTATAATCAGGGAGCAAGTGTTACTTTTTATGCACATACGAAGATATTTAACTCTGACACAGGAAGGTTTCTAGTACTTATAGTTCAGGTATTCCTATTTAAGTACTCGCATAATAACTGTTGATTATTTGTCTAACCATAACTACATATATAAAGAAAATGGGAAACAATAAATACATTTAATTAAAAGATAATTAAATTGTTTTACCCTATGTTCATTTGCGTTAATGCAAAATTCTATAATACGATACTATATACATACAGCTTTTGCATATGACCAAGATTTGTCAATGTGGTAAAACTATATCTACTTAGGTACAGCCAAATTTCAACCACTTTTATTTACTTGTCCTCAGCTGGTGTCAGAACAGTGGATGTGCAGGCCGTGGAGGGCATGGTGGCGCAGTTCCCCTGCGATCTTGGCACTGCTGCTAACGACAAGGTCTACATGGTATTCTGGTTCAGAGATGACGCTGGGATTCCGTTATACAGGTATGTGGACATTCTACTAGCTTGTGAAATTAAGAGTTTATCTAATACATAGCTATCCAGCGACATCAATCATAAGGACCAATCTACCGTTAGTTAGGGCTCCAGAGATAGGCACCTCCGTACAAAACATACCGTGTTAAGCTAAATCGCCTTTTGCGTCAAAGACTTGATCCGTATATACGTTGTATATTAGCATCATGCCTTTGAGATGATGGAGATGGTGATTGGATGGAGCCTCTTAAGATGGTGATTGACGTTCCTGCCAGTCAATTTAAAATATCATCATTAACTTTGACAGAAATGGCTACAGGTCGAAAATTCCAAATGTCAAAAATCTCGTAAGTCTAAATGTATATTTTTATTTTGCTTACTGCTTATTTAACCCAATGCCAAAAATGTATATTGACAAAATCCAAGACCGATTGTTAATACTTAACATGATATTCGCAAGTTTGCTAATAGAATTTAAAAAATAAAGCAAAAAGCTTTGGATATACATTTTAAAAGTTTATTGTGATATAAGGTCAGGGTCGCTTTGGTACCAGAATTTACTGAGAAACTATGATTTATAATTTCCGTAAAATCTAAAAATTTAAGTGTTAAGGCAAGTTCGATGCCTTTTAAATGGATTTGGCCCAGATTAAGGAGACAATGCAAAGTGGAAAATGGAAGGAAGCCTCATTATAATAATATTTTTTGTTTATCGTCGAACAATTCAGAACTTAAAACTTTATTACTATTCTATATTAACAAACTTGTTGAATCTACTTTCCTAATCCAAATTCGAGAAGTTAAATTTCACTCACAGATACTGTTCTAAAAGAAAATGCTTATCTGAAGCACGTGGAAGTTCGCAACAAAACAGAGAACAAAAAGCTTAACTTTAAACTGTAGGTCTAGTTCGTGCAGTTGGGGTAGATGTGTTCGTGCAGATAGACGGGATAGGAGCGATCGTGTACACCGCGGGCCAACCGATTATTGCCGAGGGCGCTTAGTTTATACACCGTATGTAAGTTTCGCTCAAATTAGCACATCTTAGAGGAAAAGTGACGGTGAAGCAGATATACGATTTAGGTTAGCAGGTTTATGTATTGTGTCATATCAAAAAATTGTGTTCGTTAAAACAACATTTTAAATATTAAATTGAAACATTGTCTTTCTTGCATTCATTGTTAAATTTCAAATTTCTTTCTTTCGTTATATAATTATTAAAACAATCGATTTCTGCGGCACCACCAAATTTTGATATAAGTATGTATTCCAGCCAATACAAGACTCATAAGTATAAAAATTCTCTAACAATGCCAAGCATTTATAACAACAAATCAAACAATTTTAAAGCTTCAAATTATTGAAAAGATTTTTGCTTTTTCTATATTAAATAAGGTATACTTAAGGACTTAAGTGCTCCGTTTGTCTTTGTAGCGAGCTCGTCTAAACATGCGATTAGTGACGGCTTAAACAATTTGTAAAAGACTCGACCCTTAGATGTTATATGCAAGTTTACCTGACGCTGAAACGACGTGTGGATATGTAACAGAGGAAAGCGGACGCGATAGCGATAAAAATATATTTGAATGGATTAAAAAGAAACATAATTACAATATACCTATGTGACTGCCATTACCAATGCGCCGAGTGTTATGCGATCAATCTCCGCACGAGAAAAACAATTTGACGGCCTCGATGGTGTAGTAGTTAGTGTAGCCGAGTGCCACGTCTGAGCTTGCGGGTTCGATTCCCGCAAAAGTCAGACATTTGTGTACATGAACATGAATGTTAGTCTTGGTCTGGGTATTTCTACTTATTTCTAGTTATTGTATGAACTAACAAAAAAAAATCGGGGTCGTCCTTGGGGACTGTCGATAGATGTGAAAACATTAATCCTTGATCATAAAGACTTCTTTGTAAACCAAATTATAAACCAAAAATAATTCAAAAATGGAAAGCGTTCGGTGACGCAAGTTCCAAGATTTTTGTTCACCCAAGAAGTGCTCAACGAGCCTAAAGAAGTTTTCACTTCAAAAAAAAGTATATAGGTATCACGTATGTTTATCCATTGACTAGTATCCATAGTACAAGCTCTGCTTAGTTTGGGCTAGATGGTGTTGTGTGTATGTGATAGAATATTATAATATTATTATTAATTGCACGTAGATTGCCTGCGTATTTTGCGTTTGTAGCTTGTACATTTTTAATATTTGCAGTTTTTTTATTGATATTATCTATTTCTTGCAATAACTGTATATAATTAAATTTTAGATGTTGTTTATATAACATTGAAAAGTGTTTTGGCTATTTTTCACACCACTAAATGAGACATTCATGACAATTTTAAACAATGACATAAATGTTACCCTCCTAACTAATAACAAAATGTATTTCGATTGCGTCACTGATATGGGCAAGGTGAAGAACAAGGAAATATTATTGGTTTCCCTCATTAATCTTTATTTAAATCCGGACTTTACAAACTTCTATTTTCGGTATAAAGATATTTAAAAAAATGAGGCATTAGATAACTTCTAACGCCTAATGGTAATTAATAGACAAAAGACAATTTTAATACTATTCTGCAATAATCTATAAAGTTATAAAGAAAAATAATTATTATTTAAGCCTACAATGTCGTCGTATTGTCGAAATTTGGGGCAGCATTATAAACACAAAAAGTTTTGCACAATGTTTTATTTACATCGCTTAGTCTATGGCACTGAGAGCGCAACTTTACATCGCGCGACAAAACTCCGCGACACAAGAAACAAGAGCTTTGTAACGTAATAATTAATTCATAGCATGTTCTCTTGCACCAAGACACGCGAATTGCGGCTGCGATCAGTCGCAAACTCACCAAAATAACCTTATCAAATACAATCTCGACAAGTTTTTATCTACTTAGTTATTTAAAACTATTAACATTCTAATTGTGAACTTTAAAGAAATATTCTCCAACTTACTGTACAAAGTACATTTACATTTTAAATAGTTATCGGTAGAAGCAAAACTGCGGCACTACTGATAAAGAGCTCCCCTCGTAAAAGTAATAACTGTAAATTGTTTCGGGCGTACAGGTTGACGAATGGCCGCTCTAAATTATACCGTCAAGTAAACAGGTACGCAATAAAACAAATTATAAAAAACACGAGCTAATATGAGCGTGCCTATCACAGTAAACACACTTCTAAGCCGCTTTTCAAAGGTCCCTCTTAATTTATTCAAGTCAGAAATATTTCAGTCGCATAACGAGCTCATTGTCTAACTTTATGATTCCATATTTCCCGTATTTATAAAAGTTACCCTTGGCGGAATTAAGAGTCGCGGCGCGGTGAGGTGTCGCCTCCTGTTCATTAGGAGCCATGTATTTATATAATTAAGCGCACAATAAGGTAGGGTTCTCACCCTGCGCTCGGACGGGCGCGGGGCCGGACGCACAACTTTTCGTATTAATTAAAAACGAGGCGCAGAAACGCGTCATCACCTCTGGAAAATCGCGGCTAACCGTCCCGTCCCTATCGCTTCTCACATCTATAAAAGGTCCGGCTAAACTTTAATACGTTTTAAAAGTTCCCGAATATTTCACTGTTTTAGCCACTTAAGACAAATTGCTTCGCCCGTTTTGAGGGTTATTTTTTTCTCGCGCACAAACTCGTTCGGGCCCGTAATTTCACCGTTCGTTGGTTCATTTCTGACGGCGAAATTCGGCGTTTTTCAACGGCTCGAGGTGTCGGAGCGTCGGCTTATGTACTCACGAGTTACAAGTCGCGATACGCTTTTATAAGTTTGCCTCTCGCTCGATGGGTGCTTGCGATTCTCATCTGAATGCTTCAGGATAATAAATAGGCATTATACAATTAGATTTTCTTTTTGTTGCGAATGACTGAATCTTGTTTTGTAGTCATTTAATTTAGAATAAGTTTTTTTATACTGCTTTGGAAGGTTAAGCCTATATCCAGTATTATAGCATGTTAATAAATCAAACATTTAGCATTGTAAAATTGCTGCACCAGTACTTCACATGAGGAAATTCACGAATGGTGTATCAAATAAGCTTCCACTGTGTCAATCTATTTGCTGCGGTCACACAAAGCCCTGACCATTCCTTTATACAATGCAGTATATAAGCTGCAATTTCGAACTATTATTCACCAATACATTATCAATATTGACTGAATACTCACAGAGAACTGCTAGTTGGATTATGTAATAGAAGACATATAAGTTAAATCCAAGAGAATGTTAACGATAAAGGATAGAGGCAAGTTTAGTCGAACGGCACATATTGATAATAATAATTATCATTACCAATAATGTCAGATAAAACATGAACAAAAGAATAAATCAATATAGTTGTAGTATATACGTGACAACTATAGTTATTGTAGCTCTCTGACATAGAACCTCTATGAATCCAGTAAATAAAGGTACTCAATGGCACAGAGCGACAGTGACGAACGACTCACATAAACCATGGATTGGGCACACGTGCGATTATTTAATCGCAACCGTGTACCTATTGATTCGTTAGCGAGCCGAATGATTTATGAGACAAATTGAAACGTTCTAATTCAATACGGACAATATTTCATCGAAATTTTTAAACAAAGTGCTATAAAGGTTCTAGCAGGCGATTAGAAATTTTTAATTAAAGTTTATTTTGCTTATAAACTCTCTCGTGTTTAGCCTTTATGCTGCATAAACCTTTGATTTCCTTTCCTGTATAATTAAAAACGGCATTTCAGGTGAACTATGAAAACCATACGTAGACTCACGCCTCCTGTTTCGTGGTGGGGTAAGTGGGGTTTCAAATTTGTGAAAATACTTAACTTTTTCTTCATGCAATTGAAAAAGGTGACAGTTTTAGACTATAATAATTATACTTAAATCTGTTAATTTACGTAAATGTATATGCGAACACTACTCGTGGACGACAATATTATTACTACAGTTGAATCACTGATCAATGAGCCTCGAACGTAAATGAATCAATATCAGTCGTTTTATATACATACTTATTCTAGATTTTTTATAGCTTGAAGCGGCAGACAAATAGATCCAAACATTTAAACTCAGCTCACGTTTGACATTATATGATTAATAGTTCTTTTTTTTTTGTATTTTACAAAAATACAAATACCGCACTATTCTTATTCGATTATTCGTAGTGTTTTTTTAATGTTAGTAAAGTCCCCACTTTACAAACATTCGAACAACGGACGCAAAGAACATCCAGACTCGGAACAATCATTTGTGGAACACACAAATTCTTGTCCCGTGTGGGATTTGAACCCAGAACACTTGGCGCAGTGGCAGTGGCGAAGCAACCACTTAAACCATTACGTCATCCGTGTTTAAACTAAGAATGAAATATGCTTGTTTTCTTTGTCGACTAAAAAGTGCCCTCATATTCACACTTCACGTAGCGCAAAACTTCTTTATCGATAATTTGATTTTAATTGGCAAAAGTAACGATCGTATTAAATGTTACTTAGTGTGCACAGTAGAGGCACAATCGCTCCTCATTAATTTGAACGCGCACATGATATTGTCATGGAGAAACGTATTACTTATTAGCTATCGTAGATATTGTATACAAATGCAATCGTACAAGAAATAATTTTGCATTATTTTCGTTTTTTTACAAATGAAACAGAATAACTTTTTGCACCGACAAAATAATCTTTACTCTTTTAACAACAAATCTTTCTATTAAACTGTCGGGCCACCGTATTCGTTTACTATTATAAACGACTACTTTAGAACGATCGCTTGCAATACCATATTCATATAAATAAATAAATAAATTCCAAAAGTTTCCAATTCAATCTCACATTGATAAAAAGTGTAAAAAAAATTAAACATAGTAACTAAAGGAAAGACTGACTGCACGGACGGTGTAGTAGTTTCAGTGCTCCCCTCGTCACTAGTGTGGTTCAATCCCAACACGACACAAAAAAAAATTGTATACAAATATTTGTTTCGAGTATCGGTGTTTGAATGTTTGTAAAGTCCCAATTAAAGTACATAGCATACATTACTAGAGTGGAACTTGTTAAAAAACGAACTGGACTCCAGAACTAAATTCATACTAGAAAACTGATAGATTTAAATAATGATCAGCAATCATTAATCTGGGGAGATAGGCTAGCTAATAGATCAATACTAAAAGTCTCTATCACATTAATTTGGAAATAGTTCAGTGATTTGGAAGTATCCCAAAAACTTTCATAAAACAAATCCTCTTAAACTAAAACACCCAAACAAATAATAATCCAAAACAAAAACATAACATTTATCTAACGTAAGCCAATATATCTCTTATCTCGATACAATAAAGATATTATTTGTTTGAAAACTTGTGTGGTTATCAGCACGTAACGTGTATATCGGTTGACCATAGTTTGAAATAATTCGGCATATTTACTATACGATACCAGGGTACAGAGGGTTGTGTCTGATTATCAGTAGGCTGTTGTTTAATTATTTACACAGTATTTGTAAATACTAGATCCTGACCGCGATGTAGTAAAGCTGGTTTCAATTTTCCTGCTTCCAATATCGAGAAAAAGGAACGATACTAGATTTAACATGTACCCACACAAGTCGTAACTTAGTTTTAACTTCAATTTTATGATACTAAATTGAGAAAACTTCATCAAAATCCATTACGCGGTTTTTACAAGATGCCAAAATAAATACCTAGGCAAACGTATTACGCAGTTCAGACCCTATCATAGTCTAAAGTCGCGCCCGAATAGTTTTTAAACTATCTCTAATCGCATATTATACTTGTATATTATATTTTAGTTAAAGTATAGATCTTCATTAACTGGTGAACAAATAAAGTCAGCGTGGCTTATAAAAAAATATATAAATTAAAATAATATTATGTAATACTACTATAATTAGCACATTTATACATATATTTTATAAATCTGTTGTTTTTGTAAAACAATTAATTCCACTTTGATGAAAAGTATTATCTTGCATACAGGATTCAAAGATCTGTATTACTTATAAGTCAATTTAAGCCTTTGCATAGTCACAAAGTGTATCCGCCATCATGCCATCCTACTGACTATTTGAGATTTATATTAAAAAATATATCTTAGCTCAAATTATTTCATCTCTATAATATTATTGTTATTATCTTTAGTTTTTTATAGTCAGTAGTATATGACATAATGGCTGTAACACCTTGTTAATCTGAGTTGTAAAATACTGAAATTATATTTAACTGGCGATTTAAAAGATTGGCCGTGAGTTTCTTGCAGGTTTCTTCTCATAGGCTCTACCCTTTGCCTGAACCTAGCAACTAACCTAAATGTAGCTTCAGTAACTTAGTAAACTCACTAACCTATATACTTTGACGTTCATAAGTGTTACTTTGTGACCTAAATGAATAAATGATTTTTGACTTTGACTTTAACTTGTGTTTTCATTTCAGTACGGTATTTTTGACTTAAAATTGACAGATTTTAGATCTAATGTTGGATAGAAAAAGCATAAGGAAACCAGATCCACAAATTTTCTCAAACATGTGGCATGATAGGTTATCTGATTATCATGTAATGAAACTGAACTATTTAAAAGACCATGTATATATTATTATATTCATTTGTTCCGTATAACCTTTAGTTAATGCTTCGAAAACGTTAAAATTCTACTTAAAGTTAGTATACGTTATCAAAAAGATTCAACCTGGTTCTGTTAAGAGCTCTGAAAGGCTAACAAAATAGCACGCATCGCTGCCATCTCTAAAAGCATACTCGGATTTAATGTTATTTTCTAAAATATTCCATTAAAATTAGTGCAATCCTTTTTATTTTCTGGCTAATCCTGCTTTACTTAAAGCCGCTGCATTATTTTTGACTTAAGCTATAAATTGTTGAATAATGAATAATCGATCCCATCAAAAACATAAATGTTAAATGAGAGCCAAGTTCAATATTATGATATATAATATAATATAATATTCTATCACAAACACACAACACCATCAAACCCAAACTAAGCAGAGCTTGTACTATGAGTACTAGACAATGGATAAACATACATATATACTTTTTTTTTGTAAATAGATACATATTATACATAGAAACACCCAG
The DNA here is from genome assembly GCA_963564715.1 of Catocala sponsa. Taxonomy (NCBI): domain Eukaryota; kingdom Metazoa; phylum Arthropoda; class Insecta; order Lepidoptera; family Erebidae; genus Catocala; species Catocala sponsa. The sequence goes on from OY751331.1 coordinate 9,781,983, forward strand.
ACCAATACAAACATCTATGTTCATGCACACAAATGTTTGACTTGTGCGGGAATCGAACCCGCGACCTCATGCGTGGCACTCGGTTACACTAACCACTACGCCATCGAGGCCGACAATATATATAATATATGCCTTGGTTGTTTCAACGACAAAAGAAGTGAGATCTAAATAGGAGCCAAGTTCGATGGCCAGTCCTGAAATTTATTTATAACAACATAAAATATTTTATAACAACTTAAAATATAATTTCTTACTATGTTATGTATCTCACAAGTCTCAATATATGAGCCAAATTTGACATGTTTATCTGAAATAGTTTTTGAGTTATGAGAGGGTCAAAAGTGGCTCCAAATGGTTCGTGTAATATTATACACGGTGCTGCTCGCTAGTTCTGTTAGCTTGAACTTGGCTTGACACGCTGTCGCATGTTAGATACGCATTTTTAGTCAATAACGAGTCCAGTCATATTATAATATGTATCTAGCACCTACCTTTTATTTCTTTTAAAGTGTGTTATAGTACACAGCCATAAGGCTGTGTGTACCCCAGCATATTTGGATATCAGTGTAGTAACTGCGGTTCATGGACTTGGCTCCATGAACCGCAGTTACTACACTATAAAGCGAAGTACATATTTTATAATGCGAAAACTGTTTGTTAACTGTTATTAGAGTTTAATTAGACATAGTAAGACTTAGACATAGTGTTTGTTTTCCAATCAAATAAAAATAAAAATATACTATCAGGTGGCCCGATAAGAATCGGTCTTTTGTCAGTTAAGAGTATTGAGTTGCATTATGTGGAGTTCTAGCGTGTTTACTAAAACGACGAGTATAGACTAGCGTTTCTTGCATCAATCTCGTTCCAGTCATTAGTGTTTAGCTCGGTGACCACTACGTACAACGTACACAACGTACAACCCTGATAAACTAATGTACAGACACCATTTTTCGTCCAGTTGTTCCTGAAATAAATTCGAACTAAACTGCATTACCTATCTAGTATTTAAATACCATTGTCTGGTCCCACCCATGTATTCGCAAAACTTACCAATTTAAGAACATTTGAAACTGTCAATGTCGTAAGCAGTTGCCATTGCAAGTCCTTTGCTAAATGAATAGCCCTGGATGGCTGGATGATAAAAAAGATCAGCTTCACCTTGCAATAAATAAAATCGAATATTCGTATACCGTTGCTGTCACCTTCTCTTCATTAATTAAAAATTTAAAGAATATTCACAGAGATATTCAGTTACAAAACATTAGCCTTTTTGTTAATTATGCATAGAACGCTGGCAAAGAGTACATCATGTATGGACGGGAGATCTTTTTTCAAAGCCTGGTCTCGAACTAGGATTAATTCTTGTATCGAAGGGGACTTGCAGATATTGAAACAACGAGCGAAATAAAGACGTTTTTACCACATGGTGATCAAAATTGCAACAACTTGACCATTGTCAACCAAACAGTCAACTAAGTATTATAACAAACAATATTAACATTAATATTTTTCTTCTGACATTAAAAGTACCAGTTCTTAATATACCTAACTCGTAATGTTATTTTTACTTACTATAAGGGGCAATCTCCTCCACTTAGCTTGGCTTGTATGATATAATAAATCATAATGATATTAAGTACTGGCGCTCTTATATATCGAGTGTAGCGTGGAACACTCCACGCTACACTCGATCGGCCGGAAGCTCGGCCAAGCGGCGTCCTTCCGTAGAGGGGTGAATAGTGACGCACGTGTGTGTGTGTGCATGTGTCTAATTAATGATATATATAGCGTAACCGTTTTGCTTAGTCTTACATCTGAATACAAAATTTATTTCTGTATTTGAAGAACTTTCTTGTAGACATTTTAGATAGGTCCATGCCAGACTGATATATAGTCTGGCACGGATTCCTGTACCTACTGTAATGTAACCATAGGTATCCTATGCAAAAACCATTGCACAATATTTTTAAGTAATTTCATCATCGTTGTCATTGTTCTATTATGAATAACGCGAATCACGATAAGTTGTAGTAGTAACTTTAATCCTTATATTATTTTGTTTACTCATTCAGAACCGAAACAGTAATAGAATTTCAAATATCATTGTCACATAATCACGGTCTTCCATAATAGCAAAGGATGTAATAATATGTAGCGTAAATTTTAAATTCACTGTGTATAAAATTTGCAGAGCAACAACCGGACCTTGCATGACCATTGCAAGATGGCAACCATAGCACTCTTGTTTCAGAAATAAAATAAACATTCATAAAATTCTGATTCCAATACCGTACGTATCATAAGTATGAATAAAACGGCTTTTTCCGTTTACATTTCTCCTCCGTATTGACCAGTCGTATTCTGGCTGAGTGAGCTAATTGGCTCCGGTGAGTCGCATCCGGTCGCAGCGCTATGCCGACCCATGACGTCACTAATCCGCGAATCATATGCTACGAGCGGAGCTTTTGTCCTTGTCGTTAAAAGTTTACGAGGATGCCGTGCAGTTGCGACGACAAAATATTATGACTATTAAGTCGGGACTTCAAAGGACCGGTAATTATTTGAATGATGAAGATAGCAATGTTGACAAAAATAGTAGTAGTCTACGAGTAAAATCTTTAACTTTAATTTTCAATTTAAATAAACAGTAATGACTTTAAAATTAAATTACTTTATACAAATGTTATTGCGCTGTTTATTATCACTATTATTACATAATTTTGTTTGCTTTTCAACATAAATAGATTTAATAATATAATAAAAAATAAGTGTAAGACAATGATAGTAATGACTTGCCCAATGCTGTGGATGTGCGTTTTTTATAACTATAATTTGTTAAATGTGTTATTTAGTTTTCTATGGTGACCACCAGAGTACCAGAGTGAAAACTAAATACACATATTCAGAATAATGACCAACGTCTACTGTAAAAAATCCTATTATTCAGAATCTGAACACGGCTGATGAAATGTCGATATGATAAATAGTCGTTTGCTTAACGATATACACTTATTTGCGTAATGCTTATGATATTAAACAAAAATAAAAAAGATTTATCTATTATTAAATTCTATAGATAAGTCATTTCCACATGCTTTATTGGCCATTTCAGGTAGCTCATCTATACTACCAAACTTCGTTAGTCCCACGACAGTCTCCATCGTGTCTCATAACATAATTATCGGCTTTAAATTAAACAGTTCCCAAGTAGCTAATTATGCCTCTTGTCGATAGCACGAGCTCCTAATGTTATTAGCTACCGAGGCACTTCGATTCGAGCTCTAACAATACCTAGTGTACCTCTTGCAAGGCATTTAATATCTCGACTTGTTCCTACATCCAATGTTTGAACAAACTCAATAAGATCTTTCAAAATGTATAGTACATTCTGTTCTATATTCAATATCTTATTACGTACATATTTTATGTGGCAATTATACCTTCATATAATTATGTAATTAAATAATATTCTAATATAGATCATCGAAATATAATTGAAGGACTTTTGATAGCTGATAGACATTATTTATTCATGGCAATCATACTTGAACTAATATTCATGAAATAGTTTCTTGCTTTAATCTTGTGTACTTAATTTCAGCCACAAAAGTAAGTTTAACCTCTATTTTTCAGTGAAGTGATCCTAGCTAGCGGTAGGCAGCAGGCTAGCTAATTTAAAATATTCGCCCTCAGTACAAAGTTTAATTGGAAAACGCGACTCTTAGTTCGGAATTAACGCAGAACGAGAAACTCTTAGGTGTGTTGCTTCCCTGTCTTTGCTTGTGTTCGTAAGTCGGGCGATAGCTGGGAATTTATTAGGACTTATGTATTCGTTATGTACGGTAACGTAGCTGTTTTAATTAAGTTTCGCAATATGGCTGTTGTTGACTTAGATTTCTGTACTAAGAGATACGTAGGAATCTGAAGTATTTTTAGTTTGCATTTAATTGGAAGCACGCGTTTATTTATAAAGTGATTTCAAAATCACTTCGCTTATTTATGGCGCATATCTACAGTCAGATTTTCACTTTCAGAAAACATATTTGTAATTTGTTAACTATTCATCTATTTTTTGAACTATATACTATCTAAATATAATCTACACATATCTAACAATTTATAAACATATACCTACACACTCATTTACCAAGTTCACTCAAAGTTTCAAATTTGCCTATGAATTAAATTCGTCAGAATATTCATTGTTATCGTAAGCGTCAAAAACTTCAGAATTAATAATATGTTTGTTCAGTAACGTTTCAATAAGCGCGGCTATTGAATTAGGTTTGTGTGAATAATGTCGTGTTGTTTGGCCACGATCGCATTGTTCATTATTCAACGTTCATTACTCAAAGGCATATTCATTGCCGCGTAGCAAGAGGGTAAACTATTATAATACAACGACGGTATTGTAACTTAATTATTGCACTGAAATCGAGTATGTTGTAGAAGAATTTGTTGTTAGACTATCTAGAATCTTAATTCTAAGCCTAAGTTATATAAGTTTAGCAGTTACATGTTTGTTCGATAATTTGTTTTGTTCTGCTTTACTTGACAGCTACTGAATTAATTCAAGTAATATTTATATACTCAAACGCTAGAAACTAGATAATAATATAGAACATTTCATTGTATGTTACCTACATTGATTAACCAAATTCTGCTGATAGACCATATTAAAAAAGCGGCTAATGTTATACTAGTACTTATATCAAGAATATTTCATGATGATTTTCGGCAAGGTCCGCGTCACGATAGCTGTCGATCTAAAATTGACGAGCCAACCTTACCTGTATGCTCAAAATAATAAGCCTCGTTGATTACAAATGACGCGCAATTTGATCAGCTTAACGTGTTCAGAATAAAGTAACCATTCCACTAAATCCAATACACCGAAATTCAATTTCGTGTATTTCAATTTATCATGAATTAGAATCATTTCGTATTCAGTTTTGATTGAAATGATTGTAGTTTTGAAGACTAGTTTAAGTTTGGTTCATATTCTTTTATTTATAGAAGATATTTAAAATACGGTTCATGTTAGTCTCTAGAAACTTGCCAACACAGTATGGTACTTAACATCAAATTAAAAGATAAAAAAATCTTGATACTATAAGGAAGAACACTAGAATCACAGATGTTGCTTACTATATAAAACAATTAAAATGGAGGTGGGCAGGACATATGATTAGGAGTGATAAGGACAAATGGGCTAAAGACGTCACAGAGTGGTGCCCGAGACAATACAAAAGAAGGAAAGGGAGACAGCGTCGTAGATGGGAAGACGATATTAAAAAAATGGCGGCATATACTTGGAATAGACAAGTGCAGAATTGCATTCGATGGCGAACTTTAGGGGAGGCCTATGGTGGACAGCAAGACAATCTTCACGTACCGGTGTCAAATAATTAAATAAGATTATTGTAACTATATTGTAAGAAAGATTGTTAAATAAAGGCTATTATATTATTTGTTTCTCTTTCACGGCTGTTCCTAATACGTTAGGAAAATACCCGGCGCTTTGGGAGGCTTACACGGAGACATGGGTCCAACGTGAAGAGGCCCTTCGAGAGTTTTAATCAAAGGTGGGATGGTACAAAAGCACTAGCCGCAGCAGGCGTAGGACTATTGCTACGTATGGATTCTAATATATGGGCTATGGGTATGGGTGTTTGATGGACTGGTATATTGGTAACTATAGATGTTAAAACGGCGTCTGCCCTGAATACTCTAATAGCATCAATCGAATGGACAGACGGTGACTCGCCAACTTACTAGATGGGCCCCTGAATAGCCACGATACGATAGGCATACAAGCCAGCAGCAGAGGGTAACACCGGTGCAAGCGGCTAGGGGTGTCGAGCAGTGCGGCGCCGGTTTCACCATCATGGGTCTCGTGACAACGGAGATCCGGAGCGGGTTTCCCCATAGTTATGCCCTTGAAAATGACACTTCCACCCCCAAGCATGTAGCTCTAGCGGCCCCCCTCTGACCGGCCGATCAAGGCAAGCCAGAGTTGAGAGTCCTACGGGCGCTCTTGAAGTTCCACCCCAGCCAACCAGTAACGGCAAGCTGGGGACGAGGCCCTCACCAACTCTCTGAGGCATTCAGGACCGCAGTGTCGTCACTCACATTCAGCTCATCACAAGCTGCCCTGCGGTTTGTGCGCTTTTATTTAACCTGGTGATACATTTTTTGTTTATATCACAAGGCCAAAGTGGTAGTTTAAAAGCTAGTATACTATGCCCTCCGCTATTGCGTTAGTCTCATGAGGAGATAACGACTGTCCCAGAGGGGTCTATTATTATTATTATTATTATATCATGTTACTCTCTAAAAGATTTTAATTACGAATAGCGTACATGAATGTTAAACGGAATGTATTGCAATTACAGTTGAGAAACTCGAAATATTTGTGATCATCTGAATCGGTATTCACTTGTTCTAAGAGCACCTTCCCAACAATACCTACATAACATTTGAAACTGGGAATTACGCAGTAACTATTGATTTAATTGGTTTCATAGTCGCGAAGCATGTATGCGCGTTAGCCAAGCTCAGCCACACTACAATAAACCGAACCATTGTTCCAAACACAAAGCAACTTCTCAGGTATTAAACTGTTCAGACTTAAATTGAAAATTTTCTTCGTATTGGAAAATAATGGACGGGTATTGAAACAGTAGCAATATTGAGTTTTGTAGGAACAATGATTGTGTAGTTAACGAGTTTAGGGTCGAAATCTAGAAGGTCGTATGACTTAGCAAGTCGAGCCCTTAGAGATTTATGTTGTGACTTTACTTCTAGGACTTCAGACTATTACTGACGTATTAACAGTGTATTGTGGAGTGTGAAATTAAATATTACTCATGTTTACTATAAGGTATCATTAATTTTAAATAATAATAATAAAAACGGGGAAGGCTTCCCTTTGTTTTAAAAATAATTTGTTCTTAGATGTATGATGTATTTCATGAACTCAATAAATGTACAATAATGTATACAAATCATTATAAAGTAATCCAAAGTATATTAAACATTCCTAAAAGATTTAAAAAATAAAACATATCGAATAACACATTATAAATATTAAAATTCCCTGTACTGAAACTTATATTTTGATTCCTAAAAATGGCTTCACTTTGTGAAATATTTTTTTTAAAGTAAAATTTCTTGGTAAAATATATGAAAATTACACCGTAAATTACACAAGGAATTTTTTTTATATTTTCTATAACTGATTTAGATAATATTGGTCATATCTACATATCAATACATTATGTTTATATGTACTACATACTACACTATATACATACTATAGGAGAAAGTCAACTAGAGAGCTTGAAACACTCTTTAGAATACATACTCTCTGACATACTTAGTCTGAGCCACGTGCTTACTGTAACGACATAACATATTTAATACTATAATAATCATCAAGGATGTAACGTTTTGTTTGTCATTTTATAATATAAATTTAATTGTTATTTTTAAAGATTAGTATCGCAATAGTGATCAACTTTTAATTTATAAACATACAATTAACGACCTCAACGTACACCTAACCCAGATTTAGAACAAAATTTGTAGATCACACAAATAAGTTGCCCGCTTAGGATTCGAAATGTTTCGGGCAGCCGCGTCTGGATTCATTATTTAATTGAACATACATACAAACGATGTGATCCAAATGAGATATTCCTTGTTGGACAACAAAACTTAAAAAAGATAAGAATTGTGAAAAACAACAACAAACAGTGTCATCCTAATTCGCAACAGGATTACCGTTATCGCTAGATGTCGCTAGCCGGAAGTGACGGAAACGAGGGCGAGCGCCGATAATGGCGGCGTGTCGGCGGCGGATGCGCCACGGAGGCGGCTGACTGCCCGAGCGTTTGCGAGGAAACATCAACTTTGTCTCCGATGACGCCCTCACACTTGAACGATCATCTTACAGTTTCTGTGCCTTTGGTCAATTTAATATAATAGCTGGAAGCGAATTGGAATTGAGACTTTGCCTGTCAATAGATTGGATACTAAGCTTATTCTGATTTTTTTTCATAAGAGCCAACTAAACTGCTAATTTATTTATTTATTTAAAAGGATCTCTAACAAGAAATACACATAATATATTGCAATTAAAAGCTAAGTACAATTGTAGGTCTTATGTTTTATTACTAACAAGAGATCACAGCATGCGACAAAAAATAGTACATACATAAATGCAATTAAAATAAAAGTAAAATATTATAATACTAATTAGCTACACAGGCTGATGCGCGAGCGAGCTTTTGCTCTTGGTTGTGGATGCGATTATTCTAGTCGACTGTCGTGGTCGGCGATGACGTATGTATCTAATTCTCATTCAGAGGTTGCTTTTATATATAGATTACTAACAATAATTTTAAGATACAAATTACTTGTCTTTTTGTTCGACCCTACAGTTAAACTAAAGTGCTTTTGATAAGAGCGTGGTTAAAAGTGAGTTTATGTAAGTAATGCAACCCGCAACCTCATAACCGCTAGTCAGTGCCGTCTCTATTGGGCTAAGCATAAAGCTAATCACAAATAATTATTGGCAAATGCACAAATTACATGTTAAGATTACGTCAGATACTATATTTTTACGTTGTATTTATAACCCTGATTCCAGTCATTTGATAGAAGAAATTAAAATCCATCATTAGAAATCATTCCAACCGGCTAAAAGAAAAACAGACCCGTCATTATAAATGTCTAAAAACAGTTATTAAAGATATCTACCACTAAATACGAAATCAACATACTAAGCTGGTATTTGGCAATCGCATCCACTAATAAGCTTTACCAATGTTTGTCTCAAGTAAACTAGCCGTTAATTCCGGAATTGTTGGCAGTTAAAATACATGGTTAGTAAGTAGTATTACCATAATGCTGTTCGGGCTGGGTCAGCTCACCAAAATCCACCTCGAAGATAACGTACTTAGTTGAGCTGTATTCGTCTGTAATGTCGTGTCCGTTAGCCTGGGTTTAGCTCCGCCGATGAAATATCGCATACAATCTCGCTTCAAACCAAAGTAATTTAAACAGGAATGATTTATGTAAGTAGGCGGCGATAAGGCTTTCATTCAACTCTATGTTTATGTTTAAGGCTTGTAGGTACGGGGCTTCCATGAATATAGATTACAGATAAGATATATAAATTGGTGAGAAAGTCTAAAGAAATTGAAGTTACAGAGCGTGAGTTTTTGAAGTGAAAACTTCTTTAGCGGCGTTGTGCACTTTTTGTGATGGGTAAAAAATGTTAAACTCGCGTCAGGACACGTGACCTGATCGAAAATTCGTAAGACGGAGGGAGAATTGTCATGTTTGTGTACGATAGCGCAATAAATGGATATTGTATTTACCACATAAATTATAGTACTTTTATACTGATAATAATTAAAGCAACTCGTGCAAAATTATTCCCTAACCATTCCAAAATATCAAAAATGCACAATGTTAATATTCAAGTTTTCACTTCAGCCGGCACTCCCGGAATGCAACCCGTTGATTTCTTTTTTATAAAAGGAGTTTTGTCACCGTGCTTCTGATTATTTATTAAATTCGTCAAGGTTGGGAAATACTGATGATTCTCAACTGAATTACTGACTGAAGTATGAATTGTATCTAATGTTGTTTGTATACGACGCGTCGTATCATATAGTTGGCGCTAGCATGTAGATCGCGCCATTTACATGCGTCGTGTACGTGAGTATGGAAGCTACTCACGCAGGCTTCATGTGCTATTTAACCATAGATATGGGATACTTGTGCGTATAAAGGCTTTGATCAATAGGTGCTATAACTCTACAGAAATGCCTCCAATAACGTACTTAGAAATTAGCAAATTAAGAAAATTACTTAGGAGTTATAATTAATTAGGGATTTTTTTAATACGTCAATATTCGCTGACGTGCCATAAATTTTATGTAATTATTAAACTGTAATCTATGAAGCAAGCTTCTTAGTTTCCAAAACCAGTTGTTCATTTACGTTATCTTAAAATTTGATTTAGATATTAATTTACGCTAACATAATGCTATTAATTTCGCCTCCCGCTTTCCTTAGGAGAGAAGTGAAATGCATGTACATTCTACTCTTACATAATACTACTGATTAAAGAAATTGCTAGACCAATTATATTTCCATGAGCTTTCTCGAGTTTTTCATGGTACCACTGCTGGACCTGGCTACACAAGTGTTACAGTGCGTAAGGGAACAGCTGTAAAAAAATATAGCACTATATATTTTAATTCAATTAGAAATACGAAGAGGTTCTAAGAAACTTGATTTTCATATTATTTGTATCGAGAACCCTAAATCAAGAAATAAATGCTTCTGATTAAATCCAAGGACCGGTATCAAAAAATTAGAGTGTAAAAGGTCATCAAAAGGCAAGTAAGCCCATACAAATCTCGGTAGCGGTAATAACTCGTAATGAACATTCTCGACGCGTGCCATGGAATATGAACAACGAATTACTATCGAAATTCCTTCGGTGCCATCGCGGAACTTCAACTTTATTAGCGGAGTAATAAAACTTTACGAGTCTCTCATTTCCACTAGGGTTTTCCATCTTGATTCAAATTTATTGAAAATCAATTTTTCAATATCCGATATTTGGAACACATTCACATGTAGCGTCAATGTGACTGATATTCCCATGAAAGCTGTCAACGCTGGTTTTTTACAGACAAATTCACTTTTTCTCTGTAAATATCTCGTTGTAAATATTCGATGGTGTTTCTCCCTGTGGATTGATCTTTCGTCGCGTAGTATAAGATTATGTTGATGTTTGCGGCTGATCCAGAGGACTGGGTTTGATTTGTAGGATAAGCAAAGTGTTACTGTAATAGGTTCACATACTATGACGTGGGGTCTAAAAATGGAAATAATAAAATTTGGGTAATATTACATATATCAGGCTGCACTGATGGCGTAGTGGCTTAAGTTGTCGCCTCGCCACTGCCTCCGCACCGTGTGTTGTGGGTTCGATCCCGACATCGAAAAATTGTGTGATCTACAAATAGTTGTACTGAGTCTGGGTGTCCTTTGTGTCCGTTGTTTGAATGTTTGTAAAGCCCCCGCGAAAAGGGAATTATTTAAAAAAAAATAAGAATATAAGAATAAGAAGTCTTTATTTACTTTAAACAGGGTGTTATAAATTATTTACAAAAGTACAGGCCCATTTAGCCATTGCAAATGGCATGCAAATGTAATATATCATTATCAATAGGTCATATCATTTACACAAACATATTAAATTTCACGTTTACAATATCGATTATTAATCGATCATTCCATCTCTGCGGCATTTTACACATCTGAATCTATGTACGATAAGTAGTATATATTTAGACGTATAAAACTATGGGTTATAATTGCCGTAATAAAAAGAGCGTCACCAAAAAAATTTAGTAAATACTTATATTACTTAACTACTTAATACAACAACCACAACCTGCCATAGTTGCGCAGCGGTAGTGAATGCGATTGCTGTGCTCGAGGTAACGGGTTCATTTCATTATCATCATCTTTTGGACTAGGTTTGGCAAGGTGTAAGTACAATTTTCTATCAAGTAATTCTCGGTACGTAGTCGCACGGAGTCTAGAACTGTGCCATGCTCGAGCACATTCTGTAGACAGAAATAAGCACATCTTTACGAGGGACCTTAAATCATACCTGGTGAAATGTGGGTGTCCTTTGCGTAGGCAAAGGTCACCCACATTTCACCAGGTATGATTTAACAGTTCAGTTATGATTTACTTTCTAGAATATACGCATGAGACTATATATGCATAACTAATTAAAACTACGTTATGAAGCTAACGAAAACTTTAATTTGCAAATTTTACTTTTTAGAAATATTTTTACGTCGCGTTTGTTTTCAAGGTCTAACATTTGCATACTAGTCAAAAACAACATTGCAAACTAACTCAGACACCACTCAAACTTTTTGAAATCAAAAGCATTCTCCATCAAATTCAGTAGAATAAAACTAGATGACTTATTAAAGTACAGCAGCTGGGTGGAGTGGCTCCATCATGGCTCTGCTTGTGAAGTGTAAGCGTTGTACAGTCCAACTTACAAGTGGACCTTGGGCTCGAGATCGTTGAGACTCTTCAGATTGGTTTGAAATTACTGATCCTGTTTTGAACTACTCACTGTTTCTTAGGTTTCAAGAGTTCTAGCCACTTGCAAACGAGACTTAATCAAACTAAGTTGGTAATATTCACTATCTTTGTTTATTTCGGTAATCGTACGAGGTTTTGCTTTTGAAAGTTAGAAATTTAAAAACATTGGACTCATTTTCTCGTAAGCTATTAATAATACAAAAAAAAATACTTATCTATAACATTGCCCATGCAGATTCATATCACACGATTATGCGACTGTTTAATATAAGGTCTTGACGTCGACTCCCAGAGTAAGCGGAATATTTATTTTTCTGTCAATTATTTCTCAACGGCATCTTGGAGTCAGGATATGCGCCCTATAGACGGTAATAGGCTCGCCACAGCTATACAATAACTATACAATATCATTCTAAGAGTAATTATGATTTTCTTCTTAAGACCTAAGCCCTAAAACATACCTGGCATAACGTAGCTTTGATTCTTTTCTGTTTATATACAGAATGATATCCTTTTAGGGATTACAAGGATTACACTGAGTCTGTATATATCCGTACTTATAACATTTTTGAAATACTTTAGCACCCATATTAGAAGATCAAACACAAGCAGAATTCAAATACATGATTTATTTTGTTTAAGATATTATGATATCAATTATTTTTTATCTCTGCCCTACATTCATAGCACTAGGCTATATAAATGATAATACATTGACAAAATCAGTTCGTCCAGTTTGTTTACGTTATAGCCAGATCGGTATCATCGAAGCTATCTGCCATCATTAAAGTATATTCGTTTCTTTCTGTTTATGGCTTCCCAGTCACCATTATCATTAAAGTTGAATATAAATCTTAGTTGTAATTCAACCCCATAAGAAACGGCGTTAACGGTCCGCCTCCTGCGCTCGTACAGATTCCCATAGCCGATAACATGAGCCCCATTGTACAGCGCGTTATTTCACTGAGAGGTCACACAGAAATGGGCCACTCCATAAATTAGTTCCGATCTCGGATTATGAAGCTCCAAATTTATCCGGAAAGTTATAGCTTAAGATTGGTTCGTCCGAATTTCAAACGATGGAGGAGACACTTTTGTGGATTAATCTGATCATTAATTTAGGGCCAGTAAGCTTTCACAGATATTCGATTATATGTTACACGGATTACCGGATCATTTCGCTGAATCCGGTTCTTTGTGTGGCGATGGCTATCGATGATATTGAGTTGGCTCGTATTCAACCTAACGTGCTATGAAATAACGTATTTTTAAAATATGAAATGTATCAACAATGTTCGAACAAATATTATGACGCATTGATTGTGGGATTGTGCATACATTTTCCTCGTTGTGTAATCTTTGTTTACTTAGTAATACATTTAATATTTTTTCTGCAACTTCCTTGTAGCTGTCCCTTTAATTCGGCAATAGACTTTTATTTAACTTATTGCCTACATTATTATAATTAATGTAGTTATTTATTTGTATTTACTCGATCATCTGATTCTACCTAAGATTACGTTTATAAAGTGAATATATACCTACTCTCTACATATTCATTCAGACAGTATTTTAGCATTATTTAAATTTGACTGATAAATAAAATAATAAATGTTCCGAGTGATTCTCTGCTTTTCTTTTTTCTGTTTTTTACATAATAGAATGAATCATTATAAAAAAATAATGATTAAAGTAGTCTAATGTGTTAGTAATATTAAAGTTTATATGAACAGAGAAATAATTAATTTTATGGAATAACTGCATTGTAATATATATTTATGAATGTAACTAAATTATAAATTTTGGAAATAAATTGTGTACTATGGCTTGAATATAAATGAAAAGCTTAAACTTCTTTTGATATCATAAGCAAAGCATTTTTCAAACATGAGACAGCATGCAAAGTATCTTTAAAAAGTTAAGCCAAAGTGATACATTTTGCAAACGCGAACGTTGCACATAAACGTACAAAAACTCGTCGGCACCCAAGCGGCCAGTTTGATAAAACGGCTAACAAAAGCCAGACAAACTACAATAGTGGCAAGACGAGTGTGTAATATATATTTTTGTACCCGGTGGGCATTGTGCGGTCCAATACTGGCTTTGTCTCGGTTAGCGGGTCGTTAATCATTGTGACGCGCAGTGGACGCCACGCCGATAAGCGGCGACACACTGATGGGGCCTCTAACTGTTTCACACATGAGCCTCCATGAAAGAATTATGGAGGAAAAATATTTTATGCTGGTCTCAGAAGATTTAGTGATAACATATGATTTACCGCTGACATTTTTTTACTTACATTTAAACATGTTCGAATCGAGTCGTGAACGATGAAGGCAATTTGTACAAGTTTGGAACACTGTTAGCTTATTTCAAAGGAATAATATATGACTAATATCAGAGAATCTAATGTTCAAGTTAGCATAAATATCAGATAACACTTTCTAAGAGATCTTATTAAACATTAAACACACACAACAAGGACAGTCTCGGCTTAAATATATTGTATCGTCAAATTGACAGATAAGTAAATATGTTTTTGTAGGTTTTTAAAGGACACTTAAATATTTGCCGAAAGCAAGAAAAATCTAATGACCAAGTGGTATATAATGTTTCTTTTTTGAAATAACACGGATGGCTCAGTGATATAAGTGGTCGCCTCGCCACTACAAAAACATGTGTGATTTACAAATGTTTGTTCCTAGTCTAGCTGTTCTCTGTCTCCGTTGATTCGATGTATATAAATATCGACGAAGTCAAATCATGGTGCACAAGTCTTTAAAATAATAATACAACCAGCAGAAAATAAAATGTACACATTTTTAGCAAGATATAATCTAAAAGCTAGCTATCATTTATTTTGTAATAATTCCCTGTTGGATCCTTCAAATTCTAATATTGTCTTTTGATAAATAAACTAAGGCGCGCTCGCAGCTGCGACACAATTATTATTTCATTACAAACTGCCGTTATTATGTTGTACAGCGCCTCGAGATATCACGGGAAATGAATTGTATCGTCGTCGTATCGTCTCACTGTGTAGATTCTGCAGAAGTAGAGCCTTAACTCTGCAGGTTTGTTTAAGTTCCATCCGTTCAAAGAGATGAAAATTGAACCGTTACAATTAAGCAGAACGTTTGCTCTCAAAAACTTAAGTTAGTTGGTGGAACTGCATGATGAATATTACAAAGAAGGAAAACTAAAAAGACTTGAAAGTGCTTTTAGGAGTGGCGTGTAATGTTAGATATTGTATGAAACTCGTTTATTTGAATGTGTATTTTAAGCAGGCAATTTGACAAAAGTAATACACCTTCAGACTTTAATTAGACCAGACTTAATATTATGTGTGTTATACATTTTGTTATATTAGCTTAATAATACTAGTTCATGTAAGTCACATATTTCTATGTTTAAGGTTTTCTTAAATGGTATTGTTTATTTTTAATCATATATTATTAAAATTTATTTTTTAATTCGGCGTTTGTGGACATTGCCTGTGTTCTTGTGTTGGGGCTCTTTTCTAGTACTCAACTGCCGAAATCAATATTAATGCAATGCTTTTTAATTTAGAACTGGATTATTCGAATTATAAATAAGATATTTAATGGTCTTTTCAGACGTTTAATGATAATAGAAAAAAAAGGTACTTGGGACCGCAATTGCGACACTAAATGAAAGGTTAAGAAATATTATAAGATCACTATCTCTTTAAATTTAAAAGGAAATGTTTTAAAAAACGTCGTATGAAATATAATTTGCAGTTTGAAAATCTAATTTATATCAGTGCGAAATGAAATGGTCATTTCTCAAAAATGTCCTGAAATTCTTCGTTCAAAGACGCCACACAGGAACGAAACCTGTGTTCAAATAGGAGTCTAGAAACTCATTACTTAGGTGTTCACGAGTATACAGGCTTACAGTTCTAGAAACAAACATGTACGAGAAACAAGATCTAAACAAGGTCAAGCATGATGTGAGATGTATTGTCTGTATCTCGTAGCAGAGAGTACACAAAGTTAGAAAACTATTTTTTGAAAGTGAATTAGATTTGGAGTAGTATTAGTTAGGGGTACTTTGTGTCCGTTGTTTGAATGTTTGTAAAGTTTTTGCTTCACAAACATTAGTGTTACAGCTGGTATTCTATAAAGAAAACTAAAATAAAATATTACAGAATTTTTTAACTAAAAACAAATTACTATATTCTTATTCAATAAAGTTGTCGGCACGAACGATGCCATGGACTAGTGGAAGCAAAGTGGTCACTTCGTCACTACACCGCGCCAAGGTGTTGTTCGTTAAAATAGTGTGTAAACCAATATTTATACCCGGTCTGAATCTCCTTGTCTCGATTGTTTTTATATTTGTAAAACTTCAAGTAACCGAAATTTTCTGTGTAAAAATAAAAAACAAAATAAGAATTAAATGCAGATAAACATCTAAAAAATTATTATTTGATATATTAAAAACAATCAAACTTGCCTTGTCATATTGGGACTATACCATATGATAATTGAGGTTAATACAATACAATTTAACAAAATTACTAAAACTAGTGAACATACATACATACATACATAGATTCACGCCTGTTTCCCAGAGGGGTAGGCAGAGACTACGGATTTCCATTTGCTACGATCCTGACACACTTCTCTGGCTTCATTCACTTTCATCACATTCCTCATACACGCCCGTCGGTTCAAGGAGCTCTTAACCTGGCCTTTGTCCAGGACGCCTCCGATCTGATCGAGAAACGTTCGCCTAGGTTTTCCTCTTGACTAGTGAACATATGTTTTAATAATTCTGGACGAAACCTTCTGGTCAAATTTTACCAGAACCTGTTTTGTATTTACCAATCTATATGTAAAAAGAAAACGAATTGCTCTCATATTCTTATATCGTTAACAAAAAAGCTAATGAATAACTCCTAAACAAAAAACAAAAATCGAACGACAAACACAAAAATGTTACTGACCTGTTTTGTCTTTACCTTTTTATATACAATTTATACGTTTTCCATTTTCATTAATATCAAAACGTCGGTCATTAAGGCTATTAATTTGTATGCCCATATTTGAGCCATAATTTAATTATTTGCATTGTAAATTGATATATTCTAATTATACACAAAATCTTCAAACATAGATCACATAGAACACAATAAAAACTTTTTACACACGTATACTAATACCTACCAAATAAATTATACAAGGTAAAGTTTCTTGGTAGTGTAGGAGAAGTATTTATTATGAATGAGCGTGCCAATGGTGATCGATATCAATTAGGTGCTGCTAATCATTTCACCACACTGGTGGAACTTTGAACTACTTGTATTAAATTAGTTATACTCGTATTAATTGCGTAATAGTCTAGAGACGCAATATTGCTTATTTTTGCGTTCTTAAATGCAAAGTAAAAAGAAAATATATTGAAGAGCGAAAACGAAGCACTTGAATTAAATTGCATACTGTACTGAATAACTATTAAACTGTATTGAGCCACAGACGATAATTGTTTCGAGTTTGGTTTGATTAGTAACTACAATGTTAATTTCCTTTATCTTTTGTGTTCTTTTTTTTGTTTTCTATTTATATAATAATATATTTATGTTGCCGTTTGTACAAATTTTAACCTGCATTATTCTTATAATAGGTAAATAGTTATCAAATACTTCTTAAACTCCAAAATAAACGGCTTCATTATAAGCTGGGTTATTATTGTTCCATTCACGTAGATACCGAACACAAAGTGCAAACCTTTGACAGAAATGGAAATGTTATTGTTTTAGCGTCCGTAGTTTGGACGAGTCCTGCGAGCCCCGCGAGCGTTGATAATTCAATGAGTCTACTTCTACGCCGCTGCAGATCCCAACACGACGAGGATTTTAGATTACAAACTACGTTATCTTCGAAAATGCTCCAGGAATTGTAAAATTTTTATAATTGTTAATTCGCTGGGTGATAATAACAAATATCAAGTTCCTTCATATCCTGAAACGATTTTATCTAGAAAACAATTTCAATTTAATCAAATTGTCAATTCCTTCTGTGCACATTATATTATTCTAGATCTTAATTTTGCTTTGCCTTTTCATTCTTTATTCGGATTAAATTTTATTCAAAAATCAGTAATCAACAGAACAGCCCGTCCAGTATTTATCAGTTAATTTCGTTCATGAATTCAGACAATTACAATAATTTACTCTGGGCCTTATTTACATAGTATTTGTAACTTTTCTTCGATGTTTATCTAGATTAACCTACGGCTAAAGCAATTTAGTCGATAAAACTGTTTTTATTAGAACTAAAATAGATATTTGTTAACTTCTCTGATTGAGTGTTTTGGCAATTGATAAATGCAAACTTGTGTTTCGTTCAATCGCAACATATGCCATGTATTACATTTAATGACCAGTATTGGACAAAACATTAGCACCGCAGCGGGTACAAATAAGCTCCGAAGTGATTAGTAAGCGGACGGCAGCTAACGTGTAATTACGATAATTGTGTTACCGGCTGATTAATAAACCAACCATTGTGTGCGCAAACTGTTTGTTGTTTTTCGTCGAGCCGAGCCGACACAAACAATCCGCGTTAATCACAAACCCACCCTTAAATGTGATGTTTTGATATCAAAACCAATGCCTGTGCACCTAATTAAATGTGGAATATTGATAGACATAATTAGGAATAAGTCAATTTATCGAACACGACTAGGCATCGCTTGTCGCAAGATTTATAAGCTGATTATGTTTCGGCTGTAAGCAATGAACTTCGTTTGTTGAAGGTGAACTAATGGTGTCACCTTGGAAAATAATTATGCCACAAGCCGACGTTATCGTCTTTGAATCAGGGGATTGTTTTGTCTCACCATTTGTCATTATATAAGCTGAACACGCGTTTGAGTCCGTCAGACGCAATCGCTGACGTTGGCTACATCAAAGGCAAAACAGAAAAGGCTTAAACGATAACGTGTACGTAACACAAACAGCGATGTACGGCTCGCTGTCACCCTTTCGCACAGTGGTCGCACTCGGGCGCACCATAACTCATATTTCCAACCGACGGGAGCTATTGTGGCGGTTGTACTTTTTTCGGAATTCGGCCTCGCAACATGATTGTTTAAAATCACAGAGCGTGTGCTCTCTGATAAGATTTATGTACTGCTTCTGACACTTAATTTCGTTCCCGTTCGCTACTTGACGTCGCGACAAGGATTATGTATTTTTTCGCTTTTCTATTTTCATGTTCAATGTATTTAACATTTGAGGTTTATTCAAGATGTTATTTCGAGTATTTGGTATTTTATTTTAGTGAATTATAAACCTTTGTCAAACGTTTTCATCTTAAGTAGATTTTATTTCAAGTCGTTATAATAACATTAGGTTTGTATTAAATTGTCCCACTATTGGGGATGGGCCTCAACTCATTGTGAGATGGGTTAGGCAATAGTCCACCAAGCTGTCCCAGTGACAGACTTCACATATCTTCGGGAACATTACGGAGAACACTCAGATATGCAAGCTTTTCACGATGTTTTTCTTCACCGTTAAAGCAAGCAATAATAAACTATTTAATACGCACATAACTTCGAAAGGTCAGAGAAGCGCGGCTTGAGATCGAACTCCACACCTCTGTGTGGCAGTCCAACGGTATCCCATTAGGCTTTTGCTGCTTTCAAGTTGTAAGGTAGCATAAAAGTTGAAGCATCACTTCACCAGCCGAAGAAATTTTCCCGTTAGCAGTTAGCGGGAAAAATTGTACTATCCACAAAAAGACTCTCTTATAGTGTAATTTCTTAGCGTTATTTCAATGTATTTTTAAACGCAAGTCATAAGGAGTTGCGTTTATTATTTAATATTAGTTATGAATGATTATTTCTCTAATTTAGGTTTTGACTGCAATTTATATCTTTACTAATATTATACAGCGAAAATATTTGATTTTTCATGGTTTGTAAGAATTTAACTCAAAACCTACTCAACCAATTTTAAACATTCTTTCATCATTAGAAAGCTATATTATCACTAACATAGGCTATATATATGTCTGCCTAAATTACAACAATGTAACCCAAAGTATCAAAATGTTATTTATTTTATTTATTTAATTAATCTTAGGAAGGCTTACAGACTAATATAATTCTGGAAAGTATACATTTACTGGGTACACATGTTGCTAATAACAAGCCTATATGTTGACTATAAAAGTCATTATTTTGCATGCGTGTGTTCATCATTACTCACCAAAAAGTCAGCGATGGTATATGCCTAACTATTATAGTTAGGCTACAATAACCGTTTTTGTTCAAATTATTAAGTTTGAACACGGGTAGAATCGGAATTATATCCGTGCGAAGTCGGGGCTCGTTGCTAGTTATTTCATAAAATTATGTCAAAGTTGGTAATTGTTTACTCATAAATTGAAATTTCATAATAATATAGACTTACGCCTGTGTCTGTGCAGACGACGGCACAGATGTGCTTTACCCAGATTACGCCAAAGAAATTTCAGTTCTCACGTTACGAAGTACGAACCTAATGCAGTTACAGATTGTCGTTGGGTCCATTTTCAGTCTCCGTACTAAGTAATTTTAAGATTTCCTTTACGGAACAGCATTTTCTGATTCGGAAACCTATGATTTGGATGACCGTTTGAAACACCATCCTCCTTATGGTATTTCTTTTGTCATTTTGAAGAATATGTAGTTAACAACTATACCTCCGTGGCGCAGCGGTAGTGAATGCGACTGCTGTGCATGAAGTCTTGGGTTCGAATTCCGGGACGGGCCAACAAACAGTTATTGGGTTTTTCAGTTAAGAAAGCTCAATAGCAGCCCGGAGTTAAAAAGTTGGCGGTGTAAGACACCCCCATGCCTCGGAAAGCACGTAAAGCCGTTGGTCTTGCGCCTGATCTCTCTCGGGTCGTGTCGGATTACCGTCCCATCGGATCATGAGAGTTAGGGAACAGAGAGTGCACTTGTGTTTACGCACACACTTGTGCCCTATAATATCTCCTGCGCAGTTGGCCAGTCTCCGTTAGGACTGGCCGCCGTGGCCGAAATTCGCTCTGGAGGAGATTATTATTAGTAAAGTTCTTTCATTGACTTCATATTATTTATTCTTATATAAAATACAGCAGTGATACTTGAGTGGGAGACCGTTGGACGGCCATGAAGAGTCCCCAAGGCACCGCTGACTTTTAGAAGATGTGCATGTTAAATAGGTAACTCATGTCTGGGAGTTCTACATGGTGTTCTTTAAAATATGTGAAATATGTCAACCTGCACGCGGCCAACGTAATCCTTCTCAATTTGAGAAGGAGTCTATGCCCAACAGTGGGATTGTTTATATTTGGAGCTGATACTATGATTATATTCAAAAAAAAAAATTACGTAATATGTGAGCAAGCCAATATTTTAAAAACATAAATTTGTAATAAAATTGTAAAATAATGATTTTTAATTACTTTAGATTTAAAGTAAATAAATACTATTAGTTTTTTAAATAAACACCTATGGTATACAGAACGGACAGACAAATTCGTACCAAAAGATATTTCATTCCTAACATTTTCATACGGAACCCTGGAAAACGTACCAAAAATTTCGAAGGCGCTCTTAATATAATTAATCAGTGTGCAAATATTATTTCAGAGTTATGTAACATGTTGAATTTCACAGAATACTTTGAGTCAAAGAGAATTTTAACAGTGAGGTGAGAATAAAAAATTATGGCCGGAACAATGCGTGGTGCTCGAGTTACTATCATCTAATATTCTGATGCCATTTGTTTTAACACATAGCTAATTAAGTCGAGGAGTGAACACGATAGAACGATATTTAAAGAAGTTTACGATAGAATTCTAAGTACATCCTTATACAACTGACACTCGTCCGGCCTTACCTTATCTTTGCTTAAAAGGTAACATCTTTACAAAACCGCTGATTCAATTTTGTTAACATTTTCCTTCACTTCTAAAGAACACGTAAGCACTTTGGTTATTTGAATTTAATATTTCTCTAACATTAATATACAAAAGGTTATCAATTAATGAATACACAAGTTTGAATCAAATACAAAGTTGACACAATTCAAAATGCAAATAAATTGTTAGCACCTACGTACATAACTTGGTAGGACTGTCATCACTTCATTTATAGGCACGCAGTCTTGGAGGCAAAAGCCTACGTGTATGTTATTCTTGTATCTATAGGCACCTATATAATATCTGGTGGATCATGTAACACCGAGATGCCGAGACGTTCGGTCTCTTTGTAGCGAGTTGTAATTAAATTGTGGAAGAATTCCGGATTAGCATCGTGCGTCTTGTGAGTATTACCCCACGCGTCGGTGTCTTCACGGTGCGGAGGCTCAGGGACAAGTCCCCTTTACCCACTCCTAATTAATTTAATTAGCTGCCGTGTTGTATTTAATCTTAGGATGTGAGATTTGTTGATAATAGCAAATGTCTTCCAGTTCTACTGTTTACATTTATTAAATATGTAATTTTAATTTGCTTGTCATGAATATTTAAAGCTTTTTTTTGTGTAGCACTGCTCACAAATTGTGAATCTCATAAATTGTAAATACTTAATACGTTGTACAATAAACCAAGTACTCGATGTGCATGTACCTAAAAAACAAAGTCACTTAAAAATTCATGGTAAAATTGTATCCGCAATATATTAGCAAAAGGCTAACGTTAAAATTCAAAGCGTCCATTCCAACTTCGGCTATATTTTTTGGCAACATATCATTTGTTATTTTGTATACACAGTAATACGTGAACGCTACGAATACTTTACGACTTAAAATTACGATGCAGAGAGAAAAATTAAAATCATACGTTTTGTCCAGCTATTCGACGAATGCGAGCCATGGCACAGCCCTCGAAAGGTCTGCTACAGTCTACAATTTGGGTGAATTGGTGTTATGAACCGACGCCGCTCGCATGTTCGCAGCGAGTTAGGGCCGCCCCACTAACTCGTAACTGTTTAAAATGGCCGTGTTCAACATTCGCAAACTGCTGTTACCGACGAGTGCTATTAGACGCAATCTATGCTTCCCTCTGGAAAAATTAATGCAGTTGCGTTCCGTCATTTTGTTTTGTTCCAAACTTAAACTGATGCCGGCATAAGGAAAATAGCATCCAACATTGTAATTATGGTTACACTAGGGGGAGGCGTAAATGCAAACTTATATAATACAAGCACGCGTAACGTGCTTATTTCATTCTGAAAAGTACCTGACGTTCTAGTTAATTATGAAAATATTAAAATGGAAAATCTAAATGCAGCAACGGAAAGAAAATTTAAATTATCTCGTTCGCAAACGGATTAACGATTGAAAGAAATCAAATTTCCCGGCCTCGCAGTTCTTAATAAAACAGTTTCTGAGCAAGCAACGTGGCATTTTGAAACAATTACAGTTTTCCAACGCTGAATTTAATAAATCTGGTGCAGTTTTCATTCGCTGGGGCTTAATAGGTGTGTAATTTAGCAGTAATTCGTTGGCAGTGCGTTGCACTGTAGGTTGTGCAGTCACAGTGATTGGTGAAGGAACAGTTATTAGAGGGTGCGCCACAGTTTCAATTACATGGCGTCACTCGCCAGTCTCGCGACCGCTTTACATACGTTTGAGCACGACGTAACCAATGTGAAGAATATTTATAACGTAAAATATTTTACACTTAGTAGGTTGTGTTTGTGTTAGGTACGTCGAGTGGTGGAAAAGTTATTAACATAGATATAAATAAGATTGAGGGTTTAAATTTTAATTAAACTATAAATAATAAAAAGTATTTCTATATTATATGTATATAAATATAACAAACAATCGACAACATTATTTGTACATTTTATATATAATAATTTTGTTCTCATATAAGTGACTTTAATGAAAGATAAAAATACTGGAAATCAACTCTTACTCTTCAAGCGATTGTATTAATATATATTAAACGCAATTTTAAAATTGAATGTTTACTATACGATGAAATAGGCCAAGTCAATCATTATCTGTATTATATTTGCTTCAATCATGTTCAGGATCGGATTGTATTAGCAGCTCAGTGTTTGTAGGGATTAGAACGCATTCGTCTTGGTTGGTGTTAACAGGAATACTGTCTACGTCATTACATCAATTATGCCTCAAATGTCATATTATAATATGAGCTTATACCTAATGAGATTTGCTTGCACGAGAACTTCAAAGCCAGTTCCATTAATTATCGTTAAGCATAGGTATGTAGTTTTTGGTGCAGTCACTCCAAGAACTGGTAGTAATTATGGTCAGTTCTACTATATGTTATGTGAATTTTAATTTTGTTCTTATATAAATTTTGTATATGTCCTGTTCTATATAAAGCGTAGCGGTTAGCAGCAAAAAAGTATAAATACCATATAGATTAACTATATAGATTAATTTTCTGATTAGTTATGTATGTAAAAGATAATTAAAATGGATCTTTGCACATCACATGTCGTAATGTGCAAAGATCACCGTACCACTCGACACCGAAGCAGGGTTCATCCATATCACCTGGAAGCGTTCAATTCTAAGACGGTACGCTTTCAGCGATCATTTCTCCCACGTACGTGCAAGCTCTGGAATGAACTGCCAGCTTCGGTGTTTCCCGAGCGCTATGATATGTCCTTCTTCAAACGAGGTTTAAAGAGAGTTCTTCTTTCACGGTAGGCAGCGGCTTTGCTGTGTCCTGACATTGCTGAAGTCCATGAGCAGTGGTTACCACTTTCCATTTGGTGGGCCACTTGCTCGTCTGCCACCAATGGCAATAAAAAAAAAAAGACCTTTATTAAAATACACGTCATTCAAATAAGTTGATCAAAAATCACACATGGAACATTCAAATAGTTTGCTTTTTAAATGTATTCATTATTTACAAATAATTTAGACTGAGAAACTTACAACAGTTTTATTTAATGTCAGAAGCATCCACTTGAAGAAGCCCAAGAAATATCAAAAGGTTAGGGTGTTGGTAGTTTATGACGTCATATATTCCATACGTCGACGTCAGCAACATATTATAGTGACATTTCAAGTAAAGTCGGTATACAAACAGAACATGTTCCAGCAACTTGTTAGAAACGACCGCTTGTTACTGACGCCGCATCATGTAGAAATGTACAGAGCAAATTGTTTCGCGGTCCCGCTTAGTCTCCGGATGACACGACACCATCAGATGAATCGTATAGAGTTATATGATATTTGTATTCAAATTGATAATTTCCTATAGTAAAATTGGTGCTATATCTGGATGACGTTATGGTTTTTGGATGTTATCATTCCCGCAATTATCAGAGTCAATAATATTCGTCGTCATAAAAGCTCTTCAGAGTAGAGTCCTGATTTAGCCTCAGTGTCATAAAATCACAAATTATATTCTCCTAAGTAAAAAATTGCTTCAAACGTAAACATAAATTGCTTTTCAATTTACTCTCGATTTTTATAACAAGAAGAGCCTTCTCTGCCACATCTGTTAAATAAACATATACCGTAAAGAACTACAATTATTATACAACAACAGATATTTTTCGTTTTAGAACTTGTATAATAGTAGGTTCACTTAAATACGAAAATGTTTTGGTTGTAGTCTGTTTAATTTGAACGTAATCTGGGTTAGGTGATTCATGATGCTTGTACTGGTCGCTAAGCGGATCTCGATACGTACAACAAGCTTAATGGTCGCTCTAAGGGCCGGTGACCAAACGCGCGGCATAATTTTGTCGAAATTTGGAACTTTTTACCGCGCGTCCGGACAAAATTGTTTTATGAAGGTGGATTGTGTGCGGTTCCGAGGGCTTGTGTTTACCGAATGTAACGTTATTGTGAAAAATAAATGCTTGTCAAGTATCTTTATGGAAAATTCTAAAGTATGTGGTATTCAAAGTCAATGACTAATTCAACAGGCGTGCAGAATGATGTGAAATTCTTTTCCCTATTTTCGTTTGTATGTGTACATTTACTTGTTTGCTTAGGTCTAACTGCATTCAAAAAGTGATCTTATTGAAGATTGTTTGGTGTAAGTACATCTAACGATGTTATTAGTATTTCTGTCAATTAAATTTCTATGGTATAGTGAGGTCATTATAACGACACATGATGTACAGTTATAGGCTTGCGTTTGACTCTTATGTAGGTAGCACATAAACATACTGGATATGTGACATTTGCTTGACAGGCTTAATACTTTGTAGCTATTCTTTTAAATATTCCCTTTTATATTTAACTAGCTATGCACGCGGTTTCACCCGCCTTTGTGGTTACTGCGCCGCCCCTGTGGGTCGTAACATGATGTTATCCTTCCTCGATAAATAGGCTATCCAACACTAAAATAATTTTTCAATTCAAACCAGTAGTTCCTGAGATTATCGCGTTCAACCAAACAAACAAACTCTTCAGCTATATAATATTAGTATAGATATGCATATGTCATATTTAACAATGAAATACACGAACACCGCTAAGAACTTATCTAAAACCAATAAAATTACTTAAATATACGTTTGGTACTGAGGTAAGTTATATGTCCAGTAGACTAAGTCGAATATTCGGCAGAAAAGGTGGATATAAATACAAATATACGACTTAGGATTTATATTTCCAAAACCAAATGTTTTGTGTGTCTCTGATTTCAGTATTTGCAAAGAACCTATAATACAAACAGCATCATTCATAAACAATTATAAGATCAAAGAAAACATCAGCAGTGATTATACCAAGCATCATAATAGGACTTTTAGATTACATTTTCCTTTTAATTTAGTATAAAGTCAATTCCTGGTATTTCTTTAGTAGAGACAGGTCTATTATGGCGCGACATTCAATTACCGCTTGGTGGCTCTCACTTTAGAGTAGGGACACATTTAGTGAACATTTTACGTGCGGAATTTTATTCGCTCAGCTGCATTAGGGGCAACAATGACACGTGACTCCATTCTTTTTTTTTATACAACTAAGGTGGCAAACAATCTTACGGCCCACCTGATGGTAAGTGGTCACGGCAGCCTATGGACGCCTGCAACACCAGAGGTATCACTTGCGCATTGCCGACCCTTTAGGAAAGGAAGAAGAGAAAAAGGAAGTGGGAAGGAGAAGGAGCGGGAAGGGGGAAAGAGTGTGACTGGGCCTCCGGCACTCTCACTCACCGATCGAAATACAACAGTACGAATACTGCTATTTCACGTCGATATTCTGTGTGACGGTAGTCCTTCCCGAGTCGAGTCGGCCCATTTATGCTGAAATCAGCGAGGCTAGAACCATATATAGTAGATATACCATTCATCTTATTATATCACAATTTTACAGTTTATCTCTTAATAAGACATTTGACATTTGACGGAAAAATTCTTTATATTCTATCTGTATTTATTTAAACGGGCTACTTTGCACTATGATTGTCGGCCTCGATGGCGTAGTGGTTAGTGTAACCGACTGCCACTCATGAGGTCGCGGGTTCGATTCCCGCACAAGTCAAACATTTGTGTGCATGAACATGGATGTTTGTCTTGGTCTGGGTGTTTCTACGTATAATATGTATGTATTTACAAAAAAAAAGTATATATATGTTTATCCATTGTCTAGTACCCATAGTACATTCATATTAACACTAAGTTTTACCCGCGGCTTCGCTTGGTAACAATAATATAGACAAAGTTTTGTGTTCCACTGACAACGTGTAATTGACCTTTCATGATGATTGATCGAGCAGAAAAGCCTTGAAAGCGTAACAATCAAACAAACAAACACACATTTGCATTTATAATATCAGTTAAAATTACCTTTAATTTTTAACGCGTTTTTACCATAATTCATAATCGTTTTTGTCAAAATAGTGACACTAGAAATTACTTGGCAGTTCCCATTTATTAATATATGCATTTCAATGTTCTCCGTGACGCGAAAAAGTCCGATTTAAACAAATACTAAAAATACTTATGTAACTGTTTTGTTGAATAATTGAGGCAATGATTAACTGGACGCTACACGATTTGCGCATTATTCTGCCTGCATTGCCGCTTCGAAACGATTTGTTAATGTTATTTATATTTGAAAGATTTTTATTACTATCATACGAATTACGAAAATATTTAAAGGTTTTACTACTAATTCCCTTTTTTTGCAAGGAGGCCATAAAACATTCGCATAAATAATATTTGTTAGGAAACTAAATATAATAAATGCGAATATGAGTTTGCTTCTTACGTTTTCACGTCTTAAATAATAGATTAATCATCATGAAATTTCACATACACGTTATACGGTACCTACTGTTAAAGACCTGTGTCTTTGTACCTCTCATGCAGCAATTAAGTAAAATTCCCGAGCAAGCAAAGCCGCGGCCAAAAGCTTCATTTATATTTCACTTCAGATTGAGTATTTTTTGCATTAGAGATAATAGATTGCCAGTTTGGCAATAGGTATCCAATATCCTAAAAGAATAAACAAAAATGTTACCAATCTATAAATACTAGCGGTCGCCTAGTGTTCGAAATTCGACCAAAGTTTGCCTGTAAGATATTGCTGATATAATATGTCATTATATATTGATATATTATGTAACCATAGTTACGCGCTTTGACTGCGTGTGTCAAATGCATGGTTGTGTGCGTGTAGTGTTTTTTCATTAATATAATGTATTTCTAATGCATATTTTATATAAATATTAGGATTCGCCCCTCCTTCTCCATATAAAGTTTAACTGTGCCTAATTTCATACTTATCCATCCGCGCAATTTTCCTAAAAAGGGGTACAAAGATTTTGCTTCACGTATTAATATATAGATTAATCTTTCATATGTATCATGCACATATTGAACATTTAATATCCAGAGAATATAACAATATTAAAAGTAAACATAAACAAGTGGGCTTGTTCATTGAAAACAATATTATTTTTTAGAATTTGTGAATACAGTGCACGTAGAAACATCGTAGGATAAATTCAGAGTTAAGAATTTAAAAAATCAGGCTTATTCAGTATGCTGTTATTTACTTAGACAGTTTGTAAAAAGCTCAAGAAATGAGAATATTCAAAGGTGGTATGATTTATCCGAATGTTGATCAAATTATTGTCAATGATTATAATTCGAATCATAATTTATTACACAAATCTTGATTCTATGATGAAATAGTTAAACGAAAAATCGTACTTCACTTACAATGACTTATTTATTTGGCTGTACCTATAATCTTATGAGGACATCAATTCTCCTTCGATTTAGAACGGCTGGTTTTGAACGTAGCCCATCGCATCCTAAACTTTCTATTAACAATCCCAAAGTTATTATTCCCTATGTATTACTTCCCATAGTTATTATTAAATTTCAATAGTGTATATATAGACTAGTGACATATAATACGACCAATAAACCGTCTATCCATTATTACGAGGACGCACAAAACCGCGTGTGCTTAGCACATCCATTAGTAGTAATTGCGCTGTCCCGGGGCTCGCAACTCGCACGGCACGTGCCGGCCCGGGCCGGGCAATTAATGAAATTTGGAACCGTGGGACATTGGGACACTTTGACACTGTTGACATTAGTAGCTTGTCGTGCAAGCCCGTGATAGATGTCGCTTTCGAACTTGCTCATGTTACTCTGTTATGAATTACAATTCGTCTGTGGTTTTCGCTTGTTGTTGCTTCTTCGGCAGTTTCGAGATGAAGTTTTACAAAAGTATTTATAATTCAACTGTAAGATTCAATTATGTTTCGGGTACTTTCTGAGGGTAAAGGAGGTTGTACATACATAAGTTCTGCAATGTAGTATGAACAAGAAACTGTGACTTGTAAGCCTCCAAATCAAACCTTTTATGGACGAAAATACCAGTCATGGATGTCTCACGCTACCTGTGTTTTAATAACTTATACAACAGTACTAGAATAAAACCACCACAAGCGCTCGATTTGACGACTCCCGAATCAAACTAAGAGTCGTGATTGTCACTTGACATCTGCATCTGCATGTACTAATAAAAAGAATACACATTTAATTTGATATCCGTGTAGCAAATAAAGCTTAGACGACAATAGACATATTTTAAAATGTTTGCATTAAGTATAATACAATATTACTGCCACAATGGCTAAGCGTATCCGAACGCTGTGCATAAGGTCTAGAGTTTGGTTTCCCGTTGGGTCAAAGTCATTATGTTATTAGGATATTTAGTCAAGAAATTCTCAGTGTTGAGTTAACGGCAATAGGTATATAATAAGAATAATATTCCATAACATACAATATCATCTAGCCCAAATTAAGCAGAGCTTGTACTATGGGTACTAGACAATGGATAAACATACATGTATACTTTTTATTGTAAATACATAAATATTATACATAGAAACATCCAGACCAAGACAAACATCCATGTTCATGCACACAAATGTTTGACTTGTGCGGGATTCGAACTCGCTACCTCAGGCGTGGCAGTCGGTTACACTAACCACTACGCCATCGAGGCCGCCGATACCTCCTGTTGCCTTGATCCTAAACCATAACTGGTGAAAAGTGTGTGCAATTCACTTCTACGGGGATAGTAAACTGAAATTATGTATTGAAATTATTAAGCTACTATATACGGATTTTATCGCGTTGTTTATTTGACACTTTATTTACATAATTTAGAAACTAACTAGATAACTATCTTAAAAATTAGTAAAGTTTAATAGTAATAGTAGTGTAATAGTTTCTAAATTATGTAGGTAAATAAAGTGTCAAATAAACAACGCGATAAAAGCCGTATATAGTAGTTTAATTTCAATGAATAACATTCGCGTAAATAGAAGACAATATTATGAAACTATGTATAATTATTATATTATGAAACTATGTATATAATATAATAATCTGTATAGTATATCTAGCCTTAGGGTATCGTTAGCCTTCGGGTTGCGGAGGTCAGATGGCAGTCGCTCCGTGTAAAAGCTGATATCCAGTCAAATCCGGTTAGACTAGAAAGCCAACCCCAAGTGACTTGGGAATAATAAAGGCTAGGGAGGAGAAGAGAAGAAGATGTACTTAATAAGATTCGAGCAGATTTTCAAGCAATCTTCAAAATTATGTTAAAATGGTTATAATCGGTTTCCAATTCTTGAATAGGCTATATACATACAGCTTGTAACTTTCAAGAGTACCTAATTGTGATTGGGTCCTAAAACGCTTTCTAAAGGCCAATTAGGGAAAGACCTTGGGTCTTTAATGAGCTAATTGATATAGACTTTAGTAACTACGTCAATTACTAGAATAATGTTATCATTGATGTGCTTTTGAAAGACTGACGCGTTTTTTAAACTGTCCTATCAGTCGATCTCCATTATCATTTTATTTATATAAGAACTAGCTGTAGCTGACCTCAGTTTTTTTTTAAGTATTTTGTTATATTTCCTATTTTATCTTTTTAAATCGGTTTAGCCTTGGAAACGTAACGCCCTCCTCAGTTTTACCGCTTACCAATAGTGCGATCAATTGTCATGAAGCGATTCACTTGGCAAATACTACTAGATCACTGTAATCTGCGCCAGTAACAAGTCTACACTTTTACTTCCACCATGTATAAACATCTCAATAAAATGAGCAAGTAATCCAATCATGTGACCCGCGAGAAACATGCGCATGTAACTCTGATTAGCATACTTACATTACGGAGAAGCATTAAGTAAAAATAAAACTGAGTTAGAGTCTTGCGGGTGATTTCAAAATATCCGGTAAACGCACGACCAAGAATTTGAAAGAGCGTTTTAAATTCTTAAAAAATAAATACCGTTGACGATGTCAACAATAATTGAGTCCATATTTGCTTTTAAACCTTATACCGATAAATCACCGATATAAGCTGATCGAGCGAACGATTACTTAACCGAGTTCCTATTGATTTATTACAAAGTGAGTAACAACTATTATTATGAATACTGAAACATTAAAAGGCTATTTGTTTTCCTTGATGCCGTCGTTCCATCTGACCTCTACAAAACGATTGATTTTCACCATTAATCATAGTGACCGCCCTACCGGGTCACTTCCAAAGTCAATACTGGATTAATCCAACTTTAGTGAATTTACACTAACTTTGCTTTGTGACAAACAACAATTTATACTCAGTAATAGGTACATTATGGATTAGAATGGACAAAGTTTGACGTCAATATAGAAATATACTAAAATATAAAACGTTTATAGGTTTTCACTAAAACTATAAGTATAAATGGGATACACATTAAACTTTTACTAGAAAATTTGTTTATAGTGATTAAGATCCAATTTACTATCACCAGCTAGACCTTAACTGTAAAATAAATTTGGCGTCTTATCAAAATGAAAGTCAAAAATAATTTATTAATTTAGGCCACAAAGTAACACTTATAATCGTCAAAGTTTATAAGCGAGTGAGTTTAGTGAAGTTACTAAATTAAAATTTAGGTTGGTTGCTAGTTTTAGGCAAAAGGTTTATTTAGCCTATGAGAAAATACCTAAAACAAGCTCACGGCCACTCTTCTAAATCGCCATTCGATTAAAATTTCAATATTCTGCAACTTATATGTATAAGGTATATTGTATTTGAAATCTGCCGAGTTTACTCTACTATCAGAAGATTGTGCAATCGGTCCTAAGTGTAATAAATATTTAAAGGCAGACCCTTCAAACATTTCTTAATATTCCTGTAATAGATATTATTATACAAAGTCGCGAACTTATTTGTTGTTTGTTTTCGATCGCCGTAAACATATCATCCAGTAAACAATGAATCTATATTTGTCGAAAAATTTAATTTACAAGTTTTCTAGATTAAATGTTCAAATAATTTGATGGAACTCACTGGTAAATATCAACTGGCAAACTGAATACTGTTCGAAATATAATTTAACTAATATCGTAAAACAATAATTTAATCGGATTAGTATCGTTTATTACTTTAACATTGAGTGTAAGATCGGGACACGGTAGCGTTCTCGCTAGATGGAATGTAAGCCGATTATTAGCGATATAGTCTGTCGGTAGATCGGCCGACATCCGATCCCCACCAGCAACCCAATATCGACGTTAGATCAAAACTCTTTGAAGTACAAACGCAATTACATGACACATAGCAACCAAAATCAATCATCCATTCAAATGGTATAACAAGAGATAATACGAAAAGATAAATAATAAAATTTAAAAAAATTAAATTTAAATGTTTATTTGAACAAAAAATAATGAGTTACCAACAAGTAATTACAAAATAGTGTTGTTTTATATTTACAAATGGTACTGGTCCTGTTTCCCAAACTAGGCTGTAGCCTGTATTTTGGGAGACAGTGCTCAGTTAAAAAGTTTTACGCTAGACACAGTGGATGACTTAGTTTTATTGATGTCGGTAAGTCATAAACATACTTTATATCTAAAAAATAAAATTCTACGAAATATGCAGAATGTGTGTGTGTGTGTGCATGTGCATGTTTGTGATGGTGTGCGCGCGTGTGTGCGTGTGTGTGTTTGTGTGTGTGTGTGTGAGGGAGGGGGCTTGTGATTGTGTTAACACAAAAATGTTGTTTACAATTTAATTAAAAGAAAGGTGTGTGTGTATAATTGTATATAGTGTATTTTTAATCTATGAACTTGAGGAGCACTTCCGTATTATCGTAATCTAGCTGGAGTAGCCAGCTGGTTGTGATCGACCTAACCTCATGGATGTTGAGTCCCACAATCTTTTGGTTTTTGTTAAGTATGTTATAAATAACCATAGATGTAGATTGCATTTTAACAATTCCGTTAGCTGTTTCAATTTTTAAATTGGTTTTATTTTTTATTGTTGTCAGTCAAAATGACTATAGTCCGTATTCAATATATTAAACTAGATTTTAGTTTAGTTAGGTTTATAATAGTGTTTTTTTGAGGATGATACCCTATTGCCTTTTCTGCATCCCTGACAACGTGTATATAACATTTTATGGTGATCGGTATAGTAGATAAAGCGTCAAAGCGTAATAAACAAACAAACTCACATTTACATCTATAATATTAGTTAGGATTAATTATAATATTTGAGTTGCCGCAAATAAGAATTTGCTTCTTTACCTCCAGAGGACGTAAAATGTACGATTTGTACCGTTAGCTGCTATGGAGTGCAAATTGATTAAATATTTCAGCTATAAATGCGAAAGAGCGGATCTTTTTACGTAATTCTCAAAAACTACTAATTATCAAAATGAATGAGCAATTAAATCTCAAATGTTTTATATTTACGATTTAATGATGAACAATTATTAAAGCTTAAATCATAACAAATAACTGAGATACAATAAAAAATTATAGTTTTTAACTAATTAACTAAATAAGCACAGACATAAACTTGCTACACGTGTTCATTTAAATTTAAATTTGAAAATAATCTCTCCTTTACTTCTTTCGTGTAAGTCTTCTACTCCTTTTCTCTCGTTCTGTTTTCCCTTGCAATCTTACTTTCATAGACAAAATATGCTGCCGAATCAGATAACCAATTTAATTATTTTTCCTATATTTGAAATTTTGATTTATTTTCACGATTTCAATTGCAAACGAACATAATCAAAAATATAGGTTAATTTTTATTTTGATCCATATGTATTATTTTAATTACTTAATGCATCACCAAATAAGTCCTAGTGGTCAATGTAACCGATACATCGACAATATTAAAACAAAAGATAATCAACAAAATTCGTTTTACATGTTATTTATGGCAACAAAACAAACACGTCCACATACATTTATTTCGTCATCAATCTAATAGCCTTTTAAATTACAGCATTTATTTTATGATTTTCATATTTCAACGCGTCTAAACAGATCATCTACCTTTTTATGTCGGCTTTATCCAACCATTAGGTGACCGGGTTTTCACTGAAGGAAAGGCCTTTGAAAATATTATAACTCATATAGGGGGTGCGTACGTTACGGGTAGGTATTCACACAGATGGGGTATAGAGGCTGGTACGCAATCAGCGTGCGAAGTGGTAAACCTTTTTTTATATTTGGCGAACGTACGTGCCACTCGGGTAAAAACGTCGGGATGACGCGTTCCGCCGCGGCGACCGGCAATCTAGGCGGCATGCGGCAGTCTGCCATACTGGTACTTTGTTTTGACGAACAATACAGCTATTTATTGCATGCGGTGGATATATCGCTGAACCGCCTATCGAGTTACTGATATTATTGTGTGGACTTTTTAGTTTTTC
Source organism: Catocala sponsa (assembly GCA_963564715.1). NCBI lineage: Eukaryota > Metazoa > Arthropoda > Insecta > Lepidoptera > Erebidae > Catocala > Catocala sponsa. The sequence goes on from OY751331.1 coordinate 9,817,352, forward strand.
CCGCTGAAGGGATATCGCTCATATAAAATGTGCCGCTGCATATTTTATATGTGGAATTTTGTGAATAGTATTTGTGGACATGTGTTTGGTTTTTTTAAGAGTAACTGTTACTAACAGGTTATATATACGCTCTCTGAGAAAATGTATTCTGTGATTATATTAGTCATCTATCGTAGTATGCTGACATTATTAATATACCCTATGTAACGTTATTTGGCACGTTAAAACTATTAAATCTTAACTACAAATATTGTGCAGTGGTTTAATAAAATAACCTTGGCAATTCTAATGCGTTCAGGGCTATGGGTCCGGCTTTTAGAGTGTTCGTCATCGCAAGGATTATGTATAGTGCAAGAATGGTCTTCTTCTTCGCAATAATATACATAGGTTACATATATGTTAATTGAGTATCATAACTAACCAAACTATACGTATAACATCCCTCAAGCAATGAGTCCATCTACAGTATTATCTGCCAATATTACCCGCATACAATATTATTTGTATGCTTGTATAACCTTCGTATTAAATCTGAATTTATATTGTGCATATTTCAGACTAATCAACGTCAAGAGTTATGGCACAGAAAATTGTATTGATAAAACAATTTAAATAGCCCAAAACAAATTAGACTGCTTACTTATTTATCTACAACTAACTTCAATCAAATGCAATCCATTATAACTATTCGATATTGTAATATCGATAAATATTCTGTCCCATTCAAACAATATCTAGTACAGTTGTAAACAAACCTTCTAAGTGTAATTATTGTTTAAAATGTTTGTGTTGTTCTTGCTCCAAGCTAAGTAGTTAAAAGTTCTATTTTGTCCACGACACTTCTAAAACTCTATGTAAGGCCAGTGGCACACCGCCACTGCGTGATGTAAAAAGCTAAACAGCTGACGATTTTATAGAATTAAAAGGTACCTGCTATACTCTTTTTAGAGGTAATCTCTAAAATACTTCTGTTACTTAAGATCAAAGTTTCGTTTGTGTCAGTGAGTGTAAGTTCTTTCTCTATAAAGATACCACTCTAAGTGTAGATAGTAAGCACGAGCTATAATTACGCTCAACGCCTTATAGACATCCTCGACTGACCTACCTTTCTATATTGAACTAATTAAGAAAATTCAATGTAAAACATTCGCGTAAACATAAGACAATATTACCTTTCTATTTTCAAATCGCATATACTCTGACAGAACGGTCCTTAATATTAGTGACGTATTGGGATCGCAATTATAACATGAACTTCGTATTGGAGTTGGAACTTTAAATCCATAAATCAATAATCTGAGATGTTTTAAGGTGAGGCACAGTTGCATTTTCTGGAAAAACGTATTTTTATTCTATAGAGAATCATAAGAGGGAGGGCCCGCCATTCCCTATTATTTTAACGGTATAAATGCTCCGACATACACGGGAAGTAACAACCTCTCACAGAAAACTGACATTATCTTATTGTCTCGCAGTGGCACACGGCGTCCAGACATGATAGATTTTTAATTATGTCTCGTATTCCAACAATTGATTTATTAATTTTAAAAAGAGGAGCCGGGGGCCCAATTACCCTCTTTCCCCCTTCCCGCTCCTTCTCCTTCCTACTTCCTTTCCTAAAGGGTCGGCAACGCGCAAGTGATGCCTCTGGTGTTGCAGGCGTCGATAGGCTACAGTGACCACTTACCATCAGGTGGGCGTAGGCTTGCTTGCCACCTCAGTAGTATAAAAAAACATTATTATTGCGTTTTCTCCAGTTAATAAAAATACCAGTGACTCACATACTAGTACTTTTCTCACCTATTTTTCCAAGTGCAAGTGATACCCCTGATATTACAAGCGACCATATGCTGCTAAACCGCTTACCGTATTCTAGTTTGCAACTTTAGTTACATAAAAAGTGTGATTGTATATGAGTACATTTGTGCAGGGCTACTAACTCCGTTGAATATTTTATTCAACCACAGCCGATCGGTTTCTAGTTCACACGTTTCCAAGAACCTCTCGTGTGAATGCAACCTAACTGGGACTTAGCATACAAATCGAGTCGCAAAATACACTCAGGTCTGGACGATTGAAGTTGCTGAAGGCTGTGTATCGGTAGTATCGAGGCGTATATTAACTGTAGGTAATATTACAAGGTGCGCATTTGCTTATGCAACCATTGAATAATGTATCTAACCAGAAGACTGTTGTTGTGTGTGACTGACTCCTTTCAATTGTGGTCCTACCAAATTGCATTTAGCTAAGCTGTGTAATATACATCCTGCTGTGTAATAGCATCCGGTAACTAAGTATTGTCAAATATAAATCCTTGTATTCCATACCGTTCTGATACGCTCATTGAATAGTTTACTGACCTTTCGCACACATAACGTCACGAAGGTCAGGCTTATATATATCTGAAGGTTTATGTAGAAGTATATTTTATCTCCATCACATTAGGTTTTTTAAAGGTCCTATTTAATAAGGAGCAAACTTTTAGACGTTTATTGTTATAGTATCTCTATGATTCAAGCTCTCTTCTCCAACTCGGAAATCGAAATCGAGAACACTCATTTTGTTTCAAGCCTAGCCCTGAAATCGATAACAGATTTTTTGCACGCAAGTTAGCCGAGAGGCATGTTGCATAATTGTTTTGTATAGTCGAAAGCAATATAGTATACATTTTATCGCAACAGTGTGCTACAATCTTTAAAGTTCACAAAAGATTATGAAATTATTTCCGACTACTTCTGGGTTCCATTCTAAATAATTACAAAGTCTATTTACTGAGAAAAGTGAATTAATATTTACATTTGTATTCCTGTTTAAATTAATGTATTTACTGATACGAATGTTTTATGAACTTACAAAGTAGGTAATAGTCGTAACATTTTATCAAAAAGAGGGAGGACTCTTACTCACATTAATATTCCTTGTGATAGAGACTTTAGAAAACAATTATACATAAATTATTTCCGTATATTAAACTACTAACAAAATTACTATTTACTAAAACAATTTGTTAGTAATTCAATGTCCGTATGTTTTAAAAGCTGAAATTAAATCAACCAATTTTTTGCAATCATTAAATGAAAATAAACCATGTTGATGCGATTTATCGAAATATTGTGCAATCGATATAAGCCGATACGATTAATAGATAAAGAAATATCGATAAACATTGCCCGCCTGCCGCGAGCCAATAATGTCTCCACTCGTCGTTTGGACACAATTAAGGCATGTACCGCAAAAATTTGCAGAGAAATAAATTATACCTTTAATTTTCATCCGGAATGGTAAACAAAAAATATATTAATATTCTTTGCGGTTACAGATACACGTCACGACAAGTTTCAAGAATAAATTGCTTTATTTTTTGCTTGCATACATATATATTATATTGCAGCAGCCAAATTTTGTATGCTTGATTTTTTATTTCAAATATATTGCGTGTGCTGCCATACACGTATATTCGAAAATATGCGGGTTCTTATTAAATAATTATTGATTGCAATACTGTTCTTTCGTACATGAAGTGGATACCATGTGCAAATTGAGGCACTAGCGTATTTTATGCATAAATAAACCACTTGTTAACTTGCGAGTAGCTTGCACATGTAGCCCGTGTCAGCTACTTTAACCACCCGAAACATATCTCATTTAAGTTATAATTTAGCTACTAGTGGTTAGATCACATACAATAATAACAAGAGAAACATCTTTCATTGTAAAAGAAAACCTGTGTCTAACATTAGGACAACGAATAAATAATGCTATTCTTATATAAGTAGTCTATCTTTTTGTAAAATATTCCCTTATTATCATCATCATCATCATCATCAGGCTATGATAGTCCACTGCTGGACATAGCCCTCCCCCAAAGAGCGCCATAGCGCCCTGTCTTCAGCTTGCCGCATCCAGCATCTGCCTGCAGTCTTTCGCAAATCGTCATCCCACCTGGTCGGAGGGCGTCCTACACTACGTTTGCCGAGTCGCGGTCTCCACTCAAGAACACGCTTACCCCAGCGGTTGTCTGTTCTTCGCGCGATATGGCCAGCCCACTGCCACTTCAGCTTGCTAATTCTCTGGGCTATTATTATGGCTCTATTATATTCTAAATTAAATTAATAATAATATCCTCCAGACCGATTTCGGCCACGACGGCCAGTCTTAATAGATACTGGCCAACTACGCAGGAGATATTATAGTGTACAAGTGTGTGCACAAGTGCACTCTCTGTTCTGTAACTCTCATGATCCAATGGGACAGTAATCCGGCACGACCGGAGAGAGACCAGGCGCAGGAGCAACGGTTTTACGTGCTTTCCGAGGCACGGGGGTGTGTTACACCGCCAACTGCCTAACTCTGGACTGCTATTGAGATTTATTAACTGAAAAACCCAATAACTTTTTGTTGGTCCGACCCGGGATTCGAACCCGAGACCTCATGCACAGCAGTCGCATCCACTACCGTTGCGCCACAGAGGCAGTTATTATTAAATTAAAAACCAATTATTTATTTGACTTACATAAATGACTGTAACTTTGTAAAAGTCTAGTCAATTTATAAACCAGGCAAAGGTCACTAAACCTTGAATCATAATTTATTGGTATTAGCAAAGCCTTCCCGATTTAAAGCTACCTAACGATCATTAAAATTACAAAAGAGCACTTAGAAATATCTGAAGTTACGTTTACAAAGTAATTGCTACGTGCGTATGTTTTTATGTGACGTTGATGAAAAATACACACTCTAAGCAAAATTATAAAGTAAACGTTACTACTATTTTCAAAAAGGCATGCATACGACTGCCTTATTAATGATAAGGTACAATGGAATCCTTGTATTAGACTGGCATTAAGTTTAAGCTGGAATGACCTGTCTAGAAAGTCCTCCACCTTACAGAAGAACGCAGCTAAATAAATTTTCAAAGGTGATTCGTTGCTAAACTGTCCTGAGAACGTCTCGCGCTGAGGTGAGACACGTATTCAAGCATATATTGTGTTTAAAGCAGAATACTGCAAGTTGAAGTACGCCCGGATCCCACGACGCCACTGCTTCTTATTAGAAGAGTTCAGTATTGACAACCTTTTTCTATTGTAATAGTTGGTGTGATCAAGCCCCGAGCAATAACGAATTCCTCTCTTTTCAGTATTTTATTGTATTGTGTCCCTAAGACGAGTTGAGTTACAGTTACCTTATAAGAAGGCTGTTAATTTAGCATGGGCTCAATGTGGTATAAGCCAAGGGGCTTACTTTACTGAAAATATTTTTATACAATCAAGTTGTCAAACAACCATATAGTCAATCTGATGGCATCATAACTATCACTTGTGTGTTGCCGACCCTTTAAAGAAAATTCGCTGCTAAGTCTTTACTTAGCAGCGACTCACTCGACGAATTTATATTAGCAGCACGGATTAGTCTAGAATTTAAACCAGAAAAATTATGAATTCTTTTGTTACATAAACTTGAATAATACAATTACTAATCTATTTATGATATAAATAGATGCATAGAGCATGAGTGGCTATCGTACTGGCAAATGGATACGTTTTCATTAGACACACTAAAGAGCCGAAATGCCTAACATGTTCCCACATTTAACTCGAAGTGTTAACTGCAGTATAGCTAATGTATGCCACATTAGTACATTCCAGGAATAAACTACATTCGAGACAATCAACACGCCATTAGCCGTTCATGTCATTACAATCTAATGCAATAAAGGAATATAAATCATTATAAACGACTATGAAAATGTTAATTTATATATTCCGTGCGGATGATCGCGGTTTGAGCGAGTGATAATTGACTCGGGCAGGTACAAAGGTCGACGCGGATCGGTGGCGACGACGCGCCGCTCAAAAGATAACGAGTGTTAGAACACTTTGTATATAAATATGGTGACTTGTTTTATTTGAGACTGGCTTGATATAATAATAATATAATAATATTCTATCACATACACACAACACCATCTAGCCCAAACTAAGCAGAGCTTGTACTATGGGTACCAGACAATGGATAAACATACACATATACTTTTTTTTTTGTAAATACATACATATTATACATAGAAACACCCAGACCAAGACAAACATCCATGTTCATGCACACAAATATTTGACTTGTGCGGGAATCGAACCCGCGACCTCAGGCGTGGCAGTCAGTTACACTAACCACTACGCCATCGAGGCCGATGGTCACGTTGCATGAGTTTGCTTTTATGTTTGCGTGCGGTGGCGAGGTTTTGGGATTTCTTATTAGCAATATGGAGTTTGGATTCGTATACAGTAGAAAGCAATAAGCTTGGGGACCAAAAATATAGCTGGCATAGCGTGATTATAATACGCATCTGTCTTTCCTTTCGGAATATGCAGACATGAGCCTATGATAGTTTAGCTACTCTATGTCGAAATGTTAAGTAAAATAGTTTTTCGCATAAGTGGCGATAAAATTGGTCATGACTTCACTTAAATGTGTCTGTGTAATTTGTAGCATAAAAGGTTAGGCAGAAGTGTGCTAAAATTACATTTTGCCAGTTGTCTTTAAGCCTCATGTAATTGGAAGTTAGCCAACCAGGCAAATTACTTCTTCGCAGCACGTCTTACTGCGACTTATACCCAAACAGGAAAAACAATTTGCTTGAACAAAAATCAAATCAACGCAAACCTGAAAAGACTAATGGAACAATTATTAAAAATAGATGTTTGTCCTTACATTATTCATACACACAATGCAGTGTTCTTTAAAGGAGAAAGATAAAATTAAATTAAATTTTCATATTGCTTCAGAGAAATATCAAAATAAATGATAATAACGCTTAGATAGAAGAAACGCAGTATTTTAACATGGAGAAGTGAGGGCGATGAAACATTCACATCTAGACATATGCATGGCTCGTGCTACAGAAATGGTCCTGACTGCTACACGCAATATTTATGTTTAAACATATTGCTATTTAGTCATGTATTTAGGCGGTTGTGCAGAAACCAGCTTCTAATGCCATTTCTATTCGATTGGTCTGACTTATGTAATTTTGAACATCACACTTTTTTAAATAGCAATTGAATGCCAGTTCAAAATAAATAAATTTAGTCTTTTTTTATCATCTAGTTAATACACGCTGGTCCTTGACTTATAAAAAGTAATAAAGTTTTTAATCAGTAATAGAGTCGTTCTCCAGTAAGAAGCATTATTTAGAGCCATAATAGAGCGATAAACTCAGCCCCTTGTCCAGTAAATATCTCTGCGAGAGCGAAGAACGGTATAAAAGTGCGTTTAATTACACTTCACTGACACGTAACTACCATTATTAACACTAAGGAGCTCATATAGATAAACGGGACATTCATCTGGCGCATCACAAAGCTGCGCAGCGTCGTCGCACTCGGCCGCTCTCGTCAACACAACGTACATTGTTCCCCCACCAATTGTAACAAGAGCTGAGATGCTCACGGAACGAGCAATGTGGTTTGTTTAAAACAATAGAGTAGAATGTCGAGAGACGTGTAAGTAGCTGGCGTCTTCATGAGACGCTTGGCACTGCCGATGAAACTAACAATACAATAGCGGGCACTCTTAAGTGTGCAGCGCCCGTTACTCGTTTTACCTTACCGCAAGTGTTGGTAGTTAGATGCTAGCAAGCAATGTATAACGCGCTAGACACAACGACGGATTACACTTGGAAGTTTGGTATAGGATCAGGAAACGGGTGTCTCCCAGTTGTGGTATATGATTTCGTTAGAGGACGCTTGCTAGGACGTGTGCTCCAGTTCCCTCTAGCTTTTATGTGCGAATCCCAAAACAGGAGAGCTTCGTACATTATTGTTAATTATATATCGTTCTTAAAATAATTTTGCACGCTTTGTGGATTCCAAGTTTGGAAGTTTTACTATTAGTAAGATATATAGTTTGCGAGGCAATTTTAATGATAGCGCGTTTATGAATTTTGCCTTTGTTAATTAAGCATTCGATGTTATATTCTTGAATTTAGTGGCTATAAAACTAGGGTTTTATTCATAATATCCAGTAAACTTAGAGCTTGGTTTTATTAAAGGAAGACAGCTTGGCATAAGTTCTGCCACACATTCGCTGTTAATAGATAGACGTAGACAATATTTGCAAGATTTAGATTTATTTACTTTTAATTGAGATTTTTTCGTATATAGAGTACGTAGGATAGGTAACAGAGTACACGATATATTTTCATCAAATTGCGCTCTAAAACTATTTCTATTTCTTATGTATTCTGCGAAACAGTTTAATTTTGTGGTTTCTATATATTAAAAGGTTTAACAATGTATATTTTCAGCACAAATGTTTAGTAAATGACATATTTATTACTATGCAGATAGATAAATATGTTTAAAAACTTCTTTAAGATTTTACACATACCGTGAATTTTTGACGTGACAACGTCTAATAAATCGATGAATGCCGGCTACACGCACGAAAAAGGATGACTCGTTGTCCCGTTACACTCATTGTCCCGTTACGCTCATTGTCCCGTTACGCTTATTGTCCCGTTGCGCTCATCGTAACGTTTTCATCAATGTTTTGTTATGACTTTGTCACGATAAACTATCGTCCGTTAATCGACTTTACAGACAACCAAATTTTTATTCCAAAAAAATTGGTTGTCTGTAAAGTCGGTTTACGGACGATAGTTTAACGTGACAACGTCACGATCGTGCCTTTCGCTCGCTCGTGTAGCGCTCTCGCACCGATCGTAAGGTTACAATGAGCGTAGCGGGACAATGAACGTAACGGGACAATGAGTCATCCTTTTTCGTGCGTGCAGCCGGCGTTCATCGATTTATTAGACGTTGTCACGTCAAAAATAAATTATCTTAAAATTTTTAAATCCAACACACACACACATATATATATGTATAGATTTTGAGCAGAAAGTAGTGGTATTACACTTGCGATCGAGAGCTTATGGATTTGATTTGAATCCCACCCATACCTATAACCCCAACGCTAGCCCCTTTCCTAACACAAGCATATCAGGTTAGCTAAAGGAGTTAACAAAGAGACTAGTTATTCATAAACGACATGATTAGTCTATGATCTTTTTAAAACAAATAGTCATGTCCACAATATATTCTTAACCTATAGAGTCACAGCGGGATACCGGTGGCCAGACACATTAGGTTTGCAATTATATCTGCAATTTCAATAATAGGCATAATAACTAAAAAAATACTTTTAGTCCGTCTTTAAAATTAGCAAACAATATTGGACAAATATTTTTGACGTGACAACGTCTAATAAATCGATGAACGCCGGCTGCACGCACGAAAAAGGATGACTCATTGTCCCGTTACGCCCATTATCCCGTTACGCTCATTGTCCCGTTACGCTCATTATAACGTTACGGGAAAGAAATGTTGTTATGACGTTGTCACGTTAAACTATCGTCCGTAAACCAAATTTACAGACAACCAATTCTTTTTGACGTGACAACGTCTAATAAGTCGATGAACACCGGCTGCACGCACGAAAAAAGGATGACTCATTGTCCCGTTACGCTCATTGTAACGTTACGATCGGAGCGAGAGCGCTACACGAGCGAGTGAAAGGCACGTTATGACGTTGTCACGTTAAACTATCGTCCGTAAACCGACTTTATAGACAACCAATTTTTTCTCACAAACTAATAACAACGAAGATACAACGCATTCAAATTTCGTGTTACGTCATTTGCTAGTACAAATTTTATAAGACAGTGACGTCACAAGCCCTCTCCCTAACTTTATTACGTTATATCTTAGTACATTTGTATTGTTCTGTTAAAACAAAAATATATGTTCATTATTTTTAGCAAATTTTTTATGAGTTGGACTAATTAGAATCACTTATTTTTAGCCCTGTCATTATGCCTTCAATAGGCATAATGACAGATTATATAACATAATTATGCATGTCGTGTTTGTGTAAATAATTAAATAATGCTGTCTGGCTTTGGCAATAAAAACAACAAACAAATCTTCTTGAAAGAAGACGTTCCAGTTAAAGAAACTAACTGGCAGTCATGTCTCAAGTCTATGTGCACCGGGCGTTTGACAAATGGCCTCTGTGTCCGCGCCAGAACGCACCCATTGTCTCGAAATATGACAAGAGGTTTGTTCAACCCTAAGCTCTGCCGCGAATGCGTTGTCATTTCCTTTATATCATTGCATTGATAATAATCCAATGTACATATGTGTGTTTAGTTGTAGTATTTGTACAAAATATAGGTCAGTATGATCGACTATAATCTTGTTGAATATTCAATTAAAATAATATTATTGAGGCTTACATATTTATAAACTATAAATTACATTGTTAACATAAGCAGAATAAATACCTTTAAATAAATTCCTATATTATAAATAATCTATTATTATGACTATTAAATGGTTTAATTATTATTTGAATTAGCAGCATTAATAATAAATTGGTAGCCAATATAAATGTAGCGAACCTATATCACAGTGTCGAAAACGAGTGTATATTTAATTGGACGAACATTGGTGCAAACACGTCGTGTCACGTGAAGCCGCAATACGTTAATTAATAGCAACGTATCATAATACGTATGGACAGCTACGATATAGGGCTGTCAGATAAGATTAAGTAGTATTTAATTTTGTACGAACGTATGATTTTGTACCGTAAATAGTGTTGACCCTATTACGATTCCTGCTGCAGCCTAAATATTCTTATAATAGCTACCCTAGCTAACTACCCTTTTGAGTATAATCAGGCATGGATACATGAATGTAAATACAGTCCAATAAAAAAGACAAGAAAGTAAAAACTCTCTTATGATTTAAAGCTAGTGAATATTAAAACAATACACACTGTGTTAGAGTAAATAAAACGTAATGTACGTATGTCAATATAATGTCAAAATAAAAGTTTATATAGACAATTTTGTCGGCGTACACATAGTCTATTAGGCCAGGGATTAAACAATATTATATTATAAAATATAATATCTTAAATAAGCAGCTAACTTTAACATTGTTAAAAATAGTACATTTGACTTTTAGCAATTATATTCTCAGCTAATTTTAACATTATTAAAAAGTATATTTGACCCTTGAACTACTCTCTAATTAGATTCAAAAAATTTTACGTATTACAGAGATAAACGCTTATTTGTCCTTAATATGTATTTAATTAAATAATGACGCTGTCTTTTAATCCTGCGTCCTGGCTAACTCGGTCAACCCTATTTCGATAGGAAAGCGAGGTCCGCTCTCGGTGTGGTGGCTTGCGGTGCGGGGCGTAGCAGAGCGGTGCGAGCCCCAAACCGCCAGCAACAGATTGTTGGACAACAATGTTTAGACGAATTTTAGCCACGCGCCACTGCACCATGTTCGGCTAATGAAATTCGCTCGCGACCGGACTTCGATGGCGTGAGCGAGTGGTCAGAAGAGTTTTGATGTAGAGAAGCCCGAGGTCTTTCATTTTTAAATTATAATTCAAGAACTATATAATAATTATGTATGAACTTGTGTTAGTCTTGTTAATAGACCATCAGATTAGCTGTCCCCTAGTTCCATCTCAAAGTGGAGCTCTATGTGCGTTTTGAACAGCTTGTTATCGCTCGCCTTAATAGTAGTGTGAAAATCTGCATGACTGAAAGATATCCATAATGTTCTAAAACGTCTGTGAAGTCCACCAACCCACATTGGTTAAGTTGTTGTACCTCGTCAAATGATAGCTTTACTAATCAACATGGAACATATACATAGAAAATAAATCTTCTACTGGGCTATCTGCTAGTATTCCGCTCAACTACTATGCCGCGCTTGTACTCCCAGAGCAAACATCTATTACAGCTTCTTTTAGCTGCAATTAAATAAGTAGTAAACCAAACACAGCAACTATGAAACAACCGATACAATATTATCCAATCACCGCTCATTCCGATGTATATCAGCTGCATTCAATAGTCGTTGCGTTAGTTTACGATTCATTCCGGTGGTGAACATGGTTCTCTCGACCAATGAGCAGCTGAGAGAGTGTCATAAACTCTCGTCGTGCATACTAGATGTCGCTGCGAGCTCGTGCCTTGTGACGTAGCCAGTAAACGTTACGCGACGCAACTATGTGTGTGCTAGTTATGTGTGTTCTGCAATGCTACGTAACTAGCAAGGTATGCATTGACCATTGTACGCTAACTTTGCTGTATTCATTTAATACTGTGGTATTAGTCGCACATTCAATGGTGTAGGTTACTTTAGCAAAGATCTTACTAGTATGGATATACCTATACTATATGAATACGAAAAATACAAATAATACATTTTTACTTCAAATATTTTACAAATCGTTTCTAGCAAACTTAAATAAAATAGAATTAAATTTAAAGTTGTTTAAATTTAAATGAATTTGTTAGTTTTTCTGCAATGCAGTACATTTTTATTTATTGGCGCATATAACAGTAAAACGGGTATGTAAAAATAGGTACTGCGATCAGACTCATTGAAGCGCATGCAAATGCATTGCTAAGTTCCGTCACAAAGAACGCAAAACATTTTCATCATAGTTGTGCCCCTTTGTGTCATTCCATAAGCGTCCACATCCCGGATTGTTCTCAGAAATTCAATTCCCGGAACATACAACAGTTGCTTTTATGATGACAACAACAGAAACCCAATGATCGCTTCAAGTCATAGATTCCTTGAAGCGCACACATCGAAAAAAATACAGCGCCATCGGTCCGTAAAAAAGGGGAAAACTCCGTAGCTTTCGTAATAAAAAGCCCGCTAATACCAAAACTGGCACAATAATAATAATTTGCATGTGAAAAAAAACGCCCTGCCTAAGCGAATTTATTCTCTTTTTCAACGGGAAAGTGGGAAATTCACACGCCTCCGAGGCGGTGCCGCCCCGGCTCCCCGGCTCGACAAGTCGCCTTTTATTACGGACGCCAACGAACTAGTAAAACTCCGTTTGATTTTATTTCTGGACAATAATGTCGACGAATACAGATGTTATTTTTGATGCTAGGACTTTCCTTTTCGTTTCGTCGACATACATACGTTTTGTAAACATGAGATACGCTGCCACTTTGTTTGTTTATTTTTTTGCTCGTGTTTGATGTTGAATTAACGTTTCGAAGATAACAGAAACCTCTATAAAAGCTTTACAAAAAACTTATTTCCTGATATAAATAATGTATTTCGAAGCATAAAATATATCAGGCGTACAATCGATTAGTTATCGTGAAGTATCACACAAGCTACAGCTTAATATCAATTGTACCAAGTGGACATGCCATTGGCTAAGATCCTAAACAATATTTCCTGTGTTCTTCAGTCTCCACACATTGACGTCACATCCTGGCGTACAATTTTCTTCACACATCGCTGTACATTTGACGTTATACTTTCAATTTTCACAATGATTCAGCTGCCGCCTTTATTTCCTCGTCGTCTGAACTCGCTATTGGTGAAACTATTTTTTTTACTCCTTTTGTCGTCACGTTTTTGCCGAATGACGTTGATCAGAGAGCCGGCTTGATGTTTCTGTCGTGTTTTTAGATTACTCGAATATATTGTGGCTATTCAACTGGGCTATACGAATAGTTTGTATATTTTTTCTGAATGTTGAATAGAATTTTGTTAAAATGCTGTATCCAATACATAGCCTTTGTAAAACGCAATGTGTACTAAACGACAGTTTTGGAATCGGTATTGAAATATATTTTAGCTTTCGTCAACACTATTAAATACAAATAAGGTGGTATTGAATAATGTGCGCTAATGTTTGCTTTCGATCGTAAGGTGCCGACTTCATTTCCATTCAAGTCCAGCATAGTATCATTGGATTTTTATTGTGAGGTACATGCTAGATAGTATAATACTCACCCCAAATTACGCTACATCTAAAACACAGATTATATACATAGATTCCACTCCCCTTCTTTTTATACCATGATGTTATCAATACTCACTACGCATTATGAACTGAATATGAGCTTACTCTTTACTTACAAAAAGGTTTCAGTTTCCATATAATGGCTACAAATTGAAACATTCAAATTCATATCGACTAACTTGGAGCGTAGCGCATTTGTCTACACATATTCGCTACGCTCGTAGAGCTGCTACGAGCGAGCTACATAGAACAAAGAGATACTATCATAAAAGTAAACATATTTAAAACAACATAAATATCAGAAAAAAACAGCGTGTGAGTAATAATGTTATTGTTACTGAGTCACGTTCGCATGTGTGCGTGTCATGTTTCACGTTGCATTATGAAGTGGGTGCAACTTGAGGCGGACATGATATATGTTGCTTAGTACCGCATAACCCAGTCCGCTTTGTGCTTATATTGTTGGAATGTAAGTACAAGTTATTATAATATACAAGCATTCTGCGACGACTTTACTGGCACAGACTTGAATAAAAAATCCAGTGTCTTTTTAGATAGATGTACCTTACTAATGATGCAAACAATTTGAATATTTGTGGTTGTTTTCGAGTTTACTTGTGACTAGCAAACTAATAATAAATCCTAATGATATAAATGGGATCCTTTAATTCCGGTAGTTGACCTATTTTATATTTTCCCGTGAGAGTAATCAAATACATTATGAAACGAAAACGTGCTACGTTACTTACTATAATTAATTTTACATTGTAGTACTAACTAATGTTGTATATTTGTGTTTGTTTGTAAGTCCTTCCTTCACGTTTACAAAGAGCAACGAAATGACGCTTAAAATAATAGCATGAATCTAAAATAACATAATTATGCTACATAAATACAATAGCAATAACAAAGTTATTAATAATAAAGTGGTACGCTAGATAATGTTGCGTATCTTTTCGTTGCAAAGGCGGAAAAAAAAACATTTACGATACATCGAGTTTTATTAGTACGTTGTAATGTATTGCCGGAAATTTCATAAGATAATATATGGACCAAAAATATTTGTTTAAGAAAGAATATTTGTGAATTTTCTTCGCTCTTTCATTTATATTATGTTAAAGGGTAGGTATCAGCAAAATTGCCGATTAAACGCTACTCTTTTTACACGAGAGGAAGTCTTACGGGAACAGCTATGCGGTATGCAACTAAATAAGCTTTTGTTACATTTCTTTATTTTTTATAGAAGCACTATAATATTATTATCAGAGGGATAAGAGCAGATGGTTATGCGCTACCAGTACAGCGTCTTGTTAAAATCATGCAAGTGACATCCATTAATGAAACTACCTATCATCAAACGAACCGTTAGCTTACTTCTTATACTATAAAAATGGCTGTCAAGAATCAGTCAAGGTCCGCCTAGTTACCATCAGGCGGTACCCATAGCCTATGATCACTTGCAATATCACTTGCGTATTACTAACCGTAAGGAAAGAAAAAAAATGAATAAAAATGAGATGCGAATGAAAATGTGAGACGAAAGTTAAAAAAATGTAAGCCCCTAGTAATCATATTCACTAGATCCTTTAACAATGGTACTACTACTAACCTACCGGAAGAAAGTAAACTCCTACGCTAGTTTTCTGTAAGAGGTTAGTATTTTCTCTAGCAAGCCGGCTTAGCACCAGAAATATCAAGTGGAAAGCTTAACTAGAAAACTCCGCTATAAACAATTATGGCTTTGCACCACCTTAGTAGTACCAAAATAATCTTTCAGTAGGATTTATTAGCAGTAAAATATTCACTACAGTATTTATATTAGATTATACATACACAAGCAATAAAATTGGTCCGTTATAAGCGCAGTCTTTGTAAAACCTACTTATCAGTATGGATTACGAGTATAACAGTGTGCATAGGAGCGTGGCATAAAATTTAATATGAATGCGTACCGCGCAATATTACTTCCTGCACCGTTGCAATATTATAATATCGACTTTATAATCGCTTCCGCAGTTACTTTCATTTTCGTGGCTGGTTAAACTATTTTCTCATTATTCTACTTTGCTTTAGATGAATTTTGAGATAAGTTTTGTATGGTAGATATAGTTAAAGTAAACAATAAGATATATACTTTCTACAGCTATTAAAAACTAATCAAGGGTTTTTTATAAGATGAAAGAACAATATCTACTTACGTTATGAATACAAGCGAAAACCAAAACAGACTTTTAATACTGCTTTACCTATTGAGTCGCAACGGCACACCAGCAGTCAGACACAATATGTTTTCATGCCGAGACTTGTCAGGTAAATATATATATTTGCTATAGCAATCTCGACATGCTTGGCTATAAATTAATACACACCATAATAATCCATTACGTTTTTCCAGCAACTCATCCTCAAATCCGACAAAAGAAAAGCGATGGTAATCCTCAAGATAACTGTTGCGATTGAATGCTCTTAAGCCCTTCTGAAGCGTTTCTTAAGTATTTCATAAATTAATATTGTGCTTCACCATTTATTTTGTTTTCTTCTAAATTTAAATATGTATTTACATAATTATTATAACACCTTTTTACTTTTAAATTAGCACTTTGCAAGTTGGTCATACCTGTTGGTATATCTTTCTAAACTTAAATATAAAAAAATTAAATGTAGCTAACTCATTTCTTCAATTTATCTTTATGATATATTCGAAGTACGATATAAGTAAAATACGATTGTAAAACCTTTTTTGACTATGTAAACCAGATGAACCATTTCTATTATTGCAACGAACAAAGTTAATAAAACCAAACAAATTCACGACAACTTCATCCTGTAAATTGACACAGTCAATCTCACTATTATTATAATTCGCCAGCAATTCGCAGCGAGCGTCGAAAATGAATTTGTCTTTCTCCACACGACATTCAAAATGGCACTCAACTAAATGAAAATGTAATGACGCTTCAAACGAGAGACGTCTAGTAACTTGTTGCCGCAATAAATTGTTGAACTTACTGTGACGACTTGCGGCCATTGTCGAACACACGAAAATGACATCGACAATATCAGCAGTTCAACATACAACTGTCACAAATACGACCGGTTATGAGCACCAGCTATTTTTATGTCTCGATATACGAACGGTAAATGTTAAGGTAGCATTTCGAGCACGCGACGCAAATAGCGCCGGTATTTCCATTCATAGATCGTTTATGTTAAGGTGAACTATCTATTAGTTATGTTGCGAATGGGTTACTTGTGTATAAAACGTTTTCATAGTACCTACGTTTATTTGGTTTCATCGAAGTATTTTCAATTGGAAACATAACAAAAGAAATGAAACTTCATCAATGACTTTAATGAGTCTATTGAAATGAAGAAGACGATAAAATAGTGAATTGATAGTTTTTGCTTTAATTTATTTCCAATTAATAATTCTGAGATGCATTGAGTAGAAAAGAGTATGGTTAAATTAGAACAAGCGGTTTTAATATTTTATTGTAGCAAGAATGAGAGTAATTATTTGGTGTCGTAATGTCGTGTGCATCGCGACCGCACCTTAACACATTTAGTGTGGCACAAGCACCTGAGCTCGCGGTTTTGTGGCATTTTTTCTCTCGGTGACATTTCATTGCGACGCGACATAGTGATGAATGTTAGCACGTCAAGAATAAAGACGAAAGTTTATTCTGTCGCGACGTAAATTGTACGTGTGATGTAAAATTATTAACCGTAGATGAAAACAGCATACATCTCAAACAATAAAGGATTTCGGTCGTTAATAAAGCTTCCTGATTTTGCGAATGTATAATATAATTGGGCCCGCAGTTATAACATCTAAAATTTAGACAAAAGATATAAAATGTCTCCCCTTTAAGGGACCAAGGACGCGCGGGTAGCACTAAAATCTACAGCAGGGCAAAGGGTCGGAGGAGAAACGGAGGGGGGTCTATTCAAAAACTTTCGCTCAATTACACGCGCGAGACTCTAGTTTAATACTGAGTCCGTGTAATAAGATTACGCGTAATGCGATTAGGTTTATTACATGGCGTTTCGTTTAGCGCCCTCTATTGTGAATGTGGTGAGATAATAATCTGTTTGACGGTCATAATTCCGAGACCGTGTTTGAGCATAATGTGTGAACAAAAATAACACTCATTCTTAGGTAATTTGCTTGTAAATAATTGTGTCACTCTACCTTTACGAGCTTAATTTATTTGTTCGTGTAGATAAACCATTGTCCAGATTGTCTCGTGCCTTAACAATGTCGTTACACACATCAAGGCACGGTTACCATGAAGTTGTGTTAAGGAATAATTGTTTGAATTTCCTCACGTTAATATTAAGCCCTGAGAATCGACGCATGTGGTAGAGTTTATATAACCTTGTAGGAATGTACTTTGGGTAGGTCGCATATAAAATAAAAACATAGACTCAGTAAACTTATCATCCCGCATGAATTACCCATACGAATACTCCCGGAAAATGGCACTCTTTGATGTGTATTGGATTTATTATAATAAGCACTAGCTGCTTTGAAACTGTTTGATGTAACAGTATATTAGATATACTACTTTGTACTACTGTTATTACACGATGTTGCTAATGGAACTATGAATCGGACCATAAAATAACATGAAGATTAATTACTAAACTTACGCACTTACTAATAATATTATGTATTTATAACACTAGCATTACTTATAACTTTATATTAATGCAACTAGCGAGTAGCTACAGAGCTAATATTATTATTAATATTATATATATATAGTTCATACACCTTCAAAATCTTTATGAGTTGGTGATGATACGAAAGTAATGGGTTGCTCGGTAAAGTACCATACTCTTCTAGGAAACCTGTCATAGAAACACGGTTACATCATTTCGCCTAGTAAGCAAGTGTTACGCAATCTCATATACCAACTTCTTACCTTTCATATCGTCTTTAATTTATTTTGTCTAGATTCGGCCATATGCGAACGATACTGCAGTTTTGCTAGTAATCCCTTTCTATCAAGGCAGTCGTGTAATGGTTTGCCACCTTTGTAACTAAAAAATAATTAAGCCGTTATTGGTTTTCAATACGCCAATATTTCAATGGATGCAATACTAAAGTTGAAATCTTCCTCCCTAGATTAGATAAATTTATAAGTATCAAATAATATATATGATACTTATAAATTTACAAAGTTGTTACTCCTATGACTTGAACGGCATAACCATAACCTGAGCTCCGCATAATACTACCTAAAGTGACAGTATTATGTCATTGGAGTCTAAATTAGATCCCAAATAGAAGCCTACAGACGGCTAACACAGAAAATCCTAATTAGTATTCCCTAGAGATAATGACATCGCATTTATTGGTGCTTGCCAAACGGATTCGTTTGGCGTCGACCAACTAAAGTTTCATTCAAAGTTTTAAGTGTCCATTCAGGTCGAGTCGTGTCGCCACCGACAAAAATTTTCCCTCTATTTCAACCGAGAATCGAATAGGTGAAACTTTGAGTTGCAGTAGCGTGATTCATAACTATAACAGTAAACTATTGAAACTGTTCGTGTTGAGCCTCCGTCGTATTCATAAAATAGAGCTTCGCTTAGCTACCGTATTCCCGGCGAATGCATACAGTTTCAAATTAAACTATTGTGAAATGAAATATGGTTTGCAACGTTTCATTTTTCCTTGTTCTACTTTAAGACTTGAATTTTCTGTGACAGGGGGAGAATGGGTCGATGTTTTATATTCATTAGGTAATGCTGTTAGCGGCGTCGTGTGCACGGTTGCCACAATTTACAGCTAGTGAGGCCAGATGTCTGGCAGATATTAATCGCAATAAAAGCCTCGAGTACACATATCCTGTAGATCCTTGTTTTAGATCCGGTACTCTACCCCTTAGAGCATAGAGCTAGAGCAATATTCAATCAACAAGGAAATGTTAGACATGACATTGGGTGCTTTACAGTCTTGATTTGTAGTACCGATGGTTGTGGGGTAAATAAATAACACTGGTGTTTGTAGACGACGCAAGTACCTAGCTGGCGCGGGTTATATGCGCTTGCTATTCTGCTATCGAGTACATGTATGAGTTAATATTATGCTATATGAGTTACTTGAGCGAGTGACTCGCGCTTTTGTTTACACAATGTGTACACTGCGCAAGTGCTTGAACTTGCGTATGTTACTTGCGTCATATACTAGGTCGTTAGACTACCTGTCCGAGCAAATAAAGGGGTAAAGCAGCTATCTATTTGCTATTATAAAAATTACTTTGGCATACTTTGGCGTATATTTGGCATATGTTTGCATAACAATGTATCTACTACAATACATGTCAACAATGCGGATATTGTGTTTAAATATAACACAAAATCTGCTGCTCTGTTTTTGGAGGTTGCGTCAAATATTCATCTGCGTCTTGCAACACCTTAGACATAAATGTACATGCCTCGCGTTCCTACATAACAATGCACGCGGGGCTAAACATAGTGAAGGCATAAAAACTCTTAATACTTCAAGATTTTCTAAGCTTTCTTCAAAACAATGTGCCTTAACATCAGGGTAAAAACAAATTATACTTTGAAGTTCCAATACATCATAACGTGAATTTCAAGTCGCTTGTATCACGGGTCCAGGGTCATCATCTAGGGACCTTTTTACAGAATGAAATAGCCAAACAGTATCTATTTGCGACTCCACGTAAAGAAATAGGACTCTGATTTTATATCTGCGCTATTGATACATTGAAAACTTATCCATCAAATTTATGATCATGTTATTTGATATGCTTGGTGATATTAATAATGTGTATTACATAAAGTATAATCTAGCGTAATATGGTATTCTTTACTTATATGTATTTTATAGCTATCTCGTTGGCCTTTCGCGGTACATATTAGTATTAATACGTACTACCAATCGTTCACTACAGCCGCGTTAGACTAAGTGTTACTTAGGATTTTTTCTAGCCATTCTCAGTATGAACGTAAAGTTCGATTCTGTGCTTAGTAGTCGTTAATAAGACTGTGAGACCGACGAGAAAATATACATGAAAATTAATTAGTTACACTTCTATATAGCTTTTCGAAGACATACTCTCCTAATGCCCTCTCTTATATCCTATGTTACGCCTTCACGCCTTAACTACTCGACCGGTCATCATGAAATTTCGCATACACATTGACAGATAGGACATAGGGTACTACTCATCCAGAAAAGGTACTGCTACTAACCTTTTTTTTTTTTTTGGTACCCAGGAAAAATGCTTGATGCACTACCCGCCGGCTAGGGGACGGCACCGGCGGGGCGTGTGGGACTCCCCAGCAAGAAACGCGCTTGTATATCCACTAAAAACCTGGGGTGTTCCCTCTCTCATCCAATGGGGGGGCCTGTTGAGAGCTCTTAAAAGAATTGAGTCAATCCATAGCAGGCCCCCCCGTGCGGGTGCGGGCCGGGTAATTTTTTTTTTTTTAGGACCCGACCCCCTCTTGTCCCCAGGGGAGAGCTTCACTGCTCTCCCCTATCAACGTTGGAAGGCGCGCGGGAACACCGCGCGCGCCCTCTCGGGGTTCTTAGTTTACGGCTGGCAGGTCCCCCTGAGGCCTTGCCACCCGGAACCCTTAAGTGGGGGGCAGGAGAGCGACATAAGCGCGTCTCCTGCGCCCCCTCCTCCGGCGGCGGACTTCCGGGGCGTAAGGATCGTCCTCACGCCCCCGCTCCGCCGCCTCCTTCTGCGAGATGACAGACTCGCAGAAGGACCTCATTGCGCCCCAGCACCTGTCGTCGCCGACCATCTTGGATATGACGGTCGGCAAGGAGAGGTCGGGGCCAATCACAGCGACCAGGGCACAGCGCTCCGCGGCCCACGCCGGGCACTCCTCCAGCGTGTGCTGCGCCGTGTCCCGGTCACACTCCTCACAATGGTGACACCTGGTTGTCGGCTCCCTATCGGCTATCTTGCAGAGGTACTCTCCGAAACAGCCGTGTCCGGAGAGCACCTGAGTAAGCCGGTAGGTGAGCGGTCCGCGCCGTCTGTCCGTCCACTGTCTTAGTACCGGACGGACAGCCTCGACGGTCCTCACCCCATAGCGGGGCTGGGTCAGTCTTTCTTCCCACTTCGCCTCGAGGACCAGTCGAGCCTGGGACCTTCGCGTCTCCACCGCCCTGTGCGTGGGTTCCTCACCCTGGAGCTGGAGGTCAGCGCGCCAGTAATACACTGACGCTTGGACCTCCGCCTCCAAATCCCAGGGCGGCGATGCCGCCAAAACGCACGCCGCCTCAAAGGAGACGGTGCGGTACGCCCGTGACACCCTGATCGCCATCGCCCTCTGAGGTCTCCTGAGGAGGGCGATATTTTGGCGACCAAGGGCGCCAGCCCAGATGGGCGCTCCGTAAAGGGCAATCGACCGCACCACCCCCAAATAGAGGCGGCGGCAGACGACACTCGGCCCCCCGATATTCGGCAGCAGAGAGTTAAGCGCTCCCGCTGCCGCCATCAGGCGGGGGGCCAGGCGGCTAAAATGGACGCGAAAGTTCAAGCGGCCGTCGAGGTGGAGCCCCAAGTACTTCATGCTCGGCTCCACCCCGATGCGGACCCCTCCAATGATGATGTGGGCATCGAGAGGCGGCGCTCGCCGAGGCCCGTGAAATAATAGAGCCTCGGACTTTTCCAGCGCCACCTCCAGTCCCAGCATCCTAATCCTGCCGACAACCAGGGCCACTCCAGCCGTGGCAAGACGGGCAGCTGCCCCGTAATCCGCTCCCCGGGCCGTAACCAACGTGTCGTCGGCGTAACAAGTTACGCCGACGCCCGGGGGCAGGGCGCCCCGCAGCACCCAGTCGTAGCCGATGTTCCACAGTATCGGACCCAGAACCGAACCCTGTGGAACACCGCACGACATCTCCCTCCGGAACGTCTCTCCGTTCCGCCCCACACAAAACACACTCCTCTGGTGCAGGTAATCCCCGACTATTCGGCGTAGATAGGGAGGCACCCCATGAAATCGGAGGGCCTCCCTAATAGTCGCCCACGGCAGGGTGTTGAAAGCGTTGGCGATGTCCAAGGACACCGCCAATACCACCCCGCGCGAGGCGACCGTCTCTTCCGAGAGGGCCTTGACGCTATTGATCGCGTCAATCGTCGATCGGCCCTCCCGGAATCCGAACTGGTGTTCGGATAAGTCGGGATCCACCCGCACCAGGTGCTTGGAGAGGCGGGCAACAACTACGCGCTCAAAGAGCTTGCCCACCTCATCCAACAGCACTATGGGGCGGTACGCGGAGGGAGAATCCGCGGGGCGGCCCTCCTTTCTCAGGAGGACCAGCTTGCCCGTCTTCCACCTGGAAGGGAACCGTCCCGACTCCAAACAGGCGCTGAACAGCCTGAGGAGCCGGTCCCCTAGGGCGTCGAAGGCCAAAACCCAGGCGCGGCCAGGAATTCCGCCCCGGGGCCGCCCGGGGCGGTGTCCTTGCCCCGAAGCCGCATCATTGCCGCGCCGAGCTCCGCCATTGTAATTTCTGGCGCCCCGACATCAGCACCGCCCTCCTCAAATTCGGGCGGTGCCATTACGGGAGGCGTGTGCTCCGCCCTCGAAGGAAAGAGAGCGGAGATCACACCCTCCAATTGCCGGGGCTGGAGACTCTCGGTGACCGGCGGGGCCCAGGGGCGCAACTTGCCCCTGACCGTCTTGTACGGACGGCCCCACGGATCTGCCTCGAGAGTCCCCAGGAACTCTTCCCATCTTTGGGTTTTGGCCTCGCTGATGGCGGACTGCAGGGCGTACCTCCGCTGTTTGTACGCGTCCCGCAGCCGTGCCTCCACGGTCGGGTCACGGTACCGCCTGCGTCGGCGGTACCTAGTGTACTGGCGACGCGCCGCAATGCACGCGGCGCGTTTCCGACTGATGTCGTCAGACCACCAGTATACCTGACGCCTCGGAGGCTGAGCACTGGTCCGGGGCATTGACGCGTCGCAAATCTGCGTCATCGCGCCCCGGAACCACTCCGCTTCTTGCTCAACCTCCACAGGCCCTTCGACCATCGGGGTCCAGTCCTGCACGATGGAGGCTTCCACCAGCACGTCTACATCGAGACGTTTCAACGCCCATCGTGGGGACGACGGGGTGTGCACTCTCCGCGGGCGATCGTCCGGGATCGCCGGCGAGGCGGAGATGTCGAACCGCACGTAACGGTGGTCCGACAGAGACTCCGCCTCGACCAGCACTTGCCAGTCCCGGACGCGGCGCGCTACGGCAGGGCTTGCGAACGAGATGTCCACAATGGACTCGCCCTGCCAGCGCACGCATGTGGCGACCGACCCCCGATTAAGAACGATGAGGCCGGTCGCAATCGCCCACTCCTCCAGCGCGTCGCCGCGAGCGTCGGTGACAGGGGATCCCCAAGCCGTTGATTTGGCATTGAAGTCCCCCGCCACCACGACCGGACGCGATGGGTACCGATTAATCACGGCCCCCACCGCGCCCAAAAATCGCTCAAACTCGGCGAGGCGCCGGTTGGGAGAAAAATACACCCCGATCAGGACGGTTCCCTCCCAATCAACACATATATACCCCTCGCCCCTATCTGTCATCACCAGGAGCGAGGGACCAGATGAAACGATGGCCGCCAAGCCCCCGAGGTCCCCAAACCAGTTGTGACGGCTGGGGACGCAGTAAGGCTCGGCGACCACGGCGATGTCTATTGACCACTCCGCCATGTGCTGCAGCAAAATATCCTGCGCCCTGGCAGAGCGGCCAAAGTTCGCCTGTAGGAGGCGATGGGCCATAATTAATTATGTGTCCATCGCCATCCCACTGCTCCCTGCTTGGGGAGGGGCCGGGGCGGCCGGAGTCCCGGCGACCGCCCCCCTGGCCCTACGTCTTTTTGGAGGGGAGCAAGATTTGCTCCCCATCCGGTGCTCCGCCGGTTTTCCTGCAGCCGAACATATGCTGCAGGAAGACTTTTCGGCGGAGCAGGCGGCGGCCTTGTGGCCGGGCTGGCCGCAGCGATAGCAGAGATCGCTGCGATCCGTTTCGGCGGTGTATTGCTGCCTCACGTGCCCCGGTTCGAGGCAGCGGTAGCACCGCCTAGGCCTCGGCTCCAGAAGGTTAACCTGAGCCGAGACCATCCCGACCAGCAAACGGCCGGCCGCCACCTTCTTCGCCGCGGCGATGGGGCAGCGCACCATCACTGTGCACAGACCACTTTCGCCGCGGCGCAACTCTCCCACCTTTACCTGGGCCTGAGGGCAGGCTCCGGCTTGTGCCACCGCAGCGGCGACATCCTCGGAGGAGGCCGAGTCGTCCAGCCCGGTTACTCGCATTTCTGCGGACTTCACCGGGTGGGAGACCCTGACCTCCTCGGGCGTAAATATAGACCGAATTGTTGCGGCTATCTTGTCCGCTTTGTCGCCGGAGGTGGCACCTGGGACCTCTAATATCCTGGCCCCAGTGGCGGCGACCTTAAACAAGACGCCTCCGGCAAGGCCCATCTCGGCGAGATTGCATAGCCTGAGTGGCCCGCCGGAGGACGCTTGCATAATTTACGCCCTGCCGGAGCCCCTCCTCCGTCAGCTCCACCACAACGGCGGTGGAGCGCGGGGGCCGCAAGTCGGCCGGACGGGGGCCCTTCTTTTTACTGGCGACCGGGGGCGCCCGGGAGGCCTTCTTCTTCTTCCTCCTCTTCCTCTTGGTGACCTCCGTCCACGGCTGTTCAGCCGAGGTAGAGGCCACCGGGGCGGGTTGGAGCTGTGGGGCAGGGCGCGGTGGCGCCACAGTGGCAATCGCCTTCCACTTGCCCTTGCCCTTCCCTTTCCCCTTGGAATAGGAAGCCGAGGCCGACAGTGAGGGGGCAGATATCTGCCGTGCCCCCGGTTGGCCGGGGGGCGCCGGGCCAACCGGTGTGCCCCCGACCATTCGGGGGCGGCCCCCAAGCGGAGGGCCCGGGGTTGGCACGGGTGCGAGGTCATAGTTGGCCAGGCACGCCTCAACAACATTGCGCGCCTGAGCCACCGTGACCCGCATCAAATCCTCCGCCCAGGTGGGGCGCCGGTCCTCCGCGGGAGCGACGGGCTGCGCTGTGCGCCGCGGAAGGGGCGGGAACTCCTCCCGCGGCCCCCTGGCAGGCGCCCTGGCGGCGGCCGAGGGCGCCTTTGCGGCGACGGCCCTAGCGGCAGTGGTAGCGGCCGCCTTCATGGCCACTACCTCCGCCCGGAGCTCCGCCAGCTGCCTATGCAGCCCCTCATTCTCCGACCTCCAGCGCCTCTGGAGGTCGGAAGAGGTCTGCCCCCACATCTGAAAGAATGCCTCCCGCATGTCCTCCGTCGCAGTTTTCAGGTCCCGAACGAACCCCCTCTTCAGGTTGCCGGACCGGGCCGCCACCCTCAGGATGGTCTCAGCGCCAGCCTCGAACCGTTGCCTGAGGTCGGCAACCGAGTCTCCTCCGGAGGGGGACGCATCCGGGACCCCAGCCCTCTTGAGGAAGTCTCGACGGGCAGGCAAAGGCTGCCCGAGGAGCTTCCTCGCGGAGGGAGGCGGCATCGGGGAATCAGCCCTTCCTACACAGGGCGTCCCCTCCACTACCTCCACCTCCGTGTCCGAGCCAGAATCGGACGGCGCGTGATGAGACGTCTTCCGGCGCTTCGCGGATGCGCCGGGCGTCACTCGAAACTTGAGGGCGAGGGAAGCTGGGCTATCCATCCCCTCCTCACTCTCCCGTAGAGCCGCCGACGAGCACCGGCTCCGAGGCCGACTGGCTTCCGAGCCCGAACTCGCCCGCGACTCGACGTCCATGTCAGTGCCGGTGCCGGCGCTGTACACACTCGACGCGGAGTCGCTGCGTGTCAGCGCCGCAACCCGACACCTCGACCGTGTCCTCACGGCCGGGACTCTATCCACAGCTGTTGGCGGGGCCATATCCCCCCCAACCTTCCCCTTTTGCCCCTTTGCAGGGGTTTTGGTGCCAGATGTTTCGCGCGGCACTACGCTGGAATGGCGGTAGCCCCCCCCAGAATACGAGGGGCTGACGGAGCCAGATGGCTCCGTGAGGGATTCTCCGGGCGCGGCGCGCCCGGTACCCTCCTGGGGTAGTCTATGACCTTTAGCCGACATTTTCATCATTTTTTAATTGGGTGGCCCTAATGGCTGGGTTCCCCCCAGCCATACAGCCCCTCGCCGGGCCACAAAAGCTTAAGCTTTGGGTTATTTTTATAGAGGTTTTCTTCCTCGCAGCCCGAAGGCCCCCGGTCCTGTCAGTTCAGGATTACGGGTTGGGCCGGATGGGGGTCCATGCTGGACCAATCCACCCGCCCCAAGAGCGCCCGCCTGGGCAGGAAACCCATGGTTCCCACCTCGGCCTGACGGCCCCCACTAGTAATTTTTTGGAGAGGTTGTCTTCCTCTATACTGCTACTAACCTAACCTAACCTAAGCTGTGAGCAAAATCTAGTTATATGTATATTTTTTGTTAGTATTCTTGACCTGATTCTTGTACTGGTTAACATTTCGACTTTAATATTATAAATTCAGCGTATATTCAGCTGTTTCTTTTAAAAATTGAGTCGCTTCATTTCACTGTAATCTTTATCACAAAAGGCATCTACTAATCGTCGTACCAAGCAAAAGTTTTGGGTTGGTGAGATGTTCATAGAGGATGTTGATATAAATTTGTAGTATTATTTGTCCTAATAGGTATCGTTTATTATTTTACTAAAACAGAGCAAACGTCTACCCTTTCTTATCTAGCCGCCATTCGTCATCCGTATCATCTAGAGTTTACGATTCAATCCCATTAGTGGCCTCGAAGGTACGAGGGCAAAGGGCGCGCCCTCCACCCGTAACGAACAAACAAAAATTACAACTTAATTATTGTTCCTGCGAAAGTTGTTATCTTTTTAATTGTTTTAATTGTGATTTAGGGTTGTTTTCACTTTAGCAATCTCGCTGTTTGGACACGCAACGAATAGAAACAGCTTGGATTGTGACCGTAATGTTATTGTTTCAATCACCTGCTGTTTGCTTTGGCCT
The DNA here is from genome assembly GCA_963564715.1 of Catocala sponsa. Taxonomy (NCBI): domain Eukaryota; kingdom Metazoa; phylum Arthropoda; class Insecta; order Lepidoptera; family Erebidae; genus Catocala; species Catocala sponsa. Next base: position 9,845,236 of record OY751331.1, read on the forward strand.
CTTTTAGTAAGTACAATAAAAGAGGAAGTATCTTTATTCGGTGCGTGTGTTTTTAGATTAATAAGAGGGTATAGTCATAGAAGGATAATTCAGAAAGATTTTAGTACTATGGCTCTTAATTTAATAATATTATTATCACGCTAACACTCTTTATAAGTCCTACATTCTGTATAAATATATATTTACCTCAATAAATGTATATAATTAAGCTACATTAAAACTAATTCGTAAAAATGTAAGAAATGTTTAGGTGGTTCAATATTATGATGAAAGCTAGACAATAAATTATATAATTAAAATATAGCTATTTCCTGGTTTCATTGATGTAAATTTAAATGCAGGTGCGACTATTACTAAGACTACTATTACTTTTGGCTCACATGATTAGTCCCAAGCATGTGGACTAATTTTAGATGGTGTAATAGGTCTCAAAATTGTGGTCAGTCTTAGAAACGTTACTGAAAATATAATTTCATCTTTACGTATCTATAATATTGATGTCGATTCTACATACCAACGAAATAGTCAAATACGTGCATAGGAAAGTAGATTTAGAGAAATCCGTATTTGTATAAGGTATTTTTATTCATATATTATGTGCAGGTAGTTTTGTTTGTTGATCACTAACCTATAGACGTGACGTTAGTTAATCTCGCAGATCGATCTATCTGCACGATCTCACTGCGTTTGGGCTACAGGAAATTCCGTCGTTCACTAAATAGAAATATAAAAACACAAATAAATTATATCTACAGTCATTTTAATTTCGCTCTCACTGTTCGCCGTATTTATGCCTAAATATTAAAAGGCAGAACTCGAGACTATCTCCCTGCTAAAGTAGCGCAATTAATTAGAGACATTATCATCTCAATACGGGGAGAGGCAGTTAAAAGTTTCTCGTTAGTGTGGCGCGTTGTGCGGTTGCCATGCCAACACCACTACACTAACTGCTATTCGGATACCTACTGCTTTTGCATAACTGCGCTGTACATTTTTATAATGTTAATTTGCAGTGCCGTCGTTATAATGTAACTGCACTAATTTACATGACGTAATGTGCATTTTCATGCTAGTAATAATTTCAAAACAAGCTTAACTGTTTCTGAAATTGATAGTCCACGGATCATGCTCCCGCTCGTCAACTGTTCACGAGCATGAGCCGTAGCCTATCAAAATTAAAATAGGATATAACAACCACTATTTTATATTTCGTATATTATGTTGTAACTGATTTTGTTACAGAGGTTTTATGTGTTGCGCTGGCTTCTAACTTGGCGGAACTTATTTAGTTATTTTTAATTATCACGTGCGTAATATCACAGACCTTTAATTAAAATGTAATGATCAAATTTGAACTAGTAAATCTATTTGAAGTTTTGTGACTCAATTGTCTTCAAAATGAAGGTTCAACCATTGTGCTCGAAGACAGCAACAATTACTTGTAATGATAGTGTTGTGTATGTGAAATAAATAAATACATCATATGTAGTAACAGTCTAACCATTGAAATTAACCTACTTTACTTTTTTGCGTTGTTTATTCTAAAACACTTGTCGGCCTCGATGGCGTAGTGGTTGGTGTAACCGACTGCCAAGCCCGAGGTCGCAGGTTCGATTCCCGCACAAGTCAAACATTTGTGTGCATGAACATGGGTGTTTGTCTTGGTCTGGGTGTTTCTATGTATAATATGTATGTATTTACAAACAAAAAGTATATATGTATGTTTATCCATTGTCTAGTACCCATAGTACAAGCTCTGCTTAGTTTGGGCTAGATGGTGTTGTGTGTATGTGGTAGAATATATTATTATTATTATATTATTACATAATTTTGAAGTATAATACTACTATTAAGGAACTTCATTGACAATCTTAGCCTGGTTTAGCAAACCTTTTAAAAATCATTACGTAGGCAAGACAAAGTGCTTGTCTTTCCAATAACAACAGAAGTCCTTGTAACATTCCGACATTAAAGCTAGACAACATAATTCAACACAAATCTGTTGTCAGATTGGAATCAAAACATAAAAGTACCCAGCGTTGGCGCGTACCTCTCACAATATTTCGTGTCGCCTGTCAGCGCAAACTTGCCACTATTTATCGCCTGGCAAGTTTCCTTGTCTTCGCCCCTCCTGCTTTCACCCCCACGTCTGTGTCGTCTATCCCCCCCACTAACCGAGCGGAAAACTATAGCGAGTTCGGAACTGATGTCTCACTTGATAGGAACGTCAACAAGTTTGCTGTGAGTAAAGTTTCACAGTTACAATGTGAAGGTTTTAATTGGAGACTATACGTTGCGGGAAACTGCTACGTGTCGCCTTGAGGTACATTGACTATGATATAAACTCACTTGTCTATTATTAACACTCTTGCTTACCTCAACGTTATCTAAAAGACAAATTTCTTAGCCATAAAGACTAAAGCGATCTTATTTATATATTTATTTTTGCTACATATGTATATTTTTACTATTAATCCCTTTTCGGACAAAATATCAATGTTATTCAAAACATCCTTGAGTTATGTAAACACAAGGATTTTTTGAATAGACGAAAATATATGTAAATAATGTAGATTAAAGATCGTATTAGTGATGATTGTAAAATGACAGAAATGGACACATGATGCTATATGGTGATGTTACCGCTATTGAAGCAGGTGTGTGAGGGAAATAACAAGATACTGTCACGGCGCGCCCACTTTTTCTCATGGCTCCTTCATTTTGCAAGCAATTTTCATGCTGATTTCACAAAACGATTGATTTGAATGTTATTTTCTATTGTGTATAAGATAGGCTACCTTATTGTGCGAACTGTAGACAGTTGTTGAAGTTTGTGTATCTTCGAATTCAATACATCTCTCCGATATAAAGATTTTATTGCAAACATGTTGCAGATTTGTTAAATATTTTTATAATCTGCCCTAATGCCACTATTCCATTAAATTTGTTAAGTACATACATACATACATAGATTCACGCCTGTTTCCCATAATGTTCTAGCCTTTATTATTCCCAAGTCACTTGGGGTCGGCTTTTCTGGTCTAACTGGATTTGATGGGTAGCAGTTTTGTATACGGAACGGCTGCCACATGACCTCCGCAACCCGAAGGCCAACGATACCCTAAGGCTAGACCAGTGTCAGAATATTATAGGGCACTGACTTCCCAATAACGACTGCCATAGATGTTCATGGCAGCCGGGACCGACGGTTTAACGTGCTCTCCGAGGCATGGAGCAGGCGATAATTGTCAATCAATACGCACATAATTTCGAAAAGTCATATAACTTCCGAAAGTTAGAGGTGCGCGACGTGGGTTCGAACCCGAGACCCTCTGCATTGCAGTCTGTTGGTCTCCACACTGAGCTATCGCTGCTCATGTCAATGTCCTGAAAAATATGATAAATAATAATAAATAATAGTATATACGGAGTGTTCATAAATTATTGTTCAGCTCAATTGCTTCAAACAATGAAGAAAAACGTTGCAAAGAAAACTGTCTGGAAGTTCTTTATGATGATACTGAAGTTATGTAAGTCTTCCGTGCCACACTGCGCTCCCTTAATAATTTTTAACCATGCTCATACCCTGACATGTCATATGGTATTGTATGGGTTTCATTTATTTTTTATTGATGGTGTGCTACTTCATCCAGAGCCAACGTAGGCTATATCACATTACACTACAACCTACGGTAGAGGTGTAGCAATCATAAATGTAGATGAAACAACGGGTGATAGCCAGTTTCAAATGAACTACACGGCTTATTTTTAGGTTTGCTGTTATATAAATAAATATATAAGTTGCGTATTATAATAAATTATAACGGGTAAGTTTAGTAATATTCTCATTGTTGCTAAATATAGTAGGTAAAATACTTAGTAATAAAGTTGTCTGATCTCTCTTACAGCTCTTTTGTGGCAATCACTTACAAGTAAAACTTTTCTCATTATAACCAAAACATGATTCTCTAACAACACGAATATGTACTCCGCAATTGCTTACGATTATCAAAATTATAACAATAACGCTTCTTCCATTATGTCTGAAGTTTTCAATATGGAGCCTTATCTTACAATGTAGGCTTTTGTATGTACATATACAATATATAGATTACAATAATGTAACGAGTCATAAATCGAGTGATCCCGATACCGACACAGTTTACGAGTCCGCCGTGCTACTCTAACGTTTTACTTTTTATTGTTTTCTAATATCTGATGTAGCCAGTTATACAGGCATTAAAACCGCTTTAGGGTTTGAAGCTGAATGTAATGGCTATAAACATCGAATTATTTTGGTATTGACTTCTCATACATAGAAACTGAATTCTATTGGTATAGAATATGGTTTGTAGCGACACCGCATCACAATACACTTTATTGCAACTGCCTAAGCTATGTTAATGAATCTTCACCGTCTGATTGATATTGACATCGAAAAAGGTATTGAACTAGTTTGTGACGGTGAAGACTTTAATTAATTTAAATGTATATAAATTGAAAGTATGTAAAGAATATGCCCAAAATAACTGATGCCTAATGGTAGTTAAATCATCATTAGGTTCGTATAACAAACCTCAAGGTGTGAGCTTTATTTCAAGCCCCTTAAAAAGGATTTTAAAAATAGGGTAGGCAAAGAAGTTATGTAATTCCACCTTACGTATGCCTATCACATTTTAAAGTATTTTAAAAGGAAAAGTTTTTACCGACATACCTTCAGAAAAATACTCGTCATAATATATTGATTATACAGAAACAACAAAACACACATTTAGCATAAGTATGTTTCTATTTGGGTATCAATTTATAACCAAACTCGTAGCAAAAAGTATTTGATGCCTAATAATACCATTCCCTACGCCTCGTAGACTTCCTATAGAACATTACAGGTGCAAAAAAAAATATAAATCCTCGTATACCTACGCATAAAAAAGCAATATTTTTACTAGTAAGTAGTTGCTATAAAACCAAACAAACACAATATATCAAGCCTTTTATGGCGTGATATAAAAAATACTATCAATTTGAAAATAATAAAGTGCGCATATATGATCGTAAAGTTAAATAGAAAAAGGTGTTTGACCAGATTAATTTCCTCTGGCTCGGTCTCAGGTATTCCGACGGAATTATGTGCTGCTTCGAGAACATTCTAGTAACGGATATTGTATAAACTTGTCTTGACAAACTTGCTCTAAAAGAATATTAAGTAGTTCTTGGCAGAGTTCGCGGTATATTACATTTTTGAAAAATTATGTAAGTGTAACTATGCTAAAATGTTAGAGGTACGGTGTCTTCAGCAATATTACTTTGTGAAATAGATAGTATGTAAGGAAATAGGTAGGTCACGTAATAACAGATGACAATGATCGGCAGTCAAATTAAAATCAGAAGAAGTTTTCTTTTGGAATGCAATTTTATTTTGACTATCACCTTGCTTAATTTTTTTTATTTTTATTTTACGACTAATGTTGCAAACAAGCATACGGCCCACCTGATGGAAAGTGGTCACCGTAGCCTATGGACGCCTGCGACACCAGAGGCATCACTTGCGCGTTGCCAACCCTTTAGGAAAGGAAGTGGGAAGGAGAAGGAGCGGGATGGGGGAAAGAGGGTGATTGGGCCTCCAGCACTCTCACTTACCGAACGAAACACAACAGTAGGAATACTGCTATTTCACGTCGATATTCTGTGAGAGGGTAGTCCTTCCCCGGTCGAGCCGGCCCATTCATGCTGAAATCAGTGAGGCTCTACTACCGGCGATAATCACCGGTAATACTCTAAAATACTTAAAGTTTAGTGTAGTGTATAAAACGCCCCCGTCCTATTATATGTATAAACGTATGTGTAAACATAGTGCAAACCGGAGATGTAGACCTTAAATGTAATATAGGTGAGTTTAATAAGCACAATACGAAATCTTCACTATGTCCTCGCAGACGTAATTTATTTTCAAATCCACAGTAACCCAGCACAATTGACTTGGCTAGAACGAGGAACAGTAATGTTATGGACCCTTGACCCTAATTATTATTCTGGTATCAATATCAACAGATACATTTTAAAATGACTGCAAAAATGTAAAAATGCCGTGTAAAAGCAGTGTCCATCCAGCTGATTCATACAGTAACTGAATTTAACCTATATGAAATAAAAGCCGAGACTCGCCTTTTTATGAGCTGGTGAAATCAAATATTTTTAAGGCACTGCGAAAGTTTTTACAGCCTACCAGTGCTAACTCTCGGGTGGCTTTTTATAGATTTAAAATGTTCTATTTATAAGTATAAAGTTACACGTCTGATGTTTGTAATATTTACTAATGTGTATTTTTCTTTTGTTTTAGGTAAGCCATCGAGGAGCTGGTTTAATTGATTTTTTGGCATGGTAAGGTTCTTATCTATGTTCTAAAAGCAGAATAATAAACAACAAAAGCAACTACTGCCAGATCTTTATGATATATCGATTGTCATCCTCTACTTTGATTTTTCTGCTATCGACCCGCCTCGGCTTCGAACGGGTAGTGCAAAACCTTAATAAATTATAAATTATACAATATAAATAAATAAACCTTTCACATGAATCTCTCTGTCTATTGGTGAAAACTGCATGAATTACGTTCAGTAGTTTTTGAGTTTACCGCGAACAGACAAACAGACGCGGCTGATTACTCCGTTTTATGATATGTAGGATGTAGGATAGTAACAAAATTGATGTGCATGATATGCTTCGTTTATTTCAGGTGGTACTGAGTCTGTGATCCTATGAGCTTATATAACAATCTGCCTCCGAACTCCTCCTCTAATACATGTTTGCGCTAGGAGCAGGCTTATGCCAGGAATAGACTATTGAATGGCTTGTCCACCTCATCCATTGGACTATTACGTCTTCATTTTGCTATATCATTATCTTTATACAGAAATTAGTATTTATAGAGAGTTAGAGATAAAATTTAAGTAACCTTAGCTTAACTGCCGTTAAAGTATAGACCAGAAACTAGATGTGCCAGACAAGAAGGGTATAGATAAAAAGTAATATACTAGATCGCAAAACACACCTATTGCCAATTGCCATTATAATGTAAAAGAATCAGATGTGCTACTAGCACGCGCAAAATGATGACTTTAACTTATTGAGTCACAGCGGCACACTGGCGGCCTGACACAATAGGTCTTTAATTATGTCAAGATTTGGTAGCTTAGGACTTCCTAAATGTGATCATTTAACAGCCTGAAAAAATCTGCCATAGAAATCATTCGAAGCGCAATTGTTGTAAGCTATTTCTACTTACACTAACGATCCTTGCTTATCTTTCTTGCTATTCATTAGTTTAAATTCAAAACATATGTGCAAGTTTTAAGAAAATATTAGCAGACTCACGAGCTGACTAGGTTTTCATTATCAATTACTATATACATTACATATCATAACTTTTATTTTATATTTTACTCGATGTTCTCGCGGTTTCACCCGCGTTTATCGTTACTACGCCGGCCATGTGGATCGTAGCGTAATGTTGTATAGCCTATAGCCTTCCTCGATAAATAGGATATCCAACACTAAAAGATTTTTTCAAATCGAACCAGTAGATCCTGAGATTAGTGCGTTCAAACAAACAAACTCTTCAGATTTATAATATTAGTATAGATTAAACTTTTATTGTTACTTAACTATACATTACTATTTAGATATTATAAGCTATAACCGACCTGCATTATTTTGTAATGGTGGCCAAGACACAGGCTCAGCCTAGGTTGGGAGCAACGGAATGTCATGTACCAGTTATGTGGATTTATGAAATAAAAAATAATAATTATTATTATTATATAAATTATTGCCAACAGCCTAATTATTAGCAACCTTATTATAGGTCGGTATTTGTGTGAGAATTTTGACGTCATTACACCCTACGCCATTTTAGTACATACGTACAATACAGTGACGTCAGCTGCCTCCTTAACATGTTATTATTATAATATACTGTTTACATTACTGCCTACATTACGCTATTATATTTCTCTATATTATACTCTTACAAAATTGTACACGTCTTTTTATACTAAATCAGCGAAAACATTAAAAGCTTATGAGTGTATAATTTAATAAAATAAAGTAAATCTGAATATTATTTTAAATTGTAGTCTATTTGAAGATTTTATTATTATTAGCGCAGCAGTATTCAACTAAACAGACGAAATCACAAAAAAAAGAGAATGTGAATCGTATGTAAACGGTGAAAGAAAGTATCGTGAAGCTACCCGCATATCCGGGAGTTGTAATCATTATGTTCTTAAAAGACATGTGAAGTCTGCTAGCCCACACTGAGCCAGCAAGGTTGACTATGGCCTAACTCTTCTCAAATTGAAAATAGGCTCATGCCCAGCAGTGGGCCAGCTTATATACATGGCTGATATAATTATTATTAGTGTTGATTTGTGCAAAAAAATCTTATAGTAATCCTAAGGCTGACTTCGTTACTCTACTTTCACTATTGGAACAATTTAGTGGAACATAAATCAGCCTCTCGATATGGCGATATTGGCAAAGTTGCCGCCACAGTGTGCCCCGGCCCTAATTACTGTAATCCCTAGTTCGACTGGTTCAATCGTAGATGTATATACTGTGATGTGAACTATTGGAGAAAAGTTTGGATAGTGAAGTTGGGGGGGTATGAGCGCATATTGGCTATAATTGGAAAATTGAGTGAATTTATTGGATTCACCATTATGTTCTGAAATGCATTTGGTTAGATTTAACTCTGGTTGAGCGGATACTTACAGGTAGACTGTTATTATACAGATTGTTATCTTTTTTATTTATAGTCGCGAATAATTATAACGCTCACCTCAAGGTCTGTATACAAACGCATGCAACAATAACTGCAAAATCTGAAAAATCCCATCTTTCTTTCTTGAAGGACTTTTGTGTTTTTGCTACGTTTCTACCTGTCACTCTCTGTTTGGGCATATTAATTCCAATTTAATGAAAAACATACGTCTTGAAAATCAGAAATAGTATTCCACTTAGAAATATCACCATCTACCGAGTAATTGTTTTTAAATAGCAAATATCAGTCTTGACTTCCTGAATCAAACTCGACACCTCGTACACAACAATCACATTTACTTCCGTCACACCACTGATACAGAAACCAAAATTATGTTTAAATATTAGCCACAATATGCAGTTTTTAATCAAATCACAGGAACTTGTAGTAAAAACCCACCAAAATAATATTGGTAAACCCATTAAGATTTTAGCATCCCGCAAAACGACCTAACTTAGAGTTTATTATCGATTTACTTTTAGGGCTCAAATTTTACAACACCAGTAATTAAATGAGCGTTAAAACTTTAGTATTTTAGGTTTTCTTTCAAGTCACAAACTTTTATCCTAGTTTTATGTGTAATCTTTGTGTATACTATCAAATTTTGCTTCTAACTATAATATTACGATTATACGATTTACTTTCAATGTCTTCTGACCGTCGATTATATAGCTTTATTTCACATTTTAGCTTCAAAAAAGTAACAGGGTGTCGTTACTCGTAAGTGGCTACTTAGGATGTTTTTACGTAGCCCGGTTATCCCGGTTAATGCCGTCAAATCTGTGCTCTAATATCTGGGTAACGTTTATACTTATCCAACGCTATAAGGTGTTGCTGTATAAATATTAGATGGACATCTAATTAAAATTTTTGGGAGTAGAACTATTTATGTAACATTTTCGGTTGCAGATAGGTATTACTAACTGGGTTAATGAGCAATAAAATCTAAAATCTGTTGAATATAATTTTTGTCGTCATCAGAAAAATATTCTTAGCTATATTTATTTATTTAGAAAGTATTTCAAAATCTTAAAATTTTTGTATAGCTTCAGTTTTCCAAATGTTTTCTACTTATTTTATAAATTTTAAAGTACTTAAGGGTATGAATTATAAACGAGGATAAAGACAATACATGAAGGTGTTGTCTCTGTTTTAGTACTAAGGAGACGTTATGCATCATCTATCATATACACAGTCATTGAGGTTTTTTGTTTCTTTTTTTTTGTTGGCATTGGTGGCAGACGAGCAAGTGGCTCACCTGATGTAAAGTAGGAACCGCTGCTTTTGGACTTCAGCAATGTCAGGATACGCCAAAGCCGCTGCCTACCGTGAAAAAAGAAGCAAGTACATATTATGTATATCGAATGTAATAATCGCTGTTAAAGATGAACGCGGCTCACCCACTATTTCGTGAGACTTAAAATCACAACTGATGAAATCTGGGTGTAATACATCTATGCTTATCATTTCGAAAATAAACGGACATGAATTAATGTACGTACATATATATATATTTCCCGATTGAGAGTTCCATGATTAAGTGACGAGTTTAGCATAAACCCGCGAGGCTAACTAAGCTTATTGTCGTCAAGCTCTTGTATGTGAGAACAGATAAAGCCGTCGATACTGCCTGTCAACGGTCGATTCTGATAGAGATTTAGTAGCCTCATTTAATCAAATCCAGGATGTCAAATCTAAGTTTAGTATTACCGCTGCACCTCTGCGTATAATAATTAAATGGAAGTCGGTTATTGCAAAACTCATATTTGTTTGTATTGAATTAGACTAGAAGCTGACTTCAATATACTTCGAATTTGAAAATAAATAATACAAACTAACCCGCTCTGGACCAGCGTGGTGAACTATGGCCTAACCCTTCCCACACTGCGAAGAGGTCAGTGCCTAGCAGTGGAACAGTTTAAATCCAGGGCTGATTTTCTAACTAATATTATAAAAGCGAATGTGAGTTTGTTTATCACGCTTTCAGGTCTTAACTACTCGACCAGCTATCGTGAAATTTCGCATATGTCAGATGTACAGAATAGAATATAGGGTACCTCTCATCCAGGAATAAAAACTGTTTCCGAGGGATATAAATTTTTAGACAGAATCTAGATTAGTGCGAGCGCAGCAAACTCTAGTTATATCATATAATACAAATTTACCAAATGATAATTTGTATCATTTAGTAATTTGTATTATATAATAGATGACGTGAATTTCATTAATGTTTGATTTGAATGATACACCTAATACCAGAAATAACTGACGTGATATTAATATTTACTATGTAATAGAGGAGATACCGCAATACACATGGAGGGATATTTCGACTATTAAAATTTTGCACTTAGACGTGTCGTTGCAGTTAGCGTATGGCACAAGCCCAGTGAGTTAGAGAGCATGCCGTCTAACGAGTATTACACACAATCAAATAAAGTTTTACCTTTTTTATACCCCAATGATGGCAAACAAGCATACGATGATAAACGGTTACCGTAGCCTGTGAACATTTGCAACACCACGAGAATCACATACGCGTTGCCGATCCTTAAAAACCTATTATCTCTTGTAGTAAAATATATGCGTACTGTCATTAATATAATTATACTATATTAACTCAATGATAGTACACATCTATTTTGAATACCTACTCATTAAATATTTATCCTAAACTTTATTCAAGTCTAAAATAAACAAATAATAATTAAATGAAACTCAACAAACACAACAAAAGATAAGACACGTATGTGCATACAACGCGTATTAAACTGCTCAAACACTTTGCGTAACACAAACATACTATCATATTAATCATAGCATATTTAGTGTCGTTATATAGTATAAGCAGTATTAAGGCAGGTCTCTATTAGCGGAGGTCGTAAAGCCAGTTTATAGCGTCGATAGGCCGCCAACTTTCTGATTTATAACGAACGCCAGACTGCGCGGGACTTAGATAGCGACAGTTACGTAATAGAAATGGAATGAGGATGGCAGGTGTTTAACTCGACTAGTGTAAAATGGTACTGCAATTTGCAGAAGGTGTTTTTGTGCCAGTATTTAATTGTTAGTGTTGACGTTGACTGAAGCTTTTAAAAATACAACGTGTTGGAAAAATTTAATTTCGAATCAAAGTTATTTTGGATTCAGATTTCTGTTAGTATTGCTAGTTGGCAGTGTTATTGTTACTAGCGGTCGCCTAATAGTCAGAATTCGACCAAAATTCCTAAGCTTGCTACTTTGTTTTCTTTATCCATACTTATAAAGCTGAAGAGTTCGTTTGTTGAACTTGAATGCGCTAATCTCAGGAACTACTAGTCCGATTTGAAAAATTCTTTCAGTTTTAGATAGCCCATTTATCGAGGAAGGCTATAGGCTATATATCATCACGCTAAGATTAATAGGAGCGGAGCACCAATGAAGAATGTTTCAAAATCGGAGGGTTTTTTTCCTTTTGAGAGCTTCCGCTGCGTGCGCTGCGTAAATAGTTTAAGTTTCGCAAAAATCATGTATGACAGAATTGTTCACCTTTAAAAGTTCTAAAAAAAGTCCGCGATAGCATATGTCTATCTTTTAAGGTTGGCTCACTATAACCTTTTTTTTTTTTTGTATTGCAATTACAGAGACGTGTACACTTTTATGGTAGCCGGTTAACAAAATGTATGGCATATTAGCAACTGATTACAAGAGATTACTTAGATTAGTTTAGTTACTAAATACTTAAGAAATGGGGAAAAATAAAGTCACTATAACCTTTTTTATGCTAACCAAATTTGTTCTAAAATAATGCATTATTTGCGAAGGTGTTTTTATAAACATGATATTAATCCTTATCCAAATAAATATTTAATTTAAAACAAAATTGCCCTTTAAATCATTCGATTTCAACGAATAGCTTAGGAGATATCGCAGTTTTAAAATAACATCGCAGCAAAATAATTACCCATTATAGACATACAAACGATGTTTCTCCTGGTTTATTCTGCGTGATTTTAAATTAGCACTGTAGGTATATTTATAAAATTTTGTTCAATGGCTCTTATGTGGTTCGTGGATTTAACAAAGAACGTTTCAGCTCCTTTAAAATTGTATTATAGGTGCCTACGACCCACTCTCTCTCTTATGTGACGTAGACGAAGTTGCGCGGGTCAGCTATAGATTATAAAGCTGGAGTTTATTTGTTTGTTTGTTTGAACGCGCTAATCTCAGAAACTACTAGTTCGATATCAAAAATTATTTTAATGTTGGACAGCCCATTTATCGAGAAAGGCTATAGTCTATATAACATTACGCTACGACTCATGGGAGCGGCGCAGTAACGATAAACGCGGGTGAAACCGCGGGAACATCTAGTTACATATAAATAAGGTATAGGTAACCATAGTTACAAAGAATTGTACGTCGTCAGACTAACAATGCCGAAATACTACGAACGCGATTCGACAGCGTGTGTCAAATGCATGGATGTGTGCGTGTAGTGTTTTTTCATTAATTTAATATATTCCTAATGCATATTTTATAAAAATATTAGGATTCGCCTCTCCTTCTCCATATAAACTTTAACTGTGCAAAATTTCATACTCCTCCGTCCGCGCAATTTTCGTAAAAAGGGGTACAAAGTTTTTGCTTCACGTATTAATATATAGATACCCGTAACCAAAGTACATGCTTGTATCAGGTCACGGGAACTATGTAATCGATATAGTAATGGAAGGTCTTTTGTTTGCAACTTAACATAATTATACTACTTAATAGTGCAATTGTGGTGTTCTTTGTATCCGTTGTTTGAATGTTTCTAAAGTCGAACTTTGGTGATGTATGAAAAGACCGAAAAATCAAAAACTAAATTAATGATATTGACATGCAAACATAATAATGTATATTTAAAATCGTTTATTATCTACATGGAAAATACAATCTGTAAGTAAAAAAAATATATTATGCTTCACCAAAAATTACTTTTTAGCTAACTATCGTCAATACTTTATGCAACAATATGCATTATGTGTCGTTATACGAATATAATCACAAGCTAGTTAGTTAGGCAACGGTGTCTTGATTAAATGTTTTTATCTATTTAAGTATATATTTTCAAGACAACTCCCATACTAGGAATCATTCCTGTGTAACAGGGGAATTTAAACAACTGTGATAAGAATTATATTTTTGGATCATATAATTTTTAGTCCTGAGCGGTGATAGAACCGACAATACTTGGCGCAGTAGCAGTGGCAAGACAACAACTTTAACCACTACACCATACGTTGTCTACTGAGAGTAAGGTCGACACAAATTGCCCATGTATAACATTCATGAGATATACAGCATACATTCCTAACTTCAGCCTTACAAGATCCACGAATAACAAGAACCCTTACTATAATGCACGTTATTTATTTGCCTCAACAAATTACAATAAGTTATATCAGTTACGAAGTTTCCAGCACCAAGTACTTCTCTGAGAAACCGAAGATACAAAGGCGTATTAATTTTACACCTTAAACCCGTCTCACCCCCACCGACACGATAATCGTATGCATAGGTTGCGCTAATGGCTTGCAAATTGTTCCTATAACCTGCGATGGATACAATGTTTTGTTGTAAGTACCTAGTCTGATCGTTGTACCACCTTGTATGTTACCACATCTTGTAGAATACATTTAAGTATGTAAGCTTCTTAGCTGTCTTCGTCTCGCGTTCATTGTTAAAAGTGCTTGCCGAGGCTTGCTGTATAAATGGCTTAAAATCTTATAATATGTTACGGAAAGATGAAAATACTTCACTTTACAATCGAGTAACGAGGGATCTATCATCATATTTTACACCGATAAAAACTTACTTAATATCTGAATAATTGTATATAGATTTTATTACTTGATGTCAACAAGTAATAAAATGATATCTAGCTGTTAATAAAATATTTACAGCTTTCAATCACGTTGTGAAATATTATAAAATTGCTAGGTATATTTGACAAATGGATGACCAATCGATCAAATTGAAGTTTATTATCAAACGTAGACGCATTAGCTTATTTATAGTTGTGACGTGTGATCCATCGAAATAAAACTTGATCGATCGCTTTAAACTGCTCCTAACCACAAATCCATTAAATTTTACGCTTTCGTAGTCACAACCTTTATATAAAACTTAAAGTACGGTATTAAGTAACTTTCACGACATTGAGTTCGTTTAATATCGAATCTGAGATCAGTTGTAAAAGAGGTTTCTTTTTAAAGTCGGTTAAAAGGACGGAAAAAGAGGCTCGCATCCTGAGGGATCCGTACCAGTTTATTACATAAAGATTATCTGCAAAAAAAATCTTGTAATTTTCCAATTTTGTGTTTAACTTGTGCTATAAGACCAATCTCTGCGAAACTTTAAAGATTTTATGCCAAAAGAGACAGACTGGAAGAGAGCACGATTCTCTTTTTTTGCTGCATTATACTGTTCTTTGTGGGTACTGACGAAGAGATAGAATACAAAGTGATAATAATGTTATTATGGTACAAAACCTAAAATATATTTATTTATATTATAAAATTGACACATGAGAGAATTGTCACAAAATATTCTGTTTTAGATTAGCGTGAAAAGCGATCTGTAATTTTGCGATCGCATTAATTTTGATCGATATCAGTTATATCATCGGTAGTCGCAAAATTTAACCATTGATGATGCTTCGCGTTTTGGTGCCACTTTGGGTTGCAAATTACTAGTATTCTCGTTAGCCTCACGCTGCTTTATTCATTGTTTTAACTGTTGTGCTTATCGCCTAAATTGATGTTCATGTCATCATCATCATCATCATCAGGCTATAATAGTCCACTGCTGGACATAGCCCTCCCCCAAAGAGCGCCATAGCGCTCTGTCTTCAGCTTGCCGCATCCAGCATCTGCCTGCAGTCTTTCGCAGATCGTCATCCCACCTGGTCAGAGGGCGCATATTTTATATAGTGTAACTAAATTAACACATCGAATAACCAGTGACTTTTGGACAGTGTCCACATACATTGAATATCTGAAAATACGAAATGGGTGAATATAAGGAATTACAGTACAACCGGCTTTTCAACTCAAATCCATAAAATAAAAAAGATATTTTACCGTACGTCGCATTTTCGTGTTCATTTTCATGACGGTGGTTTAAAGAAAAGCCTGGCTTATTAGTTTATTAAAGTTCAGGCTGTACCCACCACTGCAATAATAAAAATTGCAATATTCTTACCATTAATACCTAATACCGTTCACTATAAGATGAAATAGTCGAGACTTTACGAGCCTTTTGTAGCTACCTTGTTACTTCCTTCAGTTTTATAGTTCCTCGGGGGTGGCCCCACTAGCGCCTGACGAAGGCTAATGTACTGTGAAAGGCTGATTCAAGTTTAATTTTTCATTTACATGCTAATCTAAAGGTTTAGGAGACACCTACGTCTTATACGGGGATCTACTAACGGACTTGCATTTAGACACATAGAATAGATTTTATTAAAGATCTTTTAAAAATATTTTTATATCTGTCGTGAGTTAGTGGTAGAGCAGCGATAGCTCAGTGGGGAGATCAACAGACTGTAATGCAGAGGGTCTCGGGTTCCAACCCACGTCGCGCACCTCTAACTTTCGGAAGCTATATGACTTTTCGAAATTATGTGTGTATTGATTGACAATAATTATCGCCTGCTCCGTGCCTCGGAAAGCACGTTAAGCCGTTGGTCCTGGCTGCCATGAACATCTATGGCAGTCGTTATTGGGAGAGTGTCGACACAAAAGATCCCATTGGGTCGAAGTGTCGCCGGTCTGCACTGACTGGCCCCCACATAAGATAAGATAAGAGTAAGTGGTAATTCTATTAAGTATGACAGCTTTAAATTTTTAGTTTTTGCTCCGTTTTCATTGCGTCAGATGTCAGTTGGTCTGGGATCTAATGATACTATTTAGATTGGATTGTAATATTGGAAAATCTAGTGATTTTTCAGAGTAACTAAATAAAAAAGGGAACATTAAAAATTGCCAAAGCTATTAATTTTTCGATTTTTAAATCTTAGTGTTTGACGACTCAATACCCTCTTTCTTTTTAGCGGTTAAAATCTTCAAATAATATACTAAGCGAACCAATTTTATTTATAAAATGTTTTCGTAATATTTATGAACGTGGAACCTTGAAAGAGATAAGAAACTAACAATTTTTCTTGGCTTGTCAACAAAATAATCCTTTGAAGTAAGTATTATAATGTAATTTTCTTAATAATTCATTTACAATAATTGACATCAAAATAAATAATATGCTAAAATTCTAAAATCTTTATGTAAGTGTATTTTAAAATTATATTTATTTATACAAGGTGAATTATTATTTTTAAATCAAAGAAAATATTTATGCAGTCGTTTGTCAATATACAGTTATTAAAATTAATATATTTTTGTTTGACAAAGATTACGAGGACAAAATCTTCCTATCTAACAATGGCAGCTAACCTAAACAACAGAAGACTAATCCCGAATGTACAAACAGTATGTTCGGTGCTGTGTACCGCTGCCGCGCACCCCGGCTTACTTCAGAGGGTTCCAAAACTCTGTTTCTCTAACAGCCGCCCGTTAATATTCTAATTGCTCATATAATTCCCAACTTTCTGTGGTTCTCTGTTTGACACTTCGGGACTTGGCTCTACCAATTTAAATTTGGACACTAAATTTCCCAACGTTTCGTAAAAGGGCTCCCGAGTAAAGTATGTTTGTCAAAGTAAACGTATGTTTAATTTCTCGAACGAGATTTTATGAATTTTAGGAAGCGGGCTAGCATTATTAGTGTATGACTGTTTGTGAGTTTGTTTTGTAGTTGTTTAGCTTGTTTTAAATATATGGGTAGCGGTAGTGTGGTGAGCAAGTTATAAACTAATTATTCAAATATTTAACATCTATTATGGTAATAGAATAAAATGTAGCAGATTTTTTGTGGTCGGATCAGAAAACATTTTTTTCGAGTAGAGAGAGAAACGCATTCAAGATAACAAAATATGTTACATTTCCTAATATTGTACTTTTTGGAAAGTTCTATAATATTCCATTAACACCTATGTTACTTAGTGTAAAATAAATAAGTTATTTAAATGTTCAAGCGTAATAAAAGTTATAACTTTAATCCCAGAGCGCAGTGCGCAGGTGCAATTACATAGGTGTCAGTCAGACTTCCTGGTGCTAATTCCGTTTTACTGGTACTAAGAAATATGGCTACTAAAATATCCAATATGAAGACTTATACGCGGCACTGCCAATGAGACTGTTTACGACCTGAAGAATGTAAAAGCGATCTGTAGATATATTCTGAAAGTAATCTAGGAAAAGAGATAAAATCTTACTTGAATCAGAAAGCAAGTATTGTTAAAGTAGAATTAAGACAAACATATATATACGAGTACATTATTTAAATATATTTCTCTTTTTTATTTTCGTTTTAAAAAGATTGTTTTAAGAAGATCATCCACTTATAATATTTCCTGAGTGGTCTCAAAGAATACTCAGACTCGAAACAATTATTTGTGGATCACACGAATTTATATCTTGTGTGTATTTATATATTGAATCCACAAAACTGTGCAGTGGCTGTGGCGATGGTGATTGCGTAAATCAATAGGCCATCCAAGCAGGTTTAATAAAAAATCCTAGTTACCTTAGTACATTGTATAATGAATCGGGTCATAGCAATTATATTTATTTAATTTAAATTTTTGACTAAAATAAAGCAAAATGGACACATTGTTAAATATCTTAGACAATCCATGATATTGCACAGTGGAAAATCAGTGAAAAGCGAAAAGGAATTCCTCATCTCGTAACATAGTAGCGGAAAACCGGATTCAACAGCGCGTAAGGGATTTTTCATCCGAGCTATGTTGGGAGTCATCAAAACAAGCGATAAGGAACAAAACATGACTGAACGATGCAACAAAGAGGGCCTGATAACTGAGAAACTGGGTAAAGGGAACAAGGAAGAAGCAATAGTGGGGGAAGGTGAGTTCAAATGGCAGTTATAACTTAAGGGTGGCAGCCGAATCAGGATAATGTGCCTCGAAGAGGGATTTGAGCGTGATTTGAAAAATAACGTCTATCGTGCATTAATTCAACGAGCTTGCCTTGTTTAGCTAAGTGTGCTCGGGGGGAGTTCCGTGTTGCACGTGTGGAGTGGTGAGGGACGAGTCCTTCGGGACTGTTAACTGTATATCACAAGCTGGCGACAATTATGGCTGTAAAATAAATCACGTAGCTTTGTCACTTTTTATTATCTTGCTTAAGCTCAGGATGACAAATAGGTGTGGATACATTCATTTAATACGCACGTCATTTTTAAATGGCTTCTCGACTTCTAGTATCGACTTCGATTTATGTTTATTTTTACGAACGTGTGTTCTTATATGGACTTGCCATATTATAATACAAAAATGTTGTATAATATTCAATCTTACATGTTTTTGTAGACACAGTTTACTGCCTTTATTATCGAAGGGTAGGTAGTATTATATCGTCATCAAGCCAATTATGATTTTAGGTATCATGTTATAGACGGAGAGACTATTGGTGTTGTAGAAATTTAATTGCTACTTAATATTTACATATGTATCAAGCTAATACTTTAAGGTTTCTATAGAGCATACTAGAATGACAACATAACAATATAATATTCTATTTTTACGCTTAGAAATATGGCGTCTCAACATCAAGTAGATTTTATAATAATAAAAGTTTTGAGTATAAAGGATAGCTACTTGACAATAGCAATTCCTAGTAAATGTAATTTCATACAAAGAACATTTCGCAGGAGATAGTACCTACGTTAAGCTAATTGGAGAAAACGTGTAGCCATATTCAACGAGGTCATGTTTGTAGACTCTATAAGTTAAGTATAAAAATCGAACAATATGTCGCACCTCAATATTTCACAATTGATAGTCGTACTTTCGTAGCACTGTGCTAACAAGAACTTTCGACAATTTAATAATCAAATTCTCGATCTATCCGAAATACGAGTAATATATGAAAACGTAATTTTGTATGAACTACTTTCAGCTTAAACTAAAAGAACTCTTTGCATAAGAAAACTGGGTATTACATATTTCTCTCTGCATAAAACAGAGCGACACTTATAGTTTGAGTCGACAGCTCAGCTAACAACCTGCTAGTACTGCGTACGAGTTCAAATTGCATATACACGAACGTACTCGAACCCCCGTCCCAGACGGAACGGGGAAGTTCATTATAAGAAACTTGCAGCTAAAGAAAAATATATAGTGGAAACACTTCGCTGAGAGCATGCATAGAGTAGTTTGAACCGCCTCGCGAGCGAACTTTTTGGTGTAAATCTCTCGAGTAAGGATCGCTGCACAACTCTTACTATGTCTAGCTCTGAGTCGCAGAACCAAGCACGTGACAGACGTGACCGGAGTACCCTCCCTTATTTTTCCTACTACGTACACTGAATACACAAGCAAACCGTTTACCTACAACGCTTGATAATAAATGCATTTGTTGTTCCAAAATTCGTAATAAGATTTTTATCGCGCCAAATGAAGTTTGTAAAACGAAGGTAATGCAGTAAATCACGCGACGTACAAATTTCATAGAGACGTTATAATTGCTAACTTGCACAGTATATGCCATTAAAAATATGAACAAATTGGCGAGTGAGCTTCAGGCATGAGCAGTACATCACGCAAACGGGGCTACGCCGCGTGCCTGAATCTGGCCAGGTGCCTACTTGCGCACTTTTATAACTCTGTGATTATATGAGCGTTCATATGGGAAATAACATACATACATTAGGTGGAAATGCACTTAGCTTAAATATTTGGAATATTTTATATACATATGAAACGTATTTAATAAATGCATTTCATATTTGTTTCATTACATAATTACCATTATTAGCAATAACATTAGTAATGCATACCAATCTGTAATGTCAACTCCGAACTGTTTAATATTTGTGTAACATAACAACGCATTAATTAATGTATTGTTTTAATTTTATTGTAAATTAATAAATGCATTTAATAACAAATTGAACACACAAATTTGTTATTGAACGTATGCAAACAAATACAAAGCAGACATGATTTGGATAAACAAAATGTTTCTGTAGAACAGCAAGGCGTCAGAGGGAAAAACTGGCAGGTAAAAATTCCAACAATGCGTTGTGTTGGGTCGGCTCACTCATTACGGCCGGTTCAGACGACGCCCGATAATTTACCAAATGACAATGAGCGACAGCCAGGCTTTGTATTAGTTACGAGCGGGTGTCGGCGGGGTGGGGTAACGCGGGGGAAGGAAACGTAATGGTCGAAATTACACCCCCTCCTGATTGGTCCGGTGGCTGATTGTGAGCGATGGAGTGGCTGACGTTTCTTGTTCACGTGACACCGAATCAAACGAGACCCCATAATTGTATACATATACAACATGTTATACTTAGTCTAAAGCAGAAGCATTATAAAAAACAATAAACAAAATAATTCTGCTTAAATTGACAAATTATATTAAGTTCCGTCGTTATGCACTAAATTTACAAGAGACGATATACAGCTGTTATTTTGTTCATAATCGGCACGCCGTATATTATTTTTTCAAACATATTTGCCAACTAATTATATTATATTGTGTAAACATGTGAATATGTATTTATGTCTATATAAGTGTTAATTGTGTTTATGCAAATAAATAAATAATTATTATATTATTATTATTATTTATTTATTTGTTCGCCCGCTGGTAAGCAAATAATATTCGCCAAATAGTAGTATTTTCACAGTTATGACTTTTAGAAATTAGATGCGTATAGATTGACAATTATCGCCTGCTCCGTGCTTCGGAGAGCACGTTAAGCCGTCGGTCCCGGCTGCCATGAACATCTATGGCAGTCGTTATTGGGAAGTCAGTGCCCTATATTATATTATATACACTGGTCTAGCTTTAGGGTATCGTTAGCCTTCAGGTTGCGGAGGTCAGATGGCAGTCGCTCCGTGTAAAAACTGATATCCAGTCAAATACGGTTAGACTAGAAAGCCGACCCCAAATGACTTGGGAATAATAAAGGCTAGGGAGAAGAAGAAGTAGTATTTTCACATTTAACCGTAACACGGTAGAATGTGGAAATACATGCAAATAAAAAGGTATATTTGTCCAACAGGATTCTATTTGGTAGATAAATAGTAGTATGTACGGTTGGGAGGTTACAAACAACATTTGTACCCCTGGAGCTCAGCTTTGGAGCAGTTTAAACGCCGTACTGCGTTCAGTTTGTTTCGCTAATGAAGTAAAAAACCAACGCTGTGAAGTTTACGAGTGACGTCGACCGCGCCGGGTGGATTAATGTATTCATTGTCCTGTAGCATTTACATTTCTGTGTGACTGTGCTAGTGTTCTATGTAGATTATCTTGGAAGGTTAGTTGGGTGTAGATATTTAATGATGATTGCTTTGACTGAATATGTTATGGAGTGAGGATTGGTGTGATTTATATTCGTGATTTAGTTTTGTCAGTTTTTACTGTAGAATATTAAATAAATAGGTGAACTATGTCAGACTTGTCTTTCTTCTAAACTCTGTTTTCACTATATAATTATCACCTTCATCAGCAAATAGGATACGAAGACCACCTTACTATAAATTGTTTAACTTTTTAATATTTCGCCCAAGTTATTTTTGTAACCATAGTAACTACGGTATAATGTTCTGTGTAATACCGTGTACACATAACATTATACCGTGTACAAAATAGAAGGTGGAACCTAATTTTTCTCTCTACAAGTATCTAATGTTTACAGAATTTGGTATTGTAAAATGAATAAAAGTCAAATATTTACATAAAATGTGGCTTTTGGATAGAATGACCTTCAGTTAGGTAGTTTACTTATAGTATAGTACAGTTTTATGTTTTATTTTATTTAAGTCAACAAGAAATCTATATCATTCTAATTTGAATGCCCATATGAAACAAATTAGGTAAATATAATTATATAACAAGCACCAAGGACTTATTTTAATAGTAGTTACATATTTTCAATAAGTCTACTAACAGCTTGCCAAGTAATAAGGCGTATAATTTCGTAAATAAATACATATTTGGACTTTATAAATGAGCATCGTTGACAGCGTCTGGACTCTAGAGACGCCTTTATGTTCTTACTGTCGCGTGTTCGCAAGGTGACCTAGAACATTAGGTGGTATTCAATCTGACCTACAATTAAATTGGCTCAGTAATTCACTTAACCCTCTAAGCCTACACGTGTCGATTCAGTGTACAATCACGGCACATTACAGCAAACTTGCTACACTCACGCTATTCGCCAAATTATATACCTACAGCCATTTAGTGCCTTTTGATTTCATTTAATTCGTAGCTATATTGCAAGTGCTTTAGTATTACGAGTACATAGGACTTAATGAAAGACCTATGCTAGTATTAAAAACGACGACATTTTTATAATGAAACAACGTCGTCGTTTGCCGGCTAGTAATGACGAAAACTATGCTAGCAACCATTTATGCTTCATATAGATAAAAAATAATTTTATTTATCTACATACGTTATCCTGCTTACATACATACATTTTAGGTCATGTCAGCCAGACGCAGAATAGCCGAAAGGCGAGAAAAATATATAATGCGATAAAACTTGGAATTAGCACAAAAAGGATAATTATTTACTACTAGCTTTTGCCCGCGGCTCCGCTCGCGTTAATTTATAATTTGAAAATCAATTCGGGTTTTACTCTGCTTGTAATAATATAATTCAATCATGATTCGAAAGACACGAGGCGCCATCTATTATCATAAGAACGTTATTGTTGTTTTCCTCGGGAACAGTAATTGTTTTCGGGATGAAAGGTAGCCTATGCCCGTTTCTATACACCTGACAATGTATATGTAAAATTTCAGAATAATCGGTTCAATGGTTTAGGCGTGAAAAGGTAACAAACAAACAAACAAACTCATTTTCGCTTTTATAATATTAGTTAGGATTAGGATTAGGATTATTGTAATTGCCGTCTATTTATTTAACAATGGTTACAGTAATAGTCTTTGTACTAGATGCAAGTATTTAACGCGGTCTACATGCACAACTATCCGCGGCGCCTACATGCGCTAGCTAATCATACAGATTACTTGCATGGATGTTTCTTGCAGGTCTTTTACACTATATAAGTGTTTTAACTTGCACATAATACCCGCGTCGTATACAAGAGCAGTATGTAATAATATAATTTGCATCAATCTATCTTGCAACACAATGCAATGTTTGTATAACGATAGGATATTTCCTTTTACCCAACTTCACCATTTACAATTTAAACTTGCGGTATGTCCAGTATCTGCGCTGGTGAGCCGCTCGCCCGCATGCGGCGCTCTAGCTAGGCTGTCCACCGCACTGATTGCCGTCCTAGATTCACTTCGTTGGTTGAAGGCCTGTATTCCAAACGTTCTTTGATTCGCTCCAAATCTAACAGCTAACATCAAGGCAATACTAGCTAGCGCTATTTATTTACTAAAACCTAGGTAGGCAAATCTAGGTATTAGTAAGTAAATATATAAACAACTAGATTTTGCTAGCGGCTTCGCTCGCGTAAAAGTAGGTTAGATTAAGTTAGCACCTGCAGTACTTTTTAAAAATAAAATATTGCCCATGTTACTCGGTGATAACATAGCTTTATAATGGTGAAAGAATTTTAAAATCGGTTATTTAGTTTTTGAGTTAAACCCTTACAAGCAAACAAACAAAAAATCAAATCTTTCCTCTTTATAATATTAGTATAGAGAAGACAATTTAACGTCATTAGCATTTCTAACTTCGACTTCTTTAATATTCAAATGCTATTACGCCGTAAAAATGCTTGAACTTGAAAAAAACTGAATCAATGGCTCGTTCTAGCAAGTTACAAGCAGAGAAGCATATACTAAATTAGATAAAATATTTATTTATACGTATACTTTCAAACATATCCAATATCATAAATACTATAGTGTGTGAAGGTGCATGCATGTTTCTCAATCACGGGTAAATCATTGAACAGTTTTTGGGCGTAACATAGCTTACAGCTACACCATGTCTTGTGTAACCATATCGGATACTTTTTATCCGGGTATGCATTCCCGTGGGATTAACACGAACGAACCCGCAGGCAGAATATTGTAAATAAAAAATTACACATCTTATTAATTAAGCGTAGGCTATCCACAAATATTTGAAACGCGGTTGGTGGGATGCTCACAAAGCACTACTATGATATATATCAAATCAATAATCTTTTTTAAGTGAAAACTTCTTTAGCGACGTTGTGCACTTTTTTGTGATGGGTAAAAAATGTTAAACTCCCATCAGGACACGTGACCTGATCGCAAATTCGTAAGACGGACGGAGAATTGTCAAAATTGCGTCAGGGCACGTGACCTGATCGAAAATTCGTAAGACGGAGGGAGAATTGTCATTGTTGTGTACGATAGCGCAATAAATGAATATTATATTTTACCTCATTAATGATAGTACTTTTATACTGATAATTAAAGCAATTCGTGCAAAATTATTCCCTAACCATTCCAAAATATCAAAAATGCACAACGCGTTAATATTCAAGTTTTCACTTCTGCCGGCACTCCCGGAGTGCAACCCGTTGATTTTTTTTTAAGAAAACTTGTAGAACAGCGATTAGTGTGATTAAATTAATAGCTTCAGGTGATTTTGGCATAAAAAGAAAGCTTAATATGTACCTCATACATCAGTTAGAAATAATAAAGAAATGTTTCCTTCTTGCCGTGAGCATTTCCTTCAATATACGTCGTTGTTTCCCATACGCTCCGATGTGATGCCATCTTTCCCTCATATTCTGTTTAACGGGAAATATTATAGTATTTTCGTTACATGATCAAACATTAGTATGCCGTGAGGGTTAAGCAAATATTATGGTACGATCTTCGTCTGCTGATTGTGATATTTCAATGCTACTGAACTAATATAGTTCGCCGTTGATTTAGTGATCCAAGTATCTTATAATTGGGATCTTAGGATTGGTTTGATTTGTCGGTCAAGTAGACATATCGTTTATATCATTATTTATCACTACTTTAGCTCAGTAGTATCGAATGCAACTGCTGTGCATGAGATCTTGAGTTCGTGTCCCGTTTATGTATATGTCTTTACATCCTTATAAATTCGAAAGTAACTGTCTGTCTATCTGTCTGTCTGTCTGTTACCTTTTCACGGCTAAACCACTTAACCGATTCAGATGAAATTTGGTACAGATATAGTTTAAAACCTGGGGAAGGACATAGGCTATTTTTATTGATGTAGGTACCACGCGGGCGGAGCCGCGCGCAAAAGCTAGTATTATATAAATTCACTGAATAAAGGCAATTAATAATTTCTTAAAAATAATGATTTCTTAATTATTGTAAAAGATATTAGTATTTTAGAGTTACGGTGAGGCAAAGTGTTATAAGATTTTTCTCTTAAGAAACTTTCGGTGGAAACACAAAGTTTGGCATTGTGCCCGATAGACGATAATAAGGTTGGCCTCTATTACCTGGGACCTAAAATCATAGTTGGCAAAGTGTGGGTGCAACGCACCTCTGCCTACGCTTTTGAGGATATTGACATGAGACTATGTATACATGTCTTGCTTTATGGCGAATTGTCACGTTTTTGCAGATTAAAGTAATCAATCTATGAAATAGCAATGGTAAACTAAAGCGTGGCTCCATTCATGCAATTTACTACCTGGACATCTAACATCAGTCATATTAGAGGCATATTCTAATATAGACTAACAAAATTGTTAGTTTGGTGAAACATTTTTTTTTATACTACTAAGGTGGCAAACAAGCATACGGTCCACCTGATGGTAAGTGGTCGCCGTAGCCTATAGACGCCTGCAACACAGAGGCATCACTTGTGCGATGCCGACCCCTTAGGAAAGGAAGTGGGAAGGAGAAGGAGCGGGAATAGGGGAAAGGGAAATGGGCCTCTGGCACTCTCACTCACCGAAAAAACACAACAGTAGGAATACTGCTATTTCACGTCGATATTCTGTGAGAGGGTAGTCCTTGCCCGGTCGAGTCGGCCCATTCATGCTGAAATCAGATTGATACACTTAATTGTCATTTCAAACGACTTGGAACCAAATTGTCGTACCTAAGCAATTTCACTACCACACTTCAATTCGAAATCGCACGATAGTTCGAACTTACTTACTTGAAACAGATAACCAATTATGTAATTATGGCTATAGTCGGAACCCTTTGTCATAAAAAATTACAACTAAAGTCGCGGGTTCGATTCCCGCACAAGTCAAACATTTGTGTTCATGAACATGGATGTTTGTCTTGGTCTGGGTGTTTCTATGTACAATATGTATGTATTACAAAAATGAAGTATATGTGTATCTGCTTAGTTTGGGCTAGATGGTGTTGTGTGTATGTGATAGGATAGAATATTATATTATAAACTAAAAATGAATGCAAGTAACTATAATCAAACTTTGTTTTCTAACATATTTTCATACAAAAGTACTTATGTTCTTAGCTTATACAAAAAGTATTAACCAACATTCAAGTCAATAATCATTTCGACCATTCTCTAATATTTCTTAGGTAAGTAGGCAGTAGGCATTTTATGCATCGTGAGTTCAGGATAATATGACACAGATATTTTAATGGTCTGCCTTGCCCTTCGTGTTTATTGGCGAGAACTTTCTTGTGATCTTGCATGCACAGAAACAAGAGTTAATCATCAAGCTGGATTTTAATAACTATTGTGTAAATTACTCGTCCTGGTTTGTTTTTCTCATTTAGATTGCGTTCATTTTACTACATACATTTTACTTCACTGGAACATACATAGTTCACACTCAGATCCTCGAAAGGGTGGGTCGACACGACGTGTAAATACTGCTGAAACAATACTACACTAGCATTGTCCTAATCTTTTTAGTCATATCCCTGACTAGAGCATAATTCGTCGACTTAAGTGATATCAATTAATTATTCTCTAGCTGTACTTCTAGAACAAGTGAAATGTAGAGGTCATAAGCTCTGTTTTTCAAGTCATTCTTCTTACATAAATCATGTAAAGTGAAACTATAATAATGTTTATACATTGACTACTACTATATTCATACTGTGCATTTATTCTAAGAAATCTATCCATAAACGTTATTTCCTCAGAAGGCGTTATTTAAGTATATTAGCTGTTCATTATTTACGACTAAGCACCGAAACAAATAGACACAAAAACGATAAGCCTCATTCACACTCAACTATCACACTTTTTCCCACAATAACCATAACTCAGTTCTAATCGTGTGTAATATGATGAACGTAGTTCATTACTGGCAATACACAAACGCATTAGATAACGTCCTTTGAGCAACGCGCAATGGTCAGGCGTGCGGTCCAAGCGTTCAATGGTGAGCTCGGATAATTGCCCCGCCCATTGGATTTACGATCGCTAATTGATTAATTATTACCTCTAAGGGTCGAGATGGGGTTGTTCTTTAGATCCACTTGTATACACAGCTGTAGGAACTGATTTTACTGTTACTGGAGATCAATTGAAATCTGTTGAGAGATTGAATTTGAATTTGCATTTCATCAGCCTAATTCTGAAACGTAATTGCAATCGGTTCCTTTATTTATTTGTCCAATGGCAATGGAACTGCCGTTCATAATAAGGCGTTTAATTCCTAAAGTATAGCATATTATATGCATATCTTAATTCGTTTTTATATTCCTGGTTGAGATTTTGGGATTTTAGGCTGTGACCGCACCTTTTGATGCTGCTTTTGATATGTCAGCAGATGAGTGATGAGTTGCGATGAGATCCACGCGATGTCGGTCCGTTGTTCACGGGTTTTTCTTGGTAAACAGAGGCACCCTTAACTCAATGACATAGACCAATTTATCTCTTTAATATACACTATTGGTGCGGCCAAACTTACATATAGACAAATTACCTTGGGCAAAAAGTCGGCAACCTAAATCCTTCGGGTCCAGCTGTCAAGTACTTATTTGGAACTAGATATGGGGATCAATACCTTTATCGTCATATTATTATCTTGACATCACATTCAATTTGTTTTCTACATTTTAAAACACTCCTGGTGTTAGGTATATGAAGGAAACTCCAGGGGACACTGAACAAATTTTATATTACTGAAACTTTACTGAAACTGTAATTTTCGGCTGCTACTTTACTATATAGACTCTCAATCTGCATTTTAGTCTGACTTTGAAATATTGTTATCTTATTGAGTTGCTCAATTATTAGCAGTTTTTCTTGGAAAGCTAGTCTTAGCCTTCTTAGAATACTAAGGTTGAGATAGCTCAGTGCACTCAGGAATAAATCTAGGATAATCAATTGCTCTAAATAATGTATAGGTACATATTGTATAGCATAATTGTTATACTGTATACTGACTGTACTACTTAAATAGATAAAATTATGGAAAAGGAAGTATTAATATTTATATAACATACTCCTCTCGATAGGAATAATCTAGAAAATTCAACAGCTCAAATATAGAATTTCATAGTAGCTATTCCAGTCAATTTAAAACTGTAGAGTTACGTTTCTAGAGCGAGTTTTCAGAAAATATTCTCGTAGAATTATGTCGTTAACGCAAAGTAAGTGCAGTCTCGACGCGTTCGCGCACATCCGCGACACTCACCGCTGTTTGTATTATTCACACAACTATACATTCAAATATTGTAGTAGTCTTTTATTATCCGGCTACTATAAAGAACCTAGTTTTCATAAAATTTACTACATTTATTATTTGCGGACATATCTAACAACAAATTATTATAACTTGATAGCGATTAAATAGTGAGGTTCTTGTTGAGTATTTTCAATCCCACGATTTTTCAGGTCTTTGCTTTGAATGAAATTTGTAAATGAACTAATGAACTTGTCAAATAGACGTTTGTAGATGGAATTTCTTAACTTACGACCACCATTTAAGCCATAGTCCATACGAACAGTCTGATTCTCATTATATTATGATCTCGAGCCATTTGATAAAAAATACATACATACATAGATTCTCGCCTGTTTCCCAGAAGGCTAGGTAGAGACTACGGATTTCCATTTGCTACGATCCTGACACACTTATCTGGCTTCATTCACTTTCATAACATTCCTCATACATGCTCGCCGGTTTGAGGTGCTCTTAACCTGGCCTTTATCCAGAACGTCTCCGATTTAATACAACAATCCGTACAAATTGCAGAGATTTCTAATGATAGGTACGCTAGCTATTAATTGAAACCTTCGCAATTTGGTCGTATATTTCAATAGTTATAAACAACTGCAAAATAAATTTTATTTAAATCTATTAGAAATCCTAACAGTGCACTCGAATGACATCAAACGTGCCGTCGGTTGACTGATGGGTCAGCGGATAGCGTGGCTTTCTGCAATTACTTTCGTTTGCTTTTTATTTTGTTTGAGATTGTCAATCCTTTAACATTTTGTTGATACTTTTTATTCAGTGAGATGACGCTTTCTCACATTTATCTATTTGTTAGATTAGAATATTGACTTAACTACAAAAACTTAAAATTTAAGCATCTTTCCTTAACTTTTTGCTGTACCTAATTAAAACATTTTATGATTGGCCAGACTGTCCGGTCAAGGTTACTCGGAATTTTGATTAGGTTTAAATTGTCTGAAGTCGAAGCAAAACGGCAATTAATTTAAGTGTAGCAATAAAAATAATTAAAAGTTGGGTGCTTCCCAGGCACACAGCAACAACAAAACAAGCGTCCAAAGAGTACCGTTATTGAAAACTTAATATCCTGAGTGAAATGTTTCGTATGCAGTTAGCGAAGTTATGGTGTTCTGCTATCACGGACAAATATCCGACAGGCAGACAGGAAGGGATAACCTAGTTCTAGCGAGATTTGTTTCAGCCAGTTTGCAGCGCGCGCGTCGAGTACCTATAACAAAGCGGCTTCCCCAATAGCGTGGTGGCGCTACTATAGAACTACACTTTGCAGTCTCGATGTATTGTCGCTTTTGTTAGCGGTTTCCTATAACATGTTTTATATTCACACTTTTTAATAATTTGCATGATAAACATTTTAATGGTTAGAAATGATAACCAACGTAGACATGGGCCACATTTTGCTTACAATTAAGAGAATTTGGTATCATTCACTGGCTCTAGCTTACACTATAGATAAGAAAGAGATATAAAATGTCAATTTTCGTAATATAGATTGTATCAGATAAAATGTATACTACTACTACTGGATTAAAAATTTTCTTTCATTTTATCGGTTTCGAAAATGTAAAGATTTCTATACATTTAATGTGCCGATGAATAAAAATATCGTGCACCTGTATATATACATACATACATACATAGACTCACGTCTGTTTCCCAGAGGGGTAGGCAGATATTACGGATTTCCATTTGCTACGGTCCAGACACACTTCTCTGGCTTCCTTCATTTTCATCACATTCCTCATGCACGCTCGCCTGGTTTTAGGTGCTCTTAACCTGACCTGTTTATATATAGGATCCTAAAAACGTGCACTAAGTTAGCGTGATGGCCTGAGACTATTTTATCCTGGAGTAACAGTCTCAGTTATATAAACAAAATTGAGATATATGCCGTGGCATCGATTTTCAGGAGCAATTCAACAAAATAATTTAGTATGATTGTAATAACAATTGTATCTTTACGATGGTATAAGAATGTATGAATCACGTTACAGACTCATTTATAGACTAACTTAAGTTCGACGACGGAACTCGTGTTAGGTTAGGCTACTGTTATGTTTTGTAATATCAACAGAACTTGAATACGGAATTAATATCAAGAATTATATAAGTTAATTGTCAGAGTGATAATAAAGTGATAACAGAACATTCTCACTTGATAATCGCTCTGTTTAAATAGTAGTGAGTGTCCATAGTAGGGCCTCGGACAGTTTTGCACTGTCGCCTAGCGCTCCGCTCAATCTGATCGTTTTGAGCGAATCAGCCAAGCGAAGTTTTGTGTTCTAAGCTCGGGATTTACTAAATCCAGCTGTATTTCCATATACTGCACTCTGAATATGAAATTGTGTAAATTATTTTCCGGCATTGTTTTGTAGAAAATATAAAAGAATCAATACAACGGAAAGAAAAGTTATTTGCACATTTCATTGGCGATGTGACGTCAGTAGGAAAGAGATGTAGATACTACAATATGGCGAAATGTTCGACTTGTCTTTGTCATTCATACTTTTTTAGAAGAAAGCAGGAAAACGCAAACTCTACGTATTTATATAAACTTAGTTGCAGCTGATTAAGCCATTTTAACTAGTGCTTATGACACCGTTAATTAATTTGGAGTTAATATAAACAATGACGGCACACAATTAACTCACCTCATTAAGCCTCGGCAGGGTAGACGCGATTACACGAGAACTATGTAGTATACAAGTAACTACACAATGCACAGTTTGTCTCGTGCGTATTGCGCGACACAATTACGATGCACCCGTGAGATAATCCGCTTGTAATCAGACGGGTGCATCCGGGCGCACATTGGGTGCATGCGCTGATGCACCCGAAGCTCCCCACACATGTAGAGTGGTTGTGTATTTAGAAATCAATGATTTTATAGACTTTGTGTTATGTGCAGTGATTTGTTCTTATATTATTGACTTTATCCGTTTGTATAGTTTTCAGAAGGATTGGAATTATATTAACTCCATGAGCATACATAGATATCACGCTTGTATCTCCGAAGGGATAGGCATCGGTGTATTACAACCATATTTCGCTAACAATTATTGTTCGTCCCACGTAATAGGGGTCAAACCTATTGCCTATTACCGTTCAAAGATTCAGACTCCGTATTGCTACTGAGAATTTCGTGACAGCAAAATCCAATAACACAATGCCCGCACCATTGCACCACGGTGGTACTAATTTCAGGCGTTGCTGCTAATTTCATAAAACGCATGAGAATTCTGTTGCACTTGTACCCGCCGGGCGTATGTAATTGACTGACGCGACATGCGCGCGCATCTGTTCCACTCCGACGCGCTCCGTAAGGTCTATATCGCACAAGGACTACTATAGTAATAAAAAAATATATAGGTAATGTGCTAGTAGTATCCTTTCAAGGAATTAAACATGAGCTTATATCATCCCAACTATTTTTATTACAGCTGTATGTGTTCTCACGTAACACGTTATGTATTGTTATTTCAATAGAAGTTAAAACAGTTTAAGAATAGCCTGACCCATGAACATTTTAAATTCGGGAAAATACTTGGATTCTCACGTAGTAAAACCAAGCGCAAATTTACGCCATTAATATTTTTTTTTTTTAAGTAATTTATTCACTTGTTATAATAATAGTACAACATATAAATTTCCTCGCCAAGCTACACAGCTTGTTGGCGAGATGCGCTCGTTAACAATTATTTATTAAACCTTAAAACTAATTATTATTAGATATATATCTACAATACAATACAATACTAATTTAACGATAGGTTATATATTTGTGAAATGGTCATTCATTTTCACACTTTAATTTATTGACTGCCTTGTTGGTCTCGTGGCATACATCTCTGCTTATGTTTGTGGCCGATCCCGGGGTTTCGGATTTGACACCCGAGTCGAGCAAAGTGATTTAGTTGCATCATCGTGTATAGAAATGTGTCACTGTGCTATAAGCATGCCTCCTATTACGTAAAGTCTAAAGTTATCACAGTATTTCAACCGACTTAGAGCATTCTAGGCGTCTTGGAAACTTTTAGCCAAAGCCATTATACAGGTTGTATGGATCGGAGATCCGAAAATTTCCAAAATTTTTCCAAACTTTTAACTATGGATACTCAACGCACACTTCAATTCACGGTAATAATGCAAGATTAAGGCTACACGGGGAATAATCTCTTCGCACCCCGCTAGTGTACAATTGATTTCGTTAACCGTTTACATATTATGTACGTATGATTCAATTACGTTGCCGTATATAAGTGTTATATTCATACTGTTTAAAGTAATGCGTACCTGATAATGCACAATCAGAAAAGTATAAAATGCAGAAGATTATGAGATTTTTAATGGCGAACGATTTTTAATTCAGCGCAATGGTCTGAATCTACTATTTCAGTTTTTGGTATGCTGGCTCTTACATCCGGTATATAAACACATACGAAGCATGGTTATATAACTAAGCATTATCTATGTATTTAAGTAGCAAGTGCCGGTGACTGCGTCCTCATGAATGTTATAACAATTTGTTTGAGCTCTCGCCGAACAAACAAAGTTTCCCTTTATAATATTTGTCTTGTTTCTTCTCCACTTGAGCCAACATCAATATTGCGGTAAGGTTTTAAGATCTACACGTGAATAACCACACGTTGTATACACTACAAATTATGTAAATATTTTCCTAAGATTACTAATAAGTTTTTATTAATTATGGTGTCTTTTTAATAGAAAATACACAAATTAATTTATACTTTTATCTGTATGTCCCCCAGGGGAAAAGCAAAGGTATAAAGTCCTATTTAATAGTATGTGTTGCCGTTTACCTAGAAGCAACTAACCCAACAACATTTTGCCCCATCTGGGAATCTAACCTAAGATACAAGGCCAATACTTATACACAAAGTTTAATACAAACTAACGCCGGAGGAGTGACGAGGCAGACCATAAAAATGATGTAATGCTAACTAAAAATACATTTCAAGCAGTTATGTCTCTTGGTTAATCTAGTCTTGCATAAAATCCAAAATGAGTTATAACAAAGAAATGGATTTCTTTATTATAAAGGGGTTGCCTCGTAATTTTGTATATGTTACAATACTAATTCCGTGCTACTAATAAGGAAATACTGACGTTAAAACCCATTAACCCTGTGTCCGACATAGACATCAAACTCGAGTCCTCACGATGGGCGATAAACAGGAGTAAATTTATTACACCGATTCAACCAGACAGCGTCTCGTTTCCTCACTTTAAAGTGTATTAAGCTTAACCTACTTTAAGTACTACGTTTTTTTTTGCAGTTTGATTACTTCTATATATATAAGCCAGGCTACTGTGTTAAAATAGAAATAAAATCATTATGGCACTTACGCCTTCGAGACAGAAGTGGGTTAATACCACTCCCGTTCGGCGGATGAGCAGTATTCAGCGACGTAGTATTCAACTGTTCGCCTACTTTACTTTAAAATATACACATGAAACGGAACGATTCCAATATTCGTCGTTGTTTATCAGAAATGTTTCGTGATATTAGTAAGCCCTTTTGTAAGTTTATATATCGTTCTTCGCCTTAATAATATAAAGAAAATCTTAGAAATTAGAATATAAAGAAAATCTCAGTGTATTGGGTAGCAACATACCTTTTTATTGCTTCAAGTAGCAGGCGACCATTATTGATATGACCATTGTAAGCTGTAACCACCGATCAATGGCATGGTGTTGTACTACTGCAGAAGCAAGAAAGTACATTTAATGAAGGAATACATCCTATAGTAAAGGGGAACAGAATTTTCCGCTGCATTTGGTTTACTTAAGGAAAGGGTATCAAAGAAGCTAAATGCGGGTTACTGCACCTTTGGAAATTGTATGTGATACTTACGTCGTATATTACTTTCTTAGTTAAGAAACCTTCACACGAAGATTCCTTAACGAAGTTTTACCCTTACCTATTATAATCTTTATATATGTATATAATTCTTATGTACGTGTGTTGACAGTAAACTCCTCTTAAACGGCTGGACCGATTTGAATGAAACTTTTTGTGTGTGTTCAAGTGGATTCGAGGATGGTTTAGATATGCTTTTTTTTTCTCTTTTGTACAGGATAACGTCTGTCGGGACAGCTAGTAGTATTATAATATTGATTAAGTACTAAATTATACGGAATTAAATCATCTGCTTTTGCTTTAAAAAAAGATAGTGTATATAAAGTTCTATTGGTTGGCGAGGTCTAAGTAAACTGTAGATCGAGATGTCATGAGCTTAACTCTTTTGCCAGTAAAATAAAATAAGATTGATCAAGTTGTCTCTAATACTAACAAGCCTTCTTGAGGGAACTAAAACGCTGAATAATCCTAATATTCTGTTTATTATATTATACCTGAATGTGAGTCGATTGACTTAATCTTATTAACTAACAATATTATAGGGGAATTCACTACTACAGTACTAATCTTAGTATAATCTTAGTGTACTTGCTGATGTAGACAAGAGACGTATACCTTCTAGAAAATAATGTATTAGTCAAGAACTGTTATAAGTAGACGGTAATGGGCACGCCTCAATTATTTACCACTTAGAAACAAATAGAATGTCAATAATTAAACTAGGTGGAAAATATATTTGTAATGTTTCAAGAGAAACACTGTTGTTGAGATTTGGTAATATAAGGTAGATGTTTCTAGGAAGCCGTAATTATATAAAAATATTAGCCGCTACGAGTATGGTAAGACATCATCAGTCCACCCATTTTTGTTTACTTATGATAACAACGATCATCAGTAGTTACTATTGCTTCCAGCTCAAAATTTATAATTTGCAATGTCTTAAATATCTAAACATAAATTACCACACATTTTATTCTGTTTTTTACGTGGTGGACTGCTGTGACGCATACCCCTCCGCGAGGGTGGGTGGAGGGGTTATGTCGGGCTCACCCGGGGAAAGATAGAAAGTCCCGAGTCCTACCGACTAAACCTACCACGGTGTTCCTTCACACGGTCTATGGCCGGGGCGCAGGGATCGCTCGCGCATTCATCCTGCAGTCCCGGCAGATCTTGGCCGCCACTGAACCGTGGCGACTTCGTCCCGTCAACATTTTTTCCTCTGGAGAGGCGCTTACAGATTTTTCTATATATACTTATATAAAAAATACAATGCCTGTTTTTTCCACAGTTTTTTTAGATAAGCATATAGGCTTTAGGTAAAAGTAAACATAGATATAGATAATTTTAGCAAACAAGTTTTAACACAAGGTGCGAGGCCTTAGATATACGAGTCCAAGTCACACTGGACCGGTTTTTAATCTACTAGATAGCTACATTTTCCAGTACACTATTACACATTCTGCTCAAGCATAAATTTGTTTGTCATTTCTCTAGACAATATATAACGGGTTTTATATATATGGACCATAAACACGCTCATAGGCATTAGTGGTTTCCTGGGCCCATGACCCATGATCGTAATTATTGTCGGCGGCGCATAGTAACAAGTGGTTTGTCCGATCACTATTCAATAGGGTGGATACTCCCGTTGGCGGCCGCGGCTAGATCGATTGGGGGCTATTTCATACATAATTTAACGCCACTATGTAAGTGGATCGAAGGGAAGAGATGAAATGAGCGGTCTATAGGGTTATGAAAATAGGACGAGGCTGGGTCACTGTTAACTGTGGCAAGTGATGACACCGTGAGATTTATGATTGCGGAATGGAATGATTAAACAGGACACACTAACACTCACACGAAGAAAATAATTAAATCCATGCATAGGTATTTCAAGTTTGGGTGTACTATCTGTCTAATATTTTGACTATTTTAAAGCTCTATCTTATATACTAGGTCATACAGTAAAGTTATAAGATAAAAACACATTACAGATTACAATTGAGAGTTATATCATATTCAGAAATAAAAATTCACAATTATACGTAATAACCATTGAGAAAGAGGCTATGTTAAATAATAAACACAATAATAAATTGAAATTATCATTTTAAATATCGGAACTATGTTAGGAGTTCATATGTAATGATTTATATTTGCAAGTTTTTTTTAATTTAAGGCGGGTAGGACATTCCTTTTTGTACAAGTTAGCT
The DNA here is from genome assembly GCA_963564715.1 of Catocala sponsa. Lineage (NCBI taxonomy): Eukaryota > Metazoa > Arthropoda > Insecta > Lepidoptera > Erebidae > Catocala > Catocala sponsa. Next base: position 9,882,917 of record OY751331.1, read on the forward strand.
TCTTTTAATACATATTATTCGGTTACATGCTGTATATAAAAATTACTTACATACAGTACGGCATCAAGCAAATTTCAAGATATAATTAGTACCACCCTTATCTTTTTCCATGTTTCATAGCTTTCTGACACGGCATAGCGTGCGTGATCAATTAAAACAGCAAATTGACTGCAGACTGCACGATTGAGAAAGTGTTAACTTCGCCAACTACACTTACACAAATGTTTGCTCCAACCGTCCAAATGGCATACGTTAGGTGTTGGAACAAATATTTGTGTGTTATCTAACAGTTGTTCTAGATCTGAGTTTAAGTTTTAGTCACGATTATAATCTCGGTAAAATCCAACGCGATTCTGAGAGCTCAGAGTGCGAATGATGTGTAAAATTAATACGCGGCATCAGTTTACAAGAAAACATGAGACAGGTTTAATAAAATACGTCACCTTGGTACTTGGTATATATGCCTATTATTTAAATGCCAAGGTGAATTAGTTATATACACTGGAATAGTTTAGATAAATATTAAACCAGATCATTATTTGTATGTAGAATATTTTTTACGTAACATTTTACTATTATTATTTAGCCTCATGCATTAGGGTTCACCGGACACACAGACAAACATTGAGACATTAAACCCACTAAACACTCAGACCAGAAACAGTTTTTTTGTGGAATACATACATTTTCGTCCTATAAATTAACTTACCACTCCAAAAGTGGCGATTTGACCATTAAAACCGTCCGTTATCTATATTAAAAGAGTATAACCGCTTTAACACTATGTCTAAAACCTTTTTATCTTCTTTTATATCAAAAACTTAATGACGATCCTCTTTCCCTTAATTCTTTTATCGCATAAGCTTATAACTTGCACCGCTCAACATCACGTGTTTGGAGACTGTTAAAGCTTACGATGGACTGTTATTTGTTCACGTGGTGCTCCTTGCGCTAATGAATCCTATCTTATATCCCTACGTGTATACAGCCTAAGATTACACGCCATTTAGAGAAATATTCCAAAGATTTATTATAGAGAGCGATCCTGTAATAATGGTTTAAGTAATGTGATATTGCTCTCGAAGGATCTATCGATCTACTCGTATGTTGACCTGTAATGCACAAGACAGTAGCGTTAAAAAGTATATTTCTTAGGATGAGCATTATGTCAGTGTCTTCTAAGCCGCTTGAAGTCAAGTTTGTTTTGATCAAGAATCTTTTCTGTATGCGGTGAGTACGTAACCTAATGTCAGAACTTTTTGAATGTTAAGACTTAATTAGCCTAACTAACTATCCGGATATGTCCAAGCTGAATCCCTATCTCGAATGTCGTACAACTTCATGACAGCTGACAATGAGAGCTTCAAGTTGTATCTATTACTAGAATAAGCTAGAAAAACAAAAGTGAAAACAGTTTGAAATAGGAATCGTACCCAGATCTACGAGATTGTCTTTGGATCTGCTAGAGTGTCTTATAAGAACCTGAGAGTATTTTAGAAAGCCTAAAACTTACTAAAGTTTGCATAACTAAAAAGCAACAACACACAAACATGACAAGAGAGTCATATTTTAGGTTACAAGATTGCGATCGTATCTGCAAAAAACTCTAATAAACTGATGCTTAGGTAAAATTATGTCAGTATTTTACCCCATATATCATCTGGTGGCCATCAGGCTAATATGTAAGTTTCTCCGAGGAACGATAAGAGATATAAAACAATGCGATTAAACGATAAACTAGAATCTGACATCTCTTGACTTTCAGTAGAGTGCAGTATTGGATTCAATAGCAGATAGACAAAATACATGAATTATTTTAAATAATATTCCCTCTATCTATCCAAGCCAATAAATAATAACTCTGTTCTCTAGTTACTAATTATTAAACACACCGCAATCAGTTCAACGAAAAGGAGCTTACAGTAGCAGCAGCGTTTTCCATAAATACAAAACAATTTTTACTGCAGAAACTGTCTAAGGAAAATCCAATAATCTATGACAAGCACATTCACGTTTGATCGCGCAAAATCCTTCTAGTATTTTTTCAGGGAATGCATTGTCCAGCGCAGACGGATTAAGTTTCAACACATTCAATACCCGATACGGACGTTTGCGATGTCAACAGAATTTCAACGGAGCGAGCTCAAAAAGCTTTGTCGGCTACAGTTTAAGAGCATTGTGCTTGTAAACCGAATGTCGTTCTGTAAAATGTGCAACACTTCACACGGCCGGATTATATTTTGGATTGATAGGTTGTGTGTGAACTTATCTTTAGCGTTTGTTTTCATCTATACTCAACAATGTTATTAAAGAATTTAAAAGAAAGAATGTAACTTATTATTCGATTGAAACAGACACATCGGATATTAGCAATAGTAATAATAGATAGATTTAATTAAAATTGATGGTAATAGAAATATCTATTTATAGGAAAACTATAACATAACAAATAAAATTAAAGTACGCAATTATGGAACTTATGTTATAACTATTTGTGGTTAGACCTAATGGGCTGTGCAATGTTTTGGCGGCTATTAATTACACTGTGGTATTAGCATAAAAATTTGTTCAAACATACCTAGATCAGTATATACATGTACATAAATAATTGGAAAGGCATTTATAGCATAAATTTATGTTTAAAAAGCTATTTTATCATCAATTTATAAACTTCCATACTTGTTCATAATTAAAATGTTGCAGGAAAAGTTTCATTGATATTTCTATTAGGGATTTATCCAACTACACTGTTAAAATTTATATACTATACCAAAATATATAACGCTCTCATAAAAGTCTTATAGTCGCTTACGAATATAATAAACAGTATGTTCTTCAAACATAAAGTTGCGATTTTGGATCTGCACTAATGCTAATTACGTAATGCTAATTACGTAGTTCAGCGCACATCGATAACCGCTATGGACGTGATAGTACACATAATATTTGTTGAAACATGTACCCAACCAAAGCTGAGAAAGTTAGAATTGAAGGCGAGCGCTCCATCGCTCGAGTTCACTTCGTTCCTCTACAAATAACGTCTATAGTTTTTCGCATCCATTTGTTATTCTCCGCAGTTCCTTGTGAACTACCCATTACCTGTTTGTACCCGCCCTTGGCACAAATGATACTACCGAATACTACCTCGATACTACCGTAACACAGTTGATTATGTAAACAACCTCGCTGCACATTCAAATTGACATTTAACGATTTTTATACAAATCAAATTGTAGCGGTATGATTGTCAAGCATCTTAATTATGTTTGGTTTTAGTATAATAAAATATGGACCACTTGAATTATAATCATATCAAATGTGGTAAACATATGTAAATATTTGTGTATTTGTAAATTCAGACGTTAAAAATGTATTTAATTTGATTCGATATCCGAGTTAACCAAAATGTTATAAACTTAAAGAACTTGGTTTTTAAAAGCACTGAATTAGAAGACCTATTCTTAAAATGACCGGGTAGGCTATTAAAGTAACTAAAAAACAGGAAACGCAAATTTATAACATTACAATTTTAATATTTACACTGGAAAAAAAGGCTTCCGTGCAATTATATTATTAAAAATAATGTTCTTTTGTTGATATTTAAGTAAACATCATCAGCACACAATCCAAAGGTATTATTTGCTGGCACGTCATTTACGTGTCGCATTACTGCAATTTTCTGCGTCACTGTATTGACGTTCACAATTATGCATCATGCTTGGGAACGCTTCGCATATTTGCTTTACTACTTACTTATATTGTCAACATTACCATACGTAAATAAAGTCCCGGTGAAATCGTAAACGTGACTGTGTACACATTTGTGTATTGATTGGATAATTATATTAATTTCGCTGATTGAAGCTCGTGATTACGTGCGCGTGTGATATTTTACGTAATTACTCAACATCTTGTAATGAGACAATTTTTATTTATTATTCTTCACGCTGTGTTCTAGCGATCTTAGTACTTTCTGAGCTTTATTATAAGGCTCTGTGTTCACTCCAGTACAGAGCTTACTTACAGAATTTACACACAAAGATACATAAAGCATGAAACCGAATTAAGGTCACGCAGTTCTCTATAGGAACCATCCTGCGCAGGAACCGTCATCCGCGTCAAGATGCTTATAATGTAACAAAATTAAATACATTTTATCTTTCTGTGACGCCGTCGTGATTGTAATCTATATGTTACTATATTTTTTCGTATTTAAACCATCATCTGTATCACCACACTGATAAAAAAATATTTGGATTGATATTTATATCGAGTATTAATAATATTACATAAAATTAAATTACAAAGAACTGATGGATCAGTTCTGATAATTTTATTGTAAAATGTTTGTTGCTTAATCTATACATATAATAAAACTGTAAATATCACGTGTCTGTACATTTTAGAATTTTGCAAAATAAATGATTTAGGGGGGCTCAGAATAATTAACTAAACACATTTTAATCATTTAAAAAAAGTCTGTCTGTCTGTTTGTTTGTTCTCGCATCACGCCTGAAGTACAAAATTAATACGATAGATTCAATAAGAACACTATAAAGAATATCCTCAAGTAACATTTAGTCTTTATTTCATTAAAATCGATCTTCTCTATCAAAAGTTATGAGCATTTGAAGTTAAATTAAATTTTAATGTAGGCGATGTGATCGTACTGTACTAGATCCGCCGTAATGACTTACAAATAAAGTTGAGATTTGCTTAAATTTAAGTTCATAGATTGTGATTCCAGATCAGGATCGTATATAGAAAGCCAGTAATATGGATAGAATATAAATTTCTTAATTTTTGTTATAATAATAAATAATAATTAATTCTAAGACAATGTTGAATGTTTACTAATTGACAATGACATCTCTAATTTGTTAGTAATAGGTGTTTACTACTAGACCCGACGTAACCGTCGCTCCCGGCCGTAGTTCAGTCTATGGTCCGGAGCGAGAGGTCGTGGAATGCCGTCGCCTCGCCGAGGAAGTGATTTCCATCAACGAGGCGGTGGAGCGGGAGAGGGAGTGTTTAAACCCTCTCCCCAACCGCAGAGCCAGGCGCCGGAGGGCGCAAGACGACCTCCAGCCATCCTGAGGTCTGACCTGGGGGTGGCGGGCTTTGTGGGCCTGCCCACCATCCGTTCGGCACCAGGTCCGAGAGGCGGCGTGCGTGTGGCAATATACAATTTTGGCGCCTCGAAACGACCAAGCAACAGCTATTAATTCTGAGATGATGAGACAATAAATTAAGCGCAAGGTCAGAGATTACACGCTGCAGGTGTAGATCTCAGTACGGGCTGTTTTACTCATGACTCATGGCCAACTCTATGTCGCATTGTCTCGCGTTAGCAATCCCCAAAATCTGTATGTGTACGTCCCCAATGGTTCCACATCTAACATCGTTTACACAGAAGTTCTGTCCTAAAACATATAACATTTTATACAAATTTCACGCGGACGAAGTCGCGGGCACAGCTAGTATAAAATATATGAAAGGTTTTATTTGATCATCATACGCTATTGAATGACACGCACATTATATGTAAACTTTTAGATCACCAAACATAATTTCAATTAGAGCTTTGACGCTAATTGCTAATTTGCCTATCTCGTTAGAGGTAATTAGAACTATTATGAGATGTCATATGATTCAATCCAATACATGTTGTTTTACATATATGTATACTATGCTCCACGGTTTCATTTTCGTTAAAAGACGTTTATGTTTACTGCTCCACTCCATTGGGTCATTGCTCGATGTTATATAGCCCTTATCTTCGTATTCCACGTGTATATACTAATTAGAGTGTTAAGTACTAGGTATATGTAATAACTTCTTATAATTCTTCCTTAGACAGTTCCTTTACCATTTTGCTTACCTAGTACTTTTGACGATTTTGGTTTCCGAATAAATACATTTCCCCGTTATGCTCTCTTCTTTACCGTAAATTTAATTCTGCTGCTTTCCTTGTGTCATGGTGAATTCCGCTTTTCTGTATAAACCATTCTGTATACCGTCATCTAAATTAAGATTAAGCTTATGCCTCTAATGTTAACCCGAAAAATTGGCCATTAACGTGCTAATGTTTCATTAAAATCTGTGTAGTTTTCATATGATATTCGTTCGGACAGACAGACAGCAACACTGGTTCTCTATTATTTATAACGTAGTGAGATTTGACATATTTAAAAAGTATATCGGGAACAGTCATACCAGAACGCCGTCAGCACGATCGACCACAATTTATCAATTATATCATCGAATAATTGTAATTCGAATCGTAATCGGATACGTCGGCTATTCGATTATGTGTATTACAATTAGTGCAGCGAAATGCTCAATATTCGGCTGCAGAATTAAACAAAATCGTATAATTTTCGTATATCCGTTTTATCTTTTAGTAGAAATTACACATTTCAATTTCTGTATAAATTTTTCCTATTTGATATTATGTACGTACATAATATGTATATTCAACTATCTTTAGGGAGCTGCTTTATTCGCGTGAATCCATGAATAAAAATTATTTGCGTAAATCAGGATAATATGGTCTATTTTTCACTCAAACCCGTTCGAATGTAATTGACTACTAACAAACATTAAATAATATTCTATAATAATAATATTCTATCACACGCACAACACGATCTAGCCCAAACTAAGCAGAGCTTGTACTATGGGTACTAGACAATGGATAAACATACATATATACTTTTTGAAGTGAAAACTTCTTTAGGCGCGTTGAGCACTTCTTTGGTGAACAAAAATCATAGAACTCGCGTCATCGTCATGCTTCGTCATCGTCATGCTTCCACGCTTTCCATTTTTGAATTATTTTAGAATATTAACAATATCTCAGAAATGGTGCGTCCTACGCAAAAAACAACGAAATTTTGATCTCTGAGAGACTATCACGAATCCGACCCGCCCCCTTTTTTTTTTGGTTATGAAGAAGTGTTTATGATCAAGGATTAAAGTTTTCACTTCTATCGGCAGTCCCCAAACACTGCTCCAATTTTGTTTTTGTTAATACATACATAGAAACACCCAGACCAAAACAAACATCCATGTTCACGCACACAAATTTTTGACTTATGCGGGAATTGAACCCGCGGCCTCAGGCGTGGCAGTTGGTTACACTAACCACTACGCCATCGAGGCCGAAATTACATCCACTTTGGTACTTAGTATAATAGCACCCGCTATATTTACGTAATTTTAGTAGGAATTAAAGCATTATGTACCATTTTTAGATAGATATATAGATATAATATATATATTATTATATTATAAACTAACTTTTTCCCGCGACTTTACTCGGAAGCAGTCTGTTTTACCTGAATGAGTATGCGCATTTCATAATGATCGATCGAATATCGATGTAAAAGCGTTACAAAAAACAAACTCCCATGCACATTTATAATATTAGTGCCGTAAGATACTTGTACACACACAACTATAAATATTCATACATCTGCACAGCTCTGATTAGACTTTGTTCCTGAACAATGCACGGGTCGCTTGACATACCGCAGAGCTTGTGGCGTGCTCTCTTTCTTTACTGATGTAATATATTATTATGTCACCCCTTTGTTGCCTATCATAATTCAGTGCATAAGGAAACGCGTTGGTAAACTTTACGTAATATATCAATATATTTTATTTTATATTCGTAGACGCGTTCTATTTTAGTCAATAATCCAGGGAGCTTTGCAGCACATGCAAAGCCTCCTGGGACTTGTATTTGTTTAAAATAATCTTAAAATGCTGCTGCATTTATGTTCTGCGGCTAATCAAATATTGTGTTATAAAATTTTGTAATTAACGAATTGCCTTTGAGTTTCTAACTTTTCTTTACAATATTTTAGACGTTCCATTCTGACCTACATGCTTGTCATTTTCACATTGTCATTACAACCATTTGATCTCCACATAATACTGAGTTTATACACTTGATCAAAAAGCTCGCAATCACTCTAAAGAAGTTTCTGAGAATAATAATAATATGTATCAATAGTATATCTTCATAAACTGTAAATATATCGGTTGAATGTAACTAAAACGTAGCCGTGTATCGTTTATCGTGGCTCAGGGAAAATATTTAATTCAGAACACATTGTCGATAGCGGTCTAATAGCTTGAACTCGTTGCGCTTACACAACGACCTGTTACGTAATATTGTGTAGATTGGAACAATACAAGTTTATATTCTACGTGGATAACATCACGTATGTGTTCCCTTAAGAGTTAGGCAGAGGTATATCAAATTCATATATCGCTTGTTATATAGGTTTGAAGAGCTGGTTCGTATTTTAAGAGGTATTTTGGTTGCGCGCCGGTAGTGAATGCGATTACTGTGCAACTCAGGTCTCGGGGTCGGGCCTACTCTATGCCTATACTGAGTCTTACTCTCAATAAATTCTTAGTACTTGGGTATGGTTCAATTCTCCCTGGTACTACTAAAGCTTATTACCAGTTATAGGCTCACTCTCTATTATGTGGAACCTAAAATCCTATCCCTTGAAAGGTGGGTGTAAACGGTGCCTATGCCTTACCCCTTTGGGTAAAAAGATGTAAGATTATGTATGTGTGTATCTTCTGTAATGAAAATATGATAGGGGATCGCGTCAGAGCAAAACCCTGTCATGCTGTACCATCCCATAAACTCTTTTCTAAAGTTGTCCATCAACACTGTAAAAGTTTAGAAAATATTTTAAGTTCTCGCGTTTATACTCTTATGATTTCACAGATCGGTTGGTTGATACGGTTTTGTCATATACGGAGTAGTAAACGCGGGCAACAATTGGTTTTGACGTGTAAGTGCGGACACACGATTATTTTTTGATTCGTCACTGAAAACCATATTATTACCAATGTGATAAGTATGTTTGTACGGCAGTAGGCGTTTAAAAAATAAGTATGGCTATGTAAGCGAGTGCAAGCTTATACATTTTTTAATCGTAGACTTTACCGTTAAAAATCTTAAAAAATAAAATTCTAAGGTTAACCTTCGAATTTTGCTTTATTAGATAACCTATGTATTGCTGGTATGGAAAACTTAATTGCAAAAACAAAAGTGTTTGAAGGCCGCCGGACTGCTGCAGCTCACGACGTTAACAGTATATACATGTACATATGTAATGATATGTCTGTGTAGTATTTATACCCTTGATTGCGAGTGTGTGCGATTTTTTATGATGTATTTTCCTTGTATAAACTCTTAATGTTGGCAAAATTTGTTTAACACATTTTACCATTACAACCCTCCCCTTCATATATACTCGTGATATTAGCTATCAAAACAGGAAATTAGCATAACCACCACCCTTACAAGATGGATTACTGATACTAAGTTGTTTGCTCAAATCGAGTGCCACTTACTTTATAGTAAGAAACTTTTAAGGTACATAAAGCCTCGCTTGTTTCCTGGAGGGCTTGGCAGAGCTTTATATATCATCTAGCATCAATCCTGGCATAAATATCTATAGCTCTTGCTTCTGTTGCTTCATTTACTCCTCGCATTACATACGTTACGTAGTCTGTTAATTAATCAGAATATAAATTCGTATTCGTAACTTTTACCTACCTGGTCCTGAAAATGTCGGAGTGGTTCACGCTACTGTTGATATGACGACTGTTGCGAATTGAACCTGACACATAATTATGGTGATGTGACAATGAATGCTAGGTACTATTCGTAACAATGTTAATAAAATCACTACTATAGAGGATCGGCCAAAAAGTTATATGTCGCAAAAGGATTGTATATTTTATGAAAATACTTAAGAAAATATACAATATCCCTTAAACCGTAGTTTATATATTAAATGTTTATTCAAATTTAAAATAAATAAAATGATTTAAAAAAGCTGTCGATATATTCACAAACTTTATCGAAGCGCAAAAATTTTTTGTTTAACCATTTTTTAATTAACGTATTTTATTTTTGAGCAGCTTGTTTTAAATAAAAATATATCCGACATCCGACTTGTTATGATGCATGGCAATAACTCGAGTGAAAAGCTTTATTGCAAGACATATTTATGTAAATTCAAGAACCATTGCATATTAAACAATAGTCCACTTTTACGTCACTATGTCCAAGAAAAATATGTCGTCTATCTTTTGTAAAACTAAATAAGTCCAATTAATGTTTATCCACTCGCAACTCATACGCTAGCAACACTAACGGCTTGTATTACTGACTAAAAAAGAGAGTCACTACCTTTTCAGCACACGATACACGACAAAAATACTACAAACTCCACTAAAATACACAGCGTTTGGTGTTTTTTCAATCAAAAACATGGTCTACGGAAATTTACACGAATTTATTCTGTATACAAAATACAGAACACAACAGTTAACATACATTGTAACTTACACTATGCCGACACAAACAAACAAACATTAATATTTATGTAAATAACAATTAACATATTAAAAGGAGGTTGTATGTTGGGAAGCGCATAAATCGGGTGGCGGAAGCGGAGCGGGCTATGAATCATAGCGGACGTCAGTCGCGAGCCTTGAGGCCACACACGACGTCGTTTTAAATATGAGTACCTTGTTGTATAGTGTTGGGTGTTCGTTTGTTACTGAATAACTAAGCCTTTGTAATTAAAAACGTAATTAAGTAAGTTACAAAGACACCTTATTTACTTACTTAATTACGTATTTCCCTGCCGTAGGAAAATTAAGCAATATTTTTATTTTAATTTTCCTATGCTACTTTATTGTTATAAAGTATTTACTAGTAGAGAAAACTTGAGGCACTGGAAAAGAACTCCAGTGGTTATTGAACCTTTACAACACACACACATATGTACTCAGGCACAGAAATACATACAAATAACTGCTGTGCGTGTTATCACTTATGCGTTGCTAACTGGTTAAAAATACGTCGTCTATTTTTTACCAATTAGCAACGCATTAGTGATAACCTTAGAGTAGCAAGAATTGAACACATTTAAACGAAACAAATTAAAAAAACGTTATTCGAATTTTAACTTTCTGACTCTTTAACCACTACGTCACCCATGCCGTCATACTTCATTGGCAGAGGTGATATTGTCGTACATTACGAAACATATAATGCAGCAAATTCACATTCTATTGAAAATCCAGATACATAGTAGCAACAAATGAAAACATTTATCACATGGCTACGGCGTAGCTTCTTGGTAGCTGTCGTAGCGTCTCCGTAGCCGCGTAGTACGTAACTCAGCTACGGGAACGGTGAGTGGAGGCAGTTTTTCGCATTTGCATCTATATCTGCGGCTCGTTTGTTGCCTTCGTGAGGCCATTTATAATGACAAACACGCTATTAACGCAGACAATGTTGCCTACTATTGCGTGATGTGACGTTACGATTTGATGGAACTTTTATTGGATTTTATTCTACGCAAATTACTTACAGTAATTGTATTAGGATTTTTGTTCTGAGTCCTGGGATTGTATAGAAATGTTCTCGATGGCGTATTTGATCTAACCTATGCACCTAACTTTCTACAGAAATTACTACCGTTGTAGGTATTAAGCTTTTTAAACTTAAGAATTAAGCCCGGTTTTGTATTCGATTCTGAGAATCAAAGCATTTCTGAATGTTCCTGTGAAGAATTCTCAGCAATAGAATAGAACCTACATAATAATAAGTAATTATAATTTGGCCACTTGAGGACTTGACCATTTTTAATGACGTAGCTATCTAATCTAATGATAAAGATCTATGGACGGCCGGTGTAACCTGGTCGAAACGTTAAGCCTAAAAAAGGTAAACATTATGCATGATCGTGTTAATACCCGTTATATATATATATATATATATATATATATATATATATATATATATATATATATATATATATATATATATATCATGCAACGCGAAAGTTTAAAAGTTATTATCTATGGATATGGTCACGACATGATTATAATAATCTTCTACTTTGACTGTATACACACATGTAATATCACCGCTGTTTTATTCTGATACAATTCCTTTGTATTTATAATGAAAATGATGATGGTTCATAACATCATTTCCACTGACACAAATTTAGTGATTTCATTTAAGAGGAACGACGGTTACGATGAGCGACGTCAAATGATAGTCATAAACAACACAAAGGTACGGAACAGGATGATGGCTCATTTCGCTTGAATGTGTTCGCGAGCTATGCGCGAACTCAGTTGCTTTGTTACGTTCAGATCAACTTTGGTTGGAAGTATAATTAAATTATCTCACTAATGCATACTAATTTTAACGCATACTATAAATGTTAATGTGCTTTTGTTACGATTGTACACCTTAACTACATGTTCGATCATTATAAAATTTTGCATACACGTTGGCAAGTGTTCAGAATAGAACGTACGGTACCTTTCATCCAGAAAAAAGTGAGCCGCAGGTTAAAGCTGGTAGTTTCATAAATGCGAAAGTAACTCATTGGTCTATAACCTTTTCAAGGCTGCCGCTGAACGGATCTTCATGCAATTTGGCAACGTGATAGATTGTATGCTCGGAAAAGACATAGGTTACGCTTTATCTCCATGGTAATAACGCAGGCGAAGCTGCCTGCAGAAACTATTTTCTATATGAAAGCGTTTAGATGTTTTTTTACTCAATCAGGCGTGTGATCTGTTGAACAGATTTGAATGAAAGTTGGTTTTCACATAGACCATTGCCGAGATTACAACATAAGCTACTTTTTATCCAGGTTTCAGTGCAATTTATGCAGGTTAAATTGCGGCCTAAAACTAGTTCTAAATACATTAATACTGATGTTGTTATGTAAATAGGGATAGAGTTTTATTTAGAACCGCATTGCAGTACGGTAATCTTTAGACCTGTACCGAAGTTGAGACCTCAAGAGAAAATAGTAATAACAAGCAGACTTTAATAAATAAATCAGTCGTAAGCGGGTTGATTTTCATTATTGATCTCGAATGACAATGCTTAGCCACATGATACTTAGGATCAGGTTGCGGGTAACCTCATCCTTCATTCTACGATAAATAAAAGAACTACTTAGTTCATTTATTGATGTATTTTAAGTGCAAACATAGATACCATGGTTCTTATGCTTTATTACAAAAGACTGAGGGCACCTCAGTCTTTTGTTTGTTTTCTACTTACTTTTTTTACTATTATATACTTTGACCAATAAGTTTATACTAAATGTTTCATTGCAAAAGAATTTAAAACTGCAAATAGAAACCCCAGTTTCTAGTTAAATAAATATGTATATACATATAAGTTGGTCAACATTGCTGAGTATATTTAAATAAATATTAAATGTAAATACATTTTAATATCATGCTATGATTTATGATGGCATAAAATTTAGAACATAAACAACATCGATAACATTCGTAATTGGAAGGCATGCTATATCTCAATCGCACTATAACTAACGACCTCCTCACGAAACGATAGTGAACAAATAAATCTCTTTAATAAATTTAGAATTATTCCAGTTCATATTTATCATTTTTATTGAAATCCGTCATGCTATAGACACAAAGTCATTTGAATTCTGTTAACAACGCCACGATTGCGTGGACTTAAAAATAACTTGTAATGGAACCAGTCTTATGGAAAAACAAACGTCTCATGGAAATTGAATTTGTTTTATGAATATCAGCGCACAATTTTGGATTAAAAATAGATTGAAATAAGATACGTATTGATGTCTATAAACGTTTTATTTGTTACGAAGCGGCGATCTTTGTATTTTTGATCAATGACTCGATACATAGACTTTAATAACTCTAGTGTAAGATGCGCTAGCATGCGCAAGTTGAGACAAACCAACGAACCTATTGCATCGCGTAACGGCCGACACGAGTCGTCCGTGCAAGCATTTCATGTGATCTTGGACGTGTAGACCGTGTGGGTATCTTGCGCATGTAACTCTCGCCATACACTTGAGTCATGTAAGTATCATTAAGCGTAACAATTGTTGTATATTTTAATTTCCTTTTAAAACGTGAATTCAACCGTACGCTTTCATTTAAATACGTACTCCTATTAGTTAGTCATCAATATGCATCGCCAGATAAAATAGATTGTATTAGTCTCATATATATCACCTACCTTTTATTTATATTAATTGATCAATGATACTCTCTCAATCTTATATCTAGCACAATGCAACAAAAAATGCTATACATTTTTAACCATATTACAAATAGTACAACAGACAGTTATAGGTTTATCAGTTGTCTTCATTAAGTATCCGAATTTTGATAATAAATTGTGTCCAGATCCGCTACCTTAAGCTAACTTTACTTATTTTCGGTCCAATATTTTTGTATCAACATCATAACCAAGGCGACTATGCAAATTTCCCGTAAAATGATTTGTACCATATGTTCTTTTCTTTATCACATGCATTACTGTTGTCATCCTCATGAACACATTGCAAACCGGTCATATAGGAATTCCGAACGTCGAATAGTAATACAAAACACACTCGTACCAATGTTATATTCATATACAAATAAGATTCTCCCACAAGAGGCGTTATTATAACATTATTATCAGTTAAAACCATGTTACGTATAAAATATAACATAACACAATAAATAACAAGTAATATAATATCAAATCTAAACAGGTCACCAAAACAGAGCGGAAACATAGAGGTCAGTGACCCAAAGACAAAGGCTCCACCTATTGTATGAGGCTCCACGTTGGGCCCGAGGGACCCAGCTTACAACACAAATTACTGATAATATTCCTCGAGTTATCCCATACCCCAGTATTGTTTTAGATTTATTTTATTAATATACATACATACGCTCATGCCTATAACCTTGAAGAGGCAGACAGAGGTATCTTATATCCACGTTTTAGGTCCCATATGATAGGCCACGAACCTATAGCCATTTGAAATCAAGAGTTTCAGACTTGAATCTTACGAACTTTTTTTTAAAGATATCTCCAGCACTAGAATTAATTCCTGTATCGCGTGAGACTTTACAAACATTTAAAAAACGGACATAAAGATCATCCAGACTCGGAACAGCCATTTGTGGATCACACAAATTTTATTCCCGTGTGGGATTCGAACCCACAACACTCAGCGCAGTGGCATTAGCGAGGCGACTACTTAAACCACTACGCCATTTCTGCTGATGTTTTGTTTTTTCAAATTACTAGGATTTTAGGTTAAAATTACTAGAATTCTTGCAAGCTATACAAGCATTCTAACTTCGCTAAAGAGGTAACTCTTTACATAACTATTTAACTTAGCTAAAGAGGTAACTCTTAAACTAAGCTAGAATGCATGTTTTTAAAGTGGTTTCGAAAACTGAAAATGGAAATATTTATTACAGCATCTAGAAATACTAGATATATGTATTAGCAAAAAATCATAATAACTTAAGCTGAGGCTACATATTCTGCTTAATTAATAAATGTTGGTTTTAAATGTCGTAAATTATACATCAGTAGTGCAATCAGTAAGATTGAACCCGACTAGATCGACCTCTTGATAGTCAACTCTAATAACTTCTGCATTGGCCTATTACTTACTTAATAAAAAAATCTTATAACTATTTTACCCAAAGACCTCATGAGTCAGTCTTACAACTTCTACGAATCTGTTATTTACTGCGACTCACGGGCTATAAACTTACTAAATTAGGATATTCTAATACGGAAACTAGACTCTCTCATAGGATTTGTCTCAATAAAGACTACATACTGTATTACTTGAGATTGTCATTCCTTTGTGTAAGAGGCATAAATTTACACAAAGGAATGACATTCTCAAGTAAAAAATTCTTATTATTGGTATTATATTTATGTACACACTTTGTATATAATGTATGTATTTATAAGTTACAATTTACATTTGCTTCATTTTACGTATTACTTATCACTAAATAAACATTTTAAGATCTACAAATCGATGTTCCGATTCTGTATAACCCCAGTTGCTTTAACGTTAGTAAATTCCCTCGCGACACAGAATTCTACAGTGCGGCGGAGTGTAATGGAGTATATAAAATACGGATTTGGTACGAGTCAGATTACAGGTAATCGAAATCATAAAGTAACTTCCGATTACACGGATGGCATAGTGGTTTAAGTGGTCGCCTCGCCACAGCTAGTGCGTCAAGTGTTGTGACACCAATGGTTGTTCCAAGTCTGGGTTTTCTTTAATAGTTAATTTTTATGCCCGTCGGGCTTTTTTCCTAAGGACTAACATATTTAGTATTCTTTATTTGTAATAAACACACAACTAAACGCAATTCAATTTGATAGGATAAGTAAGTTGAGCTTTTGCTGCAAACGGGCTAATCAAAGCATGTGGTTATGTTAAACACCTTAAGATTTTCACAAAAAATCCCCATGTGTGTTTTATAATATCAACCCTGTATTAATCTCTCCCACTGCTGGGCACGAGCCACTTCTCAGTGTAAGGAGGATAAGGCCATAGTCCACGACGCTAGCCCAATTCGGGTTGGCAGACATCATACATCTTAGACAATCTCAAACATGCAGGTTTTTCACGATGTTTTCCTTCACCGTTAAGGCAAGCGACAATTAACTATTTAATAGAAAACTTCGAAAAGTCAGTAATGCGCGCCTTGTAATTAAACTCGAGACCTCTGCGTGGCAGTCCAACGGTCTTCCACTAAACTATTGCTGCTATCTGCCCATCCTTTAAGTTAAACAATAATATGATCGTGACCGGGCTAGAATTACTAAACCACAACCACACGGAACGATCTCAAATGACGAAAAAAAGGCTTATGGGCAAAGAAAGTTGCTAAGCCAAATCAAACGCACTCGAGAACCCTGAAATTTCCTAACACAACCACTTACAACACGATAGACGAATATATGTAGTAACCTCGCATTTCGAATGATAGCAATAAATATTTAATACCATACGAAGACTTGGTTAGACGTGATTAATTAATTAAATATTAAACGCCTTGCCTGCTTTCAATTCAACGTTATTTTTGGTACCCACAACCTGTGGTAGAATCATGTCAAACTTGTTTGTGGCTTGATTATATAATTATACGAGTTTGTCAATGATGATAATGCTACTATATTTAGTCCGGCTATTGTCTAAAATAAATGTATTATTTAATAGTAGATAATAAGTGGCTACCACTTATTATGAGACACATAATTATAACGTGTTATCAATAGCTAGTAATTTAGTCTTTCGCTATACGAATATTATTACTACTATCGGTCTCTAAAAACAGCATAGTAGTATTCCAAGCCAACGATCATACTGTCCAAGTTCATATAGCTAACCCTCTACAATCTACTGAAAATACTTTACACCTTGGTGACACAGCGGTAATGTATTTGACTGCTGTGCATGAGGTCTTGGCTTCAATCCTTTATTCAAACAAAATTTTATTGGGCTTTTCCAGCATGGATTCTCGAACTGTGCCCTAAACGGCAATAGGCTCATCCATTACAAAATAATTGGTAAAAATATGTGAGTGTAATAGACCACTGCCTATCCCTTTGGGGAAATAGACGTAAGAGTATGTATGTATGTACATTCATTGTTATTACCTATGTATATCTGGTATGGTCTGGTAGATGCCACGAAAGAGAAGAAAATCTCTGTTCTGTGGTAGCTACCAAGCATTATACAAAATATTCCCATCAAATAATCACAAAAGACTGAACAAGGAGAATAAGTAACAGAAGTGATAAACGATATTGATTGTCATGACAACTTCGCTATTGTGCGTGTGTACCGCCGCCCTTCATCATTGCGACGACAATAGGTACACGGCAACAGATGCTTACAAACATCGTCTGTCACACGAACTTGTTTCCGATCATAATACAAGCAGGTCGATTTGCCTGAAAAAGAAATGGCATATATTTACACCAATTACTTGTCAGTATTGCTTGAGGTTTGCAATAGTTTGATTTCTACATTAGTTTGAAAAAACGCACGGAATATTTGTGGAGTTTACCAGTAACATGCTCATCTTTTCCCTAGCCTTTATTATTCCCAAGTCACTGGGGTCGGCTTTCTAGTCTAACCGGATTTGACTGGATATCAGATTTTACACAGAGCCACTGCCATCTGACCTCCACAACTCGAAGGCTAACGATACCCTAAAACTAAACCAGTGGCAGGATATTAGAGAGCACTGACTTCCCAATAACGACTGCCATAGATGTTCATAGCAGTCGGGACCGATGGCTTAACGTGCTCTCCGAGGACCGTGACCATGGCTGCTGAAAAGCAACCGAAACGTCACGGAAAATGTAAACATAAAAATAAATAGTATAATAGTATAGTAATAGTATAAATAGTTTTAATAATTTCAATAATTTAATTAGCTTAATAATTAGTAAAGTTTAATAGTATTAGTAGTGTAACAGTATTCAAAATGTTGTAATAAAGTGTCAAATAAACAACGCGATAAAATCCGTATATAGTAGTCTAATTTCAATTAATAACATTCGCGTAAACAGAAGACAATATTATGTAAATTTACTGCAATAAATATTTTTTCTTAAAGTCTAAATATACATATATTTAGACCCACAGTCTATAGATAAAATTCAGCAAGAAGTATATTTAGTTACAAAAACTAATATATATCATGAAAACTAAAATTCCGAAAACCGAATCAATCTATTATCTATACCGCTTTACAAATAGAAAAAACAAATTAATGTTGATATCGAGATATAATATTGCCAATACAAAACTTCAGAAATAACACCTTACAATAATTGAGGTAATAAACCCGAGAACATTACATTAGCTATACGTTACGACCCTTAATATCACCATACCTTTTTGTTACTCTTTGTATGTACAGCCAATAAAAAACCAATACAATCGAGGTTTTTACCACAATATTTTATCCAGAGAATTACTTACTTCTCTCGAACAAGATTGAATAGCTTCTAAGGTCTATTAAACAGTGGGCCGATTTTCAATCGCCAGTTAACTTAAATAAGGAACAACACTAATTAATTTTCTATACTAAACCTGCTGAATTATCTTGTGATATATATTGGAAAATAAAAAGAGTATCGTTTCAAAAATGTGAATACGTGTTACTATGAATTTCAATTATGATAAGCAACTAACCTAAATTACATTTAGGTAATATAGTAAATATATATAATATAGTAATATAGTAAAAAGAAACTACATATTTTGACTTAGACTTTGACTTATGTATTATATAGATAAGTCATAATTTTAATGTAATCAATATTAATATATTTTAAAATAAAAGTATACTATAAAAGTATACCGCTTGGTGTAAAAAGACAATATAGATAAAAATAACGAATAATTTGTTTAACGGACGTTCATATAAGACGGTAAATTTATATGCTATTATGGGTTAAAAGCTTTCAGCATTTTATTCATCACATTTCTTCTTTATCATTTGTTAATGTAGGTCAAAGTATTTTTGTTTTCTGCTTAGCCCAAGTGTATTAAATCTAACCGAAAGTCAGTTTACGTACGGTTTTTTAATCTAACCGAAAACGTTACATTAATTTTACCTAAGGAGTAAGTCTATCTTCTACAATCCAAAAGGATAGTGAAATTCTAACATTAAATCCGATATGAGATTATTTGAAGATACTGACTTCCTACATAGATAGTCATACCTACATGTTCATTAAGTCACAGCCTAACAGGATTGGCGAGGTACTAAATAGTGTTACGATTCATCACCCATCATTGGTCATGGTTATGACATTCTTAATTGACCACATGGATTGACTGACCTGCATGCTTTCTACTACGTGGCCCTACTTCATAACACAATTATTCTTGTATATTTTAGTGCATTGTTTGATTTTCACGGAGTGAAAAATATTTTAATGTTATGTGGCTAAAAAAGAAGGTTATTAACTCCGTATGACGTATCAATTGATGATATTAAAATCACCTCTAACGCATTGTACATAATAAGAAACAAAAAACCAATAAATTAAAAATGTGTCAATATAACACTTCGTATTCAGCTAGCTACAAAAAGCATTCAACAACGAAAGACTAAAAGTGGAATGTCAGCAAATGAAATATATAAAAAGTAGCGAGCCATACTTGTTTACGAACCGGACGATAAATCCGCAACAAAATTTGAAGACGCAGACTTACGAGGCTGAGCGAGACACTGTTGACGACAAGTCGTAACATCAACTCACATGTAGGTACGTTGCATAACTTCTTTCATCAGGCCCGACAAAAAACTCTAACAAATATCCCTTTCATGTTCATACAAACATGTTTGTCTGGCTTCTCACTCAAACGACTTGTTCACATTATTTACGATGTTTCCGAAGAATTGCCCACAGTGCGCACGTAAATTTCAAACAAAGACACAACGTACTATGTTCGCGGTAGATTACTAAAAACCTAATATCGCTGGGAAGAGAATAGGTGTATAGTGTGAAGCAAAAAGTAATGAAATGGTCTTACGAAACAAATAGTTTGTGGCTGATAAATTGCTTCAAGTTCACTATAACTTTGGGATTGGGATGAATAACATGATTTATGTAGAAAGGATTGTAAACTAGATAGGAGAAATGTACAACATGATAATAATAGGGCTACGTCTAAACAATGTGGTACATTTTGTATATTCAATACATGTACCTTGCATAGAATCGCCTTCGTACCATACAGAGGGAATGTTTTAGCTTAGTTAGTACAGCGAAGACAGTGTGATGAGCTGTTTTTATTCCACACTAGCTATTACCTGCGACTTTAACTAAAAAGTGTTTGTCTCCGCGAAACCCTATTTTTTTTTCTAAAATTAAAGTAGCCTATGTTACTCCTTATAACATCAGCTATCTACCAGTGAAAGTCCGGTCAAAATCGGTTCAGCCGTTTCGGAGATTAGCCGTAACAAACAGACAGACAGACAGACAAAAATTTACAAAATATATGTTTTCGAATCGGTATCTTATATACTGTCATATGCATTAGATAAAAAGCTGTTATTTTGACATTACAAACAGACACTTCAATTTATTTTATTTATTTGTATTGTAGATGTATAGATTATTACAACATCCATTTTTTACTAATATTTTAAATGCGAATGTGCGCTTTCACGCCTTGACTACTCAATCAATTATGAAATTTCGCATACACATCGTAAGGGGAACAGAAAAGGACATTGAGTTTTATCCAGAAAAAGTACTGTTAAATTAAATTATAGTGTTAGTACATATTTGTTTTTATTTTTCTAGTTTTATTAGTGTTCTGTTTTTTTATTTTCTATAATTTTTTTTTGTTTCTTTATGTTTTGCGTGTACCCTCGTGTGCCAAAATAAATATTTTTACTTGCTTTCTTTCTTACTAACCTAAGCTAACCTACATTTAGGTAAGCGAAACTGTGAGCAAAATCTAGTGCCCAATAAAGTTATTTATGATACGTATGCACAGTGAGAACTCATCCCAAGAATGGTTGAGGTGGAGGCGATAGGCGCCATGTTTAAATTTGCAATTCTACGAGTACACCTCGACCTAACTAGAGATGACATCTTCTATATTTGATAAACAAATACAAGAGCGACATTTGTGAATAATGCGTCGGTCCATATATGTACCGTAAGTCTACCACAACAGTTAGCGTTTCAAAGTACATCGCTATAAAATGCTGATATATTGGTGCTGAGAGAACAATTTCTTTACATAAAAGTATTGTAGAAACAAAAGTCTGAGAAGAATACTTTATAGTCGTATCCTAATATTAAATATTGCCTGTGTATTTTTACCAGATAAATATGTGAAATTAAATGATTAGGTACACAATTATGAATTCTAAAACTAATTGCATAAACGGTTTAAGTAATTAATTCAATATAAAAGAAAACTCTCTGGGTTTTATCAACCTACTTTTAAACAAGGCCAGTTTATTGTGTATGTACAATTATTATCAATTTAAACTTAAAGCATCCGACAAATCGATTTTTATTCCGTATTATTTAAGCGTTGATAATGGTTGATTATTCAATTATGTTGAGCTATACGCAAAACACACACAATCAGACCGACTTCGATCCTACGACCAGTAATGGCTTTTCATAGAATTATCTTATATGCGAGAATAAACTAAAATATCCAATCATAATAAAGTGGATAAAACAAGAAATCTTATCACTCTTCACGTCCCCGTTAACTAAGCTAACTGTATCTTGCAATATTCACCGGAGGTGCGAACTGTGCCCACTCACATTAATCACTTGACTGCGAAACTATGGACAAACTTAGAAAGACGGAATGCTCACACGTGTCGAAGGATTTTGAAAGGACGAGAGAGAATCACAGTTACGTGTTTTGAAACTATAAGTTCTATTATATTAGTAGCTTTAGCATTGCCATTCACATTTATGTCATTAAAGGTACGTTTAAGTTCGTACTAATGTAGTATTTCTTCACCTTTTTCAAATTTAAATCAAAATTCTATAGATCAGTGACTTTTTCAGGTGAAGCGTCCATAATTTCAACTTAAAATGAAAATACTTTTGGTTGTATTACTTTTGTCAATGTTCTATACTACACACATCTTCCATAATAAAACGAAAGAAGAGTTTAATAAATAGGAAAAAAGTTAACTACGTTTCATATCATTTCGTCCGATAATACACATCACACCGGCAATATGATGAGATCTTAGACACAGCATGTAGCTTACTAAGTTAATGAAACAGCTCATAAAATAAATCACGAGCAGTCAAGTAATAATTAGAAAGAGGCTAGTGCCTTTACAAAATTTGAACAGTCACTAAGCTCGGATCCTTAGCGATTTCTTCTTAAATACATACATACTCGTATATTACAATTTGCTAGCTTCAGTTTTAGGTACCACGTAACGGGTGACTGCGACTCTATAGTTAGTTTACCGGGCACAATTACAGACTACTTGCTATTGCTGAGCAATTCTTGACACAAAGGCATGAACGCTTTGTCTAATCCGAAAATCAAACACTTCATACTAGGCCATAAATATAAAAGCAAACCTATGCCACGGGACCAGCAGAACAGTCGTTTTGTTTTTTTAAGATTTAATCTTATAATAAAGACCTAAATACTAGCAAACTTTTACAGCTGTAGGTAATAAGTGAGTCACTCGACGGCGCGCATTAACCGCAGCGGAGCCTTCGCAAAGATGATGAAGCTATTATATTATTATTCACTGAATCACCGGAGAGAAAGTAAGCCGATTTCCTTCTGCTAAACCTAAATGAAATTCAAATGATGACGACTTTTTGGACACCTGCCTTTTATAAGTAGAACGCTGACTAATAATATGATAATATTTGGTTTATATATCGGGCAGTTTTATGTATATATTCAAAAAACGGTTACATTTATAGAGTACAATAAAAAAATAAACATAACCGAGTATTTTGTCAACTACGCCAGAAAGTACTTTTACCATCGTTGCTGTAAAATATTTTAATAGTTTAACTTTAACAAATATAGGTAGCGCATAAATGTATATTATAATCCGCGTTCACCAAAGTTTGCCGCGACGCGATTAATTCAACTTTCATATACTATACAATAGCTTTACTGCAGAGTTTCAGCAACAATGCCAACTTCAAATGATGCTTTAATAACATTTAAACAAATCCAATATAATTTTGGAAAGATCCATTATTTGTTAATTTTATAGAAGAGGACCTGGAAACCAGCGGTCAAACTTGAAAAGAGATAATTCCACGCTAATAAATTTAAATCAAATTTAATAGCCAAGTTAATTCATTATGGTAACAGATTTAATGATCGAATGGAATAAAGTGTTATTGTCTTCTTATAATATCCTGTATCCACCATTCCTAGTACGGGTCTCTTTTTAGTGTGAGCAGGGTTAAGCCATCCACACAACTTCACGTATCTTCGAAAACATTATGGGGAACTCTCAGAGGTGCAGGCTTCCTCACGATGTTTTGCTTCACCGTAAAAGCAAGGGATAATTACTTACTCGTTAATACGCACATAACTTCCAAAAGCTGACTTCTAAAAGCTGACTTTTCCAAGAGGTATTATACCCGGGATTGACTTCTTAGTTATTAGTAACTATACACTGAAAATAGCAACGATATTGCCCTTTAACATGTAGACCCAAGCATAAGACAAAACGTAGATGTTATGTATACATAATTATATGCCTATTACCTTAAAAATGCATATATGGTGTTATATTATTTATTATGATTGCACTTTGATCAGTTGTACGAAAGAGTTATCAACTGTAGAGATCACCTCAATATAAATTATCCGCCACGTTTACGGCTTGCAAGTGTAGGGTTTGAAAGTGTGTGGAATTCCCAGATAGTTGTTTCGAGTCTGGTTTTCGTTCTGTCCATTGTATCAATAATTTTAAAATCCACGTAGGATGAACCACATTTATTTTTCTACTTTGTTGATTTTATGCTTATTACACGGATCGTGCTTTGGTCAAGCTGTACCGAGCGCACGTTGCTACCGCACGTAGTATTGTGGGTGCAAATCCCACAATGGACAATTAATTTCCAAATTCGATCCACTAACGATCGTACCTTATGTCTGTTGATTGTATGTTTGTAAAATCCACCGCAGTACAGGGTTTGATCCCTAGTCCGGTGTCTGTGTTTAAAACAACATAGACAACTTGTCTAGATTAAATAATCATAATTTAAGTTGCTATAATTTAAATTTCTTATTGGTGTAAAATCATCAAACTAATATTCCAACACAAATTTTAATACCATGGCAATAAAACTTATTCTGAAATATTCAATGCTATTGAACTTTACAAACAAAAATCAAAAATTCATGACGAATAATAATTTACAAAAGTTAAAAAATTCTGTTGTAAAATCAACTGATACTGTGAAAGTTTTAATACGTTTACATATTAGTTAAATTCTCAAACAAAACCAATTTTTAAAATGTTAGATGTTCCTAATTTATTTTTCACTTTCAATTCAACTTTTGGCTTTTCTTGATTAGAATAATAATTTAAACTAAAATGTTTGACTGCCTTGTAAGATCAACAGCAAAAGTGTTACTGCATGCAAAAATGTCGTTCATTAGATCCTAGGCTATATTACATAGTGAAGAAATATGGCGTACTGATAGCCAATTTTATGTAGTATTTTTTGTTATCTCCATTTATAAGATAACACATACACTCTGAAGATAGTAAGAAAAATAGACTATAAATATCAACACGGTGTCTAAGATTATACATAAGAATTGACTCTGTAAGGATTCTGTAGAACAATTGTTATTCTACCAAGATGAGAAGCATATTTCCAGCTTGCCTGACGGTAAGTCCACCCTAGCCTAAACTATAACATCAAGGGTATTAGACGCGCGCTGCCGACCCTAGAAGAAAAGGAATCAAAGATGTGATGGGAGATAAGGAAAGAAAAGAGATAGTAGGTGAACCTACGGAACTCTTACATATCGGACCAAATGCAGTGACAGTGCAAGGGAGTAGTATTTCGCCGGGCAAGCTAGTCATTTGATGCCCATATATGGGCATCAAATGACTAGCAACGCCAGTCTCATCTACTAAATATCAAAATACATCTATACATATAATAAAATCGTAGGCAAGTCAAAACTGTACATTGAATATTTTTTTAAAAGAATACTTGAGGCGTGATCTACAATCGATATCGAAGCCAAAAATATAGTTTTTAGAATTTTTGTCTGTTTGTCTGTTTTTCTGTTTGTCTGTTTGTCTGTATGTATGTCCGGGCTAAACTCAAAAATTACTGCATGGATTTACTTCAAATTTTACATGAATATTACTAACAGGTCGGGTCAACATATAGGCTACATATTATCACGCTATCGCCTACGGGGGAGGAGCTGTGAATCTTTATTTTTCTTACGCATTCTGTGACAGCGTGTAATCTAACGACGCATATTTAAATGTTGTTTTTGAGTAAGCCATGCTATTATCTAGCTTTACACTATAAAAACTACGCCATTTAAGTAACTTGGGCAGAGAATTAAATAATAAGAACGGAAAACGGGCTAAGAACAAGAATTTATTTACTATCGGTTCCGTGCTACATAGTACCATCGGCCAAGAAAGTGGTCTACCAATTTTGACAAAAGTTTCTGTGTGATCTAACTATCGCTAAGGTTGACACATGGCATGACGTGAATATAATCCTAACCTAACTTAATATTATAAAAGCGAAAATGAGTTTGTTTGTTTGTTTGTTTGTTACCTTTTCACGCCTAAACCACTGAACCACTTATCCTGAAATTTTGCATATACGTTGACAGGTGTACAGAAACGGACATAAGCTACCTTTCATTCCGAAAAAAAATACTGTTCCCGAGAAAAACAATAACAACGTTTTTATGATAATAGATGGCGCCACGTGTCTTTCGAATCATGATTAAATTATTATATTATTACAAGCAGAGTAATTGACTGTCAAATTCTAAATTAACGCGAGCGAAGCCGCGGGCAAAAGCTAGTAATATATAAATGCCTTTATATTCTAGAGGCGTTGACATAGTGCATTACATCCACATTTTGCAAGCCTTGTCCTAACACACTTTACTTACCCCCATTCTCTATGAGATATAGTTATATCTTTAGGTATATTTCACTAAAATAAATAGGTATTCATATATACCTGTAGCTTCTTTACTTCTTTGGTAGGCATTTCTTATTATACATTAAGTTACCTCAGCAAATTGGCAGAAAGCATATACATACTTTTTGGCAATATAGAATTACCATTTGCATCATCTTACAACACAAGCTTTTACATTAAACAATGGTTCACAATAAATCAATAAATCTATATTGTACATTATAGCCATGTATGTATGTTAGCTAACAGAGTAAACACGAGCTCTCAAGTGTAATTTGTGATGTTTGTTTACCCATTTTACTAAGGCACTATTACGGTATATTGAATTTCCAGTAACCATGTTTTCTCGTTCCCCTCGGGAGCGAAATCACGACAATACTAATTCTGTATTAATTCTACGTATTAATCTCATTTGTGTTTTAATGCAGAATATCCCCTACGGCAGTTCGGGTAAACTTCGAGAAATGTAGGTAGTTGCGGACTTGAACAGTTTGTTGTTTTTCTAGATTCTTGTGTGAAACTGGATTGTGGGCGGTCGAACTGTGGAAAAACTGAAGTCGTTAACTATGCGCCTTACACATAGTCGCTTAACTTATGTAGAAATACCTACAGAATAGTTTAGTTGCTTTGTGTGAATGTATTTTGACACGTTTTTCTTACGCCAGCAAATAATATTTAGAATGTTATTTGAACTTGAAATTTGAATTTGTAATTATACTTTATTCGTTCTCTTTCACATAATTGAAAACAAGTATATCATTCATGACGTTTTATTTAGAGGAACATAATTTTATTGTTCTGATCCCAACTACACTCTCTGAAAGGCATGTTTTATAGAATTAATTAATTATTTAGACGTATATAATTATTCTGATTCCAACTGCTTATACTACATCAATGAATTTTAATTTACATAATCAGACACATTGTCACAAGAAATTCTATGTAAATATAGAATGTTTGTACAACAGATTTTATTAATTTCTGTCTTTAAGCATTATAAAAAGCTATATACCTAAAAATTGTGTTACACACATCAAGAGGTGATTTACACTATGAAAGTTACAATGGCCGAACTCGAATTGCACACAAGTGGCAACTGTCGCCACGTGACGTCACATGCCATCATTAGAATAATTCCGTGACTGCCGTGATCGGCGAGAGTAGCGCGTCGATGTGCCCACTGACAAAGGACCCCTGCGGCGTTTTGATCGACGCTTCTAGAATACAATATGAGCACGCCTTGTCACTTTATGAACAAATAAAATTAAAACTAGTAGATAGCGACAACAAATGAGTTACTTGGTAAAGAAATTTATGATTAACTACCTTCGAAAGCTCTATATAACTGTCTGTCAAAAATATAAAAGACAATGATGAATTGTTTTCTAAGACATGAGCAACCAACGGCAAACTGCGCAGCATAATTATAACAGGGTTACACAATATTAATGAAAGTATAACATAGTGGTGACATCAAAAACGATAATTAAGTGGTGGCCGACAGCCCAACCATTAATTACGACATATATATTCCGCCATACACTTCACATAAATTGTAAAAAGAATTATAAAATCCGACAATTTGAATACTAAAATAATTACGAGAATGTGGTTACGTGTACAAACATACACGCATAAATAAAACACACGCGGTGCCTCTCGTTACGGTACCTTTTACATTTTTTCTTTCCCTTTTGAATTTTCCACGTAAGCGATTACACATTAAAATCATGGAGCATGTGAGCTTGTATGATTAATGGCGGCTCCCAACACTTAATACTGCCTTGTTTATTCTAATGTTTGCGAACATAATGCGCCCACCGGACCCCACCAAACATGTACACAATACTACCCCAACATAAATAGCATTTATACGATTTTTATACAATAACTACAAATGTAACGTTTTTATTACAATTGTTGTTTTACGTAGTATATTTATCGCTATTTTGTTGTTTACTTTCACTACATTAAGATAGTTTTATTTAACTTAGAGGAAAACCAACAAGATCTGAACATAACACAGAAAAGTAAAGTAACACGATTTCGCATTTATTAAATTATTTACGCATCTGTTATTCCGAAAAGGTAAACTTGTAAGGCAGGCAATTTCAGAACTGACTGGGTGATTTGCGAAAAGTAGTACAATTTTATTAATTTCACGCTACCTAGTTTTTCTATAACGCTCTTAATATTTTCTACGTTGTTGGTCAAAGTGGATATTATTTCCGCATCCAAAGAGATTGTAGCAAGTAAGTACTTCCTCTCATTCATGTATCATCAATTCGCAAGATGTTTCCTTTATCCGATACTTATTAAGTTGTTATAATGGAAACGAACCATAATAGATATAAATAAATCATATTAATAATGTGAAAATATCCGAATAACGGTTGATGCTTCAGTTTCAAGTGTAACGTGAAGTACCTTTAGTTTGTCGGATGTTGAACGGGATTCACTTTAGATTTCCACTCTGAAAAATAATCGATGTCGAGTGTAATAAGTTTTAGTGTCTAATTTTTTTTAGGAAAAACAATAACCGCTTCGTACTGAAACGCTACCTATCGTATTTTTAGCATTGTGAATGATTCGACTATGTTAAAAACATAGCCAAGTATATATATATACCTGCTGTAAAATATGGCTTACAGGATATTCTGCCCTTTACTCAGAACGCAAATTTGTTTGGCGACTGCAAGATGGTGGTACCAATCCGTTCCGGGCGGGCGCTAGTTAAAAAATTGGGTAATCATAATTGATAAGACACTATTCTATACAGGAGAGAGAAAAATGCTTGGTTCTTGGAGATAGATAGGCATGCAAACCAGCATTTAATATATAATAAATGATGACAAATATAAGGAAATAAAAATCGTTAAAATAAAAGCGCTTCGTGCAAATTTACTAAACTGTGTTGTCACACTTAGTAATCAAATAAACAAGTGTGTTTGTTTTTATTGCAATATTGCATAAAAAGCAACGATTTATTAATATAAATTGGCAATGGAGGTAATGGCATTACCTCCATTATCAATTTTAATAATAACATAACATTTTTGATAGCTTAGTGGGAAAACGTTGACCTGCCATACAGAGACCTCAAGTTCGATACGTATTAAATTAATAATTATCTCTCTTAACGGTGAAGAAAAACATCTTAAAACCTGCTTGTCTGACAGTTCTCCAATATGTTCCCGTAGACACGTGAAATCTGATAACCCGCATTAGATCAGTATGGTGGACTATAGTTTAACCTTAACTCCTACTCACACTGACAAAAGGCCCGAGCTTAGCAGTTAAAAAGTTGATGTGAGGACTGCTATTATGAAAAGGTTTTATAAAAAATATGGATAATGGAATTTTGCCGGGATTTAAGCATTTTCTCTCTAATTTGACTTCTTTTATTGTTCCGCTTCCGAGTTCGTATATCCAAGCTATTGATGTAGAATGGCATATTAGTACCATTTGAATTGATTTAATTAGTAATTACGTATGGGGTCACACACTGTCTATTGTATTGTCCGTTGATTAGTGTACGCATGATTAAGTCTAAATGCGTATTCCAAATCCTAAAAGTTCCTGCAGTAAAAAAAGCTGATTGTTTGGTACAAATTAGTTGCATCTAATTATCAATGCTCATTTTAGGAATCCGATAGCTTATGCATTAGTAGAAAATGGCACATTGCTCACACCAAACCCGAAACATTGTTATCAATAGTTTGAATCTATTATATATTCGTCACATCAATATGAATCAAATTGGCGCCACAAAACTGTATACAACAAACTTACTGGTTTATTAAAAAAGTATGTACCCTGCGTCTGTTTAACTAAGAGCACATAAATATAAGAGAAATAAAGTATAGCTTAGAGTAAAAAGTAAGCATATTTTTGAATAGTAGCAGAATATTAGAATAATAATTACTTAGAGAAATTACTAGAGAAATATTCTAAATCTCCTA
The DNA here is from genome assembly GCA_963564715.1 of Catocala sponsa. Taxonomy (NCBI): domain Eukaryota; kingdom Metazoa; phylum Arthropoda; class Insecta; order Lepidoptera; family Erebidae; genus Catocala; species Catocala sponsa. The sequence goes on from OY751331.1 coordinate 9,913,484, forward strand.
TTACTAAATGGTTATTACACATTAAATATTACATATTGCACAGTTTATATTTACAACTACAATCGTTTTATTCTCATCTGACTGAGTCACTCAACTAGACAGAAAACTACAAAGCTTTCATTGTGTCTCTTGCACAAAAGAACTGAGCCGGGACATACGAATCATTTAACACAAAAATGTTCTATACTCAAACCTGAAACCGAATCCTGTGAGTACTCACAAACAAATCAGCTAAAAACTAGGCAAACAAAATAGTGCATAGTTTAATCTGTACGAGGCTATGGCCGCAATAAAATAGTCCCTCGTACAGCGGGCTCTGCCAGATTCGAATACTGTAGCACCGTCCACCGTCCCAAATATCAAAATATTTGCATTTCAGAGTTCATTTGTGAACGAACGAACTAACAGAGACGGCAAAGTAAAACTTTTAAGTTTCGAGACTCATTTGGACGCTTCGAAATTCTGAAAGAGAAGTTACATTTAGTTTTATCTTTATAAATAATAATAATTAGCATCATGCCCGTGAGAAAACGATTTAAGTAGATCTCCGTTGGCTTAATTTAGTCACTACAAACTAATGACTAAAATGAATAAGAACATAATAGGCTTCAAGATGGATTTCCTTTCCTAGGCATCCAATTGATTGGAATTGGATCTAAAACAAAAAGAAAAAAGCGTTAGCCTCGCCCATATGTCTCAATTCTGACACACTCTATATTACATAATGTTACTTTGGCCTCACCACAATACATAACCAATCGCCTTATTGTTATTATTTGGGTAAATAAGATAAACCAAAAATAAAATAAAAACATGGATCTGTATCGCAACGTATACGACGTTGCGATATAGGGTCCCGGCCCGGACCCGGGCTTCCGTCACAAACGTGGGTGTGATGTATCACTTTACGCCACCTACATAATCATACACAATCATGTTTATACGAATGCAAGAGAGTGCTGATTAGCACAGAGGTTTTCACTCTCTACTTACTTTCTAAAAATGCGAGGTTGAAAATTGAATTTACTAATCAATCCTCAATCCACAGGATGTCTACATATCGTGGTCTGTATCTGTCGGTGCTTACGTCACTAAATCAACAAGGCAATGTCATTAAATATACACGCAAAAATGTATCCTAATAGTAATAAATATGTATGTTCCTATATCTATAACAATTTAAACGATTGATAATTTGAGTTTAAACATACATTGAAAACCTCGCAAGTTATCACAGCTTGTCAGAAAGTCTCGAAATATATATCAATTAAAAGATATTTCATTCAGAGAGTCTATCAATATGAACCAAACGAAAGGCAGTTTATTTTTGTTTTTCTGTACAACGGGGCTGTGGGCAACATTTTTGTCAGAAGCAGACTGCGGCCCGTCGCCGTCAGGCCGCAAACCGCATCGCCTGCCGCACGCCGCGCGCCACACTATTCCACGACGAATGATAGATGATAATTGTTCCAGAAATATGGCTAGATATTCGAGCCATTAGACCTCAGACAGTATTAACTAACGCATTTTATAAATCACTGGATTTTGCGCCTAAGCTAGCGCGGCTTCGCTCGCGTTACGGTAGGTTAGTAACATTGCTTTTATCTGGATGAAAGGTACCCTATGCCCTTCTCAGCACGCCTGACAACGTCTATGCAAAATTCCATAATAATCGGCTGCGAAACAAACAAACAAACTAACTCACATTTACATTTATAATATTAGTTAGGATTAGGATTAACTTAGTTTAACCATATTGATTAAATATAGTCTTGATATGAGATTTACTTTTTTCGATACGTCCACAAATGATGTATAATCTGTTTTATATAACAATATTAGGCATTACACATGGCATTAGATCACGTTAAAATCAAAACAGCATTATATAAGTTACCAATGATTATTTAAGACCAAAATATAACCATTCAATTACTTATTTAAAACTTGCAACAAACTTAAATATGTACTTCCATCTATTAAACTACTAAAGAAGCTTTATACTATCAATATGTGCATAGTTGTTATCTGTATTTTAGAATTTAATAAATATAAGAGCTGGGAGCACTTTACTGACCTAGAAACTGCCGTAAACATAATTATATGATGGCTTATAAGAATAGGGGTTACCCACAACATATAGGCGATATATAAATGGACAGCTAACAACGTCCCTGATCTAAACTAGTGGTTGTTACTCATGGGAAGGGTTATTTATAATCTTGTATCACCAAATACAACTAATTACATGGCTACAGTAACAAAATGATGTCAGGGATCAAGCTAAAGCCGAGGATTTGACCCTTGAAATGTGATTAAACTGTACAAGTTTCATTATTACCAACTTTAACTTCACAAAATTTTTAATTTATTTAAAACTAGCTTTTGCCCGCGGCTTCGCTCGCGTTAATTTAGAATTTGACAATCAATTCGGGTTGTACCTACTCTGCTTGTAATAATATAATTCAATCATGATTCGAAAGACACGTGGCGCCATCTATTATCATAAGAACGTTATTGTTGTTTTCCTCGGAAACAGTAATTTTTTTCGCGATGAAAGGTAGCCTTAGTCCGTTTCTGTACACCTGACAACGTATATTCAAAATTTCAGGATGATCGGTTCAGTGGTTCAGGCTTGAAAAGGTAACAAACAAACAAACTCATTTTCGGTTTTATAATATTAGTTAGAAATATTTCAGATAAAGGTGCCTACATATTTTCCTTTTTCTCAGAAACACAAAATATATTATCACGTGCTGATTTTCTTCGCGAGTATAAAGTATGATCAGTACATCTGTTATTATATATACTCGTATTTTAGTTTTCTTTTTCTAGATGAAATGTACCGTATTTTCTTTTCTGTACCCCTGACAACACATATGCGAAATTTGATGAAGACCGGTCGATGAGATAAGGGGTGATAGCGTAACAAACAAACGAGACAAACTCGCATTTAAAATATAATTTAGGATTAGTGTTATAAGAATTATCTCGACAGAAAATAAATGCATTTAACCATGTTACAGGATCTGATACGATAATTAATTTAGTTAATATTTATTGAATAAATTAATATGTCATGAGTCCCATGGTACGCGTCTCAGTTAGTTGGTGGACTATACCTTAACTCTTCTCAAACTGGCGTTGATATAGTGAAAGTCTGGAGTTTGGAAGGCGGCATAAATTGAAGTAACTCAGTAAATCAAGATCAATATTTGAAAAAGGATCAATTTCCCTTAAAAATCTTGAAAATTGGCGTGGAGTCGCCAACCTTGGCACAGGGAACAGATTACGTACAGAATTAATATCAATGTATGCTTAAAATATAAATGTTGATAAGCAGCAATTACTTCGCCGCTAATTATTATTGGAGCGTTTATGTGACAAAGCTAGTCAAATTCTGCGTAATGTCTTCGTGTGTTAGTATTTCTCTAGAAATGGGTTTACTGAGATAATGTTATTCTCTATCATCATTCAACTTTTATTTGATTATACTAATGTGTTGCTATAAAAATAATATTTACACAAATTTAATATTTATGTAACTTTTAATAACGTTTATATTTGACTGGATAAGAGTTCGTATGGTGGCGCGTAATAGCGCGCAAGATATTGCCATTTGCCGAACGCAATTCAATAGCAATTGCTAATAAGATTTAGTTAGAGAATACATAAAGCATACAGCATTGAACAACAAACGTATACCACCTGCACCATACTATTCAGTCTATTCCATATATAATTTTATATATGGAATATATTCTGTAATTGAATAATATTTTATATTCCAAATATTATTCAATTACAGAATTCTTAGAAAATAAATAAAAATAATAAAACACTGAACATAAACGCCTAAATAAATGCGATGACGATCCGCAACCTCGACTAAGACCCTATAAAAACAATGTAATAAATAAGCTAAATATAATAAATAAACATTTAATAAAGAAAAAACATAATTGTGATGGTAGAAATTTATTTGATTTGTAAGCGTATGTATGTAATTATATTGTGCAATAATAAAATAACAGACTTTGTATAAACTTATAATATTATATGGTTTAGATGTAAGTACTAAGTAATATTAATTATAATTGTTAGTAGAAAATAATTTTTAAATATTCGTTTATTATAATAATATTGCAATGCTTGTAAAAGGCACTAAGTTCTAAGCACTATAATTTTACTAAACACCTTATGTATCTACACTTAGTTCGCAATAAACACTTTGACTTTGACTTTGAAAAAATATCTAAACAAAGAACGTACAAAATTAACAATTGCCAGCAATTTTTCATTGTGAGGATGTTCTAAAAAAATTTCACGAATACAGTGTATTAGTAAACCACCAGAGGAAAAATAAAGTCCACAACCTTTTAAATCGGTAGTTTAAATGTAAAGGCCGTTAACCATATTGGCTGTGCTGGAACATATCGCGAACTCTCATCTTTCACATGTAACGTTACGTGGAACTCGTATCAAACCACGCCGGTCCGTCACACTGGCCTACATCGGACCTTTCACTCGGCACCAAGTTGGTACTCAGCATCAATATATCACGTGTTATCTCAGCACGTAGTGTCAAGAGATACGGTGACGAGACGTGTCTCCCAGCGACTTTATTGATGGCCATTGTACGCGCCTGTGACAGACCGCGTGCAGACCGTTTTTCAACGCGAACGGTTTTTTGATTTCATTGTCATGATGTTGAAAGTTATTAATTGTGACTTTGTTGCGATGGGCGCTGTACAATTGTACAGCTGTCAAATGTTTGTTTCAAAAAGAGAAATAACATAAAAACTGCTCTAATTTTTTAGTTTTTTACGGACACATTTTTGTCCATCGTTCAAAGCTCAAAGATCCCAACTTTTACCTGGTCATAAAACTTTTCCACTACCTAATGCCCAGCATGAGTTGTATTTTTTTATAAATAAGGAATGTCATTTTGTTTAATATAATCCTATTATCCTATGGCAGATGTGTTGGTTACACTTGATCAATATTCGCTATCACCATTTAACTATAATCTCCACAATTTTTTAGTGTAACATTATAATTATGTAATCCTGATTTTGTTTGTTGCAGCTTTGACGTCCGAGGCAAGCACTTATCGGAAGCTCGGCATTGGTCGGCACCTGAAGTGTTCGGTCCCCGCGCGCACTTCTCAACCTCACCCCCTCCCGCGGCTCTCCTAGTGCGTGACGTAAAGCGCCGAGATGAGGGTGTCTACCGATGCAGAGTAGACTTCAGGAACACACAAACCACCAGCTTCAGATATAACCTTACCGTCGTTGGTGAGTACATATATTCCAATATAAAACGTTACAAAGACAAATATGACATGGACACTTGCAGGGTCTAATGCATCACCGTGTTCCTTAGGTACTATTAGTAATAGTGAAATACGCAACTGTGCTTCTATTGGACGTTTAGCTGACCATAATCTATTGCCAAGCACAAAACAAATCATCAATCAGTATATAGCCTAATCTTGGGTACACGTTTAATTGTTCAATACGCTTCTGCATAGCGTCGGCACTCCTCGGTACAGCTCGGTATTTACGCGAGTGCGGCTGCGGCATTGTTCGCCAGATATACGAGGCCGCTAACAGGCGCAGCAGTAAGACGCGCCTAACTTATGGCACAGTCTAGAGTAGGGTTTATTGCGACGACTAATGTATGCCTGATAGTCGTGTCTAATGATCCCCTGAACAAGTTATGGGGGATTAATGGATTGCTGTAACGATTTGGATGGGGTAGGTAAGCTGTTTCAGTTAGTTACAATTAAAAATAGACAGAGGAACCCACAACCAAAGGATATTTATATTTTGCTGATAATATTTTATAGCATTTAAACTTTTATTATGGATCTTTAGGATGTGCTTCTCACTTTTTTGAAAAGGAATTATACAAAATATCCGGGCATTGTAATATTTTGTGCTTGTTGATATATATAATTATATTATTAGTTAATTAAGCTACCGTAGTTGTAGCAGATTGGTCCTAAATTGCCTAAAAAATGTATAATGATATGTATGGTGAATGCAACCCACAACAGTAAATCCCTGTTTTATACGTAGACGTGTGAACTGAACATGAAACAAATAATCCAAACAAAACTATTAATAACCTAAGTAAAAGAATATAATATAAAAATATAGGTACATAAGAATAACAAGTAACAAATGTAATAATAAAAATGGTATCCTCTAATCTAAATATACAATTAAGTGAGATAATTATTTAAAATAATGTGTAAACTACAAATAGTTGTGCCTTGTCTGTGTGTTTTTCGTATCCATTGTTTGAATATTTATAAAGTTCTTCAATACAGGCATTATTTCTCGAGCGAGAGTTGTTTCTTTTTATAAATATAATAAAGAAGAGTACATACGTGTCACAGTCACGTACATCAAAGTTAAGCTCGACTTACCAATTTCGATATTAAAAAATTCTTGTCGCTGACGTAAACAAGGTAAACCTTTTATTCTGTCTGAGTACAAACATGTTCGTTGTACACATCAAACTTTAGTTGAGAAATTCATTTAACGCGCGTTCGTCTCAATACGTATGTAGAGTAGACAGGTATATTATGTCTGTGAGCTCCAAACTTTTTGCAGTACAACTCCAAGATGCGAGTAATCCATTGTTGTCGACGACGACAAACTTGCGGAATGTTCAATCACTGTTCTACTCAGCTCTCGATGCTTTATCATCGTGTTAATTAAATTTTATTAAATGTATTAGAGCCACAGTGTTTGATATGTCACAACGACTTTTCCAATCGAGAGTTTACTCATTTAACCGTTGAATGTTTACTCAAATGCGAGTTGATCAAAATCAGCATGTCGGACGTACATATTGTGTTTGTTTTCGCACGCGACATTTAATTTCGACGATGTATTCAACGAATTTTCTTTGCAAAATGTTCGACAATATTGAAGTTTTTTCTCGATGTTTGTTTTTCCCTGGGGGCTTGTAAAAGTAAATACACATAACATATTATCCCACTTCCGATATACTGAACATCGCTTTTTGTCTCAAAGAATGTATAAGCGCTCATTATAATATAGATTGGGGAAGATTGGGATATCGTACACGTGTCATGAATTCTTATCAGTAAAAATACGTATGAACTACTTCAAATATACTTATATGAGTGTATGTTCTAACTGTGATATATGTTTCTGTTTTATGTTTATATAAATATCTAAGGTGGTTTCTTATATCAGTGTCTGATATACCATGTTTTGAAAAGGTTTTTATATGACCAAGGTCTGTGAATGCTTGTAGTACTAGGAGTATCATTGGTGCTAATGAAATTGCGAAAAATTGTCTCTGAGCTATCAACAAAATGAGTAAAACCATACACGTACTACGTACGGGCGTAAGTATATACCTATATTACTGCTTTAACCGCTACTCTAGGTTCATCAACTACGATCTTCTGCAATTGGAATACCACCACACGCACCTATGGTTTTTCGAAGTTACGTGCAGTTGGTTTCAATAGATAATTATAGCTCGTTTTCACGTTGAAGCAAATATGAGAAAACTTATTTACAATATACTCAAATAGGTGTAAACTCTACTATCGTGTGGACTAGCGTAGTGGGATACCTATAACGTGCCTCAATCAACCTATAACATATTGTGTCTAGTAGAGTAATGGTGCAGCTTATAGACAGAGCTGACATTAAATATTTTGCCTTTTGCTTGGAGGTACACTACGTAACTCATACGACCAACTCATAAGTCATATGACCAATTGACCACACAGTCCATTAAGATTGGCCGCCGTGATCAAAAATTCGGTCTAGAGGACATTATTAATGTTACATACTGTATAAATTAATATATGTATGTACATATATGTATACTATCATGGTTAAATACTTCACACATGATGGTCATTTGTAATTTTTTTACGATTTAAGCATAACAAGGCAACAACAATTTAGCATCGCCGTGATGTTAAGTCAACATCCTATTGGCCAACAATAACAGTATTTTTGTTCGCTATGTGTCAGCTCTATGGTATTATATTATCAATACCCACAACAATGAGCAGCAATAGGTATAATTAACTTCACGCTTACATAATTATATCGAAAGGGTATTATCATATTAGGCAGATATTTAAATATTAAAACCCACCTTTCGCCAACAATGCTTAATTTTACAGGTCATACACAGTGAACGTACTCTCATACTAACCACATTTTTATTATTGATACCACAGCTATTTATTCGACTGTGTTACTTAAAACTGACGTTACTGCGAATGTGGCAAGATAGCTAATAGCTGTTCTATTATGCATATAAAATTTCTACTTGCTTGCAATGTCATGAAGTTAAACGCATTGATATAATTATACATTACACATTACGATAGTGACATGACTTAGTTTTATTAAACCTCTCCTACTCTCTGTAGATCCCGTGATGTAATTTTTAGTGATGAGAATACTGCCATGTTTTGCTTTCGTTTACTAGTCATACCTAACATTTCCATACGTCCAAAATAATATATCAGTTCCAACAATTCAATTATAATCCTTTATTATGTCCAAACCAAGGCTGACAAATGTCAGTCGACTAATGACATAATATATATTTGACATATTCCTTGTTCACGATACGAAGTAATCATTAACAAGGGAGACATGACATGTGTCTGCTTCGATTGTGGGTGGCGATCATTAATTCAATGCTTTACCTTTAATGTCATAAAATCTCAAGGCTTCATCGTTCTACCAAATAATCCATGTATATTGGTTACCCAAATTGACGTGTCTATACATATGTATGGATAAATTATGGATAAGAAAGTAGCTCGTTATATGTTTGAGACTAATGAGTGGTTTAAATTAAATAGTCGTCTGCCACTATTAAGCGTGATTCGATCCTGACGCGAGACAACATTTCGTATGAACTATAGATTGTAATAATGTTACTTTTTGGTATATATTTCTAACTATACGCAATTTTAAATTAAGCATACAATGTTTTTTCATTTTGTAATAATATCTTAGTATTTTACATAACCTTCACCCTGCGTGGTACCCTAATCCTATTCCCATCTAGCATAGTTCCAAAATCTGTGTTCCGACTAAAAATATCCTTACAGCAAGCCCAAAATAAATTAATTGCTTTTTCATTACTTCAATAAAATTGTCTATATAATTACAAAGGTCTAATTAAAACCTATTATCTAATATTACGATTGTATTTTTTTATATTTAGACATCAGCTGTAGCTGCGACAAAGGTTTTAGAAAAGTTTTATTAGTTTAATAAAACAACCTATTTTATGGTTTTAATTGTGACTTGTCTAAAAATAATACAGCTAGGCAATTTTAACGTCTATTATACTTGATGCGCTGACTAATTAAAGCAATGTTACGTAAAGCTGATTGTTATAGTATTCAGTGGAATGAATAATTCGAATTAACATGAAATATTTTTAGGTTTAAACAAGTACCGTTAACGGTCGTTGTACCCACTAGATGCTTGTACAGTTAGCAGCATAAATCTATACAAACTTGTGATACTTTAATAGCCTCTATCTTTGAAAATTGTAACAAATTTTAGTTTTATAGCCATATATTTGAAAGATAGTTGGTACAATATTAATATGATAAAACAATAGTTGAATTGTGTCTACAATGTTCAGCTACTTATGCTGCGTACTGTATCACCAAAGATTTGGCATAACTCAGTGGGTCAAAAAAAAACTTTTCCCCTTCATATCAGCACGGCGAAAATACCTTCTCTTAAAAATTACTCATAGCGAAACATAATGCAAACTCATATGACCAAAGACAGCTGTCGTTTTTTTCTGTTATGCATTGCTCATTGTCTTGAACTGTTGGTGATGTCCCATTCCCTTGCCTTAACGTATTCTCCTAATACGCACTACGTATTTGAGAATACATCGCAACTAGCTTGTTTGTAGCTCACGTTAAAGTGCATTATCTCTAACTCACTTAGGTGATTATTGCATTAATTAATTTGCTTCGCCTTCTTAGATGCTAGTGTCTCAGGGACATACCACGTACATATCAACATGCGTGTGTCGACATAAGTAGTAGCCATTTAGTTCAATGCCCGCAAACCGGCCCTGCAACTTATTGATATCCCCTTAAACCGAAAGGCTCATCCCTTCCTACCAAGGGAGCGATTCTCGCAAATTGTTCGTCACCTGACCGATTCTCAAAATTCGACCCTTTCCTGAATTACCGTAATACATCAGAGAATTAGTGATTTTGCCCTAGTTATTCTTTCTTAATTGTAAAGTCAACGTTCAGACGCTGGCCCCAGACACATAGCTTTTATCATGGTCTAGGTATGGTTATAATAACTCATTAGGGCTTAGGTGTAGTAAAAGCGAGTGCTGCAGTAAGCATTTCTAAAATTCAATGCCGCTTCATAATATACATATATACCTATTTTATTTAAAAATATATGTATGTACATATAAATGTATGTATAATGTGTTCTGCAAATATAAATTAGTAGCATTTACTCGCAAGTACACTTACTTGGTTCTAAAATTTAGCATTATCTATTCATGCAAATAATCATAATATAGATTATTTGCATGGCGAAACGAACACACTGCTGCATTTTTAATATAGAAGGATTTTATATTTACTATTAATCATGACATTTATGTTCATCATTTATGTATGATGCTTACTCTGTTGTATATAACTCTTATCTGTATCCACATAGGTAAATATTTTAACTTTTATAAATTCTACCAACAATAAAAAGTGTGTGTGATGTGTACTTAAATTGTATTACAATTTGTACTAATCTAATGTATGTATATCTAATGTACCGCTAGCATAAAATATTTATTTCAGCATAAACTGTGAGAAGGCACTGACTTTTGTAACACAGGTAGTACATACCTACCTCAGAAGTCAGAGACTTCAAATATTCTGTGTAATCATTTTATGCAAATAAACGTTATTTATTATTATTATAACAGACATACAAAACAAATTAAAATCGATGGATTTCACCAACAATTGGTTTATTAGTAATTTCTTAACCTATTGAGTTGGAACACCGGCGGCCAGCCACAATAGGTTTTCAATTATGTCTTGCATTTCAACACTAATAATTAACAGATTAATATATCCACAGAGGTAAATATACATAACGTAGAAAACACAATGCTAGATATACAGTTAATAAATAAAAGTACGTTGCATCAAGTATGACGTAGGTAAATAGCGTAGGTAAGCAGTGCTGATGATGACCTTAAGAAATGCCATGTAAATGCTAATCGTGCGATGTTCACGGTGAGGGTGAGAGGTTTAGGAAAAATGTCAGCACGCAAAACGTGCAAGGCGATGTGTTTAAGTGGTAATGTTGGAGGTATTTAAGTAATTATACTCAAATACTTGTTATATTTAAATATATAATAAGTCGTTAGTATAGCAGAGACACGACATGAAGGTCTTGGACACATACACATAAAATAATAAACTATTTAATTTTATGTATAAAATTCTTCAATATGTCGCTAAAAGCCCTTTGTTTAATATACCGAATACTAGTTGTTTTACGTAAAACTACCCGTCCTTTACGTAAACCTTTGTTTTTTTATAGTTGATCTTAATGGCTCCAGTTAAATTTGTTTATATAATTGTTTGTAATGGTCACACTGATAAAATAACACAAACTATTTACTTGTTTCTAAGGCTTTTTTTTATTATACCGAATACTAGTTGTTACCCGTCCTTTACGTAAACCTTTGTTTTTTTATAGTTGATCTTAATGGTTCCAGTTAAATTTGTTTTTATAATTGTTTGTAATGGTCACACTGATAAAATAACACAAACTATTTAGTTGTTTTTGTGACTTGGATTAAAATAAGTTCAGCAGTTTAGGTGTAAAATTTTAACAAACAGACATATTTAGTAACTATGTAATACGAGAGTTTCTGCCCGCAGTTTCTCCCGCATCAATACTGCGAGAACGCGTGCCCAGATAAATAGTATGTAATGCGTTAATTCAGGGTATGGTCCATCTCTAGCTCAAGTCATTATGACTGCACGGATGGTTTAAATGGTCGCCTTGCCACTGCCGCCGTGCCAAGTGTTTTTCATAAAGTTAAATAATGTAAGTAGTTTTACATTCCTATTGTCACCAGTAGATTTTTACCTAGTTTAACTGTGAAACTGGAAGGTTGCTGGTACTTATAGCACAGGATATATCCTATTTTAAGTACCAGCAGAACATTATAATTAAGAATTTTTGTACCTAGACTGTTTTCTACTAATATGTACCTACTTGTATTTTTGTGCCAATAAAGAAGTTTATTATTATAAAAAAAAGAAAAAAAAAGTGTTGTGTGTTCGATACCTACACGAGACAAACATTTCGCACTATTAATAAAACAAAGACTTATCTGAGTATTTTAGATTAAACAAATTTAAACTCTGTTGCAATTACTTTACACATACAAAATATTTGAATTTATAGTCACGAAATTAGAGTTCAAATTTCCTAACTTCCAAAGTTCGATTTATGTCGTTTTTGTACTAAGAGTGCGATTTGTTTAATCCACAAATAGTTATTTCGATTCTGAGTGTTCTTTGAGTACATTGTTTGAATATTATAACGATTGCTGGCAACAAAGTGAATGGAGCTCTACGCGCTTTTATGAACAGTCGAAATGGATCCGAAAAGGCACTTTTGGCTGTTCATAGAGGACTATTAGTGCCCACACTTATGTATGGAAGTGAAAGTTGGGTATGGCAAAAGAAGCATGAGAGCAGAATAAATGCTGTAGAAATGAGAGCGTTGAGAAGCATATGTGGTGTGACTTTGAAAGATAGAATAAGAAATAGTGTGATTAGAGAGAGATGCGGCATGAAAGTGGATATAGTTACAAGAATAGAAAAGGGTATGTTAAGCTGGTTTGGACATGTAGAAAGAATGAACGAGGAAAGACTGACTAAGAAAGTTTATAAGGCTAGTGTGAATGGAACAGTCGCAAGAGGAAAACCTAGGCGAACGTTTCTCGATCAGATCGGAGGCGTTCTGGACAGAGGCCAGGTTAAGAGCTCCTTGAACCGACGGGCGTGTATGAGGAATGTGATGAAAGTGAATGAAGCCAGAGAAGTGTGTCAGGATCGTAGCAAATGGAAATCCGTAGTCTCTGCCTACCCCTCTGGGAAACAGGCGTGAATCTATGTATGTATGTATGTATGTTTGAATATTTGTAAAGTACATCGCGATATAGGAATTATTAGTGCTGATAAATATTAGTGTTAGTATAATAACTTCTATATATTAAAGGTAAAATATAAACGTGATATCGATAATATGTCCCCACGGTCTAATTTATCTAACTAAATTAATTTACTACTGAACTATTAATTATTATATTCAGTCATCTTCTATCCATGAATAGTTTGCAACATGATCGTAACATACATCAATCTTAGGTAAACAACAACAAACAACAAATACGTTAATGTATTAAATCACGTGGATGACATAAAAAAACGAAAGCTGAAAATTTATTTAAACATATTGTTTTAAAAAGAAACATTTAGCTTTTGCTGTTTTTATAGAAATTGACGTAATATATGTATAAAATATGAAAGTAAAAGAAATGAACTAAATGTAACTATCAACTAATGTACAACATAACCATAGAGGTAATAGATATAAATGGTATAGTGCTCAGAAGTACCAATACAATTATAAAGCTACGAAGCCGCACCGCACGGCATCCTCTTAAAAGCGTTTATCTCTGCAATCAGCAATTAAATTAAAAACTATTTATAATAAAAGCCACACTTCAACTTGTTTTGTTAAACAGATTTGAAAATTGAAAGCATCGCAAGATCTCGTCAATTAGCGTCAACTGTCTGAAATTGTCCAAACTGTGTACTACCCCCAAATTACTTTTAAATTAAACGGCAGTTAACCCTTGAGCAGTTTCAAACTCTAATCAATTGGAGTGACTATCAAAATCTTCACAATAAAGATACAAAAACATGTCGATTGTGTTCTAAGTTTAAATGTTATTTTCTTTTTAGCTGTAATGGCTTTAGTACTTAGGCTGACTAGTATTTATTTTTTACACAATACAAAAAGTGTTTTAGAATGACACTTGAAATGGCGCTGGCAAACTAATTCATCTATTACAATAAAATCTTTTTTGTACGCAGAAAACAGCACTCTTTGTATCAGTAACGTTGGGTGAAAATATTGTATCAGGTACATTTAGTGTTGTGTTGGATACAAATAGAATAAACAGATTTATAGATAGGGTATAAATACCTGATACTCTATTTTTCTACATTTGATAAGTCTTTTGCAATTATCAAGTTCTAATCCGTTGCAACAGCTGCACATAATACATATATGTTTTGCTCTAATGATATACAGCACTCCCTCTCCTTGTCTCCAACGTAAATTCACTGCGTACAACATTTTGCCAATCTCCAGATGTCTTCTAATCCTTTACCAGCTCCGTATAAAATAATCCTTATATAAAGTATATATCTGTAGATCGAATCAGTTTTGTACCGTGTCTAGATTGTACCTTCAAATACACGTGGCCTATTAGTGTTGGTAATGGTATTCTTTATACAGTTCACGCAGGTCACCTAGTCAGCTGTTAGTGTTGTTTCAGTATTAACTTTAATGTGCTGATAATTATTAATGAGTCGATAAAAAGAAAAATGCTATATTATCTTAATGAAAATAATGCATTCGCATTTATTTGCGATTTTAGATTGAACAAGAGCTATGTAAAGCTTATTAAGACCACACCTTTATGTTACACGATTTATACCACCGTATCATTCATCTACGTACTACTACATCATAGTTAGTGTACATCTTTATATATATAAATCTTCTGTGCGTGTGTTTGTAATAAAACTCCTCCTAAACGTCTGGACCGATTTTAATGAATTTTTTTGTGTTTTCAAGTGGATTCGAGAATGGTTTAAATTTATTTTTTTATTTATTTTTTTCGTGTTTACAGGAAAACGTCAGCTAGTACATATATAAGAATTCGAATATGATATGACGTAAGATGTTATAAGCTTCTATGCTTACAATATAATGTACCTTATTTTGCTACTCAAAAAGATAAAAGTGTGGTCTCATCTTAAAGCAATACAACTGCGTCCCTCGGTAATATACAATACAACTAAGAAGGAAATTCATAACGAATCCTTTCTAAAAGAAATTCATAAAACATTAGAGTCATTACGAGAGCAGCTGTTCAAAACTTTTACTGGTCACTTCGTAAAATATTCACGTAGAAAACAATTTTGTAAGATAAAGTGGGCAATTATAATCGGATGAGGCTTGTCCCTACCATCGAGATAGCGGCTATTTTCCTCAGCTACGACAGTTTCTAGACCTTAAGCTTACCCAAATATCTTACATCGCCTCTTGACAAACAATTATGTAGATTTTATATACTTTTTGGGCATTTTCGGACGTTAAAGTATCAACGGAGAAGAAGCGGATACTTCAGAATTACTACTTTAATAAAGAATTCATTTATTTAGGCCTAAATGAAACAATTAAGAGGGTTGCCGTGGGGTCCTCGCTAAGAATGGACCACTTCAACATTTTCTACTGTGTATAAAGTGGTACTAAAAGATTATGTAAGTCTGGAGAGCAACAGATACTCTTTGTTTATATAATACTTTGGCTGCACGGATGGTTCAATGGGTTACGAAATTTAGGTCACGTGGTCAACTGCTGCAGGGATTGAGCCCTGAATGAGTTTTACGCGATCGAAAAATCGTAGATAACGCAACAATATTACGTAGAATGTTATTATATTTTATATTGGATTATTTAATATATATCCATATCTCATAAAACGACCACGTGTTTTAAAAAACAATTTATATTATTGTTTCCTTCCAATTCGATTAAATAAAGCTCGTATGCTACTTGTTTAAGTACTTGAGAGTCGATATTATAATTTCTTAATAAATGTCGGTTAGTTCGTATTGGAATTATGACTTACGCTTTCTAAATCTGCTTTCAAAAACTGTATATCTTAGTTTAACGATCAACCAAAGATATGTTGCATATGATCCCTATCATGCGTTATAATAGGATAAAAACGTTACGTGTTGATCCAGGATATAGTCTATCCAAATATTAAGTTTCATCCAAACCCGTTTAACTGTTTATGCAGCTGAGTTACAAGTATCAAAACATGAACCCAAGCTTTCATAATAATAAGAAGGAACTAGAAACAAACCCAACAAATACATTTCATATATCATTAAAATTATAGCGAAACCAAATTCAAAGCCTCAAGACCGTTAGCCAGCTTCCTGCTCGACCAATGAACCAACTAAATCCAAATGATCAAGTTAAATATAATGAGCGTGAAATGTGTAATCCCCGTAGAGTATATGTAATTGCACGCCGAATATGGCTCCCATTAATTGGATTGGTCCCTTCTGAACGCCGTCCCGACGTTCCTCATTACTACAATCGAGTTTAGTACGCGATTCTACTCGATATCGAAAAGCAATTTCACGTTTCTATAGCCTTTTTACTGTCACTGCAGAATGAAAAAGATGAACTCTGTAACATTTACTAAGATCATTTTATTATGTCTAGTCATGAGATCTGTTATTTGAGTGAACATCGCAGTAAAATACGTAAGCATTATTATTGTGAGAGTGAATGGCCTAAAAGTATAATCACGTGAGTGCAAAAAATTTTGTTGAGAACTCAAAGCTACAATATATAACATGATGTGACGCTTGAGATAAAGACAGAAGTCTTCTGTTTGTTAATCTGCTTATACTTTTTTTTTCATATCATAAAATAATGTTCTTTTCATTTTTATACAACATAGTTTCTACCGTTGACTATGACAAAGAAAAACACCTTTAACACCTTTATGCGTAAATAGTCTATGTAAATATTATAAAAAATAAAACAATGTCCCTAACTCGCACATTTTCAAGAATTTAATAAATATTAACTACGGCTATACTTAGTTTACTGGCCAACCAAGCGTTAATGAATTTAACTAAAAAACTATCTATGTTTTTTCTAAGATACGGAACTCTCCGTTCACGAATCCGTCTCGAGCTTGATCGATGCTTATAAATATTCTGTTTTTTCTTTAATTAAATATCAAGTTCATGTCATGTTATGTCATGTATCTAAACGTCATGTTTAGATGGCAAGACAAAAAATAATGACGTTTAAATGGCAAGACAAATAAATACAACTAGTCAGTTTGAAACAAAGTGTCTATTAAATTTAGATTTGTATCCAAATTAAGGTTTTATTTTTACGTTAATTCAGTAATTTACCTTACAACAATCATGCCTTGTATTTTATTTTACTGTAACTGACATTTATATCTGAACGGTAATTAAAAAGTAATCAAGTCACGCACAATATGAAACTATTATGGCATGTTTTCGTACAAAATTAAATACTTATACAGTCATCCAGTAATATTCGCTATCATACTATGCCGGGCTAAAATTAAATTTATATTGGATATTGTTTTTGCAATGAAATAAAGTACGAGTATATTGAAAGATTTCTTTTCAAAGATGTGTAATTAAAATATTACCTTACTTAACTAATATAATATGACCAGCCTGACAGTAAGCAATTACCATCACAACATATTATATGTCTGCTACATATAGATTGTATGACATACATATACGTTATAACAACTGTGATCAGAATTAGCATTTTTATTTAAAGAACCAATCCTGCACCAAGGAAAATTCTTGTGTCTTGGGGGACTTTAGTAACATACAAACTTATACCTAATCGAAAATAGTGCACGGATGGCGTAGTGATGAGGCGACCACTTATCACCTCAATACTGCCACCGGGCCGAGTGCTGTTCGATCCCCACACGGGACAAAAAATTGTGTGATCCACAATTGGTTGTTCCAATTCTGGGCGTTCTTTGTGTCCGTTGTTCGAATGTTTGTTAAGTCCCCGCGACACAGAACGTATTCATAATTGTCTTTAAAAAAGTTGGTTTACGGACGATAGTTTAACGTGACAACGTCATAACAACATTTCTTTCCCGTAACGTTACAATGAGCGTAACGGGACACTGAGCGTAACGGGCCAATGGGCGTAACGGGACAATGGGCGTAACAGGACAATGAGTCATCCTTTTTCGTGCCGTGCAGCCGGCGTTCATCGATTTATTAGACGTTGTCACGTCAAAAAAAAGACATCCATTTGCGGATCACACAAATTGTCTGTCTCTTTAGTTTCTCTGGTGCAGGAATAACTTAAACAATAGCAATACAGAGCCTAGAAAAAGAGATACCAATCACTTTAGATCATCTTAGAGCAAAGCCAATCAAAGCCGTCGGGCCTGGTTGTCTCGAATACGTATGATGGATAATAACTTTACCGATAGAATAATTAACGCTAAATAAAAAGAAAAGGATCTAAAATCTACACGCTTATATCCCTGAAAAGAGAATAAGAAGGTGTATCACACCCATATTTCGCCAGATTTAGTTTTCGAGGTTTCACGTAATAAATATAAAGGTAAAAGGTTAAATATTTGGGTGTAGTAGTAGATAATAGACTATCCTGGTACGTGCACTTCTCAAGATCATGCACTTTAAAAAACTTAGATTTTCTACTGTGAGCCTTTATCAGATTAGTGATGTACTCTCTGTCAGGAAGTTGTATATAGTTCAAACGGTCTTAAAAAAGCATAAGTCCTTGCCTTTTAATGTGAGTATTAACTCAAAAAGAAGAAAATATAATATAGCGAATATTCCTTCAACAAAGACCAAATTTGGATGTATACAATCTAATAAACGATCAGCTCAATTATATAATAGAATAAATAAAAAGATATACATACACGCAAAAAAATATTATGACTGCAAAGAAACATTAATTAAGTGGATAAAACCACTTACATATGAGGACACAGAAGCATTGTTACAACATGCGGAATAATCTATATATAAACACATACACACACACACATACACACACACACACGCACACATACATACACACACACGCACACACATTTTAAAGTATAAGTTTGTATTTAATATAATGTATCCTAGAGTTAATTTCAGCATTTCAAATTATTGTGTTAATTATCACGCTATGTAAAATATGGAGGAGCGGAATTTTCTACTACAAGCATTATTTGCTTAAAAAAAGATTCCGAACATAACTTTCTGTGAAACGAATTATTTGACACAATAAATTTTATTATTATTATTTTGGTTGGTTTAATTTGTTTTTTCTCGAAATAAAATTCGGTATTTAATGAAAACCACGGGTCTAGGCCAAGTGGGGTTCATTTGGGGCATTATTTATTAAAAGGGGCTCATCCTGCAAAAACTTACGAACTATACGGCAAGTATTGAGTATAGCGGCCTTCTGCATAGTGAGGTAAAGGTTGGTGGGTAGCTCTATCTGTCGTAAATAGTGAAGAAGGTGTTTGGGTATGACGCCTGTGCTGGAGAGCACCAGGGGCACAATGTATACTTTGTTCATTTTCCATATTCTACTTATTTCTTCTTTTAATTCTGTATATTTATGTATTTTTTCTGTTATGGTTTTCTGTAAATTGTGTGTATTGGGTACCGCTATGTCTATTAAATATGTATGTATATTTAATTTATCTATCATAGTTATGTCAGGCCTATTGTTGTGTATAGTTTTATCTGTTTTATTATTATTATTATTATTATTACGTAATAAGGGTTAGCTTAATGATGTCGACTAGATTCAATGCCAGACGCCGTGCTGCTATGAAATCCTTGGTAGATAAACCTAACACATCACAACACTCACAATCGAATCCAAGACCTCATACATATACAGCAGTCGCAGTCACTACCGCTGCGCTACCGAGGCAAAACTTATGTTTTGTAAATAAAGTACTATATACGGATTAATCGCAGTTGTTTTAGATTAGTTCTAATTATTAATAAACTGCGCTAAAATCCATATATATTAGTTTTATTTCAATGTATAAACATTCGCGTAAACATAACAAAATAATAAAACTTATGTGAAATTATTTACATATTTAACACTTACAAACTGATTGTAAAGATAGCAACCAAAATGCATTTGCGTGGCACAGGGCCAGTATAGTAAAACAAAATTGTGTTACTTTTCCCATTATTACAGTTCAAAGTTGTTAAGATCACCCAAAGCTTGATTTCCCTTAACATAGCTTAAGCCGACAACGGTTACCAAGGCCATAAAATCTATACTATAATGCATACATATAATCGCCATATTTAAACAGTTCGTTAGGTTGTGTAAAGTCCATTTAAATCCCATAGGAACATTAGCTTGTTATGCTATAATAAATGGTGGGGCTATCAATTATTGGCAAAACATTCTGGATCCTTAAACATGCATGCATGTTTGCTCATAGCATTGAGGGACGTGTTAGGTCGTAGCGTCGCTCGACGCTCGCTGCCCCTATAAGGTACAAAAGAGCGCTACAGTGCAGTATCGATAGCGCGCCCATTTCACGGCAACTTTAGCAAGCTTGTTTGTCCGACACTACGGGCCGACCAGGACCCGGCGGCCGCCTACGCCCGCACGCCTTCTCTGAACGTGTTACATTCGTTATTGAACGCGATCGTCTCACAATTGAGTTTTAAACTTTAAATCACTTTGCGAAAGAGCCTGATCTCGAGGGTCGAGATCTGATTACAGACTGTTGTCTTTCTATTAGCCTCTGTCGTTGTTCAACGCTCTCCGACGAATTTCAATGCAGATTACGTCACTCTTCGTTATCACTTTAAATTGATTTCAAACATTTTCAATAGCTTGTCATTTTGATTCGCGACTCGTGTACCCGACGGCTTTATCACTTTTCCATTTTGAACTCCGTTTAATCTTTTAACAATTATGCAAGTGAAATATACCAAGTTAGATTTCAGAGTGATTTGTTTCACATTTTAATGAATACATAGCTCGGCGTTCACTCGTCTATCGTGAAAGGACATATTTTGTCAGGGATACAAATAAAAACGCTGTGAAACTGGCAACGTTTTCACTGACCAGACTCGGCCCGTTCAGTGTAGTATTAGAGGCTAAAGTTAGATTGGACGAGGCCGCTGCCGCTGTGTCGAATGTAAAACCCAATTGGGCTTTGATGCTTTAAACGGCGCCGACCGATATAGCCCACCAGCGTGGCGGAATGGACACGCCTTGTGGTGCGTTACGGCCGAGCGACTTTGGACCTTATTGCTTTGTAATGAGAGACTTTGATGACGCGTTGGTGGTGGTGTGCGGCCCCTGTGTGGGTAGGCTCGATGCTAATCGGACGGAGCTGTTACCGATCACCTGCGTTGTATTGAACTGATTAATTGCTATTGGTTCCGGCAGCTCTCAGCCGATATTGTTTTATGTTTGATTTAATTAATTTACGCCGTTAGATGTACGTATTGTGTATCCGCAATAATTAATAAGGGTACAATAATCTCACTTAATTTCAGCAATGAAAGCGATTAGCTATCGGTACGTGAGTGAAAACCAAGGACGAAATTTATCTTTATCCCTTCATTAATAATGTATTGAATACTCTCACATGTTAGTGTAGAACCCACTACAAAATGTTATTTTTAGTACACAATAGAACATACTATACATGTATCACCTAACTTTATCGTTACATTAAGTTGCCCTATACGATTTCACGAATTGCTTTGCTGATGCAGCTTAAGAAGCTTTTTTAAAGAAAGCCAAAAGGTATATCATACACCACTGAAGACTGTATCAACATATTGATTTATGCAACCGAAAGATTGTGAATGAAACGTTAGGTAGACGACGTATTGCTTTTAACGTCCCAGCTACGTTAAGGGCGAGTCTTAAATTCAATCTTTTAATGGATATCCCAATAATAATTGTCTATAGGCATCAAAACAAGCAGAATTTGATACTTACAGTAAGCGCAAGCTTTTACTATGAGAAACGAAACTTATCCTTTTATCACAAATTTTCACTACCTGTACAATAAATATAGACCTCAATAGAAAACATAGATACATCGTTGAAAATGTTCATATAATAAAACTGCAACGAATACAAAAACGTAAAATACTGCCTCAGTGGCCCAGTGGTTGTATATGCACCTATTTTACCTGAGGTCTCGGGTTTGATACCCGGCTTAAGCAAAATTTTATTGGGTATTCGCGTTCAGATACTCAGTTTCAGCTTAGATTCTCAACAGTAGCACGGGGTCTAAACTGTGCCCGGTTAGATTCAAGAAGCTCATCCCCTATAATGTGGGATCTAAAATCATAGGTACCTAGCAAATTGTGCGTATACACGTTTGGGTATCCGTTCAAGATGTATGTGTGATACTATGTATGTATAAACGTACATACATAAGACATGTTATATTAAACTTTATTGCCTCGTAATACAATAACATTTGGAAAAAGCTTTTCTTATCTGTTTATCATCACAGGTTATTATTAAATATAATTAAATGAAATCTTGTATGTATTGCATTTATATCTCTAAATAACATTTAGGCTCTTTATATCACAAAACATTAAAAGGATCCCAAGTAACGCAAAAAATATTCGATTGAGAACTGTCATTCCACAAGACATTGCGTTTTAAAACTTAATAACAGTGAACCTATACTTTATGCAAATGAAGTGACGAAGGAAATAAATAATTGCTGAATACTAAACTCAAAATAATACAAAAGGAAATGTGTTTTTCTTGTTGACTCTGTTAGCGGCGACGCGATGGCGAAGCGAGCGAGCCAAGAATAGGGAGACACAAGAATACGCTCGCATTTACACTGCTACTAATTGAGGATCTGGCTGCCAGATATATTTGGAAAACACGTTTAGGCTATCATTTTTAATTAGATTTTGCAAATTCGAGTTTTTATTTGAATAAAATGTGTATTTATTTTAAAAAAATTACAACTTTATAATTCCTGTATCGCGAGGGACTTTACAAACAACAAACACAATGAACACCCAGGCCTGAAACAATTATTAGTGGATTACACCAAATTGTTGTCCCATGTAGGGATTAAACTTACAACACTCGAGGCAGTGGCAGCGACAAGTAGTAGTACTTAAGCTATTATGCCAATATTATAAATGTCACAATTTGCTACAACAAATTACTAACAAGAAGGACAAATGTTAATGTTTGGATATTTTTTGTTACTCAAATGAAGTCGTAAAATAGATTTGTTAATAAAAATCTTGCAAATAGAGATCTCAATCATTAATCAATCAGAAAAATAGAATCAGAAAAATATTCTTTTAACGTTAAGCTAAAAGCAAATGAGATTGAAAATGCTCCTTATATTTTTGGCATATTATAAGGCATCATTGCGTAGGTATCAAGGTCAATTTATCCTTAATTCTTTACACGTTTTGATAATCAATAAAACATAAATATACAAAATGGTGTGAAAATTATAAAAGATCTTTATTTGACTCTGAGACCCTTTGTTTTCTTATATATTATATATATAGTACGTATAAAAAAACATGCAAACATATTGAAATATGTTGTCTGAAACTTGGTTTTTGTATTATACCAGTCTAAAAATACAATACTAAAAAACCTTCCACAACAAGTAATGTCTTCCTTTCTAATACATCAACAAATCTTTTCATATCCAAGATTGTTTATGTTTACATTGTCATGTACTTAAGTCAAAGTCGTTATTATGTAATCCTTCGGAGACGTGTGGTTCCGTGAGTGGCGTTGAACCGAACAAAGCCTCCTTATAGCAGCTTAAGCATAGATTGTGGGAGCCCCGGGCTCCAAGGTCTAGGAGGCCCCTCTGTGTAACGAAGCAAGATTAGCTCCCCGAGGACTACTGACCAACAAGTTTTTATCGATCTTCAAATAAAAGTAAGACTTAGCGAAACTGTCCCATAAATATAAATGTTTATCTAACTGAAACTAAAGTAACACGAAGCAGGTTGTTTTCCACCACTTGTTTCATCTATAGTGTAACTGTATGATAATAATATATAAATACATAGTTAGGTCCACGTAACATCGCCGTTCGAACCTACCAGTTGATCTCAGAGTAAAACAACCGAATACATCGCAAGCAAATAACCTTGTGTTAGGCCACGTTGCTAGCGGTGAATGGGTTTTCCTAGCTTCTGTATCAAGCGCTGTGCTGTCAGTTGTAAAGCAATGGCTTTTGTTTTTTGCGGTGAAAAGGCAGAGCCTGGCAATGCCGGAAGGAGCAAAATTTCTAAGCATCTACAGTTTATAACCACTTGGATCAGGTGTGCATTCCTATTTGTGGCTTACACGTTAGTGGTACAAAAACTAGTACCACTTTTGTTGTGTACCTATACATGCAGTTATTGCGTAACATATAAATATAGGCAAATTGCGCTAGCTTTAAATAATTTTCAGCACATCACGAGATATATTTACTATTTAAATATATGAATTATTAAAAGCCTTTTCTAAATACACAAACTATGTGTTGAAGAGTACAAAATAATTGTACTGTAAAAAATAACGCTTGAGGTTTTACTTTTAATGTTTTATGTCCCCAGCTTTACAAATATTTTGTTTATAGTTAAACATTTTCAATTTTTAACGCAAGCCTATTACAGTATATAAAAACGAGATTTATAATATAATTATATTAAACTTCAAATTTTAAAATTAGTAACTTCAGTCGCATTCACCACAATTTTCTTATTTACATTAAATTATGTTTGTGATTAATAAATTAAATTGGTTAATCAAAACAATTTTTTCGTGCAGTTTGTTACAAAGAATATTCTTTGTCAGAGCTCCTTAATAAATAAAATGAAACGCATGACCATAAATTTAATTATTATATCAAATGCAATAAGGCTCTAGTGCCTAAATTCCACGATTTTGTCTCTTTTATTTGAAACTCAGATTATTTAGATGTGCAACGAATATTATTTTGCCACCATATTTAATTGCATGAATGGTTGATGATGTTATTATAGTCACCGATCGAAGATGCAATTTATTATTAACTATATACACACTTATATGCAAATATTTGTCCATATCATAAACCGTTAAAGAATTCCCTTGTAATTGCCCACACGATGTTCGTAGCTAAGAAGTTTCCACGCAATTAAACAAACTTAGTAGTAGTATCAAGTCATACCTGTAAAAAAATGTATAATCATCAGAACTAAAACGATGTTCCATCGGCTTGGAGTAAACTAATTTTGGGAACTCTACAATCGTGGCAGTAAGACCCGTTTTTGAGGAGTGTCTGGAG
The DNA here is from genome assembly GCA_963564715.1 of Catocala sponsa. Taxonomy (NCBI): domain Eukaryota; kingdom Metazoa; phylum Arthropoda; class Insecta; order Lepidoptera; family Erebidae; genus Catocala; species Catocala sponsa. Next base: position 9,938,780 of record OY751331.1, read on the forward strand.
AGGCGGCGTGGCGCCCTCAGCTTCCGGCTGACATAGGTAATGACTGGCCACGGTTGCTTTGGTCACTTCCTATGTCGCATAGGCCGGCAAGAGACGCCAGGTTGTCACCACTTCGGGCACTGCCGCAACGTTGTTGAGGACTCGGCGCTGCACACTTTGGCGGACTGCCCCGCCTGAGCATCGCAGCGCCGTGAGTTGATCGCGGCAGTCGGTATGGTTGCCCTCTCGCTGCCGGCTGTTGTTCAGTCCATGGTCCGGAGTGAGAGGTCGTGGAATGCCGTCGCCTCGCCGAGGAAGTGATTTCCAACAAGGAGGTGGCGGAGTGGGAAAGGGAGCGTTTAAACCCTCTCCCCAATCGCAGAACCGGGCGCCGGAGGGCGCGAGATGACCTCCAGCCACCTTGGGTTTGACCTGGTGGTGGTAGGCTTCGTGGGCCTACCCACCATCCGATCAGCACCAAGTCCGAGAGGCGGCGTGCGTTTTCCCACGCACGCCTCTGTATCTTGTCCGTCTTCTCTCAAAGGGAGGGGACAGTAGGGATTTAAAAAACCTCGGCGGGGTCACGACCGCCAGGCCGATTGCGGTTTTGTCGAGGAACACCGTGGTAGGTTTAAACGGTATTACCGGGAGGTCCATTATCATCATTACCATCTTTCTTTTACCCCGGTGAGTCCAACATAACCCCTCTGCCCACCCCCGCGGAGGGGAATGCGGCAATACATTCCACAACGTAAAAAAAACTAATATGAAAATTTTGTAGTTTGTTTTAATCTTACCTTCTATGTAAATTAGATATATTTAAATGGATACCCTAAGGGTCTAGCAATCAAGATGACACTGTTTCGAATCTGGCCATCGTGCTACTACATGACATACATATGTATATACGTTACTTAAGCATTAAGTATGCTTAGCACGAATACTAGTAATATGTAACCAAATTAGTTAACAATCTTTGGAGGAAAGAAGGTGTTCCTTGCTGTTATTAATTATATATTTAAAGCAAACATAAAACTAATGAGGCATGACTTATTTCTGTCAATAGTGGATGACATATGTAGTAATACACCCAGCTTTGCTTAGGTGGTACACTAGAAATGTTTGACACATATTCGTATATACACTGAAGATTTCTTGCTACTGATGATTTCCTTACAGAAATACACAATTACATAATATTTACTCTCCTAGCTGAACCAAATTCTGATACAGTTAGAATATTATATCATACATTTAATCTCAAAAGAGATTGTGATTAATAGCCATTAAGATTAGTCTGAGCTATAATATTGTTGTAGTAGTTGTTTTTTTTAGAATAATGTACGATAGGATTGACATTGTCATTGTTTTGTACAAAAATCCCTTATAATAAATAAAAAAAATAAAATATTTACTCTCAGCACTTGACAAATGAATTCTGCTAGGATGTTTATTAGTGAGTTAACTGACTTGATGATTTGTTTCCAGTGCCTCCAGAGAAGCCGGTGGTGGTGGACCGCTGGGGGCGCGTCATCAACACCACCACGCTGGGGCCCCATGAGGAGGGAGACGACGTGCTGCTCACCTGTAGGGTGCTTGGAGGTACGTGACATTATGAAATATTATCCATGACTGAAATGGAAAAGGCAATCCATTAAACAGGACTTGAATCTGCAACCTCGAAAAACCGACTGAGCTACTCATGGTCAGTTTTTCCAGCCAGCTGCAGCTTGTAGTAAGGTTCCAAGTCTGTATTTCGAATCTAAATAATAATGATTTTTAAGCAAGATAATCACAGAAATAATATATCAATAAATATAATTATAGATACCAATCAAGTTGTAGCTGATAACTACACATATTTTTAGAAAACACAATATGTTACAATATCAGAAAATGATTCTTTATAGACTCTATCAACAGAAAAATAGTGACAACTACAATATGTACGTATAGAATTAGCATTATTATCAACAAAATACTGAATGTAATTCGTCTGTGTTGTTATCTTACATTCTCTCAAATGAGGACCTACTTTATTAGCAACAACTTCAATTTAGACGAGGTATATGTATGCGGTGCTCATTTACAGGTTGATTTTATTTAACTGCCGCGCTCCCGCAGCGACCACGTCGGAGAGTGCCGGCCCTCGACTATAATTGAAACCAACCGCGATACCGTACTTTAAATAATTCTCTCTCTCTTAGTTTCATACAATCAGGTATCTAATTTCGGACGATTCGGATCTTCGCCATACGCATACCTACTTCAATAAAAAACTGAATTTATTTTTATCAAATTCCCAATTTAAAGAAAATCGCTTTTTGACTATCCTTTATAAGTTAGGTAAAATGAAATCGTTTACCATTTTTATGAGGCTTAACTAAGGTCGTTTGCCAATTTCTCCTAGATTGCATATTCATATAAGTTAATATTGTTCATCAAATCGAGGTACTTCAAACCACATTACAATGAATTGCTCAACACAAAAACACTCAAATTACATCTCGTACAGTATTCCATTAGGAGATGAAATTGTGTGTCGGCATTACATTGTTTATTATATTAATTAATTCGAAACATTACAAGACGAGGTGTTCACTAAGCCCGAGGTGGCAGTTTCAATCAGTTCACGTTTCCAAATTTACTCAGATCTAATAAATTATGATACACAATGGATTAGCCTGATGAATTAATGTATCCGGGGCTAGGAGATGCCGTGATGAATTCGTAATAAATCGTTCTCGCGAACAGGTGGGTCCGCGCGTAAACTAATACTTTCCCAAATTGTGGTACTGCGTTGCGCTCAGAAATTGTTTTGAGCCACACGCGTGGTAAAAACAAATAATTCTTAATGCAAACAAATTATCACATGTTGTACACGTATTTGAATGCGTGTTTTGGTTGAAATTAGGGTGGCATAAATTTAAAATATATTTTACAATCTGTATGATTTTCCATTAATGTTTTCCCACTCACTTTTTGTCCACATTATAGTACTTGTAGTACGACATTCACTTGGTATTATTAAATTAATAATAATATGTTGTTTAAATTTAAATGTAGGTTTATCACTTATCAGCCAACAATTGCAACCATGGTTGTGAAGTCTCTGTAGGGTAGGCAACATTAGCCCAACATCTATTCAACAATCTGAGCTATTTCAAAACTAATAAATTGGAAATGTAACAGAAAAGGGTAAGTGTTCATACGTAGAATGTGTTAGTATCAGGCCTGGTATAACACTATTCAGTGTTCAGTCAGCTCTCAAACAATTCGAAGTTAAACTTCCATAAGTTTTATTGAATCACACAAAACTACAAATGTAGTGAAAAGTTAATGCAATGTACCTTTTCCCTAGGAATGTTATATGTAGATAGCTAAAAATTTGTTGATCTGTGGTCATAATGATTGCTTTGTTGTTTTTCCAATGTGAGAATAAGGCATGCCTCCAGGTGTCTACCCGTGAACATGGCTGCTGAAAAGCAACCGAAACATCGGGGAAAGTGTAAAATTAAATCTAAATATAATAATAATAATAGTAAATAGTTTTTTAATTTAAATAGCTTAAATAGGAGTAAACAGTAACTAGTAAAAGTGTTAACAATAGTAGTATACATTTTCAAAATTAAGTAATAATAGTGTTTTATAAAAAATAAACAATGCGATAAAATCCGTATAAAGTTGTTTAATTTCAATGAATATCAGAGTTCTTATTTCGTAAGATTTGATACAAAAATACCGCTAAAAAGAACATTCCACTAACCAAGCACAAATTTTAAGCACTAACTATTTGCCTTGTTAGAATGTAGCTGCGTGTATTTACTACTTGTTTACATTCTGTATCATTGTTTGAATGTGTCATTTAGTACTTATTGTTGCACAGTCCACAATTCACTGGGATTTGATGCCCGCTCTGGTTTGAAAACACTAGCTTAATCCCTTTATAAGACAAACAAGTCGCATTAGTTAGGTGGTAGCGCAGTTTCTAACTGCGATCAGTTGTATATAGAAATAACAGGGACATGAGGTCATATTTGTGGATGGTTCGAAATCTAAATATGCTATGTAGTGAATCGAAATGTTTAGAGCTTTGTGCAGAATTAGATAAAGTGACGCAGCATATATACTCAGCCTATATACAGTGACGCAGCCTATATACTCTATGCACGCGTTTTCTGCGTACGCTATGACTGATTATAACTAGGCACAAGCATACTCTTATAGGTTAAGATTAGGGCAACTTTTATAAAATTAGGTGACAAGCGGCAAGTACTTTGTCAGGCCAATGCTAGAGCAATGGTTTCAAACAATGCAGTCAGCATTCATATTTTATACATATCAATAGGGAAATAGTGCTGTTATAATTAGTCTATTGAGTCGCAACGGCACACCGGTGGCCAGGCACTATTGATTTTTAATTATGTCTGGTAGTCTTAGACTTGGTGGACTACAGAAAATATAGGTAGAGACAATGGATTACTAATTGTAACCATCCTAAATATCACTCTATGCCTCATTCCCTCTCATTCAGTTCAAGTCTCTGTGTATGCTTTTCGGCTTGGTCGTCAGCTATCGAGTCTAACCATTCCTCAGAACATTTATTCAGCGATCTTGTCAGCGAATGTTAGCCTACCTATACTACCTTACATCCATAATAGTTTTGTATAAATATTTATGTTAATGAAGTCATTAATGAATGGAATTGGAAATATTCATATTTAAATATTTATAAAACTGTCAACACAATGTTAATTTTATTTTGTAAATGAAATATTGTCAAGTGCAATATTCAAATATAAATTTTATATTACTTTTAAAATATGAGTTTATATAGTATATTTGAGTAGATATAGTATATTTGTACAAAATTATCTTATTGTATAATGCTAAATAATAACACGAAACGTTAATGAGTCATTTCTAGCTTACCTGTGGATATATTATACGAACGATGACACGATCTAAAATCTTGGTGTCATTTTTGCCATGACACCAAAGCCAGACAAATTTGCTGTTTGAGCATTTTTGTATGCATATTTAATTATAATGCTAGACATCAAGTCTTACTCGCGATAAAGTATTTAATTGATAGCTCGAAGTTTCGACGGAAAAAGATCTTTAATTTTCGTATGTATACTGAGATAAAGATTTCTAAGAATAACTAATAATAACTGTATTTCTTGGTAGCGCTTTTCTCGTATAAGAAAACAACTGATGAGCTATTTTGGAACCTGACAACAATAACTGATGGTAACTTAATAAAATTCATAAATACAACATAAAGTTAACATTTATGACCGAAATATTATAAGTTTACCCACTTTGTGACCGGAATATTTAAATTATATGAATTTTAATCACAAACTACCGCTTAGTTTTATGAGTGAAATTTCAGCAGTAAAATTTAACAACTCCAGTTCTTCATCAACCAAAGTGCCTATTTTGACAAGATTGTACGCTTGAATATCACATTCGAAGAACAATGCAATATAGAGATCACATTCAAATAACAGTACAATATAGAGAATATTTAATATAAGTACAAACGTAGTTTCGGAGTATGAAACAATATTATCCTCTTGAAATGTAGTAGTATAGCTATAACGTACAATAACTGTTCGTATTGTGTGTAATGGCCGACATCTGACCGGTCCTTGCGTCTATGTTTGTGTGTATGTATGACCATCGTAATGTGACGCGCCATCTACCAGCTTGATGGGAAGTAACGCGATTCCAGCTCTGGTTTAAGTGCCTGCTCCATATATTTTCATTTACCTTAACTATCTTCCAGTTTGAAGGAGATATGTCCATTTAAGTGATATAAAGATTTAAACCATAAATGCGCTACTATACATACATATATTTAAATATGGTCAGTGATCACCTCTCTGGACGTTATGTTGTCATCCGACAAACATAACCAGCACGCCATCTAAATTATAAATATAATATGATCACGCTTACTATATTAAAAACTGTACACTGCTGCTCTCCATCAAAGATATGAGCTCACTTTTCTTAGTGTGGACACCTTTTCGTACGATCTAAAGAAGTTGAGGACATCGATGATTTAAATCTTTGGAGTAGTATGACGAAATATTTTAAACTGAATGTTCTGAACGAACACGTGTCGTGGTGTTGTAATATTCCGTCATGCATAAATGTGACACATTGCTAGAAGAGAGTAGATACCTCTTTATTTTATTTTTTAATATTTTCTTCATTTATAATATGCTACATTTGGCCCGCGGCCAAAGTTTAGTTTAGATCGATAATACTTTTTTCTGTTTGAAAGATAGAAATCAAATTGAAAATAAATATTATAAATGCGAATGTGAGTCTGTTTATTTGTTACGCTTTGACGCTTGAACTACTAGACCGATCATTATGAAATTTCGCATACACGTTGCCAGGAGCACGCGAGCGAAGTCGCGGGCAAAATCTAGCACTAAACTTTACAATACTGGTTTCGGTGTCGTAGAATTCGTCAGTATCGATGTCAACCAGAAACGTGCCTTTTTGTAATTAAATTTTGATGGTTTTCTTCCTTAGCAGAACTACCGCAGTCCCAATTATTCCTTGAATTCAGATTACTGTTGTTTAAAATACAGAAGGCCAATTATCTAAATAAAAACTGCATAAAATAGAGTTCCAATCTAGACTCAGTGCCATGAATATAACATATTATGGTAGTTTACTAAATTAAAATAATCGTAAAATATTTACATTAATTGGATTTAAGTTCATATTCGACATATATTAAACTACATCGGAACTCTGTTTTCAACAGTTTTTTTACTAGAATTAGGCCTAGGCTCACAGATAGGCAATTTATATCTACGATAATTATTTGTGGCAATATTTGACTACGGCGAACCACAAACAAAGGCAAAACGGCCGATGTTGACGTGGCATTACGTCGCAGCAATATCCTGCTGCAAGTTATGCTACGCCGCAATGTATGAAACATCCAGTAGTAAGCTACAAGGAGCTACAACTCGTAAACAAGCGAGAAATGTGTTAGTTCAGTATATGCTGATGCCCGAAAAACCGTCTACGTAAATTGTGTTCCTCATAGCTGCGAGCTTTTAGCCGTGACATATATGATAATGGTAATTTTAAATTTAACGTTAGTTCACCAATAGAATTTGCGTAAATCTATTCGGACTAGCGGTCGCCTAGTGGTCGAAATTCGACCATAATTGATTTAAATTTTAAGTTTGATAGTTATTAAGATTTTATTGTCTAGAACTATACTATCCTTATAATCACATTTCATTTAAATTTCGATCTATACGTCATGTTAATTTACCTATCTTTGTCAAACAAATTATTATATTGATATATGTAACCATAGTTACGAAGAATAGTACTTTATAGATCAGCCGAACAATGCCGAAATACTACGAACGCGATTCGACTGCGTGTGTCAAATGTAAGGTTGTGTGCGTGTAGTGTTTTTTCATTAATTTAATGTATTTCTAATGCATTTTTTATATCGATTTTAGGATTTACCCCTCCTTCTCCATATAAAGATTAACTTTGCCAAATTTCATACTCCTCTATCCGCACAATTTTTGTAAAAAGTGGTACAAAGTTTTTGCTTCACGTATTAATATATACCTATAACGAAGGTGTGTGTGGGTGGTTATTGTTTATCAGCTCTTCATCCATCGTGTCTTTCCAACAAGTGACCGCCCCACGTGTTTGAAAGCATGTTTTATATTGACATTTGACAAGTATGACAGCTCGCACGATGTTGCCAGCCTCTGCTTTCCGAATACGCCCAAGTCGATTCAGGCTTGACGTTCCGTGCTTCACTCTCCGACATATAGATATAGGTTCACAAAGTAAGCAACATCTATAATTGTATTTTTTTATTATTTAACTTTCGGAATGATTATACAGAGAGGTAGTCAGCGATGTATTACCTCCACACTTTGCCAGCTATAGTTTTAGGTTCCACTTAATTGGAGGCGAGCCTATTGCAGTTTGCCGCATTTAAAATTTCTAGACAGAAATATTCAAAAAACACTGTTCGATCAGGGTTTTTTTTTATATTTCTAATTTGCGACCTCTATAATAGTAGTCGAACACGCTGCGTAAGCGAGGCAGTGCCCTAAACCAGTAACTTAAAAAATGGTTTTAGTTCAGTAAATAGAAAAAAAATACGACTAAAAGTTTCAATACAACGAAAAATATAATATTTTCGAGTAACAAAGTGTTAGAACTTAAGTGACAGTGTGTTTATTTTGACAGAAAATGTTTCCTTTTTACACGGTACAGTAGAAATTTGTTTTAAAGTAGCACGCGACAATGTTGTATGCTGCAATGTAATTTGACTCAGCTGTGTCAGCTAATTACATACTTTAACTACAAAAAATTACTGTTTCATGTGTTATAAGTGTGAGTACCGTGTCGGACATGCAAGACACGGGTACTAAGTTGGATTCCTGATTGGACCAAGTGATTTTCTGACAAAATTCTTTTCAAAAGTTGCTAGAGTCACGTATTCTGCATGGTTTAATGACCTCTGACCAATTTACGAATGTGATACATCTCATTATGCTGGAGTCAGACGTTCTAGCAAAAGGTGGAACACTGCCATCATTATTTATAAATTGTTTCATCAATATTTGTATATAATTAAATCAATAAATCTCTCTAAAAAGGGTTCATAAGAATTTATGGACTTAACTTTTATATCCAAATAAACTTTTGAGGAATTCCTATTACTGGTATAAGTATAAGAGCCTTCTAACTTCTCAATATTTTTCGAAATAACCAAAGTATATATTGAAACAGAATAAACTTTTTAAGTATCGCTAGCTTTCAGTTTTCATTTTAGCCCTTTGCCAAAGCGAACCGCAGCAAATCTCCTGCGGCCACTTTACTGTTTCAAATAAATTTTATAGTAGATTTAAAATAATTCAGTATCCAAAGGTCTATTCACTCCACACAAAGCGATTTCAAATTTTCTAGCCTTGGAATTACAATCAAATTACGACGAAAATTGTGAGGATCACACAATGCACGTTAGCTCTATCTCTAGTAAACGGAATTAGATAGACATATATTATGTTTAAGACACTAAACTCTAAAACACTAAATTGCGATAAACCGAGTTCGGTAATTCGTGAATCAGGCAAAAATTAAATGGCGTTTTTCATAGAAAATTCTCTTTAACAGCACGAAAACTAGTGACCATGATATAAACGACAATAGGTTCGCTTCTTAAAATTCTCACATTTTAACTACTACACTAAAACATAACTAGCGAAGTAATTAATACACTTCACCTAGTCATTTGGGCAAATAGTATGATTACGTATATATATTTATTCAAATAATAATACTTTTACACACTGAAAATGGGTACATCTGTACCCATTTTTGACGTTTTTTAGGATAGTGAGAAAAAAGTACTTTCATGTATTTTATGCTTTATCCTAATTAGTATGCGTATATCCTAATTAACTTTTCATCTGACTATATTTGCTTCTTCTCTATCTGGATATTTCCCGTTACCTCGCTCCACAAGTGTGGATTAACCCTTACTTTCAAATGTGCTATGATAATTTTCGTCTGGAGCGTTGAATAAAAGAATAGCGCAGCGTTGAGGAACCTCCATCAACAATATAGTCTTGTTTTTACGACGATGTAAGCATTTCGGTGAACTGCGTGCATATGTGAGCAACACTTCACATGTGTTTCAAATTTACAGAATGAAAGTGAAATATAAAAAGTATACGCCAGATGTAAAGGCGAAATTAGCGCTATTGTCGAAGGAATAGGTAGTATTATAATCTTGTTTTAGTACAGGCGTTTTTCTATGTATTTAAGGGTCAGCTCCCAGACTAAGTTAATGCCGTTCATTACTAGTATTTACAGGGGGATACTAGCCGTCTGACCTCTATGTCCCAATTAGTGAGGATATGAGTTACTTTAGTTAGCCTGAGATGATTTTTTTTAACTTACTCTGTAATGTACGTTGATAGGTTATTATCCAAGTATATTTCTGAGTCCATTATGTCAGTCTGATATGTTTAACCATATTAGGTCATATAAAATGCCTCGGTGGCATAGTGGTAGAGTTCGATTGTTGTGCGTGTGGTTCCAGGCTCGATTCCTAAGTCAAACAAAGTAAGTAAGAAGAGAAAGTAAGAATGAAATTTTTGGTCGCAATACGGAGTATAAAACTGTACCAATAGGCTCACTATAATTAAATCTAAAACCATAGCTGGTTAAATAAATAGGTGTAATACATAACTGTCTAAAGACTTTTAGTAAATACATTTTCCCAAATCCGGGAATCGACCCGAAAACAGCTTATAAACAGCAATCACTTTATTTATTCTGATTATACTTTACCACATCCTCTCCAAAGCAAATGTATCTAACGTTTCTACAAAATACCTATTCTATACATTAAGAGAATACACCCGAGATTTGGTTTCATCGCCGCAGGTTGCTATGACAGCAGGATCAAAAACTTAACCTTTCACAAAATACACACGTATCTGTTGCCCTTAGCTCTGTTTCCGAACAGTGAGCGAGTATCGTGCAGGAACGCTTCGAACGTAAGGAAGAATACACGGCTGCTATCTAATATTGTTTTACGAGCCCTCCCATATCAATATCGCTTAGATACACCTGTATTATACATACTATACGCCAAATCTCCACGTATTATATATTTATGTATTAATATATAGAAGATGTACGCCATAATGTTACATAAATACGCCTCTATCCCCGAGTGATAGGCAGACGTGCATATCACTTACATTTCACCAGCTATGGTCTTGAAATAGGTGATGAGACTTTTGTCGTTTGCGTGCACAGTTTCACACTACGCCTGCCTCTATGAAAATAATATAATTTCATAACACTTTGCCTTTCAAACCCAAGATATTATGCACAAGAGCTGCATTATATCACTGCGCCAATGAAGAAATTTGATACCACAATAATAATAATAATACCTTGCCTTCTAAGAGAATTTTTTTTCTAATCAGGAGAAAATTAATATTCTGCTTTAACATAAAGATACCTTAGTACCTTTTCAGTCCGTCACGGCTATGTGTCAGATCGTGACATGTAAAGTCACACTGTATGAGCGTTTACAAAAAACATCTATCGTATCTTCACAATTAAAATTGATAAAATAGAACTACTCTTAAAATTTCAGAATCATTGAAACATTTACTCATAAAATAAAAGTCTTGCTATCACTTATAGGTATCAAGAAAAACACAGCATGCGTTTTATTTATCGGATAGCTGTTACTTGATTATTTGGAAACAGGCCATTAGGCACGTGCGTGCGATGAGCTAGATTTCGCCAAATTCACGATTGATACAAGGTGGCTGAATGCACGCGTCAATATGTGTATGGGTTAGTTTTCGTCGGTTGTATTGAGCTGACCAACAATTTAATTTAATTTGTGGTGCAGTTCACATAATGCATACGTATTACAAGTAGTGTCTCTTAATGTAGCAAGTTTCATAAGCGAAATACGACACAATCCGCCATATGAGATATCATACATGCGAAAATAGATGATAAACTTATTCATTTTAAACTTAACTTAAATCACTTTCTTGCGATTTTTGACGTGTGAAAATAGGCCACCCTGTTTAAATCAAAAAATTAATACATATTTCATTTGTTTATGAATTCTTTGGCTTAGGTGAAAATAGATGATAAATCTATTTCTAATTAAAGGCTACATAAACTTAATAAAATTTCTGTTCCTTGCCTTATGTGTGGATAAAACCAGTATGATTATATTCTCACATGAAGTTAGCAATGTTGACGTCATACAGTATTTTTTTCCTTTATTTATTTAGGGGCTTTTAGTCACAAATAAGACACAGTATGAGGAAGGCTATAATACTTTAGCATTTAATAAATTAATATTGATCGCCATTGTCAAACGAATGAGAACCATGTATCGGGAACATATGTATGTGTGTAGCCTTGTGTTATTTTGAAGAGGTTGCTTAGGTGCAATTGCACTAAACTTGATACTTAGACAAATGTAGAATACCGAATCATATACATAAATAGCTGTCCGTGGTTACACCCACGTTTAAATTACTGCACCGCTCCCGTAGCCTGTAGCGTGACGTTATATTGCTTATTATACTTTTGGGCAAAGTAGCTTCCTTATGGTGAAAGCATTACTTAAATCTGTTTACTACTTTCAGAATACATCGATTATAATTTTTAAAAAACGGGTTGCACTCCGGGAGTGACGGCTGAAGTGAAAACTTGAATTTTAGATTTTTTGAAGTGAATACTTGAAATTTGACATGCATTTTTGATATTTTGGAATGGTTAGGGAATAATTTTAGTATAGTAGTAGTATTCTATCATATACACACAACACCATCTAGCCCAAACTAAGCAGAGCTTGTACTATGGGTACTAGACAATGGATAAACATACATATATACTTCTTTTTTTGTAAATACATACATATTATACATAGAAACACCCAGACCAAGACAAACATCCATGTTCATGCACACAAATGTTAGACTTGTGCGGGAATCGAACCCGCGACCTCAGGCGTGGCAGTCAGTTACACTAACCACTACGCCATCGAGGCCGTTTGCACGAATTGCTTTAATTATCAGTATAAAAGTACTATCATTTATGTGGTAAAATACAATATTCATTTATTGCGCTATCGTACACAAACATGACAATTCTCCCTCCGTCTTACGAATTTTCGATCATGTCACGTGTCCTGAAGCGAGTTTAACATTTTTTACCCATCACAAAAAAGTGCACAACGCCGCTAAAGAAGTTTTCACTTCAAAAATCTTTTATCTTTATAATATTAGTATAATATGTGTCCTTACTATGCAGTGGAGCACAACCCTTCCTCTACGACTAGTCCAGTTTATGATATAGCGTTCCGCCTACACCCAACCTTTCGGTTATATTAGGCAGAGCCGCTGTACCTTCCAGCGCCCGAAAGCACCCTCCGGGACCAGTTATAGACAGGTCTTGTCCCCAAATCTCGACTCTCCACCCTATCCTCAGAGATTCGGTTCTCGTAAGCAAGCTACCTCGTGCCCAAGTGACACTACCTATTCTCCAGATAGGTACCGGGGCAATAAAGCCGCTCACCACTCGCAACTCCTAACAGATGCTAACGAAAACCTCGCATGCATATGCAGTGGAGCAATCGGCAAGCGATCTACCGACTTTTTGTAATAGGTCAGTTATAGATCAATATACCTATTAGTTAATTCTGGGTATCTAACTTCACGCGTATTAATATTAAAGATAGCATTTCATAATCAATTAAATGCTACTAAATTTATCTTTTAAATGCATTTTCCAAATATGAAAACCATTCATGCAACACAAAGGAGATATCTCATACATGACATCGTTATTTGTTTCGAAGAATTGGTTATGCCCAAGCCCATATTGTAGAGCGGATATTTTCAATCCTTGTGGTAAGCTGACCATATGATATCGATACACATTCGCGTAAGTGGGAGCGGGGGAAGGGAAGGGGAATCTGGAATCTTGGCGCGAGGGTTGTTTGCTCATCGGCAACGGACACAGAAACGCTTTTATCGCTCGCACCACGCCACCTTGCCGACCTCATTTATAAAATTGCGATCATGATAAATAAGTTTTGTTTAAGCTGATAGCTTCCTTAGTTTTGTGGAATTTACAAATATTTTCTGTTTAAAAATCACCCGCACTAAATATTCACAAGGGCTTCTATAAATATTTAAACAATAGATTCAAAACACCGAATGCAACTGAATAACTATTTCGATCACACAAACATTTGAGTCGTATCACGTACTTACTCACAATACGATGTAACCAATTGAATAACTGGTATCTCATATGTCGGCTTTTAACAGTACTTCAGAAGAAGTATGGATACTTCTTGGCATACAAAAAGTTATAAATTATCTAAACGCTTAGCCGGATCTTCTTCAAACTTCCTCAGGGGTTTTATACCCCGCTTCGTTGTAACATTGAAGTAACAATTTCGTTAGCAAAAAGTGTTGTTGGGTTATTCTGTCTGTCTTGTCATTGGCAACAAATTCTCTCATTACTACTTGGGATCATACACATATTTGTCACACTCTGTCACCTTTATATCTCCTAAAGCATCTGTATTACAACTACATTTTACCAGTTACGGTTTAAAATCACACACAAAGGTTGAACGTCCCGGACAAAGCTCCAAACTGATAAAACTATTGGATATTTCTTGACAGAAAACCAAATAACACTTTTTGTGTCTTGGTTTAAAACCAAAGCCAGCTGACTCTCTAACATTGCGACATTGAGACAATGTCATATCTTTTTAAAACACAGTGTTAAAATATTTCCATATTATCATTCGTCTCTGCTAAACCTTCACACCAAATGCAAAACCATATGCTATAACTAATTGAAAAAGTCTAATGGGCGAAGTAGAAAAAGAGAAACTCCTCGAAAATGTGTGCTTTCTTAATCCACCCGAACTTTAATAATATCTGTATAAACAACACACACCCCAAACGTATATATAATATTATGTATAGCTATTACATGTACCACCACCGAGACGTTTAGGTTTTCCAGTTGCGAGAGCAGACAAGACATGGAAATGTAATAAGGCTCGCGTCGGAGGCTTGCGGGGTGACGCACCGAGGTTGTTATTCCTCGCCTCGCCTTCCGGCAAACTGACACATATACAACTTGTGTGTTTTCGCTACAATCTCGCTGTCATTTTTATACATTACTACTCCAACACACAACAGCACACCTGCATATCCTTTTAAAACAGAGATGTATTACACATTTTATAAGTTATCTTAGAACTCATGTAGTACTCATATATTACATTACAAGCTGTGCCCCGGTTTAACCGCTCTGCTCATAAGGGTTGTACCGTAATATTTGATAACCTTACCTAAAGAATGGGCTAAAAATGGCTATAAAATGCTAAAAGGTATTTTAATACTAACAAGTCGTTCTAAAGATTGGCGCATTAAAACAAACAAGCATTCTCTTCAGCTTATATAGGTACTATTATAGATAATTATATTGATCATATTTTCAATCTCTAAATTACCAAGTATTTTATGAATAAAAAACTTGGTAATTTATTTATGTAACTCAGAAATAATTCTATTATAATATATTAAAAATCATGTAAAATTAGTAATAGTTGCCACATTAAAATGACATAGATTTAATCAAAATTATAAACTGTTACAGTGGAAGGGTTAAGATCAGACTACAATTAGATCATCCGGTACCACAACTAGCACCAGTTAACGAGCACGACACATATCCAATCAGTCATGCTCTTTTTTTATACACTGTTATTGAGGATATCCACCTTGAACGAACGTCACTAGGAAAAGGTGAAATAATTTTTGTTTTAATGTTTTACCTTTCTGAATATTTGCGTATTTTATTTTATGTACATTTTTACTCAGAAAATGAATACAAAGTACCTATGTGGGCAAAATAAACAGAAAGGTAAACATAATTTAAGATAAACAGCAACTGTTTATCGAACCTGCCAAACTTTATCTTGTACTTTACCATGATTCAGTGACTTGCGCAATACTCAAAACGTCCTAACTAATATAAGAATCGCTGTGTAAATCTTATATCAAAATTGTGACTTGGCGCTATAGCGATACAGGCCAGCGACAATTTGTTGTGTAACTTTATTTTATAATTACAATTTTAATTATATTATAGAGTTACTTATAATTAAATTGCAATATATAAGCTATGGTTTCAATTATGTCACTTACCGAGCAATTTGATATACGTAGAATTATTTTCTGTTTCGTGAGTAGAATGTTAAATAATGCATATATTCAATGCATACAATAAATTTAGTTGCTGTACACTGTTTTTTAAAAAAGCAATGGAGGATTTAGGTATGTTATATATGATAGTAGTAGAGCCTCGCTGATTTCAGCATGAATGGGCCAGCTCGACCGGGTAGGGACTACCCTCTCACAGAATATTGACGTGAAATAGCAGTAATCGTACTGTTGTGTTTCGTTCAATGAGTAAGAGTACCGGAGGCCCAATCACCCTATTTCCCCCTTCCCGGTCCTTCTCCTTCCCACTTCTTTTTATCCTTTCCTAAAGGGTCGGCAACGCGCAAGTGATGCCTCTGGTGTTGCAGGTGTCCATAGGCTACGGTGACCACTTACTAGTCGTATGCTTGTTTGCCAACTTCGTTGCATAAAAAAATAAAAAAGCAGGTGTCACAGAAGGTCTCGCAAACATTGAAAAACAATACACAAAGGACACCTAGACTCGACACAACTATTTGTGGATCACACAAAGTTCTATTCTGTATGGGCATCAAAATTACATCACATACGGTTCAGTGATTAGACTACCACTCAAACCATTACCATTCGGTATATTGACATCTGCTATGGCGATAACGAGTAATCAATAGAGCTTGCGTCGTATACAAATTAAATTTAAATGAAAATTAGCACAGACATCGTCTAATTTTTGTAGACGACGAACAAATTTTATTAAAATAGCTATGAGACATATTTTAATAAAATTCAAGCCCAAGTTTATCTCAATACATAACTAAAAGACTACATATACGTAAATTAGTTCAACCATTGTAGGGATTAGTGTGTTCAAACCGACAAAAGGTTTGTTTACGATTTAATTCCGTGCATGGATAAGAGGGAGCTTTTTTTTAAAGTAGAAAGCAGACCTTTCATTGGCATTAATACTCTCAGCGAAATGTGGTTTATGGAGCAATTAGCAAAAAGAATTGATATATAAATATGGATAAAAGGAGCACCTTTTATGCATATTTTTTATATATCAATTCATTTGTTAATAATTACAAAAATGAAACTGCTGTTTACTTTTCATTGTAATGAAAATATATGTAGGTTTTAATTACAATCAAACATGAATGTATACATTACATCAGAATTTATAATGAACGGATATACATAACATATGTATCTTTAAAGTCTTCTTGATTACAATTTACTGAAATCAAGAATTACATTCAATTATATTGAAATATATTGTAGAAATACATATCTTATAATAATGTTGATTATTTTGGGACATTTATAGTTCAAGATAAGAAATCGTCACCAATCGTTAAGCTGTCCCACTACTGGGCATGGGCGTTTTTTCAATGTGAGAAGGCTTAGACCATAGTTCACCACTCTGACCCTGTGCTGGTCGGCAGACTTTACAAGTATTCGAGAACATTGTGGAAAGATCCCAGACATGCAAGTTTTCCTGCACCGTTAAAGGAAGCGATATTTTCCGATGTTTTCCTGTACCGCTAAAGCAAGCGATAATTAATTATTAATAAGCACGTAACTTCATAAATCCAGTGAAGCGCGAAATCGTATCTATCAATTATTTCTATACAAGTATAGAAGGTTTCTTAACAATATAAAACACACAACTCGAAATAAAGCAAAAACATATCCAAATATACAGCACATTATACTTTAAAGTGACTCGCGCTTTTTATATTCCCACATTAACCATTAACAATTTCATCTAGCAGCTACCCACGTAAGTCGGTGTGTGTAATGCAGTGGGGTATATTTTTCTTCCCCTTGGCGCGACTGCAGACACAGAAACGCTTTTATCCGACAAAACACGATTCCGGGGATACAGCGCCCCAATATACGGTAAGAGCGGGTTATTATGGGACGGTATCAAACGGTTGAGCCATTCACCCTGTGCACGCCTGTGTAGGATGATGATTACTACGAACTGAAAGGAACTGTATAGATTTATACGCAATGAACTTGATGACTGTAGAAATGGATTGAATCGATCCTTTGATCGAGAACTGTTCTAATACAAGCCAATATTTTAAAATTAGCATGTCTAGTATTTTGTATTTGTAAATAATTTATAATATCACGTTATATGAAAGTATCACTTCTCTGCTATTTACCAAATGAAATGACTATGTTATGTTTATTGATAATTAAAACTAAATATGTTAATGAAAATTATAAAGTCACAAAGTTTAAATTACGGAATCCCAATTAAAATGGATTTCAAAAGATTACTGTATAACGTCACGAAACGAAATTTGAATTTACGGCAGGCCACCGAATTTGCATAATCGAGAAATTGATTGAAGCGTATTCCCTGAAAATACGGACGAGAGAAAAAAGATATTCAATTCTTGTGAACGCAGATGCCTTTCTAATGACGGGAGCGGAGCCCCGACTTTGTTTCCAAGCGACGGCTTTTTATCAGAGGAGCCTGTTGCTCGCGACCTTCGCTCTTCACTGTGTAATGTGCCGCGCCGAGCGACTCCCTTCGACGTAATCAATTTACATGCTTAACAGGGTGAATACTAATACGTCATTATTTAAAAATAATCGCGCGTAATATCAACTTAATATTTTAAGAATACATAACATAAAAAATATATTAATGATTACTGGATATCTAGACTTGACTTGTAGTGTAGTTGAAAACAATATAATACCATTTCAACGCCAGGTTAAAAAAGTGAAAGGAAGGCTTTGCCGCTTATGCGGTGCAAATGGCGGCAACGAGTTAAACGTGAACCGTAGACAGCATCGACTTTAAGAAATTAATAAATCTTGACGAACGACTACTTGCGCAGTTTGTGTGTACAGCAAATACCGAAATCCAATACAAAGAAGCGCCGACGTTGTTTATCAAAAGAAAAACAAGCAAAACAATAAGCGTTGTGGAAGTGCTCGCCCTACGACTTTCGATTTAGAAAACGTACCGAGCTTCGGAACCGACGATAAATTAGGCCGAGGCCTCACAATAACTCTCCTGACCCCGTTCCGCAATTATGAAAAGGTGGATTGAAAACTAGATCAATTTTGTGCACACAGTCCGATGAGAAGTTAGTTAGTGCGCGGGTCACAGGCGTGTAGTATCGATATCGACTTTGACTTGACGAACTGAAGTAATACTCAGACTATCTTACTGTTACTTTGCGGGCTCTCAATAAACATGAATTTACTCGGCCTGACCCTTGACCACCGCCGATATCGCACAGACGATACTGTAGCCTCGATTCTGTACAAAACGATCCATGTAATCCAGGCAACAGGCTAACTCTCAATAGCCACAAAATTCGTGAACAGATCCAAAATTGTGTAGTACGACCATCTATTTAGTACACAAATCCAGATTAAATCCATTGACATTTCGAATTAGATCTTTGTAGTACTCGAGACGTGAACTAATTCAATTTGGGGGAAGTGGATCGCTGGATAGTGGAGCGCGGTGTCCGGGCCGGAACAAAAGCGCACACACAGCGCAAATAAACAAGCAAACAAACGACAAAGGGCTGCACTGGAAGAGAATGCCTTCGCTGAAATTTATTTATGTACCGACGGACCAATGAAAGCATTGAAAATTGCGTTTGGCGTACTGTAATCGCCATGTTTGCGTTTTGTAAAACGAGTGCCCCTAAGATGTTTCGTTTTATTTTAAGTGCACGCCTGTTCTGAAGCTTTCGGCTTATGTTAATGTTTTTGTATTCGAACCTTTTGTCCGACAAAGTGCTGCTTATTCGTCGTAATCTCACACTAATTGACATGCTGTAGCTTTGTCCTACCCTCTTCAATGCTTAAGGTTTTAATACTACTATGGTCATCCCTCTAGAAAACATTAAATTTATTAGTACACACGATAACTTATTAAATACATAAAATAAATGTTCTTTCCATTTTGCCTACGGAACAAAAACTTAAATATATAAACTACGATATTTGACTAGTTTTTGCCTGCAGCTTCAAACATGATAATTCTACGTAAACACATTCTAAACGATAAAAAGTATTCCAGGATTGTGTTTATCTAGTTAACACATGAGTGATTGATACGTTGACGTAGGTATCTTCACAAACTTTCATTTAATGTTTTAATAGGATTATTTTTTAAATTAAGGGTCTAATCCATTCGTTCAATTACCTGAGGCAATGAATCGGATTAACTTTAATTACTGATGTTGAAAATACTGAACATAAAAAATAATGGGTTATTTTACTCTAATACTGGATTACTTTGCTGGTCCTAGCATCTAAAAAATCATTGACTACCAACCCTCAGGCCTACTGCTATAATACATAAAAGTATGCTGCATTGACGATGTGACGCACACTATCATCGTTGTGGAAATAACAGACTTACATATATGGGTACAGGGTCTCACGCGTTTTCCCGGAGGGGTAGGCATACACTATAGATTAACTCTCGCTATAATCCTGGCATATCTAACGTACTTCTTTCTTCACTCTCATTATATTTAGGACTAGATGTTCCCGCGGTTTCATCCGCGTTTATCGTTACTGCGCCGCCCCCGTGGGTCGTAGCGTGATGTTATATAGCCTATAGCCTTCCTCAATAAATGAGCTATCCAACACTAAAAGAATTTTTCAAATCGAACCAGTAGTTCCTGAGATTAGCGCGTTCAAACAAACAAAAAAAACAAACTCTAGCTTTATAATATTAGTATAAATATCAGCATATTAACGTTACTATTCATCACCAGGTCGTCCAGAACCTTCCGTGCGGTGGCTCGTTAACGGCGTGCTTGTAGACGAAGAATATGAACACAATACTGGTGACGTCATAGAAAACAGATTGCTGTGGCCAGCGATACGACGAGCTGACTACGCCGCGGTGTTCACGTGTCAGGCTACTAACTCACATCTAGTGCCACCAAAGGAACTGTCTCTTGTACTGGACATGTTTTGTAAGTAGATTTGATAGTGTACCATTTCTTATTCATTTTTTTTTAAATATTACGTCAATTTGGGTTACAAATTAGTACTTAGTATTTTCTGTTAATCCCATTTAGCTATGCTAACATGCTTGTGTAAAGAATGGGTTCACGTCGGTACTGCAAGTAAATTATTATATAAGGGTGGGATTCGAACACACGACCTCTCAATCGCAAGTCTGGTGCCTTGTCCATTGGACAACCGCCGCTTTGATTTTGTTATTATGAAACTTAAGTGTCAGCTAAACTAACAATATTCATGTCCCGCAATTATATCAGAGGTCAGCCATCTACACGTGAGACATTGTGAGACAGTCGATGCTAAATAGTACCGTTTTTATGTATTTTAAAGTGATGTCACCTTAATCATGTAAGCTGATGTATTTTATAATGTGGGACTATTACCCATTCTGGCATGCAACAGATTTTATAAAAGACTTTCATTATACATTTTGAAGAACAGCAGCAAAATATCAAACGTTTATAACTCCTGACACCAAAAAGGGAATATTGCATCGGTTCTCTGTTTAAGTTCCAAATTCTATTTGATCGTATGACTCCAGGTTCAAGTAATACAAGCTCCTACAAAAGATAAATCGTATTTCAGTCTCGGTGACCATACAATTTACCTACAATAATATTGTGTTCCACAGTGAGACCACTAACAGTGGAAATAAAGAAGCCGGCGGAGATCGGTGAAGGTGGTGTACTAACTGCCGAACGTCGCTACGAGGTCGCGTGCGAGTCGGCTGGCAGTCGCCCGCCCGCCGTCGTTTCCTGGTACAAAGGCAAACGCCAACTCAAGAGAATAACGGTGAGTACTAGCTTATAAGATATAGTGGAGACCCAGTTGACTGGGAGAAATGTTACGTGACTTAGTGCCACGATTTAAGAATGTTATTTTTGGTACCTCAACCATATCGAGACCTAAAAGCATTACAACGGCGTCCTTACGCCGATGGAAAAATTGGTATACGTATTAATAATGTTCAGTTCGGCACTTTCATAAATATTGTCATTTTAAAATGATAGGTAGGTCTTACGAGGATACACTTCTTAAACTAGTGGCCATAGAAGAAAATAGGTAAAACCTAATTTAGAAATTATATTATGTATAAATACAAACAAAAACAAATCAAAAGGTACAATTTAATGACACTTGCCACAAAAAACTAATGACGAAATACCAATCAAGCGAATTCAATGAAAAATCAAACAATTAATGATAATTATGGATTAAACAAATAATAAATATGAGAGACCAACAGAGATCGGCCGGCCTATTTGTTACATTTGCACAACTAATTTACTGAATACCTACTGACAAAATTCAATTGATATAGAAATAGCTCACTCTCAAAACGGATATTAGCCAATTGCCTAAATTGCTTTCTGTAACAAAAGTATGAATGTTTCTTAAGCAAATTCAAGGATAATTCTACGATTTTATAAAAAGAAAACAAATAATGATAGTCCTTCAATTTTTCTTTTAAATATCATCTAGAACAGACTAAATAAAAAACTCAGAAAAAGAAGTTAGTCTTAAATAAATAAGTAATGTTTACGTGACGTAACAAGTGAGTGTGGTTAACTTCCAACAACCATTCAGCTACTAGGTACATACATAATTATGTTATTGTAAACAAGCTTTCTGTAACTGTACATTTTTTACCACAAATTATATTCATTCATCTCTTTATTTTAACAAGACAAAGCGCATGATTAATTCGATCACTACTCTGGGAGTACTGATCGAATTGATCATTCGCTGTGTTGAAGGAGTCTTTACAAACATACAGTTAATTGATGCAAAGTATAGCTCGATTTGAAACAATCATTCGTGGATCGCACAGATAGCCACGTGTAAAATTTGAGTCCACAACAGTAAGTGTAGCGGCAGACGACCGCCTGCCTACTTTGCTATCCGTGAATTCAACAATTATTTAGTCTAAACACTATATATACCTATAAAATATCTAAATAATAAAGAAGTATGCGATTTTTATTTATAAGTAAGCATCTATGTGAAAATGTTTATAAATTTGGATGTTCGTTATTCATAACCATGAACGGACTCGGATAAAACACAGATAAGCCATATACTGCATTTAAACATAGGGTACCGTTTATGCCAGTACCTTTTCTCGTTGCCGTAAAACTTACGCGAAGCCGCAAACAGAAACTAGTAGTAGATAAATCTGCTCAGAACAGTTATATATAAAAAACAATTTCGCAGCCTGCAAATTTTAAATAAAGCCAGTGTTACTAATTTGTTTCATGTCACTTTGTTAGCTCAAGTAAATTATTTCCATTTTTCATATTCATTACATTTCCTGTTTAACTTCATTGCTGCTACAAAATAAATAATATACCAGATATTCATTTAAATGAATCATTTATATTTTATGTGTATGTAATGTGTGTTTTCTTCGGAATACCAAACGAATAGATTTAATTTCCAAGCCATTGGTTCACTCGGCTCATGCGTAACGAAAATGTATCGAATTCAAATATACGGTACAGTGACCCTACGTCTCCGTTTGAAAAGATTTGTTCGTAGGGTAACATTTTAATACATGACCATGGACACTAACTGTCGTAGGAAATACCTTTCAGGTATGTTTGCCTATTTTCGGTTCTATTGGCGATAACTTCTTACGCGTTTGTGCGAAAATATGATGTTACACACCCAAATTCGTATCATAAACATTCTCTTTGAACATCTCGTTAACTTCTAGTCTAGTGAATCATATCTTACTTTTAAGTATAAACAATTTTTAGAAAGATTGCTAAGAACAGTTTATGCATATAAAACTAGGTTTTCGTTAAAACTAGACTTTCGCTAAACATGATATATTTCAGCGTAAGCTATCCTATAATATATAGTTAATATGTACATATGTTTTATGCTGAAAATTTTAAATATGATCTAACACTTCAAATAGAGCAATATTTTTATGAGTGCAAAGCTCTTTTGCCGTTACTAGTCCTATAGCTAATACGATTATAATAATAATAATATTCTATCATATTCACACAATACTATCTAGCCCAAACTAAGCAGAGCTTGTACTATGGGTACTAGACGATGGATAATAGATTATTATTAGACGCAAACAGTTCCACAAGATACTAGGCGATCGTCTAGAGTCTTGAGTATTCATACTTACTACCCTAAAGTCTTTTTTTATCAATATATATTAAATTATCTATATTAAACCGTCCCATTGCTTCTGAGCAAAAATGTTCCGACAGGCCTATTCTCAGTGTGAGATGGGTTAGGCCATAGTCCACCACACTGGCCCAGTGCAGATTAAAAGACTTCACAGATCTTCGAAAACATTATGAAGAACTCTCAGACATGCAGCTTTCCTCACGATGTTTTCCTTCACCGTCAAAGCGAGCGATAATTAACTGTTTAATATATTATTATACATAACATCGAAAGTCAGAGATGCGCTCCTTACGATCGAACTCGAGACCTCAGTGTGGTAGGCCAGTGGTCTTCCACTAGGCTATTGCTGCTTTATAATCAGTTCTATATTGTAAATTAACATCACTCAAGACCCGGAGGTACTTGAGACTCCTGACCTACAAAAGGAATTTGGATTGCCAACCTTTGCTATTGTTATCGTCAGGATTGACAAGCCGAGAGCAAGTGGTGCGTTCCTCTTGTCCGTCATTGTGTGAAGTCTGCTAACCCACACTTAGCTAGCGCTGCAGTATTAATTATTTTCTTGACCCTCTCGTTCTGACATTTAGACCAAATACGAGTAATGATTTATTTTTATATGACTGTTACAAAATCTGGTTGGATTGTAATTCCTATCAGAGATAGATGAGAGTAATATCATTGTTTTAGATAATTTACATGGTACTTTATCTACCTTTTCTGCCAATTATATTCGATTACTAGCTTTTGCTTACGGCTTCGCACGCGTAAAATATAGCCTATGTTACTCAGTGATAATAGCTTTTTAAAGGTAAAAGAATTTTTTAAATCGGTTGAGTAGTTTTTGAGTTAAAACCTTACAAACAAACAAACACAAAAACAAATCTTTCCTCTATATGATATCAGTATAGATTTATGTTTGAAGTATTGATGTTAAGTCTCCTTATTAAATTAATAATAATAATAAGATTTGTTTTCTTAATTTGGCACAAAAATACAATAACAGCGTCACAAACACGATATTTAGTATTTACGATAAACTCTGGTACCCAGAATAAGATTCAACTTGTGTTTGGAGTACCAGCGTTCTCGCGCACATTATAAACACATTACGCGAGTAGTACTCGTAAGACGAACATAGTGTTAATTAAGAAAAATACTACAAAAAGAATAAACAAACAAAAATTACATTTAAATACTACTTAGTTGCTAACATTTTATTTTACTACTCTTGCCTCTTGCGCGTGCGTGTGTGTGTATGTTTGTGTGTGTGTGTGTTTGTGCGTGTGTGTGTTTTTGTGTGTGTGTTTGTGTGTGTTTGTGTTTGTGTGTGTTTGTGTTTGTGTGTGTGTATGTTTGTGTGTGTGTGTGTGTTTGTGTGTGTGTTTGTGTGTGTGTGTGTGTTTGTGTGTGTGTGTGTGTTTGTGTGTGTGTGTGTGTATGGTGTGTGTGTGTTCGTGTGTGCGTGTGCATGTGCGTGCGTGCGTAATTTATAAGTCCAGTTTTATGATCCACATCGTAATAAATCCTCTGTCTCTCTATAATCCAGTGCCAACAACCATTTAGACACAGTGGCCTTACAATTATTGCGACACAGGCGCAATGGCACAGACTTTATTAATCTTATTGTACAGATGATTAGATATGTAAGTATAATTACGCTGTGCAATATTAATTCTGCATTTTTGTTGCGCTGGACTTACATTAAAGAATCTGCGTTTGTTGATAGTATTTGAGTCATGCGGTAATATCGGATGCTTACGGAGGATGGTACTGAGAACAAAGAGCTGTCTCACCGTCAGAACTTGACACTCACTGTAGAGAGTTGAGGTAGGTTATCGGAAAGGCTTTGAGGTCATGACTTAGAGGACAGCTCTTTGTGCTCGCACCAAAGAGAGAAGGGAGATTTAATTAAAACTTCATACAAATGAGAATTATTATATTTTAAAAGAAAATGATATAACCAGATCTGCCTTCGAGACTTGTTACACTTTGTACATCAGACGTTCAAAATACGAACATGCAGAACTAACGTGTAAGTAACGGCAGTAATAAGTTCCTGTACTAATTAGTTGCCGCGGCATCCACAAAGTAGCCTGGTCATAGCTCAAACAAATATTCATCTGTATAGCAGCTTGCTAATAAGATTTTTTGGATTGTTTGTAGCGTAGTTAACATAAATTCAAAACAAATTGTAGAACTGGACAAAGCTACCTATTATACAAATATTATATTATGGTATATCTTTCAGTAAGTTTTCATTGCAGTAAAATTTTTAATGAAAACAAAAATTGCACAAATTGATTCGTAGAAAATACTGTTTCCTAAACGTTACGAATGTAATTTGAGTTGTACTGAAATAGAGCCTTATGCTATAGCTGTAATCGACGGTGTTACTGATAACAATCAAATTATAGCCAACAACATAATTTAAAGTAGTAGGAAATGAGTAATGATGGCCATTTTTATAATTTTTCTGCATGGCACTTGTAATGCCTCCTTTTATAAATATTGTTTGCGTAAGTTAATGATATGTATAATATGTATGTATTTACAAAAAAATAAGTATATATGTATGTTTATCCATTGTCTAGTACCCATAGTACAAGCTCTGCTTAGTTTGGGCTAGATGGTGTTGTGTGTATGTGGTAGAATATTATTATTATTATTATTGTTATTTATTTAAAACTAGATTATGCTCGCGGCTTTGCTCGCGTAAATGTAGCTTAGTTTCGATTGGGATGTTTTTTTTTTGCTTTCATCGGTGACAGACGAGCCAGCGGCCCACCTGATAGTAAGCGAGAACCATGGCTCATACACATGGCTGTGTTTTCTTAGCATTACAGAAGCAATGTCAAAAAAACACAACTAAGTCGCTGCCTACCGAAAGGAAAAGGAGAATGCAGCTGGATGGGTTTGGGAAGGGAAGGGTGATTGGGCCTCCGGCGCTCTCACTCACCGAACGAAACAACAGATACTGTTATTTTACGTCGATTTTCTGTGTGAGAGTGGTACTTCCCCGGTCGAGCCGGCTCATTCATGCCGTAACAAGCGTGGCCCTACCACTCATAATAGTACTTTTGCCTGGATACAAGGTACCCTATGACCTTTTTCGTTCTCTTGACAACGTGTATGCGAAATTTAATGATAATCGGTGGAGTAATTAAGGAGTGAAAGCGTAATAAGCAGACAAACACATTTACATTCGCATTTATTATATTATAGTTAGGACATAAATCTTATAGATTATCATGCATGTATCGGTACCATATGCACTGAATCAAAACTTTCTCTTTGACACAGACAGCTTTTTCATAGATACACTAAAAGAAATATAAAAGGCATTAAATGCAACACAATTCTGGATGCCGCATTTAAGATTTCGCTTTATTTTATACCCTTTCATTCAGGTAAAAGAACGAGTAGGTAAATAAAATAAGAGTTAGAAAGGATCGCGTTTAGGTACTATACTAATGTGAATTCATCTCTTAAATTAACAGTGATCTTTGGATCGGTTCGGTGCGTATGGAGCTTGCGGTGACCGTTTAAGAACAAGTCTTGCAGCAATACCGTCATTTTGATTAGAGAGAGAGGTACTTACGTAACCAACAAGCATCCTTGTCAGTTAGGTCTGGTAGTGTCTCTATCTGCAATGTATTTACATTAGATAAATACAATACCATGTAATTGTACATGGGGTCTTGGTTTCGTTTACCGTTACAATGTTTTTCTGTTAAGATATTCTCAATAGCAGAACATAGTCTCAAATATATGCCTGCCCCTATTATTATTTCCTCTCTTTGCGGCCCAGTATCTCACATGGTAGGTGGGTATCTCACATCTCATATTTATTTTCCCTACTTCACCCTATCTTTTTATATAATTGTCAGATAGTTGGCATTCTCTCATATCCATTAACACTTAATCTGTCTTGGGTCTTTCTCTGGATCTCCGACTGTGTAAAGAGAATTTCAGTGCCAAGGTTTATCCCGTGTAACGTGGAACTTAATAACATAGCCAACCAATCGTAAACCGTATAGCAAAATATAAACGTAGAAATAAAATAGTAGATACATATAATATTAGAAGAATCTACGATGAGTTGACTGCGTATCGATTTACCTCGATAACTCTTTCCTTCAGTTAACCTTTATGGGATACTTCCCAGCTGTTACTTGCTACTGATTCTTGTCGACGTCACTCAACAAATAAAAACGCAATGTGGTGTGTTCTTGAAACTCACAAACTAAATACTATCTTCTTTGAGTACATAATAACAATAAAAACACAACTACCAGCAAATATTGAAGGGCATCTAGAATTCAATGTGTCCCTACTTTATTCATGAGTGACTAGCTCATAGAAATATCTAAGCTCTGATCAAAGAAAATAAACATGTATTAAAAGTAATAAGATTTTGTTATATTGTGTATTTATTTATTATACTACTCGCTTGCTTAGGATAATTTGTATTTAATGGATTGTATTACAAGAAAACATAAAAAATTTAGCTCCAATAAAAATCTATGGTTATCAGTAATCCCATTTATGAATCGAAACCGCAAAATTTGGCGCTTACTTAGGGCGCGAGGCGAGTTGTTTACTTAAACAGATCCGTAATCTAAACAGCCTGTATTATTTCAGTCTGTATTGTATGTAACAGTGTGTAATTATAATCATAGGTTTAATAATCGGCGATGTTCTATAGAAACGATAGGCTTAAAGTACTTTAAATTGCCAAGTCTGTAGGTGGTGAGAGTCAATGTAACAAGAGCGATACGCCAAGATTGTAGCAAGTAGAAATCTATAGTTTCCGCCTACTTCTTTGTTGCGAGTGTATGCATATATGTAGAGCTTTTAAAGGGACCTGGATACACTTTCGTTTAAAAATGTCCGAATCTTCACTGATGATTGTTCTGACTACTTTTAACCATACGAGAGGATTACCAATCCATTCGTTATAATGGACGTTGTAAAAACCACTTAAAAACTAGCACTACCTTTTGCCTGATTTTCTGTAAGCAATTTAATTTTAAATAAAATATTAGAATAAACAGATTGAATGACTGGATCATTCAATCTGTTTATTCTAATATTTTATGCATCCAACATCTGAAAATATCCCTTATAACTTATAAGGAACTAGCTCTTTATAAATCACTTTAGTAAGAAAGTTTGCGGCCACAAGTGGGCAGAGTGGGCTAGTGGGCGCTAATTGGCCGGAGACGCTAATCCGCGCTGATTTACGTCCAGCATAACTAATAGAGCCCCCAATAAATATCACGAGTACGGCAAACTTCTGGTTGGAGGGTAAGAGGAAGTCGTTTTGTGTTTGCCCTATTTCAATAAAATTACTAGAATTTGTGGGCATTATCTTACATAAAATAAAATATTATTTGCTACTGTTTTAGAAATTATAATTTTCTTTGCGGAACAAATAAAATCATATAAGTTATACTAAACTCAACACATGCGCTGAAATGTGAGAATTGCACCGGCTACCGGTTATAAGCCCGTTAAACGTATATGTTATTTCACTTTTCTTTTATAAAATCCAGTTATATAGAAATCAAGATATTTTATATTACCTACTGAGATGTTTAATCTGATGCTTTTATATCAAGAGAAGTAGGTAATGAATATGACAAATCCTTAACATTTATTGCATAATTTAATTTACCTATATGCACAGTACCACAATATCTTCAATATTTTTAAACACTGTAAAGGGTGCCACGGCTAAACAAAAATACAATATATTTATATTTCCTTTCTTTTAATAAAATATTTGTTAATTTTCAGATTGGCCCATCTTCACTTATTTCTTAAATTTACCCTATACATGTTCAGGAGATTAAATACAGCAACTTAACAAAGAAAGAATGTAAGATATCGGGCGGGAAATCTCTCCAACCCGGCCTTGTAATATTAATATAGAAAACAAAAACCTGCTAAAAAGTGCGTCGAAACAAAATATCAAATAATATCGTCACAAATACTTCGGCTCAAATGGCAGCTGCCAACAACCGCGGCGAAAGGCAACTTATTAAAAATGTTTAGAATGCCGAGAGCAAAACATCGTAAACATTACTTCGCATAGTCTGAAGATAAATTCAAAGGTACAGAGCCTTTGTCCAGAGACAGTCAATCAAAGTTGTTAACTCCCACATGATGAGCGAAGTAATTAGTACGCTGCAGCGCTCCGAAGCGCTGTCGTTGTCTTAGAAGGCCACGTTCTCATTAGGCGAACTGATCTCTGTTTGCTGACACTGTGATACGTTATATCGCCGTCAGATTAGTGCGTCATTGCTTACACAACCTACTGCACCAGAT
The DNA here is from genome assembly GCA_963564715.1 of Catocala sponsa. Classification (NCBI taxonomy): domain Eukaryota; kingdom Metazoa; phylum Arthropoda; class Insecta; order Lepidoptera; family Erebidae; genus Catocala; species Catocala sponsa. The sequence goes on from OY751331.1 coordinate 9,969,061, forward strand.
TAGTCGTTAAGCTATTCCGACCTATTCATTAGACGTATTTGAATACTCAATAATATGACTAATTACGACAAATATTGAATCACGTCGCGTATTTTATTTGATTTTTTTTATCATATCCTCAAACAAATATACAGGCTGCTTGATCACCACCGTCTCTTGAAGTTTTGTCATTTCATGCGCTTGAACGAGTTAAAACGCTCACTATATAAGGCACTGTCTAATTCTAGCGCTTGTAATAGTAGTGAGTGATAGTAATAGTTTACCGTAGATTATGGATACTTGCACAATACCACTTACTTACACAACAAATAGAACTACCACGAATAGAATGGTAACCCTGCAAAAATGGAGTAGTTACGAAAGCAGCACAAGGTAAAGTCTCAAGTAGATCAGGAAACCGTACCGCAAAATAATATAACAATATTTTTCCTACCAGTGTACTTCACCAGTCAAGCCATCTTATATTTGACCGCCATTCTAAATTTGAAAATTGTTCTATCTGTCGAATAAGTAATCTCATCAAGGGTTAAAGTAACGTATAGACAAGCCACACTATGCACAATAAACTACAATCTGTTTGCCTCTAACGTTTTGGTTACTGTGACTATACCCAGTAGCTACGTTGTCTTCGCTCGATGCCATGTTTAGCGAGTTTTGAGTTTGGAACAACCCAATGTCGATACTTGCAACGAGATCGTGTTTCAAACAGGACGGGACCGCAGCGGTTCTCTAAGTAGGGTAGCTGTATACTAGTAACAAATACTGTGAATTTGCAAGAATTGATCGTACTTTTATGCTCTCGGCTGATTGCTTCTCTCCTATATCGTTCGCCGAAATTGCACAGCATTGTGTAATAGAAAGAGTGCAACAGTGCAACTAGTCGAAATTCTAGTAAAGACTAGTATACAGATATTTTAACCGACCAATTCGTATTGTAGTTTTATTGCATACTTTGTATGCCTAGCTTCCAAGTAACGAGGCATATATGTAGAAACGTACATTCTGACAAAATGTTTCGATATATATAGCGTTTTAGAATTAAGCGATACATAAAAAAGTCTAGCCTGCACAAAGCGTTTCAAATTCATACATATGTATATTCACGCCTGTATATTACTGGAGTTGTAGGTAGAGGTGTATTAAGCATTTAGCCAGCTATGTCTTTGGAGTAGAAACTCTTTGTTGAATTGAATATTTAAATATATGTTTAGCTGAATCTCTCGAAGACAACCACAATATTAAAACCACGTATACAGAAAGCACCTCTCACTAAAAATCTATGTGTATAATTTATAAACCTATCCCGTATAAGAATTGAATCTGTTATATGCAGGGCCTTGGTAGCAGAGGAATCACACTTTAAATTATCGATTCGCCACCATTGCACTGCTCACGTCAACCTGTATCTAGTAAAAGTATTTAGATTCACCTAAGGAATTTTACAAACAAAAATGTAGTCATAGTGTCTGTATCCAGTTAATACGTGCGGTATTTATGAGTTGTCGGTTTTAGTATAGGTATATTTTAAGTGAACAGTTATGTGTAAAGGTTCATACGTGAAAAAATTAACGTTTGCAAGCTTGATAGGCCCGGGCAATGAACGATGAGTCATTGGATTCCGATTTTATAGCCCTATGGTCGATCCAGTAAAAGTTGATAAAAAAGTAAAAAGCTGAGTTTCTACAGTCTAAATTTATTGCGGTACGACCCGACGGCTCGTCACGTTAGCCCACCCCGTATCACAAATCGTGCAAGGGTGTAGCCAAAATAACTGCGTCGTCTGAACATTGCAATAAACGACTGATTTTGTTGACTTCACAAAACAATTTTGTCCCCACTGAAGTAAATTTATTGCTACATCTTTTTTGCTGAGTTAAAATAAGGAAAGTTCACGGTTTCTGTTAAACTATACACTTTTTTGTTGCTGTAAGACAACAGCTAATAATACATTAGTGGTTTAAAATTACAGGTTTGTTTCTGTATGCGTTTTAATCGTAACTAATATTATAAAAGCGAAAATGAGTTTGTTTGTTTGTTACCTTTTCATGCCTAAACCACTGAACCGATCATCCTGAAATTTTGCATATACGTTGTCAAGTGTACAGAAACGGACATAGGCTACCTTTCATCCCGAAAAAATACTGTTCCCGAGGAAAACAACAAAAACGTTCTTAGTATAATAGATGGCGTCACGTGTCTTTCGAAACATGATTGAATTATATTATTACAAGCACAGTACAACCCGAATTGATTGTCAAATTCTAAATTAACGCGAGCAAAGCTGCGGGCAAAAGCTAGTAATAGATAAGGAAGAAGTGAGTTGCATTTTCTTACAAAATAGGCCTAAACGCTCACTCAAGTTTCTTTAATTAATAAAACATTTATTTAAAAAAATTATCAAATCGGTGGTAAATGTACAATGTCCTACCTGAGTAAACGGTTAACTTCGGGCTATGGACAAAGACAATTACTTCTACACATAAATAATACATACTTTTAAATAATCGAGTCGCTACCAGCGCCGCTTTCAAGTTATTCGTCGCTTGTTGTCAGCATAACGAATCCTAACTAAAACCCGCCGAAAACCTTACTAACCACAAGCATACAACACAACTTTGTGTTTGGCTGCGCTATTTTGTAGGGTGGAGGTACTACCCCAACCGGACTACTCAAATTTAAGTGGAATTCCAGATTTAATCGGAGATCCCGCTGTGCCTCCCTTTGTATCATGGTACGATTTTACTAGGTTTACTTTATAAGATTTATCAACTTACCAAACTCTATAGAAGGGAAACACAAAACGTATCGTGTTAACCTATAATTCTATTCACATTATCACAAAATAATATATTCCTATTACGTATTACATAATGACGTACTCTACCTCACAATACTGCATTAAATTGTCCATTAATATCGGAACATATTTCAAACGATCGCCTGTTAAATTACCATATATTTTGTAGGAAAGCACAAAATTCCCGCGCAGCCCGTACACTACGCAGGACGCGGCGCGAACCTGCCAACCTATATTTACGACTAACCAGAATATTTGGTCGCTATTTACAACTATTCACAATATTTAGTTGCTATTTACGACTATATCGGATAACTAAGGCAGCGTTATTTTGAAGCCCAATTAAGTATGGTGCAGTTGGTTATTTACAGTTGGTTTAAATTTACCGTGTGTAGCCATATCGACTGTTAACATACGTACATACAATATGGCGTATAAAGTGTTTGTTCATATTTTGTTCTTATAGCTAGAAACAGAATTCCAGTTGTCCGGTGAAGTTACGCGATTGAAAATATAATTAATATCATCTTGCAGCAATATAGAGTACATATTGTATGCAATTGAAACAATAAGACGCGAGATATGAACAACACCTACGTGAACACTAAGCAGTATTCTACCAAAAACCAAGTATAAGCATGATCGGTTGGCGCCGGCGTGAGGCTGGCTCGAGGCCAGCGGTGGGCAACGTCCATCATAGCCGGTAATTACCGCTGCGGCTCGTAAAGACGCCGCCTGTCCGGCCGTCCCGCCGGTCGCTCCGACCCGTTACTCACGGACATAGCCGAAGCCGTCACCGCATGCGCCATTGACTCCGGCTTCATCAGATCATATCTGCACTATATTTCACTATCAATGGATATTCAGCTAGCTTCAGTGGCGTTTTATTCAACCAGTGGAAAGTTCCATTTGCGCTTATGACTTTTATTACGATTTTAATTAAAACCGGGGAGCATAGAACATACACAGTTGTGTTTGCTAGGCTTTGGTGATAGTGATGAGTTTCAATTATATAAGTCTCAAGTATAAAGTATAGGCAGGAATGCTAAATTCACTGAATAACCACCACCCGGTTAAGTAATTCCAAAAACTTTATATCATCCCTTTTTTGGCCTTGTATAAATTATCATAACATAAACGTAAAATTATTTAATTATGTAGAGCCTATGGTAGCTTGAAATACTAGGGGTAGAACTCACGGGTAGATCGTAGACAAAAGGACATAAAATAAAATAAAAAGGGTCAAGGATTGAAAGCCATAAGTATGAGAGTCTTCAGCATTCTCACTTAAGGGACGAAACGTAATAAGTGTTACTACTATTTATACCGGTGACTTGTAAGATGATGATACTTCTCCGGGCGAGCGTACCGTCACTAAAATATAAAATTTTTAAAGAAGTCAATGTGCCATCCTATGGGAACAGTTATTGTAGCATATGAATGATTATAACACTATGTAAATATCCCTGCGTCGTCAATAAAATGATTCAAAGCATGGCCAGCACAAGAAACAAAGACTACTGGTGTCATCGCTTCCATCCAGCTTCTTAAAGTATTTTAGGTAATTAAGAAGGAAAGTACACGACGTTACTATAAAAAATGTATAGATACATCATTCACATTGATATGGTCTTCGAAATGTAACGTAAATGGAGGTAGTAGAAGCAAATGCTTCAGAAGAACAGTATATTTTAAAGAACGGCTTCTCGAGAGACTATCTAGTTTGTTATTCACGCGAGCGTAAGAAAATGACCTATTGATATGTGGCACGAGATACATATACCTGGCACACGTGGCCCATCTCTACGCTCTCTACCCGCGCTCTATTCAAATTGGATCGAATAAAAGTTTTATCGTATCGATTATCGATTCCAGCACGTCACGTGACGTTGACTGCACCGAACTTGGAACACCGCCAGAACTTCTTCAATGCATCGTTATAATAATCGAATACGGTATTCATGATCGTTACCTATTATTACGTACGTTTAATTATATAATTACAGCCGTGTCTAGTTGTTTTAGTATGCGGTAGTTGATAACTGCAATTATGCGGTCATTGGTACGGTTGACGTTTTATTTATTTCCACGCAATGAAATAGGTAGAAATAATTTGAACTATGAAAATGAAGGAAAATCTATTTATAAAATATAATTAAGGGTTTTAGCATTGTTCTAAATGGAAAAGAGAGGTAAAGTGTATCTTAGCCTAAAACGGTATGAGAATGCGATACGAGTGATTGAAGCAAAAGAGTATTGATAGGATCATTCACCAGGGCAAGCATAAGTACTTACAACGTGGTGCGCTGGTGTGGTATGTGGTAGCTTCTTCCTTTCTGGAGGAGAAAGGAAGATGGTACAAACGGACATTGCATATTCAATCTATTATTACCTCACCTATTTTTTTTTAAAGTTGTTTAAGATGATTCTCAAAAACTTCTTTAGGACACAGCCTATTATACAAATGCACATAAAGAGTCAAAATCTCTCCTACGTAGTTCCATATAGCTTATAAATTAGGGTTATTCGACTCTGCTCAAGCCACATCTTTGTATTGAGTTAGTTTGGAAGTAGTTAGAAGGTTTGCCCGAGGGCAGTACCAGATAGGCCGTGTACATCAAATAATTCTTAGAAATAAACCGAGAAACAATAATTGGTAACCTTATACCCTATCGTGTCCTTTTCGGAACAATGATAAAACAACAGAATGAGGGCAAGATATTATAACAAAAACAATAACATACAACATTTTTCCGTCATAATAAGAAAACCTTTTATTTGCCAGAATGTTGTTAATATAGATAATGACAATTAAATGGAGGTGCAGTACATTGTACCATGAGAATAGTGTGCAAGCATATTTATTAAGCATTCAATATTTTTGAACATAAAATCGTTTTTATTTATTGCCTATCCAATTGGAATAGGAATCGATAGGAATCGCTTTACTAATATTATAAAGAAGAAAGATTTGTTTGCTTGTAATCGAAAAATTCTGAAACGATGACCCGATATTAATAATTTTGTCTCCATAAGAAAGCCATTTTATCTAGAAGTAACATAGGCTATATAATATCACGCTAAGAGCCGCGAGAGTGGAGCAGTAATTATAAACCAGGCGGAAACCGCGGGGCGAGTCAGCTAGTGTAAGAATATCAGAATTAAAATAGATGTGAGTAACAACGTAATGTGTAGAGCACATTAATAAATGAAACCTAAGCGCTTAGGTGGCGTAGGTTTCCTCGTCAACAAGGCCCTCTCTAACAACGTTGAAGAAATCTCCAGTGTGTCGACTAGGGTAGCGTACCTGATCCTTCGGCTGTCCAAGCGCTATAGCATGAAGGTCATACAGGTTTACGCACCGACCTCGACACACTCGGATGATGAAGTGGAGGATATGTACGATGACATATCCAAAGCCTTGCACAACACCACTAAGGCTCACTTCAATGTTGTTATGGGGGACTTTAACGGCAAAGTGGGAACCCAGACTGGCAACGAATCCCGGATAGGCCCGCATGGTTATGGAGTTAGGAATCATAGGGGGCAAATGCTTGTCAACTTCCTTGAGAAAGAGGGACTGTTCTTAATGAACTCCTTCTTTAAGAAACAGCCTCAAAGGAAGTGGACATGGCAAAGCCCCGACACTGTGACTAAAAATGAGATCGACTTCATCATGACGGATAGCAAGCACATATTCAGAGATGTCTCAGTGATCAACAGGTTCAATACCGGATCTGATCACCGACTCCTCCGAGGCTCTCTGAATATCAACTTAAAGCTTGAAAGAAACCGCCTGATGAAGTCCACGCTCCGACCTAACCCAATCCAAATCATGGCGGGTGCCGAGAAGTTCCAGCAGCTTCTCGGGGATAGATTTGTTGCCTTGGAACCCACTGATAACGCTGATGAGACCCTACACAATCTGGTCGAAACCCTGAGGGAAGAAGGCATCAAATTCTGCAGAACACAGCGGACTGGCAAGAAATCAAAACTCTCGCCTGAGACTCTCGGGTTGATGACAAAAAGACGGGAAACCACCCAAGCGACTTCGTCTGAGAGGTCAGACCTGAACAAGCAAATTGCGAAGATGGTACGGCGCGACCTTCGGAGTTCCAACACACGCCTCATTGAAGAGGCGATAGAACGAAACCGAGGGTCTAAAGTATTCACTCAGCAGCTTGGCAGGAGCCACCTGACGAAGCTTAAAACGCACGACGGGAGGACCGTATTGTCAAAACCGGAGATCTCCGCCGAGATAGAGGATTTCTATGGCCGATTATACGCTGCACATGCCCCTCATTCCAGACGAGACGACCACGATTCCAGAGCTACCCTGATACGCCACTACACCGACGAACTGCCAGACATCAGTCAAGACGAGATCGTGTTAGCTCTGAGGCAGCTTAAAAATGGAAAAGCCCCTGGTGAGGACGGAGTAACATCAGAGCTTCTAAAAGCTGGAGGAGCCCCTGTTATACAGGAATTACAGAACCTCTTCAACGCCGTCCTTCACTGTGGGAGAACTCCAAAGGCGTGGAGCAGGAGTTTGGTGGTGCTCTTTTTTAAGAAGGGTGACAAAACCCTCCTTAAAAATTATAGACCCATCTCGCTCCTGAGCCATGTCTATAAGCTGTTCTCACGAGTGGTCACGAACCGTCTCGCCAGAAGACTCGACGAGTTTCAGCCGCCGGAACAGGCCGGGTTTCGCGGAGGATATGGCACCATAGACCACATTCACACAGTGAGGCAGATTATACAGAAGTCCGAGGAGTATAATCAGCCCCTGTGTCTGGCCTTTGTGGACTATGAGAAGGCCTTTGACGTTGTTGAGACCTGGGCTGTTCTGGAATCCCTACAGCGATGCCAAGTAGACTATCGTTATATCGAGGTGCTGAGATGTCTGTACGAAGCCACCACCATGAGTGTCCAAGTACAGGGCCTGTAGTCTAAACCCATCTAATTGCGCAGAGGAGTGAGACAAGGGGATGTTATGTCCCCGAAATTGTTCACAAGCGCGTTGGAAGATATGTTTAAAACTCTGGACTGGAAAGGAAAGGGCATTAACATAAACGGCGACTACATCTCACACCTGCGATTCGCAGATGACATAGTTTTAATGGCGGAGTCGCTAGAGGAGCTGAACCGGATGCTGGACGGCCTAGCTGCAGCCTCGCGGCGTATCGGTCTTGGCATGAATTTGGATAAAACCAAAGTCATGATCAATGGCCACATTGATCCAGGACCGATCGTCGTACATGGTCACCCTCTCGAAATCGTTTCCGAATACACTTACCTCGGGCAGATTCTGCAGTTAGGTAAAAACAATTTCGAGAGGGAGGCCAGGAGAAGGATCCGGCTGGGCTGGGCAGCGTTTGGGAAACTACGCCGAGTCTTCTCGTCATCCATACCGCAATGCTTGAAAACGAAAGTTTTCAACCAGAGCGTGCTACCCGTCATGACCTACGGAGCCGAGACATGGACACTCACGGTAGGGTTGGTCCACCAGTTCAAAGTCGCTCAGCGAGCTATGAAGAGAGCTATGCTCGGAGTTTCTCTGAAGGATAGGATTCGTAACGAATACATCCGACAGAGAACCAAAGTCATCGACATAGCCCAGAGAATTAGCAAGCTGAAGTGGCAGTGGGCTGGCCATATCGCGCGAAGAACAGACAACCGCTGGGGTAAGCGTGTTCTTGAGTGGAGACCGCGACTCGGCAAACGTAGTGTAGGACGCCCTCCGACCAGGTGGGATGACGATTTGCGAAAGACTGCAGGCAGATGCTGGATGCGGCAAGCTGAAGACAGGGCGCTATGGCGCTCTTTGGGGGAGGGCTATGTCCAGCAGTGGACTATCATAGCCTGATGATGATGATGAAGCGCTTAGTGTAGATTAAATAAACTTAATGTCAACAACTTATTAAAATAAATAATTAATAGTAATTAAATCGTATCTATATTACAAATCTGTAACAGATTTCTAAAAAGAAATCTTCAATGTAAAGACATTGGATATAGTTAAAAAAAAACAAATGGGATCAATGATTCAGAGGCTTTAGTACAATGGCTTTTATTAATTTGATTTTTGTCTCTGTATCTGTTATGGTGTTCCGCATAAATCCACTAAAGATGATCATAGGAAGAGAAAAGGACATAGAGTAACTTTAATCCAGGAAACGTTCTGTTACTAACCTAACCTAAATTTACGCGAGCGAAGCCGCGGGCAAAATCTAGTATAATAATATAATATTCGTGATAAGCTTTTCCTTGATGGCGATGTGCTGGTGCGCTGTACCTAAAATCATGGCAAGCACCCAGTGTCGTAGGTTCGACACAGGAGAAAAATTTGTGTGATTCACAAATTGGCCTTTATTTTGCAGAAAGAATAAGCATTGCCATTCAACGTGGCAATGCTGCCAGTCTTCTGGGCACACTACCAGTCGACTGTGATGCGGAGGAATTTTATAACGCCTATTAGAGAGTTTTAGATTTCTTTTTCTTTCTGTTTTATAATATTTTAGGTATTCACAAATAGTTTTCCAAATTTTGAGCATTCTTTGTGCCGTTGTTTGAATGTTTGTAAAGTTCCCCATGACACAGGTATTATTACTAGTGCGAGATTGTATTAAAAACATAAATATGCCTACCCCTTTGCGGATATAGGCGTAGGACTATGTGTGTATCTATGTGTAAATAAGGTGCATAAAGTGATCCACAAAAATGATGTTATCCTAACTAATATTATAAAAGCGAAAATGAGTTTGTTTGTTTATTACCTTTTCACGCCTAAACCACTGAACCGATCATCCTGAAATTTTGCATAATTATACGTTGACAGGTGTACAGAAACGGACATAGGAGACATACCTTTTATCCCGAAAAAAATTACTGTTTCCGAGGAAAACAATAATAATGTTCTTATGATAATAGATGGCACCACGTGTCTTTCGAATCATGATTGAATTATATTATTACAAGCAGAGTACAACCCGAATTGATTGTCAAATTCTAAATTAACGCGAGCGAAGCCGCGGGCAAAAGCTAGTAAACTATAAACGTGAACAAAGTCACATGCAAGTGCTGGTATGTCATAAATCTCTGTATATAAATGTGAGCATCGTAAATCAATGGGTCGTTTCATCAAGTTCGCACCACAAACTGATTAGTATTCTTGCGCGTCCCGACTCTGCTCCGCCCGTGCGCCCGCTAAGACCGCGCTTGTTAAATCTGGCAGCACAGCACGGCAACTGCATCCAAATGTGCATGCTTTACAAGTACGACCCCTATGTTATATACATAGTTATATATTTGGTGATGAGTATGTGATTTTGGACTATAAATAAAGTCATAGCCATAGCCGGTCCCATGTTTATATCCGCGAAGTAGTAGACAGAGCCAATTACATTCACATGGTGCCATCTATGGGGTTGAGTTCCACGTAATAGAGGGTGAGCCTTTTGTTGCCCTCTGGGTACGCTGGCAATTTTTCGACAGAAAAATCCAATAACAATGTGTTTAGCATTATACAATTGCATTCACAACCGCTACACTACTACTACAGTACGTAATAATAATACATTACGCACATATATTTTTTTAGGCAATAAAGTTTTATTTCATTATTTACATAAACAAAGCAACAATCATAATTTACACCTTAACTAATATTAACAAAACTTATAAATAAAAAAAATGAAAAGAAACAAAATATGGGACTGTAAAATTTAATAAATAGAAATGACTGGTTTAGGCAGCGTCGTAAAATTCCTTAGCCTCGCTGTCGACCGCGAATGTGCCCAGAAGACTGGCAGCATATATGATAATATAATAAACTTTATAATATATAGCATATAATATAGCTTTATTACATAGGCAATAATTACATATTAATATTGCATAATACTGTCCGAAATGTGCACTTTCTTTTAGTTATTATATTATTTATTTGTTTTTTATTATAAGCCTATAAGGTCTCACTGTAGGGCAAATGCCTTCCCACTCTACTTTACAATCTCTCTCTAAATATATTTAGGGAAAGATTTTGAAGTAAATTTTTTCCCGCGGTTTTGCATGTGTAAATTTAGATTAGGTTAGTAACCGTATTTTTTTGGATGAAAGATACCCTTGTCTTTTTCTGTTTCTTTGACAAAGTATATGTGAAATTTTATGATGATAGATCAAGTAGTTAAGGCGTGAAAGCGTAACAAACTAGCAAACTCACATTCGCATTTATAATATTAGTTAGGATTATTACAATTACCTATTTGTTTTAACGACTGCATTGTAAGTCCCTTGGAATAGGTTCGGCAACAACATGGAGTCTCGCTTCCTATTTCGTGGGTCGTCAAAACATTGTTGACGAAATATGGGTATAAACCTCGGCATGCTGCCCCGGTGACACAGGCATTACCATAAGTATATGTATGTCTTGTATTAGTTATATAAAAGATAATATTGTTTTAAAGAATGTATAGTATAAATTAAATGGAAATTAAAAACTTTGCAAAAACCCAGATTAGATTGTGTAATACCCGATCACTCAGAGCCCACGAGGCGAACTAAATATTTAAAAAGCGTCAAATAAGTATAATATTAATAATAGTAGTTTTAGAGTTTCAAAATTATTGTCATAAAAGTGTTTTAAAGTAAAATAAACAACGCGATAAAATCTGTATAAAGTGTTTAATTTCAATATATAAAGTTATATATACAATATTTTATTATTTTGTGAAAATGGAAGTGATTGTATATATCTTACATGAAAACAAAATGTCTTTAAACCTAATTTTATCTGTATAGGCATAAATAAAGTATACCAAAACACAACTAAACAAGTCTTAAGAATGAATGAAAATTAGCGCGCCCACGTAAGCCGATAGTTTTTCCTCTGAAGCCGAGGGTTGCGGGGGTGTGACGCTCTCCAGAGCAGGGTGCGGGGGGTGAAGTTGGATCTGGCTCGAAGCCAGAGCTCAGATAATTATCCCCTATTAATCTCGCAGCCAAATCGCTCCGAACGGCTATAAAAAACAAGTGATAACGGTAACTCAGAGATCGCTCTCTATACCGGAGTAAATAAACACAAGTGTCTTTGGGAGTTTTTTCTATTACAGATATTTACCACTGTTTAGTTTCGATATCGTTTGTATATCTTCGGAATTAACATTTACAGTGATGATAGCTGTTTGTATGTAAAGGGCGGTTTGAATATTTTTAATGAAAATGAGTACAGTGACTTGTTACATCCTTTATTTTTTAATTATATAATTGCAGTCATACTGTCCGAAATGTGCACGTTCTTTTAGTTATTACTATTACAATTGCTTGAACAAAGAAAATATTACCTATACCACTATTCCCTGCAGCTGTGTAAAATTTTCTAAAAATAATTTTAACTGATTATACAGATGAAAGGTAGAGAAAGTATCTTTCTACATCCACTAAAGCAAAAAAGTGAAATATCTTATTTTCAATAGTTATTAGACCGCGTACAAATAACAGTTCAGAAAGATACGTCACTAATAACTTTCAGGAACTTCCATTTAGCTGACTTAACACTTAACATACGCAATGACGTGAAACTCATTCATAGATTACACTCCTCATTAGGTTTTAGGTTTACGAACGCACCTCCTATTAGGCTTTAATTAGATAAGTGTTTTAAACGTGGCTCCTAATAATAAATTTAGTATTAATCTGTCAAGTTTTAGTATACCAGACATCATTAAAACTCTATTGTATAACGCCACCGGTGTGCCGATGCGACTTATTAGGTTAAGTTTTGAAATGAAAATCCTTTTCTTTTTTTATCCCGAGTAGAGTATCGTGACTAACAAACCAAAAAGAAAAAACATTTGCATTTAATCAGTGCTATCACTGTCTATACAGGCCACATAGCCAGGTAAATTATTCTAAATTTATGTAAACAAAGTAACAACTTCTAGTATAATATCGAGGTTTAACCAATGCTTCTGCATTGATGGTGCCATGGCAATAGTTTCTGGTTGTCCTTACGCGTAATCTTGAGGTTATGGAGTCAGTTCCTGGTTTGGGACATAGTATTAATGGATTTTCATTATAGATTATACTCAGTAGTATAAGGAGTTTGTAAATGTGCCCAGTAAACAGCAATGAGCTCAGGAATACACAGAAGTCATATTCACAATCGTTGTGTTACCGAGGCAGAAGTTATCTCAATTCGAATAAGAATAATCTTGATTTTTCATTTTTCAATACAAACCAAACTCTATCATTTGTTTGTATAGTTCTGTATCAATCATTTGTATATAAACTAAATACATTTCTGACTAACATATTTGAAATTGAACAGATTTAATTACAGTTTCAAACTATAATATTTTTAACTGTTTATTTGATCAAAATATAAAGCAAACAAATAATAATTTAAATCTATGTAATTAACGATCATTTCCGCAATCAGTAAACACATTACTACTGAGCACTGTAAATAACAAGTTAATAATATCACCGTATTATTTAGCGTTAGTGTTTAATAAACAAGTCCGCGTGATACACTACGTATATAGCGATGCATTACTCATAGAACCAATTTAGATAACGCTTCGCCAATATTTGCAACGCGGCTCCAGCCGGACGAGCGTAGACTAACCGCGCCCCTACATCACTGTACGTATGACATTTTTATAAATATATAACTATATAAAATCGAGTAAGAGATCTCCAATAACGTAAACAGTGACGTAAATCCTAACGTAATAATCCTAATCCTATCCTAACTATTATTATAAAAGCGAAAATTAGTTTGTTTGTTTGTTACCTTTTCACGCCTAAACCACTGAATCGATCATCCTGAAATTTTACATATGTGTTCACAGATGTACAGAAACGGACACAGGCTAGCTTTCATCTCGAAAAAAATTACTGTTCCCGAGGAAAACAATAATAACGTTCTTATGATAATAGATGGCGCCACGTGTCTTTCGAATCATGATTGAATTATATTATTACAAGCAGAGTACAACCCGAATTGATTGTCAAATTCTAAATTAACGCGAGCGAAGCCGCGGGCAAAAGCTAGTAATATATAAATGCGAATGCGAGTTTGTTTGTTTGTTACGCTTTCACGCCTTAACTACTCGACCTATCGTCATCAAATTTCGGATACATTTTTAAGCTATTGCATAGCTTGAAAATAACCTAACACCCCCCACTCCGACCGGCACAGCGGTGATACTTTTTGAAGTTATACTTCTTTAGGCGCGTTATGAAAAAATGATGAGAGTGAAATTTTAAGATGCGCGCGCATCACTGTGACACAAATGCTACATGTTGAAGTTGGCCACAGAATAGAATTAAAAGTATATATTTTTTTAAATGACTATAAGTTAACTCATATACAGGCTAGTTGCAAAGTATCCAACGAAACGTTGTTATTTTCAAATTCGATAGAAATACCATTTAATATGAAATATATTATTCATATTAATAATCAATTCTAAAAAATGGTCAATTAAATATTTTAGTTTTTATTTAACTTGATAATAATTTTCTTTTAATCAATATTTTTTCAAAAATAATAGTAATTTCATGAATTAAAATATTTAAACTAAAATATAAATATTGTAGTACCTATTATATTTAAGTATCTTTTTATTGAGTTCATAATTTTTTAATACAGACTTAATCATTTTGTTTATCGAATATAGTAATTCTATCCATATTGATAAAAATGCTATGCAATAGCGTCTCCGAGTGCCACACGTTTTTTTTGTTTGGGCAACAGAAAAAACCCAAGGTTTTTCCTGTTGCCCAGACAATTTTTCAATTCAACCGAGAAAAAGAGAATCCTAATCTAACTTAAAACTACATTCTTCTTCTTTTCGTGTGGTTAGTGGCCATCCTATTGTCAAGAGTTATTCAAGCTGCCCGTAGGCCTCTGACATGGCTTAACGACTGCTGTCAATTTGTCAACAGCCGGGACCAACTGTTTACGTGCCCTCCGAAGCACGGAGACGCTCAAATGAAATACCAGTAAGCGGTCACGCATCTATAGACTGACCGCACCCAGCGTTAACACATTTACGCGATTACATTTACGCGAGCAAAGCCACGGGCAAAATCTAGTACCAAAAGTGATTTGTGTTTTAAAAAGTCGCAGTAAGAAAAGCAAATAGCGAAATGAAAATAAAATTCGTGCCCTAAGGGATCTATTTTATATTAGAACCTTATAAAAGTTTTATTTTGATTGAATAATTTTCAAATTCAACGATCCAGCTTTTATGTTTATTCGTGCCACGTCTAGTACTTACGAGCCAACTTTTAGATGTCAACGTCAAAGAAAATCACTTTATAAATTGATCGGTTAATGCGCCACACACCACCAGCTTAAATGGAAACGCGTATTAAAATAATATCATGTACGATTTTAAATACACCGAGTGTGTATAATATCATCCCTGTGTAATCACAGGGATGATATTATGTAATATTATATAGTGGGATAATCCCCACTACTGGGCATGAGCCTTATTTCAATGTGAGAAGGTTTAGCGTAGTAGACTATCGCTCCGCGCTGGCCATGTTTATTTTTCTTCAGTGTTACTTAATATTTTTAAAGCTGCGAAGGAAATCATGTAATATAGGCACCCGAAGAAGTAGGCAGATTCGTAATAATATTATCAATAAGCGATTTATAAATAATATTTCTTAGATAATAATATAGTCTGTCAGTACCGTTGAGCGTGACCGGTCGACATTGGACACAATCTAAAGCTTATGATTAACGACGCTGATCTATATCATTAGTCTATTCAACATTGTAATTATACGCTTCATTACAATTAAAAGCAAAATGTTCAGTTACTCGCTTACAAAGGTATTTCCAAAAGTTATTACGATACTCATTTCATATGAAAATTTAAACTCCCATTGACCATAAATACTGAAAACTTTGCTCAATTCGCGAGGAGAGTAGATATATACATACGTAATGTCATGCCTATCCCAGAAGGGGTAGTTAGAAATGTGTTACAACTACATTTCAAATTTAAAAAATATATACAAGCTATGCCATTGTTATATTTTAACTCTATGATACCTCACTTTTAAAGTAGAATCTCATACTTAAACTCCGAATTGTCTAAAAAGGAGTGCAAATGGCGCAAAAATTTCTCCGGCCTACCTAGATGACACGATGATGAGCTGGCATACTTGCCCGCATCTCCAGATATAATGTTACGAGTTAAACATATCGGTTTAAATACTAATCCTGTCTTGGGAGTTATGTTCCTTTTTACCAAATTCTGTTCTTGAGCTTAAATCAATCAGATAGTATTATTCTTTGTACTATTGTTAACTCTAATAAAAAGATAATAATTATGAGGCAAACATAACAAATAAAGAACATGCATGACGCGTATAAACCACTTAAAAATAATAAATAAATTAAAATTAAATATTCTGATGAAGTGAATGGTTAATAATAATGGTTGCCTATTACAGATTTGTGACAGACAAACTAGTACAGTTATTTCACGTTTCTGTGCAAAAGAGTCTATTTTCCATTCAAGAAGTAAGAAAATGTAAAATGATCAGACGATGAATGTTTATGGAAATGTAAATTTAAAATGCATTCTATTTGTCCAAACCGTTTTCTTTGTAGGTAAACAGATTAAAACTCAACGATACTTAATCAATCGAATGGCAACCTCGGCGATACCATAGAAGTTGAGAAAGTAGGTTAGAGCAAAAGAAAATTCAATACCTTACTGAGAGCGACATCAAAAGAAATATTAGTCTAGCAAAAATAAGGCAATTTCTTAAATTACCTACATTGAAGAAATTGCATTAGTGTAGTTATTGGAAAAGCAACAGTACTTATTGGTCAAGGTATCGAAGTGGATCGTAAGTTACCTCTTTGGTCCTATCTATAATGAGCTTAATATGTACTGTATTGTTGGCCAGTGGCGTACATTTTTCGTTATATTTAGATGTGACCGTGACGTCCCAGGTTTGATTGCTGGAAGGGCAGGGTGTTAGTGATTTAGAATAGTGTCTAGAACTAACAATAATATTGGCACCATATTAAAAAAGAATAACACGATAAAATTGGGTAGGTACAAAGCCTCTATTTCCTCCGTAATTCAGGTATGAGTCAATGTTCGTATGTTAGTATATTTTGAAAATTATCTCAGTCCACTTTAAAGCCTTTTATTTTACTTGTTTCTCTTATCTATTTTTGCCAAATATTTTCATTGTATAGCCTCGCATCGTGTACAATATTACGGCAACGTATTATTAGATTAATACGTAAATTTTCGAGTTCACGTATCGCCAACATATACAAATAATATTTTTCCCAGCAGAGCATATTATATAGAAGGAGGTTCAACTCGTTGGCACCCGAAATGACTACCGAAATTGCTTTCTTAAATGCAAATGAAAGTAAACAGGAAAATAGACGAATAAATAATTTACTCACAGAGTCGCAACTCTTCGCTGGCGCTGAACAACAGCGTGTGTCGCGAGCCACAGGTTTTAGCGAATCCAAACATTCACTTTATAATACAAAAATATAATTTTTGAAGCAGCGATAGCTCAGTGGGGAGACCAACAGACTGCAATGCAGAGGGTCTCGGGTTCGAACCCACGTCGCGCACCTCTGACTTTCGGAAGTTATATGACTTTTCGAAATTATGTGCGTATTGATTGACAATTATCGCCTGCTCCGTGCCTCTGAGAGCACGTTAAGCCGTCGGTCCCGGCTGCCGTGAACATCTATGGCAGTCGTTATTGGGAGAGTGTCGACACAAAAGATCCCACTGGGTCGAAGTGTCGCCGGTCTACACTGACTGGCCCCCCACATAAGATAAGATAAGATCTATAAAACAAAAACCTTATAATACAAATATGGTTTATCTACCATGCCTTTCCTAGTTGATATAATACTAGCTAACGGGTCTTACTCGCGATTAAGTGTTTAAAAGGTAATTAGTTAACTCGTGACCACGATCGATGCAAGTCAGTCGGATGAAACGTTGGGCAATCAATAGGTATTTATTACCTTTTAAATACTTAATCGCGAATAAGACCCGTTACCTAATATTATACTCGTATTAAGTACTTGCTGACCCGCGCAACTTCGTCTGCTTCACTTAAGAATATATTCTCCGTTTTTGTAACATTTTTCATTTATGCTACGCTCCTATTGGTCGTAGCGTGATGTTTTATATCCAACACTAAACAACACTAAAATAATTTTTCATTTCGATCCAATAGTTCCTGAGATTAGCGCGTTTAATCAAACAAACAAACTCTTCAGCTTTATAATATTAGTATAGATGAGTACAAATCGCAAAAGTCTACAAACGTTTATTCCTAGTTGATCAAGTAGAACAAGTGCATGTTGTAAGTAAGTTAAATTAGTTAATATAATTATTAGATCTTCCGCTACAAAATAAAAAACTATGTAGAACAAAAATCATAACACCTATATACATCATTATAGGACACGTGATGTGCGGCCACGTTATTCATAAAAATGTATTAAATGAAAAAGACCAGGATTGAAATATGTGTAACCAACACACATGCACATTATCTATTTATTAAATTTTCATTTCTGTTTTTTTATTTCTGATTTTATTACTAGCTTTTTCTTAATTAAATTGAATTCAAAAAACATTCCGAGCTTTTAATATATTTATTATTATTATTTCAGCCTGTATTATACCACTACAGGGCAAAGGCTTCCGTCTCGCTTTTCCACCTCTCCCTGTTATGCACTAATTTGCACCAGTCTCTCCTAAAGCTATAATATGTTTAATCATAAAGTATACCTTCTCAATCTTACGGGTATGTTTAATAATAAATGAACCTAGTTTGATAGTATTATGTTGCATAGCATCTCGTAGAAAAGTGCTACGACAGTCGTAGCACCCGCGACCGCTTTCACTCAACGCCATTTTGTACTCCGGAATTATGCAAAAGCTGCGAAATGTTTTATGAGTCCCGAAGAAAAAGTTCACGGGAAGGTGTTATCTTATTCAGCGGCTCAATGTTTTATTTTTATCGGCGCAGTACGTGCGGACGTTTTACTCGCCGGCGGCCGCGTTGCTCACTCCACGCGATGAATTGCACTTCCCCTATCATTAATACGGCCTTTTTGGTGCCAAACAAAGTTAAATTCCTACTGCGCTGTCGAAATTTTCCATGTTTGCCAAATTAAATTTAGTTTACTAGTCTGTAGATTTATGTTTTACAGACTGTTATAAACTAGGCCAAAAGTTGAACATGGAATCCCACTCATTTAAATTTAATTTTCCTTTTCAGACTATTAATATTATACTAAAAAATACTCAAGTATATTGCAATACCTGCTTTACGCTAACCTTTCAATCTTCCATACTTTTCAATTACGTTCCATTCGTAAGGACCCAAAGACATATTTTAATCTACATTTTTCTGGCATCGGTTAGTATCGCCCGCAGCAAAACAAGACCTGTCACATGCAATACCGCGTTAAACGCGGGGTAGTCTCTCACAGCCCTGGACAAGGTCGAGCAACCCGTGCGCACCCGAACTCGGGAACAACACCCCACAGATCTGCCACAAGATTATTCCATAGTCTCGACGATACATTGAATTCTGACGACCGTTCCTTTTGATAACCCTTCAACCTTCGTAAGCCTCTGTATTAGGGGCTTCCGTGTTTAATAAAGAAGGTTTCACATTGATAGGAGCGCGTTTTATTTCCGTCTAACTGACTAGCTGTTTGGCCGTGACATTGGTTCGGGCAGATAAAAAAGGTTGTTCCCTAGTTACCGTTCGAGGGGCACCTGTGCTGGTAGCTAGAGATATTTCCAGTTTACGCTTCACTTGATTGACATTTTCGAGAGTACGAAGCGTTTGTTTATTGATTATTACGCACCGCTCGAGTCTACTTATGTATGTATGCTACATATATACTTTGACATACGCCTGACATATGTTAAACCATGTGTCGTCAGCAATTTTTTCTGTCCACATATAAAAACAAATAAGCCTATTGACACTTACCAGACGCAGACGCATTTCCAATCTTCTTGCTGGTACAAAAATGTTTTAACAGAAAAACCATTAATGCTGCTCCGCCTCGGGTATCCTACCTGAGGCCTCACGATCTACGTGGGTAATCCTATAGCACGAGACGAATGAGGCAGTTAATATTTGTTGTTATATTGTTATGGTATATGAGTTTTTTGTCTATTTGTTATGCATTCTAGCCTTAACAGCTCAACTGATCATAATGAAATTTGGCGTATACGTTGTTAAAGGTACAAAAAAGGGCATAGGGTACCTTTTATCCAGAAAAAGGTACTGTTCCCGAGGGATCAAAATTTATTATCAAAACCTACATTAACGCAAGCGAAGCCGCGGGCAAAATCTAGTATAACATAAAAGGCATACGAGTGTGGAGGTTATGTATTCTATCGATTATAGTGACAAGTGGCGTCACGTAGGGACTGGTAGTAGGCACTGGCGCCACGCCAATGCTCAGCGACGCAGCGACCACTTCGAGGGCGACGACACCGGCTAGCCCTACGACAACCACTCATGACGTCACTACACAGTTTAGTTTGTAAACAATAATACTATGTAATAGGTTGTGATGCTATTCTGAAATACATAAAGAAATGTTGCAACAAAACTTAAATATAAATGTAATAATATATAAAGTACGTAGCTATTGCGTCATATGCGCTTATGTAGCGGCCGATTGTGTCTCGGGTTCAATGCCTGGCTTTGGAAATCCGCTACAATTTTTAAATAGCGAGATACCTTGACATAAACACTGGCAGAATCTGTATAACATGAAGATGCAAGTCAATCTTATTTAAAATCTAAACTACTAGAAATGACTGGCTCGGAAGCACAGTGACAGGGAACGATACCACCGTACTTGAAGTCTCAGTTCGGACTCAGTTTTATTGGGGCTTATATCAATAAATTGTAGTAGAAACATGTATTCTAGACTAATTTGACTAAATCGGTATAAACCAGTATGCTTGATAACATACATACATGGCACCGATAACCGTAATGATAGCAGGCGAAATACGATCGCCCACTACCTATTTTCGTGGATATAAGCGTAAGTCTATGCGTGTATGTAATCCATAAATAGATCAGCATTTGTTTATACAAGAAAATTTGGTCGTAATATTCTAATATATGATAAAACAAGTGCAATGGTTGTATTGATAAGTGCCAGTGTGTAGTAGTGGTTTTGCTCATAAATATGCAAGTAAAACATACGTCGTGAGCCACAAACAACAAATCACCTGTTGAACTGCGTGTTGTTATGTATAACATTGTCGTTTCAATAAGTCCTGCCTAATACATTTGCATATTTACATATGTTAGTATAAAAATCACATAACTGATAGCTTAGTTTCAATTCTACTTAACGAAAATAAAGGTTGTATTATAAAAACTGGCTGTATTTTAGAACATCTCGCATCTTAGAATGTTCATAACATGAACCAGACGCTTCAATTTAAAGTACTATCATATCGGGTCCTTGAATAGGAATTGTCAAACATTGGGAAGAATAGTGTCAAATATAAAAAATCAACGGGTTGCACTCCGGGAGTGCCGGCAGAAGTGAAAACTTGAATATTAACGTTGTGCATTTTTGATATTTGGGAATGGTTAGGGAATAATTTTGCACGAATTGCTTTAATTATCAGTATAAAAGTACTATCATTTATGTGGTAAAAAAACAATATTCATTTATTGCGCTATTGTACACAAACATGACAATTCTCCCTCCGTCTTACGAATTTTCCATCAGGTCACGTGTCCTGACGCGAGTTTAACATTTTTTACCCATCACAAAAAAAGTGCACAACGCCGCTAAAGAAGTTTTCACTTCAAAAACCTAAGAGAGGCATGTCATATGACGGTAAACAAAGAATAGTCGAAGTCATAGTCGCTAGTTTAAAAGTGCAAAAAATTTTGTTGCAATATATCTTTACCGAACCCTTCTGGTGAATCTATATGTGTGTGAAGGAAAGCCTGTTATACGTCAGGCGAAAGTAAGTTGTAAATACAACCGTATTAAAGCCATTGTCCAGTGCGTATTACGGGTTAACAGGAAAACCTATCACAATAGCAAACCTTCAATAACATGTCAACAAAATATTTCACGAATGTCCGAATATTTACGCTTCAACAAAAAGTATGTAGTCGCGTTTTCCTGTGCGTTGTTGTGGGAAAACTCGCGCTTTATCACGAAGGCATCCATCAGCGCGCCAGCCCTAAAAACAAACGAGGGGCGGAAAAACCGCGCGGAATAAGCCAAGGACGACTCACGAAAACACAGGGGAGGCACCGAAATGACACCAGATATGAAGATAGATCATAAAGATTCCACTCTTTAATATTAACGGGATATATTAGTTTGTTTGTTCAACATCCACAGAAAATATTGCACGTAATGGAAGTATAAGTGAATGTTTATATTGACATCCGGTTACGAGCCTATGATTACTTTAAAATACATACGTTATAAACGTAAAATAAGTTATTTAACCTATTGAGTCGCACCGGCACACCGGCGGCCAGACACAACAGGCTTTTAATCATATCTAACATTCCAACAAATGACAGGTTAACTTATTAAATGATCTCTGCTATAATTGGCCAATAATTGTGCTATAATACGATCACTGGTTCCCAATACATTGATGAGTAATATAATTAATTCATAAGCTAGGTTAAGTTACTTTGGGAGTGGATTACTTGTTGACGTTGATTAAATCCAGGTGTTGTTCAACCACATGTCATTCAAACTAACCAGGCACCTTTCGATTACATACTACTGTAATATATAAATATATATTAAGCTGTACAAAGGGTGAAAATATGTATATTTATATACACATATATAAACTTCTTTTTTCACGTCATGCACATATTGTATATCAGTGAAATTAATGCCTAAAACGTCTGTCTAAACTCGTGCAAGTCAAATAATATAAGAATATTATTTGGTTTATAAGAGTTTGCGTAACAGATCAGAAGAAATTGCTATAACATAAAATTGTAACAAAATAAATCAAGTTAGGTCGTATAACTTGTAACGTTCATAACTTTTATTGCAACTCAACCAATTTCAAATAAGATGTAAACAAACAGTTAATTGTAATTTTTACAGCGACCACCCGCACAAAGGGCGTCGACAATACAATCCGAACCCTCGTGAAGTGTCCAACTTTTATGACAGCTGTCGATTTCCCGGCGGCCCGACACTCAACGCTGCGTCAGCCTTCGCTACACATTAACATAAACTATCGTAATAGACAAGTGTCGCATGTAGTTGTCATCAATCTATCGACGCAGCCATCGATAACTCGGAGGCGGCGGAAACGTCACCGCGCTGTCACAGATATATGACGGTAACGCACATGGGACTGGCGGATAAAAACCCGATATGTCTGCTGATTGCATTAGAACAATGCGAGTAGTGTTGACGGCTCCAATTCAATATGTTTGAACGTGAGACAGGGTGTGCCAAGTGTTCGTGAGCTAGTTGTGTTGCCTTGTACTTGAGAATATGTATCACTTTGAAACTGTTATATATATAGAACTCGCTACTTAGTTATAGTTTATAGCAACCGATCACGTGAAGATGGCAAGAATTTACAAACAGTTTGAGGCTTATAACAAAAGTTGTAATTGATACAAAGGTATAGTTCCTACCTAAATCAGTGTAGTGCTTTTTTTTTACCTTGGGAAAATGCGCCTCGTTTCTACGCCCTCGTCATAATGGCAGACATGGAGGTTATGACGGGCTCTCCCGAGGTTTGGGTCTGCCGACTTAAGCCGCTCGCTGCTTTGCCGGTGGGTAGATCGCTGGAACTGTAACTGCATCAACGATTCACCCAGCAGGACCTATTGCAGAGCTTGTGTCACATCTTAAGGCATCCCTTCACTTCAATAGCTTATCACATACACACGCACACGATCACACACATACACACACACACACACACACACACACACACACACACACTCACACACACACACACACTCACACACACACACACACACACACACACACTCTCTCTCACACACACACACACACACACACACACACACACACACACACAAACCTTTTTAATATTCATATATTGCTATTTGTGGTTGATTCCTAACACTCGTTTGTACTTTTCCAAGACACAGGGAAACCTAATGTGGGAAACAGTGTAACAATTATGTACCAAAAACAAGCCAGAAATAAATATATTTTTCATTTTTTTCATTTTCATTATCAGCAGCAGTCCTATGCAACAGTATGTCCACCCTAAAGACTAGGATCGTAAACAAATAATCTTCTTTTGTGTTACCGTAGTGATACGGTTGTTTGAGCCTCTTAAGGTGACGCTATTTTGTCAACTAACATTCTCACTTGCGCTGACAAAGCAGTGTCTACTTTCCTTCAGCATTGATTACGCGAGCTATATTTTACAGAAATCCATACTATAGTCACCAGTTCCTGACAAGCTCTTTTCTTCTTAAACATCCTCATAGTAAAATATAATGTGTAACTATATACATTGATTATGTCAGTCAAGAGAGTCACAAAGTCTTGGAATAACACTCAGTGCTTCTTCTTTACCTTTCCTTGTTCGATATAATCCCTTTAAATATTCCTAACGACTAACTAATGGATACTTCGCCGGGTGTTTTAAGTAGAATAAATATGCCTTTTCTCAGAAAGTCTATTTATAGAATTATCATAAACGATTTTACGAATAATTATCTATACTAAATTATACATAATTATGTTTTGTAATAATATAATTATAATTATGTTATTACAAAACATATTTATTATAATACATATTAATTATAATTATTACAAAACATATGAATTGTTTAAAACTGTTTCAATGCTTGGCACAAGCCATTTCTTAGTATGATACGGGTGTTACTATAGTGCACCACTCATAACACAATGTAATTTGGCAGTCTTCGCACATTTTACATTAACAAGAACATTATGTAAAAGTCTTAGACGTGTAAGAAAACCTGCATGACTGAGAGTTCCTTCACCGTTTAAGCGAATGAATTAAACACATAATATGCAATACACAACTTCGAAAAGTAAGTGATGAAAATTATTATCTCTTCTTCTATTCTATCTCTCAACTTCTCATCAAAGATATTGCAAGTGACATACTTCTGTAATAATATTTCTATAAAGATCATAAAATTGTAACTTCAAAATATGGTCCAATTTTCCTCAAGCCCGTGACCGTTTGATTTACTTGATGAAACAAACGAAAGAATGAAATAACAACACGAGCGCTGCTGAGTAAACACAACACAATAACCAATCGAGAGAGCGTCTCCGAGCGGCGAACGTCATCCAACGAATCCTATGTACACTATACACACAATCGTAAGAAATATATCAATAAAACTAAATACAAAATTTTTTGTCGAATTATTATTTTTCTATAAAACACATATTATATGTATGACCTAAACACATTCAACTTTAATCAAAAGGTGTTTACATATTGGGATGTTAGATTTTCTGTCAAGTTTTTTGTGGCTGTATAAATGTTAAGCGGTATTTAGCTCACCCAAAGGATAGACTAACACCGAATAGATAGGTCGTGACTGTCGCCCAGATTGACTGAAAAGCGTTGTTGTGAATGCGTTGTCCTTTTAACAGGCTGTGCGTATTTAAAGATTCTATAAAAACAGATGAAACTTCTTCAACTTAAAAAAGGAAAAGTTTCTCAATTGTACCCGTATGTTTCTATTTATTACAATTTTAATTTGTAACAAGGACTCTATTCCATCATTAAATATTTTTATCTTTTATATTTAAAAATATAGTTGTAGGAAACAGACGGTAGATAACAGATAAATAATCAGAAATCAAATCCAGTCTTTTGACATTTAACATTTATCGCATTGTATCCCCCGACACGACAATACTATTTACTTGACTCTTATTTAACTTAAATCAGTTCACAACTGATATCCGATAAATACGAGAGCTTTTAATGAACATTATATTCATATCTCGATATAATTTAAATGTTAATTAATTTCGCAATATTGTCGAGCTCAAACACTGACTTTGAACGGAAGGCTTCGCGACAAAGAATCGCTATTTACTTCCACCCCTTACATCGCGTGCTGCTCATTTAATTTTATCTTTATGTATTTGATGTTTATCACAAATTATATTAAATTATTCATGATATTATGGAGGATACGTCAGAAAACGATAAGATATTCATTTTGAGTTTTATTTGTCCGGTTAATAAAAGTAAAGATTGCATGAGTTGTGAATGCTTCGTATATCCAAAGACTACACATACTCTTATCTTAGTATAGATACATAATATCTGCCTTTTAAGTACAATAGAGAAGTTGTTCTTTTTCTGTTGGACTACCCCCTGTGTAACGTTATTAAACTCCTAATAATAATTATAATAATTCCAAATGTTAGGTACTTATTAAAACTAGAAGTTCAATATAATAGTGCTTATATCTGCAGAGGTAGGACTCGTCTATCTATTATCATTAAACAATCAAACCTTTTGAATAACAAAATGTTCCTCCACTAATAATAATTTGATCAATGCCATTTTATTTAAAGGTCCGTTTACATTCTCAGTGTGTTCCATCGCATCGTGGGCCTACGAGCAATAAAACGGTCCCCTGTAAAACGATCGGTGGCTATTTTTAGCGCCACAATCCAATCGATTAGTTGGATGGGCCGTTGTGCCGTGACTTACCGTCTTATTAATTATCGGTTTAAGAGTACGAGGCTTGTCATCGAGGTGAAAACTAAGATACGACTACTTTTGGTTTTATTTGACATACATAATTGTGTACCTACATATTATTACATTTAAATGATTTATATTAAACTAATTTTCACCCGCGGCTTCGCTCGCGTAAATGTAGGTTAGGTTAGGTTTGCAACAGTTATTTTTTCTGGATGAAAGGTACCCTATGTCCTATTCTGTACCCCTGATAACGTGTATGCAAAATTTCATGTTGATCGGTTGAGTAGTTAAGGCGTGAAAGCGTAACAAACAAACAAACTCATTTTCGCATTTATAATATTAGTTAGGATTATCGCAGTGGGAGGGTTAACGCTAAATACATATATTTTACGAGTAACAACTACTATGATACTTTTTAAATAATGTAAAGTGCCGGTCCATTCTCTCTTACTTGGTAAACAAACAAACCATTATCATTATATCATCACTAGCTGACCCGCGCAACTTCGTCTGCTTCATATAAGAGAATTTACCCCATTTTGTAACATTTTTCATTGCTGCTCCGCTCCTATTGGTCGTAGCGTGATGTTATATAGCCTATAGCCTTCAAAGATAAATGGGCTATCCAACACTAAAATAATTTTTCAATTCGAATCAGGAGTTCCTGAGATTAGCGCGTTCAACCAAACAAACAAACAAACTCTTCAGCTTTATAATATTAGTATAAATTCAGACTACATTTAATTTTATTCTAAATAAATAGAGATAATAAAAATAAAGACAATACAAACAGATGGATCTGTATGTATTGTCGTTAGCCACCAGTACTCTATATTTGTTTACTTAATTGTACAGTGCGTTAATTACACATGCGGCTTGTGGGCCAGATATACGCGGAAGTCGTACAGCGCTCTCCGTGTTCAATACAACAACGCGTTTCGGGTGCTGGTGGGGCTGCCTCATTTCTGCAGCGCATCAGGGATGTTCGCAGACGCTCAAGTCAATTGTTTCTATACGATTATGCGAAAGAGGTGTGCGTCTCTGGTGTGCAGGGTGCGGGGTAGCCCCAATAGCATTCTAAACATGATTTCTGGTCGATTAGATTGTATATACGTGAATCGCTGCGGTGCCATCTCTCACGGAATGATACAGCGGTGAGTCGCGTGTATGCGGTCCAGCCGACTAGATAATATAGTCTATAGTTTGTTTATTATTGTCACACTAACATAGTTTGTAAGTTATACTAACAATTTAATTATTTTTTATTATAAGTCATCCTAGTTACTTGAATAAATGAAATTTTATCATTATTATTATAGTCCATTCTTCTGACTTGTCTAGAAAAATGGATTATTCGTTTAGGTACAAAAAAATTATAAGAATAGAAATATAGTTGTACATTTCTCACGCTTGATAAAAGAGAGAATTGTCCGAGTATTTGAGATTAAACAAATTTAAACTCTGTTGCAATTAGTTAACACGAATATAATATTAAAATTATAGTCACACAATTCAAAATCAAGAGTTCAAATTGCCTAATTTTCAAATTTCGAGTTAAGTCGCTGTTTTATTAAAAGTACGTACACAGTTATAGTTTATTTCAGTAGTAGAATTATCGCATAGCGATATCAGTAGCGCGATGGCCCTCAACTGATATCCAGTTTCGCTTTATGGTTAGACACGTACTATCCGGTATTTGTTTCACTTGAAACCGAAATAATACGATACACAGATGCTTCAAAGCAGACAAAGCATTTCAAAGTAAACATAGTGTTAGTGACTTAATGAGTAAAAAGCTCTTTGTGATCGAAACCTTGAATACCATAATTTGTTATTTTGTATACTTTTTAAAGCAATGTTTTTGCTTTCTTATAGAAAATGGGAATTAACGTGCCCATGCTAGGTACTAACATACCTTTTGAAAAGCTTGAGGTTTCCACGACCAGTTTACACTAGTCGTGGCCTTTTTTATTACATAAATGTTGAAAATAAATAATAATAATTCACCTATTTATTTTTCCTACAATAGATTAGCCAGTCGCATGCACTCCTACTGTGCGACCGATTACATAATAGTCAACGGTAGGTTCATGTAAATATCTTAGTTTCAAGGATACGTAGCCTGTTTTGTGGGAGCTAGTGCCTGATGTAGAGTTTATTAAGCATGTACTACAGGTAACCAGGCCACAGTCGACTTCAGTACAAGTAGGTAAACCAAATGTTGTCTGGTTATCTATACTAATATTATAAAGCTGAAGAGTTTGTTTGTTTGGTTGAACGTGCTAATCTCAGGTACTACTAGTTTGAAGTAAAAAATTATTTTATTGTTGGATAGCTTATTTAACGAGGAAGGTTATAGACTATATAACATCACGCTACGACTCACGGGGGCGGCTCAGTAATCATTAACGCGGGTGAAACCGCGGGCAGATCTATCTCCCTCCCATACATAGTGTCACGTCTATATCCCTGAAATGTTAGGCAGTAGTGTATTGCATTTCATTTCGTCAGCCAAGGCTTTAGGTCACATGTAACAGAAGATGTAACTACTGCCGTTTGTCGTGGTCAAAGTGATCTAAGTTCGAGAATCCATGCCGCTAATGAGAATTTCTAGACAGCAAAGCACATCAAAGCCAAGCCTCATGCACAGCCAGTCGCATGCACTCCTACTTTGTGACCGATTACATAATATATTTTTTTCGGTTACTTCTTAAATTATGAACGAAATGCCTGACAGAACACGCTCAGTGTAGGGTTCCGTTGCACGTAACTAATTAGAGGCATTGACGCAAGCGTATTGCACGCTGCGCATTGCGTACATTCCATGCTACGTTCGTAATTTAGGGTGATATTACTTTCAAGAAGCAAACTAATAGTGCCTACCATCGCATAAGTTTGCCCTTTGACTTTGTGCTGGTCACGAGGTCGTGAGTTTGATTCCTGGGTTGGACAAAGCCTTGTTGGGTTTTCCTGTGAACATTTTTTTTTTTTTATTCACATTACTTACAATTATTATTACAGGTGTATTACCTAATACAATGTAGTTACCATTTAACAACAATAAAAATACACGCATGTGTGAATTCATTCGAAGTACAGTTAAACATATTTTCAATAACAAGCGGCACGGAGTTAACGGTAATAGTCTTGCACCTTATTATATACATAGGTCCTAAGCTACGTGAATGTATGTTACACTCCTGTTTATACCTCCGTTGTGGCATGTCTAGTATGTAGAAATAAAATTATTTCTGCTATCGGCATGTTGTGTTTATAGCTAAATTTAGATATTCGTTATAACTTTAAAAATAACTACTTACTTAGTAAAAATCAAATATTGACGACTTATAAAATAGTTTAGATGCTAAATACAAAGACATGCAAGCCATAAAAGAAAGTTAATTTAAAGACAAATACCCCGCAAAACACAAAACTTCAATTAACGTTCAAATATAATAATATATACGTAAGTACAACTACTGCATAAGATGGTTACCTATATCATTCAGATGGAGGGACAAACAGATAATGTATCAAAAATATAAGTACCTATCACTATTTCTAATTAAAATTGTGTAAATTCTTATAAATACAATGCAATATATTTCTAAAATAAATATTTGGCAATGACATATTATACATATGATCTCGAGTTTTATATGTGATCTGCATCATTATTCAATTGTGCGTAAGTACAATGTAGTTATAGCAGCCTAGCTGTAATGTATAAATGTCCAGTTCTCATGTCAATTATAAAAACGATGACATCATAAAAATACAAAGCGATACGTATTGGTTTTGATATAATACTAACATTGGTTAACGATGGCGTTCATTCAACACGCCGGCACCGCTGCGCCGGTGAGACGTTGCGAATTCCTGTTTTCTAATCCATTAGCCGGTCGTGGGCCGCAGCGGGCTGTATCTGCGTCCGCGGCTCAATATTTAATCACTTAATGAGGTCTAGTACAGCCACAAACTAGCACCGCGCCACACCGACCTACATACTGTCGATAATGTATCGCTGTCATTATTTTAAGTGCTTCCTGGATTTCTTTTGTAAGTAACATTATGATTATACTACACGTGTTTTAACGCTCTAGCACAAATTATAGTTTATTGAGAACACCTCGTACATACAATTTAACTCAAATTACATGTTCTAATTTAGCATGGCTAAGACAAAATTGTTGCCATAATGAAAATAGCGATTTAGTGTTTAGGTGACCCGTTTAGGTATTATTTTAACACTAAAAAAACCTATAATATCTTACAAACATCATTATTTTTAAGAAGTACTTTTTCGGTGTGTGTCTCTAACCATGTGTCGGAGGGGGCTTTATGAACATAGTCGGTCTCGATGGCGTAGTAATTAGTATAACCGACTGCCACGCCTGGGGTCGCGGATTCGATTCCCGCACGAGTCAAACATTTGTGTACATGAACATGGATAGGTCTTGGTCTGGGTGTTCCTATGTATAATATGTATATATTTACAAAAAAGAAGTATACATGTATGTTTATCCATTGTCTAGTACCCATAGTGCAAGCTCTGTTTAGTTTGGGCTAGATGATGTTGTGTGTATGTGATAGAATATTATTATTATTATAGTATAGGATTCAAAACCACCACATCCGTTGCGGTAACCGGCTACGCCATCAGTGCAATCAACTTAATATTTTACTAGATTTTTCCCGCAAATTCGCTCGCGTAAATGTTGCTTCAGGTTAGATTAGATTAGTAACGGTATTTTTTTCCTGATGAAATGTACCCTATATCCTTTTACATTCCCCTGACAGCGTGTATGCGAAATTTTATGTTAATCTGTAGCGTAATTAAAATGTGAAAGCGTAACAAACAAACTATATATATTATAATATTAAAGTAATGATTTCTTGAAGTTGTGTATCTAAACGATATATTTCAATATAATATCTACCACTAGGGGATCGAAACTGTGTCTCCTAAACACAGGCTATCCTGTAGCCTATCTAGGAGAACAGTACTCCTCCCACGAAATTGTAGATCAAAATTATTCAATCGATGTAACATACTATTGTAAAAACCCTACAATAATTTTTTGTGTAAATAAAGTTATTATTATTATCTAAAATATTTGAAGTATAATAGTGTTCAAAATAAACGCCCAAATTTGAATACATGCTCAGTTTTGCGAGATTTCTTGACTCCTTACAAATTTTCTATATCTATTAAGCCGTTCTCCCCATTCTGGAGCTTGACTATATATATTATTCCGTTATAAACAACAAGGTTAGTTGGCCCATTGCATGATTATAGAAGTAGTCCTTATAAGTATTTAAATAAAATGGAATTTTATAATTAATTCTCTGGCGAAAAGTGATGCATCTAACAATGCTACGTCAATTATATATTAGCTTGTAGCGGACGACTGCAGATAATACCAAGAACGAGATCTCGGGAACTCATGAGTATTTTCCTGCTCTATATATACCTACGTAATATCGTAATTGGCTTAGTTGTATTTATATCGGTGGTATAAAATAATCGACTAATCGTACTAATAATTAATCAATCGTTTGGGTACCTTTATGAGTAATATAATATCATCTAGAAAATTGTTCTGGAAATCTATACTTGATATTATTCTTACGAGTAAATGTATATAATTTTTTATAACAAAATCTATATACCTACGATAGGTACATAGAATTCAATGGAAACTATCTTTATTTTTTTACCTTGAAATAAATTAAAAAATAAAAAGAGTTTATTAAGAAATTAATAGTATCTTGGTTAAATTCTCCAGTCTATAATGCTTGTGTAAGGAATAAGATCACGTCAGTAAGGTAATTTCTGTTATGAAAAGGTGTTGGAACCCATAACCTCTCCATTGCAAGTCCAATGCCTTATCCACTGGGTCACCATTACGCATTCTAAAGGGTAGAGCAGTTCGGCTGAATACGTAACTTCTACAGAAGAACTTATTTACATTACCATGTGTGTTCTGTCGCTGAGTAGAATTACTTGAGCTTCTTGAGGAGCGCTATGCTATCCGAAAAGTGACTGCCATGCTATTTTGCGAAAAATCTCACCTCGAACACGATTCTCGCCTCACCAGTAACCATAAAACACAAATTATAACAGCTTAAACGCATGGGAGTTTGGTATTGAGATTTACCAGAATTGCGTGAATGAGTGTGATTACACAGCAGGGTCTTTTTAGAGGGCCAATGTCCTAACAATGCAGTGATTTAATGTGATGACGTAACAGACGTGTAAGTGTATTTTATGGCCTAGACCAGTGGTCGGCAACGCGCGGCTCGCGGGCCGCACGCAGCTCTTTGACTCCTCGGCTTCTCGGCACTTCTACGATTTTTTTTAGTATTACTTTTCTCTTGCATTTTATGTGTGATATCAATTTTTCTTTCATTTACTGTTAGTTAAACTAAGACTTATTAGACATAGGCAAGCTCGAGAGTGTACATTTAATACTAATTATTTCCGTAATAATGTCTCCTGCAACAGTACAGCGTAAGTTAAAAAGATGGCCCTTTGAATATATTTCAATTGTCTATATTTGGCTCTTTTGGATGTCAAGGTTGCCAACCACTGGTCTAGACAATTCTCGATACGTTTTGTTTGAAATGTAAGTTGCCGTGAATTTGTTAATACAGAGTGAATTGAGTGAGAGGCCGGTAGGGATCGAGGAACCTTTTCCACTCTAATTAATAATGACACGTTATTAGCAATTTGATTTACAAATTACTAGTATTCTATTTAACCTCTCTAGCTAAGCTAACCTGCTTATGTTTACGTCAGTGGTGCAATGGGTGAAATTCGAATCCACAATTATATGATCGCATGTCCGATACTTTATCTATTGGGCTGTTATATTATGCGTCAAAAGGTTCGCTTACTTCGTACCAGGCTGGCAAAGCTATATCATATGCTTGACCGTATGTAATAGGATACAAAAACTGATTTTATATGTTCGTTCTACTAGTTTTATTTACTGGAAAAAGCTTTTAATCTACTTGAATATAAGATAAACCAATAACCCTCTTTAGGAAGCACGCGATTGTGTATGTGTGTAAAATAATGTATCTGTAGAGTTAGCGGAGTCCTAGGTAGCTTTATGGTGAACCTTATAATTTGGATAGCGTTGTAGAAACCACACTATCCAAATAATTCTTATAATAATAATAACCCGTAACCGTCATCAAAACACCGGCTTTTAGCCGAGTATTCAAACAGTTTCCAAATAATAATAATAATAATATTCTACCACATACACACAACACCATCTAGCCCAAACTAAGCAGAGCTTGTACTATGGGTACTAGATAATGGATAAACATACATATATACTTTTTTTTTGTAAATACATACATATTATACATAGAAACACCCAGACCAAGACAAACATCCATGTTCATGCACACAAATGTTCGACTTGTGCGGGAATCGAACCCGCGACCTCAGGCGTGGCAGTCGGTTACACTAACCGCTACACCATCAAGGCCGACATATATAACGACGACATATATTATATAATATCAGTATCAACTGTCCAACTGCTGGGCACGGGCCTTTTTCTGCGTGAGAAGAGTAAGACCATAGTTCACCACGCTGGCCCAATGCGGGTTGGCAGACTTCATATATTCTCGAGAACATTATGAAGAACTCTCAGACATGTAGATTTCCTCACTATGTTTTCCTATGCCGTTAAAGCAAGCGATAATTAACTATTCACATAACTTCGGAAAGTCAATGATGCATACGTTCGGATCGAACTCTAGACCTCTGCGTGACAGTCCAACGGTCTCCCGCTATCGCTAAATAATTCCTACTACTAGCTTTTAAGTCTTATTAATTAACGGAAGTTAGTTACCTAGTAAGATACGCAGTTGTGTGAGTGTAATAACCTGCACCTTAGGGAAAATACAATGGTGGATGTATATAAGTAATGATAGGAAGTAGAATTAGAAATATTGTAGATTTGTATTATTTATTCAACCTACGCCTATATCATAAAAACGTAAGCAGAGGTACCTAACAACCTTATTTCGCCTAATACAATGTTAGGTTCCACGTAATAGAAAACAAGCCTATTGCTGTCCACAACTGAGAATAAATTTGCATATAAATCTAATAACACTTTGGACGACCTGGGATTCGAACCCGAGACCGCATGCACAGCAGTCCCTTTCTTGACAAAACTGCGTCCTCTTATTGTACGCTAAATATATGTGAACGATATCGTGCAATAACAATATAAATAGATCTGCCTATCAAGTATCATCAATCCGACGTTTATCGACTGAGTTGACACTGTTATCGAGTTTTATTTAGGTGGCAATAGCCTAATAGCAGCTGGTCGTCAACGGTGCTCGTCGCGCTGTAAATCAAGCATGGCGGCTATAAGCTATCGGCTATCGACGCGGCGCTTATTAGCCAATTTACTCCGAGACGCGTGGACTAAACGACTAACAAAGCAACAACGTCATAAGCTGTGAACAGCTTTATTCGAACAGCACTTAAGGTACGTTAACACGCTTATCGTTTCACGAATAGGTTTTCTGATACGGCTTCTAGCGATATAAGAAAATATATGCCAGTGTGCATATGTAAAAGTAAAAACCGAATGCTGGTGCAATATGATTTTATTTTACTATATATAAATTAGATGAATGAGATAATTCCAGTCAGCAAACCGATGCGTAAAATGTGATGTACGATAAAACGATGTAAGTATTATATAAAAGTTAGATGAAAAATTTATATGTATATATTTTAAATACCTTGCTTACAATATTTGGGTAACGCTTTGTTGTCTCGCATTTACGCAAATGTTTATACATTGAAATTACACTAATACGGATTTTATCAGTGTTTATTTTAAAAACAATTCTTACTATTATTGGCTGTTTCATTTCAATGGTAAACGAGAAAAATCTGACAGCAGTCTTGAAGATTTTGCATCAGCTACTTACAAGATACCTATTTGTAAAGGTTTTGACATAATATAATATATTTTCATTTACCCAAGATATATTTACTTTCCAACTTTATAAACTAAGTGTGCAAAAGATATCATACCTACTATTCTTTATGTTTATAAATTACTAGCTTTTGCCCACGGTTTTACTAGGGAACTGTGCTTTTGTTCTGGGTGAAAGGTACCCTATATCCTATTATGTACCCCTCACAACATGCATGCGAAATTTCATGATGATCGATCGAGTAATTAAGACGTGAAAGCGTAACAATTTATAATATTAGTTAGAAAGTTAGGATCTCCAACTCCCGTAATACAACAATAGCTCAAATACCCAACACTATGTAGTAAGTACGAATAATCTAGGTAGCGCTACAAAATATAAGATAAGATTTCCAGTATCTCTAAGCTTCCTACTACTCCGATAACTGTACAAATTCTGTTGCCCGCATCGGCTAGAGCAAATGATTATTAATACGTCACTAAATCACGTCGGTCGGCGCCGGCGCCGAGCGGTGCGGCGAAGCGACGCCGATCGCCGACTAAACACCTATTAGCCAATTAACTGAGACGCGCGCCCCGTACGGGACGACCTATACTGGCTAAGGGACAATGCACACTCCAAATACTTATAACTATTATATCTATATCGTGGTTTTGTTTCGATAGAGTTTATTAGAAAATGTCGGCAGTAATTGTATCTATAGATACTTTCTCGTAGTATGAATATATGTGTAGATTTGAAGACAAAAATAATTGTGGATGTGAACATTTAATCGGTATTAAATGTAAACTTTTGTTTCATTTATTTCAAATGTAAATTTTAAATGTTATCGAGATCGCTGTATCGATTGCCTGGCAACTGGCAATGGTAATAAAATCGAATATTGCGCATGGGGTTTTGCATTCGGTTACGAGCTTGAGCAAAGTGTTGTTGACCTTTTCGAAGTCAAATATTCTCAGTACCATCAAAGAGTGTATAACTGTGTTCAGTCGATGGCAATAGACTTGCTTCCTTTTACCTGTAACCTAAAAACAATAGCTTTAAAAAAACTGGGTAATAAATGGCTACCTTTGAAGATAGATATATATAATAGATATATGGATTATTGCTAAAAGCACAAGTAGCTAAAACAAACCATTTTGTCAAGCTAATATTTTTCTCTGATAACTGCAGTATGAGGAAGTAAATAACTGCTAAATAAGTAGGTACTATATTCAATGGTTAAATTGAATACAACGAAATACATTTAGCGGTATTGTACCACAAGTATATCGGGGCCCTAACACGTGCGTATTATCAGAGGCGCACAGTGCACTCTCATGTCAATGCACACTGTGACGTCAGAGCGCTCTCCATGGCGCGACGACGTCTCTTACTGCCATGTCTTGTGTTCGAGTAGAGCACTGTTGTTGTACTATGACGTCCCAGACTGACGTCTGAGAAAAGTAAACATTTTGGTGTTCTACTACATGGTGTGGAGGTTCCCGAATGTCAGACATATAGAGAGCATACAAGTTTGTGATAGCTAGTCTATATAAATATTGGGAAGTAGCTTTGTGCCACTGTTTCATTCGCCTTGAACTGCAGCGTCCGGCCAGTCAGCTCTGTCAATGCTGGTATGTCAGACACATTGTTTTTCTATTATGTCTGGCATTCCAGTATTGTTATTAATGTTTTATTACCCGATGTTAGTAGCCGTGAAGTTACCAAAGGGATCTAGTTGAAAATCGGCGCCACACATCCTTAGCTTGGCAAATGCTGAACTAGGTCCCATTTGTCAAAATGGACACATTAATTTCTTGTTATGCAATGTTCTGTCTTTGACCAAATAAATTGGATTTCTTTCTAACTTTTTGTCATTGACTGAGCTTATCTGCAATTGATATCACATGACGTTTATTATTTCTGCTCCGTTTTTAAGGTTGAATCATGGAGTATATATAGTTATGTAACCTTTCTCAGTAAACGGCAATAATTCGGTGAAGAGATAACATAAATGCCAATCTTCAATAAGGAAAATTTCCTGATGTGCTTGATTTGCTTATGTATCTTTCTTTGGTGGTTCTAGACAAAAGCCTGAAAGACTCCATCAACGCGTGTACCGCTAATGAAGGCAAGCGAGTGTCGTTTATAGTGTTAATCGGCATGAATAGTATTTATTAAATTTGTAGCTGTGGATATTGCCTACAAAAAAATCGTTTACGTTTTGTTTTTAGTCCACACGCTCCTTAGCAAATTATAATATAAAATGTTATAACTGACATTTAAATATAACCGTGATTTATTAACGGCACTAGAACCGTAAGTGGTCGTGACACGTAATTATAATTAAATTTTGCTCTCACAACCGTTGTATTGTAAAGACAAAAGAAAACATTATAACAGTGGTTTTGTATTCAAGGGGAAATCCGGGGGAAATTAAAACAGGGCTGAATCGCACCCGGGGGACGTGAAAGGCGACCCGATGTAGCGATAAATTGGCCTGCCTCACCCGCGCCTGCCCGCGCCCGCCTCTGTCCGCCGCGTTTTTTATGGCTCGCTCCGGACGTCCCGTTTGTTACATCTCGCGGGAGTGACGTCACTCACGCCTCAGCCTCACTTGGGACGCGCTTCTTGTGGAACTTACTTATTCTTCATTTCCTATGGTTTAGTCCCTGACCGTAGATACAACTAAATACATTTCTAACAAAATATATTTTTATGACGATTACATTACGAATACGATTGATGAATAAATAACACGTTTGTAACAGAAAAGCTGTTATCTAATAAATTATACATACATATATAAAATGATGCCTATTCCTCGGAAGGGTAGCAAAGACAACAATTTTCCGCTTGCTACAATCCTAGTACTCTCTTACTTTCATTCACTTTTATTTTGCATTTACGTACGTATTTTGGTATTAAAATGGCGTTTCTCCAGTAACATCGTCTGGAAAGGATGAGAATTCTCATCCTTTCAAATACTATAGCATATACGAGTTTCAGAACAGTTCGTATTAGTCGGAACTGAACTCCACTTTAGAGCACAAGCCGAACTTCCTGAACAATACAATAAACACACATTAAAGCTACGAGCTGTCCTGACACAGAAGCTGTACCCTTGAGCTAAGTGCAGTGTCGCGACTTCAAACAGAACAAACAAACCCGCGCCATGTTGCCAGATGCACGATTATGTTACACATGCAGTTCAGCTATCTGATTGTAATTAAACAATTAGTATTCCATGCCATGCTTTGTTAGTCACACTCTTTGTAAACAAAGAGAAAGTACTTTTAACACGCACCGGTCGCTAAACAACATAAATATTTTTTACTTGCTGTACCCACGATGTTATACACCAACTGTTGAGCATGCATCATCTACCTATACTTCAGAATTTTTATACATTTTGAATGATGTAGTTGTCTCAATAGCGCACTAAAACCACATTCAAATAGGTTCCACAAAATAAAAAATTGCGGACAAAAGCGCAATGACAGGCAGATGAAAACCTATTTTACTTATATATTTTATTTGTTTTACATATAATTAATTGTGAAATAGTAGATTATAGTATTTATTTAATAAAAGTATTTATTAGTAACTAGCTTTTGCACGCGACAATTTGAACTATAAATTTTGGGAGGGAAAACGAAAAGGGACTCTGTAAATGTGCCTGTATGACCCAGTTGCCACTACTTGAGACCTAAAACATAGCCGATGACTTGTAGGTGTAATATGTCTCGATCTACATCTTGAAAAATACGTGTGTGGAAAATTATTTATTGCATTTGCCATTTGTTTTTTGTGTGACTGCGTAAGCAATCCTTCAACCGTTTAGACGCTGCTAAGATCATCTGATAATGCTTGTTGTTAAGACAACCACGTATCGTTACTTAGATTTGTTTAAAGATTTGATTATGGCCGCCTTTATTAAGAAATCGCCTAGCTGAGACTGGGCAACTGCCGCTTCGTGAGTGTGACAAAATGGCAATGTTCTTGGTCAGCGTCTTATTGTTAAGTTAATAACTTCTTACATCATAATAAGAAGAGGACCCAGTCTCAGATCGTTTGGAACAGGAAAAGTATTAAGGCTTTTGAACCGTGGAAGCGCCATTACATTGTGGCATCCTAGTAGCTCCTTTAGATCTTATGACGGACACATCAGACACATGCGTTTAAGCTGTATTAGGATATTTGAAAGTACAGTAATACCTCGACTTACGCTACCCCGACGTACGCGAACTCGGAGTTACGCGATTTTCAAATGTCGTCGATTCGTCTTTTGTTTGATCATCGCACAACTCTCAAATATCGATTTTAGACATACTATCCCTACACTAAATTATTCAGGAATCGAGGGAATATTACGGGAGAAGCAGTCTTTGAGTTGTCAAACTACTTTCTCAGATTTCATGAAGCCTTCTACATCACAATAACGGCAGTTGG
Source organism: Catocala sponsa (assembly GCA_963564715.1). Taxonomy (NCBI): domain Eukaryota; kingdom Metazoa; phylum Arthropoda; class Insecta; order Lepidoptera; family Erebidae; genus Catocala; species Catocala sponsa. The sequence continues at coordinate 10,009,054 of OY751331.1, forward strand.
CGATTTTATATTGGTAAAATCCAATATGTAGGTATTTATATGCTAAACTATACCCAGACTTCGCGAATTCAACTTACGCGGTTATCGCTCATTCCTACTTATCACGTAAGTTCGGGGTATTACTATACATTATTAGTTGAATAGTAACTTTTTTATCAAGGGCATGACCGAGATTAAAGTTATCCTATTTGTAAATCTAAGCTATCTTTATGCCTGGTTGTATCCCAATCCGTTGACCAGAGAATGAGCACCAAATATCTAAACACAGTCACAGACTGCCACATTAATTGATATTAGTAGGAAGTGCTATAGAATAAGCGCAATAAGGAACGCAAGCATGACATTAGATAGTTTGGTACTATGAAGTCCCTAAAGCAATGTGATATTCCTAGAATCATAAGGTGAGGGTGTTCCGACCAGGCTACGTGATCTTACCTTGCTAGCCAACGATAGACATTTGTTAGTTACTTATAATATGGTCATTTGCAAGCAAGCTTTGATGCCGTGATTCAGGAGCTGTAATAATGTCGATTGGTCCTTGCTATTGTCCGCTAGTTCTATAAACACTATATATATTGTATTATTGTTTACTAGTCCTGTCAATACCGCCATTATATATTCTGAGAGCGATTTGAGGATTAGAGATTGGTGGGATTCCAAAAGAATCATCATCAACTATGTCAAGTTACCCAAATAAGGACAAATTTCACGATAAGCTACCGGTCAAGTTTGCACATGAATACATGACTTTTTGAATCACAATGTCAGTATATAATTAGTAAATATATTAAATATCAGTGCTACGTGTGCTTGATAAATAAATAAACTCCACAAAGAAACTGGCTCACTATCGGAATCATGGACCTACTTCTACAATTAGTGGGTTTTATTATACGTATTACAAAGTTGCAAATAAGCTAATAGCCTGCTAGATAGTAAGCAGTTACGGTAGCCTACGATCAATTGAAAACTAGAGGTGTTATTTACCCGAAAGAAAAGTAAGATAGATTAAAAGAAAGGAATTGTAGAGGAAAGTATATGAGTCTATAGCACTCTTATGGGCCAAACGCAGTTATAGTGATACTACTCTTACGCCGGTTTTCTGTAAGACACTGGGTACTACCGGTTGGTAGTACCGTACTGTGTGAGCTGTCTCATTTGAATCTTGTCAGATAATTGACAAGTCTCATAACAATATTATTCTATTTGGGTTACTTAAATACTATTTCTATAAACATGGCCTTTGTTTATGAGAATTAATTGACGACTTAGAAACATTGTACGTCGATTTTCTTAGAATGATTAATATTTAAAGTTTACTATATGCATATACATAAACAGATCTCACTGTTTATATAACTCGTTTATGCATTATGGCGAAAACGAGTCACGTGATACCTATGTATGTATAAATTCATCGCTGCCTAACCCTTCTGAGACATAGACGTGAGCATATATTATGTATGTATGGAAATCTAAAGAACAGCACGGCATCTAGCATAGGCAACAATAGGTCCGACACATGGTACGTAGGAACTAAACCATAATTGGCAAAATATTGGTGAATACTAACACTTCCCACCTACCTCTTATCACTGTTACGTTATATGTATTGTCTAAGCTGAGCATAGACATGTATGTTAGCACGTAGGAACAACCAATAACATGATTGGTATCGTAAGATATTTCGACATGCAAAACTGTTGTACTTAATATTTTAAAGAATAACTATAATTTGTAATAATAGTATAATTTTATGAATAGTAGATAATTAATGTATATAGAAAGTAATAACAAATAATGTGCAGGTTAATAATGTAATAATTAACAAATAACATTGTTTCACATTTGCATGTCACAATACAAAATGACTATTTTGATTGCAAAATTGTTAACTTTTTTGTAGCAAATAAATAAAATTGAAATTTGTATTAGTCCAAATGCAAGATGTCTGAGTAAATAATTACAACCGTCTTCTATTTTAAAAAGTAGGTATAAAAGACACAACAAACTTGTCCTACTTACTTACAAACTTAGAACCTACAACTATCTCTTTGTTATTAAGTTTCGTGAACTTTATCTCGTGCAGTTTTCGGCTTAAAAATACACTAAGTGTAAAAGTAAAAATTCCGAGTAAGAGAAGGCAATCGCGGCAGATGCCGGCGTGAACCGGGAATAAGTTAATTTCAACGTTTTTGCATTTCCTCCCTTTTTACTCGGTTAAGTAAGACGATCATGCTCTTTTTTTAAACGTCCGGTTGAATGCGTTTAAAAACGATTCTACAGTTGAAGGATTAATTTATAGTAATTTTTGTAGCAAACGTCTCTACTTGCACAATCGTTTCAGGTTGTTGATTGTGACAGAGAACAAAAAATTTTATCGTTGCATAACGGGTCAGATTAACAGAAACCAAAAATTCATCCTCACTGTCGAAATTACAACGGTGCTATAAAGAGCATATTCAAGCCATTCTGAGCGCATGCCTGCCGTGAGCCGCATAACATCGAGGGCACACCTGCACACGTGCCTCATCTGTTAGAAACGCGAACTCCCGGGTTAGGACGCTTCATAAGCAGACACAGGGTTAACGCGTTACCTAAACACGACCAGATTTGAAATATTTCCAACACTTGACACAACTATCCAGCAGCCTCCCCCTGCCCTCTCTGCTGTGACCCCCTTCGCCCCTCGGCTCTCTGTCGCCATCGCTATTCTATTGCGAGTTAGTTCGCGAGCTCCAAACTTGGCCGCTTTTAAGCCGGCACTCGCTTGGCTTTAGGAAATTTACTAGTTTGAGCTATATTAGACCGGTATACAAGGATAAGTGCCTCCGCTAAACTGCTGAAGTTGTTAACAGGATTTCAAAGGTTTGCAATTTGGTATGCGGCTTCATTAAGAACGTACATAAATACGAATCTCGGTTCTGTGTACCCCCACTTACTGCTACGCAATTTATTCATGGGAATGATCGAGAGTTACAGCCCTTGTTACATCTAATGTTAGATAGAAAAATAAACGAAAACAAATACGAGCAGTGAATACAACCAACGTGAAGGAAAAAGAAACAAATTAATGTTTCTTTCATTGTCGCCATGAGAGATTTATGACGGGCTAGGTGGACGTGGGGCAGTTGCGGGGCACGGGGTGCGGAGTGCAGGCCGGTGCATGAGTGTATACACGGATTTATCTTGTTCTTTCTGCACTCGAGCACAACAAAACATAAGCCATAACGAACTCCAGCGAACTGTCAATTGTTTTGAGAGAAGTAGAACACGTTGAGTTCCGTTAAATGGACGCGCCAGAACTTGCCTGTGCCACTTTTAATTGAAAACGACGTAGAATCTATCGGCCAGAGACGACGAAGTTGCACCGCGCGCAACCGGCCGACTTCATATAGTTCTAATTACAAAATTCAAATCGCGCTTAAGTCGAGTTGATTACGGCGGGTGTCGCCGTGCAATTTGGACATTCCTTGTGCCCCTCGCACCCCGCGCCTTGTGCCGTGCGCTGGCGTACGGCCAGATGGGTCCGAGTGCATTAGGCGCGGCGCACACTTGTGCCGTACCCGCAATCCCACCCTGCCAGATAATACCAATTCACAACTTCTTTCACTACGTAATCTCATTCCCAAATATTGTTATTAGCCAAAGTTAGTCCAACTTGTTAGTACAAACTATTATTATTCAAATGAACATAAAGGTTAAATTTCCACGTGTGATTCTATTCAAAGTGCCCGATTCTTTCGAATTATTTAGCGATTCTGTTTCACTGCAGAGATGCTATTTGTAAACTTTTAAGAAACATCTAGAAGAGACGGTGTAATCTTATTTCTTATGTAGTTGTTAAAATAAAGCGGTTCCTACTTCTCTCTGCGAATTCGTATTTTCAAATTAGTGTTTTAAAGAGTATTCTGTCTGAGATAAAGCATTTAAAAGTTTCCTCAGTAAGACGGAGGCAATAAATTTCGCATGTTGTGCTGTTAATAATATATAGAGTGAGTGCGACGAGGCGGCGCGCGTCGACGGTCGGACGTCGCCGTCGCCGTCCGTAACGTTTACGTCGCCAAGTAATGTGGTCACTGCGCTGTCGTGCGATGCGGTGCGATGCGCTGTGAAGCAATGCGGTGCGACACCACATAGACAATTGTTAAAGCGCGCAGCTTCTTTAGAATTCCTTACATTCTAAAAGAGTTCTACATTCAACTTCTATAAGAATTTATTGGAACGAAGTTCCTTACGGCAGGCTTGGAGGGATAGGGATTTTGCTGCGCGACCGAACTGAAAAAAATGTGCTAGTAAAACCGTAAGAAAAAATCCGTGGAAAAAAGTGCTTGGAATAAAACCGTTAAATGAGACGTGCGCAGGCGCGACAGTCGCATACACAAGCGAGTAGTGTATAATACCTTTCTCTTTCTCCCTCTTTCTTTTCGTTCTCTCATCCATTCTATTCTACATTAGCCGAAGGAACTTCGTTCCTACCTGGTGTCCCACGACACCACATAATTTTTATTGATAGTATATTACTTCATTTATAGTAAGATAGATCTAACATAGTGTTACATTTCTAGGTAATCATTTTGGATTATTCAAACAAAGGAAAAGGCTGATTTGTGTTACCGGCAACGTGGAAACTAAGCGAAACATAATTAACAAAACTTATCTCTAAATTAAGTTAAAGTTTTCAGCGGTCAGTTATCAGTTATAGTCAGTATGTTCTAACAAATTTTAATGAAGTAGACACAGCATTTCTAAATCAGTGAGTAACGCAGTATTAACTTAAAAGATATAATTAGTGTGATATTCACAATTTTGAGCAAGAACATAAATGATCTTATAATTCTAAAGCATTTTCATTACTTAGCCCTTAGCCTATTATTATGACACCGTGCTTTGCTTCGTTCGACACAAAGACTACTGTTATTTATAATTATGTATTTCTTGTGTCGAACATTTTGAATTTTTTTTATATGTACCTGATTTTATGTGCTAGATTTATTGTTCGTGTGCAATAGATCAGCTAGTGCAGAGTCGTCTTATAGTAATGACACATGTATTATACGCATACAAATGCATTTGTGGTCAATACATGGCTTTGTAGAACCGAAACGACTAAGTACTTAAACTATTACACGCGCGCCGCACTTCTATTACAGACGAATAATAATAATATTTGTGCCGCGTGGCGGATACCCCTGAGTGCATCCTTGATGTCGACAAGTGTCGTAAAAGTCATAAGCGATTGTATTGCCAGTGCAGATGTCACAAATTTTTAAATTATATGTATATATATATATATACAGGGTGTAAGGGACGGTGTACCGAAAACGTTGCACAATCGTTTGTCCATAAGTACACAACTGAATGGAAATGTCAATTCAAAAATGAAACGTATGATTAAAGTTTTATGCTAGTACATTGTAATTTACACTACGCAATGTATCGCTACCAATGCAATGTGTCCGTCCGCGTTATCGTATCGCGCTTCCCTCGCACCAACGCTACGCACGCTCACATTATCTGACGGAGCCCGGATCACCTATTTTAGTGATCTATTACAATAATAATTTAAACGTTGTGACTAATAATCGGATTGTACAATTTTATTATTGTACTTACAAAAAATTTGAATAAATTGAATAACGTCTTATAAAATTAATCTTATACGCACATTTCGTTAATGTTTGTGTAGGTAAAAACAGAAAGCCAAATGTGTTTATAAAATAAAAAGGTAGGGTGATTTACGATAAATTCTTTGAATTAACAGTAAATTGTAAAAGTAATTAAACCTTACCTTAAGATCTCGCGGGCCTTATAAGATATGGTTCAAAATGGCTGCCTCCAACTTGTTCACAAACTTGCGCACGATTGATTGTTTCGGCGTGAAGGCGAGGCATCATGGAGGGGTCTGCGATAATGTCAGCTTCTAACTTTACAAATGCTGCCGTTATACGATTCCGCATTTCGTCCGCAGTAGTGCACTCACTGACGAACACTTTTTACTTGATATAGCCCCACAAAAAAAAACCAGCGGTGTTAAATCCGGTGAGCGGGCTGGCCACGAGTGAGGCCCGAATCGCCCAATCCATCTCCGAGGAAATGTCAAGATATTGGCGCACTCTGAGCACTGTCGTGTTGAAACCAAATTTGAGGTAACTGAGCAAGCGGCAAATCTTCCATTTGATCCCATTCTGCGGCAAGGTCGGAACGTAACTCATCCAGGACAGTTGTCAGGTCTTGCTGTAGAAAATTCAAGTATCGGGGTCCATTCAAGCGCTCCGGTAAAAAGTAAGGCCCTAAAATTTTGTTGTTATAGTTACCATACAATACGTTTACTGACCAACGCGTTTGGTGACCCGTTTGTTGGGATGCATGTGGATTACTTCGCGCCCAAACGTGCGAGTTACGTGGATTCCACATGCCATTCCGAGTAAACGTGGATTCGTCAGTCCTGATTATGTGGGATACAAAATTTGGATGTTGCCGCTGCTGATTCATCAACCACCTGCAGTATGCAATACGCCGAACTTGATCGCCAGGCACGAGAGCTTGCACTTTATGAATACGGTACGGCCGTTGTCGATCTCTGCGTAAAATTTTATGCACAGTCCAGTGCGATACGCGAGTTCCGTAGTTACGGCGCAGAAGTTTAGCGGTGGTTCGCGTACCAAGGTGTGGATTACGGTGAACGGCATCGAGAATTCTCCGCTCAGTGGAAACTCTAATCGGCCTGCTGGAACCCTCCTGATGCGGTACTATGGGTAAATTATCCAGTACTCGTTGATACGTACGAGAAATCACACGACTGTCCATAGGGTGACGAGCGTCAGGATACCGCTGGATGTAAATGCGAAGCGCCAACGAAGCATTGCCTCGTGCCTCCCCGTATGCCATGAGCATTTGTCCATATTCACGTGCACTAAATGGCTGACGCATTATTTATTAGGTACAAACACAACTTTGTAGTTACACAAAAAAGTTATAAACAAAACAAAAACGTTAACAAAATGTTATGAACACAGTTAATAAACACAATTTAGTACACAAAATAGTTATAAACAAAATAAAAACTTAACAAAATGCAACGAAAATACTAAACACTCGCGAATACGAGAGATTACGTCAAGTACTTCCGATTCCTGACAGTAGCGCGACCGAACTAAAGAATTCAAAAATAAATTTCTTTTGCAGTTGTAGTCATATTAGATAGGGATGAGATACATCTATCTAATTAAATAAATCCATAGTCGATAACTCTCATAAAATATTTTTATGAGAGTTATCGGCTATCGATTAATTTTATACTTATAACTGCTAATTCTATTAACAAATTTTTGTTACAGTTTTGTATTTTAACAGTTAAGTAAAGATTTACTAGATTACATTACATTGTATGAATCGCTGTGTACAAAAAGCTTTGTTTTAAAACAATTAGATGGTCTTTTACATTAATTATTATTAAAAGTGATTAAATAAACTCATACATGTACATTTACGATACGAAATATCAAAACAATTAATATTTTTTAACATTTAAAATGCAAATGGGTATTGTAAAGTGATAGTAGTATAACATTTAATTACAGGCTACTTTAATCATTACAATCTTTTCAATCTACGTGACTAATTTAATAATAAATAGTGCTAACACGTTCATGTAACCTTTACTTTTAAAAGGAAAACAACTATTTTATTTATTAACCTATCCCGCTTTGTTTAATACACTTTTTTCGATATCGATCATTGATCATAGATCTTCCCTAGTTCAGTGGTAGTAGGTACGATGCGGGCGGGTTTTTACACAGCACACTATTGCCGGTGTGTAAAAAAACTTTTTTGCGTTGGTCATTGCCTTGTCCTCGCAAGATCAGCTGATTGGTTCAACTGTGTTTATTTTGTATGTTTGGATTACATAGCTGTTTTTCGGTATTATGTAGTTTTTATTGATATTATCTAGTATAATGGGTCGTTTACTTATTATGTAATCATTATCAGTTAGAAAAATGTGAAATTTTGAAAGAAAATTCGATAATTTTCCGGTGGAAAATTCCTACGTTTTCCAACTCAGAATGATGGTCCGAAGCTAGTATTTCAGTTTTCGGTGAACCGTCACTTACACCCTGTATATATATATACTATACCGTAATGAACCGACGGGCGTGTATGAGGAATGTGATGAAAGTGAATAAAGCCAGAGAAGTGTGTTAGGATCGTAGCAAATGGAAATCCGTAGTCTCTGCCTACCTCTCTGGGAAACAGGCGTGAATCTGTGTATGTATGTAATACTAGCAGACCCTAAAGACATTATCCAGCCACAACGTTGGTTTGCAACCCGACTGCAACCCCACCTACCAGGCCCAATTGTGAATTCAACCATCCAGGGATCAGGGACTCTAATACACACAAATAATTTAACCAAATCGTAACAGCTATTTAAAAAGAATTTAGTGACATACACACATACAGAAGAACTATATTTAGATATAAGGATGACTAGCCGGATAAACCGCGCTGTGTGTTAAACCCTCCATGCTGTCAGAAGTGGTAGAATTACTTTATGTTTTGTTATTACCTAGCTATCTTTGAAAAAATACCGTGACTTACTTGCCAGTTCCGATATTATAGACTTTATTATTTGAACTTGGTAGTAAAGTTATTGCAGTTCGGAACTTAAACTTTGATAATTATGGAGTACTAGTGGATAGAAACTGGACAGCATATCCAATTACGTGACTTATAAAGTCTCTTATAACCTCATTTAACTGATGTGCATAATGAAATCTTCGTAATAAGTTGACGTATGATACGTACTCGAGTGTAGAGTGGAGCGGAACTCTCTCATTAGAGCTGCTCTGCAACTGAGCGGTAAACACTGAACTATAAACTTATATGCTTTGCGATGTAGGTCTTTATAATTAATAAGGAAATATGATAATGAGACTAGCATGCGGGTATGCGTTCGCATTTGATTCTGCTGCCTGTGTTATGCATTACTATTGGCACCTAAATCGATCTACTCTATTATTTGTTTCACTTTCACGGGTATTTCCCTAATATGTTACGAAAATACCCGGCCCTTTGGGAGGCTTACACGGGGACATGGGTCCAACATGCAGAGATCCTTGGAGAGTTTTCTACTCTATTATTATTATTAGATATTGATTTCTCTTAGATTTGTGTAGAGGATTTGAAAAATTTGTGCAACAACTTGTACATATAAATGGAAAATTACCAAAATTCGAATAAATTTAAAAAAAAGGCACTTTAAATGTTCTTTGAGATATCTTCTCGTAAGCTTAAATACTTTAATACCTCCGATTGGCCTAAATACAACTTTAGTAACTTCATTAAACTAACTAATCTTTGACGTTCATTGGTGTTACATTGTAACCTAAATTAATAAATGAGTTTTGACATGACTGTTTCGTTGTGATTCAGTGATGCAAGCATCACCGCATATCATGTTATTGTAGATTAAACTCCTATGGATGTTTTTTTCTTTTTGAACTTGTTTTTTTGAAAGTTTTATGTAAAGCACGATTAAAACTGTTTCTGATAGACGATGGGGACTCCTTGTTAGTCACTCTTTTTTTTTTTTATTGCCATTGGTGGCAGACGAGCAAGTGGCCCACCTGATGGAAAGTGGTAACCCCTGCTCAAGGACTTCAGCAATGTCACACACAGCAAAGCCGCTGCCTACCGTGAAAGAACAACTCTCTTTAAACCTCGTTTGAAGAAGGACATATCATAGCGCTCGGGAAACACCGAAGCTGGCAGTTCATTCCAGAGCTTGCACGTACGTGGGAGAAATGATCGCTGAAAGCGTATCGTCTTAGAATTGAACGCTTCCAGGTGATATGGATGAACCCTGCTTCGTTGTCGAGTGGTACGGTGATAGAAAGTGGCCGCTGGTACCAAATCAAACAGTTCTTCAGAGCACTCCCCTTGAAAGAGTCGGTAGAACACGCAGAGAGACCCAAAGTCTCTCCGTTGCTCCAACGACTCCAATCTATCCGTGAGATTGGGATCATCGACGATTCGAACTGCCCGTCTTTGTAGGGAGTCAAGTGGGTCGAGCTGGTATTTGGGGGCCCCTGCCCAGAGATGTGAGCAGTACTCCACGTGCGGCCGGACCTGTGCTTTGTAAAGCACAAGACGTTGGCCTGGTGTGAAGTACCGCCTCGCTCTGTTCAGTACACCCACCTTTTACTCGCTAATTTAGCTTTGTCCTCCAAGTGACTCCCAAACTGGACTTTATTTGAGATTTACACGCCGAGGATCCCAATACTTTCGGAGATACGGAGAGTAACTCCTTGGAACTGTGGCGCCAAGATAAAAGGGTCCTTCTTGGCAATAAACGCGCACACTTGTGTCTTCGAGGGGTTGAATCGAACTAAGTTCTGTTCACCCCATTCGGAGGTCCGCCCAAGAGAGTCCTCGACTTCAGACACAAGTTGTGTTCGTCTTTCCTGTATTATGCTCCGAGGGACATTCTGATAGCTGGTATAACGCGCATCACCCGTGCTGTCATCCGCATAGCAATGTATGTTCTCGATTGACAACAAGTCATTGATATGCAGGATGAACAGCGTTGGAGAGAGCACCGAGCCTTGAGGAACACCAGCGTTAATGGTTTTGGTTTCGGAGCTGCAACCATCAACGACGACTGTAATGTTCCGACCATCCAGAAAGCTGACTATCCATTGGAGAGTCCCTCGGGGATTCCATAAGATGGTAGCTTCGATAGAAGGCCCCTATGCCAGACCCTGTCAAACGCCTTAGCGATATCGAGCCTAACGGCCAGAGTCACTCCCCTTCCCTCCAAAGCCTCCACCCAGCGGTGTATGAGGTACGCTAGAAGATCACCAGCTGAACGACCATGGCGAAAGCCATACTGGCGGTCGCTAATCAACTGATGATCCTCAAGGTACCGCAGCAGAAGGTGGTTCATTAACCGCTTCATAACTTTGGAGAGCAAGGAAGTAATCGCTATCGGCTTATAGTTTGAAGGATTCGACCGGTCACCCCTTTTCGGGATCGGGTGAACATAAGCAACCTTCCACAAAGATTGAACCCTGTTGGAATTGTAGGAAAGACGGTATAGGCGCGTTAAAACAGGGGTCAACTCAGGGGCGCACGTCTTAAGTACCACTGCAGGGATGCCGTCAGGCCCACTCGACTTATGGATGTCCAGGAGACAAACTCTGTGACTATAGTTGCTAAAAAGCATAAAAAATATAAATAATTTGATAGCTTTCAAACAGTTATAAGTTATGTTTTTATGAATAAAATCCGCATCATCACAATATGACATAAAGTATGTCTATAAATCACTACATTTATTATACAGATTGCTCATTCTCGACACCGGAAAATTACCTTCCAAAACCATTATTCGAAAAAGATAAGTGAGATGTTTACACAATTAAGATGATAAAACAACCAACTGAGACACAATAAAAAAGCAAGTCTGGGCCTTGGAGTCCGAAGTTGATACAGCAATGAAAGCAAATTTTCGTACGTCAGACAAAAACTATTTGACACACCTATAGCAATTCATGAAGATCAATAGTTCATTAAAGCTCTTCTAACAATATTATTTGCTGATCAGCCGCACCGCGCCACTTTTTCCCTCAAACCAATATTTATTGAAATGGAACCAAAGCAGGTTACCCTGTGTTTACACCACTTTTTCCTCTTACTTTGTTGATTTTGCACAAATTTATATCACTCAGGCGAGTTTGGAAATTAATAGAATTGCTTCGAATATGATCAAACAACTTTTCGAATGATCAAGATTGTGGAGGTTTGACGACGCGTGTCATTTTTAATTAAAGACTGCATAAAATGTTTGGTGAAGCTTAATTTTCCATCGTAACTACTAAATTGAAACTTTATCAAATATTAGCTGATATTTTAGGCGCTTTTGGATTACAGCGTTGTACTACAAAGATGTGGTCATTCATTATTATGATTATACGAATAAGATATAAACCCACAATAATGCTTGAGTTTTTCCGAAAATGTCCGTGTAAAATAATGAACAAACAAATAAAGAGCAAGTTATGGCTTGTATATCCTATGTATGTATATTTCATACTTAAACTGGGTGATCTACTATTTATATATATGTTGCTTTTAACTAATATGGTAAATTAAATTTTATTGTGCACTAGCTGTTACCTGCGACTTCGTCCGCGTAGATTTTAACTAAAAAGTGTTTGTCGCCGCGGAACCCAACTATATTTCTCTGCCCAAATTACTTAAATGGCGTAGTTTTTATAGTGTAAAGCTAGATAATAGCATGGCTTACTAAAAACAACAATTAAATATGCGTCGTTAGATTACACGCTGTCACAGAATGCGTAAGAAAAATAAAGATTCACAGCTCCTCCCCCTAGGTGATAGCGTGATAATATGTAGCCTATATGTTGATCCGACCTGTTAGTAATATTCATGCAAAATTTGAAGTAAATCCATGCAGTACTTTTTGAGTTTAGCCCGGACATACATACAGACAAACAGACAAAAATTCTAAAAACTATATTTTTGGCTTCGATATCAATTGTAGATCACGCCCCAAGTATTCTTTTAAAAAAATATTCAATGTACAGTTTTGACTTTCCTACGATTTTATTATATGTATAGATTCTAAAACAAAACATAAATGTACAATTTTAAACAAATCTAACTAAGTGGGAAAATAAAATCCCACTGAAGTGCACACGATACAAGAGTATCTCCTAAATCGCTTTACAAAGCGGTGCTTGAACAGTATTATCACAGGGGTGGCGGTATAGAGCGCGCAATCTAAGGTGCACAATAAAGTTAATTTCCTAAGCTAAACAGTGTAGTGGTGGAGGCTGACCGTCGATAGCCCTCGAGCCTCGCCCCGCTCCGCAAACAGACGAGCTCAGTGAGGTCAGTTTGCCAGTTTGCCTATAGTCACCAAACGTCTGAAAATGTCCGGACAAGCAACTATAACAATGACCATATTCCTATAATATTTCGTTATTTGGTGCACATCTGACAAATGTTTAAACATTTTATAATATTATATGTGTTAATTTTTAACAATTTGCACATTAGAATACAATTGAATAATACATATATTTCTTTCTTTGTTTCTTAGTTAACAAACAACTACTAACTAACTAGCTATGCAACTTTACAAACATTCAAACAACGGACACAAAGAACACGAAGACTCGGAACAACTATTTGCGCACATAACACAAATTTTTTTTTCGTGTGGGTATCGAACCCACAACACTCGGCGCAGTGGCAGTGTCGAGGCGACCACATAAACCACTACGACACATTGTTATGTTTGACGGCTGTATATTTAAGGTTTATTTTTTAAAGAGTAGAGAGTAACTTTACTACGATTACTACTTGCTATGATTCTGATATATAGATATGTTTTGCTATCTCACATTGTTCACCGAGACCACGGAATAAGACTACCAAATTTCGTATACCCATGTGTCAAACATTATCCATGAATTTCATAGCAAAATTCGAATTTTACTTAACATTTACCAAGATGGTTACCCTACATTTGGCATACAGCGCGCACAACAAGCTACGCCAACCAACTTCTCAGCGCTTATCATTGTGAGATACGAAATAATTACATTATAAAGCTTAATTTGATTCTTAATTATGTTTGTGGTGTGTAAATAATTCGGCAACAATACAGTATTATTAGATTTTTGTTAATTACGTTCATCCGAGTATAAAGCTGAGTTAATAAACACCGCGTTTAATTTATCTTAATGAAATTTCAAGTAGACTAATATGAACAACGCTCTTGAGTCATCCAATTACAATCATATTTAAAAATATACATATATTACAATGAACTCACTGCGACACGTGTAGTCGTCGCATTACGAAAGTTATGTACTCGTAAGTTTTTAATTTTGTTACACAAAATTAATACTTAAGGCTGAGACTCATGAACTACCTTATCGAGGGTGGCAGATTTATATCTAGATTAACGCGAAGCCGCGGGCAAAATATAGTTATTTTGCCCACTTCGCTCTCGTCAACCTAGATTTTAGTCAATAAATTTATGTCTCGGGAACAGTACTTATTTCTGAATGAAAAGTACCTTATATCCTTTTCTGTTTCTCTGACAACGTGTATGCCAAATTTCATCATGATCGGTAAATTAGTTAAGGTGTAAAAGCGTAACAAGGAAACAAACAAACTCACATTCGCATTTATAATATTAGTTTTAGTTTAGGACTATAAAAAGTATTTGTTAACTCATAGAGGGCATATTTTTTGTAAGTACTAATCTTTCTGATAGTATGTAGACTACTTTGAATAAAATAAACTATTTTAGTCACATAGCACACGAATAATGCTTTGGCTGGAAGATTAAGTAAATAATATTAGCCCTACATTTAAACTGTCTCACTGCTGGACACGGGCCTCATTTCAGTATGAGATGGCACATAGTCCGAAGCTAAAACTATACAACAAAAAATCATTCTTAACTAGTTGTTTGTTATATAAAATATAATAATTAGGTTGTGATAAAAAAATCCGATAATCGCAACAAAAGTCGGACGTTTTCACTTAGAAAAACGATTTACCGAAGACGCAAAGGGTAAGCGATTGCCTAGCCAATGCAGTCGCCTAGCCGCTGCTGACACACTGAGTTTAATTGATATAATTTCTAGTGTTTTTATTGCAAATTATTTTATATCTAGGTATATCTGTGTATCCGTTAATTATTGTATGTTTGTAAATGGTTCTGCAAATCAGGGCTTGATCCCTGGTGTGGGCGTTGTATTTATAAGAACGAATAGGAATGTATCTTTATTACCAATACTTTTATATTAAAACTCCTCATATCTCTGCCGAACCATCAAGACATGGAATTCTCTGCCAAGGCACGTGTTTCCTTCTTCCTTCAATCCTGGGTCCTTTAAGCGAGGCGTGAAAAAGCACCTTCTCAGGCCGTCAAAGTAGAGACTTCAACATCGCCTCAGCTGCTATGACGACGGTATGGAGGCCACTGCTCTTAGACTACATGACTGCTTACCATCAGACGGAGTGTGATCATTTTGAAGAGCAACCCAAAAATAAAAAATAAAATCAAAGGCAAAACTAGTTTATTCATTTAAGTTTCTGAATAACTTATGTACGTCAATGCTTAGTGGTTAGTGAGTTCACTTCAGTTATATTCAGTTTATTCGCTATAATCAAACAAAAGGTTGACGCTAGGATAATATGCCTCAAGAAACTCACGGCCACTCTTTTCCAATCGCCCTTATAATGTAAATATCACTAAGTATTTGAAGCTACAAGCTACAATCGCCACATACATGTCTCACAACTCACAGATGTGAGTTACAATATATCGGCGGGTTTTCAGTGTGTGGTTTTAATGCAAGTTTGCTTGTTCGATATCGTTAGTACGATATAGTCCTAAATTGGCCTCAAAGCGGACCGGTAGCAGTGATGAGTCGAGCGGAACGAAGTGAGCGGTGGGTACCGGGCCGCAGTAATACGCTGTTAGTATCGCAGAGGCGCAACTATGTAGCGCCCCGTGCTCGGTGCCACTCGGACACAACCACGAGTGATATTTAGGGCTGTCTCTCCTATACAAATATATACGTATCAATATATTTTAACAAATACATTAACAGCTGTATTCGTCCAAAAAGGTAGATCGAGGCTTTTACACTTAGATTTAACTATCTAGGGTGTAAAGTTTGACGTTATGAAGAGTGAGACCATCAGGTAACATTTTTTCTGACTCAAGATCAAATATCAAACTACAAGATCTCACGATCATATTGGTTCAAAGGTTAGTGCAAATCTATTCCACGGTTCAAGGAAGCTGAATTATTATAACATATACAAGGTACATGTTATAAGATTTCCATTTTGATTCGATGTTTCGATTTAAATTTATGAATCTTGAACATACATAAATTGCGTTTCTCATGTTATTTGTTATATTCCAACATTTACATATCGGTAACATATTATCAAACAGTAGATTAATTTGCGTTCATTGCTAACAGTCCCATTTCTACTTCAAATCTGAACCTCGGTTAGCTATTGGTTTGAACATTAAGTCATTATAACGCTGAACATTTCACTACATGGATGGCACAGCTTGTAAGTGATCGCCATTGTTGCCGCATTGAGTGTTATGCGTTCTGATCCCACGCGGGACACTTATTCTAATATAAATTATAAGCAGCGATAGCCTAGTGGAAGATCATTAGACTGCCACGCAGAGGTCTTGAATTCGATCCCAAGGAATTGCGTATTAAATAGTTAATTATCGCTTGCTTTAACAGTGAAGAAAACCATCGTGCATGTCTGAGAGTTCTCCATAATGTTCTCGTTGATATCTGAAGTCTGCGAACCCACACTAAGCCAGCGTGATAGACTATGGCCTAACGCTTCTCACACTTAGAAGAGGTCCGTGCCCAGCGGTGGGCCAGTTTAATACAGGGCTGATATTATTATTGTATCTGTGAATTGCATGTTTTTAAAGTACCACGCTATACAGAACTTGATTAACAAATATGTGTATTACTAAATTACATAGAGATAAGTGGCTAAATACGTAAACACAGCACTACGTCAAATTTCACCAAACTGGAAATCTCACGTTACTGGAAAGCTCAACACACTGCGCCCATCTCAGGCTACAAGCCCTAAATCTCACGTTGGAACGCAGGCATATAGTCCAAATAGCAATAATAGATGATGTATAAAATGACACATAAACACGTACTTACAATACCGGAGCACTCCACCGTGATATCAAACACACATGGTCACGGCGTGACTTTCGCAGGCCGCGTCATAAACAACGCCCTTATCCACGTGTACAAACGCTGCGGTGTTGCGGCAGCCCTGTGTTCTGCTCGAACGGGCACGGAGCCTCTCTCAGCGCAAATTAAAACAGACTCTGATATTTATTTTTAAACGCTCCCGTGGTGGCGCCGCAGCCGCCACTATTTGTACACTTTCCACTCTTATATTGTTTAATTAGGATGGAACAAAAGGCCTATTTACATTTCACTGGCGCTCCCGGGATTTCTTTATTTGCTTGATGGCTTCAAGACTGACGCGACCGGGCGCTGCAGTAATCGTTGCATTTCCAACACTTAATTGCATCTGTATCGTGACTTTTTTATTTGTAAGCATTTCGCTGCTCTCCAGTATCTGCATTAACGCGACTGTTTGGTTTAATCTTGCTTCAGCTGCAATATTCAACGTAAAAATTCTCTCTCGGTAATAATTTTTGTGTTTAAGCAAATATTAAACGTTGAGATGAAATTAATTTTACAGACTTCTCGCAATTTGTTCAATGCTTTTTGTTTGCTGTTGTGTTACTAACTTAGATATTCTGGCTCATTTTGAGGAGATATTGATTAGACCGAGACTTATACCTCTAAGTATTCGAGCTTCGTTTGTTGCAACAAACAACGTAATCAGCACAGTTTACTCTACTCTCTGGAACATTGCACGGTGCATAAAATGTACCTGTATGTACTATCTATCTATATATAAATAGGTGTGTATGTAGGCAAAGGTGGGTCCACTAATTCTGCTGCAGAAGCGGTAGTGGAGTGTCCTCGGCAGGATTGCACTTTCTCGTAGCCGCGTAACGAGTCGGTAGCGACTGGCTCGTTGCATCAGGCAAACTAACACAATAAAAATAAGTACAGTAACACAACTCGGATCGTATTTATTTATTAAATTAATTATTTATTTAACTAAAAATACTTTTTCATTCTAAATAGGTAGAAATAGAATAGACTTTTTGTGCATATACATATATAGGTGAATAACTGCCTCCGTGGCGCAGCGGTAGTGAGTGCGACTGCTGTGCATGAGGTCTTGGGTTCGAATCTCGGGTTGAGCCAACAAACAGTTATTGAATTTTTCAGTTAAGAAATCTCAATAGCAGCCCGGAGTTAGGAAGTTGGCGGTGTAAGACACCCCCGTGCCTCGGAAAGCACGTAAAGCCGTTGGTCCTGCGCCTGATCTCTCTCCGGTCGTGTCGTATTACCGTCCCATCGGATCATGAGAGTTAGGGAACAGAGAGTGCACTTGTGTTTACGCACACACTTGTGCACTATAATATCTCCTGCTTAGTTGGCCAGTCTCCGTTAAGACTGGCCGCCGTGGCGAAATCGGTCTGGAGGATATTATTATAGGTGAATACAATATGTAAGCAAACGATTTTATATACGCGTCTTAAACTAAAAGTCATATGAGACAGTTGTTTATAAACTATTAATAAGTATGTTTAAAATGATGCTACAGTACTTAAAATATAACATTATGATTTCATTCAGCTGCCATATTTAAACGATAATATTTACACTGAAATAAAAAAGAAATCATTAATCTTTAAGTATTCATTACTTTTTTCAGTTAGCTAACGTTCATTAGTAGTATTCTTGCTAAGCTCTCTAATTAAGATAAATCCTTGAGCTTAAAATGTATGATTCAAATGTTTCAGTGTTTTTCTTTATCATTTATTTTTTATTTTATCTTATGTAACTTAGTTTAATAGTAAACATTTAATCAAAATTAATTGATTGATGGATTGATGTATATATAACTTTGAGTTGATATCTAGTAGCGTTTTTATTGTAAAATATAACCTGCATGATACTTTTGCAAATATATGTAATTTTATTTGTCAAATCTTAATCCAGATTATAGCTATAAACTATTTGACTGCCGCGATGGTGCAGCGGTAGTGAATACGTCTCCTGTACAGGATCACCCTACCTATATATACATATATACATAGCTAACAAAACGTAGGTGTTATACACATGTGCCTAACACTTTTAGAAGATAGGCGTAAGCCTTTATATGTATAGTAGAGCCACTTATAAGTACATATTAATGTACTTATAAACAACCGTACTTCAAATAAAATCAAACCACGCCATTACATTTTCAGAATATTATTTCGCGAAAGTTTTAAGATTTAATTGAAAAGCTTTTAAATTTACAATCTCATACAAATCTGCCTTAATATAAACGTGGCACTAAGAACTTACATATAAGCTGCCATATTAGTAAAATATAAACCGTAACATACGAATTCCGAAAAAAGGTTGCTTTTAAATTGAAATGAAAAATTTGTCCTACTGCAATAGTTATTATACAGTGACCGAGGTGCTATTACATTAGCCACTCTATTTACACGTCTCTACGTGACGACGTGATAAAGTAAGCGTGGTAGAGTCCCGCCTTAGCCTCCGACGCTCGACACCGATACACTGCACATTGACGCGTACTCTACTGTAGAGTACTGCAGTACTTGACGAACGATTTGTAGAGACGGGGTTCATTTATGGCCTGTCGTGTTAAGCTCTACGTAAAGTTTGCAGTATATTGTTGCAAGAGACAGTCCGACTAATAAATGGTGAAACAAATGTTGGGAACGAGTAGTGTGACTTCAGTTCTATTTATAAGAAGTGCACTTGCTTATGCACTTACATACTTGCCTTGGTGAAGGCGTTTCTATGTATGTCAATTTCAATTTCGCACTTATTAACTTTATTGCACTTCATAATGTATAGAGATCGTATAGTTAGGTTTGGTAACAATTATAGGTCCTGTGGACATGACAAGAGTAGAGGTAAACACTTACATTAAATCAAATATTTAATATGTTGTATTATATTCGTAGCTTTATTCATTATTGTTTTTATAATAAAATTAACTATTATAATTTTCATTTAAACATATGCATTATCCTGTAAACAAGGTGTCATCTGAGTGGGAATGCAGTTTTGAGATTGAGCCTACGCTACGTTCCTCTAGGTATAGGTCTTACTATTAGAGATATGTATATTATCATTACAAAATATTTATCATATTTCATTAAACGTTAAATATTTTAATATGGCATATGGATATGGTTTATGGGGGGACCTGATACGGGACAATCCTATTACTGTCTATCGACACATTGAAAGAAAGAAAGAAAGAAATAAGTTTATTTAACGACATACTCATGCGAATACCAAAATAAAACAAATCAAAAAAGAAAAATAAAACATATAAGGGTGTCGTTAAAAAGGTATTATCTCAGCATTAGTCGTAACACGTCAAAGGTGTGACGACGCTGGTCTTCCTATAATACCCATTGCCAGACTTCATACTGCTACTAATAATTTCTTATCTATAAAACTCAATAACACTTTGCCCTACCTATGAATCGAACCTGAGCTCTCAAGCACAGCAGTCGCATTCAGTAACGCTACACCACTGACAGAACAAATTAATCAATTTTAATTATAGTTTGTAAGATTAATTAGTTGTCATTGGGTGTAACATTGAACGTCGCCGATCAATCACAGACTTTATTGTAATTAATATTAGAGGCTTCGTAGTCGCATTATACAGCCTGTCTATCACTCTGATCATTTCAATAAAGTTCTTACAAGGTAATAAAATTGGATGTAACAGATAGTTGCAGTCTCGCTCGACAGATGGCGCTTTAATAAACGTTTCAGGGAGGAGCGTTAATATTATTTGCGTGGATTAATTTTACGAGTAGGGATGTGCTGTTTGATTATTAGGAATAATTAATTATCCTGTGTGATTGAAAACTTATGCAGTTTGTATATGACGGAAGTGGCTAGTATAGAATTAAAATAGAGTAGTTGCCTATGTTTCAATTGGTACATTATTTTACACACAAGAGCAAATAGCAATCGAAAGAAAACTCTTTGTGTATCAAAATTGGTTGCAAAATAAGGAATCAATTTATATTTTAAATTAGGATATAGGACAAAATTGGAAAATACGTCGAAAAGTACCAGTTACACTAGATTCATGATCGCGTAAATTGCCGATACGAATTATATAAGAATATTTAGTTGCTCGTTTTTAAACACATAATTGCTTAAATCAGTCAATTCAGTCAGTTGACGTCAAATGTAGTATTAGAACACAAATTCAAATTTTAAAGCCATCGATGAGTTTAGTCTACATTCATCCGTTATTGAGATCTAAAAATGTAATAAAAGTTTACGATCCTCTTTTCACTCAAGAACTAAGTTATCGAAAATTCTTCCTAATATTTGTTTAATGATTGTTTTTATGCGTTGCACCATAATAAGTTTTTACAGATTCGAGATAAGTTTATTTGCATTAAGGGATGGATTTTTAATCATACTTCTTTATTACTGAAGGAACATTGTTCTTTTAGCAGGAACAGTATGAGCGCTAACGCAATAATTAAAGGATTCTAATTTTAAATTCTGGTTCTACGGTAATGTAATTATTACCCTCAATAAATCCTACATGAAAACACCAAGATGTAAGAGAAGAGATAACACCAACCGGCTGCAGCGCAAAGGCCTTAGAGGTAACGATCTCTAAGGTAGACATGTTCTAATCAAGACCTTATTTTGTTCCTTTTTTTTTCATACTAAAGTAAAAGACTGCGTTGAAGTTACACAGTGATGAATGTGTAGGTAATAGCTTTTTCTCGTTTTTGCACGCAATGCTTTAATGGGTGGTGGCCACTGCTGAACAGTAATCGCTCATTGACTTTAGCATTGGTAAGGACGTAGACACGGCCAAGCTGCTGTCTATTGTGATAACAATACTCTCTTAAAAGCTAGCTAGCTCGTTTAAAGAAGGTTTATAAAAAAGTATCGAAACTAGCTATCTCTTAAAAGCTACTTTTGAAAGTAACCAATTGCTTATAAATGACTAGACTAGAACACTATGTATCACATCAAAACATAGCAATACACTATCGTTTCGACAAAATATATATTTGGTGTGAAATATAATATCTCAATCAGTAATATACACGGGCATGCCGCTGTCTATCGAGACAGGAAGGACAGAATTGTCTCCTGAAACCACGTTTAAAGAATAATCCCATTAAAAAAGTATAGAAAGTAGCTGTTATTAACTACATGAAAGAAGCCATTTGCATATAAATAACTTATTAAAAAAAAACTTGACCAAAATCACATCCAAACATAGCAATGCACAATCATGTTGACAAAATAAATATACGGTGTGAATAATATCTTAAACAGTCAGCTCGTTCAAAAGTTACAAAATCATAAGTATTTGCTTCTCACTTTTCTGTAAAATGTTGTGGTTGCACCAAGTTACGTGGGACGCCAACAATGCGTTGAGGAGCATTAATACCGTCCTCTGGGAGGTGCCAGGACGTGCCGCGGCTGGTGAGTCACGGCACGTCCTGGCACGCTGTCTGGCACGCTGGCACGCTGGCATGCAGGCACAATGGCAGTGTGGCACCGTGCCACGAGGCCACACTGCCAGTCGCACCGACTATTCATAGCGAATATCTCACATGCGCCGCCTAATCAACTGACTAGCTACATTATTTGTTGGAATTTGTGATTTTATCATAACCGTGAATGTAGCCTTGTATTTTCAATTTCACTTTTAGTTTTAAAAATTATTAGAAATGCAAAAGTTTGATTGACTTTTTTTACAATGAACAGACTCAAAGAATAATTACTTAATCAAATCATAGTGATCGTTGGTATCAAACACGCTAGCAGCTGCCTTAGCAACGCTTTGTTGACATATTATATAACATATCAGAGAATGTCGGAGACACCTACTATTCATATTGTCAAACTAACGATTCTGTCTGCACTCGACGGTGGGCGTCACGTGGCAATACATTTTATCATTACATTTGTCACCAGTAGAAACGCAGCGCGCCCAATTTCAAACTCTATGGGACATGACATATATAAAAAAATAAATATTTTATTGGTTAGTTCTGGCCTGAATGTATATTGAATATGAGTTGACGTGAAACGTTGCTTGAGTAGTTCAAGTTTATTTGATAATGACATGATGCGGTGCTGACCGAGCTGATTGATCGATTTGCGAGGCTAACGTTGATACTGCCTGGCTCTTGTACAAAAGTGACTATTTAGAAAGATTCGAACCTGCCAGTATCTCAGAAAGTATGTAAAGTCATCGGTACCAGCTGTGCATGCAAAAAGATCTATCTATATCTGGCGATATGATAAGTAAGTTACCATATGTGTATTCTGATATGTGATCTAATCTATACTAATATTATAGAGAGGAAAGATTAGATTTTTTGTTTATTTGTTTGTTTGTAATGATTTAAATCAAAAACAACTCACCGGTTTTTTAAATTCTTTCACCATTGAAAAGCTATATTATCTTACCTACTTAGTAACAGAGACTACATTCCATTAAAAAAGTACTGTTACAACTAACCTAACCTACTTTTACGCGAGTGTATCCGCGGGCATAAGCTAGTAATATTATAAGAGGGAAGATTTGATTTATTGGTTGTTCGTTTGTAAGAATCTAACTCAAAAACTAATCAACCGATTTAAAAAATTCTTTTACCATTATAATGCTATATAATTACCGAGTAACATCGACTTTATTTTATAAAAAGAAAGTACCGGTACTAACATAACCTAAACTAACCTAACATGCTTTTACGCAAGCGAAGGCGGGGATAAAAGCTAGTCTTAAAATATACTTTTTAGGGTCTATTAAACGTGGTGATCATTGTGGTCGTTGTATGGATCTTGTTCTTTCTCGTATCTCTTGTCAGACTAGAAACCCGAGCCTAATAAACTCGAGAGTATTAAGTCTAGGATTAATAAAGCTTATTTAACTTCTAGATATAAATAATAAGTTGGATCTAGCAAATCCGTGGCGATCGCGATAGAAGTAATTTGACAACTAATTTATTATAGACTAGCGACCCGGCCTGGCGTGGTAGTAAGATTATTTATAGGTCTGGTAAAATTGAAAACGTAATGGCTATATTATTTCTACGTGACATTTGTGTTCTAGAAACTACGTTTGGATAGCCTAATATTAATTCTGGTAGTGTCGAAGTTAAAAAGATAACATAAAGGACACATGTTCGTTATTATATTAAAAAGAAACTCTTATATTTGATACTCAAAACGTCCCGCCGCGCCGACACCACAACGCCGGCGTCGGTAACTTGAGCCCTAGTTTAACTTATCGGTGATCAGAACTCTAGAGACCTAAACTTCTGCTTTTGAGAAATGCCTTCAGCATTATATTATTATTACTAAATGTAGGTATACATAACAAGTAAGCTAAGTAATAACGGTCGAGAAACGAAATTTTAAGACTATAAACAAAAATATTTAGAGGAAATGGAAGAACAGCAAACAGAACTACCGTCAAATAGGCCATGCAAACAAGAAGTAATGTTGAAACGGCGCAAAGTAGACGACAGTCTGTTGGAAGCTGCACTATCAGGCCGCGGCTCGACACACCCTAATTTAATTATATTTATTTGCGAGCACCCAGCTCTTAATGAAAACGGCCGCAATTCCCAACGACCAGATAAAATGAAGCACCTTCGTGCATAACTTAAAACGCAATAAATCGCAATGAAACACGGCTAATTAGACAATAAAACTGAGAGAGCGAGCCCAGTCGCCGTCAAAGCTGTCCGCGCACTGTCGCTTGCACGCTGTCGCGTCGCGCTTATCCGCCGCTCACTGGCAGTAAGACCTCGCCTACACTACGAATTTAATTATTCACATGAGTGATACTTGAAGCTCGTGGATTTACTCGTGGTAGCTTATTGCAAACTAGTCGTTGTATTGGAGGTCGTACCTACATAATGTATGATAATTAAAACCGGTCTCTTGTACTGTAATGCTGGTTATAAGTTATAAGCTCCGCGATCTAAGCGCTATTATTTAGCACATCTTAATTTGAACTCGTACCATTTTTCTACTAACCGCTTGCTATTAAACTCTTTTACAGCATCAATCTCAAATTTTCAAAATGTTTTAATTTTGTTCGTCAAGATTTACTAACGACTACGATATAAAAGTAATTCTAGAGGCATATTTATTGTTCTTTAAAATAATTGAGTTTAAAAGAAATAACGGTCTGCTGAGTCAAGTAAGTTCGCCGAGACAAAATTTCGAAAACTACTTCCGACATTCTGCCAAGGTAAAAATCGCAAGTTCTTTTTAAACTACTTCACTGCTGATTGGATTTCGTGGTAAGTGTGAATGTGAGCAGCTATGCGGTGCGGAGCTGTGCGGCAGAGAGCGAAGCGGTGCGGTGCAGCAGCCGCTCAATATGCGCTGATTGCGAGCGCAAGTCGCCTCGTGCACACAACTTGATTATCGACGTATGTGATTAACTTGAACCTGTCTTGTTGTACGCTAATCTACAGAAGTGCCAATATTAACTGCATAGAGACACAAATAGTACAAATTAAATTAAGATAGAAAAAGATTTATCTATACACAATATATTCTGTTTAAATTGTATGTTGTACGTATAATTTGTTTCCTTTGTATATCTGTATCCTGTTAAGATGTGTAATGAAAATCTTGAGTGTCGGTTGAATCCGTCTGATACAAGGATACAGCGTGTGTTCGACAAATTGATATTTAAGTCTGCTTGTGTAATAAGATTAATTATTAGTCAATGTTGATAGTTTGAATACACAGCTATGTTATTGCATGTTAACTGTTTCTGTAAACCTACTATCATTATGGGTTATAGAGTTACGGGATCCGAATTTTATGTTATTTTGACTGTAGCAACAGCGATAGCCTAGTGGGAATCCGCTAGACTGCCACGTAGAGGTCTCGGGTTCGATCCAAGGAGCGCATCTCTGACTTTTCGAAGTTATGTGCGTATTAAATATTTAGTTATCGCGGTGAAGGAAAACATCGTGAGGAAACCTGCATGTCTAAGAGTTCTCAAGAATGTTCTCGAAGATATGTAAAGCCTCTGCCAACCCGCACTAGTCCAGCGTGGTGGACTATGGCCTAACCCTTCTCACACAAGGAAGAGGCCCGTGAGCAGCAAAGGGACAATTTAATACAGGGCTGATATTATATCATTGGAAACTGCCATAACTACGGCAATCTTTTGTGTATTTGTTTGTATGATAGTAATAAATGTTTCATTACATAGAACTAACAAGTATACTATTTTAACAGTTATGTATTAGTTTAGTGATTATACATAGTCTCACACCTAGTTAGTATATTACATCCACATTTAGCCAGCTATGTTTATGTTTAAGTCCCTAGTAATAGTAATTCTCAGTTCCAGAGTCCATGCGCCTACTGAGAATGTCTTCTTAGAGAAACCTTATAACACTGTGCTTTACCCGGAAATTAAATCTGAGATACACCTTATGTACACCAGTCGCATGCACTACAGATGCGCCACCGAGGCAATATAATAGTTATATACATATATGTTATATCAATATCATACGCACACACTCACACACATATCGCTTATGATATGTGAGTTATATTTTTTTTAAATGTGAAAGGATCGATATCCTTTTTTTTTTTTTTTAACTTGTGGCATGCTATGACGCATACCCCTCCGCGGGGGCGAGCGGAGGGGTTATCTCGGACTCGCCGGGGTAAATAAAAGATGTTAAACGATAAAATGAACCTCCCGGAATACCGACTAAACCTACCACGGTGTTCCTCGACAAACCACTATCGGCGGGGCCGCGCGAATCACTTTCACATGCAGTCGCGACCCCGCCGAGGTTACGGCCCGCCGTATGAAACGGCAGGCCACTACACAAAAGATCTACCCGCTGGTACCTTCTAAATATTCCCTACTGTCCCCCCTCTAGAGGGGAGACGGACTCGACACAGAGGCGCGCGTGGGAACACGCACGCCGCCTCTCGGACCTGGTGCTGAACGGATGGCGGGCAGGCCCACAAAGCCCGCCACCCCCAGGTCAAACCTCAGGGTGGCTGGAGGTCATCTCGCGCCCTCCGGCGCCCGGCTCTGCGGTTGGGGAGAGGGTTTAAACGCTCCCTCTCCCGCTCCGCCGCCTCCTTGTTCGAAATTACTTCCTCACAGAAGGAGGCGACGGCGTTCCACGACCTCTCACTCCGGACCATAGACAGAACTACGGCCGGGAGCGAGAGGGCAACCGATCCGACTGCCGCGATCAACTCACGGCGCTGCGATGCCCAGGCGGGGCAAACCGCCAGTGTGTGCAGCGCCGTGTCCTCAACAACGTCGCGGCAGTCGCCGCAGTGGTGACAACCGGGCGTCTCTTGCCGGCCTATGCGACACAGGAACCGGCCAAAACAACCATGGCCGGTCAAAACCTGTGTCAGCCGGAAGGTGAGGGCGCCATGCCGCCTCTCCAGCCACTCCTCAAACACGGGACTTACCGCCACGATCGTGGCGTGAAGGGTCGATATCCTCTCAGTATCCTTAATATCTTATAAAAAAGAAAAAAAAAAAAAGCCTTAGATTTTAAGTCGCAATAGTTGTGATAGCTTAATTAAGTTGTTTTCTTTTTAGTTTTTTTTTTATTTATTTTTTGCTGCTGTTTTTCTTTTTGTTTTATTTATGTTAATTTTGTGTAGAGTATCTGATTGATATTGCAATCTCAATGCAGGTCGAGTTTGCCTCTAATTGAATTTGCATTATGTTTAAGATTATATTTACCTACGTTAATTCATAAGTTTAAAAAGTAAAATCTGTTGGCGAACCTTACAATAAAATTAAAATAAAATAAAATGATGCATATATCCTAGGTCCTAGATAAAAGGGAGCGTGCTTATTGCTATCTAGTAGACATATTGCCAAACTCCGTGTGTACGTAATTTTTAAAAGTACATGTCAATAACTCCTCGTCCTACTTTGGGTTTGAACCTGATGATCAACACAAGAAACCTAATCACGTATCTATACGTCGGCAGAAAACATACTTCATATTTTTCTTTAGATACTTACAGACCATATACCAGTCGTATGTTATGTAATAGTCGCGAGTCTGCGATGAAACTGCCTTAGTATCGCTATTTGTAATGTATAACATTGCATTTTTACTCTCTTAGTGCACAATGAAAATCCATCACACAAAATATTATACACCGCGCAATGTAAACCGAATAACATTGTTTACCGAGAAATATTGATAATACAATATTATACTATTTAAGTGTACAATGAAGAGTCATCACACAAAACATTACATCCAAATCAAACAACCGCGCAATGTATACCAAATAACTCGTCAGAACTCTAAATAAATTTACTCAGAAATATTACCAGTACTACCTACTTGTGCTATAATCTCCACACAATTTGATTAGCCAATAGTTGCATAGCAAACTTGTGGCTACGGCCGTTTGCCCGCGACCGCGATCAGGTGTGTGAACACCAATTACCCGCTGTGGCGGACAAACAGACAAACACGCGGTGTTTACCATCGTGCCGTAGCTGCAGTACCGCGCTGTGCCTATGTTAGACAAGCTCTTAGATGTTATGATAGTTGTGTGCTTAGCTAACCCTTAAGCGGCTCAATTAAGATACAACGTGTCCGTGTCTTGATATCGAATTGCATTCAAACAATTTCCACATTAATTAAATGACTTTAGGTATATCAAATAGAGAGTAGTGCTTTTATGTCACTGTAATTTAACCTGTCAAGTTTAGAAATGTGAGACATAATTAAAAAACCTATTTTCTGGCCGCCGGTGTACCGCTGCGACATAAGATGATAAAACGTAATCTTCCTAACTAGGATTATATCTGTATTGAAGGGTACTTTGCAAATATTCGAACAGAGGACACAAGGAATACCCAGAGTCGAAAGGACTATTTAAGATTCTCACACGATTGGGTCCTGTATGGGAATCGAACCCCAATCTTACATCATACACCGCGGTCTCATATTGGTGACCCCATCTTAATGATAAAAAGTATTATACAATGACTTTTTTAACCATTTACGCGATGCTGATCTATCTATCATACTAAAAGAAATATGGTTAATTATGCAATTACTTATCTACAAAGAAGTTATGATCCTCACATTGTCATCAGAACCTTGATATTCTTGGTGCCCATTGTAATGCTGTCCTTATGTAAGTAATGCCTTTCATTGGTCCTCCATAAAATATAACAACTGTAGCACTCACCATATACTCATACGCAAGGCCTTGCATGGTAGCCCTTGTATTGTTGTTAACATACGTGTAATGCGAAGCTAACGGCAGGCTTTGGCGCGTCGCGACGACCTCATAAACGAGCGCTGCTGGCCCGCGGTTAAAAGCCACCCTTCACGACGCCCTTCAGTAAAAACATAGTTAAACCCCACAATAACCTGTAAATCGTAACTTTTACACATTTTTTACGTCAAAGTTGGTTAATTTTTGGAAGCTTAATGAAACATGCACCAGTTTTAATAGCTGTCGTAATCCATAATGTTTGAACAGGCACGCAACGGCCTGCGCGAGCTATTCATTATTTGTGTAAAAACAGCACCCGAAAGAACGTATGTAGCCAAATAATATTAAGCTTTCTGTTTTATTTTTATTTTTTATACACTTCAAAATGTAAACATACGTAAATACAGTCTTATCTAACATGAATTCGTAATGTTGCACTATTTACAAAACGTAAGACAAGTATATCCCTATGAATCCGTAGTGTTGGTAGACGGCGCAGAGGTGCTTGGAACAGATTGATGACTCCGCCGCATTGATAGATGCGTATCGTCGCGCGACACGTAATCAACGAGTCGTCCGGACACCCGGACGCGGCTCACGCTCCACATAACAAACACTCCGGACAATTTAAAATGCAATTACCGTCCGGAAACGTCGCTAATTAAACGGAGATATTCGTTAATGGCCCTTACACCGTGCCTGGAGTCCTCCCCTCACTTGTCGCACCCCGCAACCCCCTCCCACGTGCCCAAAGCTGACCCCCGTCCGACTTGGCTTCAATTTGTAATGACATTACCTTCGCAGCCTTTTTTTGTTGAAGGACGAAACGAGCGATCTCTTATTGGAGTCAGTTACGTGAAATTGATGAGTGCAGATAGATAACAGGGTAGCGATAGTACGTAAATGTAACGTATGGGGTTTAATAAGATGAAACTATAAAAAACCGTGATCTTCGAATCAAACTCATATGGAAACCTTCCAAAAAAAGCACTTTTTGTCATTACATACTTTACAAATAATTACGACTGTCAAATCCAATAAGAACTAAATACGAACTAGAAAATACATATACATATAATTATAATTTTTTTTTATCATAGTGACATAGCCTGTAGAGTAAATATAAAAACAACAGATGCAATGAACTTGACAACAATAAATATTCAGGAATTCTTCTCCCCAGCCTTTATTATTCCCAAGTCACTTGGGTTCGGCTTTCTAGTCTAACCGGATTTGACTGCATACCAGTTTTTACACGGAGCGGCTGCCACCTGACCTCCGCAACCCGAAGGCTAACGATACCCTAAGGTTAGACCAGTGCCAGGATATTAGAGGGTACTGACTACCCAATAACGACTGCCATAGATGTTCATGGCAGCCGGGCCCGACGGCTTTCAGACACTAACCCGGCTTAACGTGCTCGCCATGGCATGGAGCAGGCGATAATTGTCAATCAATACGCACATAATTTCGAAAAGTTATATAACTTCCGAAAGTCAGAGGTGCGCGACGTCAGTTTGAACCCGAGACCCTCTGCATTGCAGTCTGTTGGTCAGTATATATTATATATGGTATTCAGGAATACCATATATAATATATACTGCTAACCCGCATTATTGTTATTTTGTACGTTCTTACTACAACATTTACGTAAGCGTAAAAGATAATAAATAGCATTATTAAGACAAAGTTTGCGATGAAGATACCTTTACATAAATTTCGTACTTCTTAAACAGTATTGAACGATACTCGTCAAAGTATGAACAATCAACTCGAAGCCTTCACCTGTCAGCTCACTCAAACAGTTCGCTACACAGCGCACAAGGCGCCGCGCGCGCCCAAACCAAATGACGGAATCGGAATAGCAATAGGCATCATAAATTATAAAATCACCAACTCCACTCGAGAGGATTACGTAATGAAATTGTTCTCTTGGAGCAGAAGATTCGTAAATTCGAACGTTGGAGGCCGACACAGCGGCAGGACGGCAGCCGGCATGGCGGGCGAATGCGCGGTACAACACGGTTTCATTATTTATGGCCAGCTAAAATAAGTTCACCATTTAAATATTCAGTGTGGCACCCTTCCTTCCTCACACCCCCAGGGGGTGCTATTAAATACCATTGGTACTTGGACAGCAAATATCTATGTAGATGTTAAACTGGAGCCCTGGAGATGAAATATATGTAGGTAAATGAACAAAGTGACACGTATTATGAAATTCATCATTAACCCTCGACATTTATTTTTACATATATATGTGCATGGTCTCCCGCTTGCCAATCTCCGAAGGTTTAGATTGTCTTAGTTTGATGCCAATGCACACACCTCGAATATTCCGAAGTTACTTGTACCTATTTAAAAGTAGTCATTACTCGCTTTAACCTTGATCGGAAACAGGGTAAGGAAACCAATGTCTGAGAGTTTTCAGTGATATTTAAAGTCTCCGAACCGTACTACCTAATGTGATGGTCTAACTCTGCCTGCCTAAGCATGTGTTTAGTCGTTCGATAGCTTATAAATAGGGCTGTTAGTGTTATTATTATATTACTGAAAGATAGCACGGGTGTACTACAGTCCTCAATTCTCTGCCTACATAATTATTTATAAAAAAAAAGAAAATCCATAACTCTAGGCCAGTGTTTCCTAATTAGTTGCACGTGCCCACCTAGGGTATATGAGGTTGCTAGAAGGGCTACGCGCGCCAATCTCGTGAGGAAAGTAGTTTAATCACTAAAAACAATTACGTTATTATTACGTACATAGTGCACTGCATGAATAGCGGAGTGGTTTACGTGATTGGCTTGCAATTGCCACTGTGGCGAGTGTTGTGTGATCCACAAATAATTGTATCGAGTATTCTTTGTGTCCGTTGTTTGAATGTTTTGAAAACCCCCGCGACACAGGGAGTATTACTAGAGCGGACATTATCCTCTTCTATACAAATAAATAAAATTTAAGTGTCTGTTTGTAATGTCAAAATAACAGCTTTTTATCTAATGCATATGAAAGTATATAAGGTACCTATACGAAAAGATCTATTTTTTAAATTTTTGTCTGTCTGTTTGTTCCGGCTAATCTCCGAAACGGCTGAACCGATTTTGACGGGACTTTCACTGGCAGATAGATGATGTTATAAGGAGTAACATAGGCTACTTTGATTTTAGAAAAAAAATAGGGTTCCGCGGAGACAAACACTTTTTAATTAAAATGTACGCGAACAAGTCGCAGGTAACAGCTAGTTTAAAATAAATGTAATACGTACATACAAAATCTCACGTTTGTGTCTTCGGTCCAATTCACATTCCACAAATAATATTTATTATAGTTAGCGCATAATAGGCGAGCCTACCGTCTACCAGGCACGTTTCCAAAGTTTGTGCTACTACTGAGAATTTCTTGATAGTCAACCAAATCACATTTCACTCAATCTACTACCAGAAGATTTTTAGAAAGTTTTCTAGTTAGTACTAGTGCTGTTGTCTTGACTGGTAGCCCAGTCAAGACAACAGCATGCCAATTTGTGCGTAAATAAACAAAATACAATGAACCCGCTCCTAGCTCACAATACAACGAACTAGAATCTATTGTTGTTTTGAATGATGGAACACAATTTGATTACCCACCGAAAATAACGGCGGATCATTTATATACTAACCTTGAACACCTACGGCTTCCTTTGTTGATATATATGTATATATTTAGATATTATATCTTTGGTTTAACTTTATTTATTTATCGATTTTCCGTGTATTTCCTTTGTCGGTTGTTTCCTATTTTACAGTACTATTGACTGGACAAATAGCGCAATAGTTGGAGTGATCATGTCGCCGCTACGCTACGTTAAACGTTGTGGGTTCAATCCCCACACGAGACAAAAGTGAGTTATTTTTGTTATTCCAATATTTGTTTAGTTTATTTACTCTTTAAAGAAAAATAGATTTTTATTTTAATATATTATGTTTTCTTAATAAGTGACAAAATTACTTGTTAATATTTAACTTACTCGCACTTTACGTTACTACTCTCTTACTCTTGTTAACCCTTTCAGGTAAACTAGACTGCTTGTGTTAATAGTGACAGTAGTAGTGGAAGCGCAGGTTTAAGTCAGCAACGTCTTAGGTGGGGTTCAAAACCGTCGTGGTCTAGATCTCAAGTCCAATGCAATTATCAAAAAAAAATTTTTATCGTGAATAGCTACTAAAATAAGACTATCTCCATTTACATAGAGTTGTCGTATGCTTCAGTTTTTCTCGTTTTTGACTTCATTACCATGGCATGGTCTTAACCAAAACATACCATCTGCGCAGGACATATTATAATGTACAGAGTGAGACATGGTGATAAAATATCTTCAGATTTCTAACCCCGTGCTCGACATAAATTTTTTAGTTGCCTTACCCAGGATTCAAACACATAACCTCATTATCCGCAGCCGGATGTACTAGCCACTAGACCAACAAGGAACACAAAATCACAAAATAAAAACATTTATTTTTTCAATTACAAAACTCTTCGTCATCATTAGCTGTTATCTACTCACTGGTGAGCGTAGACAACTTCCCAATGAACAAGATAAATTGTAAACGTTTTATAAACTTCTTAATCGTCTCGGAGCTTTTGAACAGAGAAAAATAAATATTATAATTTTCTTCAAGCTGAGAATTGGCGCGATTTCCTGCAATGCAAAGACAATAGACGCAAACTTTGTGCCGACGGCACGACGGGAGCCCACAAAGGAGGAGAAAGGCTTGAACAATATTATCGCATAATTGATGCTAATTATATGATTATATATAATTGCTGCCGTAACATTCAAGTTGAGCCAACTGACGATTCAGTAAGCCTACAGCGATATGACGTAGACTCATGGACGCATTATTGCATTATCACTTAGTTTCGTTTCTTCGAGCCTTGTCAATAAAAACGTGACCGGTTCCGGTTCTCCAATGTTTTTAATTTTCTCCAATATTATATTGTCATGAAAAACAGGCGGAACAATATTGGCATTTCAAAAGATATGAAAAATATTTTGCGCCTTTTTTTCTCAAAAGGTTTTCTTACAAAATAGCCCGTAAAGTAGGATAGAAATAAAAAGGAGAAGTACCGGTCGCTACGTTAACGGCTCCTAAACATAATACGAACGACCGAATGGGATCTTACCCGGAACATGTCTGATAAAATTATGAGGAAAACTTAAAACTAGCGCGTTATACTAAAGCTCGGTTTAATACAGAGTGTAGGATAGGAGCATATTTAAGCAACAACGTTGCAACCATCATAAAGTTTGGAATTATGCTCGGCAGAATGAGCACGCTGAGGCATGCGCCGCGTCCAGTACGAGGAACGCGCATACACACACGAGCGCGCGTGTTGAGGCCACAATATACGTACCGCAAATCCCACACAGTTTATTCCATATGAGCATAATGTAGCCGTTAGTCAGGCGGTCAGCGGCGCGTGTGTGGCACCGCGGAGTCAGCACGCTGTAGGTGTGTGCGTGTGTGTGTCGCGTGCGCCGTGTAAATATGCGCGGTGATCGCTTAGCTTAATAAGCACAGCACTTGGCCGACCGCCAGCGCCGCTCCAGCGCTAGACTTATGGCACGGCACACAACACAGCCGCCGACTCAGCTGTGATTAAGATTTTTGCTGTACTGCCATCCTCGCAATGGATGCTCCGACCCGTTCGCCGGATTGTTTTTTTATGAGTACTTCGTTGAGAAAATTAGTTTCCAACGTCTTAGCGAGTTTAGCTTTGTAATAACAGTCGAGTGTGTCTTTAGCGCGTATCTGTTACCCTGTCATATATTCATTTTGAATTTTATGTTGGAGTTCACCTAATTTCAATGTATACGTACAAAACTGCTCGTTAGATATAAACGTATACGATAATGAATCTACAACCAATTTAGATAGATCGCTTCTTTCTAAGATCAAGAAGCAAAGTAGCAAAAAATATGACCCAATTAAATTAACGTTGACCCGAGTGACTGCAATGATGATAGTACAAAAAGAAACCTACATTTGATATCTAATTAAAACTAAAACTTTGAACGAGCAACAAAGCAAAACTAGCATCGCAAAAGTGGAGTTGAAGCGAACTTTTATCAAAGTACGAGAGCAATTCTCGTACAGAGAGCAATAAGTAACAAAAGAATGTCACATAGAAGTGGGGAAAAAGGAATACAGAATAATTTGGAGCATTATAACATCCATTGAGGGCGGTACGTGCGACGTGCGACGCCGCACGATGCACGCGCGGCGCACAAGCGATTTATGGCGCACACGTGATTGTTGTCGCGATGGTGCCGCGACTGCCCCGCACCCGCCCCGCGCACGCGCCGCACAACTGTGTTTCACTTGTGTGGTGACACACATTTAATATGTGCGTCCTATACAGCGTGTTATGCTAAGGTGTGATCATATTCAGTAGTCCCATAGAGAAGCCATAAATCTAAGGCTAATCATGACAAAAACGTAAAATTCTGTTTCAGTTAAAAATCTTTTTCTTTTCAATTAACTTATTGAAAATGACAAGGTCCATACGCTGCTATAACATAGAAAGGGTTATGAAAAGACCAATTTACGAAAACTTAGTTTTTAGAAAATACTCTAAATATGACCACATCATCAGTGCATTATTGATAAGAGCATCGACAACATCGTAGTTCACCATACGCCGCAAGTATTACGGCTGAATACGATTTTTGAGATCTCCCGTAATCCCAACTTGACTGCCTTAAAGAGGCTTAATATAAAATGTGAGTACAAGGTACTAAGAAAAATATTAAGCGACGGGAAATTCGCCTAAATGGAGTACAAAGTTTACTTTGAATTGAAATTGGAGGCCGAAATAAATTATATCTACATAATTGTATTTATATTTTAACGAGGATTATATTTGGTGCTACATCGTCAGTTAGTGAAGGTATAGGAGAGTTTAAATTGTAAAGGTGTAATATAGAGGAGCAGGTAATAATGTGTGTGAGATAAGGCGGTGGTCAGCTAAGTGTACAGAGTAAACTCTGTCGCTAGTAATGCATTGCGGTGCGATGCGGTACGGCGTGGTGCGATAGGCGGTGACAAGCGGACGATTGTTTGGTTATCGGCGCGGCGCACACCTGCCGCTGACGCGCCGCACATTAATCAGCGGCGCGCCGTCGCGCGTCGCCTCGCCGCTGTTAGCCCTTGGCCAGCAGAGGGCAACCTGCGCGACTTATTAGTCAACCCAAGTGTTCAGGTAGCTAGTCCTTACGCATGTTGCAAATTTCTTTATTACATTAATAATCCATTATAAGTTTACGTTGATCAATCGATCGTAACCTTGATTTATATGTTGTTCATATTAGTACATGGCTCTTCTGCAATATAGTTAAAGCTAGTTTATACAGTCTGCTGACTATAATATCACTAAAACAGTCGTGCTAGATTTGTAGGCCAAGTGCCGGCTAGCCACTTAACTACCTGGCATTTTCTAAGTGACAAAAATTAACAGGGCTGTCAACGTTCGTATTGAATAACATTGTGGTTATAACCTATAGTTCTATTAATTTACAAATCCAATACCCATAAAGTGCAAATAAAAGAACGATTAAAGATCGTTTTTAAATTAATGAAACAATGTCCAAGACTACTTAATCCGCTCGAACGGTTGTCGAGCTAACTTCCAACAATAACCTTTTCAACGAGTAAGCGGGGTTTAGTCGCTTCGGCGGGTATTTGGAAAAATGTCGTCGAGTTGGCGTCGGAGCGCTGCTCGGTAACAGGCCATGTCACGCGCCTCTCGCGGAGCGAGCGACGGCGGCTTAGTGTTGACCGAACACTCAGCGCTATTTATTAACAAGTAACCCGCGCCTGCGACAATGGCTTTACAAGCGATCACAAAATGTGTGACACACAAACATTTACAAGCTTCTCCGATTACATTATAAGTTAATTAAGGACAGGAAAAATAATATCTATTATTAACAAATAGGTATTAATATTAAGCATCCGATAACCTGTCTTCGATTAAAAACTGTTTCCTATCATTTTTATTATCGATTTTAACTGCATTGATGGCATAGCCGTCTAAGCGATCACCTTGCCACTGCCATTTCGCCAAGGGTTGTGGCCTTAATCGCCACGCGGAACAAAAAATTGTGTGGTCCACAAATGGATTTTTCGAGTCTATGTGTTTTTTGTGACCGTTGTTTGTAAATTTATTAGTCGTGTGGAAGTCGCCTTTAAAACTATTTTCTAACAAGATTGACAAAGATGACTTATGACTTAGAGTTTTGAGTTTATTATCTCTTCCCGCTTCGATTATTAGAGAAAGATTATTTCCATAACAATTTAAAAGAAAACCCACAAGGTTAAGTTGGGGAACCGTAGGATGAAAATAGCGCAGCATTGATCCCAATGGAAATCTTCGGCATATGTAGGTAGATGTCAAATGGCAACAGATCACGTACCCATCATTCAAATATCGAACAGTAGAGTAGTGACGTCGGCACCTTAATGTAATAACAACGCTATTCGTAGAAACAAATACGTATAAGACGCAATTCCAATTGAGTTTGAGCGAGGTCTCCCTACCTCCACATATCAATTTGGTGAAATCTTTTGTTCGGGGCGCGTAGGTGGCGAGTATACATAATTCAGCGGAGCGACGTTCATTAAGTGCTCGTAACGAGATTAAACTGAATAAATGAATTTGAATTGAAACAAAATATTCAGTGCGCGCGCGTGCTCCGCGAACAGTCGTGTGTGACGATGTGTCCCACAGGCGTGCGTCTCTGGTGCCTTCCGTGCCCTCACAGCGACTAACACAGATTAGTCGGGTATTATTCTAATGTACTTACATGCTAAGGTCTTTGTAGCTCGTTCGATTACTGTTGTAAATGTTAATTTACATCTGCCATCGCTTATATGTCCTTCACCAGTAGCCTACAGCGTGCTTAGATTTGCATACACCATTAATATGAAATTTATTTTATAATGCTTCTTTTTTTCCGATTCGCTCTTTAGTCAACTTCCACTCTAGGAATAATTCCTCTACCGCGAGGGACTGTACAAATATTTAAACAACGGACATAAAGAATAACCATTTCTGAATCACACAAATTTTTCGTGTTGTGGGATTCGAACCCACAACACTTGGCGCTGTGGCAGTGGCGAACCGACCACTTATATCACTACGCCATCCTTGCAATCGTGTCGTGGATTCAATCTCCACACGACGAAAATAATTGTGCGATTTACAGATAGTTGTTTCAGGTCTGAGAGTTCTACATGTCCGTAGCTTGTATGTTTGCAAAGTCCTCCGTGACACAAGATTTGCTCATAAAGCAGGCGTTGTCTTGTAAAAACAAAGCAAGTAAAAGATAAAGGATACATGCAAACCTCCCAACAGCGTTACAAACTATCACATATGTAATTAGAGTTCGATTACTAAACAAATATATTATTATCGAAAACGTACTACTACACTAATAATTAATTATATAATTATTACCCATTTAATAACTGCACACAGTAGTGTCACATTTTATTTCATAATAATTTTCATTAGCCTGTTGAGCGAATCAACCCGTGAAACTATTGTGGCGAACCATAGTCAGGCACATCATTTAGTAAAACGATTTAACATTAATATTAAATATAAAACGCAAGGCTAGTGGATTTTAAAACCGAACAAATAAGCTGTATCCGGCTTTTTGTTTGCGTAAATTTTAGATACATTAATTATCGGTTTTAAAATTAAAACTTTATTGATAGTATTTCAGCCTATAAATGTATATCAAAACTTGCTTTTTAGTCATTCGATCGGTTTACATAACATATTATTGCATCGTGTAATTTTCACTTATAATCATTTAGCGGTATCGTGATCCCAAAGATTCCAGCAAAGTAAGTTTAGTTCTAGATTTTATCAAAATATATGAAATGCAGTGGTCTCGAGCTCGATCTCAAGGATCTAATTCTAACTTTTCAAAGTTATGTACGTATTAAATTATTAATAATAGCTTTAACGGTAAAGGAAAAACATCGTACGGAAACCTGTATGTATGAGAGTTCTTCATAATGATTTCGAAGAAGGTAAAGTTTGCCAACACGCACTAGGCTAGCGTGGTAGACAATGGCCCTAGGCTTCTCACTATGAGAAGACGCCCGTGCCTAGTAGCGGGATAGTTAGATACAGTTGAATGGTGCACATCACAAATATAATATAATATTCTACCACATACACACAACACCATCTAGCCCAAACTAAGTAAAGCTTGTACTATAGGTACTAGACAATGGATAAACATACATTAGTACTTTTTTTTTGTAAATACATATATAAACATAGAAATACTCAGACCAAGACAAACATCCATGTACATGCACACAAATATTTGACTTGTGCGGGAATCAAACCCGCGACCTCAGGCGTGGCAGTTGGTTACACTAACCACTACGCCAACGAGGCTGTCACAATTACAAGCTATCGCAAGTGACAAAGGTAAAAGCCAAAATTATTTATTCATTTAGATTACAAAGTAACACTTATGAAGGTCAAAGTTTAATAATTAGTGAATTTGCTACGTTAAGTTGTATGTAAGTTAGTTGCAAGGTTGCCAAAGTTGAGAAAATACCTGCAAGTAGCAGTGTTCGGCGTAATATAACCGAACATCTTAGTCAGCAATAAGCGAGTCACGCTTTAACCTAATTACATCAAACGCATAAAGAGTCAATGCACTTTCTGTAACCGCGACATTCGGGTGCATTCAATGCAACATTATAACATTTTCATTAACATAACATTTAACTAACATTTTTAACATTTAAGAACTTATTGTGGAACTGAACAATAAACTATTACTGTGTAACATTTAAAACATATCTTTTATTCAACAATCACTGCAAACCTCGCGCTACACCGTACAAACAGCTGCTCTCTATGAATTGCTATTGAATTTAAATTTGTGGACGGTGTTGCAACTATTATACCACATAACGACTAGTTTCTGGCCACGGCTTCACCTGAGTAAATCCGATGAGACCGCATACCCAGATAAAAAGTATCCATGTGGTAATCTAAGATATGGTCTATTTGTATAACAAGTTTCATTCAAACTAGTTCAAAGATTTACACGTGATTAAAAAAAATATCAATAAATCTTCAAATACTCTTACATTTATAATATTAAGTAGGATCGTACAAATAATAAAATAATAGTACAATATGCCGCCTCTGCAGCGCAGCGGTAGTGTGTGTGACTGCTAAGCATGAAATCACTAGTCCGACTGCCAAAGTCTGTATCTGTTAAACGACAATAAGCTAAGACCTCAAATCATATCTGACGAAATGCAGGTGTAACACCTCTGAGTACCCCTTAAAAGATATATGCGTAAGAGATACATGCATAAATCTAATATTGGTATGATAATAATTGGGCTATGATTGCATTGAGTACCTCAGATTTAGCAGCTCAAACAAAGACAGTTCCACCAAAGACTATCTTTTAATTGTTCTTTAATTCATATATATAAACATTATTTTTTGTTCCCAGGAGGAGTTACGAGATAACCTGACAGTGAGCGTGATGAGCTTCGTGCCGACCTTGGACGATGACGGCAAGCCCATCGTCTGCCGCGCTGAGAACCCCAACGTCACCACTCTTGTCATGGAGACCACGTGGACCATCAGCGTCGTCTGTAAGTATACTAAATCATTATAACATCTTTTTTGGACAACTCTCGCACTAAGATATAGCCCTGTATTGTGGGGTGTCACGTTTTATTTAATGTTGTAGAAATAAAACGATCACAAACAGAGTTCATGTAACTTATAATTAAAAGACAATACAAAAGACCATAAAAAATAATAAGAGAGCAATGAGTAAGGCCGGTTAAAAGTCGGACCCCGTAGTGGGCTGATTAATACCGCACTCTCCTTCTTGGTGGCTTTCGATGATGGTTGGTGTCCCTCACTGCGGCGAAGCTATGAGCGGTGACAGAGATGACAGCCGGCTAGTAGCATTCGTCTTCAGCCGCATAGAATTTCCTGGAACCACCGTTCCCAAAATTGCATTAGCAACTAATATTTTAAGTTGCAATTTATAAGCCTTCACCTAACAGAACGAGAGCTCGACATCTACTAGATGGCTAGTCTAGGTTAAGTAAGCAAGATTAAAACTTTTGAATCGACTAATTACTTATAGCAATAAAATTATAAAACATAAGATTAATAAAACATTTGGTGTTCGTCTATCACAAACACCAAGTATGTATTATTTACACAACAGATAGGTAGGATAGTACGATCAACCTATTCGAAACTAGCCGTTATAACATTTAAATTAAGCGGCGGCGACTATGTACATTATTTTACCAACAGCACAACTAATAACGATTAAAATTGTACAACTTACCCAGTACGGGAACAAACAAGGCCCTTAGTTGGCTAACCAAATGTAAGAACACAGAATATAAATCTAATTACGTACTTATAGAAAATAATTATTATAACAAATACGAGGATGCGGTACGGTCCGCTAAGCTGCGAGTACGTGTCATGCCTCGATCACGATTTGAGAGCGACTGCGGCTGCCTAGCGAAAAATGAATGATGCGCCTGCGGTCGACATACAAGTGAAAGGGACTGCTGATAATTATTATACCTATATAAAACGGCGTGTTGAAGGAAGTTTGCGTGTCTGTCTATTTTTTATTAGTTACGAATTGGTTTGTAGTTATTAAAATTATATTATAGTTTGGTAAATATATTGTAAGTTTATGGAATAAGTATTAGAATATTAGAGGATTACGTATATCGCAATATACACGCTTAAGTAAATCGTTACAGGGGGCCAAAGGCAAGCAACGGACACAGAGAATACCCAGACTTACAACACCTATTTATGCATTACACAAATGTTTGTCTTGTATGAGGATCGAACTCATAATACTC
This sequence comes from Catocala sponsa, assembly GCA_963564715.1. Lineage (NCBI taxonomy): Eukaryota > Metazoa > Arthropoda > Insecta > Lepidoptera > Erebidae > Catocala > Catocala sponsa. The sequence goes on from OY751331.1 coordinate 10,051,013, forward strand.
GTCACACTGACAGTAGCGAGGCGACTGCTGTGTATGAGGTCCGGGCAAAGTATTATCTGTTTTTCTTACAAAATACTCTCACAAAAAGCGCTGTGCCAGAAACTGTCACTCGGTAAACGGCAGACCTATTACGTGAGATTTAAAAGCATAGCTAACAAAATGTAGGTGTATTACGCTTCCACCTACGTCTTCTAAGATATAGGGATGTAGCTATGTATTTATGTATATAATACTGTTTACAAAGAATAGTCTACTCTGTAAAAAGCAACACCCACACTAAAGAAAATCTCTACATCCAGTTGATAAATATTTGAAGAACCGAACAAAAAACTCCTAAACCAGGAATAATAATTTGTGGGTCACACAAATGTTCAGCCGTGAAAAGAAAGAACCTATGACACTCGGAACATTGGCAATGGTGAAACTACTGCATCATCTGTTAAGTCAATAATGATCACAAATGAAATCTATAATTTTATCCTAACCGAGGTAAACCGAGTCATAGAGTTCTTTAGACCGCCTTTCTTTGCTTTCCAAAGAGGCTTTATTTTATTTGGCCCAGAACTAGCTGCATTCGTAATTAGAGTAAATGCGTAAAGTATTTCAGTGGACTTGTAGCTGTTAGTTGGAAAGTAGTGCGGCGTGTGTGGCATGCGGCATGCGGCTTGCAGTTAAACGCACAACGCTGACTGTTGCTACACCTCCAGTGTTCCTTTAACTGTATTGGAACTAAGGCTCAACTAAAAACGCTGATTATAAACTGTTTGCATGTGCAGAATAAGACTTTTCTATTTCCTATTGATGATGATTTTGACTGCACATAGAGCTAGGTGCTTTAAACCACTACGCAGTGGTTTAGGTATACGCCTTGCCACTGCCAGCACGCCGTGTTGCGGATTTAACCCCCCACATGACATAAAAAGATCTACTCCACAAATAGTTGTTCCGGCTCTGAGTGTTTTGTGTCCTTAGTTAGTTACTACAGTTTCGCGATACATAGGGTAAACTGTATCTTCCGGAACTTTACTTAAGCATGTACAAATACCTACTTTTTGATTAAACGTTTGTTCTTTAAAGTGTGTTTAAATATCCTGCGATGTAGAAATTACGTCCAGTGCGGAAATTGAAATGGAAAAAAGGAATACTCATATTCTGCCACTCACGTTTAGGTTCCATGGGGACAAGTTTATTAAAATTTTCTCAAATAAAAAGCCTATTAATAACTGACACGACCATCGAAAGCACCTGTGCAATTTTTATGATGTTAAACTATTCACCAGATCCTCCCGTGGTGCGACTGCGACTGGGTAGCTCGCTGGCTGCGGGCGACATCAAGGAAGGCGACGATGTTTACTTCGAATGCCATGTGCGCGCCAACCCTGCTGCCAGAAAGCTCTCCTGGCTTCATGATGTGAGTATAACACTGTCCACAATTTAGGTTTTAATATACCATTACTATCTACCTATATTTAGCCACAGATAAACCACTAATAGCTAACCAAGAGCACAAAACAAATAACTCGTTTTACAAACAGAACACTTTTAGACTAAAATACAAGGCAATTTGTTCACCACAGGCATCTTCCGATATTAGCAGTATTTATCAATACGTAACATTGTGCCAACAAATGCACAAATAAACGACTACGATCTTTAAATAGGACGCGTAGCACTTTGAACGTAGCTCGTAGCTTCGTAGCAAAGTCAGGATAAACCGCTTGTAGCATTTTCTAAATAGTGATACTGGTCTGTGCAAAGATGTACCAGATAAAGGCCATACCATTAATATTCCGGATGTGACGCTGCCTGGATCTAAACACATTATTCATGAAACGAAATCATGTTTATGTACGAGGATTTACAATCCCCGATATTTACTCGCAAATTAGATTCGTCAAGAGCCTAATTTTCTGAAAAAATAAATCATGACCGTTTATGTAAAGGGTACTGTCCCTATTGTGAATAAAAATATTGTGATTAAAAACGAATCCAACATCAATGAAAACGACAATGAGGTGCGGACGGCACCGGGTGATGGCGGGGGTATCACCGCGGGGATGGGACGAGCTGCGCGGGAATAAAGTAATAGACGACGGTGTACGGTCCGATAATCGCTTTGTGCTGTGTCGCTCCTGTTTTAATCAGCAATATACAGACAGGGCGGTACACATTTTTTTTGTTTCGTTTCACCCTTTCAGGGGCAATCAGTCGCGCGTTGTTACACGGATCGCGACACGCATCACCGCGTCCGCCTCTACTCGCTGGTTTTTTCTCTCTGTATTGTTTTCACGTTTTGTTGTTGGTACGGCAACTCGACCCACTTATCCGTCCGCACCATGACGCACCGCATCGTGGCGTTTGCGTCGCTCGAGATGCGATTGTTTCTGACATTACTTCAATATATGTATATGACGTCGATGCGTAATACGCTGCGTATTTTTAATACGTCGCGTATTTCATCCCATAATTCCCTGCCCCGGGGCAACCTACTTTTGTTCACTTATCATGCATTGACTACACTTCCATATAAGTAAATAAAATTAGATGCAACAAAGTGAAATATTAATCGGACCATTACTTGTTGTGTTACATTACATACAAGCAAACCACTCAGGCGTAGATACTAGTGGTTTATGCCACCTGATAATATGCTTAGTTTCGTAAAGCATGCAGCAACTTATTAAGTTAAATTCACTTCGCTGAGAAATGTTTAGGAAATAACCGACAAGATCTTTCGGAGAAGCGAACTCCAGAATGCTGGAGTTGCAGTATGTAAGGTTGTGTACATAAGAAATATGACGCATTACTCGTATGGCCAAGCGATGCAAATATTTGCCGCAAAATGCTGAAAATAATCCAAATCCAGATAAATAGCGCAGCGGTTTGGGCGTCAGTGATGATTAAAAAGGCGTGCATCGCGCGTCAATAGCGCGCCATTGTCCAGTGACGTACAACGCGGGTTATTATTTGCATGATTTTTCCCTCAGTTACACGCGTCCATTTGTCCAGCGACGAGCGGCGGCGACGCGCCTCATTGTTCTATGTGTGATTGTTTTTGACAAATGGTGGCGCATCCACCGCACGAGAATTAAAACGCACATAATTTACAGCGGTCATTCGCGATACGCGTATATACGCACAATTTTTTAACGATCTACGCTGGCACTCGTGCCGAAATATACGTTATTTGTGATGCGCCACATAAATAATATCTTTTATTGGACATATGTTATATTTGTAGGCTTTATTCGCGCTTTAGCCACTTGTACCACCGCCGATGAGGAAGCGACTGGTGATCGCCTAATTCCTCGCTTAAGGATTATACTGAATCTAAATAATATTCGAATTATATACGAATATAGATGATGAACTAGTTCATCACTATCTATTGGCGTCATAGCCAGAATTATTTTCCATAAGTTTATGGCGACAAGAACTTTTCAAGTAAAAACTGACAGAGTGACGCACTTTTACAGAGTTTTGAGTCACAACGCTGACTGAACGACAATCCCTCACTACAATACACACACAAGTATAAGAGAGTCACTGCAGTTGCGAGCAATTACCTGACACACCCGCATAGTCACTCATAGCCCAATGACAAAACTAACTCGTACTACTTTATAGGCTAACTACGCTCACCGCTAAACGTCACCGGTGGGACAGGTGCCTTAGTGAGATGCCATCTACGATATTTAAACGAGCGTGCACGGTGTCATATATATAAGAGATTTAATATGGATGTTATGAATTTATAATATTTGTTAAAATACTATTGTACGGGCTAGATCGCATTAGTTTGGCGAGGATAAAATGTGTCGTGTTTACTCGAGTATGTTAGTATGACGGTAGCGTGGATAATAGTCTTCGAAATCGAGAAGGTTAAAAGCTTCAGTCCACGCCGTCGCTCGGGACGCCCTAAATTATTCATTATTAACGTTAACACTGTCCAACGTATTAAAAGCAAATTGTCGACAAGTAGAACAAGCCACTCACTCACATTTTAATATGTATGTGCATTATGTGGCGAATTTAGGCGTGAGGTATGCAAATGAAGGCAAACGTCAATATTATCGGGTGAATGATCACAGAGAGTACGGTGTATGACGCCGCATAGCGTCGCACCGATCCGCACCGCGCCGCGCCGCGTCGTGTTGTTAGCGCAAGTTATATAACTGTATTCCCTCGAGTAAACAACGTGCCGCGGCGATTCTCGTTACAAATTAATTAATTACGACACATTAGTGACTGTGCGTGTGACGTGAATTACGTTATAAGGGATGACAAGCATTTTTATTAGAGCAGATTTTCATTTCTTTATTGTATATGTAAACATCTTATCTATAATTATTCGCTATCCATACTAATATTATACGTGTAAAAGTAGCTCTATCTGTTGGTTACGTTTTCATGGTCGAACCGTGCCAATTAAAATCCAAATTAGATAATATAATATTATAAATTTCTATCACATACACACAACACCATTTAGCCCAAACTAAGCAGAGCATGTGCTATGGGTACTAAACAATGGATAAACATACATAGGTATACACTTTTTTTGTAAAAACATACATATTATACATAGAAACACCCAGACCAAGACAAACGTCCATGTTCATGCACACAAATGTTTGACTTGTGCGGGAATCAAATCCGCGACCTCAGGCTTGGTAGTCGGTTACAGTAACCTCTACGCGATCGAGGCCGACAACAAAACAGTTTGAGCCCTACAGAAGTACATTTTTAACCATAGCCCAAAACTACCTCCAAGACATTGCGGTAGGGTGCAGCGACTTCCGTATAAGAAGTTTCGATGTGCGAAAACTGTTACTGTGTTTCTCTGTCAAGAAATTCATAGCCCGGACTTTGGAAGACCCCGGTCGATGGCAATTGGTTCGGCTCCTTTCCACGGGACCTAATCCGTAGCTGGTAAATGTGATTGCAATATACCTCTAACTGCAATTCGAGAATATAGGAATGAGACTGTTATTCACCATAACAAAGGTACTATTTCCTCGTGACGAACTCGTGGGTCACTGTATAATATACTCATAGAACTAAAGCCATCTTTGACACCTTTTGCGGTTAATAGTGTTATTTAAGCTGAGTGTGTCCGCACTGCGTGGCGCTCGTAAAACAGCGGTCCCAGCTGTAGTCGTTAAGTCTAGTTATATGCCTTCTGACAGCTTGAACACTCTAATCAATAGCCCTGGTAAGTTGCAGGCGTGATACTATGTTATCACTGTTATTTTCTTGGCTTGTTTAGAAGACAACTTCACGCACTTGGAATAAGAGGACTTTATAAACATTCAAACAACGGACACAAAGATCACCTAGACTCGGCACAGTTATTTATTGATTACACAATTATTGTCCTGTGTAGGAATCGCCAACACTCTGTGCAGGAGCAATGGCAAGACGACCACTTGTCTCACACTTTCTTGTCTGTCTATTACTTGCAAAACAATGCCTTAACACATCACTTTTGAAACTTAAAGACGATTTCTTTGACTGTAGAATTGTGCTTGAAGATAATACCGTATCTTAGCAGATAGAATGTGTATCGACTTATATTGCTAACTGTCAATCAATATAAAACTTACATTATGTTGCAGTGATAGAAAGATAAGATAGACAATACAAGTATTTTTCTTACCTGTATTACCTTTATTGTTTTTGTGTTTCACCGACGTATACAGGTTGTTGTCGCGATGCGTGAATCACACGGCGCATAGGTGTGCACCCCATGACATTGTTAGCTGTTACATACGACAAGCTTTATGCAATCTGTGCAGGTTTTATTGTTCGATGCACAGGACATTGTATTTCTTGTGTATGTACAATGTTAATGTATAAATGTTTTGTTTATCAATTGTATTATAATACTTTACTTATTATGCTTTTACTTTTTGTATAGAAAATACCTGTACTTAAAGAATTACATAAACATCAAAACATTTATCATCTTAAGTATAGCAATCGCATTTACAACCAGTGAGCCATTCTAGTATTTCTTTCAAATATATGTACACTAGAACTATTATATATTAATAATACTAATATATAATATACATAATAATATGTTAATGTTATTTTGGTAAGTTTTTATACGACTATTCTTTTTAAATTTCTGTATCACCGGTAACTTTACAAACATTTAAATACCGGACAAAAAGGATACTCAGCCTTGGCATAATTAATAATTAAATTTTATGGATCACACAACCTTTTGTCGTGTGATCGAACTCACAACACGCGGCGCAGTGTCAATGACAAGGCAACATAGAACCACTACGCCGTCTGCGCCGTCGTAATGATCGCTAAGTATATGGCCTCTCTGGAGGCAAAAGCATAGCGGAAGTAGACTCTTGTAACTACTAGGTACGCTACTTTGCTTGTGTGCTTTGTAAACAAAAGAGACGCTACCTTGCTAGTACTAGGGAAAAGGACTATTTATCTAAATACTCCAGACACATAGTCATCCTAAGTATTCAGTAGCTAGTATCTTCGGTAAGACGAAAAGTTATTGTAAATATCACAAGTTTTTAAGTTGTGAATACGACTATTCTGCATAACGCCCGGGATTTATTTTTGGGTTCGAGCAAAATGTTATTTGGTTTTTCTGTCAAAAACCCCTAGTAGGCAGACTCTGAATTTTGCCTGATAGACGAAAATGGGCTCGCCCCTATTACGGTTGTAAATTATAATATTGTCTTCTGTTTACGCGAATGTTATTCATTGAAATTAAACTACTATATACGGATTTTATCGCGTTGTTTATACAACGCGATAAAATCCGTATATAGTAGTTTAATTTCAACGATTGTAAATTTTTTGGTAAATTATTACCGGGACAGATTAAGCTAAATTAAATCTTTCTCATTTAAAACGACAACTCTCGCACTAGGAAAAATACCTGAAACTTTGCAAGCATTTAAGTAATTGATACAAAGTGCATCCGGTCTCAGAACAACATTAGTTTCACATCACAAAATTAGTTTTCCCGTGTGGTGATTGAACCCACACCACTCGTCGCAGTAGCGTGTAGTGGCGAGATGACCAATCCATCTACTACACTTTCCGTGCTCTATATATACTCTATTTATATATAAACTGTTATATATGCGATATAAATGCGTAGAATCATTATTGGAAATAGTGTACTTAGTTATATCTTTTTACATTCATCTTTATAAGTTTATATTCAGATCCGCAAAAATAATAAGGCCAACCAAACATATAATATGAAAACATCACAAAAATTCTAAGCCTCCGCCGACATTATCTTGGTTCATGTGATCCAGAAATATGCCATAACAGTAACAAGGTATGGTCATCGCTGGCTCCGCGGGCCGGGCCGTCTTGTTGCCGGGCCGTTATCTCAGCCGTTATTTCGGCCGTAAACCTGGGAATACCTCCGTCATCCGTCCTCACTCACTAAAGGCACATTTTCCGCATTGGGGCCCTAAGCTCCTACTTTATAGGGTTTTGTTGCTAACTGTATACTAGTATACTTTTTTATTTGGTATTTTCTTATATATTTTAGTTGAACTTTAAGAATATAGTATTCGCATCTTGGCTCAATGGTTTACTCATTTAATTAGTCCCCAAAAATTCATAAAACACAAAATATGCTTTTATCATTTTGTCTGATTATGTAACCAGCAGACAGATTAATTACCCTTTTTTAAAGTAGGTAGGTAGTTCAACTGCTAGAATATTTATTTACACAGCATTAACTAGTTACTGTAGAGAACGTATGAACGCCAAGCGTTTTAACGAGTTTGTTACATGAAGATCATCATAGTTAATTGACTATCGGAAATCAAATCCATGGTAAATGAGCGTAAATTTTTAAAACTATTGATAATTATTAGATTTTCTGTCTTCACCGTGGCTTTACAAGATATATCAAACTTTTGTGTATAGATGTACGCTAAAATGCTTATAAAATGCAAAAGGATTAAATCTTTTGCTACGAGTCATATTTATGTACATACTTAATAAAGAGATATGTGTGACATAATAGCTTATCACCTATGCAAAACCATCCAAGTCAGCCATATAGTCCGCTAAAATGTACATAATATTCAAAGGCATATTTTGCTACAAATCATATTTAGCGTAACTATATCTATAAACGCAGACATAAGTGCGACATAATGGACATTTCTAACCCCTCGTTACAGTTCTAACATAGAAATGTTGACTATCTCACGTCACTAAAACTGGTTCCTGAAACAAGTTAGCAAATAACTTACAAATACAGACGGATTGTGCTCAGATTCAGGTCATCATAACTCATATGAATCTCTTTATGTAGGAACGGGCATGCCCTCGGGACTTATACAACAAAAACCTTATGTAGAAAAATACGGGCGCGTATTTACTCCGTGGCCTTTGCGGCCAACACTCTGCGGCAAGAGTGTGTCATGCTGAGTGCAAACAATGTAATGAACCATCTTATTATCGTTTTTTATGTCTTCCCCAACAATACCTGGTTATTCTTTAGTGTATCTGATTTACCCATCACTAAGAACCAATTCTTACACGTCAAATATGATATGAAATGCTAAAATGCATTTGATATCATTTGTTTGTCGTCATTTATTTTAATTTAGGAGAATACCATATGTGATATATATATGACACTGAGATTGATACTAAATTTTGAACGGGTTTTATTACAAGAATGGACCTCTGATTTTAGGTGAAAGTATATTTTAAATAATATCGACGCAGTGATTATACATTCAGTGTTGTTTGATGCCTATGCCATCCCAAGGCGGCTATACTTTGACAATTGATTTTCGAAAATGAAACAGCGGTTACACTAACATTAATGAGCCGTATGTTTCGGCTGGAGGTGAGCTTATTTAAATAAATATTATCATATACGTTGCCTGTGTGTTAGTGTACTATTACCTACTGTATAAACAGTGCGCATGTGTGCGTGTGTATGTGTGTGGTTGTGTGTATATGCGATGTCGCAACTTCATAAGGTACAACCTATATGTTAGGACTACCAGAGCACTTGTCACATACAAAAGCCAACACTCAACAGTCACAAACGTTCCTACATTACAAACTAATTACATCTACTCAGCGAGAGTCGTTTTTAATTTAAATATTTAGTCTACACTTCCCCTCATTACTCAAACATACCGCCCGAAGGGACCGAAATACGAATGTATCATTTATACAAAAAAGTACGTAAACGACGCAACACTTGTGTAACTGAACAACGCGAAAAATTGTGTCCCACGGCGACGATTTGTTTAATATCAGTCGCTCAGGACGTAAAGTTTATTCGCCAAGTCAAAGTTGAACGCGGCTACGGATGGGCAGCCCGCTTTCGACTTACAATGCTGTTGGATAATACGGCAAGCATCAATATAACAAAGTTGTAGAGGATTTGATTGAAAATACACACACTCGCGCCTTTTATGCCGGCAGGAGTGTATGATATCCCTTTATAAGCTATGGTTTTAGGTTCCACGTTATAGAGAACAAGACTAGATAGTCTTATCTGTCCGTCTATCGGGTAAAGTGTTATACTATATGTGTTAAAGTGTTATATATAACTACTGAGATTTCTAGACAAAAGAATTTTGGAAAAATAAATTGCTGGCTCACTGTCACTCGAGGCAGCCGGCTTATATATATTTTTTATTTATTCAACTATTATTACAAATATAACGTATCCCATTTGAGTGAAAATCCCTTACACCCAGGTCACACCTGTTCAACAACAGGCAAAGTGACATTATCAACCTTTTGCTCGCCATTATTTCACAATAGCTTTCCACCCCAGGATAGAAATTCCACTGAACGATAATAAAGAGAAAGCGACCAGATCTTCGGTTTCTATTTTAACTGTATCCAACCACTTCTTACGTCTAATTTAATTCATCACAATCTCTAGAAAAACATAAAGAGGAAACCAGAAATATATTTTCAAAGCATATAATATCTCCCTATCGACACTTGTACGAGTAACGGATGAGTCTCATAGGAATACGTTTACAATGTTTTGAAAATGTTATCACTTGTATTATTCTAACGCTTATGCCTCAAGTGTAATCATTCCCGAGTGTTATTGAAGTTTAATAAATTAGACAATGTTTGGCAATATCCAAGGCGGCTCTTCGGTTACAAGTTCAATCTGACTGGTTATTGAACCCCCGTCGTCAATCAACAGGAAAATATTAAAATCGGCCGGAAGTAGGCAGCGTGACTAGGCGTGGATCTATATTAACATTCTACGTTCATCTCAGCTAGCGGATGCTGCTCGCATCCACAGATATTGAGCACGGAAAAATTTAATACTTGTAGAGACCTCGTGACATACCTCCGTTTGATATCAAACGTAATGAGCTGTAGGCGCGTCGAATATTAATACTTGAACGTTTGTTCAAGCTTCGGCCACTAGGACTACTAGTGGGTATTTCAACCGAGCCTTTCGTATATACAACTAACATATCATTGTTCTTACAGTATAAAATAAGTAAAAATCTATTAACTAATGTATTATTAATAATAAATGAGTAATTGGGCATGTAGAAAGAATGGACGAGAAAAGACTGACTAAGAAAGTTTATAAGGCTAGTGTGAATGGAACAATCGCAAGAGGCAGACCTAGGCGAACGTTTCTTGATCAACTCGGAGACGTTCTGGACAAAGGCTAGGTTAAGTGCACCTTAAACCGGCGAGCGTGTATGAAGAATGTGATGAAACTCATGAAAGTGAATGAAGCCAGAGAAGTGTGTCAGGATCGTAGTAAATGGAAAAATGGAAATCCGTAGTCTCTGCCTACCCTCTGGGAAACAGACGTAAATCCATGTATGTGTATGTATGTATGTAAATTATTTGGATCAATAATCTATTTCTGATATTTGGCGAAATTGGGTAGAGAATGCGACTACTGTGCATGAGATTTTGGATTTGATATCTGGGTCCAGCAAAGGGTTATTGGGTTTTCCTGTCGACAAATTCTCGGTAGCAATACGAAGTTTGGAACTGGGCCCGTGTAGACGACAATAGGCTTGCCTCCTTATATGTACGTCAATCATAGTTAGCGAAGTGTTTGTTCGGATAACGAGGCGTCAGTCTACATATGTATGTATGATATATATCCACAGTAGCAGGCAACTCAATAAACGACATCAACAAAAACATAATATCGCACGAACAGTTTTATTAAAACGCATGTTTTCAGTTGCAGTCATGATAGTAAAAGCGATCATGCAACAAATATCTACACGTGGTGAAATTCATTTATTAAATTATAGAATATATTAAGAACACTTCTCCTTTATACAGAACATTATTAATACATACAGTCGTAAAATAAAACACGCCATTTAAGAAAATATAAATAATTAGTATCACCGCACGATGCTTGCCACTAGCACTGCGGCTCCGTCCGCCATTCCATACGCGGATCGTGGCGTGCCCTGCTATTAACCACGCGCCGATGACCTGTCAAAATAATAAGACGCAGCATCCATTTCACGTCTTAAGCCATCATAAATTTAAGGAAAATTTATATATATTATAATCTGAACAATTACTCAGGGCGGGTCGGAGTGGCGCGGCGAGTCGATGACTTATACCCGCCGCTTAGCGGGCAGCTGCCATCCCGCCTCGTTAATGCTAAATCATATTTTATTGTGCAAGATATAGCGCAGATCTGACTCACGGAATTAGTTAATTTTGATTATTAAATTAATATCTGCGCTTAACCACAGACCCACCGAGTTTTCCCGCCGTACACCAGCATCATAGTCTCCGTCGTTCACGGCGCGGACTTTAAGTCCGCACCTACAAAACCTATATATCCGCAATCCTACTACCTAGTGATTAAAATTTATGTTTTATACAATTTGATACTAGATTATGTCCGTGGCTTAACCCGCGTTATGTAGATCTTTTCGATAAATTTCTATCCCTTGGGAACAATTTTTTTTTTGAGGAATAGTACCCTACTTCATTTTTTGTATCACTGAAATCGTGTGTATCGGGTGAGTAGTTATTACGTGAAACCGTAACAACCAAACAAAAAAAGGGCAATTCATTCATAATTCTGTCATGAAATCTTAGACAAATGCCATTACTTTTGTCGAAGATTTCTTCCGGAACTTCTTTTTAATCTTAATATTCATTAAAGGTATATGAGGGCAATATGAACATTGACATAAATAAAACTATACATTCAAAAAACTGCCATCTCACTATTTTTCTTGTATGGAGGTTATTGCTCTGAACTCGATATTCGCTTCCGCAATAGCGAGTTGATTACTTAACTCTAGCTCTCGTAACTGTAGAGCTACGAATACTGTTAAGAATAACATTCAATATGATAGTACACATGTGATGGCTCAGGAGCACTTAGAAATACTCTCGACGCACGCACACTTCGAGTCGACCGCACTACCCGACGACGTCACACTTCCGTAGCGCGGGGCCCTAGCCCCGAACCACCCATCCAAATTGTTATTACTCTACTTGTAATAAACTTATACTCAATTCCAAATGTCATTTGAATAGTCCAATTTCACGAAGGAAACTTATTTCAAAGCGATTACTCCAAGAATTTGAATTACTACTCTAGTAATAACTTATTTATTAATGTCAGTGGGTCCCAAAGTCTAGTCGAAGACGAACTTCGCAGATAGATAAATTAAATTTCCTTTTAGGTGGATCTTTGTTATTGTAATTTTTGTAATTAGGTTGATCTATACTTTTTATGAAAACCCATGTACATAGATTGTCTGCAAAGATTTTATGACTACCTAATGAAGATAATTTTATTTTTCAAGACGTAAAAATCTGTTATTTTCTTGAGACATGTAAACTTGTTATATTGAGATTTATTTTTTGAAATAATATTTACATAAATGTTGTTTACAGTCGGCCATTACGTACCTGGTTCACAGAACGGTTCGGGCCATCCGTTGGTCTGCATCGTGCACACAAGTCGCGTATGGCGCATTCAACACAAGACACTTGCCTCGCAATACTCGCAATAGCTCCCGCTCCACCAATAAAATGGCATTTTAATTTGCGCCCGTTAAAGAAGTGTTTAAATTACCATTGAAATTTATATCTCGCTTAACTATCGCAGGCAGAATGTGTTTAAAGCGTATAAAAAGCGTGCAGGTGTCGCCTCGACGTGGCGGGGGTGAGGTCAGCACTGCGGGCGGGGGAGTGTTCAGGTGCGGACTCATTACCGGGGGCACATAAACCGTGAACACTACTTACTCTAGTTGACCGCCGCGCCAAGCCACACACCTACAATTTTAACTTATTTTGCAAGTACCTCCTCGTTCCCACTGCTCGCCTAGTACATCGAGTTGATATTTTTAATGCAACCCACTCATCCATTTCGTCGCGTACGTAATTAGTGGCCGCACTTTAGTTAAAATGCTAATTATTTTTGGAGCCGTACATTACGGTACGTAGACATGCCTAAAGACTGATGTATGTGCGCGTATGAAACATAACAGCATACTCGTGTGTCGTACAAATTGTTTGTGCGGGGACTATTAAGTATCGCGTTTAGTAATAAGTCACGTCGCACAGTTTCAAGTAGACTACAAGTATATTGCCAAACGTTGCTCTCCATATATTAGCTTAGTAGCATAATATCTATAGATACAGGGCACTTATGCGGCAACAAGTGATTTGAGTGACATAAATCGGTGAGCTCCGGTGGGGTCACCGAGGCACATAGTGACACAAACACGTAAACACCTTACATTTCGGTGTAACGTCCTCGTTTAGTGCTATTATTGTCAAGTACGCACTGATAGCTGTCACAATACCCCAATACTTATTGTAATAGCCATGTTTCGCACGTGAGTGATAATTTTATTATTTATGCGACCATTCGTGTGTACGTGAGCTCGACCGGCGCGGCGGTTTCGTGGGCCGGGCCGCGCGTTGTCGGGCGGCACAGTGCTACAATGATGATATATTATACGAGTTGTCTCGAGGTACTCATCTTGCTCACAAAGAAATACTCATATTGAATCCAATAACAGAAAACACTTGAAGCTCTCGCTCCGAACGTAAGCAAACAGTGTTATCAGGTGGAAAATACCTCTCTTTATTCGTTAATGGCAGCTATTTCCGAGGAGCGCGCGGTAAGGGGCGCGGCATGCGGGACGCGGGCGTCCCTCGCGACCTCCCGTGATCATCCGCGAGATTGTGCTCCAATGAAACTCGTCTCCCTCATAATGGACAAGGCTGATTGAATCAGTCGCACTCCATTCACGCGGGATGGATGCCGAGATCAAGATTTTCGGAACGTTTCCTGTAGTGTTGATGAGAAAATCGCCTCTATAACGATGTATGTACATACATTCCACATGTACGACTTGTTTCATCGAGCGTAATTTGACATTTAGAAGGCGATATCGACATTTCCCTTTCATAACATGTTTAATAAAAAAACAGTCGTATATTTTTTTGCTACACTAAAAACGGTTTCAAAGGCACACAAAACTCCGCAATAAAAAAATCTAAATCCTAATGAGTTGAGCAACAGTGCGAGTATTTGCGCTCAAAACGAACACTTGTACAAACAAAAACACAATTATACACCGCCGGCTTACATACGTACCCTCACATATGTAGAAATATACGGTTCAGAAGGTCTTTACGTAACTGTCACATATTTACGCAGGTATTCAGCGTAAGTTGCGATGGACAAAAGAAAGGACATCATTAAAACACATACGACAATCTCCAAACGAGACCTCGCACACGGGATAATTAACGCGAGAACAAGGCAAGGGCATTTGTAGCAAGTGCCACTGAGTCAACATTATCATGTTAATATAATTGATAATTGCCTGAGAGTTAGTGAACATAATAATGAACGTAATATTCCTAACTAATATTATAAATGCGAATGAGAGTTGATGATGATATGTGATTCTTTGTTTTTTTTTATTATTTGTCACGCTTTCACGCCTTAACTACTCGACCGATCATCATGAAATTTCGCTTACACGCTGTCAGGGCAACAGAAAAGGATATTTTATCCAGAAACAAGTAAGAAACGGCAATGAATTGCCGTAAATCTTAGAGTTCGAAAAAATGGTTTAAGTAATATGCAAAGGTCACGTGATACCACGTGACCTTGAGGTCAGAGGTCATAGGCATAGTCATTTCGGTATATCGACTATGCTGAGTCGAATGACGTTGACCGCGAGTCTCTAGCTCTTACGGTTCTTGAGTTGAAAGTTGTATGACAGACGGACGGACGGACAAAGCTGTTGTATAAGAGTTTTTCGAACTCTAAAAAAAGGCACTGTTACTAACCTAACGCGTAAATGTGACGCAAGCGAAGCCAAGGGCAAAATGTAGTAATACATACAGATAGAAGGAAATAATAATAATAATAATATTCTACCACATACACACAACACCATCTAGCCCAAACTAAGCAGAGCTTGTACTATGGGTACTAGACAATGGATAAACATACATATATACTTATTTTTTTGTAAATACATACATATTATACATAGAAACACCCAGACCAAGACAAACACCCATGTTCATGCACACAAATGTTTGACTTGTGCGGGAATCGAACCCGCGACCTCAGGCGTGGCTGTCGGTTACACTAACCACTACGCCATCGAGTCGTCACATATGCACAGAGCACAGAATACTGCACGACTCGCTTCTAATAGAAGCGAAAGTAAAGATGAAATAGTATTTGTTCTGAATGATGGACGGGGGACGCTAAGCACAGGCAGCGTCTGTTCCATCAGTTCGATAATATAAGTGTCATACTCATATTCGTATGGCCTGTGCAGCTGTCACAGAATCGCTAGGATTGTATTCTGTGAAAGGTAATGCGTCTCTAATCTCTATAATTCTAATGTGTACCGAGCCAAATGTAGACAAAGGGATACAAACTCACATTTTGCTAGCTGTTTTTTAGGTCCCACGTATCAGTGAACGAGCCTTCGTCTGCTGAGCATATTTTTATATTCCATGCTGTTACAGAAAAGTCCTCTCTGGAATTCCCAATACTATTACATTCCTGATATCAAAATTCAAATATTTATCCAATTAGTCGCAGACATTGGCGAACAGCCAGTCTACACACGAACATAAAACGCACGAAATATATGTATGTAGGTACAAACATCAAACTATAGGCAATGATCATGGTCGCATGGCAATCTGCGCTAGCCTCAAATAGCCAACGCTGATAGGAAATATCCTTTACTTCAATTAAACATTGATTGCCTATCTTCTATTACCTGCGTAATTATACCTTACAAGCGGTCGCCTAGTGCTCGAAATTCGACCAAAGTTGAGTCAGTAAGATATTGCTGATATATTGACATATATCAGCAATATCTTACAGACTCAACTTTGGTCGAATTTATATGTAACCATAGTTACGCGCTTCGACTGCGTGTGTCAAATGCATGGTTGTGTGCGTGTAGTGTTTTTTCATTAATTTTATTTATTTATAATGCATATTTTATATAAATATTAGGATTCGCCCCTCCTTCTCCATATAAACTTTAACTGTAACAAATTTCATACTCCTCCGTCCGCGCAATTTTCGTAAAAAGGGGTACAAAGTTTTTGCTTTACGTATTAATATATAGATAACATTGTACCCGCGCAATCGTAAGCTCTACCTTAGTAAAATTTGGCCAACTTATAGAGATAATAATTTTGACTAGTTTTAAATGTTTTCGATCGTGCCTTTGCTTTTATTTCAATTAGAAGATATAACTAATCTTGAAACTGAATCTACCTACGTACCTTACCAAGGAAGATGCTGAATCTGTAACAGTTTGGAGTAGTACCATCAATCATGAGCCATAATCCCTAACGTTGAAAAGCCTTCCTCTCAGCGGCGCAGTTAGAGGGTCCGAAGTTTTCCAATTTAAAAGATCTCACGCGCCTCACGGGTTCACACTAGTTCTAAAGCTGGCATAACATATAAGTGTGGGTAAAATTAATTAGTGAAGTAGTTTGTGTGACGTGTGGTGGCAATGTGCAGACAAACAACGGTGAATGTGGCGAAACTCAGAGCTAATAACGCGTCGAACGCCGAGGCTTCGGCGGCGGCGCGGCGGGACAGGTTCTCACCTTTGCGGCCCTCGCGAGATTGATGGCGTGGTAATACCGCACCGTACCGTGCCTTGCCATTTTGCACTGTGCCATGTTATTCCTTGACGCGCAGCGTTACTCTATACCATGTCGCTAAGATTTCAAGTACTTGGTTACAATAAAAGTATCTGACAGATTGCTTTATAAATCGCATCAGAATTTCTTTATTATTTGCTCTATACTTTTTCGTGTAGGTGACCAGCGACGTTAATAAGGACTTTCATAGTAAAAAATCTCCTCAAGATCCTACCCATATTATAATAAATTAAATATTTTCTTAGCCTTAATGCTCCATGTAGTAATAAACCGTAAAAACACACGAAATACACCAAGACGGTAGAACACAAGCAACCCGTCCCCTCGTCCCGCGCCCCGCGCCCTGAACCCACCCGACACAAACGTAAAGCGAAATTATGTGTTTTTCATCTGCGCCAAACAACCTGTACTACTAATTTCACGCAGCTTTCAAAATGTCTCTTTTAATTTCCCCTTTTGTTCTGCGAAACAACAGAGTCATTGAGGCTAAACAGTATTTTTTGTTGGTCCCGGCTTAGGCGACTTCATTTGTAAAAATTACATTTTGTACACCGCCTTGGACTAATCTTACTTTAGGAAGTGCGTGGGCGGCGCGGCGAGCAGTAACAGACTATAATAAACAGCATTTGATTTGTGGTGCTCCGTCTAATCTCTTTAACGAAATCTAAATCCGAACGCTTGTGAAGTGTTAGAGTTGAGACCCTAACAGTGATATAAAACAGACCTGGCGAATCTAATAACGAAATACAAGGTTCGCTAAATGAAATTAATTTAGTGGAGCATTTCTTATTCTTCGAAGCGACTGTAAAATGGCAATGTCTATTGTAGCACAACCTAATCACATAAACGGATCTGAACAAGTGAACGACACTACCAGTTGCCACAGACACAGCCACACGTCTACACTGATCCTAAAATCTTTTTGTTAGAAACAAAAAAAATATAATCAGTCCTCTAGAACGTAACGAGTACCTTTGTCCGCTGGAGTGGCGCCTTTTGTAGGGCCGGCGCGGTAATGGGCGGACCTTTTGTGTAAATATATTCTAGTAATTGTACACGCCCCCCCCTCCCCCGCATACTCGCCCTGTAACACCCCCTCACAAAAGAACATTTACGTCATCATAATATTGTAGGAATATTTTTTCATGTTACGCTACATTATGATCGACGTGGATTGTAAAATGTTAAAGCCCACCTTTTTTCTTGTTATTAGCTTTTATCTGCTGTTCGAGATGAGATTGTTTCTGTGTGACGCTCGCAAATCCTTTAACGAGACAATCCGCTAGATGGCTTCATCCAATAACCCGCACGCATACGTCTGCATATTCTAAACGGATCAAAGCGTTTCCATTTGCGAGTGATGAATTTTAATCTTAGTCGGTCCATTTGCATGCTATGTAATTGGACTGAAGGGTAACTGTGTGTGTTTGTTCCAGGATCGTCCTTTAGCACACAACGCTAGTGCCAGGGTGTTCCACAGCAATCAGAGTCTAGTGCTGCAGAAGGTGACTCGTCACAGCAGTGGGCGCTACGCCTGCTCAGCTCTCAACGCCGAGGGGGAGACTGTCTCCAACGAGCTTCATTTCAGAGTTAAATGTTAGTACTAGTGTTTTATACATGTTTGTCCATGCTAATAACATAAATGTCAAGATATGTATGTTGGTCTGTTCTTGCTCTATGCCTTAGTATCAGATAGTCGATGATATTTTGCGTAGAGATTTATGTCTAGTTCATGTGTTGGGTAGTGGAATACGCTGCCCCGTTTATTACGAAAAAATATTTACGGTTCTTGTGGGACCCATCTTTAAAGCCAAGGGATTAAAGGCCTGGTGCCTTCGCTCGCTTAAAAGCTGGTATCTACATAATTACTTAATAATTTAGGAGCTAGTATGTAATTATATCAATGTAATATGATTACGAAAGAATAGAATTGAATTAATAATGGTACCGTTTTTATGCCCTTTTACTGTTTAGATATTTTCTTACTTGTTACTACTACGGTGGCATAGCAGATACAGATACAGATACAGTACAACTGCTGTGAGGTATCAGGCTTGAGGTCCGGGCCGGACAAAATGTTATTGGGGTTATTCGTTAAAAACTTGTCAGTAACGGCACGGAGTGTGGATTTGTGCCTACCCCTTAAAGGATATAGGCGTTAGGCTATGAATTTATGTAACTGTTGTATCTCTCAACAATGAATTAATAGCTTATACTTTTCGTGTACAATAGGCTGTTCCCTCAATATCCTACGTTAGCACTTTATTACTTATGAGCTTTCTTATTAAACATAGTGTTTCACGAGTAAATTAGGCGTAGTAACTGAAGTACTTTATCTTTTCGTAGCTCCGTAAACAAATTGATAAGCGCAATAGGCAATTGACATTCATTGACTTTGATATATGGACATGGAATTGATTAGAGCCGGAATTGATTAGTCTTCCTCCCGCCACTGAGTTAAATTTTCTGCTATGCTTTATCAACCAGCATTTTGTGTACACCGCTTAGTATTCACCTAAAATACACAAATAGGGTTCCATTGTTTTAACTAAATCACGATAATCACCCATGAACTAGTTACAAACCCAAGGTTTATCCAATCAAAAATAAATACCCCAATATGTTGAACTGATCGTACTCTATAATAGACATCGTATTTTGCGTTTCGTAATTCCAGTATATATTTTCTACAAAATAAATAAGCTACTAAATAACGGACACAGCTGAATCTTCTAGAACAATTTATTTATTTGTGTAGAAATATTCAATGGCTATTTTGTTCAGAATGAAATAACGTTCGATACTATTATACTATTCCTTTTCACCTCATTCTACTTTTGCCCGTCTCCACAAGCTATTTTAGCACCGGCTGAATGGGGATATATTCTCATCTCATTGATAGTATTTTGAATTCAGTGCTGGCTCACTAAATCTCTGAAGGATTCGACAGTTTCATGCAATATTCACACACCATTCGGGTCGTGTCGTTTGCGTCAAACAGAATTATGCAAGGAGATAAAGCTCACATATTGGAATTCGGCGAAAGTTGCGAACAAGTTGAGAGAGACCGGACGTGCCCGCCACCGCAATCCGTAGCTAGATAATGTACTAAAACAACTACGAACCTTCAATAATAACCCGACCGTCGCCACATCTCTAGAGTCCCAACCGCAGACGCGTTCACCACGAGACGTGACGTAGTCATACAGAAGTGATCGAGATAGGTCCTCTAATAAACTTAGCACTAAACTAACAAAGTAGGTACACAGCGCGATGTCAGGTCAACTGGGCGTGAGGCATTCGGATGATATTTCGGCACTAAGCCGAAGTTATTGGGCGGAGGCGCTAAAGTTTGGCGTTAAATAGAAAAGTCGCTCGGAGGCGGGTTCATTATGGCACCTCTCGAAGCTCATTCAAAACAATCGGCACAAATCTAGAACAATGCGAGTCACCGAGCCGCACTTAAATTGCTCAGAATTAATTAATCGCGACGTCCGCGCATTGTGTCGCCGCAACACGCCGTTGTCGCACCGCACCGCGTGGCACGGCGTCGCCCGATGCCGCGCGTTCGTCTCGGCCGGCGGGCGGCGCGTGATCGCCACCGCGCCGCCCCGCGGCACAAAACTTCCCACTAATTGTTTTTTCTCCGACGTTTGGCTTGATGCCTTGGGAAAGGAAATACAGAACGGATAAACTTCTTGTTTTGCGATTTGAGATTAAATATAGTTAGTACTTCTTTATTACAGTTAAACGACGTTTCACTTTATATGTTAAGTTAGAAGATTCCTTCAGTAAATCTATTATGCGCTTTGAATACACTTTTAGTTTACGCAGAATGTAATGACTCGATGGGTCGCATGTATTATGTATGAAGGAGCTTATATCCGGCGAAGCCACGGTGTGGTGTTGACATCCGGCACATGGGACAACTCTCGTCAATGATGACATACGGTTAAATGGATTACCAAGGACAACTTAGAAATAAGAGTTACAGCATATTAACTGTATCTAGTTGATAGCATACGTGAATATAATGCAGGTATATGTATATTAAAGAGGTCCTTTTTACCGGCGATATAGTGTCGTTGGAATGTCTGACTCGCGCGGTGCGCACTGGAGCGCAGTCAATTAGCGCAGATTGGATGGCGGTGATTAAACCCGCCTCTTCGGCCGTCCATATAGTATAAATAAGCTCTACAAATTGAATGAGCCAGTTTGTTTAGTTGCAGTCGCAGGTGAGCAGACTCCTCGGCTCGTTGCTTTAAATCGCCCATCTGTTTTGTACAGCCCCTCCCCTCGGACTGTTTCACCCCCGCAACACGCCCCAGTAATGGCTGCCGATCTATTTTGCCAATTGTAAGATATGGCCCTGAATAAGATGGGAATTTTTAATGGCGAACATAACTGCGAGTAATGTCGTAATAAATTTTCTGTTTCGCCGAAAAAAATATATTTTGTAATGAAGTTGTTGTTATTGGTCGTTATTGTGAGCGATTCATGACTCGCTGCCATTACACGCATTACCTAACCTAGCTTCAGCCTCTGATACTGGCTACAGACGAATTACTTCACAATTCTATTTGTACTTACATTATCCCATTAAGTTTGTATTAGCTATTTAAATGGCTTTTAAGTCGGATTATACGAAGAGAGGTTATCGTTGCGTCCTTGTACGTTTGAGTTTAACGATTGAAAATGTTGCAATGGGCAGGATTGGACAACAAAAATGTAACGTTGCCTATTAGTAAAGAAATTTTTTATTCAATTTTGCATTTACATAATTATACACTCATCATTATGTATTATAATGACTACGCGGATGGTGTTGTGGTTTGGTTTATTGCCTCGCCACTGCTAGTGCGCTCAGTATTGGATTCGATCCTCAGATCTCACCACACAACAAAGAACACGCGTTCTTTGTGTCTTTATTTGAATATTTGTAAACTCCCCCAAAACAAAGGAATATACTGAACCGGCAATTGTCTTTTAAAAGAAAATATATGTACCTATATGAGCGAGAATTAAAGGAATTATGTAGTAGTTCAATGCATAGTTTTAGCTCTGTGTACCAAGATATGACATGGTGTCATATAATATTCTATTACCTGCAACTATCTTGTTTTCTATCTATCACACACTTTCACCATATAATATAGAGAATATTCTCTTGAGGTTATATGGCTTGTATGATGTTGTCTCAAACGAATATTCATTTGAGACCTACTATATAATAACAATACCTATATTTAATGATGTAAACTTAATTTTTATTTCATCAAATTTTAACCCTTTTTATACAGCTGGAAGAGCCAACTGAATCTAGCGAGCTGTTTATTAACATGACTTATAATTTTATGATCATTAGATACTAGCTTCTGTCCGCAGCTTCACTCGCACAGGAAGAGTATTTATTTCTGGACAAAAGGTATCCTATGTTCTTTTTGTACCCCTGATAATGTGTATGGTGATCGGTCGAGTACATAGTTAAGGCGTGAAAAAAAACAATGGGGGCAGTCTTTGAGGACTGCCGATAGAAGTGAATACTTTAATCCTTGATCATAAACACATATTTATAAAAAAAAAAGAAAACAAACGGGCAGGTTGGATTCCTGATACTCTCTTAGGGGTTATTAAGGGGATCAACATTTCGTTATTTTTTGCGTAGGACGCACCATTTCTGAGATATCGTTAATATTCTAAAACAATTCAAAAATGGAAAGCGTGACGATGACGACGCGAGACGTTGACGCGAGTTCTATGATTTTTGTTTACCGAAGAAGTGCTCAACGCGCCTAAATAAGCTTTCACTTCAAAAACAAACAAACTCACATTCGTATTTACAATATTAGTTAGAATTACCAATTTTCAATCGTCCATTCACTTCCTTGGTCTAAAAATCTACTTTACAGGAACATGCATTTTACCGGGTAGCTTATGGCTTAATATCTGCATATAAAATATTTTGCCTCTTCTCCATGGAAAGACCTTTATAGTAACAATTAGATAAACATAATTGCATAACAACGTACGCAAGATAAAGGCATATTAATCACAAGTTTATACAATAAAATAATACACTTATTATCACAGACTAATCACGTAAATAAAACAATATATTACTATTTGAATTACGTGATAATTTTCTTGACGTTTCATTTTAAACGTACGTACCTTATAACGAAATGTAACAAATAGAAAAAGGAATATTTTGAGAAGGTAACGAAGAGATGCACGAAGCCATTCGAAAGGTTTAATCTCAGATTACTATAGACGGGACGTGGTTGTAAGAAAAACTGGACACCTGATCCGATATCGGCTATATTAGTAGCTAATATACAATATTTAAGTTTTTATATACATACAATATATGTATATTACATAGTCTTATGCCTCCACTCCCGAAGGGGTATGCAGAGCTGAATTACACCCACAGTTCGCAAGCTATAGTTTTAGATACCAAATAATGCAGGCGTGCGTATTGACCTCTAAAGTCGAACCTAGTTCCAGATACCATGTTGTTGCTGAAAGTGTGTTATCTCCGGATTGCTATGGAGAATATTTAGGCATAAAAACCTTAGAACTTTATTTTGTGCTACCCTTGAGACGAACCCATACAGCAATCGTATTCACTACCGATGCACGACCAAGGTAGAGATCCTTTAGTACTATTAAATCTGCAATTAACAGCTAGTAACTAGCGGGTATATTCGTATACACAAAAAACATCATACAACATGGATATAAAAAGTGAAATGAGGCAAGTCATATGACTATGGCTGGCCCACTGCACGCGTCCATCCGCGATTAATCGCGACTCGGCCCTCGCTACCGGCGACATAATTACCGCTTAGCCCTAATTCCCACTAACGAGACTCGCGACCTTCGCCCCTTGCTTACCTTGACACCGCGTTGTATATCGAAAACATCTGTCTGTAATGCTGTCAATTAACACATTAGAGTTCTTGATGAGAAGCCGATTTGATCATTACAAAAACGTATCGTTGGAATATCATAATAATATCGTTCATATCAAATTTATGTTACGGCGGCCAACTAATAGATAGTGGTGGATACTAATTAATAAGTGTTCAGTTGTAAACGTTTGTATAACTTAACACAATTAGGCACCTATGCTGAACATATTACAGTACACAAGTGCATTCTCTATTCCCTCAATCTTATCCTAATAGAACGGTAATCCGACATGACCAGAGAAAGTTGCTATCTGTGAAAACTTTTAATTGGCCTTCTTTTTTCGTATCAAATCTGTCTATGATACTAATTTAGCTGTAAGTTTTCCTAAAATTCTAAAATAAAAAATAATATAAAATAAAATAAATAAAGATCAGGCGCAGAACCATCGATTTTATGTGCTTAGGGATACATTACCACCAACTTCCAAATTGCGGGCTGTTACTGTGAATTTCTAGGCAGATAGACAAGAACTTATTTGCTGAGCCGAACAGGAATTTAAACTCGGATGACCCGCAGCCTTACGCAATATCTACTCGACCTACAATCAGCAATATTGCATTGCTTGAAATACAATACATATTGTCAGAAATACAAGTATCATGACAATATTGGTTCATAGTCAAACCGAGTGGTGAGTGACTTCCAAATACGATTCAAAACATTTATAGGTCAAACACCGATTGCTTACACTTACATATTATGTGAACATAAAGTCCGCCATTGTACTATTTCGTGCATAAAGTTTTAAAATAAAAGTTTATAAAATAAACATAAGCTAACGTATATCACGATACTCAATTGATATATATTTTTTTTTATTTGGTTTTCTGTTTTTTGCTATATTCGTGACGAATATAGTAAAAAACAGAAGACCAAATTTGTTTGTTGCCAAGAGCCAAACTTTGTTTTATCCAAATCCTTACTTAATATTATAAATTCGAAAGTAACTCTGTCTGTCTATCTGTTACCTTTTCACGGCTAAACCAACCACTCAACCGATTTAGATGAAATTTGGTATAGTTTAAAACCTGGGGAAAGACATAGGCTACTTTTTATTGATGTAGGTACTACGCGGGTGGAGCCGCGCGGAAAAGCTAGTATGCCAATAAAATGTTATTTATTGTTGTGAATGTAATACAATTTATGAGCGTGAGTCCTACGGTAATACTATAACAGATAGCTCGTACCAGTCCAAAGCGTAACTACATTAGTGACGAGACGGTCCCGTATTATAAGATTTGTAACAGCACTTAACATAAACGATTGCAATAGCTCACCCATTCCTCCACTCGTCCATTTGTTTTAGCTAGATAACTAGCCCCGTCCCTCCACAAATTGATCTGGCTAGATAAAACTAGAGAAACAATCTCGGTCTTTGTTATCTACAGTTACTTAGTGCTGACGATGTTCGGCCGCCATTCAATTTTAGATGACGAAATCTGTGTTCAGTGACCTTTATCTTTTGACAATGACCTTCTTTAACTTATTATACAGCTCTTACTACTAAATATAGTATATTTCTCTGCTGGTATTGGCAAAAAATCCAGCGATAGGCTAATGGCCTGTGTGATTGCCAAGTCAGTATTGAGTTAAGCCCTAGACACGCATTTCTGACTTTTCCAATTATGCGCATGTTGAATATTTAATTTTGCTATTGGTTGCTCTAGCGATGATAGAAATATACCAAAGTAAGTTAATACTTCTCTAAACATTATTTTTAAGAACATTATGATATCCTGGGCTTAATAAAAGAATAAAAGATCAGTATAAACCTGCATGTCTAAGAGTGATGATAATGCTCATCATCATCAATCAATCATGTCATGCGAAGTCTGCCAAGCTGCACTGGGTCAGCGTGGTTGACTACGGCCTAACCCTTTTCTCATCAGTGTGAGAAGGGTTAGGAAAAGAAGCCCGTGCCCAGCAGTGGGACAGTTTATACAGAGCTGATATTATTTATTATTATTATGTTTCTCTTCTTACAGATATTTTTCTAACATTATTATTATTATAAACTCTAGCCATCCGTGATGTAACTATGTTGGAGATTATAGCACACTCGTACCGAGCTCCGATTAAAATATGTAGGATTGTGCCTAAACCTAATAGTGAGCATAATAGAACGCGAGTGCGCGACTGTCGTGCCAATACCCGATGACCTAAGTCGGATGTCCTAATATGGTGATAGCATCGTGGAATAACACGAATGAGCACGAGCATGCTGGTTACCGGTGCTACCCGATTGTCGCACGTATTCCGATTATTCCACCTGTTTGGCGTCAATATGGGAGGTGCCTCATTAGTGCGTTGCGTTATATCGTTGCAACGGATCAACGCATTGTATGCCGCATCCGCGCTGCCACGACACACAACGGCGCAGCGCAAAAGGGCGACGCATGCACTGATTTCAGTCTTCATTCCACAATGGATCGGAACACTGTCCGTCGTCGCACCGGAGCTCCGATCCGTTAAAACGTCACGTGCGACGACGCAACGCATTAATGTGGCATGTCACAAAAAATATATCGAAAACGACGCAGCGTCGATGCTGCGACGACGACGCAACGCAATGCAACGCACTAATGAGGCATCACCCTATGTTCGTCTTCGTACGAACTTAGGTCACGTGACCTGGTAATCAAATACTTGACTTGATAGTTCGAGGCTTTACATCTATTGATTAACCAGCAATAATCGTATCTTGTATAATGCTTTTTATGTTTTTTCTTCTTTCTGATTTCCATCTTTTGTCTATTTGTCTATCAGATTCTCCATCGTGTCGTACGGGCGGTGTGTCGGTTGTTGGCGCGGCGCGCGGTGAGTCGGTCGTTATTGTATGCGAGGTGGACGCCGACCCACCAGCTGCCGTCTTCAAGTGGAAGTTCAACAACTCTGGCGAGACTATTGACGTGGCTGCTGACCGGTATACCTCCAACGGTAGCGCGTCCAGTCTCAAGTAAGTTTGTTTTATTAACCCCAAATTATAATCATAATTCAGCTTGCAATTAAGTACACCTTTATGAAGATATTCAGGTGACCTTAAAGTCTATTTTAAACCGCCAAATTAAATTTTCTCTTTAATTATTTTGCCATTCCAATACTATTGATAATATATGATTTGATAAATTAAGATCTGACTTCCTGACTGTTACCATACTCAAATTTTGTTTCTATACTTATTCAAATGTGTCCTTGATTGTTAACAATTAATTATTTACCAGGTACACTCCAGTGGCAGATCTAGACTATGGTACACTGTCGTGCTCAGCGTCCAACGAGGTGGGCACCCAGCTCGCGCCTTGCGTCTTCCAGATGGTTGTTGCTGGTGAGTCTACCTTAACTTTATTATATCCTTAATATAAATAATATACCATATAAGGTCAATTAGAGGTGCACGGGTTGAATTACTGAAATCTGGATGTGATGCAACACATCCAGATTTCAAGAATTCGATCAAATTCGATACCTCATTTTCGACCTAGAAACCTATATATTACCATACTTCGTTGAGTACATTCATAATACTCATTGAGTTATGAATGAACTCAAAGGAATGTTTGCATCATCAATTCTAATAAACATGATGTATGTAATGGCTACATGTATTACTAGGCAAGCCGCACGCACCTCGCAACTGCACGCTGTGGAACCAGACCACGGATTCGGTGGAAGTGTCGTGTGTGGCAGGCTTTGATGGCGGCCTACCACAGAAGTTTCTGCTCGAAGTGTACTCCGCAGATAGTGACAGCTCACGACCAAGGTACTTTCCAATTTTAAACTTGTATTATGACCCTTTAAACGATGTCTAAGGGTTTTCTTTATAATTTCTTTTTATATAAATTTCTTTCAAGTCGACTTAATAGACTCTTATGATTCCAAAAGTACGAAGAAATCACATGGTTTATTATACAAAACATCCGTAAGTAAGTTGCGCCTCGTAATGACTGCCATTTCTGAATTCACGGGTGTGCAGTGAAACGGATATATTTTATTAAGATCCGCGCGAGGATCCGCCGCAAGATACCGCGCCCCGCGGAAGTCGCACACGCGAAACTCAATCAAACATCCGGCTAAACCTCCGCTAGCGCGACAACCACATTGCTAAGGAGACCCTTGTACGTGCTCTCTGAGGCATGAGGCATTTCATATGTTTACACCGTCGTTGGAGAAGAAGTAATGGTCGAGTCGGCTACCTCGAGTCAATATGCATCGTTAGGGTATAAAGAAAGCGAGGTCGGGGCGCGCAGTCTGTGCGAGAGCAAGAGCATTGTTTTTAATATTACAGAGGCAATCTGGCTCTCAAGCTGCGCCCCCGGGCTGACGTGCGCGGACTTAACGACGCCGCCGCGCCGCCAGCGACACCGTATTATTACAAAATTCCTTTATTATATTTCCCTGAACGCACCGGCTTAAGTGAAATAATGTGTATCGGGACAGTAATGGATATGGAAACGCGGCGACCGTGATATTTTATTATTTTTATGGATTTGCTCACAGCGAGCCTCATTGGAAAGCTATTACGTAGATACAAGTTGAGCTGTTGTTTTATTGAGTGTATGATGTCAGAATTTAATGCATTTGTTCGTTCCTCCTTCAACGTGTTGCATGGCTTTGGTATAATTGTTTTCATTCATATTATTTTATAAATACAGTTGAGTATTTTAGCAATTCGTTCATATTCAAAGGTCAAGTTTATTGCAAGTCCATTATACAGAATAAATGTAGTTATAACACTAAGTCGGCTGCGGCTCGTCTCAGTTAACGCCTTCACCTAGTCTGAACAAGTAAATGAGCGGTGATACAGCTCTCAGTGGCTGAGGTAGAGGGTCCCAGAGTGGAATCCCGTGTAAACATGGGGGCCTCATTAAAGTTGGCGAAACAGCGTTAATTATGAACGAACACGACGACCCGGTCCCCAGACACACATACACATACACACACATACAGACGCGGTGTCACAGTCGTACTGAATAATGTGACACTCGCACACCGCTCCTTGTTCCGTATTCATGTGCTGCTACGTTTAGTGCGCCTAGAAATAGCCTCATACCTGTAATGTTCTTCTACCTCAAGTTTTCAAGCTATTAGCAAACATGTTACGTTTGGCTGCCTCAGTAGTAGTAAATACATCTGCTCTGCATATCGTTTAGGGTTTTATTTCCGGATCAGGCAAAGTGGCATTTAGTTTGTTTGTCGAGAAATTGCAGATAATAGCACAAAGTCTAGAAATGGTGGATGGTAATAGCCTTGCCTCCTATAATGTAGGACCTAAAATAATACTTTGCGAATCGTTGGTGTTATATACACTATTCGGGAATATAGGCATGGGACTATGTATGGTTCGTTTGACAACCAAAGATCTAGCAACAACTATTTCGACTATAAATCCATTCTTATAAACGCTTTAAACCAACATCATGTTCAATATAATAAAGATTAATACTACATGCCAGGCGGGTAACTAAACAATGTTGCCTCAAAATTAAATATAATACACGAACGGATATATAAAGCTGACACCCAATATGAAAATTTACTCGCGCTGAGGCAGCGCCATCATTATAATTACTGGAAATTAAGTACTTTCCAATAAACAGTAACAGATGATGCCCATTAAGGACAAAAACGCGGCGCTCGCGGAGAGAAAAATGTTTATTAGCTCGTAAAATGTTTGTTAGAATCGATCTGCCCTCGCACACTTTAACGCGCAATAAAGTATTAAACAATAATTATGTAACGTCAGCAGTTATCGTTATTACCGCCACGCCGATGCCACAGCATATTACGTTCAGTAAACATCGCCGTCAATTGGAAGTGCGCAAAATAAAATATCAATTGTATCAACTTCCTTTGACACCGACTCCGCATCAATTTTACTCGAGATTAAAGTAAAACAGATGGAACAAAAATGCCGGTTAGTTGATATAAATTGTTATTTAAAGGTGTGAGGAAAACACAACAAACAAACAAACTTAAAAAAGGGAGTTAGCTGTGTTCCCAGTATGATGCTGATGTTCCCAGGTGGGTATTGTGTTATTGTCTTTACTTTCCGCTCTGGTTTGGACACAGGCCCCACGGGGCGCGGCGTGAGTCGTGACTCGTGAGCCGAGAGTACCGCGAGATAGGTCCAAGGTCAAGGTTATACTTGTTACGTAGCGTGTTTGCGTAGCGTTTATGCGACTGCTGTGCATGGGGTCTCGGGTTCGATTTCCGAGTTTAGTGTTTTTGAGATATCAGTCAAGTAATATCTCAGTAGCAGAGTCTGATACTGTC
The DNA here is from genome assembly GCA_963564715.1 of Catocala sponsa. NCBI lineage: Eukaryota > Metazoa > Arthropoda > Insecta > Lepidoptera > Erebidae > Catocala > Catocala sponsa. The sequence goes on from OY751331.1 coordinate 10,081,454, forward strand.
CCCGATAAACAGCGATATGGTCGCCCACTATTGCGCAGGACGTAAACCTTAGCTGGCATATCCCTTCGGGATAAAGACTATGAATATTGATCATTAAAATCTTTACATTTTCTTGGACTTTATCGTGTATTATTTGACTGAAGGCAATATGACGGTATTGTCATAATAATATATAGGAAATTGACAGCTGCACAAATCCGACTTGATGACATAAACAAACACCTCCCAGCGCCCTCGTCTCACCCTCCATCCCTACACGTCACCCTAATGAGCGCCAAACGGATAATAAGCGCTGTCGCCAATAAAAACATCCACAAATTAAAAGTTTGACACGCTCTCGGCCGGGGATAATTACACCCTCGTTACATATATTAATTGAGACTCGAAGTTAGGTATATGGATAGATAGGCGTAAACCAGCATCAAAATGGTAACATCAACAATTTAACTTCTAAAACCCATACTGGATGAGTATGTAACACTTTGCCTACACTACCAAAACTTGCCGTAGAATTATGCGATTATAATCATCAATATATACAAGCTCACCTCACATATTCAGTTTTTATTAAGATGGCTGATACTCTATTGGTATTGCGCTTTTCGACGTCTATGTACTTGTTGTCTTCATAATGTCTGTATCTTTATTGATATTTGGCAAATGACGTTGTCAATTACAGTAGTATAAATCTGTATTACAATAATAATCAGGCAAGACCTTCATGGCTATTGTTTGAATAACTAGTACATACATTATTATTTTAAAGACATAGTCTTCATATACATTTTTTTGTGAATTGGCTATAAATACCGAGCGTGAGACATATTTTGGCAGTTCTGTATTGAACTGTTGGTAATGGTGAATTCGTATGTGCAGAATAAACCTAACATCAGAGGAGCCGATGTGGACGGTACGTGGCCTGGAGTGGGACGTGCGCTTTCGTCTCGTTGCTGTCGCCTTCAACAGCAAGGGCCGCTCTGCCCCCGCGCGCATCGACGACATACTCTTCAGAGACCCCGAAAAGAGAACAGGTAACTACTGGCAATTATATAGTACTTTTCAGCGGACATACAATACCACGGATAACAAAACTAAACCGCGCTCGCTTTCTAGCGTGTAGTCCGTATTCTCTGCTCTATACTATTTAAATACGAATATCAAACAATTTAAAACTACATTATACTTTTATATGCAATCAAATCAAGCAACGATAGTCCCATCCTAAAGCACTACTCATTCGTTTCTTCCGCCTTAACAAAACAACCCTCCAAACCGCTACTCGGCTCAATTGAAAATATTTCAAATAGTGGAGAGAATCGAACGCTCGAGTGGTCGCCGCGAGCTCGAAACTCTCAATAGAGCACGACATTTAGGCGCAATCATTAAGTCGCTATCGAAACATACGAGTGGCAGCACTCGTCTATAACTAGTTTTTGTTCTAAATCACTCGGCGAAACTCAATTTGGAGGGTAAAGGGCGGATCCCAGGGGACTCGACGGCGGCGACGCACTAAGTGGCGGCCGAGCGGCCTTTATCTTCCGCGAATTATTAGCCGAGGGAAAACATTAGCCTCGCCCGGGAAAATATAAGTAACAGGAAAAGTAGCCGTAGACTAGTCTCGATACTGACGCACGCGACGTACGGCTTCACCCCGCACGACGCGCACCGCCGCTCCGTACCCCCACCACGCCGCGCCTGCCGGCGACGCGCTTGACGCTGCGGCACAAGTCGAAAGGTGGCGTCCAGTGGCGGACGCCACCTTTCAATTTGTAGGCAATATCTTATTGTAGTGCGCTACTACTATCATAGTGCTGACTTATAGTGCCAATAAAAATCTTAATAATCAAGTTGTGTGTTATTAGCTACGATTTATTCCCTAATTATTTAATTAAGGATCATTTACCTACATTTAGGAATCTTTTTTTATTATTCCTGTGAGCATGTGACGTGGATCTATAATCGATAAATATGTGTACTAAGCATTATATTTAAATTAAGTCGTATTAATGAAGCACCGGGTCAACAAGGGTGTTTCGGCCACCTTGGCATCGATCGATGCAGAAGTAGGCCGCAGCGTTTCTGCAAACTCAAGATAATCCTATTTTAATTAAACGCTCGGATTTACCGGCGAGATTAATCAAAAGCCTCTTCTCGGCATGCTCCTTGTGTGCGCACCGTCGCCTAAACACACCGTCTAAAGCCAAATGCCGAGCGCTGAGAGCTAAAGTCGAGGCCACTATTAAATTATACTCGTATCTCAGTTCGCAGTCATGACGTCAGCATTTTCTCCTTATCTATAATGAGTGCTCCTAATTTAGCAATCTTGTTTAACCAATTGAGGCAACTTGACTTGAATACATATTCATCTACGTATCTACTGACACGTTACAAAGTTTGGCAGCAACAATATTGCAATTTTAACTTATCTTATCTTAACATCTGTAAATAGGATTATTTAATTTAGAAAAATAATTATATTTCAGCGTTATTGGGATGGAACGGAAAAAGTACAGTGCACAAAACGTGTATAACGTTGTAACGGTTGAGTAAATCTTAAAAGAGTATGGTTATTTTTATTTAAGTCATCAGTTCATCAGAAATATGTGCTTCGCTGCGCTAATAGTAAAAATGCGTCCATTGATCCCTAACATTTGAAATAAAGCATGAAAATTTAGTAAAATCAAGAAATTTTAAAATTCCTTCAACAGAAAAATACTATTTTGCTTTTATTAAGCCAGAAATTACATTTTTATTCTTATTGACTTTGAGAAATACTACGGCATACAAAGTATTTTTAAACGCAAATTTGATTTGCTTTTTAACCGTAAACTTTCTACGACTACCTTACGCTTTACTTATATACGGATATGCACTAATTATTTCATGTAACTGCGTAAATTTCAATATCTGTTCGAAAGAATATGTTGTATTAAAAACGCTGATATTCTTTTATTATTTATTTATTTAACACACTGCCCCATTCATGCAGCAGCGTAAACGTATTCCTTTTAAAAGACAATCTTCAAAAATGTGCCTTGCTCCTTCCTCATATATCACCTATAGAGATACTTGGAGTAAATTCGATTACAGCAAAGCGTTTGACCGTATTGATCATTCTATCCAAAAATAAAAATGTAATAACTCAGGTTTACATGGACACCTACTCAGATAGTCATTATCATACATTGTGAATAGATCTCTAGCCGTAGTACTTATTTAATATATATGCAGCTCTGTTCTAGTTCCTAGTGTCATCCCACAGGGGTCATAATTTGGTCCGCTGCTGTTTGTGGTCTATACACACGACATTGATATATGTTTCAACTCATCGCGGTTCTTAAGTTTGCTGTAATATCGACGTGAAATACCAGTATTCCTACTGTTGTGTTTCGTTCGGTGAGTGAGAGTGCCGGAAACCCAATCACCCCATTTCCCTTTCTTTCTAGCTTTGAGCATAAACTCGGTCATTCTGCTTTTCACATTGCTCAAAAGTAAAAATTTTCTCGTCAGTAAATAAAAATTTTCTTCTCTTTGAGTACTGCTGAAGAAGTTTTTTTTTTATTTTACCGCTCATCATTTTTATATTATCAGTTAAATAATGAGCGTCAGCGCTGACGGGCGGACTGGCGGCGAAGAGACTAATTCAGTAACAATTTAAATTCAACCTAAAGTACTTCAGAATACGACTGTATTTGGTACAACGAAATAAAATTACCGCGCTTTGAGTCACTCGCCGTCATTTTGCCGACTCACTACGTCCACGACCTGACGACACAGCACCGTGAGCGCATCTGAGGTGATAGGGGGTTCAAAATGGCGTATATCGGTGAATAAAACCACCAATGCAGCCAACATATTTATTCGATCAGAAATTAATTTGCTACGTTTCAATGTAATGGCATTATTCAATATGTGGAAGTGGCAACACTTTTCGTTGGACACTCGATCTTCATTGTCATTTATCATTCGTGATGTGACAATGTTATGAGAGAGCTATCAAGTATCTGCCTGGCTTTTAAGAGGCAGAATACAATCCAGACATGTAAGCCATTTTAATTGATAACAGCTTTACTGTAACTGCATAGTAGGCAGAAGAACAGTAGGCTGCTGTGCACATATATAATGTCCATCATATGGTATTTATGTTGGGCAAGGTTTTAAAATAATGTTAGCACCTCCTGCACCACACCTCGATAGTATGTTTAGTCATAATGAAGATGATGTAGTGGTTGGAGACTAATAAACTAATACCAAAATATACTATTGTTTACTGTAGCCTTTGTTTCTTGGACTATTAATTAAGCTTTAACAATAAATGAATAGTAACTATAATTATTTGATGGGTGCTTGCTTTGCAGAGCGAACACTGACTACCTGAGTTCAGTAAAGTAACTAGTTTTACCCTAGTGAGCTCTGTAAACCAGCTATATAAACTTATTCTAGGTTTTTAGACAGAAACAATACATTCGTTTTAAAAAAATTACTTTGTGTCAAAGTATCACCGGAGCAATTCTGTTCATTTTGGATGCCTTATATATCTGAAACCCAACTAGATAGCATGTTGAAATTACACAAGGTTATAGAATACTAATAGTTCTTCGTAAAACATGCAGTTTTATTTTTGTCCATGCGAGGCCGAAGTTGTATGGGTTTGTTGCATATCTCCTTTCAGCACCAATTTTCACAGCTCGTGAATAATAAGAGTAAAAAGTAGTGTCACGTCTTTAAAACGGATTATCTATATTTGCCTGTCATAACAATAGAACCAAAAAAAATACAATTAAACGAAAATAAACATACATATAAAGGAAAAGTAGCGATAGCCTAGATGGAAGTGCATTGGACTACCACGCAGAGGTCTCGAATTTGATAAACCTCTACGATGCACCTCTCTTACTTTTCGAAGTTCTGTGCGTATTAAAAAGTTAATTATCACTTGATTTAATAGTTGTAGTTTAAAAGCCTCAGATGCTTGCCTCAGATGCTTGCCTGAGAGTTCACCATAATGTAATCGAAGATGTGTGAAGTCTGCCAACCCAACTGCATGATGCACTATGGACTAACTCTTCTCTCTAAAAAGAGGTTTGAGGCTAGCAGTAGAAAAAAATTAAACAGGCATGTTATAAAGTGAATTAACGCGATCATGTTAGGAATGTATGGCATTGGCATTGGCATAAACCATGCTATGCCTAAGTATAAAATCACGTTTGCATCTAGCATCACGTTCCATTAATTTTAATATGATAGCAACATTGGATCGAGTTGACGAAAGAGATTTTTTGTCGCCCTCTTAGGCCGAGTTCATAGTAGGACGAAATGACAATAGACGGTCAATAGCCGTACCTGTTGCCCCTCCTGGGCGGTAGTAGAAGTAATGACGATTACTGCAAAATATCGGGTGACCCGCGGTTTCGTTATGGAAAAATCTAAGTTCCGTTTCACTACTTGACTATGAAAACACAGTGTAAAGTAACCTCTTCTTTTTATATAAACACTCGTTTTTAAGACATATGGAAAACACTATTTAAAGAATTTTGAAATGTTTTATTTTTTTATATTACATTACATTATTAGTTTCTTTTAAATATGATTGTCCTTTTCTACCCTAAATATATCTATCGATCTAATGTTGCTTCTATATTACACCTACGTGAGCGGGCAGCGAGCGCTATATGCAATGCCAGATTTGCTAAATTATTAGATTGATTAGTCAAAATATCTATCAATCTATCAATATATATGTATATCATCCTAAGCTTGCAGCATCTTCTTCCTCAGTAATACGGTATCACCGGCAAAAAAGGAGCACGGACCACATCTAGACTTCAACGATAACAGAACAAAAGGAAAACTTTTTAGCTTAATGGCGTATCAATTGTACGTCGCGTCGGCACAAACTCAATTTACTTATTTGTTCATGTAGAACATTCCAAAGCACCAATATAAAATCTTGTTTGTTACTCGCCAAAGTAAGTGGACCATCACTCGACGGGCGTAGTGATGCGTAAAAACTAATGTGCGTGCTATCGACGTCGGCATGTGGGACCTTTAATTTCTCGCGTCGCAGGCCGCGCTGGGCGCCTAGCGTCGGCTTGCCGTATCTTTTTTAATATCAACCGTTTGATTCCATCCGTCGCCCGATCCTGATTTCGTGGTAAATTGTTAGCTTCACCCTTTTTGCCCACCGACGACACTTACATCTTTTTTGATGGATTCAATTTGTAAATGCGATTGATTTTGCATGGTCAACTCGGCCGAGTGACCGCGGCGGTAGCGGTCGGATCTACGCGACGCTTAACAACGCTCTATTTCACATTACCGATTCGACAAAAGAATCTCACGTAGATAATATTGCATGCGCATACTGCAGAATGTGCTATGCAGCGTAACCATTAAATTTGTAAATTGCAAACGATTGCTTACAATCCATCTTCGAAGCGCGAACATCCGTCGGCACCTAATCTCAGCGCTAGTTATGAGTTAATAAATATGATAATATGTATTTTGCTTTATTAAAAATCCAATACGCTAACTTAAAGCACAGAGACACGATAGTATCTTTTAATAGATTGAAAATAAACTTGATAATAAAGTTTATACAATTTAAAAGAAATAGATTGAAGTATAACGAGCGACCATTGTCGTCATTCGTATTGTACCCATCGGTGCAAGAGCACAGCAGCGACGGACGGCTGTCTGAATTCTTGTTTAGTACTTGCAGTACACGTGCAGGGTGGGGAGTCATTCGCCTGGACAGGGGGAATAGGGGTAGCCTCCCACAAACAAATGGCAATAAGTTGCCAACGAAATTGAAAGTAAACAGCTCGATAGTCGCTATAACCACAAGAGATGGGGCCCAGTACGCGCGGCTCGGGCGACCGCTAAGTACCCCTTGTTATTACTACAAACAATCTCGATCATTTATCATTTAACAACCAGCACAGCTCATCTCTCGCTCATCTCTCAATGATTAATCACAAACTCCGATACATTTTAATCGTTAAGGCTTAAACTAGGATTAATTGTTTATTACTAATTTATGTCAATGAATGCACAGATGATTACATAACGGATCTATTGATTATAGCGTGCAGATTACTGTCCGAGTAACGTCTGTTGTTTAATTAATTGTGCGTGTTGTCGTCATAATATGTGGCAAATATTTACGCTATCGCACATTGTCAATGTTTAGTGTAGTCAGGCACTTAGTTTATAAGATATGACTCGTTTTACTATCTGTCTGTGCATACAGAAAGTGCCATATAGTAAATGTTATAATGAGCAAAAACTTAATATTGGCAATTTCCAAGATAAGCAAAGAATCTGCATCGATTAAAGTAATAGAAATGAATGAGAAATGGTAATGATTGAAATCTCGAGGGTATTATTCCCCTTTATCTATATAGTATGACTAGATGTGCCCGCGGTTTCACTCGCGTTTATGGCTACTGCAACGCCCCCGTGGGTCGTAGCGTGATGTTATATAGCCTATAGTCTTCCTCGATAAATAGGCTATCCAAAACAAAAAAAAAATCTATTAGAACTATTAGTTCCTGAGATTAGCGCCTTCAACCAAACAAACAAACAAACTCTTCAGCTTTATAATATTAGTATAGATTAATGCAGAAAACTGGAATGCGGTAAAATATCTTTAGTGTAAATACATATAAGATAAATTTAGTGTATAATGCGCCTCCTCTTATTTGAGTAGTAGAGCCTCGCTGATTTCAGCATGAATGAGCAGGCTCGACCGGGGAAGGACTACCCTCTCACAGAATATCGACGTGGAATAGCAGTAGTCCTACTGTTGTGTTTCGTTCGGTGAGTGAGAGTACCGGAGGCCCAATCACCCCGTTTCCCCCATCCCGCACCCTTTCCTTCCCACGTCCTTTCCTAAAGGGTCGGCAACGCGCAAGTGATGCCTCTGATGTTGCAGGCGTTCATAGGCTACGGTGACCACTTACAATTAGGTGGGCCGTATGCTTGTTTGCCAACTTAGTTGTACAAAAAAAACCAGCAATAACTAGTGCATCAATTGTTCAATGAATTATGTGTAATATTTCTCAGATTGCGCTGTTGACCACTTCCATGCTACGATGACGTAATCACATATCAATAATAAATAATTCATACGTGTCTCTCAATGAAATATAACGTAATCATAACTTACATGGTATTGTTAACAAGAACTTCAGTCAAACGATTCAGGCTCAGTCGGCATACGTAACGTCACAGCGTAAGCAGTGGCACCGAGCTGAGACAAGTGCTAGTTCTCCACTTCAATACAAAGACAGCTCATGTCACACCTGCGCGCGGTCGCTCGGTCGCATCGCCTTATGAATCATTCACACAACTGCACAAGTTGTTTGTCTTCATAAATACGCGACGAGGTAATGTCACATCTGAGAGATTTACGTGCAAATACGATGTGATCTTGTTAACCCTAACAGCGAATATACTAAACATATTTTATAGGCCAAAATTACTAGCTATAGAAATGATGGTGACTGCTGCTACAGCGCTACAGTAAAGACGTCAGCGTAAACTACTAACCAACTACCAAGTCTTTGTTAAATAAACCAGGAATAAATTCGGCTATTCATAACATAAATCAGCTTTATGTCTGCCAGCTCAATCAAAGTGGAAAATAGCGGGTTTGAATCTAGGTCGGATTTGGACAAAAATTATGCCTCAAACATATCATTTTTATTTGGTTGGCGTTCGGCCGCCGCGGCCATTTGTTAGGCGGCTATTTGAGCCGTATTCAGTGGAGTCGAGCCGCTATCCGCGGCGCGTATAAATCAGCAGCTCTGAGCCGTCGTCCTGCCCGCCGCTCGCCGCTGCCGCCGTCCGCACTGAAATATGATCGCGCACCATCGCGCCGCTCTAATCCGCCTTTTGTTTTAGAGCTATTACCGCTACCCACTGACCAGAGGGATCGGCCTCCGCGCCGGCCTCCGAACTGCGGACCCGTAACTCTGCCTACACCGCCGTCACTGTCGACGACGTCCCAATCTGCGACATACTAAATCATATTATAAGCTTTTAGAATTATATTCAATTTAATAGGAATTTAGCACCATCATAAGCCAATTGGTAACTCACATGTCCTGTAAATATTAGCAATCTCGATGACTGTCACATTTATTTAAAAGTTATATAAACACAGACAATATATCTTCCATTGATTTTCCTTTTTTGTATATTGTCTACGGTCCAGGCACTGCAAGTACCGAAGCACCAAAGTTCTACAGCAACTTTAACTTTGCCAGCGTCTCTTGAATGAGTTAGCATTCTTCGATAGCGGCTACTACAGCCTCAAAATAGCAGAGAAGGAATAACTACAAAACAATGTTTAAGTATACATGCGTGCTCTATATAAATACGTGATAATGTTTGCTGTCTCTGTCTGTTCGCACAATAAATTACTCGGACAAGTTACGGAATGAATCGCGTTTGCCGTCCGATGATGAATACGCGATATTTTGCATCAGTTCCCCGTATTAATTACGTAGCGGAAAAATACAATAACGGTGTAATAAATCACTGATAAAGTGCAATGAATAATGATTATTCGTTCGTCGTCGTTTTGTCCGCGGACATGATTTATCGGTGGAGCGCAGCGCGACAGCGCCGCTTCGCCGCAGCGCGACTGTGACACTGTGTCTCGTGTCTTGTGCCTCATGCCTAATGTCACGTGCGTCCGTCACACAGACACGCTTTTTCTACACCACAGAATGACACCACTTACATAACTCACAAGCTACAATTATTTATAACCCAGCTTGTTCTGTGTTTAATTTTAAGAGTTAAGAGTGCAACAATCCGAAACTGTATATTACATATATAATAATTAGAGCTTGAATTACAAGATATACGAGACTGTTAGTGTAAAATGTTATTTAAGATATCATATATATATTACGTAACATCTTCAATAACATAGACATAGTAATACTTACATAATTTTCATAAATTGTATACAAGGAGATATGGTTTATCTTAGGCGATTACGGCAGTTTTAAACACTTGTGAATAAAGAAAACATTATACTACCAGCGTAGAAGATAGCACAGTACCCACTGTGCCAAGATGCAACTTAAAACCGTAGAATTTTTCATCTTCTCTTCTTTCTCTCTGCATCTTTGCAAGAGATATAAAACAATCTACGGCAACGAGGCTGAATAAACTTGTGTTACTCCTCCTGTATAGCAGCTCGCTGCTCAATATTTAACTGCATCTATATAATGTTGCCTACCCAAACCTAAACAATATCCAACCTAATAGAACAACAGGTTATGGTTATTCAATATAATAAAATTTTTGAATAATTACACAAAGCATTTAGCTTCCCCAACTAAGAGCGCCAAGAATTTAATTATACTAAAATGAAAATAATACATATTAAATTCAAATCTTAGTATAAAGGTAAAATGTTATATTAAACGTATTAATAATATTAGCATTTTAATAAAGAATTATAATGCTCATAGTCTTAGTAATTAGAAAAGAATAGAACATAATAGAAAAGAGTTTATATATCCTTCAAGTGCGTTATATGTTTCTCATCTTGTCACCTAGAATATACTAAAGTACTAAAGATAAATCATATAAGATTAAAAGTACATCGACTGAGTTACCCATTCGTTATTGTATAGTTAAGCAAAAATCAAACCAATAGTTGCTCCAATTATGGATGGCCGATCGTGCTATTTGAACTGATCATGGAAGAGATTTGATTAAACAACTATAATTTTTATGAAGGAATTCTTACATACTATTTGGATACGTTACGTATTCTACATATAAGCGGAACGGAAAGGTTATCTAGTAGACTCGTGTCTATAATATCTGAATGTTGGAACAGAATTAGATATGTAAACATCCCACTTACAACATTAACATGAATTTCAATGAATAATCAACGTTCTGAATTAATTTGTGTTGTGTAACACGGGGCCATCTTGCAGATAGTGATAGTAGTAAGCGACACGGGGCTGTGGCGAGGGTGCGTGGGCGCTCAGAACGAACAAGTAACAACAGCCATAGAACGTAACACAACTCGTTCACAAGACGCGTCCGCGCCTCGAGACGCGAATACATTAACGTCGCAACTTTAATCATTAATACCGGCCCTTTATGATTCATATTTATATTAATTCCATGCAAATTGCCATTTTGACGCTAAGTTAACGTTATTTACGAGGCTCGATGACTTGCGGCGAGATCACGTCCGGGCGGCACGTGTCACGTGACCTTTGTGACAGCCCCGCCGAGCAATAACGTTTTTCCTCAACGAATGTCGAGCACCATTGTGAGTGCACTGAGTTTTATTTTAATAAAAAGCTTATTTATCGTGAGGAATAATATCAGCAGAGGTACGGAGCACTCGTACATTGTTACATGAGAAAATATGAGTCGAGCGGTGCGCCTCTCGAGACACGACACACACATAAAACTAACAAACCAATAACCTAATATATTCTAGTGGTTGATATAAAATTCTGCTTTCATATCGCCCGTCTCCTTGTCAACGAGTGTTTGAATTTACGTACATTACTACATACGATTGAGCAGAGCATCAATATTCATACATTCATATGTCATTTCAATCGTGCAGCCAATATTAGAGATTTGGGAAAGCTTATAATCGTGTCTTCAGGAAAATTTTATTGACTTTTTATTTTCATTTTCCATTCTGTGGTGTACGAAGCTAAACTATGATATGACTTATATTAAATTTTAAAAGTATCTCAATATCACTTACTCAGTATTATTAACCGAGTAATTTTTGATTGCCAGACATGATTGAAGACCCGTTGTGTCTAGCCACCGGTGTGCCGCTGCGACTCATAAGATTTAGACTAATAAATATATGTATATCATAGCAGCATTATTTAATCCAAACGCAGAGCATATCTGACTTCTTAAGCCTTACCTATGTCTGGTTTTTGACCGATAGATGAAATGTAAGAGCTAATAGTATTAAAAATAATCCTTTCTATATCACGCTATCTCCTTCGCACGGTAACAATCATATAGCATCTACGTCACAACGTTTTATTGTGTTTTCTATTTCTGTCTTTGACAATTACCCTTAATACCATAGACTTGGAAGGCTTCTCTCTTATTTATTCAGAGACGATATCAAAAATTCTACTTAGTAAATATTTTGGATTTTGGTGACATAACATACTTGTACACGGCAGAGCGGGCATCCTAACATAGGCAATGTTATGCCTTAAATGAGAGTTTCAAATATTTTTTTCTAAAATTTTAATTAATAGTAAAAACAGCATTATAAATTTCTTTGAATATACGCTTCACTGCCTAACCGTACTTGTAAAACACGAGCAATTTGTACTGGCTTACCATTTCACTCAGATACAAATACGACGTCGAACTTGATTAATACTTCCATAAAATATGACGTACAGATGAGGAATAAAAGGCATCCATTGCAATTCGTGTATAGTTACGTACAAAGCCATCTGTCAGTACTAGCGACTATGTCAACAGCAACACGGGAAATGAAACTAAACTAAATCGAGCGGCCGTAGTCCAATAATGGAATATGTTTTAGTTTGACGGCCGAGCTAAAAGAGCCGCGCCAAACAAAGGCTTAGTTATTTCAGCTCGACAATGTTGGACACGCTAACACGTGACTTTATTACACGAGCATACGTACATAAGCAAACGCATGTGTGCGTTGTGTGTATTTTACAAGAAGTTAGCGACACCAATCAGCCTCCTGTTGAACAAAATGATGGGCGTGCCTATAAAACATTTATAGTTATTTATTCCACAAGATTTTGCCCGCGGTTTCGCTCGCGTAAATGTAGGTTAGATTAGGCTAACATTAGCTTCTAGATGATAGGTCCTCTTTGTCCTTTTCTGTTCCCCTGACAACTTGTATGCGAAATTTACAATTTCGGTATAATCGGCCAAGTAGTTACGGCGTAAAAGCATAACTAACAAACAAACAAACTCACATTAGCATTTATAATATTAGTGAGAATTTATATTTTAGGTTTGCCATTCTAAACTTAGTATACAAATCATGAGATAGAGATAAATGAAGATAGACAAAGTGAATGGACACCTGACATCACCTATAAGGATAAAATTTAGACTAGAAGGAAATTCATAAGTAGAGCTTTGTATACAAACAAATATTCAAAAATTATATGTAGATATTTGAAGTTGTCAACAATGCGGAGCACGTGCTTTTATTTGCATATGATACGCGCGAAGCTAATGACGCAGCCTATACTACCGATCCAACCAACTCGAGCGACCCGCGCACTGATCCAAGCGATAAAGCGTAAAATAATACAATATCACGTTTACTATATTTGTGGGATGTTTAAACTTGATACGGCTTTAAAAGCTATAAAGACCTTGGTGCCGGGATACATGTTAACCTAATTTAAAAAAACTGTCAAGTATTAGAATACCAGACGTTATTAAAATCTATTATCTGGCCACCGGTGTGCCGACTTAGTCGGAAAGATTAAAGAAAGAAAGAAACTGTCAGTCCAAATTGTCAATATGGTGCTAAGTATAGAAAAGATTCAATATATGGTACAGACTACAGACTACTTTAGTCTGAAACCCATCATCGCAGAATTAATTATAATTATTTCTAACGATGTTCTCTATTACATCATCCATCTACTTATCTCTTGTATCCATCCACATTAATACACTTTACGCGCTCTTTAACACTATCTCCTCGTCCACATCACATACCTACGCCACTAAACGCCACGCTAAACTAGCACTCCTCAACTTTTTACCACTGGAACCACTATTAAACTGTCTCTAAAATACCAATTCACCACCATCCTACCAGAACAACACTCCGACATCTGTAAGAGACAGCAAGCCGATATACGCTTGTAAAACAAAAACCTATACCTAAAATGAAACAAGGTCCTTTATTTTATACCAATACAAATAAGTATAAAGTTAGTTCAAGTGCACGTGGCGAGAGAACTTGTACACTTGCTTCAAATCGTGGAGAGCACATTAGTCATTTGGTTAAGCGCGACGAGACCACAGCTGCGTGACCGACACTACGTGACATCGTACTAACTTCAGCATCACTTACGATGAAGTGCCTTTCCAGAAATACTTCCTGAAACGACCATACTCTGAGAAGTACTTCTGAAAGGACACTACGACAAACATTTATTTTGTTACTGTGACGTTACAGCTAGTTATTAAGTGAAGAGCATTGCTGGGTTCAGTCAGGTGAAATTAGAAGTAATTTCAAAGCGAAGTAACCGCCGTCGCTGAGAGAAACGCCGAATGACACGGAACTTCAAGTTTGAGTTTGAAAGAGCAGGGAGGAAGGGGAGGGCATTCTTCATTTTTAATTAGGTCCTGCGTAATTGTCTCCCCGGGTACGGCACAGCGCAGGCACCGTCTCCAACACCGCATCGTGCTCTCCAGCAAGCGAGCCTCGCGAATACTTGTTTTCTTCAAATTACCTCTCTCACGACAGCGCTGAACTTAAATATCTACAACTCGAAAAGTCTTTGAAACGCAAAGTGACTTTCGAAATGTAGAGTCGGAGCAGCCAAAGTAATCGGGTCCCCCGCTCTAAGTGTAATGGCCAGTGGAACGCAAATAACTGCTGACATTCCTTCGCGATGTAACATACGACGGAATACATTTAGTCTGTACTGTATTTGTGGCTCCTTTAATGTTAGTACAGATAACAGCCATCTTGTTTTCTTGAGCTAGAAACATGTATTTATGAGTTTAATTCCCAATTTTCCTATGCCACTAAAAATATTATATATTTTTCTGATTTCTTACATGTGATATTGGATATATACCGAACATATTGAATAAATACCAATACCTATATTCATGTGGTGGTATTAGTTATGTGTAGCAGCAATATTAGGGATAGTTAACGTCTGCATATGTGTATTTGGGTTGTCTTAAATCGGCACAACCGGACAAGGAATCAACTGTTAACTCATATACCTAATGCAGATTTTAATCGAGTCGGCTTTGGTAGTCAACTGAAAGTGCGATTTTGAACATTTATACAATCTCACTATTGCTGTGCTAGACATGTTTACGCCTTTTAACCTGCTGGAAAGCCAGACGTAATTGAAAATCTATTGTGTCTGGCTGTCGGTGTGCCGCTGCAACTCAATAGATTATTACTAGACAGATGTATCCTTCGTAGTTAATGGTACTTGATAGCAAGTCGCATCCTCAATTAAATAAAGACAATCTTCGCAAGACGTCCCTATTTTACATAATAATATACATATGTATGTATGTATATTCATTTTCATTTTCATTTAATAATATATATTCATGTTCGTTATCGGCTTGACCTGAATCATGATCAGATATTGATTTGCCCTTTTAATTCGCTAGGAATAACTTATAAATTATAGCTTAACTAGATTTTGTCCGCTTTGCTTGCGTAAATGTTGGTTAGGTTACTTATTTTTGGATGAAAGGTGTAAATGGTAAATGTGTATACGAAATTTCGTGATGATCAGTCGAGTAGTTAAGGTGTAAAAGCGTAACAAACAAACATACATTTGAATTTATAATATTAGTTAGGATTTACTTGCCCTCTAAATTCGTCTTAAGATTGTAAACTAGTATGATAATCATAGAGAGCTCAATTAAAGTCATACACATATATCTCCTTGCTAATAATCCTTTACATAACGACTCACCTATTATCGGAATAGTTTTGTAATGAGTTGAATACTTGTAGAATGTCTTCAAATTCTATAAGCAGCGTTCAAATTCAAAGTACGATGTGCCTGTATTCTAGCAGATCGTACTTATAGCTATCGTTCTTATTCTTACATCATTTTTACTATGTAAAATCTTACAGTATTTTTTATAAAATTTACTTACATGAAGCTTACAATGTCGTTATAAGAAAATATCTCAAAACTATTGTAATATAAACGCTAACTTGCTTCATAATAATACCGTAGATAAAGAACGTTTACAAGGAGTTTATTAAAGATGATGTGTACATAATGTTCATTAAATTTTCTAAGTATTTTAGCTGCTAAACTTATTAAGTCTTTAGTAAAAAAAAAAATATGTAAAACTAGTGTTTTTAAGTTATAACCCAAAAAGAACACTATTGAACCTTGAGTTATTTAAAAGCTATGAGAGTAATTCAAATTTGCATCTTGATTTATAAGGTAAAATATATTATTGACCTTAAAAGCGTCATGACCTTAAAAGAGAGCCTTTGATAAGGTTCACAAATTTATACTAAAGGCATCATATATACTATAATAGTGGTATTTTGTCTGTTATTGCAGCATCAGAGGCACAGTTGGGTATGGGTGGCGTGGTTGGCGCGGCGGGCGCAGGTGCAGGCGCAGTGTGCGCACTTGTGGCTGGCGCATGCGCGCTGTCGTTGCGCCGGCGCCGTCGACCGCCGCACGCGAAGCCGCCGCCCGCTGCACCACTCGCCGCGGCCTGCAAGCAGTCCGATCATGACGACGCCGAGCCCGATCTTATACCTAACAACTACTGTGAGTATCGCACCACAAAAATATATGTATTCATTTATACTGATTATTAAAAAGTGTCTACTACACTCACGCGTCTCGTCTCTTGGTAAGTAATCTGGTCTTATTGCAACCACTACAGTAGTAAAATTGTTTCGTTGTCTCTTTCACCAATCGTAACAGCACCCAAGGTGGTGAGGTGACCACTTTTCTGCAGCTAAACTGATTCAGTGATAAAATATTATGTTTACCCTGTCTTGGAATGTCAGACATAGTTAAAATCTATGTCGACTAGCCGGCGGTGTGCCACTGCGACTCAAAAAGTGAAAAGCCTGTTTTTACGAAACGACATGAAAAGCCGTATGTAACAATGTGTACCTCAATAATAACGCTGTCGTAACGGTATACATATTGTACGATGCTTTTGACGAATAACAATAAGTAGGTAACACATACATGAAACAGCTGTCCTCGCGTTAGACGAGAAAAGCGCGCGTGACAGCTTCAAACATACACAGCATACACGATATTAGATGTGTACTAATACAATGACCCATCTCTCATATGGAAATGTACGGTAGCTACATAAAAAAAATCTCTTCTTTGTGCTACGAAATGATGATGGAGTGCTACGAATGCTACGACATTGCGAATTAAGCGTTCGCTATTCAAATATTCATATTAAGCGCATAACAAGGGAAAAGCATAGAAAGGGTGTTGTGGAGATGAGGGACGGAGTATGCGAGGGGGACACTCGACGCGGCTTAAAAGGCAATCCTCATAAAAGCTTAATATACGGCTGGAAGTGGCCGCCGCCGCGGGACCCATTGCGAGTACCACTGGTCACACACACTCGTGTAGACAACGTTGTGACGTCACTTTACTTACATGTATTTGAATTTTCTAAACGCGCCTCCCGGGGCTACAGCACTGCGTCCTTTCTGCTCGTAACGTCATTACTTTCGGCGAGATACCTTCGCGCCATTAAAAACCCGCAACACTAACTGATTACAAATCCGACGCGACATACTTTTCTTAGTTGACTTTATTTGCGCCCGTTTTAAAACACCATCTTCAATCGCGGCACTTATGCAGTCAACCAACAGTACAATTTTTTGTAAACTACTTGCTTCGTGTATTTATACGCAAGTGTTATAAGTTCGACCGAACCACCATTTTATAATCCATACTAGTTTTTGCCTGCGGCTTCGCAATCGAGAACAGTACCTTTTTTCTGGTATATCTATGCCCTTTTCTACACCCCTGACTGCGTTTATGCGAAATTTTACTATGAGCCGTCGAGTAGCTAAGGCGTTAAAGAGTAGCAAACACAAACTCACTTTGGCATTAATAATATTAATTAGACAATCGAAATATTCGAAAGTTGATCGATAAGAAAATCAAGGATCTAATATTCGACTTCGATTCGAATTGTTGACAACGAATTGATTAGCATTCGGATAAACATATTATATCCTTTTCTTTGCATCGTCACCAAGTTAGTGTCCGTTAATTGTATGTTTGCAAAATCCTCAAAAAAAGGGAACAGATAACAAATGCGGGCTTTAAAAAAAATATATGTATTATAAATTCCTTTTCGTATTTTACTCCAAAAAAGAAATGTCCTTATTGCCAAAGAAAACTGAAGGATAGTCCTTCAGTTTTCTTTCGCAATCTTACAAGGAAAAAGATAAAGCAACGGAACTTTGATTTAATTATTGAATGGGTCTTTTTGCAATGATTGTATTGAGATAATTAGTAAATTATGAAATACTCAGTAACAAGTGAACTTACTGAAGTGCAAAATGATGAAGTAGCTAGTACCACGGCTGATATTTATTAAAGGATTTATGACTTATAAGCTGTATTTTCATTGTTATAAGAATATCGATAGTATTTTTACTAAAAAAAATGCTTTAACAGTGACTTTGCTGGCTTAAGGCAACGTAATTATAACTATAGTAACGAGTATTATATGATAAAAAGATCACCATAAACTATAAGATACCATAATATATATATGAAATGATATTCATACATAAAAAGATGAAATGAGAGCAAAAGATATTTTTTGACAGAATCACCCAATAATACTTTTCCACATTCGGGAATCCTACCTGAGACAGCAGTAGCATGCGCTAATTACAGTCACCAACTTAGGTAACTGATCATTTGATAAATGTATAGAAGAATTTTATGAATTAAATATCCTAACCATTATTCTATATTTTCACAATTACATTCACAATTTTTTAACTAGAACTGCTATAAAACTAGCATATGTTATAATTTTGAAGGATAGAGGCAATCGAAATCTTGCAAGTAAGTATCAATTTATGTTGCCGACATTGCGCTACCAACCTTGTATCATTGGTAATCCTAACTAATATTATAAATGCGAATGTAAGTTTGTTCCACTGCTGGTTACGGGCCTCCTCTAAGTACCACGCCGGCCCAGTGCCGACTTCAAACATCTTTGAGAATATTATGGTAAACTCACAGACATGCAGGTTTTTACGATATTTTCTTTTGTCATTAAAGGAAGCGATAATTAACTATTTAATACGCACATAATTTCTAAAAGTCAGAGGTGCGTGCGTACGGATCGAACTCGGGACCTCTGCGTGGCATTCCAACGGTCTCCCAATAGGCTATCGCTACCAAATCATACACTAGTTTTAGCCCGCGTGAATTTCAAAGAAGAAAAAACCAGTGTCACACACTGAGATAAAAGTTAGACTATGTCTTTCCCCAAGATACATATAATCTATCTCCTTAACAAATTTCATCAAAATGTGTTCAATGGTTTAGGCGTGAAAATATAACAGACGGACAGACAGAGCTACTTTCACATTTATGACGTTAGTATGGGTCTACACATTGGTAAAGTAAATAAATTAAAATACTGATGATGAGTATATATGATCAGTTGACTACGTCACTATTACCGTACATATTCAACGCAATAACATACACGGCCCATTAAATAAATCATCACAAAAATAAAAATAAAATTGTGCTCACTTTTAAATTCAATGAAGGGATTACACAAAAATCCTTCCTCATTGAACGTTTTCGCGACGCGAGCTATCTGTAACCATTCGAACCTGTTCGCAGCCAATTGGCGCGTCGTGTCGCATCGCGTCGAGTCGCTGCGATCAGCGGCGTTTTTATGTTATCTACGACTAGTAAAATGGGTGCTCATTAAATAAGTCTCGACTGCTATATTAGTGACGTCATACAATTAAGAATAGATGGATATGTATTGGAGCTTCATTGAGTATAAAGGCGCTATAGGTAGTATAGTAAATTGTTATACAAATTTATACAAACTAAGAGTTATTTGTAATGTTCTATTATAAGTACAAGTTTGCATATACTAGGACAATTATGAAGACTAACTTTTTGAAGAACTTGCCTATTACAATATAAAGAACTGACTTGATTCCACGGGTGGCGTAGTGGTTTTCGTAGCAGTCTCGTCACAGCCTCTACGTCGAGTGTTATGCCAAACAGGATAAACAATTGTGTGATCCACAAATAGTTGTTCTGAGACTAGGTGTTCTTTTGTTCGTTGTTTGAATGTTTGTAAAGTCCCCACAACATAGGAATTGTTTCTAGTGCGAGAGTTTTATACTAAAAAAGATATCAGACTGAGTTCATATGCATACATACATAGTCTGACGCCTATGTTATAATAATGTCCTCCAGACCGAATTTCGGTCACGGCGACCAATCTTAACGGAGAGTGGCCATCTACGCAGGAGATATTATAGTGCACAAGCGTGTGTGCTAACACAAGTGCACTCTCTGTTCCCCAAATCTCATGATCCGATGGGACGGTAATCCGTCACGACCGGAGAGAGGTCAGGCGCAGGACCAACGGCTTTACGTGCTTACCGAGGCACGGGGATGTCTAACGCCGCCAACTTCCTAACTCCGGGCTGCTATTGAGATTTCTTAACACCCAATAACTTTTTATTGCCCCGACCCGACCGAGACCTCATGCACAGCTGTCGTATTCACTACCGCTGCGCCACGTAGGCAGTCGGATAGACGTCTATATCGACTGTACAATGTATAACCCACATTTCGCCTAGTTGGGTTTTAGGCCCCAAAAGGGCGAGCCTATAACCGTTTACTTTAATACTTGAACTATCTAGTCCTGAACATAAATTCTTGTAGCTATTCTATAGCAGAACGCGATCAAATATCTACATAATGAGAATAGCTGTTTCAATGGTTTGTCACTATCAACATGTTATGTGAACACCGTCGTCCAATATCCAAATAGCTCACGTTCACAGTATAATCTTGACTCTCGAGACCACACATCCGATACGTCAATCTATGATTAACATCTCATATGATAGAACAATATAATCAAAATAGTATTTGGCATCACTTGGTTGTCTATATATATAATCGAAGAGACAAAGGTAGATTTTTTGTTATTCTATTTGAGCAATACGGATAATGACATTGCAAGCGGCCTTATAACCTAATATACATATGTAGTGTTTTGATTGCCCAAGCTTTTTGTACTGGTCGATTTGCAATTCCTATATTGTAGGCTCGGATTATACGCAGCTACCGTGTACCTTGTTTTCCAAGCTTGCACATAGTACAATGACGCCTATCTTCCTTCTTTTTTTAAGCCAGCTCTTCCTCCTTTTTAAAGCATTTCTGCCCGTGTCTCGGGGGACTTTACACACATCAGCACACAATGATTGTTGTCTTGTGAATTGAAATTATTCTTGGATCACACAAATGTTTGTCCTGTGGGGGACGAAACTCATAACACTCAGCGTATTGACAATGGTAAAGCTACCAAAGTGGTAACCACTACGTTGTCCCTCATCGCTCATCAACAGACTCATCGTTTAATTATATTTGCTCTACATAGTATAAAATATACTAATGTAAGTGAAAATAATGTAAAACTCCATAAAATAAAACAGTGCGCCAGAATTATAGATAGAAAGTGCTTACAAGTCGACTTTCGCACCAGCTAAGTTCACTTCACAAACGAGTGAACTAGCTTCGCAGCTACTTGTCAATGTTCGCAAATCAATCACCCATGAACGGAGTAGCGCGGCACGTCACGACACGGTGCGGGCCGATGCGGCGCAGCAGCGCTAACGACGGCCCTAATTAAAAGCCAATGTGGATGCGAGTTGTCGGCAAGTAAGTTAGTGAGTAACCACGGATAGCGCGCGCTAACGATCGATAACAAATTAACCCGCAGCTCCAGCTGTAGGCGCATTAGACTGACGACGACGCAACCGCTCGACGTACACACACGTTTTTGTCACACGACTTCCAGAGACGTACTACAACGTTTCAAAAAGGATTTCGGCTTCAATAAGTTAATTTATTAAGTAGAAGCATTTGCACGCGGCGTTGCTCGCTCGGGAACAGTATTTTTTTCTGGATAAAAGATCTCTATATACCCTTTTCTGTAACGCTGACAACGTGTATGCGGAATATCATGATTATCGGTCGAGTAGTTAAGGTGACAAAGCGTAACAAAAAGATAAAACAAACTCACATTCGCAGTGATAATATTAGTTGGGATGTGGTTGCTAAGCGTAAGACCTTTCTAATCAAGAACACTTCAGTATTGCGATAAAAAACATTTGGGGCAGTCTTTGGGGACTGCCAATAGAAGTGAAAACTTTAATCCTTTATCATAAACACTTCTTTATAAACTAAAAATAATTCAAAAATGGAAAGCGTTCGGTGACGATGACGCGAGTTCCATGATTTTTGTTCACCCAAGAAGTGCTCAACGTGCCTAAAACACTTCAAAAATTTCTGGATAGTAATGGACTATAAACACAGCGAGAGTTCGAAAAAACGATGCTTCTGATAGTAGAATGCACCGCAATTACGAAATGAAGGCAGTGAATAAGGGTATACAGCGCCGCGCCTCCGCTTTAACAATTAAAAAGGCATGTAAATCAGTTTAATGTTGACTCGTGCGCCGAACGAGCTGCTGTTATGATTATAACACGTTGAGAGGCAAATTATCGGCGCCATAACTCCGGCGCTGCGTCACGCACACGCCATGCGTTAACGCCACCACGGCTCAACAAAAGCCGAACTGTGCAATAAAAATCACTTAGCTGCATAATTATTACGTCATAAGCATACCTGTAGACTTTAATTCGTTATATAATTTTTTTATTTGGGCCAACCAAAGGGCAGCCGTCCTTAATAATATCTTAACATTATTACAATCTCACTAAGAAGGACCTATAGTAACATCTTAAAATTATATCACCATTCTTATGTTCAAGGAAAGCAAGGTATTGAAACAACGTGATTAACAGGCTAGCTAGAAACTCCCTCTGTGCCTTTCTCGAAATCACCGTGAGTTTATAGTTCCAATAGAGCGACATCGTCATCAGCGGGTGTGAAAATTAACTCACTGCATTGCCAAAGAAAAGGACTATGTCACAGGTCATTTCCGGCTGCTATCTTAGGCCTGGTTCCTATATCAAGAATGAAATCGTTTTAGCTACGGTCACTTAAAATTTTGATACCATTTTCATATGAGTCAAAAACTATTTCGATATAGCTAAAACCATATAAAGACTGGCGTTAAAAAACTCTCACCTAAAAAATACTAGACTATTATGTTGTTTAAAAAGCGAACGCGTTTAAAATCACATTTTGACGGGCGCTAATCGTGGAAACAAACCAGCGTAGCCTTCACTTATCAATCCTCGTTAAACATTGCAGGAAGTCGAAAAATAAATAAAATCACTTCATATTCATGAGCAGTTGCCCGGTAAGCGAGGGACTGGCCGGTGCAGTGTGGCGAGCGGAATATCACACGTAATAAATCGCTGCAGAACGTACTACATAGTACATACAGTTCTCGTTGCAATAAAAATCTTTAAGCAGTATGTTAAAGTTATTTTTAGGGCTTCTCCCGCGTTATTAATAATTCCTGGGTTGCGAGGGGCTTTACAAAAATTCAAACAACGGACTCAAATAACACCTAGACTCGGAATAACTATTTGTAGATCACACAATTTTTGTCTTGTGTAGGCATCGAATCTACAACACTCGGCACAGTAGCAGTTGGTGGGCAACCACTTAATACGCGATCCGTGCAGACAATTGATTGATTAAACATCATCAAGTCTTGAGACTTGATAATGTTCAATCAATCAATTGTTATTTGCGAGTATTTGACTGAAATATATACAATACTAGCTTTTTCCCGCAGCATCGCCCGCGTAAATGTAAGCTATGTAAATTTTTTATCCCTCAGGGACAGTACTTTCTGCAAAATTTCATGATGATCTGTCGAGTAGTTAAGGTGTGAAAGCGTAACAAACAAACAAACCCATATTCGAATTTATAATATTAGTTAGAATATACAACCTTCGATTCGCATATCATTGCCTCCGGCCGCTGCGCGCCGGTTGCTTTAGGCCGCTTGTATACATCCGTTTTTTTACAGGACAACGGGCCGTTTTTTTCGCCGGATTCGCGGTTGTGTATGGTTTATAATGAATCTGTGCACATGTGTCGGACACAGGTCCGGCGAAAAAATTACGCCGGATGCACCGCTGCTTCCCTTCAGCGCAACGGACACCGGTCCGCCGTAAGAAAGAGCGGTCACCTATGCCAGTGTATTGGTGTGTGTCGACGCTACTGGACATATTGCCTTTTTCAGTCAATTGAGTGCCGTCTACATACGTTTTTAATTAAAATGGATGATATTGTCATGGAATTGTTAATAAATTCGGTTGAAAATAAGCCTGCACTGTGGGACAAAACCCAAGAGTGCTATAAAAATAGACAATCGACTTTTTCCGCTTGGAGGGAAGTTTATATTGCGTTAAATGAAGATTTTGAAACGTTGTCAGACATTTCATTTTGTTTCTTCTTGTACAAATAGTAGACCGTATATAAGTTTTATTTTCTTATTACTCGACATTATCACACGTGTAATCTCTATGACAACCAGTTCAAAACGAGCGCATAAAGTCGGCACTCGAAGCTAACATCCATCCAGTAAAAAAAATATATGTATACAAGGATATTTATTGATGTTCCGTCGTCCGGTGGAAAAAACGGATGTCTACAAGAGGCAATAGAGTTAATCCCTTTTGGCTGCCGAGTTATTGGATTCTCCAGCATGTTTTTGTTAAGAAGAATATTTCTGTCGCTCCAAACAAACACAAAGACAAAGGCAATATTAATGCAAATGCATTGCAAATGCAAACTGAAGATCTGAAAACCACTCTGTATATTGTGGTATCACTTAGTACACTGGTACTATTAATTACTATGTTGATTATATTTATATAATTTTATTCATTTATGTTCTAGCCTTAGGGTATCGTTAGCCTTCGGGTTGCGGAGGTCAGGTGGCAGCCGCTCCGTGTAAAAACTGATATCCAGTCAAATCCGATTAGACTAGAAAGCCGACCCCAAGTGACTTGGGAATAATAAAGGCTAGGGAGAAGAAGAAGAAGAAGAAGTTCACAGAAATAGTTATAAAACTTTTACGAGGCTGTTTCTACATAAGCTTTTTTAAAAACAATATAAACAAATATAAGTCCGAACGTCAAATAATGTTCTCATTCTATGCCTGCCTATCTCTTTCTCACACAAAAGCTACGCATTACCATTGTTTCTAATGAAAATGTTGATTGCAGCACTCGTACAATAATTATTTATAATAATTATTTTGAATTTTAGATTTCTGCGTTCGTTTTCATACACTTACTTACAGGTACGCGAAATGCAATATATTTAAAAAGGTGGACAAAGATTTATTTCGATAATTTTGTAATTATTTTTAAAAGTAAAGTAAGTATAGTAGATAATATACATATATTATTTATCTACGGCAGCAGACGATCAAGTACGAAAAGCATTTTTACTTTTAATGAGGATAATTAAAAAATATAGGTACTATAAATGCGAATGTAAATTTGTTTCTTTGTTTATTCACATACACGTTGTACTGAAAAGTACATAAGATACCTCTCATATATAAAAAGTACTGTTCCCAAACTAAGCCGCGGGCAAGTGTTAGTACTTTTATAAATTAGTATTCTCATAATACATGTCGTCTATAAGCGTTAGGTACCGTCAAAACATGTAAAGAGATTGCACGGCGAGGTCAATCAGCGGAGCGGAAGCGATTGCCAGACAAGCACATTTATTAGATCTTGCTTCAGTAGAGGCACCGGTGGAAGCGCGAGCTACAAGCCTGCGCCCTGATGTTATTAATATTCCGTGGCCAATGCACGAATACACACAAGCACACTTATTATGCATACGCTTTGTACACAGTGCGTGTATTCACAATGGCACTAAATTATTTCTTTTGATACATCAAATATTTAAAACTTTGTTTTAATTCAATATGTATTTATTCAATACGATGACTGAATTTAAAACAATAAATATAATATCAGCTCTGTATTAAACAGTTCCACTGCTGAGCACAGGCCTCTTCTCAGTGTGAGAAGCGTTCGACCATAGCCTACGAAGCTGGCCCAGTGCGGGTTGACAGACTTCACAAATCTTGGAGAGCATTATGGAGACCTCTCAGCATGTCTTCCATGTCATTGTCATTACCATTAAAATGAGCGAAAATTAACTATTTAATACGCACACAACTTCGAATACTCAAAGATGGTATCGAGATTTCTGCGTGGCAGTGCTATTGCTACTTAATAGAATAATCTATTTATCATGCAATCTTTAACATGCAGCATGTGATGCCATCTCGGATCGACGTAGCATAGTTGAAAATTCTGTAGAATGGACATACAGACATAACGAACGTACCGCAGCTGACGTTGCGTCATTCAAATAAAGCGAATGAAGCAGTATGCGATACAATCACGCGACAACCATTCATGAAGAATATTGAAAAATATTCCTGCGCCTGACGGCGACACACACACGGCTGCGAGGCACAGGGCGGTGTGGTGCGGAATAAAGGGGCTAGGTATATTCATGAATATTGATGCAGCATCCTGAATATTCAGCGCGGCAACACTCGCAATTGAAAACACACCGCAAAGTGCGCCGCTGCCGCGAGCGCCCGCGCCGCACCGCGCCTTACCGCTACTCGAGTGCCGCGACAGCCTCACGGCGACGACGGCAACTCCTACACCTAAAGTTGTATATGCTCCAGAACACAACCAAATTGTTCTCTTATCAAGACTACAAGCGAGAAACATAATTTATTTAATCTCGAAATAAAATAAATGTTCACAAAACCGTTGACGTTTCAGCGCGCACACTCAATTCAAACGTTCGGCTTAACACGATAATAAAGGATGATCCCATTTCAAAAGCTTCATTTGAAGCGCTTGAGGCTCACTTTGTGCGCGTTCGATACGCAGATATTATATTGAACGACGTCCTAATCTACATCGGCGCTTGGATCCTTCCCGCGCTCCCCCGCGTCTCTGCACCCGCATGTACGCAGGCGATGCTGCCAGCACAGTGCCTGCAAAATATCGTATTTGGATGATACAGTAAAATTACATTTATTACTATCACTAGCGTTATACTAGCGTCAAACCAGCACACCATGTGTAATATGACTCGCCATTAAATATAGAGCACCCGGTACACGCCTCTCCCCCTCACGAGAACTGCGATGGTCCTACATGAATAGTTACACCGCGCTCATATTAATACTACCCATAAAATAAGCTCCATATCACTCGGAAATGTGGAAACCGTCGATACTGTGCCGTACCTCGGGCGCGAGAGGCGCGGGTCTATTAGTAAGCCAATTTGAATAAACTCAGACACATTAGGAGCGGTGCACGGGGCGAGAAGGCGGCGGGGATAGGAGGTGAGGGTGTCTCGATGCGCGCACCAATTAATTATTTCTTGTGTCCTGACTTACGCTCGCCTCCGTCTTTGAATGTAGTGATTAATAAGGTTTTTTCCTCGCTGGCGGCGGCGGCGTGGGTGAGATAAATCTCGTCGCGAGCGGGACTCGCCGACTGTAACAGTATTTACGTGGCGTGTGCCCGCCACCAACGCTGCGGCTGCAACAGCTAATTGCTAATGAAAATATAAACATTTAGTGGTTCTTAACCATCATTCTGATTTAACAGTATATTTTGTGTTTGCCTTTATTCGTACAGTAGCTAGGTTAATAGCGATATTTTCTCACAACAAAGGGATACTAATTTTGTTTCATAATAAGGTCTGATCATAAGCTTGGTATCAATGTCAATACCGTAACAAGCTAAGACTTACTAGTCCTGGTTTGAAACGAGGTACATAGGATATACGTACAATTTTTTGCAATAATAAGGTACTTGTTTGCTCATTTATTTATAAACCAGCCAATATGTAGACAGTTTTAGAGTATTTGAATAAGTTTACTATATCATTGACGTACACCGTTTGATGATAATGGGAACAATTATCATTGGAGCGATGCTTATATATGCGCGTTGTTCCAGGCGAGGTGGTGAGCGCGCCCAGCCTGGCTGTGTCATCTCCAGGCCGCACCGCACCGGCGCCGCTTTCCACACCGGTGAGTAATACACCTACACGAAGAAAGTTACACATAGCACGGTAAATACTAGACGTTACACTATAAACCTGCCTTCACAGTATGAACGATTTTACTAACGCTCACTAGACAAAGTAAGTGCAAGCTCTTATCATTCCTAGAAAGACCGCATATACGTAAGAACATACACACACTAAGGAAGAAAGTGATAAGCCCGTGAGCGTCTTCCCCACTCTGATGTTTCGTCGGACATATGGTCGGTGCTAAGTATTTTTTCATTAACTTTCCCTCCCTTTAATCGCACATCAGTAAGGTGCGTAACGGCCGTAAAAGTAGCCGTGTATCACATAAAGTTAACACGTCCTTGTTGTGAAGGAAATGCGACTTAGCGCGATTTTATCTACTTAGTGTTGTCGTTCATTTTATGTGAACGCTTGGCGAGTGAAGCGCTTTGGTAGAGTAGGCGTGGGCTCAAGGGAGCGCGCGTGTATCTTTATGACGGTCGATGTCGATAGCAACCGCGGCCCGGCGGCGCGCTATGTCAAGCTTCGATGATATGCGCGTGGCTCGAAGAAGATCGCGGCGGCTATCTGTCACCCCTCGGGGCACATTCACTCGGTACACAGCTCATCGTCACTCATGCGCCGCATATCGTCCATCAAATATGTTTTACAACATTCACACCAGCGCCGATATACCAACTAAAGCCTGAGAAATTTGACAAGAAAATTCTGCACGCTCCCCGTCCCTCGGGGACGAACAGTTCGGCAGCTCGTAGATACTATCTTGGTACGTCATTGTCACTTAATCAATACTGATATACTACCGCCGTTTCGCACATATGTCACAATGCCAGCAGTTTTTATGAATAAATTAATAACAGAAGGTATATATGTAGCTGTTGCGGCAGAGTTGCGGCAGAAACAGAGCTATGCCGCGTAGCTCAACGGTGCGGCAGCATCTCAATCAAAGTATTTAACCACACGTTACCGCTCCGGAGCGTCTCACGCCAAAGATTAAAACATCGCGCGATCTCGAGGGCATTAAACTTTATTGTATTTACACGAAACTTTCATCGAGAATTTACTTTGCCGAGTCCTCATCAAACAGAAACATGGAAGTTCATCTAACTGAGTTACGAACCGATAAATTAACGAACGAGTTGAATTTTAATACTGACTAAAGTTTTTGAGCCTTGCCGAAAGTCGAAAAGCTAGAGGTAATGCTGATTGTACTTGTCTCCTGGCGATACGGAGTGTAATGATATCTCGTCGAAACTGAAGTGGTCGCGTGTAAGCACGCGCGGGTGGCGCTCCCATACACGCTCGAATGAGATATAAGTTTGATTTGTGCGAACAATTTTCGAGTTAGTGCGACCAGCACTCCAGTAAAAACACATGTGTCACGCGACGGCGGTCCCGACATTCACTAGATCACGCACCGGACCACACTTAACTGCACCCGTTCCTCGAATATTTTACTTTTCGATTAGGATTTCTCCCATATCTCAACAACGATGGCTACATTCGTACAGTGTGCGAGACGATATCAAACGTTGTATAATATAAACTTTACGATTTGGTAATAAGTTCTAGTTCACACTACTTCAGATCGTCGGTCCGTCTGAATAAGTAAGGCAAAACCTAATATACTAGCATAATATACCTGCATGATATTTACAGTATGAAAAGGCTCTTAAATATAAAAATAGTCACGTCCTTCCAGATGTGTAAATCACATATTCATAAAATTTAAACATCACAGATGGCATTTATAATATCATCCATACTACTAACTGCTGTCTATACTGTGTTATGTAGCAGTTGGCTACGTCAGACCACTTAAACTCCCAATTTATGATAGTGTAAACTCGCACCAAGAGCTATTGCTGCTAGTTAAGCTCGGCCAGCTCGCAAACATGTTACGACACAAAGTACGTCCGCGCACCGTCTGGTATTGCCCGGTAGCACAATTAAATAAGCAAGGGAGAGGTGGGCGCCACAATAAATCCGCCGCTGCACCTGATTAACTATACCGAGTTGTACCGGCACCTCATTGTGTGGGACACGGGCCGCACTAACAACGGGACGTTTTAATTAAGTCTCGCGCTAGTTCTATCGAGACGACCGCTCTTCGTCGCATGAGCTGTGCTAGTCGCTGCCAGGTCGGCGACGCGACATTGTTTGTTTCCCTTTACGACACATCCAGTGTTTTGAATTAGTTTTAATTTAACATTATCGTCGGCGCGACAATAGTGTGGCTAATTCCACGCAGATTCGTCGCCTGATAACGCTGATTACACAGGCTAATGTAACGTGACTCGATTTTCGGCGGTGCGACGCGACGCGGTGCGATGCGGTGCGGACTCGTATAATCGGCCTGCTGCGTGTTGCGGCGCGGTGCGGCGTTGTCTAACAATATTTGTTACCCTAGTAGATTGGTTTGTTGATAGTATTACATCGAGTGCATACTAAACTCGGTTAACTGGTTGTTTATATTTATATCGTTAGAATCTTCACAATCACCATAACCGTTATGATGATCATAACTCATAATAACTAGTCACAACGTACATATTTATACAAAGCTCTATTATTATGTTAGAATACTACATAAATTAACATCCTAGAAAGTAATTAAAAATTATTTTATTTTAAACTTTACCTATCTATTGGAATGGACATACATATTATTAACTTAACAGTTTATATATAATTATGTATATGTATAAAATCGTGATCATATATATCAATTATGGACCTATCCAAAATTGAACAAGTGCTATTAAAGTGTAGGAAAATTAGGTAACTTATAAAATATTTTAACACATTAAAGTTTAACAGAATGGTAAGATTATTAAAATGCTGTTACATAATATGTTTTTGTATCACAGGCGTGTAACGGCCCTGGTGGTCCCGGCGCTTCGTGGACGTGGGGCGCGCGATCGCGTGAGGTGGGAGCAGGTGCGGAAGTGGGAGCGACCGTGATCGGGCGAAGCGCGTCCGCCACGCTGCGCGCCGCCGCCGACCTCAACGTCGACGCCATCAAGGAGAAACTGCTCGACCACCGAATTCCCGAGTCCTGCGTGTAGTTCTACCCCACTCTCACCCGCGCCTGCGCACTTCCTGCGTCGCGTACTCCTCACGCCTATTCACCTCTGCCTGCGGATGCGCCATACACCAAATAATGTATATCCAAAACACAATTTTGTGTTAAAACCGAGTGGATATTGTAAGGTTCCAGTAAGATGCTGGATTCTCTGTGTTAGTGAAATATTTGCGCTCGTGTTCGAATTACTAGAGAGCACACAATGACTCTTATTTAACCCATACATGTGTGTGTGCGTGCGTTGGCACTGGTGAAGAGCATACGTGAGGTGCGTTGCCAGTGTCGGCGGCGCGTTGTCCTAAGTGTAAATGTCGTAGCTAGAATTAATCCGGAGGAATCATCGCGCGTGCCGCCACTCGGTGGCTGTACGACGCTCTCGGTACACGATCAATTCACATCTCGAGTGCACTGCTTATCCGATTTCATGACATTGACATGTATATATCAGGAAGTGTTTACATATGTATGAGGTGCGTATACGCACGCACTACAACATTGATTAACGTAGATTACTCGGCGAGCTTATGAGCAAGCATTAAGAAAATTAGTTACTTAGTTTTTATTGAATGATTACAGAATCTCGTTATAATTAATCGTACAATCTGTTTATTGTGTGAGCATAACGAAGGAACGTCTTAAATCGGATAGTCACTGCGTCTCTAATAGACTTCGGTAATCTAAATAGAGAAATCTGTAATTTTATTTGATATGATTGTAAATAGTAGAATTTAAGCGACTGAGTCTTTGCCACTTTTTTACATGTCTACGAAATTAGATAATAAATTTACCAGTTAATAAGTACTACGATAGGTAAATCTATTCATCGTTATCTGTATAAAATTTGATTTTATGTAAATAATGTTTGTACTCGCTCCTAAGATTTTAATGTCGGCTTACGAGTGGCGTCACACCGAGTATCGCGGAGTGTCGCGCTGAGTCGCTCTCCTGTACAGAACATACTTATATACTACAACGCCACGCGACAATCACTTCCACTCAGATCATTATACTAAACTACATTTGGATGAACTCGACATATTAACTAAAGTGTGGACTGTCGGATGACAGTAGAGGTCACTGTTCTGTCTTAATGTTTAGCTATAGCGACCGCCACGTTCTCGTCAAGCATGCTGCTCATACGACTATACCTGTTCATATTGTAGAACATTCAAAATAAATATCTAGAGCCAATGTATCTTATCTAAATCACAGAAGACCTTGCCTTCGTCATATTAGATCAGACAAGTTACCCTATTAACACATCGCAATATACAAAATAGTTATATTCAATCAGTCAATCAACATAATATGAAGTTAGAGTTGCATTGTAGGCTGTATGTGGCACTTATTATATAGAAATCGTGTATGACAGTGATATCTAGAATCAAACATACATTGATACTAATACACAGGTATATATAGATTATATAGTTATATATGATATATAGTTCTCGTAAGTAAAAGTATGATCTCGCATCCGAATATTGATCAATTCGTTATCAATAACTGTCATTCGAATCAAATATTCGAAACTTGAGATAACGATTAGACGATGATCTTCCTCATAACGTTTTATACGTAGCTGACGATGGTGATGGCGTATTCTTCTAGGTGTTCCTCCTAGAGTTACTATACTTGTACAGAGACGTATAGGAGTTGGCCCCCGTACCGCTTGAGTATCTACAATCGTACTTGCATTTGGCTAAAACGTACCTACTCTATGTCAATGACTAATACATTCGAACACTTATCAATGTTTCGAATATTTCAATTTCCTTAAAATTTGGGTATATCGATTTTAATTATTAATCGCATGTTTATTTAGTTAGTCACTTTTACGATATAATTATCTAAATTTGACTTTAGTATTTCTAAACCTCATTATAACAGCAATCTAATTATACTTGTCACAACCTTACCGATCCGTCTGTAGAGTCCGGATTCAGGGTACATTTTAAATAGGTATAACTAATATTATAGGTTGCGTATAATAAATTCCTTTCAAAACTGCTAAATAAGATTATTGTTTAGATTAAAAGTGGCATCAAATCAATAAAAAATTGGGTGAGATTAAATCGAGCAACTTTTCACGCACCTATCCGAAGTGCCAATACTATTGACCTTAGCTTAAATTTTAAACATAATGTAGTAACTATAGATTGACGGAACATAAGACACCACTCAATAAAGATACAAATGCACCTTGTTATCTCGCACAACATGCTAATTGTTTCGTGATGACAGCTGCGTAGATAACTTCTTTCTCATATAGGATCACGTCCATTATTATCTATAACAGACAATTATTCATTACATTCGTTAAAAACAGTTATATACCTATTATTAGAAGACGGAAATGCGTATTTTGAGCAGCTTTTATGATTTGTGCCACTAGAACCATGCATTTCTTGAAATAAATTGTCTATGTGTACACTTCAGTCAAAAGATGTCAATCCGTTGCTCCGTTGCTATTAGCGAGTACACAAAGTAAGCGGCAACGCTTATCGTGCCACAGTATAATGACACCGAAATAGGTGTAGTTGGTGTCACAAAACAAACATATCAGAGCTCGCACATATCAGGGTATGGTATACAGTATGCTTGACGGGGATAGTGCGGTCGCACATCACAACGTAACATATCTATCGCCGGTCTATGGCGGAACGTATCATTGTAATATCATTATCGTTATGGATGAGTGTTCCTGCTCGCGCTCGCAAGCATGCGAGCAGTTCGTGTGAAGCTGTCACGTTTAGTTACTAACAGACTGACATTCCTCAACTTGTAGATACTAAACACTAGGTAATTAATTTGTAAGTATGTAAAGCGGCGCCACAACGGATGCATGCGCCGTGATCACGTCACTGAACTGACGCGAGCCTGTGTCCGATGCGCCGCCGCACTGAAACGTGATTTGTTATTATAAAGGTTTAAAAACAACTCAAAGAGTTCGCCCTACTGTTGACATTATTTATTTTGAACGAGATTAAAGGTTGTCTTGGAAGTAGCGTGTGTTTTATTATGTATCCACCACGTATGTGTTACCACATAATTATTTATTTAAGTGTTGGTTGTTTCACTTGCTTTCTTTTAAGCTTCTAGGTATAAGTGAAAACTTGTAATTGGCTTACTATTACCATTCTACTGTTTTAGTACATTGCATATACCTACCTGTAACTTTTCTTCAATCTAAATAAAGAAATCAATCGGGTGTTTCTATGTATAATATGTATGTATTTATAAAAAATTTATATATGTATATATAAATATGTATGTTTATCCATTATCTAGTACGCATAGTACAAGCTCTGCTTAGTTTGGGTTAGATGATGTTGTGTGTATGTGATAGAATATTATTTATATTAATCATATTTCAAAATAGAAGCATATCACCAAATGCCTGTACTACTTGGCAATAATACTCCACAGCACTTCACAGCAGTGAGTCAAAATCTAGATTTAACGGTTACTTAGATTCAGTTCTATGCATGATATAAAGATAATACGAAGGAGATGATACCATAAATATTATAAAATACGTTCTTTTTTGAAGAACCTATACAAACTCGCAGTATAGATTTGATAGAGTCGCTATATACTAAAGATTTCTAGACTATATTATAATAGCGAAGGAGTATTAAATTCTTGTATAAAAGCGCCCTCTAGTAGTAACTAGATGAACACCTTACGATCAGCGATTCTTGCCTCGTCATATATACTTAATGTGTAGAGTAATTTTAACAGATGGCGCTTCGTACAGTTGCCCATGAGGTACTGGAGATTTCATGGACTGTTCGTGATTATAGTTTTATTTACAATAATGTGAATATCCGCTAGTCCTAATCTCAATATGAGCCCTGAACTCAGATACTTGAACTGAGCCACTTTAGGTTAAGCACCATTTAACGTGATTTTAAATGACCATCGTAATTAAAAATGAGTGATCTTGTAACTATTTATTTCTTACTTCTTTTATATCTTCTCATTGGCTCTTCTGACTAAAGCCAGAAACTAATGTTAAAGTAACTTAGTACTTAGTAAGTAACCACAGTGCACTCACAAAACTCAAAATTTTACGTTTACAAGACGTGTTCC
The DNA here is from genome assembly GCA_963564715.1 of Catocala sponsa. Taxonomy (NCBI): domain Eukaryota; kingdom Metazoa; phylum Arthropoda; class Insecta; order Lepidoptera; family Erebidae; genus Catocala; species Catocala sponsa. Next base: position 10,116,698 of record OY751331.1, read on the forward strand.
TTAGTGACCACAGAACAGAGAAAAATGGTAGAAAGGCCATCGAGACAGTTTTGTATCACACATTCGCATTATACGTCATTTATATATTTATTAAAATTCACCAACAATAATTACCTACTACAATATCACATACACATAAGGCCTTTCTGTCTTTATTGTATGCTCTAAGTTTGTGACCTACATAAATAAATAATTTTTAATTAATTAAATCAACATATCAACTTAACGGATGTAAACAACTACATTTTACCAAGTTTGAAAGGTAGGACATAGCTGTAATCAAGTACAAATTTAGAGCGCGGCCACGAAAGAACACAATGTGGATTTATAACAAAGAAGTAGAGTTTTTTTTGGTTCTTTCTGAATATTAAGTAATGAGACTCTTTTCTGCTGGGTTGGTAAAGAGATACAACGAGCCATGTGCTTTTTGCCATTAATATAGGTAAAAAGATCTGTCTAGCCAAGTATAACCTGGACCGATACCCGACGCTTGAAGAAAACGTAACTTATATTAAAGAATATAAAATGCATATTTATTTATTTATTGGACCATCTACAAAGATACACACAATTTAAAGCTAAATACAAAAGTGTTAGGTCAATAGAATGTGTGCACCCTCACTTACAGTAGGCCACAGCATGCAAAGTAAAAACGTACATACATACACATTGTTATAAAAAATATTGTGAAGAATCTCGCCATAGCCTGCTATCCGGTAATTTGATATTGACATCTAGATTCAACTTATAAAAATAAGCTTGTAAAATAACGGCATCTATCGCAATTATAAAGTACTTTATAAAATTTTCTTTGTGATGGAACTAACCGTAATTAGAACTATTTGCGCTAGATGGCATTAATTTAGTAATCTATACATATAATAACATCGTAGGAAAGTCAAAACTGTACATTGAATATTTTTTTTAAATAATACTTGGGGCGTGATCTACAAAAATAAAGTTTTTAGAATTTTTGTCTGTTTGTATGTTTGTCTGTTTGTCTGTATGTATGTCCGGGCTAAACTCAAAAAGTACTGCATAGATTTACTTCAAATTTTGCATGAATATTACTAACAGGTCGGGTCAACATATAGGCTACATATTATCACGCTATCACCTACGGTGGAGGAGCTGTGAATCTTTATTTTTCTTACGCATTCTGTAACAGCGTGTAATCTAACGACGCATATTTAAATGTTTTTGAGTAAGCCATGCTATTATCTAGCTTTACACTATAAAAACTACGCCATTTAAGTAATTTGGGCAGAGAAATATAGTTGGGTTCCGCGGCGACAAACACTTTTTAGTTAAAATCTACGCGGACGAAGTCGCAGGTAGCAGCTAGTTTACGAATAAACTTTCTATGTGACATTATATGAGTACCTATTTAGATCCAAAATTCTCGTTATAAAAATATGTTTAAAATAGAGTTCCAGTTTAGACAACTTCAAATGAGAACTAAAATGCAATTTAAAATTAAATTCTAAAATTTTAATAAGCATGCTGTTTTTAAATATTATCTAAATATGGTCATATTTACTGACCAAAAGAAAATTGTAAGCTGACACGTAATAGGTTCATATTGTTCTGAGTAAAGATATGTTCTAAGTCTGACACATAATGGTAACATGATATCTGAATCATAATTTAGTACCTATTACTATTCACTCACCCACATTGAAAATTGTACGTTACTCGTTAGCGTTCACTGTCTTGTAAGTGTAATGTGTGAGCTAGCTTTTTCTTGTGAGAACACTTTTTCGTGTTTTAAGTACGGTGAGGGCACATCTATGATATTAATCTTTGCATTTGATGATTATTTCAATTTAGGAGAATACCATTTGTGATATTCATGACTCTGATCTGAACTCCGTTTAGAACGCTTTTTTATTACAAGAATCGGTAGGTACTTAGGCGTGTGTTATCGTGGATAATTTAAATGTCACTTCACATCTTCTAATTTGCCGAGTGTTATGGAAAGAAGATTCGATACCCAAACCCCCAAAAAAAAGTGCTATTGAGATAATCCTCTCAAGATTAGGAATTATTGTATCAGATGCCTGCTTCTTCTTTTCTTCGTGTTAGTCATTATGATTAATTCAATATTAAAAATAGCTTATCGAATTTTAATTATAGCTTGTTACTTGGGGAATATATGATGAAAATGCCGGCTGTCGTGACATATAGTTATCAGCGTCATTATACATTTTTAAGAGAATAATCAAGTTACGTACACTAATAACCTGTAAAATGCTAAAATACTGGACATGTTTGAAAATAATTGCCTGGCTGCCATGCTGCCGCTCAAGAGTAAGACACATTTATAAAAATTTCTTTCAAGTCATGTATACCACATTCAGAGTGTGCCAAAAAAACACACGCAGCCAAAAAAAGATTGAAGTTACTATTATAGTTTGTAAATTATAGCTTGGGTCCTATGACAGTTATCAGACTTACGTGCCGAGCGAGGGCTGGACAATGTTGATCATATTCAATCATTTACTTCACCTTCTATGTTTAAATAATTATTGTACCTAAAACTATTTGCACTTTATTATTCGCTTTTTAGATTGTATTCCCATTTTATATAGCCTAAATCTACACTAATATTATAAAGCTGAAGAGTTGTTTGTTTATTTGAATGCACTAATCTCAGGAACTACTGGTCCTAATTGAAGAATTCTTTTAGTGTTGGATAGCTTATTTATCGAGGAAGGTTATAAACAACATCATCATCATCAACATCACGCTACGACCCACGGGGGCCAAGCAGTAACCATAAACGCGAGTGAAACCGCTGGCACATCTAGTAATATTATAAATGTAAACGTGAGTTTGTTTATTACGGTGTTACGCTATACATACATATATTATGTATAAAACGTTTCAAGGTCTTTATGTTATAATATGTTAATCAATGTGAATCTTGATTTTTCATTTAAGAAAACTCATATTTTAATTATCAAGTTAAGATAACGCAAGATAAGTCACTATTCAGTCAATTCTATCTATAATATTGTTTTGCGAACATTTTACTGTCATGAAATATGGCACATGATGGGCGTGATTTGGATAACATCTGCCACAGGACTCAAGTTACATTTTTACGGTTTTTTTTATACAATTAAGGTGGCAAACAAGCATACGGCCCACCTGATGGTAAGTGGTCACCGTAGCCTATGGACACCTGCAACACCAGAGGCATCACTTGCGCGTTGCGGGATGGGGGAAAGGGTGTGATTGGGCCTCCGGTACTCTCACTCACCGAACGAAATACAACAGTAGGACTACTGCTATTCCACGTCGGCATTCTGTGAGAGGGTAGTCCTTCCCCGGTCGAGCCGGCCCATTCATGCTGAAATCAGCGAGGCTCTACTACTGAAGTATCCGACTTTAAGTGGGTACCTACTTAAAGTCTGATGCTTTGTACACCAGAAGTAACTAAACATTAAAAATAAAATCGGAGCGCACATAATGGACTTAGGTAGGTATGTCGAATATCGGTATTGCGTATTTGCACGTAACTGACACGTGAATTCACCGCTATCGCCACACGTGTAAAGCGTATAACTGACCAACAACCAAACAATACACGCTCTACCATTTTTAGCTTAGCTATCTCATGTTTGTTTGAACTCCCGGGACGGGCAAACAACTTTTTTTCAGTGCCGGGACAATTGTTTTTCACGGATTGATCGACTTAGCTGACTGCTGGTGATAAAGACGTTGCGAATTCATGTCATTCAAAAAGGTATGTACTATATGTACATATGTCTGTATGTCATACTATACGTCACACGCGAAAGTATAAAAGTGATTTAACTCTACTGTAAATTACAGCGCTGTAATTTTCTAAAAGCACTCTAAGCGATAATTCCTATGAACTGAGCATAAACAAAAACAAGCTGACGCTTATGCGAAACGAATTCTGTGAATAGGTAAAAATGTTTAGTAGATCATCAATAACTAGGCTCATATTTTGCATTAGTCTAATCTGATTTCTGGCACCTGGCAACCTGATAACATTATTGTTAAAAAAGACTCATCTAAATCTTTTTGTGTTCGACACTTTTACGTTACTTATGTCCGTGACATAGGTCTTCTTGATGATTTTTGATTAATTGCCACACTTTTAATTACCAACAGATGAATTCTAGTCACAATGGTAATTAAACATAATGATGGTCAAACTAAAACGTATCATTATCATAACGATTTGAACTTGATTTCTGCCCCATGTAGGTAGATCGCACAAATTAAATTGATTTTCCAAGCTTATTATTTAGGTATAGGTATACCTATAGAAATATATATAGGTACAAATCCAATATTGGTGATATTAGGATAAAAATGAGAAATAAGATAAAACCAATTTACAATAATGATTTATCAGTATTTTATATAGTTATAATGGTAAGCGCTTTGGCGAGTACATTACTTAAGACTAATATAAGTGAGTAGATATAACATATTATTACATTTATCACGCGATCATGAGGATTATATTTAGCGTGGCACGTGGTAGAATGGAGAATCGTAGATGGTCGTTCATAGTGCAGTGAAAAGTTGCAGGTTAGTAGACCTCGACGCTCTCCTGATGATGCACGGTGTCCTGGCGGAACATCTCCACATCGGCCTGGCTGTCAGCGTGGATGACCTTCGCACGTCCCTCCTGCAGAAAACACTATCGTTTAACATCACCCAGATCTGCCATATCCAGCTAATAATGAAACGTAATTTGCTTCTTTGTTTATAAAGATTAATTGCAAATTGAAATGTAATTTAAAAGAACATGTTCCAGAAATTTGTAGTCAAATTTTAGAAACAAAACGTGTCTGTTGGTCTGTTAATTTAAAACATGTAGTTTAATTGGTTATTATCTTATAAGGCCTGTTTATATAAATCTGATGGACTTTAACATTTACTGACATCTGCAGTTCGCTTTAGAACAACTGAGATAAAATTATCATAAGGTTGAATTTGTAAATGTTCAAAAGAAGCTTTTGAACATTTATTTTATTTTTTTCATTTATTTTTATTTTTCATAGCTCTTAACGCACGATATACTTGATTTTTCATACTTACATTTTAAATTAAGTCAGAGAAAGCAGTTTTTATCCAATCCACGGAAAGACATTGAATGTTCCATCGACTTTGACTAATGAGGTATTTAGGTTATTACTGCTGATGTCAGAAGAATAACACGCCCATAGTAAGAAAAATAGATAATGGATTTTATACATTTCTCGTGTAATTTTTCCTTGGTATTATAATCACCATTTTCTATTTCATTATATAAATAGTAATAGGATAATAGGTATATTTACAGTATAAAAGTGAAATTGTTACTGGTAACACATACTTCACTACAAGTGTCGACGGACGTTATCAGCTGACGAATGCGTCACACAGACGACTCGTAGATGCACCTGACTGGACCCTAAGATAACATGACGTCACTGCAAGGACTGTGAATGAAGGAAGCGGGTAAACCCAATTTAATGGCGCTATAGGTTACCTTAGGATGCATTAGAATGAACGGTAGCTCGGCAACCAGTTCACCGCTAAGTGCACCTAGGTACAGCTTCACCTTGGCGCTGTAGCTCACTACGATGCCAAAAGCATCGCGCTGGTCTGGATCCAGTAGCCTGTCACACACAACAATATACGTGCTTTAAATGTGGAGAGGTGCAACGCGAACGGTATTAAAAAAATATCAAGTAATATATTGATTATTATTAACCTAAAGGTGGGTACTGACCGGCGTTACAGGGCGTAATGTAACGTGTTACACAGCGAGCGTTCATGCAGTCAGTACGGGAAAACATGGCGCTCGCACCGAGCAACGAGCGGCTCGTTACACGGATTTTAGCACACGGCGTAACGTAACATGCTCGCTGCGAATAGTACATTACACCCCGTAACACCAGTCAGTACTCACCTTAACATATCCACAACTTTATTGTTTGATCATATTTCAATTCATATAGTTATAACTACTCTTGTCTCGTAAAGAACTTGACGAACATTTTTTATACTTAGTATTTTTGTCAGAATATTTTTAAGTCTTTTAGGCATTAGTAAAATACCTGGTCTAGAAAATTATATTGCAGATGGCACTAAGCTTACCTGTACTTAGACCAGAAAATTTCGCCAATACGCAATGATTATCCTTCAGTCTTTGTGAATTGGCGAAATGTACCTTTAGCCATCCACAGGCTATGCACGTATGGATAATCAATTAGCAAATCAAACAACTGGGATATATTATATAGAAATGCTAGTGTTGGTACACACAGCGTGGTAGAGGCGAGTGTAGTATCGGTGCGCTTGAGCTGTCCGTCGAGTGCGATGCCGCGCTTGTCACGGTTGGTAGTGAGAGTGGGCGTCAGGTGCAGCACCTTCTGCAAACTGGAGCCCGGCTGCAATGGGCATCCGTCCCTGTGCCACACATACACTGTTACTAACTCGCACATATTAATGATAATAATACAATATAATCAATCACAAAAAAATGCGTCTTTGAAGCCCATGAAATGCATGAGCATGAAACCGTCTATTTGTGATATCTGCAAATAAACCAAAGCCTGCCTATCTATCAATGAAGAATCTATGAGATTTTTTGAAACAGTGTTGATCTTTCCATAAGTCAAGTTTGCAGTATGCAAATGTTTTGATTTCAAATCGAGAAAGAGCCTAATAAAGGTTTTCTCTTTGTATTAATCCTAATCCTAACTAATATTATAAAAGCGAAAATGAGTTTGTTTGTTTGTTACCTTTTCACGCCTAAACCACTGAACCGATCATTCTGAAATTTTGCATATACGTTGTCAGGTGTACAGAAACGGACATAGGCTACTTTTCATCCCAAAAAAAATTACTGTTCCCGAGGAAAACAACAAAAACGTTCTTATGATAATAGATGGCGCCACGTGTCTTTCGAATCATGATTGATTACAAGCAGAGTACAACCCGAATTGATTGTCAAATTTTAAATTAACGCGAGCGAAGCCGCGGGCAAAAGCTAGTATAATATAAATTAAACACTGACTGGGTCTCGATACTGGCGACCATGTTCCGATACTGGCCGCTCTGGAACAGCACGACATCCACGCCCTGCTGGATGCACGCCTTGATCTTCTTAACAACCTTGTTGCTATGGTTGCGCACACACATATTCACAGCCACTGTCTCACCATGGATGTATAGCTGCAGTGGAATAAAAGAGTATGGAAACAATGTGCACGATTGCAGTCGAACTATATTCGAATATATTGACTACACAATACAGAAGCTGCGCTACGTTCTTGAACTAACAAAGTAAGTATCGCGTCAGAGCTGTATGCGAATGCAAACATCACCATAAAACATCTATTGTTGACATGACAAAATTATATTTTTGACAGCCCAAAAGAGATTAGGCCTTTTGAATTTATTAAGTTTTCACTATAAGTTTCTTTAATTATTATTTTCCTGATCATAACGCCAAGACTCTACCTGCTTGTCTAGCGTGAGCTCCAACTCAAGTTGTCCAGGTGAGAGCACAAAGTCCTTGCGTACGACGGTGCAGGGCTGTGGACCTGGCTTCGAGGGTGCGTACTGCACCTTGCGAATCCCCAGTGCCACTGTGCTCCTACAGACAACCACAATGTATATTGTTTTTAAATGGCTTTAACGATATTCTGCATGTTCAATCCAACTAATTTTGCAAGCAGTACCTTCGGTGAGAACGATCGATCTCGGAATCTCCAACAAAGATCTTAACATAATAGTGCACGCCGCAGGGCTCGCCCTCGTCTTCGAGGCCCGGCTGTAATGTGACAGAGCCAGGAGCGCCCGCTGGTACATTCAACCGGAACGGCACCGCCGCTTCACCCAGCTTCTTTATTAGCCGCTCCTATGTATCGTACAACAAAATCAATATATACATCCAATTTAGTGACCTTCACGAGTTGATATCATCATCAAAGACACTAGCAACATGTACCTGCGTCCGCGAGAGATCGTATGGCCTCTTCTCAGGTGGGGGGTATATTTGTTCGGAGGCAAGGAACAACTCCTTGTAGAAGTTAAGTCCCATGACCTCATCTTGTTCGCGCCCGTATCGGAATGTACATACCACCTGCCCAAATACCTTGCGGCCACGCACGTACTCTTCGTCTAACAGTACCACGCCATCTGGTAATACATGACTCATGACAGCACAAGGATAAACAACTTTAATATAAAGATATACTAAGAATGGAATCTGAAGACTAAATTGTGAATCACACAGATACAATGAAATGCTGAATAATAGAAAGTCTTATAAGTAACGAACCTATTGGTTCCACAACCGAGATATGATCGACGAAATCACGCTTAGCCATGTACAGCGTGACTTTTCCATTGGGCGCGCACTTCTTGAACACTTTGAAATTGTACACCATCTTGCTGAATCCGAAGAACTTAGTAGGAAAAAGAGAATTCCACAAGAGACACTTACGGACGAGTGAGTCTCTCGAACTGCGCGGGGTGGCATTCCATCGCTTTTATATAAGGGATTATTAGCCCGCGAGGCTTCTGAGTAGCTGTAATCTCATTTAGCTCATTAGTGAGTCGCGTTGGCGCTGGTGGTCACCACACCCCAGTTTACACCCGATTGGCGTTTGTCATGCATAATTATATTAATCGCTTAGTCATTCTTATATATAGCAGGTAGACATACCAACCATACACCAACAATAAGTGAGATATTTTCATACCTGCATTTTCAATAATATAATTATTCTTTTAAGTATAATATATGTCTAACCTTATATATTATACTCAAACAGAATAATTCAATTATTGGAAATGCAAGTAAGAAAATATCTTAAATAATATTAGACAACGGGTTTCAATCATGCTGGTTATTATTTAGAGGAACCAATAAAAGCAATAAATAGATTTAAAAATAAATAGTTAAAGCAAGTTCGTTTAAATAGTTACCAATGCGATGAAATCCCAACAGCTTTTATGTTATAATAAGTATGTGTTTATATCGCGAAAGTATAAAATGTCGAATATACTTATAAATCTCCATTTTAGCTTACTAAGAAATCATAATGTGTTATTGTTATTTGAAGACTTTTACGCTGAGATATTTGTACTAGTTTATATTTAAACCTGTTCACCGTCTCGGATATGCATTCCTATCTTCTAAAGCCATTGATGCTATAAATCCAGTTGCATCCGCAATATTGGTACTTTACTCCATTTTCCCTCTGATTTCGATGGTGGTAGAGTCGTGTAGGAATTGAAATTTGCACTAATTCTGGCTAAGGGTTGATTAGAACCACCTTTATGTATACTTTAGTCAGTACCTAGTAGTAGATTAATATATAGATCTTTCTTGTTGTAATGCTCCATTCCATTACAACAAGGAAGATCTATACATTCTTGTATAGAATATACAAGAATGTATATTCTATACAAGAATGTATAGAATATACATCTCAAATATTACTACCAGTATTTGATATATAACATAATTGCCACATCAACGCAAAGCGCATATGATAGATTGCCTTGTAAAAGTTAAAAGTGTTAGTTATATATCGAAAGGACAACCACTGTTATTCGAGACTACGAGTACATACCATGTGAAGATGTCACTACGACGTTTTTGTCACTTCAAAGAGAATCAGTGTCAAGAACAAATAGTATTTTCCTGAATTAAAATAAACATCAAATGTGATATAGTGACAAGAACTGAGAAACATGTGTTAAAAATTAAAATGGTATGGACATGTGGCAAAAGGGACGACAAAAAACCGATCAAGGACAAATGTGAGTGAATTCCCTAGTCAAAATTCAAAATCAAGTCAAAATCATTTATTCATTTAGGTCTCAAAGTAACACTTATGATCGAAGTTCATAATCAGTAATAATCGGTTAGTGAGTATTCTAAATTTACTCAATTTACATACATACATAGATTCACGCCTGTTTCCTAGAGGGGTAGGCAGAGACAACAAATTTCCATTAGCTACGATCCTGACACACTTCCCTGGCTTCATTCACTTTCATCACATTCCTCATATACACTCGCCGGTTCAAGTTTACTGAATTTATATTAATGTTAGTTGCTAAGTTCAGGCAAAAGGTTCAGCTTATGAGAAGATACCTATAATCATATTGGAGACATTCTAACAAGAGTCAATTTCAGGTCAATGGTACCGTAAACCAGCGAGCATACATGAAGAATTTATGAAGCAAGAGAGCTTTGTCAGAATCGTAGCAAGTAGAAATCATGTAGCCTCTTCTTGCACCTGCAAGAAACAGGCGAAAGTATCTATATGTGAATATACATTATAATATAATATTTCAGTTAATGTTTGATGTTTTTTGGGTTAGTTTGGGACTCTATTTCAACAGTATTTTATGATCAGAATTGGTTTTTAGCACGTTTCTTATATTACGGTCTCTAACAGTTAACTTCTTAAGAGTCTTGACTTAAAATACTTGAATGTCTTGACCAGATCTTAAAATTGATAACTTCATGACTTGGACGACCATTTTTTTAAATGCTTATATTTTATGATATGGCCAACTAAAGCTGACCTTGTCGTTTAAATTCATGTCAATCCACGTTTTATCATATCATTAATGTAGGGTTTTCATGATATCAAAGGTTTAGGCAAATTTCCAAGAAAAGAAGGAACTTATATTTCAAGAAATGTTGTGTCGTAACGACATTTCACTTCACTTTTATCTTTAATTGGCGTATTATTATTATCTATTTTATGAGAATAATTGACGCCGCCTTGATGCATAATAAAAACAAACCGATATCAGCGATAACAATAGATAGTGTAACTATTTTACGACATGCTCACTAACAATACTACAATAGTCGTACGTTTAGCTGTTTATATCGTCCACCCGTATTATAGTCTGGCCAGACCATACATGATGTGAGCAGCGGATATTTTCCATTTCATGAAATAAGACCATTTCATTAAATAATCGGCAACATCATTCTAAGATCTGGCTATGACATATACACACACCGCGTTACGTGAATAACACTCTGAAAATATGGCAGACCTTTTAATACGACATACGACACAAACAGCAGCGATAGCTCAGTGGGGAGACCAACAGACTGCAATGCAGAGTGTCTCGGGTTCGAACCCACGTCGCGCACCTCTGACTTTCGGAAGTTATTTGACTTTTCGAAATTATGTGCGTATTGATTGAAAATTATCGCCTGCTCCGTGCCTCGGAGAGCACGTTAAGCCCGGCTGCCATGAACATCTATGGCAGTCGTTATTGGGAGAGTGTCGACACAAAAGATCCCACTGGTTCGAAGTGTCACCGGTCTGCACTGACTGGCCCCCACATAAGATAAGATAAGATAAGATAATACGACATTTGTTGAAGTCAATGAGACGCGACAGTAATCATACATAGTACATAGTCCCGCTTATATCTCCGTAAAGGTAGGCAGAAACGTACGTATTACACCCACATTTTGCCAACTATCATTGCAGGTTCCTCGTAATAGAGGGCAAACCATTTGGCGTCTCCTGGATCAGTTCAAGACTCCATGCTGCTGCTATAGAATTTCATAACAGAAAAGTGTAATAACATTTTGACTGATTAGGACAACGATTTCATTACTTCATGCATAGCTGTCGAATTTTAGTGATCAATTAGGGATAGCAAAAAAAAATGTTAACTTGTTAGGTTTACAAAGTTCATATAACGTAATGTGTGTATTATGAGTACGGTAGAAAGTATACAAACTTTCTTTAAAAATAGCTCGAGACGAGGACTTCGGAAGAGACTTGTGGTACAAGGCCACGTTAAAGGCAAGAGAGCTCGCAGTCGGTCTCTGACTCGCTGGATCGGCCTTATCACCAAAGCTACGCAGTCGTTCAGAATACAATAAACTCGCGATGCTAGTAGTCGCTCTATGAATATTTACTATGACAGAAAATTATGGATACCTGACTAGTTTTTTATATTAAGCCCACAAATATTTTATTTCGACGCCGGGTCTCACTACAATAGGAGCAGTCTATTTGAAAGTGATTTCAAGGCTAAACAAACAAAAATAAATGTCCTATAGAATAACATCTCCGTTATTCTTACTGGAAACCAGTAACTGAATGGTTTTGTAATGACAAAATAAAAAAGTAATAGAAAATCGCTATTTTTCCTAAGTTTTTTACTAGGAACAAAGGACGTCGAATTAATCAAAATGGGTAAAGACCATTTTTCTTACTTTTATTTTTTAAACAAACACGCGTTATAAATGTTATAAAATTATTCAGTTACTGCTTTTAGATTATGCTTGTTTTTTGATAAATAGCGATGACAAAAATAGATACCATAGAGATGGATCTCTATGAATTTCTTTAGCTACGAGTAGGTACGTCACATCTGTTTACTGGTTGCACGGAAGGCGTAATTGATCGCCTCGCCATTGCCCCTACGCCGAGTGTTGTGGGTTCAAATACCACACGGGGCAAAAATTTGTGTGACCCACAAATAGATGTTCTGTATTGCTGTTTTTTGTGTATACATCATTTAAATGTTTGTAAAGACCCAGTGACATAGGCGTTATTCCTAGAGCGGGAGTTGTCTTTTAAAATGAAATGTAATTGTCTAATTGTTTTACTTACTACCACTGCTATTATTAATTCTAATAATTCAACATGACACGTGCATCAAAAATTAAAAAAAATGTGTATAGGGGATCGGCATTTTATTCCTAAACACAGGCTACTCAGTAGCCTATCTAGGAGAACAGTACTCTACCCATAACTTATTGTAGATTACGCATACTGTCAACTACGAGTATAAATGAATACCTGTAACACATAATAGCCAAAGTCAACGTTAACCTACAATCTCATTTCTGTAAATAAATTTATTATTTATTATTATTTAAATACAAAAGGTACTATACCTACCCAATCGACTATAGAATCAATTAACATCGAAGATGTTATCGATATAAACAGATTACTGTGTATGTCGGATTTACTCGTTTCTGTTAAAACTAAGCAAATTAGCACTAGTCAACTGTCAAGTAGTCGCACGCAAGGTGAAGCCATTTACGGATCGGAACAGAACGGAAATAGCTTACTCGGTTATGTTTGCGATTGGACAAAGCGTAAGTAAGTACCTAAAATGAGAAGCCATCTTAAGAATAATTATTGTTACATCCCTATTCCTTTTTATTTGTGTTTATTTTTGGCCTCAGATGGCGTTGAGAACTTTACGCGAACTGTGCGTGAGCGCAGAAGGCTCCCAACCCGTGTTACATCCTTACTTGGTAACTCTGTATTTATATGTATTACGTTATTAACGCCTAAGGTATGTTTAATTTTAGTTCAGTGAATGTGTAATGCATGTTGAAGAGTATCAGGCGCAGCACAGGTCATTCACCTGTACCGCTATGTGCTGGTGCCGCTGTCTCGCTCGCACTAACTTGCGTAGCAGCGTCTTCGCCGATACAGACGGACGTTGTCGTGACGTCATCGAACCTAAAAAACCTAACTAAATATTGTACTTTTTTCTTACATGACAATGTCTGCAAAAGACACTGTTGATAGCTGACATAGCTGTGTTCTAATTGCAGTTGTTCTTGCAAATATTCAATGACAACATAAAATGACAGCTAGCCAACATCGTGAGCGGTGCATTGTGCAGTGACGTCACTGTACGGTTTCTGCGGACTCGGCGAGTGGAGCGAGGTGGGTCACTCCCCGCTGCCCTCTACCTCCCCCAGGGGCCCGCTTACTGACAACAGTTACTCGCTTCACGAGACGAGTGACGATGTCTTCGGCTAACTTTAATGTTTCGACGCGCGTTGTCTCATCGGCACTTAAACAAGCGTACATTTTCTAGTTACTGGTCTAAATGTGTGTTGTGTAGTGTTTGCTTCGTGTAGCATTAACTGGTACCGACGAACCAATCATTCAGGCGAGAAACGAATGTAAAGAGTCGTTTCCACAACATAATTGCGTCGCGGCGCCTCGTCAGCTGATCCACAGGTAGGAGCTTAACACAATCGTCCCGCAACACACTCATACAGAATGACGTTAAACAGCTGATATGAAGACGACCTGGTACCTCTTCGAAACACCGAAGAAGCCGCGAATTGCGGCGCGCGCGCATACATTCTTCAATGTTATGATGTTTCTTACTAGAAACATCAAGACACCGGATATTCATTCATAACTATACACATAGTCACTTTATTATTTGCGCTTCATCTAAAGTTAATGATTGTTAGCAATTAATGTAGAGTCGGCTGAGTATTTAACATATTATACTGCACCGACTACACGAGTATTATAGTAGCTATAATTATAGCATTAGTTTAAGTATCAGAAGTGTACTAGAAGCGAGAAGGGCTATTGCAGTTAAGTATTTAATTTGAATTTCAATGCTTTATTGCTCTCCATATGTATTACAAAGAATAATATAAAATAACTACTTAATATAGACCCTGTCAGGCATGGCAAAATAGATAGAAGAAAACAAAGGAGCAAGCCGCTGGTATATTTTTTATAATATACCAACAATAATTAAACATAAATAAACAATCAATCTGAAGTACCTGGATTCTATTCTCCAGCCTGTTTTCAAACATTAAACGTAACTCATCATTAAAGTATTATAATATACACCGGACACGCCGAGCAACTTGATAGCGGTGACTAATAACGACGCGCTCAAGCATAATACGATTTCTTTTTATGTACTCAATAGTGGTAAGACCTTGCAAAAGTTTATAAATGAATGAAGATGTATCCTTGTGTTTGCCTGCACCGTTATTATTATTACTTTGACGGATAGCGGGTACTACCTAAGGGTTTTCTTTTATATTGTTAAAAAGTCAACTACTGCACTAGAACTAATTCCTGTGTACTTAAAACGGATGTAACATTCAAACAACGGATACAAAAACACCCAGACTCAGAACAACAATTTGTAGATCATACATGTTTTTTTTTTTTTTTTTTCTCGTCAAAATGACCACGCTCCACCTGATGGTAAGCAGTCGTGTGGTCTAAGAGCAGTGGCCAGTGTGGGGATCGAACCTACCGGGCGGCGCAAATAGCATCCACAAGGCGACCAGTTAGGTTGGTCGTACTGCCACCACAAAATGTCATACTTACATTGGTTAAAGGCGTTGAGACACATCCCAATAATCACATTTTATATTGTAATAACTACGCTATGACAATATAAAAATATGAATTATTATATCTGTGGCGGTCATGGTACATGCAGTTCCTAGGAAGTAGCATATGTCCTCTTTTTAACCGACTTTCAAAAAAGGAGGAGGTTCTCAATTCGGATGTTTGTATTTTTCTTAATGTATTTTCGGGCATAACTCCATCAAATATAGACGGATTTGCAAAATTACTTTTTTTATTCGAAAGGGGTTTATTCCGAAATGGTCCCATTTAAATTTCATATAGATCTGATGATGGGTTTTGGAGATAGACAACGGAACTCTTCAAAAAATGACAGCAAATCAAACGCAATCGCTGCTTTCGCATAAATATGCATTGTTAACGCAATCACACATAATAACATCACGTCTGAACACTCGAAAGGGTTACGCAAAATGTTTCAGTATATCAGAGTACCACATATTTTTCTATCAAAGTTAGTAGTAGTTACATATTTTTTCGCGACTAGAAGCTAGTTGTAGCACATAGTACTCGTATTCAAGTTTGATTTATACATAAATGTATTATTAAACGAGCATGTATTAAATAAAGACGATGATCGTAGTCTTCTTGACTCTCATTAGCTAATCGGCTACGAATTAAAGTTAGACGATGATCGTAGTCTTCTTGGCTCTCATTAGCTAATCGGCTACGAATTAAAGTTAGACGATGATCGTAGTCTTCTTGGCTCTCATTAGCTAATCGGCTACGAATTAAAGTTAGACGATGATCGTAGTCTTCTTGGCTCTCATTAGCTAATCGGTTGCGGATTAAAGAAAGACGATGATCGTAGTCTTCTTGGCTCTCATTAGCCAATCGGCTACGAATTAAAGTTAGACGATGATCGTATTCTTCTTGGCTCTCATTAGCTAATCGGTTGCGGATTAAAGAAAGACGCTGATCGTAGTCTTCTTGACTCTCATTAGCTAATCGGCTACGAATTAAAGTTAGACGATGATCGTAGTCTTCTTGGCTCTCATTAGCTAATCGGTTGCGGATTAAAGAAAGACGATGACCGTAGTCTTCTTGACTCTCATTAGCTAATCTTCTACGAATTAAAGTTAGACGATGATCGTAGTCTTCTTGGCTCTCATTAGCTAATCGGTTGCGGATTAAAGAAAGACGATGACCGTAGTCTTCTTGACTTTCATTAGCTAATCGGCTACGAATTAAAGTTAGACGATGATCGTAGTCTTCTTGGTTCTCATTAGCTAATCGGTTGCGGATTAAAGAAAGACGATGACCGTAGTCTTCTTGACTCTCATTAGCTAATCGGCTACGAATTAAAGTTAGACGATGATCGTAGTCTTCTTGGCTCTCATTAGCTAATCGGTTGCGGATTAAAGAAAGACGATGATCGTAGTCTTCTTGACTCTCATTAGCTAATCGGCTACGAATTAAAGTTAGACGATGATCGTAGTCTTCTTGATTCTCATTAGCTAATTGGCTACGAATTAAAGTTAGACGCTGATCGTAGTCTTCTTGACTCTCATTAGCTAATCGGTTGCGGATTAAAGAAAGACGATGATCGTAGTCTTCTTGGCTCTCATTAGCTAATCGGCTACGAATTAAAGTTAGACGATGATCGTAGTCTTCTTGATTCTCATTAGCTAATTGGCTACGAATTAAAGTTAGACGCTGATCGTAGTCTTCTTGACTCTCATTAGCTAATCGGTTGCGGATTAAAGAAAGACGATGATCGTAGTCTTCTTGGCTCTCATTAGCTAATCGGTTGCGGATTTAAGAAAGACGATGATCGTAGTCTTCTTGACTTTCGTTAGCCAAACGAGAGCGAATTAAACTAAGACGATTATTATAGTTTTCTTGATTTTCCTCATTTAACTTTTGTAACATATAGGATCTCATTTTTGACAATCTATTTTCGCGCTGGTCAGGCCGCTCATTTAAAATGCTTAAACATTTTCTTTCCTTATTTGCTTTTAAGCGTTTTCCTCTATCAGCCTTGGTTTCAGTTTGGCGCTGTTTTCTCATACGAGCAGCGTCTTTAGTAAGTCTACCCATATATATAATACCTACGTATAAAATGTTATCACTAAAAATACAAAAGTAAAAAACTTTTTAACAAAAAAGAAACCAACTTCCAAAAACTTCCTATTGACTGAAAGTATAAAATAATTCTAAATCGAATCTATTTAATCTTGAAAATCTAACCTATATAACCCTAACCTACCTACCCTACCTAACCTATGACAAAAATTTACAATTTTTGGAGTCGGTGTCAAGCCAAGTATCTCCAATCTGAGCATAAAATCATTCTGCTAACTTTGTTACACAGTTTACGTAGGTAATTAAATACATAATTAAAAACATATAACTATCTTTTAAATTATTTCAATCATTCTCCATAGCACATTACATTACATTAATATCAGTGCAACAGTTCATTGCGCAAACATCCTTATAGATCGGAATGGAACATAATTATGTATGTTTCATTGGGTTTTAAGCGATAGCCTACTGGGAGAGACCGTTTGATAGTCAATAAGGCGCACATCTTTGACTTTGTTGGGGCGATGTAAGTGATGTGAGTTTTCGGGTTACGAGCTATGTACGAGTACATCCGCTGTTGCCACGCTGCACATGCGCTTGTCCGATCCCGCTGACCATGTGCACGAGCGTCGATGCTACATTTCCGATATACTTGTATAGTAGCATCAGCAGCCGCTACAATTTAATAGTTAATTGTTGTTCGCTTTTACGGTGAAGGAAAAATATCGTGAGGATTTCCTCATGCTGCACGTCTGATACTTCTCAATAATGTTGTCGAAGATAGATGAAGTCTGCCAACTCGCATTAGGACAGGCGTAATTAATTATGGCCTAGCTCTTCTCACACTGATAAGAGGCCCGTGCGCGGCTGTGGGACAGTTTAAGCAAGTCTTTTATGTAATCTGTGGATAACGTTATGGGTAGTGTATTTTTTAGTTTTAAATGTATTTTTAAGCATCGATTGTTAATACATAATATACTACTGTTTGTTTTCCTTAATAAAATAAAATAAAATAAAATAAAATACAGGACCGATATTACATAATTATTGTCATTTTTATAAGGAAGTTTGTACAATAACATACTCACTTACGTTTGTACTTAATTGAGTATGTATGTTCACCATCAATTAAATCTCAATTTTACGGTGGCCGTAATCCGTAACTGAGGTATTGACGATCTTATAAAAATATTTTTATTAAATCCGTCAATTAATTTTTTGGGTAGGCTATACGATAATTGTGTCTTATAATTGCTTAACAGAAAACCAAATAACAGTGACCCCCCGGGTATCGGCCACAATCATAAATAAATTAATTTGTAATGGTAATATAAATGATTATTCCAGTATCTTCAAGAGCTGCAGGGTGATACCTGACCACACACGGCACAACACTAAACCATGTCGACGAATGTCGTATCGGAGTCGCAATCGACAGCGCCGCGAGAACTTGGTACGTGCTTCCTCCCTACAAAACAGAAAAACCGCCTTCCTGTCATCCTTTTATGTATATAAAAAATATAAAATAAATAACTATATAATGTAAAATAACCTAAATTTTATTGACTTTTAACAATATAATATAGGTAAGTACATTATTCATTACACTAATTTTATTAGTCCAATATATATTTACAAACGTATTAACAAAAACAAAGTAATAATAAAAATACTAATTATTAAAAAGTTAATGAGTGCCTAATGGGTCCCCGAGATGATCAAGTGCACTTGACACGTCGCACGCCACAGTCGCCTACCGATTTGTGCCCAAGCAAGTCATCGCAAAAATAAATATGATTTCCAATGCCGATATGGCATTCCTTGCCATAACTCTAGCGATATTGTTTGTAGATTCGAAGTGATTTCACTATGCTTGATTTTTTATATATTGATTGCTTTAGCAATCGATCTTTTATTTTTGTCAGCATAATCCTTAGTTTTAACTTTCCATAGTACAGGAAAATCCCTACAGAGCGATATTAGCAATAGGACAAAATCGCGCTCGATAATTGTGTCGGGACTTCTCGCCAAGACAGTGTCTAGGTCCCGTTCGGCGTACGCCATCTTCGATGCTCCGGCCACAAATGGAAAAAGCTTGTCAAGTCACGTCAAGCCACATCAAGCGCAAGCGCAACAAGTGTCGTCAATTAAAATTTATATCAATTGCGATCAAGTGTATGCGGTAAACAATCAATATTCGCTTCAATCACGTAGACTTATCAAGTGCACTTGATCGTCTCGGGGACCCATAAGAAAAGACCAGCCTTCTGATCACGAGAAGCGTCAATGAGGCATATTGCGAGCTCTTTATATGTTGTATTATAATATGCTAGAAAAATGTGGATACTTTTATCTCAGGCTCTTATGTTATAATTAAAACAAAGTTTTTTTAAAGTAGCAACTTTCTTTTAATAAACAAAGTGTATAAACACAAATGTACGATGTATAACAATTACAAACATCTATCAAAATGTATCTACACATCTTAACAAATATTACAAATGCGATTGTGCGTTTATTTGTTACGCTTACGTTAGTTAACGAGCAATCATTATGCAACATACACGCCAGGAAAACAAAAAACGACATAGGATACCTTTCATCCAAAAAAGTACTGTTTCTAACTTAACTATAAATAAACATGTCTATTATAAACGAAGATAATTTTTATTGAAATTTAACACTTTGAGGAATCGTTTAACTAGTGTTTGATTTTGGCATGCGACATTTGTAGCGCTCATCGCGTGGTTGCGGACGCTGGCGTTGTCTACTCCATGCCCAAACTGCTACTACTGCGACACACAGCACTAACACAATGACAAAACAAATGTTAATATTATGTTCCTTTGGCATCTTTGCTTCAATGGTTTCCTTCAAATTCTTATACTCTTTTTCAATCGCAGTAAAATCAGCTTGGTACAAATAATTATTATTTGCGTTATCCTCTCTTTGGATCACCCGGTGTAAAATACTGATAGCAGCCCAGTGTTCTTCAATAAGATTGATTGCATCTCGAAGATCCTGCTCGTCCTGTAAATGGTCTACTTGAATGCTATTTACGAAGCTCCTATAATATCCAAAGTAGTTTCTTTGGATGCTAATTAGCTCGTAAATCCTATTGATATCTGCATGTGTAGGTGCCACTCGCTGCTGTTGTACAGCTTTAGAGCTTGGAAAGTATGCGTTAATTTGCTCGAATAGCGGCTGCTCTTGAACTTGAACGTTGTTCTTCTTTATCAGAACATCTTTTAATGAAATCATTTCGATCACAATCGTTAGTGTCATTCATATTGTTCACTGTTAGAGTTATTCAATGACGAGACACGGTAAAAGGTTCGAGCCGATTAGCACTAATATCAAACGTACATAAAAAAAGTTGTTGATTCGTTTTCGTCTTTTAATACTATAATCGTCAATGTTATTTGAAAGTGTCAAACGGCAGCGTTTCGAAGTCACTAGTAGTGCCGCAACTAGTGCTATAATAATAATATAATAAGTTCTTCACGCGGAAGACATTTATTAACTAATTAAGCTGCGGTTGGTCAACAGTACATGACACTACTTCAGAATACCCTACATAGTCTAGTCAACAAGTGCCGTTTTGGTCAACCTTTTTCAACAGTCTCGGAAAGACATGAACGAGGTATCATTCGATTCCCGCGGGGAGCCCCCGGGGTGGGAGGAGGTCGCACGCATGCGGCGACAGGCGCGGGCCGCCCTGTTGAGGCGGTGGACGGAGGACCTGGCTCCACCGGTCCCGGGCCAGTGGACGGTGGAGGCCATTCGCCCGGTCCTCCAGGGGTGGATAGAGCGGCGATTCGGGTCGCTGACCTTCCGACTGGTGCAGGTGCTTTCCGGGCACGGATGCTTCGGAAAGTATTTGCGCCAGATCGCGAGACGGGAGGCGACCCCGGCCTGCCACGAGTGTGGGGCGCCGGACGACACGGCGTCCCACACGCTGGAGGCGTGTGCCGCATGGGGGCCGCAGCGGCACACGCTTTCGGCCATAATAGGCGGGGATCTCTCCCTGCCGGGCGTGATCAACGCCATGCTCGGCGGCGAGAGGTCGTGGCAGGCGGTGGTCTCCTTCTGCGAGGCTGTCATGGTGCAGAAGGAGGCCTCGGAGAGGGTCAGGGAGAACAAACCCCTCGCTGACCCTCTCCGGCGCAGACGGACGGGAGTGAGGAGGAGGCGATTTGCCCGCCTTCTCGCTCCTGTATAGTGGGGTCACTGGTACAGAGTCGGGAGACTCTGTACCGGCTTGCACGGCCCCACACGTCTGGCGGGTAGCCTTGGCGAGCAAGGCCACCCCTCCACAGGTGCTGAGGCCCGTTTACCATCAGCCGGGCCAACCGCCGGGGCGGGATGGTGATTGCTAACGGGACCCCATCCCGCCCCACCCCGTCGGCGGAGGGACTGCTCACCCCAGGTTTTTAGTGTGTATACCGACCCCCTTCAGGGGCAGAGAGTCTCACATAACCACCTTTCCCCCCCCGGGGGAGGGGGTATCCATAAAGGATTTTCCTGGGTCAAAAAAAAAAAAAAAAAGGTATCATTCGATTCGGAATGGAATGTAAATGATTTTTGAAAAAATTCAAGTAACAAGTGCCTTTTTGGTCAACTATTTGTTTTAGTTAATTGTGTCAAAAAAGTTGGTTATCATTATTTTGAAAAATTACACAAGTACACATTATGCCATCCGTGCAGTCAAATATTATGGCATAACATGTTAAGGTACATTACAAGTTGCACTTTGATGTAGGTGGCCCACTCAACAAGCAAACGGTCAGAAAAGTGATCATAAAATAATGGTTATACTTATGAACTAGGTACTAGATTTTGCCCGCGGCTTCGCTCGCGTAAGTGTAGGTTAGGTTAGGTAATATTAGTAACATACTTTTTTCTGGATTGAAAGTACCCTATTCCTTTTCTGTTCCCCTGACAACATCGCGCGTCGGTCGATCGGTTCGGTCGAATAGTTAAGGCGTAAATGCGTTACAAACAAATTAACAAACATAATCACATTCGCATTTATATGTAATATTAATTAGGATTTACAATTTTATTATGTATATAGATATTGCACTTCAAAATGCATTAAATGCGTTTTGAATGCAGGTATTGTATGCACGTATTAAATGCAGGCATTGTATGCAGGCGGTGTGGAGCTGCGTGAGGACGTGCCGCTAAAACGTGGTGCAGGCACATCGCGAGCTAGTGGCGTGCCATGCTGCGCAGGCACCGGTGGGCCGCGGCTCATACCAGCCGCCTTCGCCGCGTTGACCGCGTGCATCACTTTGGCTCTGCTCACGCAGATCTACTGCGGCGACTACGAGCTAGTGCCGCATGGATCCGTGTCGTCGTCAGCGGCCACATGCTCGCGCGCCGGCACAGACGCTCTGAAAGCTGGGGGTCGCGCGCTCGATGCTGCTGCCACTGCCGCGCTTTGCCTAGCTGTCGTCGCACCGCACCGCACTTCGCTAGATGCGTACGTCATGCAGTGCAGCTATTCCAAAACGACTCGGCTCATTGATCGAGCTATATATCTAAATCGAGGTTCCTTATTGACACATCTAAAAAAACGATACTGCGTCCAAACATCGGGCTAGTATAACTAAAATGCTTACTGGAACAGGAGCGGGTCTCTGCTGTACTGGGAGTACCGCGAGTCACGTACACAACAGCCTGCATTGTACGAGTG
This sequence comes from Catocala sponsa, assembly GCA_963564715.1. Classification (NCBI taxonomy): domain Eukaryota; kingdom Metazoa; phylum Arthropoda; class Insecta; order Lepidoptera; family Erebidae; genus Catocala; species Catocala sponsa. The sequence continues at coordinate 10,139,630 of OY751331.1, forward strand.
GGGCGCAGCAGGAGATCAGACCGATGCGCCGGATACGGCCGATAGTGCGGGAACGAGGCAGGAGCGTGCGCCGCGCCTTGTTGCGGCTTTGGCGTATTTGCACGCACAGCTCGGCGCGCTACCCTGGAAGCGCATACTTGCGCCCGCCATACAACTCGCCAGGTCATAAACGTCACACTTTATTCTTTATACTTACTTACTTGTTTAAACAACTCGGCTACTTAATAATATTACTTACTGTGTGCACGAGACGACCATTTTCCATATACTTTTCTCACTTATTTGTCAACTGTCGGCCTCGATGGCGTAGTGGTCAGTGTAACCGACTGCCACGACTGAGGTCGCGGGTTCGATTCCCGCACAAGTCAAACATTTGTGTGCATGAACATGGATGTTTGTCTTGGTCGGGGTGTTTCTATGTATAATATGTATGTATTTACGAAAAAAAAAAGTATATATGTATGTTTATCCATTGTCTAGTACCCATAGTACAAGCTCTGCTTAGTTTGGGCTAGATGGTGTTGTGTGTATGTAAAAGAATATTATTATTATTATTAACTGTTTGATCACAGTATGCATTGTGAAGACAACATTTATTTTGCATTATCATGTAAAGCGTGTCTTATAGAAGCCAAACCTATTACCATCTCCCGGGCATGCTAGCAGTCTCTATGATGCTACTGAGAATTTTTATACGTAGTTACGTAGTAGGATACCGACTTAAGTCTATGTGAATATTAAGTCTATTTTCCTTATAGAACTTGTGTTATATCAATTATAATCATTTAATTTATTTTATTTTGTCGCTGGATTGCAAAACGCTATAACGAAGCAAAAATAAGGAATCCTTTACAAGAAAATACCTAGATGCGTTACAATAATGTCACTATTGGATTTGTTTTGATATGTTGAATAATGCACTTCACGGACTTTGATTGCACTGATGACGTAGTGGTTTAAGTGGTGGTTGGCTCGCCACTGCCTCTGCGTCGAGTGTTGTGGGTTCGAACACAAGACAAAAAGTTGTTACTAGGCTGGGTATTCCTTGTGTCCGTCGTTTGAATGTTTATAAAGTCCCCCGTGACATAGGAATTATTCCTACTGCGGGACATGCCTTTTTAGAGTAAAAATGAGTGTAATTTTTTTGTGTTGTAGTAACGGTTACCCGGTCTCAGAAGGTCTGTTAGCGGCTAACGGGACGATGGCAGTGACTATGAACGAAATACAGCCAGCTGCCAACGCCACCGCACCCGAAATAGCACGCTACCTGCGCTCCTTACAGTTAAACTCCAGTGCTGGTAAGTTTGTGTCAACTGCTGGATGAGTATCTATACCAAAAGTTAAAAGCCATGTGGCGATACCCTTAGGGTAAGGAATTGAAATCGTGATCGCGAGGTTGTGGGTTCAGTGTTGCTCTACTGTCGTGATGACGTCTTATCTTTTCGTTTCAAAGGCAGGCAAACTTAATATAATATATTTTATTATCATATATTATGAGAAGAAAACCCATACAGAAAACTGAATCTGGTCATAGGCACCATAGACTATAAGGAAAGTTAACTACCAATGTATAACAAATATTCAGTAAAACGCATGTGTAACTATAGTACACATATTGGTAATAACAATCATGAGCGACATGATAGTAAATTTAAACAAACATCAATCCTAGAATACTTCTCGAAATTACATAGAATAAAAAATACATTATCTAATAAAAGTGAAACTCAAAAAGTTACAAATAAAAATGAAACTCCCACCTTTTTCGCTCACATTCATAGTGGCACTAAAGACGTATACGATACAGTTACATTACTTCATCAGAACATAGCGGGATTACTTAACAAAATCGATATGTTAGAAATATGTCTTAGCGAACTAAATGAAAGTGGTGTACAAATAAGTGTTATATGTCTAAGTGAAATATTTGTTAGAAACGGAGACCAGGCAAATATCAAGATTAAAAACTATAAACTGGCCACTTCTTTTTGCCGGGCTAGGGAAAGGCGCGGTGGTGTATGTATCTTATTAAAGAATTCGCTGGAATTTGAAGAGATTAAGCTATGTAAAAGTATAGCTTTATAGAAATATTTTGAATGTTGTGGAATCTATGTTTCTTCTTATAAATGTTTGATCGTCTGTATTTATAGAATATCAAATTCACCTCATACCATATTTTTTTTAAATTTAAACATTCTTCTCCATAAACTTACATTAAAAAATCAGAAAAAAATATCCTTTGGGAAGATTTCAATATCGACACTAAAAAACAACAGTGCCACAGAGGATTTGATAAATCTTACACATAATTATAATTTAAAACTTCACATTAATAAGCCTACTCGCCAACGGACTTGTATTGACCACATAGCTAGTAATTTCACAGAACAGAGTGCTTCAGTGCATGAATTTAATTTATCAGATCATAACACATGTCAAACACTGAGCTCTCCTGTTTTGAAAATAAAAAATAAAAGACGTTTCAGTTTGTGCATAGAAGGAATTATAGCAAGGAACACCTTGAGAAATTTAGAGATTCGTTGCAATCGCTCTCTTGGAGTGATGTTTTTGTTGAAGATGTTAACTTAGGTTTCAACAGCTTTCACAGTATGTTTTGTTTACTTTATAACCTATGTTTCCCAATTGAAAGATGCAAAGTTAATTTTAATGATCAGACACCTACATGGATAACTAGAGGGATTAAGATTTCTTGTAAAAATAAGAGAAAACTGCAATATAACTATTATACACATAAGAACGCTAAGAATAGAAATAAATTTAATAGATACACCAAATTACTAAAGGCTTGCATAAATTGTTCAAAAAGAAATATTAATAACAATCTTATAATTAAATCTAAAAATATATGTAAAACAACATGGGATATCATTAAGAACAAAGAATACAAGTACACAAATAACCAAGAAATTGACTGGATAAACATAAATGATATTAAAATTACAGATCCACAAAACATAGCGAATAGTTTTAACAATTTTTTTGTAAACACAGCACATCATTTACAAGCGATAAAAACTCATAACATTTTAGTATATAACATCGCTTACGTTGCGTCTAGTTTATTTGTAATCCCATGTACAGACAAAGAAACTTTGCAAATTATAAAATCTCTAAATAATACAAATTCAGTAGGTTATGATTCTGTAAGTACGAATATTATAAAGAATTGTGCGGACATATTTGCACCTATTCTCACTTATCTGATAAACTTATCTTTTGCTCAAGGTATATTTCCAGAAAAAATGAAGATATCTATTGTCAAATCATTGTTCAAAAAAGACGACTGCCACGAACTTACTAATTATAGGCCAATTACGCTTATACCAATTATTGCCAAAATATTTGAAAAAGCAATGTATTCCCGAATTTACAGCTACCTGTCAAAAAATAAAATTCTTCGAGAAGAACCGAACGGTTTTCAAAAAGAAAAACCGACTACTCTTGCAGGTTTTTTCTCTATTAAGAAGAGTAACTGAGTATATAGACAAGAAAACACCAGTCGCTGATATATTTTTCGACATGTCTAAAGCATTTTATTACGTAGATCACAAAATCCTTTCAGACAAATGTGAAAGATATGGGATCCGGGGTCCGGCTCCAAAATGGATTGAAAGTTATATTAAAAACCGTCACCAGTGCGTAGAAGTATCGCGCGTTAGTGAAAATTTCACAGTAACGTCTCATAGATCAACATTTTTAGAAAGCCATTTTGGTGTGCCGCAGGGCAGTATACTCGGTCTGCTTCTGTTTATCATATACATAAACGAACTTCCAATAATAACACCCCATCAATCTATACTTTTTGCTGATGACATTTCTGTAATTATACCTAAGAATGACATTAATAGTAATTTTAATACAATTTTAAATAATACAGTTGAATCAATAATGACATGGCTTCAATCCAATAATCTATGTGCTAATATAACCAAAACAAAATTTATAAAATTCAGTAATTACAAGACACCACATGAAACATTAAATATCACGTACCGAGGTGAAAATCTATCCAGAGTAATTGATACGAAATTTCTAGGTATATACATAGATCAACACTGTAACTGGAAAGTACATGTCCAAAACGTATGCACCAAACTAAATATATTTGTATTTGCACTCAGAAACCTACAGTTCATTGCTGGTAAACCTGCGGCGCAAATTGCTTATTACAGATACGTGGAATCGGTACTACGATATGATTGATATTATGGGGACACTCGACAGACATAAATAAGGCCTTTATTTGCCAGAAAAAATGCATACGGGCCTTGTGTAACGTGGAACCACTAGATTCATGCCGACCACTGTTTAAACATAACAAAATACTTACTCTTGTAGGCTTATATATACTGGAAATCTGCGTACATGTAAAGAAATTCTCAAAAGAATTTAACAATGCTCGTGACAATTCAATCATAGGTAAAAGGGACCCCACTAGATTATTAATGCCATCATGTAGAAGTTCTTTATTCCAAAACAACTGTTACGTAATGTGCATACGCGTTTTTAATAAAGTGCCCAAGCACATTCGCGAATTGCCACTAACAAAAATGAAGAATGAATTTTAAAAAAATGGCTTATAGAACACACTTTTTATAACATCAACGAATTCTTCGATCTGAATGTTCGAAATCTAAAATTTTAATCCTGATTTGTAATTAATTAAAATTTTATAGCATGTGATTTAAATTATTTTATTATAATTTCCGTGTATGTAATTGAATAATAATGTAATAATATCGAGCATCCTTCTTTCCTTAAGCGTATTTATTTCTTAATGTTAATAATATTATAGTGTAATTTGATGTCATGTGTATAGACCTCAATAATTGTCAATAATACATTTTTGTTTTTAAATTTAAATTTGCGTGCCAACTTTGGTGAAATGTGCAAACAAATATTATAATATGTAACAACCATAACACCACATTTTTTTGCAAATAAATTATTCTTATTCTTATTCATAAATAATAGCAAGTATTAAAAATAGCTGGTTCGAGGAGTAGAGTACAGTTCCCGTAAGAAGAAGAGTCGCGTACTGGACATCGAAATTCAACTGGTCGATTAACTGCCGATCGAATCAACTATTTCCCAATCGGATTAACTACGTAAATAGATTTCCAGTTTGCGATCGTGGCTGTGCCAAGATGAGCTGATACGAAGAAACGATACATCCCTGAACGATTGGTCGAATTAACCACTTTTCTGTCCAGATTTTCAATATTAGATAAATCACTTAATTGTAAGATTCAGTGAAGTGTTCAAAAACGCAGTATTTAGTTTTTATTTATTTAGCAGAACTATATATTCTGCTTTTGTTGTATTATTTGGAGTATCCCACTCCAAATTCGAAGATAATCCAACAAAAAAAAATTATACGCATAGCGTGACTTACAAACCTAAATTAATGTAAGCATCAATCTATATATACATATATATATCCCTAGTTAAATTAATTTATCTTTATGTTAGATTTCAATTCCAGCGAGATCGAGTTGCAAAGCGATACCAACTCACCAACTCATGACATATTGCTCTAGCTCATGGATAGGTACACATAGCGACACATCAACTTACACTGTTTGGACTTTAAACTATTAGAAGTTGAACGCTACGAATCGTGCGAGAGAGTGCGTTATATTTTTGTTATCGGGACGCGACGCTCTATTCTTACCATTACATCGACATCATTATGCACTGTCCCTTTCCGACAATTCTCTATTTTGTATGTAGCGTAGTTACGCGTGTATAGGGTGTCTAACTTAATGTGTTGCCATGTGTACATAGCTCAATAAACTTACTTTAACCCTTAAGAAGTCACCGTACTCAATTGAGTACAGCCTTACCCCTATGTGGATTGTAGATTTCAAACAGTTGACGGTGTTCTTGTTATTTTATTTTATTATTATACTGTTCAAAGCTATATATAAATATTATGTAGATAGTATAAGTTTTCAGAGGTCTACTAATAACCATTATTTATAACATTTTTTCTTGACATGGACAGAGCTGTCAGCGGCATGGAACAGTGAATTGCTGGTCCGGCGCGTAGTGCCGATGCGAGTGTCGGCCGGCACATGGCGGGTGGTGGCGGGTGGCGCGGGGGCGGGAGCGGCACTGCGCGCGCTTCAAGCGGGGCTGCAGCCGCCACCCGCCTCGCTTGAGGATGCACAGCTTCGGTACTATACTAACACGTACATAAATCCAAAACCCCTTCTTCTAACAACCCTGGCTCTGAAGACAATATAATTTTCCCTCATCGTTAACGCTAACGTTATGATCTTTTTCTGACAGAATCGTCTGTCAACAAAATTCCTTTTCAACTTTTTTTTACTGGCGCTAACGTTGACGTCGAAAGCCTCAAGCCACGCGGCGTCATTAACGCTCTCCTTTGGGTTTACGAACACTCATTATCGGATTGCAAACAGAACTTTATCATGAGCACAGCTGGTTCGCGAACTTAGTACAAACGCAGATTTTATTAGGGGGGGATGCGGACACAAAGTCGCAGCAAATATAAGAATTTCTTTGTAGAGCAATTTGTAAAACTGATTACGGCATGTTACAGCGTGGTGTCAGCTCTTCAGCGCGAGGAACGCATGGCAAGCGCGGGTGGGGCGACAGACGCGGGCGCAAACAATCCGCGCGGTGTCGCCACCGGACTCGCTGCCGTCGATCGTCGCGACAACTACGTCGCCCTTGTAACGTGAGTAGCTCGCTCCGTGTTTTTCTATTGGCAAGGTAACGCTCTTACTTCGCCAACAGGCCAACAGCTATAAAGCTATCAACCGCCAACTTACGACAATGTTGACATGCTAAATTGACGTAAGTGTTTACGGTAGCTAACAGCATAATAATAATGTAAATCTATCTCGTTGTGCCAAACTCAACGATAGATTCCTTTTTCCGGCAATGTTCTTCTCTAAATATTTTATTGCTGTTTCCACAATATTTATTCTCTACGTTTTACAAAACCATAGCTTACATCTCTGAGGGGTAGGCAAAGACATTTAATATAGTGCGAGCATATTGCCGTCTAACAGGCACAGTTTCAGATTTCGTACTGTTACTCAGAGTATCAATACAGAATAACACAGCGATATATCATACCATAACCTGCATAGCAGTTGCATACAATAACGCTTCGTCACTGAGGCAGACTTGTCACATAAGGTTTTGTAATTATCAAGCACTTAAAGTACATACTAATACAGAAATACCTTTGCTAATGACAACATTTTAATCTTTAATTGTGCTATTCAGATGAAATGCCAAATGTCATATTGAAATATATACTTATTAGTCGCAGATGGAGTGCAGAATCAGCTTTGTATATAAATAATAGTATAAAAAACTAAAAACACGCTTTATTAAAAAAAACGAAAATAATTTAATAATTTTAATGTAAAAAGGCGTGGGGTAGGGGTTATTAAAATATCTTAGAAATAAACCCACGCGTGTTTTATAGTTTTTTAAACTATTATTTATTTTTATATTTTTTAAATATTTTTTTTTTATTTTAAATTATTGTATTGCCATCGGTCCTCGATAAGTGTGCAAAGTTTCAAATCAATCCTTCGGTTTGCAAGGGGTGAAAACCACGTTCAAAGATTCCGTTACATAGATTCATAGATACATAGACACACAGATACATACTCGTACATACCAAGCTAATAAAAGCGTGTTAAAAACTGTTAATTGTTTTACAAAACATCTCCGTTTTGTGAAACACATATATTTATCCAATCTATGTGCTACATATATAAAAACATGGCAGCTGATCACGAAGGAACGTGATCTCTAGAATGTTGTATCATATGGAGTGAAGGTATGCGTACTAACTGTAGCGTCATTTTACTAGAGAGAGCCAAGCACTGAAGCGCCTCAAGTCACATGATCACCCATTAAATACATATATATCGCACTCTTAATGAAACAGCGACTTAACTCGAATTTTGGAAGTATGGCAATTTGAACTCTAATTGTGTGACTATAAATTGTACTATTATGTTTTTCTTAAGTAATGTCAGCAGTGTTTAAATTTGTTTAATCCAAAATACTCAGATAAGTCTCTGTTTTATTAAGAGTGCGAATTATATTCGATATCCGCTCGAACACGATACATCCAATAACGCGGTCATTATGTTTACTTTGAAGATCAGTGTTGTATAGATGAATACTGAGATCTCAGGGCCACCAGACCTACGCTGTTCTAGCATTGTTAATCTTTTTACAGTAACAACATAAACATTCAGTCCAGTTGAAAGTGAAACAAATTATTTTAACCGTATTATTATTTGCTGCACTGCTACCAACGTGGCATATAAGACTATGGATGTTTGCAATGTCAAGGGACAGTTAAAAGCTTCTGCTGGCTAACTCACCACAGACATGGTTACCATGAGTGAATTTGCTAATAGCAAGGAAAAAAAGCATTCCAATGCTTTTTGTTTCTTTTTGTTCCGAAGCTGAAACTTCCAGCATCTTAGCGCGAATGATACCAATGCAATGTGTTTATTCAATATAGCATATATATTTTCTTTTTTTCTTATACTAAGGTACACTTACAGCAAGACATACAAATGTTACAAATTTTAGCACTTACACTATGGGTATAACAGTAGGTATATATGATTGCCTATTAAAAGTGTACAGAGCATTCACATTATATAGGCAACAAAGTAAACTTAAACTAAATAAAATATGAAAAAGAAATGTTATATAAAAGTAATAGAAGTAATAAAAGTGAACAATAGTAATAGTACTTAACAATCGAGCAGTTTCAGCAAATCATTTCTAAATTTATATATATTATACTAGCCTCAGAAACCACGTAAACCCGTTGGTCTTGTGACTAATCTCTCTCCAGTTTACGGATTGCCACACCATAGGATTATGAGAGTAAGAGAATCAGACATTATACTAGTAGTAACGCACACACTGATGCACTGTAATATCGCCTGCGCAGACGGCCAGTCTCCGTTAAGATGATCCGCAGTGACCGAAATTCGGTCTAGATTATCTGATTACTTATAAATTTGCATAGCAATGCAAATAACTATTAAAATCATACATATAATATACTAAGTTGACGACTGTTGTTCGCAGGGGAGTCTCGGTGCCTTTTGGTTCGGGTCCAGTGAGTACGGCAGGCTGGCGACGCGACGAGCCAACTTCTCCGCTGGATCTGGCACCCGCGCTACTGCTTGAGCCACACGTGTGCGGTACGTTCTTCTTCACTAGCCCTGCACCTCTAGCGAATGATGCAATTGATACTTTAGACCCTAATTTTTAATCATATTAATTGAAATTTATTTATTCAGAACAGAAAATATTGTGTTGAACATATTAAAAAATACCTACTAGTTAAAAAAAATATCATGTCATTTTTAATACTAAATTTATGTCAAATAAAATCCAATAATTTATATATAAACAATAAGTATGAAATAAAATAATATAGAAATTATGTATTACAATCATATCATATCTTATCTTTGAAGTATTCATTAACACTGTAGTAACATTTTTGCAACAACAAAGATTTTAATTTATTTTGAAAGCTATAATAACAAATTATGGTTTTACATTCTGCCGGCACCTTGTTGTATAGAATAATAGATTGTACCCGTGAATAGTATTTGATTACATTTAATTTGTGCTGTATTATACTAAATAAATATTTTCTATGCGTTGCTAGCCTATTTTCTCTCTCCTCTAATATCCCAAAATTATTAAGATTCTTAACCAGGTGGTCTAAAGTGTCAATTACGTTATTAATACGCGATGAAAAAGCTTTGTACCCCTTTTTAAGCGTATAGCGCGCACGGAACTGTGAGTTTATATGGTCAAGGAGTGTAGAAAGCGAAAATTTATAAAAATAAATACCCTTCTTACACTGGGAAGAAGCCCGTGCCGAGCAGTGGGACGCTTTAATATATGGCTGATATTTATTACAGACGAATTTAGAATTTCCGCTAGGTGACTTCAAGTGTATATAATAATCATTTGGCGTTTCCTAGTTTGTCAGTTTTTGATTAAATGTTGATAGTGTTAGGGCAAAGGATTGATCATAACAATCAATCAATTATTTTGTCCAAGTTATTATTAATATTATGTATGCAACATGAATAGAAGTATTAAACATAATTTACAATTAAACGACAGTATAACATTAGTAGGTGTGTATGAACGATTGGTATATTAGAAATGAAGTTGATAGTAGAGTTCATTTGCATACAAGCACTATTACAATTACCAAAGCAAGATTAAGCCCTATCATTAAAGCTAACTCATCAGGCGCAAAACAATTTAACATATTTAGCTAGAGTTTATGTTCTCGGCATTTGCAACACCGTAATGCGCATTAACTAATAACTGGATATAGATTTTTATTTAGCGGATATATAATTAATTACATATTATAAGATAGTCTAAGATAGAGTATTTTAGGAGACTATTCTGTATTAACTTTTTAAGTTAATTTATTATGCAATATACATATCAAGTATACTTAATTTTAAAACCAACACTCTTTAAACATACTAGGTACCATCAACAAAAATACAACGTAACAGAATGCAGACAAGTTAATTCATCATTGTTTTGTTATGTTACTGTACGAGATCTAGGCGTCATATTTACTAAATAACATTTCGCTCGCATATTGTAAAACTGTGTAAAAATCATTTATAACATATGATTTCAACAACAGCGCAGCCATAAATTCTTTAATTATGTGGCGGTGTTTAGCTTATAGTGGGTTTATAAATGATAAATTGGATTAACGTGCAGAAATAGAATTTATTTCACTTCACTTAAAATAAGACAATGTTAACTACTAAACTATAGAATGTTAATGTTATAAGAAATGTTTGATGAGTACAAAAATGTTGCAATCGAAACCCGGTTGACGCGAATGTAAATGATGTACTGACTTGTGCCTAATTTCTAGGTGAATATATAATATTGTTTATTGCGTGTAAGCACACACAAGCATGTAGGTATGTATGAGTGTACGAGGTGTTCGGTTACATTACCGGAACAAATTATAACACGTTGGTAAGAAGTAATCTGGAAACGAGTGCTATTATCTGCAATCCGTAAGAAACTAAGTACAGCCTAATGGTAGAGAAAATACAAAACAAGTTCACCCGGTACCTTTACTTGAAACAATACGGAGTATACTTTAAATTTATAGTTATTATTATAATGTATTAATGTCCACTGTGTCGCATTAGGTTTTCCTGTAATGACATAATTATGCGATTTGTTTTATAAATAAATAAATTTTATTTTAAGTTATTTATGCTGTGTTCTGGTGCTCTACTTGCACACCGGCAGACACAATAGATTTTTAATGATGTATGGTATTCTAAGACTTGACAAATTAATCATTTTACCGCTTACGCAGTTGTACTGTAAGGGTAACTAATGCCAGTGTGTCTACAGGAGCGCGGTACGTGCTGGGCGCGGAGTCAGCGGCGGCGCTGGCGCAGGCCGGCGCGGCATTGGCAACAGCAGGTGCTATGAGCGCCGTAGAGGGCGCGCGCGTCGGAGTGTTGGCAGGCGGCGCGTTGGCGCTAGAACTGGCACGCGATCCACCACCACCGCCACTACCACCGATGTTGCCACCGCTACCAGTACGCAACGCGACGTTGCCATATGCTGCTGTGAACCTAGTACTGCAGCGAGGCGATGCGCTCTCTTCCCACGCTGACAGCCGCGGCGGTGGAGTCGCCTCCAGATTTTGATCTCTACATTCCTATGAATATCACATATTTTTTATGTCCTATCTAATGTTGATCATGGTTCATTGCGAGATGTCCGCGTCACAACTACGCTCACTTTATCGATGTCCGGTTCTAGAAATATATTTATTTTTTTAGTTACCTTAGTTAATTAATCATGAGTTCGGTACCTGGAGTACCGAACTCATGATTAATTTGTTATGTGCTTAGAACGCCTATATTGCACTAAAAAAATCAAATATAATACTCATGTTTCAAACATATACATAAATATATAGAATCATCTCTCTGATACGTCTTACAATATTAACAAAAAATAAATTAATGGTATCAGGGAGCTTCATGTAATCCAAGTCAGTCATTGTAACATTTTAAACCAGAACGAGCTTAGAACAAAATGTAGAGTGTGCCGTTATGTCTTGATTGATCCAATCAATAGATATTCTTTATTACATACCTACATTGCTTGCTTAAAAAAGAATTGAGCTGAACTAAAATACACACACACCGCCACCGGCGTGTATGGGAGTAAGCGTGCTCACTCGCGTGCCCTGCCTGCTGAGCACGAGTGACAAATGCGTATGGACTGTCTACAACATTAGCCAGTAGTCTCATACTCGAACATTTATTACACCTCTATAAAATCATACTAATTAGTAACCAGAAAGCGCGATGTGGTTACTTTGTATAATATTAAGATTTTATTACTGTTTGCTTGTTAGCAAAGGCAACGTAACGCTGTTATACAAAGCAAATCAATGTCTAAGATTGATATACCTGGCCTACGTACCTTTTTTTTCTAGAGAAACATTTATTTTCTTCGGAATTTGACAAGGAATAGGTAACGGTATGTTAATAGATCGGCGTTCGTGCACTAAACGAGACTGCTGGTATGTGTGAAAGCCGCGAGCGCGGATATGAAGTAGGCGCCGTCATGTCGGTCGTCGATCGTCGGGGGCCGGGACTGTTTGCGACGCACGCGCTCTACAATTATAATATAATGAAGCGACGTAGAGCTGTTATTGCGCTCGCACTCTAACAGTAAACATGTTTTCTAATAGCGTTATAAATTATTGTACAACAGAGACACAAATAGACACGTCGGCCCACACGTACGGATACTTACGCACACATACACGACTGATGATGTTTTTGTTATTGTGTATGCGGCGCGCATCGAAGCACGTGGCAGCGCGAAACCATGAAACCGCTCCACTCCGCTCGCGCACCGTTCGTGCAGTGTTTGTTAATGCATTTAGTACTTAATAATATACTTATTATTTATTCTCAATATTGTATTTGTCTTATCTGTCATGTACTATCGGCTCCAGCGATGGACGACCATTTCAGAAAAAAATTCGCTTGCACATGTTGACCAGTTGAGTTTGTATCGCCTTAGAATCAGTAAACAAATGTAAAGTGTAAAAAAACTCAAACAAAGAACCCCTTTCTTTGTTTGAGTTTTTTTACTTGTCACGGGTACGGTTACCAAGTGTTGGCCTGCTATGCGATTTTAACCTTAGGAGTGGTCATCCGTCGCTGGAGTCGATAGTACATGTCATATCACCTGAGTCGGCCATAGGAGCACGATTGGATTGTCACACATCCGTGACCAGTCAATTAGATACATAATATGTATCATTATGTTATAATGATAATGAACGTACCTACATCGCATTGTTCTTGTCGCTTAATTACCTTACCATTATATTTGCAACATCCGTTTACTTATTGGGAATCCCCATTGGGTACCGAGCGTTGTATTTTAACAATCGCTGAGAATTACTCGCACATAAACACACTGACGTGTTTGTGCGCAGAAGCAGATCTGAATAAAAACATACTTGTATTGATAACATTTATTTAACAAAGCATCTGCGCTTCAAGTGTATCTTAATATCTTTCTGATATGAAGGTGTATCTAATGATAAGTAATTCAGGGTTATCATTATTGGCTCCATTCATGAACGACACGAGATCTTTAGAAGTTATGCAGGTATCAGAAACACACTGTTACGTCACCGATCGTTGCAAACTGCGGCTATTTCAGTGCTCTCGGCCAAGTGCAGCCGACCACATCACACGTCACCACATCGAGCGCACATGCGCTTACGCCGACTGATCAGATAAAAAGTAACAAACAGCTACGCACACATACATGCTTATATGTGTGACAGCGCGCTGACCTTCGCCGTTGTATGTGGCTGGCTGACGGGGCCGCGCACTGTACAAAACAACTCGATCCCTCTTACATCGAAATCAATTACCAACACATTTGTTTAAAATAGAACTCATAATCAACTAAATATAGTGTCTACAGGTGCCTCAAATACCTCGAAATTCGACTCGAATATCAGAAACAAAAACATGAGTTAGTCAAACTAGTTCAAGATAATGAGCGCGTGTAGCGGTGACCTTCGTTTGATCTGAATCCAAAATGTGTTATGAGCCCGTTGACTGCATTTTATGCACTCCTAGCCGCCTACCAGCTGATGTGAGCAAGACGGACACGTCAGAGCACTCTGTATGACTGGCACACAACTCCTCATTCATGACTCACTTATAGCATCGAGTATCACAATAGTAAATATCTAGTTTAAAGTCTATAGAATTAAAGCAGACGCTTTTGTTTAAGGAATGAAATACTACTTTAAATTTTGTAGTATCAGCGCCATTGCTTTCGTGATTAATTCTGATTATTCTTGATCATAATTCGTCAAGATAATTAAATATTTAAATCATGGATATTCGCTCTTCGTACTTATCGCTCGAACAACTGTCCACACTAAAGGGGAATTTCAAATATTACATTAACATGATAGAGAGCGATAATGTACAATTTATAATTCACGTGACATGTTGACAACTTAACAACCAGAAAGGTAATATAATTGAGTCCAACTATGATTTAAATCTATAAACATCCTTACTAAAATTATAAATGCGAATGTGAGTTTGTTTTGTTTGTTTTTTACGCTTTCACGCCTTAACTACTCGACTGATCAATGTCGCATACATGTTATCAGGGGGACAGAAAAGGCCATAAATGTTAAAACTAGTCTACATTTACGCGAGCGAAGTCGCGAGCAAAATCTACTAATTAATAATTATAATTTATATAGTAATTTAATTTTACTCTTTAGAAAGACATACATTGTTTCACGCCTCTATCCCTGGAGAGGTAGGCAAAGATGTATTATACCGCACATTTCGACAAATATAGGTACAGTGCCCGACTCCGAGCTGCTACTGAAAATTACTGAAATTTTTGTAACAGAAAAAGCCAATTACCTAGGAATCGAACCATTTTTTTTATACTATTGAGGTGGCAAACAAGCATACGGCCCACCTGATGGTAAGTGGTCACCGTAGCCTATGGACGTCTGCAATACCAGAGCAGAGGCATCACTTGCGCGTTGCCGACCCTTTAGGAAAAAAAGGAAATGGAAAGGAGAAGGAGCGGGACGGGAGAAAAAGGGTGATTGGGCCTGCGGCACTCTCACTCACCAAACGAAACACAACAGTAGGAACACTGCTATTTCTCGTCGATATTCTGTGAGAGAGCAGTACTTCCCCGGTCGAGCTGACCCATTCGTGCTGAAATCAGCGAGGCTCTACTACTACTAACCTGCACGCAAAGCAGTTGCAACCACTACCATTACCTTACCTACCTTACAATTTAAGGCTAGTTTCACAAGTATCAAGTAAACGTTACATGCTGTCATATTCTTGTTAGGGTAAGGAAGAGGGATGGCAAGACTCTTATCTTATAGACTAGCTGACACGCGCAACTTCGTCTGCTTCACATAAAAGAATTCCCCGATTTTGTACCATTTTTCATTGATGCTCCGCTCCTATTGGTTGTAGCGTGATGTTATTTAGCCTATAGCCTTCCTCAATAAATAGGTTACCCAACACTAAATTATTTTTCAATTCGAACCAGTAGTACCCGAGATTAGCGCAAACAAACTCTTCAGCTCTTGGTATAATATTAGTATAGATAAATGCTATCTAGAGTTTGTGGAACAGGTCCTTAAAATGAAGTGAGCTCATGTTTAATATAAGGTAGCTGTTTATTCACATCGTTCGTAGAAATTGTTTTATTTAACGGACCGTGAAAATAAAGAGTTATAAAGTGCTAATTGGCACTAAGTATGCTGTTCACAAGGTAATTGCTGGCAGTTTAATTAAATAAAATGGTTCATGAAAGGTCTCACATGTTTTTAATACTTTATACAAGAGTAATAGATATTTTAAGTGAGTATGACTAATATTTTAGGTGAGTATGACTCTTTCTTGTGGCTTTCTCTACTTTTGTAATCATAATAATAATATCAGTCCTGTATTATACTGTCCCACTGCTGGGCACGGGTCTTTTCTCAGCATGAAGGGTTAGACCACAGTCCACCACGCTGGCCCTGTGCGCGTTGGCAGACTTCACATTTCTTCGAGAACATTATGGAGAACTCTCAGACATGCCAACTTCCTCACGATGTTTTCCTTCACCGTTAAAGCGAGCGATAATTAACTATTTAATACGCACATGGCTTCGAAAATTCAGAGAGGCGCGTGTTGGGATTGAATTAGAGACCTCTGCATGGCAGTCCAACGGTTGTCCAATATATTTATACTAGCTGGTCCGCGCAACTTCATCTGCTTCACATAAGAAAAGATTTCCCGTTTTTGGAACATTTTTTATTGATGGTCTACTCCGGTCGTAGCGTTATGTTATGTAGCCTCTAGCCTTCCTTGATAAATGGGCTATCCGAAACAAAAAAAATTTTCAATTCGAACCAATAGTTCCTGAGATTAACGCGTTCAACCAAATAAACAAACAAACCCTTTAGCTTTATAATATTAGTATAGGTTATACTTATTTTTTGTACACCGCATACCTAGTTTTGGGTTTTATACTATTGTAGTTGACGAGCTTACGTAGTTCAAGAGTTCGCGAGTATTTGACGTTAATGCATGCATCGTCGCCGATACAATCTAAATTAAGGCATGTGACTCCACGTCACGTCATCGTCAGTACCATGCACTAGTTTTATATACGACGCAGGTTTATTACATAAAACGGTGCATTGCGATAATACAACTTCAAATTGCCGCTTCTATTTTATTTACAAGTTCATTTCAAAGATTCTAGTTAACTTTAGTAATTATGAAATCGGAATGCTGATATCTATCTCTAATTCTTTCTTCTCATCCCTATCTGCCTTTCATAAACCCCTCTTTCACCCTCTGCCTAACCGCAGATGTAAAGTGATGACGGGATAAGGTGGGCTGGGCCCTATCCCACCTTTCACATTCTCATTTCATCCTCTTACCCTCTCCCTTCCTCTCTTTCTTGCTACTTCTTGCATCCTCTCTCTCTTTCTTCCTCTCCCTCCCCCTTCACTCTCTCTCTCTCTCTCTCCTTCTATGTTTTTCTTTCTTTACTACCTAGTGATAGTTATGGAAATCATCGTACAATATCAGGGTGACATCGTGTAAACCAAGTGTTATTTGTATTTCATTAACGTACTCTTAAATTCCTACCCAATGCAAAGCCACAACCCAATATTATTTGACTACGGTCCGCAAGGACGTGCTTCCAAAACTGGGCTACTCCAAGTGTGAAACATGTATCTTCTTTCTACATACATTTATCGACGATACGCAGAGACTATGAATTTCCATTTACTACGTCAGTAAAATGGCTGTTCAACTTTAATTACTTCACCACATTCTTTATATCGTGGGTAGCTGCTTAATATTTATTTAGTTATTAAACCTATGAAGATTTTAAAGGGGCTATTAAACAGGCATTATTTGTCTTTAAATGTGTGTCTGCATAATAATTGTCGGCTATGTTGCTTTCAATAACACCCATACTGTACAATACACGGCATTACTTTACTTATAAACTATATTGATATTATGAATGGCATGACCGTAGCATCAAAATGTTTTGCGATGGCCGGACTTTAGATGATATTGTTGCATCTACATATTGTAGTAAAATATTACCCATTTATAGCTCCCTTCAATATTATGTAAAAATAATTGCCGGCACATTATGTTAGTGTTACTCTCTCGGCCATATGCATAAAACTTAGGTCGTTATAAGTAAATATTGTAAAAAGTATTGTTTATAATGATGCATAAGAATGCTAGCTTGCCTAATAACAATATATAAGAAAGCTTTACAGTAAATTAATTTAAAAAGGTTTTTACAATGCATTAGACAAACCAAGTATATTAACTTCTGAAACGTCCATGATTCCTACGGTGGAGTCATGGACGTTGACGTTGTTGCGCGTCCGTGACCCCTATGGGGGAGTCAAACATATTTTGGTATTTTTTTCGCGACCAATCACAACGAATTTTCTTGACTCCCCCGTAGGGGCACAGTCGCGCAACGGTAGAGTTATTTTGTTATGTGTCATGGGACATTCCAAGGGTTAACTACCCATTGCATAAGCCTTTAATGAGATATTTTTTATGAATAAGACCGTCTGTGTTTTATGATTAAATAGCGAGATGCAGTACGCATCAAACAGCCACACAGAATATGGCGGCGATCACACTGTGCCAAAGGTCACGGCAGGTAATTTTCCGCAATTATCATGTTTCCCAATAAACGTTTGATCATTTAAGCGATTCAATTAAACCACGCATAATGGATTATTTCTTTACATAAACGTATTTTCACACGGTCTTTATATTTAAGGTCGCGAATAATTTAACAAGGTAGACGAGTGTTGTGTAAGTTTATCCTAATTTATTAGTACAGAAGTATGTCGTGAACGTCTAGTCTCCTTCATATAATTGTCGTTCATTATTTCAGTGAAAGTTCCATTAAGAGGCTTTTAAACTGGCATTATATTTCGAAATCATTTACCCTATACCAAGTACAATGTATATACTTGCACTATAGTTGTAATAAACTCTACCCTGCATATGAACTGTCGCTCTGATGGGCACGGACCCCTTCTCAGTGTGAAAAGGATAGTCTACCACGCTGTCCTAGTGCGTATGCGCAGATTTCATATATCTTCAAAAAAACTCTCAGACATGCAGGTTGCCTCACGATGTTTTCCTTCACCGTTAAATCAAGCGATAATGAATAATACGCATATAATATATGTAACTACGAAAAGATAAAAATGCGCGTCTTGGGAACAAACTCGAGACCTCTACGTAGCAGTCTAACGCATGCCATGTCAATAGTATAAAGTAAAGCAGCTATAGCTACAGTGGAAAACCCAATAGACTTTAGCTGTTTTACTTTAAATAATAGGAATAAAATCAAAAATAATAATTATTATAAAGTGTTTATTTACTTTGTAGGCTCTCTGCAAGTTAAGACAGCGTTAAAAGTAACTTGCCAGATGTAGTAACTGCTGGCAAAAATTCAATATCACTTCTAGGTTCTAACGATAACTCGAAGTTGTCAGAAGATTTTACCTTTTCAAAGGAAACATTTCAGTTATAAAAATGCTCAATAGTACTTTACGTTCTGGATAGTCCTAGCTGAGGCTGAAAATATATTATTTTCAGTGCTATTTATTATTGGGATTTACAGTTTACCACTGGCTGAGATATATCGGAAATGCCACGATAACACTCGTCATCTCGTATGAGTAATATGTAATATATTAGTCATATAAAGATTTTCATAACAGCATCGATAGCCTAACCTTAACCCTTCTCATACTGCGTAGAGCTACATGATTTCTCTATAATACACTCAAAGATATGTAATGTCTGCCAACCCGCACTGAGCTAGAGTGATGGGCTATAGTCTAACCATTCTTACACAGAAAAGAGGCCTACGCCCAGAGTGGGACAGTTTATATAGAGGGCTGATATTATTATTTAATTCCTATACGAAACAGAATAATAATATGATCTCACTGCATCGGAAGCGCAGCGGTAGTGTTATATGCAACTGCTGTGCATGTATTGGAATAGATTCCTGGGTCGAGCCAAAGTGATATTGGGTTTTTCTGGCAAGAAATTTTCTGTAGGGGTACAGAATCTTGAACTGTGTCCGGTAAACAACAATGGGCTGTATCTCTATTACATGGAACCGAAAAACCATAGTTGGCGATATGTGAATATAATACACTTAAGACTATCCCTTCGGAGATAGAGACGTGAAACTATGTAGTTATGAAACTCACAATCTTTATAACCAAACGACATAGTACGTGTTTACATTTTCAATATCAAAGAGTCTAAAGAGTCTCCATAATAACTAACTGTTTTACATATTACTAGCGGTCGCCTAGTGCTCGAAATTCGACCAAAGTTTGCCTGTAAGATATTGCTGATGTATGTCATCAACTCATCATATATTGATATAATATGTAACCATAGTTACGCACTTCGACTGCGTGTGTGTCATGTAAAGGGGTACAAAGTTTTTGCTTCACGTATTAATATATAGATGTATATTTTCAACCAGATTTTGCTCACGGCTTCGCTCACTTAAATGTAGGTTAGGTTAGTAAAAGTACTTTTTTCTGGATGAAAGGTACCCTATATCCTTTTCTGTATCCCTGACTACGTGTATGCGATATTTCATGATGATCAATCGAGTAATTAAGGCGTGCAAGCGTAAGAAATAAACAAACTCTTATTCGCATTTATAATATTAGTTAGAATTATACAATGGACTGCATGACATAATTGAAATTAATAGTTCTATTTATGTCATACATACCTATAGATATAAAAAAGATGCATGTATTTATTGCAATGTGCTGTTAATTATATTGTGACCGTGAGTAATGTATTGACTGTCAAGAATATCAAATACAATAGTTTAAACTAATTTTTCCAATAAACAATAACATAGTTAAATTGATTCACATAATATATACACACTAATTAGTAATCATTTATAAGAAAGTTAACCTAAAAAGTAAAAAAAAACAACAATTAAAAAGCGATATAATATTCCTCCGCGTCGCTGTCATTCGGGAACGTGCCCAGAAGACTGGCAGTATTGCCACGTTGACTGACAATGCTTGTTCTTTACGCTTTCTGGACACGTGTGGTATTAATCAGTAACTTAGCTAGGGTTCTATAAACAGACCTAGTACTTGGAACTCATGGCCCAGCGTTTCGATATGAAACGACTCAAATATGCACTCATCAATGAGGTTTCGGTATTTGCGCCGTTTGAGCGTCTTCGCTGATGCAACAACAGCACCAGCACAACCCGCTGTGCTAGAAAGATGTGATGACGCAAGGGTATCGACACAAGTTACAGCCCACAGCAAAGGCCTACCCATTTTCCATGGCAGTCAAGACATATGTACCATCCTGGTCTCTTGCCATTGTCGAGTACCAAGCCGTGAGGTTCAAACTGAGCCGGAACACCAGCGGTTGTTTAGGTTGGTGTGTCGTAATATGCGACCAGCATTCCTGCTTCATTAGAGGCTATGGTGACCAAGACTGTCGAAGGCTTGTCCACAAAAAACAATCTGATCCATACTGATTTCTGTTGAAAGTTTGATAAATAAGAAATGCAATAGATAACGAAAGAACTTACGTGAAACAAATAGCTATCATGCGAACAATTGTGCTTCGATTGTTTTGCAAAGGAATTTTTTATACCGATTTTGTTTTGGGAATAATATAAAAATGACCCATTTGAGCCGTTTCTGCGCCGAGCGTAAAACATAATGAGCTCGTGCGGCGCATATTCAAATCGGCGCGCAGCCGCCATAGTAAAATTGTATGGAGAATTTGAAGTGCTTTTTTGATAAATATGTATCTTTATTATCAACCAATAACTTAAATATTTGGGACGGCCAATTTGCAAATTTACGTAATTTTGTAGGCGAAAATATTAATTATTTTAAGGTTTTTACACGGAGTGTAAACAGATTGATTGTTATGGTTAATGTATATTTTATGTTTGTATTAAATAAAAGTGTTGATTTTATTCACTTATACAACATATCTGCTTCTTCTCTGCATGTAATTATACCTAATTGATTTCTGCCGAATTTGGCTAGACTAGAAATACTCAAATATATGCATAATCGGCGATCTTGGGTAGAAGAGTATAAAAAGTGTGTCTAGTTCACGTTATTTCAAGTTAATTAATTTATTAATTTCAGTTTACGGTTACAATGCTACACTTTAAAAACTAGCGACGTAATAATTGTGAGCGGTGAGTGGCCTGATGGCGCGTGTAGCGCGATTGGCACGTGCTGCGCGATCGGGCCTCCATATAGCCCACGAGTAACCGTAACTATTATGCTGTGTTATATCGCTGTACAAGTACAACTACTAACGTCGCACTTTCACACAAACAGCAGATTACGCATTGTATTACGATTTATAGCTCTACCGCATAAATAACGTTTTATGGCTCCTATATCTAGTTTTATGTCGGTATGATGACATTACACGTGGAAACCGTCGAAGTTGAAGGACTTTAAATATGAATAATAGTTACATTGTGGTCATGTGTCGTCATGGTAGCACTCGTGACGTCAACAGTTCTGCCAGTCAGCGTCCTTACTGCTCGAACTATTGTGCAGATGATAGTCATACCGTCGCCGTCGATGACTTCGAAGGCAGTAGACACCATATTATTATGTGAGGTTAAAAAGACTTGCAGTACGAACAAAGGGTAGAAGAGGCATGTGATAATAAATGTTTAGTACGTTGTTCTCCATGCACCAAAAGTGGGTGAGGCTAGTGTGACAGCGCGGAACATTACTCACATTGCAGTAGATCATGTCACATACAATGAGTTTCATTTTTGATAGCTGCAGTAACCGCTGCTCATGCATATAGCTATATTGTTTAGGCATCGCAAGAGCAATTTCGATAGAACACTACCAAGGCGCTGTCTACCGCAAACCATAGAGGGCAAACAACCACACAGTCTGCCTGATGATGCAGAAGTGGGGAAAGCTCGTAGAAGAAGGAAGGGATGTTAGGAGTTATTGGGCCGATGCCGCTCTTACTTACCAAAACCGAGCCGGCCGGACAACTACTAATAGAGATGTTGAAGTTGAAACCAATAAGGTTCTACCTACCTTTATAATAATAATAATAATATTCTACCACATACACACAACACCATCTAGCCCAAACTAAGCAGTGCTTGTACTATGGATACTAGACAATGGATAAACATACATATATACTTTTTTTTTGTAAATACTTACATATTATACATAGAGACACCCAGACCAAGCCAAACATCCATGTTCATGCACACAAATGTTTGACTTGTGCGGGAATCGAACCCGCGACCTCAGGCGTAGCAGTCGGTTACACTAACTACTACGCCATCGAGGCCGCCAAACGCTTTGAACTAAATCTGCTAGATTACACGTGCTATAATTTGAAACGATATCTCTGACCATGGAATTAATAAGTAGTTACAGTTGTATCTAAGTATTTATTAATTTCACTTCTTTGAAATCCATAAATATAAAATTATTACTTGAATATTAATTATTCATTAATACTACATATTATATAATATTAAAACAAACATTT
Organism: Catocala sponsa; assembly: GCA_963564715.1. Taxonomy (NCBI): domain Eukaryota; kingdom Metazoa; phylum Arthropoda; class Insecta; order Lepidoptera; family Erebidae; genus Catocala; species Catocala sponsa. The sequence continues at coordinate 10,162,921 of OY751331.1, forward strand.
ATTACACGAATGGTAAGTTTTTTGAGAATTAGCAAGCTGAAGTGGCAGTGGGCTGGCCATATCACGCGAAGAACCGACAACCGCTGGGGTAAGCGTGTTCTTGAGTGGAGACCGCGACTCGGCAAACGTAGTGTAGGACGCCTTCCGACCAGGTGGGATGACGATCTGCGAAAGACTGCAGGCAGATGCTGGATGCGGCAAGCTGAAGACAGGGCGCTATGGCGCTCTTTGGGGGAGGGCTATGTCCAGCAGTGGACTATTATAGCCTGATGATGATGAAGTTTTTTGCTTATATAAATGATTGTAATATATGGTATGAAATGTAAATTATATCTACATTTATAATTATGAATAAATATATTCTTAATGTGAGAGTAACAGAGGCCGCTTGTTAGGGTTTCACGGCTCAGCTAGCCATCCCTTTAATCTGTCAAGTCTTAGATAACCAAGCATATTTAAAAATATAATATTGTGTCTGGCCACCGGTGTGCCGCTGCGACTTAATAAGTTAAAGGGATGATTATATAGACGGTATACCCGTCTATATAACCTTCCCTTTAACTTATGAAATTGCTGCGGCACATGATATTTGTGGTCTCCTAGTGTCTCCTTCTCCACAAACACCATCATCAACACATGGCTTATACTCGACATAATGATCACTTATGTTATGATCGCGAGCCGCCTCTGCTCGCTTGCTCGCTCCAGCAGTCAGGACGCGGACGGTGACACGTGCGCGAGCACCGCTCACTGAGGGCCGGGGGACGGAGGAGGGCTTACGTTATCGATTGCGCAAATATCCAGAATAAGTTCGTAAATACATGAATTCAATAGTTATAGTAGGTACGTTAAATATTGCGACTTGTGAGTACGTGTAATCTCACTTGACGTAAACAAACGACGCGATGAGTTGATACCGCGAATTTTGCCGTTATTGTTGCGATACGTTTTATTTTAAGCTTCTATTCGAATCACTCATACCTAGGTGTTTTATTTTAAACTAGATTTTGCCAGCGGCTTTGCTTACGTTGTACTATCCCTCGGGAAAGGAAAGGTACCCTATGTCCTTTTCTGCACACCCGTCAACGAGGATGCGCAAAGTAATAATGATCGGTCGAGTAGTAAAGGCGTAACAAACAAACAAACTCACATTTACATTTATAGTTTTAGTTAAGACTAGCTGTTACCTGCGACTTCGTACGCGTAGATTTTAACTAAAAAGTGTTTGTCTCCGCGGAACCCTATTTGTTTTCTAAAATCAAAGTAGCCGATGTTACTTCTTATAACATCAGCTATCTGCCAGTGAAAGTCCCGTCAGAATCGGTTCAGCTGTTTCGGAGATTACCCGGAACAAACAGACAGACAGACAAAAAATTTAAAAACAGATATTTTCGTATAGGTACCTTATATACTTTCATATGCATTAGATAAAAAGCTGTTATTTTGACATTACAAACAGACACTTCAATATTATTTATTTGTATAAATGTATAGATATCAAATTTATTATCGTTTCACAAGATTGATTTATCACATTACGGCTTGCTTAACCGCAGTAAATGTCAAAGTGAAGAACAGCTCAGTCACAAAATCTAGGCCCTCAGCCGACATTCATATCCTTCTATCTTTCTAGGATTATGAACAACTTATATTATAATAATAGAGTAGGTGACTACTGTAGTAAATGTTACAACTGTTGTGCATGAGACTAGTAAAGTGTTAGGTATTGGGTTTTGTCTGTACGTATCTTACTAATGGTAATTTATAATATTACTAGAATGTGCTTGAGGCTTCGCTCGCATAAATGTACGTAATGTTAGGTTACTAACAGTGTTTTTATCTAGATGAAAGGTCTTATGTCCTTTTCTATACCCCTGACAACGGGTATGCGAAATTTCATCATGATTCGAAACAAACAAACTCACATTTACATTTATAATATTAGCCAGGATTACCTACGCATCTAAGCGGACTCTACTCTTAGCAGACCGCTATTCATAAGGTTACATATCAGCGTCGTGTATAGACACAGATCCACCTCCACCAAACAAGACGCGTAGTGCGTCGTTAACAAGAACCTCTCACTCAGCTCTATATTTAATTAGATGATTCAGTATAGTAACATATGATAGAAAGAGATACCAACATGTTTGTTTAAAATTTGTCACAGACGTGACACATAATTACACAACAAAACCAATACTGAAAATGACCAGAATTGGAACCATTTCGACTGCGAAATAAGAGATCAAATACAGAATATGTATGTAACATAGAAAACGAACAAAATGTAGAATATTACCTCTCTTTAGTCCTGTTCGGAGGACACACGAATACTAAATACTGTCTGTGACACATTATTAGACGAATATGTAACTGCCGAAATAATGTGGTACCGTATTAAACGCGCAACCTACTTGGCCGCCATTTAGAAGCTAGTTCGTTGCCGGTTAGAACCTACTCGATCAGATTGCGCAGAACCATACTCCTTCAGCGACAATAAAGGCAACACTGGCGGATTAACAGCTTTACGAGCCGTTAAATCCATCAAAATAAAAATAAAAATATCTGCCAGTCGGTTTGATCTCGAAAATGATGTTTAGGAAGTGACTAATGATGTCTGTCTGGTCAGTTATTTTTGTAGTAATAGGCCAATCTAGCTATCACTATATTGTCAACCTTAAGTCAAAATCAAACACAAAAAGAGGCAATGCATAAAGCATCATAAAGAGAAAGCTCAGTCTGCGTAAATAGAAACACTCAAAGTAAAATTATGATCAGGTATTATAAAATAACTACACTTCAGATAATGAGACGTCCATCGTCTTATAAGGATGCTGAAAAACAATCAGTCAGTTTAATAAGTTTTAAAAATAGTTTATTAAGTAAAATAGTTTTGTTTTATTATTTTGGAATGAAGTCTGTATATAGTAGTTTAATTTTAATAGCTAGCACTTCGTTATCCTTACCTGCACTAGAAAATGCTCGAAGCCTGTATGCACAAACAACTTGCACAGTTTGTGAACCTGAACAACCTATTGAGTCCACTCCAATCTGGCTTTAGGCACTACTTCCGCACTCCTCAAAGTGACTGGCGATATCAAGGCGAGCATGGAGAATACCAAAGTCACTGTGTTGGCTTTGGTTGACTTCACGAACACCTTCAATACCGTTAGTCACGACATCCTACTAGCGATCCTATCCCATCTTAATATCTCACCTGGTGTGGGTACTTGAATGGTTTTCAACATATCTTCAGGGTCGTCAGCAGTCGGTACGCATCGATAACACGTCATCGTTTTGGCGTGACTCTGGTGTTCCTCTAGGCGAAATTCTATCTCCGTTACTATTTTCTCTTTTTATTAACTTTATAACTCAGAATCTTCAGTGCAAGTATCATCTTTATGCCGATTACTTGCAACTATATGCTGAAAACACTACGGATAATCTTCCTGGAGCCATTTCTAAAGTAAATGCTGACCTTGAAGCGATTAGAAGCTCATCGGGCAGATTTGGATTGTCTGTTAAACCGACTAAGTGTCAGTCAATCATAGTTGGAAGTGAACGATTGATAAGCAGGTTAGACTTCAGTACTTTACCTGTTGTGTATCATGGGACACCTATACCGTTCAGTCCGACTGTAAAAGATCTGGGTTTACTCATTGACTCCAACTTAAATTGGCAATCTCAGGTTACTAGTGTCAGTCAGAGATTAACTGGAACGCTACGCGCCTTGTATCGCCTAAAGAATTTCCTCCCATCTAAGACAAAAATAATGCTTGGCAGACTTTGATCATTCCCTTAATTGACTATGGTGATGTGTGTTACTATGACCTAAATGCAGATCTACTCAATAAATATGACCGACTTCTAAATAACTGCATTCGATTCATCTATAATCTTCGTAAATATGACCATATTTCATCTCATAGATCCACTTTAAAATGGTTACCCATTCGTCAACGCCGTAGTTTGTGTGCCCTTACAGTATTATTTTCTGTTTCAACCTCTTCGTTCTTCCAATAACCTTCTCTTACTTTGTCCCTCTCATACTTCTGGTTTCCTTCATTGTTCTTTCTTCGTCCAGTCTGTTATACTGTGGAATGCGCTCCCTCATGAAGTCAGGATGTCCACAAACCGCTATTTTATTTAGTTTTATATAATATGTTTATTGGTATGTGTATATTATGTACAAGTATGTTCTACGCTACTGTATCCACCTACTTCATTTTATCTCTGCAACACCCTACGGTTGACTGATAGAGAATGCTCTTGGCATTAATTCCGCCGATGTATTGTTTTATGCATTAAGTTTAAATAAATAAATAAAATAAAATGAATAAATGTATCCAAGTGATTTCAAAAGATTAAAATTGTTGTTCTAGAATAATAAAAAGGTTTTCATAAAAATAGAGCCGATTCACAATCAATGCCTTTGGTGATATCATACACGCCTTAATGGCTAGAGCAAAATAGGCTATAAATTAATTAAGGAACATTCGAAGCAATTGTCCACTGACGCAGGCGCCTATGAAATGTTCGCGACACAGTCCAATCCGGTGCTCCAAATATTCACCGACCTACTACGACATTTTTATTACAAAAACATTAAATTATTTAATGATATCACCTACTTTCATTAATACCGTGACTTTCTTTAAACATTGAGGAAATTTTATACATTATTTGTAATACGTGGAGTAACTAATTCGTCGGATAAATACTCTTGGTGTTATATAAGTAGGTAAAATCAATAGTATCTACTATTTATCGCACAACCAATAATTGTTTTGCCTGTATACCTACCATCTTGCTTGCACTTCTCGGAAAACATATTTTTCTTCAATATATTTACCTATTACCACGATATCTACATAGATTTTCCTGATTGACTAGTACCAAGAATGTGAACAGGAAATTTTGAAATAGGTATTCATATCTAATCCTCATTAAAAGGAAAGACTTCACTTATAATACAATAATATTACGTCATATATTAACCAGCAGTATTATATAATTATTAAGCAGCAATAGCCTAGAGGGAAACCGTTGGACTGCCACGTATTCGTTAGGATTATTATATTGTGATTATTGTATTTGCATTCTTTGGCAACAACACAAAAATAAGTAAACCATCAGTATAATCATATTATGTCAACGCATATAATGCTTTTTATAAGCAAAAAGAATAGTATAATGCTTTTGCTTTTGCGGTGAACATAGTTTTTTTTTCACTACTATATGTATTAATAATAATTTTAGTTTTTTAGTTTGTAAATATTTTACTTATTGTTGTTTCTCAATTTTTCTCACACATAATAATACCAGTTTTTTTCCTCTTCTTTTATATATTGTAATACTAATATTACATCATAATAATGCATGTTGTTACGCTTTAAAATGTTGTGCATATAGCCATTTTTAGTAGTGTTATTTATTTACGTAGAAATAATGTAACAGCTACTGGATGTCCAAATAAATGAACGCTGTTTTCGACTTTGAGCCTCGAGATTAAATATTTCATAAGTTAGTGTTGTCTATATGATGTGTCGAATCCGCGTAAGAAATGGTTCACAATAAATCGGGGCGACACCTCTAATAGACCGATAAACGTGTCGAATGCGTATTCATGCCACTACTATTCACATAATTCCGATAGAACAGTCCGCAATGACACATGTAGCGTCCCGCATGTGTCAACAATACTTATATCACTTTGTACTGATTATAAAGACAGATCCGCATACAATGTTGCATTGCGCTGTCCACACTTGTTGAATCACATTATGTCACGCCGTCCAACGAAATGAGTATCGATCAAACCTAATGTGAACCATGTCTAAAGCAAATAAACATATGGCTTGCTTGATATGAAGCGGTTACAGTAACCTATAATTAATACTGTCTGGCATATTCATTATTTATCTTTTTATTTACATAAAAAATTATCATACTTAAGTATATACATTTCTTAGCTCCATAAAACGGTGAAGTCGAGTTGACTGCGGGATCATGTCTTCCTGTAACAGTTTACCAATAATGTTATTAATCACAATTCCACTAATCATATAAGTTGTCTAGGTAATGTTGTTTTATTTTCGTTTAAATATTCGTATATCACCTTCATGCCTAGCTTCCAATAATGGTATGAACATGGATATACTATCCGGACCGACTTACTTGAAAATCACTTCGGACCTGACAAGAGGGCCGTGCCCAGCAGTGGGACAGTTTAATACAGGGCTGATATTATATTCGTGTATTACCTTCATGCCTAGCTTCCAATAATGGTATGAACATGAATATGCTATCCGGACCTACTTGCTTGAAAATCACTTTGGACCTGCTTAACGTGCAAAAGACATTAATTTTGTTACTACTTAAATCGTTTTCTTTTGAAAGAGTGGTACATACTTTTGTAAGCCGGCGCATAATTATGTACCGTTACTAAGTAATATGAGCAACGGCTCTTCTAGACAAAAACATTGTAGTGTGTTCCTGTCTGTAAAGTCACGGAAGATTGGGTCACTTCTTTCACTTGAGCTATGATTATTATTGGTAGTTGCAAAAAGCAAAATAAAATTTATGTCATCGAAATATGTTTGCCATGAAGATGATTACGTTTACCATATTTCAATGAGATGTGTGCGGAATGAAAATTTAAGAAGACTAATGTCAGAACCAATATCAGAAAGAATTAATTCATTATGTGATTTTAAAATTATAAAATTCGCTCTAAACTGTAAAATTAGAATATATATATATAGATTATATTATTGTTGTACATAGATAATAATTAGAGAATGGCATATTTAATAAACTCTTAAAAAAAATTTAAATATAAGCAAAGCAACACTCTTTCACGTTTAAAATAATTTATTCAAATTCAAATTCAAATTCATTTATTAGTGTGATTTTTTGGTTACATGTTACATGTGGTCTTAATATAATTGAAAGTGTCTCAAAAAAATCTACCTTAATGGTGTACACTGCTTCACATAATAATCACATGTCCAGAAATATAAAAATAAAATAATTGTAAATATTAAATCACATGTTTTAACGATGAGGTTAATATCAAGACTCGATGAGACAGATGGTCACTTCCGGGATGTACAACATACAGCTTATAACAAAAATGCAATAACTGGATGCAATTACCAAACTTTCAATGCACTTATCCGTTCGCCGCCGCTTGGATTTCAGTCTACTTACTCAAACATTAACAGGAACAGCCACCGTTACAAAACATCTATAATTCGTAATTATTACCTACATTGGTCCTAAAAAGGCCCGTGTTTCTAATTCTGAGTGATTTCTGATCCCCGCAGATTAAAGAACATCGCTGTACTTAAGATATTAAGAAGGATGTCTAAGCTATTCATAAAATATAAGTAACGTTACAACGAAGAAACCGTTATCGGCTATGACGTGGTCAAAATCAAATTAAAAATCCTGGATTCATTTAAATCCCAAAGTAATAATCATGTATAAATGTCGATGAAATCAGTTTATAGTCCCTACAAACGTAAATATCTAACACAATCGAAATCAGGAGTTATTTCAACATTTTAATTACCACAAATGTTACCTTTACAAGAATCTAACCTTTCCTCATATCGCACCCGAGACAAGGGCATAAATTTCATAATTAAAAATACATAGTAAATAAATAAAAATATTTTATTTCTGAAAAGAACATGCACCGAATCACAAAAGTATAGAATGGAATCAAATTACGGAATGTAAAAAAAACGTAAATATAGCTTTCCTGCACCATAAAAGTGTAGTTATGCTCTTCCCTTGTCGATGATGTGATATATTTAGCTAATCTGAAGTATTCGTTTTATCAAAAGGATTAAAACAATAATTCCTGTTTCGATGTTAAACATCGCCAACAAACAAGCAAGCAATATTTAGTGATTTCAATGATCAAAGCTTCAAGCCAACAAACAAGATAGTTCATTTGATACGTAGTGATGACGAAATTGTAGCAGAGAAGGCGGATGTCATGAGTAGTACGAGTTGTGGCACGTTTGTTACATCGTCGCATTGTTTCATTTTATTTCTACAATTAATTATGTCTCACGCTCTCAGAACTAATCGACATTTGTCTAACGCAATCAAATTGTTTCTAGGGTTGATCGTATGAATACAACACTAAAAACTGGAGATAAGGTCAATTAAAAACAGAAAAAAAAAACAATTTAGCCTGGGATTTTCCCCAATCCCGAGATTTGGGATTGATTAGGAAAAATATCATTGGATTTATTTTTGTGGGCATCCATGTCCGGTAGCCTAATTTGGGCAGTACACGACCAACATAAGAATGCAGTCAGACAATATTTTGTTCTTAAGAAGTCTGTCCTTGAAGAGACAGGTTGCTGTAAGCAGTAGTCGTGCTTACCACCTGCGCAGGCAGGAAACTCCTTTTCTGGAGGGTTGTTAGCGCCTAGGCTATGATACCCGCTTACATCAGACAGGGTAAAGTTATTTGCCTCCCTGGTAATAAAAATAAATCTGTAGATACTCCACCAAGACAACATATCAATTTAAAAAATTCTTGAGTCATTGCTAAGTTGCATAGGTTATATAACAGCATGTTATGAAACAGGAGCGGAGCAGTAATCATAATATCGTAAGTTAAACCGCGGAGGATACCTAATATAATATAACATTACCTACGTTCATCTGTACCTGTAGATTGCAATCAGCACAAAAATGCGCCTGCGCACTCTGCCTATAACCTATTTATTTAACAAAAACATAATTATTGTAAAATGTTAATTAATTTTTTAGTAAGTTTATTTTTTCGAGTCGTTGACGACTTCTCAATTAGAATCACCATAAGAAACAAGACAAGAAAACATCTTCCAAAAAAGTTAAAATGTCTGCCGGAGTGACAATTATATTATTGCTGCTAGTTGGTTCGTTGACCTACGGCGGCCAGTATAGTACGTGGTCGTTGTCCAACCCATCTGCGGGTAGACGGGAAATGATCCGTGTAACATTTGATTGTCATTTGCCGAGCTATGCTTCTAAAAACTGATCTCGAACTTGATTGTCACCATTCACACCATTAACCATTGTAACCAGGATTGCCATGAATACTGTAGAAAAACTAATTAGGCTCTGGCCGCACGTTATCGCTCTTGGAACAGTCGTTACAGCGGATCGCCGTGGTCTGTTTGGCCACCGACTGACTTTTTGTCATTGTTCTTTGTATGCGTCGTTCCATTGCTTTGCATATTATATTCTTATTAAATCAAATTGTCCAGTCTGCCGCTATCCATCGTCTGCGTAGCAATATTCAAGGCGGTGGCTCCCGTCTGGATCAGTGTCGATAATGCTATGTGGTGATTCCACTGATCACCTCCACATACCTAATTAATTATACCCTTAGTGTGACATTTATTATTACCCAGTTGATATTTGTAGTGATCGTTATGAGTTCAGTGGCTCAGTTCTAATAATATGTTATGTGCGGAGAGGAACGCAAGTCTGCAAGCGTATCCAGAATGTTGCACATATTACTGCGTTGAACTGTCGCCAACAGCATGAATGCTGTGTTCAGGGATGAGAGCGACGGGAACGCGTTCTATCTTACATTTTGTAGTTAATCACGCGGTAATAGAACAGATCGCGGTGTCGCCTTCACACAATTGGTGCCGCCAACTAAATATTTTGTTTTTCGCTGTGCGCCTACTTAAACACATACCTATAGGATCTAAAATTAACAGCTGGAATGTCCTAACTAATATTATAAATACGAATGTAAGTTTGTTTGTTTGTTACGCTTTCATGCCTTAACTACTCGACCGATCAGCATGGAATTTCGCATACACGTTGTCAGGGGTACAGAAATGGATAAAGGGTACCTTTCACCCAGAAAAAAGTACTGTTTCTAACCTAACCTACATTTTCGCGAGTGAAGCCGAGGGCAAAATGTAATAATAAATATCTAATAGTAGTCACTGGCATCTTAATAATTCAAATTTTTAATACGTATATTTAGACATACCGCAGATCCAGCGGTGAAAGTTTTTCGGCTGACGTAATGATGATGATGATGATGAGACATACTACTTCAGTGTCGTGGCGTTAGTGACCACGTAAAAACTTTGCACAACAAAGAATAGTATACTAAATTATATAAAACAATATGGTCAGGGATATTTGACGTCCTCGATGGCGTAGTTGTTAGTGTAACTGACTACCACGCCTGAGGTCGCGGGTTCGATTCCCGCACAAGTCAAACATTTGTGTGCATGAACATTGATGTTTGTCTTGGTCTGGGTGTTTCTATGTATAATATGTATGTATTTACAAAAAAAAAGTATATATGTATGTTTATCCATTGTCTAGTAAGCATAGTACAAGCTCTGCTTAGTTTGGGCAAGATGGTGTTGTGTGTATGTGGTAGAGTATTATTATATTATTATCATTATTCTATATCAGTGATAGCGTACGTACTTTAAAGAATCACACGATTTCTAAATCACGCTGTCATCTATTATTAAGTATATATGGTGGTCTTTTGGTATTTGGCGTTCAGTTCTCTACTACACAAAGGCAATCCTCAGATGCTCCAAGGTGCATCCTACTTTCGTTGCACGACCTTGTAATCCGTATATCAACCATTATCAATCATCAATCAGCCCGTTGGAGTCCACTGGACATTCATGTAGGCTTCTCCCATTTTCGGCACACCATCCGGTGTGCCGCGTGCCGCATCCAATCTAATCCGGTCACCTTCTTCAGGTCATCGTTCCATCTGGACGGGGAGCATACTAACTACTTGATCTGATTACCTCGTAAGTAATCTTCTCTCTTCGGATGCTATCCAATTCCCAGGTCGAGCAAAGTATAATTGAGTATTCCTCTCAAGAATTTTTCTGTGGCAGTATCTGAAACTACGCCCGGTAAATGTGAATAGAGTCGCCTATACGTGGGAACCGTGGTCTAAAACCATGACTGGCGAAATGTAGGTGTTATTAAGTCTGTTTACACTTCGGGATATAGGGACTGTTTATGTATGCATAGATATACATAGACTCATTTATTTACCTAATTAGAACGGCCACAGGCCACTTATACTAATTAAGGACGCAACTAACATACTAACTTATCACAAAATTCCTTACATACCGACAATATCTTCTTCCATTCATCCGCAAATACATTACACTGAGTGTTGTCCACAAGGAGAGCGTTGAGTGTGGCGAGGGACCGAGGTGTAGGCGAATTAGCATGGGCTACTATGCGACAAGCTGGTAAGGCAAACAGTTTGTGCTTTTTTGCCGCGGCGGTAATTATTAGGCACAAATATTCTCAATAGGACGTCATGTAGTTCTGTTGCCTCAATGATGTATGATGAAGGATTTTGCACATGGTTCCGATCTGATCTGCCTGCCTTCTGCCTTCCAGAGAATTATATGCTATGCATGTATATCCCCGAAGGTATAAGCAGAGGCTTCTCTAATGTCATTTGACTATTTACTTAACACATAGTCGAGTAACAAATGTGGGTGTACCCACACTTTACCATCTATGTTTTAATTTCAACGAGAGTTTACATATTGCCGTCTACCACGCACCTTTCCAGACTACTGCTACTGAAAAAATCCTTGCAGGAAACCCCTATAACACTTTTACAAGCATAAGCACAAAATTATGCAACGCGACAACGAGGCGGTACAGTCAATCGTTATTTTAATCAAATGTATTATTCATAAATACCGAGAATCTGTTTTACAATAATTATATATGGCCAGTTATTTAATTATGTAGATTTAAATATACGTAAGTACGTACATATAGTATCGCCCGACGCGTTCCAACCGTGATGCAGTGTGTGTTTTGATATGCGACAACTATTTCGGTTGAAAACAGTTGTCACTTTCACTGTTGCGTGAAGGTCGCCAACCGACCCGTGAATTTAGTGGAGTCGTAGCCGATACGTTACAGATAAACATCTGAATTAACCTAAATTTGTTTATTTACGTGTTGTGTATTTAACACCGATCACAGCAATACAGCGCTTATATATAGCCCATTTTTCTTACTTATTTTAGTAAACAAATATACTGTATGTACTGGTAGCTGGAAATGGTTCATAGAGAGTAATAGAGCCCCACATCTATCTTCCTTATTTTTGTTCTCTATTTCTTAGATAACATATGCAGTCTCAAAGCAGTAACTGAATGGTTACAATGTGTTGTTTGTTCAATAAATAAACAATTAAGAAAAATTGTGTATATACCACAACATTTACATTAATACAAACTACTTCTTTAATTTCGTGTTTTGGTGAAACTTTTGTACGATTACGCACGCACATGTCAGACAATGATATAAGCTTTTTGTTATATAGACAACATTACTTTACTCCTTGATTAGTAATCATAAACAAGAATGTCGCACCTTCTAAGATAGGCGATGACAGAATTCCAAGAAACATAGCCAAGTCAATAGTATTTAAATCTTAAGTAGATAATATAAAAGTACATACTCTTGTTACAATGACGCTTGTTCAGCGCTCTATCTATACTTATTCTGTTTACTTCGTAACAGATATACTCAAAAAATCTCTTTCCTTATCTAAAGTAACATTGTAACCATGTAGGTTATTAGTTCACTGCACTTTATAATACTTCCAAACACACGATACTTTGTATTTCGTCATCTTCTGCATTACTCTGTTATGAATGCGCCAAATAAATTAGAGACTCGCGAGGATTCTTGTTGTATTACAAAATATTATAGAATACTAGCTTTTGCCTGCGGCTTCGCTCGCGTTAATTTAGAATTTGACAATCAATTCGTGTTGTACTCTGCTTGTAATAATATAGGTAATTCAATCATGATTCTAAAGACACGTGGCGCCATCTATTATCATAAGAACGTTATTGTTGTTTTCCTCGGGAATAGTAATTTTTTTTGGGATGAAAGGTAGCCTATGTCCGTTTCTGTACACCTGACAATGTATATGCAAAATTTCAGGATGATCGGTTCAGTAGTTTAGGCGTGAAAAGGTAACAAACAAACAAATTCATTTTAGCTTTTATAATATTAGGTAGGATTAGGATTAGGATTTAAACTCTACTGTATGTGAGCCCCGTCAAGTTCAATGAAATAAGAACATATCTGATTTTGATTTTACAAAGATAGGGCAATATTATTTTAAGACCCTATATACCTAAAAGTACCTATTTTCAACTGACATTAACAAGTTAATGTTTTATCATAACTGGCTTGCGCACCCATCTCTAACTTTAGGAACATAACTATATTTCAAAGGATATCTTTTGCCTATATCAACAGCATATATTTATGATTTTTACTTCGCAACTGTCCGTAGTGTGTTTTCAGAAATGTCATTTAATTAATTATTTCATTGAAAATATCGAAAATGGACAATTATGCAAATTTTAGTCGGTCTAGTCTTCTAGACCTTCTACCGTATTTGGTCAGGCTGTTGACACACCTTTTAAATAAATTGTCAATTAAAACTGATTGGTTGCTTATAGCTTGAAAGTTGAGTCTTTAGTAGGTATTTGTCATACTGAAGGTATAGACACTTACGTAAAAATACAATAACTGCTTGGGTAGTTCTCATTATTATTCAAGTTGCTTTTATCTCAAAAATTGAAAGGCTGAAAGCTTTTTATAATTTATCTTTACACTTACTGTATCTTATAAAATGTAGAACTGCTACCATTTAAAAAATAAGGCCGATTCTCGTGATATGCAGTTAAGAGAAAGTGGTTTTGGCCATTCTGCAGATTAATATTACGACATCGCTACTCCATGTTGATTTGTTCTTAAGTTGAGCTGATATAAAAATATTTTATTCTGATTTATCTAATAAACAAAAGGTGTGTCTCGAAACATTCGAATTGGGCAGAATCAAGGCAACTTTCATTTTGTGCTATACTTAATACTTATACAGTGTGAAAATTTATTATCAATAATCTATCATTATTTTATTGTTTCACGCAATTAAACGCCTATCATCTTTATGCTGCGATGGCTTAACTTTTGCTCATTCGTTTCTTGCGATATTTCTAACGATATTCGCAATATTTCGCCTGTGGCGTTCTATCTGATAACGATCGAATAGGTATAGAGTCCTTATAAACTTTTAGAATTGTTCTTTTGTGTATAAAAACTGCATACCAACATTCAACATGTCCTGCCGAAGTGGCACCCACACATGCGCAATTCATATATACATTCGCGATCCACAAATAATAGGTAAGTAATTGTTTAAGTGATAAGCGACACAGCTGTATTTCGCGGTAAACACGTTGAGAACAATACGTACTCTGTTAAACAATTTATTACAAAATATTTGACATCGTTCCAACAGATTTACTCTTTAAAACATGAGCAACTATGTTCATAGCAGAGCATTCACAAGGCTTATAAAATGGTTACAAAATTATTTATATGACATCAGTTTCTTAATAATCAATCGAATGTGTCTCGTCTCCATACGTTGGAACTCGAAGATTACGTTGAGCGAAATGTGTAATAATGAGGTTATGACAACTAAGTAGAGAGCTACAATGTCACAGTTGACGCAGCGAGCTACGTTGTACGGCCAGCGTGTATACTACCACATAAACACTTCAGACAATCGTTCTAGTAGAAAGTGTAAACAAGCGGAAAGTCACCGATTATAAAAATAGTGCGTATGGCGGTGCCAAATCGCTGTCACTCGATGGAAGTTAGAGATCGGTTGTAACGAAGAACATAAATATACTAGTTTCTTTAAATAAATAATCAAGTATTGCTGCCGCCTCGTGAGCTCTCAGCTCGCACGGGGCACCGCGACAGCCCTCGCCAGTGGCATGTAAGCACTCATAACACTAACTTATTAATTCAAAAGCATATACTTATTATTTTTGTTGTCTAAAGATATCTATCAGTAGTTAGAAAAATTATGTTTCATTTGTAGCAAGTAGGTAGTTTTTCTAAGCTAGACTTAGAAAAACTAAAGCAATGAAACATCATTTCAGTATCTGTTAATTTTGCAGATAGAGCAGCTACAACTAAGCTTGCGTAGAATGTTGTGGCATATGAGATAGACTGTGACATATACATGCACTTCTTGCATATGCTCAGCGACGGTGACGCCCCAGTCTGTTTTCAACAGCTTATTTGATACCGCTTCAATCATGTTAGTAACTTAGTAGATATCTGTTAGTAACATGTTAGTAACTCATGCCATTGGGTATGTTTAGCGTGAAACTTATAACCTAGAAATTGATTTTCTTAAAATACTAGCAATTTTGGTTGCAAATTACTAGTATTGTTATAAACGCCTCTAGCTAAACTAATGCTTAGTTGAGGTAACAATTATTCACTTTATGTTTTCTAACAAAAGAGTATGACTCGTAAATACATACTTTTGTCGTTCTTTTAGATATTATCCGCATTAATGATACAATGTGACAATGACGTAGGTAAAACACATACATTATTTTTGAAAATTAAAAGAATCTTTAAATAACTTATACTAATAGCACAAAAACAACATTGAAACAAGCCGTCGTTTTTGTACTCGAACAGAGAGCTACCTAATCAACATAACGATAACCAATAAGTTGATTGGATGAAGTATTTCAACAACTGGATTATATTTGCCATTAATTCATATTAGCCATGTCACGAATCTTGAACGGCTGACGCTCGTACTCAACTCAACTAGTTGTAAACACACTATAATGGATAGAGAGAATACCAACCAATCAAGCGAATGAACTATCATAAACAAAATCTAATAGTTTTTAAATCAATGAATGCAAAAAAAATTATATATACTTATGAGATAAATGAGAGAAGTCATAAATTAAATATTACATAAGTTATTTTATTTCGATTCAATTTTGCATAATTTGTAACTACAAAACATAACGTAAGTAATTCTAGTTATTTATGTAAGAGTATATAACAAATTTACAAATAATATCAATATATAAATAAATCGATACAAAACAAACGTGTCTATTAACAAATCGATAAAACTATAAAAACATTAGCATCATAAAAAAACTGCGTACAATGTGACTCTACTATTTATAAAACTATGACTAAATAATAGGGAAACTTCTAGAAAGTATATGTTATACCGATGTTAATTAAGTATCAGTCTAATTTAAGAGCTCTAGATATCACGTTTGATATCAGGTGAAGACAAGATATTATTATTATACGGATCACTGATACCTAATAATACCATACTAGTAATACGGATGTTGAAACACATACCTGTGTTAATATTGCAACAACTACAAAGTAGTTCAGTATGGTACAAGTGTATTATATAATTATACCTACTAACAGCTAATTTATAATCTGGCAAGCACCTTGCTAAAACAAAATATATAATTGTCTATGAACATATACTATTATTACCTGGCCCTCCATTATGAATCCTTGTTTCATGTATATCAGAACACATCAAACAAAACTTATAATGATTAGATAGCTTTATCTACCAAGCAAATTATTTACTTAGATTTGTTATTGTAGCGGATAAGTAGTTCTAACATTTTATACAAATAATCATGCACGACGATAACACATTCATGTTCAGTATTATGTTTATAATCTATTCCGTCTCGAGAATAATATAATTAGGCAGTGGAATATACGTTTATTAATTTAACCGGTCGGGCGACCGAACGAAGTGTTCACATATTTTCGAATGTTTATCGTGGTATGCGAATACATGGTGACCACTGGATAATTAGTGAAGCGGTGACAAAGAGGTCAATCGTCTCGCATCATGATCTGATTGTAATCAATATTGAAATCGCATAAACAAGTTGTTCCAGAACTCTGGCGTCATCACCATAAAGTAATCGATTAATTATTGATGTTCATTATTATATGAATGGTTGTTCTCATACGCACGAATCTAAAGCTGAAAGACCAAATTGGTTCATTTAGTGTAGGACGGTGACGTGCCGCATTGAGGTCAGTGGCGATGATCCAAACATCGAAATAAATAAATAATTCAGCTACGTCACTATCATTCAATTTAAATAGGATTGATTTTGACCAAAATAACTTTTGTATAATGAATTTAATGCTCGGTAAGCAAAATGTAATGTTTTGATTATTATTATGTAAGATTCAAATATTTTGACATTTATTTAGAAAGAATACACAAGGCTACCCTTTGGCTCACCCACCTCCGTAATTTAGAACGCTGGTGCCGGCGCCGGCACCATTGTTATTGTTCTGCCACAAATTATAATGTGGTTGATATTAGCGAAGTTCCCACTACCATTAATCGTATCAGCTGAACATAAACAAATGGTGCTCATGCTATAAGTAGTTTCTAGTCTTCCGAGGTTATCGTGCAATGCGTAATAGTTTGTCCACGTCACGATAAACAAGAAAATCGCAAGAACGACACGATCTCATCTACTGTATAAACACTCCGTGCACTGCAAACTCTATAATCATAACATCATTCTTAGAACTTGCAGCAATGAAGATATCTTCTACTAACAAAAGCGTATAATATTACAGAGACCACTCATCCTCGTTTATCACCAAATTTACCGAAAATATTCTGATTTGTAACTAAATTAATCATATTGAACACTATTGCTTTAATGTAAGATTTATAAACAATGTAACCGAGTAGAGGTGTTTGCACCCGAGGTTAAACAAGTTACATAATTTTATGTACCTACAATAAACGAATGACGCAGCTGCGTCACTGCATGCACTTGCTCTGTGTACACGAGCGAGGATTACGACCTGTTTTAGTATAGACCAACCAATGCATCAAAAACATTGCTTAATAAACTATGCTAACGCGTTAAAAATGTTTTTTTTAATATTTATAAGGTCATCTGGCCTTGCTTATCTTACACATAGTTTGTAAAAATTATAAGCCCTTATCACAATTTTAATTAACTCATTTTAACGATATATTTGTAGTATATAAATAGAAGGCAGTAAGTCGCTTTGGACGACGGCACTATGGCGGCAGTTACAATATGGCTCACGACGATAATCACTTTTACAGAGCATCTGAAAGCTGGCACGCAGGAAAACTAATTCATTACGAAAATATAATGGTAAAGTCATACTGAAGAAGACCACACACGTATTCTTAGTCATCGAATATTCATACAAAGCATATTTATGTGGCAGAGGCAGTTGAATTTGACTCAAGGTAGATTGTAAATATAGTAGAACGAGCACCCGCTTTGCTAACGTCCTTAATTTGTAACTACTAGAAACCTTTGAAAATTATTATCGGTTTACGGTTATGCGCAATAAAATCGTCAGAAATGTGACCTTAGTTCAACAGAGACGTAAATATACAAGCAACAAGTCTAGTCCTAAATATCCTAACTAATATTATAAATGCGAATGTGTGTTTGTTTGTTACGCTTTCACGTCTTAGCTACTCGACCGATCATCACGCAATTTCGCATACACATTGTCAGGGTTACAGAAAACGACCTAGTATACTTCTCATCCAGGCAAAAATTCTGTTTTACAGCGAAGCTGCGGGCAAAAGCTAATTATACATACTAGCAGTCGCCTAGTGCTCGAAATTCGACCAAAGTTTGCCTGTAAGATATTGCTGATGTATATGTCATTATATATTGATATATGTAACCATAGTTACGCGCTTCGACTGCGTGTGTCAAATGCATGGTTGTGTGCGTGTAGTGTTTTTCATTAATTTAATGTATTTCTAATGCATATTTTATATAAATATTAGGATTCGTCACTTCTTCTCTGTATAAAACTATAAGTTTGCGAAATTTCATACTCCTTCGTCCGCCCAATTTTCGTAAAAAGGGATCCAAAGTTTTCACTTCACGTATTAATATATAGATAAAAGATACGATGTCTATATCATGTTTATTCCTTAATGTCAAACGAACTGTTGAACGGGTTTTGATAAAATTGGTAAATGGAGATAGCTAGAAGGACATGGGCTCTATTAGATTACTATTACTTGAATGAATTAATGAATTGATTACTTCACTAAGCAATGCGGATAAAGGTGCGTTTAATAGTCAGTCGTTTATAATCGCCACGTATTAAGAATTTCATCAGTGCAATAATAACAGATAAGCCGTCGGTTATGAGTTATGACATATGACAACGAGACATGGCTAATTGAGTTAGCCAATACTTTATAATTACTTAGCATTGACTGATAATTAAAGCGAAGTATCTTCAGTGCGAATGTCAATCTACATCCTCAGTAACATTGTAAAAGCGAATCTGAGTTTGTTTGTTACGCTTTCACACTTTATTTACTCGACCGATCATCATAAAACTTCAAGTTGTCAGGGATATAGAAATTACGTCTACGCGTCTAATTTTAGCATACAGATTTTCTAGGCGCAATCAGGATTGCCAAGTTCGCTGAGTCTACAACTTTTACCATTAACGGATCAGGCAATCGATTTGAACGGATACTAGTGCTTCGCTTCCCGCTCATGAGGTGATCATACTCTTATCAATAAAAAGCATGATTTACTCGTATATCGCCTGTTCTTAACCTACCTCCTAACAAACCATGATACTAACACTACATACTGCGCATACAACATCTGTATTTATATTTTATATAAATTAAGTACGGAAGAAAATTCATTAAATTATTATTCTAAATAATTTCACGGTGAGTTATTTGGAACTAATGAGTATATCTATCTAAAAACAGGTACAAGGTTAATAAAACGGAAATTTTTGCACATTGTATCCATATAGAAGTTATTAAATCCGGCAAACTCAATTTTATTCGCCTATTATGTTATTATACATTGATTTTATAGTTATGTTAAAAAAAGCAATACCCGCACAAGGAATAATGTCTAAGTCGCGAGGGCCTTCACAAACATTCAAACAACGGACACGAAGAACACCTAGACTAGAAACAACTATTTGTGGATTACACTAATTTTCTCATATGGGGATCGAACCCACAACATTCAACGCAGTGGCAGTGGCAAGGCGACCGCTTAAACCACTGCGCCATTCGTGGAAAACATTTTTTAGAGGTCGCCTTACCTAAAATACAATGCTTTTGATACACGTCTGCGTCTCGTTACACTAACCTTTTTTTACGTGGGGTAATGCGCCTGATGCTTACTCCCTCGCCACAAGGGGAGGCGAGAGGGTTATGTCCGGTTCTCCCGTACTTTCGGCCTACGGATCAAAACCCCACGGTGTGCCTACTCACTGCCTTGTATAGTGGATGGATCACTGGAAAAGAGACTACCTCAGCGACCCACCCAGCAGACTACGGCTCCTGGGCGACGCCCCGGCACTACAGAGGGTGTCGAACCGACTCAATGACTGGCGGATGGGAGATCCGCCCGCGGCCTTCATTATGGCGGCATGAGGCGCGCGATGGCGCGCCTGCGCCGCCCGGTTCGCCGGCGACGGCTCGGATCGGCAAGGATACTTTCCTCACGGATACGCTCCGCCGCCTCCTTTTGCGAGATGACTTACTCGCAGAAGGATGCGCCCGCTGCCCACTTCCTCTCGCTGTCGACCATGGCTTTGATCACTCAATGAGTTCAGACATTGCTCGAGCGTGTGCTGCGCCGTGTCCTCTTGACACTCGCAGTGGTGGCAGATGGGACTCGGTTCCCTCCTAGCGACCGTGTGTAGGTATTTGCCAAAGCAACCGTGCCCTGACAACACCTCCACCAGCCGGAAAGAAAAGGTCCCATACTGCCGCCCTGCCCACCGTTCCAACACCGGCTGGAGGGCCCCAACGGTTCTGAAACCGGCCACAGGCGCCTCCAGCAGCGCCTTAAACTTCGATTTCGCGCGCACTCAATCACTGTCGGGAGGGGACGACAACCCGTCTCCTCCACCACCTCACTCACTGCGAACACTTCGGCGAGCAGTTCAGCCTCCAAATCCCAAGGGGATGTTCCGGCCAACGCGCAAGCTGCGTCGGCTGACACCGTGCGGTATCCACGTATTACCCTGACCGCTATGACTCTTCTGTCTCTGCAAGAGAGTCCTGCACTGAGTGGTCAGGGAGTCCACTCATACCGGTGCGTCGTAAGGCGCCATCGACCTGATAACCCCCGTGTAGAGTCACCGGCAACCAGGAGCCGCTCAAATTTGGCAATAGCCGCTCAAGGGCGGACGCAGTGCCGAGAGGCTTCGGGGCGAGGTTTCTGAAATGCTCGTCGAAGTGCCACCTTCCGTCCAGCACCAAGCCCAGATATTTCATGTGGGCCTAGACGGGAACGCGCGTCGAGCCCACCATTATTGAGGCGCCGCGGGGTGGACTGCGACGGGGCCCATCAAAGACCAGGGCCTCCGTCTTGCTAAAAGCTAGCCTTAAACCAAGCGCCTCGATACGCCCGACCACCTGGGAAACCCCCACGGTGGCCAAACAGCCTACCTCCTCGAGGGTACCCCCACGGGCTGTGACGAAGGTGTCGTCAGAGTAACTGATGACACTCAGCCCGGGGGGTGGACTGCACGTAGGGCCCAGTCGTACCCTATGTTCCACAGGAGCGGACCAAGAACCGATCCCTGCGGGACACCGCACGACATGGGCCGCCGCCATCATTACACTAACCTAAGCTAAGAGTCGCTATAGCCTCTAGTACCAAACACAGCTACGTAGATCTGTTATACACAAGTCATGAACCCAACACGCATAGAAGCTTGCAACCTCTTATTCAAATGGATACTATATCTTGTCCTAGTAGATGCCAACGCTATAAACATGCCACCCGCGGTGGCTGTGACACTAATAACGATTATAAATTACCTCGCTGAAGCAGATAGATACATACATATGGCAGAGAGCTTATCTCATTGTTGTTTATCTAACCTGCTTTTCTGTTGTTGGCAAAGGTCTACAACAAGCTTTTTCAATAATCCTTAACTACCTTTATTCTGCAAGTTCTTTGTAAATACGATCAACTTATAGCACCAGCGTTTTGACATTGTTTGGCTTGTATTTATTATGATAGCTTTAAAGTTGCCTCGCCTCGCAACGCACGTTTACCTAAGAGGCCGTTTTTGCTCTGGTCCTATCAGATGATACTAATATGATCATACTTAATAAGGAGGCGAGCGTCGTCTAAGCGGTCGGACAACGTTTTGTCACAGTCGCATGCGATAAACACATCAGATCACCACATGCATACCTGCAACATTGTCTTCCTTTGTGGCTAAACATTAAAAACATATTTCAAATTGATCTTAAACAAATACAAACAATTTGTATGAAATTACTGTTTGACGCTCGCCGACAAGCATCGCCGAACTTTGCGAGAAATAACATCGTACTGCGCATGGGCAGCGTTTTCTTATTTACTATCTAAAAACTAGAAAACAGTATAGGTATTGTAATATTTTTATTAAGTTAGATCAGAATATTATTTTTGTATGATTGATATATATACTACAATTATGCTCTTAAAATTTGTATTCTGCATGGAACACATCTTGGGCTTTGCTCCATAATAATTGTCAATTGAGCCGATTTTATATCCGATCATCCATCGAAGTCAGCTCATTAGCAGGCAGCTACACTAGTTAGGTCGGTAAAGTACCTAGGTAGAGCTGACTCATACACTCAATTGTATGACGTGATAAATGTGATAACTGTACTGATTACGATGTGATCACCTTGTCACTCACACTGTCCACTCATCGTATGTTAAGGATTTCATAGGTAACTCGAAGTAGTTCCGAAGCTGAATATTGTAAGTTACGAGGAATTTTACACATATGCATAATATCTGTATCAGTATATGTATATACACATATTTCTCACAGTACATGTATATACTGTGAGAGACGGGTTCTTCCATAGTCCACCACGTTGGCACAATGCGGTTTGGCAGACCTCACTAATCATCAAAAAAATTATGGAAATCTTTTAGTAATGAAGGATTCCTCGCGATGTTTTCTTTTACTGTTAAAAATAACGATAATATTAATTTTAAATACACATATAACTTCGAAAGGTCAGAGTAATACACTGAAATTACACCCAGTGTGCGAATTACCTTAAAAATAATGAAGCGTTGTATTAGTGATGCTAATAAACAAGTGACCAGGTATTTCCGATGTGTGTTGTCGACACGTTGTATAAATAATGTTTGTTTCTGAGAAGCAATAAGGCCGCGTGAGCGCACTACTTGACATACGCAGCTGCAACCGAACCCGTGTCTGGTGCAGTACCCAACCCTACTTCGTATATTATGTACCGAGAATATGTTAATGTACTTAACCAACAAATATTCAAGCAACCTCGTCCTGTGTGATGAGGACACATCCATCAATTCGTTGTGTGAAGGTCTGTACATTTGCAAATGTATGCCACAATTAGTGCTGCTCCAGTTTTACATGTACCAACAAGTTTTCAGTTAAATACACCTACACCTCCTTTTGTTGACCGAGCATGTATGTGAACAGTATAAGGCAGAACAATTTACTGTTTTTTACAACATCAAATTATTTTAATATTGCTTTATTAATAAATGATAATTAGATTAGATATGATAGATTTAGATGAAAACAGAAGCAAATACTTTATGATGCTTAGCCTATCATAAATATTTACATCGACTCTTGGCATCATACGTTAATATCATCATATTTTCGCAGAAATTATGCGCAGCGTTTAAGCATAAACAAATTTACATGATAGGCAAATGAAACATGTAGAAACGTATAACCTTTAGAATGTGAAGAAAACAAATGTACTCATGTGCGTCACCCGAGAACCGACGTCACCACATACCAAGGAGGCTTTTCGAGTGCGCACAGCAAGGTCGCGCGGTGCGCCACATTACCACCTTGCCATATCAACCTGAAGGTCTTCTATGAGTTATCCTAGGTCTCGGCAGACTTTAGCATATTTCATTGTCAACGTATCATTTCAAATCTGGATAGTCAGTATAATGTAAACTACTAAGACAACCGTATTTGGAAGTTGCATGATACCAGTTAACTAAACACCTGACCCTAGTTTTGTTAACTACTAAAGCTTTCAATCACACAATTGTGGATAGGCTGGCATCGATCCACTGTGCTCCTCTCGATAAACAATGGATTGTAATGTAAGGTTTTAGACATGAAAAACATGACTTTAATATGGAAAAGAAGTGGATGTTTAGCTGCAAACTTATGATATCAATAGATGTATACCTAAATAATAGTTCTCTCTGAGATTATATATGTATATTACTTATTAGTAACGTTTCAATCTCATAATACGCAAGAAACTTGAGTCACTAGCGTTCCAATGTTACAGATGTCGCAGTTTAAGAATAAGTAGTAAATAAATATGTTTACAACTTTATTCTTTATCAACTTTATACAATCTTAAAAAATTAGCAACGTCATTAGAATTATAATTCAAATTGCGGAGAAGTCAATGAGTATATGCCGCAAATGAATTCTCAGCTTGTGGAAAGCACTTCCTGAGTTTATGAACACTATATTTGCACATTATCTGATACCAACTACCTATGTTTAAAGTAGATTCAGAGCATTTAAACTTGTTTTCAGTTTTGGTCGCATACATATATCTTAATATCTAACAACTAGATCTAAATATATAGCAGAAGCTCCGTGCACATGACATGAATTTAAAATAAACTAGGTCCTAATACAAAGCCTTGTGGAATTCCAATATACAGAGCACGTTTACCTCTTACATAGAAACTACTTGTGGCAATCTGTGTCAGATCAAACAAATGAAATCCAAAATAGGCTATTGCCGAGCCTTGCTTTTTTGTTTAGAAGCTTAAATGTCATTTCATTCAACACCGACTGCTCAATTTAGAGATACGTCGTAAATCGTATCGCTAAACTCGGGGCGATGTCAATCATATCGCGGTTGGATATATCCGCGTTCCTCCCACACGCGTACGGTAGTATCACTGAGGTTTACAAACTTATGCGGGATAGTACTGTTTACGTTGGTAGCGTATGTATGCAGCGTAGCTTTATGCTAAACAACATTCTTGTCTGGGCTTACAAAAAGGCGTGTAGTATAGTTTTTACTAGCTTTTGCCCGCGGCTTCACTCGCGTTAATTTTGAATTTGACAATCAATTCGGGTTGTACTCTGCTTGTAATAATATAATTCAATCATGATTCGAAAGACACGTGGCGCCATCTATTATCATAAGAACGTTATTATTGTTTTTCTCGGAAACAGTAATTTTTTCGGGATGAAAGTAGCCTATGTCCGTTTCTGTACACCTGTCAACGTATATGCAAAATTTCAGGATGATCGGTTCAGTGGTTTAAGCGTGAAAAGGTAACAAACAAACAAACTCATTTTCGCTTTTATAATATTAGTTATAGGATTAGGATTGTTTTTATTAGTAGATTTAGCGGCTTCCATGATAGTTACATAGTAGCGGATCTGACATAATACGCAATAGTATTTAGCGTAGCGCCGTATGTGATAAAGACAATTAAAAAAAATTAAGTATCGCTGTATGTTATGTCATGGGCAATGATAGTGTGTCG
This sequence comes from Catocala sponsa, assembly GCA_963564715.1. Lineage (NCBI taxonomy): Eukaryota > Metazoa > Arthropoda > Insecta > Lepidoptera > Erebidae > Catocala > Catocala sponsa. Next base: position 10,188,444 of record OY751331.1, read on the forward strand.
TCGGTAGGTATCTACCTAATAAGTAAATTTGACAGGGCGTGTGGTGTTTGTAGTAAACAGCTCGGTGGCACGGGGCCGGGGGCGCGCTTGCTGACCGCCTGTAGCGAGTTCAGCGTGGGACCGCGGTTTGCTACGCTTATACACGCTAGTCTGCAAGCGGCCTCTCGCAAGTGCGCGCGCATCCGCTCGCCGCTCGCACTTTTTCGCTCCGAGCGTGTTTGTGTCGCACGCGCACATCTCAAGTACGGATGCAGTGTTGTTCTCTCGTGTTGTCGGTCGACGACTATAGCAAACATCACCTATATACATTATTGTGTGAAGTGTATGATTCTATGACACGCAAATACAATTACCACGAATATCCAAAAACGTTAAAAAGTTGATATTGTGCTTCGCTCTATCTGACATATGGATACTGGTTGGATAGCGAGAGACAAAATATTTGTTAGAACATTGTTACGTCGAATAATACTTTATACGGGTGGGTAAGCATTAAGCACAATATAGCTTTAAGTCGGCGCGGCGTGGCGCGGTGCGCGTCTGGCCCTTGTTCATAGCGCGTACTGCGAAATAAATGAGCGTAAATTAGTACTGTATTTTTCTATTAATTGTACTTTGGAACCACATGAGATTATTTGATCGCACGAATGGCGCCGTAGCTTAAGAGGTCATCCTAGCATTACCGTCTGCCAAATAAAGTGAGTTCAATTTTTCTATTTGTGTATCACACAAAAATTCTAATTCTATTTGTGGATCAGGTCACACAATAAATAAATTGTGTGATGTTCCAACAGTGGTTTTGAATTTAGATTTTCTTTTTTTAGATTATAACAATATTTAGAAATTTTCCATAGACAAAGCTTTTTACTATAACGATAGCTGTCAACTAGAAAATCATTTTTTTCTCATTTGCTCAGGTGCGCCACCCTATCCTCTATTCCGCAGTGCGCGCAAAATATTATACGACAATTCTGACTTATTAAAGACAGCATAAAACATTTTTATATCTATAATAATATAATAGGAAGCCAGGTAGCGCAGCGATTGGAATGTGTTTGTGCTCTCAGATTAGATTCTTGAATCGGGCAAAGTGTTATTGTGTTATTCTGTCACAAAATGTTGAGTTGAGCACGGGCTCTGGAACTAAACGGTAAAATGATAGACGGCAATACTCTCGCCCTCTATTACGTGAAAACTAAAATTGTAACTAGCGAAATATTTCCAATACACCTGCTTACCCCTTCGGGGATATAAGCGTGAGACTAGTACCTATGTATTCATGATAAAACGTGATCGTCCGGCCAGTGTCCAACCGCCACTTAACAGTGGCAAACAGCATCGATAATGTATGTTATCTTATCAATAAGTATAATCAGTGGAGAAATACCCGTACTCACTAATTAGTACTTGAATGTTAGCTTACACACTAACTATAATATTATATATAACTGTCATTTACTTAAGGTCGTGTAGTATGTAAATAGCTGATGCCCGCAATATTTATACGGCCTCCCAGAATTCCTACAAACTATCGCAATAAAACGTTATCTGGCTTTGATCTTGTGTATAATCAAGGATAGGATTTCTCCAAGCTGTTTGTTCTAAACACCATACAACTATATTTTGTAATAGTGTTACTGTAATCACTAGCGACGACTCTATAGGACCTGGGGTTACCCATGGTTCCTTGAGGCCCCAATAGTTCCTATTGTTGGTAGAGCCAAGATCCCAACAAAATATTTTGAGGTCCTGGCTAATTATGAATACTCAATGAACATTGCCGAAAGTAAATATTAGTCAATTTTCGTTTACTATTCCATAGAAAATTATGGATATTTAACTTATCATCTATATATTAATACGTGAAGCAAAAACTTTGTACCCCTTTTTACGAAAATTGCGCGGACGGAGGAGTATGAAATTTGGCACAGTTAAAGTTTATATGGAGAAGGAGGGGCGAATCCTAATATTTTTATAAAATATGCATTAGAAATACATTTAATTAATAAAAAAACACTACACGCACACAACCATGCATTTGACACACGCAGTCAAATCGCATTTCGGCATTGTTCGTTTGACGTCGTCATACAATTCTTTGTAACTATGGTTACCTATAGGTAACCAAAGAAAAGGGAAAAAAGAAAATAAACTAGCAAGCTTAGGAATTTTGGTCGAATTTTGACCACTAGGCGACCGCCAGTTTATATTAATATCCTAAATAATATTGTAAATGCGAATGTGAGTTTGTTACGCTTTAACGCCTAAACTTTCTTAACTATTCGTACATACATACATACATACATAGATTCACGCCTGTTTCCCAGAGGGGTAGGCAGAGACTACGGATTTCCATTTGCTACGATCCTGACACACTTCTCTGGCTTCATTCACTCGACCTATAAATAATCTTTAAATTTCGCATAGGTTTATCACACATGTTATCAGAGGTACTAAAAAGGACATAGGGAACCTTTCATGTAGAAAAAAGTACTGTTACGGGAACAATACTTTTTTAAATAGAAAGAAATATATTTTTATTTAGGATATAAATCTATACTAATATTATAAAGCTGAACAGTTTGTTTATTTGCTTGAACGCGCAAATCTCTGGAACTACTGGTACGAATTGAAAAATTATTTTAGTGTTGGATTGGCTATATAGCATCATGCTACGACCCACGGGGGCCGAGCAGTAACTATAAACGCGAACCGCGTGCACAGCTAGTTTATTAATAAAATTTAGATCAACGCGAGCAAAGCCGCAAGCAAAATCTAGTTTTAGGTATAAATGGAAAAGCGCCTGAATATGTTTGTATGTTTGATTGCAACTCGATCCTCAAATAGACCATCTTCTAGACTAGATTTACACAAGCGAAGCCGCGAGCAATATCTAATCACAGTAATCACATATAAGTTAAGTAACAATATTTTAAGGACGTCGACGCGCGACGCCCCTGATTAGAATTTTACTTTGCAAGCGAACTAGACGGAGTTATATATTGTGTATAGTACTGTCCGATTCTCTCTTCAAGTTATAAGCGGCAGTGACCCGCCGGCGGCCAGACGCAATTTTTTTTCTATTATGTATGGCTTACCAGCAATTGACAGATTAATGAAAGATAATAAAAAAGAATACTACGCTATTGCGTTATAAACGATATATGATAACGCCCTACGTTTGAACAGGCATCCCGCTGTGGTTTATCTCTCAACGTTGCGGGTACCAATTTATTTATAAAGAAAACCTACATAGTTTAATGCGCAGCCCTAGGGTATATGAGTAGGTACTCTACCAGACACAGCTCCAGTCAGAGTGAGGTCACAAAAAAAATCCGAACAAAAAATGCATTAAAATGTTGAAGGAACCAGAAATCGATGACTCTGCCGGCCTCCTGCACAAAAGTCGAATTTACCTACTGACGCAGCGGCAGCGAATACGACTGCCGTGCATGAGTTCTTGGGTTCAATGTTCGGGTCAAGCAAAGTATTATTGAATTTTCCTGTGATATATCGGTTTTGATCCTTTCAAGAATACAGGCGTGAGATGTGTAAAAGAATTTTTTAAGTCAACTGCTGCTTTAGCCATAATTCGTGTAGTGAAGGGAATTTCACAAATATTCAAACAACGTACACAAAGAACATTCAATCTCGTAACGACCTAAAAAACAAAAACGACACAAAAATTTTATTTCTTGGTAAATCTAAGAAGACAGCGCACTGATAGTAACGAGATAGCCATTTAAACCGCCGTGCGATCCGGGTTAGTGTCTACAGATCACGCAATAAGATTAAAGTTCGTAACTGATCACGACAACTCGTATCATCTTATAACGTGATCCGTTTCCGCTTAGAATATTCATCATTTTATGTTAGCCAATCACGTTATCCGTTGCTACTAAATAAAAAATATTCTTGCACTTCTGATCACGTATTGGATTGGGCTGTCCTAAAGTGTAAATGTCAGATCTAAGTATGGTATCCATCTCATTGGCAACAATTAATTACAGCGGGTGAGGTATATAAACTCTCCCACAACTGAGTAAGGGTCTCTTCTCAATGGGAGAAGGGTTAGGCTACAGTCTATCACGCTACCCCAGTGTGGCAGACCTTATATCGTTGAAAACATTATAAAGATCTCTAAGACAAGCAGATTACCTCTCGTTTTTCTACACTGTTAAAGCGGTTACGTTTAGTTACGGTTAGTTAACTAATCAATGCACACATAACTTCGCAAAGTCACAGATGCGTGTCTTCGGATTGAACTCGACATCTCTGTGCGGCAGTCCAACGGTTTTGCACTAGATTATTTTATTTACCATCATATATTATATGTAAGTTGTGTACAATAGCAAAATATTGCCTCAGTGATCCTCCCGTAATCAAACCAAGAACATTTGGCGCATTAACAATGGTGAGGTGCTCCGCAAGTATATAATAAAATACCTAATGAAATAAAATATATGCCACTACAAAAGTACAGGAAATTCTTAGTTGACCTGTCAAAAGAAAAGTGTTATTAATAAACTAGACGACTTCTTAAATGTTCGATTGACTGCATTGGTATTATAAAATTAATTTAAATTGACATTTTGAATATTATTGTTAATTTTTTGTCTATTATTTTTATTATGATTTTCTTTTGTAATTTTGGATAAAACAAATTAATTATTTTTATGTTACTAATTTGTATATCAATATTGGCAAAGCATAGCGCACTAACTATTTTGTATCCAAGATCTTTATATGTAAATACCTATATTTGACAAATAAATAATTCTGATACAACTGACAATGCAACACCTCGAAGTCTTGAACCCGGTGCTTATAAACAGGTGCGCTCCTATTAACGGAGGCCTACAAACTGGCCTGATGGTATGTGGTTGCAATACAACCATGACTAAGCCTTCTAAATGGCGGTTGGGACTGCAAAAGATCAGTTGTGCCTGTCCGCAATGTGTTCAACATGTTGTTTAATTATTTTATGTGCTATAATTATTATATAACTAGCGAGAAAAGACAACTCAAGTTGATTTCACAGAACCACTTATCCGAAATAATCAGAAGTAAGTGTCGCTTCAATTAGTGTAGGTACACACTAATTGAAGCGACACTTACTTCTGATTATTTAGTGTCGCTTCAATTAATGTGTACCTATTCTTAGCCCTTTATGATTGATTTAATAGACATTGTGGAACTTTTATTCCTATTTCTAAAAGACTCGACAGCACGGATGACTTTACGAGTTAAGTGTTCGAATCACTATTGCCACTACGCTGAGTGTAGTTGGCTCAAATTCCACAAGTGAAAAAAATAGTGCTATCCGCAAATGATAGTACCGAGTCTTTGAACTAAACTTATTTTTAATGCAAAAATAGGTAATTATTCAAGTTTACAGTCTTATCTTAGTTTTGACAAGAAAGATATTGCTTTTTTTGTCACAAAATTGTCAGTAATAATTTAACGGAGTTAAGAAGTTCGCAATGCTGCATTTCCATTGCTTGGCAAACTCGAAAAAGCGTAGGTTCTACGCTTAATTGCTATCTTATCGGACTATGACAGTAAGGGAATTGAGAGTGCACTTGTCTTGTGTTTACACACACACTTGAGCACTGTAATACCACCTGTGCAATTAGCGCATCTTCATTAAAATTAGCTGCGGTGACCGAAATTCGGTCTGAAGGACATTACTATTACAAGTCGGTACTTACATAAATTAAGATCTCACATGTTGTAAGGTATGGCATTAAATAAAATGTTTTTAGAAATAAACATGACTAATTTGCGGTAAGCCGAACATTAGCTAGTAGGTAATTTGGGCTATATTTTTATAATAAGCCGAAATTAGTTAAAATTATAAATTCATACATCTGTTCTATTGTAGCAACATTTACATAGAGATCAGCACCTAACCTTTATAGAAATTAAATTATGTACTTTATACGGATTTATTTCATCGTAGTTTTGTGTTTGAACACGTGCGACCGGGGTCCAATTATTAAATGAGGTTTGATAATTGCAAAAAACGTTTTCTGAATTCTGATAAACCGTTTTCTATCAAAGACTGCTATTTAAATTAAAGTATATCCTAATTTCAATAGAAGATTGGATTCAAAATGTACCACCGCTTCACCGGCTTGAGAACCAGTATTTTATTCATTCAACCCCAAGAATCAGCAAAGTACAGCAATCTATAAGATACTTTGACCTTATGCTACTTTAAATAGTAACACCAATATAAATAAGCAATGTCTTTAAATAACTAAACTTCAAGAGATTTAACCTGAATCTCCTTGTGACAATGGCTGAAACGTAAAGCAACTGAAACGTGGGTGAAAGAGTAAATATAAATCATAGAATTGGAATATTTTCGCTGTACATTTTGCGTCTATGATATAAATAATATGAAAAGTAGTGTTTAAAATAAACCGTGTAAAAAAATATGTAGTCACATGACCTTATTTTCTCCTTGCTTTATAAATATATACATATCAACTGTGATGGTATTAGGCATTACCGTTTAAGTTAGTAGCAGTTTTTCTATGGGGGTTCCTGTTAGTAGTAACAGGAACCCCCATAGAAAACAACGTGTGAAAATCAAACTAGTGATCATAATTTAGTTGGCTGCTACTGATTCAGTCTATCACAGCAGTTGACATACCTACGTGTGACCGTTTTGTTCGAGTTACCTTTTAGAAACCGGGGGGTTAGTAAATCTTAATACAATAGGTACATATATTTACCGATTACTCTCTCATTACAAAGGAGAATGCCAAGATTTGGCTTAAAGAAAGAAGCCTCCGACATACTTTCTAAAATATTGGTAATTCATAGTAGATAATAATATAAAACAAAACTGTAGAACTTCACCGACAAAAACTTAATTTAAATAGTGAATGTAAAGAGTATATTCCTCCACTAGATGGCACTTTGACGAATTGTACAATAACTCAATAACTGTCACAAAATTCCCACTGACAATATAAAATCCCGATCCTTATATGGTTTCGTTCAAACGCGGGGTATACCCGCGTGTGAACGAAACCATATCACGATATAACTCGATCCTTACGCCATCTATTGAGAACACAGATAGTTTCTATGGTTCCGTTCACCGCCAATTGTATTTTATACAATTGTTGGTAAAAATGTTTTAAATTTAGACAATGTCATTAAATCGTGGAAAATGTGTCATATGCAATATGATAGATATTTAAATAATGTATATTTACATATTTTATCAGGTTTGGATAGATTTATTTAATGTAATAACTCAATTCCATACTATTTACATCGCGCGCAAGTGGTATTTTCATGCAGCTGTATCTTTTTTTGGTGAACTTCTAATAAAAAAGTAATTTTACTATCTAATTCAACATTTATTTGCCATTTGTAATGTTATATAGGTAGTTCATCTTTGTCGGCTCTGGCCGAGTCGAATAGGAAATCTTGGCATTCCCCTACGTAACAATAACTTAGCATTTCGTTGACCTTTTCTCCTAGAAATTATTTTACATAAATTAAGTTGATAATTTATATGCAGGTACGCGATCGAAACACACGATCTTCTAGCAAAAAGTAACATAATTCGTAAATTTCTAACAAATTGTGATACTTGTTATAGAAGAATGATACAGTCGACTCTCGTTAATTCGAATCTCGAGGGACTTTAAAAATATTTCGAATTATCGAGTTTGAAATATCAAATGGTTCGAAATTTTCGAGAGAAAAATATTAAAGTTCGAATTATTGATTAATAATCAATTAATATTTATTAACTGCTAATTTTTAACAAAATCAAAAGGTTAGAGATACGCATATAATATGTACAATGTATCATTATCAAGTCTTTTCTATATAGTCTATTCTGTATACACCAACGAAAGAGTAATGTCAAACTAATCGTAACAATATCAAATGCTCGTGCAACGATAATACAAGTTTGAACTAGTCTCAAAATGTGCATACATAAATGTATGTATACCTCTATGCAACCTGATAACTTTAAATTGTCGAGTGTTTGGCGCCCGAGTTCGAATTAACGCGTCATTGTGTTACGTAGTTACCTACGATGTTTTTGGTCGAATTACCAAGTGCTTAAAAATATGTCGATTTTTCAAAATATAAAGAGAAGACTAGTATTTCACGTGGTTGCGCAGGCCGCAAGCGGCCTGAGAACAGTTTGATTTTCGGATTCAGGGACCTTGAAAACCCCCAAAGCCAAAAATTAAGTGACCTTGAAAATGACCTTGAAAGTGTCCTTTTTCAGAAATATCTCGTCGACCTGTATGACATTTGTTCGAACACACCTCGCCTATCTCTAACCATTAAGGAGATATTAGAGGTCAAAGTGACGGCCATGTTTTTTTGTATGGAAGCCATGTTTTTTCTCGTCCCTCCTAAAAGTTCTCAGGGTTTTAGGAAGATTTTGTTCGAGAACGACTCCCGTAGCTATCACCGTTTCCGAGATCCGATGGGATACCACCACCGAGAGCTGATCTTCCGAAGGTCAGGCATTTACCCGGGCCCTCTGAGCGATTCTCTATACGCCGCTATATTTACTTTTTTCCTACGACTCCCCCTTGTATGACTTCTATTTCTCTAAGTCAGTCAGTCAGTCAGCTGTGGTAATGTAACTTTATATAATAGGTATGAATAAATAAAAATAAATTTTCTAGGGAACTCGTGATAACTTCGAATTATAGACAGGTTCGTATTATCACTGGTTTGAATTAACGAGAGGCGACTGTATTAATTGTAGGTACTACCTACTACTTTACTATCAACTATTCACAAAAACGGCAATAATTTCAATTCAATCATTGTAAATGAAAATAGCCGAATATGTTAAAGGTAAGGTAAAGATGTGTTTTTAAAATAAACCGCAATAAAATCTGTAAATTCTGTTTAATTTCAAACCTTTTATTATTTTACGACAACAAATTGATTAATTTAATAGATTATTACGAAAATGTCGTTGAGTTAAGGGGCTTCTAAACGAGCAATATTTTACTCGAATATGTGGCTATTTTAATATTTGCCTTGTCTTGAACGAGGTAAATATATTTTTTAAAATACTTAATTTAAAGAGAACAAGTGCCAATCTGTTAAAAATCTAGTAATGATGTTGTTGACTCTCCGACATCATTACAAGAATTAATAAAATTATTTTTGTCTCTCAGCCTAGACAAAAAAACACTGATTCCGAAACCACTATAGAGATGTTTTTTTTAACCATTAATGTGGCAAACAAGTTTCGTAAGAAAACACGATTGATACCTACTTATTACAAAATAGTAGACGTATAATGTTACAAGAAATGTGGAACGAATTTTTGACTAGTTAAATTACGTATAAAATGACGTTTAGAAATACTGTTCGTGAACTATACGTAATGGTGTTGCTTTTCGTATGATAGCGAATATGAAAAGCAACACACCATTGATATCTTAAATTAAAAAAGATAGTTCGACCTATAAATATACAAAATATGGGATCACAGTTACTTTATAAGTTTTATAACACAGGTCAATTGTAGCGCCATCTAGTAGGCAAGGTACAATAATTATGAAATAAAGCTTTTAATCCAACGTTCTGTGACCGTTGTTTCAATGTTTGTAAGATGCTCTGCGATACAGGATTTTTAAAAAGGATAAGGTAGTAATAATCTAGAAAAAGTAGCAACATCTAGTAAATTATAACAAAAATGAAATACAAACCAATACACCTATAATATCTGTAAAGTCAGTCTTGCCATTTCCAGAAGGAATGCTGAATTTTATGTTTTTCAAATAAATAAATCACACCTCTCTTTGTTGCAGCGGTTATGTATTGAACACTTCAATTTATTGACAAGCATTTGGAAACAGGCCATTAACTAAGCGGTAGCCGTATACAAGCGCGTTGCCGATCACGCAAAATACCTTTTCCTTGCCACTCTAAAAATCCCATAGGTACTGTAGAATCTAGAAAAAATGTTGTTAGAGTATAATCTACAGATCCGCTGGAATTTTCAAATCGCTTGACATTATCGTCCTATGGCAAGCAATACAGTGCGTATAATAAACCCTGTCCGATCCTTAACACATTGACTGCCATATAACAGACACAATAGAAAATGTATTGTTTACGGTCATTTATGACCGGCACGGCGCACTGTGGGCTGAAAATCGACCTCCATAGACATAGAAATGAAAGTTGCTAGATGTTCGTTTTGTTGACAGATATGGCGTCTATTAGCTATTATACACATAACAATGTCGTCTGAGCTAACTCCGCACAGAAATGAATTTATTATAAGGTTTTTTCGAAAAAAATGTATGGAGCTAGCATGAAAAATCTGAATATCTCTGAACTTGTAAGGAAAACCGTAATATCCTCAGAGATGGTTATAGGACTAATTATTTGTGATTTTTTGACATACTTCATATAACGGTACCTGCTGCAGAATTTTTTTTAAAAATCATCTAATTTTTAATTAATTTTTTTTAACATTAAACGATTTGTTTTATTGTAAAAGTAAAGAAACAACACGTTATATGCATATAATACTAAATCTTCGCCAGTTATTTGTTAAAATATCAAGAAAATTATTTTTGCCTTACATAGTATATATGTTTTAAAACAGGTAATTGGATACCATTACTAAACTTTGCATACAGGTAAACTACTGAATAATAAATTAGCCTTCTAATGAGTTCTGAATAAGAGATTAAGTGATTTGCAATATCGCACAATGGTAACTACGGATTACACTAATTAAATTCTTACAGGTAAGTACATAAGTAAACTAATTAGTTAATTAGACATGTTACGAGTTCTAAGAAATATTTTCGACAACTGTCTAATTATTTTATTATTATGTCTAAATGAAGGTATTTTTTTAAATCATTAAATTCTACTAATGTCAAAGTAAAGATCAATCGATAAGTTAGTTATTTTATTAACGCTAATAATAGGCATTAAATAAAAAGAAAAATAAATTAAAAAGGTATTTTTTAATAGTTGATAAAATTTATATAAAACAAAACATAGGTACAAAAGTATGCAAAAATATAAATAGGTACACGAATAGTAATATAAAATATTTAAAAATAAATCAATTGCAAAACATAGTTACGTACCAAAGCTAAATAACGAAAGATCATGAAAAAATTACATTGAATAGAATTATAATTAAAAGCACAAAAAGTATCTAGTTTTCCTTATCACTCTCGTCGATTTCTGAATCAGAATCTAGATTGCCTACAAACTCAAAGTCAGTTTCTTGAAACTGAATTAAATTGAGGGTTTCAGGAAATAAATCCTCCTTTTTCTTGGCATCTAACTTGGGCCTTTGTACATTTATAAAAGGATCCGAAGAAACAACTAACATATTAAGGATATCATGATTCGAATCTTGCCTGCTCTTTTTCTGCGAATGATGTTCCCGAAACCTCCTAAAATCTTTATTGCGAGATTCGGATGCTTCTTCCGAGAGACTTCCTATGGGTACAACATCATTCTTCTCGATTATGTCTGCCCCGTGTATAAGTAATTTGTGGACGGTTGATGACATATAGTACCAGTCATATAATTCCACGTACCTCTCTGCTGTTTTGAAGGCATAATCTTTAAATTTAATTATATCTACTTTTTCCCCGGAAGTTATTGCCTGTAAAATCACAGCAAATCTTCTTATTAGTTCTTCGTCCAACCCAGTAATGGCTGCAGTTTTATGGGGAAATTTGAAAAACTTTCTTGCAGTGTTGCCGTCATTAGTACATAGTTCCGGAACCTTGTTTAACAATGTCAATCAATAGATTTAATTCGTCTTTAAATTTGTCTTGAATAATCTTTTTTCTCTTACTTAGCATTTCTTTGTGCTCGTTACCTCTCGCAGCCCACTCTTTAAAATCTAGTCTATACGAAATATGCAGTAAACATTCCATACAATTTATACGGGCGTGTATAGATGACAATCCAAACTCGTATATGTCAGAAGATACGGTCTTTGCTGTTACTACACCCAAACGGTTCATTTCTGTCGGTTTTGCCAAACACAAATAGCATGATGAACTTGATCTGGCTTGAGACAAATACGTGCAGACTTTACCATCGATCATTGTCATCATTAGGTGATGATTCACCCTGTTTCTATTATTGCACTCTGTAGGAATGAGAGCCTTAATTTCTTCATCCATTTGTCGTTTGTGTTCGATGACTACTGCTTCGCTTTCCTTCACAAAAGTAAATTGAACTGGACGACAATACATTGCTGAGCATGGTTTTGGGTTCATCCACAAAGTATTGTCTCCATCAGTCAGTTTTAGTGGCACCATGGAAGTCATGAAAATACTTGAATCGTCTTGATCGCTATCCATTTTCTGCTTGTATCGGCTTTGGTTTGACGCACCATCGAAACCCTATTTAGATATCAATTTTAAATCCTTATTTTGCACATCATCGTTAGGAAAACTTTGGAGGATTCTTTTGACCGTAATGTCGAGTAAAGCTTGAAGGGTTATTCTTGCCGATGAATCGGTCACTAACACTGATTGCTTCGGAGGATAGCATGCCAGCTTGGTTTGTTGCACTTTATAGTAGGATGGATAAATATCCTTTCTACCTTCCCGAATAGCTGACTCTCGTAAAGTGATGTATTGCCACTTTGATAATTTTAATGAAAGGAGTAATCCAAGTGCTTTTTCTGGTGTAAATAAGATAGTTTTCACCGGTTGCTTAAGCGTTTCCTTAATTTTAGAGGCTGCTTCAGGATGTTTCAGCATATATTCGATTACAGATGCGATATCCTCACAACCTTCTTCCTTAAAACGCGCTGCTGCTGTATGTGCCAATTCACTGGGATTGTCAGTTTTATGCTCATCAGATTTTCTCTTCTTCTGTTTGCTTCCCAGATCTTCGAATGGTTTTCGTGACCTCTTTGTCATTGTACCAACAGAGTATGATGTTGAGGGTTCTGGAGAGATTGATCTTGATCCCTCAGCAACAGTTGGTTCTTGAGCGACTAAATTTATACAACTTGGCCAATCGATAGTTGCTTGCAGTCAAATTTCGTATTGTTTTCTAAAAGTATCAAGAATTCGGTGAGATTTTTGCCACCTTTGTGATGCAGCTCGTACAAATCTCTGACAAAATTCTTTTAGAGTCACTTGATCTTCAACGGAAAGACAAACGTCTAGGCGGGATATAACTTCACTAAACAATACCTCATGATCAAATGAAGTACTCTTACATTTTAGAAGAACGAATAGGTCTAAATTGGTATTTAAACTTTCCATTATAAAATTTCACAGTGATATGTTAGGGGTAACAAAGCTTAGAATAAACTAAATTATGATGCAAAATGTTAACCCTTTTATATTTCAGTCCAACATTAGTTAACGACCTCATTAGACAGTTGTCGAAAATATTTCTTAGAACTAGTAACATGTCTAATTAACTATTTAAGTTACTTATGTACTTACCTGTAAGATTTTAATTAGTGTAATCCGTAGTTACCATTGTGCGATATTGCAAATCACTTAATCTCTTATTCAGAACTCATTAGAAGGCTAATTTATTATTCAGTAGTTTACCTGTATGCAAAGTTCAGTAATGGTATCCAATTAACTGTTTTAAAACATATATACTATGTTAGGCAAAAATAATTTTCTTGATATTTTAACAAATAACTGGCGAAGATTTAGTATTATATGCATATAACGTGTTGTTTCTTTACTTATACACCAAAACAAATCGTTTAATGTTAAAAAAAATTAATTAAAAGTTCGATGATTTTTAAAAAAAATTCTGCAGCAGGTACCGTTATATGAAGTATGTCAAAAAATCACAAATAATTAGTCCTATAACCATCTCTGAGGATATTACGGTTTTCCTTGCAAGTTCAGAGATATTCAGATTTTTCATGCTAGCTCCATACATTTTTTTCGAAAAAACCTTATAATAAATTCATTTTTGTGCGGAGTTAGCTCAGATGACATTGTTATGTGTATAATAGCTAATAGAAGCCATATCCGTCAACAAAACGAACATCTAGCAACTTTCATTTCTATGTCTATGGAGGTCGATTTTCAGCCCACAGTGCGGCGTTCAATGTGTTAAAGGTGTTATACAGTAGCTTATTATGAGTACGTAGATAAGTGACATCCTTTTATAAAAATCGATCAGAAAAATTACCCCAATAAATTTAATTTGTTTAAAATAATATATTAATAGATTACCCATGACAACACCGACAACTTATTAATCATAATACCTAGGTATCACTAAAGTTCATAAAGGTTCACCGATGCCGCACCGCGTTACGCCGCGCGTGCCTACCTACCTACCGCCTTGGAAAAATGCCGCCAAAAGTATGCCACGCTCCGCGTCCTTGTCAAGCTTAATGGGATGTTGCTAGACTGTGCGAAATTTCAGTAATTTAAGAGTAAAAATGCTGATCAATACTGTACATAATAATATTATGAAGACGTTTTACGATGATATAGATTTTTTTTATTATTTTTCTTAGCATGTTTCTAAAGAAAGAAACAAGACCTTAATGGATCGGACAGGGTTTATTATACACACTGTATATTTTTATTTATTCTACGGAAGATTGAGACACCGGCCTAATTACATTAAATAACCTAAGTAAATTAACTTTTGAACCAGATTAAAATAGAATCCAGCAATCGAATTAAAGTTTTTGCGATGGTCTCTTTTTTTGTGTAAATCCGGGTCTAAAGCCTTTGAGCACCTCACTGAATCCGACCCCGACATCAAACGCTCGTCTTTCATTCAATAAAAACATCTATTGCCTATGTTCTTCGTTCCGTCAAACTGTCTTACTACCCTCGACAGCGAACGAAATAATAATCTTCATTACTTACCATTATTTGTGTATTTATCACTATCAATACCAACCATACCAACAGGATCAATAGTCTTTTGGCAAGCATTAACAAAATTCATGGATGTACAGATCTTCTTTTCTTCTTTTCAAATTAAATTATTCATTTTGTTTTACTAATAAATATATTGCATTGTTACAGAGCGTCGCACAGTCCGTGAGAAGCGCGAGTGCAGCGCGCGAGCGGCGAGCGGCGCATGATGACCCGTAACAATTACTACTGCACTGTCAGGTATTTATCCACTTTTAGTACCGCGTATATAATATTTCGCCGATTTATATTCACAAGCCAGCAGTATACCATCCCTATCCCAGCTCGGTTCTGATACCTTCGTAAGCGCCCAACTAGTGGCCAGATTTCCGTATACATAATGTCAACGATAGGTGTACCTAGATATTTGTACGTCTCATAGTCTATGAGACCTACAAATATCTAGGTGTATCGTGTGTATGAGTCATAGATACTATAATCACAGATAAGAAACTGCATGGTACAGGCACACCATTTAGAAGGGTGCACTTTGAAATCTCGCAACACAAAACATATTGCTAGCGCCGCCACTGATAAGATGAAGATATAACACCGTCGCCGGGTACAATGTCCCTATTTCTACACCAAAGTCACAATGTTGATATGACGTAGACAACATAAAATGTATCAGTAGGTAATTCAGTAATAAGGAAAAATTAATTATAAGAGGAAGCACTAGGTACATATTTTGTTTACGATTTCAGCTGGAGCTGCGTACTGGCATGCGCTGCGTTCATCACCGTAGCCGGAGAACTTATCGACCAGCACGAAGGTACGCCTACCATTCGTACAATGAACTTCATGTAGGTACACATAAAACGCACAAATCACGTAAATACATGTTATACAATTTGAAATATTCTGCGGAAACTGGTAGGTACCTATATTAAAGTGCAATGATTAATACGAGTTTACCATGACCACAAAGAAGCACCTAATTAACAACATCATCTCATCCAACAGGGTGTCGAGTCGATAGCGAGGCGGGCTTGCGCAGTGTGGCGTTAATAGCCGTAACACCCGATGGCTCAGACGACGTGGCCGCAGCACTCACCTCCCTCGCCATAGCAGCGCTGCGAGTACGCGGCGTGCGCGCACATGCGGTAGCAGCGCCGCCCGAGTGCGCGGCTGGCGCTGGCACTGCTAGGGCGTGCCGTAAGGTAGTATTGAGCGCGCTCGAGTCTGGCAAGCCGTGGACCGTGCACGCGGCCATTCTGCCGCTACCTGCTGCACGCCCACCGCACGTGCTGGAGCTACGCGACCACGGACTAGAGGAGCTTGGCGATGTCGCGCCGCCCTCGCGCCTCGCCTGTGCCGCCACCACTGACTCCCAGCACACCATGCGTTCGCTGCTCGATTTTGCCGACGAGACGCTGGTTAACCGCTTTAATTTGTCAACGGACGATATCGCCACAGCGTCCGACCGGTGAGTGTCGTTTTTACTTACGATAGATGTTGGTTCACCGGGCCAATGCCTTACAAATTTACAAAAATACGTATTAAATTTTTCTCAGATCATCATGTTTGAACTCCAACCGGACCGACTATGAATATGCACCTGATTGGTGCATGGAGGGCTCTGCTTGTGGGACGCTGCTCACCGGATACGAGAGTGAGGCGGAGGAACTCAAAAACATCGTGATAGAACACCGTCTTCGTGTACGCGTAAAGGCTCTGGGAGGTTGTCTGTCGCGCGTAGTCGGTGCACTGACCGCACATACCACTGAGGCAAACGCGCCACGGTCACTGCTGGTGTGCGCACGCGAGCTGAAGCCCCACGCACTGCAACTCAGGCTGCTCGGTACGCCGCCCTGTGCCGCCAACAACTATATCTGCCCTTTCGATCCTTACCGTTACGTAAAAATAGTAAACGCGCGCGCTCTCGTGTACTCACCGACCGCCTCCAGTATCTTGGGTCGTCTGGCAATCACGGAGGCAGAACTGCGAGATCTGCTGCGGCAATGGCGCGCCGCAGGGCCGAACGGAGCGACGGGCGCAATTGCCGCCACCGTGGCGCGCCATCGCGAATGGACCGTAGGCGGTGAAGTGCGCGTGGCGGTGATGATACCCGCATCCACTGCGCGCGAGGCGTACGACAGCATCGCACTCCACGCTGCCGCCGCTTTAGCCGAAGTGGACGCATCGATGGGAGACGCCGTGAAGTTTAAAGTAGAGCTGAAGGACGATGGCTGTGCCGCGACGCAGGCGTTCGAGTACCTGACCGTCGCACCGAGCGCAGAGTACGGCGGACTATCTGGTGTGGTAGGACCAGCATGCGGTGCCGCGTTCGCCGACGTTGCGCGGCAGAGCCCGGGCTTGCGTCTGCCTACGTTGGCCTACACGCCGCAAGCGCCGCCGCCGGGAGGCTCGCTGGCGCTGCTGACCGCAGGCGACGCGCGCCTGTACACTCGCGCGTGGGCGGCGCTGATGACGCAGCTGGGCTGGCGCCGCGTGGCCGTGCTCAGCGAGCTGGCCACACGCGCCGCACTCGACGTAGCCGATCTGGACGTTGACGTTGTCGTACACCTAGAGCTGCCAGCCGACCGGAGTGATATCGATTTAGACCAAATTAACAAGGTAAGTATCCTTTCATTTTCCCAGAGCCGAATTATAAATGAAAAACGACTTTGGTCTATATAATATCGTAATATTCGTTAATTATTCAACTTCATCAAATATTGATGCCGCAGTCAATAACCTAACTCTTATCAACGCTAAAACTGTTAAATGCGTTTTCCAGTGGGCGGCGCGCGTGGCAAGCGTGAATGGACGCGTGGTGCTCGTGAGTGCGGAGGACGCGCGCGTGGTGCGCGCTGCGCTGTGCGCCGGCCGCGGCGCCGGGCTGTTGCCTCATGCCGGTGTAGTGTGGCTACTGCCGGCCACGCTGCCTCCGAACTGGCTCTTGCGCGCATCCGACGACACCCACAATTGCACTGACGATCAATTACACGAAATGGCAGAAACACATCTCAGCATAGCGCCCGCCTGGTTCGTGGACTGGAACCCCGCGAGCTCGGCACTGCAGCGCAACTGGACGGCTGACTGGCGGGAGCAGTGCAGGCTAACGGGTGCGTCACCAGCTGCGTGTCGCACGCCTAGCGCGCACGCCGCGGCGCTGTACGATGCGCTGCGCCTGTGGCACGCCGCGCTCAGCCGCCTGGTTAGAGACGACCCCGCCGCCGTCGATGACATCCACTGTAATGCCACTGTCAGGTGAGTCTACCTACAGCCTATTACACCATTTTGTTATGTACCTCACAATTTCCAGCTTATGACTTTCTGGGTTAATATATCGGCCGTTAATTTGTGAACTTTTCCTTGACGCAGGTCGCTGGTTCGGGATGCAACCTCAAGCAACTACAGCGGGCTGACGGGCACGTTCGAGTGGGCGCCGGCGGGTGAAGGCTTAGCACGCGCCGCACCGCTAGTACTGCTGCAATGGTTTAATGGCTCGACACGGCGGGCAGCGGAATGGCAGCCCGCTACCGGGTTAAGCCCACTGACTCTACGCTGGCTTACGCCGGATGGACGCGTACCGGATGACGGTACAGAACGCTGTGCATTAGAACCGCTGGCGGAGCTTCTGCACGCTGACTGTCGCACTGCCTTTGTTGCGCTTGGGTCGCTGCTACTGATAATTCTAGCAAGCGCGTTAGGCGCAGCCGCCTACCAGTGTAAACGCCGCGCTGAGCGCGAATTCCGTCGGCGCCTAGCTGCACTCGGCTTACGCGAGTTGGGCCCGAAACCAGGTGGACTTGATCGTTGGGAGATCCCCCGTGAGCGCGTTGTTATCAATCGCAAACTTGGCACTGGTGCGTTCGGTACTGTATACGGTGGGCATGCGCTGCTGGCCGAAGACCGCGGCTGGAGCGCAGTCGCCGTGAAAACTCTCAAGGCAGGCGCTAGCACGGAGGTGAAGCTCGATTTTCTATCAGAAGCAGAAGCGATGAAGCGCTTTGACCACAAGAACGTAGTGCGACTGCTAGGCGTAGTGACAAAAACTGAGCCGGTGTGCACTGTAATGGAGTTTATGCTGTACGGTGACCTCAAGAATTACTTGCTGGCCCGGCGGCACTTAGCGGCAACGGGTGAGGCGGGCGAGGAGGTGTCGGCGACGCGACTGACGTCCATGGCACTGGACGCGGCGCGGGCACTGTCGTACCTGGCGCAGATGCGCTACGTGCACCGCGACGTGGCGGCACGAAATTGTCTAGTTAGCGCACACCGCGTCGTAAAGCTGGCAGACTTCGGTATGACGCGGCTGGTGTTCGACAGCGACTATTACCGGTTCAGTCGGAAGGGCATGCTGCCTGTCCGCTGGATGGCGCCGGAATCTCTCGCACTGGGCGTATTCTCACCCTCCTCCGACGTTTGGTCTTACGGCGTCTTGCTTTACGAGATCGTCACCTTCGGGTCGCTACCCTTCCAGGGATTAAGCAACGCCGAGGTACTGGCGCGCGTCAAGTCGGGTCATACGCTCGAGCTACCGACTGGGCTCAAACCACCGCTGTAAGTTGACCTCGCCATTATGATTCGTTTAATCTTCTCGTTTTACTATAAATAAGTAACTAACTGTGTGATGTGTGATTCGCAGGGCGGGGCTCATCAAATCATGTTGGTCGACGGACTACAAGGCGCGGCCAGGAGCGGCGGAGATAGCGGCGTTCCTGGCGGAGTGGCCGCGACTACTGGCGCCGTGCCTGGATGTGCCGTTGGACGCGCTGGCATTAGACCCAGAACGCGACGCGCCAGCGCCGTGGCAGTTAGAGCACGAGCGCGCCGAGGCTCGTTGGGTGTCGTGGGCCGCGCCTGCCTCCGCCGCCACCGATACCACGTACCTGAGCGCCGAGGCGCCGCCTCCCAGCGATACCGACTCTTTCTTGCCGTAACCCATGTGTATCACATGAGTCACGTGTGTGGCTCAACACACTCGGCCTCTCATACGCCACTCGTTAATCATTCCGATTCTTTCTAGTCAAAATGCAGGTATATTATCATAGTAGAATGAGACGTAATTTATTATAGGTACGTATCGTAATTGTACATATTATATAATTATAATCTATTTTATAAGTAACAATATACCTAATTACTAAATTATTTATCTTGTTTAATTTTTTGATCTCTCGACCCATTTTTATACCTCGAAAATGGCGAATATCGACTATCAAAACATACCACCCAGTAGTAGAGTTGTGTGTTTCAGTATATAATACATGTGAGGAACACTCTCAAGTCGGCGGCCTAGATAAACAGAGTGCTGTTGGTATACTTTCTGGCAGTTTTTAGGGAGCTACCTAAAATAAGTACGTCTGCTTAAACAGCACTGAAACCCCGACTCACTGCACTAACATTACGATTACAGAATAGACTAAAGTATAGCATCAGTGTGCGCTTTTCCCTTTACATTAACGCTTGGACGACAGGACATAACAAGTTAGGTACATTCACTTACAATATAGAATAGGGACTGCTGACCCCCATAAATATACAACTATATAAACATATTAGTCTGGGTGTTTCTATGTATAATATGTATGTATTTACAAAAAAAAAAGTAATATATGTATGTTTATCCATTGTCTAGTATCCATAGTACAAGCTCTGCTTAGTTTGGGCTAGATGGTGTTGTGTGAATGTGGTAGAACATTATTATTATTATTATTTGATAAACTAGAGACTAACTAGGCGACACACTATAGTAAAGTCTAGTAAGTCTAGGGCCGATTTCATATTTCTCCGTGTGTCAAAAACGATGGTATAATATTAAAGGGATTAAATATAATGACCACCAAAAATAGTAATTGCGCAGCAAAATATGCTTACTAAAATATATCATAACGAGCACCTATACGCCTCAAATCACTGCATTCCGCCTCGGAAGGGTTAGGTTATGTTAGGTTCCTTCTTAAACCCACCCAAAAAGCCCCGCGTCGACTTAATTTGATCTCTTTAAATATATTTTGCTGTGCAATTTGGTGATCATTTACTATTTTTAACTGCTATATTTTACTATATCTGGTGATAAGTTAAACATAAGCCAATATTAAATAGCATACCTGATGTAGCTGTTGCGTCATTCATCATGAATAATTACAGGCCAAAGGTGACAGGTGGTACCACAAAACTACACGCTTGATCAAACAAATATAATTTATTCATTACTTTCTACAGCAAGTTAGAATTTAAATACAATATTTAAAAGAATTAACATTATAATAATTATCAAGTACCAAGTCGTCCTACAGCGCGTATGTGCGCTGTTCCACTATACATACATATAAGTAGCACTTACGCCTGCGGATAGCCTCATCTTCACCGCCGTAGCATTGGCTCCACAACTTTTTAATTAGCCTTTAAAAGCGTTTAAGCTTTGTGACCGAGTGGCAAAGTCGCAAATAAGTGTCAAAGTTTAAGGCTTCGTAACGTCATTAATTTATTTCGGCTTTATTTAAAAATGTTTATAATACACTCTATAGACTAAATTAATACTGTATCATAGATGAAATATAATTATATTTGTAATTCTTTTACTATATAAAAAATGAGACGAAATTGTTAGATGCGTAATGTGCATAGTAAAAGGACTTTAAATATAATTATATTTCAGCTACTTACGTTTTACATTTATCCTCAGAATATATTAAATCAATTTGAAAATAAAACCAAAATAATGAATTACATTTAATATCCGCAAAATACTTTATTTGCGATGTCGCCACAAGGAGAAAATGCTCTTCAGACTTCATAAAATACCGAATTATTTATACACTCTTAGTATAATAAATCTCCAATAACAATCAATATACTTACTTCCTGCGTTGTAGCTACTGGAGTCCACTAAATCTAAATCAAAGGCTCCGAAAATCAATTGTATATCTTTCTTGGCACTCAATCCTAGGAGTGATTATAATCTGCAGTATCTACATAAAAATAAATAATAACTGCAGCTAATCTTATTAAATATGTCGATACTAACCTAATCATGCAGTAAATAACAATTTAAAATGCCATATTATTTAGTATTGGTGTAATTGTTATAAAGGAACAAAATTATTGATACGTTATCTAGTGTGTTGTGTGATGTGTGGGCGTTGCAATCAGACGGTCAGGCGCGTTCGTGGTGTGGCGGAATGTTGGCGGCACCGTCAGCGGAGACCCTCGCACAAATCAGCACCTGGAATACCAGTCGAGAACTTAAATTTTGACGGCATGGATGGCGTAGTTGTTTAAGTAGTCGCCTCGGCATTTCCTGTGTCGAGTATTGTTCGCCCATGTTATTGGGTTCGCCCATGAGACAAAAAATTGTCAGATCCGCAAATTGATCAAGTCTCCTGCGACACTGGATTTATTCCTAGTGCAGAAGATATATTTAAAAAAATTTAAGCATGTCCTATATTTGATGGCTTTGCCTCACGATAACGATTTCATGTTTCAATCTAGTTGTATACGTTTCTCAGTAAACGAATAGGTCAAAGATCCTACGTAATTGCAGATGATGCCGTCTACCAGTCACTTTACTAGGCTCCCTTCAGCTACCGAAAATGTTTTAACAGAAAACCCCTATAACACTTTGCCCTATCCAGACATTGAACCTAGGACTTTATGATGTAGGAAAACATAAATGTAAGCTTATAACTGATTCTTTTATAATAGACAAATACCACACTACGCATGAATCTAGGCGTTGCGAATAAATTTACAAACATTGAAAACGACACAAGTATCACCTATATACCTACACGCCAACTAGATGTCAGCCGCACCTTGTATATGCAACTAATAAATGATCAATAGTTTCACCCGTGCGGCATCGGCAGTGCGTATTTGCTAGCTGACCACTTATAATGTCATCTATTCTGTCAACTCTATGTCGAAAATCAAGAAATTATCTCTCGATTTTCTTATATGTATTAACAGTCTGAAAGGCTATCAGATCAATTTATGAACCTACATGTACTTAAAAAACGGTTAAAATAAAAGAACTTAATTAATTAATGACAAGCTATGTGCCACGGTGTACCAAAGGGAGCATTTCCGGACCTATCTTATATGTTTACCTTTATTTGACCAATGCAATTGATCAGCTCGAAAAGCATTACGGAAGTATTTTTTTATTTCATAATACAATTTCAAAACTATCATAGACTGGTGTAGGTATTGCATAAATCGCTAGTATCGTAACAGTTATTTGAAATTTACTCGAATTCAATCATCTACATCACCGATATTAACTGTTTTGAAACCTTGTCACGGTGGCGTGCAGATAAGACTTACCTAGGTGGTTGCGGGTGCATGGCGGGCGGCGGTGGCGCGTAGGCGTGCGGCGGGTAGGGCCCCGCGGGGTGGCCGTGCGGGGGTGCGGGCGGCGGGGGACCTCCCATCGCCGCGTAGGGCGGCTTGAGTGGATCGCGCATGAGCGAGTGGTATAAGTTGAGGGCATCCACCAACTCGGCGCTGAGCTGGGTGAGACGCGCGTGGCGGCGGTCAGCGCGCTCCAACGCGGCATCTACCAGCGCACCCATAGCATGAGCGCGCGCCTCCAACCGCGCAAGGGCCGCTTCCGCCTCGGGCGCACCCGCCTCGCGCGGATCCGCCTCGTGTAACAACGCCAGCGCCGCGTCCATCGTCGACTCGTCAATACGCGCGGGCGGCACGTCCTC
This sequence comes from Catocala sponsa, assembly GCA_963564715.1. Lineage (NCBI taxonomy): Eukaryota > Metazoa > Arthropoda > Insecta > Lepidoptera > Erebidae > Catocala > Catocala sponsa. The sequence continues at coordinate 10,212,031 of OY751331.1, forward strand.
CTCAGCTACAGACGCGCTAGCACCAGGCGTCGCCACCGGACCCGCACAGCTCGCCGCGCCGTGAGACTCGGAACGTGGCTCGGCGAGATCACCCGTCACGAAGTTAGCCGGGAACAAGCCCTCGCCTCGCTCGTTGTACCCTTTCCACCAGTTCGGATCGCTTGAGTCGGTCACGTGAACTAAAAAAGTAAGTTTATCGTCAGTAAGCATAATACATGTAAATGTATATCCTACTTTCCAATATTATAAATATTAAACTTGAATAAGATATTAGAATTTTCACTCAATATTTACAAATATTGCGTAAACTGTTAAATAGTCTAAGACGAATCTTGGCACACGGATAGATAATGTACTAGATAAACAAATAGGATTTTAATCCCTATATGCGTCCCCGTGAGCTTGACTCAGGCTATACAGCGGGCAGAAACGAATGTTTTATAGATATATTTAATCCTAGTTGCTATTTTAAGACCAAGATAACTCAAGGAAATAAATATATAAAACCCCATTTCTTTAGAATAAGTTTCATAGACAATAATTAGATACTCCATATTGCACAACATACTAAAACTACCTAAATATAATAACATGTCTTTAAATAAGAATAGAGGACATAGTCATGCTTCATTTTTATTTTAAAGTACAAAAGCGTCGTACCTATTTCTCCAGCCATAAAAGTGAGTTCGTTATCCTCAGCCGCCTCGAAGTCATAAAGCGCGCGCACCTTGCGCGGAGGCGCTGCGTCCGGTGCGTCAACGCGTGGATAGAGGGTAGAAGCAGAAGCAGGCACAGCCGTAGCCGACGCCGCCGCACCAGTTCCCGTCTCGCGTAGCGACAGCGAGATGGCGCGCGCTAAGTCTTCCTGTTCACGCACGGCCGCAGCAGCAGCGGCTGCGTCATGAGCGCGTGGTGTTGCGTTCACCTCACCCGCCTCCTGTCGCAGCTTAGCGTGCAGCGAGGGTATGAGGTCGAGTTGCGGATCATCGCGAAACTCGCCCTCTGCCCACTTTCGGAGTAATGCCCGTAAACGCGCTGCCACAGCGGGCTGGGCTCGCGTCAGCAAACGACGGAACTCTTGCTCGAAGTCGCGCGACGCAACTTCCAGGTGGAAGGCGCGGCCACAGTTGGCCACGCACGCGTCCAGCAGTGTGGCAGCATGGACTTGCACGTGCGGGTCGGGGTGCGCGAGGCGCCGCATGACTGCACGAAGGCAGTCCTTAGCGCTCTGCGCCGACGCCCCGGCGCGGTCGCAGATCTCCATGATCAGCCCCCATTCCTCACTTGTGTTATTCTCGCTGGTCGCTCTTTCTGTGTGTTTAATATAATGAATAGTTTACTTACATGACACCTGTAGTTTTAGTGGTCACTGACCAATGTAGTTGATACCTCAATTTTTCAATCTTTAGCTACTAACGTGATAGTATTTAATGTGGGCACTGGTGTGGCTTGTCAGGCCGATAGTATTATCAGCAGCCTCATATGCAGCCTCGTAGATATAAATATATAATTTTAAAAATAAATTATAAAGAAAATAATATTTATTAAATTGAAAATACAACTAACATATTTTTGGAATATTGTCATGAATACAGAAACGATTTAGTACCTATTTAATATAATTTTCATCAACGTCTAAATTAGAGATGTTGCGAATATTCGCATTCGCATCCGCAATTGCGGAGCTTTCGCATCGATTTGGACGTCTGCATCCGCATCCGCAATAAACAACGCTGATGTTTATGAGGATACAGATATAGCGCAGGTTGCGATAAGAAAGAAAATAGGTGGGCCGATGAATTACGCGAGGATTCTTCAAGCGAAGACGAGACACCAGAAAATGGTAAAGCTAACGCTATATTTGAGATCCCCGTCCGCATCCGCATCCGCAGATGTGAGCCTTCAAAACTCGTATCCGCATCCGCATCCGCGTATGTGAGCCTTTAAATATTCGTGTCGCCAATGTCAAAATATCTGCATCCGCAACATTCCTATTCTACATAACTTATATTATAGAACCCTAATACACTTTCTAAAGTTTTTCTTACTATACATTGAATAAAAAATGCACCAAACTAGAAGCAAAAAAAACTGTAATAATAACAATAGAACTGCATCGAAGAATACTTGCTCAACTTGTTCTTCAAGTTTCGAGTCATTGTTGGAATCCGTTTCATATTTATTTTGGTCCACAGTAAATTTGTCATCAAAATCTTCTGTCTCTAAATGGCTTTCTGCAGTCCTTACAATTTATCTAGGTTGGGACAGCTGACTCAAAATTTATATTACCAGGCACAACCAATCTTCTACTTCTTAAAAAATATGGGTTATCATTAATACTGGTTGCTATATGGCTATTAATCAAATTACTAACAAAACAAAAAATACAAACAAGCATTTTCCCACATTTCTTAGATGAATCAAGGAAAATTTATGATATGTATTGCCTCTCCAAAAACTACACCTAATTACACAAACACAACACAAAAAGGATCTGCATGACTTAAATACTCAAATCTACCTGAACCATCCTGGTTGTTGCTTGTGCTGAATGAGTAAATTAATATATTCTTAAAACAAAATAATTGTACTAAGCAAATAAACAGTGAATCTGTGAATCTAGACACATATCTTTTTTAGGCTGCATATATGATATACTAACTAATAAGTAGTAGCAGGCCTTTGCACATCATTTAATGAAAACCTTGTACTGTCAAATATGGCTATTTATTATTATTACATTATTATGTATCATATATAGATATGTGAATATCATATTTTACATCCTAATATATTATTTACTTCATAAAGTGCTAAATAATTATAAAAATTGTTCATCTGAATATTTTATATCACAAGACCTTAAGTCAATTGACAACAACAACAAATTAAATATATTGAAATTAAACAAACTTTACACACTTTTCAGCAGCCATGGTTATGGGGTCTCCCCGTGACCATGGCTACTGAAAAGCAACCGAAACGTCGGGGAAAGTGTAAAATTAAATCTAAATAGTTGTATCATTTAAATAGCTTAACTAGAACTAAACAGTAACTAGTAAAAGTATGTAACAAAAGTAGTTTAAAGTTTCAAAATTATATAATAATAGTGATAAAAAATAGTAGTTTAAAGTTTCAAAATTATATAATAATAGTGATAAAAAATAGTAGTTTAAAGTTTCAAAATTATGTAAGTAATAGTAGTGTTTTATAAAAAAAATAAAGAATGCGATAAAATCCACATAAAGTTTGTTTAATTCCAATGTAACATTCGCGTAAATATAAGACAATACACATTATGTAAATCTGTACAGACTGGAAACAGCTACAAAAATACGCCGGTTGGAAGATCTACAAACTAAGCACGCAAGATATGTAACATCTTTGAATTTCTTGAAAAGATGTCGTGACCACAATCTCATTCCTACGTGTGTTAAGATATCAGGCAAGAAAGACATACGAGGAAGTGCTAAGATCTTAAAACAGGCAAAAAAGTCTCCCCGTGACCATGGCTGCTGAAAAGCAACCGAAACATTGGAGAAAGTGTCAAAAAAATCTTAAAACTGGGTCACTAGAGTCTTATAGCTATTTGTAATTTATTTAAATTTTGAACTAGACTCTTTGTGAACTAAATTTATAGACCTAAAAGAACAATAAACATGTTTGCTTAATCATATTAAGACATAAAGATAAATGCATAGTGTCTCATTGGTGACATTTAAAAGACAGATAATGAGTTAATAGCCAGAAGGTATCCTGTTCATAATGTGTCCAGTTGTAACAAGCATAACCCCTTCATGTTATAAGTGTCTTACTACTTACAACCTCTTACATAAATGGTAAAGAGAAAGTAGTAGAAAGTATGATTCTGTATTTATTGGATTTGTCCATACCTGGCCCTAAATTTGTTAGTAATACCATTGTGCCTATTTAACTGGCTAGGAAATTTAGTTACCATATCAAATCCAAAACAGCCATTGCTATTCTTCCCACAACTTCTACAATGCAGAGAAAACACAGTCATGCCCATGAGTAGCAGTCATCAGACAACAACAGCTGGTGGGGAGCTTTCTGAACCACCACCAACAGCAATAAAAAATAACATTTTCTGATAAAGATCAATTGCTATGTGAGCACCTACTAAGTAATGATTATAGGATTCTACCTACACAATCAAGTAAGACAGTTATGCATACACAGAAGATTATTTTTAAACAAGAAAGTTATCAATTCACAAAAGGATTCGCCTTATTTTTGCCTTATATTCCATTTAAGACAACAAAGAACAAACATCTACAACTGTGGTCAAAATGATTGGCTCAGATGTCAATGTATGATAATGTAGAAATTTCTGTATCGGTTTATGTTGATAATATCTACTTAATTCATAATAATAATTGAATATTGGCGTGACTCATACATAAACATTACGTCTGCAAAGTCTGTTTGTCATCAGACTCACCAGTTCAAATGTTATATCTAATCCTAATACAAACTGACACGTCTACCTGATATGGAATAACAAATAAAGCTATGCTAATATGGTCTATCTAAGTTCACTTACCGACATCTTGATCAAATGGTGAAGAATTGCCGAAAATACCCATAATTACGTAGTAAAAATACCCATCAAATATTTGAAAACTGATGTATTTCGTCTTCACTAGTTCGTTTAAAAAACACCAAACTCAATTAAACACAAAATTATAGTTCTTGCTGTTTTTATGTACAAACACAAAGAAGATGTAATTTATCCAGAATTTATCAGTAATATCTCAACTCAATACAATTACCAATGTCAATATTGTCAAAATGTCATTTCATTTGTCATTCTTCGTTTGACGCTGTCAGCAACAGAATATAGGTAGGTAACATTAGTTTTACGTCAGAAATGAAACTAAAAGTATTATAGTAATTATTCAAAATTACTGATGATCCTGTTTCGTGCAACTGAAAATATTAACAAATATCTTGATAAAATAAATAATTCAAGTCAAGTTGTTTATTTTATCAAGATACTTAAACACTGGAAGCTAAAATATAACTGGCAAAATGTGGGTATAATAATACATTCTTGCTACTCCTTCAGCATTATAGGTATAAGACTAATTTATTATATTATGTTCATTTAATTAAACTATGAAACGTCCTCTCTTGCGAACCTCGTAGGAAACCTCGTTTTAATCAGGCAGTTACTTTGCACCAAAGAGTAAAGTAATAGGTACATAGGTTTGCACTGATACAATCCTGAACAGAGACTTCTGTGGACTTCTGTATGATGACAGTGACATTTCATGACGTTTGTGATTTGTTAAATTTGTTTACATTTTCATGTTCGCCGTGCTACATGTGTTTATTGAATAAAAAAGATAGATCTTAAAATGAATCAAAAGGATATAGTGAAACTTTGCAAAGATCTCGGTTGTTGTGATGCATGTTGCATTCGGTACCTAGGATTAAAAAGTCCAAGTTCATACGAAAATGTTCATCAGTTTATTCTCAAAGTTAGTAAACAAAATTACTGTATTATTTTAACTATAAAATATTGTGTGCCTTTAACTGCCCATATAAATGCCATAGGAATAACTTGCCAATATACATTATAAAGTATTAAAAGGAACCTGTAATATAAAAGGTCATAAATATTTCATAACCTTTACAATTAGAAAAAAAAATACATAGACTTGTAATAATGTTTATACATACTTAAAAACTACATGTATATTTATTATAATAATTTTTTTAGTAATTAGGTTTATAAAGAAGACGCAACAGACCAAACTGCAATAAATTGCAGTAGATTTAACCATACCAAATCAATTTAGCTAGCAGTAGAGCCTGCTAATGCCTCTACTAAGTTACTTATAACATTACTGTCTTTGACTCTGAATTGGAGACATGGCCTAATACATTAAATAAGTGTAAAAGTCTAGTGCCTAGCATATTATTTTGTGTAATATCACTTATATCTCATAAAAATATTTTCAGTACTTAGACACAAGCAAAATCTCAACAGATTCAGAAATAAAAAAAGAATCTAAAGACAAGCTAGTAGAAGAAAGAAATAAGGATGTAACAGAGAGCGTACCAGCACATAATACAGATGACTTGGAAGATAACACAGCAGATGCACCACCAGCTAAGAGAATTAAACTGGACAATGTGTGTGTTAGCTGCCTCGGAGTACTGCAGGAGGAAACCTGGTCTGAGGGCTTCTCTATGGTGCAGGAGGTGCTGGACAAGAAATGGTTAGTATTTAATAAAATTATTCATAAAAAAAATTGTATTTTATATAAGTTAAAGACTATTGTTATAAATGTTACTAGTAATAACATAATCTTATGACAAACAATAATAGAATTATTATTATTAACTAGTATTTTTGTATTATAAAATGTCTATGAAGTGTTTTAAGAATATAATTCTTAACACTACCAATGATTTCAAATTTTGTTGCATGAATTGTCATGAAATAAGCTTATGTCCTTCAAGTGCTTGCATGATACCTAGTATGTCTAGTATGCGTGCATGTTTTAATAAAAACATACCAGCAAATAGAGGCATGTGATTGTAACACTCGTATAAAAATATTTACTTCAAATAATAATTGCTATAGTAATTATTTTCCATTTTATTCCAGCTATGAGTGTGACACAATCGCCTGCGCACTGTCGTCGCCTATAGCCGCCATATTGCGCGAAAGAGCAATCACGCTGCGTTTGCAGCACGCCTTCCCAAGCTACGACCCTAGTCAGTAATTTTATTTTTTATTTTTCGTTATTACTGCTTGGCAATGCCAGATCAATCAACTATTGAACACCAATTGCTATTCGATCGTATTCGAATATAATCTTGTTCGATTGCGTTGTTTACCATTGAAATAAAATTGAAATTGCAATGTTGATTTTGTATGTTTGTATTGCTTTTGAATGCTATGATAAAGATAAATAAAAACTGATGTGTATAGAGACGCTGATGCCGCTGAAGGAGGCGTGGAAGTGGCTATTCGGACGTCAGCTAGCTGTGCGCGTCAACAAGCAACTGGACTCTGGCGCCGTCGCGCCACTGCTCGTGACACTTAACATAGAGTATCAGGAAGATCTACAGGTCTGCATGATTAAAAGCATAACCTTTTGAAGTTTAAATTTTATTATATATACCTTGGTGCAGCGGTAGTGAATTCGACTGCTGTGCATGAGGTCTCAGGTTCGAATACCGGCTCGGGCCGACAAATGTTATTCGGTTTTTCTGTTAAGAAACTCAATAGCAGTCCGGAGTAAGAAATTGAGCGGTGTTAGACACTCCCATGCCTCGGAAGGCACTTTAAACTGTTGGTCCTGTGCCTGATCGGTCGTGTCAGATTACCGCCCCAACGGATAATGACAAATAGGGAACAGAGAGTGCACTTATATTTTTGCACATACTTGTGCACTATAATATCTCTGCAGTCTGCGTTTACATTATATAGGGACCGAAATTCGGTCTGGTAGACTTTATTATTATTATATAAAAGTTTGGTCATTTTTAAGTTTTAAAAACATAATCTAATGATGCTCTAAAATTATATATAGAAAATCTTTGACTAATTATGGTATTGGTAACACAAGTAAAGTACTATGGACTAGAAAAACGCGTTGTCCAGCAATAGTTACATTTATTTACGTTACTTCTATGCATGTTTTATCCATTAATGAAACTACCACTTGCTCTCATATACTGTAAATGAGCTGTTTGCGTTGTAACACTTAATAACAGAGATTTTGCACAGGAATTAGAGATACTGAAGACGTTGTCACCGGCGCTATTCGAGTCCCGTAGTAAACAAAGGCGTCGCTTCGCCGTGGAGTTTACTCGCCGCTCGGTGGAGCAGGCGCTGGAAGGAGTCACGTATGAAGCGCTGAGCGCGCTGCCCGCGTGGAGCGGCGGCATACCGTGCGTGAGCGCGCCCGCACGCGCCGTCAGCGTGCTCGCTGCGCATGCGCCGCTGTACCTAGCAGGAAGGTGAATATTGTACACGTGTCGTAAATATTATTTACACGAATAAATTATATCTCCTACAGTCTCTGCTAGCCCGCCAGGAGACTTAAGTGTATATGAGTGTATAACAGAGAAAGAGAGGGAGAGCGGATATTGTTTACACTACTCGCTCTCCTTTCTGCAAGAAAGAGGCTGTGGCCCAACGAACGTACTCTTTAACCATTAGTATGCTTGCTGCACACGCCTCGTATTTAGTCAAACTTGGGCCAAACTTTTAGCTCTCATTCAAGTTGCTTCGTATAGGTTCGAAATAGCAATCAAACGTGGTGGAACTACGTTGACTCTTGGAACTTCAAAGCGAACTAGAAGTTCGACGCAAGATGTTATACCTCTACTCTACATATATATCTATACGCGGTACCTTCAGTATTTTAAGTAATACGCATTTGAACAGATATATCAAGCTGAGTCGGGTGCTACCACAGACGCCATGGCTAGTGGCTGGACGACGAATGCTACACTCCTCAGTGCAGGAGCTCATCTTCGAGCCAGTCGCAGCGACTTATGGGTTGGTACCATTCCATATCTATTTTGTGTTACGCTATTATATTTCAATAATTTCTTATATGTATTAATACAATTTGATATCTGCCAGGTACCTACCTATGTAACGGCAACTTCAAATTATTTACTAAATAAATCATATCTAAAATTCAATCATTCGAATTTTCCAGATCCCAACATCTTTGTGTATCGTATATCGAAAACCAAAATAAAGGCTCTAGAAAGTAGCTAAGAACTGGAAGCATTATACTCAAAATCTTTACTTTAATTTAATATGTAGCTAATATTATAAGACAAATAAGTTCCTCGTTATAAAATAAACAATATTACAAATGGCAATACGTTTGATAGAACTATAAATGTTCTAATATAGAAGCATGTGTCAGGTTATCCTCGGAGGAAGCTGAACAGAAGCTGAAGTTCATGTCTGCGGGCCGTGAGGACGTCGACGTACGCTGTCTCGGTACTGGACGACCCTTTGCTCTCGAGGTACTTCATCTTACCAATTTTCAACAGCTAAACTACAATTGAGTCGTGTACTTGCAGTCAGCGACATAAGCAGCTGAACAAACTTGTAAAAGTATTTCATAATTAAAAATCCTAAATATTATTCTGTATTTCTGAACTACGATTTTATCAACTATCTCTTTACTATTACTGCAGTAAAAAAATATAATTTGTTATAATTTGGAAAGAAAGAGGCAATGAGAAGAAAAAATAAAAAATAAAAAACACACCTTACCATAATAGATTATAGATAGAAATAGGATAGCAATTGCTTTCAAACACGTAATATGGTATTAGTTGTTTACGACATAATAGTGTGATTCTCAGAACGCGCGGATCCGACTGGCTTTTGTTTTGTAGTTGCTACCCTCATTAATGATTATTTAGTCATTAGAACATTATTTGAGTTACAAAACATAGTGTATTAACATATTCTTTCTTTTTCCACTGTACTGATTAGCCGCTCTGGCACTTGTATTTCTTAGTATAACTTATATTTAATTTGTGTTTCTCAGATAAATGAATATTGTATTCTTTTGATAAAATAAATATCTTAAACCATAGAATATTGCAAGTGTGTATCTACAATTGACTGGCGCTGACTGTACAGGTTTACCTTCGCCTCGAATTCCGTTTGCCTCTCTCCGCGGGAAAAGGAGAGCGGAGAGTGTATATCAGGCTCACCCGGGAAAAGATGGAAGTCTTCGGCCCTACCGGCTAAACCTACCACGGTTTGACAACTCGCTGCCTTGAACCATTCAAGGCAGCGAGTTCTCACAACGTGGTAGGTTTAGATAGCTAGAACTGAAACTACTTCAGCGATCCACCCAGCAGTGCCCAATACATATTAAGTGTGTTTAACTTCTCTGTCTGTAGATTACGGACCCTCGGCGCCAGCCTACCGCAGCCGAACTACAACGCGTCTGCACGGATATTAGCGCTGGAGGAAAAGTCCTAGTCAACAGCCTCGTGCCAGTCACCAGGTATGTACCGACACGACACATTCTGGTCGAGCATTTCTGAACCTCACGCTTGTTCATAAGAAGTCCTAAGTTACAGTATACTAATAAATAACCTTATGTTGTCGTAACAACTGCAAGATTACAAACTGAATATAGAAAATTAATAAGAGAAAGTTTTGTGTATCAGGTATCGTTTTATACTATTATACATTTTACTATAGGTATACCTAGTGGAAATATTTATGTCCTAGATGGAAATTGGTCTGTAATTTTTAACTCACTGAAATCTTCAAAAACCTGTATTACTTTAGTTGTTTTCCATACTTGTAGTATTTGAAATAATTGCCAATTTTTTGTCAAGGGAATTACTAGGCTAGATACACAATAATTCGTCATGTTTTAAAGCTTTTAATCTATTCAGTGCTCCATAAGCTCATAGTGACAGGCATATCATTGTAATCATCAAATAATCTAAGAAGGCAGTTGAGACATAATTATGTCTTTATTTGAATTAACATAATATGTCATTACTTTATCTTAGGCTATTCATTCTTAAGTAAAATGTTGTATAATAGAGTCTACGTGACCTTGTAACCATGGTGTTATAAATAACAAGACTAAAAGATGCCATTTTATCGCAGGGAGGATCTGATGCAGCTAAAACAGGGTGAGGAATCCAAATGTAAGACATACGAGGCGCTCTGCATCAAATTGGCGCACACCGAAGATGACACAACTGCGGTAATCATGAACTCGATTATTTTATCGCTTGTACATGTACACAATACAAGTTGTCAACTCCCCGTCCATATAATTAAATAAAAGGCGCAGTGCACACCTAGTGAGAAATATGTTAAAAAGTTCTAGCCTTTCTGCAATAAGTCTGTGCGTTTAAGTGAACTTGAATTCCATGCACGCTAGTTTGCGTCATAGAAAAGATTATTTAATTTTATCTCCAACGCAGATGAACGGGTCGGTACCAGCAACGCCGGCGATTACAACACAAGATATCGCTAAAATCAATGAATACCGCAACACAGAAGCGGACGACCCCGCACGTATAGTGCTATCGCAGCGCACACCCGTGCGCGTGCTGCACCGGCGGCCGCTGCTGACGCGCACGCGCCGCATCTACACGCTGAGCGCGCGCGCCGTGCCCGCGCACCCCGCGCTGTTCGTAGTGCGCGTGCGCACAGAGGCGGGTACTTACATCAAGGAGTGGGCGCACGGTGAACTGCGCCGCACGCGCCCGTCGCTGGGCGCCGCCCTGGGAGCACCTGTCGATATCCTGGCGCTGGACGTGGCCGATGTCGACCTTCCCTGGCCGCCTCAAAACCGTGCCACTTCGTAACAATAAATATTTCAACTAATTGTTATTATTACCTGTTGTTTTTTTTTCTTTTTACCTTCGATCAATAATACACTAGATGTCCGGTAAGCACTTCAAAAACGAGCCGAAAAATAAGAGCACAAATATGGTTGTGGTCTTATTTCAAATTAGTATGATCCAATCATAGCCAACATTAAGACGTCAAAATACCGCAGTGTGCGTTCAAAAATTGTGCAAATAACCACCGTAACACCGAGATTTTGGAAGAAATATATTTTTTTCGGTAAGTTTATATCATTAAGTATTTTTCATAAAGTAAAAACCTAATTAAATAGTAAATATGAATCAATTACCAATTATTATGATTGTTTGACCAACGTTTGGGACAACGCGCCAACTATTGTAAATTGTTATTACTATTTTTGGCACTTTGTAATTTAGACTTTAAAACATGCGTATCAGATTAAAATTGTTTTGTTGTGATTTGAGCAGCGAACAAAGGTCGTAAAAATTAATTGCTTTTTGTACATAGCTTTGTGAATGCAACTTTAAGTATTGGATTTATGGTTGAATTTGCATTAATGTATATTTATTTCAACTAGAATTCTTAGAATTACCTACACTCACAATTGCCGACAGTTTTAAAGAGGACTTTTGTATGGGATTGTGTATCTAGTCTATTTTTGATCGAAGCTTTTTACCTACAATTCTTTCTTTGAGTCCGATTTCGCAAGGTGAAATGGTTTGTCGGATGGGCCCATATGTTGTATGCTTCTAGGCTTTGACCCACAAATAATTTTGTAAGTATCGTTATAAACACAATTAAGTGTTTGGACTCGCTATCTATGGGTTCCGTGGAACTCGGAAATTGAGCCACAAAGCTTATATATACGGCAGTCGCATAACTATAAAAGAGAGCTTTTTAATTAAATCCACTGCTTCTAAATGCAGTGCTTCAATATCGACCGCAAAACTAAGTTTGTTTGTAGTTGAGTACGTTTGCCAAATGAATCCCTCGCATTACGCTATGGCTTCGGCAGCGAGTTCTCCACCTAAGGTCGAGGGAGAAACAGCCTTAGCCAGAATCACTGTGTAATCAAGGATACCGGAATATTGGGCAGACCAACCGCGACTGTGGTTTGTCCAATTTGAAGTCGCTGTGGAAAAATATTGGGCGACGCAGCTAAGCAGAATCTAGTCGTCACCAAAATGAATAAGAGCACCATCCAACAAATACTCCTCCAGAAACATAGAAATATCAAACACTCAAGGACAGGCTACTACAAGTTTTTGAAGACTAGGAGATGGAGCTGGGAACACAAAAGCCATATCAACTTCCTCGCCGGATGAGAGACCTGGCGCGAAGAAAAATACCCGACTAGACCCTGAAAATCATGTGGTATAGTCATCTTCCATCTGCAGTACAGGCGGTATTGGCAATAACCGAGGTGAAGGATCTGGAAAATTTGGCGATTGTTGCGGACAAGGTGTTGGAAGCGACACGACCCCCTGAGGTAGCCGACGTATCACCAGTAGAGACACCCAAGGAGGCCGGTGCTACCAACGACTTGGCATCAATAGTAGCAAGGATGAGAATCGAGGTCGCAGAGTTATGACGTGCACGCCGCACGGCAACCACAGCGAGAGAGAATTAAATTCAGAGGAGGTAACCGCTTTCGTTCGTATTCTCGCAGTAGGGATGCAAATAGGAGACGTCGCGACCCGAATTGGATGTGCTTTTATCACTACCATTACGGAGCCAAGGCTGCAAAATGCGTCGAATCCTGTAACTGGAAGCCGAGAGCACCTACAACAGCGGAAAACTAGCAGCGACGCAAGCGGTAACGGTGTTTTGTGTTAATTTTTCTAATAACCGTCTATGTGTTAGGTACGGATAAAGATTCTAAGTTAAAATTTTTGATAGACACTGGTGCGAATGTGTCCGTAATACCTTTATCGTATAAATATGTGTTGAAAACTATTTCGTGTGACTACTAGTTTTGACCCGCGGCTTCGCTCGCGTAAATGTAGTTTTTTTTTTTTCCTCCTAGGGGTAAAACTGCCCTGGGGGGGAGTTTATTGCGACGTAATGCGCTAATTCTGCTATTTGATACAGAAAATATGGGTAAGTATTACTGTGTTATTAATATTAGGATTTTCTTAAGACTTATAGTTAACATATATATGTGATATTTACAAATGAAAGAAAATATTTGTCGCAACAAATTAAAATGAATTGTGTAGGTGTGTGTGTGAGTGTGTGTATGTGTGAGTGGATGTGATATGCATGTGAGTGGTGGTTGTGAAAATGTTATGTGTTGTTGAGTTTTTTAAGAGTGTTTACAATGAGAGTGAGGTGTGTCATGAAAGTGTCGGTGGTGGAGTCATTGGTGATTATTATTTCGAGGTTGTAGGGGTCTATTTGTACATTGTGGCAGAGTTGCTCGTGTTGGAGGCGGGTGCGTGTATATTGTGGACATTGTGTCAAGAGGTGTTTAAAAGATAGTGGTGTTGTGTCATCGCAGAGGCATGTGTCGTTGTTTGTGATATGGAAGCGGTGTAGGTATGTTTTGTGGTAACCGTGGTCCGTGAGTAGCTGTGTAAGTGCGAAAGTGTAGCCTGTTTTGTTGATGAGTGTATGTAAGTGTGTGAGTGTAGGGCACCAGATTCTCATTATAGAGCCTTGGGGATTGTTGGTGTGTGTAAATGTAGGTTAGGTTAGATTGGATAGTGCATCAAGCATTTTTCCTGGGTAACAAAAAAAAAATAGGTTTGCAACAGTTCTTTTTTCTGGATGAAAGGTACCCTATGTCCTATTCTGTACCCCTGATAACGTGTATGCAAAATTTTATGTTGATCGGTGGAGTAGTTAAGGCGTGAAAGCGTAACAAACAAACAAACTCATTTTCGCATTTATAATATTAGTAAGGATAAGGATATGCGGCAAACGGCACTGAAATTAGTTTAGATTGTCATTCATTATAGCAGCTGTTAAGCAACCTATTATAGGCGCAGACTTTTTAAGCTATTACGAGTTGCTGGTAGATTTAAGCTCATGGAAATTGAGAGACCAAGTTACTAATTTAAATGTTATAGCATCTATCATAACTCATTACATAGAGACTTCGGGACCACCGGTATATGCGAAGGCCAGACCTCTTTCCCCTGACTGGTACAAAATAGCCAAGGAAGAATTTCGAATTATGGTAGAATTAGGTATCTGTCGTCCATCCAAGTCCCCTTGGGCTAGCCCGTTGAACGTGGTACCCAAGAAGGACAGTGGAATAAGGCCCTGCGGCGATTATATACGTTGAAACGCAGTTAATAAACCTGATCGCTATCCGATACCGCAGCTACAAGATTTTAAATTTGTATTAGCGGGAAAGAAAACTTTACCCGGTTAGACTTAAACCCCAGGGCAGTGTTCTCGGGCCTCTGTTATTTTTACTTTATATAAATGACCTACCTGACATTACTTCTAACTCACGTAAATTATTCGCTGACGATTTTTCTTTAATTATGACTTGTGATAAAAATGCTGATATTAATCAATTTTCATCTGACATTAGTAATACAATTAACAATATAATAATATGGCTCGAAAATAATAATTTGCAAGTTAATTTAAATAAAACAAAATTCATTCAATTTAGCACATACGGTAAACCACATAAAAATATAAAAATAAACTATAAGGATCACAAAATTAATGAGGTCAAAAGCACAACCTTTTTAGGATTTCATTTGGATATAAATCTAAACTGGAAGCTGCACGTGGAAAACGTATGTAGTAAAATAAATAGATTTGTGTATGTTCTTTACAAATTACGTAAAACTTCTACTGAACATACCTACTGTGCTAGCGGCATATCATGGCTATGTATCCTCTGTACTAAACTACGGACTCATATTGTGGGGCAACTCCACTGAGGTACAACGTGCTTTTTTGGCACAAAAGAAATGTGTTCGCGCCATTCATGCCATACCACCCTGGGAGTCCTGCAAGCCGTTTTTCAAACGATCTCGCATACTCACTCTACCCTGTATGTATATACTAGAGACAGCTAAATTTCTTATGCAACACCCTAACTTGTTTAAAAGAGCAAGAGACCTATACCCTCGTAACACCAGGCATCCTGACAGAATTGTAGTGCAAAAAGTACCTAGAACGGCTATGTATTTAAAAAGTAGTTTAGTAATGTGTGGGCGAATTTTTAATGCGTTACCTAGTAGTTACAAGCAAATGTCTACTCACAGATTTTGCAAGAAATTCAAAGACTGGCTAATTGATAAATCCTTTTATTCAATAAAAGATTACTTTGAAAGTATTAAAAAAAAGAAAATAAATGTAAATTGTAGTAAAAGCGTAATATATGTGCATGTGTATATAACAATGTATTAGTCTATCAATAATTTACAAATTAAGAATAATTTATGATGTTAATGTTTTTGATTTTAATTAAGATTTGCATGTCACAGTTTGACAAAATGTATATGGCTCCAATTATATAATATTCCAACTTATGTACCTACATTTTATGCAAATAAAAATATTCTATTCTATTCTAACCGCGCTTAGGTGCCATTTTATTCCCGAGGCCCCGAAGGACATCGAGAAAACAGCAATTAGGTACTTATAGCCTTTTGGGTTATACGAATTTCCTAGAATGACATTTGGATTAAGGAATGCTGCTCAATCATTACAACGATTTATGGATACAGTAGTATTACAAGGTTTTGATTTTTTATTCGATTACATAGATGACGTCATCATCGCGAGTGAAGACAATATATCCCATAATGAACATTTAAATTCAGTTTTCCAGAGGTTTAACGAATACGGTGTTACTATTAATTTGTCAAAATGTGTTTTTGGCGTATCTAAATTAGAATTTTTAAGTTTTGAGGTCTCAACGGACGGTGTTCGCCCGTTAGAGGACAAAGTACAGGCTATTGTAAATTTTTCGAAACCCGAAACAGTAGAACAACTACGCAGATTTTTAGGGATGGTAAATTTTTATCGTTCGCATATTCCGAGACCTGTAGAGTACCTATCAAATGGAATTAAAAAACTATCTACATAACTGTAAAAAACGCGATAAGACTCGCATAGACATCCAGGCATTAAAACTAGTAAACATTTAATCAAATAAAAATATTTTTGGCCTGATATGGGTAGCGATGTAACGATATATCGAATATTCGGTAATATCGACCCTAAAAATATCGATATCTAACCATCATTGATACGATATTATCATATCGACAAGAAATTAAACATCGATATCGAACGATATTTCGAATATTCGATAATATCGACCCTAAGATATCGATATTTTATCGATATCTAACGATCATCGATATTATCATATCGACAAGAAATTAATATCGATATCGAAATATTTAAAATAATATTTGATAACTAATTTTTTGGTTTTATGATCAATTTTGTCTATGGTGTTCTTTGTATTTCTTCCTTCGTTCAGAATAGTTCTTTGCACAGAAAATAGTAGGATTAGTAGGTTCATTTGATATTTTCTATATTTTCAGGTCTTCGATATAAATATCGATATGTATATCGATATTTATTATTTGCTTCTTATTTAGCCAATTCTACTACTAACTTGAAAGTTCTGAATTATCGATAATATCGCATTGAAACTGTCGATATTATCGATCATCAATATTTTCAGGCCTTCGAAATAAATATCGATATTTTCGTCTCCTTGCAACCCTAGATATGGATAGGGATATTGCTAAATGGGCAAGAGCCTTTTTACAGTGTCAACTAGGGTTGCCACCTTTATTATGCACGAATAAAGTACATTTACCATAAGAGGTAAAAAAATAAAGTACATGATCTGAAAATAAAGTACCTATTATTTATTTAACCTGCTTCTTTGTTACCATATTTTTGTTGATGCTACTAATATCTAATAAATATTTATTATCAAAGAACGTTTTAACCGGATCTTTACAATATATTTGTATATTAAGATAGATAAACCATTGTTTTTATTCAATTTCTTCTTCTCTGTCGTCACACTCTTGGCAGAGTGGTCGTGGTCATCATGACAGGGGTGATGGCAAGCTTCACAATTCGCCGCCATTCCTCTTGTACTGTTGCTTGTCTCGTGCATTCGTGGAGTGGACCATTTAGTGCAGTTTTGCCTTAGTCGGTCCAGCGCATTGGTAATCTACCGCGCGTCTTTGTGCCCTCAATTTTGCCCTGAACCACGAGTCGCTCCACAGACGTGTCCTCTCGACGTGTAATGTGTTCAAAGAAAGTGAGAATACGACCTTGAACGATGGAAGAAAGACGTTGTTTTATATCTATTTCTTCGAGGATTGAGACGTTGGTTCGGAGTTGTGTCCAGGCTATGCAAAGCATTCGTCTCCAACACCACATTTCTAAAGCGTCTAACTTCTTTCTCTCACTTTCTCTTAAAGTCCACGTTTCGGCACCATAAAGAAATATGGGAAACACTAGTGCCCTGACAAGTCGCATTAAAATGGCCTTTGTGATATTTCTGTTTCTCCATATCTTCCCAAGCCGATCCATGGTGGACCTGGTGATAGTCATGCGCCGTTTGATCTCTTCCGCGCATCCGCCATTGTTCGATATCAGTGCTCCAAGGTAGATGTATGATTGAATGACGTCACAATTGGCAATTTTCGTTACTTCGGGCGAGTTATTGTTGAGTCGATCAACAATCATAATCTTCGTCTTGCCGCGATTCATCTTCAAGCCGAAATCAAGGCTCACTTGTTCCATTTTGGTTAGCAGAGATTCCATATTGCCGATGCTTGTTGCAAATAGGGTAGTATCATCTGCGTAACGCAAATTGGAGATTTTATAGCCTCCTACAGTGATTCCGTCTGACCAGTTCTCGAGTGCTATTCTCATAATGAGTTCCGTGTAGATGTTAAACAGAAGTGGTGATAAGATACAGCCTTGACGGACCCCGGCACTTGGATGAAATTCACTCGATAACACGTCGTCTGTTCTTACCGATGCTGTTCCCTCTTCATAAAGTCTTCTAAGGAGATGGACAAGGTGTTTGGGTGTTCCCATAGCCAGGAGAGTTTCCCAAAGTACTAGCCATTTTACCGAATCAAACGCCTTCGAAAAGTCAACAAAGCAAATATAGGTCGGCTTGTTAAATTCCCTAGCCTTTTCAATAATCTGTCGCACGTTTAAGATCTGCTCACGAGTACCCTTCCCCTTCACAAAACCAGCCTGTTCTGAAGCGATCTCCCTGGATAAGTAGGACTTTAATCTCTCATTAAGAATATGCAGCAGAATTTTACTTGCGTGTGATATTAAGGCAATTAAGCGGTAGTTACTGCATATTTTTGTAGAGCCTTTTTTATGCAGAGGCACAAAGACTGTGTGAGTCCATTCTTGGAGCCAAGTTCCTGTTTCCCAAATTTTGTTACACAGGGTATGAAAAATATCGACACCATACTCTCCTGAAGCTTTGATAGTTTCAATCGGTATGGCATCCCATCCTGTGGCTTTTCCGCTTTTAAGGCGTTTGATAGCAGCTCGCACTTCATCCTTCAATATAAATGCCTCTTTCTCTTCGTCCTGGGGCTCTGTCGGGAAATAGTTGTGAGCTTGAGGATCTTCAAATAGCGATTGACAGTAGTCCCTCCACGTCTCAGATATCGCACCTATCTCGGTCAGTAGCTCGCCCTGTGAGTTTTCTATAGCCCTTTTTTTGGAAGAAAGAGTTTTGGTGATGGCTTTGATTTTTTGATGCAGGTCTCCTGTTTCGTGTCTGTCAGCGTGAACTTCAGCTTCCGCACACAAGTGCTGCAGATGGTTATTGCGGTCACGCTTACAAGCTTCCTGTATACGAGCAGATATTGCGTTCAGTGTCTTCACGTCTGCTCCTCTAGCTTTCATTCTTCTTCTCTCTTCAACAAGGGCTAGAGTTCCATCAGTCATCCAGTGTTGACGTTTGCGAGCCAGTGTAGAGGGTTTGGATTCCAATACGGCACTCTCGAGCAGTTCTTTAGCCTGACTCCACAGTTGGTCCGGGGATCACAGCCAAGAATTTATGACTATCTATGGGCTGGATTCTTTTCTGGCTCTCAATCTTCCTAGCGGCTTTGAGCTTGAGTTGGACTTTTGCTATTAGCAGCTGGTGATCTGATCCACAATCAGCACCTGGAAGAGTGTGAACATTTCTCATGAAACTCTTCCATCTCGAGCCTATCATAATGTAGTCGATTTGATTTCGATAGTTGCCGTCAGGTGAAGTCCATGTATACAGTATTCTTGGATGGTGTTGGAAGAAACTGTTGGATATCGCCAGGTTATTCTCGGCAGCAAATTGGATGAGCCTCTCACCTCTTTCGTTTCGCTGTCCCAGCCCGAATTTTCCTACGCATTGGCTGAGCTGATCAGCATGTGATCCTATCATTGCATTGAAATCGCCCATTACAATCAGTATCTCCCTATTAGGAATTCTGGCTATAGTTGATTCCAGCTCGGTGTAGAAGTGTTCTATGTCAGTGTCGCTTGCTGCGCTAGTTGGTGCGTATAGCTGTATGATATTTAGATTCATCGGCTTCGCCTTTAATTTAATACTTAGCACTCGATCGCTCACAGGTGTATATCCTATCAAACAGCTACTAGTTTTCTTCGGCACAACAAAGGCAACTCCATTTCTGCTGTTGTCATCGTCTCCAGAGAAGTAGATAGTGTGCGATGCTGTCTGAAAGTGGCCATTTCCCCTCCAATGCGTCTCACTTAGACCGCAGATGTTTATTCCACATCGCTCCATCTCCCTCTCCAGAATATCAAGCTTGCCTGTTTGAAGCATTCCGCGAACATTCCTCGTACCAATCTTTTGGACATTTCGCATCTTCATGAAGGGCATTCCAGTAGTCCGATTTCCAGACGATGCCTGGCTTCCTACATCAGCCTGGCCGGTAGTCCATTTCCCACCGTCTGCCCCGGACGCAGAACGGCGCCGGTTGCTAAGCGGATCACATGGCCACCTCTGTATCCTATTTTCTATTTCGATCATGACGGCTTTCTATGGGAATATAGTGCAGTAGTTTCCCATGGCTTTCTGCAACCGACATTTTTGAGGGTATTTGATCCTCAAGGTCGCTGAAGCCTCTTCCGACCGGTTTCCCAGTCGGGCTTATGGTTATACCGCCATAGTTCGGTTATCGCCCTTATTCAATTTAGGTAATCTCAATAACGTTGTTTTAATGGGGATTGTTTATTTTTTTTAAATTGTTTTGATAAGAAAACCATTTCGAGGAATAGGGTTACTGATCACTATTGGGTGTTTAAATAAATAAAATAATCACGGATTATTCGAATTTTTTAAATTAAACACTATACCTACGGATTTTGTTGCGTTGTTTATTTTACTTTAAAGCACTTTTATTACATAATTTAAAACCCTAACACTAATGTTATTGAACATTACTACTATTTAAGCTATTTAATTTAATTAAAACCATTAATATTTAAGTTTACACTTTGCCCCGACGCGGCGACGTTTTGGTTGCTTTACAGCCTGCACTCATGTTCACGAGGAGACTAAGATGGTAGTTGTCTCTATTTCTAAAGTGTACCTAGTTATAAAGTAGAAATTGTTTAATTTCAATGTGTTTTAATTACTTATGACATTTCCGTAACATAATTATGACAATATTACGTTGTTCTAAGTAAACAATTAAATAAAACCTGTAGTCGACATTAATAAAATAAAGTATTTTCATGTACTTTATTTTCCTAATAAAGTATGTTTACTCGAAAAACGTACAATACTTTATTATAAAGTACGGTTGGCAACCGTAGTGTCAAAGTGTAAAAATTACTAGACATACGGTATCAGGAGTAGGAAATTTCGAAAGAGTTGATCGCTAGAAGCGACAGCGGGGTGAGCGCAGCTGAATTAACTTACGGTAAGACGCTTCGTTTACCAGGAGATTTTTATGACGACGCGAATATCAGTGATTCGGATTCGGAATATTTACAGAAGCTCAGAGACAGTATTAGTAAAATAAAACCACGACCAAAATGTCATAGTAATTCAAATTCGTTATGCCTGCCTGATAGTTTAAGGTCGTGTAAAAGTGCATTTTTAAAGGAATGATTGTGATGCGTAAGTCTGCAACTGCCGTATGAAGGCCCATATTATGTTGTAGTAAGTAGACATAAGAAACATTTTGTGTTACTAATAGGTGACCCGTATTTCTGACCTCGGACCAGTAGTTCCTGAGATTAGCGCGTTCAAGCAAACAAACAAACAAACTCTTCAGCTTTATAATATTAGTATAGATAAAGAGATTAAATTACTAAAATAATCGCGCACATAATATAAGTTTGTAATCTGGCAATAACTAGTATCATAGACTAGTATATATCATCGTATTTCTCTGCACTGTTGCCAATTTAGCGAGACTTTGTCGCTAGAAATGACGACTTTCGTGTATGTCTCAGCGACAAAAAATAAAGTTTGTCGCTAAAAACTTTTTAGCGACAAAATCTGGCGACTTTTAGGGTACAAATGAAAACAATTTAGGGGCATGTAATAAATAATGTTTTTTTAAATCAACACAGAATTATACAGTGCGAAGAGATATATATTGGAAAAAAATATAAAATCTCCAGGTTTTCGGTGAAGAACGACAAAAAAAAGAAAAAAAGGTCAGCCCGTCTATTGTAGAGACTGTACAGGTACGCTGGCACTTTTTTTTTTAGTAATTCACTACCTGACTGTCGATAAACCAAACCAGAATCACTTTTAGCGACTTTCTGGCGACTTTTGATATTGAATCTAGCGACTCGACGTTCCAAGAATTGGCAACACTGTTTCTCTGTCTACGTCGTAGTATCATTTCTGGTAACACTGATGTAAATGCGCCATAGGCTAAAAACTGTTTTTCGAGAAGATTGTAGAAAACTCAAATTATCAATAGTCAATAATATTATCATGGACGTACCTTACGTCCATGGTCAATAGAGTTGTCATTGGGTCATCTTCATCTTTGTGTTGATTTTTATCCGGTGATTATTGAGAACATGTGCACTACCTCTTCCCTTTATATACTACTTATTTGTGATTAAAATTCTAGTTATTATTCACCGATTGCTACATCAACCGTGAATTCACCTGTAACGTTTTAATTCTTGTATTTTCATTGCTTTTATTGTATATTAACATAATTGTTTAGCTATTGAATTTATATTTTATTCTGAAATTCTCATTATTTCATAACATTGTTTTAGATTACATCATGTTGTCCCGTATGTGCGTAGCTCGCTCTGTGTGCAACGTTACACAGGCCCTGAGGACACCGGTGCCGCAAAGATTTGTACCAAAAAATTATGCCATCAGAAACTACGCTCGTGAACCTCGCTCGCGCGTTGGCACTCGCCCTGCGCCTACAATATGGGAAAAGTTGATGGCACCCGCTGGATCAAATGGTAAGTTTATACATTAATTATGTTTTGTTTACTCTCTAACGCAATATTGGTAATTTGGCATTTCATTACAATAGCGGTAACCTTAGTTTACCTATTAAAACAATATGTATGTAGAATTTTATGTTTAAAAATTTTATGTTTTCTGTTTGTTTCTTTAATTAAGTTGTTAGTTTAGTTGTAATTATAATTTGCAAGCTGTGGTTTCCTATAATTGAGGGACTATACACGCTAAGAACTTTATTACTGCTATATAATGTATGTTATTGTATATTCCTTTGTTGGAAATCCTTAAATAAATAAATAAATGTTTTGCGTAGGTACAACCCTCGATTTTGAGTTAAAATCTAAGATCTGGGAATGGGAACCAGACAATCTAGGGGTGTTGGCATGGCACACCTGGTCCTCCCTTATTTATACCAATTCACTTTGGTAATTTTTTATCTATAGAAACAGTTGCATCTGTTGGCATTAATTTTCTTATGATGGTAGCTCATGGAAATCAGTAATCTCTGCCTTCTCCTCCAGGCAATGGGTGTGAACTTACATATTATGTCATTTGTTTTATTTATTATAAAAGCTACTCTTGTTAATAAAATAAACCTGATTTTACACTTTTGATGTCATTCAAATAAAAATTTTGAGAATATCATTATGGCATAGTTTTCAAGCTTGCAAGCACTATTGGAATAGAAAAAGATAAACTCCTTCTATTTTAAACAGTAACTTATGCAATATGCAGTACTTCAATTGACTATTACATAAAGCATCATTAGGTCAGCTTGACATTTAATGAGCTTTCAAGCTTTCATATAAATAAAATATATATGTATTGGTATATTATCTCCTCATGCAACTTAACATAATTATTGTCACATTGTTTTATAAGGTGTTATGTATTATCACTGCATTATCAAAAGCCAATCAATAAATAATATTTACTTATTGATAAATCTTATGCACAAACTAAGTTAATATAAACACACTATTCTTAAGAATGTATTGCAGTGTATAAATGAAAAAAGTATTGCCAAGTGATGATTCACTTTAATTTTAGTAACTCAGTGATCATAACCTACCCTAACCTAAACTTATTTAATTATACTCATACATTATATTGTATTTTTTTTATATATACACATAAATATTACTGTAATATGTACAGCATAGATCTTAAATAATTTATATTTTATGTAGGTACCTACTTACTTACAAACTGCATTGTAACTACTTTGTATAATTATTTCTGGGAAGGAACTGATTCCCAACACAGCTCACGCTAGTTTTGGCATCAGGGATCACACATTAATTGTTACCAATTTTTTGTTTAATTAATAATTGATTTGTTTTAATAATTGAACAATTTTGTTTAAAATTGTTCAATTATTATTATTTTTATTATTTATTTTACTTTGCTATAATTATATTTTAAACTAGCATATGAGATCCTGTCTCAAAGCATGCACCTCTGACTTTCAAAGTTATGTGTGTTTTAAATAATGAATTATTGCCTGCTTTAACTGTGAAGGTAAACATCATGAGAAAACCTGCATGTCTGCATGTCTCATGGAGAACACTCCATAATGTTCTTGAACAGGTATATATCTTCTTAAACTAAGAAGAGGAACAGTTTATGTACAGAGCTTATATTATAATATCAGTTTGGTAGATTTCTTTATTTAGATTGTATTGATTTTAAAAATCCATTGTACACTCAGCGGCACGGAATCTTGGCCAAACTTATAACTTGCGATAACAATTTTTTAAGTGTGTCTAACTTTGTTCTTATCATGTAGGTAAGCAGAAATAATGTTTACGTTAAATCCTAAGAGGGTAATTAAGAAAGTTGGAGTGCATTTTGGTTTGGTTTTGAAGTTTTAGTGTAACCATGTCATTTGTCCGACTAAGTTGATGTTTTAAATTGTGTTCTGAAAATTGAAAGTGTTAAGTTGTCGAAGTTTTTTGGTTTTATTGTGATTACTGAATATCTAAAGGCGCCTTGGAATTCTTGAAAATGCCTTGGACACCAAGTCAGGTAGCACAAGCAGTGGCGTTAATTGAACAAGGCTTGACCCATCGTGAAGTGGCTACTGTGCTTAACGTACCCCGTTCTTCGATGCAATATGCTCTTAGACGGTATCAAGAGACTGGCCGCTACACCCGCAGACCAGGTAGTGGGGGTGTACGTTGCACATCAGCTCGTGACGATCGCTTTATCGTCTTAGAAATTTTAAGAAATCGCTTCGTTACCGCCGTCGAGATCCGTCAGCGGCTTCAAATCGCCAGGGGCGTAAATGTTAGTGAGCGTACGGTGAGAAGACGAATGGAAGAAGTTAATTTAAAAGCCCGAAGACCAGCCCGTGGCCCACAGCTTCTCCCACAGCACAGAGTAGCTAGACTTCGGTTTGCCCGCGAACACGCTAACTGGTCTCATGAGCAATGGGCAAGGGTTTTGTTTACAGACGAGTGCAGGATCGCTTTGCATGCTCCTGATGGTCGACAGCGTGTGTGGAGAAGACAAGGAGAACGATATCTAGCGACTACTACCACTACAACAGTGAGTTTTGGCGGAGGCTCCATAATGATATAGGGTGGCGTTAGTTCTGATGCTCGTACAGAATTGGTCATAGTCAATAACGCGTTAACTGCAACACGATACGTCGAGGAGATCCTTGAAGAACATGTTGTGCCCTTTGGAGGGCTTATTGGATACGACCAATTCATTTTAATGCACGATAATGCACGTCCATACGTCGCCAATATCGTGAATGAATACCTTCAAGGCGTCGGTATTCAAAAATTGCAGTGGCCAGCTCGCAGCCCGGACTTAAATCCGATAGAACACATTTGGGATAAGCTCAAGATAATGATTAAGTCTGCATCGAACCCACCACAAACCCTTGACCAGCTTAAAAATGCTGCAATGACTGCCTGGCGGGACATACAGCAAGTCGACATCAAAAATGTGATCCAAAGCATGCCAGACCGAATGCAGGCGGTCATAAGGGCTAGAGGAGGAAACACGCGTTATTAAAAAGTACAGCGTATCAACAAAAATTGAACATTTTTTAATTCCTAGTGCCTAAAACTCCAGTGTTAAATTTTGTTAAAATGTGATTTTTCGATTAAACTTAATTATCAACGTGAAAAATCCTTTTTGAATGTGAAAAATTGGTCAAAAACGTTAGTTGGACGTGTTCAGATCAGAATTGATCAAAACTTCTAGGGTGAAATGAAAAAAACTCAAGCTATCACAATTTTTATACTTGGCCAAGATTCCGTGCCGGTGAGTGTATATTATATGAATACTCATTTGTAATGTAATTTCGTTTCAGCTTTCAGTTTAGGCAAAGGTGCACTAGCAGGAGCTTCTGCCGTGGGACTTGCTGCACTCTGCTACTATGGCACTTCAGCAAAACCTGGCACATTGGCAGAAGCACAGTAAGTAATCATTTTATCATCTCTCACCTAATGGTACAAATATTGTGTTAATACACCACAGCTGTATAGGAATTATGGTTAAAGTTAAATAATATTTTTTGACATACTTCTTTCATTATGATACCTTAGGTATTAGTATTTTTTAGCATAATTATATAGGCAAGAATATGGTTGTTCATCAGTGGAAATACAGCTATCTGACTTTTGCTACCCAAAAAGATAGCAATCTATTTTTAGCCCAGTTTGATGTTTTTGGACTGGTACTCCTTTATTACTATTAATGTGTTCATGAGAACTATGTAACTGACAATATGTATTAATTTTTTTTTAATATAATTTTGAGGTTAAATAATATTGCATTTGTTTGCATTAAGAGCCATTTCACAAAATTACGCAAGTGAAGTTTAGGTAAATTCCGACTCGCCCAGCGATCGAGACACTACGATGCGTCTAGGAGCGTCGTGGTATAGTGCGACCGTGTTAACACTTACGTTTTGATATTTTTCTTGGTACCTATTGCTTGAATTGTATTAAAGATACTTTTGCATTATGTAAGTTTTCAAAACAAATAATGTATTTGTATTAATTATAGATACATTTTTTTTTTGTTCGAAATACCCGCATTAGGACTAAATCCTGTGTCTCGAGGGACTTTAAAAAACATACAACTAACGGACACAATGAACACCCTGACTCGAAACAACAATTTATAAATCACACAAAGTGTTGTCTCGTGTGGGAATCGAACCCACAACACTCGGCGCCGTGTCAAGCGACGAGTCGGCCGCTTAAACCACTACGCCAACCGCGTGGGTTCTTTCTCTGAATCACCCATTTCAGTGTCTACAACATATCCCGTCTCCTATAAAATTATTAACATGTACTAAGTACATTCACTAAATAACTTTTGACTTCTTGAAATAACATATAGCTTACAGTTTCTTTTACTGAATCTGATTGCTTATTAGATGTACTCAACACGGCGTTGCATCAAGAAGTACTTTGCTCCTCGTCACAATTTACTATCTCAGCGTGTAATTTAAGTGGCCGCTTTTCCTTTGAATTTAAATCAAATAATTATATAAATTTTATATTATTTGAATGAACTATGACTGATATACAATAAAACTGTTACGTTTACATTAACTCACATTTTCTTTTACCGATTTCATTACAGCCTCTGAGCGAGTAATCTTATTCCTCAATCTAAAATTAAAAATATCTTGACAATACACACAAAAAGTTTCAGCAAAATCAATGCAGCCTAAGAAATATACAAAGTTATTTTATCTTTAGTGCAATGCTCTTAGGGGGTAACTTTTGTTGTGGGATTTTGGAAAAGTCACGAAAATATAATCACCTATTCCATATAAAATTGAACTATGACCCCGACAAAATATATGAAACAACTTATAGGTATTTATTTCGCAATTTCGGCAAAGTCTTAGAACTAAAGTAGTCCATAATGATGGTTACAGTTAAAGAAAAATAACGTTGTATCATTTACACAGGGTGTTTTGTAGGTGATCGGACGAATTTTCGTGTTAGATTATAGTTACAAAGTAATACAAACATAAAGCCTTAATTTTTGAAAAATAATATGTATGTATTACTATACCATATAAATATGCGGGCATTCTCTAGTTAATATAAAGAAGGAAACCCCATCATACGCAAAGTGTCCCTCTCCCACTCTATCTTCTAAACTGCAGTATTTAGGTATGTATAAACTATGCTAAATAGTGACATATATACCTAATGAATTTTTAATGAAAATTATAACTGCTTATTAGACTTTACTAATTAACGAGTAATAGACAACTAACTTAAACTTCAACTTGCAAACAATAAAGTGCATATTGTGCTTGAGTTCTACTATCCTTAGTCAGTTTATGTCAATATGTAGGTACTTATGTGACCGACAACTGTATATAATTATGAACTGCAAATAAAAAATATCTACCTCGCTTTCGTTGCTTTCTTTAGGGCTGTACAATGTTTGTTTTTCCTTTTTTTGATACAATGGTATACAGAATCCTTACGCCCCATTGCTAAAACGAATAAAATAAAAACATAACATTATACAAACTACTTAAATAATACACTTGATAGTAAACAAAAAGTCAAAGTCAAAAATCATTTATTCATTTAGGTCACAAAGTAACACTTATGAACGTCAAAGTATATAGGTTAGTGAGTTTACTAAGTTACTGAAGCTACATTTAGGTTAGTTGCTAGGTTCAGGCAAAGGGTAGAGCCTATGAGAAGAAACCTGCAAGAAACTCACGGCCACTCTTTTAAATCGTCAGTTAAATATAATTTCATTATTTTACAACTCAGATTAACAAGGTGTTACAGCCATTATGCCATATACTACTGACTATAAAAGCTAAAGATAATAACAATAATAACTTAATAATATTATAGGGAGGAAATAATTTGAGCTAAGATATATTATTTAATATAAATCTAAAATAGACAGTAGGATGGCATGATGGCGCATACACTTACACTTTGTGACTATGCAAAGGCTTAAATTGACTTATAAGTAATACAGATCTTTGAATCCTGTATGCAACAAGCAACTAGCTCCATGAGTTTTTGTCATTTAAGTAGTCGTTGACTGAATAATAACCCTTCCGAATAAGTTGTTTTTTAACAGCGTTTTTAAATTGAAACAATGGTAAATTAATTATGTTAATAGGTAATTTATTAAAAAAACGTATACCGAGTCCCGCAAATGTATTGTGAACTTTATGTAAACGATGATATGGGCCTACTAACTTATGCTTATTTCTAGTGTTTACGTTATGAATATCACTATTATTATTATATAAGTAAATGTTATGTTTAATAAACATAATGTTAGCAAATATATATTGCGACGCAACAGTAAGTATGCCTATTTCTTTAAATCGATCTTTCAGGGAAACTCGTGGTCCTAAATTATAAATGCTACGTACTGCACGCTTTTGAAGAATAAAAATTGTCTCAATATCAGCTGCCTTACCTTACAAAACAGTAATACACTTATCGTAGGAAAAAAAAACTAAGAATCAAATGTTGTAGTCGTAGTATAATAATGCGTTTACGATACGGACGCTCGAAGGTCGGCACGCGAGACAAAATGGCACAGGTCCTTCCTCAACGGGCGCTCGCGCCGTACTAATCGATGCATGCTTGTGCATCATAATTTATTCTAAATTAGAGTTGTATTCATATACATTTTATGATAAATTTCATGAAGGGATTTTCATCAAACTTTGAAATTAGATTTCTTGAAGAACATAGTTTATTTTGACATGGTTTTATAAATGTAATTACACTTTATTTAAACCAAAACATCGCAATAAAATAGGGATATAAAACGTAAAAAATGGCCTCAGATTTTATTTTTTTACGAAATAGTGTTATTAATAATCGATATTCTAGTTTTAAATATGGCAACAAAATTATATTTCTGATACGATACGTATTTTTTCCAGTCAAATTTATAAATATTAGTGATAGATATGAGAGCATGAAATTAACTCTGCTTTGTTTTTTCAGTAAACTTGTTGTGGGAGAGTAATCACCACAAAGTAAACAAATATTTTTTTGTAAATGTGTTTCTAAACTTGGCCATACGAAAGATCGGCCTATTTTTTACATGTATTTAAAAATGACGGAGTTTTACCTAAGATGGTAAATTAGGTGACTGAAATCTTAGATATTCGCGCGAAAACGTGAAATGGCTCTTAATGGATTTTCTACAATAGTTGAAAAGCAGTTATTTACAAAATTAATAATTCATGTATGCTGGTAATAAACACTTATCTGTTTGACTCATGGGGTACTAACCTTATTAACTCTTGTGTACCATAACTCTATAAGTATACCTATATATCTGAATATATAAAATACCTGCAACTCTTTTTCTACATATTTTACATAATATATACATTCAATCAACATATATTACAGTATGTGGCCGAAATATGTGAAGGATCGCATCAAGACAACATATGCATACATAGCAGGATCCCTAGTCATAACTGCAGGTAGTGCCGTTACAATATTCAGAACCCCTGCCCTTCTTCGCCTAGTCGCTAGCAATGGATGGATGGTAAGTGTAGTAGTGTTGCTTGCTAAGGGAGGTGCCTCATTAGTGCGTTGCGTTGCGTCGTCGCAGCATCGTCGCACGCGACGTTTCAACGGATATACGGACGATAGACGAAGCGGAGGGTAGGGTGATGCGCTGCTTTGTCGAAGCTGCGGTGCGACGACGGACAGTATTCCGATCCATTGTTAAGTGAAGACTGAAATCATGCGTGCGTCACCCTATTGCGCTGCGATGACGCAACGCAACGCAATGGACTAATGAGGCACCTCTCTAAAACATTTGTATTGCCGCATTTAAAATTAATGTAACATTTTCTGTCAGAGGAAAGGAAATTACATCAAAAATCATTTATTACTTTAAAGTCACAAAGTAACACTTATGAATGTCACAGTTTAAGTAGTGGCTAGTGAGTTTACTAAATTTATATGTAAGTTAGTTGCTAGGTTCAGGCAAAGAGTTGAGGTTATAAAAATGTAATTTGGACACAATGACCTTTTGTATATTCACACAAATTGCTCATTAAGCATTCAAAGGTTAGATATAAAATTATGATATCTTTGCTGGTCAGTACTTTAATACTGCTACCTCTTGTGCCTCAGATCTGCATTCAGAATAAACAGTATTAATTCTGGACTGGAACAAATAGTTGCTAACGGCCTATTTAATCTTAGTATGCCTAGCTAATAGCATCATTTCAAATGGATATCCCAACAGACTAGATCAATAAAACAAATATACAACAATATACAAATATTTCACTGTAATAAATCTATTTTTCCAGTCTATCCTCATGACACTAGGTCTAATGATCGGTTCGGGCATGGTGGTTCGTGGCATGGAATACAGACCTGGTTTTGGAGCTAAACAACTGGCATGGATAGTACACACCGGTATTATGGGTGCTGTAATAGCACCTATATGCTTCCTTGGCGGCCCCGCATTGACTCGTGCCGCATGGTATGATATATAATATTTCTAAAAATAAACCCTGTTTTATGTTCAGCAGGGTGACAAAATATCAAATATGTGTTAATCCTAAATTGTTCATATAAACTTACAGTAACACCTTTTCTGATATATGCCACTAACTGATCACACTGACACAAAAGATCCCACTGGATCGAAGTGTCGCCAGTCTGTACTGACTGGCCCCCACACACAAGATAACTGATCAGTGATCACACATAATTATATGGATTGTAAAATCTATGTATGCTTTACTTAGTGTGAAATAATTATAGTCTTAGCATTTTTGTATTGAGAAGAAGCCTTTTAGCCCATTCATATTAGGGGTTTAACCTCGGAATAAGAGATAATAAGCTGTAAACTCGTATACGCCTTCATTTTGGTGCTTCTCTGGTTTCATTCACTTTCATCACATTCCTCATACACGCTCGCTGGTTTAAGGTGCTCTTAATCTGGCGTTTGTCCAGGACATCTTCGATCTGATCGAAAAACGTTCGTTCGAAAGAAGGAATTATAAATAAAAATATAAGATATTAACTTTATACATGGTATTATTCACCGAGATTCACGGTTGACCTTGTATTACAGTGAATATGGCTGAGCTCTGCGGATTCTCCGCCCTCTATCTCAAAAATGATTGGATTTTTTTAACAAAATTTGTTGCAAATTTTATGCTCTATAATTTTATACTAAATGTTAATATCATTGGAGCTATAGAAACCAAGATAATCGCTAAAAACTGATTTTTGTGACCTTTGACCTTGAATAACTTACGGCGCAGACACGACATTTTATGAGACTTGAGATAACTTTTAGAACACCGAAATGAAGATGTATACGAGTTTAAAGCTTATTATCTCTCATGCCGAGGTTGACCCCTTTTTCTGCTTATTTGACTGGACTACATATCCACCAGTGAGACAGTGTATATAATATTTATTGTACATAATTTACTACATAGATCTGCTTAAAATAATTTCAAACTGTTTTACGTTTTTTATTTATTGTATTCCTAGACTTATTCTGAAGGTACATGGATTGTATGTTCCACTTCGCCAGGTACACTGCGGGTATCGTGGGAGGTCTGAGCACGATCGCCGTCTGTGCTCCGTCGGGTGAATTCTTGAACATGCGCGCTCCGCTGGCAATGGGTCTAGGTGCCGTGTTCGCCGCGTCACTAGCCGGCATGTTCCTGCCCCCTACCACAGCACTCGGAGCAGGTAATATTACACTTATACTGCAAGTTACAACTATGATCGTCACAGCCAGTAAATATTTAGTCCATGTATACATAAATAAATAACATGCAAATGAAAAACTACAGTAAGCAAGTATCAAGTTAACCTCTCATGCGCTTGGGTCTACACTCAGAGTGAAAAGTATTTAATCCTGACGAGTTGAGTTGCACTAGAACAAATGGTTAAGATGGCAATGGGCCATTTACTCTTAGTCTGTTTGGCTAATAGCATCTTTTCAAATGAACTTCACATTAGACTACTACATCATTAACTTTTTTAATTTATCCTATCATAATTTAAAACCTATTGCCTGGCTGCCGGTGCATCGCTGCGACCCAATAAGTTAAATAAGAATATTTGTTGTATTGATATTTCTAACACAGCTTATCATAATTTTGTGTTTAACTAACCTCTTTCTAACTCATTTAGTGTATGTAGTTGCTATTGTCAATAGTCAGAAGGAATGAAAATAATAAGCAGTGATAGGAATAGGTAGAGCTATTTAGGTTCATTGACCGCAAACATTGATGTTAATATGGATATTCCACGGGATTCCCACTGATAATACGGGATTTTATTGAATTTCATTATTTTTGTGAATATGTATAAAAATGGTTTATGTAAGCCAATAAGCGCATGAGCAACGTTGTAAATTTTACGTCAACAGCACGCTATAAAATTACACGCTATAACATTGACATCCTCAGAGAATATGAAGGAAAATTATTGAAAAGTGATGTGAATGACGAAATTTTGTCATATAAATTCGCTTCACTAATATCAACAGATGTCGAACGCTCGTTTTCCACATATAAATGGGTGTTAGATGTAAAAAGAAATAGATTAAAATTAGATAATTTAGAAAAAATAATGGTGATTTATTTTAACTGGTCATACTCAGTCTTCTAGTGAAGCTGAAGACAAACTAGACCAATGACATTTTTTGTTTAAATAAGTGAATTATTGTTTAAGCGTATTGATTAATTGTAAATACATATTGTTCTATTTGATAATGTTTTGATTTACTGAGGAACAAATAATTTGTATGGTAATATGTTTTTGTACAACTTCAGAATAAAAATGTTTAAATGATTGTTGATTCTTGAATAAGAAATTGTTACGTAAAAAAACATATGTGGTTTAATGAATCAAGTTTATCTATTTATTATACTATCCTTAATCCCGTCCTTCTTATATTTACCCGTCAGAAAGGAAGTGTAATCTTTCATTAGTCCCGAAGGCGAGAATAACTTTTTTATGATTTTACTACTTAGAAACCAAATCCCGGGACTCGGGGAATATCCATATTATTCTAACCTATGGCAAGTACATAAAACAGCTCTACCTATTCCGATCTCTGATAATAAGTCACATTTAACACCAGTTATAAACTTATTTATTATTTATAACTTATACGCGTACAATTATAGACGCGGGTCTATTCTGTGCCCTACGGGTAGCGACTAACTCTACAAATCGGAGTGGTTGGCGAAGCGAGCTCGGAATAAGCTCACTCAGCAAATATAACAATGTGTCGCCACATGTGTTTTAAACAATTAACGATATTTATTTGTCTATACAAATAACTTATTATTATAATCTTTTTATGTTGCATTTCAGGATTATATTCATTCAGTCTGTACGGTGGTCTAATAGTATTCGGCGGTTTCCTTCTCTACGACACACAGTCTATCATCAGACGCGCTGAGATGCATCCTACTTTCGGTGTACGGCCTTATGATCCGATTGACTCGTAAGTATTCTTCGTATCTGTTTTACATGTATGTTTATGCCATTTGAGTCCTGGGTTGGCCAAAGTATTATTGGGTGTTTTTAAATTCTTAGTAAATGCACGGAGTCTATCGAAATGTACGTGTTTATAACTCAGCCTACACCTACTGGAATAGAGGCATTTAGGCACAGAAAATATTTAACAACTGCACGGATGGCGTAATGATTTATGTGGTCGCCTCGCCACTGCCACTGCGCCGTGTGTTGTGGGTTCGAATCCCACACGCGACAAAACTGATTTTCAAATGGTTGTTCCGAGTCTGGATGTTCTTCTTGTCCGTTGTTTTAATTGTTAGCAAAGTCTCCCGCGACAGAGGATTTAATAGTAGTGTGGAAGATGTCTTAAAAAAAAGAACAATGTATTCTACTGATAGGTGCTACAGAATATACCATTTCTTAAATTGAGTACTTTTTGTTTTACAAAGATCATCGCAGATCGAATATTTATGGAACATATGAATTTTGTCCTGTGTGGGGATTGAATCCACAGTACTCAACGCAGTTGCAACGGTGACTTACACTACGCGATCCGTGCAGAGGGGATTCTCTTATAATCTAAACAATTGTTTTTTTTTTGTCACAGAGCTATTTCGGTATACTTGGACATCTTAAACATCTTCATGCGTATCGCTATGATCATGTCTGGAGGAGGAGGCAACAAGAGGAAGTAATCCAACAAAAATAGCAAACTAGTGTTAAATACGAAAAACAAAATTGAAAATGTGTTTATTTAGACGCTACGAGAAATAACGATCTTTCAATTAAAATAGTTACTCTATATGTGATAAGCAGTGATCGGAATAGGTAGAGCTATTTAGGTTCATTGACCGCAAACATTAATGTTAATATGGATATTCCACGGGATTCCGACTGATACTACGGGATTTTATTGAATTTCATTCTTTTTGTCAATATGTATAAAAATGGTTTATGTAAGCCACTAAGCGCATGAGCGACGTTGTAAATTTTACGTAAACAGCACGCTATAAACTTACACGCTATAACATTGACATCCTCAGAGAATATGAAGGAAAATTATTGAAAAATGATGTGAATGACGAAATTTTGTCATATAAATTCGCTTCACTAACATCAACAGATGTCGAACGCTCGTTTTCCACATATAAATGGGTGTTAGATGTAAAAAGAAATAGATTAAAATTAGATAATTTAGAAAAAATAATGGTGATTTATTTTAACCACCTACCACCTAATCTTGTTACACAACCACCTACCATACGTCTCACAGACGGGCGAGTCAAAAGACTTTCGTATGTAAAATCTAAGGGTGAAAGGTTTGTTTTTAATTAAAATCAGTTAAAATACATATCACAGTATTTATTAAAGTAAACAAAGCACATAAAAATTAACATATTTGCTTAAAATCTTAATTTGTTTGAAACAACTCTCAATTCTAACCTAAAAATTTTCTTATTCAAAAAACGAGATCTACAAAAATAATCACATGACTTAGGAACTTATTTCTTTCTGTTTATAAAAATATAATAATCAACAAGTAATATAAAATCAAAACTTTCTCATTATAAATATATCTTTTGCAAAATTGCAGGGCATCAATCTTATAGATTTTCCCCACAGTGAATGCACATTTTTTGGGAGCATTCGATACAAATCGGCTTTTTACACTCAAAACACATATATTGTGTCCTGTGTTTCTTTTTAGGGTCGCAGGTTGAGCAATTTTTTCAAGAAGCCAATCTGACTTCGGAACTGCTTCCACCTGGTAGAGCTGGTAGGGTCGAGTCATTGCGGCAGTGAAGCATGCGCCGAAGTGCGATTCGAATATTCCGTTGAATCTTCACGTTGCTTTCTCGACGCTCCATATGCGGTCTGGTGAGCTGTTCAGCTAGCCACTTCATAAATTTGAACCTGCTCTCAATCTTCTCCTTCTCTTTCTTCAACTATATTACGTTGCAATGTTCTCGATCGTAATATAGGTGGAGCAGAAGACCACCGAAAGCGATTCTTACCGAAATAGTTTTTGTTTCGAGGTCTCGAACGCATTTGTATCAAAGGCTCTTCATCTTCAGACAAAAATTCTTGCTCTGCAGGTAAAACCGGAGGTTGAGATACAATAATGTCATGACTTTCCTCAGCATTTGATTCTTCACCTTCAGGATTCGATTCGCAGCTATCACTGCAATGCGTGCTGTATGCCAATGTCCAAATCGTCATCGCTGCCTTCATCATTTGGTAGGTTTTCGTCGTCAGATGGATCTTGTTCTAACCAACGCTCAATATCATAAGAAGTCATTTTAAACTGAAACACAATTTCAAAAAAGTCACGCAACCACCTACCATACGTTTCACAGACGGGATACGACCGGTTCTTACTTACCAGTGACAAACGCGCGTACCTACGACCACGACGAGCCCTTGCGCGGCACTGAGGGACGCGGCGGGAAGGTACAGGGACGTACAAGTTGATGCGTGTTTTGCACGCCAAAATATTAGCGATTTTAATTTCCTTGCGTCTGAGAGACGTACGTCAGGTGGTTAAGGGTTAACTCTAGTCATACTCAGTCTTCTAGTGAAGCTGAAGTCAAACTAGACCAATGACATTTTTTGTTTAAATAAGTGAATTATTATTGAAGCGTATTGATTATTTTAATTAAGATTTTATTGTAAATACATATTGTTCATTTGATAATGTTTTGATTTTCTGAGGAACAAATAATTTGTATGGTAATATGTTTTTGTACAACTTCAGAATAAAAATGTTTAAATGATTGTTGATTCTTGAATAAGAAATTGTTACGTCAAAAAATATATCTGGTTTAATGAATCAAGTTTATCTATTTATTATACTATCCTTCTTATATTTACCCGTCAGAAAGGAAGTGTAATCTTTCATTAGTCTCGAAGGCGAGAATAGCTTTTTATGATTTTACTACTTAAAAACCAAATCCCGGGACTCGGGGAATATCCATATTATTCTAACCTATGGCAAGTACATAAAACAGCTCTACCTATTCCGATCTCTGGCTGATAAGTATTGTTATTTAGTCAAGGAGATAGTAAGATCTAAGGTTAAGGAGTTAATAAATTTTCAAGTGATGTTAGAGACAAAATGACTATTATTTATAACTCATAAGTAGTTTAGTTTTCTCGTCGTATTCCGGAAACGCTATACTTTTAATAAGGAAGTGCGCAGTAGGACTATAATTACTTTCCTCGTATATCGGTAGGTTGGATACAGGATATAATATGTCGAAATGTTTTCCCTGAAGGTAGTCTTAATACAATCAAATATGCAATCATTATAATTAAAGCAAAAAAATACCGTGCCTTTTTCTCTGCTGTTTGTCAACCATTTTTCTTTGTTATGCTAACTAGTAGCTATTGATGCCTTAGTGTTATCAATAAAACAATTTGAAAACAGTTAGTTTTTTTATACAGGTAATACCTCTTTTCCTTTAGATTATATATGAATATATATATATTACATACATAGTGATTGTCTACACAGCATGACTGCAGTTGGTATACGAGGTCGTGATTTTTCAGATATTTTTTACAACGGTTCTTTTATACATCATCGATTTTGCAGATTTTACGTTGTACCCTTCTCATAGTACTAGGATCCAAAAATTTTATCTACAATATTTGTCCCGTATGGGACACCCACACCACAGCAATTAAACCAGTTCGCCATCCGTGAAACAACTTAGTTGGGGCATTTGTCTTAGCAAGGTTGAATTAATCTAGATCCTTTGCTCTCTATTCGGAAGACGATTAGATATTTGACTTTAAACAAGTTATTTTATTGCTGAACTAGATTGCGCGGGCTATTTTGCTGATCGTTCATATTGCGCATCAACCACGCTTACACACTATGAATGATAAATAGATAAGTTAAATTTTTAAGAATTCCCTAGCAAACCCAAAAGAAAATTACATCCAACCCAACTAGCTCGATTTTCATATAACTTGCACTTTGCAGACAATCGCAGTCAATAAACTTTGAAGTTTCTGGGGTGATTAAGATTCCAGAATGCGCTATACTGTAAGCTAGCAGGGAACAGAGGTTTATTCTGCGATAAGATACCAGTGTTCCAAGTATACACGTGCAGCGTGCTATGCGGTTGTTACGCTAATACTAGTGGCGATATCTGTATAAAAAGCTAAAACCAGGCTTGCTCTTGCCGTTGTTGCTTTACCCGCCATGCGGCAGGAGATGGTTTGTCACATTGGTTATATAAAAAAAAACGAAGGAAGAACATCACTGGAGAGAAAACAGAGTATCGTGTCCCACACGATAGCATTAATATCCTACCAATAATGTAATATTTATTAAATACGGGAATCAGATTGAAATAACGACATTAGGCGTTCGTCTGGATAGATTGTTTATTTACAAGACTAAACTAGCATTTTACAATCTGTATTCATTTAAAATGGAATATGAAGTCTATTAATTGATTATATAACAATAATAAGTACAAGACAAGTATAAATGCATAGGCCAGCAAGCAACTTCTCAAATTGCTATTTTTATTGAAAAAGACTAGAAATCCATCAAACACCCAATTTGATAATTATAATACTGTTAGGAAAATAAATCATAAGCAAATATATTTTTGTATAATCCAATTTAAATAGAATGTACACAACATAAATATTTAATTTTATTGTCATAAAACAAGAGTAAGAAAAATAAAATATCACAATTATTTATAAAATAAAGGCTCTTTGGAATTATCATTGAAATATACATTGCTAAGAACTACAGATATAATATTATAACATTATGTAGACTTTACATTGAAGAAGGAGTATGAACGGTAAATATACGAGTACATAGTGTTCCAATTTTGCATTTAAGATAATAAATACAGTGCAGCACAGAAAGCATAAAAGAAAGTAGTTCTTTTGTTAATAATTTACATAGATACAATGGGCCTGTTGACTTTATGTTGATATTACTGCATCAGTTAACACTGTCCAACTGTGATATATTTTCTACTCTATGCAGCTGGATACAAGAATAATTTATTTATCAACATATCTTACAGAAAATTGGGATTAGATACCTTGTTACTAACATAGTAATACTTATTCTACTGGTGTTTTAATACATATTAATTATTAAAGGGACCAAAATTATACCTTATGAGCAATAAAATTATTATAAGAGAGATCATCCCGTCCTAGAATTAAGTAGTTACATCGCCAGTCTTATGTGCTTGCTGTTTTAAATACATAGCATACATTTGTCGCGCCTGGTTCAATACCCTGTTCACGTTGTGTTTGCGAACCATTTTGTCGAAATGCATCGCTAGTTCGTTATAATCCATACGATTCTTCATAATGTAGTCTCTGTGTTGTAGTAGTACAGTCAAACATAGGAACATCAAGAAGGGATTACCGCCACCGAACACAGTGGGCGGCGGCAGGCAGCTAACGCTGCTCTTGCCCGAACCGTCGCTGGTCACCGAAGTGACACTAGCAGTTTTTTGTACTGGCGGTTTAAATGCCTCGTATTTTTTCTGGAAACTATTTATGGTAGAAGCAACGCTGTGTAAATTCGGTTGTTTGGCATTCAGAAGAGATTCGCAATTCCTTTTTGCGTTTTCTAATTCTTGCGACATGCTGGAGAAAAACTTTTGCGATCTGGAAGTATTATTATTTTGTCCCTGATTATTTTTCATATTTTCCAAATTAGATTCTACCATATCTTTTTCAGACGAGTCTGATTCACTGGAATGTGTACTAGAATGTTTAGGATCTCTAAATGATTCTTGTGGTTCTAGAGATTGGTTTTTTCTTAATAATCTAATGGGTGTGACTGACTTTTTACCAGAATGTTCTTCAAATATTTCGCCGGTGTCTCCGTCAAAATCTAACTCAGCCTGTTCATCAGGTGTTTGCGGACAGCTTGCGGTAGTGCGCGTTGTTGGAGTATTTCTATGCAATGGATTTTCCCATAGATAAATATCCTCAGCGCTTCTCGCATTCGACCTGCCAGTTTCAAGAAGCGGCGACTTTTTCATCATTTCCAAAAACTCTGGAATCTCTGGGCGTACTTCCGTAGTAACTTGTCTGATTTCAGTGCAATCATGTGTTGGTTTGTCATCAGTGCTCGTTGAGTCTGAAGGGGAGTCACACATCATGCTGCACCGGTTTATATACGACGGGCCAAAGACCTGGCGATCCAAATGCTCTAATTCAAGTCTTAACTCTCTCGTCATAGATGTCGTCATGGGATAGTATTCCTGTGAGTCATCAGGGCTACTACCATCGTTTGTATCAGTATAAATACTCTTAATATTCTTGTTTGTTTTATCCGCCTTCGAGTTTTGCATTCTGACGTCGTCTAAGGATGTTTTAGTAAGAGTTATTCTTGGGCATTCCTTAGGAGACGTTTTTTCTATAACGGAATGGGTTCTCTGCAGTTTTTCTTGGGTGACAGCTCCAACTTTACTTCCAGTTGCAAAATTTAAAAACTCATTCAGATTTTTAATCATTTTTACCTTTGGTTTGCTAGAAGATTCTATGCTAATTGAGTCGTCAAGTTTATCAAGTGAGGAAAAGAATTTATTATTGTGAACGGAAATCCTGTCCCGCAATAGTCTTATTTGATTTCCAAGAGGCGTATCTTTAGCGTCGGTATGTGATGTTCCATTGACTAAATTGCCAGTACTTGACCAAGCCCCGTGTGTGTCTTGCGACTGAGGCGCTTTCTCATGTTCCGGAACACTTTTCATACTTCTACCTCGATGAAATTTGGAATCTTTTGGTGAAATACTATTTTGTTTATTTTTATCGGTTTCACATCTATCTAGCTTTTGAACTTGTAGAGCAGTATCATCGAAGCTCTGGAATTCTTTGGAATGTCGAAGAGAGGGGTTTGTGACTACTTTGCGAGTAGCGTTTTCGTCCAAGCTATGATTCATAGGTTTACCGGTGCCAAGCTTTGGCGCTTTTACGTGTGCAAGGCTGAAGCTTGAGCTTTGTCTTCTCATTGCACAAACTTTAGTATACGCATTTTCTCTAGGTGCTTTAATCAAAGGACTCAACGGCGGTGGATCATCGTCTACTTCGAGCGAGGGATTAAATTCTTTTTCCTTTAACGTCAATTCTATTGTGGGAGTTTTTTGGGGCAACGACGCCCACAATACTTCAAGCATTCTAAGTGCGTCATCAAAAGCGAATTCGCGTTTCATTTCTAACAATAACCATCGGTAACAAAAAAGCAAA
This sequence comes from Catocala sponsa, assembly GCA_963564715.1. NCBI lineage: Eukaryota > Metazoa > Arthropoda > Insecta > Lepidoptera > Erebidae > Catocala > Catocala sponsa. Next base: position 10,253,588 of record OY751331.1, read on the forward strand.
TCGTCAGCTTGTTGCGATTTCAAATAGTTATAGAAGTCGGGGTCGTAAACTTGGAGAGATTCAGTCAGATGTGTAAATTTAAGTGTCATAGCTTCGCCGTCCAGCAAGAAGTTAGGATATAAACGCGTCATAAGCGCACACAGGCAGATGTACGCGTGCGCCTCGTCACCCATCGTCACGAGTAGTGGCGATGCTAAGTCCGACATACCTTGACAATAGCTTACAGTAGGATGATTCAGTGCATACCTGAACAAAGAAAACACATATTATATATTGTTGAATATGATTTGTTTATTTGCTTTCACACATTAACTACTTGACCGATTATCATGAAATTTCGCATACACGGTATCAGGGGAACAGAAAAGGGCATAGGGTACCTTTCATCCAGAAAAAATTACTGTTACTAAACTACAGTTACGCAAGCGAAGCGGCAGGCAATATCTAGTGTTCTATAAATAGGCAATATGTAAAGTAACTGTCGTATAGATGGAATTTATGTGGGCCGCAAAAATCTGGATGAATAACTATACCACCACCCCAGCATTTTGTCACGAATTCCTATTAGTCAATGTAATTCATCAGTATGCCAACGTTGGCATTAAAGCACTTGTGTAAGGGATTGCGGTGGAAAACGCCCAACGACGACTATCGGCTAACCGTCTTACTAGCCGTAACTACTGTCTATCAACGTTGTTGACAGTTGTAAAACTGAGTTGTTATTAAAATGTATAAATAAGCTAGACGTAACGTAATGCTCGACCAACATTTTCAGTACAGGTTTCAAATAATATAAAACTTACGTTGTTAGTATATTGAAGAGTGAAGCGATATTCTGATTATCATCGCTGCCGGCGTAGAAATTGTGATGTCTGTCAGTTCTTAAAACATCTTTTCGAACCATGCCAGTCACATAAGCTAAGTCAGCGTTTACCTACAAAAAAAAACATTAGAATACCTATTCATCAGTACAAACTAAACACAGTTGACATAGTGGATCTGTCTTACGATTAAGCGAATAACACACATTGACATTTAACTACTATACGGATTTTATCGAGGTCCTTCATAATTACGACTTTACAGAATTATCATTTCAATTTTACTAAAAACTCGGGGCATTTCGGTTGCTTCTAAGCAGCCACGGACACAGAGAGTCTTCGTCTCTCTAAAATCGGTATATCATAATTATTATAATCTTTAAACACATTTTATAAGTAGGTAAAATAACACAGAATATTAATTACCATTCCTTTCTGAATACAATCTTTCCATCGATCTCTGAGTGCATAATATTCGTTTGCTTTCCTTTTAATGTAGTCCATCCTTTCCTTGCCCGTCATTCCATCTGGATATACATTCAGGATATGTTTCCAAACTACTTTTCTGCAATAAAATATACAAATATTGAATTTGTTTATCTCAGTGACACCGCCCACCCTAGAAATATAGCCTGTTCATAAAAATTCCAATAACGGAAACAAAGGACAGTCAGAATCGAAACAACTATAATTATGTGGATCACAAAAATAATTGTCCCATGTAGGGATCGAACCCACAACACTTAGCAATAGTAATAGCAAGGCGACCATTTAAACCACCACGCCATTCGTCCAAAAGGCTGTCTTGATAAAAGGCATTGCTGGTCTTGGGATTGCCTATTCTGCAATGGACTTTGCGAATAGGAAAATATTAGGTACTAATAATAATTAATTCTCAGGCACACAGATGCATGACTATCAATAAACTCCTATATCCTGCAATGTCCCACTAGATTCAATATTTGCCATTAACCTGTCAATTGTTGAAATGCTAGACATGATTATTAATAGATCTCACAATGATATTTCCCATGGCGGTATGGACCCCATAAGAACCTTCATACATAACTATACTTATAATAACTTGAAAACATTTAAAAGACAAATTATGGGTGATAGACAAGTCATGGGTGATCGTTATTTACGACGAATGGTTGGTCCCCCTTTTTTACTAAAATCAAAAGATATTTATGCAATGTTTTAAATAGCCCATAAGTGGCGTGTCGCGGCCACTGCTATACACTTCATAACGGAAGCACTGAGCTAATCACCGCAGGGCTGAGCTCATCATCAACAAGGAAAACATTTTACATATACTAAAATAGTATAAGTATGCAAGTAGTAGTATATATAAATACTTCTCGTTAGCGCGCGAACGGTGTCAATGGAATGACACCGGCACTGTAGTACTGCCAGTCATACTGCTACGTGAGTGAGGGTCACTTCTTTACGTAGCTGTTATTCTTTGGCTGTAGTAAGGGGCTACCACTACATTTTGTGTTCCTACTAGAGAGTTATGCTACATGCCACTAGCGACTGGTATGCCGAGCCTTAAATTACTACACAACAGTCTTAAATCCATTATACAAACCTCAGGCTAGGGTCAATTCCTCCACAATAGATAACTTCTCTAAGCTTGGATGTGTTTGTAATTTGTCCAACAGTGTCCAGGAATGCTCTAAACTCAATGTCACTCAATGGAGGTCGTGGTGGCGTATTAGGATCCTCATAAAGGTTCAATGCTCTTGATACCATGTTAAATGTTTTTTCAACCTAAAACATTTTTGTATTCTTATCAATTTGTTTTTAAATGTCAATAAAGGCCATTCACAATTTATTCATTTAAACAATAATAGAAGCACAAATAATTATCAAACAGGAAAGTGTATTAAATGTTCATATCATTCATTTATTTTAAGTATCAGTTATAATAAGTACTCAATATTTATATACACTATTAATTGTTGCCCATGACCAGGGCCACTCGTTATTTTTTAAAACATAGGTACTTGTTTTATGTCCTTCTCAAAGGTTCATGCTTTCTTCATACAAGACATTATTTATCAACTGTATTGATACTTTTGTATTACTAAAGCTAACTCTATACAAAATTTTATCAGAAGCCATTTATTGGTTTAGCTATGTAGGTTAGCAGGTACAGATTACAATGGATAGTTTCTCATTAAAAATAAAATAAACACTAAGTATGCCTAACAAAATAAACTTAGATTAAATATTAAAATAAACAACCTGTATTGCACATCTTTAGCTCATCATTAGAATGAGTTTCTAGAGCAATTTCACTTATTACAATGTTAATGATTATTTGGGTCATGGTAATTTAATTTTCTCTTTACCAACAGCTATTTTGCATTAATAATACAGTTTTATTAATAAGTATTAAGTAAACAAATATGGCATACTGGTAGCCAAAAACAACGCATAGAGCTCCATTTCTGTAATATATAATCATACTTTTTGTTATTTCTTTAAAAACAAATGTAGTTTGAAGGCAGTAACTGGATGGTCTTATAATGGTTTGTTTACCAAAAGTAAGAATAAATGCACTATACTATAGGTTATGTATGAGTTACCAGGTTAAATTGCTGGGTTGACCAAAACATCCTAAACCTTACAAGAATAGTTAACCTTGCAGACAATATTATACTAAGTTATGTTTCCTGGTACACATACCTGATTCATGATTATTCCCTGGATCCCAGACTGTGTTTCTTGCTTTTCAGTCTGTTGCTGGGCAGGAGCAACTGTTGGTTGCTCTTTATAATTCTGATTGATCAATGGAGTAGAGGGACTCACACTTGGTGGTTCCCAATCCTCCGAAGCCTCCGCAAACGGTTTCATGTCTACTTTTAACTGCACACATGGCTCTGATCTTTGAGTAAGAGCTATATTATGTGCCCTGAAATTTTAACATGCTGTTAAACTATGATAAATATTTTATAGATATTTTTAAGTGACCTGACTGAGCTACTTCATTATGGCAGTATACAGTTGAGTAGTAGACCCTCGCTGATTTCAGGATGAATGGGCTGGCTCGACCGGGGAAGGACTACCCTCTCACAGAATATCGACGTGGAATAGCAGTAGTCCTACTGTTGTGTATCGTTCGGTGAGTGAGAGTACTGGAGGCCCAAACACCCCCTTTCCCCCATCCCGCTCCCTTTCCTTCCCACGTCCTTTCCTAAAGGGTCAGCAACGCGCAAGTGATGCCTCCGGTGTTGCAGGCGTCCATAGGCTACGGTGACCACTTACCATCAGGTGGGCCATATGCTTGTTTGCTACCTTAGTTGTATAAAAAAAAAAACGTATGAAGCAGCTCAGTGGACACCTACAGAATGTCGAAGGTACATATAATAAAAATTGCTGATGTAATTAGTAGGATACGTTTTTCAAGGACTACATATTTTTCCATGTATAAAAAGCCTACATCTCATTATTATAAATATTTCTTAATACATTCAACTTAAAGTAGTTATTATTGCAAATAGCCTTCTCTATGCAAAACAAAATTAAATTGAATAACATGTATATAATTAAACATTTAATTGTTAATAGAAGTGTTACAATTAGTTCATTTAATCTCAATCACACAAGAATGAACCTTGAATATTTATACTATTTATAGAATTTCCATTCTGTATATCAAACTTATAATTACTGAAGGTCTAAGTAAATTTATATATTACAAGACAATATATTTAATAGAAACTCACTTGAGAAAAGCAGCATCCAAGTCCCAATCAGATAGAAGCGGTAAAAATATCTCTTGTCCATAGTCATCAGCAGTTCTGTATGATAGTGTGAAATCAGACTTGATATCAAATGCCTTTACTAATATGCTTTGTAACACTTCCAAAGATGTTATTTGAGGATCAACTGAAAACTTCCTCAATTCTGGTTGCAGCTTACCTTCACATTTCTGTTTAGAAAATAAAAATACTTAATAAAATAATAATACAAGCTGTGTTTGTATTATAATTTTATCTGGATTTCTTTCATTTACTGTTAGTGTAAGTTGTAAAAATACTGTTATACTCTAATTTACATATAAACTTTCGTAATCATGTTCTAAACACTAAGCTATTCTGACATACTTACATATTCTTACTGGAATTTCCAAATATTGATTACGAATACTGAAGGTAACAGAAACTGTAGAGTCTATTATCTTAGTATTATAGCTAAAGTCATTAAATCAATGATGTTAAAAATCTTTATTCAAACAGATGTTTCAAGTTAATATGAGAAAAATAATTGACCAACACAATACAAACCTTGACTTTCACTCTAACTGCCTCTTTACTGTAACCGAACATGATTTCACATTACTTTGTTGCCTTATGTGAAGAACTTAATTATGAAATGCAATAATAGCTATTAAACATTTTGGACAAAAGACAGAACATAATAAATCTAAATAACACTTTTCTATAAAAACTCAACGCATCGACAAATTTGACAATAGTGGCATTTAGCTATTGACATCTGTTTTTTTTATAGCAATAGTTAAGGACAAGTAGCCGTCAGCCTCCTTCTTGTCTATTGGAGAAATATAGAATAAAAATATTATTTATTTTTGATTCAAAGAAATTGATTTTAGAGTTATGAAGATGTTTGATAATTGTTATTATGATTAAAACACGGGTGAACCAGCGGCGCCCGTAAATTAACGTACGCCAAAACTTAAAAAAGTTATGGAAAGAGTACAAACGTGCCTATAATTTAAGAAATTTTCTTAATTTGCCCGACGTTCTATGATCAAATCAAATCAAAAATATTCATTGACTTTGTAAAAATGGGACTAACTTAAGAGCCACACTTAGGAGAATACCCTTTTAAACGAAAAAAGATTTTTGTAAATTGGTTTCACACTTCACAATAAGAAAAACTGTGAACATCCATACATAAAAAGTATATACGGTCGAATTGAGAAACCTCCTCCTTTTTAGAAGTCGGTTAAAAATCATTAAACATTACAAACTAATACAAACGAACATAGAACCAATTTTTTGGAAATCCGAATTCGGTTAATCAATCAAAATTTAGAATACCAGATATAATTTAAAATCTATACGGAGGAAACAGGAGAATATTATACAGAGCTTACCAATGAACTTACTTATCATAGCTTTATAGTGAATACCTCATACATGCGAAAGAGATACATTCACAGGAGGAAGGAAAACTGCTCCGTGTAAAATTTTATTAGCAGAACCTACGTCTCTTTTAGTGTGCAATTTCAGATACATATTACGGGTTATTATTATAAACGTAAAATGCTACTAGCGATATTTAAAAAACTTAAATTGCACACGGCCACATTTACGGCTGATAAATAGAAAAAAGTTTAATTCATTCTCTTTATTGTATCCAGGCCATTCCAGGCTATAACAGTTGAGTACAGTACTATGACACAATAAACACAGCTGCATTGTGCGTCGCAGGGTTGTAAGTCTGCGACGCAATGGCGACGCACATTGTGTTGTTGCGACGTCGTCGTCGCCGCGTTGCGGTCCGTGAAAGTCCTTCGTGAAGCTGTGCTAGGTGTTTGTTCGGAGCAATACTGCGACCAAACACCTCGCACAGCTCAGCTGTAGTGTAATTAAAACTTAATGCTAAGATTAGGATAAAGCTTTGCCTTTGATTACAGTCGTTAATCCTATCTGTTTTTTTTCTGAGGTGTTATCCATCTGGATAAAACCTCTCCCGGAGCTCTCACTGATTGTTTAAGTGCAACTGAAGATTTGTTGATTGTTGTTAAATAAGTTCCATGATAATAATAAAATTATAATATCGGCCTATTTTTGCATGTATTTATATAATAAAGTATAGATAATTGTATGTAACTTATTTCCTAGTAGTATATTGTAAGTGCCCTTAACGCCTATGGCACAGGTTTACCCTAGAACAGGCACCCATATTATATTACCTATATTAAGTAGTTTATGGACTGTATTCATGTTTTAGCACTGTAATCAATAAATAAATTATTATTATTATTTGTTTCTCTTTCACGGGTATATTCCTAATACGTTAGGACAATACCCGGCCCTTTGGGAGGCTTACACGAAGACATAGGTCCAACGTGAAGAGGCCCTTCGAGAGTTTTAATCAAAAGTGGGATGGAACACCTACAGCGGCACTAGCCGCAGCAGGCGTAGGACTATTGCTATTGCTTCTATATGGATTCTAATATATGGACTATGGGTATAGGTGTTTGATGGACTGGTATATTGGTAGCTATGGATGATAAAACGGCGTCTGCCCTGTATACTCTAATAGTATCAATCGAATGGACAGACGGTGACTCGCCCACTTACTAGATGGGCCCCCTGAATAGTCACGATAGGCATATAAGCCAGCAGCAAAGGGCAACAGCGGTGCGAGCGGCTAGGGATGTCGAGCGGTACGACGGCGCCGGTTTCACCGTGACAATGGAGACCCAGAGCGGGTTTCCCCGTAGTTATGCCCTTGAAAATGAAACTTTCACCCCCAAGCATGTAGCTCTAGCGGCCCCCTTCTGACCAGCTGATCTAAGTAACCCAGAGATGAGAGTCCTACGGGCGCTCTTGAAGTTCCACCCCAGTCAACCAGTAACGGCAAGCTGGAGACGAGGCCCTCACCGACTCTCTGAGGCATTCAGGACCACAGTGTCACCACTCACATTCAGCTCGCCACAAGCTGCCCTGCGGTTTGTGCGATTTTATTTAACCTGGTGATACATTTTATTATGATTATTATTATTAAAAATCGTTTGCGGATTATAAATTAGTATATTGCTAACTGAGAACTGATTGTATATCGTTGAAAATATTGAAGTGACTCACTAACTAAATGCCGGTGCAGTCGCGCCGCGCCGGTACCATCACATCCTTGTGACTTGTGTCAATCTGTCATTATTGTCAATTTTGTCAAACATATCTGGAAGTGCAATTTGCAATTCGTTATCTTATAAAAACAACAAGATTAGTGATCATTTAATTTATGATTTGTATATTAAAACGAAATTAGTAATTACTCGACCAATTCTAATTTATTAAAATGAGTACATCTAATAATCCAGCTCCACATATTGACCGAGAGTTGGATTTATCGAATACTGGCAGGGGAGTCTGGCTCGTAAAAGTTCCTAAATATATAGCCAATAAATGGGAGAAGGCACCGGGAAACATCGAAGTAGGCAAGTTGAAGATATCAAGAGTGCCGGGGCAACGTGCTCAAGTGCAATTATCGCTGTCGGAGGCTGTCCTTTGTCTCAAAGAAGCTGGAGAACAGAATATACCTAAAGAGCACCGTCTTGACGTGTCCAATGTTACGAGACAATCTTTGGGAGTATTCTCACATATGATCCGTAAGTGGCTTTAATAATACAACATAGTAATAATTAATTGTATCTGCATTGCAAGCACTTTCAAAAGTCTATTTGTAACAAAGCATATTCATTTACTTTTTTGGATACAGTGTCAAAGTTTTATTATGGAAGATGGTTTTAGTCTTCATATTATGCCTGACATGTTATTTTTTTATTTAGGTCACTGTTTAATAATAATTAGATTCTATGCAGGTTATAATTATTCATGTTTATGTGCACATGCTAAAAATAATGCTAATGTTTATAAATCTTGCTTTTCAGCTTCTAATACAGATGCTGTGGTGCCAGAATCTGAGAAGTTGTATATGGAGGGTAGAATTGTACAAAAACTAGAATGTAGGCCGTATGCAGACACAACATACTACAAGTTAAAGTCAGAATCAATAAGAAAAGCTTCTATGCCACAAAGACAAGTACAACAGTTAGACAGAATTGTCCAAAACTTCAAACCTGTGTCTGATCATAAGTATAATGTAAGTGTTTTAACAAAATATAATTATATGACATGTATGTATGTCAACCACTTAATGCTTACTGCACAATATTAGTTGACTGTTTACTATTAAATCCACCAATGGTGTATGTGAAGTACATTTGGACCCAGTTACCATAATAATACTAGTAAAAATTAAATAAGGAATAATACTAAAGTTAGCATGGCCAAGAAAGGAAAAAATCACTTTTCAAAAGAGTACTTAAAATTATACTGTATGTGTATAAAATTTTCATAAAACTACTAACCAGCTCACACATAAAAAATGTTATGCAGAAAATATGACTATAAAGTTACCTAACTATGAGCAGGATATTGTTTTACTTAGCTATACATCCACTTTTATAAAATGATCCACCTTAAATTGTATGAATACTGTGACCATGTTGTATGTTTTAACTATTCTCCATTATCTTCTTTGTGATCCTTGTTTTCCTGGTAATGATGGCCTATTTATTATGTTACAGATTGATTACTTGAAGAAGAAGACTGCTGAGGGCAAGAAAGCCAGAGATGACAAGGATGCTGTGCTCAACATGCTGTTTGCTGCATTTGAGAAACATCAGTATTATAACATCAAAGACCTTCAAAAAGTAATCACAGTTTTTATTGAAGAATATAAAAGATTTCTTATGAAGATCTTCATATTGCAAATTTTATCATTTTGTATTGAGTGTTTTTGGGTCAAGCCCTATACAAGAATTAAATTTGTGAGATTTATAGACAAGAGCACTACTCTCTACTCTCTATCGCTCTAATGTTTTTTGTTTCTGCTACTATTGCTGTGTAGTACAGTAGCAACTCATTAAGCTTAGATTTGGGTATAGTTGTTGCAATTCACGAAGTCGAGCGGGCTTTATTTGTGTTAAACGCATATATGTATGTGTGTGTAAGTGTCGCTCGCAACTGACCGCTCTGTCAAACACACATACTATTGTGTACAACTACAAGTATACAAGTTCAACTACAAGTATAGCCCGCTCGCCTTCCTGAATTGCAATAACTGTAACACTGCTAATAAATTATTGCACGGTGCTTGTAAAATATGATTTTAGTGCAGACATAACCTAAAATCATATAAACTTGACAGTACTGTATGAGATGCCTGTTTAAAGAACAGAATACTTTAAGTACTCTTTGTTACAGATCACCAGACAGCCTATTGTGTATTTGAAGGAAATATTGAAAGAAGTATGTAATTACAACTTAAAGAATCCGCACAAAAACATGTGGGAATTGAAACCAGAATACAGACATTACAAACAAGAGACGGTTGAAACCAAGGAAGACAAGAATAGTTCTGACAGTGACTAAAAAAATTAACTTAATTAGAAATTACCAAATTGTTTTGACTGTAAATTGTACATAATTTATTAAGTTAAAGGCAACCCTGGTTTTCCTTATAATATTGTCTCCAATATTTGTTCAAGTTTTCTATTTAGGCAATATCCTTAATTGTATATAAGACTGTATACTCTGATGTTATAGAATTAGGTATCAGGAAATAAATATTTTTAACAAGTGCTTTTATTTTTATTTATAATTTTATTTCAGGTAATAAACGTGTGTGTGTCTGTAGCAAGGTTGCCAACCATACGAGGTTCCTCGTACAAATACGAGATTTGCGGTATCCCGTAAGAGGTACGAGGACACTGTCAGCCTCGTACAGTTATGTATGAGATTTCGATATAGTGAAAATAATAACATGATTTCACATTGCAGGCAACTTTTGTAGCATAAATGGGAAGCAATAATATGATGCCAACATTAAAGATTATTTTTAATACAATGTGATGTTTATTTTGAGTAGAAAACCTGCAATTGATTATTTCATAATATTAATTGTTCTAAATTCAATCGTTCGATAAGCCTATTTTCCTGTTTTATCTCACTTTACATGCATTAATGAATGTACGAGGTTTGAGATCCAAAATACGAGCACAGAGAATACGAGGTTTTTGCCTGCTTCTGTACGAGGAATAAAGTTCTACGGATGGCAACCCTGGTCTGTTGTTACTAGAGATCAAAAGACAGCAAGACACAAATTATCTCAAAATCTTATTACTGGTAGGTATAAGATAAATCACAAATAGGTCGGTTATTGTGCTCCTTCTCTAAGGAGTTATCAATTACACAAGGGAACATCATTATTTCTTTTTAAAAAGAACAATAAAAATCGTTTAAACAATTTATATAATAATTATGTACATAAATTAAAAGCATAACAAATTTTAACATAATGGCATTCATTTTAAATTGTCCACTATTATAGAGTATTTTGAGCTAAAAGAAACAGGTTTAGACCTGTCTATTAGAATCTTTTTTTTGAGGAATCAACAAAAATCTGTCGTCATGGCTGAATCCCGCCGTCCTTGGTATCTTATTTCTATTGTTCGTACATCTTGATGAAACGTCTCTCTTTGTCCTCACTCATCGCAGCAAGATTATCAGGAAAAAGTTAAATGAGAGTGTAGAAAATGGATTTTCTCCTTGGAGGATAGTCCGCGATGGTGATGGCGAATTTGGAATTTTATTTTATGTTTATCCTTCTTTGAATACCCAGAGACACTCATCGTGCAAAAATAGCTATCATTTACATGATTGGAAGCTCACGCCAGTCACGCCACAACATAGGAACTGCAATAGGCATTTTCTTTTGTTTATGTTTCATCCACTTCGAACGTCCCATGTAACAAGAAATACAACACATTCGAGGTGTCCACGACTTTTTAAGATCTCCAATCCAAAATACGTACAGCACCTAAGCTTCTTTTATCTCTTCTGCATATTTTTTAGATTTGTTTCTGCATAACACGTAACCTATATTTGGTGGATTTTTACAGCATCTGTGACCAACAAACGTTTAATGCATAAAAATATTTTTATGCATTATACGTCTGTACCTATAACTTAGGTAACTTGATATACATAATGCCTAACACACAAAAACTTGTTGATTCGTTATATTTTGAAAAATCTATTGTGAGGACATGTATTGTAATCTAGCAAAATTATGAAACTTTAAATTAAACTGATATTAGACCTGTTACAACACTTTGATGACTTGATGTGTAAAAGGTGAAGGTAGCGCAACGAAAATAAATGATTACTGTTCTGGTTGTCAAACCCTTGTTCCCTTGTGTTATGCCTTATGACTCTTATGAGTGCAGTCAAGTGGATTATAAATAACGAAGACAGTTACCCAAGCTAGTGTTACAGTACAGTAGTATACTTATGTAGGTAGGTACATGGCAGTCTGCCCACTAAAAGTATGTATATGTAGGTATGTACCTAGTGCTTATAATATACTAGCTTTTGCGCGCGGCTCCGCCCGCGTGGTACCTACATCAATACATAGTAGCCTATGTCCTTCCCCAGGTTTTAAAGTATATCTGTACCAAATTTCATCTAAATCGGTTGAGTGGTTTAGCCGTGAAAAGGTATCAGACAGACAGACAGATTTACTTTCGAATTTATAATATTAGTAAGGATTATCATCAAACACAATCACATCAATCACAAAGCGCTACAGCTTGGGCAAGAGTAAACTATTTATTGTAGCCAGCTTTCACAGTTACGAGTATAACGAAACTAATAAAGCTGTTTGGTCAGTACATAGGAGATATTTCTGACAAATTAATTGGGTTCATTTTTAAGAGGGCCAGAATCAGACTGCACGGATAGCGTTGTGGTTTAAGTCGTAGCCTCGCCGTTCCCACTGCGCCGTGTTGTAGGTACGATCTCCACACCGGTTAAAAGTTTCCGAGGTCCACTAATAGTTGTTCCAAGGCTGGGTGTTCTTTGTGTCCGTTGTTGGAATGAAGTCTAGTTCGTGAAGTCCCCCGCGTCACAGGATTTATACCAAGGCAAGTCTTGAAAAAGAAAATAATTTAGAATGTTTGTCCGTATGTTTCGGCATCATGCAAAGACGACTGCAAGGATTTTATGTAGTTATCACAGTTCGGTAACTTGGTTTATGTTAATTAAAGCTGGGCACGCCACAATCGTGGCGGTAAGACCCGTTTTTGAGGAGTGGCTGGAGAGACGTCATGGCGCCCTCACCTTCCGGCTGACACAGGTAATGACTGGCCACGGTAGCTTTGACCAGTTTCTGTGTCGCATAGGCCGGCAAGAGACGCCCGGTTGTCACCACTGCGGCGACTGCTGCGACGTTGTTGAGGACCCGGCGTTGCACACTTTGGTGGACTGCCCCGCCTGGGCATCGCAGCACCGTGAGTTGATCGCGGCAGTCGGTATGGTTGCCCTTTTGCTCCCGGCCGTGGTTCAGTCCATGGTCCGGAGCGAGAGATCGAGGAACGCCGTCGCCTCCTATGAGGAAGTAATTTACGTCAAGGAGGCGGCGGAGCGGGAGAAGAAGCTCTCAAACCCTCTCCCCAACCACAGAACCGGGTGCCGGAGGGCGCAAGATGACCTCCTCAGCCACCCTGAGGTTTGTCCTGGGGGTGGCGGGCTTCGTGGACCTGCCCGCCATCGGATCAGCACCAGGTCCGAGAGGTGGCGTGTGTGTTCCCATGCGCGCCTCTGTGTCGTGTCCATCTCCCTTCTAGGGAGATGGGGGACAGTAGGGACTTTAAAAGTAGTGGTGACCAAAGGGTAGGTCTTATCGTGTACCTAGTGGCCTGCCTTTTCGTACGGCGGGCCGAAACCTCGGCGGGGTCGCGACTGCATGTGAAAATAATTCGCGCGGCCCCGCGATTGCGGTTTCGTCGAGGAAAACCGTGATAGGTTTAGTCGGTATTACCGGGAGGTCCATTCTTATCATCATTACCATCTCTCTTTTACCCCGGTGAGCCCGACATAGCCCCTCCGCCCGCCCCCGCGGCGGGGTAAGCGTCAATGCATTCGCCCACGTAAAAAAAAAATGTTGATTAAAGCTGTTTCATCTGATTCCGCCCAGTTTAACTAGCGATAGAGGTAGGTACCATATCGCCAGTTGTGTCACTAATGTAAAAGAAATCACAGGTGAACTGTAAAATACTTAGGTACTTAGTTTCAAATAAAAAAAACCTGCAATCTTGCTTCAAGTTTAATAACATTAAAAATAGGGCTATAATATTTTTCAAGGAATACCTAATAATACATTGATAAAATTTCTACATAAATTCTAATAATTAGATATATTTTAATAATGTAAACATCAAATGCAAATGTCCAATATGGATAGCGTCAGTCGATTGATAGTTATAGAAATATTGAGATTGAAGTAGATAACAGTGGTTCAGTCGTTAGTTGACAGCGTCGTATTTGGATTTCTTGATGTAACTGGCGAGGAAACACGAGAGGATTGTGCCGATGAGCGGGAGAAACGCTGTGCCAATTGCAATTCCCACTAGAATGTCGAAATTGTTCTCTAATAACTCGGAAATCACCTCATAGCATCCCTGTGAAAAAATATTATTGTCTAATTATAAATCTGTATTATTTAAAGTGGTTGCAGTTTATTATTTTTAGGTTTATGGCTAATATAGTACCTAGGCATAAACATGCACACTGTTAACAATTGATGGTACCTATGGTAATGTTAACATACTCATTTCGGCCTCTGTTTCTATACCATGTAGCAAGCGATTTTTTGTCGCCTGCCTAGTACAGTTTTGGAATTTTTACTGCTTTAAGTTTTTAACAGTAAAATTGATGACGTTTCTTGATTCGGGCATCAAACTAGGTAAGATATAAAGCAAGCGCAAACACAAACGGCTGCCATTGGACTAATAGCAACGATACATTCTTTAATATATTGTATGTAGTAGTATCTATTATAATGTGGACAAATGTGAGAAACCCGATCAAAATAATATTATGTTAATAATTTAATAAAGATTCGATAACCATTAAGTTAATAGATTATTTAATAATACATTTTATTATTATACCTAGCCTGATATTTCTGATTATGGTTTTGAATGTAGTGAATTTTCTTGTGTTTGTTATAACTATAAGTATGATAATAATTGTGAACTGACTAATGTGCAGTATCAAATATATGTATAATGTTAAAATATAATTCGGGCGCAATTTTTGTATGTTTAGTATCTACTATTAACAGCATTATAACAGCAGCGATAGCTCAGTGGGGAGACCAACAGACTGCAATGCAGAGGGTCTCGGTTTCGAACCCACGTCGCGCACCTCTGACTTTCGGAAGTTATATGACTTTTCGGAATTATGTGCGTATTAATTGATAGTTATCGCCTGCTACTTGCCTCGGAGAGCACGTTAAGCCGTCGGTCCCGGCTGCCATGAACATCTATGGCAGTCGTTATTGGGAAGTCAGTGCCCTCTAATATCCTGACACTGGTCTAGCCTTAGGGTATCGTTAACCTTCGGGTTGCGGAGGTCAGATGGCAGTCGCTCCGTGTAAAAACTGATATCCAGTCAAATCCGGTTAAACTAGAAAGCCGACTCCAAATGGCTTGGGAATAATAAAGGCTAGGGAGAAGTTAGTGATATAAAAGTAAAGTGTAAAGAAATATAACTTTAGGTATTCACATTGATAGTGTCCATGAAAACCATCGTCCGAGAGAGATCTGGTGTAAGACTGGCGGCTTTACATGCTTCTCGAGAACCTTAAGAGATATGTACTACCGCTAACATCACAACTATACAACAATGTGTATCTACAATCATAGCCAACAACCAACCCACATTTTGTCAGCCCGAGCGTAAGACAGATAATGAATGACAGAGCTCGTGCATACTGCATATCAAATCAGCGCGCGGCCGCCATAGTAAAATTGTAGGGAGGATTTGAAGTATTTTTTTGATAAATATGTATCTTTATTGTCAATCAATAACTAAAATATTTGGGACGGACAAATTGTAATATAACTATTTATGTTTCGTATAAGCTGTAAAATAGTATAGATTTCTACTGTTATAATCTAAAAATCACGTAACACGAGCTTACGTTTTTCGCATTTTTGCAAATTTACGTAATTTTGTATGCGAAAATATTAATTATTTTAAGTTTTTTACACGCAGTAATTTTAAATACATTCATTATTATGGTAAATGTATATACTATATTTTATATGTGTATTAAACAAAAAACTGTTGATTTTATTTACTTAACTGTGACCGCCTGTTTTGGTACATTTCGCTCGGCGCAGCCATAAGGTCCCGCGTGATAGGGGCAGATGCTACATCTATATAATATCATTCGTATTGCTACAGAAAAAGTTTTGCAAATATCGCAATAACACTGCCTGACTCGAAATCTGATCCGAGACCTCATGCATGTTGCATTCGCTACCGCAGCGCCAATAAGAGAAAAGCGCTGCAGACTATTGCAGCGCTTACAACTACACCAAGCGTAGCTTTTTAAAGTATATCTCCGTTATCTAAATCCAAGCACACAGAATCGTCAAACTTACTCGTTGGTACACTTCGCTGTAATTGGCCGTGACGCACTTCTGCAGGTCGAGGCAGCATGAGGGAGGAATCACCTTCTGTGGCGACAGCCGTATCCAGTCCGTGTAGTTAGATACGCCACAGCAGTGCAACTGTTAAACACGCGAACAAAATTAACAACCGAGGATGAAGATACACATTTTTGTAAGTTTAGTTGTAATAGTGTTTAACTGTAGGCACGGATGGCGCGATGTTATGATTGGTAACCTCACTGTTACTAATGTGTGAGTGTTGTTACATGATATTCAGGAACGATTTTTATTACAAATTGTAAAGTCCACTTTCATTGTCAGTATTGTGGTCGAAAGTAGTTTTATATCTAAAAGAGAATGGAATAAATAACTTTCTGTAGCTGTAGGTAGGTTACCTACCTACCTATTAAATAATTATTTTGTTCATTTTCTTTTACTCCCTTTGTGTTATTATGACATGGCATGCGATGGTTTGCTTTTTCTGTAGAGTTGAAACTATATGCAAGGCCACACTAACTACATGCCCACGTAAAAATAGAATTCACGAAGAAAAGCATAGGAAACGCTTTTACTTTTTTGTATACAACAAAACCATATCGGGCCGGGCTCCTCTGGATCATACTCCATTTAGGGTCATATCGGCCTCGATGGCATAGTGGTTAGTGTAACCGACTGCCACGCCTGAGGTCGCGGGTTCGATTCCCGCACAAGTCAAACATTTGTGTGCATGAACATGGATGTTTGTCTTGGTCTGGGTGTTTCTATGTATAATATGTATGTATTTACAAAAAAAAAGTATATATAATAAAATACTCTCTCTACCACATACACACAACACCATCTAGCCCAAACTAAGCAGAGCTTGTACTATGGGTACTAGACAATGGATAAACATACATATATACTTTTTTATTTTTTGTAAATACATACATATTATACATAGAAACACCCAGACCAAGACAAACATCCATGTTCATGCACACAAATGTTTGACTTGTGCGGGAATCGAACCCGCGACCTCAGGCGTGGCAGTCGGTAACACTAACCACTACGCCATCGAGGCTGACAAATGCTGACAAATATGTATGTTTATCCATTGTCTAGTACCCATAGTACAAGCTCTGCTTAGTGTGGGCTAGATGGTGTTGTGTGTATGTGGTAGAATATTATTATTATTATTATTATATCCTAAGAGAAGCCCGGCTCGTAAACAGCGATGGCCAAGATACCAAGGTTTTGTCTATACAACCCCAGAATTTTGAGTTGAAACCTAACATCGTGGGGTTAGCTTGACCCAGCTAGCGCTCCGTTATACAGGCTAATGTAAAACATAATCTAGTCCGAAGGCGCTGTATTAGTGATGTTAAAATTACCACCTCTTCTTATGGCAATAGTCGCTTTGTAGACTTCTTTGAAATATAAACCTAGAATCAAGCTAACTATCTGTCCATAGTGATTTGTGCCTGCATTTGAATCGCAAGTGGTCTTACTACATGTCAGGTGATTAAGTAGATATTCGAATGAGAGTATGTACTTACTGTTTCTTGTGTGAAGTCAAAGTTGGTTCTACGAACGTTGTTGGAGGAGATAGTCTGCGTGAGGCCATCGCGGAGACTCTTGGCAAAAGTGTCACGGTAACATGACACCGCGGCTCCCACGCCAGCATCCATCATGAAAATACACGCCAAGAACCCGCCATACTGGAAACACACAGAAATTCTCTTAGAAAACTACTGGTGGAAATTGACTTGTTTATATCCTGTGTGAGTAACAAAACGGTTATTTGCGGCAATACTAAAACGATTGCCAAATTGAATTATTACATAATAAAAAAGCAATCATTATAATCGTTCTTCAGATCTTCGCCTTTGGAACAATCAGATACCTACGATCACGTTTAAAAAATGCCAAACCGGAGAGATGATGTCTTAGATTATAGCTAGGTAGGTTAATCTTTTATTAGCCAATCAGTATTTTTAAATTCAATATTCTAAAACGAATTCAGATCTTTACAAAAACCTAAGATGATCGCGATGATTATGTTATCAACCATGTTATTTTTCGAAGCTAGGTACCTACAAAGATGTACCTATTACCTATATGTAGTAATTAAAGAGAAATGTTGCTTGATAAATTGATAATCGAAAAACATAATGTAAGGTATCTTTTTCACAAACAGCCGAATATGACAATAATATCTTCGGTCTTACATCCGCAAACAGATCCTAATCTGGATAATTTTAGGTAGGTATAGTTAAATATGGTAGAAAAAAGCTGTCATTACATGTAATTGTAATACGACAATAAAATTAAATATTATCATTATTTCCCTTCCTCTGTAAATATTTAAAATGAGCTAAGTTTTAAAATCACGTGAACTAGGTACCTATGCTTTATATAAATACAGGAATATGCTTACGATGTAAAGAAGCACCGGTTGTCCCTTGATGATGCAGGAAAACGCGATTGAAGTGACGAGGACTATGAGGCAAGCAATGCCTATCATAACATGAGGAGCAGTTCCTGAGAACTCTGGTGAGAGTTCCATATACTTGTGCAAGTCAAATTCAGCCCATAATCCTACTAGCAGTAGCAGCAAACCTGTTAACTGTAACATCAACATTTGGTTTAAAATATTTGGATGTAAAGTATGCACAGTTCAATATTTCACGCACGTACCGTTTTCACTTTAGTTTCTATTTGACAGAAGTAAATTCTAAAAGTCTAAAAGTAACTACCATTAATCACTTTCCTGTACTTTGTTAGGTATAATATATTATGGGTATATTCAAGTGCATTTGCATTACAGTGCATGCAGCTAATCGCTCTCGCAAAAAATTAATTAACTCTTTTCTCGATTATATACCTCACTATCTGTCTTATTACAGGTTGAGATTGGTCGGAATGGCATTTGGTCTTCTACCTGGTAGCACATAGCTTACTTAATTGCTCCTGATTTATCATTCCAAGCATCTTTCCATTAATTTAATCTAACAGCTGCTGAGTACAATAGGAAGCATTACGGAAGATTTGTTAAACTACTCTTTGAAATACTGTTGGGATTCCATATCATATACCAATGCGGTTTTGTCATTATACTTTTAAATTTATTTTGGATATAGTAGATACCTAATACACGTACCCTATATCATATGTAGCGTACTTAGCGAAATAAAAATGAAACTTACCCAAAACACGATATTGAAAACGAAAAGGAAGGTTTTGAGGCAGGCAATCACCGCCACGTTTTTGAATTGATTACCCATCTTGTTTTAATTGAAATTTACCATTTTATTTATAACAACGATATTGTTTTTGGGAACCGTATGTTGCCAAGAACACTACAGATCGGTGACTGCCCCAGGGGTGGGAAGTCTTGACGCATGCGCAATAAAATTGGCGTCTTGCTTTGTTTGTAAATATATTGTACGAATACAGGTTGTATAAGATTACGAGATGAAAGGGATTAGGAATACGAAAGGCATGAGAACTGTATGTCTTGGCTTTTGTTCCAGCAATCTGGCACGGCGCATTGCCAATAGTATCTAACTAATATACTTAATATTATTCTAAGTATTGAATTGTTTTTATAGAAAGGTCTTGGAACTCGTAGATTGGCATTTATCTGATGCTTAATTAATAAACTACCTGTCCCCAGCGGTTTCACCCGCTTTTATGATTACTGCTCCACTTCTGTGGCTCGTAGAGTGATGTTGTATAGCCTCAAATCAAATAAAAAAGTATTTTTTAAATCCGCCTGGTAGTACACAGAGTTTAGCGTGTTCAAATACAAAACAAACTCTTCAGCTTTATTAGATTACTAATTACCCGCAGTTGTGCTCGCGTGAATGTAGGTTAACTTAGATTAGTAACAGTAGCTTTTCCTGGATGAAAGGTGTATGTCCTTTTTTGTTCCCCCGACAACGTGTATGCGTAGTTTCAAAACGATCGGTTACGTAGTTAAGGCGTGAAAACGTAACAAACCTTTATAATATCTATTATAGTTAGGATTAGATGGTGTAGATATGGCCCTAGTTAAGGCGAACTGACAGCAGTATCTAAGCATATTGTTCTATATTTTTATTTACTTAGTAATGTACAATTACATAACTGCGTAAGTGAATTAATAAATTTACAAACGTTGTTATTTTTGTAACATAGATACTTGTCATGTCATACATTTTATTTTGAACTTCAAATCCTTTCAAGCACGGAGGTCGCGTCTAACTGTGTAGTATCCAAAAGAGCGTAGCTGGTCTCGACTATATTATTGGTTAGTCGCTCGGTGCCCGCTGCTGCGCAAGCGCATGTTAGAACTCTCAGAGTTGACGGCCGCTCACTGCGATATCTAATACGTAAAACGCGCACGGAAAATATACAACGTAGACATTGTTAACTTTAAAATAAATAATTAATGTGCTTCACAACATTTTTTGGGACATGATGGTGTACCATATTCGTTTGTTTCTGATAACATTTATTATTTTCCAAATTTCTTCTGTGACTCCCATTGCTGAAATTGACGCCAATGAAGGTGAGATTATTATATATAAGGAAATAAAATAATTAAGTGTTGTATTAATTGATCAATTGATAACTACAGATTTAGAGTTCGAAGTCAAATGTCTCGATTAGTTAATTAATCTCGGTAGGTGTGTAATTTATAATGAGTAAGTACTCATTAACTATAATTATTATCTATTACCTACATCTAGGTAACTATTTAAATAAATACGTTAATTTTTAGGGAAAACCTTAACTACAAATGAGAACATAGGAATAATAGGTATAGTCATGAAATATATTTTATGTCATGTTTTCAATATAAGAATAGGTATTAATTCAATGAGTATAGGCACTGAACACATTTTATCATGCTGTACTATATTAAAAACGTAGAATTTTTATTTAGTTTTGCGCCAATTAAAATTATTACTGTAAACGCTGGTATACTATACCTATATTTTCATACAAAGAGAATATAAAAATATAAATATTTTAATTGATATTAAACCATTTGGAACCGCTATAAAAATAACACATTAATTAATACATTCGTCCACTTTGGCAGTGGCTGGTACCTACATACTTCTAAGTTACTTTTCTCAAGTAAGTACCAACTAGTGCCGGCGCGGTAAACGGCTACTTACCCGATAGAAAACTTCAAACGCTACTTGCGACTATGAAAGTATTTTGATAGGTACCTACCTAATAACAATAAACGAATACGCATCTCATATTTTCGTAACTTTCTGTTTGGTAACCGGTTTATTATTTCATTAATAAAACTGTTTTATTCACCAGTTTTATAGAACGAAATAATATTTGGGTTCTACCGAATACATTTTTTAGGCATGCCAAAACGAATGTAATTTTAATTATTCGACGAATACGAATATAAATAGGTAGGAACTAAGAATAATTAATAGTAATACTTACGAATAGTTCTATGTAGCACAGATAATATAATACTATACTAGTATAATATATAGTAATGCTAAATATATAAACAAATCGTTTGTAAAGTTTTGGAGGAAAGCGGATTTTCTTTTGCAGTCTGTTTGTGGCCAGCTGCTAAAAAAAAACAGTCAAAGGTCATACAGATCGACTAGGTACTTACTGAGTAATATTTGGAGTATATTTTCAGGATGGAATAATTTAGTCTTCAAGTCAATAAACCTCCGGGATCACCTAATCGCACAGCATTTAGGACAGAACATAATTTAAATTAGCATAATAGGACAGAACATAATTTAAAAACCATTATAAACTATCCAAATTTTACCAGGTACCTAATTCCCTCATTATCAATCCCATGCCTCATTTTTACATTATGTTCTGAGACAAGAATCTCGAAAACCGATTTACGTACAAAAACGTTAAAATATTTAGACGTATCTTCACGATATTCGTTGAATACTAATATTCGGTAATAGATTCTTTGACTTCGAATGTTCATAATATCTATTCGATAGGATCATCATTACATGCTAGTAGTGGCAACTAAATTTGGTTCCATATACATGAGTGTAAAACAGATTAAACCCGAAAATTCCAAAGCCATTGTTGCGTATTCACTTGTAGTATATTTTTAAACGAGCTGAGACAAGTTGCTCGGCAATCAACACATTAAGAAATCAGCGTCGACTTTGCGCCAACTGCATTGCGTGTAAAGCCATGTGGCTTTTTTTCTTATGTGGGCGTAACTACCTGCTTGTATGTACAAGCAGGTAGTTACGCCCAGATAAGAGAAAATATATTTATGTCAATTTGTAACAGAAACTTGTATTTCTGTAGATCCTAAAGTGCCAATAGTTATCACATCCGTACTATTTTAGGTAGGTCTGTTTTGACTACCTTATGATATCTACTCGTGCAGTCGGATAAGGTATGAATAAACCAACATAAATGCATGGTAGACTGCATAATATGGTGGACTGAATGAATAAATAAAGAGTTAATACCATTGTAAAATTAGATAATGCCCGTAACGGCTCATACCACACAGTTGTTACTTAGATGAGTACAACGTATGCCTTATAAGGACATTTTAATTGATCATTAGCATGTTGACTGCCTCCGTGGCGCAGTGGTAATGACTACGACTGCTGTGCATTAGATCTCGGCTTTGATTCCAGGGTTGGGCAAAGGGTTATTAAGATTATTGGATTTTCTCGGAAGATTGAAACTGTGTCGGTAGACAGCAATAAGCTGGCCATCTGCCACATGAGACATTAAACCATACTAAGTGAAATATTAGGGCATAACACTCTGCCTACCCCTCCGAAAATTGAGGCGTAAGATTAAGTATGTATGTAATTGATCATCAATGAAAAAGTAATCCAATCAAAAATTTTCGATGCACCTGAATACGTATGATCGTTCATACGTCTTCCAATACATTTCATAAAAGGGCATGTAATACAAACGTTACTGAACATAGTTATACAAAGTATGAGGAAAGACAATATGTCAACAGTCTAACACGGGTCATCGAGGTGTAGATAGAAATATACATATAGGTAAACTCATGCTAGCTCTGGTGCAATCATATCAGAATCACATAGAATGGCTAAAAGCATAATTTATAGAAACTATATTATTGTAGCCTGACCCGGGCTAATACTAGCGGTTAGAACTCTCGCTACCACTAAACCAATAAAACGATTGTAATATCGTAGAATAAAATAGACCAAACAAACTTTCACGCTAACGGACCTAGTAACATCATATCTGCTGTGAAAATCTCTTAAAGTTTCATCTTGAGACCAAATTCTGTTCTTCATTACCTACCTATATAACTATGGTCTAGTCATTAAGTTATTGAGAACTACGTACTAGAGGAGACATCTCAAGTAATTTTTTGTAACATGAATTAGAGTGCATTCTTTTCAACTCACTATTACTAGAATGCCGAGCGTTTGAGTACTATATTAATATAGCAATATCGTAATACAAATGGCTTGTTTTTAATATTCGAGTAAGTAAGTTAGAAAACAAGGACTCTAACACCTGTTACAAAAAAAAAACATGAGATGTCTGCTCCAGTACGTATATATATTTAAATTGCCTTAAACAAATATGCAGTTTCACACCGAGTATCCTAATTTGGAATTCTAATCATGGAACATTTCGTAACGCTTGTGTAGTTTGACTTGAACGAAAGAGCCAAATTATTTGATACGAATTTACCAGCTTTATACATCAATGATGCGGCAAGCTGAAGACAGGGCGCTATGGCGCTCTTTGGGGGAGGGCTATGTCCAGCAGTGGACTATTATAGCCTGATGATGATGATGATGATGATAAATCAATGAGCTTGCCCAAAGAACTCTTCTCTTGATATTAATGCGTTTTGCCCAGTGAGGATGAGGTTCCGCAGGTTCACATAACTACCTCTTCTATTCCTTACCTTCTATCTTATCTACAAGCATTTTTGGTATTGCAACCAATTATATGCAACGATAACTGCTTACCATTAGGCGAACTCTTGTGGCAGTTTTTAAAAACGAAATATTTCTGTTGTCATCAAGTCAAACCGGTGAATTCGTGCAAGTACTAAATAATTAGGAGTATTACCTTTTTGGGGTTTCTTAGCTAATATTATAAATGCAAATGTGAGTTTGTTGGATTTTTATTTGTTACGCTTTCACGCCTTTTAATTACTAGCCGAGCATTCTGTTTTCCATACACGTTGTCACGGGTAGAGAAAAGGACATATCTTTGACCGCAAAAGTCCCGGTCCCCGACGGATAGAAAAACATTGACAAAATCGACAACTTTAAAGCGACCGAAGCCGCGTGTAAAATCTAATAACCCGCTCTGGGCGGGACGAAGGTGTATGGCAGACTCCTACATCCTGAAACCACACACTTCTGGGGCTACAGGATTCCTTGCAGATTACTCTTGACCTATATACTTCAGATGAATTGGTTGTGTGTATACCTATTCCTAGAGATGAGTACCTATATTCCTCGCAGATACAACATGGCGACTCTCTCGTTGAAAGGTCAGCAATCGCTCATAGGTTGCTCATAGGTTACAGCTTACCAACAAGTCGCATAATAATATATATTATGCTTGTTTGCTTAAAAAATATACTGTCCAGGTCTGGTAACATACTTAACATTTATTTTAGGTAGGTACCTATGATCTTTACCTAGATTGTATGTACTATAGTTTTTTTTATTTTTTATTTTGCTCGTCTAAATGACCACACTCCACCTGATGGTAAGCAGTCGTGTGGTCTAAGAGCAGTGGCCTCCACACCGCCCTCATAGCAGCCGAGGCGATGTTGAGGTCTCTACTTTGATGGCCTGAGAAGGTGCTTTTTCACGCCCCGCTTAAAGGACTCAGGATTGAAGGAAGAAGGAAACACGTGCCTTGGCAGAGAATTCCATGCCTTGGTCGTTCGGCAGAGGTATGAGGACCTAAACTTGTTGGTACGCGCTCTAGTCGACTCTACTGTGTAAGGATGGCATCTGCGCCCAGCACGCGTTGTTCTGGATAGGAAAGGGGAGGGCGGGATAAGGTGGAATAACTCTTCAGAGCACACCCCGTGGTATATTCTATAGAAACATGCCAATGAGGCAATGTCCCTACGGAGTTGCAGAGATTCCAGTGAACTCGTGACCTCTGGATCTCCGATGATACGGACAGCCCGCCGCTGTAACCTGTCGAGAGCGTCCAGCAAGTACGGCGCGTAGGGCGTGTAGAATTACACAGAAAGACATTTCAAGTTACTATTTTTATAGCTCTGAGAATAATTTTAAATGATACATACTCTAAATAGGTATTATTGAAATATAACTCATTACTATAAAACTCTCTCAGCTATTCAAGAAATTTCTATTAAGAAAGTTTCTAATGTAGCCATAACATTATGAACAGTTTAAATAACATTCTTAGTTATTTTGTACCTACTCGTTAGACGTTACTTTTTAATTATTAATTAGCTGGTGCATTCTCGGAATTCAAAGGCCAACATATATATAATAATAATAAGCACGAATATACCTACTTATCAGATAATGCATACCTACATACAAAGACAAATCTCTGAACGGGTTAGCAGAGATGTCTTACCATAAGAATTTTAGTAGGGAGGTTGCCCCGAATACCGGCCTAATACCTTTTCGACTTTTTCTTTGCTAATAAGATTTTAAATGACACCGAGTACCTACCTACAAACTATATTATTATGCCAAATTTAGCAATGCTGGCATACCTAAATCTGTCAGTAGCGAGTCATATTCGAGGCATCTACTCTAAATTATTATATTTTTCTTATTTGTCGCTAAAGACAAAAAACCCATATTTTAGTACCTACTGCCTTTTTTTGTCATCTCTATTTATAAGAGAACAAAAAGAGACTGCGAGCAGTAACTAAGTAAGTGATTTTATAATGACTTGCTTAACAAATAAGTAAAAAATTACTATAGGAAGATACTTATGGTCTCACATTTCGCCAGTCGTGTCTTTTGATCCCACGTAATAGAGGGCGAGCCTAGTGTTGTCAATCGGACACAATTTCAGTCTCCTTGCTGCTATTGAACATCTAACAGTAAATCCCAATAACACTGACCGACCTACTGCCACGAGATCAAAGATGCAGTATCAAATAATGGACTTTAATATTAAGTAGGTATTTAATTATAAAATTAATACCGACCTAATATAAAATTGCCGTTATGTCCTACATCTAATTTGGTAGTTTTTGTGCAAAACCCAATTGTTAATTTAAAAATTCATTTGAATGTCAAAAACCGACTTTATATTGTGACATATATTAGGTAGGTATTAATAATAACATCAATAAAATTGTATAGGTACCTACAAAGTTATGTCGCTTACTGTCTGCCCGTATTAGTTGTTTCGGTTCGTCATAATTACATGATGGTTAATGTTTGTTTAAATTAAGACAAAACATAGTGGCCTAAATACAAGCATAGGTGCACATAAAAATAGAGAATTGGTAACGGTCATTAAAGAAAATTTATGACATATGAAAACCACAACGTTGCCTATTTTCTTCATACAAAGCAGCAACTAAATAATTAGACCCCTATTATTGCGAAGTTACCAGTCTAGAATCGTACTGAACTATTTCAGTAGGTATCTATTATAAAGACTTACACAAGGAAAAATCTAGATCTTACAAAGAGGTTCGAAAGCGTAAAATTTTCTCATAAAAAACAATGCCACCTGCATAATGTGGCAAACATTCCTTTCCTGTTAGAATCGTGTAGAATATAATACTGTTTTATAAAATAAGTAGATTTTGCCCGCGGCTTGGCTTGCGTAAATATAAGTAGGTTAGGTTAGATTAGTAACAGTACTTTTTTCTGGATGACCATATGTCCTTTTCTGTTCACCTGACAACTTGTATGCGAAATTGCATGATGATCGGTCGAGGAGTTAAGACATGGAAGCGTAACAAACAAACAAACTCACATTCGCATTTATAATATTAGTTAGATTAGCATATTATGTATAAAATGA
The DNA here is from genome assembly GCA_963564715.1 of Catocala sponsa. Taxonomy (NCBI): domain Eukaryota; kingdom Metazoa; phylum Arthropoda; class Insecta; order Lepidoptera; family Erebidae; genus Catocala; species Catocala sponsa. The sequence continues at coordinate 10,280,699 of OY751331.1, forward strand.
GCTTAACCATCATACTTAATTTATCATGTAAGTTATTAAAATCTAATAGATTTTGATCAATAAATTCGACCCAGTAACTGAATTTGATAAACTCACGTTAAAATAAACGTCTAGAAAATTAAGTTTGCGTGTCTAGAGCAGGTACAACCTACCTACCTACTTTTAATTTCCATTCTCATTTCATCACACTCCATTTAGAAAATTTTAAATTGAAAATAGTCGTTCGAATTTAAGAAATAAAAGTGCCAGCGAGAATGATCTAAAAGTTTGGCTTCTCACACGCGTAAATGTTTAATTTGCTCGTTAAATACTGCTATGTCATCGGCTATTATAATTTATAAATTATATTTATAAATTTTGCCAACCTACTTGACTTTGTGAACATTGAACCACATATTCAAGTGAGTTTAGAAGACAACAGAAATATAACTTACCATGGACGACAGAAACTGTGGATTTGCGGCATCATTAGGTACCTACTTAACATTGCTTACAAGTTAATTTCACTACATTAAAATTGGCAGATTATTCCGATCTGTTATTATTCTTCTCTCTGTGGTGGATTAAATGGTGATGTGTCGTTATTCTTCTATTTGTAAACGCTGAAAAGATGTTTCGCGAGCTGGTAATCATTTACTATACCGATATAATTAAGTTTAGTACCTAATTGATACTGTAATACAATTCCTATCAAGTTATCCAGATCCTAAACATTGCTTTTGAATGAATTTTGTTGCTTATCATCGGCCATCTACGAAATCTATGAGTGGTGTCCATAGCGATTGTGATAGCAATTTCTAATAATATTTTCGTCAACAAATATAGCATATATTTGTTGACGAAAATAAATGAAAGTATTTTGGAATACGTAACAAATAGTAAATCGTCTTTTGTTATTTTCATATAATTCGCCCCTTCACGGTCCAAACACGGTCAATTATGTAACACATAGTTAAACCAAACACGGTGGCAAAATGTAATAACCGAAAAGAATCATGACAATAATGAATAATTGCCATACAAGCAACTTTCTTCTCGATGTAGTAGTTTTACATGAACAAAATAACTGAATCTTTTGTTGGCGAGACGAAGCTAAATGCATATTATAGTCATAGCATCTGTCGCATGCTTGGGTTTACGCAACATGGGTCCGATACAGCTACAACGATGTTCATTCACCGCAAACTGTCGATGTTTCACACTTTTCCCACATTATTGCAGCCATAACCTTAACGGCACTCATGTAATTCACGTCAGCCACGGAGATGAACGTGTGATACGGAATACCCTCCACCGATATTCTTTGTTAATACACATAACTGTATACTTACCTAAGTGACTATTGTATATTCTGAAGCTCGAAATGCAAAGGGTTTATGGTTGCAATAACGGTTTATCTACTCCATACATACATTACATTGTAACCGTACCCAAGTGTGTCTGAGACATATTCAAACCTGGCAGGAAATGTTCGTCTAATGTTATCTATGTCACAGATCGCAGCCGCAGCGGGAACGCGGGCCCATCTGCAGAGCTTATCTTACCATCGCAGAGATTGCTTCGCTCAAATTAACTGCGCTACAGAACAATCGGTTCCAGCACAATATTGCTGTATCTAGTTCTGATTATGACGCTCTTATCATCTATCTACTTATATTATTTCCATTGTTTACATGACATGGATCGATTCCTTTGATAGTTACTAAATCATCGAACAGTCGAATCTGGGTCGCGGACAATAACAGATGACTTGTAACGAATCGAAGTCTTTAAAATATTTTTTCGTTTAATAAGCAGGTACGATATGGAAGAGAAATATAGCCACCTAGTTAGGAGTTATGTTGCCTTTTGACGAGCAACAGACTGGTACTTTACGATAACAAGAGACAATCGCCTCGGGCTCAGCGATCGCATTGAGCCAAATCACAGGTACCGTCAGGCCGTAGTCAGCAAGTGGTCTCAAACTTACGTCGTGATGGATTACCCGTGTCCAGTGCAAACTACAGCAAAAACGATGCACAACTAGTTATGATTTCCATCGTTTTTCTTATATGCCTAGTCGGACAATGTACTTAAACATAACTTTGGGTCTTATGAGATATGGCCCTTAGTTAATTTGTAGCTACTACATGTTAAACATCCGTTATGTAATTTGCAAAGCTGAATGCGAAGTAGACATACTTTCAATAAAATAATAAAGCGTCTGAACGGTCTGATCTTTGGAACTAGTCTATAAAAATTAAACGGTATATGTTATGATTTTAACACTGAAGATTTTGATCTATAACATACTCTTTCGCATTTTTGACGATAGTCATCAAAATTTGCCAGAGCAATTTTTCCCGGTCAATCGATTATGGCGTACCGTCATGGTATGGTAACGTTACACGTGAGTGTTTTGGGTGAGAAGTGCGGACGACGCGCGGCGGAACCATATTGTGCATGTCATTTACATTGGCGGAATATTTCGCGGTCGCCATTAGCATGCGATAACGGTAGCGTGCGACCGGCGCAGGGGACGGCGCCAACCCCGACCCGAGAAGCCGTTCTAATAACCTCTCCACATTCGTAATTCAACTTTTTAGATCAATATGAACTAATGAGTGAAATGTCGCGCCGAAACTCATGATCGCTGTGCTCTTGTTTTACGACCCGCTAAATGGGCCATGTGTGAAACTGCTTTCACTATGCGTGTCTGGCCGTACGTCACGCTAATTAGCTGATAATTTCTTTAGATCACTCGATAAGTTTTGTCATAAGACATCAAAATAAATGTTGTGCCGAATCGCGCAACAACGTGCTGAGTTTCGATTACTTATACTATTAAATGTCGACTAAATAATGTAACTATACTAATAAATTTACTACCTCTAAAGTGTTGTTTTCCAATTACTCAAATGATTGACATCTTGCTTTTTCTTCGTGTTAGTTGGGTTATTAATATGTTGGTCTGCACTGTACGTGCACAAAGACTTTTCCAGTTAGTCAATTTTACAAAATCGTGCGCGACAATATCTATTTTCCTCAAGGCAATGGCCTAGGAACACGTTTCTGTATTGGAACTTTAGTCTTTACGCAATAATATCTAAATAAATACATAAGGCATTCACCTATATAAATGAAAGTGCTAATTCATTAAATATAATTATAATAATATAATATTCTATCACATACACACACCACCATCTAGCCCAAAATAAGCAGAGCTTGTAATATGGGTACTAGACAATGGATAAATATAAATACATACGTATTATACATAGAAATATGTAAGTAATAAGTGTCTTGATTTTAAACTACTAACCGCTATGAAAAGAAAATAAAGGTACCTAATAATAAATAATTATACGCTACAGTCTCACTATCAATAGAATCTTCTCATTATTAGAATGTATAATAAATTAATAATATACGTGTATGCAGACTGATCCACGGATAAATTTACTCATAGCGAGCGTTTGCCTAAGGCACTATCCGAGAAGCCTTTATACAACGAAAATATTTTCTTATACAGTGCATTTTTAAGACGGTACAATTTAACAATGGAATTTCTTTAGAACTTTAGAGCAGACATAGTACTCCGAGTCGGTATTTATATGTTCTTATTATTTTGTGTTTAGTTTTATTCTCTTCGGTACTAAATACTGGTCATTATCCAAGCTATCGTTCGTTTTACTTAGTACCTATAAATACGTGTAGATCCCGTTGCATGCGGATGTATACATGTTGCTAGCATAAGTCGCGTCAGTCTAAGGTTATACTACATACAAGCATGAGTCCTGGCTCCGGGCCACATATGTTGCCTAACAAGCCTGCTGCATATTTTCGACTCATCCAAAACAGATGACCATCCACTTACATCTGCCACATGAAGTTATGAGGCGTTATATGAGGCGCTCATAGCCAGTTGCACTCACTGATCGGTAAACGATTAGCGAGGTTAAGTAACGTTGGGTGCGGTCAGTCTATAGATGGGTGATCACTTAGTGGTATTTCATCTGAGCGTCTCCGTGCTTCGGAGGGCACATAAAAAGTCGGTCCCGGTTGTTGTTAAATTGACAGCAGTCGTTAAGCCATGTCGGAGGCCTACGGGCGGCTTGAACAACTCTTGACAACAGGTTGGCCACTAACCACACGAAAAGAAGAAGATTAAGTTAATTTAGGTTCCTACTCGTCATCGTGTGGAATACCGATTTACGATCTATAACGGCTCTTTGGCATTATTAAACTTTGCCATTTTCGATTAGCTTACCCACTTAAATTGCCTTTTAAAGCGGATTGTGAGTCAACGTTTAGATCTTACCTACTAATTAGATATTTAGTCGGTGTACAAAAACTCAAACGAGATTTTACACGTTCACAGTAGATCCGTTACTGTGTTGCGGCTTTTCACTACCTCAGGGATTTAAGTACAGCTTCAGTAAAACAGTGGTTATCCATAAAAGTTGTTGGGAACGAGATGCGAACATTTCACGACTTCCAGTTGCACAACCATAAACGGTTATTCATTTTATTGGCGATCGAGTGGCCGTTAGCCGTAGCCATTTCTCGGTGGCGCCGACACATAATTCAGTTGGTAACTTATAGGTGCAAATAATTCTCGCAACTTGGCTGGAGATTAAAGGTTTATATGTCGTGTTTGCGTTTTGTTGTTTATTTTATTTAATAAATAACTATTAAGCATCTCTATTTATAGCCATTCCTTGAACGTATAAGTGCTTGTTCGTATAAATCGTAAAGGGATAATTTGCGTTTATTATGAACTAGCTGATACACGAGATTTCAATCGCAATTTTTTAAATACTTACGCATAATAATATGTCTCCTATGCTATGGCACCTCTAAGTGAAATATAATGAAAGTTGGGACAGCATTTTAGCCGTGAAAACGCAACACAATGTCAAAGTTACTTATAATATTAGTAAAGCATTGGTATTCGCTAAACAGACTTTCAACTAGGCAAAGGCATGTGTTGTCACGTTTTAACTTGAAAGTGGATTATTGGTATTACGCCGGGTCAGCACAGGGCACGAAACTCAGTAGTCACATTCAGTAATTGAGCAAACATAACGGGCACGGCTGTTGAAATGCCAACTGTCAACCGACGACCCCTTGCTACGCTGCACAATATTCACTGAATAAAGAATGCGAATACCTACAACACAACGACTGCTCACCAGACCTAAACATCTTATTTGTCGGCAACAAATTCCACAACTCTTCACGCCCGTTGTCGTTTTAATGTGGGCACTATTAAAAATTATAAAAGCTTTATTCTGAGCAAACAAGTAATTAAATGGTTGGAATAAAAAGAAACCAACGTGCACTACTTATGTCGGTCTGAATTTCTTAGTGACGATATTGTAAAAGACTTCGTCGCCTCGTTTTCGGGCTACTTAAATAACGCAAGCATTACAATTAAAAGCAAAAAGTGTATCGGTTGTTACTACAGCTTACAAATTACAAAAAGACCACTTAATACTATTACAGTTAGGTAATTTCCACCTAAAATTAATCTTTCTTAACGTGTGTCTCCGTTGCGTTTGCCCTCAATAATTTTACCAGTAACTAAAAACCATTGTGACAGTTTCGGGTTTGTTGTGTTTTGTCTGTGAAGTACCAAAGTACATAGCCTGTTTTGTTCTGTACGCGAGACTTCGGCAGTGGGTCACTTTTAATTGAATTCGGTAAAAACGGAGATTATACACGCACGGCCAACAATGGAATATAGATTTCCATCGTTAAAAGTGTCGATAGACCATACACCATCGTGCATGTATCACATAAACTGTGTTCTATTTTTAAACATATTAGATAAACCTTTCTGTACCGCAACCTAAAGCAATCACTATGAATTTCAAATTATACACTTATGTACTTACCGCGAATGGAACGCAAAACGGTTAATGCCGGAGATCCTTCAGATTTCTAGCATATTTACAAGCGACTTAAAATAACGCCTAGCGGCTGGAATCTCAGCGGAGGTGTACTTACAAGATACGTAAACGAAGTATCTTAATGATCTGTATTTTGAAATTATAAAAGCGCAGAAATACTTAGGTGCCTATCCGAGTTTAGTGCGTAAAAGATTTAAAAATATCGCAAAATATGGAGATTTCTTCAATTGAGGACAGGTAAATCGCGAATAGTCGTAATGCTGCAGCGATGCATTGCGAACTAAAAACAATCGGATCTTGGAATTCTTGAACGTGCGCGCGTTGATGCATATCATTGACCATGATGTATTTTTATTGCATATAATAAAGTAGGCACTATCGGGTAAGTACTGTTATAAGGGACAACTGGGATTTCAGTATATCTAATAGACAAGTTTGAATAAAATACAGCAAAGTTAAGGTTAATTAAATAATATAATATAATAATAATATTCTATCACATATTTTTTTTTACGTGGGTGAATGCTCTGACGCATACCCCTCCGCGGGGCGGGCGGAGGGGTTATGTCGGACTCACCGGGGTAAAACACAAAGATAGAATAAGAATAATGTACCTCCCGGAATACCGACTAAACCTACCACAGTGTTCCTCGACAAAACCACTATCGGCGGGGCCGCGCGAATCACTTGTCGCGATCCCGTATCACATACACAACACCATCTAGCCCAAACTAAGCAGAGCTTGTACTATGGGTACTAGACAATGGATAAACATACATAAGTATATACTCTTTTTTTTGTAAATACATACATATTATACATAGAAACACCCAGACTAAGACAAACATCCATGTTCATGCACACAAATGTTTGACATGTGCGGGAATCGAACTCGCGACCTCAGGCGTGGCAGTCGGTTACACTAACCACTACGCCATCGAGGCCGATTTTCATTAAATAGTTACAGTGAACGGTAGCGGCTGCGTTGACACTATGGAATCAGTTGGCCTCATAAACATTGGCAGGAAGAGCATCGCGCGTGAAACGCGTAGGTATTGTTAGGCTAGTGCCGTTTCGCGCCAGTCGCTTGTTACAATGAAGCTGGTACGAATTCATCAGCATAAAAGATATACTGTAGATTTTTAAAATGAATAATAATTCATAGTAGAAACAAATGGAAATCACGCACGACAGTCGAAATGTTTGTCTTCCCACCTATAGAAGTTACGTTAGTGTAACGGAAAACACGTACCTAAGGGAAATTAGATTCATTCCATTGTTGTTCGAGTTACGTCAACATAAGGACTTACATAATGAACATGTTTCACGCACTTCCTATGCAGCCACGCGTAAAAAACATCACTAGACGCAGATGAACAATCTGTACAGGTAATAACTCTGTATCGTGAGAGTATTGAGTCAACGTCGCGTCGCGATGTATCGATGGGCAATATGTAATCAACCGAGTGCTTAATATACATTGAATAGATAAAGCAAAAAGAGCAGTATGATAATTACAACCGCTTTCGGAAGAAAGCCGAGGTCTTTCGCTAATTAAACAGCATCTTACTTTCGTTTTTTCACTATCAAAGTTATTGATTAAGTTAGTCTATAACAGTTTTGTTGGGTCGAGCTCGATAAATAGGATTTATTTTTATATTAATTGTGGGTAAAATAATAAATACCTATATACATTTATATAAGTCGAGGTAGATCCGTGAATGGAGTCGATCGGTATAATTTTAACATATAAAAATAGTAGTTAGTTTTATTGTTTATTTCTTTAAATAATCTGAGTCACGCAACTTTATGGTATGACTGCCATAATCGGCCATAATAGATTTAGGACGCCCGCCATTTTAGAATTTTAATATCTAACTGTTTTGTTATAGAAAACTATGTACTTAAATATTTTGTTTAATTCGCGATTAAAATCTACACTTCATTGTTATTTTAGGATATGTATGATATTTGTTACCTATATAGGTACCAAAATCGTATTAATCTAGATTTTTTTTCTATCCTTCGGGAGCAGTACATTTTTATGAATGAGAAGAACCCTATGTCCTTTTCTGTACCCCTAAACACGTGTATGCGAAATTTCATGATAATCGATCGAATAATTAGGGCGTGAAAGCGTACCAAACAAACGAACTAACATACATACATAGATACATAGATTCACGCCTGTTTCCCAGAGGGGTAGGTTTGCTTGCCATTTGCTACGATCCTGACACACTTCTCTGGCTTCATTCACTTTACAACTAACATTCACATTTATAATTCTAAGGACTAGTTAGGATGTTATAGCACCTTCTATGGGGAGTTCATAGGTAAGATTCTTGAGGGTCCCATAGCATAAATTTGCGTTTAAGTTTCTGGGCGATCGTCAGATCCTGAGTATCAAACCCAGTACAGTGGCAGTCAGTGTTATTTTCATTTCCTATAGGAAAATTTTCAATAGCAGCACGGAGTCGAGAAAGTGCCCGGTATACGTCAATAGACGTTCTCGCGAAGATATATTACGTGGGTCCAAAACATGGCTTGCGAAGCGTGGGTGCAATACAATCTCTTCGGGCATATATTATAAGCGTGACTTTTATGTTAGGTCCTGGAAGTGACGTACCTCAATTCGTTTAACTTTAATTATATCCCGTGATTGTAAGCAAAAATTGATTGCCTTAAAACCAAAATGATGAACTACCTAAGCCCATTGAACTATTTACAAATATGATGGTAACCAATTTTCTCGCCCTGTTCACTTTCCGCTAACAGATCGGTCAGATTTGAACGAAAACAATGATTCTATAAAACATATCAGTGTTTACGTTGTTGTAGATAGATAGATATGTATTGTAGAGGAACAATGGACGATATGGTCCAGTTGTCAGGTCATGCCTGCGCATCCGTCATACCTCAAATCTGTGCCATTAAACTCGACACATTATATTTTTTTATATAATGGTGTATCCTCTATAGATTATTGTGGACATAACGACTCTTGTGTCGCGTAATGTCGCAGTATATGACGCGTGAATATAATATACTTACGTAAAAATTAGACCTAGATATTCGCGTCTGTAGTGCTTATTTTTTCTATAGACTATACACACTTTTATAAATTTTGTTTACTAGATTTTGCCCGCGGCTACGCTCGCTTAAATATAAGTAAGTTATGTCAATTTACTATCACTCGGAAACAGTACTTTTTTCTGGGCGAAAAGTACCTTATGTCATTTTCTGTACCCCTGACAACCCTGACGGGTAGTTACGGGGTGAAAGCGCAACAAACAAACGAACAAACTCATATTCATAATATTAGATAGGATTTTGTCTGTCGCTTTGCTAGATGGATTTCATTTTTATTATCATAACCGTCTATGTACTCCGGTTTATATTAATTCCGGGTTCTAACTACAGGCAGGGCAGTTTAACTTTTTACGGGATTTCACAAAATTCATATCTAGATAAAACATCGTCTAATCCTATTTAATTGTTCCCGCTATGTCAAATTTAACGAACTCGGACACCAAATACAGACACAATGCTTTTTTCATTGTGTCTAGATTTCGGCAACATGATAATATACATACAAAGAAGCATCTGTAGCGTGAAATGAAAAACACAGAAGTACATTTGCACACATATATATGAACATACATTTGCTACATTTGATGACTTCATCGATTAAAAATTCGATAATTGTTACTAAAATTCTTGGCTTCAGACACGATATTCTACATCTATTAAGAGTGCAAGTACCTATTTTGAGAAAACACATTTCAATATGCATTCAAGCAAGGAAACTCGGTTAGTAAAACATATAATATCTTACTGGTTGCATGTTATTTTTATTTGCAAGCAGAAAAGTATATAATTGGTATATACGTTTGTGTATATGTATTTCCTTACTTAGTAACCTACTCGTTTAGATGCTGATAACTTACTTTCGTTGTTTTTGAATCAAACATTTTCTAACGGGAGCCGTGATGTTGTTTACAGCAACGTTGTTTGTGTAAAATAAATATCCTATTTATAGCAAACGAGGGCTTATCAATTGTCGGTAGCACAGATACAAAAGAAAAACATTGTGTCTCTCGTGGGTGTCTCGTACGTGTCGGTATTCCAGAAGTTAATTATCCTAGTTTCATGTCGTTTTTATTAGATATTCGAAAACAGAATGCGCGGTAATTTGCTTATAATTCTTTTAAAGAGGTTGTATCAGCGGCAACAGTATCTACGTTAATTTTTTTTAGGTAAACGTGTCCTAGATGGGTAGACCGATGACAATTATTACAAACTATTATTTAGTACACGTAACTTAATATCAATTAACTAGAAACTAGGCAGGTACCTTATGCCTGAATTTTAGTAAGAGCTTGAATCTTTATGGTATTATGTTATCTAATGTTGGATCGGCGAGAATAAATATCGAATTCTTTTATAATACGAACAACGTACATACATAAGTTATACAGGTACCGGCCCTATGATAATTGCACATTGGACGTACGATGAATAGTTTGTATCTACATAATCAGATGTGTTACAGAGGTAACTACTGTGCGCTTCCTCTCAGAGCGTCGCGCGAGGCCACATCCGTTTTCAAACGTCCAGTGCGCACTGTGTATAAAAATGTTAATGAGATTGCAATTCCATTTCGAGGCTCGAGCAATTTCTGGTTTTGTTACTCATATCGAGGACGCGGCTGTACATTTATGTAAATAAAATTATATTACTCATAAATTTTTACCACTCTGCTTTGTGCGGCAAATCTCGTTTCCTTATACATAAGTGCGGCTTTCAATGATACTGATAAAAAGTTTTAGTCAGCAAAAGGAGTAAACGATTGGCTTTGAACTTCTTTGTTGAAAACTGCAAAATAGAAGTATTAAGGTTCATTTTGTTGGTACAAGCCAACAAACTGCGATTTTTGTATTTATCGTATTGCAAAAACCGCCATCACTATTGATTTAATACGTAGGTAGGTACTTATATATTAATTAACAACTAGTATTTATTTTTAGTGAATCATATAACCTTTACAGTTTGCAATATGTACCTATACCTAGGTTAGATTTATTGGCAATAGGCTACACCCTTACTAATATTATAAATTCGAAAGTAACTCTGTCTGTCTGTCTGTTACCTTTTCACGGCTAAACTACTCAACCGATTTAGATGAAATTTGGTACATATATATTTTAAAACATGGGGAAGGACACAGGCTACTTTTTATTGATGTAGGTACCACGCGGGCGGAGCCGCGCGCAAAAGCTAGTATTAATATATTCCTTAAACGGAACACATCCAATAAATATGCAATTTATGATTTTATGCGCGACCATAAGCAGCGCGCCGTTAGCAGAATGTTAACATTTTATGCTAAAATATTGTTGCTGCATTTTATACAAAAGATAAAAAATGTAGCCGTGAACCTACATTCAGTTTTATAAGATTCTATAGGTCAGGACTTATAGCGGGCAATCGGCGACCGTCGATCGCGGGAACAAGTCTTACTGAGCCCTACGAAACTTGTGTTTGCTATACACACAAGTAGGTACCTAGTTTGATAAATCATGTGTCATACAACGATAGCTAATGTTATTGCACTCGTCACATGCTCAGCCAGTTTCTATAAAACGTCGCGTCGCGGCGTCGCTCTAAAGAACTAAACGTGCATAGTATCTAGTTACCTACTCATTTATAAATTTGTAACATATACGTAGGTACCTACCTAAATTGATGAGAACACTTTCAAACAACTTTTACTTGTAACTGTGCTGATGCTATAAAGATGAAAGTAATATCTTTCCAAAAGGATATTTGTTACAAGGGAATTTTAAATAGCGTTTTGTGAAATGGAATCTTTTTTTGAACTGGTTTATTCGCTTATATACAGTGTGACTGGTTAAACATTGTACATACTTAAGGACGTGATAACTTATGGTCAGACGTACCGTATCAAAAAGAAATAAAAATGAAATCTGTATAACCTGCAAAGAAAACCTTTATGAAAATTTGTATGAATTATTCATAAAAAATGTGGACACTGCGCACACAGCTGTCGAGGCTAATGACCTTAGATAAGAAAAGGACGTAACGGGCGGGGGTGCAAATTAGGGAGAGTGCGGGGTGCGGTAGCTGGGGGCGGGGGTGGAGGTTTTGTTTAGCTTTGGTATATACATATGCCCAAGAGTGTCCGCATATTAAGTTTTTTAACAAGGTCAAATTTTAAGTACCTATTTTTTTTAGATATTCAGGTCCAGAATCGAGTACTGAATACCCTCCTTCAATATGTCCAGTCTTTTACCAATCAGCCTGTAGACACAGCGAAAAATTTGCTGAATATTAAACGTAGTGGCCACCAACTGCGGGAATAGAGCTACTATTCAGAAAACTCTACACAAATAAGTTTAGGGTTTTTAATGGAGATATGACCAGGACCAGCGGTGCTTATTGCAGTAAGCCGAATAGCGACTCCTTGTTCTCCGATAACAATGGTGCATCAAACATTATAACCGTAGCTTAGGTCTGCTTATTATACATGTTAACAGGTTCAAAAAGGTTTAGGTTTAGGGAATTTATTCTCAAAAAGACAAAGTCACTTGTTTACATGAGTACATTGGATAACATTGTGTATATACTTATACATTTAAATGGTCGTCACACGATGGGTTCTCTAGGTTTGGCTTCCATAATAGAGTCTTCTCTTTAAGTTGTAAGATTAAAATCATTCAATAACACATATTAATAACTAAGTTAAATCATAATCATATTTATAAACAGCCGCGTACCTACCTAGAAGCATAATTGTCGCATTAAGCTGTGGGTAGACCTCATAAAAACGTTAACCTACTAATAGCTCGTAATTTATTCAAAACGTAATTAATTGCCTGTGCATAAACGATTTGATGAAATATTATCAATGTATTTTTGATCCATCATGTCGATATTGAGTGACATAGATATAAAGTTTGCGCTTTCTACATTAAAGGTTGTAAAAAAAGGCTTCGTTTCTGCGCAAAAAAGAGTAAGTGCACAAATATTTGCACAACGAGTACCTAATTGTATTCAAGTGGTCTCGTGAACATTTTACTATGTTATTACTGTGGACTGTGGAAATTGTTTACTCTGTTGCCTAGCACTGTCTAGCCTCATCAGGTGTCAACTACCAGATGGACCACTTCCATACGCAATGCGCGGCCACGCCTCGGGCCTAAATATTACCGTGTTGACCGTAATGTGAGGTACCTACCTTGCAATCTACGCACAGGTTGCAAGGCAGCTCGCAAAACGAGCGCAACCGAGATCCTATTACATCGATGATACTATAATTATTGGAAGCAACAACGGCTCAGTGAGCACGTCATTGGGTTAATGGCACGCCCGGATCGTTGCATTGCTTATGCACCCGAGCGTGACGCCGAACACCCCCGTATCTATTTGATTTTGAAACGCATTTTTTTATATTTTACTTTTGCGGTTTTCAGAGGTACTGCATCTTATTGGAGAGCCAGATTTCCGTGACGTAATACTACGGTGGGAATATGGTAAACCTGATGAAGAAGATCGTCCGAAGCTGTTGGCATTTCAAGTGCATTATTGCGAACTACAGGCATGGGGACAGTATCGTTGCAGGACAAAGGTAAAATAGCTATGTATCTATATTTAATTGCGGTAACTTTAACACAGAGGCTAATTTCAATCCCTTTTTTTTTTTTTTTTTTTTTTTTTTTTATCGTGGCGGAATGCTTTGACGCATACCTCTCCGCGGAAAAGGGGAGCGGAGAGGTTATGTCGGGCTCACCCGGGAGAAGATGGAATGTCCCGGGTACTACCAACTAAACCCACCACGGTGTACCAGCTCGCTGCCTTGAGTGGTGGGTGGGTCGCTGGAACTGAAACTACATCAGTGACCCACCCAGCAGTGCCCAACGTAGGCAAGGAATGTCTGTGGGCGACGACTTCTGGGTGACGCCCCGGCACAACAGAGGACATCACTTCGACCTAATGGCTGACGGACGGGAGATCCCCGTTCTCCCGCCCGCGGCCTTCACTACGGTGGCATCAGGCGCGCATAGGCGCGCCTGCGATGCCCGGGCCGCCGGCGGCGGCTCGGATCCGCAAGGATACTTTCCTCACGGATCCGCTCCGCCGCTTCCTTCTGCGAGATAATATCCTCGCAGAAGGATGCGACCGCTATCCAGTTCCTTTCGCTGTCGACCATGGCTTTAATCACGGCCGGCAGAGAAAGGTCAATACCGACAACGTTGATGAGTTCACGGCGCTGCACCGCCCAGGCAGGACAAGCCTCGAGCGAGTGCTGCGCCGTGTCTTCAATACACCCGCAGTGGTGGCAGATGGGACTCGGTTCCCTCCTTGCGACCGTGTGCAGGTACTTGCCAAAGCAACCGTGCCCTGACAACACCTGCACTAGTCGGAAAGAAAGGGTCCCATGCTGCCGCCCTGCCCACCGCTCCAACACCGGCTGGAGGGCCCCAACGGTTCTGAATCCGGCTAAGGGCACCTCCAGCCGCGCCTTCCATTTATGAAATACGCCCTGGCGGGCTCGGTTCGTTGTGTCAGTTAGGACCTCAGGGAGGGGACGAACACCCGTCTCCTCCCGCACAGCCGAAATCACTTTATATGCCTCGGCGAGCACTTCCGCTTCCAAATCCCACGGGGGAGTTCCGGCCAAAGCGCAGGCTGCATCGGCCGACACCGTGCGGTATCCGCGTATGACCCTAACCGCCATGACTCTCTGCGGTCTCCGCAAGAGAGTCCTACACTGGGCGGTCAAGGAGTCCACCCATACCGGTGCCCCGTAAAGCGCCATCGACCGGACAACCCCCGTGTAGAGCCGCCGACAACCAACGCTGGGCCCGCCCAAGTTTGGCAAGAGCCGTCCAAGAGCGGACGCAGCGCCAACGAGCCTCGGCGCGAGACGGCTGAAGTGCTCGTCGAAGCGCCATCGCCCTTCCAGTACCAGGCCCAAGTACCTCATATGGGCCTGGACTGGGACACGAACCGAGCCCACCACTATCGAGGCGCCACTAGGTGGCTTGCGACGGGGCCCATGAAAAACTAGAGCCTCCGTTTTGGAGAGAGCCACCCGCAAACCTAGCGCCTCGATACGCCCGACCACCTGGGATACCCCCACGGTAGCCAGGCGGGCCGCCTCGTCGAAGTTACCCCCTCGGGCTGTGACGAGAGTATCGTAAGCATAGCTGATGACGTTCAGCCCGGGGGGTAGGACACCACGGAGGGCCCAGTCAAACCCGATGTCCCACAGGAGCGGACCAAGAACGGAGCCCTGCGGGACACCGCACGACATGGGCCGCCGCCAAACTTGACCACTGACTTCGAGGAGGACACTCCTTCCTCTCAAGTAGTCTGCCACCAGCCGATCCAGGTACAAAGGCATTCCGTGATACCGGAGCGCCTCCCGGATACAGCTGAATGGCAGACTGTTAAAAGCGTTGGCGATGTCCAAGGACACCGCCATCAGCACGCCACCACCGGCGACCGCCTCCTCGGCCGCGGCCTTCAGGCACATAACAGCCCCGACCGTCGAACGCCCTTGCCGAAATCCAAACTGGGCATCCGACATAATTTCAATCCCTGAGGCAAGACCATGAATAGCTCTGTTGGTATCGCGATGACTCGGTGTGTAGGTACAAGTTCTACTTTATGGATTAGGTAGTTTTTTCTCTATTATAATTTAGGTTTAAAATTAGAAAATAAGTAAATTACTTATTATAATTTAACGTGGTATTTTTATTTTTTTTAAATGATTGGAAACTTATCATGCAATATGCGTATAAAATAAATCTTATATAAGTATATATATTAAGACTAGCTTTTGCCCACGGCTTCGCTCGCGTTAATTTAGAATTTGACAATCAATTCGGGTTGTACTCTGCTTGTAATAATATAATTCAATCATGATTCGTAGGACACGTGGCGCCATCTATTATCATAAGAACGTTATTGTTGTTTTCCTCGGAAACAGTAATTTTTTTCGGGATGAAAGGTAGCCTATGTCCGTTTCTGTACACCTGACAATGTATATGCAAAATTTCAGAATGATCGGTTCAGTGGTTTAGGCGTGAAAAGGTAACAAACAAACAAACAAACTCATTTTCGCTTTTATAATATTAGTTAGGAAGTTAGGATTACAATTATGAAGGTACCGCATATATGCGGTACCTACCTTCATAATCCTTACTTCCTTACTAATATTATCAATTCGAAAGTAACTCTGTCTGTCTATCTCTCTGTCTGTCTTCTTCATCTTTTCACGGCTAAACCACTGAACCGATTAAGATGAAATTTGGTACAGATATAGTTTAAAACTTGGGGAAGGACAAAGGCTACTTTTTATTGATGTTGGTACCACGCGGGCGGAGCCGCGCGCAAAAGCTAGTTGTATATATTCCTTTGTGATAGGCATAGGTAGTTAATTATATTCTATCTAACATAAGAGTTTACCGTTAGTGCGTGCGGTGTAATGGGTGCGAATTCCACCCCGGACAATTATTTGTGTGATCCAGTAATTATTGTTCAGTCTTGTTGTACTTTGTCTTGTCTTGAATTACTGTCTAAAAATATATATCACGCTTACCTTATTTTGAAGCCGTAGGTAGGCCGTAGGCTGCAGTCTATATCAGTCAGTGATCATAGTAGGTATACTTAGGTACATCCATTCCATGATAGGGACTTAGGGAGGGATACTTACCTACCTAACAACTAGAAGTTACTTTGTAGAGAGATGCGTTTAAAAGCCCCTATAGAAACATGTGTAAATAGCCAATATACTCGTATGATAATAAAAGAGATAAATTAAAATGTTTATGGTCACTTAGCACTATTTTATTCTTTAAGTATTCAATATCCAACGAAGTTGCAATTCGTCTGTCTGTCAGTGTGTTCCACTGACAGACAGACGGATTGCGACTTCGTTTTATAGTATCTATTATATATAATGACAAATTACTTACATACTATAAATAACACAGTCCATTTTGCTCCAAATAGTATTGAATACTTAAAGAATAAAATAGTGTTATGTGACTATAAACATTTTAATTTACTTATCTCTTTTACTAGCTTTTGCGCGCGGCTCCGCCCGCGTGGTGCCTACATCAATAAAAAGTAGCCTATGTCCTTCCCCAGGTTTTAAACTATATCTATACCAAATTTCATCTAAATCAGTGGAGTGGTTTAGCCGTAAAAAGGTAACAGACAGACAGACAGACAGATAGGCAGACAGAGTTACTTTCGAATTTATAATATTAGTAAGGAGTAAGGATTATCATATTTATCATACTAGTTAGCTATTGTGTGCGGCACCGTCTGCGTGGTACCTACATCAATAAAAAGTAGCCTATGTCCCTCCCCAGATTTTAAACTTTATCTGTACTCAATTTAATCGAAATCGATTGAGTAGTTTAGCCGTGGAAAGGTAACAGACAGACAGACAGACAGACGGCGTTACCTACTTTCGAATTTATAATATTTAAGTAAGGATTCCTAATCCATTTAAATATGTAATTATCTTGGATATTTAACTTAAATTAAAATTACGTTTTACATTATATAGTTTAATTAAATCCATAAGAAGATATCGCTGATTTAAAATGACGTGTAACAAAAGTACCAACCTAGCTAATAGGTAAGATGTTTGCGTGCGAAGTCGGGGCGGGCTGCTTATTAGTTAATCATAATGAATAACAAAGCATATTACTTAGGTCCTCGTAAGTATTATGAAATAAGAAAATGTTTACGTAAATATGTGTAACTGATTATAAATAATGTACCTATACATACATACATGATAATATATGCATTGTGTCACAGCTGCTGCCTCTATCCTCAAAGGGCTAGGTTGTTATACATAGGTATACGTTTGGCCAATAATAATAATGGTTTTTGATTTCAAGAAATAGGGTGCCAGCATTTATTCTGGGGTGGACACGGCCCACCTGCCCCTTCACGTTTGAGTGAGATTGTTATCAAAACGAGTACCTATTATTTTAAATACACGCATTTACGCAGTTTGTGTAATTCCTGTATCGCGAAAACTTTATAAACATTTAAATAAAAAACCATCCAGCATCGGAGTAACTATTTCTGGAACACAAGAATGTTCGTGCTTGGTCTATAGCGACTGCTTCAAGGAGTAATAATAATTTTTAGCTGAATACAAATATTAATTAAAATGAGTACCTACTTAAAATTATACTAGCTAGGGCAAAAGGACATCGGTGCCTACCGATGATAAATAATGTCTACTTCTTTTGCAAAACTTTTAAGTAGTTAACTAGGTAGGTACTTATTAATGCTTATTAATTATTAGAGAGTAATTTAACTGACTATAAATTAAATATCTAAAATAGTATAAAATAAGAAAATATCATTGACTTTTTTGATTGCTTAACACATTAACTGCTATGTAAGAGGCACAAAAGAAAATCTATTGATCGCGGTAATTTATAACCGGCATGGCATTAAATGTGTTAAAATATTTTTTTACGCAATGTACTATATTTCTATGTCAATAAACATTATTATTATTATTATTATATGTACACTCAATTGCGTGCACGTGAGCTGACAGACCTGGCGACATAATTGTCAGTGTCTGTAACACAGTTAATACTAGCACAGGCACTGACGTTCACTCTATCTCTAAAATACATAGCGTTGTACATAATGGTACTTTTATATATTATGTGATTGAGATGGACAAACTGTATTTGGCTTTTGATAATAAATTATTATTATTATTATTAATTATGTACACACGGCTACACATCAAGTTAGACACCCTATATACGCATAACTACGCTACATACAACATAGAGAATTGTCGGCAAGGGACAGTGCATAGTGGTGTCGATGAAATGGTAAGGATAGAGCGTAACAAAAATATAACGCACTCTTTCGCACGATTCGCAGCGTTCAACTTCTAATAGTTCAAAGTCCAAACAGTCTAGGTTGATGCGTCGCTGTGTGTACCACCTCTTGAGGCATTGTTATATCACGCGTCAGAACGACACAGCTCGTAGGTATAGCTTACTCCGCTGTCGTATAAGCATTAACTAAGCTTAGATGATGCCAGATTTTATCAAAAGTTATGTAGGTACCTCCCTGCATACCTATCTAAATACTTCGGTTGGAATACACGACTTGATATCAGACAAAACTGTTGTATGTCTCTTAGTATTATATGCAATGACAATCCACGACGTTTTATATCGACAATAAGTTGTTCTCCGAAACGGGAGATAATGGCCCGGGGATTACGCGTCGAGCGTGACTGCGACAAGGAACACGCCCGCCAGTCATTACTGTATTTACGTGTTAATATGGCACTGCCGCTTCTATTTGTACCACCTTTCTCTTTTATCGACTACAAAAATACTTATAATTATGTTAACAATACAATGTAATTTTAGGTGATAGATACTGTCGAAGATAAGACTAGCAGAACATCTAGTACGACTGAAGCATCTACCACAACCAGTCAGCCTACAGGAATTCGGCGTGGGCGCATGTATAGTACAAGGATTATTGGGCTGCGTATGGCTACTACATATTCATTTGAAGTACGCCCAGTTCGACGAGATGCTAGGGATCTTGCCGATCCACAGTCTATCGGTTCAAAAATTATTATCGTTCCAACAAAAGGATGTAAGAAATAATTGCTTTATTATTTTAATAAGCGGCAATTAAGCAGCCAATAACGTAATAATGTTTTCAGTTTCAGCCCGTGCTACACAATGTCTACCACATGCAAGTGAGGTTGAAGTTTCAACCGGTCCCTTCTTTGGTGGTCGAATCGCGGTTGAAGCAGCTGACGGTGGTCCGGAACGATGTTCTATTCAAGGCAACCCAAACAGTGCCCAAGATGCATACATTCTACGAATACACCACGACGAATGCGGCTCTGAAGTTAATGATACTACAGTTGCTACTTACGTTATTGTACAGGAGAATTTACCCATACTAACGCACAGCACTCGTCGGTTAGTAATGTATACCAAAGAACAGTTCAGGCACTAATTCACTCACCTACTTCGAAAATTAGTCACGTTTCACACGTTTCTTTCAGATTCTTAGTATTGTGTACTTACAAGCCAGAGACATTGACAGTCAGAGCCGGAATAAACTTGCCCAAGTCCAATCCAGGAGACGTGCTTCATAAGAGTAAACCTTCCAGTGGTTCTGTTGAGCCGTACGAGAACCAGGATATGGATTACAATGAACTACAACCTGCTCGGCTTGAAGCTAGGAAGGAGGAAACTCAACAAAGTTTGTATAAATGCATTTTGATTTAATTCTTGTGTCAATATCGACCTACTTATAGATGACGAACCTATTGTTCCAGGCGTGTTCGGTGAAGTCACACTTGTGATGTTTTTGGTAGTGGCCGCATTTGGTGGCATCGCACTATTAATATGGAAGGTGGTACCGCAAGCTGAAAGAGACAACATTTCTATCGCAACTGTCTCTTCCCTGGCTCGCAGTGGAATCTTCGCAAGGCGAAATAGAGATAAATTTTCAGACCAAAGTTCAGTATATTCTATAACATTATCAGAAAAAGAGGAAAGTACGGTAAAGAAACCGAATGAAGGCGACAATACTTCCGAAGCGTGAATCGTGAATACAATTGTGATTGAATAATTTAATTATACGTATAAATGCACATTTTGTCACGCGGTTGTACGACAAATTGACATTAATCGAACTGAAGAAGAAAGTCAGACGAATTGACCAATGTAAATAATATAAAGAAACAAACTATTAAAATGTTAAGGAGATACTAGATAGGTACTAGATACTACTTACCTACGTACTGACTTTCTATATAGTAAGAATATTATTTATTTAAATAAGGCTTGTTATAACATTGGCATGTTCTAAAATGTAATGTGGCCAGTATTTGTATGCACTTGGATCACTAACACCAACGCTGTAATTGCCATAGATTATTAACGATGATATGTATATTTTAAGTCTTGTGTCAAGTGGTCATAAGAAAGCGCACATTAGATGAACATGGGCACAGAACCTACACATAAAGACAAGCCGTAAGTTGACAAATACACACATACCTACTTTACAAACCCTCCAAGCCAAGTTGAGCGAAGCGTCGAGTGTCATGCCACTATCATTGTGATTCGTCGTAAGCTTTGATTATGTATTTGTCCAGATTCCTATTCATCGACATCTCAAAGTGGCGATTCAGGGTAATCACCATTGTGTTCCTTGCAACGAACAGTCTGTTGGCAGGTACTATAACCGCGCTATAGAATTTGCAAGTGTTTTTGCTCCCGCAATAATGATTAGAAATGGTAATTAAGTGATATTTTAAACGTTACTTACATATAAAGCACAAGCTGACAAAGCTAAGTGGAAAGACGATACGAGACGAATACTGCCTGATGGTCAGCGTTGCCATAAAATGGTAAATATTTACCGCCTGCTATCAGACGGCCCTCAGGCGAAAGTTCACTCACTGCTTAAACACAAAATCTCCAAAACTACTTGAAATATGAAACAAAAAATTTGTAGTTACACTTTTAAGATAGTCTGGAGATGAAGTATCTACATATGTAGTACGTTTATTTAATCAAAGGTTTATTAGAAAAGTTTTCCAATCTGATTTATTTCAGTGGATTCCAAACAAACTTTGTATAATATTGTCTTCTGTTTACGCGAATGTTATTCATTGAAATTAAACTACTATATACGCATTTTATCGCGTTGTTTATTTGACACTTTATTACAAAATGTTGTATGTTAGATTTTGAGTAATGTGACTTGTTACTGATTAGTTATTTATTCAAATCGTTCCTGTTTAATGATGTAAAGCCAAGGTCGATCGTGCTAGCCATCTTCTCATCCCGCGGGCACCGCATTATGTTAGGTGGTTACTGGCTGATGCAAAGCGATTACTATCAGATAGTAAACGGTTGCCGTGTACCATGGCAATAGGGGTTACTAGAGGCGATATTAAAAAATGTTTTATATTTGGCAATCAGCATTTATTAAAGGAATCACACAATACAATTATGGTGTTTATTAAGTAAAGCGTTACAATAAACAAGTAAATACGAGTAGAAGATAATATTATCTTAAAAAATGATTATGTAGTATGCTTAAATCATATATTTACTTAGTAATTCTAATGCGCCCACCAAAAGCCAACATACATTTTTTTAAATAAGGGTTGACTCAAACTATTAGTAGTTTATTAAAAGACTGAGATCCTAGAAACGACAGACTACGTTATTTCAAGACAGTACCTAAATGTGTATTTGCATACTTGCTAGTTTCAATGGCAGCCAATGTTATTTTCTTTTTTCCTTTAGATTTGATAGGCCTTTAAATTCGATCTGTCCGCTTACTCATAGACTTAGAATAGACACCCAAATAACATACATAAAACTAAAATATAGCTATAACGTTGGCTACGTTATGCCATGGCAAAAGTAACTTTGACTTAAAGACTTTGTACCTAAATAACTAAACCTACGATATAGTTATAACTTTATAAGTCACCATTTTATTTAGATTGTGTAGGTGGCTATTTTAAGTCTATTTGCAAGCGGAAAGATTGATACGAAAGACTTATTAACACTGAGAAAAAGAAGAAATTAACCTCATTTTTAAACTAAAATTTTAAGTCTGCCACCTTCTAAACGATGTCTTGGCTATTCTAAAACTAGTGAGTGTGTGACAGTATAATATAAAGTATAAGTAGGTAAAGTTATATCATGTTTGCTTGTATGACCGCTTGAGACGAACCTAATTGTAAGTAAACACAGAACAATGAGTGTGATTAAATGGAATATAAAACCGAGTACCTTTTATTTGAATACATTTTAGGATTACTCCAATAGTATTTGTTTTTCCATCTTTATCTCGGGAGTTAGGAATTGTTTGACAACGTCGTTTAGTTCTTCTAACGCCAGTTGAGCGTGAAGCTTCACAGCAGAGTCCTCATTGTCATCACTGTAGAGGCGTTTTAGCGTTCTGTATACTGGCAGCAAATAGTCCTTTAGTTCAACTAAAGTTTCTTTGCCTAACCCTTTGATTAAATTTGCGATGACCATGACTGCCGCTCTGCGGCACTCCAGTGCTTTATCGGTTTCTATTATACTCCCAATGCAAAGAAGTAACTGAAATAAAATAGTTTATTTTAATAAAATAATTGTCATGCCCTTGGAACCCTTCTCACACTGAGAAGAGGCCCGTCCCCAGCAGTGGGACAATTAAATACAGGGCTGATATTATTATTTTATATATTAAGGGAAGTTGAAAACAGTGTTACCTACATAAGAATTATAGTGTGATTCATAAAGTCTTTACAGTAAAAACTGCGATACCTATCTACTCTGTAGCTAGTAAGGGACACGCGAGGCATTTTTAAAGGTTAAACCCGATGATAGTATATAGGTACTAGATACCTATGTCATTTTCATACTTATTAAACTTTGAAAATCTGATCCAGACTATTTCATTATTAAGGACTGCACTTGTGTTACTAAAAAGTACACAACAAAGGTAAGTAACATTTAAAACTGATAAGTAGCGCAACAGACATGAATAAAGGTTACGTGAAAGAGATAACTATAATTCGAACAAAGCTTTAACGGCTTTGCAACAGATTTTGTTGAACCGATCTTGTTTTGAAAACATCAGAAAACGTCCCAATTAGCCCAACCTTTACGAGCGCTAGTAATATATCAGCTTTCTTTCTGTATCTAATATCATTGCTAAAACCCAAATATTTTTTTAATATTTGTATTAGATACAAAATATTAGACAACAAGTATAAATCATATTTATTAAACTTCATCGTCATTACGACCTATTCAAAAGTCAATACAGTATTGCAAACTTGAAATGCATTAGTATGTTTAAACACAAGAGTGCAAATGTAAACCACATTTACATGACAATACTTCTTAGCTAAAAACTAACAGGACTATGAATAATTCTACAAAATATATACAGTACTATGTCGAGCTGCCGCAAATAAATAAGTATGCCAAAATTACATCCACATTTTGTCTACTAAGCTGTGATAACCTGATGATAATACACTCTTGCCTAACCTGATGCTACTTTTACCCGAGAGATGTGCGAGCATGCTTGGCAAGGGATATAATTATGTGATAAGAGATTGTTCTTCACATTGCTACTTCTAGCAAAGCACATCTAACCCGTTTATTCTCTATCAACTAATAAATCTAGCAAAGAAATAAAACATATGAAAATGACATTTGATTGATGGACTTTTCTGTCGAGTAAATGTTGTTTTCAAATACTTGATTGTGCTGGCGATAATAGAAAAGGGATCTCATTTAGCTCCGGTACAACACTCAGCTTTGTTCGAAGTAGCTACATCATTTCCAAACTTAACTTTAGCCGCGGAAAGACAATCTCAATCAAAATATTCCTATTTATTAAGATACAAACAAACACTTGTGAACGTTAACAACTAATCTACATTATGAATATACATTAACCTGTTGCCTAAAGGAGTTAGTATACAACGCAATCCCAATGATAGAGGCGACATGTGATATCATCCCAAAAACCTTAGTCTTTGACAAAAAATACCACATCCAACTTCATGAGGAAACTAAAGATAGCTCTGGCATACATGAAGTGAGAATATACACGGATGGATCTAAAACAAAATCAGGAACAGGAGTCGGAGTCTTCTCCCACGACCTAAACATCAATTACTCAACGACCCTGGGAAACCTCAACACTATCTTCCAGGCAGAATGTGTTGGAATAACCCGGGCTGCAACAGCGGTTACATCAAGGGGTATAAGCGATAAGTCAATACGCATTATCTCAGATAGTGCCGCGGTACTACAAGCTCTTAAGAGTAACTGCTTCAACAGTGGACTCATTTTGGAGTGTCACCGTGAGCTGCAAAGTATTGCAACAAAAAATCGGGTAACGTTGCAGTGGATACGCGACCACAGCAACTCTTCTGGCAATGATGCTGCAGATCAACTGGCAAAGAGAGGATCGAACACCAAAATGGTAGGACCCAAACCAATTGTCCCGATACCCTTCTGCCAACTCAAAACATGGTTATGCGATAGAACCACGGAACTACACGAAAAACAGTGGATAGAAACAAAGGAATGTAGACAGACGAAGGAAGCCCTTCCATGCTTAGACAGACATTTGTCACGCAAACTGCTACGTTCCACAAGGAAAAACTTACGTCACCTAGTGGGTATAATAACAGGCCACTGCTCACTCAACAGGCACCTATTCAACATCGGCATCACTGACAGTCCCTTATGTAGAGGCTGCATGGAGACCGAGGAGACACCGGCTCACGTGCTCATACATTGTAAAAGCGTGAGCAACCAACGGGCGAAATTTCTAAACAGTCCAGAAACGATGAAGGAGGTACTGCGCAACATCGGTCCCCTATTGTCTTTCTGGATGGAGCTGGGGTGGTATGAGTAGCCGAACAGTATTTCGCGTCGGTTACTTACACACAATGGCCCAATTGTGGGGCTAAGTGCGGATAACATACGTCCAACTAACTAACTAACTAACCTGTTGCCACATTTAGCAAAGCAAGGTCGTAGATTCAATGAGAAGAACGAGCAAGAAACGATCATTCCTTTTAATCGCCAATTTTACGATGCTGCTTATTTTACTAATTATATTTGTAAGTATCTAGTATTACCATTTCAGGAGATATTTTTGTTAGCCAATGTAAAAAGCTTACCTCATGTAGAATAGTTCCCATTTTGTAGTTCAGCACCAAAGAGATTTCTGCCAAATTGGATAATGCTGAAGTACGAATCAGAGGATCGTCATCCCTACATGCGCAGAGCATAGTGTTCAGTAAAACTGTCTTGTGGACAACTGCCATTTCGCCTGCAATATTGTATAGAGTTTGAATATAAAACTTATAATGGTTTATATGCATAATATTGTCTTCTGTTTACGCGAATGTTATTCATTGAAATTAAACTACTATATACGGATTTTATCGCGTTGTTTATTGGACACTTTATTAAAAAAATTTGAAAAAACTGTTACACTACTATAATACTATTAAACTTTACTAATTTTTAACCTAATTAAATTATTGAAACTATTAAAACTATTTATACTATTAATATACTATTAAACTATTTATATTTATGTTTACACTTTCTCCGACGTTTCGGTTGCTTTTCAGCAGCCATGGTCACGGGGAGACTAAGATGGTAGTTGTCTCAATGTTCCAGTGTAGTTATTTCAAAGTAACCGAACATAATTTAATCATGGATAAGCAAACCATAGCTAGACTTCATAATACTTTGAGCTCATTCTGCGTAAATAGAAACACCCATGATTAAATTATGTTCGGGTACTTTGAAATAACTACACTGGAACATTGAGACAACTACCATCTTAGTCTCCCCGTGACCATGGCTGCTAAAAAGCAACCGAAACGTTGGGGAAAGTGTAAACATAAATATAAATAGTTTAATAGTATATTAATAGTATAAATAGTTTTAATAGTTTCAATAATTTAATTAGCTTAAAAATTAGTAAAGTTTAATAGTATTATAGTAGTGTAACAGTTTTTTCAAAATTTTGTAATAAAGTGTCCAATAAACAACGCGATAAAATCCGTATATAGTAGTTTAATTTCAATGGTTTATATGCATGTTAACCACTTCGGTACTAAACATTTTGAAACGGCGGTAGCCCAATGGGTAAGGCATTGGACTTGCAATCGAGAGGTCATAAATCCCACCAATTGCACTACTGACCTAAGCCCATTCCGAACACAAGCATATTACCTTAGCTGGAGGAGTTAACAAAAATACTAATAATTTGTAACCGAAATTTGAAGAAATCTTAAAAAATAATTAAATATGGGTAGTTGTATTAGCACAGCATGTTTTTGAATGCCTCTTGTGGCAGACATTGTTGCTAGCAGCTGCTCATGGTCTTCAACAATGTCAGGGAAATACATAGCTAAGCCTCTGCATAAGAGGGTGGTATAATATTCTCTTGAAAACGCCAAGTCATAGCGCTCAGGTATTCCCGAGGCAAGTAATCTGGAAGAAACATGGCCAAGTCTCGTCACGTGGATGCCTAAATCCATGTACGGTGTATAGTGATACGATTAAAGAAAGGTGACGATGGTATAAAGTTAAATAACTACGCACAATACTCGCCAGTAAATGTTAATAATATAATATAATAATATAATATTCTATCACATACACACAACACCATCTAGCCCAAACTAAGCAGAGCTTGTACTATGGGTACTAGACAATGGATAAACATACCTATATACTTCTTTTTTTTTGTAAATACATACATATTATACATAGGAACACCCAGACCAAGACAAACATCCATGTTCATGCACACAAATGTTTGACTTGTGCGGGAATCGAACCCGCGACCTCAGGCGTGGCAGTCGGTTACACTAGCCGCTACGCCATCGAGAACTATGGTCTCTCTCTTATTCTAAAGTCCCTAAAAGATTGGGATCACTGACTATTTGAACAGCACCTCCTGTCCAAAGATGGTGGCGGTATTCCGTAAGTTATCAGATCTGTGCCTCATAAACTACGAGTCATTGAGCTGGTGTGAAGTACCGCTTAGCTTAGACAATAAAACATAAAAAGACATACACACAATGAATATAGAACCTCCCTTCTAAAAGTTAGCCAATATGACAAGAGTATAAGGTCTTAGGCATCTCAGGATTGCAACAAGTTCTGCAGCATAATAGAATTATAATGTCTCACCTAATCGTTTAGTAACCTTCACAATAACATCGCCGATTTTCATTCTTATCTCTGCATTCTCATTTTGGGTATGTCTTGTCTCAACATCTGTCTGCCGATGAGACATTTGTAGGTACTCCCTACATAAAACGTGCAATACATCTTCTGCAGAATGTGAACACAATGCGGCAAGTCCATTTATAGCAGCTAGATAGAGGTATGAGTCATTGTGTTTTAGTTGTTCCTGCAACATCATGATAATTTATATTGCAATTTAAAAATAAAATAATGTAACAAGCATAAAAAAATTAAACAAGATTTACCTGGAGGATACAAAATATATACGGATTTTTAGATAAAGTTTCAGTATCGCCTTGATCAATAAGCTTTGTTAGCTGTTGCACTCCATGGGCTCTAACAGGTAACAATTCATCAAATATCTCTGAAATAGCTTGCTCGCAAGCTGAAACTTCTGTCCGCTGATGGTTCCCTGAAGTTATCAAAGCAATCGCCTCTTCACAAAGGAAAGTGTTGAAATTAGTATTGCTACACATTTTTTTTAACTTTGGTACCAATTTACCGAACCTTCTCTGAATGTCAGCAGACTTCACCGGATTTGATAGAATTGTATTAAGCAGAACAAGAGCAATTGTGCCTTCATCACTCAATGAAGAATCTTGCTTCCAAATAAAATGTTCTATGAAATCTGACACAATTAATGGATTCTTCCTAAGAGAAGTTATGATTTCTTTTGCTGTGGATAATTCTGTAAGTACTTGTAGAATAACTGCATATTCTTGGTCAGTGTCATCAATCAATTCGGGATCATCCTCAGTTATAAGCATGTCTCTATTTGCTCTCTTTACCCTTTTGCTACTGAGTTCTATTAATATGCTTAAAGATGCTTCAAAGATGTTTAGAATCAGGTTCTTATCTGTGACCGATTTCAATAAATGCAAGAAATATGTCAATGCCTCGTCTTTTGCATAATTTTCGATAGGGGTAACACATTTTATGATAACTCCATTTCCATTTTGTTCAGCAACCATTTCTGAAGAACTAGAATGATTTTTACCAAACAGCAACTCCTTTAATGTATCACATAATTTCTCTTTTTTCAACTTCTCCAAACCAGTCACAATAATATCTGTTAACTTGGTTTTAAAATTTTCATTATTAGTACATTTTGAACCCGCCATATATATTAGGTACAGATTAGGGATCAATAGTGATATAGGCCAATCAAACTTTGTGGTGCACACACATGCATGTAAAACATTAACCTTGTGATAAACCTCTGGCACTGACAAGATAAGTGTACAAGGTAAATTAAAATTCGCCATTAAAAAGTCATAATTAAAGGCTTCGAAAATTGTCTCTAGCAAGTCTACAACAGGTTCTGATTCTGGATTATTTTCATATAAATGCAAGATGCAACCTACTGAAATTGATATGTTATGCATGATATTTACGCACAATACATTTTTCAATTGTGTACAGATATTAATCAAGTATACACTATCTGATATATTGCCATGCTTAGTAGCAACCAATCTAGCAATCAAATCAATTTTCTCCCATTCACATTCTGTATCTCCTTCCGTCAAACATCTAATGAGACTGAGCACACCACCCGATGCAATGAGTCTTTCACTCAACTCATTGGCTATAATTTTGCTGGCAAAACTAGGTGGTAGCGGATTTTGAACACTTAGCAATACCATCAGTTCCTTCATAAGTGATGGCTGAAAACAATTTGTTGTAAGGTGTTTATATTCTTTAACATATTTTGCTCTATCTGAACACAGTTTGTCAAACATTTCTTGTGTCATAACAAAGTCCTTATAAATGCCAGGCTTTTTAAATTTGGTAAAACATAGCTGTATAAGAGATGCTAAATAATCTGATAAATGTAAAGTCATAATAATCTTTTTGAGTACAGGAACACTGTAGCTTCTGGTGAAGAAATCTGTACAGAACGTAAGCATGCTATACTTCTGTATATCAGTAAACAATAGGCGTGGTAATTTAGGAGCATTTATGGATCTCTTAGCTAGATCAATCCCTAGACCCGGAAGCAAAGATGGTGAAATACCAAGTGATGTAATTAATTCAAAACATGTTCGAAGTAATTTCTGATTCTTTACACTGATGAGTATTGTATCGTTATTCTTTACTATAGCAGCCAGTTCATCGACAGCATCGGTTATTTTTTCGAAGAATTTTTGAAGCGAATCGAATGTTTCCTTTGAAAGGTTTAGCTCTTCACTTCCTATTACATATTTGAGGATAGATGCGAATTCACACTGGCCCTCTAAAATATACAAAAAGAGTTTGGATAAGTAAATCAATAAACAACATTGACAAAATAATTAAGGATAATAAGTAGGGTACCTGTTTTTGTAAGATTTTCAATGCGATCGAAGATTGAATTAATTTGTGCCATTGTCAGTTAACTTAATAAAGGTATTTTGTCGAATATAAACACAAATGCAAAAAATCCTTTATTGTTTTTATCTTTAAAAACTAAATTATTCATAGAATTGTAGTTTATGACATTTACTGTTACGTTTAAAATCACGTACATTTTAGTCATACATGATTTTAAACGAATGTATTTTTTTTTTTTCGTTCTAATGATTTTTTACTGCATGTTCTCTAACCCTTAATTCGATAGTGTGCAATATACTGAACATCAATTTTGAAAAAATATACAGCAGGATTTTTTAACTATATTGTATTTATTTTAATTCTAACAGTTTATTTGTATAACAAAGTAATGTATAAAAAATTACGAGCAAGATGCGCGTGCGCTTGGCTGGTTAGTCGTCGCCGAAATGTCAGGAAGGAAGGACGTGTCGCGACCGCTCTCGGTAACTCTCGGTTTATTTGTTATTTTATGTTGCAATGATTACTTATTACTACACAATATATTTTATAAAACCTGTGAATATGTGGACACAAACTAAAATTATAATAGCTATTATAGATTTTTCGTAATATTCTACCAAATTCGCGTGTCCAGTATATTTCCCATTGCCAAATACGTACTATTTTAGTGAGATTTTGTGATGTGTAGTATATTGGACACTGCCACTTAAATAGAAACCTAACTGCTAATATGATTTTATGAAACAATATGCGTATTTCGTATGTGAACTTTTATTTTTTTTACCTAACAATAATATTATTTGCAGGTCTTCAAACAAACATCACGCGCGTTACATATTGGCATTAGTGTCACCATCCATTGATATCTCCGAGAACAAAATGAAAGATTTCATTGCCATTTTGTTACTTATGGGTGTAAATTTGCCATCCCATGTAGATTATTAGTCAAAAGAATTACACTACCTAGCTATTGCCGATATCATGTCACTAAAAAGGTTTGAAGCTATACGCAGATACATCCATTTTGCTGATAACTCGTGTCCAGATTCGGATCTCTACTTTAAAGTAAGAGCTTTTGTAGAGAAGGTGAGGAGGAACTGCTTAGCCACGGAAGAGGAGATAAGATATAGCATTGATGAGATGACAATACCGTATAAAGGCAAAAAGGCGGGTAATAGGAGACTATACAAACCCGTCAAACCCAATAATGGAGTTTCAAAAACTTTGTCCGTGCAGGCATGTCAGGCATTGTTTAGACTTCCTGCTTTATGGAGGCGAAGATACATTGAGATACATCCAGTTTTCAAAAGACGAAGAAACCTTAACCTTAGGAGCTAAAGTTGTCGTTGCTTTATGCAAGACAATACAGACGCGAGTCGGCGTCGTGTATTTTGATAATTATTTTTCCACAGTAGAATTAGCATCACATAAGAAACGAATGTGGTATTTTCAGTCTAGGCACTATACGTTAAAATAGGCTAAAAAGTTGCGAAATACTACTGTTGAGTTACAATTTTTGGAAAAAAGAATGGTAGAGGGTCTTATTGCCAATAGTTGTCAATAACAATAACATAGCTGTAGTCAAATGGTATGGCAATAAGGTTGTCACTCTATTCAGTTACGCACTAAGTAGAGTGACGCTGATGCTTACCCAGTGGGAAAAATTAAGAGGTACAGCATGGAAATGAAAGCCCGAGTTTTCGTGACTCTCCGAAACTTATAAAGCACTACAATAACCACATGAGAGGCGTCGATCTCGCCGATATTCTGTTTGCGTTGTACCGGACTACTTACAAGAGCCGACGTTGGTATACTGCAATATTTGCTCAAATGCTCGACATTTGTGTGAACCACGCCTGGTTAATTTATCGCAGTGATTGCAATAGACGGGCAGTGAAGCATATGAGGTCTATGAGGTCTTTTCGGTGCCCATTAGAAAGAGAGTTACAGAATAAAGGGAGATCTCGAATATCAGTTAAATACAATTACTGTTGAACAAATATGATAGTGTACGCTATGATGGTATTGGTCATTGTCCTAGTTTGGAGAGTCATATGGTCGCTGCAATCTACATATATATAAAAAATATGACTAATGTGTATTGTGTTAGATGCAATTAAAGGCTGTTTATTACGCAAAATATGATAGAGATTTTTTTATAATTTCTATACAAAAGTTTTTAACTATGTCGACTGAATATTATTATTATAATTATGATTAAAACTGTTGTATATTATCCGTTATTCAGAATAATAATTGTTACATATCTTTTTGTTCAGATTGATTGTATTATTGATCTCTCGTAGAGTAGCTATAAGTAAGTAATAAATAAAATGGTCCTTATTGCCTGTTATTACATTCATAAATAAAGTTTTTGTTAGACATTTTATTACAAATATACATTTCTTTACTAAAACAATAAAAATATATTGTCATTTTCTTTAAATTTTATAACCTGCACAAAATAGAAATAAGATCTAATAAGTGTAATAACTCGGCAATGTGCATTATACTGCACATCAAAATTATTGACAACTTTATGGCAAACCTGGCAAGGTGCAGAATACTGAACACGCATTTTCAGAAAATTGGGATATACCAGATTTTTTACATAATTTTTTCTTGTTGTAACAACTCTCAATAAAGCTAAAAATGCAAAAATAAACATAATTTTCCATAATTTTTTTCTCTTGCCAGATTAAGGGTTAAAATGCTAGTTGGCATTTTTACCACTTATTGGCATTGTCCATTTCTAATTTTATGCTTTATTTAAATTACGCTTTATCGATATAAAATTAATTAAACTACTAATACGTTAATAAAAATGTATACGTTTATCTTACAATAAAATATCTATGGAGACCATCAAATCGATTGGAATTTACAGCTATAATAAAATTTTATAATGTCAAAAAATGACAATTATCTGTATTGTCAAAAATTGACAGGAAGAACAGAAGTGACTCAAATATTTTACCGTAGATACTCGAAAAGAATTATTTGCAGAAAGTAGTAATTATTGTAGTTTAGTTACGGATAATTCTTAAGTAAATTTCACAAAATGTTGATTAAAGTAAAGGTAATGTAAAATTGAATAGATGACTACGTTGAATAGTATGAGATATTTTGTGTTTTAATAACCTCGTTCTTTTGTAGACACTTACAGGCAAGGAGATTGAAATTGATATAGAGCCTACAGATAAAGTAGAAAGAATTAAAGAAAGAGTTGAAGAGAAAGAAGGCATTCCACCACAGCAACAGCGTCTTATATTTTCTGGAAAACAAATGTATGTGTTCTTTAATAATCTATTACTTAGTTACTATTGCACCGTTATTTGAATTTATGCGCAATATGTAACGAAATCAATAATAAGTTGCTCACAAAAACAACTATGTTAAAATAGCCCTATTATACTGTGTATTGCACAGTTGCTACTATCTGTTCAGAACAAAAGAAAACTCAGGCAAAAGAAACAACTATGTATACTCTGTGATTGATGTTATTTCTGCATCTGCACTATATAGTTTTATATTGTCATGTAGACCAACTATAATGTTACAATATTTAAGTAAACATCATATCGCTAATAGTTGCAATGTGGCTCATAAATGTGATTATTCTATTTTCCAGGAATGATGAGAAGACAGCACAAGATTACAAAGTTCAAGGAGGGTCGGTACTCCACTTGGTGCTGGCGCTGCGAGGGGGACACTGATCTGACTTGTGATAGTTTCCACTTATATTTATAACATTAATTTTATTTTTCATTTCTTGTATAAAGTGATTACAATGTACTACATTTCTTTTAGTTGAGTTATCCCTTAGTCTAGTTTTGGTTTCGTTGTTTATGAAACATTTTATGCCAGCAAACATTATGAATTTAAACTGACCAAGTTAGTAGTAGTTCTCGTTGATTGACATCTGCACAAGCTGTGACTTCGGAACTTGGTAATTCATTATCTCAAACATAATAAAATTTTCAGTTACCTCATCAGTTACATTAGTACTATGCAACATTATCTGTTATTAGTAAATATAACTTTTTTTTAGTAATGGTGGTATAAAGTTGAATGGAAAAACTGATATTCCATGGTTATTATGCAAATGAACACTGAGTAGGACAATGCAAAAGACACATCAGTTTTAATAAATTAAACCTTCAATATGTAGCTGTTATCGGTAAATTATATATTTCAGTAATTAATAATAATAAGTATTTATTTCCAAAAACTAAACAGCTATTACATACAAAGGAAAATTTAAACAAACTTAGAACACAGAGTATTTAGGAACACTGATACCCATGGTAAGATCTAACTTGAGTTATGGGTATCAGACCACAGCGAGTAAATTGTTTACAATAATGTTAATGTTTATACAATTTTTATGTTGTTTGAACAATTAAAATACATAAAATACACAAACCTACATAAGCTACGTGTATGTATATGTGTGCGTGTGTGTGTGTGCGTGTGAGTGTGTCTATGTATGTGCGTGCGTGTGCATGTGAGTGCATGTATGTTTATGTCTATACAAGTGTGTGTATGCATGTGCTTGTGTGACTATCAGTAATTAGAGAATGGATATTTTAAGAAGGTCTTCAGTTTCCTCATAAGTTTTATTCATGAGCCAATCGGCTACTTTTTTCTTGCATTCAGATCTAAGAAGTGCATAAATATTGCAGTATCTGTTTATTTTGTTATATAAATTACTGCTAAGCACACCATAATGTCTTGAGGCTAGTGATGTCTTAAAATTTTTGGTTTCACACACTTTATACGAGCGACGTTTTCTGGTGAGGTTTGGATCATAGACAAGTGAAAGATGCTTTCTGGTGACTGTTTCGAAGACGAATAACTGACGAACTGAGAGTATTTTACAGTCATAATATAACTGAGAGGCAGAGTACCTAAAAGGCTTAAAAGTCATTACCTTTAGAACAGCCCTCTGTGCACGCTCTAAAGGTAAGAGATGAGTTTTGGCTGCTCCACCCCATACTCCAATGCAGTAATTAATTATTGATTGGGCCAGCGAAAAATAGACTGTCTTCAGTGTATCAATGTCGGCAGATTGACGCAGTTTTTTAAAAATGTAGATAACTTTGCGTACTCGTGCTGTTAAGTTATTCAATTGACATTTCCAGCTAAGTAAATTATCTATAAAAACACCTAAATATTTTATTTCGGTGGTCCTATTTAAAATCATACAGTCACAAGAATATGAGGTAATTGACTCGCAAATATGTGCCTTGAGGCAGTAAGTTTCTAGAGGGGGTTGAGTTAGAGATAGTAGTTAAGTTTGAGTTGTACCTAGTCATTCTATATAATTGCTAGTTTAGGCAATATATAACATATTTTGCATGATTTCTTTTATTAAATAATTAGGTATTGAAAATACCTATTTATTGTACAGAAGGCCATAAAGAGATCACTACTACCACAGAAATAAATAGTAGTACTACTATTTATTTCTGTGACTACTACACTATACACTTCCCTATTTGGTACATTTTTTTAATGTTCATAATATCATCATCATCATGTCAGCCAAAAGACGTCCACTGCTGGACATAGGCCTCCCCCCAGGTTTTCCGCACAGACCGGTCTTGGGCCACCCGCATCCAACCGCTTCTCGCGATCTGTACCAGGTCGTCGGTCCACCTTGTGGCCTACCCCTGCTGCGTGTTCTAGTGCGTGGCCGACACTCTAGAACCTTTCTGCCCCAACGGCCATCGGTTCTGCGTGCTATGTGCGTGTGCCCTGCCCACTGCCACTTCATCTTGGCTATCCGGAGAGCTATGTCGGCAACTTTAGTTTTCCTGCGGATCTCCTCATTTCTGATTCGATCCCGCAGGTAAACCCCGAGCATAGCTCTCTCCATCGCGCTTTGCGTGACCTTGAGCCTTCTGATAAGGTCCATAGTGAGCGATCACGTCTCTGAACCGTAAGTCATCACTGGCAACACACACTGGTCAAAGACTTTCGTCTTGAGACACTGCGGTATATTGGACGAGAAGTTATGTCGTAGCTTCCCGAACGCTGCCCAGCCGAGTTGGATTCGACGGTTGACCTCCTTCTCGAAGTTGGACCTACTTAACTGGATCGTTTGTCCCAGGTATACATACTTGTCGACAACTTCGAGAGTAGAGTTCCCAACCTTAATAGGAGCAGGTGTGACATGGACGTTGGACATGGTTTTCGTCTTGTCCATGTTCATTTTAACTCCTACTTGTCGGGAAACTCTACAGATGACATCGAGCATAATGCCGAGGTCTTTCATGGTTCCAGCCATGACCACGATATCGTTGGCAAATCGAAGGTGCGTGATGTACTCGCCGTTGATGTTGATGCCGAGTCCTTTCCAATCCAAAAGCTTGAAAACATCTTCCAACACGGCGATGAATAGTTTCGGAGATATAACATCCCCCCCCTGTCTCACCCCTCGTTGTAGTTTTATTGGTTTCCAGCTCTGGTCTTGGAGACGGACTAGCATGGAGGCTTTTCATACAAACAGTTCAGCACTTCGACATACCGGTAGTCAATTTGGCACATTTGGAGAGACTGCAGCACTGCTCAGGTTTCAATCGAATCAAAGGCTTTTTTATAGTCCACAAGTGCTGGTTATATTCTTCAGATTTTTTAATAACCTGCCGCAGCGTATGTATGTGGTCTCCATAGACCAGTACCATTACTGTAGCCTTTACGGAAACCGGCTTGTTCGGGAGGCTGGAAGTCGTCTAGCCTACTCTCGAGACGATTTGTGATGACCCTTGAAAACAGCTTGTAGACGTGACTCAGAAGTGAGATGGGTCTATAGTTCTTTAACAAGGTTTTATCGCACTTCTTAAAGAAAAGTACCACCACACCTCTGTACCATGCCTGTGGCGTTTTACCCTCGAGTATGACGGAATTAAAAAGCCTCCGTAGAACTGCCATAGCGGTTTCGCCGCCGACTTTCAGAAGCTCAGTCGTAATTCCGTCATCTCCCGGCGTCTTGTTGTTCTTGAGCTGTTTAAGGGCCATGCTAATCTCATGCAGGCTGACGTCCGGGATATCTTCTGTGTAGTGTCGGGTCAATCCAGCTCTAGGGTCTGATGCTGGAGTGGTAACAGGCGGTCTTGTAGTCGCGTGTAACTGTCCATAGAAGATCTCGATCTCCTTCATGAGTTCAGGTTTGGATGATACTGTTCTACCATCCTCCGTCTTCAGCTTTGACAGCTGGCTTTTCCCAATAGACAGATCTCTCGCGAACACTTTGGAGCCTCTATTCCGCTCGATAGCGTCACGGACACAATTTGTGTTGTATTGGCGAAGGTCGCGAGTCAATAATTTGGAGATCTGTCTATTGAGGCGCCGGTATTCTGGCATATCCTCGGAGGATTGCAGAAGCATCCTACACCTTTCCTCTAAAAGCTCCCGAGTTGGACCTGTGATCTTATTTGATCCTTTGGTCTTTTGGGGCTTAAAGAATTTAGATCCTACTCTATGGACAGCATCCACGAACCTGTTGTTGTAGTCGTCCACATTTACGCACTCGTCCAGGCATTCAAAACGGTTTCGGCGTTCGAGCTGAAAGCTCTCGGGGTTTTGGATATGAAGTGGTGATGGTTGGAGCGTGGACTTCATCAATCTAGACCGATCTAGGTGTGTATTAATATTCAATGTGCCCCTAACCATCTGGTGATCGCTTCCAGCTTTCACCGAATTGATTATGGAGACGTCATTGAATATCTGCCTCTTCGGCGACATGATGAAGTCTATCTCGTTTCTGGTCGCACCGTTTCGCGTTGAAATCTCCCATGACAACGACAAACTTCCTGAGATTAGCGCGTTCAACCAAACAAACAAACAAACTCTTCAGCTTAGCTTAGCAGTTAGATTAGCTGATATCATTATTTTTTACTAGTTTTCAACCGCGGCTTCGCTCGCGTAAATGTAGGTCAGGTTAGGCGCGCCTCTGATTCGTGTCCCTCTCCCTTCTAGAGAGGAGACAGTAGGGATTTTTGTTTAGTGGTGACCCTAGGGTAGGTCTCTTCGTGTAGTGGCCTGCCGTTTCATACGGCGGGCCGAAACCTCGGCGGGGTCGCGACCGCATGTGCAAGTGATTCGCGCGGGCCCGCCGATAGTGGTTTTGTCGAAGAACACCGTGGTAGGTTTAGTCTGTATTCCGGGAGATACATTATTCTTATTCCATCTTTCTCTTTTACAGCGGGGGGTATGCGGCACAGCATTCCCACACGTAAAAAAAAAAGGTTTGATTTGCAACAGTTATTTTTTTCTGGATGAAAGATACTCTATGTCCTATTTTGTACCCCTGACAACGTGTATGCAAAATTTCATGATGATCGGTTGAGTAGTTAAGGCGTGAAAGCGTAACAAACAAACGAACTCATTTTCGCATTTATAATATTAGTTAGGATAACTTTTAAAGAAAATTATCCTAACTAATATTATAAATGCGACTAACTAAAATTACGGAGAACTATAGGTAAATAACAGGAGAGGAAATTAAATAGCCATATGCTACGAAATGACGACTTAAAATTATGGAAAGGAAAAAATAAAGGACAGTTTAGATCCACTCATTGGATATAGGAACGGTCGTTCCTATATCCAATAAGTGAAGGAAGAGTAGGAGTTATGTTGTATCAAGAGGTTAAGAGAAAAGAAGTCAGATACTTATGTGGCGTGAGTGCCGTCAAGACCACTGTGAAGTCTTCAATTGAAGAAAAAGAACACATTCTTGCGACTCCGCACAGATGAAGAAGTTTAACCTTCTTTGAACAGATGGCGCTACATACAATAAGCGCTTAAAGTTACGTCATTCAATCCTGAATCGCACAAGTAACATTTACACAGCGAATAAGTATATATACAAGCTCCGGACATCAACCGTGGGGCCGCGGCCCGCCAGGCACGATCACCCAGCCTGGTCGGAGGATCCTCCTTTTGTATTGGAGGGACATCACTCCCTGTTCTTCCACAATATGTAGGTACGTGACAATGGCAACAATGGTCGCCAATCCGTCACGGAAACCTACCATCTAAAACGAAGAACCTAAGGTGTAAGGGTTCTTGGTCTAACGTCTACGCCTAACGTACATCATAAGTTTATATAATAATAATTATATGTCTAATGTACGTCTTGACATCCTAACTTAATATTATAAAAGCGAAAATGAGTTTGTTTGTTTGTTTGTTACCTTTTCACGCCTAAACCACTGAACCGATCATCCTGAAATTTTGCATATACGTTGTCAGGTGTACAGAAACGGACATAAGCTACCTTTCATCTTGAAAAAAAACTACTGTTCCCGAAGAAAACAACAATAACGTTCTTATGATAATAGATGGCGCCACGTGTCTTTTGAATCATGATTGAATTATATTATTACAAGCAGAGTACGACCCGAATTGATTGTCAAATTCTAAATTAACGTGAGCGAAGCTGCGGGCAAAAGCTAATAGACTTATTAATAATAACAACAAAATATCATCCTGTAAAGTGTCCTAATATTATCGAGGAAACTATCGACTATATAATACTGTCTAACTATAGTTTAATTGTAGTTTATTTAGCCTTTTGTGTACTTACCTATATGCCTTTGACCAACAATACAACTAGATATCGGGTCACGTACAAAATCAAAGCTAAATGCTGTCCGTGACAATACGTGTACATAGCTACATTTGTTTACTAACAAACGGAGAGAAAAGTTTTAAAATAGTTTTAAGGTCAACCTAATTACAACCATGGCACTTAGTAATAAAGTCATAAATCTTCAAAATATTATCTAATACTTAGATCATTCGTCACATACAACAACATGTAATGTGAAATCAACCTTAAGAGGCAACAAATAAAGTACTTTTTCCCGTTGCCTTGAGAGCTACAACGTTTTGTTTCGTTTATTTTTGTTATAAAAGTTTGTGCATGTGTTGGCGAGCCTTGGCCAAACATTATTTTGTAGCGGTGGTTGAAAATCGGTAATTTTGTTCAAAATTTCATATTATTTGTTAGTTTAAAGCTTAAAATATAACTTATTCTTCATGTATATACTTACCGAAAGTAAGATACTTCGGCCGTTAAATTGCTTTTTCGGGCATTATTTTTGCAGCTTTTGAATACACACTGCAGCATCGTGAGACGTTTACATTGGCTGTGTTTCAAGTGAATTAAACAAAATAAGAGCTCACATCTCAAGTGCGCTGTTATTTACTGTGACGTATTTTTTGTCGATCGAAGGTATATGCGCTATAAAATTTATATGATCGCACCTTCCAAACTTTTATGAGCAATCGATTACACACTACCGACCGACTACATGAAAGTATTAAAGACAAATGGCTATAGTAGGCACTATGCTACGAAATCTATAGAAACTCCTTTTAATTTTAAAATGATGAGTACCTAATAAACAATTAATTAATTTCATTTTCTGTTTTGAAGTTGATACTTGACAGACAGGCAAACAAACGCCCTACAGGGCAAAGAGTTATCTGAATTAGTCTATAGTATTGAGTCTTGAATCAAGACCCTTGATGACCTGGGTATCCTGTTTCGTTTTTAAATTAGCTGTTACTTTTCGTACCTATATTTTATTAGATGTCCTTCATTTTAGTGTTGTTCAATAGAAGATAGTGTGTAGTTCTGAAGTAATAGGGTCAGATAAATTAGACAAACAAATTCTCGTTTGAGCAGGTATTTATTATTACACCTTCAACATTGTACATATAGACAAATTTATACACATTTGCGCTGAATGAAGTTTACATAAAAATAAAACATCTTTGGTTCACCACACAAATTAACAACATCAATTTTCTATTATTTTCCTAATTTACATTAATTTACCACAAGCCTTTCATTTCACAATTTAAAATTATTAACTAATTTGAGCATTTCACTACTCATAAAACAACTGCAGTGGGTATTGTCACTACAGTTTTACACAAAGCATGCAGAGCCTAGATTGTTTCAATATGTATTACATAAAATTACACTTATCTCACATATATTGTATAGGTACAAATACAAAGAATAGATCAAAGATGAAATGACAAACTACTTTAGAATCATTTTGAATTTTGGATTTTTTTAAAACTACGAATCTATAACATTATCAAAATGATTAAATGACTTTGGGACGGAAACATTTCCTTTAAAACATCAATATTTTTAATCTGCAAAATATACGTCAAATATTTTCTTTATCCATTTGTATTTATTTTTTAATCGAGCACTTTTGGAATTAGGTATTATTTAATCTTTCAAAGAATCATGGAAATTTTCGAAAAAACTGAGCGTTACAATGGTAGGCGATGAGCATTCGAGTTTGGCACAACATAATAAGTTACACATCGATGGAGAATGCATGGAAAGACCACATTTATATTTATTATACATTTATTAATCTACAGATCTTTTATTAAGCAATAAGTATCGGCCGAAATTAAAAGTGAATCTTATCCCAAATTTCCAGATAATATGATATGATTAAAATAAGTAGGACGTCAGAACATTTGACACACATTAGAAGAATTGCATTACATTAACTATCTGAAGATAATGAAATAGATTGCATTATAATTTCTGCCGTATATGTATCGCACTTTAGTTCCTTGCGCTTTAATGACATCCCAGCCTGTCAGGTGATGCCGGTGCGTCACGATCCACGGAGTAGCCGTGACCTTGTTTCCACGCCGAATTGCTTAATCACCATACTATTCGAGAATATCGAAGATGTTTCGTGCAGTAAATATCTTCGTGTTTGTGTAACCAGAAACTTTGCA
The DNA here is from genome assembly GCA_963564715.1 of Catocala sponsa. Classification (NCBI taxonomy): domain Eukaryota; kingdom Metazoa; phylum Arthropoda; class Insecta; order Lepidoptera; family Erebidae; genus Catocala; species Catocala sponsa. Next base: position 10,322,577 of record OY751331.1, read on the forward strand.
CTAACATAGCGTTAGTCGGCGTCGTATGGTCTTTATAAATTGCATCACCCCTATTACATCCTAAACTTATACATTTAATGTAATTTATATTTTTTTCGATTTTCCAATAAAACACTCCACTGACCTTAGACGAGTTGATATAAACTAATTACACAGAGCAGAGCATTATCAAAATTTGCACTAGTTACGACTAAAAATTGTTCTTGAAGAATAACTAAAGGAGATCCTTTCTGTTTTAAAGTTGAACAGCAGATACTGAAAAATAAACAAAAAATATATTATATTACGTGTTATACCTATTTGTGTAGTTAACGCTAGTGAGCTTCTTCCAATTGGCCGACTTCATCGTCTAAATTGATAAATGATGCTCTTACGAAATTTATCTCGTGGTCAGTCGTTAGGATAGCTAGCATTTCGGTCAATGTTACGAAGCATTGCGTGCATCGCTGCAATAATACTTATTGGCGAAGAGTTGTGTATGATGCTAGGCACATAGGCAAGATGATCGCCGAGTCCCATTTAAGTGAGAAGACGATGCATATTTTTTAAATGTAAATGTGAAAGTGTCAACGGCGGCAGAATAGGTTTGCAATTATGTCTGGTATTCACCCAATCGACAGGTTTGTCATATTATATATAAATGATCCAATAGGATTTTGTAAGTACTACATTAATTACCTCAACCATCGGAGAGTGCCGGCGTGACCCAACCGTATTTGTCATGTGTTTTGACAACGGAACGGAATGCTTCCTCGGCGCGTCGCCTGGTGAACTCGCAGGAAGGCCGCGGCGGCGCCCGTGCCACCCGGCCCTGACCCTTCACTACAGACGCCGCGAACTGCATCACCACAGCCTCGACTGTGTACGCGGAAGCCCAGCCGCGCGGTGTCAGCAGTTCCATGCAAATCGCACCACCTGAGTTATACGATAAAAGATGGCAATCAGCAATTAACCTATTCATTCGCAGTGGTATACCAGTAGCCAGACACAATAGGTTTTTAATTAAGTTTGGTTTTCTAAGACTTGACAGGACTTTATAAGCGTGCTCCCATTTCGTAGTGACGTAGGCATTCTCCTGCTTTTCTCATGCCACGATTTTAAGATTTAGCCATGCTTGTTTAGAATAGCTAGATACACTAAATAAAATACCGATGGCAGTTTGTAGGTAACTTATCTAGATTAAAGATTTATATTATATTTGACGAGAATACAATCTAAATATTTTGGATTGAAATGATTAGCTTTTAGTTTCGTCTGTTTGTGACCTGATTTGGTCAGCAGACAAAGTTTGGTGAGGCAGAATCTTGTCCTTAAATAGACTAAATTATATTTTCGAATGATATATCAGGATCAATTTAAGTATAGCTTAACCTACTACACTGTTTTGTCTAGCTTATGCGTTTAGTAGGTATCTATCACCCGTATATCACGAGTATTGAAAAGATAGGGCTGTTGACAGAATAAATGATAAGGATTGGATTACCTAAAATAAAAGGAAGTTACTATAGGTATTATAATTAACTACTATAGGTACCTATTATGAAAAGCAGCCATAGCCTAGTGACTAGTGGGTGACCGTTGGACGCAGCTACGCAGAGGTATTGAGTTAAATTTTCGAAGTAACGTAACGTGCGTATTAAATAGTTTTTATCGCTCGCTTTAACGGTAGGTAAAGGAAAACATCGTGAGGAAACCTGCACGTTTGAGAGTTCTCCATAATGTTGTCGAAGATATGGGAAGTCTGCCGACCCGCATTGGGCCAGCGTGCTGGACTATGGTTTAAGCCTTCTCACATTGAGATGAGGTCCATGCAGTGGGACAATTTAATACTGGTCTGATAATATAATATAGGTATTTATATATTATACTACATTATACTTATACCTACAAGGCATTTATATCCAATTTAGAACCATTGCCTAGCGTCTGACCAATGCCAAAACTAGGTAGGTATCTGTAACAATTTCATATTGCATTCAAGGTAAACGTAGGTACGAATAGAACGTACGTACATATCTAATACACAAGTTATTTTGATGTGTTGTCTTGGCTAAGAATAAACTACAATAGACTACCTTGTCACTTCTCATACATGTGAAACGACAAATAAATGAACAATGAACTAGACTGCGATGTTGCCCTGCACGGTAGTCCCGCGATGTAAAGTTTATATTGGACACATCCACATCTCTTATAGCATAATATAATCGGAATACATACTTAGTCCTAAGTCTGTATAGTTAAAAAGGTAGGCAGAGTGTATCAAACCCACATTGTACTAGATATGATAGGCTCTGTGCTGCTACTAAGAATTACTTTTCAGACAACCCAGCAGCACTTTACTCGGGAACAAACCGAGACCTATGCACAGCACTAACGTTCCCTACCGTTAGCCACCAAGGCAGTCATATCTAACTATTTGCCAGTTTACTTAAATTGATGACGTTGAGAAAATGCTTTGCTTGCTATTGATTGTTCTTTGCTGCCCTAATTTCGTTGCTGTTAGGGACTGTAGTAATGTAGTTAAATAAACGACAGTAGCTCCCTAGAGCAGCATCCTGCCGAAACAGGGGGCAATATGATCTCTATGGAGTTGCGACTCCATCCATCCAGGGCATTCGAAAGTACAACGAGATGGTTGTAAAAACCCAGGATTCAACCTCTTCGTCTTAAATGTAAATGACCCCTATATCTCGGGGGTCTTTTGACCTACATGGCTCATATTCAAACTCGACCGAGGTATGACCCCAAGGTGTCTGCATACCAAGTTACAAGTCAATATTTTCCATTTAAAATACATGTGACCTTGTGATCCCTATACCTCGGGTGTCTTTTGACCCACAGGATCCATATTCAAACTCGACCGAGGTATGAGCCCAAGGTCTGCACACCAAGTTACAAGTCAATCGGTCCAGTGATGCTGGAGTTATGCCGGTCACTAACAGACAGACATGCAGACCCACATAGTGTTTTCATTAACCTATTCGAAGAAGACTCAAAGGTTAATAAAAAGTGACAAGCTTTTTTGAGGTTGTCTCGACAATGTTTTCAGATGTACAAAACTTTCTGTGCACGTGTGGTTGACTATGAGCAAACCTAATTATGTAAAGTTGTAGTTACAAACAGTCGATGACTAGACATTTTCAACTATAAAACTTGTTCGAAATTACAAGTAACTGCTATAGTTTATTTATAAATAATAGTTTACTCACCTTCCATTACGAATCCTTTCTCTATTCTAGGTTCAATGACCCGCATGAAAGGTGGTGCGAAGGGGAAATTCTCCGGGAAAACGAGATGCAAGAGTATGTGAGGAATGTGAAGCTCGCGCAGGTCACTCGCCAACTCGCTTTCCGGGTCTATTTGGTGCAGACGAACGTGCCATTCGAATAGGTTGTCGTTAACAAGTTCCACCTGAAATGAAAAAGATAAATAAATAAGTAATCGAATAGGTAAGGCAGCCAGTACTATGTGTACAAATTTAGTACAGGGGTTTCACGAGGTCATAACCTATTTTTTTAAAAGGCGTCGCTCGTAATTTATATTATTCTTATTTCGAGGATATTGTAAATTCCGCAAAACAGGAATTATTAGAACATTGAAATAACGGACACAAAGAACTACCCAAACCAGACACTAGTACCTATAACTAGACCAAACAAATTTTTGTCCCGTATCCGACGTAATTTTGAGGTACCTAACCATTAAAATATTGGACCATCCGTGCAGTAAAAATATAAATATTTTGGTTTATCGGTATCATCAGCTAATTTATATAATTGGTACTCACTCTATCACAGCTATTTATGTAGCAACCATTCCTTCAGAAAGTACCTATGCGTAAAGGTTGAACAACTTACCAAATTACTACTCGGAACGCTGTATTGAGATAATCTTGGGTTATAGTGTTTTTTTAATTTAAACAGAAAAAGAAATATTAACTATATATGTCAATTCTAACATGCTTTAGGAAGTTTAGGATACATGATGACACATTTTATTTAGAAGAGCACTTAATTTGCACTAGGGCCTATCCTTATGTCGCGGAGGGAGATTTCAAATATTAAAACAACGGACACAAATAAGTCAGACTATATACTATTTCTGTAAGTATTACAAGCTTTTTGACTATTACGCACAGCTCGTCTATAGTAATATTAAAAAGAGGAAAGAGTTATTTGTGTGTTTGTAATTAAAAACTGTGAAACTACTGAACCCATTTACTAACTATTTCACCATTGCAAAGATACTTTATCCAAAAGTATACGCTACGGACCATGGGAGCGAAGCTGTAATCATAGGTACATGTGGGTGAAACTGCGAGGGACAGCAACTTTGCTAAGAATTTGGTAGTGAGTCAACTCTCACCGTGAAGACGGGATCAGGCCGACTGTTCTGTAGCCGCTGTATTTCTTTTAATTCTTTCATCAGCCTGCGTGTCCGCACAGCCGCTGCCCGTTCTCGCACTTCATTGGCTCCTCCTGCTTTTTTCTTGACGAGGGTTGTGGCCGCAGGGCTAGCTGGCAGACTCGCAGCCGCTGCCTCTGCTGGACTTACACCGTCCCTGTAAAAATATTAGATAGATAGAATACTCTTTGCTGCACATCAAGTTAAATTATCTCACGAAATCATTTAAGAGTGACAGTATTGCTTAAAGCATGTTCTTACAGACAATCTAAGGGTACACTTCTAAGATTAGAACATACATACATATATGAACATAAGACATCATGGACGGCGTAAGTAGATGGTTCAAGTGGTCGCCTCGCCACTGCCATTGCGCCGAGGATCGCGGGTTCAAATCCCACACGGGACAAAAATTTGTGCTATCCACAAATGGTTGTTCCGACTTTCCGAGTCTTAGATGTTCATTGTGTCCGTTGTTTGATTTTTTGTAAAGTCCCCGCGATACAGGAATGATATCGAGTGTGGGAGTAGTCTTTTTAAAAAAAACATAATAAAATCCAGTTGTCAATTATACTATAACTGACGTTTATTCAGTCTTTTTAATATTTTCTGGCAGTATTAAAGGTTTACTGTCTTTTGTTTGTTGGTAAAAGGACTAGGCGGCTATGTTGAATTGTAGGAGTATTCCGCTTTCGGCACCAATTTTTTCGGCACCTATGGTTTCGGCACCTAAGCTATTCCACTTTTAGCACCAATAGGTATTTTATTCCACATTCGTCACCAAGCAAAAATATCTATTGGTGCTGAAACTGGAATAGCTTAGGTGCCGAAACCATAGGTGCCGAAAAAATTGGTGCCAAAAGCGGAATACTCCGAATTGTAAGCCTACAAATGGGACAATAAATCATATGCTATATTTCTATTAGATAAATTAATTAAAGTAAGTTTAATAAGATTTATTATCAACTAACAAATAAACGGACAATGACCTTTACGTGTTAATGTGTCTACAATTTCACTAGCTATATCCGCAAATAAAAATAGTTCTAGAGATTCACGCACGCATTAATCAAATGAGCGATTGTGGTCAAGCATGAAAATAATCACTCAGCATCGTATAGTGTTCTGGTTTATTTATATCATTGACCTACATACACACTCTACATATGTATGTTTGAGATGATTTACATACCTACCTATGTACATATTTGCTCAATCCATTGATAGACAAATGAGCACTCTGTAAGCGTATCGTTACCAATATACTCGTTGTAGACACAAATAACTACGTGAGGAGTTAAATTTTATGATCTTTAAAATGACGTATCTTCGTACTTAGTTTGTTTGTAGCTGCGGTTGGCTTGTTTAGCTACTGTACTGATGATCTAGTGACACTATTATATTATGAGAAAATTTTATACAGATTTCTGCTATTATGGATGTTCAAAATTGTTATGTTAATCCTTTTTATTGTAACTCCTCTAGCTCTATAGGTAAATACCTATAAGCATAATATGTATTTGTTACTTTTTGATTTTAATTAATAAAGATTATTATTATTAGAATTTCGTTTAACACTGTACTTTCAGTACCGTAACCAAGTTTGAAACGTTAGTTGAAAATTAAGGACGTAGTCCGTGATCAGTGATCACATCTTCGTCCCAACGAAAATTAAATAAATATTAAGAAAATGCAACTAATTTATCAAAGACATTTCTTAATTTACGTATATATTTTTGCAGTATAACAAAATAAATACTAAAGTGGGCTCCTTTTGTTATTTATCATGTTAAAAAGCAATAAAACCTTATGATCCTTTATAGCCCTATTAATATACCGACATTTTTTTATAAACTTTTATATTTTATTGGGTTGTTAAAATAACTACATAGGTACCTATATAATGCTGTTAATTGCCTCCGTGGCGCAGCAGTAGTGAATGCGACTGCTGTGCATGAGGTCTCGGGTTCGAATCCCGGGTCGGGCCAACAAAAAGGTATTGGGTTTTTCTGTTAAGAAATCTCAATACGAGCCCGGAGTTAGGAAGTTGGCGGTGTTAGACACCCCCGTGCCTCAGAAAGCACGTAAAGCCGTTGGTCCTGCGCCTAATCTCTCTCCGGTCGTATTAGATTATCCGTCCCATCGGATCATGAGGGTTATGAAACAGAGAATGCACTTGTGTTTGCGCACTATAATATCTCCTGCGCAGATGGCCGGTCTCCGTTAAGATTGGCCGCCGTGACCGAAAATCGGTCTGGAGGACATTATAATTGCCATATTGCAGAACATAATGTAATGATATTATTGTATTTAGTAACGCTTATCTAATCTGACGCTTACTTTATTAATGTGAATATATCACTGCAGCTGTGTTTAAAAAACATTAGATAATTGTTTGTATACTGAACATTAATGTTTTAAAACACATGCTGCAAAACACAACTTACTGCAGACTATATTCCATCAACACTTTTGTATATTGCTATTGTCTTTAGGTTCCCACAGGCAACATTGAATATATTGTTTAAATTCGGTGGATGAGAGAGACTAAAACGTTAACCATAAAGTTAATTTAAAAACGAACTACCTACATATTTACCAAAATAGAGTTCGTTTTTAAATTTACTCGCGCGATTGCGATTTGCGATTCAAAAGCCAAGACTTCAAACATTCAATATTATATTTATAGCTTAAACCATAACTAATATTATAAATGCGAATGTGAGTTTGTTTGTTTGTTACGCTTTCAAGCCTTACTACTCGACCGATCATCATGCAATTTAGCATATACGTTACCAAGGCAACAGAAAAGGACATAGGGCACCTTACATCTAGGAAAAAGTACTGTTACTAATCTAACCTAACCTTACCTACATTTACGCGAGCGAAGCCGCAGGCAAAATATATGAAATTTCGCATTCACGTTGTCAGTATAGAAAAGGACATAGGGTACCGTTCATCCAGAAAAATACTAAAATTAACATAAGTAATCTTTATTTAGGCGAGCAAAGCCACGGTCAAAGCCTAGTAAAGAATAACGCACTTATAATTACTATACAAAATACAGAGCTTTATATATATATATTATATATAAGAACAGTTCATTTTCGGGATGGTAAAACGCCCCTGTACGAGCATACATCAAGATTTGGACACGGTCGTGATAGCAGTTGCGATGCCAAATCCATTATCGATTTATCGATGTACTGAAATATGTTTATCAGAAGGTTAAAGGTTGACGATTCAAGGACAGCATAAAATCAATTTTGTTGCATAAAGTTATGTAGGTAGATAACGGTAGTTTTGCCAACTCATTGCCTTCACGGAGGAAATGTTTCTGGAAAAGATCGTCCATAACCATGTATGGAAAACGCATTACTCACGTCATTTGCTGATGACATAATGACAATGACGGAATTGTTGGCAAGCTCTTAACACAATAACCAAGGATCAATGAAGTTGAACCCAAATGATATATATTGGATACTTATTTTCTATACATATAATATCCTATTGCCTCAAATAAAATTTAATAATTGATGAAGGTAGATTTATTCGAGAAGTTTGGAGTAATTACATTTATCAAAGCGTCCTTCAAAGTAACTGAAATAATATTATTGTAATCCAAGCTGCTTCGAAGCTAAGGTAAATGAATAAAATATAGCTGATTCCTTAAGTAGGATTTACGATTCAAATGAATTTAGCAATCGTAATCCATCACGCACTCAAAGCACATCATGACGCTCAGAGAACCTTTATGTTTATCTGATTACAACAAAGAGCTTAGGGAATCATTTAAATTCAATTCATTGAATGCCCTAGCTAGTTAGTTATAATAAGTGTGGTGTGTGTTTGTGCGAGTGAATGAGTAAGGTAGTTCACGCAGCCAGTAATCTGTTCGTGTATGGAATGCAGCCGGTCTGCAATTCTCATGCGAGATCTTGTCACGTGTTCGGTTCAATTGTAAATATTTAAGTAATTTCATGTTCTTTTATAATTCGGAGAACTACACGTAAGCTGATCCATTACAAATAGTGACTTCTGTTTTTCTGTTGATGTTATTTAAAAACTATGTGAAACAATTATTTTGGCTCCACTTGTGGTTTCCTTCCACTAATGAGTTCATCTAGTTTTCATCGGTCATTATTAGTCGGATGTAAAACTTGTAACCTATTTACGAATTTGCCAAAAAGGTAACCTATTTAAAGAAAATCCTTTAATCATGTCCGCGATTGGAGAAGCAACGAAATAAAACAAAGTAAGATTTATATTGAAACTGGGGCGGACGCATACCATCGTTGATTTTGATTAATATCCGAGGTCTCGGTGTTCAACAAGCGCATTTGGAAATGTAAACGCCGTGTTCAAATAATATAATTATGTATAATATCTACCCCTCAACTTTGGATATAATCCAATGAAACATTTGGTGTTAAGTGTAATGCACTCCAGGCAGGTCGTTCACTTTCTGAGTTTTATGCAAATGGTGGCACATTACGTAAACAATTTCCAGCCGAAAGATAAGTAAGCCGTGTTTTAAAACTAAAAATACCTCATGCGGGTACCGTTTATTGCTATAAGGTACCTATGTTTTATGCGCAGTTTGATTTGTATCATTACCGCGTGGGCTTATTAATTATGCCATCCGTATAATACTCGTAACGGACAGCTTGCGAGCATTACGTCGGCATTAACATATTACTCGCATATACTCTAATGACTGGTATCGTTATTTGTTTACTAACAAATTTGTCAATGCCGCTTGTTTTAGTATCTACATAACTTTAGTGCTCATTCATACTGCGTTCTTATTAAAACAATATTATATTAACCGTGTTTACAAGCTGTCTGACTGTCCCGCACGGAACTCATATCAGTATGAGAAGGGTTAACATATTACTCGCATATACTCTAATGACTGGTAACGTTATTTGTTTACTAACAAATTTGTCAATGCCGTTTATTTTAGTATCTACATTACTTTAGTGCTCATTCATACTGCGTTCTTATTAAAACAATATTATATTAACCGTGTTTACAAGCTGTCTGACTGTCCCGCACGGAACTCATATCAGTATGAGAAGGGTTAGGTCATAGTCCACTTCGCTAGCCTAGTGCGGTTGGTAGACTTCACACATCTGCGAGAAATTTATGAGGCACTCTTAGACAATCAGGTACCTACTCCTCACGAGGTTTGTGAGCGATTATTAACTATTGAATACGTAACATAACTTCGACAAGTTATAGATGCGTACTATGGTACCGAATTCGAGATCTTTACGTGGTAGTCGAACGATCAACTAGGCTGTCAATCGCTGTTTTTTAAACTGTGCTGTTAAGTGGATGCAATTATATATTTTTATTTCTTAATACACATATTATTAACGTATACGTGTTATAACCCATATTAAACCATATTATTCATGTTGTTCGTGACTAAGCAAAATATTAAACACTAGCACTGATAATTACGGCTGTAGAGTACTTAGTTAACGACAGCAAAACAACCTTGTGCTACACAAAGTTCAGAAATCGTCGTGTTTATTTTTGTACAGACAACTTGGACAGCTTAATAGAGATCTTATCGACGTTCCTATTAACCCACTTTATAATTAAACTAATAGCTATGCGTAGAAAACAGCATGCAGGTAATTGTATCAAGTGCTTAATGCTTATATACTAGTTATTAAATATTACGAATAGTCGGTAGTCGAAGATCTTGGCGAACGTTCCCAGGCCAGAACAAGGACATCCTGAAGAAACTTCAAATTACCGGTAGTCTAAACCAATGAGGGCACTTGAAGAATGTAATGACAGGAACAGAAGGACAAAGAAGCAAAAGATATACCAACATCGTAGCAAATGAGAATCCTTAGACTCTACCTTACCCTCCGGAAAACTTAGAGTCAGAAGCTGGGAAATGAATACTGCTATATGATTTTTATTTTCTGAAATACTACTCGCGCAATCCGTACTAAGTAGTCCTACTAGTTGAGGGGTATGTTACAAATTTAATATTGATACAAAAGCAGCAAAGAACTTACATACTCAACAATAATCTGTGGATCACCTAAATGTTTATATCTTAAGTGTGGTTAGAACTAACGAGTTGTAACCACACTTAAGATATAAACATTTAGGTCTCGGAACTGGCTATGTAACTATATAGCCAGTACCAAGACTACCTCGGACAACCAATACACCATACTTGCTGTTTACTTCCTCACCACTTGTGATAGTACCACTATATTGAGAAGAAAGCGCGTTACAGATCTTTGTTTTATTCTCACGCAATAATAAAGTGGTATGGGCCCTCCTGGATCGAGTAGGTTAAATATTTATTTATCCTACAACTGTAACATTTAAAATCAACAGAAATGACTTTAAACTTAAGGCCACCAAGCATCAATTAAATTACAAGGAAGCGGTATTTTTAGATTTCTAGAAATATCAATAACCCCGAAAATTTTCTGGCTGACTGATAACGTAGGTTGGGTTCAGTCTGAGTTGAAACAAGACGCGCACAAACAATATGCTGGATTCCATGAAACACTGAAACGATGCCATGTTTATATAGCACAATTCCCTCAATTCATTTTAGATGTTTCCTTGACATATGTGTTGAGTGGTATATATTTATATGTTTCTTTTCTAAATACACACGGAGTATACAAAAATAGAAGTTGATGAATTTTCTCTTTTCTGAGAAATTTCTATTAAGCATTTCATTTACCCTATTTGTCCAAATCTCGGATAATTAAAGAAGTGGCTCTACTAAAGTGTACATATCTCTTTAAGTGGATACTTAGATGTGTTAATCTTAGAAAAGAAAGTGAACCCGCGTATTACGGCCCTGTTAGTCTTGTTACACCGGAGCGCAGTAGTTACCGTTACTGGCCACTGATAAAGTTTCTAGCAACACGTTTTATTTATTCTAAAAATAAACATTCTTATTAATAGACTGTTGAGGCGATAAGACTTTTTTGTAGTCACCGTCACAATATTATAGACCTTTTTCCGCAATTACTGTAACTTGTTATTGTTAACCGTTCATAATTGATTTAGAAGAATATTAAGTGGTTGCAGCTTCCATAACCATGCACGGCGAAGACCTCGCAGATAGAATGATTGGCGAGGTTCAGCAACAAAGTACAGTAAGCCTTAGATGGGTAGGGCTATATAAAAAGGTCATGTCTTGAAGAGAACAATAACCGGTATCTTTTACCGCAACCTAAAAAGATAACAATGTTATCCTTTTAGGTTGCGGAGGTCAGAGAGCAGACACTCTATGGTAAAACTGACATTCAACCATATTATTCTGATAAATTAAATGTCGACTTTTATACGCTTGACTATAATTATAGAGTAATATGATTGTTGTAAGCAATTAGTAATTGGACTAAAACGGTAAACCGTTATAATATTACATTTGCGTGTAACGGTTTAAGTTGTTTACTGTAATAATGGGCGTAATTAGTTAATAATTAATATACATTATTATTTAATATAGTTGAAATTAGCAACTTCTTTGCGTTAAGTACAAATTACATCTAAAACCGCAGTTGATTCACGTAATAAGAATATAGGCTCGAACCAACCTCGAACAAGCTTCCAGCCTAATTCTTACTATTATTCTAAATGCTATAATGTGTTTGTAGGGTTATCCTCCTTTTACGCAACAACGCAACGCGACGAATCGATATTATGATCTTTTAGTTAAGTAAAAACATACCCATTGGCCGGAGGGTAATATAAGCTATATTTTACTTAATATTGTCTTCTGTTTACGCGAATGTTATTCATTGAAATTAAACTACTACCTATATACGGATTTTATCGCGTTGTTTATTTGACACTTTATTACAACATTTTGAAAAACTGTTACACTACTATAATACTATTAAACTTTACTAATTTTTAAGCTAATTAAATTATTGAAACTATTAAAACTATTTATACTATTACTATACTATTATACTGTATATATTTTACTGCCAAAATGTATGGTTTTTGCAAGACAGCTATATTTTCCTCAGAAAATTAGAGCTTAGCCGCAGGCAAACCTTGTAGTAATATATTTATCGACGATAGTTTATTTATTATATAAGAGCTACATCCAACAATGATATAACTACGTGAGTCATGAAACCCGTAAACAAAAATGTAGATTTATGAATGAAACATTTTTATCAGCTGCCAGCTCACTTAGTTTATTCAGTAATTTAACCGCAACGGATATTTTATTTTTATGTTATTTTACTTTGTTATCATTGTAAACGGTTTGTTGTTATTGTAAACGGCATTTTAATAATTACCGTCTAAGTCTTATTTACCATCCTCGTCATTGTCTTTTGAATTGTTTACTCCTTAGGCCCACCTATTTAGATAAGTCCAGTTTAAATATTTATATAGGTACCTACTTAGAGATTCAAAGTCAGTAGTTAGCTTAGTTAGTTGGACGTGTGTTATCCGCACTTAGCCCCACAATTGGGCCATTGTGCGTAGTTAGCTTATGACATAATAATAAAAATACGCTTAACTATGAAAACAAAACTGAAATGTGTACAGATCTTATTACTTACAGCTTTTATTTTAGCAATTGCTGATTTACATGTAACATGAAAAGTAGAATAACCATATTAATATTTCAGTGGACTGAATGCAGTATTTAATGAAAGACTGAACGATCGCGACACAAACGTTCTATTCATAAATTTCGACGATGTTATTTATAAACACAATTTAAAATAGATTAGCTAACTAAAAGGGCATTATAATCTTGAAAAGATAAATTCGGAGTATCGGTTAATAGGCATAAATTGGATTAGCATAATTGTGAAAATCTGACATTGAGCATATTGCTGCATTTTTATTTGTTATCCTCATAAAGGAAGGAAATCGTAAAGATGAGCTACTAATTCAGTCTACTATGACGACGTCGCTCTAACGGCTCGATAATCGATTCCAATCAGAGATATATTTTTGTCTGAAAGTTGTTTTCGAAAATATTTTGTTATATCTAATAATAAATATTTGCTTTTTTTGTAATCCTATAGCTTATTGGTAAAGCAATCCTAACCAACTAGTTATAGGTAAAAACGTAAGCTTGTGGTCGAGTTGTAAATTACAAAAATATCGATTAAATGCATTTTTTATACTATGGTAGTGACATTGAAAACAACCCTTTGCTTAATTCAATACGCGATATGGGCGTGTAATGAACTATTGATGGATGCAATTATATTTTTGTTGTCCCTAACAATAACTATGACAACATCAATATCGCAACACATGACTATTAGTACCTACAGTGGATAGTTATACATATATTTAAAGATCTATAGTATTCGCCATCATGAACTCGTATAGTGCCACCGCGGTGTTAAGTTAATATTTGAATATGTCGGCCTATTCATAATTCTATGCTAGATTCATGCATTACGCTGCATTTAGTTTTGCATGGATCTTCTTTGTTGCAATATTCCGCATCGATACGTCACTCATTGTAGCCGATAACCGGCTCAACACTGGCAACGCCCGTGAGATTCTCTATGTAAACAATGCCTTTGTTTGTCGGCCACACGAGACGAGAATAATATGACGAGTCGATTTCGCACTTCCCAGAGACGTTCACGTTATTATCTATTGTTACTTCAATGCTTCAATGAAACTGAAAGCGAAATATGCGCCGCCATTGTTTGCGTAATTCCAACAGATTTAACACATGGTTTTTTAGTTTGGTTATTATGACAGCTAGATGTTATGATAGGCATTATTCGTAACCTTCGCCTATGCAGACCTTTCAAATATTCATCGAACAAGTGCAGTTGCCAAGTTTATGCGGAATTGCCGCGTGTTATATTTGTTTTAACATTTGGTCACTCGTCAGTCAGCTGTGTAGATAGGTACCTACCTACCTACCTGCGCAGTCGGTAGGTATTGACCTTAACTGAAATGTGTAACGTTCGCGTGCAACAAACGAGTACCTTGATCTTAAAACCGTTTGTAATTTACGGGAACCTTATAACGGTTTTATCTGGTCATGCATAAGTAGGTATACGAGAATTAAAATATTTCTTTTATACAGTGTTCTTGAGATAACAATGTTTGTAATTACTTACTAATGTAATGTAAAGTAGGTCGACGTATCAGTCTAAATATATTTAAGATTCCGTGGGGTCCAACAGAACAATATTACTCTCGCACAGATTCTGGTTAGTTTCTATTGTCATGATCATTTTTATATCTACATATATAAATCTGATTAACGACATTGTTTTTAAAATCAAGATAGTATTGGGTTAAATTTGGGTGCAATGAAGTCGCACATGTGAACATTTTTTTAAAAATATTATTTATTTATTTTTATTTAAAGAAATACATATATTTTTAATATGGGATTAAAGGTTATTTCAATACCTATTCAGTGATACCACATAAGTGGTAATAAGTTTACCTTACTGCCGAAAAAAAAGACAATAATAGTGTAGTTGAAAGGAAAGTTTCAGCGTAAACGATAATGAATGAACGCTTTGTCAGTCATCGTAATCAATAGACAATGTAGTTATCTATAGATATAATAAAATCGTAGGAAAGTCAAAACTGTACATTGAATATTTTTTTAAAAGAATACTTGGGGCGTGATCTACAATCGATATCGAAGCCAAAAATATAGTTTTTAGAATTTTTGTCTGTTTGTCTGTATGTATGTCCGGGCTAAACTCAAAAAGTACTGCATGGATTTACTTCAAATTTTGCATGAATATTACTAACAGGTCGGGTCAACATATAGGCTACATATTATCACGCTATCACCTCAAGAGAGGAGCTGTGAATCTTTATTTTTCTTACGCATTCTGTGACAGCGTGTAATCTAACGACGCATATTTAAATGTTGTTTTTGAGTAAGCCATGCTATTATCTAGCTTTACACTATAAAAACTACGCCATTTAAGTAACTTGGGCAGAGAAATATAATTGGGTTCCGCGGCGACAAACACTTTTTAGTTAAAATTTACGCGGACGAAGTCGCAGGTAACAGCTAGTCTACAATATAATAGAAAAGGTTACGTCTACAACTCAATAACGAAACACGATGATTCTAGTCACAGTAGAGAGAGATGGAGGCACCATTGACTAAAAGTTTCTAGTAGAGGACACGTTTTGTTAAGTGCTCGCGATTCGTTGTGTTGTGTAAGTGATATGATCGAGTGTACGGAATCCTACGCGTATATCCGATACTCGCTTGGTCAGGTTGTTATTAGTAGATGTGACCCACTTCTGATTAACTGCGCTTAATTACAATACTATGTATGGCAAATATCAGCTTCAGATAAATAAGTATGATACCTTAGTGCAAGCGTTACATCGTTACATACACAAAGATTTATAATTGGCGACTAAATTATAACGGGATGCAATGTTTGTTATAAGTAGTTATTTCATATACAAAGTAATCTAACGCAGTAAATAAATGATTAGGTAGAACTGTTGAGTGAACATTTCCTTAATACGTTATTTAATGAGCATAATTTTATTCCTCGAACGATAGGCGTCATTTATCAATTATGCTTGTTTCAAGAAATAAACACGTAAGCCTGTGTTTGATGCCAGTTTGATTATGAATTATAATAGCAGTTCGAGAGCCGTGAAGATAGATGCAGTAAACGAGTGGCGATGGCGATGGGCGCGATGGCACCAGGCTACGTGACCGCTCGTCGCACTTATGTTATCAAACATCTACCTCTGCCCGATGTTACAACAGTCTGCATCGTCCGTCTGACTCATTTGGTCATTGTATGTTTCTTGTTTGTTTATGACAAAACATTACTTCCTAGTTCCTAGGATTAGGACATGCTATATGTACCACACACAATGCTCATAGAGCCCATATTTTTTGTTATTCGGTCTGTACATTGGGAAGGGATCTGACAATTCTTTCTCACCTGTGTCTGCGGAGAATCCCTCGCCTTGCTGGTGAGCCGCTCGGCCCGGCACCGTCGTTATCCAACTTCTCCGGTGACCGAAACAGTTTCCGGAAGGCGGCTGCCACCTTCTCCTTAGATCGCGATGTCATATTTCACTTATCAAACTACACTTTTTATGCTGCACTGAACTCGACTCGATCGATTTATTCAACTTTCACAAAAATGTTTATTTTATATTCACACGTCTACATGACATGTCACGAAAACGTCAAATTATTGTTCGAATATCGTACGTTGGTCGAAGTATGCAGGCAGCTATCGTTCAAATGTTTTGCATGTGTTACATCAATCGTGGAATCTCGCGTCTGGCGCGGCGAGCGTCCGTGATGTGGGGCGTCTCGCAGCACACGTGCGACTATACGAGCGCACCGATGAAATCGAATCTTGGCACGCAGGAGGAGGTCGGTTATCGCACCTCGGCGGATGCGTGTTGAAGCAGGCGCAAGTGTGTCACAGTGCGTTGGCGCATGTCACGCACGACCGGCCGGTCGACGCTGCGCACGCGGAGTGAACGAACTTGGTAGTTGGTCGCCGCCGCGCTCGCCACTAGCAATGCCGCGTGCAACAACAACTTTGTACTCCAACTGATTGTCGACTGTGCGCTGATCTAGTTGCCCCACCTCGTAATTCCTCAAAAGCTCGTCATCACAGCACGATACTCACTGTAAAAGGAGAAAACAAGTGAACGACTCGGTAGATAAAAATGTGTTTATCTCGGTGGCTATGTCAGCTGCAATCATAATGGTTTGTTATAATTTATAATACTTAAACGTGCTAAGTACACAATTGAATAATTCTAATCATTCGTTAAAATTGCGCTGCACACTTTCGCTTGTAGACGGTACACTCGTGTACGACGCTTTGGTCTTGTTAATGTTGACGCTCAACTTGTAACAGTCGTTGTATTTTTAAACTAGATGTACCCGCGGTTTCACCCGCGTTTATCGTTACTGCGCCGCCCCCGTGGGTCGTAGCGTGATGTTATATAGCCTATGCCCTATAACCTTCCTCGATAAATAGGCTATCCAACACTAAAATAATTTTTGAAATCGTACCATTGGTTCCTGAGATTAGCGCGTTCAAACAAACAAACTCTTAAGCTTTATAATATTAGTATAGATTACTGTTTTTTATTATTTTCAAAAAACTTTTGTAGAATATTTTTTTATTAAGGGAAACCAGTTTTATCTTATCAACTCTAAAACAAGCAAATTGCTTCACATATTTCGCTATTGCCTGATAGTAAATACGAACTCTACCTCCGTGACCCGTACAAAGAGACTGGCTTAACAGGTACAGTAATCTACATATAGGTATGTATACTAGCTGAGTACAGTGCTCTTGATCGGTGTCTCGAATGAGATTTGATGGAAGTACTCGGACGATTTTAACAGCAGTGCTTCTATTGTTAAATTTTAAGTAACAGAATATCAGTGTCAAGAAGCCTAAAATCTCGAAGATCGATTTGAATCACATTTGATACTTTACTGCCCTAAAATTATACCCCTTACTTCAAAAAATTATAATAACATGATCCAGCCCAACCAATACGCAGTCTATATATGAATAATTTGTTTGAAATCTTTTGTAATCGAGATTTAGAACACTATAGAAACGAATAGAAGTACAAACTGCACTTTTGTTGTACTAACTATTCGACCAGGCAATTAATTGTGTATGTGCCGACAATATCTTACGTAACTTATTTATTTAGCACGTCTAACACGATATGATATGATTTATTACTCCTATAATTAATGAGTTGATTTGATTGACTTCGATCTAGAATAAAGACTGGTAATTTTAATGTACCAGAGCCGTGAATTGCTAAATCGATTGTTGGTGAATATAAGTAAACAAGTTAGTCCTGTTTTTTATATCGTCTGCAATAATCCGGTTAGATAACATTCATTTTAACTAATATTATAAAGAGGTAATGTTACACATTAGACGTATAGACATAGTTGACATAGACTCAATGGAATCTCATTGGAATGAAACCAGTTTTTGTGGAGACTATTTTTAAAACGTACCTACAGCTACGTCGGCAAAAAAGCTCCTCCACTGGGCTCATGGATCAAGATCCTGCATAATACAATTTAGGTAGGTACTATAAGACAGCCTCGATGGCGTAGTGGTTAGTGTAACCGACTGCCACGCCTGAGGTCGCGGGTTCAAAAAAACACAAACTTATTTAGCAAATACAGATCGGTGAAATATAGGTCATAAAGTACTACAGTATTTTCCAAGAAAAAATATACCTACATCGAAATATTAGCTCTCTTTTAAAAAATCCAATTTAAGTATTAATTTTAAACTTAAAGTTCAAATATGCTTGAATGTGATCGTACATCCAGATTGACTTGCAAAACCTGCTTCGGGTCGCTGCTACAACAAGCAATCGTTTAAATAAAGTAGCTTCAATAACTTTCTGCGACGCGACATGTTAAACTATTTTTTTAAATAATATATTCTTTGGACACGCAAATACGCCCACGGTTACTCCTTTATTATATTCCAAAAATACTATTAATAAATAGAAAAGATACTTGTCAAGACAAAATGTCTTGATAGAATAAGCATTGTTTGCGGCGAATTGCCAGGCTGTGGTGTCCTTGTCTCGCCCTTGGCATCGGGTGAGGACGTCCAATAACCGGAGCCCACGAAGTTATTGGCAAGTTGCCCGATATGATTATGTCCCTTAGGACTAAAAGGCTCAATGTGGATGGAGGTGGCAAATAAATCTGCTCGATCAATACGTGCCTTCTGCAATATCGTGTTAGAGAGACAATCTTTAGACAGAAATGCGTGAAAATATTATCCATTTTTAGAAAGAGATGAAGACAAAGGTTTTCAGTTACCTACGCATAAACTGAAGAAACAAAAGAACATGGGACGCGTAGTATTATAAGATGTGATATGTGATGAATGTAATGTCTATTATTAGTTTATAACCTCTAAGTAAACATAATTATGTCTATTTTTAACGCATGCGAATACCGTCAGCAGTCTCATCAGTTTACTTAAAGTACTTATAAATAGATGAGAAACCGGAATGCAAATAAAGTATTTGGTATGTATAACTATTTCTTTTATTTTGTTGTACTACTAAGGTGGCAGACAAGGATGCGGCCCATCTGATGGTAAGTGGTCACCGTAGCCTATGGACGCATGCAACACCAGAGGCATCACTTGTGCGTTGCCGACCCTTTAGAAAAGGAATTGGGAAGAAGGAAGAAGGAGCGGGAAGGAGGAAAGAGGGTGATTGGACCTCTAGCACTCTCACTCACTGAACGAAACACAACAGTACGAATACTGCTATTTCACGTCGGTATTCTGTGAGAGGGTAGTCCTTCTTCGGTCGAGCCGGCCCATTCATGCTGAAATCAGAGCTCTATATTTCTGTTGTAAACATGCTTAATGGTTTAATTAAACCAATTTATTGCCCGAGTAGTTTTTCATAATGCTCACAGCGGAGCTCAAGACGTTAAGTGGTTTGCTTTCTTGAGCACTGATTAACCATCACACGGAGGCCGGTGTCCAGACTCAATGCATTTATTATTTTGGCTCGATATGGATAAGCTAAAATGAGCAAGTACTCGTCTCAATGCTCCACTATATAGAGCTTGAATGTAATCAAGTATACAAGTTATTTCAATGAAACATTTCTATATTTCAATTCTATATAGACTAGAGAGCATAAATAAACTATCTGTATTAAAAACCATACAAAGTCATTTGTAAAAACAGCAAAAGTAGTCTCATCGTTTTTATAAATCACACATATATAATTATTATTACAAAATATCTTATCGTTTAAATTCACATGCGTCTCCTGTAGTTTAGCTGCAAAATAATGATGAACTAACAGGAAATATAATGTATTAATATCCAGTTTATTTGAAGTAACCCATTTAATTGGTAACTAACCAAAGTATAACAACAACAATAATCTACTATTCCAGCCAATATTCAGAATACTTCAGCAAAAATATCTTTAGTTCAAGCGCTATAACGTTCCCTAATTATTCCAAGTTTTTAATGCTCATGGGTCTTAAACGGATGAACATATACCTACCTATAAAACGCTCGACTCAGCGTTAAAGGCTTAAAACTTAGCGCATGTTTTAACGACTTATTCGTCAACTCGCGAGCGTGCAACTCGCGAGTGCGCGCGAGTTGGCACCTTCCGATTTTTATTGTCGTCAACTCGCGTGTACAGTCATTTACAAAATGGTTTTAATAAATTTTGTATAGGAACCTACTGTAAATGTATAAGACACTATACGATTTGAGTTTAAAATAAAAGACAATATAGTTTTTGTTATAGATATACATACATATACTTAATATAAAAGAACATGACAAAATATAGGTAAAACTGCTTATTTTCCTGATAATTATCAACAATATCACAATTACTCAAGAATTTGGTTTATTACCTATTATGTAAATTGTTTAAAACTAAGCAAATAAAACAAAAAATCAACAATACATATCAACAGTATCATAATATATGACTGAAGTAAAATCACTCATTATAATAATAATAATAATATAATAATAATATTCTACCACATACACACAACACCATCTAGCCCAAACTAAGCAGAGCTTGTACTATGGGTACTAGACAATGGATAAACATACATATATACTTTTTTTGTAAATACATACATATTATACATATAAACACCCAGACCAAGACAAACATCAATGTTCATGCACACAAATGTTTGACTTGTGCGGAAATCGAACCCGCGACATCAGGCGTGGCAGTCAGTTACACTTACCACTACGCCATCGAGGCCGCCGATTATCATCTGAATATAACAAAAGTAGTAATCAAGTAATAGTAATAGTTATCATCATTTGACTAATTATATTTATTACTTAGGTACTAATAAAATCAACCATAGTTTTACCAGATAAATTCAAAGAATTACAGCTTACTATGTTTAAGAGAAAACTTACAGTGTGGCTTGCAGAAAAATGTTTCTACACTTTAAAGGATTTTATGACATATAAAGAAAATGATGTAATTAATTAATGTTGAAATTCCTTATATCACTGACATTGTAACACAATAATTGACTTCTAAATTTGTTTTCACTTTACATTCCTGTACAATTACCTTATTTATTACAATAATTATTCACGGCATAAATTTTGACATTAATTAACTAAGTACAAATCAATATAATATCAAACCAATATAATGATCAACATATTTTGTACAATATCTGTCTATAACTTTGACATATTTACGCACCATTGTTATGGTAGAATGTGATAGGACTATAATTACCTTACCACCACTATGTAACCACATTTCTTGTGAATAAAGGATTATTATTATTATTATTACTTAGGAACTATTAAAACTACAGATCAGGTTTTGTTGTAAATGATTTTTATAACAAACGTTAGTATTTAAACTATGCTAAATATATAAAAATAAAAAGTCACAAGATTAGAAACTCGATACATAAATCAATACTTATAACTCCTTATATAAATTCGAGGTAACGTGTTTATCAACAGCGCAGGTTTTCTTTAATTTTACTGTTATATTTGAAACCTAAGAACATGAGTTTAATATGCCCTACATGTCAATCTATATTAAATTTTATAATATAATCTAATCATAACATAACACACATTTTATCATCACTACCCTCCGTAATCTATTTGAAAAATAATGTGTTGGTTTGAATTTATAGAATATCACATAATTCTACCACAGAATAATTAAATAGACATTATAACAAACCCTGATCTGTAATTTAAGTATATTGTTTCTAAGACTATGATTAATTTTATTAGTAAGTAATAATAATTAATCAAATGCTATTCTTGTTGATTACTATTTTTGTTATATTTAGATGATAATAAGCGATTTTGGTTCATTCACATATTGTGATATTATTATTGTTGTTTTTTTTTTGCTTGGTTTCAGATAACTTACGTAAGGTAATAAACCAAATTATTGAGTCATTGTGAATATTGTGATGTTGTTGATTTGTGATATTATTGATAATTATTAGGAAAATACGAAGTTTTATACTTTTATCATGTTGTTTTATACTAACTATCTCAAAAACTATATCGTCTTTTATTTAAAGCAGGTACCAATATTAAATTTATTATAACATTGTAGTACATGATTGTACATAAATACGTCAGATTTTCACGATCAAGCGAGTTGACGAGAAAAAAAATCGCAAATTGCCAACTCGCACGCGAGTAGACGAATAAGTCGTTTTAACAACTCTAGTGCGTAGAGTGAGAAAATAATTCTATGGAAATACAATGAAGGAATATATAGGTACTTAATAAAACAAGACGAACTTGTGACGCTGTAATTATCGTTCTTAAAATGACAACTTTATTCAAAATTAAATACCTAAGACATGAATGCGGCAGTGACCGATATAACGAAAGAACATGTTTAAAAGCGACGTAACAATTACTTTAAGAAATACATTACCGTGTTTTTATCGCACTATAAATATAAAGTTTACGCAACAAATCTGGTTTTATCATGATAACTAAATATAGACACGAAATTGACCGTCATGAGGATTCATAATATTATAGAACATTGTTAACGAAGTTTAACTATTCAAGGATAACAAAAGGCATTCTTGTATGGAAGTGACCTTCCAGTGCTTATACTAGCGACAAGTCAAGTAGACGCGACCCTCTCTAATGAATCTCAATAAAATCATCTGATTAGGCAGCTCCTCAAGCGTGCCACCCTTCGCAGAAATGTTACTTAGTAGATATATCTTCGCCCTCCTGCTCCACTGCAGCCTACATTCAACCAGAACTTGACCCTTGCTCTATTCCGATATTTCCGATTACAGCTATATGTACTCCGAATCACGTAATTCGAGCATTGAGAACACAAAATATAATAAATAAAGGCAAAAATCGACCTTATAAAAATTAATGAGATTCGATAAAGCCGGATTTAAGATTTAACGTCTGATCGAAAGAAATTAAAGAGCAATTCGAAGTGAATCAAGTTTTATTAAGGTTTAATAACTTACAATGATATTGTGTTCGAGGGAAGCTCTACCTTTTCAAAGGAAAAGGGAAATCTAATTTAAACATCTCGGTGCTCGTAAATGATTGCAGAGTCGTTAACAATTTTCAGGTAATCATTTATGCTTTGAATTATTATTTTTTAAGTGAGTTTCATGAAAAAGGACTGTTTGTACGCATTTGAAATATTAGACTGATTAGATTAAGTATGCCCACTGCAACGATCGAAAATATAATATTGTTTAACATGTATGTCAGAGTCACAGATAGTAAAAAGATACTTATATTCGTTGGGGGCTTATAGTATGTGTTAGTTGAAGCTCGCTTCAATGTGTAATATTATTGTCAGTAACTGCTCTTACATGTAGCAGCATGGCAGGCTGGCCGTAGGTCTCAAAAGAAGTGCTTTTTAAAATAATCCTAAAAGGATCCGTATAAGGTAGTTCAATTTTAATGCCTAAAAATGTTTACGTGTCACTAGAATTCCATATTTCAAAATTTCGAAAAGAAATAAATTTTAATATCAAATAATTATTTGTAATAAATTGTTGTTGCGAAACATAAATCACTATTAAATGTCAAGATTACGGCAGTGAAAGTAATCAAAAGCGATGATCTGATCCAAGATCTTATCGAGCCTTACGACTCGCCTTGACTTTAAATTAAGTATTATAAATAAGTTACTATCGTGGCTACTAAGAATATCATGACCACGTCAATTCATTTTTAGAAATCTTAATAAAATATTATGTTTACATATAGGTCACATCACAACGACAGACAATCTCGCTTGTATAAATAAAAAAATAATCAGAGATATAATAATTTATTCAATAAGTTCCCAAGTTTTACTTATATAACCGTTAAAGTTCAGTGGTTACTGTAGTAAGTGCAGTATACATAATAATATCTACTGACTTTAAAGGATGTATGCGCCTTTGTTCATATTGAAGGAGTTATTTTGCGAAAACGTCCTCTGACTTTAATATAATTTTATGAGAATTCTCAGTGTATGTCGCTACTAAGGAATGCTGGTCACAGCTTATGAACTCGATATAATATCCTATGCTCAACACGTTATTGCTTTAGAGTACTTTATGCTGCTCAGAGAATACGAAATTGTGGTGCAAAATCTGATGTCGTTTTATTTTTTAAAGACGGTTCGCTCATACTACGTTCTTATATTCTCTGTGACACGGGGTACTTGACAGACCTTGAACCAAAGGACACAGAGACAGCCGAATTTGGAACAACTATATGCGGATCACCCTAATTTTAATCAAGTAAGGAGTCGACCTTGAAGCTTTCGGATAAATTAAGCCAGTGTGATGAACTGACGACCTGTGAAAGATGAAAAGTACTTACCTCAGAATAATAACAAAAGCTTTACATTATATAATTATTTATCGCTTTTGTCATTATTCTCAGGTAGAATAAGAAAGGTAGGCTTTAGTAATATTAAAATAATAATAATTCTGAAAAACGTTCCTAATATATTTTAAAATAATACGGCAAGGTTTTAGATTTTATAATAGCCCTTATCATATCGAACCGTTGAATGTCAAAGCGTTTTTAATAACGGGTAACAGGGGCAGCAATTAATGTGAATTCATTAAGGGGACTCCGATAACAGTAGTACGTTCTAGAGATGTGAGAGGGAGTTCGCAGGGGTGGACTCTAGTGGAGGGGGGAGAATGCGACCTCCGCCTCCGTGAATGACGTCATAGCTCCAATGCGTATATAACACCACTCGGTTTATATGTATATGTTTTTGAGGATAACAAGCTCTATAAAGTATGAGCTTAGAATGCAAGTAGTGTCACATATACCAGAGTTGTTACTAGTTATCTCGAAATGAAAAGACTGAAAGGGAATATAATAACCATTCATGTTTTGGAAGAAGGCTCCCATTACAAACATTATAAGCTATACACATTGAATGATTTTGGAACTGATTATTATCTTATATTTTCATTACATATAAATAAAATCAAGTGAATGTTTGTACGATCGAAACGAATGCTTTTTAATAGTTGTTAATATACTACAAAAACAAAAAAAATCATTTTTTTGTCAGCATGGTCGTCAACAGATTTACGATGACGCTAGGAATAAACGAGGCTTTTTACAACTTATGAGGCTTGTTTTCTACAAAACAAAAGCGACGCGGTCGTAAGTCGTAAATGACACTTAAAAGCGAAACAAGTGGTGTTTGTTGTTGATTTAAACTCCAATCAGACGTTAATAGAACAAATTTTAATTAATTGCAGCAACTCTGTCCTAAACCATCCTTCAATCTCAAACTCAAAAAAACAGTCGGTACATTTCTAAAATAAGATGAACTATACATTATATATATACATATATATATCTAGCTGACCCGCGCAACTTCGTCTGCTTCATATAAGAGATTTTCCTCGTTTTTGTAACATTTTTCATTGCTGCTCCGCTCCTATTGGTCGTATCGTGATGTTATATATAGCTTTCCTCGATAAATGGGCTATCAAACACTAAAATAATTTTCAATTCGAACCAGTAGTTCGAGATTAGCGCGTTCAACCAAACAAACAAATAAACTCTTCAGCTTTATAATATTAGTATAGATAAACTTTATACCAGACATAATCAATACCATGCACGGAAAATATTTGCAATGTAGACGGCTTTATGTTCTCATACGCGTTTGTCACTCAAAGGAGGCTTTATGTCGCTACAAGCGCTAGAAACCGGATAGACGTCATGCTGTCCGTCGCGCGACTGTAGAGGAAAATTACGTCAACGCGACAAGATCTCAAGCCGGGCTTAGAGCAAAGCTCTTTGTTGTACTGTTTATAGTACGATGTTGAGCCTTTCGGGCTTTACGATATTCGGCGCAAAGCGTGGGTGCTAAACAACTTTTAAGATCCTGTCAAGTTATCCTATTCTGTACGGAAATATAAATAAACAAGTTGAATCTTATCAATTGGTGCCTGTTTCAAAGTAATGAAATTTCTGTAGTAGGTAATATTATAGCATACGAATTCGTATAAGTTTTTCATGAAAACTATAGTTAAATGTAGGTATGTGAAGATTTTAATACACGACTTGGACTTCGACTGCACGGTTGACGTAGTGGTTTAAGTTGTCGCCGTGGTCTCGATCTCCGCACAGGGTAAAAATTTATATGATCCACAATATTACTGTTTGTCTGGCTCTGGGTGATTTTTGGACCTGTTGTTTGAATGTTTGTAAAGTCCCCGCGACACAGGAATTAATCCTAGTGCGGAATTTGGCTTTAAAAAATGCTCGTTTAGTGTAGTAATATTTTTTAGGTATAATGTCAATATTGTGATAGAATGTTTAGGAGAACCATTGTACTGAACGTGAAGATTGAATTTTCTTCCATCGTTCTTTATCTAGGACTGATTTTGAGGTTTTTGAAGTTTAACGACAAAATTTTGTTGCTCTGAGGACTGCAAGGAACTATGGACAATAATTGATGTTCACTTTACTAGACAGTAAGGTCAGATCTAAATCGAATTGATTTAAACATTTATTATTCTTCATTAAGTTAATAAAAATCAATTAAATAATCATAAACTGTTACATACATTAACATTGATATCGAAGAAGCAATATAAGTTTTACGGTTATCATATGATCGAGATATTCTTGTCTATATGTAACACGTAATTCTGTGATGGGGCGCGATATGCCATAAACGAAACGGTGACTGTGGAAATAAAAAATATGCGTTGGTTGAGAAATCCTTTGGAAATGTGGTCCGGCAAATGGTGTGAAGGGCGAAAAGGGGTAAGCGCTGCGTGAAATTATGGCCCGGGGAGCTCTCGGGACGAGTGTCGCCACCACCCTCTGATAGCATTTATATCGTTCCACAACGCAGACAGAATGAGACACGGCTCTATATTTACATTAATAACGTGTTGTTCTGTTCATTTGCATATTAATTGGTTCCTTGAAGAGGTAATCTACCGAATACTTTACCGAGAGTAAAGTCCAAAAACAGAGACACGTTAACGAATTAATCTGAGTCTTAGACGTACATATACATATAATACGTGATTATAATAGAAAATATTAGTTACCACCCGCCATATAGGCGAGATTTTTAAAGCAAAAGTTATTCAAAAATCTTTGTTCACTTTTTTATTACCTATGATAAAATTAAGGTTTACGTTTTCCATTATAAGGACGTGTGAGCTCACTTTATCATTCTTATCTTGATTATTATTAGATATACCTCACGATATGTAGGTATCTCTCGCTTTTATAATATACATAAATTATAAATGGAATATTGTACGTGATTTTCATATAAACGGGACAGAAGTTACCCGTCTACATACTGTGCGCGATGAAAGATGTAACTCGACTCTATGGCTACGTATGTATGTGTATATCTATATGAGAATCTAGGGATTAAATAAGATCTGCATTAGTCAAATGATAACCCTTGTGGGTGATTCTGGTGTTAAATTTGAAATGGACCTCCTCAACTTTTAATTACACGTAAAATGTAAAGTTGTAAAATATATGCTAGTATATATACAGATAAGCTTGTAAGTACGTAAAATTATATTGCTAGTCGTGTACCTACGGCTAGCAATCCATATTATCAGTTTTGTAAAAATAGAACTATGTATTTTTGTTATTACCCAAATTAAATAGTTATGTTTATTATAAAGGCTCGTTTATTTGCTACCATTTTCTATTTTCTTTCTTGTCATTTTATGTGTGAGTGAGATTTTTTATTAAATCAGCCTCACACTACTTGTAGGTATTTAAATTTCGAATCACATGTTGCTGTGTCTTTCTCCACCAGTCCATGACTCGAAATAGTCGAACGGTGTTAAACCCAATAAATGAAATAAATAGATAGAACATATATATAATAAATAGAACATATCAGTAGCAAGAAAGGCATAAATCTGGTTATAAAGAAAAATCAATATGAAAGGCCTATTAGGTACGCGGAGATTTTACGTAGGAGTTGCTACCTAGTGTATTGATGTAGTCATAAATATTAGTCTGAATGTAATGTAATGTTATACAGTTATAGTGTGTGCTGTTTGGCGAGGATTAGGTAGCTAGGTTACCTATAGGTATAGGTAGGTAGGTACTCTAGCTCTTATCGGCAACGTCTACACGGTCTACAGCTGTGTATTACAGCCTAGGTTTATTACATTATGTGTATATTGAATCCAGAGGCCAAATATAATGTAATAAGCAATTTGTATACATACATATTTTACTTATTTTAAAACTTATTTTAACAATAATCGTTATAGGTATTTCGCGTTTGGACGTGGGTTGTACGAAAACTAATTTTATAACGATTACAAAACTGGATTTTCTTAATAGGTACAATTGTCATCAATTTATAGGTATTTTTACCTTATTTTCGTAAGCCACGTTTTAGAGTTTTCATTTTGACTCTGCCGCACCTGACATAGGCTCAGCAAAATGGGACTATCTAACATAACATGGCTGTTTCGCTTAATGATATTTATTGTGAATACACAAAGAGCTCTTAGTCGATTAATTGTTTGAATCCGGTATGTTGAAGCTTGTACACAAGGCGATGATTAGATACGCTGTTTACCTATTTATTACAGTAGATACCTAATACAAAGCAAGATGATTTCTATTTTGCGTGTTTCACGTCTTTGTGAGGTAGAAGGGCATTTACCTATAACTAACAAAAGATTACACTATATTTGATGCCTAAGTAGGTAGGTACATAAGTTTGGTTTAATTAGCGGGTAATTTTGTGATTCATCATGTCTACTAACCTGATAACTGTAATGTAAATTAATGGTCGAAATCAAATGAGATAGTTACCTAATATTATAAACGCGAATATGAATTTATTTGTTAGTTTGTTACGCTTTTACGCCTTAACTACTCGACTGATCATTATGAAATTTCACACACGCGTTGTCAGGCTACTGAAAAGGACATAGGATACCTTTAGTCCAGAAAAAGTACTGTTCTCAATCTAATCTACATTTACGCGAGCAAAGCTGAGGGCAAAATCGAGGCAGTAGGTATAATATACTGTAAAGTAAATAAATAGCCAAAATCCAATGGGGTCGTTTATTTACAATAAATTGGCGTTATAGCCACTATACTTTTGACGGCCTCGATGGCGTAGTGGTGAGTGTAACCGACTGCCACGCCTGAGGTCACGGGTTCGATTCCCGCACAAGTCAAACATTTGTGCGCATGAACATGGATGTTTGTCTTGGTCTGGGTGTTTCTATGTATAATATGTATGCATTTACAAAAAAAAAGGTATATATGTATGTTTATCCATTGTCTAGTACCCATATTACAAGCTCTGCTTAGTTTGGACTAGATGGTGTTGTGTGTATGTGGTAGAATATTAGAATATTATATTATTATTACTAGTCTAGTGCCTGGTACATTTTATTTTCTATTGCGTAGGTACTTGCTATATAAATCATTTTAGAAGGTCACCTGCAACACGCAACAGACGAGTCCATAAATCAAAGGGGTAGTCTACATCACGACCTTGATTGGCCAAACGTCAATACCATTGGAATAGGTAAACTTATGTCGTATTGTGTTTGTGACTTCATTCTATTTGATTTTATTGATATCTATAAGAATAGGATAATACTAATATTTTTTATATTCAAAATTGACAATAAAGCATTAATGTATAAACAATGCAATAAAGCATCTAAATCGCAGGCGCAGTCGAAGAATTCGCTTCAAAAACTGTTTATCAAGGCACTAATTTCATTCGCCCCTACATTACGTCCCATATTCCAAAATGTTCCGGATTCGTTTTTAATTTTAATTATTCCTTTTTCGTCCTACATTTTTGAACATATGGTTAGCAAAACAAAACATGTTTAAACATTATTTTAAGTCTTTTCAATGTCGGGCTCGTGATGTTATGCAATCATAAGCCCAAAGTTTGGCAGAGAGATCAAGGAAGTATTTTAAAATATTTTTCGGCTGACGGTACCTACATCAAAAACTGCTATACAAAAGAAACAGGGTCAAAAAAGAAACATAATTTGGGAAGAAATAGGAATTACGTGAAGCAATTAATATTTATCTAAATTTCGGGGCATATGAGGAACTGTTTTTAGAGCGAATACATTCGGGACGAAACATGAGGGTTGAATGCGGAATAAACCAAAATGACTAAGCTCAACCTAGGTATCGAGCTCTATGTTACAAGGAACTACTATACTATTAACGGATACCTATTCTCAGAATACTTGTAGATCAATCACGTAATTCATTGTCCCGCGTGTGATTTGAACCCACAATGCTCAGTGCTGCAGCGAGGCAAACATTTGTCCAGTGTCATACGTGAAGCCAAATAAAAAAAAAATAATAAGGTCATAAGTTTATATAGATGGTGTGCTATCAGTAGGGAGATCATCTGTTTCTCTCGTTTCTGGTATCACAGCGGTTTCTTTGTTTTTGTCGCTGGCACTGGTTGCAATCCTCGACAAACGCTACGATAATCGTTAAACATGAAGTGGACCGTATCCTAACTAATATTATAAATGCGAATGTGAGTTTGTTTGTTTCGCATTTAGGCTGGCCGCATACATACGTTTTCAGAATTTGATTTCCGAATTCGTTTTCCACATTCGGAGCTCCGAATGCATGGAATCAATATAAAATACACTAACTGCCGCACACGTCCGCTTTTTCTCCGAACGGAAAAGATTCCGTATGTACGTTTCGAATGCAAACCCGTGCGTTCGGAGAAACCATTCGGAAAAAACCTAATGACGTCATGCGGAATGCAGCCCTTGCATACATTTTGTTTGTGTCGGCGCACACGTTCGGAAATTCTCATTCGGAACAGCGCCCGCGCTGCGAGCATCGTACGTACGTAAACGATAGTTATAATGTGTGAGGCAGAAACATTAATATTGTCTATTGAAAAATACCCTTGTTTGTGGAATATACATGACAAGGACTACCACAAAAGAGATATAAAAGACTAGATGTTCCCGCGGTTTTAGCCGCGTTTATCGTTACTGCGCCGCCCCTTGGGTCGTAGCGTGATGTTATATAGCCTATAGCCTTCCTCAATAAATAGGCTATCCAACACTAAAATAATTTTTCAAATCGAACCAGTAGTTCCTGAGATTAGCGCGTTCCAACAAACAAACAAACTCTTCAGCTTTATTATATTAGTATAGACTAGCTGACCCGCGCAACTTCGTCTGCTTCACATAAGAGAATTTTCCTAGTTTTTGCAACATTTTTCATTTATGCTCCGCTCCTATTTGTTGTAGCGTGATGTTATATAGCCTATAGCCTTCCTCTATAAATGGGCTATCCAACACTGAAATATTTTTCTAATTTTTACCCGTAGTTCCTTAGATTAGCGCGTTCAACCAAACAAACAAAATGTAAGTGAAGTCGGCGCGTGAGCGCCCTCGCCTTTTTATAAATGTAGCGGATGGCCGTTTCGCGCGTTAAACAAAAATCAACCGTATCGCCGTACCTATACCGGCGCGGCGAGATTTGGAAGTTTCTATGTCATCTATATCTTGTGTGTTTATAAACCGATTTCTATAATTTGCTTTTTATAATAAGGTATTAAAGTGTACTTTTTAAATATGGGAGTCTGATAAAGATATATATATGTGAAATACAATATATTTATGTATTTAAACACGTTATTGTGGCTAATTTATAAAAGATAGATAGATATATACTATTCAGGACTTTTTTGTAGATCTTTTGAAGACCATCATCTTTGTTAATGTAATACATACTTTTGGTGTATGATCAACGTATGCGAGGATAAGAGCTCGAAAGCGCATTTTCATCCGACTTGCTTCAAATTTATCGTCACTGCTCAGCTCCTATGTATCTTAGCGTTATGTTATATAGCCTATAACCTGCCCAGGAGTATGGACTACAATCGTACCAAATTTGGTTAAAATCCCTTCAGTAGTTTTTGACCCATGCGTGCATATACAGACAGACAGACGGACAGACAGACAGACAGACAGACAGACAAAAAATTTACTGATTGCATTTTTGTCATCAGTATCGATCACCATTCATCCTCCAATATTAATTTTGAATATATATTCAATGTACAGAATTGACCTCTCTACAGTTTTATTATAAGTATAGATTTGGCCTGGGAGCAGCTATTTAAAGAGGTATAGTTCACACTATTTACATAATTTCGTTTAAATATGTTTGTTTTATTTATTATTGTTGATAACTGTTAAATATTGTTATAATTGTTTACTATTGAAATGCAATTGCTAATAAATCATCGTCCTCCATCGACGTGCGTTCACTACGCTATCACTATCCGTACTGACAATATACATTCCGAATGAAAAAAACCTAACGTGTGCGCTAGTGTCACGGAATTCCGAATCGAGATTACGTGTTAGGAAATCGAATTCGGAAAACGTATGTATGCGGCCAGCCTTAGGTACGCCTAAGTACTCACCGATCATCACAAAATTTCGCATATACACGCTGTCATGGGTACAGAATAGGACATAGGGTAGCTACTATTCGTCCAGAAAAAATACTGTTACTAACCCAACCTAATTTATATTTACGCGAGTGAATACGCGTGCAAAATCTTGTCCTTAATAAGAGTCGTACTTGCCGTGAAAAAGCATTACAAAGACATTTACTACTGACATATAAAATAGATCACCATTTTTATAACTATGCTGCCAGTTAATGTCTTTATAATGCTTTTGGAAGTACAGTAATAATTAAAATCCTTTAACCTTTAATAAAATGTTGCCCTTTGTTTGGTTCGCACACACACTACCTACGTCATTTTGCCATAAGCATGTATCTAATAAGCAATTACTTACTATTCACTTGGCATGTCCGCTGACCTTCGTTAGGACGTGTTCTACAAAAATTGCAAAAAGTAATAACTTATGATCGCAGTGTACGCAATACATGTAAATGCTAAATGCGTAAGAACTGCTTGCGTCAGTACCGTTTAGGCTTACGTAGTGAAACACGGAAATCGTAGAGTTTAGACATGGATATGATGGACATAATATATAATAGCCCCGTCATATCCGTGACAAATTAGCCGTCCTAACCTAACTAATATTATAAATGCTAATATGAGTTTATTTCTTTGTTTAATATTAATACACTTTCACGCCTTAACTACTCGTCCGATCATAATAAAATTTCGGATACACGTTGTCAGGGGTAAAGAAAATTATATAGGGTACTTTCATCCCGAAAAAAGTACTGTTCCTAGGAATAGAAACTTATTGACATAACCTACATTAACAAGCGAAGCCGCGGGTAAAAATCTAGTACTACATAATATAAGGATGCTTTAATGTTTGTTTGGAGGACGTTAGTTTTTCAGTTTGTATATTGCAGCTGAAGGAAAAAGCCTATGTATACCTACAACACAGCTAAAAATGGCACATTTAAACAAACGTACCTATTTTGTTAATCTAAAGATCAATACGTTAAATATATGTGTATAATCTTACTGTACATTAAAAATAAAAGTCTTTTTCTTTTGATAAAAATATGTTCTTGTCAAATAGGCCGAATTAGCTATTTTTATGACCCTCATAAAATAAAATTAATAAATTACGGCTTGCCTACGAATTCTACACGTAGTTGGTTGGTAGCTATTTTAAATTTTTCAGTATACAATAAAATTTCACAAATATGGATTTTAAATGTTTGGAAGAAGACGTCATAATAATCCAGGACGTCTGCATTCGCCAGCGTGACGCATCCGAATAATGGCTGCTGAACTTTTTGGGTGCAGTTGTTATACAGAATTGTTTAAAATTTTACGTAACGCGGTAGAGTTTTTGGCTGCATGAGCAAAGCACGGGACTTGAGTAAAATTACTCTAAGATATTGTGTTGAACCTGGCCACATTTCGCTTTGGCTCAGTTCACACCCATAATTATCCGCTACCGTGCTACGTTCGGGATAAAAGTATAGGTAATAAAACAATCTTACATAGAATGCAACGTTGTGTATTTGACAACGTTGTAAATTGTAATGTAACTGTTTACCTTTAGTTAAATACCTAACTAAATGGACTATAGTTAATATAATAATTATTAGGACATAGAATTTAAAATAAAAAGCCAATTTACGATTTATAATACTTTGACATAATAGCGCTCTCTATCTATACTAATACTAGCTGTCCCGCGCAACTTCGTATGCTTCCTATAGGAGAATTTGCCCGTTTTCGCAACATTTGTCATTGCTGCCCCGCTCCTATTGGTCGTAGCGTGGTGTTATATATTCCTTCTTCGATAAATGGGCTACCCAATACTAAAAGAATTTTTTAATTCGAACCAGTAGTTTCTGAGATTAGCGCGTTCAAACAAACAAATACTTAAACTCTTCAGCTTTATAATAATAGTATAGATTGAAAAGTCCTTTAATGTTGGATAGCCTATTTATCGAGGAAGGCTACAGGCTACATAACATCACGCTACGACCAATAGGAACGGAGCAGCAATGAAAAATGTTGCAAAAACGGGGAAAATCTCTTTGAAGCAGACGAAGATGCGTGGGTTAGCTAGTTACTAATAAAAGGTTAACATATCTAGGATTATTTTGCAGGAGGTTCCGTGCTCGTTATTATATTTTATTAGATATTCTAGATGTAGATACATATTTGTTACCTACTAGATTTTTCCCGCGGCTTCGGCTCCCATAAATGTAGGATAGGTTAGGTTAGTAACAGTATTTTTTTCTGGATGAAAGGTACCCTATGTCCTTTTCTGTTCCCCTGACAACGTGTATACATATACTTATACATATTTTATGATGATTGGTCGAGAAGTTCAGGCGTGAAAGTGTAACAAACAAAGAAACTAACAGCGTTTACTATTTAGTCTGTGCTAACAGTTTCATTTATAATATTATAAGTTAGGATATTCATACTGGTGTCTCTAACTAAATATAGGTATAAAATTATATATCAATAATAGAACGTCGTATACAAAACAAAACGCGGCGAAAGGAGTCGCAATGCTGCGCAACCAAAAACAGTTTAGTTGATAAGTACCTACCTATCTCTGCTGACAGTGCTGACAGAACTGCGCCCCCTAATGAGCTTTCGTCGGACTGACGACTATTATATATTACAGCGGCTATACATGCATATGTTACAGTTTAGAGTTTTCTATTGCAGAATGTAAGGGTATGTCTATTAATTTAAATAAAAAAATTACTCGCACCAAAAATAGTTCTGGTATTGCAGCAGTTTCATCTACTAAAAACAAGGAATACAATGGATATCTGCTAAATATTCATTGTGTCCGTTCTCGCAGTGTAATATGTATATAGTTAGGTATTCGACACGACTATCTGAATAGCACACAATTTAATTCTGTAACCAAATGCTCATTGGTAATAAATAACAATATTAGAAATTAAAGTCGGGATGACTGATAATATGTCATTAACTTTCAATTTATAGATGAACAATTAATAATAATATCAGCCCTATATTAAACTGTCTCACTGCTGGGCATGGGCCTCTTCTCAGTTTGAGAAGGGTTAGGCCATAGTCTACCACGCTGGCACAGTGCGGGTTGGCAGACTTCACATATCTTCGAAAACATTATTGAAAACTCTTAGACATGCAGGTTTCCTCACGATGCTTTACATCACCGTTAAAGCAAGCGATAATTAACTATTTAATACGCACATAACTTGGAAAAGTCAGAGATGCGTGCCTTGGGATCGAACTCGAGACCTCTGCGTGGCAGTCCAACGGTTTCACACTAGGCTATCGCTGCTGCCTTACAACTTGAACAATTAATAATGTTTTTAATAAATTTATCCTTAATATACCGACAACCGAAAATAACTAACAGAACATGTGATCCCTGTTTACAAATAAGCGGTCATGTGAGTTTCCTCAAATAATTAAAGATGAATCATGTCAAATGTCCGGCTCCAGTTAAAGGTATATTTCGTTGGAAACGATCCGTTGTCGCAATTAACTGACTGCCAAACATTTCTTAAGCACTTAGTCATTTCGTTACAAAGACATTCTCATGAGGTGTCCCGGAAACTGTTTACTCAATACATACCCGGTTTCTTATATTTAACGTTAACCTTGGCACGAAAGTTCGTAGCAATGAAAAAATAAATAGAATATAACCAGCTAAATGACGTAGAAATGTAAGTACACGTAACTACATATTTATATCCTTTCAATTTTCTTTTGGATACGGTGACAATGCACAATATAATAATAAATACTACCTACTGAATAAACTGAGTAATAAATACTACCGAATAGCCGGATCATAATATAATAAGTTGAGATATGTAATCTCCGCCTTCCTATCATCTGCTTTCATATTTTGAGTCAAGATTACTAAGGACCGAAAAAGGCTTCAACAAACCAAGCCTATACTTAGCAATGTTATTTATAAATTGATATGGTTAATAGGTTATTTTTATAACAAAGTGCAAGAAAAGAAAAAAAAAAGAAAGAAAGAATTATAAAGTGCAACGTATTTTAAATATTTATGGCGGCACTGAAAAGGAAAGTAAGGAAACTATTTCAATTAGGAAGCTTTTATAAGATTGTAAAATATAACGTTTATAAATAACTAGTTTTTGCACGTGGCTTCGCTTGCGTTGACGTAGATTTTGTCAATCGATTTATTTTCGTCGGGAACAGTACTTTTTCTAAATGAAAGGTACCCTTTGTCCTTTTCTATTCCCTGACAACATGAATGCAAAGTTTCATGATGATCGGTCGAGTAGTAAAGGCGTAAAGCGTAACAAGCAATCAAACTCACATTCACATTTAGAATATTAGATAGGACATTAACTAGCTATTCAGTTTCACCCGCCTTAAATGATTCTCTGTTTACCCGATTACGGCGAAGCCAAAAGGAAGGGTAATGATTTTGGCAGTCTGTGTATGTATGTTTGTACGGTGCGCCTAAACTACTAAACCGATTTTAATGAATGAGGTGTCAATAGATTCATAATAATGGCCCGGGTTATATAAATTTTATAAGACGAAATTTAAACCTCGAAAAAAATTAAACTGAGATAATCATCAGGTGTTTGGTACCAAAATTGAAAAGGTCTTGGCGAGCTCATTACAAATATGTATTATATCATATTGCTTTAAGTCAAAATATGTGAAAATATTGTCATTGTGTTTAATGAAACCTTTTAAATAAAAAATAAAGTTTAAAACACTTTACGTAGTCGGGTTATGGTTTTTAAACTTTATTGTTATTTATTACATTGCCTTTTAGGTACGTAGGCAATTAGATATGAGTTTTTCCCTTAGTTGCGTAACGGACTCTTTTATAAATTCTAACACAATATTGCTTGTGCTTAAGTACCTACATTCAGTGGGTATTTAAGTAAATATGGATAATCTAAATAATAAAATAATAGCATTGAAAGTAGATTGATCGAGTAAGATATAGAAGAACCATAGAAATATAAAATCTATGAGAAGAACCAAAGGAAGTTTGTATAAAACTGGATGTCAGATTTACTCATTGTGTACTATTAAGACTATTATTTGTATATGCTAATCTGTTATCTGTTTTTGTACCTACTGAATAAAATAAAAAAATATTAATGAATTACTAAGCCTTCAAAGATATAATACATTTGTAATATTGTGCAACATAGAAATTGTTTATAATAAATTATTATGAAATATGCCCAGAAGGTGATACCTAGGTACAGTTTCCTCGTGATTGTTAATGATACCTAACTAGTAGGATTATTTGGTAACATTACCTACTTATCATCCTATTGTGTAAACATGTAATGCTGACGGTTTTCGACTACGGAGCATAGTTTTTGATTTTACATGAACCTCAGGACACGTGCACTTGACAAAGCATCGTCGTTGTGTAGATGTAGACCATGATACTTTGTACAGAGTATGCCTATCGGTTATCGCTACAAAGCATGAAACTACAAAACGCACCGCTTCTACGCGAGCGTTATTTGTGTCCTGTGGTTAATACAGTATAGCTAATACTAATTAATGCAGCCCGTTAAGGCTTAATTCCTTCATTCAAGAAACGAGTTGTTTTGCCTACGGACATTTAATTTTCATATATTCTACGAAAAATATGTCAACATTTTAATACTGTCCGTAGCAAAAACGACTCTTTTCTTGACTTTAGTTGTCAAGTTTCATTGACGGGTGATAGATATAAGATACTGGCTAATCAATTGTTCTTGTACCTACTTTACATGCCAGTCTTACCCAGCAGCCCTGCACGAATGGCCTATTGGATTCGTTAGCAGACTGTATGAATTAGCTTTAGCTAACAGTCGACATAACTAGCTCAGTTAGTGTAGGACGATTTAAATGAAACCTTCGTAAACAGTTTATTATTATAGGTAATTCATTGATAATAATAGCAAACCGTCTCTTATAGATAAATCGTCGCTTAATCCTACCTACGATATCTGTTATTATCCCGATGACTTAACCCAATTGCATTAGTCGCAGTCACATAATCGTCGCCCGGTATCTCTCACCCTTGAAGAAGCCTCACTGAGTAGATCCATAGCTACTTTAATGTACATTCCTATATCACGTTAGTAGGGACTAGATAGCAGCCTTGACTTTGCTTTTGCTTATAATTTAATATAAGCCATACAAGGACTCATATAGATAGGTAGGTACATTAAATTTATGTAGGTATTATGAGTTTATGATATAAGTAGCTTTGTCAATATAACTTGATAAGGGCAAATAAGTACCTACCTACTATAAAGAGGTAGGTACCTACTTAAGAACACCGGCACTGCCTACTGAATCGGTTCTAAGTGCTTGTTTAAACTAATAGAAAGCTATACCACAGTCTAATAACCCATACAGTCGTTTAACGAACGCGTCTAGCAGTTTTATACTGTGGCTATACTTTATTGGGTAGGTACCTATTGCTATACCACATAGGTAGCCGTCTACTAAACTAATAGAATGCGTTCTATAAGTAGAGTAAAAGGCAATGTTTATCTCATATTACGCGAGCAAAGCCAAGGGCGATAGCTAGTAATATATTTGTTTACGCGTTTTGGGTACTTTACCTATTAACCTCCTCTTTGACAGAGGTTTGCATACGAGCCGCTACATTTGTAGTTTGTACCCTTTATTTGTTACCGGCTCGGACACGAGCCACCAAGTGCGCGCCACTTTAAACCTTATTTAACTAACTATAACGCTTAAAACTAATTGTTTAGCAACAAGTGGATTTTTGGGTAAAAGACATATCATAACATCATAAGGTATTACGAAAATATAAACATACGATAGGATAAACAGCGTTTTCAGATATAAATGGGTAAGTCTTGTATAATAGTTATCTACTAACTAAAATACCTAGGTATATCATTTACTGTTGGAAATTCTTTGAATACCAACATGGCGTCGCTAAGTTTACAAATAAACGTCATAAAAGTTAAACAAAGGAAGTTTTTCAATAATTACGATGTACGCATCGCATTCACCTTGAGTGGGTTGTCGCATTTCGCATCGTGTTCGTACGCAAGTTGACAAACCGCGCTTCCGACCCCAACATCTCGTACATATCCATAAACTAACCGGGTCCTGCCTACGCCTGCCTCATATGGAGAAACTAATAGTACTTTTTTAATTATTGAATATTTACCCATAAATACATTGGTATTAAATGGCGTAGGTACGGTAGCGCACGGTATTACGGAATAACAAGAATTAATATTGACATGTTGTCTTCTGAGAGACTACTTGTTTTAATACGGCATTCCTACAATAAATCGTTCTCAATGGCTTGTTATGCTTATCAATAAAGGCTATTTTTGCGTAGCTAGGTACTATGGCGTAGGATAAATTGGTACAAATCTTACCCCAAATGATTCTAAATGGATTCTTTTGAGTAGGATTTTCAGGGATGGCGTAATGGTTTGAGTGGTCGCCTGGCCATTACGCATACAAATGCAATTTTTTTGGGTTTGATCCACACAAATAAACTGAGTTTGGGAACACCGAGACTACAAACTATGGACACAAAGAACATCTTGTGTCCGTAGTTTGTATATTTTAAAGTCACCCGTGACATCGAAATCACTCTTAGTGCTGGAGCAGCGGTTTAAAAAAATTCTGCTTATCTGATATTCCTAGTCGAGTAATGCTCCTTTGAGTTATCCTGTTTCCTTACAAGTATATCTATGAGTCCCATACGTAATAGTTTATGTACTTAGATAAGTACCTAATGGCTGAATCGCCACATCATTTAATGTTCAAAATATTGTTGAATAAGTATTTGTAAATAACAATGACTGCCAGGATGCAGGCTACGTATAATGAGTAAACCCTTATTAGGTACTTGATTCTGGTAACAGTTATCGTTGCATGGAAAGATAAAATTTGTGGAACATCTATGTCAATAACCGTCATATCAAAATTTATATTTGATATTTTGACTATTATTTCCTTTTACCAGTTGATAGGTTCCTAGATAAGTTATACAAACAACTAAATATGATAGTAAACATAATATAGATAAGCTTTATAACTGTCAGGATATTGACGAGTTTCGATAGATAAGTGTGCTTATGTCCAAAGAGTTTAATCAGAGAAATAGTTTTAAAGTAAACTTGAATTATTTTACTTTAGAACTTATCATTATTCCTCACTTGACTATAGTAAGATTGGTTTGTTTTGATCGGAATAACTAGGCAATCGTTTAACAACAAATTGAAGTAAAATCCATAGCAGTTATTAGACAGGTATACCTTACGGTGTGTATTATTAAGTTACTTACTTATATAAAAGTAGGTATAATCTTACCAGAATATCCTTCACAATGAATTCCAAACCAATGCGTGCTCAGTATAAAATGCATTACTTACCAGCTATTTGCCTTATCAAATCCACAGGAAGCAAACAAATAAGTAGAGCTCATAAAATCCCCATGGTTACAATAACAATAAATTGAACGAGTAGAAAAGAAATAAATCTACTTATCGTCTTACTAGGATATTGTACGTTAAAGTTGTACAGTCTGAACAAATAATTACTTATGATAATTAAGAAATAATTATGCTTAAGAATGTGCTTCAAGCAATATCACTATTATTAAACAATAAACTATTTTTGGCAGAACCTGTAGTATTGTAGTAAGTATTATAAAGGACCGCGGAGATAGTTCACTCATCTAATTGCTAGGTACGCATTTTGTTCGTAGTGTAATAGAACCTTTCTCTGAATTAGTTGAGAGTCTGGGCTCTTTATAAACTGCTCCCGAGCGCTTTCAATATTAAGAAAGTTAGACATCGTTGGCAACTTAATTTAAATTATGAGCACTCGTTGGCAATAAATCCTCTTTGTAACAAAAATAGGGTAAACTGATAAGGAAAAAAAGACATCTACCTGCTGGTAAATTAAAACTAAATATTGCGCACTATTATAAACAAAAATAAAAATACAAGTAACGATTACGTAATCAATGTTTTAGGAAAGATAAACATGAACTAGATTGTGAAATAAGCGTGTGTGCAGACTCGTAATCACTCACCTCGGACAGAGGCTGCAGGAGCGGTGCGGAGAGGCGACACGCCCGAGCGCTGGCCGCCAGCCTCGCGAACTAACCGAGCCGGTGCCCACGCCACCAGAGGGCGCACGCTGTTCGCACCGAGGCTCACCTCCCGCTCCCATCGATCCACCCTTCATCACACCGACGCAACCCCACGTAATGTGCCTCTATCTCCTGCGATATACAGTTTCAAATGACCCGCAATTAAGCTCGTACCACTCGATGACGTGGGTAAACGCTGTTATGATGATTGCACAGCTTTATTTTCATAACAAAGCATTTGATAGCGAGACGAGCTGCTGGATTACTTGTTTGGACTGTCGCGTTTGACTTATAATTAATTAAAACTTGTGACTCCTTTTATACCTACTTAACAAATTTTCTTTAAATTTTCTCGGTATGTAAGGTTGTTTTTAACCGACTTCAAAAAAAGGAGGAGGTACTCAATTCGTCTGTATTTTTTTTTTCTATATTTGTTGCCTCGTTACTTTCGACTGGGTAAACCGATTTTGATGATTCTTTTTTATTTGAAAGCTGGTGCTTCCCGTGTGGTCCCATTTAGTTTTGATCAAAATTTGACCATTCCTTTTCGAGTTATCCTTAATAATGCGTATTTGGCTACATTGATGATGTTTTCATATTTGGCAAGGTTCACTAAAAACCGAGAAATAAACAAAATTTTAACAAAAAAGAAAACCGACTTCAAGAAAGAATATTCTAAAACTTAAAATGCACTAAAAAGTTAATAAATAATTGCATATTCTTGTGAATAATTAAATTATTGTTATTATTGGAGTCGGTATCAGCCAAGGTAGGTTTGTAACTAATTAAACATGAGATGTCTTACTATAATCATAACATAACATTGGCATGCACAATTACACACATAGACGCAGCACGCAGCGCGGGCGGCTGACACCGACTCCAAAAATAACAATAATTTAATTATTCACAAGAATATGCAATTATTTATTAACTTTTTAGTGCATTTTAATTGTCAATAGGTATTAGATATGACTATGCATTAGTTGTGAAGTTGTATTTTTGATGTCAATGTATAAATACAATGTTGATTGACTCTTGAGAATTATTGTAAACAATATGCGATTGCGAAAAATAGCCGGGTTTATTGCGTTCTTTTAATATCAGCTCTATTTCTCAAGCTAGCTGGTTATTTAAAAACTATTTCTCTCTATTTAAATTTATTCTTTACTAATGTTGATGTTAGCAGCATAATAAATCATTATTATAGTAATAAATAATAATGAGTTTGAGATTGAGGACACAAATGATTAAAAGACATTTGTAACAAATAATATAACTTTATTTCGTTTAAGAAAAATGTTTAACTCATAAAATCACAACATATAATGTACATTTATCATCACAACATACGTTGGTTACTCTACATTTTATTCATTTACATTAACTACCTAATATTAATTGACAAAATATGTTCATATTTCACAAAACAAAAAATATTATATGTATACATACTTATATCATTATAAATATGATATGTTCCATCACGTTTATATATAGTTTATCTCTCGATTTCGTGTATCATAATAAAAATTTATTGACATTTATCTTTAAAAATAAAATCAACCTCTTAATAGATACAATTATCAGGAAGACATAACACAAAGACTAAATACGAATACATTTAAATAAATATAGTTTCAAATAACAATTAAACGGAAGCGAATAAATGTTCAATAATATGAATACAATTATTATAAGTATTTACAATGTTTTATGTACTGAACGATGCACTCGTCGCGCGTCGGGTATGTGACGAGAAGCGATGTGTGAGTGTGACTGTGGCGTAGGTACATTAACTGAATACATTAGTGCGTGTGGAAGTATCGTGAATCAGACTTACAATATTATGTACTCAGAATTTACATTCAGTACAAGTCACGGATATCATTTACGTAAACATAACATTAAATCGTTCGACAACATTGAGTTAACATGTATTACGGACAAGAAGAGACAATTCGTAACACGCTTTAGAGTGCGCTTTACTGTTGTCTCTTCTAATACGTAGTACATTTAAACTTAATGTTGGACATATAAATTTTTGGTTATATATTGCAAATAGGTAAGTATTATAACTGGAATATAATATGACCAAAACGCTTTATAAACTAATTATTAGCTCTTAGTAGATATTTATAGGGTATTTGACTTATTGCTTTTCAATATAATAATATTCTAGACAAAACTGCAGAATCGCGTCTCTTATAAAGTACTTAAGATAAGACAAAGACAGCGCTGTTGACTTTGACAGTTGTGAGTTTGTGACGTAACAAGCTTATAAAATTATTGTTATTCCATTTACACAACCTTAGGCGTGCCATCATGTCTTATAGCATTATTACTGCATGCGAGAAAACAAGTCAAAGCTATACACTCTGTTATGCGCTATCTCGTTCTACCGTATGCTAAAATTCTTAAATGCTATAAGAGATGTTTGTACAGCCTCTGTTTAAAGAATAAGAAAAAAATAATAAATACTCCCTTTAGAAGCTTGTCATTGCCTTCTTGCATTAATAGCATTAGTTTGCTGTATACTAATCAGTGGCGTAGCGTGGATGTCAGCCGCTCGGTGCGAAAAAATAATTTGCCGCTCTCTTTTTTAGGTATTTCAATTTAAAAGACTATAATTTTCAGTCATTCTAGAGAACTTTTTGGTATAACAGTCTTCATTATTGTGTATTGTACAGTTCACATATAAAAATATTGTTATTATTTATTGTGAAATTTTGCCGCCCCCTAAAAGTGCCGCCCGAGGCGGGCCGCCTCTGCCGCCTCCTTTACGGTACGCCACTAATACTAATACAACACACTTTGATTTGACATCGACATTGAAAATGACTACATTTTCAATCGCTGGTGACAATGATTACATTTTCAATGGCATCAACAAAATGTGGTGTCAAATACCGTATAAGAAAAT
Organism: Catocala sponsa; assembly: GCA_963564715.1. NCBI lineage: Eukaryota > Metazoa > Arthropoda > Insecta > Lepidoptera > Erebidae > Catocala > Catocala sponsa. The sequence goes on from OY751331.1 coordinate 10,367,567, forward strand.
CAAACTATATTTTAAATAATACATGGCAATATGTCTGTTGAATAAGCAATTCGGCAAACATATCGCAATTATTGACTATTATGAAGAAAACTTAAAACTAAACGTAGAATAATAATACATATATATCTTACAATTTAAACTATATTGTAATGTAATAACTACAGGTGTATTTTTAAGTAAAATTAGTAGGTATACAAGTAATGTCTTAAAATCCTTTGTTTATAAAAATGTAAAAGCGCATAATTTGTATGCCATAACAATATATACAATTTCAGACAAAACTGCGCCGGCGTATTTAAAGATCATTTTACATCGATAGTAAATAAAATTATTTGTCTCAAAAATTAAAAAGCAATATTATTGTTTGATAGTATCGATTTGTTACTACGCTGATACTGCTATCTGCGGAGTGACAAAGATTAACGACCAACACAAATAAATACTTTTTTTTTTAATAATTTCAGAACATGGAATATTGGTAAAGGCTCTGAATGTAATCAGAGATAGGTAATCTAAGAAATATGGCGTTGGACCAAAGATGAATTTTCTAGAATGTACTTAAATAGATATAACTTAAACTGAGGAGTCTTATATATAATTTATGATCACACCTGTTTGCTATACGTATATAGATTAATGGGGTTTAAACGATATCTATGGCAGTGACCTCAACCGCTAAAGACACTAAATATGTGTCTAATATTTTATATTTTCTAATATCTTTTAACGTTTCCTTATGAGGAAAAGATTTAAAGATTATTAGCAATTAGGTTACAAATGACTAGTATTCTTGTGTTAGTAGCTAGCTAAGTACTAGCGCGAAACCACGCAGGAGGCTGTGTGGTTATGCAATGAGTGGGAACTAACGACCTACAAATCGCAAGTCCAACGTCTTATCCGTTGAGCTACCGCGGCTAATTACACTTTAAAGATTAAGGTAACGTAATGGTTACACTGCTGCTTAAATACCTTTGAAAAACCATATTTCGGTTTGGTACGAATAAAAGATTTTCTGTCTTTTACGATTACGGTAGCTGTCATAGAGATCCTTCTTAGCCCACTTAAGACCCATTCCTTGCACTAATAGGTTATTCGATTAGTCAGATTTAGGCTGCCTGTCCATTGAAGCAGAGCGAGGCTGCGGAGCAAAAAAACGGAGAAATAGTAACCAATAGGATTGCATAAAATCTGCGCTCCGCTCCAGTATCCAATTGGCGAATATTTCTCAGTTTCTTCGCTCCGCAGCCTAGCTCCGCTTCAATGGACAGGCAGCCTTACCAATGTGCATAAAGGAGATAATTAAAACCATAATTTACGTTTTGGAATATTTGTAAAACAAAAGTTGTCCACTATTATGACTCCTTTTATTCTCTATTGGCTTAAAGCCTCCTTTCCAATTAACCTTGTAGGTATATATATCCTATAATAATGTATTATGCTATTAAAATAATATATTTATTTGTACACAAAGGTGACATAAATGACTAAGCTGGTATTCATTGGCGGTAATACTTTACATTTTATTTCATAATATTATATCGATACAAGAATCGAATAATATCCTAACTCAGGAAGCATGCTTTACTTACAAAACATACTATTTCTTTGCACATTGTGATACTACAGATCTATAAAAATACCTAAATATTTGTGTAGTTCTGTAGTATAATGAATACTAATATATTTTAAAATATAATATGCAAAGAGCAGACAAGCGGTAGAGCAGTAACTATTTAATTTTTTATGTATTTTTGAACACAAATTCACATTTATAAACATCATGCTTTTAGTTTACGATTTTATTCGATTTAGTAGTAGAGAGATATATATCGATGTTTTATAACAAAACCTAAAAATATTATTTTGGATTCCTATTTCAAAGAAGCCAGATAAATCACTGTTTTTTTTAAATAATAATTATATATAAAACACTTCACTGTATTACTTTGTTACATGAATATTTTAAAATATAAAATATCGATACTTACTGTATTTTTTTACTGGGGCAGTATAAATAAGTCTTAAATCCAAGGAGTGTCCAAGTGATGTTTATTACTATTTTTCTATAAATAAATACGGATACAATATGTTGTGGTATGGCAATAGGTTTTGGCCCTAGATTATATATTATGCTATTAGTTATTATATTTATGTACTTATTTATATAAATATTACTATTTTAAGATTTAATATATAATTATGTATTTAACAATGTGAAGAGCAGCGATAGCTCAGTGGGGAGACCAACAGACTGCAATGCAGAGGGTCTCGGGTTCGAACCCACGTCGCGCACCTCTGACTTTCGGAAGTTATATGACTTTTCGAAATTATGTGCGTATTGATTGACAAATATCGCCTGCTCCGTGCCTCGGAAAGCTCGTTAAGCCGTTGGTCCCGGCTGCCATGCACATCTATGGCAGTCGTTGTTGGGAGAGTGTCGACACAAAAAATCCCACTGGGTCGAAGTGTCGCCGGTCTGCACTGACTGGCCCCCACATAAGATAAGATAACAATGTGAATACTGTTTTTATTTGTCTGCATTATATGTAATATGATTGTGAAGAATATTATCGATGATTGTTAAGATATTTAACATCACTACTTAAACTACACATTTTCATAATAATATGCTAAAAATGTACTTAAAATTCAATAAAACTAAGAAAATATATTTCACTTAAAACTCCTAGGTCCATGATTAGTTCCTACTGCCCCAGTTACATTGTATAAATGAACAGCTGTTTACTCCAAAATATAATATTAAGACTACACAAAATTTAGTAAGATTTGTTCGTAATATTCAGTCATGGCAATTTGACCAGACTATTATAATTTGATATAGGTAATCGATAGACAGATTTTAATGTTGTACAGTATAATGGAACGTGCATAAGATATTTTTGTCTTTGATTTGCTTTTGCTGCTTTACAGTCCATCAAAACACGCATTCGGTTCTATGTTCGAATGTATAAGCTTGATAATATATATTTCGTGGTTCATAAAACTTGAATGTATAGGTACCTATTTATATATGTATGTACATCTGTGCTTTATTATGTAAGTAAAAGTATTAGGAATGTATTATTTGCTGATAAAACTAGAGAACGTTTTTATTTATTAAAAGTAGAAAAAGATTTATTGAAAAACCTGTTAAGACAGGTCAAATGGATATTTTAAATTTAAATCGATACAAACTTGGTTCTTTGAAGTTAAAAATAAATACCTACTTTATGATATACTTTTCACCTAAAAAGGCATTATTATTAATTTATACTTACTGTCAAAATAATAAAATTAATAAATATGAATGCATTTCACAGCTATTAGTCTTGGAATAAACCATTCGCAATATTTAATATTTACAAAAATAATATTATTATGTACCTATACAATACGTAATATTTGTTCACGAAGCCCACAATACGTTAAAACCCATTTATAACCTTGGGGCATAATTTATATGTATAATATTTTATTATAATTATCTATGTAGGTACTTATTTCACTATACAATTCACGATAAGCATATACGACTTTATAAATTAATACACCAATAATTGTACTTCCTATACAGCAACCAGTGAAGAATTATTGCTGTTCTTTACAACCTCGACTACAAAGCTAAACATTGTACTAGCATAACGCTTCTCCACAATCCATAAATATTTAAAATCAAACATATTTTTATACTATCCACGTACAACTTACAACAGCGTGTAAAATATTCTTCATATAATATAGCTACCAAGCATTGTTCTTTACGTACATATACATAATGCTTCTAAATATTAAGACTAGTAAAAATCATCATAAAAAGAGAGGAAAACTTTTTGGTCACTATTTTTACAAATTTCATTATTTTCATTAAACGTTTTAATAACAATAGATCAAATGTCATCACTAGATACTCTCCTGAACCTCGTCGATTACCATTTAGGCACAAACCTATAGCACCGTCATCCTAATGAGTTATTGCAACCACTACAGAGTTTTAATAACTGGATCTTTCAGGCGTAAATAGCGAATAGAAATCATTTGTGGCAGAATTTTGTCACGTCCATGTCAACAAAAATCAATGGCGAGTATAATTTTCATATTTTCGGTGTGTTTTTCACACAATCCAGTTAAATATTGAAGAAAATATTGTCATAAAATGTAAGGAAGCCAAAGTAAGTGTACCGAGTAGGGTGCGCACGCAGCGATCGAAGCGCAGATGGCACGCATCACGCGATGGTCCCGGGGCGAGTGCTATAAGTCAGTTTCAGTCCATTGCTAGTCGCCGCGACGTATCCTCCTCGCTGCAGCCGTATTGTGTCGGTACAACCACACCTGGAACGCAAACAACGATCAACACAATTAATGTCGTTCATATCCTTCAATGAATAATTTCTTTTAAATTACGTAATTTATTGCTAATACCGAATGAGTCTGAAGCATTTACACACAAAAACGTTTAATTATAGCAAAAAATATAATTTTGCTTCTTTGGTAATTTTTATTAAAATTAAGCAGCATTTATTATAATTATGAGTACTTCGTTATTTAATTTTGGTATGTGTAAATCATTAACTTAATAATACCTTAATTAAAGACTATTGGTAGTAGGACCGTGGATCAAAATCTAGAATCAATCCAACAAAACTGATGTTATATCACACATTTCAATACGTTAAAAGACATTAAAATCATCTTACAATCGACTTTGATGTAATACTTTAACCATAGATATAATAACCTTTAGTTTATTACATCTATGACTTTAACCAATATCCAGGAGCCTTTTCTTTTACGCTTGATGAAAAATGTCGTATGTCGTCCCCATTGGAAATTGCTCAAGATACTTCCTGTAACCTTCTACCAGCTGTAGGTATGTCAAACGTAATCCGTCAATTTGAACTAAATCCAAGGAGTAATAGGTATTCGAATCTATAATGTAATAAAATAAAACAAACTAATATTGATCTTATTATGTTAGTTCTTTTATAGATTAGATAAATGAAATACTGAAAAACTCAGCTACCCTTATGTAAGACGATTTAGGGGTAAGGGAATCGACCATGTCTTATTTTTCTTACAAGGGAGTGGGAGCGAATCTTGATAGTTCTTACGTGAGATCACAAAAATGCGCAAAATTAAGATTATACTTTGAAAAATCGCGGTCAATAGTAGGTATGTTAAGAAGATTAATGATTTAAGCCAAAGCCTACCAAAAAATACAAATGACTAGTACCTTTGTACCAGTAAACAATTATACAAATTGTTACATACTTTAAAAATAAAGATTAAAACGAACCAAACGTGTATTGATTTTATCTTTTATATTCATACGTAATAAATATTAAACAGGGAGAGTGGCACCCGCACTGAGCCAGCGTGGTGGAACTGGTGGACTATGGCCTAACCGTTTTTACACTGAGAAGAGTCCCCTGCCCAGCAGTGGGTAAGTTTAAAAGAGAGCTGATATTATTACAGGAAGAGTGGGGCGGCCTATTCTCATTAAAGAATGTTTTCATTGGATACGGAACCTAGAAACCCTCTCCCCAAGGATCCTAGGAAAACATAACTAATAAGAACAAGGAAATGAATAAAAGGGCAATAATATATTTCCATAGATTATGAGAACAAGCTACAATATCCATGTTGATTGACTATGTACCTATTATGGTCGCGGCGGCGGTTTTGCACTCTAATCTAGTGAATTGACTCACTAAATAGCACAAGAATAAAAAGCTACAACATTTTATTTAATGAGTATGTAATGAAAGCTTGTGACGGTATTAATCAAAGGCTTAGTATTTATTAAATTATTAACTAGATGTTCCCGCGGTTTCACCCGCGTCTATCGTTACTGCGCCGGCCCCGTGGGTCGTAGTGATGTTATATATATATATATATATATATATATATATATATATATAGCTTTCCTCGATAAATAGGCTGTCCAACACTAAAAGAATTTTTCAAATCGAACCAGTAGTTCCTGAGATTAGCGCGTTTAAACAACCAAACAAACTCTTTAGCTTTATAATATTAGTATAGTTAAGAGGTAAAATTTGTTGGTATGTGTGTGGGGGCCATAATGTAATCTCTGACACAAATGAACCCAAACTAAACTGAGGCTAGTTATATATTTTGGGCATTGCCTGCATCAGAAAGTCCATCGTTTCGAAAAATAGTTCCGCTGTTATGTAATTTTTTTACTTTTATTATCTTCATATATAGTTCTCAGGCTAGTCTTGTTAAGCGAGTTATGTTTGCTACGGAGTCTATGGGTTTTGGAAATACGGATGTGATCATCTACTTTTGATGCTGACTGTTCACAATATTAGTAATTACGAATATTTACACAGCTGCAGTATTTGTAAGCACAGACAGACAGACTCACGATAAAGTGGCAGCATATGGGTTCCGTTTTTATTTATTTGGTTTTAATCCCTAAAACATAATTTTGCAGTAGCTAGACAATTATTATTGCGGTATTGATATAGTGCAGGTGTGAAGTTAGTATACCTATTTAATTATTTTGGATGAACGTAGTTAATTCAAAAAGGCTTTATATTGGATTTTGTTTATTATTGTCGACCAGCCGTATTACCTATTTTAATTAACAAAATAAAGTCTATAATTTATAATATATAATTTTAAGTAGTTCTTAAAGATTAAAAGGAATACTTACTTGAATGAGAATTACAAAATCTAAGGAGACTTGCAGGCTGCCACATACCCAGAACTGCGGCGGCGCTTCTCTTAAAACGAAGTAAGCAGTCTTGAATAAGTCACCACACGTCCACATTATCACCATGCTCACACTGAAATAACATTATTGTAGTAATAAAATAAAACAGTAATATATGCGAACAAATAAATATTTTATTTTTTTAAATTGACGTAACTGATATTAAGTGACAAATTAAAATAAAACATAATTTTTAAATTGAGAATCTCATATTGTGACGCTTCTTCGTTCAATCCTACTTGGAGTACTTTGACTAGATAGGTATGTGGGGGAACTACCTTACATAAATATCGCAAATGCAATCTTTGCGATTTGAGAATCTTGATCTTAAGTACGGTTTTTAAAGAGCGCCTTAGTTAGTTGGACGTGTGTTATCCGCACTTAGCCCCACAATTGGGCCATTGTGCGTAAGTAACCGACGCGAAATATTGTTCGGCTACTCATACCGCCCCAGCTCCATCCAGAAAGACAATAGGGAACCGAAGAGCGCCTTAAGGAGGCGATGTATTTTTTTGCTTTGTCGGTAGCGGAGTATTCTTATCCTTGGTTTCGCAAGTATCTCAAGGCAATGATAACTGCTACCCATCAGACAAAGTTACAAAAATGCTGATATTTAAATCAAATGATCTATTCATTTAGGTAACATAACACCATTTATGACGGTGAATTTTATTTGTTCAAGTTCTAAAAGTATTTGGATGATCGAGATTTACCTCATTCCCTCAGTACTTTTATTTTGATGGTTTTTGGCTATCTGAGGCGCACCCAGCATGGCCTCAGTGAATAAGGCGAGGAAGCCGATCAGTTCTACGAAAGGCGAGAACTCGATCAATAGATAAGTGATCGCAGCGCCCAGCACCGAGAACACCAGCATACAGTCTACATAGCTTTGGAAGTCAGTCCAAGCCCAGAAGTACTTCTTTTCCATATCTGAAATAAACGAGGCTTAAGATTACAGTATCTAAGTGCATGATAACTAACACAATTATCTATATTTTACCGTTCTCAGACCATATTAATAATGCACAAAGACATAGATGCTGTTAGAATTGTTAATAACGTCATTTGTTAGTACATATATAAATACCACAATATCTTACAATGAAGTAGGAAATCATGCCAAAGTAAACGACAGACAGATAACATTATCTGACTTAAATTTGACCCAGTCATGACTCCCTTAGATACCAATTGACTGGTGTAATTATTAGAGCATTGAACCGAGTTACTTACATACATATGTATAAAGTATATACAATATGATGTTGTATGAGTACATTTGACCTCATGATAAAAATATATTATCAATCAGACTACCAAATATCTTTGTAAAATATGTACTTAATATTATACAAGGTTCATTCATTACACAAAATACAACAGCCATGCGATGGACAATAAATAAAAGCAAGATGGCAATGAAATAGAAAGTTTAATATCCCACATAATGTAAAATACACTGTAAACTCCAAATTATATGTCAAACAATGGAATTGCTGAAACAAAAACAATAATGATGACTTGTATGTGGCACAAATTGCAGCAAACTTCATAAAGTTTCAATGGGAGCTGGCACTCACCATAGAAGCGATGGGGCTTCTCACCGCCGGCGATGCCACTTTGCTGATCCAGCCAGCGTGCAGTTTCATCTGGCTGGGCTGAGCCATTTACACAACACAATAGTATATATAACATGAATATTGCACCTAATCGCACCATCAATCACACCAACCACCAAACAGAACATAAAGTAGGGTTAAAATAAAATTAACCACAAAAATAATTTGGAAAAGTTAGTGTATTAAATTATCAATCTTGTCACAGTTAACATAATTGACGAAAAATAAATACAAAGCAAATCATACCAACATAAGTGCATTATATTTTTGTGTAAAATGTACACTAAATAAATTGATTAAATTACATATAACATAATTATAAAAGGAATTAAATAATAGCAGTGCAAGGTTATACAATGCTGTATTTAATGGAAAATAATGATAAATAAAAGAGGGGATCAGATTATTACATATTTGGGGTCATGGTTACCAACCTGTAAATATTCTTTCCCTTGCTCTTATTATCTGATTCTTTTTTCGGACAGTAACACATAGATGTATCATGACAAACATTGTGATATTCATGACGATGCTTTGGATTAATAAGGGTAATTCATAGCGTTTTCCAAACCTGTAAAAATATATAGAATAGATATATCTGTACTTAAAATGTATGTGTGTACACTGAATGTAAACATTTTAAAAATACCATGTTATATAATTTTGACAAAAATTTTTGGCTATGGAACTGATCCTAGCTGTACTTAATTTACAGTACCTTAAGTTCAAATTATTGTATAAATAAGATTTTCATTAAACTTACTAAAAATAATTACAAAAGTCCTAAAACACTAAGTCTTAGTGATAACATCAAGTAATTGAAAGGATAAAATCAAGAAAATTTATGTATTTTTATTGTTCAATTCAATAAAACTTTAGCTAGCTGCAGACATTTGTTATTATTCATACACATAGATGTTAAATTAATGACTTCCAGGAATATATTAAATTCGCTTTTGGGAGCATTAGAACTTTGCAATTGTATTTTTATTTTCATACATACCAAAACAGTATCCTAAGAGTATTTGCTATGAGAAGAGCTAAACAAACATATAAAGAAAAGCCTTCAGCATCTTGGGTCCTTTTGATTTGCTTGTACTGAGGAATGTATGGGGCCATCCCACCTACTATCATAGCACCAGCTGCTCCCCAGCCCACCAGATGGCCCACAGTCAAACCCAACTCATCCGAAATTATCCAATCCATGGTTAGGCTGAATTATATATTTCAACTACGAACTATCAAACTATAATGTCAATATACTGTAAGGTATACTGCACAATATGAATAACAAACTTCATATTTATGATAATTTTACATTATTTTATTTCGACTAATATACAAGAATAGAAAAGCGAGTTATAACTATAAGTTAACGTTAGCGCCTACAACGCACATCGATCGTAATTCGTACGTCGATAAGAATGAAACAATACCCACTACCCAGCAAATGTACTAATGTCAGCATCAGACTATGCACGTTTTTATTCAATGATTTAGACAGAACCAGACATAAATCGGATGCTACAAATATCTTCCAAGCTTATAAAGACGGCGGAATGCAAGCCCTAGGTGAGGTGAAGTGGCAGCAGCCAAATTGTTTGTAATTACTGTCAAATATGTCAAAGAGGCGTAAAATGTTTCGTTCACCATTTCCACGTTATTTTATCTACACTAATAATATTATAAAGAGGAAAGATTTGTATGTTTGTAAAGAATAAACTCAGAAACTGCAGGTCCAATTTCAAACATTCTTTCTCCCTTAGAATGCTACATTATCCCTGAGTAAGATAGGCTATATTTAATACAAGAAAAATTAGGGATCCCTACTAAAACTTTAATAATGTAACCAAAGGTGTAAAAAAAATTGCTATAAAATGTTTTTCATCGCATGTGCTGCGGAAACTAATGATGATAAAACATAAAAATGTTCTACAATATTAAAGTGCATATCAATATCCACAAAAAACTTCGCGATACCATATGTCCAACTATTGTAGTTAAGGCGCTTCTAAACGGGCCATGTTTTACTGCAATTAATGGCTGCAATGCAGTGGCCGGCAACATTACAAGCAATACTAGCCACTCTACGCAATATTACAGTAATGGCCCGGATATATAGACAAATATGTTTGGTAGGGCCACGTATGGCCAATACTGATTTGATAGGTTGCCGAACGATCGCTGAGCAATCGATATTACTGCAATATTGCCCAGCCAGTTCCATTGTTGTTTCAGTAGCTCTTTTTTGTTATGGCATATTGTATCCTTTTCTACGCGACCTGAGGATTGCTTTGAGTGACGCCGTGATTAATTCCTATATTCTTTGCTTTGAGTTGTTACTTGTTTGTGTTGTCATTTTGTTTTAAGGTTATATTAAAACAAAAATGACTAATACATGAAGTAACGAGACAATTATTGATTTCATTAATAAAGTACATTTACACCCTGAGTTGTGGGATATAAAAACCGCTATAAACAAAGATAAAAATGCTAAAAAAGTTGGATGGGTGGAAATTGCTGGCAAATTTGATATAACAAGTAACGAGGCTTATTAATGTCTTCTGTTTACGCGAATGTTATTCATTGAAATTAAATTACTATATATATAAAAACTAGCTTTTGCCCGCGGCTTCGTTCGCGTTAATTTAGAATTTGACAATCAATTCGGGTTGTACTCTGCTTGTAATAATATAATTCAATCATGATTCGAAAGACACGCGGTGCCATCTATTTTATTAAGAACGTTTTTGTTGTTTTCCTCGGGAACAGTAATTTTTTTCGGGATGAAAGGTAGCCTATGTCCGTTTCTGTACACTTGACAACGTATATGCAAAATTTCAGTGGTTTAGACGTAAAAAGGTAACAAACAAACAACCAAACTCATTTTCGCTTTTATAATATAAGTTAGGATTAGGATTCAGAAGCTTGAAAAGGATCGAATCCACAATCTCTTCTTTTTCTTTTAAAACAATATAAGCCGCTGCAACAACTGTGATTTCGTTAGCCATTGTTGCCGGTGTGTGTGGCCCGTTTAGGAGTCTGCATCATGTGCCATACTATTGCAAACACTTCGCAACACATGGCCCAGCCATAGATTGCTCGGCCATTAGATGCAATAGAATATTTATGCGATGTCCGGGCAATTTGTGGCCAATAGTGCAGCCACAAATTGCAATAAAACATGGCCCGTTGAGAAGCCTCTTTATGTAACTATATCTTCTTTTTTATATTTTAAAAGTTGATAGAAATGCCGACTAAAATCAGACTTATGTTATACATACCTTTATATTAATCCTTATTTCCTTATACAAATACATCCTGGGTATGGAATATTATATTCTATACAGTGATATCACGAGCGGCGTCAGGAAAAGGCCCTGGTTCGGTCGTGAATGCGCTGATTCTGTTGAACGCAAACAGACAGCGTACCGCGCTTGGACCAGGGCTCGCACTCTCCACGACCCTATCGTGGATCACCTGAAGGCAGCATTCAACCAAGCCACAAAGGTCTGCAAGAGGCCATACTTAAGAGCGGATGCCCAGCGCGTCGCTCGGTTCGGCCAGGAACTCATGGCGCATCCTACGGGCAGTCGTAGCTATTGGCGCCTGGCCAAAGCCGTGCAGTCCAACTTCTGCCAGACCTAGCTGCCCCCTCTGAGGTATCCGAATGGATCACTGGCTCATCGGCCGCAGGAGAAAGCAGATCTGCTTGCAAATCTCTTTGCGGCCAACTCCCGAAACGATGACTGCGGGTCGCAGCCGCCTAACATTGCCAACTGCGGCTACACCATGCCTGATATATGTATCAGGCAACGAACCGTTCGTGCGATACTGCAGTCTCTCGATGTTCGGAAAGGCAGTAGACCTGACGGCATCCCAGCTGTGGTCCTTAAAAATGTGCAGCGGAGTTGTCTCCCACGCTTACGCGCCTATATCGGACGTCTTACGCCGCAGGCATTGTGCCTGAGGCTTGGAAGGAGGCGAACGTTCAACCGATTCCCAAAAAGGGAGACCGTTCCGAGCCAAGCAACTATCGACCCATAGCTATCACCTCGGTGCTCTCCAAGGTGTTCGAGCGGATTATAAACACCCAAATTGTCCGCTACCTGGAGGATCAATCGTTGATCAATGATCGCCAATACGGCTTTCGGTCTAAACGATCAACGGGTGATCTTCTAGCGTTCGTCACGCACCTCTGGGGTGAGGCTATAGACAAGCACGGCGAGTCTTTGGCTATCAGCCTTGACATAGCCAAAGCTTTCGACAGAGTCTGGCACCGGTCTCTTCTTTCCAAGCTTCCGGCTTATGGCTTGCCCCCTCAACTGTGCACCTGGATTGCAAGTTTCCTGCAGAAGCGTCGTATTCGGGTCCTTTGCCACGGTCGCGCTTCCAAATTTATGCAGGTCAATGCAGGAGTGCCTCAGGGGTCTGTCTTATCCCCTACGCTCTTTCTACTGCATATCAATGATATGTTGAATCTCGGCAACATACATTGTTATGCGGACGACAGTACCGTGCATGAGCGATATCTCGGACATCCTGGGGCTAAACAGGCTGAGGTTGAGGGGAAAAGGCAGAATCTTGTAGTTGAACTTGACCAGACCTTGGACCGCATCTATGAATGGGGTGCCAAGAACTTGGTCAAGTTCAACGCCAAGAAGACCCAGGCATGCGCATTCTCAACAAAAAAGTCTCCGTTCCTTCCCCTCCCTTCTCTGAAGAACACTCCACTGGTGATACGTGACAGCTTCTCCATCTTAGGTATGGATCTTTGCAGCTTTCTTAATCATAAAACCTATATCGAGAGCGTCATTAAGCAAGCTTCGCGAAAACTCGGAGTTCTGAACAGGGTGAGGCGGTTCTTCACGCCTGGGCAACTGTGCCTATTGTATAAGGCACAAGTGCGCCCTTGCGTGGAGTACTGTTCTCATCTTTGGGATGGCTCCGCGCAGTACTTGCTGGACGCTCTCGACCGGTTACAGCGGCGGGCTGTCCGTATTATCGGAGATCCAGAGGTCACGAGTTCACTGGAACCTCTGCAACTCCGTAGGGACATTGCCTCATTGGCATGTTTCTACAGAATATACCACGGGGAGTGCTCTGAAGAGTTATTCCACTTTATCTCGCCCTCCCCTTTCCTGTCCAGAACAAAGCGTGCTGGGCTCAGATGCCATCCTTACACGGTAGAGTCAATTATAGCGCGTACCAAAAAGTTTGGGTCCTCATACCTCTGCCGAACGACCAAGGCATGGAATTCTCTGCCAAGGCACGTGTTTCCTTCTTCAATCCTGGGTCCTTTAAGCGGGGCGTGAAAAAGCATCTCAGGCCGTCAAAGTAGAGACCTCAACATCGCCTCGGCTACTGTGGGGGCGGTGTGGAGGTCACTGCTCTTAGACCACACGACTGCTTACCATCAGGTGGAGTGTGGTCATTTTGACGAGCCAAAAAGAAAAAAAAAGAAAGACATTTTGTAAGCAAGACTGTTTGAATATCTGTACATTACTTTTTGAATTATTGAAATCGGACATTTTATTCAAAATATACGGCCCAGACGCGCGATCGGCTCCCTACGCAGCGGACGCAACCGACATTGAATATTTTGACTTCTTTCATAGTACATTTTTTGTTCCAGTTAAAAAGTTCTTTTCAGAAATACATAGTTAAACCTTTCCTGACTTTTTTAATATTTTTATTTGTATTTTATACTATTTATTATCATAATATTTTTTTTGTGTACACTGTTTCTTCTTACGCCGAACGTTCGCAGCGCCTTGCTGAAACTAGAGACAGAAACGAGCACGCGCAGAGTAGCCTTCTACCGCCATCACGATAAGCCCTCAATTTTTGCAGATATATTTTATTTCAGATGCTGACCAACTATCATTGCCTCCATGCTAAAACTAGATTTGATTAATGAATTGCAGACCATGTTAAATAGCCACAACATATACATACGTAGTATCGAACTCAACACCCCAGAGAGTTTAAAATTAATTATTCACTCTGATTGCACACCTCAGACAGAACACCGGGACAGATATAACGCTCCTTCCATAAATGAAGTGGCCGTTCTCTTGGTCGATGAAGAAAAAGGACCCAGGGATATTATACTGCATGGTAGAGACGGACAGCTAAAACGAGTGTCGGAATTGCACCACGCATATGATCCCTTACCTTACAATATCCGCTAATGTTTGTATCAGGAGACGACGGATATTATTTAACTATTCCTCAGCAGGATTCCGAAATAAGACTATGCAGTATTATGTATACCGTTTAATGATTAGGACCAACTGTTTTAATGCACTGCATTATTGCAAAGATTTTTTAATCAGTACTGTGTGGATATGATGGCGAAGATGATTTCAGAAAGGTTAAGGTTATCATCACCGGCCCCGCGGTCGGAAAGTTCGCTCACATTCCGCGGACCCCGATGATACCGACGGATTTACCTATATATTTTAAAAGGTTACAGTTTCCTGTAAAGATATCGTTTGCCCTTACAATGAATAAATTCCAGGGACAAACTTTCTCGATGGTTGGCATAGACCTAAGAAAAAGAGTGCTTTTCACATGGGTAATTAATTATTTATATGTTGCCCTTTCTCGAGTAAGGATCTCCTGGAAATCAATATGTTTTGTTGCCCCCTACAAATAACACTGCCAATGCCAACATAGTTTACAGTGAAGCTTTAAGGTAAAAATTGGAAAATAAAAAGTAAAAATGTATAAAATTAGTCTTAAAATAAAATGTACAAAACATGTAAATAAAAAATGTAAAAAATATTATAAGTAAAAAAAATTCACTCTTTAAAAATGAAATATATAAAGAACAAAACACATACATAAAAAGTAAAAAAAAAAATTAAGGGATAAAAAATAAGTATCTATACAGATTTTTAACTGATTGTAAGTATTTAATTTTAATCTGCGTTTATCCCAAAATGTTAAAAAAGATAAACATGTACAAAAATGTAAAAAAATAAGATCAAGTAACAAAAATTTAAACCCCTTAAAAATAAAATACAGTACATAAAAGTCATAAAACTAATAAACAATATAATTATGTACGTAAAATGTAAAAATAAACGTTGAGAATAAAAATAGGTTCATGGATAAAAATATAAAATTTAATATATAATATAATATACTTTAATAGCAATTTGAAAATAGAATGCTACCTATGTCCTGCTCCTGCTTAGAGATACATTTTACTCTACGTTTATCCGAAAAAGTTTAAAAAGAAATATCCACCTGTGCGAAGCCGGGACGGGCCGCTAGTGTTATTTATAATAATAAACTTAGTCGTTCTATGGTGAATAAAACTAATATGAATAATCACCATAATCATAATAAGTTTTTAATAAGCATAAATTTTAATGAAAATCAGATAAAATCAACAAACTTATCAGCTGTTCATGACGTTTGTAAACATCAAGACAAAGGTTACAGTTTGACATTTGCAAATACAAATAACCTAATTCTGACCTTACTAAACATTGCCGATTATTTTACAAAATCTTACAGTGAAAATTATGTGTATCTCTAAACTATCTACAGTTTTACGCACAAGCAGTAAAATACAATGTCGAGCAGCACACATACAATTTTTGAAACCAATCTACGCCCGCCATTATTCAACTCAA
Source organism: Catocala sponsa (assembly GCA_963564715.1). NCBI lineage: Eukaryota > Metazoa > Arthropoda > Insecta > Lepidoptera > Erebidae > Catocala > Catocala sponsa. Next base: position 10,383,571 of record OY751331.1, read on the forward strand.
AAAGAAAGTGGTTTGGCTAGAAGTCAAGAAAAATCTGAAGTGTCTACTGATGTTCGTCCCTTGACCGAGAAAATTAAAGAAACGACAAAGACTGCATCGTATACAGGAGTCATTTTGCTGGGTGTTGGTGTAACCGGCGTAATCTTCTTCTACGTATTTAAAGAATTGTTTTCCAGTAACAGCGCCAACAGCATATACTCAGAAGCCCTAGAAAAATGTAAGAATGTGAGTAGCTCATTATTTTTACATCAGTTTAACAAGTTCAAAAGTAAATTGATAATTACCAACCAATATTACCATTTTGGCAACTGATAAGACAATCATTACTGTCAGAAGGTATATGGCGGTCTGCTAAAAGATAATACATGTTTATTTTTCTGTAATTTATGTATTTCATCAAATAAACATGTCTCTGTGTCTATTAAGTATATAGGTCGATAAAAATATATGTTGTTTCATGTAACTTTTATTGTTCCAGGATCCAAGAGTTGAAGATGCTCTAGGTGCCCCAATTAAAGGTTATGGTGAAGAAACAACCCGTAGAAGGCGTACACATGTCAGCCATGCTGTGTATGAGAAGGATGGCAATAAGCATATGAGAATGAGATTTTATATTAAGGGAATTAGAAACAAGGGTGTTGTGGAGTTAGACATGAAACAGGTGAATTTTTCATTTTTTGTACTGGTATTGAAAAACTCTTCATTAAAATGTAAGCTTTCTGAAGAATACTATAGATTATGTCTCTTTACACTCATAGTGTGTCATTAACATATAACCTTTTTAGTAGTTCTAGTGATGACTGCATGTACATAGCAACTAAGACTTTTACCTCTTTAAAATCTATACATTAATATGTGAAGCAAAAACGTTGCACCGCTTTTTACGAAAATTACGCGGACAGAGGAGTATTAAATTTGGCACAGTTAAAGTTTATATGGAGAAGAAGGGGCGAATCCTAATATTTTTATAAAATATGCATTAGAAATTGTAGATTAAATTAAAGAAAAACACCACGTACGACGATGCATTTGATACACGCAGTCGAATCACGTTCATAGTATTTCGGCATTGTTCGTCTGATGTTGTACAATTTGTAACTATGGTTACCTATACCTTATTTATATGTAATAAAGAAAAAAGAAAACAAAGTAAGTAGTAGGCTTAGGAATTTTGGTCGAATTTTGACCACTAGGTGACTGCTAGTATATGTAAATGCATAGACTAACTTAGTGCTAGCCAGTCAGCTTAACTTAAGAAAATGATAAAAGCATTGTGTCTAGACACCGGTATCTGAATCAGTAACCAACAACCTTTGCTTATGCTGCAATGTTACATTACCAAGACATTTATTGACTAAACTAGCATGTAATACATACCGAGAATAATCAGTTTTTGTAATTTTAAATTATGTAATAGCATTGGTGTATCAGAATGGATAAACATTCCTAAAAAGATAGCTATTATCACATGAGCTATTCATTTTTATGCTCAAAGGGATATAGTAAACATTTAACATTAGCAACAATATCTTTTGAAATTAGTATTTTTAAAGATACTGTTGCTATTGGTATGTTTTTGCCATTGCTTTTTGCAGGATAATGTCAGTGTTATGACAATTATTGTAATAAATAATACCCAGATATGGAATAACTATTTGCGGATCATACAAATTTTATGTTGAGTATCAAATCTATAATGTTCAGAACATTGACATTTGCAAGGAGATCGCTTTCAATTCATGCAGTCCTTTATTTATGATTAGTAACCAGTATTCACAGTCAACTTAAGATAATTATGCTATATTCAAATCTATTCTTTATCCCACCTCATTACTGTATCAATCTTGTAAAGTTCTTTCTGTTCGTCAACTCTTTATTCAAGGTATTCTGCTTAAACAACATGCTGAACTAATATACGACTCCAGCGTTTCAAGTAAACGGAGACAGTATAACGTGTGCTTACGCAAGCATTCCCCAAAAACCTCATTTATTAGAAGATTATTTGTTTTCCTTGGACCTTACGTATACAATAAAATTAACAAAGCTATTAATATCTATTCACTTAATAAATTCAGTAGCAAAAAGAGAATACAGCACTATCTAATGGGCCTCTCGTATGATGAAACTGAGGCAATAATCAGTATTCCAGAGTAGTTTAAATATTATTGTTGTTGTACAGGACATACATGATCGACCTGCACGCACACACACACACACACACACACACACATACACACACACACATACATACACACACACATACACACACACACACATACACACATACACACACACACACACATACACACATACACACACACACACACACACACACACACACACACACACACACACACATATTATACATACATTATACCTATGCTTTGGCAACCTATTAATTTGTTATAAGTAAATACCATTATGTATAGAAACTGGCTTTTAAATTTGTACAATTTTGCAAGGGGATGAGCTGCATACCGAGATACAGGTTACCACCTAGTTCGGTTGCAGATGTTCCCAAGCTGTTTACAAAGTTTCACTGTTCCACTCAATGTTCATTTTTTGTAACTGTTTGAACTTTGTAATGATGTATTTTATTATTAATAAACTTATTATTATTATTTTAATTAAAATGACAGGACAGATAGAATTATAATATCAACACGTAGAATTATAATATTATATTACTATATATACTAATAAATGATATACTAATAATTTAATATTTGTGGTATATTTCCTTATATTGATAATGCTGGGAATAACTAATAAAAATAGTAGTGCAAATGTAAATACTTGATGTTGAGTACCATCTTGATGATGAGGCAAAGTACAGATTTCCAATCTCATTGGTATTTTTTTTATACATATAACATATACCTTATGGATGGCTTATGATTTAATCATCTTTATTAACTTGGTTTATTATAATGCGAACATTGATTTTTTACAGAATGAATATGGTAATTATTTATGCCGCTATTTGCTAGTTCAGTTAGATGACTACACTGGCAAGACCTTCATTATTGAAGATAACAGAGCAGAATTGGACAAGAAAGGACATGAATTTGGACAGTTGCCAACACTGCAGCTAACCTAATGAATAAAGACAATAAATCGTAAATATACATATCTAATAGGTAATGTTAATTAGATACCTAAGTAGTCATTGTAAAAAATAAATTAAAAGTTGCGAAATAATAATAATAATATTTATTTGCATCAAACATATAAAGATGTGACAATTGTATAGCTCATCATTGCACAGCCACCATCGCAAACTGGAAATCTATTTACCTATTAAATTAGTCGTTAATTAGTCGAATTTGGTCGTAAGATACCAGAATTGGTCGGTCCACCTTTTAAAAGATACCAGGGGATTAATAGCTTGACTACAAATTCTTGTCATTACAACATAAACACATTCATCACTTTCAAGTACTCGTTATTTCGATAAGTCAATAATGTACGCGACTGTACGTCTCGTATAAAAAAATAAGCTTAATTTTCTCTTTTTAGAAACACCGACTAATTCTGGCAGTTTGTGACTTAATTATTAGTGCAATCAGATTATCGCTAGACATTGTGGTTCCCGAGATATTGAGGTGGCTGTGAGTGTGCCAAGATGAGCGCTCATCTTGGCACAGCCACCAATACCCCCTTATATCTTTTAAACGGCGGGTCGACCAATTTTGCTATTTTATGACCAAGTTCGACTAATTAACGACTAATTCATTACATAAATAGATTTCCAGTTCGCGATGGTGGCTGTGCCAAGATGAGCCATACGTTACAATTGTGAAATAAGTTACACATGTTTAGCTCGCAATATAAATACAAATGTATGAGAAATGTGATGAAAGTGAATGAAGCCCGAGAAGTGTGTCAGGATCGTAGCAAATGGAAATCCGTAGTCTCTGCCTACCCCTCTGGGAAACAGGCGTGAATCTATCTATGTATGTATGTATGTATGTATAAATACAAAATAATTACAATTGTTTTATTTTCTAATACTGTACTTGTCCTATCCTAGAATTTATAATACTTATATTTTATTTTGACTGTTACTTATATTAGGTACATAATCTATTTTATTTTGACTGTTTCCTGGTCAATGTAGGTATTATATGTATTGAAATAGGATGCATCAGAAACATTCCAGGAAGACTTATAGTTAGTTTAATATCAACTGGTTATAATGCTAAATTAAATATTATTTATATTCTTAATTATGACGAAAATACTGAGGTAATATTTACAAGATGGTATTTAAGACATTAGCATGATGCATAAGTATATTCATTGAGGCAGGACAGTTTTATATTTATCACTAGCTATAGTTAAATCCAACATCAACGTCATCCATGCAACAGTACGAGAGGAATGGCGGCGAATTGTAAAGCTTGCCATCACCCCTGTCATGACGACCACGACCACTCTGTCAAGAGTGTGACGACAGAGAAGAATGAATAGTTAAATCCTGTTTTTGGATGAAACTATTTCTATCAATAAGCAACAAGCAATTTCACCACTTTGCTAGTCGTACTGGACTAACAAAGTAGTTTTCTGCTAATTATTATATTTTAACTAATTTTGTTTCTTCCATGGGACTACCTCCCAGGCCATAAGCAGTCGATGGTTAAATACAAATCTTTTGATTTTGTTAAATATCCAGTAGAAGACAATTATCAACGAGAGATACTGAGGCCAGGCCCACTTGAGTTCTTGCATAAAACTTGGAACATATATTATTTCCATTTCAGGAACTCTGAGGAGAGCTTGTATTTCCATGGAACCTGTATGTCCATTTTGACTTCTTGAATAAATTGTTCTAGTATGAGTAGCAACTGAAATCAAAATTACAATTGTGTTATGTAGGGAAATACAATAGACATACTTAGTAAATTATATTTATATAATAAGATACCCATTTTACTTACTTTCTCTCATAAAATAATTTCCTAATACATAATCTATAAGGTTATCATAATTTGGCTTCACATTATCAAATGAGGAACTGTTGTATCTAGTATCTATGAGGTTCTGTTTACAAGGCAAGTGTGAAGTTTGGTAAAATTGGAGATCACCATAATACTTGAATCCTGAAGGTGGCATTGGTAACTCTTTGTTGATCACAGCCAAACTTTGCATATGCAGAGGGCACACAGTCTGGAAAGTAATACAATATTGTAGCTAGTTCATTTCAGTATATAGTTTGTAGCAAATTCTACAATATTTATTATATGATAGCCTAGTGGGAAACGATTGGACTGCCACGAATAATTGCCGAAATTATATGGCTATTAAATAGTTAATTATCGCTTGCTTTAACAGTGAAGGAAAACATTGTGATGAAACCTGCATGTCTGAAAGTTCTCTGTAATGTTCTTGAAGATATGTGAAGTCTGACAACCTGCACTGGGCCAGCGTGGTGGACTATGACGTAACCCTTCTCACACTGAGAAGAGCCCCGTGCCCAGTAGTGGGACAGTTTAATACAGGGCTGATATTATTATACATTATTAATCCTTACTAATATTATAAATGCGAAAATGAGTTTGTTTGTTTGTTACGCTTTCACGCCTTAACTACTCAACCGAGCAACATGAAATTTTACATACACGTTGTCAGGGGTATAGAATAGGACATAGGGTACCTTTCATCCAGAAAAAAGAACTGTTGCAAACCTAACCTAACCTACATTTACGCGAGCGAAGCCGCGGGTGAAAACTAGTTACATAATAAAGTAAGACATGGAATTGGAATGTCTTTTTGTAACTCCTTCATAAATATACTTCTGGTTAAATTTGTTGTGGATTCCAAGACAGTTTAATGTTCCCTGGGACAACATAAGTGTTAAAACTCAGCGGTTCCATGGTCAGCACTGCTGTAGCTGGCTATCCAGGTGTTACATTGATAGAAGTAAGGGAGGGATTAGTAAAAATAGAGAGAGACTTTAGTGTCCATTCATAAAAGTGTAGCTAATTCGGTTTGGATATATCACCTTTAATTGAAAGTCCAGCATTAAGATTAACATCACAGATGTTAATGTCCTTTTATTTGGTATGTTGAGATACATCTTGAAATCTAAAATATCATTTTTACCATCACCATTGTAATCAAGTTCATGAACCTAGAAAATATTAAGAAATATTAAATTAATATAGATGAGATTAATAGATAGTACAGTAAGGGTATATTATTATCAATATTCAAGTAATTCTATAGAGGCTTACTTGAAACTGTACACAGTGCTGTTCATCCCTTAAACTATTTTCATTTAATCCATTGGCTTCACCACATACAATGGGTTGACTAGGATCGTCCGTTTCTGCTACGAGGATATATTCATATGTAAAGTGAACTACTGGCTGTTCGTAAAAACTATGAGATCTTAACCAAAATCCTGTAATGAAAAAATAATTTTTATTATTTATAATACTGAAGTAGGGTAACATATTACATATTGTATGTAAACAATAGAAATACTAACCTCTACTCCTGTACGCAATGAAAAAAGGTAAAACTAAATTTAATACTGTAGTAATCACCGTAAACAACATGGCTTTCGACAGAAGACAACCCTTGTATTGAACTTCCACATTATAACTAAATAGCTTATATAGACCCATTATTTTTCCATAGGACCCCTAAAAAAAAGCTATTTATAAAATATTTGGAATCAATAAGGAGATTAACGATTTTTATGAATTGTTATTACTTATTATAACTGTCATTTCAACTAACAACAAATCAACAACACTACGTTGCTAAGCAACCAGTGTTGCTACATAAATATAATTATACTAGATGTTACCGCGCTTTCACCCGCGTTTATCGTTACTGCGCTGCCCCCGTGGGTCATAGCGTGATTTTATATAGCCTATAGCCTTCCTAGATAAATGGGCTATCCAACACTAAAATAATTTTTCAAATCGAACCAGTAGTTCCTGAGATTGGCGCGTTCAAACGAACAAACTCTTCAGCTTTATAATATTAGTATAGATTATACTTGGATGACAATATCTTTGGTTGAATGTGCTCTAATAGCGTCTGCATCACGGTTAAAATTGTGGCTAATATCATTGGGTTGCTAGGTTGTTAAAGTCTGTGGAGGTTTCAGTAAGTATAGCAAACTATTGCAATGTTTTAAGGCTGTAATAACAAATGTTTAACAGTAGTAGTATCTATTCCACAGAATCAGCGTTTTATCCAGGAAAAAGTGCTGATTCCGTGGGATAGATATACACACATCAACAGAATCTTTATAAGGCTTGTGTGAATGGAACAATCGCAAGAGGAAAACCTAGGCGAATGTTTCTCGATCAGATCGGAGGCGTTCTGGACAAAGGCCAGATTAAGAGCTCCGTGAACCGACGGGCGTGTATGAGGAATGTGATAAAAGTGAATGAAGGCAGAGAAGTGTGTCAGAATCGTAGCAAATGGAAATCCGTAGTCTCTGCCTACCCCTCTGGGAAACAGGCGTGAATCTATGTATGTATGTATGTACATCAACAGAATCTAGGGATACCTTAATCTTATATTAATTTAAAATCTTTTTAGTTGCCATAAATAGTTTATATACAGATTGTCTTTATTACCCGTGTTACTACTAGTAGTAGCAACTGTAATTTAATTACCCTTCTTACTACTGAAGTTGAAAGTTGTTAGAATAAAAAATTGCCCGTGTTACTACCGTAAAATTAAAATAACAAAAACAAAACAAAATATGACGAATTTGTATTTTAAACAAAATGTAACAAAATGCAATAAACTCTGGTCTTGTGGTATTGCATAATCCTAATCCTAACTAATATTATAAAAGCGAAAATGAGTTTGTTTGTTTGTTACCTTTTCACGCCTAAACTACTGAACCGATCATCCTGAAATTTTGCATATACATTGTCAGGTGTACAGAAACGGACATAGGCTACCTTTAATCCCGAAAAAAATTACTGTTCCCGAGGAAGACAACAATAATGTTCTTATGATAATAGATGGCGCCACGTGTCTTTCGAATCAAGATTGAATTATATTAAGTACTAGCTGACCCGCGCAACTTCGTCTGCTTCACATAAGAGAATTTTCCTAGTTTTTGCAATATTTTTCATTTATGCTCCGCTCCTATTGGTCGTAGCGTGATGTTATATAGCCTATAGCCTTCCTCTATAAATGGGCTATCCAACACTGAAATATTTTTCTAATTTTTACCCGTAGTTCCTTAGATTACCGCGTTCAACCAAACAAACAAAATGTGAGTGAAGTCGGCGCGTGAGCGCCCCCGCCTTTTTATAAATGCAGCGGATGGCCGTTTCGCGCGTTAAACAACAATCAACCGTATAGCCGTACCCATACTGGCGCGGCGAGATTTGGAAGTTTTATTTCATCTATATCTTGTGTGTTTATAAACCGATTCCTATATTTTTTTTATAATATAAATATTAAAGTGTACTTTTTGAATATGGGAGTTTGATAAAGACATATCTATGTGAAATACAATATATTTATGTATTTTAATACACTTTGAAGAAATGCCTAACGATTAAACACGTTATTGTGGCTAATTTATAAAAAATAGATATATACTATTAAGGACTTTTTTGTAGATCTTTTGAAGACCATCATCTTTGTAATACATACTTTTGGTGTATGATCAACGTATGCGAGGATAAGAGCTCGAAAGCGCATTTTCGTCCGACTTGCTTCAAATTTATCGTCACTGCTCAGCTCCTATGTGTCTTAGCGTTATGTTATATAGCCTATAACCTGCCCAGGAGTATGGACTACAATCGTACCAAGTTTGGTTAAAATCCCTTCAGTAGTTTTTGACCCATGCGTGCACATACAGACAGACAGACAGACAGACAAAAAATTTACTGATTGCATTTTTGTCATCAGTATCGATCACCATTCATCCTCCAATATTAATTTTGAATATATATTCAATGTACAGAATTGACCTCTCTACAGTTTTATTATAAGTATAGATTACAAGCAGAGTACAACCCGAATTGATTGTCAAATTCTAAATTAACGCGAGTGAAGCCACGGGCAATAGCTAGTAAAATTATAAAATAAAAAAGGTCTATTTATACTTACATAATTCTGATCACGGGTGATGGTACAAAACCGTGGTACAAACCAGGTGTACTCTTTCACAAGCTTATCTATACTAATATTATAAAGCTGAAGAGTTTGTTTGTTTGTTTATTTGAACGCGCTAATCTCAGGAACTACTGGTGCGATTTGAAATATTCTTTCAGTGTTAGATAGCCCATTTATCGAGGAAGGCTATAGGCTATATATCATCACGCTAAGATCAATAGGAGCGGAGCACCAATGAAGAATGTTTCAAAATCGGAGGGTATTTTTTCCTTTTGAGAGCTTCCGCTGCGTGCGCTGCGTAAACAGTTAAAGTTTCGCAGAAATTATGTATGACAGAATTGTTCCCCTTTAAAAGTTCTAAAAAAAAGTCCGCGACAGCATATGTCTATCTTTTAAGGTTGGCTCACTATAACCATTTTTATGCTAACAAAATTGGTTCTAAAATAATGCATTATTTGCGAAGGTATTTTTATAAACATGATATTAATCCTTATCCAAATAAATACGTTATTCATCACAAGTATTTAATTTAAAACAAAATTGCCCTTTACATCATTCGATTTCAATGAATATCTTAGGAGATATCGCAGTTTTAAAATAACATCGCAGCAAAATAATTACCCATTACAGACGTAGTACAAACGATGTTTCTCCTGGTTTATTCTGCGTGATTACTACTGGTTCGATTTGAAAAATTCTTTGTGTTGCATAGCCTATCTATCGAGGAAGGCTATAGGCTATATAACATCACGCTACGACCCACGGGGGCGGCGTAGTAACGATAAACGCGGGTGAAACCGCGGAAACATCTAGTTGCTTATATTAGCTTATTTTACACATTATCTACACATTTTCATACATACATAGATTCACGCCTATTTCTCAGAGGGGTAGGCAGAGACTACGGATTTCCATTTACTACGATCGCCAGAGAAGTGTGTCAAACACTTCTCTGGCTTCATTCACTTTCATCACATTCCTTTCACATTTTCACTTTCCTTCATATTGTAAATGATTGTTTTTGTAGTTAGGCTATTCTGGTTCTAGCGGCCTCATATGTACTTAGGCCTTCAGAACAGAATGTACAAAACGCAAAATGAGCACGACACGCAAAATGTACAAATCGCAAAATGTACAAATAGCAGAATGTACAAAACGCAAAATTAACACGACACGCAAATTGTACAAGAAGGCCCTAAAGACTCATTCACAGTTGTGACGTTTACCTTATTAATATATACTTCGAGATACAAAAATTAAGTACATACTTCGAGAAAACTTGGTACCCTCACCTTAACCCGGCAATAATAAGTTGTGCGCACGAAAGGCACCGTACAACAAATGCCGAAGAGGGATGGTACAGGCGTTTGCAAGTGAAAATTTCGAAATGAATAAGTTTTTGAAATAAAATAAAATATATCTATAAATTGCGTAAAGAAGCCAAATATTCTGACAAAAAAATTAGGAAAAGCTTTTTGATTTTCCAAAAAGAAATCGAAGGAAACGCGATATTTTGTTCGACAAAAAACATAAAAAATATTTGGACCAATTTGAAAACAGTCAAATAACACGTATGGAATTTTTAATGAAAATGATCCATTATGCCAGATTATAATTTTAAACATTAATATAAGGTTCATTTGTTTTTATATTTTCTTTATTCAACGAGATTGAAATTTTCATTAATTTAATTTTCTTTTTTCATTGTCTAAGGTCATGCGGGGCAAGGGCGCCATATTTTTTGCATAGATGAATTCCATGCAAAATATTTTTCTTTAGTGCTGACTTATAACTGTATATATTTTAAATTGTTTGGTATGTTGTAGCTGCAAGAAAAGACGATTCAATGTAATCTATCAACATTTTAATAATATTTTATAAGAAATTGGAAAACATCGATATAGGCGCACTTGCCCCTGGAAACGGGGCAAGTGCGCCTATATAAAAAATACCGATAAAATCGTACCTTACCAGAAAAACTCATAATATACTCAATAGAACATAAACAACTAGACGCATTACTCTGGGTTTGTTTTTGATTTATTCGTACTATAGGCTACTGCAGCTTTTATAACAAATTTGGGGTAAGCGCGCCACAGACTTATAATCAGGGGTTCTAAACCTTTAATACTGTTTTTTATAGTAAAGTAAATACTGTTGTATTTAAGAAAAAATGTTTGTCTGATAGTTTGGCTGAAATAAATATATATACCTGTATATATAATAAAAAAATACAAACAAATGTCCTATGTTCACTCAAATAATTCACTCAGATTTTTTGAAAAATACCTATCTGTTTATAAGTTATGACTATTACTTACTTTAATAGAATTAACATCTTATTCGTGTAATAATAAAAGATTTTAAATGAAAAGCAATAATCTTAAATGTTATACTTTACACGACTCAGCTGCAAATTAATAAAATTATTAAAATACACGCATACAAACGTAACATTAGGTTATATTCAAATATATTATATCCCATTTGTCTAAACACCTGGTATAGCGTCCCCAAAGCAAATCCCAAAAAATAAAATAAAATATTTGAAAATAGTTTATAGTACTTATTACGAAGCTTTTGCTATAAGCATATCTAGACAGGTTCTTAATATAGAAAAACATTGCATTGAATTATATAAGTTGTCAACTTCTGCTTTGGGGAAAGTGCGCCATAATACAAAAAACTTAGGCGCGCTTGCCTCACTTGATTATTTTGAGGTTAAGATTTTAAATTCTTTATCAAATAAAATATTTCCTTATCTAGGACTAAAATACAGACATAGATTTAAAGAAAAACAATTAAATTCTGTACTGTGATGATCATTGGAGGAATAATAACAGGTGTTCATCTTTGGTAACAGGTTTAAATGAGACTAAAACTAAAATGGTGGATACATCAAGTTATAGTGAACAGACATCTGTGATCTAAAGTGGAATTATATTTTTGTTTGTTGCAAAAATCTAAGATGTCGTTAATTGTCTAATATCAGTGGTTTTCGATATTTTTAGGGTAGGTGCGCTTACCCCGTCGGCGCGCTTGCCCCGCCTGACCTTATATACATTGTTTGTCTACGATATAGGTCATACAGGTCTTTAGTTGTCACAAGTAAATGTTTTATTATGCCATAAATAAATAAAATGATATAAATATCCCATATATTTATATCATTCTTAATTTAAATCCACCAACTGGCGGCAGACTGATGTCAAGGGTACACGGGTCTGTCCATGTCATAACCGTGTTGTATATGTGAACGTGGCCTTGCTTGTACATTTTGCGATTTGTACATTTTGCGTGTCGTGCTCATATTGCGTTTTATACCTTCTGCGATTTGTACATTTTGCGATTTGTACATTTTGCGTGTCGTGCTCATGCTCATTTTACGTTTTGTAAATTCTGCTCCGAAAGGTATTTGGGCATGGTGAGTATGGTGACAAGAGCGTGAGATACGTGAATGACACATGGACTGGTCATTCGTCAAAATGTTACCTTTTATAAAATACCGAATAAACATGATACCGATAAATTAATTAATATATCGATTATCGATATTAATTAATTAATTTATTAATATCGATAAAACAATTTTAATTTTCGGGTTTACATTGTTTTTCTTTTAGAGTTCGAAAAACTCTTATACAACAGCTTTGTTCGTCCGTCTGTCTGTTATACAACTTTCAACTCAAGATCCGTAAGAGGTAGAGACTCGCGATCAACGCCATTCGACTCAGCATAGTCGATGTAGGTACCCCTGGAATGACTATGACCTTTGACCTCTGACCTTTAGATATTACTTGAACAATTTTTTCGAACTCTAAGGTTTTTTTGACTGAAATTTACAATAATACTACCATGGCTTAGACCACTCGCTTAAAACCACTAGGTTTTTATGCGAGTGGGAGTTCATATTTACTGAACTCCTCCTAAACGGCTGGACCGATTTTGATGAAACTTTTTATGTGTGTTCAAGTGGATTCGAGAATGGTTTAGATGTCTTTTTTTTATATTTTTATTTTTCTTTTGTGTTATATAAATTAAAATTACAATTTATATTCTAATAATTCACAATGACAGTACGAATCTATCAATGTTATATATAACATATCGTTTTAGCGTGGTTTTATACGGCTGTTTTTTACATATTTCTTTACTAAATCTTCAGGTAAACTATTCAAGATCTTAGGAAGTAGGTATGTATCGACATATTTTAAGTTCCATACAAATTATTAAATTTTGGCAAAACATATTTTCTTTGAATTTGGCAACTGTCTTAAATTACTGTTACGGCTATGCAAACAAAGTTGGTCCGTTTCTTTTTTTATCTATGGGTATGCTATCGCTATACTTATCTCCGACTTTACTCGCGTAAACCTGCTTTGATGGTAATTTTTTAAGATTTCTAGCAGTGGGCCTCTTATACCAGTCTGCTCTAGCCTCCGATACAGTATTTTATACTGAAGCATATCAAATGCTTTACTAAAATCAACAAAAATAACGAGCACGTGACATTTTTCATTCAGGTACTCGCTAATTTCGTTGGTGAATTAACTCAACAATTGAGATGTACTTCTTCCTCTTTGGAAACCATACTGTTTATTATTATGTTATGCGCATGTAAGAAATGGCTAAGCTTGTCCCCACGTACCTCTCAATTATATTATATATACGGCATTATATTTAAGGCAATTGCCGTTTCTCACTTGTTTTAATTTAACTTGCCGTGTGAGCTCATGAGAGAGAGTCATGTCACGTCGTCATTTGAGTCGAGATGAAATGTTACGAGCCGTGGGCATGTTAAAAGATAGTGCTATTCAAGGCGTCGCCGCGACGTTGCTGAAGCCCTACAAACCAGCCAAAACGTGATATCAAGGTTGTGGTCACGTTATCGCAGCACTGGGGATGTGGCTGAACGGCACACGGGTAGATATCGTGTTACTACGCAGAGACAGGATAGATTTCTCCAAATGACCGCCAGAAGACAACCCAATATTACAGCGATGCAACTAGTACAAAGGCTCCAGGAGGACCAACAGCTGCTGGTAAGTGACCAAACCGGTCTTCATGCTCGAAAACCGCTACGTGTTCGAGCATTGCGACATAGCAATCGCGGTTGGCGGCTTTCGTGGGCTGGGGAGCATTTACCATGGAGTGATCAACAATGGTCTTTGGTGCTGTTCACCGATGAGTCCCGGTTTGGGTTTCATACGGATTTACGAAGAACACGCGTTTGGAGAACTCCATGAAGAGTTAGTCTACGGCACCCTCAGGAGGTCCACTCATACCAAGCCGGGACAATCATGGTGTGGGCAGGAATTCGTCTTAGCGGACGAACCCAGCTCCTTTGGCTCCAAGGCAGCATGACTGCACAAAAATACCATGAGGAGGTAGTTGAGCCTGTTATTTTCCCACTCAGAATCCAAATGGGTCAGGTATTTCTACTCATGCACGATAATGCTCCTTCCCATAAAGCGCGGCTGGTGTTGGCCGCTCTCCGAAAACACGATATTCAAGTTTAGGATTGGCCTGCACAATCGCCCGATTTAGATCCTATCGAGCATGCCTAGGACATGTTACAACGAAAAGCTTTGAGAGATTGCCCGCCAAATTTGACGACGGAACTATATTTTTTGTGTTATAAACTAATGGTGTGATGTTATGCTTGTGTTTTCGTTCTTATAGCGCTAAGATTAAGACTCACTTTGGCGTGAATGTTGGCTACTGTAATAATATATACTAAGTATCAGAGGGGCAACGTTTCCTACATTTTTGCCGCTTTAAGGTGATCACTTAGATACCTATGCTTAGACTCTCGGTCAGCTGTTAGGGCAAATAGTTGCAGTTTAGCAAAATCTAAAAAATCTATCGTGTGGCTAAACTACTGCTCCTATTGAACTGAAATTTGGTGTAGAGAATATAGTATGTACCACATACAAATGTGGTACATACTATATGTAGATAGAAATAAAGCCTCACTGTTTAATCAACCTTGTATATAAAGTAGAATAACGGAAATACATTAACTTAATTTTTGTAACTTGATTTCCGTTATCCTATTTTATATTATATACGTAAGTTATAATTAGTCATATTTATTTATATCTTAAAATGTTAATCTTAGGTAGTAAAAAGATATAAAATTTACGAAATCAGTATCATCCAAAGTACGAGTTACCATTACATTACAACATTGTTCCTTCGGATCCTAAGTACATTATTAGTTAATGTCGATTTTTATATTATCTGTCTGGAGGACCAACCTTTAAACCTACAGAAGACTCTCAGAATCTGCATTCATGGTAAAAGTAGAACATATAGGTAGTTACGTAGGAAATAACGAACGTAATTGACATTAACACTGATGCAGTAGGTAGTGCAGCCAGAGGCGTCTCTAGCCCATGTAGCGCCCGTGTGCAATCATTACCCTAGCGCCCTCTAGTGCCTTTAGTAAGCGCGCGATCAAAATGGTATAGGTACAAATGTTAACATTTATATAGACATGTTAACATGGGACGTTTACCAAACACCTTATATTTACAACAGAGATCGGAGATCCGGGTGCAAATGGTACAATTTTAAATGATGGTGGGAAACAATAGATACACAGGGCCTCGTAGCAAACTACCCACATCTGTCAAATTGCTTAATTCTAATTTCGACCTCATGTCAAACATACAGAGTTCAATATCAATTGGGATACATTTGACAGATTCGGGAAGATTGATGCTAGGTCAATGTACACGGGTAAAAAAATTTTTGCGATGGAACGGGTGACAAAAATAACATAACACGATTTTGTGGTTATTTCAAAATAAATAATTTAAAAACTAATTATTACAGGACGTACCTAATCAACATAAATATAATTTTATTACAAAAAAGTTACTTTTCGTGCTTTTGTATTAGCAAAATCCTTAATTATGTCACTGACTTCAATTTTGATTTCATGTTCAATACTACGATAAATTTGTCAATCGACTTTTGTTGATCTAAGATAGTTTTAATTATTTTTAGTATAGAAAATGATCGCAAACAAATAATTTAAAATATCCAACGGCGTAATGGAATCGTCATTGAACATCGGTAATAATCCGATTTCATTGAAGGGCTGTAACTTCTCCACATCTGAAGAGCCAGCATGGCACAGTTTATTTTTTAAATTAGAACAATGTGCTTTTTTTAATCTAAGTCCAAATCCTTCCACTGTTTTAATTTTTGAAGAAATGAAAAATAAAAAATGTATTATGTATCTAATCACTATCACTCGCTCGCTGTAATGTTATATTCAGACTTAAAATTTCGCTAGCGAGGTAGTTTTTGATGAGCACCAATCCTGGTGAAAGTCGCAATAGTTGTGGCAGCTAATAACAAATAAAATCTTACTTTTTATATCATTTGAATCAAAAGAAAAGTCGATTTACTTCATATTTACATGTTTACTCAAATATAATACTTAAGCCATTGCGTCAAGGCCTACTACGCAAAATCATGGTGTAGCGGAGCGGTAGAACTTAATGTGCGGCACGCGTACGTACACATGCCTTTGAGAAATGCCGCCTTCATCCATGCCAATTTGAACTTTATTTTTTATTATCAACAGCCGAATTCGCAATGATTGTCGGCGTGCTTTCAACGAATCAAAACAGGTGCCGGCACGTGCCTTTGGTAGTGATGCGTCACTCACCTGTTAGTGATAAAAAATAATTGAATAAATTGGCGAGTACGAGTTGGCGAGTAGTATAGAGGTCTCAGGTTGGATTAAAGGGGTCGTGCAAAATGTCAGTTGAGTTTGTTTGTTACGTATTTCTCGACAACAACACGGTTACGGAGTCGTAAAATGTGTACGGTAAACACATGTAAAAACTTAGCTGGTAAAACGTGGTGTACACCTATACCCAACTCTTCGGGGATACTGCCGTGGGTCTATGTATGTATTATTTTTATTTATTTAATTTAAAGAAAACGTATAATTACATAAAGTTGAGTTTTGCACACAAGAGTCTTTCTTGTATTTTAAATTAACTTGCATCCTTAAAATTTCTTACTTCGATATTTTTATTTGATCGATAGTTACATCCCTAACGCGAACAAGCGGCGATAGCTCAGTAGGGAGACCAACAGACTGCAATGCAGAGGGTCTCGGGTTCGAACCCACGCGCGGCCACGTCGCGTACCTCTGACTTTCGGAAGTTATATGACTCTTCGAAATTATGTGCGTATTGATTGACAATTATCGCCTGCTCCGTGCCTCGGAGACCACGTTAAGACGTCGGTCCCGGCTACCATGAACATCGATGGCAGTTGTTATTGGGAAGTCAGTGCCCTCTAATATCCTGACACTGTTCTAGCCTTAGGGTATCCTTAGCCTTCGGATTGCGTAGGTGAGGTGGCAGCCGCTCCGTGTAAAAACTGATATCCAGTCAAATCCGGTTAGACTAGAAAGCCGACCCCAAGTGACTTGGGAATAATAAAGGCTAGGGAGAAGAAGAGTTACATCCCTAACGCGGTGCGATTGTCTAGGTACAAACGCAGCGAGCAATGAGGCGGCTCCTTTGACTGCTAACCTTTGACAGAAAAGCCGACAAATTTTAATAAAAAAATAAATACATCAAAGAAGTTTAGTGAAGTGTTTGCCAGTCTGTGCGAAATTTCAGTAATTTAAGGGTAAAAATTCTTATAAATACTGTACTTAAAAATATTATGTAGGCGTTTTACGATAATATAGATTATTTTTCTTAGCATGTTTGTTAAGAGAGAAATAAGCCCTTAATGGATCGGACAGGGTTGTCTATACATCCTTACTAATATTATAAATTCGAAAGTAACTCTGTCTGTCTATCTGTCTGTTACTTTTTCACGGCTAAACCACTCAACCGATTTAGATGAAATTTAGTACAAATATAGTTTAAAACCTGAGGAAGGACATAGGCTACTTTTTATTCATGTAGGTTCATCGCGGGCGGAGCCGCGCGCAAAAACTTGTACTGTATAATTATCTGTTTTAAGGTTTATTTCATGTTGAAATAAAAATTACTATTGTAAGAGCCGCTCGTGGCGCGCCTTGCTTTGCAGTAACTCGAGACATATAAGCAGAGCTCCGGATGCCATACAAAATGTATGCAAACCGGAGCTCTTTTTACGTGGGGTTGAGTTATAACATCCAGCGTCAAAACACGGGCGCAGGTTCATTGAAAGTGCCGAGGCCGGCGCGGCGCCCCCTAACCGCTGTGCCCGTGTGCACCGCACACCCTGCATACTCGGTAAAGATGCCTCTGAGCGCAGCAGTACTATATGCGATGACTGTACATGTAATGTACCTCTCGTGTTCAATTCTTGGGTCGGGAAAAGAGTAATAGTATCCGTGTAAAAAAAAATTTAAATACATGGAGTTTAGAACTGTGCTCAGTAAATCGCAATAGGCTCGTTTTCTATTACGTGGACCGAAAATCATAACAGGCGAAATGTGGATGTGATACATAATAATATCTGCTTACCTCTTCTGGGAAACTATGACTATGTATGTACTATGTATGTATGTAATTGCCATTTTAACTTAAATATGTCTACGCTACATAGCGTAATTTTTTGATATCAACAGAGTTGACAAAAAAATGGTTCTACTGTCTCTAAAACTAAAGGACATATTTTGTCGGAAGGAAAATTGCGTTACGATTTTGGTTACGAGTCACATGTACCCGGATTATAACAAGTATTGAGAGAGATATATCAGAACGATCAGCAGCTTCGGTATAGGCGCCTTGGTGGAAAGACAGTTGAAATCTTACGTCTGCGTGATTGTATACAACTCAGGTAAATAGTAGACAGGGAGTGAAAGTTCCAAAGTCAAAGTCCAAAGTCCCATCATAGAAACAAACGCCGGATTAATCAATAAATCCCTTTAAAATTATAATACTTATAATATTATACTGTATGTGCATTTGCAAGGGTTTCGTATTGAGTTGCAATTCTCTAGTCTCCGAAGTGGCAGTTCGAAGGACTAAGAGTCAAATCAAATCAAATCAAATAGTTTCGTAGTTAGTTTAGTAGTTAGAGTCTGACATAACCTAAGCCTGCTAATTGAGATGTATCTATGCGTGAATATCTATTTCTTCTGATAAAGAGCCTGACCTACCATTTAATGATAACGCTCTAATTATGCAGAAAGCAGTAGTTATTTTTCTTATATGCGAAGTAGGCCCAGGTATTCAATACATTACTTTTAAACCCGTGATATTTCTATCTCAGTCTATCTAGTTCTTTTGTTAGTTTTATTTTTATTTTTTTAGTTATAAAAGTATTATATTTCTATAATCATTGTAAGGCATTTGAAACTCGTTAAACGATTATCATCGTAATAAAACACATAGATCATATTTGCTATATCATAATTAAATCAAAATATATCCTAATATTTAATTATATATAGGTACAGCAGATTTAGATTATAGTTATAAGAGCTTTGTCTGTATAGCGTAAAACTTCAA
This sequence comes from Catocala sponsa, assembly GCA_963564715.1. NCBI lineage: Eukaryota > Metazoa > Arthropoda > Insecta > Lepidoptera > Erebidae > Catocala > Catocala sponsa. The sequence continues at coordinate 10,403,160 of OY751331.1, forward strand.
AATATTCGAATATTTAGACTAATCAAAATATTCGGTTCATTTTTATTTGAATAAAAGTAGGTACGCATCTTTAATATTGATCGATTATGTCGCAAATACTGTCAGGCTATTGAAGGTTTAGGTGATTACGAATATAAGGGGTCAATCATCAAAAATGAAGTTTCATATTGCTTTTTGCGTTGGAATTGTACCTACATTGCTAACGTATTATATTATATATAATCTACGTACTTATCTATACTAATCTATACTAATATTATAAAGCTGAAGAGTTTGTTTGTTTGTTTGTTTGCTTGAACGCGCTAATCTCAGGAACTACTGGCCCGATTTGAAAAATTTTTTCAGTGTTAGATAGCCCATTTATCGAGGAAGGCTATAGGCTATATATCATCACGCTAAGATCAATAGGAGCTGAGAACCAATGAAGAATGTTTCAAAATCGGCGGGTGTTTTTTCCTTTTGAGAGCTTCTGCTGCGTGCGCTGCGTAAACAGTTAAAGTTTCGCAAAAATCATGTATGACAGAATTGTTCCCCTTTAAAAGTTCTAAAAAAAAGTCCGCGACAGCATATGTCTATCTTTTAAGGTTGGCTCACTATAACCATTTTTATGCTAACCAAATTTGTTCTAAAATAATGCATTATTTGCGAAGGTATTATTATAAACATGATATTAATCCTTATCCAAATAAATACGTTATTCATCACAAGTATTTAATTTAAAACAAAATTGCCCTTTACATCATTCGATTTCAATGAATATCTTAGGAGATATCGCAGTTTGAAAATAACTTTGCAGCAAAATAATTACCCATTACAGACATAATACAAACGATGTTTCTCCTGGTTTATTCTGCGTGATTACTACTGGTTCGATTTGAAAAATTCTTTTAGTGTTGGATAGCCTATTTATCGAGAAAGGCTATAGGCTGTATAAAATCACGCTACGACCCACGGGGGCGGCGCAGTAACGATAAACGCGGGTGAAACCGCGGGAACATCTAGTATTAGATATAATTTCTGCTTACGGTTTCGCCCACATGAAACTAACCAACTTATGTGTAAATTCAAGGCATGATCTATATGCTCGCCAAAATTGATCCAAATCTGTTTGACAGTTTACACATGGTTAGGTAAGAATGATTCAAATATCCTAATATATTTACAAACTCACATTTCATAAGACAAATGAATTTCTTCTTGCGGTTTCGCCCACATAAAACTAACCAACCTATGTGTAAATTCAAGGCATGATCTATATGCTCGCCACGATTCATCCAAATCTGTTTGACAGTTTGCACATGGTTAGTTAAGAATGATTCAAATCTCCTAATATATTTGCAAACTTTCATATTTCATAGCTATTAGATTCTGATAATCTCGGTACCTATCCACTAATATTTACTAACTAATTATATAAGATATTAATCTACGTATCAAGACATATTTTATCGATGGTGAGTCTTGCTGTAACTTTCTAATTTTGTAGTCGTTTTATTAACTTTATGGAAAGACAATGTGACGATGAAACGTGCCGAGGTGCGTCAAGAGTTACGACAAGTCATATTAAACAAATCGTTAGAACAAATGCTCTCACACTCGCACAGTTTTTTCATAGAGATATTATAGGTATCTATATATCCTAGGTAAATATAGTGAAAAACCTATATGTATGTTATAGATGGTTCACTCAAAATTACAAATCAGCATATCATTTTATAGATATGTTTCTCGATTCATAACATAATAATTATGTATTGTAACCTCTCGTAGGCTAGTTTCACTCTTTCTTCTTCTTTTACGGTAGGCCACTGCAGAACTAATTGCCAAGGAAGCACAATTATGGTACCTTATTTTTCCTTCTGGTTTCCTTCAATGAAATATATTAATATCATGGATTTCTAACTACTGACAAATAGGTAATGTAGGCTGATTTGGAGAGAAGTCTGTCTATATACAACGTTGTACCTACATTAAGATTTTAGATACAAAATATAAGGCACACAATTACTCGATCACGTAACGTACCGAAGTTAATGTAGTGCGCTTTTGTGTTTTATATATTCTAGGATTTAGTTGGATGCCGAGATAGCCTAAAATAATTATTGAAACAGTTTAACATTTATAAGGAGCTGTTTTAATATTTCATATAGTTATGGAATGGGCAAAATATAATCCTAACTAGTAATATTATAAATGCGAAAATGAGTTTGTTTGTTACGCTTTCACGCCTTAACTACTCAACCGATCAACATGACATTTTGCATACACGTTGTCAGGGGTACAGAATAGGACATAGGGTAGCTTTCATCCAGAAAAAATAACTGTTGCAAACCTAACCTAACCTACATTTACGCGAGCGAAGCCGCGGGTGAAAACTAGTAAATATATAATTTCTATTTGAGTATAAATTACAGTCATTTATCTATATCATAAGCAAATATATCAAAAATATGATACATATATTTGAAATTTTGAGAATTCCAATACGACAACGGCACCTGTTGCCCAGGTTGTCATTTGCTATCTAGTATGTCTGAGGCGCCTAAATGCAATAAGTTAGTTTTTGCCTATAAATGTTTTAAAGTAAAGGGATCCCGCGATTATAATAATAATAATTACACGGGCACGGGCCTCTTTTCAGTCCGAGAAGAGTTAGGCCATACCAGGTCCACCACGCTGGCTCAATGCGCGTTGGTAGACTTCACATATCTTTGAGAACTCTCAGACATGCAGGTTTCCTCACAAAAGTTTCCTAACTATACAGTTAAATCGAGCGATAATTAACGAATTAAAACGCACATAACTTCGAAAAGTCAGAGTGTGACTTGGTTTCCAACTCGAGACCTCTGCGTGGCAGTCTAACGGTCTACCATCTAGGCTATCAATGGCTACCGCGATTATTATTGATGTTTATATTTACGTTTTTAATAGGTATACTCTTGCATTTATTTAATCCCATTAGTGGGTCATGTCACATGCAATTATGAGGAACCGTATGATTATTGACATGTATTTAATTTTTTTGAGAGCTGGTGTAGCAAAATCTGGAACCAGAATGTGAAACAAAAAGAATTCACGCGTGCACTTGGTAGGAGTGTCCGTTACCTTGTTTTGTGTTTAACAATGAGGATATGGCAGCAATGCGCAACGTGGAGTTCATTATGTATTTTAGAAACACTAGTAGTTATAGCTGTATTAAATCACAGAGGATTGAGTACATTCACTAACTGAAGTGTGTATTTATTTTAGGTATTTCTTATTGCATACCTAGGTAAGTATAAGTAATGCAAGTAGTAGGCTAGGTATAAATATTAGCTAGGCAGCCTAGGAGTGTGGCTAAGTATTAAGACATTATTATATAAAGTGAGTTCCTGTACAGTATAGTGATTTAAGGGTTTATTCGTTTCTTGCGCTGGCTGTGCAGCGATTCTTTTTTCCCAACAGCGACCCTTTAAGGTCGTGGTTGGCAATAGCCTAATCTCCTTGATAGTAGGTACTAGTGATCAAAGTCTATGTTGCCCAAACGACTAGACAGCATGCATGCTAGACGTTTAAAAAAGGCGTTATTTTCTTTATTTATACATATTTACATGTACTTTTCCTATTCTATCTATATTTCTTAAGTTATTTTAATGTAATATGCTAGGCTCAAAAATGGTAACCTTGTCAGCGATCTTAAAATACTATGTATGTATCTATGCCACAGGCTCTCTCCTTAAAATCTATGTAGCTTTCTCATTCCAGGAAACAATTTTATTGAATATTGCTAAAGTAGAATAATTATAATAACTGTGCTTTATACAACATCTGATAATAATATGTAAAATTACAGTTAAAATATTATTATTTAACAAGCTGATTATTGTTTTGTACGTGATTGTACGGCCTAACACTAGTGTTTAGTAACTAGTTCCATTTAAGAGAGGTGTACTTGTTTTAACTACGAGTCAGTGAACATAAACAATAGTCCTGACAGAAGCTAGTGACTCTGGCGCCTGCAGTGACAACTGACACCTAAGGGCACTGAACGATGCTTTGTACTCTGCAGCCGTATATAATGGTCCCAAATCTTCTCAACGACATCATTCGCTCGGGTGTCATCCCGGAGCACAGTGGGGTCCTACATCGGGACTTGGATTACTCAGTTACAAGTATAGCGACTTCGTAAGAATGTCTATGGTCAGAAGATCTAGTATGGACAGAATGTCCTCGAGCATGACGTCCAGCATGACTGGAATGGGTTTGGGTGGAATAACTGGACTAACATCGGGAATGAGCACGCTGAGTTGCATGAGGGAGCAGCAAATGACAATTGGCGGCATGCCTTCGAACTATGTTCCGGGGCTGTCTGCCTATTACAACATCTCTAGCTTCTGCCAGCGCCCTGGACAAACTCGTCGTTGGCCGATGCAGCGCGCTGGGCCTACAGCTCAGCATCGCCCTGGTCGCTCTCATAGCACCGGGTCACTTCACCGCATGAAATATTCCATGAGGAACAGTCCCAACACCCAATATACCCACAACATGATTTGTAAAATGGCGGATCAGAACGAACGCCGTCGTCGCCAAGATACCATGGAAATGATACCACAAAGCTATTACTCTCAGCAGCCGTTGAAGGTAGAGCTGACTGAATTTTACTCTCGTGATAATTCCAAAGATCACCACACTGAGCAATATGATTTGGTAAATGACAACATCCTACCCAACCCTGTCCTTAGGCGTGGTCAGAACTTCTTCTTTGCTGTACGCTTCGATAGGACTTACGACAAGCAACAGGATATGATTCGCATCGTTTTCTGCTTTGGTAAGAATACTCATTACCATTAATTTAATGTACTTTAAATTGTGCGAAATGTATTACTAATAATTTTCTTATTCTACAGGTCCTAAGCCCAGCGTCACTAAGGGAACTCGTGTAGTGTTGCCCGTAAACTGGAGCACACAGCAAGGCGTCTTCCAACATTCCCGTGACATGATGGGAATGGGTATGGGAATGGGAATGTCTCGCATGCAAGACACCGGGACTGGTATGGCTACAATGGGCTCAATGGGTACTATGGGCACTATGGGTACTATGGGAACCATGGGAACCATGGGAACTATGGGAACGATGGGCACAATGGGTACAATGAGTTCCATGGGTCCGATGAGTGGAATGCGCGAGACTACAACATACGGTGTTCGACGCAGCTCGTTCAGCAACGAGCCGTTGCCTTTGCAGCACAGCCCTCTAAGCCCTCATGGCCCTATGGAACGCCCAATGATGGACCGCTACGGTGGCACAACCCAACACTCTACATTCGGGCGCGGGTACGGTTCACGCCATGGATCCATGCAGAACTTGGCCTCTCTGGCTCATGATATGGATAGATGGGATATCAGTATCCAGCGTCAAGATGGGAACACTATCACGTTCCAAGTCCATGTGCCAGCTACTGCTCCCGTCGGAGTATGGAACTGTTGGGTGCAGACCAACCGATTTGGCCAGCGCGACAATCGCCACGACTACAAATGCGACGAAGACATCTACATTCTGTTCAACCCTTGGTGTCGCGAGGACCCCGTATACATGGATAATGAGTCATCCAGGAAGGAATACGTTCTCAATGAGCAGGGCAAAATCTGGTGTGGCACTTGGCGCCAACCTAAAGGACGCAAGTGGATCTACGGACAGTTTGACGATGTGGTTTTGCCAGCATGCATGTACATGTTAGAGCGCAGTGGCATAGAGCATTCAGAACGCGGTAATCCGATTCGTGTTTGCCGAGCTATTTCATCTATGGTAAGTAGATGAACTCTATTATTCAAGTTTAAGAACTCACTTACTGTAAACAAAGTAACCTATATTCATATGATATGTTTGCACTTAGATTAACGCGAACCATGACGATGATGGCCTGATGGTAGGTCGCTATGACGGCGAATATAAGGACGGAGTTGCACCTCACGCTTGGACTGGTTCTGTTGCTATCATGGAACGTTATCTCACTGATGGTGGCAGACCCGTGGAATATGGACAATGCTGGGTGTACTCTGGGCTTGTTGTCACAATTTGCAGAGCTCTCGGTATATTTTTGATATATTTCAAAATACACGAAATATAATTAATTAAAATACAGATAGTTGTCTAAAAATTTAATGCTTTTAGGTATACCCTGCCGATCGGTTACGAACTACGTATCAGCGCACGATACAAATCGTACATTTACTGTGGACAAATACTTCGATCGTGATGGCAATGAAGTGCCTAATGGACCCGATGAAGATTGCTATGACTCTTGCTGGAACTTCCACGTGTGGAATGATGTATGGATGCAACGACCTGATTTGCCTCAAGGTACCTATTTAATTTGTGATAAAATTACAGAAGAAAGGTCTTAGTCGTAGATGTGTATGACACATTAAAATGTGTTTCAGGCTACAGTGGCTGGCAGATTATTGATGCCACACCCCAAGAGGAAGCCGAGGCTGTATACCACTGTGGACCCGCTAGCGTCGAGGCTGTACGCCGAGGCGAGGTCGGCTTCCAGTATGACACACCATTCATGTACTGTCAGCTAAATGCTGAACTTTGCCACTTCCAAGAAGAGGAGAACTCTGAATGGGGCTTCATTAGAATGGCTTCTAACCAATATCAGTGAGTTCATTATAGTAACTTACAGTGTCTACAATTATTTGTAGTTCTTGGAGCTTAGCAGTCATGTTTGGTTTTGCTTTACAGGGTTGGCCGTAAGATTCTTACCAAAAATCCGAATCGCGACGACGATGAAGGCGATAGTGACATGCTGGAGATTACCCACGAGTATAAAACGGTGGATAGCTCGTCACCCGAACGCCTTGCTGTTATCGCTTCTTGCCGCGGCTACCAACGCCTGCAACAGTATTATGAATACCCTGATCGCAACTTCGAAGACGTATACTTCGATCTTATGGACATTGATCTTGTCCCATACGGTCAACCATTTGATTGCACGATGAATATCCAGGTAATTGGGCATTGAAATAGCCATGCAACATATGAATATATAAATGATGATGTAAGTTAACATTTAATTAATTCAACAGAACAAATCGCACGAAGACCGTACCATCTGGTGCGTCCTTACGGCTTCATCCTGCTATTACACCGGCGCCATAGCTTCGCGACTCCGGAGGGCCCAGGGAGAATTCATCGTGCGCGCGGGACAGCGCGAAGTCCTTAAATTGCACGTCACACCACAGGAATACATGGACAAGTTGGTTGATCATTCAATGGTCAAAGTACATGCTATGGCCTACGTGAAGCAGACACGCCAAGCCTGGTCGGATGAGGATGATTTCCCTCTACACAAGCCAAGGATGCAAGTCCAGGTAGTTACAGCTTCCAACATACAAATTTATTCCCAAATTTTACAAATTTATAACTTTTACCATTTATGGTAGGTGAGGAGCCAGCCCTGCATAGGACAAGAATGCGCCGTGACATTCAGCTTCCAGAACCCGTTGAACGTGCACCTGACTGATTGCTACTTCACCTTTGAAGGACCTGGAGTACAGCGACCGAGACAGGTATAAAAAAATCACCTGTATGCCTCAAAAGTATCCAGTATCACCGTTTAAAAGCGGACTTATACTAATGAATGCTTGTTACAGATAAGATTCCGCGACGTGAAGCCGGGTGAGTTCGTGAACTACCAGGACAAATTCGTGCCGCGACGACATGGCGAGCGACGCATCGTGGTGACGTTCTCGTCGCGGCAGCTCGACGAGATCTTCGGCTGCACCACGGTGAATGTGCGCGGCTAGCTAGGCCCCGGGCCCCGCGCGCCCTCCCCGCGCACCTCGCCGGGGCCGTCGTCTCCTCCCGCGCTGCAGATGGATCGATCGTATGTGTCATACGTGGCGCCGGAACAACATCTGTATGTTCAAGAAGAGGAGGTCGTCATTATAAAGACCACCTCCTAAACGTCCTCTGCGCCATGTGCACACTTGGCTATTATAGTTATCCTTTATTTATGACAAAACTATTATTCGTGAGTTTTCTTGTTGAATGTACGATTGTTGATTATAGATTTATATACTTTGTATACTAACGTACAACGTGACAATAACGACGACATGGCGAGTTTCAACGGATTTAATCGAAGACATATTATTAACTGATGTATGTACTGATATCGTTTGTTTCACCAGCACATTGATAACAGAAAATAAAAAAAACTTCATAATCATTCACGTTTTTCACTGTGTGTTAATAAATGTTATTTACTTAACTATATTTGTTAACTTTAAGGAAACCGATGCTTCAAGTGCCATTGTTTTGATATGTTGAGTTGCTCTTTGCGAAAGAGTCTAGTATTAAGCAATTAAATGATTTTAAGTTTAACTTTTTATATATTATACTGCTTATTGAATATTTTTTGTAAGATTTTATTTACTACTGTACTTAATCATTATAACAAAAACTTTATGAAATACTGACACTAAAATATGTTATTTTGCACTGTGTTTGTGTTTTTGGGATCTCAAAAATAAAGAGCATTCACTGCATTTTTGTTTATTATTTCTACGTATTAACAACCTTTCATTACTTGATTTCTTCTTATAAATAACAAAATGTAGATGTTTATCATTATTCGAGAGTCTCATTGGATAAACTTCGCAATATGAAGTTTTTAATTAAGTTTCCATTTGAATAAAGAATCTGCGATGATGATTGAATAAAACATAAGTAGCTTTACAAATACAGAAAGCGTCACTCCACCTCCTGATGTTGCCTTAGTACTTGGATGTAGTTACTTACTTAGTACCTAACTACTTCTATACGAGTGTAATAATAAAAAAAACATTATTGCACTTCGTCGCTTTATGTCAATTTCTTTCGTTTCTGTTTATGAAAAACACTTATCTCATCAGTGTAGGTACATAATTAAATGATGTTTAATAATAACTAAATAACATAGGTAGGTAATAAACAAGGTTCACTGACCCTGGATTTTCCTTTATGCAGTTATATTATTGATTGATGATTCATTAGTTCAGTACTGACGATTGTACCATTGCAAGGCTGAACAGTAGGTATTGTTGACAATACGGTCTACTGTTCTGCCTTCTACATTATAAACGATGTTTAGAAACATAATAAAAACCGTTTATGAAACGGTTTTTTCAGGAAACCTACTGAATAAATATTAAGATGAATTAGAATATAAAATAAAGATCCCGATTCAAAGATTTTAAATTACGGATTCTCGGTATAGGTATTATGCCTAAAAGAAAGCCTGTGCTAGATACACAATTAAAAATAAAATGATATTTTATTTTGATGTATGTATGAAACAAAACAAATTATAGATAAACACACAAACACGTAAAAAGTACCTATGCATTCATCCAAAATTTTTAAAGTTCTATAAAATATGTTATGAGATTGTCTTTGTAAAAAAATGCATAAAAGCAATATTAACTGCAACGCATATCTAAAGTTACAAGTGGGTAGGGCAATACCTACAAGGCTAGACTTAGTCACTAGACAGAATGCCTATTGTTATGATGGTATGATGCATCTTGGTTAGGCGTCTTTCCAAGAATTAAATGTGTCTACGTGTTTTTATAAGTACAACTTGTTTGGACACATGTTTAGTGTTGCGTTTAATTTGTTTAACGTAGTAGATACCTACTAGGTAAACAAATTAAAAACAGCGCTTAACATGTACAATGTACATAGGTACCTATAACAAGAAAAATAGTACAGGGTTCATTAATAAATACGAGTAACCTTTTACCCCTGTCTTATTTATACCCTACTTAACAACTTTTATTCTATACTATTTTATAATTAATTATTTGACGTTTCATACAAATATTCAAATTGGTTACTCTAATCACACAACTTAGACAAAAGAAAGCAACGGCGAAACTAAATAATACACCGCGGCAGGGTAGGCCTATTTATTTCTGTGGGGTAGGCTGTGTGCTGGTAAAATATGTTTTCTGTAAAGGTAGTTTTGTAAAAAGTGGTGGAACAAAATTTATAAGTATGATGTAAAGAAGACACGGGTAAAAGTTTCCCTTATTGCATAACTCATGAAATAAAAGCAACATTATTTCACAATTTGTATTAAGGTTTGGTTTTTAAATAGAGGCATGGCATGGCTATTAGCAGCAGACTTTGGTAATCGTTGAGATGTCTATTTAAGGAGCAAAGAGTTAACTTAAGCATTATGAAATGTACAGTTATCGGTCGAGTAGTTATCAGCTATTGCCGGCTCAATGGTGACAAGCCATTATTTAATTGTTTTACCTATTAACAAAAATATTCTAATTTCATTTTAACTAAACATAATTAAATAATCATCACCGATAATATACCTAATCGCTTTTGGCGCCTTGCTAGAGCCTTAGGCTTTCTTGTCTTGCCTTTGTAGAAAACTTCAGTTTTATCAATTAGTTTTTCTTAGTATGTGATTATTTGTAACTAGCTGTCCCGCGCGGTTTCACCCACTTTTATGAGTACTGCTCCGCCCCCGTGGCTCGCAGCCTGATGTTATATGTTGCTTCTGGACACAGAAGCTTCTTAAAGGTAAAAGATTCATATGTATAGACTTGCATAGGTAATAAATAAAGTTTTATCACAGTAGTTGCATGTCTACGTAAATATTACATAACCATTTGAAACTGAATTATTTAGGCGTAAGCCATTCTTCTAATTTGTTTTCTTATTTTTTCTACTGGTAGACACGTCCATGGCAACCATGGAAAAGAGAAAGAGAATGTTGCAGGACTTTTCATAAATTCAGTGTCTTGTTTGCCACGCACACGCCAATCAATGGCTAGAGGTACAGGTAATAGGTACTAGACCTATAGTATTAATTACCTTTGCTACGGCTACAGGACAATGGAATGGTAATCTAATCCATTGTCCTTCAGCCGTAGTGGTTACCATCGGTCGGCTTTCGGGGTACATCCATGTTGATGCCTATAGTAATTACGCACGCTCCAAGCTACGATTAACACATTGGACACTTTCTGGGTAATCGGTAATATATAAATAATTAAATAAACAATTTAATAAGTTTCTCTATTATTATGTCTGCTGCATGGCATAAATGAATAACTGTGTTACATTAGAGGAAAACAGTTTTTATTCTATCCGGTAACTTTCATTGTACAGGCAGCGACTGAAGTAGCAGAATATGTAAAAGTAATATAATTCCTAATTAATACTTGGTATTTTAAACTGTGATTAAATCAACTGCCTTTTTAAAACTATTACTGTTATAAAAACTAAATATTAATCATAAATTTGAACTTTAGAGACAAATCAAAATGTCGTTAATGTGTCGACTTATATTGTTATTGTACCAACTCGCGATGCTTTGAATATTTTTAACGTTCATAGAGTCATAGAAGTCAGAGTTTTCCGTAACAACTGACACATTTTGGTAGGTGCATATAAAATAAAACGTGGTGCAAATTGTTAAAGGAAATGTTGTATCAAATTAGGTATATTAACACTAATTACTTACCTTTTAACTGGTAAGTAAATAGTCAGATAAACATATATTTAGCGGAATTGGTTTTGATAGAATGCAGCAACGAGTAACATTAGCGGACATATTCTATCATCGACAGCAGAGAGCTATATCTGCTTATCAATAAAGGTCGGTTCCACAGAAGTTTCTGAATTATTTTGTATTTATTGCAGATCTGCATTGTTTCATACTCGCGATATATGCCAGTTGTGATAATATAAATATTTTAGAAGCTTACCACGGTCAGTGCGGTTAAAATAGCTTCAGACATTTGTTTCCACTAAACTGAAATAAGCAGATACATAATTATATTGCATTTTCTCGAGTTGTTAGCATATTTTCAAGCGTTAGCACTATAAACACGTCTCTTCATCGCTGGTCTTAGCAAAATTCTGCGCATTTTACGTTAGATGAAATAAAAACTTTATTTGCTTAAGACATGATATAAGTACAGTGAACGGGAGTTAAGAAGGTTCGAATCCATCTGGCTCTTAGTAAGCATGCGAAATTCTTCTTTTATATCGAATTTCGCAGCTTCGCTCGATAACAGTTTTTTTCCAGATGATCGGTCATGTATTTAAGGCTTGAAAGTGTAACAAACAAACAAAAAACTCACATTTATAAATTCGATTTAATAATATTAGTTAGGATATTTATGCTTATTTCTACATATAACTATCTGCTTCAAAATTACAAGATCTCTGATCTGAAATGTGATCAATCGTATTTTTATAAACGACGAAGTAATGAGGAGTCTGTTCCTTGGAACAATGTTCCTGCCGACTGCATGTTACAACCAGAAACTCGGTAAGTTTCTGCGTTATATCAGCGGTATAAACAAAATAATAAACTCTAGGTACCATGGGATCTCTTGCTTTATCGAGAAGCCCAGACTTCTTTCAACCAACCTTTGATAAGTTAAAACCAATGTTTTGCCTGTTCTATCATACATACTGCGGGCAAGACCTGGTAATCCTTTCCCGAGACATGCTAGAGTCGTATATGGATTGCTATAGACGACTCTAGCACACGAATGTATGAGTAAAAGACAGCAAATATTTACTACTTAATATAATCAAAATTAAATCTAAGTAGAATAAAAAAATATTGAAGTTTGGATTCAGCTATATATATATATAAAACTACAAATCGTCAGAATAAATAAGATTCGACAAGTATCGACATCGTCACGGCCTCACGTCTTCAAAACTAATTATAATGAAAGTAGTAGTAAATGGATCACACAACACCCACATGCAGAAGGACTTGATGGCTGTCTGCGGCAGTACAGACAATTAAGGGTGCGTACCCACTATAGGGTTGCCAACATATTTTCGACGAAATATAGTATTTTTAAAATAAGCTATAACAAAATATAGTACATTTATAAAAATAAACCTAGTATTTTATGGAAAACATTTTTTTTGTTATCTACTGTTTTTTATTGCTTTCGCATCAGTAGTAAAGGAGCGTCGATAGTTTTTTTGAGTACAGGTTTTGGTTTGTTGTTTTTCGTTGTTGAAATATAGTATTTTAGCACACTATATATTTCTTCAACAGTATATATTACGCAGACTCGAAATATAATAAAATACTATATATTATAGTACGGTTGGCAACCCTAACCCACTACGTCGTGACGATTAATTTATCGTTGGACAACTGTCGTCTCTAGCTGTTTTCATTACATCGACTGTTTATCGTCACTGTGTCGTCGTAATATTTTATCGTCGAACGTATAAACGACGAGACGATATTTTTATCGTGGCTACGATGGATAGTTGCAACAATGACACACGATTTGCCGTCATGATTAGTCGTGACGTTATTTTATCGTTTTACGACTATCGTGCTAGCAGTTCCCATTGACTTGACAATCTGTCGTCACTGCGAAAAAAAGTCGTGGACGATAGTTAATCGTGTCGTCCTGTATGTGAACACCTCTATTTAAATACACAAGCCACGACGCTTTAAACGACACGATAATCTATCGTCACGACATAGTGGGAACGCGCCCTTAGCCGCGTTCTAGGCTGCAACAATATAATTTGTAGCAAAACACTTGTTGCACTAAGAAGAAGGCTGTGAAAATCACAGAAGGGACAGGCAGATTATTTTTTAAAACTTATTCCTCACTAGGTGTACCTATATGTCACGGGGGACTTCACATACGTTTAAACGATGAACACCATGAACACCCATACTCGGGATAACTGCTATTAGTTGTGAACAAAGTCCTTTAAATAAATAAAGATTAAAAAAAAAAAACTGCTATTAGTGAACCACAACACACAGAACCATGGCAATAGCAAGACGACTACTTAAAAATCTTTACGACGTCCGCGCAGACAGCAAAATACATCTTTCTGCTTGATACTTGATATTTTCATTGTAAATAAGAATTAACAAAGAAAATATCAAGCATCTACCTATTATAAGTATAAATAGTTACACATATTATAAAAATGCAAGTATTATTTGATATACCTATCTGTGTTAATATTACTCACTCGTCTATTTACATTAATTGTTGTGAAACTACTTTGATAACTTTGAAAGGACATTTATATTATTTATTAGTCATAATTCTATATATATAACCTACGAGACTTTATATATTGTGTTTTCTTACAAAATGAATGGTTAAATACCCATCAATGATGCATATTACGCAAATGGTGCCAATCTCGTACGCAAAGGGTTTTCTTAGAACTTAAAAGTTTAAAAGAACAATTCTTATACTAGAATACATCATGCATGTTTTTGCATTGGAGAAGGTGTTTCCCCTAAATATAATAATATACCTACAGTACAATCAGAACCAAATTTCACGTCAACTGCTATCTATACTAACTTATGAACAAAACAAAATTTGTAGACTTCTCTAATCGTCATACTATCTTGTAGATCGTTATGCTGTAATCTCCGAAACTTCTAAATAAGTTTCTTACTATTAATACTGATAATTGTATTCATAGAAAGCCTTATGTTTTAATGACATATTATGACGCGAGCGAAGGTGCGACGGAAACTAGATATGAACAAACTAGTACAGCTCTAAGAGGATATTAAATATGAATGGAATTACAATATAACTAAACAACTAATTGTGGTTTGCTCTTTATAGCGTTTTTATTTCGCCACGCTTATTTCTGTACCTAATATGTTCAGTTTGAGAATTTATTTTGCGTTTAACGATTAGACAGACAGTTTATTGTGGAAGGTATAAAACTTCGCGTTGGTGCGAAGCAGTTAATATAAACGGGGAAACCACGGGGTTTAGTTAGAATAATATTTGAAATAATTGAAAAGCTTGTCTTTTTCATAGAGTTAATATAATAATAATATTCTATCACATACACACAACACCATCTAGCCCAAACTAAGCATAGCTTGTACTATGGGTACTAGACAATGGATAAACATACATATATACTTTTTCTTTTTTTTGTAAATACATACATATATACATAGAAACACCCAGACCAAGACAAAGATCCATGTTCATGCACACTAATGTTTGACTTGTGCGGGAATCAAAGCCGCGACCTCAGGGGTGGCAGTCGGCTACACTAACCACTACGCCATCGAAGCCGACAATACTAAGTACATACACAAATATTTATTAAAGTATGCACTATCAAGTATGCACTTAAACGCTTTACAAACCATCTGGTAACAAGAAAGTGCATGTACTTACTTAGCCAATGAATGTAACGACACGTTTGAGTGCAGTTTTAATATTTAAAATATGCAATCATGTGTATTACGCTACTGCTTAAGTAATGTTGCAGTTAAACTACTGTTCTAGTTATCGCGTGGCTCCGACTAAGTGAGTTAGAGTGCATGCACTTTAACGCGTGTTACAAATAATCTATGTAGTTGAGATGTGTCCTCTTGTACGCAGTATTAAATTACTGCGTACTAACTCATTGGTCTTTTCATATATTTTGTTTCAGGAAGTTGAAAGTTTTACAAGTATTGGGCTAGCTGAGTTAAATTAACGTCAATTCATAGTGCTAAATTGTACTCAACGACTTGTTTTAGGGTTTAATTAAGTTGGCAAATAATTGTCGCCTCATTAGATATTACTGCAGCGATGCCAGCGAAAGGGCTCACGTTTGTTATTCTGACGGAGTCAGGTAGCCACCTCCAAATTTAAAAATGAACCCTATAACAAAAAGATAAAAAATCGAAGAAGTATTGCGGTACAACGGTGTCATTGAGAAACATTATGATTTATAATTTATATCGAATCCAAAACATACTCATAATACATTTTTTTATGAAAAAGTATTGAAATGCGCAATACTTACCATAGCATAGATAATACAACTACGTTGCAATACTCTAAATGACCGACGATCACATCAAAATATGTAGAGCGTTGGATCCGTCTATCGTCAGGAGGTGGTTTCGATTCTTGGGTAAAACAGCATATTATTGGGTGAAGTATTGGGAAATACTCATTAGTAGTATATAGGTTGCAAATTGCACGGTAACCGACAATAAATACTCCCTATGAGGCTGATCCTAAAAACATAGCTGACGGAATGTGTCTATAATAAATTTTTAAAATTTTTTTTATTGCCATTGGTGGCAGACGAGTAAGTGGCCCACCTGTTGGAAAGTGGTAACCGCTGCTTATGGACTTCAGCAATGTCAGGACACAGCAAAGCCGCTGCCTACCGTGAAAGAAGAACTCTCTTTAAACCTCGTTTGAAGAAGGACATATCATAGCGCTCGGGAAACACCGAAGCTGGCAGTTCATTCCAGAGCTTGCACGTACGTGGGAGAAATGATCGCTGAAAGCGTACCGTCTTAGAATTGAACGCTTCCAGGTGATATGGATGAATCAAACAGTTCTTCAGAGCACTCCCCGTGAAAGAGTTGATAGAACACGCAGAGAGACCCAAAGTCTCTTCGTTGCTCCAACGAATCCAGTCTATCCGTGAGATTGGGATCATCGACGATTCGAACTGCCCGTCTTTGTAGGGAGTCAAGTGGGTCGAGCTGGTATTTGGGGGCCCCTGCCCAGAGATGTGAGCAGTACTCCACGTGCGACCGGACCTGTGCTTTGTAAAGCACAAGACGTTGACCTGGTGTGAAGTACCGCCTCGCTCTGTTCAGTACACCCACCTTTTTACTCGCTAATTTAGCTTTGTCCTCCAAGTGACTCCCAAACTGGACTTTATTTGAGATTTCCACGCCGAGGATCCCAATACTTTCGAAGATACGGAACTGTGGCGCCATGATAAAAGGGTCCTTCTTGGCAGTAAACGCGCACACTTGTGTCTTCGAGGGGTTGAATCGAACTAAGTTCTGTTCACCCCATTCGGAGGCCCGCCCAAGAGAGTCCTCGACTTCAGACACAAGTTGTGTTCGTCTTTCCTGTATTGTGCTCCGAGGGACATTCTGATAGCTGGTATAACGCGCATCACCCGTGCTGTCATCCGCATAGCAATGTATGTTCTCGATTGACAACAAGTCATTAATATGCAGGATGAACAGCGTTGGGAAGAGCACCGAGCCTTGAGGAACACCAGCGTTAATGGTTTTGGTTTCGGAGCTGCAACCATCAATGACGACTGTAATGCTCCGACCATCCAGAAAGCTACCTATCCATTTGCAGAGTCCCTCGGGGATTCCATAAGATGGTAGCTTCGATAGAAGGGCGCTATGCCAGACCCTGTCAAATGCCTTAGCGATATCGAGGCTAACGGCCAGAGTCTCTCACCTTCCCTGCAAAGCCTCCGCCCAGCGGTGTGTGAGGTGCACTAGAAGATCACCAGCCGAACGACCATGGCGAAAGCCATACTGGCGGTCACTAATCAGCTGATGATCCTCAAGGTACCGCAACAGAAGGCGGTTTATTAACCGCTCCATAACTTTGGAGAGCAAGGAAGTAATCGCTATCGGCCTATAGTTTGAACTTTTTACGTTCATCAGACATATGGATATAACATATTAAGTATCCTGAGTGGTTAGTGGCTTAATATTGGAACAAGCTACTGGCTCATACATCCCGTATGTACTTATCTAGTGGTACAACCAACTAAGGTATAAATGATGCTTGGAGGAAATAAATACCATTCAGCTCTATTCTAACAGAAATTGTAACAAAAAACAGATGAATAATTTTATTATCTTTGTATACTAACGGAGAAGGGTTACGCCTAAGTCCACCAGTGTCTACCACAGTGGCCAAAGTCCACCAGTCCACAGTGACTCAGTGCGGGTTGGCAGTCTCAACATATCTTCGACAACATTATGAAGAACTCTCAGATATGCAGGTTTACTCACGACGGTTGCCTTCAACGTTAAAGCGAGCGATATTTAATACGTTCACAGCTACGGGAGCTCAGGAGTGTGTGCCATGCCATTAAATTCGAGACATCTGCGTGACAGTCCAACGGTATCCCATTAGGCTATATTTGCTGCACATATAAAGGTTCAGTACCGCAAAAACGAGTTAAATATCAAAAACAGATTTCTATAACAAAATGAGTGCTTCTGCTACTTTATTTACGGTATGATCGGTATGGCTTTCAAATAAAAGATTACTGTGCAGAATAACAACGAGTCATCATAGTTAACATTGTCTTTGATGTGAATAAATTTGTTGATGTTCTGAAATAGATTTATATTCGGAGGTCGATGATATATCAATGACGTATTACATAAGCACTTGAACCAGACCGATATCTACGCAACAAAAATGTTGTAGTATTTCCTCTATTCCCGGCTAAGTATTTCACATGGAATAAAAATTAATATAGTTCGTTATAGGAAGAGCCTAAATCGCATCTGAAATACTTTGAGTTTGTTGTAGCTTAAAATAAGTCAAGTTATAATTTGAAATTTTTTCTCCAATAGTCAGGTTTGTTACAATGACGAGACTGATCTAATGATAAATTTGGCAGGCGAAGTCTTTGGTTGTTCTTCTATTTTCGTATGTTATATTCAACAATATTGCAAAACCGCAGCTTTAGTGAATATGTTTCGTTTCCATCGTTGTTGAAATCTGCTATCCTGTTCTTTGTGAAAGTAGAAAATTAAAACAGCTGTTATTATTTATACAACAAATGATGCAATCAAGCACGGTCAAACAAGCATAGAGCCCGCATCATGAGAAGATACCGTAGCCTTTGCTATCTTTAGCTTGCAATATCAGGAGAGTTTCTTCAGCATTGCCAATTCTGTGAAAAAATTATAGGAGATGAGATGATAGGACAGAAACGGGCAGTGAGTCTCCGGTACTTCTACTTACTGCGTGTAGTGTAACCTCATGACTGTATAATACAAATTTAAACTTAGTCTTATTATGCCACAAATGCCTAACACTTATAAACGTTAAAGTGTTAATAAATTAGTCTGTGGCTTTCTTAGGACACAGGAATTTCCCAATTTGCGCTACAGCACTCGGTCCTCTTGTTTTTGCATTAAGTGTATCCTTGGCACAATTTTGATATCGTCGGTCCACTTTCTATTTGCTAAGTAAAAATAATAAAGTTAATTTACAATTGTTAGTTTCCAGCAAAGCAAAAAAATATCTTACTATCTAAAAGACTCCCTCATATTAAAATGACAGTAAGTTAATATTGTCGTTTATAACTAATTTATTTATATGGTTTAAGTCCATCATCACCGTAGGACTTAAAAAATCATAATGGTTTGAATTCCGAGTGACTGCCTGCTTGAAATGCCTTTTCCAATACCTATGTTCCAATCATGATAGAAATCTTTGTTTTTCCATAACCTTCTTATACTTTGTCCCTCCTACATTCTTCCTTCACATCTGGTTTCCTACATTCTTCCTTTTTCGTCCAGTCCGTTTTACTTTAGATTGCACTCCCTCATGAAGTCAGGATGTCCACAAACCGTTGCACTTTCAAATTAAAAGTACGTGCCCTCTTCCTTGAAAGTTTATCTGATCCATCTGATCAGTAATATGCTACGTATTTATATATTTAGGTAAGTATAATAATAATTATACCTATAATAATAACTATTTTAGTAAAAGATCGCATTGCATCTTAACAATTACATGCGGTATCTATGTATAATACTTATACTATGTAAATATCATTACTTTAGTTTATATACATGTATATTTCTCATGCTATTGTATCCGTATGCACCTACTTATTCTTATCTCTGCATCACCCTGCGGTTGACTGGTAGAGAATGCCCTTGGCGTTAAGTCCGCCAATGTATTGTTTTGTGCATGAAATTTTAAATAAATAAATAAAATGGACTACCTTGTTAGTACTGCGGTATAATATGTTTGCGTGCGGTTGTCAGCTCCCGGTGTTATTGGTTTTTCTATTAAGTTATTCTCAATAGTAGTTGTAGTAGGCTTGAAACGTCTTCTGTAGGCGGTAATAGGCTCGCTTCCTATCACGAAGGGCCTGAAACAAATATGACTATAATACACTTCTGCCTACTTCTTCAGTAATAACTAGAGTGTCTGTATGTATGCTAGAGTCCAATTATATTATTTAAATGGTAAAATGTTTAATATGGAGGCAATACGTGACTGGACGCAGTCAACAAAATATTACGCAGAAAATACCATTAGGTGGTTACAGGCATTACCACAATTCAAGGTATCAGGTTAAACTTCGTACTTTTAACGCGTGATATCATATTTTACTGCTTAATAAACTAAAAGTTTCCTTATACCAAGCAGAAGGATAGAAAATAATAATGTTTTCTGATTGTGGTAATTTTGTATTTAAGCTTGTTTAGTAGTAATATCAGCCCTATTTTATAAACTTGCCTATTGCTGGGAACAGGTCCCTACTTAGTGTAATAAGAGTATGACCCTAATCCACCACGCTGGTTCAGTGAGGATTGGCAGCCTTCGCACATTTTCGTAAACATTATGATGAACTTTCTGTCTCTCGCTCTCTCGTCATGATGTTATCCCTTTACCGTAAAAGAAAACCATAATTGATTATTTAATACGCACATACGTAACTTCAAAAAGTTAGACGTTGGGCTGAACCCAACCTCTACCTCGAGCTCGAGACCTTTGCGCGACAGTCAAACGAGTGGATGGTCCTTAGGGGTCTGGAACACTCCAAGAAATTCATTGCAAACAAAGCCACGGGCTTCACCCGGAAGTTCTGCGGGTACAACAAGGGCCAAATACGCCTGCTCAAAGGAGCGTTCACTGGCCATTTTGGCACCAACGACTTCCTGTGCAGATTGAGATTGGCAAACAATTTGATCTGCAGAGCCTGTGGTGAACAGGACGAGTCCATATTGCACCTACTGTGTGAATGTGAGGCGTTGGCTGGATTGACGATGGGTTTGATGGGATTGGCATATTCAAACCCCGAAGACTTCACGCTTCTCACTCTGAAGTGTACGCTGCGGCTGATGCAGTGCATTCATAAGGAGATAGCTAAAGAATAGATCTCGGGGCCGACACAAAGGATCCCACTGGGTCGAAATGTCGCCGGTCTGCACTGACTGGCCCCCGTATAAGATAAGATAAGACAGTCCAACGATCTTCCTAGGCTGAGATACCACTGCTTAAAAGATTACTATTAGCTATTTCTAATCCACATTACTAGTAATTTTTGTTAAATTAACGCGAGCGGAGCCGCGGGCAAAAGCTAGTATTAAATACATGGAATCCATATTTTATCCTTCTTTTATAGTCTAGATAGTACTTAGTATGTTATATAGATATTAAGGAAAAGCGCTTGACCGCGAACATTGTGCATTGCAAACATTGTTTATTTACATTACATATTACACATATTACTAGTGAATAAATAGATTCCCACGAGGGCTCTTTAGAAAAGAGATTTTTTATTGCTTTTAATCACGAGATAATTATTTGTTACCATGAACTTCTATGTTACTGTCATATTGCGTGACAATAATAAGGAAACTAATAGTAATTAGCACGAGATCTTCGTCTTTTATCAGAGGCATAAATGAACAGGTAAATACAGGCACATCCATGTATGACATGACATCCATGTACAATGGATATGAAATAATTTGATTTTGTAAGTACTTGCGTTGGATATCAGTACCATATTTCTGTTTAAACAATTTTCAATTGACAATGAAATTATCATATCATTCAGATCTTTCGGTGATTCGAATTTGTTCGAAATTTTAATAAGTACATCGATATCAACATGATCAATTATAAAAATTGAACAAAGTGGTATAAAGTAAGTACAAGACGCAATATTTTCTAAATTCCAAGTGTGAGATGTATTTCGAGTATTCGATTATGACGCTAATATTAATATGACGTACATTATAAATGAGGGAAAACCACGATCCTTGGACTAGAACCCGTGACCTCGACAAACCGTGTCGTAGCTTTGCTAAATAAATAATCCATGTTCCTACGTCAGGATTTAATTTAATTGATTGTCGTAGGACCATGCATAGCTTAGTTGGAAAACCATGGGCATCAATCGTTATCAGCGGTATATTTTCGAATTATTCGATTGATTTTTATAACAATCGTTTAACGTTACTTTGTAGTCGAGTATTTTTTAAAGAGGTTGCCATGGCTAATCAGACAATAATGATGGTTATGATTAAATCTTATAAACGAAGACATCTGTGACGCTGTGATCATAACTCAATGAGGGAAAATAGCACTACCGACGTTCTAACCATATAAGGCAAGGCGGAAAAATTAAATCACGTAAGGCGTAGTGCCTGGTTCTAATGAATAACTATAGCTATGGAGATTAGTAACTATGCAATTAAATATTCCGTCATCTACCTATATTATTGGATATTGCTTTTCTATTTGGTTCTCGAAGCTAATTATGTATCACTCTGAGGAAAACACAGCCCTATCTAATACTAGGTATAGAAAGTCGAAACTAAAGGAATTGCCCATAGCAGGATAGGGACACGTAAAAAAAGATACATATCACATAATTATGCGTATTATATCTTGCGCCGTGAATGGTCACTGTAGTCATGACAAGTGGTATAACATTTTTCTGTTAAGCAGCAGTGCGCAGTCTGGAAATGTCTGGAATTGTGGCTGATAGACGGCAACAGGCTCACCTTATATAAGGTGGGACTAAATATTTTTGTTAAGTTGACCCTGAGTGAGAAGCTGAATCTAAAAAGTATGATACTGTGCCAAATATACTGATTGATCGAATGTTTATCTTTAAACGAAGTGAATTTGATTCGTTACGATCCGGTAGTCTGAGTTTCTATTTTTTAACTGTCGCTATACGATACATAGTATTGCTGGAACGTGCTTTGGCTAACATCGCTCACATCGATTCCAATAAATGTTGTATTAACGTGAAAATTGTTTTGGCTTGTATGTTTTACGGTAATAAACATTTGAGTATAAACTACAGATGTAAGCA
Organism: Catocala sponsa; assembly: GCA_963564715.1. Classification (NCBI taxonomy): domain Eukaryota; kingdom Metazoa; phylum Arthropoda; class Insecta; order Lepidoptera; family Erebidae; genus Catocala; species Catocala sponsa. The sequence goes on from OY751331.1 coordinate 10,426,054, forward strand.
ATATAATAGTAGATAGCAAAAATAAAGATGATCAGGGGCCATAGCCAAAGCGAGACAGAGATTTATAAACTGTCTCATTTTTTCGTAAATAAAAATTATATAAGAGCATGTAGCATGGCCTATGTATGTTTTGTTGTGGCCAGTGAGAAGTTAATAATGTTGGATTAGGTTGATTTAATTATAAAATGTGACGATTTGAAGAGAGGTGAAGCGAACTCATATTCTGTTAGCTACGGTTAAGTCCCGTAAAGAAGGACCAACCCCGGATAGGTCATCATCGTCTTAATAACCGTAGCCTGAATCAATACTGTTTAGCTATCATTTTTTGACAGTGCTTAATAACACTACCTTATAAGAGTTAGCTGCCTTGGTAGCGCAGCAGTCGTCAATTGTCTTTGGTTTGATTTCCGATCGGACAAAGTGTTATTGGTTTTACTGTCATGATATTATCGGTACCTACAAGGCTGTTTGTGTGAGTCTGAAACCATGTCCGGTAGAGACAATAAGTTTGCCCACTATTACGTGGGACCTTCAGGCAAAATGTGTTTGGAATACGTCTCTGCCTACTCATTCGGGGAAATACATAGGTATGAGATTATTATGTATGAATAGGAGTACCGCTTGTTGTTTTGAAGAGAGATGAAGCACACTCACATTTCGTCAGCTATGGCTGAGTCACGAGAAATAGGGGCGATCCTATATGAGGCCATCATCATCTTACTGAGTGTAGATTGATTGCATACTGTTTCGGAAAATTTTCTGACACATAAATCTACTCAGTTATACTACACGATCAGGGTAGTACTTTTAGCTATATGAAAAGAGACCAGAATCAGAAGTGGATGATATGTACAAGATAATATTGATTTTAACGTCACATATATATTATGTACAGTCAGCGACATAAGTTACAATAGTGGTAATTTCTCGTCTTCTACCGCAGTAATAGTTAAAGGATAGTTATTTTAGTCACAATTAATTACTATCGAAGCCACGGGCAAAAGCTAGTATGAATAATTTAGACTTAGTGGCATAAATGGTTGTCTTGCTGCCGCCACTGCGTCGACTTTCGGTTCACTTGCCATACGGCATAAACATTTATGTGATCTACAAATAGTTGTGTCCAGTCTGGATAATCTTTGCTTTTTGTTTAATGTTTGTAACGTATAGGAGTTGACTTTTAAAAATACATACCCAATAACAACAACAATCATTCTTATACATATATTATCCGTAGTAAGATTCTTACGTGCTTACGTTAAGACTGTATTAAATACTATAATCCCAAACGTATAATTAATGCACTGAACAATTATGTCTATCAGCATAACATGATCCCATAATATTACAACAGAATGCACGCGCACGCTAAGAGACAAAGTACCAACATACTTTGCCTTTTATTAATAGGTGATGTAGATACACACTCGACAAGGTTACGTAGAGCCTTATCTATACGATTCACCTACCGTTCATATTAAATCAGTGTTAATCTATCTCGAGCAGCGATAGCTCAGTGGGGAGACCAACAGACTGCAATGCAGAGGGTCTCCGGTTCGAACCCACGTCGCGCACCTCTGAATTTCGGAAGTTATATGACTTTTCGAAATTATGTGTGATTGACAATTATCTCCTGCTCCGTGCCTCGGAGAGCACGTTAAGCCGTTGGTCCCGGCTGCCATGAACATCTATGGCAGTCGTCATTGGGAGAGTGTCGACACAAAAGATCCCACTGGGTCGAAGTGTCGCCGGTCTGCACTGGCTGGCCCCGACATAAGATAAGATAATCTATCTCACTAATGTCATTAATATTAGGTTGATTTATGATGTTCGCTGTTGTCCCACTCATCCATTGTTAGTAAAGCTTAATCATTGTGTTCTTTGTAATAAATATACTCGTTATTCCACAAGAATTTAGGTCGTAGTCTCATTGAGTTTACGTCAAGAGGACCTACAACCGCAAATATGCAGTCATAATTGTATTTCTCGGAAAGTGAGTTACATTACCGAAGACTGTGATTCCATTCATAAACAGAATAAAGGGATACTGATTCTGACCTTCGTAGACTGTAAGAAAGATTGCAAATGGCTGAGATGATGTCAGCTATACTACAATTTACATAATCGCGTGTAACTTTATATTGCTCAATATTTACAATTTAATTTGTGTTTGGTTTTAATATACTGCTTCGTTGATTTTTGTACTCCTCGTTATCGGTGTTATCGGCAATTTGTGGATTCGAATGCCGAGTTAATGTGTGATGGAGATTCGTTTTAGGAAATGTTCAGTAATAGCATCTGTGCTGTTATTGTGAACGTTTCTGTAGACAGCAATAGCATCGCCCTCTAGTACGCAGAACATAAAACATGGCAGCCGACATGATTGTGGGTATAATACACTTCTGCTTGCTCCTTCGGGAATATACAGGTGTGGATCCATGTCATAGAATGATTTTGATATAATATATGGACAAACAAAGAGTATTGCTTGTGGTTTGTTGCGTTCTATGATAGTTCAATTAGACTTGTCATATATTGAATGCTAGGTGGTGTAACGTACCTACGTTAATTAAATAGATTGCAATTGTGGATCAACCATAGCATGTTATTTAAAATGTAATGCCATTTAATAGCTTGGATCCTTTTGCGTCTAGACATACCTACCTATATTCTTTCTTGAGTTTCTAGTAGTCCTTATGACAAATTATATAAAAGTGGGTTTAGTTTATTAGATGTAAAAATGGATCATGGTCCATACCGTGAACCTACTCCTAACACAAGCATTCCAGGAGTAGTTTAGCGGGAGAGTACTTGCTAGTCTGTCGCGTTTACAATTTGAGAATGGAAGTATGGTTTACTCACGAAGTAAATGTTATAGAATAGGTTGATAAAAAATTACAACAGCTACTCATAAGATTTACTGCACATCTACTGGTATTCTCTATGAAGAATATGAGCACAATAAAAAACAATAAAATTTTAAAAATTCTGTGGTGTCGTGGGACACCAGGTAGGAACGAAGTTCCTTCGGCTAATGTAGAATCGACACAAATTGCAAAAAAAATCGTGCTCAATTTTATTTAACGGTTTTATTCCACGCACTTTTTCCACGGATTTTTTCTTACGGTTTTACTATCACATTTTTTTCAGTTCGGTCGCGCAGCAAAATCCCTATCCCCTCCAAGCCTGCCGTAAGGAACTTCGTTCCAAAATTAATTTTCTTTTATTTGTAGCCATGTTATACGGAAAGCACCGCATTGCGAATAAATAGTCATACATGTCTTAGGTTAGTACCTAAAATAATATGTACTTTCTTTTTTAACCTGAAACATATATTTTTGTATTTTATTATGGGTCCCAATAGTTTTAATATGAGGTGTTTCAGAATTATCCATTCTTTATGGGGTAACCTGTATATTATCGTGAAGAGAAAACTTTTATCTTTTTAAGTATATTGCGCGCATGAAAGCATTGTTAAAGTTTACATAGAGAAGGACTGCAGGAAGTTAAAATATGGTAAAGGAAATGTATTTCGGTTGAATCTCGACCACTAGACAACCACTAGTTCTTATTATAATCTGAAGTATAAATGACTGACAACTGACTTGGGTTCGAACCCACGTCGCGCACCTCTGACTTTCGGAAGCTATATGACTTTTCGAAATTATGTATGTATTGATTGACAATTATCGCCTGCTCTGTGCCTCGGAGAGCACGTTAAGCCGTCGGTCCCGGCTGCCATGAACATCTATGGCAGTCGTTATTGGGAAGTTAGTGCCCTCTAATATCCTGACACTGATCTAGCCTCTTTAGCTATCGTTAGCCTTCGGGTTGCGGAGGTCAGATGGCAGTCGCTCCGTGTAAAAACTGATATCCAGTCAAATCCGGTTAGAGTAGAAAGCCAACCCCAAGTGACTTGGAAATAATAAAGGCTAGGGAGAAAGATTAGAACCAGCAATAAGCCAACATTATTATAGATTTTCCTTGTTTCATTCTAAGTGCTAAAAATTCTTAGTGGTAGAGAAGTGTACTTAAAAGGCATATATTATTATATTAGAACTAACACAGGTTTCTATCGATGAAGGACTATTGTTGCTTAGCCTTTCGACTTAAATGGTCTAGTACTGTATATACATAGACTCACGCCTATACCTCAATAGATAGATAAAGGTGTATTACACAAACATATATGTATATAATTATCTATGTAAGTAATGGGAGGCAAACCTAGTGTTATGTACTTGAATCAGTGCTAGACTTTGTGTTGTAACTAAGATATTTTTAAGGACAGCCCAAATACACTTTGACCGGGATTCGGACGGTATGCAAAGTAACTCTCTGGTACAATATAATACAATACAAATAATGAATGATTGCTTATCATATGTTATTTAATGAGCGATTTGAGCAGAACGTTGTTTTATTATTAAATATATAACATGACATAATGTACAATGTGTGAATTTCTAATAAATATTAAGTTGAGTATGTAAGTCTTTCTTGCCATAATTCGTGGCACGATTATGGTATATGTACCATGTTCGCATGTGTTACATAAATATTACAGGCTGAACGAAATTACAAACATATGAGCTGTTTTAAGCGTCTTGATCGTGACTTCGTACACATTCTTACCATTAAAAAACACCTCCTAAGAAGTTTGTAGACTCGTTCTTACATCGATGATTGATTGTAGGATAAGTTGAATTTATATGTTATAATTATTGTTCAAAATGCTTTAATTAAAATAGGTTATGTGAGCCAAATAAAGGCAGTAAGAAAATCATAGAGTAATATAAAAGCAATTTGAAGTATCACCTATGTAATTAGATTGGAACACCATAGTTAGGTCTTATATTATTATACCAGTCAAGCGCCGAGTTTAATTTTATCTAGCTGTACAGTTCCAAGTATAGGTATATCGTTGCCACTTGCTACTTTGTTGGCAAGCCGGATATTAATGAAAGGATATATAGCGTTACTACTAGTATTGAGAAAATAATGAACGAAATAAAACTTGAAATAAAGGTAGACTTTTTAGCCTGTATAAATTTTTTCTGCTGCATTTTCTAGCTAATTGAGTCCAAATTTTTATTAGTTACGGGAATTAATTTTACATGTTTTATGTAAAATTAATTAAGTAGTGGAGTGTAAAAATTTACCAAATGTATTTTCCCTATTTTGTTTATTGTTAGGGTAAAATCCAAGCTTATTTTACGTCAGCATGATTAATTTGGGTTACAATTCCTTGATTCATTAGTATGAATATTACGTACTTACTTGAAGATTCTTAGTGCGTACGAACGTACATTCCTCGTCAGCATGTGGTTTTGACTAAGCGTACTGATAAGAGGTCACGCGAGTATTAGTAGTGAGGATGCTCAGCAGAGACAAAGCTCAGACGAATTCAATCCGCGTAGAGGTGCGCACGCGCAACAACCTCGCACTTCGAAATATAAAAAGCATTTATAAACTATAGTAAATTTATATGAGTATCGTCAAAGTGCCTGTATATTAGAACAAAAATATCTATCGACTGTTTAGTGAACAAAAGCTGATTTGTTTACTTTGTGGCAGCTGTGTACACTTGAGTAGAAAGGTTTTGAACCGGCTGTGATCTAATCGTGTTTTTTGTGTTAATCGATATTAAAGTGGATTTTAAACCTTTGAGGAGATTATACATTTTAAGTTATTAAGTGTTTGTTGATTGTGAAATGGGTACTGTGACGAGTAAACTGAGGCATTGTTGCCCTGAACAGTGCTTGACTTGCTGTGGTCTTCGCAAATCAGATTCTTACGATTTAAAGGAGCTTCCTCGACCACCGGCGCTTGGCAGCAGTGCAGGTAGGTCAAGGACACCGCAAATATTAAGTTTTAAAGGAGCTTCCTCGACCACCGGCGCTTGGCAGCAGTGCAGGTAGGTCAAGGACACCGCAAATATTAAGTTTTAAAAGCGAAGTATAAATGATGTCATGATTAAAAACAGCTGATAAAAATTCTGTTGTTGACATTTGAAGATAATGATTGTATCTTTATACGTAAACAGACTCTAGTATGCAAATTTTTGTTCGTGATTTCTCATGTTTTATAATAGATATTATGACGAGATTATCATTAACATAACTTGTTAATAAAATGCGGTGCCATTCTATAATAAAAAAAACTATAGCAACGATCCATAGTTTAGGTAATATTGGGTGTAATATACTACCACCTCGGTAGTATACTTCTGTAAATCCTATGCACATATTCCGTTATTATTTTAAAAATTGATTTCTTGATTACTCATGTTTAAAAATATTACGTAACATACTTGACAGATTATGATAAGCTTTATTTATTATCGTAACTAAGCATATTGTAATATAATATATCTATAAGATTTGACTAGCGATGAAGAAGGATCCGTATACTGTCTTCTGTAGAACTTATGTTATAATAATGTCCTCTAGACCGAATTTCGGCTACGGCGGCAGCGGCCAATCTTAACAGAGACTGGCCATCTGCGCAGGAGATATTATAGTGCACAAGTAAGTGCGCAAACACAAGTGCACTCTCTGTTTCCTAACCCTCATGATCCGATGGGACGGTGATCCGACACGACTGGAGAGAGATCAGGCGCAGGACCAACGGTTTTACGTGCTTTCCGATCCAACTTTCTAACTCCGGGCTCGTATTGAGATTTCTAAATAGAAAAACCCAATATCTTTTTGTTGGCCCGACCCGGGATTCGAACCTCATGCAGCTATTCTAATTGACAAGTAACTTTTTAAGTTCTGAGAAAGCAGTTGTTTAAACATGCGGACACTGTTATGGCTTGGAGTAAATGCAACATCAGTTATATCTACCAGCTGAGACATATTTAAATAAATCGACAATCCATATGTATATCTAATATAAAATAAATCTTTTGGTACCTATAGGATGAACATCTGCGAGGTTGGTGTTTCACATTTTATATGAAAACTAAATATGGGTACACCGCAGACACAAATGAACCATCCATACTTATATGTAAATGTTACCCATTGATCTTTAAAATTGCGGTATAATTGAAAATAAACCTAATGTAGAGCTGGATAAAGCGTATTTTTGTATATGTTTTGTCTTTATAGAGACAAATTATCATTCATGTATCATACGCCAACACGTGTGAATGAAAGTGCAAGTGCCATTCGACAGGTAAACACACACAAGCTGTTCTTACAGTACTCTACTAGACATTTACGTTTTAATGGAATGATTATTTTTTACATACATTATTTTTTACATACATATCTTTTTTTAAAAGACCACTTCTGCACTAGTAATAATTCTCGTGTGGCGGGGTACTTTACAAACGTTCAAACAACGGCCACAAAAACATTCAGTTTACGAACAAAATAATTTTTGTAGATTACACAATTTTTTTCTTGTGTGGATCGAACCCATATCACGCACGCAGAAGCAACTACTAAACCATCCGTGTAATCAACACTATAATTATGTTTCGCATAGTGTTACTTGTTTATGCGTGTGTGAAGTTCACATAAAAAGCAATGGAGTAGTTCACAGTGTGCTTTTTAAGAACAAGTATTAAGTACAGAAGTGGTTTTAAAGCCGGTTTAACGTACGGCATTCTTACGACTGCGTTAAATAAACTACGTACCTACATCGGCAAATTAAGGTTATGAACTCAAATAAGCCCTTTTACTTGTAATATAAAAATGATCTTTAACATTTGCTCATACTTTTTACGATAATCAACCTTCGTGAAACCAATATTGAATTGAAATATTACTGTTAAGTTATAAAATAACATTAAAATTACGCGTTGGAATGCTTTCGCTGCATGTTAACATTTAAATTATATTTGAAATATGTATCAGTAAATGAAGTGGGAACCGTTTGCAATATGATAGTTTTACTCTGGATTAGTACAATATAATATTCAGCATAATTTTGGAACGGATACTTTAGCTAACATAATATATATGGATGGATAGAGATGGAACACATTGTACTGAGATCTTTTTTTAGAATATTAATGAGCATTCCCTGACATGCATCTAGTAACTATGTAATACTTGTTTGTAAAAATCCCTTTTGTGCATTTGCACTCGAGACCTCTGACTAATTGGAAAATGCGATTGTCTCGCTACCGTATTTAGATTGTTTCAAATATGAATGTCAATCATAATATTCTAGTCCTATTTTAAAAGTACCTATCGAGTATACCCTAGTGTGATACAGCCAATACTTTTACCAACATTTTAACTAAAATAAACGACGAACGAAACGACATTAAATCACAATGGCACAATGCGTTTCATACTTTATTTTTAATAACTGTCAGTCACGTTCGAAATTTAAATATGACAGAAACATAAACAAGACAGAGAAACTCTGTATTATTTATTGCTTGTCTCTGTTTTCTTGTTGGGTTAAAAATAAAATGAATGCTTTGATTTCAGCACAGCTGGTTGCAATACCGTGCGAGGATTTATCCTGTAGTCCGTATCTGTGTGTCTTATTAATTAACAATTTGCACCTAACCTGTTCGGTCCTTCGAGGTCTAACTAAATAGTACTGTTTGTAAACTTGTTCACACCTCGCATATTTACCATGTAGTCTTAATTGATTTAAAAGTTGAGTTTATGCTACTACAGTTGTAGGTACTTTGTATTTTATTGTGAAGAAACTATGAGGAATCTGCAGGTAATATGCTTTGGTTCAGCACATGTTCCAAATAATTTATATCAACAATATGAAATGACTAAGAATCTAATCGAAGTCAATAACATAAACAGTTGCGTCATTGCCAAGGGCGCCTATTTTTCCATCATATAGATACATTAATCATTGAGAAATAACTTGTTATAAACGATGTATTTCAACAAGAAATAACGTCCTTATTTTTATATGAGTCAACAATGTTTAATATACTAGAACAGAAGTCAAGAAATAAAATAAAGCAATTTAATTAATTCCCCTTAAGATTTATAAAAAAAATATTACCAGTATTTATAAAAAAGCACATATGCGCCAAGTTTATAACAGTGCACAGGCATGCTCTTTCAGTACTAATCCGTAATTATATGTAAACGTGATCGAAGTCTCAATACAGTCATAACGGTTTTATGTGTGTAGCTAATATGTGTAATAATTGTTTACACACATTCAGGGAATTCGGGCGCAGGAATCTTGATATTTGTTTCAAAACACCTATTTGTGATTCATAACTAACATTGACTTCATGTATGAATAATTTAAAATTCCACATAAAATAAGGAATACATAAGTACCTAAATAATGACCGTAATACAAGAAATAGTCATTCTCAACCATGATTTGAAAATCAAGCTTTGACTTATACGGATAATGTAATAAAAAAAGAAAATACATTTATCGTTACATCATCCACCAGAATCTCATATAGCTTTTAGCTTTAGCAAAAGATATAAGAGAAATACTTACATCATACCTTTATTATTCTACTCGTTAGCTTGCATTTTGCAATACGTACAACCTACAACGATGTATGATTGTTTTAAAATAAAATATGGTAGTGTAATTTGTCTAGATATTCAGTTAAAGCATAACCTTGTCACAGAGTACTTGTCTACTTATAAGGCAGATATAGAAAAACTAGTATTGCACTACATGCACCAGATAATCGAATATTTTTGTTTATTTTCCTCTGGTTAGTTAAGATACAAAACGGGCACTGCACGCTTATGTCATGTCAAGCTATTCCAAGGTGAACTGGCGAAGGCCCGTCCTACAATTTTGCTGCGTCGAAAAAACGTAATACTGACAGCTATAACACAACTATGGATAAAGCATGTGTCGGAACGAGTTGCAGCTATTATCTTTTGGCGCTTAAGGTAATTAGCTACCTACCTATAGATTTGTTGCCATTAATAGATATAAATCTATGTAATAAAATAATTTTATGTTATGTTGAAATGAGACGCAATAGTTAGATATGTGTCTCCGTTTAGATAAATACTGTGGCTTCTAATAATACTAAGTAATGTAGGTACCTATTTATGCAAAGTAAACATATGGAAACATGTGCGTCAGATTATTTTTATAAATATTAATATCAGAAAATCTGGCTTGAGTCTAAATTGTTTAATGAAATATGACGACAATTTATTAATGGAACGGCCATTGATATATTGCAGTAATTAATATTGTAGAAAAATGTGTATAAATATTGAATTCGCTTTAATTTTTAACATATATTTATTTTCAATCTAAAGAACTTTTCTATGTGGCAAAGTGCGTCTAATTTATAAGAAAACCAAATATTTTTAAACGTTTCTATATCAATAATATTCGCTGTTTACCAATTGGACACTGTTATTGCTTAAGTCTTAAAGTAGTTATTATTTTTAGTATGAGTAGATTTTAACAGTAAGATATAGTCCAGTATATTATTATGAATCAAATGTTTGCATAAGTGACATTAGATAATACAAAAGGCAACAAATACACCTATTCTTAGTGCGAGGCATGTCTGCTTTGAAAAGAATCTCAGAAAATGGATCTCTGCATATTTATTAGGTACTTCATGTATCTGTAATTGTTGATAACGTTAACTGTTGATACCGCTCGTCATGCAATCATGTTATACTAGCTTACATATTTTTACTGTAGGTTGGTACTGATACTAGAGGTAACTGATATCCAAAATTAAATTATAATCAACCAAGAGAGTTATGTCTATAATTGAAACTGTTTAAAATAGAAGCTTATCACGTCTCATGTACTACTTTATAATTTTAATTTATATGAATCGGACAACGTGAGTAGCACAATTGGTATTATCCTATCTTACTTTAACTCATATGTACACTATGTTGTAATTAAACAAAGCTGCATCAGAAATATAATACTACAAAAAAAATGAACACAGCTATGTCCATCTGTATTCAAGAGTCATTCCTCAGGCACCTATTATATTATGTACGTATTGCGTAACGCGTAAGTTTCACACATCGGTCAATGTCAATTATTGTCAATACCTCGTTTCCACGCAAACAGGACGACGAAAATTTAAGGCAACGCAAATATTTTAACAAATATATGTATGTTTATCTACCGTCATCTTCCGGATTACTTACAGATTGCTCTAACATGTAACTAATAAGGATCTAGCTAGTGAGTCATCAACGCAGCTAAGATTCGGTAGGTGCCGCAATGACATTGGAAATATGTAATTAAAAAAGTTCATACAATACCTGTTTCACAACGCGATCGTAATTCACACTCATAATAGAGCTATTGTTGGCACGTGTTGATGTTGAACGATGATATATTAGTGTCCAGGTTAATTTTAGAATATTTTTATTACTTTTTTCATTAACATTTAGATTATACATTTACTCAGCACGCTACGCTATGCTACTAATGTAAGAGTACCTAAGATAGGTACTCTATAAAACTGTTAAGATTTTAATGTTAAGAAAATATGTTGTTTATTTTATACTACTTATAGAATCCGAAAAAAGAGTATAAATTCAGAAGAACATGGATTAAAAAAGTTAATTTATGATTTAAATACCTAACACCATACTTGGTATCTATAATAAGATTAGGAACTACTATAGGAACATTATTCGAGGGGGCAATAAGTGACAATAACCTAATAAACTCAAACACTCTACATTTCTCAGTTTGCTCAAACCAGTCTACTTTGAAGTTCTCGTCTAATTTATGGTCGAAATAAAAAAACAGTAAGTAGTTGTGTTCAGAATAGTAAGCGATAAAATTTTGTTTGTTGCACAAAAGAAGATTCTTTTGTGTTATTCATGCGTAAACTTGATATGTAGTTCGGTACGATATATATATATATATATTCATTCATATGTTGCAATAACACATTCAAATTGTAAATGGAACGGATGGAAAATTCGAATAATAGATATTTAAATTTATGCTGGTTTTGCATAGATTTCGATATGCGATGCTCCTGGCCTATATCTTGAAAATGTCTCTCTGAACTATTACATTTTTAGCTATTTGAATACTTACAATAGGAACGAAGTCAATAGTGCCTCAGTGTCGTAGAGGTTTATTCCGCATTCGCCCCTCATATTTCGTCCCGAATGTAAAAATCCGCATTTGCCCCAAAAATTGTTCCTCATATGTTCCTCAATTTCGGGTAATTAAAATAAATATTAATTTCTTAATGTAATTCCTTTTTCGTCCTAAATTATGTTCCTTTTCTGCCCCTGTTTTTTTCTGTATAGAATTTTTGCCGTACCGTCTAAGTCTGCCGAAAAATATTTTACACTACCTCGATGTTCTCACTGCAAAACTTTGGGCTTATGATTGCATGACATCAAGAGCCCGACAACAATAAGATTTTATATAATTTTAACCATGTTTTGGTTTTGCTAACCATATGAACAAAAATGTAGGACGAAAAAGGAATAATTAAAAAAAGAGGGGCGAATGAGGAACATTTTCGAATGTGGGACGTAATGTAAGGGCGAATGCGTAACAAACCGTCGTAGATGTGATATGACTGTTTACGGTTTTTTATTGGCTTCATTCTTCTTCATCACTACATATTATAAAATAAAGTCCTCCGCCACTTCTGTCTGTCTGTCCGCGATAAACTCAGAAACTACTGAACGGATTTTCATGTGGTTTTCACCAATAGACAGAGTGTTGCATGAGGAAGGTTTAGGTGTACCTGTGCAAAACAGGGGCGGTTCGCTAGTTTAGTATATCATACAAATTCTTATTTTACATGACAATAACATAAATGTAAATAAAATGAAACGCATCTCATTGCCTCACCATCAGCTATAGCAGGTGCCTACGCGATGTCCGTGTGCGGTATGTGTGGGAACATCTAATGCACGCTGATTATTCCAAGGCCGGTAAATCCCTGTATAGAAGGTCCAGCCTCCTACACTAGCAATTAATACCAAATAAGTAATTTATGTGACAACCGGTGAAAGAGACCGGCCTTGCCGCGTTTAGACTGTTTAGTTTGCATATTAGGTTGGTGCTTAGCAGATCAACGATCACAGCTAATGACACGCGTTATGGTTTCATTCCTAGTCTGATGGGTGTGATAGCCTGCCAAGAAGCGTGCAGGTTGTAGGGCTTTGCAACAGCCCTCGGTAGACTAGAAATAGCTTTCTATAATATGAAACTCGAACAAATCTTGATCAATGTGGATGTAATAGGCTGTAATTTCTTTTAGTGCAGGTAACATATATCTTTTACACTGGGTGTCCCCACTAAGTGAGGCTCATAGCGTGATGTAACGTACCCTAGAAACAACTTCATGAATCGAGATATCAAATGAAAAAAAATCTAATCTGTATGGTAGTTCCAGAGATAAGCGTATCAAATAAAAAAACCCACAATTTCTCCAATTTTATTATATTAGTATAGATAATTACTTATTTTTACATTACTGTCGACACCTAACCTACCTATTACCGATGTGGGTAATTTTATTTTGTTTTACTCCAGGCATCTTAGGCAATAATAGAGATATAAGAGACCCGTGACTTCAATTGACCCTCATTAATGGTCGCAAAGGACCGAGAGTTCGCGTTAATTAATATGATTTATGGAATATACGTAAAGATATAAATAGCAAAATTTATTGTTCTGTTTGTTCATGTTTACGAACAATACCCTTTTGAGAATAAATCCTAAAGAATCATACTACCTACACTTGGTTTAATTCAGAACAGTTTTATAGTGATACAGTACTATAAAACTGTTGGTTAAACTGGTGGTAAGAAATGTTTTAAAATAAACTGCTCAAATTTGAGTTTACCTTGAAGTCGTGAGTAGCACTTGTGATCTATTTAAATTCTTAATCATTAACATTGTCTGAATTTCATTGATGACTTCATAGGACATTAGTTCACCGAGAAGAATTATCATTTCATTAGAAATACCAACATGATTACTAACATTATCTCCAAGTCTCCAGTCTAGTTAATTGATTAATTTAACGCTTGTAATAGAATTGCTCTACGCTTAATAATGAAGGTAGGTCAAGGTCTTATTATAGTTGACATGATATCACCAAACCTAGGATAACCTTTTGTAGACATGAGTAATGTAGATTAGCACTTATATTATCATTGACAGAATCAGTTTCTCAGTAACTCGCTGAAGCTTTTGAATCCTTATTGACTATGACATCACCGAGCGACTTCGCTGTAGGAGTATAGTCTTGAGATTTTCGCTGGAGCTCAGTCTCTCAGTCAATGACGGCATGCAAAAAGAACCACACGTTTGTTCAAATAATTAGCAGTTTACGAACTATTTGTTGAATTCCGCCGAACTCCATGAACGTTAACATTTAGTGACTGTGTTAAATAGTGATTCTTTAATGTTAATAGTTCCTATGAATGTGTAGTACCAGTATGGAGTATATTAAAAGTGTATGGCAACGTTTGTTTGGGAGACGGCACAAATATATTATTGTACCATTCCAGCCAGGTATTTATTTATGTATTATATTTCCAGCCCATAGAAACAAAAAAATAAACTCATGTTTCTATGTTTAAAATTCTAAAGTAACTTCTTGAAGTTTTCTTACCGCCGCCGCGCCGCGCCGTTGTTTATCAAAACGAAAGCGAAAGTAATAGGTTAAAGCAATCAATAAAATGGATTTATATGTTTTACAATGTGTTTTAATAATTATTTATCGTATGGCTCTAGGAGTTAATTAGAGTTACTTAATGAGGTAGTAAATAGATAATATAATATATTGAGTAATAAATATTATAATCTAATTCATGAAATTCAAATGTAAATAAACTTAATTTATAGACGCTGAGTAATCCCCTACTACGATTATATTATTATAGAGATCTGTAAGATAGTACAATTGACACTTTGGCTAATAGCCAATGTTAAAACAGCATTTTTGATGATGACGTATTCGTAGCGAAGATATGATGTTCATTCATGATGATGCTATATAAATATGAGTGTCAATGACAAATGATGCTAAGTGAATCCAACACAGGCAAAACCGGCATAAAAATTAAAAGGTCATTTTTATTTACATATTTTAATATTCTAAACTGTTTTACGATTGTTGACATCATAAAATTTACTGTAACCACTGAGATTTATAGTAAACTTTAGTGCATACACGTACTAAAGTACTTTGTACGCAAAGTTAACATGCTAATTCATTACGATGTTACTCAATGACTATGTCTCAGAATGCTTATACGTAACCTAATTTCCTTTATATTTATTCAGATGTCTTTGACGGCACTCGACAAGGCGTGCTGGGTGTGCAGGGAATTGACTTCTGCATCGACACGAATGGCGAGAGCCATCATACGAGCAAATTCAACGTGATGACTAGGAGCGTAGACAGGTGTCTAGTCGTGAGACGTGGACAGCCTTTCAAACTCGACCTGCTACTGAACAGACCGTACGACGCCAGCAAAGATGCTATCTCCTTCATATTTTATGTTTCAGGTTTGTATCATTGTTATCTTAATTTACACATTGTGTTCTTTTGCATAATATATTTGGTGACGTAACTGATATATTTACGATTGTAGTAGTCTATGTGTGAACATAGCTGTGTTGATTAGACGCAAATAAATAAATGTTTATAGCAGGATATTTTTTGTTCGCATTTATCTCGTTCCAGATGTTCGCTATAGATAAGCGGTTATGGTTCAAACAGGCCCTGAAATTTAAGTTCACTTCTTACACGCACTTATACTTACCTATACAAATTTTATATTCAGATGTGGAAACTCGAGGACCTTCAGATGAGACGTCGGCCGCTGTTCCTCTATTAGAGAAAGGTTCAGAAACCTTCGGGTTATGGAGCGCTACATTCGAGAGCCAGATGGATAATCACTTGATGGTGGCTGTGACGCCGTCAGCAGACTGCATCGTGGCTTCATGGAAACTAGAAGTGGACACAAAACTTAGTGGAGGCAGCTCGCTCAGTTATAGACATGCTTTGCCTATTTACGTGCTCTTCAATCCGTGGTGTTTGAATGACAGCGTATATATGCCAGGTAATTAAATTTATATCATCTATGTATATTGATACTGATAAGATAATTTGATACGAATTATCCAGATGGTCTCCATCCTCACTGCATTTTACACATTCCTGGTGTTTGTATATGATGCCAACACGCAATACATAATAAACCCTTATTTCTCTATTCTGGGGATGCCAAACATATGTGTTTTACTTTATATACGAAATGCAGACAACTATTTGGATAAAGCGTGGTGTATTATAACGCCACCAATTGCAACAGCTCATTTATGTATACCTACCGAAAGAACGTGAAAGCATTTAAGTAGCATAATTTCTAAATATAAATGCGTCGTTGTGACCTTGAAAAGCTTAAAAACTTGATGCACTTTGATATAATTTTAAATGTATGTTTCGTAATCAGCTGTATATTACTCCAGGTCAGAGTCATCGTGACGAATATGTGCTGGAAGATGGAGGCTTGATCTTCAGAGGAGTGTACAATCGTATCAAACCCTCGCCGTGGAACTACGCGCAGTATGAAAAAGACATCTTAGATTGTGCGCTATATCTAGTCAGAGAAGTCGGCAAGGTAAGCCTGGTTCCTGTAAACCCTAACATAAAACAAGGTAGCTACTAATTTTAATATAATTCGTCGAGTTGTTTAGTAATAGAGTAGAGTAGAGATTTTGGCAAGTTAATCAACATTTTTAAGATTGTCATGCAAAAATATCAGATATTAACACAAAAATGATTAACTTATGCATTGTTAACAGCTTATTGTATATTTTGGGATTGATCGTTACTTCATTTGTGATGGAATACAGACATAAACCGTTATACAAATGAACCCTATAAAAAATAATTTGCTAAATATTAAGATGTACTTAATCGTTCACTAAAACTTGCCATGCGATATGTGAGCGGATCCACATACCTAAATAACAGTTTATTCCTTACAAGGTACAATACCCATCAATTAAAACAGCCAGTGGGAAGATGCACGTAGCTTCCTAATCACCATTGGCCATCAACTACGAGTAAATATAATACATTAACCTTTTTAGGTTTTGTTGCCAACATTCCAACGTTGAAATGCTGTAATATTGGCATGTGTAGTTCTGATTATATTTTTTGTCCGTGAGATTTGACATTGAGTCCTCCTGCCTTATTCAATATTTACTGTATAATTAATATGCATTATTTGATTGGCATCAGTTAATTCACATGAATGGGACCTGTTGCGGTTTAGTTGTATTCAATGGAACAAAAGCTATGTGACGCATAGTACTTCTGGTGTGGGTGGTCTTTGTGTTAGTTCTTTCATAAAAGTCTATGCTTTAGCTTTGATGTGATTGGGAACAATCTTTTTAAAACAAAGAAATTTACTTCAATTCAATATACTACGTCCAGTTAATTGGTTTCGATTGGTTATTAGTAAATACTGTAGTAAAGATAGAATTTGCACTAGGTATTCCATTTTTGAATCAATAGGAAACTTATTTTAAATACAAGTGATTAATTTATGTTTCGTTTCTTAGGTAAAAGGCCGCGCTAGGGGTGATCCTATCAGAATAGTACGTGCTTTGTCTGCAGCAGTCAACGTACAGGATGATAACGGTGTAGTATTCGGTAACTGGGCGTCTGACCCGCGAGACTACAGCGGTGGCACTCACCCACTCAAGTGGGTTGGATCGATGGCCATCATCCAGAAATATTACGAGAAGAAGAAGCCAGTTAAATATGGACAGTGTTGGGTGTATGCTGGAGTTTTGACCACAAGTAAGTATTTTCTTAGGATTAAGATTTTACAATATATTAAGGGTGAGGTATTTCATTCTTCTATCTATTTCCAATCTGTTTCTTCTCTCTTATATCTAAAAAAGCACCTAAAACTAATACGATAAGAGGTTAATGCTTAAATTTATCCTAATCCTATATGTCAAAATCATTGTAGCAACTGTGCATATTAAAATAAGACTCAATATTTCAGTCTAAGTATATCCCTCAATGCTATAAATTAACAAGTAAGTAAGTCAGATGATGAAACTTAAATTATTTTTAGTTTGTCGAGCACTCGGCATCCCCTGCCGTCCAGTGACAGGATACGATGCAGCTCACGACAGCCAAGGTAGCTTAACCATCGACATCATTAAGGATGACGAAGGCAACACACTCGAAGAGTACACAAGGGACTCCGTGTGGAACTACCACGTCTGGAATGAGGTAAGGAAGTTATTTTCAACTTTACAACACACTTAATTTCTTAATTACTGGCGCGAAACAATCTTAATAGCCCTGTGGTATCGGCTAAGAATATATTGGCCCAGTAATCGGATGTGGTAAGAGGCTGTGTGTGTGTTCTAGTAGTGCTGTATTTCGGTCATCAAACGTCTAAACTACAAGGCTCTAGCTTTTTTATTTGCAGTCTATAAATTCTATTTTTAAAAGGCCTACAACCATACGGTGTCCACGGCGGTGATAGTTCAGCGATTTGAGAGATCATTTTACCATTTTGAGAGTGCCGAGTGCTTAAAGCACAAACATGTTACCATAATTATTGTAGTCTGCCGTCGAGATATCATCACGGTAACACGATGATGATGATCTTGAATTTAAAGAATGTAGGTACGTTCTGTTCAGGCTTAGTGTGTTTTTGAGGCATTTTACTTTCTATAATAATCCAAATAAATTTGTTTCCATTGGTATAAAACACATGAAATACTTTCCTAAGAATGTAACGATGAACCAATACTCTAATACGATGGTACAAGATTTGTTCATTCATATTATCGGTCCTAAATATAGACTATAATGTGTCTGCTTCTTATGCAAAACCAGACCGATAGCTGATTCACTTTGTATTAGGTATAAATAACCCAGATTACCTAACCTCTCACCTAAGAATGATCCAATGCAATTAACAGTAATACGTTGCAATCAGAAATGGTATTTGAACACTATGATGTGATTGCCATTTAAGTCTAAAATAAGCCTTGAATGCGTTTAGTAAGTACCTACTGATACCATTTATACCGTCATGCGTCAGCTGAAACGTTATTTTAGAATTCCAACTATAAACTTTATGAGTCCACATCTGTGAGAAGTAGGGTATAGTCGCCAACTCTCTATAACTTGTAGCATCTCGGAGAATTACCTTTTAGTCTACAGAAGAGCGCAACCATAATCTTGTGATTTTTACCTGGTTTACAAGCTCCTTACGGAGAGACTGTGCTGTACTGAGCACTGTGTAGATCTGAATGTAACCAGACACCACCACTATTAGAATGTATGTAAAGATATACATTCAAATAACGGACACAAGGAACGGTCAGACTCGGAGCAACTATTTGTGGAACACACAAATTTTTGTACCTTTTGGGGACTGAACCCACAGCATTCAGCGCAGTGGCAGCTGTGAGTCGTCTTAGCCTACTACACTGTCTGAAATGTTTATTTATTTATTTATTTATCTAGCACACATTGCTATTACAGGTTACAGACCCAATACAGCAATGCAGCAACAAAGCTATTATATCATTGTACTAACGATTGCTAATATAATCCAGTGCCACCCTCTCAAATTCCGCCAAAGAACAAACATAAATATCTAAACTATGAGAAACCTTATTTAGAATATTTAAAGCTCTGACCGTTGGAGCAAATTTCTGCAAATTAGTGCGGGATGTAGGTACCTCAAACACCTTAGTCCTTGGCGCCAGTCGCAGTCTTGTATTTGGTACAAGCAGCTTTAACGATTCCAAAACCTTAGGGTTAGTCAATTTATGTTGCTCTATTTAATATTTATATTCATACGCAGGTATGGATGGAGCGTCCAGACCTGGGCCCAGAGTACGGCGGCTGGCAAGCTCTAGATTCGACACCGCAGGAGGTCTCTGAAGACATGTACAGGTGTGGCCCGGCCTCTCTGAGAGCTGTAAGAGACGGCGAATTACAGAGGCCATACGATGTAACATACGTTTTCGCTCAAGTCAATGCTGATAAGGTAAGCTTGAGGATGTTTACATAATAAAATATTTTGTAGAGGCTGAGCTGCCGACAAATACGGGTGGGTTTTTGGGTAGCGAGAATAACATGTCTATGATTTTTTGGGCCTGTCACGGGTCGATCTAATTGTTGTATAAATATACCAGTGTATTTCGTTATATGTAATTTTTTTTTAGTATTATAGCAGGTGATATATCCTAAATCACCTCTACTTTATCTTAGAGATAGCTCAACCAATAAAGTATTGGCATTGTAGTTAATAAATTATGAGTGGAGTACGGTTTGACTTATTGCAATACCGACGTGAAACCTATAGTAACATAAGCATTCTAGCTTAGCTGTAATTAATAGTATTTTTCTTAACCTATTCTGTCTCATTGTTGGGCAAAGGTCTTCCCTTATATTTCTTAAACGAACCATATAATAGACAGTTTTGGTTCGGTAGTCGTTAAAAATGTGTCCATAGCATCGCGCCAGCGTTTTCTTGGCCTAACCTGACGACGACGTCTCTCTGGTGTCCACACTGTTGAGTCCGTTGAGTCGGGCGAGAAGGAACAGTACCTATACTTGCCAAAAATAAAACAACTATGCATATAGTGCGATATTAATTTATGTTACTTTAATAATCATTTTGTTATATATTTTCAGGTTCTATGGAAATATTCAGGAGAAATTCAACCTCTTAAACTAATTGCGCGCGATTCAGTTTCAATCGGCCAAAATATTTCAACGAAAGCTATCGGCACAATGGAGCGAGAGGTATGTTATGTGATTATTTTAAATCCTCTATTCGTTTCCGCTACCTTTATACTTAGGTATTATTTATAAATATATATGTACTTATGTATTATCTATAAATATATACTTAGGTATTAATGGAAAGTATATAAGTAAGCACTCTAGTGGTTACTGAAATAATTACAAGTATAATGCTTTTTAATTTTAAACGACTTCGCTTTTTACCTAAAGCTGAGGTTGATTACTGAATTCTAATAAATAAAGCTACTGCATACTTTTATTGGCAGGTTCAAACATTTGTATGAATATCTTAAAAGAAGTTGCTTTAATTAATAATCAAATACCACAGTATCTACAACTAAATTAGTAGTCATACATTGTAGAAATGATTATAGAGGATTTTGGTCTTCAATAAACATCGTTAATACCAACATAATCTTTATTATTTTTAATGTCATTATTATTATACTAAGAATTATCATGTCTTATCATAGAAACGGTTTATTTCAGGACATCACGAATACATACAAGTACCCAGAACGTTCACGCGAGGAGCGCATGACGATGGAAAAGGCACTACGCAAGTCAGAGAGCATCTTCGCGCGGTACTACTTGAATGATGCCTTCAATGACGTCACTTTCGACTTCGAGCTTCGGGATAACATCAAAATTGGACAGGACTTTACTGTGGTACGGATATTAGTTTACTACAAATAATCACCCCACGATTTCGTATGCTGGTTATGACTCTTAAAAATAATGACGTATGTACGCTGCCGTACCAAATATATAGTACCTAAATATTTATTTTATTTATATATTATAATATTTTTTACTATTTAAACACTATAATATAAATTACAGATTATAAGGGAGACGGCGAGATCAGAGGGCTTAAAATATAATGTAATATTTGAAAATTTTAACAAAGATATCGCTCTCTTAATAGTTGAAATTATTTTTTATGCTCCAATCACGACGTGTAAACAAGTGACCTGCTTAAGAGTTCTTCTTGTCTCCTAACCAGTGCTTGGCTAGCTGTTCCCGCTATCTAAGAGTAGGCCAGCAGAACTCGTAGTCAGCTGTGTCTAAAGTGGACAAACGCCTATACATATATTTTCTTTTATTATCTCTAAGGCAGGCAAGCGGTAACGGCAGGAAGCAGTTAAGTGCGATCTTCTGCAAAATCTAACCAATCCACTCTTTTTGTTTCAGGTTGTTCATATTAGGAATCGTTCTCTCTCCGAATCGCATCATGTAAAGGGCATCTTACGTGTCGACACGGTGACGTACACAGGCGTGACTGGAGACGGAGTGAAGAGATCAGAGTTTGACATGAACCTTGGCCCCGAAGCTAAAGAAGTTGTCAAGATGATGGTTACTTTCGACGATTATTACAAGAAGTTAATTGATCAGGTACATTGAACCACTTAAATTGATTTTAGTACTAGTAAAATTCTAGGTCAGTGTGTATTGGCCAATACTAAAAATAACGTTTTAAAAAGCTATGGTACTGTAGTTTAAGTTCCTTCACACAAGACAAAACCTCGTGTCTGGTGGAGACTCAAAACACACAAATTTTTGTATCCGTTGTTTTAATCTTTGTTTTATCCCCTGCAATACGTACTGTTTTTATAAATAACAAATATATTAAGAATAATATTAGTCCTATATTAATGACGTCATGTCACTGGCATTAACGTAATTTATTTTAACAAATTAAAAACTATTGAACGAAGTGCATATTCAGGTAGGTATGCCACGCAGAAATAACATCGATATAAGAACAGCAAACAATCTTTCTAAAGTTCATCATCATTGTTTGTTTGTTACGCTTTTACGCCTTAACAACTCGACCGATCATTATTATTCGCATATAGGTACGTTGTCAGGCGTACAGAAAAGGACATACACCTTTCATCCAGTAAAAATTACTGTTTCGAGCAAAGTCACGGGTAAAAGCTGATTCAAGATATTACAGCTGGACATGTTCTGTCTCAATCTGATTGTAGACCAAACCATTCGTTAGTAACTTCGTTTCAAGAAAGGCACGCTGAACAAATACTAATCTTATTTATTTATCCTTCTCAGGCTTCCTTCAATATCGCCTGTCTTGCAACGATAGTGGATAGAGAGTTCGATTACTTTGCACAAGACGACTTCAGAGTAAGAAATCCTGACATCAAAATTAGTATTGACGGTAAACCTGTTTCTCGGCAAGAGTTCACTGTTAACATCAAGGTGGAGAATCCTTTGCCGATCCCGCTGACGAAGGGCAAGTTCTACATTCAAGGTCCCGGACTTGATAAACAACTTAAGATTCAGTTAAATGAGGTGAGTGCCTAATTACAACCAAATTTTTTATTTGGAAAGTATTGACAATGTGTCTTTTATTAGAAAGAGGAATTATATTGAACATAAAATCGTCACGATGCCGATGCTTGGCGGTCATAAATGGTTATTTTATGTTTTTTGGTAAATAGTTCAATTTACGTGAAGTCTAAAGCGATGTATTATTTGTGTTGTAAAACAATAATGGTAGCTGGTATGAAATACACTTAAATCGAAAGCAAATATTATTAGAGTACATACTGCTAGCGCCATCTATTTGGTTATAGTAGAACTACTGCGGCGCCTATAAAAATAATTATTACATTTTTTAAATAGATTTTTTATCCACAGAATGTTGCACCGGGTGAATTCGCAACTGCACAATTCAAGCTGACACCACCATGGGCCGGCAAACACCAGATTTCAGCTAAATTCACATCCAAGGAGATGCGAGACGTCGACGGTTTCTTATCGTTTATGGTCGCCATGCCTTCTGAGGTCAATGGTACCAATGGAATACCACCTGACGCTATTGAAAGCCATCAGATTTAGTTGTGTATACTTAAGTGTTAGTATTGTTAGACAATTATTACTGATAATTGACAAGTATTGTGACGAAATTGGTGCGTGAACTATGTAACATGAGAAAAATGAGTAGATGAAGCGAGAACCACGCTCTTTGCTAGTATCTACTTATTCCAAGCTATTGTATCGTTTATGTGTCTCAATTTAATATTTAAATGTTAATTTATTTATTGTAATATAGAGTATAAAGTCAACTAGTAATAAGAGAATCATAAGTTCAAGATCTGCTAACTTTATTTGTGTTCATATTAGTTTTATAAGTACTACCTACCTACTATTAATGTAATAAGAAACAAGAATGAACAGCTATATTGTGTTTTATTTTATTATGACTAGGTACCTAGTTACCTACCTATATAGAAAGAGAATTAAGCATTATAGAAAGCAAATACGTACTGTCTTAATTGCTTGATCTCGATTTAGTTCCTACAGCACTAAATAAGATCAGGCACCTCTGGATTATCTACAAAATCAGGTGGTGGAGTTTTTGCACCTACTTTCATTCTTGGGTCTATATAATCAGGCTTCGACTTTGGTAGAGTCATTTTAGAAAAATCTAATATGCTCGTATCATTAGCGGGACCAATTTCCAAATACTCTCGCGTACTTTGTCCTGTACGCTGGTGACATTGATCTGCTTTGTGTTCTGTATATAACTGAACTGTTTTCTTCTTATTCTCGGTGGAATTGGCGGGCATTTTAATTGTGGCGTTTGTTTTTGGCATCGTTATCACTAGATGGCCTGTGGTTTGAGATCGTTGTGCGGTGGAGTTAGTAGTGTCAACTTCTTGCGGTAGATGGAGCTGAAATAACTTGTCTCTTATAATAACCCTTACGTAGTTAGGTTGTACATCAACATCAACAAGACTTGTATCCAAGTGCTTATATACCGCTAAATCTAAAGTGTACATTTCAGGATCATCACTATTGAAAATAAAGTCTATTTTTGCTTGATTAATATTAAAAGGCCTTCCGTCTGCAGCAAATAATTTGTATACTCGTTTATCATCTTTCTTCTCTTTAGACTCATAACTTTTTTGTCTCAGTTGACGCATTTTCTCGATTTCATACCGAACTTCAGGCGAATGTTCACATGGTTCTTTCCAAAATACGTTGTTTCGCTCATCTGGATCCATATCTTTGTATTTGTTTTCCCATTTATCCTGTATATCTCTTTCTAGGCGCGTTTTTTGCTTCATTCTTGCACCTCTATAATTTTGTTGTTCAAATAATATATCAGATCGAATAATAGGAAGATTTTGAAGTGCTTTGATTCGATCAGATCTTTCAATATCGCTTCCATCTAGATAACTAAGTTGTGGCAGGGTCCCAATAACGAAATCTCGATAATTATCGTAGTCGGCGCAGGGATTACCAGTTAAGTACAACCTTTCTAAATTGTAGTTGTTGACTAGATTTTCTACACTTACTATTTCACCAATAAAATTAAGTGTAAGGTCTAATTTTTGCAATGATTCACATCTCTCCAAATTTTCGATAACTTCTATATTGTTTAATGCTAAGTTGAGATAAACGAGATGTTTTAGTTTGTTTAAATTTTCAATTCTAGCTATGAGGTTGTTTTGCATAAGAAGTATCTTCAGTTTTGGGCACCAGTCTTGTATATGTTCTATTTTTTCTATGTTTTCCTGATGAAGTGATATCTCCTCCAGAGGTGCTAGCAAGCGATCGTGGTGTTCAGCTTTATTACGCACTAATTCCACAGTTATACGCACCATGGTATTAAATACTCTTGCACAATGATTAGAATTTACGACATTTATTGCTATTACACGCAAGACAATGTGTAACTGGGATCATGACAACCGTTGCCTAGTTACAAGAATTATCTATGGTTAATTAATAGCTACCAGAAGGTTGCCAGCAATTTGTTTATTTGTAGTTACTGTGCAAAGAATAAAACCATGACATGAAAACGACTGTGTGTGTTATTAGTAGGTATCATAAATAAAAGTACCTATGTCTGTCTTACCCTCAGATATATCGTAAAACGTTAAGGTACATCATACAGGACGAGCCTATAGCTGTTTATAATTATTATGCTCTCTGATAGAGGCAGTAAGTAGTAAATCAGTGATGATTTGCGTTTCGATGTGTAGCAGACTACACAACGGCTTATGCTGTGTAGTTGGTTACTACTATATGTAGACATAAATAGGTTTTGGAGTACTGTAAATTAAAAAATAAGGCTTAAGAGATGTAGCAATGATAGAATCTCGAACATTTCGAGCTGGGTTGGTTATCTTCCAATCTCGGTGGTCGGTAATCCGTCATTTAACATTCCAGCGGTGGCACCACGGCCGCTCAACTC
The DNA here is from genome assembly GCA_963564715.1 of Catocala sponsa. Lineage (NCBI taxonomy): Eukaryota > Metazoa > Arthropoda > Insecta > Lepidoptera > Erebidae > Catocala > Catocala sponsa. The sequence continues at coordinate 10,452,042 of OY751331.1, forward strand.
AAGCGTACTAAATTAATATCGCCGTGATGTAGAGGGTATTAAAATATTTTAAACGACGCCATTTATAACATGACGTACAGATATCAAGTCGCGAGAGCACAACATATATTATTCCACGAAACTGCCAAAAGACAATGAGGATGAAGGATTACTATCATCAGGAACTCGTTTTATTGTTAATATTCCAAGTGGGCTCACAGTTCGAAAAAACGACAGTATGGAAAAAACAAGAGATGGTCGGATGAAATAAGGCATGACAGAGGGAAAGACGGTGTTATTAGTGAGCAGGGCGCGGGCTCCGCGGGCAGGGTGCGGCGCCCCGCGGTCTGTGTGTGTTTAGGGGCCGCGCGACGGGGCGCCGCCGACGAGTCCCGAGCACACCACACTTATTGAAAGCAGTCAATTTAACATTTTGTTGTTTAAACAAACACAGTCGCTCCAAGTGAGCTTGTCAATTTATTAATTTTTAACAATTATAAAGTATTTTCAATGTAGGGGCGACAATATAGGCATAATTCTGGTTTTAGATTTGGCAATTTGATGAACTATTTCACTTACTTCAACTAATCTACCCAGACAACAATGCGTAAATATATTTGCATCTGCTTCAGTTTTTATATAAACATTTTAAATCATTTGCGAGTTCTGTAAATCTATTACAAAAATGATATTTGTTATAATATACTTAGTCTACATAATTTATGGATAATATCGGTACAAATTCACTAACACGTCGTCCTATCAAAACCATCTTAAAATTGCACATAATCTTGATTCATTAGCTACTTAGGTAGGTACCTCGTTTTTTTTAAAGTTGCAGTTACAAATCAACCATGACAGGTGTTGTTGCTCAAATTACGAAGGCCTGTGTATGACATAGATCTTTACCAATTAAAGATACGCTTAATTACCTTATTAAAGCTATAAGGGATAATATAGAGCTAATTACAGGGACCCATTTATCTTGTCTCCATTGCTGAACACGGGCCTCTCAAAATTTGCCACGCCACCTGGCACAGCTATAGTTGCTTATAAATTATAGAAGTGTAATTGAATCTATTAAAACTAATAGCTATAAGTTTACCAACACATTTATTCGCTCTTGATCTCTCGGTGTAATCCGAGTAGTAGCGGTGCAATAAGAACATTGTTGTAGATTCAGGTTATCAACACAGGTAGTCGTTTCGCCAATTAATTTAGGTTACATTTGTCGGTCGGCTGAGCCTCAGAGAAGACTATACCGCTGCGAGGAACACGCAAACGTCAGGACCAGTCAAAACAACCGTCATCACTCCAACAGAAGATTCTTAAAAAATAAAAATAATATTCTTTATGAGATCGCTGTTCCGCTTATATTTTGTCGTCTCATGTTAAATCACCGTGCTAATGTGAAGTGATTTATCTGTTTTAAATGAGACATTTTTGAGACCATATCAGCAACGTTTTCTTTTAGTCCTACTTTTCTGAGTAATTTAAGAATGGTGTTTTAATTTTAGTTATAATATAATTTTGCATTTTCATGATGCACGCCAAAATTGAGTAATCCTAGAGTGCTTTACTTATTATTCTATGTAGTACATTTAGCATTAGCGTAGGTATTTTTGCTTTCGATTTTGAGATGAGGATAGTTGCCTATAAATGGATTATATATAAAATATGGCAATAAGTGTCGAGCACTGTCGGAGTTTAGAGTAGTCAGCGTGTCTGCGCGGCGCGCAGCGTTGAGCATCGGAGCGTGAGCAGCAATCTGGCGGCGGCATCTCAACTCGCGCGCAATCAACGATTCGTTCCAGTGAGAGGGGCAGAGATGCGGCGCGGGGCGCGAGCCGGCCCGGGCCCATTCTCACGTAAATAATTACCGGCGAGTCTCAAATTACAAGGCGCCGCTACAGCCTGCCGATACATATTCATCACGTGTTCGCGCCGCGCGTGACAGCTTCCTCAGGGCAGCGGGCGGCACGTCGTGGACCGATCCAGACCAACTATCTCTTACTTTCCATACAGAGCACGAACAAAAAGTGTTTTACTTCAATCAAACCTAGATTTTCGTTTTGACTAAAAACGAGCATACATTTTCGGCTCCCAGGTGCATAATATGACCAGGAAACATGAGTCCGTGTGTCGTTTAAAACTGATGTTGATGTTTTCATCCTTGATGCTAAAATGGAGGCTATTATAATAATGTAACATAACCGTAACCATAAAATGCTATATAGTTATACTTAATGTATTTTACCTAAATGTGTGGCACTTTAAAAACCCATGATCGTACCAACTAATGACGAAACTATAATTAAAAGGTCGCTGGTAATTAATTTATGAATTATCTCGATAACTCAAAAGATATAATCGTAAATTACGAATTATCATAGGCGTTGACTACATAATTGCATATTGGTTGAAAGCGTCAATATGTTATTTAATAAATTAAATGAACGAGCCAAATGTAGTGGGTTCCGCTATTACTTTAGAGTCGGAGATCATCAACGTCAATGAATTTCTAATTAGAAATATCGCAGCTCGCGCCGGATACGGCTTAAGCGATAAATTATGCACTTCGAGAGGAGTACTAATTTCGATGCCGACAAATTTTCCATAACCGCGATTTTAATGCGTTTCAAATAATGTCTGTAGGCAACGCTAAATGATAAATTGTCTGAGGTACGCCCCCGATTCGAGTTTAGTATAAACGACTGGAAGTCTCTCTCGTTTCGCGAGGGAACGAAGAAGATGGAGGCGTCTGTTAAAAAAGGAATGGGTCAGGTGAGAGCGCGATGGTGTTGAGATAATAACAGTGCAGGGCGCCGCGGCCGACACTCGCCTTTGAGTCGCCCGCTGCCGAATATCACCATTAGCGGCAATTTGAATATTATCCCTGAGCGAAATAGTTTTCAATTTCACCAACGACCGCCATCGTCGAGATCACTTCAAATCGAATGAAGAAGCTTCGTTTGGAGTGTGAGGGTGAAGAATGCGACGGTCGCCGGAAGGTCAGGTCACCGAGCAGGGGCGTAACGGGCCGAATAAAACAAACAAGTTAATTGTATTTATTCAAATGCGGTGGGGAGCGAGCTGGAGGCGAGCGGGCGGGAGCGCAGCCGTCGCTGTTCATGAATAGGCATGCGGCGCGCGCCCTGCCCCGGCCTTCCTCGCTATGTGCAGCGTCATCGCCCGACGCGACGCTACACTAAAGTTAGATTAGCTTCGGTGCGATATATTATGCTAATTTATTGCTCAGACAGACACCTTTCCTCTGAACATCGAGCAATGTTACAAACACATATTTTACTTTGTAAAATTCCCATTAAACACTTTCAAATCTGATAAGAATTTGCCATTTGAGAAGTATCGAAGCATTTCCACTTAATTCAGCTTATGAATGATTGTGAAGGGTGCTTTGGTAACAAATATTTTTGATAACGTATTCAATATCAGACTGCTTCATTTCGAAATCGTATCCAATAACAGACTGCTGCATTTCGAAAACATATCCAATATCAGAGTCATCTCTTTGATAGGTACAATGGTATAAGTGTGAATTCTTGGATTTCTGTGTCAGTTCGGCCAATATTATTGAGATTAGGATATCTTTATTAGTAATACGGACTCTGGACATGTGCCCGGTAAATGACAATGAGCTTGGCTCCAACTACATAATTTTTGTGGGACACACGTGTGCCTATGTGTACCTATGTATACACATTGAGTGATGACTATTCAAATACAAAACGAAGGAGAAAATTCTCTTGGGAATATGTAGCCAAAACGAGTTAAAGCAACACGCATTATTGTAAATATCACTGATGTAAACGACACCTGTAATGAGACAGCTATTTGTGAGTAGTGTTTTAAGCGTTAGTAAAGTTATTCTGTCGATATTTACATATTGATGGCTAGGCTGGCGGAGCGAGCGGCGCACTGGGCGGAGACCTGTCTCGTGTCTCCTCGCTGCTACATATGATAAACCTTTACCATTGTTACTACGTCAAGTGTTAGCAATCTCACCGTGTTTGTTTTCGGTAGTAGTTTCTATTAGTTAATTTTAATTTGTTGTGTTCTATCTATATCTAGAAACTCCGTTTCTTCTCATAGGCTACTAGTAGCGACTAAAAGTAAAGTAAAATCAGGAAATTCAGTAGATTAGCAAATAAACTTTTATGTTCATAAGTGTTACATTGTGACCTAAATGAAAAAAAAATTTAATGTGTTTGTCGGGTCTTCGTTATCTTGCTGATATTATAAATGTAAAAATTTGCATCGATCTTTGGATTTTTGTAACTCAATTGCCTTTGTTTTGATATTTTAATAATAAATAAATAAAAGTATGTTTGAAATTGTCATAAAAATAATTTTTCTTTTTTTGTTTCTGGATTTACGCACTTAGGTTGTTTATCAGATATAATCACAACTTTCTGTTACACGCTGTATATAGGCACTGGTACCTACAGATTTCTTTATGTTTATTTAAAAATTTGAAATTATTCTTGGTTTTAATTGGTAATATCATTAGTAGTACACGTTGTTACTTTAAAACAAACAACTTATTAAAACTGCCTTTTTTAACCGACTTCAAAAAAGGAGGAGGTACTCAATTCGTCTGTATTTTTTTATTTTTTCTTATGTTTGTTACCTCGTTACTTTCGACTGGGTGAACCGATTTTGATGATTCTTTTTTTATTTGAAAGCTGGTGCTTCCCGTGTGGTCCCATTTAATTTTGATCAAGATTTGACCATTCGTTTTCGAGTTATCCTTAATAATGCGTATTTGGCTACATTGATGATGTTCTCATATTTGGCAAGGTTCACTAAAAACCGAGAAATAAACAACATTTTAACAAAAAAGAAAACCGACTTCAAGAAAGATTATTCTAAAACTTAAAATGCACTAAAAAGTTAATAAATAATTGCCGACTCCAATAATAACAATAATTTAATTATTCACAAGAATATGCAATTATTTATTAACTTTTTAGTGCATTTTAAGTTTTAGAATATTCTTTCTTGAAGTCGGTTTTCTTTTTTGTTAAAATTTTGTTTATTGTGGATCCGGTTACTTAGGTTAGTTTAACAGGAACAAACAAATGTTAGTAATAGTACTAGCAGTTGTTAGTTTCTGTTAAACTATATATAACACTGGACTTTATAGCCCAGTGCTATAATATAGGTACAGTAATACCCCGAACTTACGCGATAGGTGGGACTGAGCGATAACCGCGTAAATCGAATTCGCGTAAGTCGGGGTATAGTTTAGCATATAAATACAAATTGGATTTTACAAATATAAAATCGTCAATTGCCATTATTGTGATGTAGAAGACTTCATAAAATCTAAGAAAGTAGTTAGACGACGCATTATGTCCTCAATTCCTGAACAATAGTGTAGGGACAGTACGTCTAAATTGATATTTGAGAGTTGTGCGATGATCAAACAAAATACGAATCGAAAAGATTTGAAAATCGCGTAACTTCAAGTTCGCGTATGTCGGTATAGCGTAAGTCGAGGTATTACTGTACGAGTATAGTGTAACAGAAACTAACAACTCAAACTAACCCAGTTCTTATGTACTGGGTTTACTGATAGGCAATTCATAACAGCAGCACGGGTAGAACTATGTATTTGATTGTAACGGTAATAAACTCGACTTGATAATATATTAAAAAAAAAAGAAATGTATATGACCAACAATCAGCTAATGAAGTTTAGCTGTTATATAAATATCGTAATATTACTACAATGTTATATAGTTATTAAAACAGCACCCACGAACAATAAATCCAGCTTTAAGTTCCAACTAATTACAATAGTATGATACCGTCACCTTACGCCGCATAATCCGATTTGTTACAGCTACGCTCAATGCTCATCCCCTGACAATGGAACAGGCGAAATGTTTATTTGCACAAGATATTTAGCCACTTCCCTGGCGGATTAGCGGCGGACAAAGACGAGGGGAGAATTGGAATAGATAAAGTGAGTCTAATAGGAGGGGCGGGCTCGCTCTCCCCAATAGATATACATAGCTGCGCAATCTTTGTGTAACTACACGCAGATTACTACAGATAAATGCTTTCGGAAGTCTGTTGAATGATTGCTTGTTTTGATTTTTGGCGATGCGATTATGCTTTAGTTGAAGTGCCTGTGATTTGTCACAGTTTATCTAATGCTATGAAGGTAGAGATTAACTGTTCGATGCGTTTCTTATACTTATATTTTACAGATTACCCGTAAGGGCTGGTAATGTCAGTGTAAAGTCATAAAACTTTTTAAGCTAACGAGATAACTTCTTTATCAATTATTTATTGCTTTCATCTTACGTCAAAAAATCATTTATATTATGCAGTAGGTAACCAAAGCTCTTTGACACAATATTCATATTTTCTCGTAATTAATTAATTACGTACTCCTATCTGTCATTTGTGTAAGCTAATTAAGTACGCTAAGTGGACGAGCATGCGATAAATAATATCGTCACATTCTTTATGCATACTGGTTGGTTTAGAGAGCGAATAAAATAAATCGGTATGTTAGGATCGTAGCGATCTTACTGCATTCTGCAAGCAAAAAACTTACGTTAGTTTCTAATAAACATACATGTAGTATAGTATAATATAATATAATATAATACTCTATCACATACACACAACACCATCTAGCCCAAACTAAGCAGAGCTTGCTTGTACTATGGGTACTAGACAATGGATAAACATACATATATACTTTTTTTTTTGTGTATTACATATTATACATAGAAACACCCAGACCAAGACAAACATCCATGTTCATGCACACAAATGTTTGACTTGTGCGGGAATCGAATATTGGAATTGTAAATGAAACAAACTCTACTTTTACATTGCAAGTTTCTGTTTATTCGATGTTTAGGTACGAACTCGTGAGTCGTAAATATGTTAAACCTGATCGTACTTACAAGTGCCTAAAGCCAAATTCAAAACTTCACAAGTCATGCATCAAACAAACTGTGAACTACAACACAAATACGCAAAACTTAAACAAAAAGATCGAGCGAAACATCGAACCTGATTAGTTTTTGTGTCCGGAAATGAAACAGCTTAAAAAGAATTTAAGGCGAGCGTTGTATTGTGGGCGCACAACACGGCCATAAATAAAACAGATTGTTTGGCCATTGAATATTCCCTAAATAACATTAGAGGTGAATAGTTAAATTGTCTGTTTGTCACCAGGCCCTGGAGAATGGCGCGCGGCAGGAGACGTGACGGCCGTGGTGACCGCGGGGGGCAAACACTCATTTGCTCATTTTTAAAACTTATAGTATGTTTTCACTCAAACTGTAGTTTAGAATTTCTTTAACGTTGTGTTGAACGAACTTGGTATTACTGTCCTATTATTATTAGTATGGTCTGCGCATATTCGGATAGATATAATAAGTTAAATACCTGTTAAATATTATACAAAACATGGCATTATATATTTAATCGTAGATGACAAAATATTATTTTTTTTACACGGCACGGTAGCCTAACGGATAAGTCTTGCGTTCAAAAGGTCGTGATTACGATTTCTAACCTTCCTTAAGAAACACCAGTAATTTTGGATCCTAATTGCTTATAATCCTTATAAAATTTTGATCCGGTCAATATATGTATAAAAGGTGTAGAAGGTCATCGGAGATCTCGCATTGATAATCAATTTGGTCATGTTTTGTATAAGCCTTTGCAATACTATTCTTAGTACCTTAGTGTCCTTAGTCCGAAACCTGTAGGTAAAATAAAATAAGCTTCTTATTAGAAGGGCCTACATTTTAACCTATCAAACGCCTGGCATCCAGACAACATGAAAGAAGCATTCTCTCTAAATCTTGGGTACCTACGAAGCATTGGCCAATAATGTAAGTTTGAAGGTGATAATTTATGACTATTGTTACAAGGTAATCACTTAATCAAACATGTAGGTATTATAAATACGAATAAGCTTAATATTTTTATATTTATGTTGTAGTATAAACATTTTCGTAAAGTTAGTCTCTGAACGACTTAAGGAAATTTGCTATAATAATTAGGATTACCGTAATAGATTTGTTGACAAAATTAATTATTGTTAATATAACGATACAACACAAGCTTTATTACTTATAAAGAAAAGATTTTTAACCAAGAGTGCAGTTAGGAATGATGTTTCTTTTATTTTAAATGTCAGCGAGTAAAAAAGTTAATTGCATTTAATATAATTATTTAACTGATACCGTGACTAACTTAACGGTGGAGTATCCGGTATACGCATGTATCATGTCTGTATGCAATGCCGTTGGTTCTATACTTATATAATTCTACGTAAACTGCCTTAGGGAAAAAAGTTAAGTGCAAGACCGAGTACCAATATAGTAATTCTGAAGCCATTATCGCTCGCTTTCACTTCAGAGAACATGAAGTTCCTGAAATGTTTGACGTCTGCCAACACACATTTTATCTGCCTTCAATATGGTGTAATTACATTCATTTTATACAGAGGGTTCTGTGTGTTGAACAGTATTAATTGAACTGTTTAACAATAATATTATATACTTGTGAACATATAGTGCAGTGAGTTAAACGTTCACCACGTTGCTGCCAATGTACTGAGTGTCGTAAATGTTGGTATGTATGTTTTGTGTTATGCTGATGGAGTAAAGTTTGAATAAACATGCAAGTTATGTTTCCTTAGGTGTATTTATACTTAATATTAAAAAGAAATGTACGAATTTTATTTGTGTATGTGGAGGATATTCGCCAGAAGCACTGCAGATATCTAGAGTATTTCTTTACTATTGGAAGCGCACATTATTCCAGATGGATATAGGCCATGTATTATCTTGAACTCGGGCAAGATCGGAAAGGGCCGCTAGTTATGTATAATTATAGCTCAATGAATTAGGCATTGCACTTCCGATTTAGAAATTATGGCTTTCAACCTCAACCACTGTATTACCGATGTGAACCTACTCAAACACAAGCATATCGCATTAGCTAAAGTGGTTTACATAAAAACTAGTAATTTGGTTTACCATTTAACCTTTTAAAAACTTGACACTTTATAATACATATTGAAACTTTGAGAGTCTATCAATGTTCAAGTTTTTTAGGAATTTAAAAATAGTGCGATTCAGCAATTGTCGACAATTCTTCTGTTTGGAACTTTATTATGTCGAGTTACTCTTCATTCGTGTGCGTTGACGTCAATAGTCATCAAATGTTAGCGGCGAACAGCAGCTGTGCGCTACAAAATCCACAACATTATTCTATTATTTAATTTGTCGTTTCATTGTGCGTCGAGTCAAGCGGGTAGAGTTTCCGTATTTACGATTTACATGCGGAATCCGGACAGAAGTCAAGTTTGACAGTGTCAACATGTCAGCGTGACAATGGCCGTCACATGTCGGGCGCTGTCAATCGAAGCATGAGAAGCGGGCGGTAGGCCTCGGGGACACACCGCCTCGTGGGACCTATACGTACAAAAGAATATTCATATAGTTACAAATTCCTTTCGTTGTTTAGCGGACGAGCAAACGGTCCCCTCTCGGTGCAATACGTTTGGTAATAAGATGAAATGTTTGCAGACTGTAATTTGTACTGCCGACATTTTTCTGAGTAGGTGATGCCTTTAGTCGACGTCAATTAAACGCGCGCCTGTGTGTGCTGCTCCATTGTATTTATTTCATGACAAGATAAGCTGGGAAATGTTATAGAAATGTAGAAATTATTCCGCTTTGTTGCGAATACAAGTTTGAAACTTAGTATCTATCTAGCGTGCAGTTCTCTGTAATCAACTCAAGATAGCAAGTGGATATGCGGCTTTAGCCGTAAGCTACGAGTCTATATCCTACTTCATCATCATGCCTTCACCTGCCGCAGTCGCCTATGATAAATTGGCTTGGTCAATAAAAAATGGTAATAACACGCATTGTGCGTATATTGCATCACACCATTTAATTTACGACTTGTGTACACAGTTATGACGTATAGACAGTTATTTTCGCCCCATTTGTAAAGTTCATTGTGTGTGATCACACCCAGTCGGTTTAAGGACAATGGCGAACTGTAAAAGAGTGATGTTAGTATAAATCGGGACGAGTCCGCAAACAAAACGGGACGTTTCACCGACGTCACACAATGAGAGATTAATGGCGCTCTTTTTGTTATCGTTCGATGGTCTTTACGCGTTTTGTGGCCTCGTTTCACGGTTTATTTAGCTGTTTAAACACCAATAAGCGTTAAATTACAGCGATATGCACACTAAAGTCAAACAAAAACCGCGTTTCGTAAATTTAATTGCTGTTTACTGCTGAAAAAAGTTCTGCTATTTTAATGCGCGGTTGTGTCACTGGTGCGAGTTTAATTCATAATGCGCTACAAAACAACTATTAGAAATATTTTTAAATTATTAACGTTTTCTAACGTCAAGTTTAGCTTTATTGATACTCATAAAAGTGAAGTGTGTCGCGGTGTAAGAATCCACATAGAAATGTGGCTACGTAGCCGCGGAGGCGAGGGCGGGCGCAGGCAGGTAGGCTTGCGCTTGCACTGAGCCTGAGACTTTGGCCATTAAATGTGCGTTTTTTGTGTGTCGCGTTAACTGTCGTCTTATCATCGTGTCGAGTTGTCGACGCCTCCAGCCGGCCGCAATCAAAACACCATTCGGGGCGGTCATTAAAAATGATATAAAGTTTAATTTACAACAGTGCCACGTCTCGGATTAACGGTTATTGGGAATGTAATGTCCACAATAAAATGAATTCAATGTGAAAATGTTTTTATTTGTTAAAATATTAAATTGCTTAATATGTTTTGAGTGCGTTTAAAGTATTTTTATTAAGCTTAAGTACCAACGATATTCTTTTGATCGCGTGTGGCTGAATATATGCAGTTAAGTTAGAATTATTGTCGTGATGAAACATGGCAGTTTATTAAGAGGAAAATGAGCAATCTTAGACAATAGTAGGGTTGTTTTCGTCGCCCGTGGCGGGCGGCGCGGGCGTTCGAGTCAGTGCGTCCGGCGCGAGTGGTCGCCCCGCGGGAAGCGATATTGTTTACGAGTGTACCACTTCTACTACAATGATTTACGAACCGCCTGCACCCATAAAAGCGGGGACACAACGCACTAAAAGATACAAAAGGTGCTAAAGAAAAAGTAATATATTTTAAGTTGGAGCGAACGAATATAAAAGTTTGGTGAAATATATCAGTTTTAGTGTTGAGCGCGAGTGTTCGTTTATAAGGGCGATTACGCACGCCTTTTCACGCGCATTCTGCTTGGCGATCAATGAGGAGCATTCGTCACGACCTTTCTCACGTCAGACCGTGCTTGCGTTCCTCGCCGGCATATTAACGATTAGCCCAAACATGTGTTCACTTAGCACATTCCAATTTAGTATTTGGTTAACAGGAAGGGAAAAATTTACAAAAAATATTGTAAAAGCCACAAGCATCCCAAGTTAAGCGTTAGAAATTGATAGAATATATAATTTGTTACATCGTAAGCGTAAACATATAGGTACTGACCTGATATCCAATAAGATAATTATGTGTTACTATTATGTAACACATAATTATCACTCGAGACTGCACATCAAAGTTTTCAAACCACCAATATGTAGTTTGGTGGAAGATGGGTACACCTAATATGAAACTGAAAGTAAGTTTAAAAAAAACTGTATTGACGATGCACAATTCTTTGTATCTAATAATTTGGAGGATAGAGTCATTAGTCTCTGTTTTACGATTATTGGTGGCGTCGTTAAACTCAAAGAAGCTGGTGCACGGTCCGTAGTGACTTCGACACGTTATCGTTGTGGCGACGCACGCGGTCAGCGTTTGTTTTTTCAGGGGCCCTTTCACCCGTTGCAGAGCTTTGGGTGTCGACGCAACACCACCTTACACACAAAAAATTAAATGCATTCATATGCAATAATCTGAGGGGATTTATTCCTACCGCTCGGCCACCCACGTGGTGCTCGTATTTCTTCCTGAACGAGCTAACTTCATTATTGTGGCGTGAGATACAATAGTTAAGAGCACGATTTATAAGTCCAACACGTTGACTTCTGTTTATAGCTAGCGGCGGGGCGCGGGCGCAGCGGGGGCGGGGATTATGCGCGTCTGCGCACCGATTTATGGCTGCTTCTCGATAAAAGCTTAAATACTCTCAAGTGAGAATTATTCAATAGGTTTAGTTGCGAGCGTAGAGCACTCATTGTGAAGTAGCTTCACGTTAGACGCGCTCGCCTCGACAGCGCGCCAGCAACCGCAGGCGTATTCACGCTCTCTCGTGCGCCTCTCGCGGTGCGCATGCTCATTACTGAATTTATTTACTTCAACTATCTTTTATTGTTAAATTTATAGCATTCTTAAATGATAACGTTGATACTGATGCTCATACAGTTTCAGTTTAATAGCTATGAAAAGTAATTTAAGTATCTACTAATTATAATTAGTTTTGCATAAGTTTTACGATAAGTAAACTCTAATTGAGCAGTGGACTGTAACTATTAATTGATTAATTAATCTTAGACTTCATTATATTGTAAAAGTTTTGCCGCTAATTAGATATTGATCAGTTATAAAAAACAGTAGGTAATCGGTTAGTTAAACAGAAATATAAAACAACTACATGTACTATGTAGAAACTAATGATTCGTGATTTCTATTTAGAATTCTAATGATCGTAAGATTGGTTTTACTAGTATTGATATCATCGTGAGTCGTCAAGGGCAGAGGGCAAATGCTATTTCGGTGCAGGGCACAGGGAGCGGAGCGGAAAGTAAGCTGAAACTAATCCGGCGCGCGGGTGGGCGCAACCCGACACCGCGTGCGCGCAGCTTACATTTGTCATTTATAATGCGCGCGATTTGTTGCTCCTCACCTCGAATGCACCCTCCCCTCCGCTACCCCCTCATACCTCCTCACTACGCAACGTTTTTATGTTCACTTATTCTTTATTTAAATATTTAAACCGAGGTGCGCAATATTTTTTATGACATTTTATGGCATCAGTTTGTCGTGTCACGGGGTGAATCTTCAGTTTATTTTGCGAGATGATATGAAAGCATTGCATGTTTCATTACGCAATATATCAAGCTGACAACAGCCGTATATCAATGTTGTATAATATGTACCAACAATCTTGCTGTAACAGCTCTACAAAGTGACAACAAGTGTATTTGCATGATGGAATGGCTATTTATCTGACAATAAACATAATAAATTAATAAGCAAGCGAGCTAGTTTTATTTTAGAAGACAAGACACGCACATTGGTTAGGTAACCAATGGAGGCTTGCAATGCCAAAAACATTACTCGCCTGTTCACAATCCCCGTGTGGCCTGATTCAGACGCAAGACCATTGCGTTCATCACAGTCAGTTTAACGTATTGCAGAAAAACAACATCGTTTTATTTGATCGTGAGCTTCTATAACTATAATAGGGAGGGAGGTATATGCCCAGTCAGTTTATTCTAGTTTAAAGTAGGAGATTACAGAATCTCCTACTCTAAACTAGGATAAACCGACTACTAATCTACTATTAGAAAAGGTAGATCACTACAGAGTGCTCTACCTTTCCTAATAATAGATTAGAGTTATATTAATGTGAGCTATTACTCGCAAACGATGTCGCAGGCCACAGCTAGTTGAATATATAACTACCCCATGCCCTTTAACTATACACACTAACTACCGAAATTATAATAATAATAGGTATTTTTTAAAGAGAAGTGGATCTCATTGACATCTGTGAGAAATAGTTTAAGACTTCAGATTAATTTAGAATTTATTCTCGTTAATATTGAATCATACATTGGACTTGGCACGTTTGTAACAGCAGTCACTCTTAAGAGCACTGGACCATAAGATAACATAAGAGAAAATTTAATTTTATATACGGTGGAATTCGTTCAGTCGCTTTTTGTAAATAATGAGTATTGTATCTACTGATTGTGAAGAGTTTAACAAGCTGATAGAAACAATGTACTAAACTGATTATTTCAACACGCATTCAAAACCAATTTCCCAACGTGCGCTCTCTGGCTGAACACTTCATTTCACGGTTGATGTGTGACCGACATGTCGTTGATTTGATTGCGTTAACTTTTTACGTGAAACTCATAACTTCTCGTTTTCTAATGTTTGCAATCTGGCTTCCTGTGTGGCCAGTGCCGCGTGTGTGTTCCGATCGAACCCGACAACCAAATATTTGGTTGCTTTCATAGCCCTGACGTTTTGACATTCGATTTTCGAATTGAAAAAAACGGGCGCCGAGAGCGGTCTTGTACCTCGCAGTTTCGTTTTACGCAATATAACACAATGGTCTGCATTGTGTTTCTCTCCACACAGCTTATTTTTACACTATTTCCTATTTTTTTCGTATCAACTTGTCAATGGTGTTGACTTTCAGAATGAATTATGAGTTTCTACAGAACACAATGTTGTACTGTGTCTGGTTTCGGAGGATTATTTGGTTCCGATATAAAATACCAATGGTGCTACCATTCGATATTTAAGTATAAGTTAATAAATACATAGATAGGTACTTATAAATGTTACTTTACAAAGCAATGTAACATAAGGTCATTATTAGAAGTTAATTAGCTAATTAGATCAGTCTCTATAATGTTACGTCTCTACTGAGAAATAGTTTCCTTTCATCATTATCTCCTTAGGCCTAAGTTACAGACCAGGCTCCAATACGAGCTTACGCAAAGAAAAGCAAATTGAGTGCATGGCGCTTTTAAGTGGTGTAATATGCTACATCTTCTCACTAGCCAATGCTGTTGCCACTAATTTGAGATCGGTAATCAACTCGACTAGGCAGTAAAATAAACTTGCGTAAGAGTATGAATTCAGTTACTACGTTGCACCCAACTAAAAGGATTCCGAAGAACACACCTTCCTCTTTTAGTCCTCACCTTTAAGGCTATCTTTAATATCTTTTCCCTAATGTATGGCACGCTAGTGATACTCCTGGTACCGTAAGCGATTACAGGTTAAGCTAACCACCTAGCACAGGCGAGTATTGATTCTGTATTGTAACAAATAATAAGTCCAGTGTATGCTTGGAGGAACACTGACTCCCAAAATACAGGTTATTACCTAGTTTAGGAGGCAGCGGTTTCAACATTATATAATTAATTTGCCAATCTGTATGTACTTTTAAGAATCTCTGTACATTGTGCCTTATCTGGTAAGAAAATAAATTATTATTATTAGTTAAATGTATAAAAATAATCCAGGCCAGATATTATATGTAAGTTATGATATATATTCTCGGTTCAAAACCGCTTTATGTAAAACTTTCCTTTGGATAAATCGACCTTAACTTACGATTTTCCGCAGGACAGACTTAGCCTAGTGCGGAGAATTATATCGATTCCAAATAATAATGGAAGACCAAACATATTTCTTTTATGACAATAAATCTTATTATTATTATTATTAAGTATATTAATGTATACATATGTATGTTCGCTCGGCGTAGCAGACAGAACGATAGAGTTAGGCCATCGAACCGCTTATAATAGCTCCCAAATTCATGACTGCTAACCAAACATTCTAAAACCTTCAAAAGGTATAGCTATAACGCATTAACCGAAACTGCATGATGTTCAGGGTATTAATAAACTGGCATGTACGTATGTACATACCTGCTTTAGTTGCGCCACGGTAGTAAACGCGACTGCTGTGCTTGAGGTCTTGGGTTCCATCCTATTATCCTCGAAGTTATTGGGATTTTTCTGCCAAGAATTTCTCAGTAGTAGTGTCGTAGCAGTACGAATTCTAAACTATGCCTGAAAGTCGCCAATATGTAAACCTCTTTATAACGTGGGACCTAAAATCATAGAGCTACAAGAGCCTTTCAGATATATTTTTTTAATGTTTGAATATAAGATTACATTAGCATTATACAGTAAAATATACCGTGACATTAGTATAAACAATTTATGCAGTAGGTATAGAAAATGTGTAGGTAAATTTACTTTGATTTGAAGAAGTTAAGTAGTTGAATGTCCGGTTACATCTGGACGTTTTCGCCTGACAGAGCCAACGGAAGTTTGCAACCAACAAACTCTGTGTTGTATATTTCGCCGCCTTCAGCAGATTGACAGGGCTTCTTCTTCAAGACATGCTGATTACGCATGCTATCTTATGTAGTATTATTATGTTACATCAGTGTATCTTGTTTCATAAAACAGCAACAACTATATTTCAAAAGGTTGGCAAGATCTGTACGACACTCATTTGGCCAGATAAGTACAGGTCATGATAATTTATAATGACTGAAGTCCAATACCTACTGTGTCGTTCTACCAAACCATAATAATAATTTGAGAGACTGCTTGGACGGCGTAAATGGTTCACGTTGTCACCTTGCCGCTACACCGCACCGAGTGTTGTGGATTTGATAACCAAACGGGGCAAATAATATTATTTTCGAGTAGGGTGCTGTTTATGTTTGACGTTTGTAAAATCTTTCGAGATGCAGAAATGTATGCTATTGCGAGAGTTGTTTCGTAATAATACTTATGTCTGCACTATAGACAAAATTATTCTCTCAGTGTGCGTTCACTAAGTAAAATATCCAAGAATTAGTTAAGATAGCCACTTTTGATATTAGTATGAACGTGCCAAGTCGTACGGAGCACGTATAAACAAAAGCCGGCGCCATTACGTCGAGCCTGAAGCCTGTCGAAGTATTCAACATAGTCACATATCGTCATAAAGATGAACACCGCACCCATTCTACCAAATTGAAAAACATCCGAGTGGCTCATAATGCGTCTTAATGCCTCAAGGAGAGAGTTATAGCCCCTTAAGTACGCAGTATTTTTCATATTTTCACAAATAGCGCGAGTGTTCGCGGTGAGTACTATGCGAACGCGTTTTATTTTTACTTGTAGGTGCTATGTTTTGTTCCTTCTATTGTAAGGGTTGGCAAGCTCATGTTTAATATTGCTTTCAGAGTTCTTTACCACTCATAGTTGAAACTCCTTGAAAGTGATATGTAAAGATATATAAGAAACTAGGTTTTGCCCGCGGTTTCATTCGCATTAAAGTAGATTTAAAAAATGTACTGTTCCTAAAATTATCGAGAAATTCTATCCCTCGGGAAAAGTAAATTTTTTTTAAAGAATATGTTCCCTATGTGCTTATTCTATATCCATGACAACGTACATATGTCACAAAAGTATGTGACATTTCATGGTGATTCGTCAACTAGTTAAGGCGTTCAAGCATAACAAACAAACAAACAAACTCACATTCACGTTTATTATATTAGTTAGGAGTAATTTGGATCATTAAGTAATTAATTACAGACCTATTTAACCTTGAATGTTAGAATTTTAAAATGTTTATTTAAATATATCAGTTTTAAACACAATTAAAATGATCCTAATAACAAATTCATAGCTACTTTGTATAGTATTATTTAATTATTTTTATCTGGGGACTATAGACAATAGAATCGCCCATATTACATAGGTCTTAAAACCTCAAAAGCTGGCAAAATGTAGGAATAGGTACTACCTACTCCTTTAGGGATATAGGTGTGAGGGTATGTATGTATATTCTATTAATGAATACCTTAAAATGTATTTCGCCGGCCTCGATGGCGTAGTGGTTAGTGTAACCGACTGCCACGCCTGAGGTCGCGGGTTCGATTCCCGCACAAGTCAAACATTTGTGTGCATGAACATGGATGTTTGTCTTGGTCTGGGTGTTTCTATGTATAATATGTATGTATTTACAAAAAAAAAAGTATATATGTATGTTTATCCATTGTCTAGTACCCATAGTACAAGCTCTGCTTAGTTTGGGCTAGATGGTGTTGTGTGTATGTGGTAGAATATTATTATTATTATTATTTCTAAAAAGAGCTACTTAACAAACAAGTTTTATTGAAAAGGCAATATCGCAGAAATAACGGTTTTTTTAACAAGAAGTCACGAGGTTCTTTTATTTTGAAGTGCCAGTAAAGGCAATAGTGTCGTTCAGGGTTTAGCGTGTAGTCAGATTCAAGAAAGAAGAAAGATTAAACAAAAATTAGGTAACTACCCAGTGCTTATACCTAATATAGGTTTTTCGAACTGCCTGGTAACTTTTTTTTTATCGAAATACGTACATATCTAGGCATTTATTATATTTTTAAATCACATAGATTTTCTGTACCCAGAATTCGCAGTACAGCCCTTATTGAAGCATTACACTTTTAAACACAATTTTATTAGGAAACAACATTCAACTTTTGTATATTCTCTTAACATGCTTATTGTTATAATACGATTCAGATATCTTTTATCGGCAGTGGGTATATCTCACATATCTACGTCCATAACTAGTAATAGCTTTATTGATCGTTTATACCTACGTTCACAGGCAGTAATAGTATTACCGCAATAAAAAAAACATGAATACGTTATTGAAGTAAACTGCCAACCCTGTTACGCATAGTAAAGTGACGCGCTTAGTTGACGCTCCATCCCAGCGGTGAAGCAGGAAGTATTTAAATGTTTAAATGCACGTTACGAAATAAAAGAGCTCTATAGAGAATGAGACTACCTGTAATTCTAATGTACCTAAGCTTTCACACATACATACTCTTACTCCTATATATTTTACTAGTTTTCACCCACGGCTTCGCTCGCGTAAATGTAGGTTAGGTTAGGTTAGGTTTGCAACAGTTATTTTTTCTGGATGAAAGGTACCCTATGTCCTATTCTGTACCTCTGACAACGTGTATGCAATATTTCATGTTGATCGGTTGAGTAGTTAAGGCTTGAAAGCGTAACAAACAAACAAACTCATTTTCGCATTTATAATATTAGTTAGGATTTGTTTTAAAAAGACAACTCCTGGGCTGGAAATACATACCGTGCCGTGGAGAACTAAAGTTCCCCATGGCACGGTATGTATTTCCAGCCCATATATAGGAATAAAATTCAAATAACGGACACAAATAACAGACCCAGACTCTAAGCAACTAGGTTTATCTATCTCACACAAATGTATGTATGTCTCGTGTGACAATCGAACTTGCAACACTCAACGCAGTGGCAGTGGTAAGGCGACCATTTAAACCACTACACCATTGAAGCATGTGGTTTGTTCCGCATTTGCCCCTACATTACGTCCTACATTCCAAAATGTTTCTCATTCGCCTCTCATTTTAAATTATTCCTTTTTCGTCCTACATTTTTGTACATATGGTTAACAAAACAAAACATGGTTTAAAATTATTTTAAATCTTTTTACTGTCGGGCTCGTGATATCATGCAATAATAAGTAAGCCTAAAGTTTTACTGAAAGATCTACGAGGTATTTTAAAATATTTTTAGACTGACGGTACAACAAAAATTCTACAAAAAAAACAAGGCAATAAAGGAAAATAATCTGGGACAAACGAGGAATTACATTAAGAAATTAATATTTATTTAAATTTGGGGGCATATAAGGAACATTTTTGGGACGAATGCGTATTTATACGTTAGGGATGAAACATGAGGGACGAATGCGGAACAAACCGAGCATGTACATATGTGTACCCATGAAGCATGAACATTTCACCAACTATCTTTTTGAGTCCACGTAATAGTGAGCAATCCTTTTATTACTAACCTGTGACAATTACTGGCCTCGTGCTGCTACTGGAAATGTCTTGACAATAAAACGTAATAAAGTTTGTTCTTACCGGAAATCGAATCTAGGATCGGCAGTCTCACACTACTACTTCCCCATCCAGGTAGTCTTAAATATTTATACATCTATACATACCATATGTATGTTAGATATGTAGGTATGTTTATAAACAATACCTAAACATCTAATTATGTAGATTTTAGATGTTGCTTGTTGGTCTTGTTAATACCAAGGCATTACATAAATTCAAAAGCTACGATTAACAAGTATTTAAAAGATCTACGGATTGCTATTTTCTGACAGGGTGACTTGTGCCTTGTGTGTGACTTGGCCTCGATGGCGTAGTGGTTAGTGTAACCGACTGCCACGCCTGAGGTCGCGGGTTCGATTCCCGCACAAGACAAACATTTGTGTGCATGAACATGGATGTTTTTCTTGGTCTGGGTGTTTCTATGTATAATATGTATGTATTTACAAAAAAAAAGTATTAAATGTATGTTTATCCATTGTCTAGTACCTATAGTATAAGCGCTGCTTAGTTTGGGCTAGATGGTGTTGCGTGTATGTGATAGAATATTATTGTTATTATTATATTAAACCTAATATTATAATTTCTGAACGGCTAAGTAAGATACATGTATTCGAGAGTTGATAGCTTTCCAGACTACATTTTACTAGATTTTGATAAATTTATATCCTTCAGAAACAGTACGTTTTTTAATAGCTTCAAAATAATAAATAAACAAAAAACTCACATTCGCATTTATAATGTTAGTTAGCATATTATGCATATTATATAGTCTACATACAGTGGTTTTAGGATTAATTGAATAAATCGGATTAAGATAACCTTAAACTAAAAAGCGTGTATGAAGAATTTGACAGCAATGAATAAAGCAAAAGAGTAAATGGCAATCCTTATTTAACGGCTACGCCTGAAAAACAAGCAGAGGCCTTTTTTGAAGGGTAGCCATTTACACACTTTTTAGTTCCATGTTATCTTAACCTGTTTAACTCTATCGCAAGAGCACGAATAATTACTTGTAAGACGAGGGTAAAGTGTAATGTTTTAAGATTACATGTGATATCTGCGTAAAGAACTGTCGATTTGTATATCTATTCGTGACGTGCAGAGAAGTAATTGCATTAATGCGAATGTAACTATGACAGAAGTTCACGGCAATAATATATGTATACTATCAATAGCCTAGTGGGAAACCGTTGGACTGCCACGCAGAGGTCTCGAGTTCGATTCCAAGGCGCGAATCTCTGACTTTTCGATTGATTGATGTGCGTATTAATAGGTAATTATCACTCGCTTTAACGGTGAAGGAAAACATCATGAGGAAACCTGAATGTCTGAGAGTTCTATATAATGTTCTCGAAGTTATGTGAAGTCTGCCAACCCTCACTAGGCCAGCGTGGTGGACTATGGCCTAACCCTTCTCACACTGAGAAGAGGCCTGTGCCCAGCAGTGGGACAGTTTAATACAGGTCTGATATTATTGTTTATTATTATCAACCACATTTTCATAGTTATGCTTATGTCCTAATAAGTCTATCGCGTCAATAAATTCAGCATGCCGTTATTGAATAATAAAAAAGAGTACCGAAACATTTTTTTTGGCAGGACTTTCAAAACGAGAACTGTCAAACTGTCTTGAAATGCCAGTCATTATTAAAAATCTGTTGTGCCTGGCTGCCGGTGTGGCGCTGCGATCTACCTCACAAAGTTTCCTGATTATTAGAATAAGAAATATCCAGCCGGTATCAATATCTTGACAATAGGCTCGGTCTCAATAACGTGTGATTTAAAACCATAGTTGCGAAATGGAAGTATTGTATTACACGGTTTAGGTTTTAGGGACATCTGCCTATCCCCGTGAATAGGCTATTTCAATATTTAGCCGCAATTAGATGTTAAACAATTTCGGCAGCCTTGCAAACCCGACTTGGCATGAAAGGTGAGATCCACCTTTCTCACTTGACGCGATGAGGAACGCTGTATATCACTGTTACGTACATTTTCCGGGAACATCCCCTTAAGGACCTCTCATCTAGCATAAACGATTTGAATTATTAAGCCCCTGTTATAGGGTACACCTATCAAATGTACCATGTTATGCTTTGTAGAGATAGGTAGAGCTACTGTTAATTGATTGTGTCTAAGTAGGTCAGTAGAGTTGATTACAACTATCGAATGATGAGGATCTATTTGTAGTTTGACAGTTGAATTATAGTTGTTGGTATAGTCTGTGGCAGAGTTTGCGTGACCTTTCTGATGATTGAAGGAACATCTAACTATAGCATAGAACGGTATATAATCATGAACCGTGGCGTTTGCATAGAAAGGGTATAATGGTTTTAGTGCTTATATCGCAACAAGTATGTCCAAAATATTAAAAAAAAATTATATAACCTATCTAAAGCTTGCGAAAAATAGGTGAAAAACACCGTTGCATGCCTCTTCAGGGCTAAAGACGTGAGACTATTAAAAACGTTATAGCTGTTTTGTTCTGTGGCAGAGTCTGTGGTAGAGTTTGCGATGATTGAATGCAAATTTAACTATAATCTAAGCTAGAACAGTATACTTATAATTCTGAACCGTAATTTATATACCTAGATATGCTATAGGCTTACGTGCGTACCTCGCATTTTAACTTATGATACTAGTATTACAGGTTAAATTTATTTAAAACATTTTGCTTGGGACTTAAAGCTTGCGAAAAATAGGTGTAATATACCTCTGCGTGCCTCTTCAGGAATATGGACGTGAGTCTCAATTGAATTATAGTTGTTGGAAGAGTCTGTGGTAGAGTCGTTTGAGTAGGTAATCTTTGTGATAATTAAATAGATATCTAATTATAGACTTAGAATAGTAAACAACCTTGCATCGTGAATTGCATAGATAGGTTATAATAGTTCATGTGCTCACATTGCATCGAGTATTATAGATTCTATTTATTTGATCAATTTTACGTGAATCGAAATCGATGTACTATTGTACTCTTCAAGGCTATATGCGTGAGACTGATAGTTAAGTTATAGTTGTTGGTAACACTACCAACATACTCAAACGACTCTACCACACACGCCTGCTGTAGATTCGTTTGAGTGATTTTGTAATAATTAAATAGAAATCGAAATATAGACTTAGCTTGGATTGCATTTTGATTGCATTGATAGGGTACAATAGTTTAAGTGCTCAAATCGTATCGAGTACTACAGATTTAATTTACTAAAAAAAAAAAACATGGCACCTTAAGTTTCTAAAATGTAGGTGTAATACATTCAGTGTGCCTAGGGATATAGGCGTCAAACTCTCAGTTCAATAAAATTATAGTTCTTGGTAGAGTCGTTTGAGTGACCTTTGTTATGATTTAATGGAAATCGAACTATAGCTAACGCTAGAACAGTAAAATAATCTTAAATTGTGGTTTGCAATGAGGGTATATTATTAGATATCTTAGTGCTTACATCGCAGCGAGTAATGTAGTTTCGAATTTTAGAAATTTTATTGAGGAGTCGAAACAATAGCTAGCATTATGTGGGTGTAATGTAGGTACCTCTACACTTCTTGCAATAAGTCCTTAGAAGAAAAAGGATAGCCCTGACTGTCTGGGCTATTTTGAATATGTGGTGTGTGAATGATTAGGTAGAGAAAATGAAGATCGTAAGAATTACCTTAATTTTTATGCATAGGTAGGTATATCTGAGGTAACCAAACAAATGAACTTGAATGAATTAATAATATTTGAAATTATTGATATGACAATACGACTAAAACGCTGTAAATATGGTCACTTTTAAAACTATCTACGCATTTCAAATGAGTTTCTTGTCTAATCTTCTCTGTACCTGGTTAAACCTCAAAATGCAGAAACACAACAAGTGATTTTAGGTCACGTTCTTCTGTAGGTTACTTCCCCAATTATGCTTCGCTAGTTAATCAAAATCTCTCAATTCTATTTTATTTACCCATAACATGTAGGAGAGAGCATATCAAAGCGATAGTTAGTTAGTTATAGTTTTACTCTAAGAACTATGAAATAATAGGCTACTAACTTACTAACTACTACAATAATTTCTAACTTCAAACTGTGCACATACAAATATTTACTTCGTTTACAGAACAAAACCATAGTACAAAATGTGTTTGCTTTCGAGTCAACTATTTTACCAATGCATAATAGATAGGTAAAAAGTTTAGCCTAGCCATTGACTTGATAAAAATTCTATGCTTTTAAAAATAATGATGAATGAAAATCGAAAGGGTGACCTTTGATATCTTGATTCAGTTGTTATTGAAATATGTCCAGATAAATAATATTTTTGAAGTGAAACTTCTTTATCGACGTATGGGAGAAATTTTGTAGCAGTGTAAAAAAAAACGTCACGTTTTTCGGTTACGCGCCATGTTGCTTTTTTTATCAAAGTTTACTATAGTGACGAAATGAATATAATGTAATATATTATAATAATAACAACAATATATTAGTTTTGAAGTTTGGTTTGAAATAATAATAACAATATATTAATTTGAAAGTGATAAAATAAAAAGACTTATTCAAATTTAAGTGAATTTACAAGAAAAGTGAGAGTGATTATATATTTCGTTTTATAAATTCAACACGTATGAGCATGATTTTAATATTTATTTGAGGTTAACCTCACTTTTTGCATGTTGCTTTTTTTATCAAAGTTTAGTATAGTGACGTAAAGAGTATAATGTAATATATTATAATAATAACAACAATATATTAGTTTTGAAGTTTGGTTTGAAATAATAATAACAATATATTAATTTGAAAGTGATAAAATAAAAAGACTTATTCAAATTTAAGTGAATTTACAAGAAAAGTGAGAGTGATTATATATTTCGTTTTATAAATTCAACACGTATGAGCATGATTTTAATATTTATTTGAGGTTAACCTCACTTTTTGATTGTAAGTATCAGTGAATGTATATAAATCTGTTAAAATTAGCAAGTATTAATAAATATGACTGTAAATCTAGTGAACATTATTAATTCTAAAATTATATAGATATTATAATAAGAACAATGATAAAATAAATTACTCATTAATTATATGCATGTCTATAATAATAAAATAGCTTTAATTTAATACGGAAAAAATTGTTTTTTTTAAGGCTTAAGCCTTATCTACCCTATTTTCGTGAAGTTGCAAATAGTAGAAAAATGATATGTCGTAAAGAAGTTTCACTTCTTACCTGTGTACTCTGGTACACACACACATTTTTTCTATCTAATGTGTAAGTATCGTCTAAAGTGTAGGTATCGCCTAAATTTTAGATAAAATAATAAAAAATATTTAGTACGCAGTGAAGTTGGTGTTGAATATTGATAAAGTTTCAATGTAGTTAGAGTTGCATGCTATATATACTTTCGGCTCTTTCTAACGCATGCGCACGCCCGCTGTCGTCTATCGCCGTCTTGCTCTAATCTACTGATCTGTTTTTATGGGCGGCGCATTCGCTCGATGATTGCGCGCGCGTTTTCTCTGACACCATTTTCGTGAAAATCATTTTATAGCAGAACGGTTAGTTTTTGAAATCGTTCAACGGCAATAACCCTATTGTTTGATACGAGGATTTATAGTCGGTTCATAAAACATTCAAGTGTAAGACGGTAATTAACTTTTTTATCGATTAAAAGTCGACTATAAAATGCAAAGTTTATTTCACGTATGACGACGAATTACGATAAATGTGAATAAATATGGCATAAGATATGAATTAGTATTATTATTTTTATTGTTATTGAAAAGCTTAGCATAGGGGGTAGAGAGGTATAGAGGAGGGGAGGTATGTGTGACAGCGGGTAGAGCGGCCAGTGGTTGGATGGGGAGGCGGCACGCCTGCCCGCCCCGCCCCGCGCGCCGCCGCTCCCGCGCGCTCAGTCCGTGCTCAGCCGCCGAGCCGCTGTCGTCTGCGTACCACTCACTCCTCCAACGGCTATTTAAATACGCGTTCGACATAACCCACACCAGTTCAACCATTTGTTATTGTGTACCTCGCGTTTTAATTAAACAGTGTTTGTTTGTTATACCAAATAATTAGGTAAATCGGAAAATGAGTATAATTTTATAACGGCGAAAATTGTGAATGAAAATGCATAAACGGAAACAATGTTTGGGACGTTGTCGGTGAGATGGGTGGTTTGTGTGGACTGAAGTACTGAGAGTCGTTTGATGGATGTGGAAAGCGCGGAGTGCTGGGCTGGGAGGGACAGGATGGTGGCCGAGGAGGGCAAGACGAGGGCCACGGACTTCTCGATCGCGGCGATCATGGCGCGCGCCGCAGAACCACGCAGCCCCGTCGCAAGATCCCCGCCACTCACCGGTATATTAGGCCTAATTAATACATCTAATTCTATTTAAAACTGCATTATATACAACAAATAAAGTGTACCGTGGGTTTATAATAACATAAGTTGTATTGTATCAGCAGCCTTTATAGTTTTATTTAATTTTGCTTGCATAAACAAAATGTGAAAATGTAGAGCAAGGTTTGCCGTGGTTATTCTGATAGTAAAGGGTAGCTATAGGAATGCATAGAGGGAGCCTTTACGGGTACGGGTAGATTTTATTGTTTTATTAATTAAATAACAGAACTAGCTTATTTAATATTATTTTAAATGTATGTTTCGTTTAACGTGTGGCTTGATATATTATATAATAGTTACGTATTCGTTAAATGCAATTAAAATTGATGTCATTGATAAATAACTGGCTACAGCCTGGCTGGCTGATTCTTATCAAGCTTTCCATTTAATTTTATAACCTTATTTATACACGGAGTATAAAAATTATATTTTATTTAATTAAAAATTGACTCTACATTAGACAATAGAAGGTTTGATACTGCTTATACTAATATTATTTATATTAATTTTATAATATTAGCATAAATAATATATAACAAGAATACTTAAATTAAAAATAAATAGGTAGATAGCAGCAGGACGAATTCGAGGCAACATATCGTGGTCCGGATCTAATAAAGATTTGAAATCGTAGTCTCCTATTAATTATAATTATACCTATATCAAATTATTAACACACACGTTTTTTAGAGTATCTATTGATTTACTATTAAAACGATCCGGAAAATAAGATTCAGATACCTAATTAAGTCTAAAAAGAAATTGCTAAGAATTACTAAAATCCAACTCGTTGCTCATACCTACGCGTAATCTCCAGTAATTAATTTATTATAAAACAAAAATACCAACGCTATTTGTAACACACAGGTTTTTTCAGGAAACATTTATTATATTTTTAATTGGATTATGAAACAATAATACATTTAATTTTCATGAAGAACGATGCTTAGTATAGAGTAGATACGAATTTACTATTTTCATTCGTAACTTTAATAGGATATACAACGTTGCAATAACGAATAATTGTTGAAGCAACTACAACTATTTATTATTTATGGTAATTGCTCTGGTATTATTGCTGGTCGAACGCGACACTCACAAACGAACATTAGCTCAAAACCTATAAACCCTGAGCCATATTTAAAAAAGGGTTTAATGCTAATTGGTGTTGTGGAGGCATGCGCAGGCGTCGTGTTACGGGTCAGTTCGTTATTTCAGATTAATTGTGTGGAACCGAACGCGGCCGACATTGCCCGACTACGCCCGACCACGGCCACCTCAGTGGGACATGCAACTTTACACAAATAATACCATTATTATTTTTATTTATACATAAATCTACATGTGGACCCTGTACGTTTGTTAGTTATCGATGGGGATTGTACAAAAGACATTCTTGTATCCTTATCTCATATTGAGGGTAGTTCTTACTACCCCTTTAAATAAATCTTACAAGGACTACGGGTGTCCGTATTCAGAAGATTGGGAAACAGGATCTGTTTGTCTGCAGTAGGTTTCCTGTAGTCATAAGCTTATCCTAATTGGTTCAAAAGACTTCACTTTTTATATCGGACTGCCTTTTGTACCTCTTAAATCTGTCCCACGCCTCGTTTGCACATTCGCAGTTTCCATTCAAAGAAGAATCTTTGTGAAGAGAGATTCAATCGTTTATCGATAGACTTACTCAACCATATTCTTATATGTACATACACAACATGTATAGGCTGTCTCTATGATGAGGTATCATTTGTACGCCAATATTATTCGGTTAGGTATATACCCTACAAAGAATCAATACACGGCATTGAGAGATGTTTATTTTATATTAGGCAAAAAAGGAAGTTGTCCATAGCAACTTAAATAAATATTTTATCTTTGCTTAAAAGTCTATAGTAAATAGATCATTTCAGTTCACTAGACATGCAAATACAATTGGTTACCAGATTAGGTAGATATGACGGTGTTTCAACCACTTTCTTCTGCATTGTTGGGATTATACACGGCTTGTCCTTTATTTATTAGGGTACTAGCTTTTGCCCGCGGCTTCGCTCACTTGTAAATATGTCCCTATGTAATTTTCTGTATCCTTGACGACTAGTATCTATGTGATATTTCATGATGATCGGTCAAAAAAACAAACACACTCACATTCGCATTTATAATATTAGCTGGGATGTAGTACTTGGTTATATCCAATTTAAATTGGATATAAACCCTTAAAATCGTGCTCACTGCTACTAAAATAGCTATTCGTATGAAAAGTACTTTCACTATTAGTAGAAATTTCTAGAATAACTCCGACATGTAGGTGGTAAAATTCTTATCAACATTTAATTAACGAAATGTCGAAGCTTAATTTCAAAGAATGTTATGTAGTTAGTTATTTTATAGGTGTAGGTAAGTAGCTGATATTCAACTAAATAAGTTACTTTATGGCATATTATAGTCACGAATTAAATATGAACATATGAGCCAGGAAGGCCATTTCTTGAATTATGGTTTTAATACAGAACCTTATGCGGTTAAAATATACATCCTAACCTTTCTTCCTTACTAATATTATAAATGCGAAAGCGTTTGTTGGTTTCTTTCTTACACGTAGCATCATAGAAAAGGACCGACATATTTTTTCAGAGGGTGACATAGATTTTTTATTCTTGTCATGTAGTGATCCCGTAGGACAGTCATTTTTCTTGCAACCGCGATAGAGGTGCTGCGGTAAAAAGCTATTTACATTTTAAAATAGCTACTAGTTTTGGCTTGCGGCTTTGCTCGCGTTTATGTAGATTTGGTCAATAAATTTATTTCCCTCGGGAACAGTACTTATTTTTTGGATGAAAAGTACTCTATGTCTTTTTGACCCCTGACAATGTGTATGCAAAATTTCATGATGATAGGTCACATCTTCAGTAGTTAATGCGTTTAAGCGTAATAAACAAACTCACATTCGCACATAATATAATAGTTAGGATTCTTTACCGCCTAAGGCTCGGTAGGTGAAGGTCCCCGTAATGGGAGGCGTGTCTATAGACATTAACTGTAGCAATAGCCGGATGGAATATGTTTTTTAATGCAATGAAAACCTGTCTCATTAGTATAATCCAAAAATAGCTTCTGAACGGTTGTTCAATGAGTAAGGCATTGGAATTGCGATCGAGAGGTCAAATTCCACTTATTATACTACCGAAATAAACCTACTCCTAACATTGGAGGAGTTAACAAGGATCCTACTAGTTATTTGCAACCCAAAGTGCAAGTAATCTTTTACAAAACTCTGTTCTTTCGGTTCTTTCTCGGTCTTCTTGTAACATATGTATAATATTTTATTGAGTGCTAGCTGTTACCATAGCTTAGTGTGCGACTTTTGTAATAAAAAGAGGTTAGTTTTTTCAAAAAGTAGACGTCTGCGAACTGTAATGGAACATAACATGTCTGCACGGATGGCGTAGTGGTTTAATTGGTCGCCTCGCCACTGCCACCGCGCCGAGTGTTGTGGGTTCGAATCCCACATGAGAAAAATATTTTTATGATCTATAAATGGTTGTCCGGCGTCTCAATGTTCTTTGTGTTCGTTATTTGAATGTTTGTATAGCCCGCGATATGGGAATTATTCATGGTGAGAGAGATGCCATTTAAAATTTTTTTTAAACACTATCTCTTTGAATAGCTAGGTACTTTTGTATTTGGAATATTGAGTAATAATGTGTAGCCGTATGAATTAATATGTTCTCGCTGTATCTGTATAACAGACTATACATAAAATTTGACAGCGATTAATTTCGTAGTAGCCGACAGATTGCTACAAAACGACTCGTAAGCAACTTCAACCGATCCCGTTTTAAAGCTGTGACTCAAGTTTATACGAGCAACTTTGTAGTAAATCTAGTGTTACAGTCGCTAGACCCGGACCTGTATACATACGTATTATTTACGTTGGCACGATACTTCAGTGAGTCGTTTGAACTGACAAAGTTGGATAGCTTTAAGATAACATCGAGATAACTAAGACTTACTAAACATTTTTATAGTTACGAACAGAGCTTGAGGCAGTACCGCTTCTATTTAATTATGACCACTGGTAATCTGTCATTAGTAGCAAAGTTCCTTCATAAAGAATCTTAGGTTTCTCTATCTATAGTTGAAATGCTTTATTTTTTAATAAAAGTGTTCTTCAGTAATTACTATTTTGTCCTAATTGGTCATACTAAGGTTGTTAAAGTTCTACCTCTATGTATTTATATTGTGTTGCTTACCTACTGTTTGCTTAAGGGCTAACAGCCAAGATCCGAATTATTTCTGGTAACTATCCATTACTTTCCAGTGAAGCATTTTAGCCATTGGCTATTCGTTTTATGAGAAATTGTATACATAAATAAGGCTAGGATGTTACACTGTTCGTAATTAAATCGTTACTATTATGTCTCGCGGCTTTTGTTTCTACTTTTTAATGTAGGTCTATCTCAGAATTTATGAAAATCGGTTTAGCAATTTAGCTGTAGTAATGCAATAAACACAGATATTTATATTTGTATTGTAATGAAATTGATATGGAGTATGAATCAGCACCGAGTATTAACATAATACAAAACACCATTCTATTCAGGCTCGCTTTAGGAGAATCAGTTTCTCGCATAACTAAAATACCTTATTTACCTAATATCACTGGATATGAATTATTTAATTTATTGTTGGATTAACTAGGTAAACTATTACCTGCATAAGTGCATCTATTTGGTTTCTATGTGTCATCAACTTGACGTTGCAAGTGGTAACACTATTATTTAATTTAATACTAAGAACCAATCCAATTTACATAATATTGTCTTCTGTTTACGCGAATGTTATTCATTGAAATTAAACTACTATATACGGATTTTATCGCGTTGTTTATTTGACACTTTACTACAAAATTTTGAAAACTGTTACACTACTATTACTATTAAACTTTACTAATTTTTAAGCTAATTAAATTATTGATATAATAGTATAAATAGTTTTAATAGTTTCAATAATTTGCCCATTTTTGTTTCCGTCCATACAAGTTTTTGGACTTGTATCCATGTGTTCTACCCTCCTGTTGAGTAGTAGTGTTGCTATTTACAATGTTAAATTGATGACAGATATACGCTTACGGGTATGCCGAATGGCTTTTGCACGGCAATCGTTTATCTGCTTAATCCAACAATATATATATTAACAATATTCAGTGACATTAAGTAAATAGGCTCTTCTATTTATGCAAGAAACCGATTCCCCTTAGGCGATCGTGAATGAAATGGTGTTCCGTATGATTTATACTTCATACGAATAATAAAAAAATGCGAAATTAATTCTCTGTGTTCACAGCGTTTCCAAGGCTACATCGCTTAATCAATTTTGATAAAATTTGGCATGCAGTAAACTTAACCCTAAGGCAGAATATACATGCCGCCGGGCATTAAAGTAACGTTTTCATTACGAACAATAAAATATCATTGCCATATTGATGTATACTCATACTCATAAGTAGAACAAATAACCAATGGCTGTAACGCTTTGCTGGTGAGGGAGGGATAACTACCAAGAATAATTCGTAAGCATCTTGAATATTAGCCTGCAAACAGTAGTTATCCTAACTAATCCTAACTAATATTATAAAAGCGAAAATGAGTTTGTTTGTTTGTTACCTTTTCACGCCTAAACCTCTGAACTGATCATCCTGAAATTTTGCATATACGTTGTCAGGTGTACAGAAACGGACATAAGCTACCTTTCATCCCGAAAAAAATTACTGTTCCCGAGGAAAACAATAATAACTTTCTTATGATAATAGATGGCGCCACGTGTCTTTCGAATCATGATTGAATTATATTATTACAAGCAGAGTACAACCCGAATTGATTGTCAAATTCTAAATTAACGCGGGCGAAGCCGCGGGCAAAAGCTAGTACAATATGAATCGCTAATAGCAGAACTTTAACAACATAATTATGTACCTCCAATTAACATCTATGTGTCAAACATATCAATGTTAACATGTTTATGGAGTACCTACTTCTTTTACAAATAAAGAACTACTTTTCTCTTAGACAGGGAAATTTAGGATTCTCTAGCTACGATTTTGGTTATTGAATCGCAACAGTATACCAGCGGCCAGACACAATAGGTTTTCAATTATGTCTAACGTTCCAACAATTGACGGGTTAGTGACAGACTACCAGTGCATATGATCCATTAGTTATATAAAAGCGGTACTGACTGAAACTCTGTTCGTAACTATAAAAATGTTTGGTAAGTCTTACTTATCTCGATACTATCTTGAAGCTATCCAACTTTGTCAGTTCAAACGACTCACTGAAGTATCGTGCCAACGTAAATAATACGTATGTATACAGGTTCGGGTGTAGTGACTCTAATACTAGATGTACTACAAAGTTGCTCGTATAAACTTGAGTCACAGCTGTAAAACGGGATCGGATAAAGTGGCTTACGTGTCGTTTTGTAGCAATCTGTCGGCTACTACGAAATGAATCGCCGTCAAATTTTATATATAGTCTGTGATATAGATACAGTAAAAAACTGCTTGTCAAGTGGTTTGGATAATGGCCGGAAATGCATTGGCATTTTCCTAGACCTGGCCAAAGCGTTCGACACAGTCTCTACAAAGCTGTTACTGGAGAAGTTAGATGACGTAGGTGTACGTGGGTTGCCCCTTCAACTTTTTAAAGATTTCTTAACAAATCGTAAACAAATGGTGAAGATAGGTGATCATGTCAGTAGTCCTCTTCCTGTTACTTGCGGTATTCCCCAGGGAAGTGTCCTGGGCCCAAGTCTCTTCCTGATTTATGTAAATGAACTTTCCAATTACATTCCTATAAATGGCAAAATTTTTGCGTATGCAGACGATACAGCACTTTTATTCCAGGGAGAGACTTGGGCTGAGGCACAGCATCAAGCTGAGAAAGGTCTACAGCAGATTTCTCAATGGTTGAATAAAAATCTTCTAACTCTTAATGTAAAAAAATCTAAATATATAACTTTCACTATTAATAAATCTACACAGCCGGCCCGTAACGATATTAATCTCAAAGTTCATACAGGTAACAATATTTGTTCTATACCATGCTCCTGTTTGCCACTAGAAAGAACAGATAACGTTAGATATCTGGGTGTCCAACTTGACCAAGCTTTGTCATGGCAGTTGCAACTCGATCTTTTAGCAGCAAGAACGAGAAAGTTAATATGGATCTTTAAAAAACTGAGAAACATCCTGAAACCTTCACAATTAAAGACTATCTACTTTGCTTTGGCTAGGTCGATCTTAACTTATTGTGTACCGGCGGGGGCGTGCAAGACAAAAATACTTGTTGTTGAGCGTGCACAACGGTCTTTATTAAAGGTACTCTATAAAAAGCCTTACCGCTATCCCACAGCAGCTCTCTACAAAGATAGTGAAGTGCTGACGGTTAGACAATTATTTGTCTTGCACACCACACTCCGGAAACATAAAGCTCTAACATATGACCCAATCATGGTAGCACTTGGCCGAAGAAGAAATAGGATATGTGATCCCATAAGACACCATACTGTTTTCTTCAGACGACAATCATGTTTTCTAGAAAATTATCTATATAATAAACTCAACGCTTTGTTAAACATATATCCTAAAACTACACGCGAATGTAAAAATGTTATTAGAAATTACCTATTTACTGAAATTAAATTACGACAACACAGAAGCCTTAATATCTATAATGAAATAAATTAATATTATTATAATAACAACAGGCCGTATAATACATACATACACATAAACTCATACAATCACACACACACACACACATACACACGTACACACACACACACACACACACAAACACACACACAAGCTCACACACTCGCGCACGCTCGCACAGATTTCATAAAACTTATGAAGTAGAACAAACACTGATAAAGCCACGGGTTAGTGTCCAGGAGACCTGAAATACAGGGTTTCCCTAGTTTAGGCTCCTGTCCACCCCTCATAATACGCTACTTGTTATATTTACTTTGATAACTTACTTACCTAGTTGAAATATCACACTTGTGCGAAATTGTAAAATTATGTTTGGTGGAAAAAAAAAAAAAAACTTATTACTTATTATTATTATTATAGTAAAGCACGCTCGCCGCTGCCGCAGTGCTAGATTTTATGGGTTCGAATCCCACACGGAAGAATTATTTCAGAACTCCACATATGATTGTTTTGAGTCTGTGTATATTTTATGTCAGGTAATTGTCGGTTTGTAAATTTTCCCGCGAGACAAGGATCAATGTCTAGAGTAGGAGTTGCCTGTCAAAAATAATTGCTGACAGTATAATCAAATATTTTTTATTATTCCCACCTGGAATCGATCTCGAGATATTACATTTAGCAATCGCATTTAATACTGCTAAACCACCGAGTAAGTGTATAATTTTATACTGAATTAGAGTCTCATAATCACATTATATTTTACATAAGTGAAACTAATATAATTAAGTTTAAAACATAATTATTTTATGACCGTCAAATAAAACTAACTCGTCTGATTAAACTAAAATGAAACATTCATTAAAGTTGTAATAGTCTGCGTCATATTTGAAATTTCGAATGAAGTAGGTTTTAATTTTAAATTGTATATTGAGCCTATTTTATAAAATTTGTTCAAATTATTCGTAGAAAAAGAGTTTATATAGCGTTAGCCATTTAAAAATATTACCTACTTATTTATTTAACTGTAACAATCTACGCAATTCAAAAAGCGTAACTTTATATTATTATTAATTTAACACGTTACTATAAAATGTACCTATTATGCAAAGATTTAAAAAAAAATTATAATAAATATTCTTTGGTACAAAAACTAGATACATAGGTATATCTAAGTATACCTAATTTAATAATCTCTATGTTTGTTAAACCTAAATAGAATTTTGCTAAAAATAAAACTAGAAGTAAAATACTGAATAAGAATTAAACATTTATAACTCAAAATCTGTATATGTATAACTCAAAACGTTGGCATCTACATTTTGAGCTGTGGTATGCCTTAGGTATGATATAATGGCAAATAAAATAGATAGGCGTCGTTTTAAATTCTTTCTTAAACATAATACATAGGTATATCTAGTATCTTTATTGGTCTCATAAATGTTGACTGTAATTACACTTTTATGTGAGCCAATATTTGTCGACAAACTTTGTAGTCTATAAGGACAACTAAGTTTTATGTAGAACGTTTATAGACAAATTAAGCCTATTAATAACTGTTTCATTTATTGGTATATCAAAATTATAAGAGTTGTATTTCTACAGTTCAAAACCATTATAGGTAAACCTTTAGATAATATATGTACTATCTAAACTTTTATTTACTAAAAATATAAATAGTACATATGTATATATTATGACATTGAGACAACTATCATCTTAGTCTCACCGTGAACATGGCTGCTGTAAAGCAACCGAAACGTCAGGACAACGTGTAAACTTAAATATAAATAGTTTTAAGTAATTTAAATAGCTTAGAGTTTTCAAATTACATAATAATTAAAAATAAATACATAATAATTAAAAATAAAATAAAATAAAAATTTCTAAATGACAGAAGTGGTTTAAATATTACAAAGATAATTAAACATTTTAAAAACATATTTTTTTAAATAGGGGTGTCTTTACCCGCCGCAGTGAAAGAAATATATTTCAATACTTGGATTGTACAGAAACTGGCAGTAATTAATGATTACCACTCATAAAACAAAAATAATAACTATACGAAGCAAAAGTAAGAGTAAATTATTTTTAGTACAAACGTAGCTTTTACAATTTCTCAACAATTAAAAAGCAATAAACTCGAAGGTGGGCGGTCTATCGTTATGTGACTTCACTTATAACAAAAAAGATATTAAAATTACGTCATAACCTTGCAATTTTCCGCAAATATGCTGCCATTAAAATTTTTATTTTCGAAGCGGGTGGGAATTTTTTGCGACGAATAATTCTGGTAGATATCGACAGGTTGAATTATACATTGTCTGTTTGCATAAAACTACGTAAAACGGACTACAGCGAAATTAAAACATCTATAAAGTGCTTTTGTCCTAACGTATTAAACTTCTCATTTCTTAAAAAGTCGTACTAATAAAAAGCTGGAATTTTTGAAAATAGTGTGTCGAAGTTACGGCACAGTTGTTGTCTAGTATTTAAAGCGTTGCATAAGGTAAATACTATACCATAAATAGCTCAGGGGGAGACCTTTGAACTGGCAGGCAAAGATCTTGAGTTCGATCCCAAGGCAGGCATCTCTGACCTTTTGAAGTTACATATGTGTATTAAATAGTTCATTATCATTCAATTTAACAGTGAAGGACAAATTGTGAGAAAACAATGACATGCAACTTCTAAGAGTTCTTCTTGATGATGAAGTGAAATCTGCCAACCCACATTAGTCTAGCGCAGTGGACTATGGTCTAACCTTTCTCACACTGAGAAGCAGCCCGTGCTGAGCACTGAGACAGTTTATGCTCACGGCTTATATTATATACAAGCTGACCCGCGCAACTTCGTCTGCTTCACATAAGAGAATTTTCTCCATTTTTGCAATATTTTACATTGTTGCGCCGATGCGCCGCTCCTATTGGTCGTAGCGTGATGTTATATAGCCTATAGCCTTTCTCAATAAATGGTCTATCCAACACTAAAATAATTTTTCAATGCGAACCAGTAGTTCCTCAGATTAGCGCGTTCAAACAAACAAAAAACTCTTCAGCTTTATAATATTAGTATAGATTATAAATAATTATTCTATACAGCTCAGATGCCAATCCAGATTAAAGTCTGCCTGATGGTGGGTAGTCACAATAGTCTATACAGGCTTTTTCGGGCGGCGTCCATCAATGCTATAACAAACGGCATGTTCTTGAGTTTATTGAACATATGTTGTATTAAATAAATCATTTCTGTTTCTATTATCGAATACTAGGTGGGCTGCAAGGATGGGGTCGTGGTTTAAGTGGTCACCTCACCACGCCAAGTGCTGTAGTGCAATGAATCCCACAAAAAATAGTGTGTTCCATAAATAATCATTTTAACTTCGGGTGTTATTTGTGTTTGTTGTTTCAGGGTATATAAATGATTGTTGGTGCATGAGCTGTCTTTTTAAAAAACAAATAAAACAGTTCTTAATGTTGTCGAATTATAATGTTGATATACCATGAAATGGTACAGTTATTAATTGCCTTAATTTGTCTACAAACGTTTAAGGTTATATTTAGTTATCCTTGTAGAACTACAAAGTTTGTCGACAAATATTGGCTTACATAAAAGTGTAATTGCAGTTATAATTTATGAGACCAATAAACATAATCGATATATGTATAAGAAAGAAATTAAATCGACGAATATCCATTATATATACAACTAGCTATTGCGCGCGGCTTCGCTCGCGTTAATTTAGAATTTGACAATCAATTCGGGTTGTACTTTGCTTGTAATAATATAATTCAATCGTGACTTGAAAGACACGTGGCGCCATCTATTATCATAAGAACGTTATTGTTGTTTTTCTCGGGAACAGTAATTTTTTTCGGGATGAAAGATAGCTTATGTCCGTTTCTGTACACCTGAAAACGTATATGCAAAATTTCAGGATGATCTGTTTAGTGGTTTAGGCGTGAAAAGGTAACAAACAAACAAACTCATTTTCGCTTTTATAATATTAGTTAGGATTATATTATATCATACACAAGAAATATTTTGAATCTACTTCAAAATATTTCAACTCATAATGATATAGACAACTCAAAATGTAAGATTAAAAAGGTTTAATTCTAAATATTTTAAGTCCAGCTGAACTTATATTTAAATACAGTTTAAGTTCAACAATAGTTATGGTTAAAACAAGCATGGGTATATCTGGCTTGTCCAAAATGACCTCGGCAGTCGCTTGCACTACCACTACGCCACGGAGGCGGAATAGGAAAGTTGATTGATTATACACACATAAATCGAAAAATATAATATATAATTATTTCGATTATTGCATACTAAAATATTAAGTAACGCTTTCTAATTAAATTGCTTATGTTGTTAAAGTTAATTAAATAAGTAGGTATAGAGTGTACATTTTTGCGCACACGCTTGTGCACTTGAACATCTCCTGCGCAGAAGGCCAATGTAGTCAGCCAAATATGTAGCTGAACATTTTACGAATTTGTAAAAGTATTACAAAATTCCAATAACTATTACTTATTTTGAACTATTATTAAATCAGTTTACTATTACTACTATAAACAATACCATTTGTTATTATTTTGAAAGATAGAGTCAATCGAAATGTCGTAAGTGTGTATCGACTTATGTTGCAAACTGTCTCTTAGACTAGAACCGGCAGCCATGATAGAATGTTTGATGTGACAGGGTCGGTGTCGCGGCAGAGTTCGCCGGCGTCGCTCAGTTCGCCGGCGTCTAGCTGTCGGTCGCCACTGCCCGACGAAGACGTGGAGGTCGACGTAGAGCAGTGCTCTGACGGCGAACGAGACGCGTCAGACCACGCGGCGCCTTCACCTGCACCTTCCTCCGGTCAGTATCTATCACTATTGTAACGTAATAAAAAGTTACGTTATAGTATTATATCCATATAACTAGCAAGCACGACGATTTTTTAAATCAGTATTATAGTAATGGTCTCTCAGTGATCGAAGTTCGAACCTAATTACTTAAAACTGTAGCTATATATTTTAATTATAGCTTTGAATGCTCTCTCTTCATGTGAATTTTAATCACACAGCAAACCGCCTGCAATCACTTACATTTACCTACACCCGAAATTTAAGGGGCAGATCAATGAACAAATTTGTTAACAGCCAATTAAATCACTTGACATGAATTCGAAAATGACATGTCGTTGCTTAGCCTTCCAGAAATTGTTTTTAATCAGCTAAAGACAAGTCATGTATGTATGTCTACACTTTGTTTATGTAGTAAGTCTAATTAAAATCAATTTAAATCCGATACAAATATTTTAATCGCTTAACTTATCCCGAACATAATTAATTTAAATTGACGTCTTACATAATAAATTACACAATTGTATTTATTAGATCTAAGCGAGTGACTGATTAGTCACACGTAGTTTTACCGAGCTGAAATTAATTCTAACCGAACCAACTGCATAAAACTACGCAACTAGCTTATGCCCTTTAGCAATTTTTTATTATTATACATACATATAACATACATTCATGCCCATCTCCTCAAAGGAATAGGCAGAGTTTAATTACACACCTACATTATATTATATAAGTTACATTTTTAAGTCAGACGTTACCAGATTACCTATATATACTGTTACTGAGCATTGCTTAACAAAAAAAACCGAAACCTGGAATTGAATCCGAGATCTCATTATTAGCCTCAAATGTAAGCGCACACGCACGAACGAAGCAGGCTTGATTAATTATTATATTAATTTATATTGTCTATACAAAAATGGCGCCCAACAGGTATGTCTGCTCATATTTGAGTAGATTCCATGATAAACTGTCATGACAACTTAAATAATAAATACCGGAATAAAACATTTTACGAGCAGCAATAGCTTAATGAGGAAACCGTTGCACTACGCAGTGGTCTTAAGTTCGTTCCCACAACACGCACCTTTGACTTTTCGATGTTATGTGCGTATTAAATAGTTAATTATCGCTCATTTAACAGTTATGAAAATGTTGTGAGGCAACCTGCATGTCTAAGAGTTCGTCTTAATGTTTTAATAGATGTGTGAATTTTGCCAACCCGTACTTGCGCAACGTAGTGGACTTGCCTGTGACAAGCTTAACCATTCTGACACTAAAATGAGGACCGTGCTTTTTATAAATTGTCCCATTGACGACTGGTTGTAAAGGGACAATTTATAAAGAGTGTGAATATTATTATATATTATTCAAAAGAGCGGGCTGTGTATAAACTATTCCAGGTGTAAACTGAATATGAGTGTTATTTTCTAGACGACATAGAAAGAGATAGAGCTATACACAATATATAGCACTGTCACGTTCACACGTTAATATCACAATAATACTGGAATGATATGACCACAGGTATCACTGCTATGTTGCCTGTATTTTCTATATTGTAACTGTACATTATTCAAAGTCTTCTTATGTCCAATGTAGTTAACTTCAGTGGACAGTTTATACAAGCCGACATTTAAAATGTTTAAAGCTTTAATAAATATTAAAATGCATGTTTTAGTATGAAAGCCGGCACTGGGCAATCATAATTTTGCAACAAAAGTCTATAACTAAACATTTGTTAAATTTTTAATTTGTTTTTAGTTTTGTCTTAGGAAATATTATTTATTAGATATTTTTACAGCAGTCAGTAGTGGGACTGCGCAGATGGCGCTGTTAAAAATGGTAAATGTTCGCCGTTGCCTTTGCGCCGAGTTTTGTGGGTTAGAATCCTACATTTTTTAAAAATGTAGCTACTTTGGCAAACAAGCATACGGCCCACCTGATGATAGGTGGTCACCGTGGACTATGGACGCGTGCAACACCAGAGGCATCACTTGCGCGTTGCCGACCTTTTAGGAAAGGAAATGGGTAGGAGAAGGAGCGGGAAGGGGGAAAGAGGGTGATTGGACCTCCGGCACTCTCACTCACCGAACGAAACACAACAGCAGGAATGTGAGAGGGTAGTCTATACTATTCATGCTGAAAT
This sequence comes from Catocala sponsa, assembly GCA_963564715.1. Classification (NCBI taxonomy): domain Eukaryota; kingdom Metazoa; phylum Arthropoda; class Insecta; order Lepidoptera; family Erebidae; genus Catocala; species Catocala sponsa. The sequence goes on from OY751331.1 coordinate 10,492,811, forward strand.
CAGCGAGGCTCTACTACTCATACATGAGGCAATTCTATTTTTGTGGTCCACAAATGTTTATTCTGAGTTTGGTTGTACTTTGTGTACGTTACTTGTATCTTTGTAAAGACCCCCGTGATAAAGGGTTCAGTGTGGGACTTATCTTTTTAAATATAATAGCAATGTAAATAACGATCTGGAATAGAAGTAATTATTTAAAGTAATTTTCGAAGATTGTCCCATGTTCAGCGACTTACTGTACAAAGTCTAAAATCTACATGTGGAGAATTAAACATTGCCTATAATAATGCATTTAACGTGTTATCAGGCTCATACTTCTTTATTAATATCTATAGGTACTACAGTATATATTATAAACAAAACAAACACATTTGTACGGTTATGTCTTTCCGTATGCGATATTTTCTATGATTACATAAGGTAGGCCGCTGATAACTTAATTGCAGACGAATAATCTCATGTTGTGTTTCTGCAATCAGTAGAGATGCTAGAATTTTTAAAGTAATCGCTGGCGCCTTACCAAAGTGGCAGCATTGCAAGCGCGGGAATAAGACAGCGCTTTACAGAGTGTATATCTGTCACGCTTCTGTGTATGCAATGAGAAATGCTTATTATAAGAGGTGGTGATAAGGCATTGTACTGCCAACATTAGTGGAGCTTGTTCTTGGCACTGCACCGACTTTGTCAGAGTAGGTAACACTGGCACAGCAGGCCTTCCTTGGCGTTGCAAGAATATGCTATGATAATGGTTTACCATCGAACAGCTTGTATTATTCCTATAGAATCAAAAATAATACAATCTGCTCGTGATCATAAAGAAAAATAATATATAATTTATTTTATTATCACATACCCCACGGCTTTATAAAAAACTTACACAAAAGCGGTAGAATACTCCAGAGTTATAATGGTAGATTAGTAGTGCAGTATACATAATTTATATATTGTAATACTTAATAAAATTAAATATAGCACCTAAAATATTTTTAAATAGAGTATAATATTACCCAGGTATAATATAAAGCCTGATAGTGCAGTAGAGAAGTGTACTTTAAGAATATGAAAAATGAAAAGGGGTAATTATTTTTAAGTCTGACTTTAATTTTATTAAAGTTTGGTGAAATGCCTTAAACTGAGGCTACACCTGCAAGAAATACTCGTATACATTGTTTAAGGAATGTGTTAGCACCGTATAAGCGATATGGATGTATTGGCTGCTTATTAGTTCCATAGCTATAGATTTGACGTTTTAAGAAATCGGTTTAAAAAAAGCCGTATTTTTACACAAACTATTAATTAAATGATATGTCACTTTGTATAGTTTCTTGACTTTAAGCCAAGATATCTTAAATTATATTTATTTAAATTTTAGTTAGAAAATTAGGTAGAAAAGAAAAGATATATGCACTTAACGACTTAATAATGAAATTGATCAATGGTATAAGAACATTAGTTATCAAAGAGCCTAGCATACGTTTTCATAACTCTTGACTTACCTCAATACGTTTATTTGCCATCATAGTTTTCTATGCATTAGGATAGGTCCGTCAATATTTTAATAAAGCAATTTCGCTGTATAATGTCAGACAAGCCGCCGTACAAACATTTCGTTGTGTGTCGCTATGAAAATCTCATGGATCGTCTGATTTGGATATGTATAATACCTATATATTTTTATGACTGCCACTATTTAATATTAATCGTTTAATGGAGATTCATAAAATTATTATAACCTGTTATAATATGTCTCCAATAGTGATTATGATAATAATCCAATGTGTAACCATCGTGAAAAGTGAGAACAATTTACTGCACCTCCATGCCGTCATTGTGCCTATAACAAAAAGTAATAGAAGTTGTTATTAGACAAGTGTTATTAACTATAAACAAACTTTCTCATAGTGGTACAATTTGGTTCTCACACTTGGAGTCAGGCAGCAGCCATGATTTAATGCGTGTGGAAAACTAATGTAGGCACAGGTTAGCTACGTAACGAGATTCAACTTGTACCAACGTTATTTATATGTAATATCACACGTTTATGTTTGTTAGCATTTTAAACTGCGAGAGAACTTCCAGCTATTAATTTTTCTTGGTAGTTTGGTGTGCCCCAGAAAGGTGTGGTTATATTAGTCTCATACCAGCTTAAACACTCGTTGCTATGGTATTTTTCTTTTACTAATTAGTGCTTATTATTTTAGTAACTTAACTATGGAAAAATGTAGGTAGTAGTAAATTTATAATAATATATTCCCCAAATGTCTATAAATTGTATGTTTTCTTTTACCCTGATGATTGACATGACAGTGTATCATGCATTCATGCCTATTTGCTTTTAAAGGGCTCGTCTGAAACCTTACTGCTTCTGAAAATTAAAGCAAGAAAAGAATGATAACGTTTAATTGAACTAAGAATCGAAGCCAGAACCCACATGTTTAATTTTATATTTGCGTAAGCACGCACGCAAATGCCATGGGATCTACGATAAAATATCCAGCTGTTCTAAAATTGTTTACATATTAAATTGTAAAATTAAATTAACAGGTTACATCAAACAGGTTGCTAAAACTATTTTGCGTAAGCTGTTAATATTAAATTCATTTAAATAAAATATTGTTTAAATATTTGCATTCTTTATAGATTATTAATATGAAAAAAATACCTATATTAATTATGTTTTTATACCACGTGTAACGGTAGCAAATTTTAATAGATACATTTCCAATCAGTTTTTAAGATATTAGCCAATTTATATTTTAGCATAAGTTGACTTGTAAATAATAATGTACAAGATAGCCTAGTGGAAAACCGTTGGACTGCCACGCAGAGGTCTTGAGTTCGATCCCAAGGTGTGCATCTTTGACTTTTCGAAGTTATGTGCGCATTAATTATTTATTTATCGCTTGCTTTAACTGTGAAGGAAAAACATCGTAAGAAAACCTGTCTGAGAATTCTCCATATTGTCCTCGAAGATATCTTCGATTGGCAGACTCTACATATGTAAAGACTGCAAACTCGCACCAGGCCACCGCTACTTCAAACAAACATTTAATTAAGCTGGAGAGATTAACACATTTCCAAACCAATATGCTAGTAATACTGAATAAAGAAATTAACCAAAAGTCAATTGCCACATATATTATGTATAAATGTTCGAAATAATGTTTGAAAAAGAGTTATACAATTGTATAGTGGAACTATTAAACTGAGGTATTAAAAACCTAGTACACAAAACCGTGCAAGCTATTTAAATTTTATAGCACTTTAAACATTTTTTTTTTACTCAGGCAATAATTGGTAATCTGCCCTCTACTAAAACTGTATGTAGACATATAAATTCTTAAAAAATTATATGTACCTAATCTATTTTATAATAAACTCGACGTGCCCGCGGTTTCACCCACGTTTATCGTTACTACGCGGCCCCCGTGGGTCGTAACGTAATGTTATATAATCTATAGCCTTTCTCGATAAATAGGCTATCCAATACTGAAAGAATTTTTCAAATCGGACCTGTAGTTCCTGAGATTAGCACGTTCAAACAAACAAACTCTTCAGCTTTATAATATTAGTATAGATATGTATCGAGTACGTGTAAATCTTCACAATAACTTTCAAGTTGCTATAGTAACTTTGTAAAATTGTAATCAGTTCTCGTATGAAAAAAGCACATTCAAGATCCATAAACGGACCTTGCGAGTCTGTATGACCTTACAAATTGGAACCATTATTCTTTGATAGTGGGTAGCGGAACTCAAACTGTAAAGCTATAATAACTGTAATTAAACTGTGTTTGCTATTTGTTATTGATATTTTTGATAGTTTTTTTTTGTTTTAATATTCATATGTGGAGGCTTGTTATTAGCAACATGTGTACCCAGTAAATGTATACTTTCCAGAATTATATTAGTCTGTAAGCCTTCCTAAGATTAAATAATTAAATAATTATAATTACAGCCATCAATACGCAAGTCCACATATTATACAATGTATTAAAAGTATGCATATATAACAGAACTAGGCGAGCGGGACACTCCGTCGCCAGCGCGGCCACTTCCCCCTGCAACCTCCTGCAACTGTGAGGAGTTGCTCTCCGTCGACTGCCAGCTAGAGACCAAGGAGCTGTGGGACAAGTTCCATGACCTCGGCACCGAGATGATCATCACGAAGAGTGGCAGGTAAGAGCATGTTGTGCTTCTTTGATTTTATTATATAAAGACTCTAATTCTCCTTTTGTTACTGAGATACAAATGGAATTTTACATCTTATGAAGGAAATGGTTTTTTATTAACTAACATCATATTTATATTAAAATCTAACTTTGGTTTTACCCGCTTTAATTCTACGGAATGGCATGTCGCAATAAAAACTCCTTATATTAATTAAGAACATGGTCTGTCTATTTGGCAAGTTTCATCCAAATCCATTCAACGGTCCACGCCTAACTGAGTAACAGGCATCCGAACGTCTTCATAAACTTGCTACCCTTATAGTATTAGTAGGATTATATTTCTATTCCATTCATAAATTTTGCAAGATAACAATATAAGTTCTTCAGATTGTAACTACATTATACCAGTGTACCGACGTCACGGAGTGAGTCTTATTAATTTCGATTTAATTATCTAATCTATGACTCTGAGGAAGAGTCAAAATCGTATTCCATTCAATGCAAATCTGTAACAGTAGTAACAGTAAAAGTCACATGAAATCTAAGCATTAGTTAATTCAAGAAGAGCGAGTGAAGATATAAACAAAGATAAAAATAGATAGTGGGCTACTTACACCTTATGTAGTGCGTCTCAACGCTCTTTACGATCCGTAACTGTTTATCTCATCTGTATTGACTATTTACATTTTTACCGTGAACACTGTATTCACATCATAATAACAAAGATATTCAAATGATTTAATTGCTTCACTCATCAACATAATGTAATCTTTCACTTCGTTGGGATCGGAGTCAAAAACAAATTAATTCACTCCACAATCACCCCCCAATAAAGGGTACAACGGAATGGATTCATCAGCTAAAGTGGCCAATTCCGGAATAATTACTTCGCGAACCCGGCCGTCCTTCAACCCTTTAACGAGATAAATTAAAAGTACATTTTTTCCTAACCGTCGGCGTAATGCTGGGCTATAAATTCACAAAGCCCCAAAGACAACAAACAGCGTTGCGTGGGGGAGGGGAAGATGTTTTTATAGTCACGCCGAGAGGTTTATCTAAATAATTGCGTAGTCGGTGGCGGTGAGCGGAAAATTGGCATTGTGTACGGCGCTCCGTGCTTCGCTCGTCCCTTGTCCCGGGAACACTGTCGCGCTCTGACATACTGCTCTCCCGAGAGGCGCGCGCGCAATATTGACACGTCAAACGACATATAAAATTAATATTTTATCGCTCCACATTTTTACCACGTTTATGTCAAATATTTAATTAATCACCGTTCTGACTAATTGACGACTGAATTTATTAACTGTGAAGTAAAATCACAATTTGTAACAAAATATATAATTGACACTGACGATCGTAAACGTCAATTATATATTTTGTTTTTATTTATTTTATTAGGTTATTACTTCAAAATATAATCTGTCTAGAAACTTAATAAGTGATGTTTGTGTTATTACTTGATGATAGAGTGTTTCCATTGCTATTCCACGCTGTAGTATGGTTACGGTAAATATCTCGTCGGTACAAGTGTTCGGAATGAGTATAATCCTCGTATTAACCGCCTGTCATATGTTATCTGCAATAGGGAGGTACCCCCCGTATCGCAACAAGTGCAGTTAGTCTAAATCACTGTACCCGGCAGTAGCCCGGAGAGCGTTTCAATCTCAAGGGAGAGGATCCTATTGTTACACTCACATCGTACGCGATAGAACGCGACTACCTAGTTTTGATACTTAATACTTTATTTATTATAAATTGATTATACAATTTACATTTTTATTATATTATATAATTGTAGAAAAATACTATAACGATATAGTGCATTGACACGCTCCATCTAACGTAAAGCCTAAACATTAAGATAAAATGCAATAAATGCTTTTTACCTATTTTAGTATTTTTAGATTTTATTGATTTTATTTCTTTTTTATAATTATGAAGCATCAAGATTACGTAATCTTCATATATACGCCCAAACAAGAGATAAATCAACCCATCCAATCAAAACGGGATATCGGGGACAAATTTTACAAAGGGAGGGTGGCGAAGCGTGTTTTCAAATTGCTTTACAATGCGTTCTCTATTAATTTCTTTGGGTTTTATTCTGTTATCTTTACTTTATGCCTTGTATAAAAAACGTAAAGTCAGTAATACGCACATTATTTATTGGCGTATTACATATTTTATGAAACTATAGCTCGGGATACAATTTTTTGATATTTCTACACTTTGATAGACGCACTACACGCATGTTTAATGCCAAGGTTTAAACCAATTATTATAACTATTATTTTAGTTTAAATGTAATTGGAATCACACAACACTAATATTAAGTAAACCAGTAGTGGAACTGTACGGCGACACGAGTGTTAAACTAACAAAGACGACCAATAGCAGTAAAATGTATTACTGCGTTCATTTTTATGTCAAACTTAATATGAAAACATAAAGTGGCCCTTATCTCCGGACATCCCGTAATACGCTTTATCTTTTTTTATTGCGCTGCACAATCCGTTTCTTTCTACATCGATACGGCCCGCCCGGGACCACCAAATATTGTAGGTTCTTTATTATCGATCTTTTTCTAAGACTCTACCCTACGTTTACCAGCTTATAAATAATACATTATGATAATATAAATAACGTAATTTAACTTAATATTATTTCGAAGTAGAATGAGTTAGTAATATCCGTTGACAAAAATATAGAATATAGAATTGTTTGTATATCATTTCTTTTAATATTCTTATAGGTAGTTAATGCTTAAGACTTTAACAGCTTATAATATTTTATCGATAATCTTTTATACAAATAAGGGGCACATCACTAGTGTTGCGTGGCTCACAAGAAACGTCGCTCTGTCTCGATTTATTTACTTTTTCTTTTTTCGATTCGTCGTTTTGATTTACAAGCGGCCACTTTACTGCCGAGTGGACTTTGTTAGGGAGACCTAACTGGTGGACGATTTATGTTCGCTGGACCTCTCCTGACAATGAGTTTGTCCAAAATATTTGAATGTTAGGTCATAACGTGCCTTTTTTATGTCTGACGGTTTATACGTTAACAACGTTATTGCAATATCTGTTTGCGGTCGAGTTCAACATCGTAAGTCATCAGTAAACCCGTACAATAAAACAGTGTTGAAATTGCAACGTCTGAGCGCTCTACCGCGAAATTAAAAATGTGCAGACAACGTTCTGCTTACAAATAAATTCATAATTATTGGTTCTTTATTGCCGCTTAACTCGGGAAGCCTTACTATTTGTACCTGTAAAAACGGTTTTTGATTATTTCACCTGTACATAATATTTATCTACTATTGTTCTGTGTTGTCTCAGTAAAAACTAAACAATTTTCCAGTATAAACAAGATTGTTTATGAAGTTACAGCTTCTAGATGGATAGGTTATACAAAAGAAACAATTTGTATAACAGGCAGACGAAACAGACTTACAATTCGAAGTAACAAGTTTAGTGTTCGTCAGAACATATATTTAATTTATTACCTGGCGCAGTGCTTGTAGTTCATTAAATTATCTTGCAGCGCGCACATGACGCGGGTGTGAGCGCGCGGATGCTCGGGCCGAGGCACGGACCAAGGAGGAGCTATACGTGCTACGTAAATTATCGGTATCCGCAATTTGAGCGATCGCCCGTCATATTAATGGTTTTTATCGGCTTTTAGTACATCGACAATTACCTATCCACCGGGCAGTGGTGTCGGCGGACGTGACGAACATGCTCATGAGATGTGCGTGTCTAAACCAGGGCGGCTGTATTTTTTACTGATTGAAACTATCATGACCTTTCCAACCTAAATTAGACTTATTTGCAATTTCACTCTTACATAACAGCTCCAGAAAAATAACACTTTATAAAGTATTTTTTAAAGCAACATTGTAAATGTTAGTATTTTTAAGAAATGTCGTATTATTAGTTTCAGTGAAGGTATTTTTTTAACTATGTGTAAGTACATATTTTATTCAAGGAGCTATTTAAATTACAAGTGCTATATTAAGTATTAAATTATATAAGGTAAAATTAATAACATTTATAAACTAAATACGATTACCTCGAAGATCGAATAAAAGAAACAATACTGCTACGTATACTTTATTAAAGATTATTTTACGCGTTAATAAACTAAGCTATTAAAATAAACCTATGCTAGTTATAATTTATAAGATAAACGTAAGTTACCCAGTACCGTAATCATATCTTTTTCCGCCATTTTGTTATAATGATTTTTCAAGTAGTGGTTAGTGTTATTAGATAAATAATAAGTCTTGATTCATATATGGCACTAACGAATATTTATTTTTATATTAAACATGCGGCATATTAATGTCAGTCAGCGTTTAGCACCTGGTACACCTTTCGATCAGCACCTACTCCTTTGTGCGGCACCAAAGGTGTGGCTCGTTGAAAAAAAGAAACTTATGGCATTTAACAAACAATATTTAGTGCCGTTTTGACAGTTATTGTAAGTCAATGATTATTGTTGATTATAAGTGGTTATAATACGGTTTTTGCTTGGCAGAACAGGTGCCCGCTTTCAGTTGAAATTAAAGACTTATTCGACTGGATATTTTGGGGTTTGATGGGCAACTGATATAGATCTTGTTATGGGGTTTCTGATACTCTTTTGAGATTGTATCCGTTTTATGACTTTATTAGAAACCATAATTAAGCTAAGTATGATATAGGTACCTTATGTCAGTCATTAAACAACGTGTAGATTTGGGCACATATAGTAAGAGGCGCATATTCAAAAGTAATTTTACTGACTACATTTATTAATAGCTTAATGGTTTTAGATAGTAAATAAGGAAAGCGCTGCGCATGCGCAGTACGATGTACTCCCTGCTATTGTAGCCCAGCGACGCTTGTCGGCGTGCTTCAAAGAATCGTTGCATGCAAGTTGATTTTGTGTAAGGTGCACATCACATGGGTTGCTATTTGTTATTTATTAATATGAAATACTAGATTTAGGAGTCTACATATATTATTATTCTGATGTATAAACAATAATACTGTAAAGTTTCATCAAAATCCGTTCAATCGTTTTTGCGTGAAAGAGTAACAAACATCATCATAATATTACGCGGATAAAACATGGTGAGAATGCAGATCAAAACCTTGAAAATTATTTTAAAAACACAGATATTTAGTACACGAACAAAAATGTAATTTAGATATCCTACAACAATGAAACCGATCCGTAAACGCTCCTTAGTTTACAAACATAGTCAAATAGATTTCAGATTAGTGACACACACGTCGCTGATGAATGCCACTTCCTTGGATATTGTTGAGACCTATATAAACTTTACTAATTGTGGTTCAAAAGTCTTCATGCAGTACATGTTTGATCCAGTGATTTTTTCTTTAGTTAAAATATAATTACCTATTATGGTTTAACAGTCATCATGCATAAAATGTGTGATTCAGTGCTATTGTTTAATTAAAATATACTTCTACCATTATTGGGATGAAGATATAAATAGAAAGAAGTAAGAAAAATATTCTTTATTACTTAGATGTTTGCTTAACTCACCTCAGGGATTTCAAGTTAGACAGCTTATATAAGAGTTATTTAAGACTTAAGCCAGTACAATATATCTACGGGTACGCCACGATCGTGGCGGTACGTACCATGTTTGAGGAGTGGCTGGAGAGGCGGCATGGTGCTCTCATCTTCCGGCTGACACAGGTAATGACTGGCCACGGTTGTTTTGGCCAGTTTCTGTGTCGTATCAGTTTCTGTGTGGCCGGCACGAGACGCCCGATTGTCACCACTGCGGTGGCTGCCGCGACGTTGTTGTGGACACGATGCTGCACATTTTGGCGGATTGCGCCGCTTGGGCATCGCAGCGCCGTGAGTTTATCGCGGTAGTCGGATTGGTTGCAATCTCGCTCCCGGCCGTAGTTCAGTCTATGGTCAGGAGTGAAACGCCGTCGCCTCCTTCTGTGAGGAAGTGATTTCCATCAAGGAGGCGGCGGAGCGGGAGAGGGGGCGCCTAAACCATCTCCCCAACCGCAGAACCGGGCGCCGGAGGGTGCGAGATGACTTCCAGCCACCCTGAGGTTTGACCTGGGGGTGGTGGGCTTCGTGGGCTTGCCCGCCATCCGATCAGCACCAGTTCCGAGAGGCAGCGGCGTGCGTGTTCCCACACGCGCTTCTGTGTCGAGTCCGTCTCCCCTCTAGGGGGGACAGTAGGGTTTTATGAATGAGAAGTGCCAAAGGGTAGGTCTCTTCGTGTAGTGGCCTGCCGTTACATACGGCGGGCCGAAACCTCGCCGGGGTCGCGACAGCATGTGTAAGTGATTCACACGGCCCCGTCGATAGCGGTTTTGTTGAGAAACACCGTGGTAGGTTTAGTCGGTATTCCGGGAGGTCCATTATCATCATTTCAACATCTTTCTTTTACCCCGGTGAGTCCGACATAACCACTCCGCCCGCCCCCGCGGTCCTCCAGGTAAAAAAGAAATAACAATATACCTATACATAGGTATATTGTAATTTTTTTTTAAACCTTTTTCATTATATAAATATATTTACTTAAATATATTTATATAACGACAAAGGTTTTTAAAAAATAGATAGATGAGTGTTATAGAGATAGGATTTCTTTCAATTTCTAAAGAAATATTGCAGTGTAATATGCTGGATAGTTTAATTACTACACTGAAACATTTACAAGATAATTATGAGAATAAAGATTTTATTCTATGATAATTGTGTTTAAGCTAAAGCTCCCTTAAACATTTACAACACATTGAAATAATATTAACATTAAATCACCTGTTTCATGCAATAAAGTCATGGATGTGTTATCGTTATCATAATTTAGGGGATCAAAATGTATTGGCAACGATAAAGCAAGTGCAAAGTCAATCGGGCGTCGGTTCAGCTCGCTTCGTAATCGCTTTTAATAAATCGAGTGAGGGGCAGAGGGTGCGGGGTGAGGGGCGAGAAGTATACCGACATGTGCATTAAACTTAATTGAAATTTTCGTGGCTACATGTTATTTTGCACTAATGCACCTTTCAATTTGAGACGTTCGCACACTCTCGCATGTACGCCGACGAGGAAAAGAGTTCAACGGACGCCTGTCTTTTTTATAAAATTGATTTTGATAACTATTTGTTCGGAAACAATGGCCAACAATTTTGCTATGTAATCAATTTCTTATGCAATATAATAGTAGTATGTATGTTTAAACCATAATAGAAAAGCTGAATAAAAAAGGGTTGTTTTAATTTCGAAAATATAGTCCGTAAAGGTTAGCAGTTGATTGTTAATATGAAAACGGCACTCATAATAAAGTTTATTGCATTACAAACGGCATTCGGAATCAGCTAAAGAAGATTGTATTGGCCGCTGTCACGTAAAGTTGTCGTGTTTTCATCAATGTAGCTGGTAGTTGGTACCTAATTGGTAAGGTGATGAGACGGCGCGGTTCGAGTGGCGCACGCGCTGCGATCGTTCGATAACTCGATCAAGTCGCGCCGCCAACGTGTTGCAATAAAACGCAATTATGTTCATCACATGAATTAATTACACTGCACGTAATTGGTTCACCGAAATACGTTAAACATCGTTATAATATTTTAACAGAATTGTAAGTCCGTTTGCCTATTTGACATGTGATCAAGTAAAGTGGTATTAGATACATCTTTAATCATTCAAGATGCTTGTTTCATAAATAAGACACACTTTTATAAAATATTATGAACATATAACAATAAGCGTATTGCGAATTCACAATGATTAATGTTGAAAGTGTTAGCTACTGGTTGCAGTGACTTCAATACGAGAAAATGAGATGTGCACACAATGAGCGCTCGCCCACGCTCCTCGCGATTCGCGTCGCTGCACTGCAGCGCTGCTGCGAACTGTCAGCTACCGTGCGGCCCGCGCCCGACTCACGTACAACCACGCACATACGCATTATTTAAATGTCTCGTCACAAATTTATCTTCAAAAATGTACAACTTTAAGTAAATCCTAAAATGACTTATACCACACAGTTTGATTAACCGTTTCGACGAAAACTTAGCAATTTTTCTTCATAACAACCATCTTAAAACTCGATTTGACCATAAAGTTTCAAGAGTGTTACTTAAAACGATATCGAAGCGGAGGAGGAACATCATTAGGAGGGTGGTCATTTAACAGACATTAACGCCTAAAACATAATAAGCGAGTTTAAATAATTACGAAAAAAGGTGTAAAAAGCGCTTGAATACAGGTGAGAGTAATGCGCCCGCGTTGCTCGATGAAAGGCCGACGGCAGACACCGACGGAGATTGATTACGTAATCATGGACAACGGCCGGCGATTTTGGGAATCTCATAGAGAGTAATCATCATTCATCTCACGGCTCGTTGACGTTACATTCAAGTTGTTCTTGATGTGAGTTTTTGACTGTACCCTCATAATCGAATTTCGAAGTTAATTTTACGCGTCGATTAACGCTGCCAGAGGTCAATAGAGGTGTTTCATATTTGGAAAGCTCGTTTGATTACACGGAAGCGACCTAAAAACTAGTTTTAACATAATAATAACATTGAGTCTCAGTCTCAGCGCAAGTAACAATGAGGTGGTATCTGGCTGTCGACGCACAATTAGCCCTCCATTGTAAGATCGGTATTGTGCGGTGTGCGCAGGCGCGGGCGCGTGTTGGTTTTACTCCTACGCCCATTGTGATCGCTTCAATCGCGCGCGCATTGCCATTCCACTCACTCTGTTCAATGAGATATTATCTCAGCTATTATTAGCCGAACATTCGATGCTTAAATAGATAATGATTTAATATTCCGTCGCTATGGCGTATTACTCGTCGATTCATTGTGATTGATAGCTTTAATTCGCTTATTAAAACCGACGTAACCCCAGAAGCTTCTTCACAAATTAATCTTTGAATTATGATATGTAATATTTTACTGTTAGGTTGATGAGATTTTTGCGCATTAAATTATAAAGTTCGTTTATTAGATATCATATTTTTTGATTGTCGGTATTAAACTTGTAGGTATGTGAGTTTTATTTGCTTGGTATTGGAAACAAAGGTATGCTTAATGTGGATTGGCTTGGTAGGCCACCGGCGTCGGTGGGTCACGAGAGTCACACAGGTCTAGGTGCGCGTGCCTGTGTGTGGCACAATACGCGCGTAATGAAGTGGGCCGTGAGGGGGCGGCATTGTGCTTCCAAACGAGCCATTGTGAGCCATCGGCGACCGCGACTGCGACCCCCGACCCGCTTCTCGTTACCACTGCCATAGCGACCTTACTGGTCCACTTCGAAACTGACTGTACTCTTTTTTACTTGCTTACAGTAAAATGGGCTTGTTATCGCATTATAGTGACAGCTCAGTGATCGGCTCACATCGATGTCTTCGATCATCACGTTGATTTAAATCACTTCAATATCAAGGTAACAACTTCATAGCGTCATCTATCAAATCATTTTGTCGCGTCCAAGTTGATTATGCTGCTGGACTTTCAGTACTTGTCATCATTTTTCCAGGTTGTTAACTGGTAACTAATGTGCAACGAGTGGCAGAGCGTTCAGTGTCATCTGTCGAGTTACTAATTAAGTAAGGTCGTTAGCAGTTGGCTCGATCAGCACTCGACATACGGAAGCTATACCTACGATTTATGCGCCAGTTGCACCGTGAACTTTTTAATCATAAACACGGCTTCAGGCTGTAAGCTTAAAAAACCGGGTAGCTATTTGTCACTCTCACACATTACTAGAAAGTAAAGGATAGATGTTGTATTCGACATCGTCATGTGGTGTCACTTTTTTCAAGTAGAGCGTTAAATTTTCACAGCTACCCCTCGGTAGGAATAAATTATTTTTATGTGGATTCGGGGTGGCCGAGGCCGGCGGTGTAACAAAAACGTAATCGTAGCTCATGTTGCGGAAGTAAGGGTTGGTTCCAACGGTATCGGTGTCGTTAACTATGATACAGATGCTACGTAAGATTTTAAAGGCTTCGTCAGTCACGTATATTGGATAAGTATAGTGGCATTATAAAAATGCCATATTGTGGTTAAAATAGTTCTTAGGTGAAATTGATACAATCCCCGTCATTTATTTATAAAGCTTACTGAACTTTGATAGAACGATTTAAGTTATCTATAAGTTATAATGTTGGAAATTTCCATTATTATTACTTCAATAAATTCGACTCTCAAAAATATCTTGCACTAGTTTTTGCCCGCAGCTTATACTATCAATATGGAAAAGCTCATTTATTTTAAATATTAGTTATATTTGTGAATGTACTATGTACATACATACATATATTCACGCCTGTTTCCCAGAGGGGTAGAGGGAGGACAGAGACTACGGATTTCCATTTGCTACGATCCTGACATACTTCTCTGACTTTATTCACTTTCATCACATTCCTCATACACGCTCGTATTTATATTTTCGTACACAATCATTTATGGACTTACGCTGGTTTTCTAGAGAGGTAGACATAGTCTACGGATTTCCACTTAGTACGATTCTGGCATATCTTTATTGCTTCATTCCCTTTCATTATATTCTTCACGCACGCTCGTCAGTTTGTAAGTAAAATGTGTTCATTGAACATTCGTCTAAGTCTTCATGTTCCGGATGTTGCATTCACATTTGTCTTATATAGGTATGTCATTTCTTCGTTAATCTTACGTCATCCATTCTTTTTACATGCCTCAACCATCTTAACAGACTGTTCTCAATTCTAGTCACTATATCCTCGTCTATACCATAGCGTTCTCTTAAATTCCTCAATTTTATTTATATACTGCTAGATTTTGCCCGCGGCTTCGCTTGTGTTAATCTAGATTTTATCAATAAATTTCACTGCCTCGGGAAACGATTTTTTTTTCTGGATGAAGGGTCCTCTATGTTCTCTTCAGTACTCTTGACAACGTGTGTGCGAACTTTCATGATGATCATTCGACTAGTTAAAGCGTGAAAGCGTAACAAACAAACTTATGTTCGCATTTATAATACATATTTTTAAATGCATTACTATAAAGACCGCTGGAACTAAATTAAATACATTCATCTCGATATTATAGTCAGACCTAATTTATTTATTGTGTAGGTAGGTATAGAATTGTGAGAATCATTAGAGATTGAAAACATTGTCATGTTACTGAGGGGTGAAAATAGAACAATATAATGAGTTGGTCGCGCACTATGGCGCAAGTTTTCCTACAAATGACGTCTAATGCGTCCAAATTATATCCGTACGTGTCGCCGCCCAGCGATGAAGTTATTATTTTCCATTTCCGTGACGGTGTTAAGTCGATAACTCGAAAATGACTGCCATTTGTACGAACATGCCTACAATCTGACGGCACCTGCTCATTACCGAATCATGGAACTGAAGGTTGCCGCCGGCGTTGTTTGATTTGTAACTTAGAACATAAATAATATAAACATCGATATGCTGACACAGCTTTATTCATTTTAGGCGGTGATAGAAATACATTTTAAATACGAAGCGCTGTGATTAAAATATCATTAGTAAATTAGATTTTAACCGCGGCTTTGCTCGTGTAAATGTAGGTTATGTCAATTTCTATTCTTCGGGAACCGTTTTCTGGATGAAAGGTACTCTATGTATTTTTCTGTATCCCTGACAACGTGTATGCAAAATTTCATGATGATCGGTCGAGTAGTAGACAAGCACAGAAACTCACATTCGCATTTATAATATTAGTTAGGATTAGTAAATATAGAATATAGTGATTGTTAAGAATTTACAAGATGAATTTAATGTTATTCAGATGAGAAAATCGACTAAGCTTAAAAAATTCGAGTTGTAGGAAATAGTTGGAACATGTAGTATAGGTGCGTGAAGGGTTGCAGGGTTGCGTGGGTAGCGTGGACAATGTATGTGTGACGTCACGCGAGCCGCTCGTTGTAAGTTGACATTGAGGCTCCTACGGGAAAATTATAACCGCTGTATTATTGTTCCCTGTCTTGATGCCTTTTGTTGTCAATTATAACAGATGATTCTATTAATTCCACTGACGTTTATGTTTTTAGTAATAGACATTACTCTACGTCTTCTGATGATTTATTTTTTATAGTTACCTTTCCACGACTACTGCCTTGGGTTCAATACTTTCATGAAGTGATATTTAGTATGTTTATAGAGCGGTGTTTGTACTTTAGGTAGGTGTTTTAGTTAGAATATTTGTAAAAAGTCCGCATTAAATTAAATTTGAAAATCTTGTACCTGTTTGGAATAAAAATTAAGTCTATTCATTTTACATAATACAGGAGAAAACTTGAATATAAATGACAGTTCTGGCTAAGGAATGTTGCACAAGTAGGTTTTTATTTGTGTGCCAATAAATTAAGATTACGATCACAACATGTCGACGTAGGATTCAATAGGTCATGTTTTATAGTTCAAGATGTTTGAGACATTCCGATCAAAATCTATTTGTAGAGTTACAGCAAAGTTACAGTCTAAATATTTAGAAACAAAACGCGGTATACATGCGTGTTGTATTGTGGTATCATGATAGATACGAGTATAAACATATGACGTGAAAGTTCACGTAGTCGACCCCTGTTTTCCCGAGGAGCACGGAAATATGTGTGTCTGCGGGTGAAAACGGGACGCAGGAGGCACGGCCGCGGCGGTTTCGTACATCGCCACCCGTCCGCGCCCGTAAGCTCGTAATTTGCCTTTCTATTAGAGCGAGGGCGTGAAAAAAGGAAAGCGTTTACGGCGTGTTTAATGGGAGCGAGAGGGAAGAAATATGACCGCCCGTCGGGAGAAGGGAAAATTTTGGTTTTCAGAGAGTTTTTGCGGAGATGTGCATCGGCTCGCAGAGTGCGAGGGGGACGGCGATGTTCGCGGAGCCGCTCCCCCGAATAATTAGCGGAAGTCGTGGCTTAGTTTACCCCCAAGCGGGAGGGTTGCGGGAAGGGAGTTCCTCTATTTGTCGTTTAAGAGTTAATCGTACGAGCAATTCGTCACCCTCGGGAGAGTTCGCCGCCGGTGATATTATATCTTTATTATGAGTCCGTTGTACTGAAACTCGGCGTCCGCCCCGGGCCATTAACCAAATCGTGATTATTGATAACTTTGTTTGCTGCAACACTACACTGTGAGGGCTGACGGTTACATTAAGCGTGTCATTATTAACTCTGCTCCTTTTAATAAAATACCATAGAAAAAGTTGTGACTCATAAATTGTTTAACACCAGTTAGCGTGTAAATTTGAAAGCAAACCACAATTTACAGTGTGTTTAAATGCCTTTATTCCTAGATTGATGCTCAGTATGTCATGTGGTTATGCGGCAGTAGATACTCGCGAAAGACATTCAAGCATTTGTTTATTTTTAAAAGTTTCCTTCGGTCGTAGGTGCTTAACGTGTCATTAAGTGAGGGGAAGTGACAAATATAGTAGTCGTACAGCTCGTGTGCGGACTGTCAATTAGCTGTAATAGCAGACTCCACGCGCCGCGACATATGCTCAACGACCAACTTTTATATTTGTTACCCTTTTTACGATACAAAATTATACAATGCAATAGAGCCCAAAGCTGTGTTTTTGAACCATTCCACTAGAAAGTTGAATACATCATCTGTCTTGTTACTGAGCACTAAACATTTTTACTACAGTTCAATAAAATAAATAGCATGTGCAAATTATGAGTAAAACGAGTTTATATTCCGTTTACTTTGTATGGAGTATCCGTTTACTTAATTACTTAGAGACCTACCTCCTGGCGAATTGGATTTCAATTCTTGTCATTATTGATTTATACGCAATGACGTTAATAGTCTGCTTAATTAACACGGTTAACCGAATAAATTGTACAGCTGTGAACGGCTGTGAGTTCTCTCTTACTGGAGAGAGATCTTGAAATTGGTCGGGTTTAATTAGGAGCTGGTACTATATAGAGGTATGTTGGGAGCCAATCAGCGGCAAATGAGCGATGGCGGTAATTAAAACGGATCGCCTTACCGAATCAATAAACTCACGATAAGCCAATTAATTGCACATGCGACCGATACATTCCCCGAGGTGAACTGTGCCGATTAAATCGGACGTTATGAATATATGCCTGCCTAGCTGAAATTGTATCAACCGATAGTATGTACTACTTAGTACAATCATATTGCAAATAAAAAAAATCAACGGGTTGCTCTCCGGGAGTGCCGGCAGAAGTGAAAACTTGAATATTAACGTTGTGCATTTTTGATATTTTGGAATGGTTAGGGAATAATTTTGCACGAATTGCTTTAATTTCAGTATAAAAGTACTGTCAATTATGTGGTAAAATACAATATTCATTTAATGCGCTATCGTACACAAACATGACAATTCTCCCTCCGTCTTATGAATTTTCGATCATCAGGTCACGTGTCCTGATGCGAGTTTGACAATTCTCCCTCCGGCTTATGAATTTTCGATCAGGTCACGTGTCCTGACGCGAGTTTAACATTTTTTACCCATCACAAAAAAAGTGCACAACGCCGCTAAAGAAGTCTTCACTTCAAAAAATAAAGTCGATATAAAAATCGAAAGCTATGTTATACAATTCAATATGATCAAATAAAAACATAAGATATCTAACGCATAGAAAAATCACACACGGGTTTTTCATAATTCAACCCAACCAGGCTATATTACACACGATGCCAGCCGCTGACGCTAGCTAGCATAGTTATTAGTTATACATAAAACGACTTTGATAGATTCGTTGAAATTTATTTTTCAGTCAGTCCAGTTATTATTTATTACGTCCGTCGGACGTGTGTTTTTTCGCACAGAACGGATACAATCGGTGTTACAACATTTTTTTTCTTGGTGTAAACCTTTAAGCATGTTAAATATATTCATCGTGTGTGGTAAACATCGAATGGATAATATCGACCATTTACAACATAGCTGATAGTAGTTCGCTACGGGGGAGGTTCTAGGAAGGCTTTTCTGCGTGATAATGGTGTGCCATTAATTACCAAGCAATGTATTTAGTTAAATTCGGTGAAAAGATTGTGTCTATGAATTCACAATACCCTATTTTGCAATAACTTATATTTTATATATCAGGTGAAATTACTACTTACTATTAAAATTTTGAAGCAGGTATCGACAACGCTTGCCCAACTAAATAAAATAGTTTGATATTTAACTGAGTGCTTCTTATAGCATGTAAATTTTATAGAATGTTTTATTTTTATAGGCCAGCAACCCATTACATTCTCCATTATAGAAATTATGTTCACCGTTATCGCCAACATGTCGCTATTAAAGACTGGCAATACGTAGAATTAATTGACCCATTTTATCTTGGCGTTATATTATTTATAAAATCCGTAATAATCCTTGGTGTATTTTTACTTAGTGATAATTATCTTTTAATATTATGTGCCTTTTAGGATAAGATATTAATATGTTTATATTAAACAAAAATCTGTAGAAGTTTATAGTCAATATCACGACTTTTAAAAACAGTTGTAATTCATATTTGGCAGGTGAAACAACAGTGCTCACCCAAAGTTTAGGTGCCGAGCAACGGCCCGGCGTCATTGCCTTGTTATTTCATACTTCGTCAAGTCTCGTGTTACTAATTTTTATTATCTTTGACTGCCTCGTCTATAAAAAGACTTAATAAATTGGTAGATAGGTACATATGAAGAAAATAAAATAATTGGGCTTATTTGTTGCCAGAGTACCTTGAAGATGGCTCGCGCTGAGGCAAAACATATTCGACGCATATTTCGTTTTCGAAGCGGAATACTGTATACTAATTACTTTATTACTTACAATGGATTGCCGCCAAGTAACGCCTAATTCGAATCAATACATATAAATATGGTAATTTATTTTCTTTTATGTTACAACGCGTTCGTCATATCAATCTGTAATGCACAAAATACTGTTTGACAATAAAGCTTATGTCATCGAGTTAGCGAAATAGAGAGTCAAGTGTAATAAAATTAACAGTTCAAAAATATTACGGAAACTCACGCAGGTTATATATATGACGTCACAAGTGCAGGCGCGATGTGAATCCGCTCGCGGTCTGAGTGTGGGTGGCATCGGTCACAATGGTGTTTGGGTTGGCATTCGTCACAGGGCGTCCCGGCTAATGATTGATGACATGCACCTACCTACTATACAACCTGCTCTGTACGAGCGAAAATCATTATGCACTTTTTGCAACATTTTAAAGTATAAAAATAATTCACTTGTAATGACTTGGATAAATAGCGCGTGAGGTAAGGTCTGCAGTCGTTTGTATATATCGTTTTGTGATATAATTGTATAGGTAGGTAATACATATGACGACGATGAGCTTAATTGTTAAATTATTATCATTTTACGTACTGCGTAATAAATAAATAAGCCCAACTATTATATTTTGTCGGCTTCGATGGCGTAGTGGTTAGTGTTACCGACTGCCACGCATGAGGTCGCGGGTTCGATTCCCGCACAAGTCAAACATTTGTGTGCATGAACATGGATGTTTGTCTTGGTCTGGGTGTTTCTATGTATAATATGTATGTATTTATAAAAAAATAGTATATATGTATGTTTAACCATTGTCTAGTACCCATAGTACAAGCTCTGCTTAGTTTGGGCTAGATGGTGTTGTGTGTATGTGACAGAATATTATTATTATTATATGATGATATCATTATTAATTGGCACGATTAATAATGTAACAGTTAATGACTCAATAAAAACAGTGTAGCCTTAGTTTTTGTTGTGAAATGCTTAATTAGTTGCAATACAATACAATGTGATGATGCACCTTTATTCTTGTATGTAAAACCCGTAGCTAAGTTTTACTAATTTAATTGTTACCTAACAATGATGGTAACATAGCTACCCGAGTCACTTGAATTGCAACCAACAAGGTTACTGAATCAGATTGTAAAATGATTTCCAGGCTCCTTTGTGCATCGAAAGTCACCAGTGTGAGTCATCAGTGAAATTCGTCTTTTACACTAGCAGTTCAGTGATTCATTTTTGAAGAGGCTGATTTATACTTCGGCGCATGCCTCCTGGGCTACTGTAATCGCTAACCATCAGTCAGGCCCAAAGGCTTATTTATAATCTTTTACTCCTAAAATATCTTTATTTTATAGACATTGAATGTCCTTATCATAATTATATGACTACGAATTTGCGTATTTATACTTAATTAAATTATTTTATTAGCGCAATAAAATAATTTTACGAGCGTATATGTTTCAATTTATAAATGTTGTCACAATAAAATGAAACTGTAAAATGACTACTAGAGAAGGCGTCAAGTAAAAATATTATCGACCGAAACAGAGAGAGACGATGCGAGCGCCTGACATGTAAATTATGGATCGTCATAGGTTACTCCGCGATGTAACATAATATGCTGTTCGATGTCGGCCGCGATAGCACAACGAAATATTCATAATCTCCGGAGGGCTCTGTAAATAAAAATTATTTCATATGGGGACAGGTGTAGCATCGGGTTACGCTCGTACTGGTCGCAGGCGTTCTCGGGCACGCGGTCGACCCGCCACCGACATTAACATTCGGACGAATTAGATCGCCGACCTACAGGTGCAAGCCGTCTCGTCAAGCGCGCCCGTCGACTACACCCTGACATTATCTTATGAGTAATCACGCCGTTTACTTGCTAATAACTGCTCTAAACATTTGTAAACCGTTTCTTAAAAACTTTCAAACGTGTAAATTTCAATATTTAACGTCAGGTCAAGGTTCAGAAATATGTATGAAGTCGTATACGTCGTCGATTACATCCAACAATGCTAATAGGCTCGGAGCCTATGAATACATTATTTTGTAAAATTTTCGTGCTGTCATGAACTCTGTGACACCGTTGACTTGTAAATGCCTATCGTGTAGCGTATAAATAACAATAAGTGTAAGCCTAATTAGCTATAAGAGGCTTGATAAGTTTTTATTGTCTCGATGTCGCGTGACTTACTATAGTTTGTGCGCAAATCCGGTCATGTCCTCAACACCCGTATAACTATGTATGCGTAGATACTACCGCTTATAGTATGCGTGCCTAGATATATATGCTACCGAGTTCGTAAGTAAACACCATCAGGATGCGGGAGTCTAGTCATTCTTATACCTGTTGTTACACACACGCAAGAGTACGGGGCGTACTTACAGCAACGTCACAAACACATTCGAGCCCACTCCCTCGCTCCGAACAACCCTTGTTGCCAACTCGACTGGAACCTTACATAGGGTTAATAAATGTAAGTATTATATAGGTGCTCATATTTGTCCATTTCGAGCGGCTATTCACGCCAACATTGGTAGCGTTCTATAAAGCGTGGTAATTTTGACCGATGCCTCATTAAACCTGCTTAACTCTCGTGGTTATTATTTTATGATTGTAAATTATGGAGGAGCGGTTCGCAGATAAAAGAATTTATAGATATTATATTCATAATTTGCCTCCGTCAGTGCCATTATGGCGAAATTAACGTCGTATTAGTGGGCATATAAAGCAATTAGCTGCATGTAAAGCACAATTAAAAAACTCGAGTCGGTTTCATCAGTCGTCGGTTCGAAGCGCTCAGTCAGATCGACTATTAATGGAGATGTCTTTAATCTCCGAGATTACAAGTCCACAACTGACTTGTCACCAAATGGTGTTGGAGTGTTTTATCGGTGACGGATCAGTGTCCTGAGGAATTCAAATTGATCGTCACTCACAAAATTGTAATCTTACTCTTGTGTTTGATTAGTTTTAAGGAAAAGGGACCTTATAACGTGTAATATTTAAGATTGTTTGTGTGTGAGTCGCGGGTGCGGCGGGTGTCGTCTCACGTCGCTCGCGGCGGTCTGCCTCCACATCGACATGTCACTCGTTTTGTACTCGTCGCCTGATCCCGCGCTTAACTAACCGTTTTGACAAGATTTTAGATAAGGCACTTTCGTCTTGTCTTTTTTTAAGATAGGTTATTTGTACTAAAAATAAGTAAGTAATTGATCAATTTATGCAATTCTTTTTGCTTTTGGTAAATGTCGCAATTAGTTTCGAATATCTCTAGTTACGTACCTAATAAAATTGCTAGTTTTTAATGCCCACTTTAAAATTACAATCAAGATTATATTATATTGTTTTACTTTTGAAGTTGGTAAGTTAATATCGGTATGAAAATTAATAAGATTGCCAAATTTATTTGAATAATTGCATTAATTAATGTCTGGTTTTTAATTTTAAAGCTTTTCCTAAGTTTTTCTTTTTCTGTATAATATTTAATTAACAATAAAACAAAAAAAAATCAAATGAATTAAAAATAGATTGATGTCAGATAAATAGCTTTACTTTTTGTAACCGCCTTAGATGTTTGAGCAGGCAAATGGCTTCCTAGCCCGTGAGGCGAGATAATATCGAAGTGGTAAGGGTTCAGGCAAAGGCACCGGCCTCCGCAGTGACAGCACATCACAATACAGTCGTTTAACACGCTCATCGCATTTGGAAGATCTCTTGACAGCTCACATGCATTAACCATAAAACGATATACGATTCATTCCAGACATTCTGAGATGCGTTCTTTTGGGTTAGGACTGTCCGAGTGAGTCCAAAAGGTCAAACGTTTAGAGATGATGAATGTTTATCTATGAGAGTTTCGGGTGAAGTCTCCATAACATGTACGAGGGTTGTACGTTTAATAGTAGACGAAGGAGCGGCGGTTGAATCAACAATGAGTGTAGGTTGCGGGCTGCGGTGTGCGCGAGGCGTGTCCGCGCTTCATCGATCGCAGCCTCCGACGCTCCTCGACGACGTCTGCTCCCCAGCACCCCTGCCGCGCCCCCCGCACCTCGCGCCGCAGCCCCGCGCGCGTTAGCGCCCCGACCGACTGCATTTACCACCCGCCTCCCCGTCATACACATACATACTCCACGACGTACCTGTCTACCGTCGCTGTCTGCTGCTACACTCAACATCTCCATGTTTTGGCAACTGCCAGCGCACACCGTTTTCATTATTTTTTCAAGAAACTTAGAACTATTATAAAGTCTTGCTTTATTGCGTCGTATTTATGTAGCAATTTGAATGTGACGTGTTGATTCGATGCTCGTATCGACTAAGATGCTCGATCGCTAAAGGAGTAATTAAAGCAGTTTACATCTCTTCTCAAGCGACCTGTAAATGTTATTTTGTGCTCATTAAAACTGAATTACGTTATAAAATTTATGTGCGTACGTTGAAGCCCCGTTTAGGTGCTCGAGAAATCATAGAAACTTTGTAAGAATCTACATTGACGTGAACGCAGCCGAGAAGTATTAGTTTGTGAATAATTAATTAATTATGCATTCAACATTCCTTAATAACTGTTTTATATAACTGCGAAATACGTTTGGGCTATTATAATTATCGTCGATGTCTATATCGTATATAAAATTAGTTCGGTGGGAATGATTTTGATTTAGTTATCTAGATGGTTTCCTTTAATGGTATAATCGCTTTATCTATAAGTAACAACACACAACATTAGTGGTCTAAATTAAATTTGTCGGGTGTCGGTACGGCGCGATGGCGCCGGCGGTGGTCATCCATCATCGATAATGGTGCGGTCACACTAACGACCGTGCCCTCTGTCCGTCACGCCGGCACCGATACCGCGACCCTGTACAACGCATCAAGCTAGTACTACACTCGTTCACCATTCACTGCCAATTGACACCTCGCATCAATCTCTAAAGTAGCTCGTATATCTTCGATTTTGCAAATGCCGTAAGGAACAAATCTAACCATATTATGCATATATTATTGGCTCTAATACAAACTTTATGTAGTCAAGTAACTTGCGTAATGATCTCAACACAATTAACTGCTTGTTGTATTTATATATCTTCATACAACATCAATAAGGACGTCTCGTTTATTACGAATGTTGTTTTAAAGACTAGTTTATTGTGGCTCGCCAAGTTATGGTTATTAAGGGTCTGCTGAGCATTAACGATTAAAAGTAAACATTGCAACGTTTGAATTACACAAGTACCTGGAGGCAATGACATTAAATTGCGCGGTATGTGGTCGCAATTTTTCACCAGTTTCAATTAGTTAAGGCGAGTTAAACCAGCCTGTTGAGATATAAGGAGTGCAAGATAAATTCGTGGAGTGGGTCGCCAGTCGCATCGCTAATTACATCAGCAGCTGACTTCGGTTAAGTGCCGATATCAATCTTGAACTGAGCACATGTGGGAACATGTTACACTGCTTGAACAAAATACTCGTTTTATACATGTAATTGGCGGAAAGATTCGAGACCGCATACAATGCAATCGTATCATTAATATTATGTTATTAACCACGTATGTTATTTAAAATTAACAACTCTTAACAATTACTTTTATTTAGTCATTTTGATCTCACACTTGAACGTATAACATTACATTAATTTTAAGCACACATCATCTAAGCTGTCACATTTTGATTAAAATATGACTACTTATATAAACTTTAAATATTGTGATTATCATTAAATTTTGTTGAAACGTGTACCTAGTATTTTTTAAAATGAAAATTTGATATTATTTCTTTCGAATATGCTTACTCTCATTACTATTCTAATAGGAATTCAAGATAGTGATAATTATTACTCAAGTTATCTAAATGTTGGTATAAAAAGTTTTGTAAGCGTTAACACGGCACTTATGTAATCATATTACAGATAGGTAAATGTTATTAGGTGTGACTAACGAAATGGCTCTCGGTGGTTATTAATCTAGAGATATATTTGTACCCGTCTGTGAGTAGCTCGGCGGCACCTGCGTTACGCTTTATTGGCCTTTATAGGCGTTCAACGGTTCATTTAACGCTGATGCGGTAGCGTCTGTCAGTGTGACCTCGTCTCCTACACTACTACAGTTACTTACAACACTGTTTCATACACGTTACACTTTGAAGGCGCCTGTTGAAGTTATCATCATGCTAATTATAATTGGAGCGGTGCTAGCGGAATAGTTAAGTTATACGTTTTGCGATCGAAAGGCCGTGGGTTCGATCCCCAACGTTTATACTACCGAAGTCAGTCCAGTAGCTAGGATTAAGTTTGGCAGATGAAGGTGAGAATAATAATAGGAATTTGTCATCGAAATGAATTGTAATATTTTTTAACTGTGGCAAAAATGTTCATGATCTGTGGGTACCTAATCTGATTAAGTTATTGATATGTAATTATAACGAATATGTTACATTAAATATTCAAAGTAAGTTACTAAATAGTTTTTGTATGAAAAAAATGTTGTGATTAATAAGTGTATGTATAATATGTTTATATGGTCATGTGGGTAGTCTAAGTAAATTGTTGATTTTAAGATTTTTTTTAATAGTTTTCTATCTAGTAAATAATAAAAGTATAATAGCAAATTGGTGATGGTGATTATAATGAAAGTCATAGACCAAGAACCGTTATCAAATGACACAACATTTACACTGCAAACTGTTATTAATATTAACCTGTAGTCAAAAAGTAGTTTTGCCGGGAAACGGTTATGACGAGATATTACTTGTTAATTGGCACTTGAGCCTGTGTACGTATAAAACTGCCTTGGCATTCACTTAATAAGAGCAGATACGCAGTAGGTGCGTCCAATTATACATGTTATACATTACACCGTGATGGCCCAGTGTAATTTATGTCATTAACACCTAGCATATCCTTATTGCACTTTTTGACTTAGCACATTCCAGTAACGTACGGTGTGCACGGCTAATTAATTTTAAAAGAAAGCGTTAATTCACTTAACCTTTTTCAGATATCACACAGCCGAGCAATATAATAATAAATATATCAGTATTTAGTACCTTATCGTTAATAAATTATTAATAACTCCAGAATGTGAAATAAGCAAAAAACAGCCGGTATCCGTTCAATGTTAGGTTTATAATAAGTGCAGTAAAACTCCTCCAAGCGAAAAGTCGTTATAGTAACATCGTAAAAGAATGCCATGTGTAATGTGGCTACGTGCTGAACTGTGATTCAATCGAAATTATGATCTCGTTCATATTCAAATGTGTCTAGACGCGTTTATAGTTTACGGTACAGAAAACCAACAGATTAGCCGTTTATATGAATACCATTATTAAGCTATTAGTTATATTAAATCCACTTTTATCGATACCGAGTTGATATTATAATAAAAATACTCGTATAATGTGAATAGTTAGTTTTATCTGTATGATAGTGAGGGGACACTGGCCGACGTGTTGTTTGCATGGCAATTTGTCGATTAGGTTACTGATAGTGGATAATGTATTGTGGATTGTTGTTACTGACGTCGTTGTAACCAACATTTAATTTTACACCTATTAACATAATTAACAAATGAATGTATGTTGTATTATAAAGATTTTTTGTTCTTGCCTTTTGGTGAAGGCCGTCAGATATTAATCGGGATTGTTATCTCTCAAAATTTAATTAGCAATTATGATACGTAAGATACACGTGCAAAAATTTCTTGATCAAAGGTTAGTTTTGAGTTATTAATGTTATTAAATAATCCTAAATAGTGTGGAAGGAATAAGTTGAACAAGTTAGTTGAATCATGGCACATTTAATGTGTTAATGATTGTGCAAGATATCAGCGAGTCCATTACTGTGATGAGATAATTGAACCCCTGTTGACAGCCAGAAGGCCACTTTGCCCCTGCGACTGCTATTATGTACTCATAAGCACATTTGCATTGGCCAAGTATTCACAAATTACACATCAAATAAGTAAGGTAAGGTGCACTCATTGGTATATATTTATGCTAATTATACTCGATACGATCCTATGATAAAATATGTCCTGTTAACAAGATACGATGTTTTCTTTTATTCAAAATGTAGGTTTCGTTTTAATGTACTGGAGGTAATATACTATGTATTTGATATTTAATCTTGAAATATAATTGCAAATATAATGAAATTTAGGGACACATTGACATTTTAGTTTAAATATATATAACAAGGTATTATCTTCAACGAAGGCAACGATAGAAGAAAAACGTGACACTAAATTTTATTTTAGACGTCATTTTTAAAAGATCTATTTAAATAAATAAAATATTATTTTAATCCGATAAGTAAACATGCTTATGCTATAAATTGGAATTTTTGTCTAAAGCGAACGACATTATATTAATGGCCGTCAATAAACCATTAAATCATGAACGATTGATTTAAATAATGTTATAGCTTCATTAGTTTTAGTTATAAAATCTAAGTGAAACTTTATTTTACTACTGCAAATAAACAGACGGCAAATTTCCTCAATAAATGATAATAGTGGGCAATCAAAAATATAATTTAGAAGCTTTAATGAAAGGTATAAATTAGCTTGTAGTGTTCGTAGATAGGAATAAGGACGAGTCGAGGCGGTCATTAGCGAAATGAAGCCATTAGGAGCGTGTAAAACAGTTAATTACGAGGCGTAATCTCGACCCGAGCTGAGTCGAGGAGTGGCGAGGTGGCGCGAGATACTTCCCGTAGATTATAATGAACACGGATAATGACAGAACGTCTGCCCCCCTTGCCTTCCACACTAATGACGGACTCATCTGCAAGCTTCGAATTGTTTCGCTTTGTTTAAAATTTTTATTAAACCATGAAGTCATTTAATTGACAAAAAAGGTAAATGATTTTGTCATTTGGATTATGGCAAACATTGATTTGGAAAAACTCTTAGAGTACCTAGTCATAGCTGTTTACTGTTCAACATAGGTAGGCATACCAGCTATATGGTAAAGCTGGCTTGCTAACCTATATGAGGGCCCCGCATAGGTTCGATAGTAGGTAGACGTTGAATCAATATCACCCATACGTTTAGATACCGAAAACTGCAATTTAACTGACCGACTGCAAAGAGTTTTCGTAGCTGTACACGTACTTCGACGCATTACATCGTTGGTGTGTCTTTCTCATGAATATAATAAGTATCTACGTGTGCGTGAGAATTTATTAATTCTATAGTGTTCCCATATATTTTAATGATCCACCATATATCAACGGTTTCACTAAAGGTACTTTTAGAATCATTTTGAGGATCAGATGCTTTGAGGTGGGGGTTGGGGCACACTCAGCTTTTATATACATACATAGATACCATATACATAGCGAGAACAAAATATTAATCATTATGCTACCTAATACAACATATTTATAAAAAAAATTAGAAATCGTTTAAAAAAATATAATATTTTTTAAGTTCATTTCCATTCCTCCCTGGGCTCCATTTAAAAAAAGTGTAATATTCAGTAAATGTTGTGATAATACTACGTAATGATTATCGACCTATCACGTATCCGAGGGTTAGTTAGCTTGGTGCACTCACATAATATATAATTGCTTTGGCATCGGATGAGTGGTAGCGACGAGGCGACGCGACGTAGCGTCTGTCGTACGCACACATCCAGCCATCAACCACCTATTTATAATAATTGGCATAAAATGTTCTATAAAACGAACATATGAACAAACCTGAGAGTTGCATACTTCATACATGTACGTAACTACGTGACACGCAAGAAGATCGTGTTGAGCATGAGAAATTGTTTAATTGTACATTAAACGCTGATTTATCGCTGCATCCACAATAGTTAGTTCATCTCAATGAATTCCCGTTGCTTATATATGTCTTGATTGTAATTTCACGTTTTTGCTGATGTGAAATTCATTTCATGTGCCTTAGAAATTGCTTATTGCATCGTTTATCATACACCGTGTCGTTACGACTAGGCTGAGATCGGTTTATGGAGTAATGGATAATCTGATCTTTACACTGTTATAAAAGCATAAATCTATGGTTTGTTAAGTGTTGTTGCATACGAAATAACACTAACCTATTTCAAGTTTTTATGGAAGCTATAAAGTTATATAGGGTCATTCGGTGTTTTAATATTTTGTCGGGAGTCACACCAGTGGATTTGTACACGAGTGGCGTTGTTTACGAGGGCGAATGTTGCACATCGACGATTGTGTGGTCAGCTTTATGGCGAGTCGGGTGTTCCGCCGGAAGTGTCGTAAAACCGACATCATAGTCAGATTCCAACGATAATAATTAAAGGGCACCTTGTTAATGTTAACTGGTCTATAATTGCCGCCTGATATTAATTAGTTTTATATTGGCACATGACTTACAACGTCACTGGGATCGTGTGTGCCTGCCTCATGTCACACCACTTTATAGACGTCATATAATTTTTACTAGCTGTCGCCTGCGGCTATCGAATAATTATGTATTATTTTAATAAGCACCGTTGTTTATCTCATTATTTATTTTGGCATGTTGGTCAGAAGTAGTAGTTAACTCACGATGAGTTGTAAGGACTACTTATTTGAAGTTGCTGTAAATAAAAACAGCTCACATCTATTTGATTTGAAATCATATAAATAATATAGCATAATATTAATACACTCATAACACAAGTTCAATCTTAGCTTGGGTGTCAGATGGTTACAACACTGTAATAACCTACAATTTGTAAAAATAATGTTTGTTTTAGCACATTGTATGTACAAAATTGTAAAACTGGGAATAAAGATTATTATTATTATTATTATTAATTTAGGATATATCTAAATGAAACAGTTTGGTCTTAGTTGTAGAAGGCGATTAATCATCTTTTTATATGCAACCTATTAATTTGAAATATACGAAACATTTGACATAACGGTATTAACTATAAACCACCACAAACATTTTAGTTAAACAATATTTATATACCAAATTTTAACTCGGATACATCAGTAGTTTTATTTGGGGGTCCGTTCATAAAATAGCGTGTTGCCGGCTGGACGCCTATAGAGTAATAAAACTTTAATAGGTAGACTCTTAAATCATAGCCAACATACACCTTAGCACCTTGCATTCTCTTTATTTATTAAATAATTTCATATTTAAATTGTTTAAACATATGAGTAAGTGAATATTTTTCGGCTCTTGCAACTATACATACTACGGGTTGTAACGTTAAATTAATGTTCAAACCCTACGTGTACCTAGCAATCAATCCAATGTTTGAATACAGAGGCTATAAATCTACTATAAAAGAGTGGCCTTGAGTTTCTTGCAGGTATCTTCTCATAGGCTCAACCTTTTGCCTGAACCTTGCAACTAAGTAAATTCAGTAAATGTAACAAACTCACTAACCCCTTTGACGTTCATAAGTCTTACTTTGTGACCTAAGGGAATAAATGATTTTTGACTTTGACTTTGACTGACTTTCTACGTATGAATTACGTGATGAGAATAAAGATTGGTACGCACAGCGAGAACTGATTTACACATGTAATTCCAGTTTAGTTAAGAATTTCACGCTTCCACGTTAATGTTACTTATTGTAAATTATCGTGTGTTAAACAATAAAACATTTCTCGCATAACTACAATCTCGACGCAAAAACAAAGAAGAATTTTTAATTAGCAAAGCGTTTCCCTGTAGTGCGGCGCCCCGTCGCGCGGCTACTTTATACACATTGCTTTGTGCTCGTTAACAAAACGTCACTTTTCACAATATTTATGTCTCCATTATTTTTCATGTACAACGAAATCGTAAAATTTCAAATTTCACCGATTAAACTTTCTTAATCTGTCGATATTAACTTCAATCTTAAAAAGACGTAAATAAGAAGGCAAATACTGTGTTCTCAGTTAGTTCTAGACATCATTAGTATCTAGTAGGTAGTCATAAATAGATCAGAACATGGTCTTTCAGACTAACTATACTGCTTCTTCTAAAGCTGGTCTCAGAGACGCTTGACAGTATAAGCAAAATGTTTTTAGATAATTCTGAGGTGTTTAGGTTTTCATACGCTGTTTATGCCTATCTAGGCAGTGTGTGATGATTTAATTTGAATACATCATAGCTAATGATGATATTGCAATCATTGAATTTAAATAATTGACATTGAATCGGCAATTCAATTTAAATTTTACATATTAACGAAGTTATAAATAGACTATCTATGTCATCAGATATTTACAAATTTGTAAAAATTTAATGTTTTCTGCATAACGTGTATATTTCATGCGTAAATATAATATATGTTAGAAAACATATTTAAATTATAGCTTTAATTGCTTACAAATAGGAGATGAATATAATACAATATTGCATGTCAAGAAAGCGGCTTGAGAGATGCCTGCCACTTTACAAAAGTAATAAAATGAGAGTTCCATTTCGCACGATTACCCGGGAGACGACAAAACATGTCAAGTGTCAATTTGTATAATTTACACAAGAATTAAAATGGCGGAGTGACAGATGACAGTTCGCCTGGCACTTCTCTCGACCTCGCTCGATCGGTGGCGACGCTTCGCAAGGTCCCAGTCGACCTGTTGAATTTTTACATTTTATTTTATTCATTTTCACACGAATCTGTCTTTAGTAACTGGATATTTTGTTTTGAATAGCGAGATTAGCGCTGGGACGGGCCGCGTGGCGTGGCGGCGACGACGCGCGGCGTAACGAGACGCGTAAACGACAGACAGCTGACACGCGGCACGCGCGCCTCACTCCACATTGCCGACAATCCGACATACCATACTGTTGTAATACACTATTAAAATTGCTTTTAGGTTTTATGTTACACTACATTACACAATCGTAAATGATTTATTTCTTAAAGAGTATACTGTGCTACAACAATGGATATAATATTATGTACCAATTTTGCCGATATTTAATAAATTAGAGAAATTTATTGATTACTGGTTCGTGGTCAAATATATAATGTTTAGAAAGTAATGTATAGCCTTAATAAAATGCAAAAAGTATAAAAACCTAATAATAATTTATAAATGACAGATTTTTTAATGGCACAATGGTTTAGGTGGTTTCATCTTGTCCCTATGTCACGCTGAGCAATGTGAGTTAGTTACACGGTACAAGAATTATTTGATGTTAATGTTAATGTTATAAGAGCCCCCTCTCCCCTCCCCGTGATGCAATAATTAATACTAAAGCGAGAGTTGTCTTTAAAAAAATCTGTCAAATGACATCCCACTTAATAAGGAAGCTGTAAAAACAAACATCGAACTTGACATTAAGAAGGAAGTATCTTATACGGTTGGATTTATAATCACGCCATGTAACTTATTATTATACGGTATTATAGATTCTCAACACACAGATAAGGAGTTCATAATATGTTCTCATCGGTTGGCCCATTAGTTCCTAGGTGCGAACATGTCTTACGAGTACATCTGACAACTGCGTAAAAACCATACCGTTCCCTTGGTTTCACCGTAGTAAGGTAAAAAGTTAGTATATTATTTTTTGTTTTAATTGCATCGCTATAAGAATGATGCATAATTTTATGTACATATTGGAAGTTGGAATAAACACATATAATACGATGCCGATGACCTTTGTTGCGTGCAAACGCGCTCTGTGTGAGTGGATGACATTTCATGAAAACCAGTCATGTTTCTATTCAACTCATAAATACATACGTATCTTACAACTTATTGTAAATGATTAGATATTGGATAGATATAAATTACCTACGCATTGCCTGCGCCCGCGCCGTTCATAAATAAGATCTATTAGATATTTGTTGCTTGTTCGATACTAGTATTCATGCCATATTAATAGTTTACTTGATTGAATATGACGTTTATAAATGATGTCGCATATCTCATTAATGTCTAATTTCCCACAATTGTGATTGTTTATTCACTCGGAACAGATAACGATATTACCTACATTCAACATTCACGTTAGTAACATTGTGAAATAATTTGAAGTAGACATATTATTTATCGATCTGTAGACCGTTTTGCCTTCATAATTATTAATCATACATCTACTAACAAGTGCAATTAAAGACTTAGGTACCTATATCTCTTGTAAGTTATATTGCAGCCTGTTTTATAAATAAAAGATACCATTTGCAGCTTTAGAAAAATAGTTTTGAAAAGTAACTACCCTTATAGATACAAAGTACCTACTTGCTTACACGATAGGTACTTACTAATTAAAATATTTTCTCTTTTTGACAATATCATATATACATGACGTATACATATATCCTCGAAACGTAAGACAGAGGTACGATACCCATATTCAGTCAGCTGTTTTAGGTCCTAAATATCAATCAATCAAGTTGTATTTACTTTGTTTGTTTACTTTGTATTCACAATTTAAAAAAAACTATGTACACCAAAACAAAAAAAAATAAAATAAAGAGAAAAGTAAAATTGAGATTAATGTTTTTTGGCTCTCTGGTAAATAATTAGTATTTTGGCTTTTACTACATTTCAACCTCGAAGGGTCAATATCAAAATTTTTTAAAGTACTGCCCTGCCACTGTTAGTTCTTTAGATACAATGATAATATTAAGTGTCAGGCATACTGCGCAATTTCTCCGTACTGCTACTGTGAATTTACTAACATAAATAGGTATGAATAATATTTTATTCATCCTTGGACATGACGATGAGAGCGCAAACTTATATATAACATGACATTTTAGTAAATAAAAATATTTATATTATGTAAAAGTTAATAATACGTGCGCTTTTATCTTATCTTATGTGGGGGCCAGTCAGTTCAGACCGGCGACACTTCGACCCAGTGGGATCTTTTGTGTCGACACTCTCCCAATAACGACTCCCATAGATGTTCATGGCAGCCGGGACCAACGGCTTAACGTGCTTTCCGAGGCACGGAGCAGGCGATAATTGTCAATCAATACGCACATAATTTCGAAAAGTCATATAACTTCCGAAACTCAGAGGTGCGCGACGTGGGTTCGAACTCGAGACCCTCTGCATTGCAGTCTGTTGGTCTCCCCACTGAGCTATCGCTGCTCTACGTGCGCTTTTACTTTTCTTATGTAATTTGTGTCTATTAATAGGCTAGTTAAAATTTAAACTGTTATAAATACGAAGACGGATTGCTCAACTGCGGGTCTTCTATTTAAACTAGTTAATTGTCTAGATCTGAAGTCGCTAGTAATACATACGTATACTTATTACAGCCTAACAAATGTGTCAATAACAGATTATTCCATGTAAGATTTCTGTTCCAAACTGCTTTTTCTCTGTTCGTTCTCGCCGTGTCATTATTGGGGTGTGTGTGTTACTCAAGTTTCCTGACGTGATATTCTAATTTAAATAATAATAATATCAGCCCTGTTTATAAGCAAGCCCACTGCTGGGCACAGACTTCTTTTCAATGTGAGAAGGGTTGGGCCATAGTCCATCATGAATAATTTGCAAAATATAATAGCAGTGTCTCGTTTCTTTCTCATGTAGATATTTTATTGAGTAGTAGAGTTTCGCTGATTTCAGCATGAAGGGCCGGCTCGACCGGAGAAGTACTACCCTCTCACAGAATATCGACGTGAAATAGCAGTGTTCCTACTGTTGTGTTTCGTTCGGTGAGTGAGAGTGCCGGAGGCCCAATCACCTTCTTTCCCCCTTCCCGCTCCTTCTCCTTCCCACTTCCTTTTTTTCCTAAAGGGTCGGCAACGCGCAAGTGATGCCTCTGGTGTTGCAGGCGTCTATAGGCTACGGTGACCACTTACCATCAGGTGGGCCGTATGTTTGTTTGCCACCTAAGTTGTATATAATAAAAAAAAAAATACATGGACTCAGAAAAATATAATTTTATAATCACATTATAATATTATTTGAATGCAAAATCTTTTATAAATGCTAAAGTATCATGTATCTATCTATGTTTTTACACATATTCTTGCTAAGACTGTAAAGTAAGGTTATGACTGCAAATACAAAATATTACAGCAAAAAACACACAATTATAATTTTTTAATTGTAGTAGGTAAAATTATGCGAATTTGTATAATGTCATACACATTCGTCATTGTCAATTAAACTTCTTCGTCAATAAATAATTAATCGGCGTCGAGATTGATGCGGTAAGTTTCGTTTATTCGGTAGTTTTAGCTTTAGACTTTTATGATTACAAATTCATTACTAACGAGAAAGAAATAAATTAAAGAATTTATTTTTGAATATTGTAAATTTTGTCACCTATTCGAAATTTGAATATTGAAGATATTAAAATGATTTTTTAAATTCACAAGTTTGTCCACCGTTGTATATGATATACCACCCACTGCTACGCTTAAGTATCCAAAAACGACTTATAGTGGTATAACCACCATATGATAGGTGTTCGTAACGGAACCATTGATTTCTATAAATAAAAGAAATGTTATCTCGATGGCACAGAAACGTGATATTTGATCGGAATTTCACTTTACCTTCGTACGTGGTGATCTTTAATTTAAATAAGTATTTATGAAGAATTTCATGGTTTGAATAACACAGAAGCCGTAGTAAATATCGAGATTTATAGATCTAGTTATTTTATCTTATGCTTTGAAACGATCTTTTAAGTGCACTATCATTCGTGTTTGTCAAAGAATGCTTGCCATTACTGGGATAGCTATAAAATATAAAATACGTGGATAGAGTGCAGTTGCACTTAAGTCTTAATATTTTTAACATAATGCAAATTCGCTGATCATGTAATATTTGTCGAAATTTAATCAAATATGTCTTGCACAAATGAAAAGCTCAAATATTATTTTAAACATTTCGATATTGATAATGTTATTGTAGACTTGAGCAACCAAATATGACACATTCGTATGAAATACGTATTTATTCATAAAATATGTAAAGCACAACGAGAGCCATGTGATAGTGAAAGTAGAATTCGTAAAGGTAAGCAATAACCATAAAGCGTCACATATTTTTTGGTAATTTTATAGCTAAACAAATATTCAAATTTCGTCATTGAATTCATTATATTTATTTTTATTGTGTGGACCTGCAACCTTCTCACAAATCAACAGATATGCATAGGCTAGTCAACGAATAAATAAATATTACACGAAGCTGCCTACCTATGCTGTATGCTTAATAATGGTATATCTAAAAGTTAAGTTTTGAGCAATTATCTTAGATAGCAAAGTTCATCATTTACAGCTTCTAGTAAATATCTAGCATCATATATCACGTGTTTTTTAAGGACTAAAACACACTAGCGTCTCAGAAGAAGATCGAAGTGGCGGTAGCCCCATAGATAGGGCGTTCAGAGATCGTGAAATCCTACTGCACTACCGACATGAAAAACCGATGCTAATGACAGTTTTGGTGAAGGTGTTAATAGAAATACTAGTAGATAATAATAATTGTAAACCAAATACACTTAATTTATAAACAGTATTTTAAAAAAATATAACAAACTTCGTGTCGCCGGACCTGGACAAAAAATATGCATTTTTTTAATAACATGTCACGTGGTCGCACCACATAAAACTAGCATAAAAATGAGGACGAAACTATATCGATTTGAAATATCGTTAGTAAATTCATTAACGATTCAATCTAAACGTAAATAAGACTATCTCGTAGCTTTACACTATGTATTTGCATGACCAACGCTATAAGTGGCGAGAACCGACGCCATTACTTTTTATATGCAATCATTGAACATCAACTAATACAGTGCTAAACAGACAGATGAACGCGTTTATTGTAGCAAAAATGAGCAAATAAATATGAAATTAACATACCATGTAATGATAATGGAATTTTCTACTAATTAACTACTTTATTTTCATTCTTTCATTCTCTTCTAATAGGCACCTACAAGCTATTTTTTACTGGATATGTTTATTCTGCGTGTGTATATTGTATGCTAACATAGGGAGGTCAACACATATAAATGTAGGTATTAGGCATACGGGTATGCAATAAAAATTCTAGTCCGTTTCTAGTATTACGGATAATAGCTGTATCTTAACTAATATTATAAATGCGAATGTAAGTTTGTTTCTTTGCTACGCTTTCTCGCCTCAACTACTTGTCCGATGTGTCCAGAGTATAGAATAGGTAGGTAACTTGCATCTAGAAAAAAGTACTTTTCCCGAGGGATAGAAATTTATTGATAAAATTTAGATTAACGTATACGCAGCCGCGGGTAAAATCTAGTCAAATAATATGTATAATTGGATTTAAATGTGCTTACATTTTATAATTATATATTGGGAAGCGTCATCGATGAAGTAGGGCGTGGACTTGTGATCATGGACCGTACCGCCAGCTTACGAATTGAATTATTAAACAATTAGGTACAACACGAATTGAAATTTGCCTCCAACCTATGAGATTTAGAAAAGTTTCCTTAAAAATTCATAGTGACTGATTGAATAAAATTGATGATGCTATATTTAATAGCATAAGCTTTCTTTTCGGATATACTTTTCTATGGATGAATGGGTAAACGGTTTTACGTGGGTAAAACCGCGAGCAGAAATTAGCGAAATAATATATAGCGCAGTTCTATATTGGTAAATATTATTAAATTACATGGTACTGATTCACGATATCTTAAAAAAAATCTATGAACCATTTTAAATTAATAATATTACGAAACTAGCAAAGATATGAACATGAAACAATGCAAACAATTCAAGACGTATTCAGAATGCTATATACCTAATTGAGCTTAAGATTAATAGCAATGATTCCAAGGATACCTATTTGCATATAATACAATGTTTAGTCTTGTTTAAGAAAAAGATGAATCAATATTTTATAGTCAGTTTGCTCATGAGTTGCCCCATAAGCATTAGCTTATAGCTATTTTCATTCGATATTAATCGGATGAAAATATCGATTCTGTTATCGAGTATTCTTCGATGCGGCTGTAAATAACTCTTAGATTCTTTCACGAGTATTGCATTAAAATAAAAATGTCCACAAAATGCTAAATATAAAATTGTTCAGAAGACAGATGATCTAAGATTAAACTCAAATTAATGATCACGCAATCGGAAATACATTGAACGAATTAATATGAAATAAACACGGACAACGGGAC
This sequence comes from Catocala sponsa, assembly GCA_963564715.1. Classification (NCBI taxonomy): domain Eukaryota; kingdom Metazoa; phylum Arthropoda; class Insecta; order Lepidoptera; family Erebidae; genus Catocala; species Catocala sponsa. Next base: position 10,531,856 of record OY751331.1, read on the forward strand.
AATTAAAGGCGAATGCTTATTACAAACGGATGCCACAAATAATAAATAGTACTTATGTACTCAACAATTGCACAAAGGTCACGCACATTATAAATTACGTATTAATCTGATTATTAATTGCATAGTTTGTAACTTATAATAACACAGTGTGTCTCTACAACTTCATTACTACAGTTCCACATAATAACTGTGGATCAACCACAATGTACGATGTTTTAATTTTTAAAAGACTAGCTTTTCCCGTGGCGCCTTTTGTGTGGACTCGCCGTGCCACAAGGCGATTTTCTTTTAACAATGATTCACTAAAATGATTTCTAAGACCCTAAGTTAGCTATTGTAACCAAAAGTTTACCCTAATAATGACCAGATGTTTATCGAAACATTGTTTATTAAATAAAGCCTAATGTAAATTGATCTTAAAGTTATAAGCGCAAAAAACAAACATACATGCAGACCAACAGGCACTCATAACATTATTAGACTAGATTTCACCTGTGACTTGGCCCCCGTGAAAAGGCGAGATAAATAAAGCCCATAATTCTCAACGATAGTCTTGTTTTCGATCGTATTACTAAAAGTGTTTTTGAACCAATTCTGTAGTGCCAGTGAATATTCCCTTTGACACAAACAAACAAATGTTTCCTATTTATATTATAAGTATAGAGAAACATTTTTATTGCTACTTAAAATGCATATCAACGGTTAATTTAGAAATTAAAAATAGATTAAACATTTACTTTATGACGCCGTTTTATTTTTAATTTAAAACAGAGTATTATGAAAGTGAAAGTAACTTCATTTGTTCACAAATAAATTACTGAAATTTTGTAAATATAAGATGAAGTTGCGTAGATTGGCAACTTTTAAACATTGCTGCCAGGATCTTTTTTGCGGTTTAAACTATGAACAGCCTAGTAGTTCATTTTGCGATTATGATTGCGACTGTCGGTAAATTTCCGTATTCTATAACTGGGACGGGCAGTATTATGGTTTATTTTATGAGGTGATTCTCAATAGCAGAAAGTTCATCACTAAGAAAATATACGGTGGATGCCAATAGGTTCGCCTATATTATCTGGGGCTTTAAACGTAATTGGCTAAATGCGTGTATAATACACATCTGTGCAAAGTATAACTATGACTGATATTACTCATCTAAATGCATGATGTAAACTGTGAATATAATGATATGTATATTCTATTAAATGTTCTTATAATACAACCCGTACAATAATTTAAAAATGACCTTCGTATACGATTGGAAATTTACATTGTTTGAATTTATATTATACCAAACAAACAATGATGACAAGGGTTCGGAAGGAGGACATTTCGCGCCTCGGGCCGGATGCGGTAGTTCGTAATTGTAGCACTTTATAAACTTAAATTAGGTTCCTTTCATATATATTGTGAACTTGTCGCAGACTGCGGTTTCTTACCGCAAAGAAGTATAATTTCAAAATACTTGACATTAAAAAACGTAATACAACATTACAACTCATTTTCTACGTTATTCTTTGAGTGTTTTTATATAGCTGTATTTTAGATTGAGGCGTCACTGGAAAACCCAACACTGTTATTTCTGAATTATAGTTTTGTTATATTAGGTTATGCATTTTGTATTAGGCTTGAATAAACGACGCTCTTTCGAACCATATAAATTTTGCTTGTGCCTCTCATTCCGCATTTATGTTTTGAGAATATGCATACGTTCGAATGATAACTGAGACCTCTATAATTATACGCCAATAACAAAATTTACAGATTAATTCAACTGTTCTAGACTGACTGAATTTTATTCTCAACGATAAAGAACCAACTATTTTATCCGTTTTGCTTATCTTAAGAGATTGATAAGCAAAATATGCAAAAGATCGACTACAATGTAAACACAACTGCAGATAGGCTTATAACTCGACAACTTGGGATTGCAGTAAATAATATTCATTCCTATACATATTTGATATTTCTACACGCGAGATGATCTAACTGCTGTCTATGTACGTGGCAATTGTTTAAAGTTTTCGCAAAAATACCTGTATACATACATTCAATTGGTATTTTGTTAAGCTTATCCGAGGGCATCGCGGCCCGACGTTTATTAATGAATTATGTAAATGAGACCGACCGACGTTCGCAGACGACTCTACCAACTTTATTACTCGCGAAATGCGCCATTAATATAGATCGTTACCTCCGTTTCATCAGACCCCCTTAATTGTTCTCTATATTTAAAATTAATAATAATTTGAACATGTTACGTCATTTGCTTTTGTAGTTTTTGTGCAACTATGTAGTTAATTTTAATTCTAGCACATTTGTTACAAAATTATGAAGTTGATGCAATTATCTAACTTAGTAACACAGATAATTACTAGGTATAACTAATAGTAGCTATAAAAGTAACTGAAGGTGACTTAAACCTAGCTAATCAAATTGAAACGTTATTTTAATAAATTCTTTCGGTTTCAATTACAATGTGGGTAGTTGTTTTTTTATTTATAGAATGATACCTACATAAATATTCGCGTGCATAAACACTTAGTCGATATGAAGGTAGTTATATTATTTAGTAACTTGTGAAGGTAAATAAATCGATAAGCATTGTTGGTGCAAGTGAAGCAATTGTTGGCCGGGATCGATTGTTATCCGTGATGGATGTGGCTCATTACTGCGGCGCGCTGGGTGGCTCCGATGTCGCGCTGTCGTCGCAACGTCGCGCGTCGTTGCCCTCGCATCCACTCATTGTCGAACTCACAGATCACTCGCCTCCGTATCATACTCGCATCCAAAACGCTTTAATACAATTTATTTATGACTCGCGACCAACTCCAATCATTCTACATTTTATCGACTCTACCGCCGAGAATTTTATCGACTGCAGTCTTTGGTCGTTAGCTGTACCTAATACTCTTCTCAAAGATATGCTTAACACGGAATATTTGTTTTATGGATGCTATTAATTCAATGTTACACTCCTAGATTTTATTTATCGCATTCCAAACAATCTTATTAAGAATATTGAAGACATCATTTTACCATTTCTTAATAGTAAAGACACCAACGCGTACCACGATCAATGTTGGTATGTCCCATGTGTGACAAGCAAATTGTAATTTGACGGTTATGTAATCTGACAGGCCCTTGACTACTTGTTAAGCATCGAAATTACAAAAGTGCCGTTTAAAATTTATAAAAAATATAATAAGAAAGCCTACATCATAAATAAACGATGTTGAGATGTTATCGGTCCTTGGCCGGCAGGAAGCGCTTCGGCCCATTTAGGGGTGCATTAAAATCGAATACATCATATTTGTTTGATTTCCTAGTTCGCGTTTCACCCTATAATTATACAAGTCACCGTCCGTGGCCGGATCTTTGGTGGTTTTTGTTAAGATGCATTAATCATCTTTTTTTATTGCAAGCATGTGTTTTGGTCTCGTAAAACACTTTCGGGGATTATAAGCTTTTTGTACTCTTAATGTTCTAATTTAGTTTTCGGTCGGTTCTTATGAGGTCATTAGCGCGGTGAGGTCCGTTTCGTCAGGACTCTCCATAAAATTTATAGATGAAAGTTGATATTTTAATGTCGTTATAATTTGTCGCAGTAGGGTCAAAATTTGTCTGAAACCTTTTAAAATTTTACGACTTGCATAATGAATGGAAATGTTGGTACTTAATTACATTGAAGGTTATTTTTGTGTTGTAGACGAATGTTCCCGACGGTGCGCGTGTCGTTCGCGGGGTGCCGCGCGGAGGCGCGCTACGCCGTGCTGCTGGACGTGGTGCCGGTGGACGGCAAACGCTACCGCTACGCGTATCACCGCAGCTCGTGGCTGGTAGCCGGCAAGGCGGATCCACCCGCGCCCGCGCGCCTCTACCCGCATCCCGACTCGCCCTTCTCCGGCGACCAGCTGCGCAAGCAGGTCGTCTCCTTCGAGAAGGTCAAGCTCACCAACAACGAGATGGACAAGAACGGACAGGTCAGTTCAAGTGCCAGCTAATTATTAATGCTTCCAAATATTACTGTCAACAGTTACAACTACAAATGGATACATTGCTCTAAAAAATGAATAATTAATAATGAGATTACTGTGCTACTGGTCATTATAATGTTTTGGATCAATACGTAGACCGGTATAAAAGAACAAATAAGCAACAAAGTGTAAGGTATATGTAGTGTGTGAGTAGCGTGGAGGTTATTGCAGCGCTAAGAACAAGGTGATAAAGCGGCCGAGCCTGAATGAGCTATAAAGTGTTGACGTAAAATAGTTGATTTACGGTTCGCTCCGGGTGTCGCTGGTGGCTAACGAGCGCCACAGACTCTACCTACGAACAATGTTTGACTACTCGAATAAATACGAGCAAACAAATTCTTACTACACTAATCTTGTAGTACATACCTACTACAATATTAATTGTACGCGTAGACTCGACTTGGTTCTGCTCTAGAAAATACATAATGGTAGATGGTCGTACCTCGACGTGGCTACGACTGCGGGTTGAGTGCGTGCACTGCAAATCGACATTTATAAATTATCCGTCAACATTTAATTACACATTGACCACCTTTGCCACTCAATGTAAAGATTCCTTTTACGATATACTCGTTCAAACTGTATGTGTACATTTCGGTCATATTAATTAATATGAAATCAGAATGATTAATGCGATGAATATAAAACATTAAAATAGGCTGACTTTAATGATGTACATGATATAATGTTTGAAACAAAAACTATGTGGCAAACGTATAATTAAATATTTATATTTAAACTCTAAAGATGTTTTCACGCACGCTTTTGAACATAAGCTGGTGTCACGTGGACCACTTCCTGATCAATGCGGAAATTTATAGAATTACAGCAAAATTGCTAGTGTCGGCGACACCTCGGGCGTCGGGCGTCGCCGGGGAGAGTGTAATGAGTGCGTTGCCGGCAACAAATTAGCCGCACATGTCGTGCCGCGTCAGCCGGCACCTCACGGCTACTTACCTCCGCGTCGCAGGTGCTAGCCTCACCAAGGCAAATGTCACGCAAAACGACCAGCTTCACGAGACCCGCATAACCATTTGTAGCTTAAAAAGCGCTAGGTTTTGTCTCTTGGATAAAACGTTTATTCAACATAGGTTATTCGAGATTATGACAGTTATGAAGAACGCGGTACATGCTAATATTATCGCGATTGTAAATTGATTTTCAACTGATGAGAGTGAACTTTAAATTCGTTGTTTGTTATGAATAAGTGATAACAAAATGTGTTTTTTTAATTTATGCCTTGTAATGGTATTGGCAAGCAGGTGGATACCTAACGTTTTATGAAATAGTGTTGCAAATGGCGTTTTAGGTATTCATTAGAGTTCTTTCTAAGTCGACTTCTGTAATTAATTGTTAAAGTCAAGCACATTTCTACATTCTACAAACGACTTCGTTTGTATTGTGTACAAATGTGCCTAACATGTCAATATTTTCTGTACGGGTAATTTTGAGTTCGCAAAATAATTGTCGATTCATTGCTAAAGCAAGGATCGAAAATAATATTAAAAATATAGTATTACCGGTTTACGAACGTCATCTAGATGCGAAGTTTTAACTGATTAACGTATATTAAACGCCAATACGATCTTATTGCCGTTTAAGATCTGTAGATTATATCTACTATTTTTTGTAATTAATGTTGTTCAACATTTTTTATCCAGCACCAGCCGCTGTTGTTTGTTTAACCTTCTTAATATTAAAATTACCATAATATAATAAAATAACTTTGTAACATAACAGTGTTAAGTTACGCACACGCGGTTTGTAGTGGAGTTCAACGGAACGGAACGTTGAGGGCGTGGCGGAGTGATGGATGGAGCCGACTCTCTCCAAAACTCACCTAATTGGCTTTCCCATACCTTCGAGCACCTAGTAGACTGATATCGTGTTCATTGTGTAGCCTTAATTAATTAATAAATATTGTGTTATTTAAAACATAGATATTAGATTATCGTTCTGATAGATGAATGTAACTACATTGTGGCCATTTTGTTAGAGCTCCCTCTTCACTGAGTGGTTGTTTCTTCTATTTGAGTTTAAACTGATACTCTATTAATTGTATTTATTTACAAGAATATGGGTTTGAAGTTAAAAGCTAAACAATTTATTTAATCGGTCACCAATTTTGTCTAACCGAAAATGTACACCCTTTGCGCACTTTCTAATATAATTAATATGACATCAAGAGTTAGGTGAAGGCTTACTATATCCACATTAATTTTGCTAGTTACGTATTTCTCCTACATATTTAATAGAGAGGACTATTGTCACGTATAAGCCACACTTGAAATCTCGTCCAAGTATTTACGCGTACTAAACTGTAATACAGAACTTACACCCATCATTTCAGGATCGATGGTTGTGCATCAATTCACGCTTACACTGTGGACATACAAGTCAGCTTGAATCTCTATGTACTCACTTCGTAGATTAATACTAAGGGCTTGTCCCACCACCTCCAAATAGCATTTATCTCTAAGATAAAAGTCTCGCCATCTCTCTTCTTTAACTTAACAAGAGTGAGACAGCATGCGATTTATCTTTGGGATAACTTTTACTTGTTAGTTATGGGACTAGCCATAAATGAGGAATATAGTTTCAAAACCCGCCAAAACGAAATTGGAACATAAATAAGGTTCCGATTGAATATGAAGCTCCTTCGTTGCTTCTATCGCATTGCGCTGATAGTTTCAACAAAACCCACTAAAATTCTATTAAATCATCTCACAAAAGTAGCAGTTTGTTGCAAACACCGCTAAAAGAGTCCATTTATATTCTTTAAATGGTTTTTGAGATTTACCATTATTTGGTAAAAGTATTTTAGAGGATTTTGAAACTAAACCACTCAAATCTGATAACTCTTCGCGGTGTCTGGAATATCAGAAAAATATTTATATATTTTATAATTATGTAGGTACGTACATAGATCCTACTCATATTATTGTGTTATGTATAACACAACATTTATGTGTCTATGTTACGTATATCATGTAGGTATGATATACGTAACCTAGACACATAAATATTAATTGGCTCAAGCAACTGGCGTTACACAAAACAACATTTCTACTTCAATAAATCTAGTCACGAATTATTCCGCTTCATGAAACGTTTAAATACACGAAAATATTTATAAATATAACTTCTAATTAGCAATATATTATCAAAAACGGAACTGGAATTGGTGAGTCGTTAACATTGGTAACAATGTATAGTCCACGCAACTCGACACCGCGGCGTGGCACGGCGCGAGCGCGCGTGTCACCCGCAGCCTCGCAGCCCACGCCGCCGCCTAATTGTTGAACAAAAACTCCATGAAACCGACGAATTAATCATCGCACCGCCACTTAAGTACTGTATTCGAAATAATAAAATAACTATTGCATTCAAGTCGCTTGTAACACCACAACCTTGGACATTCTTTCGGTATGTAAGAATGTTCCGCGAAATAAATTGTTTTTGTTTAATTAATTATTTCCGTTGTAGAAAATAAATAATACTACATTTGTATAAGCGCAGCCACAGCTGGACCTTCATATTGTAATCATATCTGTTTGACAAATACATTTTAATGATTTTAATATTACTGTATTAAATGAAAAAGTTATTGTTAAGTTTAGAAGTGTTTATTTAAAAGCTTTAATGTAATCGTGTGTCGGAATTGAGGTCAGATTATTAGAATTCATGAGAACGGTCACACGAAAGCGTGGCGATGACGGATCGCGATTGTACAAGTACGAGACTTGCCCGAGCCGATATGCCTCCGGTCACAAAGACCTCCCAATGACAGTGGCGGGTTAAATCCGTAAATCTTGATGTAATGTATTTAGTTTCTCTTGCTCATATTTTCTTTAGACTTATACGTCTACATGTTTGAGTACCTACACCTAAGCTGTTTATTACTATAAAGAAAAAGCATTATAGTTTACTATTCGGATTACGTAAATCCAATAAATCCCTAGGAAATCCTAGTAGTGTGAGACGATAAGTCTTATCCCATTTGCATTAAAAATCATACAGAATGTCTTCCTCGAAATAAAAAATAAAGAAATATAGATACTTAGGTTTATAAACAATATAACTATTATTGAATAGGTACAGACGCATTGAAATTAGATTTTGCTTCCAATTTTCGCAATTTCTTTTTTATTAGAGTTTCTGTATTGTTTATTTTATTAACACACCTCAAAACACTTTTTTTACCAGATCTTTAACAAAATGTGTTTTTATATTATACACATTGTATGAATGTGTATAATATTCTTTTTATAATATGATATCCCATTGCACTTTCTATTTTATTTTGTTAGTAATATAACATTCACAATATACTTTAAATTATTAATTTTAAAACTAATTAATCTAAAATATATTTACAAACGTTTTTAAAAAGATAGCATAATTATAAAAATACACAAATGCAATTTTTTATGTGGGATATAATATGTTCGTAAGTTGCAATACGAGACAATAATATCGACAGCACAGTAATTGGCATAATGTTATCTGTGTTTATAAACTCCCTAATACAGGCATTATTCATAGCGCTAGTGCAAGTTAATAAAAAAGAAGCAAACAAGGTCTTTTGCGGCTGACACTCGTCTTAAATCAGCAGAATCATTATAATCAGCCGATTGCAGTCTACTGCTGGGTGTACGCTTTTTTTAAAGTACGCCTCAGAGCTCGATCAGATGCATGCACCCTCATTACCACATTAAAGTTAAATAAATTTAAAAACAATTATCGGAATAAATCTATTATTTTTAGATAATGTAGTAGTCAACAGTGAAGGAAAACATCGTGAGAAAACCTGCTGCATATCTGAGAATTTTCCATAATGTTCTCGAAGATATGTGAAGTCTGCCAACCCGCACTGAGCCAGCGTGGTGGACTACGCCTAATCCATCTTACACTGAGAAGAGGCCCGTGCCCAGCAGTAGGACAGTTTAATACAGGGCTGATATTATATATAATATAGATGTGCCCGCGGTTTTATTCGCGTTTATCGTTACTGCGCCGCCCCCGCGGATCATAGCGTGATGTTATATAGCCTTCCTCGATAAATAGGCTACCCAACACTAAAATAATTTAAAAAAAAAGTATTTTAGTGTTGGGTTAGAAGGTTCCTGAGATTAGCGCGTTCAACCAAACAAACAAACAAACTCTTCAGCTTTATAATATTAGTATAGATTAGTATTGATATAATGTAGTAGTTTAGTTTACTAAGGTCAGACATTTTTTACTGATAGTGCTGACAAAACTAAGTGCAAAGCACTAGAATTAATAATACAAACGGTGCTAAAATGAATATATTCTCATAACATTACTTCCAAGCTAAATCTCAAACTACGTAAATGTAACTAGCAAGGTTATAGTCAATATCGTTTAACATAAAACTAGAATGCCTTGTTTTGAACGTAATTTGCCCGTAACGAAACAGCTGCTAGGTTTTTTTCATACTTGGTTTGATCTGAAGCTAAATAATACTTGAATTTAAAAACTTCTTTAATGCAACAGCGGTAGAATGCGACTGCTGTACGTGAGGTTCGATTCCTTAATCACGCAAAGTATTATTGTGTTTTTCTGTACATAAATTCTCATTAGTAATTACTACTACTATTAGTAATTACTATTACTACTACTGCTATGCCTGAAAGATGGACCAGTTGGCTTATTATGTTCTAGATCTCAGCTTTATTTTTATACTAGCTTTTGCCCGCGACTTCGCTCGCGTTAATTTAGAATTTGACAATCAATTCGGGTTGTACTCTGCTTGTAATAATATAATTCAATCATGATTCGAAAGACACGTGGCGCCATCTATTATCATAAGAACGTTATTATTGTTTTCCTCGGGAACAGTAATTTTTTCGGAATGAAAGGTAGCCTATGTACGTTTCTGTACACCTGACAACGTATATGCAAAATTTCAGGATGATCGGTTCAGAGGTTTAGGCGTGAAAACAAACAAACTCATTTTCGGTTTTATAATATTAGTTAGGATTTAGCTCTATAGTTACCAAATGTGACTGCAATACACCTCTGCCTGCCCCTTGAGGGTTTTAACATGAGACAATGTATGTAAGTGTAGTGTAATTTAAGAAATTCAAGGCTGATTGTGGCAAACAAACTTGTAATTAATGAAAATATGCAAATCGTTAGTTGTTTTTTCTTGACCCGACTCAACATGACTGCCATGATTAATTATTAGCTTTTTAGGCGTTTACTTAAATAATGAGATTATATTTCAGTTTCATTATTATATAAAGAAAATCTAAATGAACATTAATTGATTCATTGATGACAACGATTAAAATTTTCGAATATTGCACTACTGACCTGATGCGGCAAGCTGAAGACAGGGCGCTATGGCGCTTTTTGGGGGAGGGCTATGTCCAGCAGTGGACTATTATAGCCTGATGATGATGATGATGATGATGACTGACCTGAACCCACTCCTAATACAAGCATTCTAGCTTAGCTGCAGGGGTTAGCAAGAATACTAGTAATTTGAAACCCAAATTGCTAGTAATATTTACCACCTATTGTAGATTCAACGTGGCACGAAATTGTGATGTACAGATAGGTATCAGTGTAAAAAAAAAGCAGCTATAGCTCAGTGGGGAGGCCAACAGACTGCAATGCAGAGGGTCTCGGGTTCAAACCCACGTCGCGCACCTCTGACTTTAGGAAGTTATATGACTTTTCGAAATGATGTGCATATTGATTGACAATTATCGCCTGCTCCGTGCCTCGGAGAGCACGTTAAGCCGTCGGTCCCGGCTGCCATGAACATCTATGGCAGTCGTTATTGGGAGAGTGTCGACACAAAAGATCCCACTGGGTCGAAGTGTCGCCGGTCTGCACTGACTGGCCCTCACATAAGATAAGATAGGTCTCAGTGTTGTGTCTATGGTAATTTATTTTCAGTGAAGAAGCCAGAAAAGAATCTCTAATGCGAGATATGACTTTAAAAATACTAGCGGTCGCCTAGTGGTCGAAATTAGACCATAATTAATGTAAATTTTAAGTTTGATAGTTATTAAGATTTTATTGCCTAGCTATATCTAGCCTTACAATCACATTTCATTTATATATCGCCAAGGCTTTACAGATTAATTTATCTATCTTTTTCAAACAAATTATTATTTACTTGACTATACTCTCATATTGCTAAGCTTGCTAGTTTTTTTTCTTCATTACGTATAAATACGTAAATATATTATAATATAAATAGTATAAAAAAGATTGCCTGTAAGATATTGCTGATATATGTAATTATATATTGATATATGTTATGTACCATAGTTACGAAGAATAGATAACTATTCTTCGTAACTATGGTATATGATGTAGTACATGAGTACTACATCAGCCGGACATGCCGAAATACTACGAACGCGAATCGACTACGTGTGTCAGATGCATGTTTATGTGCGTGTAGTGTTTTTTCATTAATTTAACGTATTTCAAATGCATATTTTATAAAAATATTAGGTTTCGCCCCTCCTTCTCCATATAAACTTTAACTGTGCCAAATTTCATACTCCTCCGTCCGCACAATTTTCGTAAAAAGGGGTACAAAGTTACATAATTATATATTTTAGGCTAATGCTTGAGGGGTATCTATGTATGTCAATCAGCGAAAAAACCACGTCCCTCACTACTATGGTAGTAATCAATTTCAAATAACAACTATACTCAAAACTCAATACCTACTCAATATATTTATACTACAAAACAATATTCATTTATAATTTTAATATTTGCATAGATACATAATATGCCACAGTAATCAGCGTCGCTGTAATAAATTGGTATTAAAATTTAAGTTGGTGCAAAAGTCTTGTTGCGATAAAAGATATTTTACTACGACAGCAAAGTTTAGATAAAACGACTTAGTTGAAGTCGCTAAATTGTAAACATTTTATGGTACTGTTGATTGCATAAATAGAACCTGATAATATTGCGTAATTTGTTTATGCCCTAATGAAACATGAAATGTCAAAGTTAACTTCGACCATAGTTTATGACATGCTAATGCTGTATCGGCTGCCAGTGTCAGCGCCCGCGGCTCTCGAGCTACGATCTGTACGAGCGCGCCACTGCACCACGTCGCCCTGCTGCACCCGCGCCGCACCGCGCCGCTCCGCTCTTGGCCGCAGGCCTTACACACCATGCTCACATAATCACTGACAATTTATTCCATTTATTATACTCAGAATTATGTCGTTAGCTCCGCTGTCGCAGTATTTATTTTATGTAATTTTCGACCCAACTAGGTTAAACAATTATAACGTAATTAAGGTGTGTGTATAACAACGTTTATCTCGTTTATTATCTACTTTTTCATACAAAACGATGTGATTACGAGTATCGACAACGGTGGGCGTTTTATTTCACTTTTCAGCTAGAGACAGTGAGACTTTAATGGCGGTCATTAGCCAAAAAGCCGGCGTCATTAACAGGGTTGTCGCCGTGCTTTACGATCTCCGGGGCTGGCGCGCGCCGGACACCGGTACCGCGCCCGACACACCGCTAACCAGACGCGTAGGTATCACACCGATAGTCGCGAAATACTTTCATTAATAATCCCTGTTTAATTTATAGCAGCGTCCGAGCCGTTGCATGAATATACAAGCCAATAAAATTTAATAAAACGCTCACCACGCCATCCGACCGCTCGTCTTAATGAACAACGACAAACATCAATTCTCGACGATCATTTGCGTTTTTTAATTACTGTTGATATTTTCACGTCATTAACGTATTTTGAAATAAGGCTATTATAAAACAAACAAGCTAGACAGGTGACTCGAGTAGGCAGTGAATATGAGTTTAGGTGTAATATAAATTAATAAGTTATTCGGCGTCGGTGGGACTCCCGCGGCGCAGCGCGCGCTCCAACCTGTGTATACCCTTGCACCGGTAATTATTATACACCTTGGGCCCTCTAACCGTCTGTGCACCCGCACTCACTCATTAAACACTGCGACTAATTTTATTCTAACAAATATTAATATTTTAATCACATTCCATCTACACATAACCGACATTTGGTAATGTAGCTAATTAAACACATCATAATTAGGCGTAAGATATAAAGCGTTTTGTGAAACTCAGTTATAATTGTGACTTAAATTATTTGTTCGAGAGCGTCCCTTCGCTATCATAAACATATTGAGTCGCTTTATCAACTTATGACATCTCGTGACATTGACAGGCACTACTAAAATAGTTATAAAACGTTTTTATTAGATCTTACGTAAATAACAATCACTTTTATGGATTATTTTTATTTATTTTAATAATGCTCAACTTTCATAGCTCGTAGATAAAAAAATTACTTATTCATTTAAAACGATTTATAATAAGATGAAAAAGGGATTTTGATTGATTGTTTTGTTAGCTTATTTATGTGGAGTGAGTTATTTTTGATCGTTTAACATCGATCGCAAATGTAGCGCGTTGCAAAGCCGGCGATGGACAATGCATGGTGCGTTTTCTTGTAGGATTGGCGAGTGTCAAACATGACTGTAGGTAGGATATGTAGATCATAAAAAAATTGAGTTCTTAAATTTTTCTATAATCTACAGATCCCGGATCGTAATTTGTTTACGATTTATCTGGATAATTATCACTGTTTGCTATTTACATAGGAAGTTAACGTGTTTTTTAATCATTCTAACATTGTAAGCTGCACGTCATTATGTTGACTTGTCGATTTACTTAAATTATCTACGATGTATGGCGCTAAAGGTATACGTACGTACATTGCTATGATGTGATTTAAATCCATATCAATCAATCGATCGAAAGGCATTGTAATAACTATTGAAATTGTATTGCTATATTATGATGTTTTATTTATAAATTTCTCTTGGTATAAAATATTATTTTGAACAAACTAGTTACGCGGATATCTGCAATTATTCTCACGGCATGAAAATATAACATTACTGCCGTCAACAATAATTTGATAGGTACCGAAGAGCGAGCACTTTAATTGTTCGTGCAATCACATGCAATCTCTGTACCAAAAATTGGACGAGGCAGAACTCTATACATAGGAAAAATAATCTATCTATGTAAAGCAAAATTATCCTTACCGCGAGTAAACAGTTAGCCTTCGCCCGTTATAATAATAAAACGAGTATTTTATCAGATGAAGAGCACTATAACCATACAATGTTAACTCAAATATGGTTAACGGTTAATAATATACTTTGTGGTGATGTTAACAGGGGGTATCGTGAATTATTTTTATGTCATAATAAGGGCAATTGGAATAAAGAGGTGGGTGTAGGCGAGACGCCGGAAGCGGTCGCTATTGCCTCCGAGCTTCGTACTGGCCAACATATTTGCACGCAGTTTATTTCTCCCGAACGATCGAATTATAAGCAGTAAAATCTTTACTTACAATGCAACCGTTTATTTGCAACCAGATCTGGCTGAACTTAACACAGCCGCTGTTAATACTTATACAAACTCTAAAATAAGTAATAAATGATTTAAGATTTACGTCCGTATATTGTTAATGTTGCCATATAAGCACATTACGTATATACGTTCGTAAAAATGACAGTTTTATGTTAGAATGGGTTTCGTCAACTTCTAACATAAAGAATTTTATGTTCAAATGTATAACCTCTAAAGTATCAAATTTACAACTGGTGGCATACATAGCAGCAAATTTAAAAACGAAGCTTTTGTTATTTTTGAATTTATTAATACAGCTCTAGATATTTATGATATTTTTAGAATAAGACACATATAAAGTAAAAGAACAAAATGCCTGACTGACATCGATGTAAAGAGGTGAGAAAGGCAATCAAATTTATTTCTCTATAAGAACAATTGACATGGACAAGCCTTTTTTATGCCAAAGTTGCCAAACAACCTCATTATAGATAACATTATTAAGTTACTGTTTTTAGATTATATTTGTTTTCTTATAAATATAGATGACTAAAAGCAGGCTTAGAGACGAGTCTCTATGAATTGTCTAGCTGCCAGTACCCATATTTGTTAAGTAAATAAAACATGTAAAAAATTAGACTATATGTAGGTTCACAAATTCAACCCATAACTAGAGCTTGGTGTTATTATACAATGATATTTATTAATAACGATGCCGCATTCATATTCAAAACAATATCATTAATAACAATGTTTCTTTCATCAACAATGTAAACTATTTAATAGTTGAATATAACTTACATATAAATGTATTTATTACATGACTATGAATGTTTTAACAGTTTAAATATTTAATAGTTGTTTGTGTGATGTTTGTACATTGTTGCTGGTTGATATATTTCTTGTTTGTATGTTTGTTTTGTGTGGAGAGTCTGCATGTTTACGATCCAGTATGTTGTCACCTCTGTTGTCAGCACGCGTCCACTAAACTTCGCACTTTATTGGCACTCGGGGAAAACGTTTTGTTTCACTATTTAGCAACCAAAGCCTGATATATAAATCACTCTTACGTTATTATTACCGATGGAATGTATTGCCAAGAAAACGTCTTTAATTACTACCTTAATGGCGCAGTGATAATGTAAGCAGCTGCTATGCATGAGTTCTTGAGTTCCATTCCCAGGTCGGACAGTGTTTTTGTATTAGAGTTCGAAAAAACTCTTATACAACAGCCTTGTCCGTCCGTCTGTCTGTTATACAACTTTCAACTCAGGAACCGTAAGAGCTAGAGACTCGCGGTCAACGCCATTCGACTCACCCGAAATTACTATGACCTTTGCCCTCTGACCTCTGATCAGGTCACGTGGTATCACGTGACCTTTGCATATTACTTGAGCTATTTTTTCGAACTCTAAGATTTGCGGCAATTCATTGCCGTTTCTCACTTGTTTTTCTTTCGACGACTTTTCAATAGCAGCACGGAGTCTAGAATCTAGTAGATAGCAATAGGGTAACCCTAGTTACAAGTCTAGACTTGCCGCCTATTATGGACGGTCTAAAACGGTAGCTGTCGAAATGTAGGTGATATACTCCATTACATACCCTTTTATCCCATAAGCGCTTATCATATATGTATGTATGTATACATATGTATAGTGTCAGTGGTTGTATCCTACAAACGTGTGACTATGTGTATTTATGTACATATATATTTTAATATTAGGTACTATAAAAGTCTATCGTCGATGCTATTTTAAAACAAAATAACGATAATATTATATATTAACATGTCAAGTTCAACCTCTAAGAATAGCGAATTTAATTTTTTATTATCATTTAAATATTATATATTATATTTATTATCATCCATTCCAAAGCTAAAGGAATAAATAGAAATAGATTATATCTAATAGTTTCTCATAGTCTATCAAAGATATAACGTATGTTCAGTCAACATTTGGCGGATTGCTATAATATTTTTTACATAGAAAGCACACATTTATATGCATAAGAATGTAAAATTTTTAAATATATAAACAAAAAAAGTAAAATATACATTTTTTCAGTAGCAAAAAAGGTACATTTTTACAATTTAAGTAATTGGAGTCACCTGGAGTCACCTGTTAAGCAAATAATATGCTTGTGATAGGTGGCTCCGCTACTCAGAAGAACCGACGACGGGTAATTATATAATTAATTAAGAAATTAGAACGTTAACATTTTATATAAGAAAGTAATTAAAATAAAAAGGGAAATAAAATAAACAATTTAGCAACAAATACAAAAATATGTATCAATGGTACACTGTACCAGAGGCTTGTACGATGTGTATGTGTGTGAGTGTGTGTGTTTATGTGTGAGTGTGTGTGTTTATGTGTGTGTGTGAGTGTGTATGTGTGTGTGTATGAGTGAGAGCATAAAGTGATGTTGGACATGATTATTGCACCATTTTTCCTCTATCGAACACTACAAGTTATGTTCATAAAAGTAAATCAGTAAATTATGTGTATTTCTGTGCGATGATATGTCATATCCAATAAGATGGAATGTTACCCGAGCGAGGGGCAGGTTTACCAAGCATTGTATGCAAATAACGTCGGCGCCACCGTGAAGAGCTGCTCTCATTTGGCAGAGTTATGGCCGTCAAATGGTTAAATGACATTGTGTCATTGATAGGGCTCGTGGTATTAATAACACATTGTAACGATAGCTTCAAGAAGCCTCGGGATCCTAACGTGCGTGGATCTGCCTCGCGGGGGGTGCCCGCAGCGACATAACATTTCTCACTTCAATTTGTGGTCTTACTTGTTTTTCTGTTTCCATCGTCTCACTTCATTTCAATCGGAGGTCGTTTTTTAATATTACTTTTATATTTTTTTCATTCCGAGGTGACGTTTATCGTGACTCCCCGGGTGACGGCGACGCGACGCGCCTCTAGTTAAATGACGATTTACCAGTTTTTCATTCGACTCCCGATGTCAGTCTCTTTACGAGCGAGTATTTTATTTGGAGATATTTTACTGCCACCGATGTTATGATGAACGTTTACGTACCTTTGAGTTATTTTAATGTTCCATATGAATTTGTGAACTTGAGACGCTACGACCAATAAAAGATGAAATTGATTAAGGTATAAAGTTTAAACATTATTGTACGCATTTGTTTGATTGTTGGTACTTACCTTACGTTTTTACATGAACATTTTACACCATTCGATAATAAAGTTTAAACGTAAAAGTAAGTACTTTATGTCCTGTAAGCGATATGAAGTATACACAGCGTACACCGGTAACAATAGTGTTTCGGTATACAAATTGTTTCCGTACTTTTGTGTTGCGATGGCAGGTGTTAGCTAATTAACTAATTCTACGTCTCTAATAGTCTATTCATCTGTCATGAACTAAACTGAGCACTCATATTTATTAATTATTTTAATTGTATTTAAATTTATTTTAAGAGTGTCTTTTAGAGTTGAGCAATGACAATGTTGTGAAAATTTCCCGATTTTGTAATATAAACGGCTCATGTTATGACTTAGATAACAAAAATTGTGATTTATAAGAAAGGCAGCACAGGTCACTCAACAGGCAACGTTAAATAGTTTTCCTAAAGTAGTTCTTGGTAGATAATCTATTTATGAAAGTCGCGTCCCTATAAGCCCAGTCAATTAAACTAAATTCATCTATCCATATCTACGTGCTGACTTGAAATTAGTCCCCTTAAATACGTAGACCCTAATTGTCTGACCTTATTACAATATCGTTATCCCTTAAAGTTGAGACAATCAGACGGCAAACATTTTGATTTGAGGAAAAGAATAACTATCCAGCATTAAGTTAAAAAATCTAATTATTCGTTTTTATTTATTCTAATTTAATTTTATAGATAATATGTATAATAATATATATAATGTATGTACCTATCTAATTATAGGAGTGAATTGCTACCTACTATTTTTAGTACTAGTAGGATCTTGGTAGGTATATATGGGTAGATAGTATTGGACTGCAAGCTTCACGTAATTTGAATACAAAGAGTCATTTCGCCACTTTTGAGGGTCGTTTCTCATCGCTTACCATTGCTGTTGACTTAAGACTTCGCCGAGCGTATGACGCGGTTGGACTGAATGACAGAGCTCGATATTTAAATCGGCGCGCGGCCGCTATAGTAAAATTGTATGGAGGACTTGAAGTGCTTTTTTGATAAATATGTATCTTTATTGTCAACCAATAACATAAATATTTGGGATGGACAAATTGTAATATTTATGTTTCGTTTAAGCTGTAAATAAGATAGATTTCTACTGTTATAATCTAAAAAATCACTTAATACGAGCTTACGTTTTTTTGCATTTTTCCTGCAAATTTGCGTAATTTTGTAGGCGAAAATATTAATTATTTAAAGTTTTTAACATAGAGTAATTGTAAACACATTCATTGTTATGGTAAATGTGTATTTTATATTTGTATTAAACAAAAAGTGTTGATTTTATCAACTTAACTGAGACCGCCTGTTTTGGCACATTTTGCTGGGCGTAGTCTTAATCTTTTTAATGACTTATGCGGACAGTCGCGTACTAATTCCTCATTTCGGTATTAATATTTTAACGTGACAGACATTTTTAAAAGGTTTTATATCTACGTATTAATAATTTTACTCACCTAGGAGTCCAAATTCTTGGCCTAAAATTATGGCTGGGTTACGATCATAAAAAGTCATATTACTTCATTGTGCTTACAATTTATTAGGGATGACTTCCATTCAAGATTATTCTTTGAATATTTCTATAGTTGCAGCAGGCAGTTTGCCTGCCGTTAAACTGGTTATCTGTCTTCGCTCGTATTTTTCGAATATTCATAAAAACTATGTTTAGATTTGAGTGCGCGGGTGTGCCCGCCCACGGGCCCGTCTCGATTCAATCTGCTGACATCTCATATTGAATGAACACGACGTACTGTTTGTTTAAAATAAATTCATTATTTAAAGTGTACTCTCACACAGAAAGTTTAAACTACCCAAGTTATGTTTTAATACATACCTAATGAGCATCGTTTACGTAACAGTACACACTTATGCCTATTTATGATTTTAATAACTTTATTTGTTACCTATGTTACCTAATTAACAATTATTGGAAACACGTCGAGGTGTTATTATAAGTTTATGTTTTAATTAGTAAAGTTAATTAAGAAATTAATAGAGTAAAAACTACGCAGGTGCTTACGAAATTACGTATCAATCGATTGCAAATCAATTTAAATTACCATTATTTATGTAACTACTGTATGTTTTCTCGTCTCCTATTACAAAATATTGGCCATTAGTGAATATGTTTGATATTTTGTCCCACGTAGATATAATGTTTTATGTTTAGAACCGGTACGTGGTGATAACATTGGATTTATTTAGAAGTAGCGGCTCGTTATGTAGGCTATGTCACGAGTGCTCGGTGTAAGGTACAAATGGGGCCATTTGTCGGCGTTGCCAGTGCGGAGGCGAAAATCCGACGTAATCCGCGGGCTCGCGCGCTAATCGAAATATCGACGCACCGCTTATTGACGAGTCGGGCGTCGCGCGACGGGCTCGCCGACCGGCGCCCGGCGACCCTGCGCGCCCCGCGATGTGCTGACTCCCAACCCGAATAACTGAATTTAATTAATATTAATTCGCGCACATTTTGCTGTTGAGTGGATCAATTACGTAGAGGCTTACGAAACTTTTTATTAAATATTAATGTCAACATAATTAATTGAACCTACCGAGTTGAGAGTAAAAAGGTTTAACTACAATTACCGTTTAGCGCATTATTAGCTATTAATAAACGTTATTTTCTATTTATAAAATTACATTTAGATATAAATAATTAATGAAAGATAGATTTATTATACGTCGATAAAATGGTCTTGTTGGATTTTGAATTTTGAATAAGAAACATGTTTACTACATTAAAATAATTGAATTAATATTTATCTATAATATGTAGTTGGTACCTACTCATGTGCTTCGTATTACAATTTCTAAAAAATATAACTATCTGTTACAGAAATATTTATATTATCATAATTTCTATAGTAGAAGTATAACGAGACGTTATCGCGGACACAAGCAGCGCGCCCGACGGTCCGCAGCCATCTGTCCCCCACTGTCGGCCATGTTCCACTCCTCCCTGTGACCCTCCCAACGCCTCCCACCGCAATTACAGCCAGCCGCCACGACCGTTGCCAACACAAACCGCATCTTACGCTCTAAGTAATAAAGATTAATATTCCTTAGCAGACAAAGACAGGGGAGCACTGTGGGTGTGCCGCATCCCTTCAGTGCGAGCCGTGTCGTCGCCTACATACTACGTGATATCATCGTGTTGTATAATTATTGTAATGCCTTCATATCGGCAGCTCTCCCTGCCATTTTATTGAATGAATAATTTGTTGTAGTATCTACTTAGTTACCGTATTAAGAAGGTAGAGATACTCTTATAGGTATCTACTTAATAAAATGATCTATTATACACAATATAGATTCAGGTACCCCATATATTTTATGTCCCTTTTTAATTATCGAGTGAATAGTTGAGAGAATCTTAGTCTATAATTACGAATTTTATTAGGTAATAACTAGCTGTAATCCGCGTCTTCGTCTGCGTGGAATTTAACAAAAAAACTAAAGTTAAAGTAGCATAACTTACCTACTCCTTATAACATCAGCTATCTGCCAGGGAAAGTCCTGTTAAAATCGGTCCAGCCGTTTCAGAGATTAGCCGTAATACACCTACAGGCAGAAATTTTAAAATTGATTTTTATTATTTATTATAGATAAGTACCTACCGTATATATTTTCATATGCATTAAGTAAATAGCTGTTATTTTGACATTACAAACAGACACTTCAATTTCATTTATTTGTATGTTACATAACAAGAAATATAAAAAACGACTATAGATAAAATATGAATAAAATATGTATATAGATAAAATATGAATACTGCTAGAAAAAAAGGCAAAAATTAACTTGCTTTCCGAAACATTAGATACCTGCCTAGTTATTATGTTATTTCTAAATGTGATTCAATAGGCAGAATGATGTACGAATCAAATCAATTGAACATAGAGACCCTAAGATTTTCTATTCCGCACAATTTTTATGAACAATTAATTCGTTGCAACAATTTATAGGTAGGTACAATACAATCTAGTTATTTCTTATATGATTAGGTTTATTCCACATTCGACTCACATGTTTCGTCCCGAATGTAAA
The DNA here is from genome assembly GCA_963564715.1 of Catocala sponsa. NCBI lineage: Eukaryota > Metazoa > Arthropoda > Insecta > Lepidoptera > Erebidae > Catocala > Catocala sponsa. Next base: position 10,553,566 of record OY751331.1, read on the forward strand.
AATACGCATTCGCCCCAAAAATTGTTCCTCATATGCCCCGAAATTTAGACAAATATTAATTTCTTAACGTAATTCCTATTTTGTCCCAATTTATGTTCCTTTTCTGATCCTGTTTTTTTTGTGTAACAGATTTTGATGTACCGTTAGCCGAAAAATATTTTAAAATACCTCCTTAATCTCTTAGCGAAACTTTGGACTTATGATTGTATGACACCACGAGCCCGACATTCAAAAGATTTAAAATAATTTTGAAACATGTTTTGTCTTGCTAACCATATGCTCAAAAATTTAGGACGAAAAGGGAATAATTAAAAAGGACGGGGCGAATGAGGAACTTTTTGGAATATGGGACGTAATGTAGGGGCGAATGCGGACAAAACCTATGTTTAAAAGATTTTATCGTGATCAGATCAGTATCTATAGTCAGAATCGATTCACTTTCGAGTAGGTACAGACTTATCCAATCTGTTTTAAACTGTAGATATTAACCCATGACTGGATAAAGGTTTCTTTGATGCTGTTGCGTGCTAATTGATGGTTGCTTTTTGTGTCCGTTGTTTGAATGTTTTAAAGTCCCTCGCCCGATAGGTACAGGAATTATTTCTAGTACGGAACATATCTTTACAAAAAAAAGTTGGTGTATATGGCCTTTAAAGACGGTTGTATTAAAGCATTCAAGTTATCTCGTCATTTGATTATCTTTATGCTTAATTCGTACTACGATTTAATTTCTCCATAGGTGTACAGACGTCGGCCGGTGTCCTCTTGCCTTTTGTCACTATTTATCGATACGTTTAGGCCGGCAAGTAAAAACGGTTGCTTCTAACTACAGCCTGAAGCCATTCATTGTACTTATTACTACTAGTAAATTCGCCTGTATATGCCCACGACTTTATATAGGTATGCAAGATGTATCATCTACGTAGATACCCTGTGTAATTTAAATTGTACATAGCCTTTTATGTGTCAACAGCATAGAGACGGAGCATTTATTTATCTATAAATGTCACGCGGTCACTTTTATCTAATATGACGTGACAAAGACATCATGCGAATAAAATCTAAAATAACATTTACTTGTTCATTTTGAAACAGTCCATAAATGTTAACCTTTGCAAATTTAATACGTCACTGAAAACCACATTTATATTTATTCTGGAATTGTAGAGATTAGTAACAAATCTGCAGTGAATGAGCAGTGATAGCCGAGTAGGAAACTTTTAGACTGCCACGCAAGTCGGTCTCGAGTTAAACCCAAGGCCTCTGACTTGTCGTAGTTATGCGCGTATAATTATCGCTTGCTTTAATGGTGAAGCAAAAAATCGGGAGGAACTCTGCATATCTGAGGGCTCTCCATAATATACTCGAAGATGTGTGAAGTCTGCCAACTCGCACTGGGCCCGAGTCGTGGACTATGGCCTAACCTTTCTCACACTGAGAAGTGCGTCTCCAGCAGTGGGAGAATTTATATCCAGGGCTGATATTATTAGTACCTTACAACTTTAAAACTAGCAGAGGCAAAGATCTTATGGTCGTTGCACGTAATCTATAATTAATTAGTAGTAGTAGGTACCTATAATTAATTAATATTTCTCAAAGTGATAATGGAGTGCGAGACTGATCATCCATAGATCCCAGTAATTATAAGTTTAAGCGAATGTTGCGGCTGATGTGGGGCGGGGGCTATAATTCATTAGGCGCGCAGCAAATTAAAGGTGCAGTAATGATGGCCACCACGCCCTCTACCTATCACACCGACACTTTTTGTTACATTAGCTAACACTTGGTACAAGTTTTTTTGGTAATGATGACCGTATAACTGTGTGACATTTGACTTCGATACATTATTTTCAGTAGATTGTTTATTTGTGAGTCAGAGTTGGATGCAGTACCATATAAATCGAAACTGGTAATTGTCTAATAGAATACGTGTCAACCTAATGTACTTATCTCATTCACGGCTAAACTTTGACGTTTATAAATGTTATTTTGGAACTTAAATGAATAAGCAATAGGTAGATATCTTTTTTAATATTACTCGCAATATATGTTACAAATTACTAGTAGATATTCTTATAACTCGTCCAGCTAACCTAGAATGCTCGTGAGCGAGTTCACGTCGGTAGTGCAATAGGTGGCATTAGAACCCGTGACCTTTTGACCGTAAGTCCGATGCCTTACCCATTGAGCTACCACCGCTTTAAATAAAAAATATTATTGACTTCACTTTTACTTGATAATCCTAAGCCTAAGATAATCAAATTAATGTACTTTTAATGAGAATAAGGCCTGGGGTGGCGCATGGTAGGGTATTATTTAAAAATGGTTTTACGCATGTATTTGTCTAGATAATAAATATTCAGCATTCCACGTTGATGGACTCACAGACAATAAGTACTTTACGAAACAAGGAAATATTTTATTTAAGTGTAATGTTTAATGATCTAGGTTCTTGGTACTTAAGTTGTCTAGTAAGAATTAGCATGGCTATACAATTATTTACGTGTCTATTTCAGTTCATAGCCACTTTTAAAATAAAACTTTAGAAATATTACAGGTTTTACTCGTATTGTAGCAGGCGTAAGCTTATAGGTTATTATAATAATATGCTTGTTTGAATTGCGTCCTCTTTGTTTGGATCTTTCCCTTGTATTTCCAATACATGTGACTTTTACCCTTTCAATCTCCATAGAGGAATGAGAGACAGAAAGACAGAGTTTAGTAAGGGTGCGTCAAACCGCAATTTAGGTGAAAGGTTTGAATTAAATAATAGAAGCCATTCAAATCAAACGTCTATAAGTTGAATAAGTAGACTGACTTCAGTTTCTGACTCGGTGCCAACAACTATTAAATTTTTTCATAGTAATCATTCATCTTTTTTTTTTTTAACTTGGCGGAATGCCTTACCGCGCACTTCTTCGCGGGAAAAGGGGAGCGGAGAGGTTATGTCGGTCTCACCCGGGAAAAGATGGAAATGCCCGGGTGCTACCGACTAAACCCGCCACGGTGTGCCAACTCACTGCCTTGGATGGCGGGTGAGTCGCTGGAACTGAGACTTCATCAGCAACCCACCCAGCAGTGCCCAACTCAGGCAAGAAACGCCTGATTCACCTGAGCTAAGCTCGGGGTGTATACTAGGTATACCAAATTTAAATAAAGCACATACATACTAGAGTTTTATTAATATTACAAATAAAACAGCGATATCTTTCGAAAATTAAATCAAGTTTAATAATCAAGACATCCTCTTTTACGACTAAGTAAATTCTAATAAACGATTCTTATACTTGGTCAAAATGCATTGGTCATACATGGCTATTTGCTCTCTTTATAAATACCATTAAGTCCACAATGTAAGTCAAAATTTCAATAATATTAAAAAACTAACGTATGTTCAAACAAACTTGGATAGATAATACAGTAATTATACAAGTCATAAAGAAAGAACAGTCACGTTAATAAAGTAACATTCAAAACGGATCGGCGCCTTTGCGTCCACAATTAACACGATGCCGCAATAAAAATAACTAGCCAGTGAAATTAATTAATTTACAGAGTTTAATTATCTCATCATGGTAGTAAAAGCGTGGGCAGTTTGCGGCAGCAACGTTATCGGCTCGTCACATCGCGCCGAGACATAGCCCAATTAATTATGATGCTACGTTGCGTTATGAGAAATCACCGACATTGTTATTATGGAATAGATAACGTGATGTTTACTAATTAATGTCTTACTGGGGAACTTTGAGTGGCTGTCCGTTAAATATATAACTATACATGAAAGCTATTGTTGTCCTTTTATTGTTTATTGGAAGCGCTTAATATATACACACATATATATAGTTCACTCACAATTAATTCCCTTAATGAATGGATTGAATGGTTGCGCAGCTGCTTTACAGATGAGACTTGTAAAATAAACAATACTGTAAACTTGGCGATTGAAAAGAGTGGCCGTGAGTTTCTTGCCAGTTTTCTCATTGGTTCTACGGACTTGCTTTGGTGTACATGACAAAAGGTAAATGTAAATTCACATTAATAAGTGTAACTTTGACGTTCATAAGTGTTACTTTGTGACCTACATGAAAAAAAATAATTTTGATTTGATTTTATTTGCTTTTAGTGCCACGATAACATATCGCTTAAAATTATTATTGATGACTTAATATAACTTTAACAAGTAAAAGTTTAAGTTTTGGGCAGTTCAGTTATTCAGTTATTGATCATTGAGACAGTCTAGACAGTTGTTATTATCTATGTGTTCTAAGTAGAAAGAAGCCTGGGACTTTACGATGTACAGAAAGCGTAATCTTACACTACTAGATAAAGAAGAAAGTCACCTAAAATGAAACTAATACATACATATGGTATCATACATGGTATGGTACATGGTATCATAACTAAATTTAAGATTTCTTATAGGCTGCTGATACAAGTCATTAAAAAGACATCGGTGCAAGTTTCTTCGCAAAGTAGTACCAACGCCAAAATCTAGGCAATGGTTGTAGAAAACACTAGATCACATAACTTCGAATGCAAATAATGCGACGTGTTTCCAAATAAAATAATGAGCATCTATCCTGCATGCATGCCTGAGAGCTCATCATGATGTTCTCATATATATGTGTGTGAACCAACTTGTAAATAAATCTATAGGTATTACTTTTAAATAGGAAACCAGACTAAAAACATCTAAAGGGAGGTACTACACATCAAAACATTACGTACCAAAATAATAAATTGCTGTCTGGCTAACAGTAGGTTTAAAAGACAATAGTCAAAATTTTCAAACATTTACTTGATATCCCACGCTGAGGAGTTAGACAGAAAACTGCATTAAAAAATGATAAGACATCATATTATAGTATTGCCATTGCCACCTATTGAGCACAATTTCAGATCTAAGTTACTATATAGAGTTTCATAATAAAATCCAATAACAATTGGACGACCTTTAAATGAAATTCGGGTTCTCCGCTATTGGTGGCACCAAGGCACACTCATGCCGGTGTGCCAGCCAGATAGTAATGAAAAATTATGTAAATCCTTAGAAGTATCAGTTAATTTCTTAAACGAGTCGTCATTTATAAACGTATTACTTTGCTCACCTATCTATTATATCGTACATATACCTTCATCTTTTATATCTTAGTTACAGCGTGGTCTTACGACTATAATAATATATAAATATAATTACGAAAATAATTATTCTAAAGACCCAGTAAATTATTATATTTTAAACATTGGAAAAACCTGGGTTGAAGTTACGTTGAAACTAGTTATTAAAATTAATGGGGTTACTTACTCCGCCTAGTTGCTTTGGGTGCTAATTTCAGATTTACATTTATGATGCGTTGGTACTATTTTTGACGACGATGATGTATTCGCCGACATTTTCTGTTAATAATATCTTTATGTTTTATTTAACTTCTTTGATATTACGTTACTATACATTAATAATCAACATCATTTAAACGTTGTGCCTACTCTATTGTGCTTAGATCCTATTATACGTAATTATGATGTTACACTCGCTACTTTTTGAATGACACATACACATCACTTGGAGTCGTTGTGAATGTAACTTACTTTTGGGATACCAGAAACTAGTTAAGAGTTCATATAATCAAATACAATCTCATATCTGTTTATAGTTTAATGAAATTTATGTATAAAGTTTGTGTGTACAACACAAACTTCACACATAAAATTCATAAATACCAATTTATAGGTGTCTTCAGAAGTATAATAAAAAAATCACAACTAACCATCGTACATTTGTTTCCCGCAGATCGTCCTGAACTCAATGCACCGGTATCAGCCGCGCATCCATCTCGTAAAAGTGCGTGAGGGCGGCGGTCCCATCACTGACCTCTCTCGGGAACAGCACCGAACCTTCGTCTTCCCCGAGACGGTGTTCACTGCCGTCACAGCTTACCAAAACCAACTTATTACCAAGCTCAAGATCGACTCAAACCCCTTCGCTAAAGGATTTAGAGATTCTTCGCGATTGACAGATTTCGATAGGTAAGTTGACAAGACAAATTAATACCACATTTGAGTAGGAATTAAAAGTTTGAAGCTATAGCCTCAAACTTTAAACCTATATCTTGAAGGTATACCTTCAATATATAGGTTTAAGGTATCACGGTAGGCAGCGGTTTGGTTGTGTGTACCCTCAACATTTCCGAAATCAATGAGCGGCGGTTGACACTTGCCATCAGGTGAGCCGCTAACTCGTCTGCCAATGGCTGCAATAAAATAAAAAACGATCACGACCAATTAAAAAGTTTCCAGAAGATAAGTTATCATTATTTTTAGCATATTTAACGTCGTACTGTAGAAAATCCATATTTCGCGCTAGTTAGTGACCGCCATGCAATGTGTTAATTTCTATAGAAGCTCGTTAAGCCAAGGCCTTAATTATGAAGATGACAATGTGCTCGTAGTCATGAACACATCGTCGTTTTTATAATTATAGGTTGGTAATAATTAAAGTTGGCCCAACTTCAACTTTATTTTATGTGATGGAATTATAATATGCTCTATCATGTACCGCCTTCAACAAGGAACCGGTATCGGGATACTGGAAGATATTATGATAGTGTTAGTATAAAATCCTTATAAAAATGGAAATAAGCACTGTTGGGAAAATGACAGGAATATTGAGAAGCCTAGGCAGAGGGTAAGCAGAATACACCTAGTTTTTCTTTACCTAATCAATACAACTTTTTTTTTCTGTTGAGATCATGAAAAATATGCATCTGAAATCAACGTTACCTAAAAATCATGTCTAAATGCCCCAAAAGACAACAATTACGCTGAAATTAACAAGCTGAAGACAGGCACTATGGCGCTCTTTGGGGGAGGGCTACGTCCAGCAGTGGACTATTGTAGCCTGATGATGATGATGACGCTGAAATGTATCATATCCACAGTTTACTTTGTTTTACATAGCCAAGGCCCCTTTTTTAATCTATTAGGCACCTTTCTAGTTTCTACTTTTTATTTAAAAAGGACTTAAAAAAATACCAACTCCCTGACTTATACTCGTACTTTTATCTGACCCGGGAACGTCATTGGTCAAATTTGTAGTAAGCATTAGATACTATATTATTGGTTGAATTATAAAGCGTTATTCTAAACTTAATAAATAGAAAATAGTCTCATACCAAACATAGGACCGAAATCGTTCGAATCAATAAAAATAATCCATGCCATTCAATTCTCGGTTATAAAATGCCGCGATGAAAAAGAAGATATCGACACATTTAGTTTATTTGTGCTAAAGTGGTTCAGGACGATACACGGCGAGCGAATTTTGATAAATTGACAGGTTATTAGCAACAGTTGAAAGGCATTAGGTTTGCCGCCCTGCAATTTGCGCGATCGGTTTTATATTAATAAAAGATTAAAAACGCGCTCTCCGGCTGATTGCGCCGATATCGGGTGAATGCTGATCGCAACCCAGATTTAGGGAGGAGGCCTGTTGTTATCCACCTTATCGGCTTAATCGACTTCGCGAATGAGATTATGGTAATAAAAATAATATTAAGGGTGTATTGAGGACGTGCTCATGAGTGTATCGATAGCGAACACACGAATACTAATAAGGTAGACTCAAGAAAGACTAAACGAAAGTACGTATGATCCACTAACGTGGCAAAGAAGCTTAGGACCCACCCTGTTGCTAGTAGTTACAATTTATAAGTGTCGATAGTTCATGGCCATCGTCTACTATCAGGCTGGCCAGTTGTAAAACCAGGGACGTGACTCGCGTGTTGTCTACCCTGACTGTCTATCAAGAACAATTCGCTGTACATATTGCAGCACAAGGGACAAAAGCCATTGCTGATATTACAGCGCTACAGAAACACGTCATAAAGTTATTTAGCAGTGATATTAAAGTGTTAAGCCGCTCGACGCTTTAGAGAACATTATGTTCTCTAAAATCGAGCGTCGAGCGAGCTCTCAGATGCAGGTTTCCTCATGATATTTACCTTGTCCGTTAAAACGAGCAATAAATAATTAACCAATTAATACGCACATAACGTTGCCAAGTCAGAGATTCGTGCCTTGGGATGGAACTTGAGACCTCTGCGTGGTCGGTGGTAGTCCTACGGTCTCCCACTAGACAAACGCTGCCGCTTTTATTGCTTTTAAAAAATATTTTAAAGTGATGTAAATTGTATTATACGATTCTATTGTCACAGAATTGCAGCAATTATTTTTTATAGACATCTATCCAATCTTTACTTATTACTTCGCAAGTACCTATTATTCAATTATACATAAAGCACGGGACAAATACATAAATAATCTGGGTTATTAATAGTTATGTTAGGTCTTGAACAATATTAATAGATGTAGCGACGTTCGTGTAAAATAGTGATGTCATGATACCGATCACTTTTATTGTCAGCTAGAGTATAAAGTTTTATGCGACGTTATTAACAAAAGCCATAAAATCCGTTCGTGCAACATTACTTTCTATGCGGTGACTAGGTAAATTGTTTACGAGTTTCATGACACGGAAATATTATGCTACTCTATGACCGTTTCATTAATAAGCCTTTTAGTAAATGGTATTATAAAATATACACTCGTGAAATCGTCATTATCCTATGTTTCATTGATATTTTAATTTATATATTAAAAAGAAACTTAAATGAGATAGCTAGGAAGACCTTGGTAAACGTTTTCATCTGATCAGATTAAAGACATTCTTGTAAAAAAACAGATTAGGAGTACCTACCCTAAACCGATCGAAAGTGGTATATCAGGATTGTAGTATGCATTAACTGTCGGATTTGATTACCCTGACGAGCAGTGTTTAATGTTTTTGCCAAGAAATTTGTTAGTACCAGCATGAAATTTAAAGCTGTGTCCGGTAGGCTCGCTGCCTGTTACGTGAATCCTAAAAGCGATAGTTGCTGAAATGTGGGTATTAATTTCTAGAGCTTTGTGTACCCCTTCGGGGTTATATATGAGTATGTAATACTATGATGATATCTAAAGTATTTGTTTTCTGATTAATACTATACCTGGTAACACGCGTGGGTTTATATCTATACTAATACTAGTTTTCACCCGCAGCTTCGCTCGTGTAAACGTACGTTAGGTTGGGTTTGCAACAGTTATTTTTTCTGGATGAAAGGCACCCTATGTCCTATTCTGTACCCCTGACAACGTGTATGCTAAATTTCATGTTGATCGATTGAGTAATTAAGGCGTGAAAGCGTAACAAACAAACAAATAAACTCACTTTCGCATTTATAATATTAGTTAGGATTATAAAGCTGAAGAGTTTCTTTGTTTGTTTGGTTGAACGCGCTAATCTCAGGAACTACTGGCTCGAATTGAAAAATTATTTTAGTATTGGATAGCCTATTTATCGAGGAATATTATAGGCTACGTAACATCACGCTACGATCCATGTGGGTGGCGCAGTAATCATAAACGCGGGTGTAGCCGCGGGCGCAGCTAGTAATTATAATAAAAACATATCCATCTGAAGGGATAAAATCAATTAAACATATTTATAAGATGCCGAAGCGCATTTAGTACCTAGTCTATAGGCGGGTATAAATTGATATTTCATTTATTCATTGTGTGAATTGAGGCCAGCTTTATTTTTTTTTAATATAGGCACATATTTTATGTTAGCAATACCGTACATGGAAAGATTTTGCTACACGACAGAAGACACAGGCGTTTTACGATAGACGTGGGAAAGTAATAACACTAACTTTATCCGTTCGCCTGGACTAAACAAATGTACATGTTGGAGAGCATTAAACTCACAAGTTAAGTGAACAACCTCGCCAAGTCTGGCAAGAGCAGAAGTTTTGACAATACTTCTTAAATAAAGGCTTTCATCGTGCGTTTGCTAGCATCTGCTTGTAGGAATATTCTTTTGAAATAAATAAAAGTATTTATTAGCAAACGATGTGAACATTTTAACAGTGAAGAAAACATCGTGAGGAAACCTGCATGTCTAAGAGTTATCCGCTATACATGAATTATTTCTAGCGCGGTACATAAATGTCTTAAAAAAATGTAAATCAAATTGGTAGTAATAATAAATAGGTATAAGTATATTTTATGTGTAGGTGTGTTAATTGTTGTAAATATGAAGGGCGTCTGTATATTAACAAAGAGTATAATAAACTTGATTAATTAGTGAGGTTTGTTCCGCATTTGCCTCTACGTAACGTCCCACATTCCAAAATGTTCCTCATTTGCCCCTCTTTTTAAATTATTCCTTTTTCGCCCTACGTTTTGGTACGTATGGTTTTTTGCGATAAACGCATGAGACAATTGTCACACGTAAATCCTTTAAAGGGGTTGACAACTAAAACAACATAATTCGGAGAGAATCTAACACAGCTATGTATTAGGTTCTATATAATAAGGTAGTATTAGTGTACACCGGGACTTTTGCAGACTTCCTGGCGATGCTGCGAATTTTGCACGTCTCGGGAATCAAACCAGAATCCTCATACACAGCAGTCCCATTCACTAACACTGCGCCATCGAGACATCACAACAATAGGCATGATGACAGGGTTAAAAATAAGTGATTCTAATAACTAGTTCATCTTTTAGAATAGCAAAAAAATTGGACGCCAATTAATAGTTTCAACAAAACAATAAAAATTTACTAAGATATAACGCTTTAAACTTCGGGAATGAGGGCTTGTGACGTCACTCTTTTGTAAAATTTGTACCTACAAGTGACGTAACACGAAATTTAAACGCGCTATATCTTCGTTGTTATTAGATTGTGGGACGAAAGAAAAATACGTGTTTAATATTTTCTACTAATTTAAAAGACGGACTTTTTTTGGTCATCATACCTATTGCAGTATTCCATACTACAATAATAATTTGTTTGCCTCGATGGCGTAGTGGTTATTGTAACCGACTGCCACGCCTGAGGTCACGGGTTCGATTCCCGCACAAGTCAAACATTTGTGTGCATGAACATGGATGTTGTCTTGGTCTGGGTGTTTCTATGTATAATATGTATGTATTTACAAAAAAACGTATATAATATATGTATGTTTATCCATTGTCTGGTACCCATAGTACAAGCTCTGCTTAGTTTGGGCTAAGGCTGACCATACACGGGTAGCTTGAAGCAGCCAGTATCGACTGCTTCATGCTGCGACTGCATAGTAAACTACAGTCTTCTATGTACACACATACACGAGACCACTCGAGTAGTTGTGACTGCTTCGAGCGGTTGGCAGCGCGCTGAAATTTCATCGTGCGGTCAAGCAGTCGTGACTGCAATAGCGGTCCGTGTATGGCCGCTCTAAATGGTTGTTGTGTGTATGTGGTAGAGTATTACTATTATTAGAATATTATTATAATTCTATATAAAAAGAAGAAACTGCGTAGTAATAACTCAGTCACCTATTTATAGGTTACACACGAAGTCGTGTGAGTTATACTTAAGTAGTGTCCGTTAACTTGCATGTAGTTGTCGCGTTGTAAGAAGGTATTAGTCGGTATAAATCCTCGGTGGGCGTGTCCTGCATTACACATAATGGTAATGGCACAACTACAGTTGACATCACTTGTATTTATTGTGATTGTTAAACTTTAATAATAGTTCCTGTACACTAATAACTCTGTCCTTTAACGTGTACTAATCCTTGTTATTTGCAGTCCTACGACTATTAGCAACATATATAAAAAATAGTAGACAAATTCGGAAATACATATATGTATGTATAATTTCACCTTTTTTATGTAGTTATTTGACATTCTATTTGTTCTATCTGGACACAATAATAATACATAAGTATATATCAATTTGTGACACTTATGTCGCTAACTTAGAATCGATCGTAAGTATGTTTAATTTACAGTATTGTTTTAATGGAAACGTTCATAGATTCCTAAGTTAATAACTAACGCAGCTATCAGTACACATCCATAAATATATTACTTGTTATTTCCAGACACTCTGAGAATAGAATAGAGAAAAGAAATAAAGCAAAATATATATTATTAACCAATTGAGTCGCAGCGGCACACCGGCGGCCAGACACAATAGGTTCTTAATTATGTCTGACATCCCAAGACTTGACATATCGAATAATATTTGAGCTGATTTGATATACTAAGGTTCTGTTTATTGCCTGACATTAGGCTCGTCCTCATTAATTGGGCCCTAAAACCAAAGCTGAATAAATGCAAAATGTGAACATATAGGTCCACCTATTTTTTCCTTTCGTGATATAGACATGTATGTAGAATTTAGCTGTCGAAGCTTAGAATCAGTGAATCATAAATTAAAGTTATACATGAATATCGGCAAACGTGTTTCACTCATTAAGTGTGAGGTGTTGGTTGAGTGGCGGTGCGAGGTCTGCGGGAATGTGCCTCGAGGAACGCGCGGGCGTTCCCATGAGCCGACCACTACTCTTGACTCACGATCACCAGACTGACGTGGGTTAGGGTCACTTTACTAGTACTACTACCATATAGGTATTCTACAGCAGTTTAATATTTGCTAATCATATAAACGGGAATGAAGTTATTGATTTTAATCAATTTAAAAAAATAATCTTTAAAATTTGGTTGACTTTTTTAAAGTCCAAAAGTCATTTATTCATTTAGGTCACAAAAAACTTATGAATATCGAAATATTGAGGTCAGTGAGTACTAAGTTACTGGAGCTTTTAGGTTAGTTGCTAGGTTCAGGAAAAGAGTTATGCTTATGAGAAGCAACCTGCAAGAAACTTCACGGCTACTCTTTTGAATGGCGAATTAAATATAATTTCAGTATTTTACAACTCATATCAATAAGGTGTTGCAGCCATTATACCATAATTATATTACTGACTATAAAAATCTAAAAATAAATACTTAAATTAATAATTAGGTAATATAACGAAAATTAAGTAATTAGGCATTTTTTAAAATGATTGTGTCTTTCACCTTTCTGTTGACGAAGGATTAACAAGGTGTTGTTAAACGATGCGTGTACGATGTGTGCAAGCGCAGACTATATGCGCTAGATATTCGCGCAAGCTTCATGCACAATTTGATGCACCCAACAGGGTCCATAATGATCTAATTCGTTTATAAGTCTACCTTTGTATAACATTAAGGTATGCAATAAAATATTGAGTAATTTGCACGGATCGTGCGTCAATTGTTTGTATCACGCATACAACTCGCACTTGTCTCAACTTTAGCATGTTATCCGCGCCGTATCCTCAGCCTTTAGTGTATATGTACCACTTATGCAAGTAAAGCCACAAACAGAAAGCTAGTACAAATACAAATTAGCACACGAAATTATACTATCTAAAGTGACTACGACGGTTTATAAGCCATTATAGTTTGAGATAATTTGATTGTTAATAGAAGGCACGTCGTAGTTAATTGGTCGATTTTTGGAAGTTGCAAGGATGTATTTCAAACTATCGACCGACACGATATAGGTTACCTAAGCCTAAATGCCGTTAAAGATTAATATGATATGCAGATTCAAATTGGCCCTCGAATATCAGAAACGGTGGTTATATGAATAAATTGAGTTCTTTAAAGTTCAGTGTATCAGTAGAAACGTGTCTTAAGATTCGTGTTAACACATTCGAGGTTGCGTGGTTGCGAGCGAGAAGGCGGGGTGCGGTGTGGAAACAGCTCACGTCAACGGCGGCCGAGCCAGCGGCGGCGGCGGCGGTAATCACAGGGCTCGCTCCTCATTATGCCCTAAACGACAAATTAAAGCGCATTTCTATTATCCCTCCATCGACCATCGGTGTGATGCCCAGACCGGTTCACGCGCGGCCGTCTGGCCCGACTTCTCGCGCCTCATGTGTTTATACGCTTTAGCAACAACCTGCTGAATTGACTATGCATAAACAATTACCGATTCACCTTTAAAGTTTACTGAAAGCAATTTGACGTTCACTCACCAGACATAATACAAGGTTGATCCGGTTGTAAGATAGCTACATATTATTTTATGATTTATGTACCGCTTTAAGTGGTTAACTAATATTACCTCAATCAAAAGGTAAACTTAGAAAAAGGCATGAGAAAAATTATAATGAGCATGTTCTCAAGTTTTCACTACACCCCTCTACGTTGATGTAAGAAATTGTTTACTTTTAAATAGTTACTTAAAAACTCACGCATTAGCTCTTAAGTTTTTATCGAACAGTAGTAACATGACAGGCAGAATTATCGGACCTATTAATAATCTAATCGATGTACGCGTCAGTGCGCAGCTACCGATTTGTATTAATTGATACAGCATCGGTGCGATGATAGTTCACCACTAGTGATTGACGGCTGATTCGAGATCTTATCGACGCAATTACCGCGCTTCCTCAGCCGTGCCCGCGCATTCGAGCTGACTCTTCGACACCGCTACTGGCTTCATTTAACCGATTAACCATTACTACGGCCACTAGACACCGGTATCTTCAGTACGTGTGTTGCAATGCTTGACATGATGCAGCATGTCACTGTCTTTCTAATGAAGGTAACACAATTCTAATTAAACTTACAGTACTGATTGAACTGAGCATCAGATGAAATAAACTTATCTACCGTATACTAAAACTTTAGCAAGCAAAACATAATTGTAATGCGGCTGAAAATATAAAGCAAGATAAAATACTGCAGTCGTAATTAAGATTTACAACTTTTGAAAATATCTGTACGGCTATAATTATTTGTAAAAAGAACCAGTCCTCATCAAAATTCTTTCACACCTTTAACTCGTAAGTCATGCTCTACAAACTACCGATATAGGTACATTTTGAAAGAACTGAGAAGTAACGTGTTACATGTTAATAGTATGTGACGTTTCCTGTCGCTCTCACTCGGCTGTAAATTTGGCTCGAACATAACGGAATGAAAGGCTGAATAATTAGAGGTTTCGCATATCGCGTGCTCCGTTGATTGGTGTCAGCCGGCGCGCTGCGCCGCTACTGTGCGCCCGCGCGGCTCATAGCTCTGTCGCGCCGCCGCCGCCGCTTCACTGCTCCGCGGCTCCAGCGGTTAATTCAGTTCAACGCGCCTACGCGATGTATTGATAAAATCTCAATGCGAATTGCCACTTCGCTGTCACTCGTACCATTCCATTTGACAAGTGTGGCTCAATTTTAAAAGCTGTCTAAGTACTTCCGTCTACATTGTTCTCTGCAGTGTACTCAGTCATTTAAGATACTTACTTTCTATTCTGATTGCCGAATTCACACCGTCATAAATATTTAAACAACGCCTAACGGCATTCAGCCTTAATGACTTCCTTTGCTGACGTCTGAAATCGTCAGACAATAAGTATGATGAATTGCCATTGTGTGAGAATCGGGCGGTGGAGTTATTTGGCGTGGTGGTCGAGGCGGCTTTTCATCCATTAATTAATAAGATACGCCCCTCGCTCAATCAGAGCTGATATTTAGCGGGCGAGAAGTTATATTTATGCTCGGACGCACCTCTTCGTTAATTGCATGCGATTCACTTACGAGCTAGAAATAACTTTAACGACAACCGCGTGCTGCCCCCCGGCCGGTGCGTGTTTCACAGTTACGTTACGTTAACTATTTTTTAAATATCAGACATCTATCACTGGCACGTTATGTGAGTAGACAATGAGAACCACTAGGAAAGTAGTTCTATTTATACCTAATGAGTCAGTTACGTGAGTGATTTACTGCGCGGCGAATGTGAGCACTGGGTTATCTTTCAGTACTCATACGAAATTGACAATCTTCAAAACAACTTTATGAGCGACATAAATAACTTGCAATTGTAAAACTATGAGAATAAAATGTTTGAGAGCGTTTGAATTCAAAGGAAGCGTCATAAATTCGTGCACTAATAATGTGCATTAACCAGAATAAAACGAGTAGAGGAAATAATATTTCATTTTTTATCAGATAGACACATTATGCATTTGCGGGCAAATATCGATAAGCGGTCGGCGTCAAGACATCGATAAGAGTGTGGCGAGCACGGCCGGGCCTATCGGCGCGGGCTCTAAGAGCCGCCGCCCTGTAATTTGCCGGCGGAGAGTGTTGGCTATTACTGCTGATACCGAGATCATAATAAATACGCCATTAACGCCCCCACAGCACCCGAAACGACATAACCACCCGTGGAACAGGCACAACACACCGTCGCTTACTGCCTTCTGTTCATTCATGCTCTAAGTGTAAATTTCAAGATATTAGTGCTGTGGAATGTGTTAGTTCAAAATTTAACATTCAGTTTTGATTGACTATAATTATGCGCGTATAATGTTTAATACTCAAAATTAACTCAAGTTAAAGCGTTGATCCAGAGGAATTCGTTTTAGAAAAACGTTGATAATTGAACTTATTACGCGATTAAAAATATTGTCTGACTACAAAATGGTCAAATATTATAGGCAACATTTTATTTTTGCATAAAATATATTATTACCCATATTATGCGAAAATGACTGTTTGTTTATTACTTTTTTACGGCTAAACGCAACCTAAATTTGGCAATGATAGATCGTTTAATCCCGCTATGTGTGTGTTCCTGTGAGATTCGCGCGGGCGAAGCGGTAGTCGTCAGTATAGCAGACTCTACCTTATATCCTACCTTCTTAGTACCGCACCAGATACAACTGAGTAACAGCTGTCACGTACATTCTCTTGTATTTTCTAACGATTAATACCAGCGTATACTAAACTTATAATTATAGCAGAAGATCTGTTGTAATTATTGATGATAGTTAGGGACGACATGCTCTAGGTATCTGATTAGTTGATTTTTCCAGTCATTACATGGCAGAAAGTATAAATATATGAAGATGGATTGGTTTTCTATTAAAATCACAACAATAATCTAAAATATACTAAAAATATTCTATTCTTAAAAAATATATATAACGATCTAAAATCTGTAATGTAAGGTGATGTTTAAAGTGAATTGTATATTTAAAGTAATGATTGTAATAAATATAATAGTGCCCAACAACATGTTTTAGTAAATTACAAACTAAAATAAATGGATCGTGTGAAGAAAAAGTTCTTTTGTGACATCAAATTAGGATAATATCGCGTGTTAAAATTGTGTGAAATCGTTGTATGTCGCGGTTAACGTGTGGTTATATTATAACAAAAATACCAGTTATTATTCGTTTTTATAGAAATTAGGGAGATCAATAAAAAATCTATACCTAATATGTGTAGCGTGTGTGGGCACTACCTGTTTTAATTCACGGGAGAGCATGCCGGCGCCCGGGGCCGCCGCGCCGGTGATAGATTAAATTCGACACGGCATCTCGTGATGTCATGCCAATTTTGAGGCTTACCTCGAGCAAGCCGTGTCGTCACGCTCATTTGCCGCTCTCATACTAACGCTCGTATCTCAAGTGTTGGCCCATTATTAATAAACATCTCAGATTTACGCACTCAACAAACCTACACCTCTAGTTAATAGCGACGCGACCGGGAAGGAGCCGAGCACTAACTAGATTTCTATTGAGCAGGCGTGAAAGACGCATTATTGCGCACATATAAGTGTCGATAGTTTCGTAGAGATGCGAAAATAGCGAGTTAACGGGAAGCGTGATCGGTGGCGGTCGCGACAACCTCCAGGAACCGATAAAGGGCATCGTGCACTCGCGCGCACTTAAGGGACGCGCCGAGCGAGCTGCGCGCCTCGTTAACCGCGACACCACTCGTAAAGACGCTTCGACGAAACAATTGTCAACGATACACTCATAGCTTAACACTTTTCAATGTGAAACGTGTTAAAAAATACCACTCACACACACAAGGTGTTTTATTTAAAGATCCCGCTTATTGCAAATGTCGGAGTCCAACTTATAGAGGCACCGTAAATCAAAGCTAAGCGTACAAGTCGTAAACATATCTGACCACGTCGTATTTCATCGAGGCTGAATTTTACATAACAGCTTCTAGTGTGACGTTCGTAACGTTTTATGAGATTTGAAATCGCCACGTGGCCGCCGGTGGCCGGTGTCGTTCCTCGAACTCAGTTTTATTGACTACGGACCGATGAAACCCAACGAACAGTTCCACTCGCAAAACGCCCAGGTTCGCGGAATTCGCCACGATCGCGCTCCGCACACGCCGGCTCTACCGAAATAGGACTCGCCGCCCCGGCTTAATACGAATATTAATTTTAAAATAATACACTTCACGGTTCTCGAGCCAGAGGTTTCACGAATGTCGATAGTAGTATTTTAATTATTTCGTTATAATATTTTGTATACACTGGCGCAACATCACCCTTAGTCTCGTGAACGTACCAATGCAACTCTGCCTGCAGATCATGTAATAGATTACTTGTCGTTTTCCGCAGAGACCCGATGGAGCTGATGCTGATGGAGCAGCAGCTGCTGCGCTCGCCGTTGCGGCTGTACGCGGGCGGCGCGGTGGGCGCAGTCGGCGCGAACGCAGCTGAGGAGGAAGCGGAGAAGCGCGCGGCGTGGGCGCGCACGCCACCCGCGCTGCAGCTGCTGGCGCTCGGCGGGCGCGGCGCGTGGGGCGCGTGGCCGCAGCCACTAGCGCTGCCGCCCGACCTGTGGCTGCAGAAACCAGCGGCACCGCTCCGCTACTGCCCCTACCCGCCGCCGCACGCCGCACCACCACACTCGCGCACCGACCACGACTCCGCGCCGAGGCACCCACTGTGAACCGACGGCTACTGCGGCCTGGACTATTTCCCCTGAAGGGAAAGTTTCATCGAAATTATGCTGTGCCAGCTCTTCCAGTTTGACCCGCAGTGAAATCTCGCTCCGTTAAGCGTGATAAACTTACAGCTCAATGTGCGGCCGAAATGTAACGTTACTGGGCTCTACTGACGAGAGCGCAGGACCGGCGCGGCGCGGGCGTTACTTTCAATGTGCCCGAGCGCGTTAGTCGACCGACCAGGCGACAGCCCGCTTGTGGAACCACGCCCGCATAGAGACTATTTTATTCGGAGTGAGGTTCAAATTAGTACCTTAGTAGACGAATGTATGTAACTGAGTAGAATTTAAGAGATTGTCGATAGGTATATTGTGTATTTTAAAACATAATTTCAAGGTTCCTACCCAAAAGTATAATATTGAAATAATATTAATGTAGAATGAAAGGAATATAAATTAACAATAGTTACCTGCACATATTAGTTTTTTCATTCTTCTAAGAAATATGTCTGCTGAACTGCTTTACTATGATTGAATTATATAAACCAAAGAAAATGCATGAAAATAAAAAAATATGTTTAATATTCGACAACCTGGTGATTAACATTCCGTAAAGTGTACCTTATGTAAAATAGAGGAACAGTACACAGAGATGCATAAATTATAAAGTCATTCGTACAAGAGTTGATGGTAAGGGCTCAGCGTTACTGTACAGCCGACACTCAGCAGCACCAGTGGGATGAGTCACGATCGCGAGTCGCAGTCTCAGACAGCGGCGATCGCTCAGCGACAGTTGCATCATGGCATACTGTTTAACTAGTAGATGTAAGAGATCCTTTATTTTACTTAAACATTTACTGTAAGTGGACTTCCTTAGCTCGGCAATAGTGACGTCTTCAATGACGTATTCCAAAATAAGTGATGTTTTCTACATATAATGTACTTACGTGGATTTGTGTGTACATTCTTACTAGTTAAGTCTATTTATATTCTACTTGTAGACGTAAGATATATGAAAATGTATGTACTGTATAGTGGTTGACTAAATTATTTTTGTAGGATAAGCACTGTAAATAGTGGGTCACCTAGATGTTTATATCAAATAAGAGGTTTTGAAGAAGTAATGTCTTAGTAGAGAATTATGTCGCGATACATGCTCACCTTCTCGTACTTTGTATTTATACTGTTCGTTTGAAACTCTAAATGGCAATGTCGTATACTTATAGGTCATCAATTTATAATGACGTAAAGCCTTAGGCTTCTTCGTCAACAATACTTACAGAATATAATATTTGATATCTGTCATTTGTCAAGTAGTAAATAATTATAAAATAATTTTAATATTTGAGTTTTATTGTACATATTTATATTGCACAAAAGAGTGTACCAATGTATGAGTGCGAATGCCATAAGTTCATTGCTTCTTTGTCTATATTGTGCTCTCTTTATGAATAATAACACTAAAATATTAAAATACTTTACGTTTTAATAGTGTCACATATTTGGAACACTTTAATTTCACGTTACATTTGCTGCAAACAATAAATTGATCAGCATTCTCTTCCCCTATGTGTATAATATGATCGCAGTCACTTAACAAGAGGGCGGCGCGAACACATCAAAGATGTATTTTATTATAATCTATCTATTTGTTTTATTGTAATCACCTTTATACAAATTTCGTTTGAAAATATTTACTTAATTCGAATATCTACTTAATTAAATCTGTATAAAGAGTGTAACAGTTTCTTCTTTCTAAAACGTAATAAAAAGCGTATAAACATTATCACAGAGGTAATGTAAGTGACTGTTAGCTTCGCCACTATTTTATAAGCTACTACCAAACACCATAAAGATTATGTTCATGAAACGAGGCCTTACGCGCATACTATACCTTCGTTTTTGCAGAACCATATCAAATGAAATCTGTGTTTACTTTCAGCAACAGTGACATCTATGTTTTTGATGCATTATTTGATAATAAATAAGTATTTTGGCGAGTATGAAACGGATATATACATCAATGTTAATCTTCAGCAATCAACCAATATCCTGTAATAAAAAATATAAGCAAGGTCTAAAGTATAATTACCCCTGTGAAATTTATTCTTAACACGTGCGATTGGTTAAGTACAATCTTACATATATATGCACTCACTATGAAGTATACTAGTTATATACTAAGATAGTATTGTTTTGTGGTGTAATATATTTGTACGGAAAGTGAGCGGGACGCGAGAGTAGCGACACATATCAGGGTTCGGCCCTAAGTGTTAATAAACCGAAATGAAACTAAAGTGTTGTTTTATTTTTATATTGAATTGGCTTCGAACTGAGTACAAAACGCATTGTGGGACAAAATGCACCGAAGAAACAAAGAAAAGATTTCGAGATAGGTCTTTTATTTTTAAAAGACAATCTGATTGTCTTTTAGAAGTAATCTACTCACTACCACTTTTTGATGTCAGTATCTCAATGTTCTAGATATCAAAAATAAATAGACACGGAACAACGACAGGCTACAAAGATAGATCGGCCTCGATGGCGTAGTGGTCGGTGTAACCGACTGCCACGCCCGAGGTCGCGGGTTCGATTCCCGCACAAGTCAAACATTTTGTGCATGAACATGGGTGCTTGTCTTGGTCTGGGTGTTTCTATGTATAATATGTATGTATTTACAAAAAAAAAAAGTATATGTGTATGTTTATCCATTGTCTAGTACCCATAGCACAAGCTCTGCTTAGTTTGGGCTAGATGGTGTTGTGTGTATGTGGTAGAATATATTATTATTATTATAGAGCGGTGGCTTAAGAGGCCCTTTTGCAACTAGTCTTGTGCCGAGTGGGTTCCATCCCCACACGAGAGCTGTGTGTAAGAGCTTTGGGTGGATATTATAATATCTTCATACCGCGCGGGGATAGAGCACGCAGCATTCGCAAATCGGTATTGGTAAGTGCCATTTCTAAGTGCCATACGTGCTGTTATGTACTGAAATAGTTATGCTAATGCAATTAATAAGGAATGGCATTGAATGCAAAAATTCAAGCATAAGCTATTAAGCTCCCTTATATGCCAAAAGATGTTCGTTTTCCGTATATAGTGTAGTGTTATATTATAATCAGTTGTAGAGACTGCCTCGGTGGCAAAGCGGCAGTATATGCGACTGGTGTCGCAGGTTGAGACCTCATACACATGAGATCTCGAGTTCGATTCCTGGGTTCGCATTGGCATTGAATTGTGTTTCTTTTTCAAGTAGGTAATTCTCAGTAGCTGCACGGAGTCTGGGACTGCGCCCGCAATAGACTCGCCGCTTACGTTACGTGGGACCTAATAGTAGGTACCTATAGTTGGCGAAATGTGTGTGTAATACACCTGCACCTATTCTTCGAGGATATAAGCGTATGTATCACAACCAACCAATTTAAAGAAAACGTAGTTCAACAAAAATGTTATTTAGCCAATACAACATTATTATAGCAAAGCAGCGTCATGGTATAAAATAAGCTATGGCAAGACAAATCTTTTTATGATCATGTAATTTGATCCTAAAAAGGAATATTAGACGGCCATTTTTTGGAAAGTAATCTTTCAACATAGGGTTCCGATTTATTCTTCGAATCATCAATTAGCACATACCTATAGTAGACATTCTCCTAAATTAAAATAAAAGTCAAAGGTGAACTATGATTGTATTTCTGTTCACATTGCATGTTTATTAGACAATGCGCTGCTCTATATTGAGTATATTTTATTACGAGTATTGAACTTCTGATTTTGTTCTTGTATGTCAAGACTACCAAAGTAATAATAATCTCGTCCAGACCAAATTTCGAGCGGTAATCTTAACAGAGACTTGCCACATTGCAGGAGATATTATAGTGCGCAAACACAAGTGTACTCTCTGTTCCCTACCGTCTACTAATTTTCTAAATCCGAGCCGTTATTGAGAATTTATTAGCAGAAAAACCAAATACTTATTGTTGACGCGACACGGGATTCGAACCTAAACTTCATGCACAGCAGTAGCATTCAACACCAATACGCAACGGAGGCAGTTAAATAAAAACTTATAGATTTCGAATGATATACTTAACCAATACTTGGACAGAGTATATCCAATACAGAAATGCTATAAGAAGGTATCTAACACACTCATTGCTCCATCGCTCGCTTTGTTCCACTCGATTAAGCATAAAATGAACGCTGACAGTTCAAAATAGTAGTGTATTACTGTAGTATACCCATTTGCACGACTTCAAATGTTCCTAAATTGAGTTTTATTACACAGATTACTGATGTGACAATACCGTATAAAGCGGTTAATACACACCTTTTTTTGGTAGTGCATCTATAGCATTGTAAAACTATGCTTATATGGTCGTAGTCATGGCCTCTTGTAATATAGGAGACCGTTTTACCTTTTCCCAGACTCCATGTTGTCACTAAGTGCTACTTGACGGGAAAACCCAAATGGCTCAGGAATCGCAATTCAAACCACACAAACGGTAATTCGGCCTGCAGTTATGCCTACGCCATTGAAGCGTTGACGCTGTTTGTTTATATACAATCAGTCTTTTGTTTTTTGGAGCGATCGAATTTTAATAAAGTTTCGATCTACAACATGCCTTATACAACACAATTTGAGAGTTTATTAGTGTTACTAGTAAGTGAATGCGACCGCTGTGATAAAGTCTCGGGTTCAATACCGGGTCGACAAAGTATTTTTGGATTACTCAGTCAATTCGCGGTAGCATTATGGAGTCTGTCTAAATCTGTCTCGGTGTGATGTGTCACGTGGGACCTAAACCCGCTGCTGGCACTGACACTTTAATATGTTTGTATAACACCTCTGCCTATGCTTCAGGGATACAGCTATGTATAATTGTTTACATATATAGGTACGTAGACGCAAAGTGTATCGAGACATCAAAAGTACACTACCTAATTACAAAAGTAATGCACGTACATAAAAATAATTATTAGATATAGTATTTTTAACGCAATTAAATACAAAAATAAATAAAGTCATAAATTTAAAATAATATTTAACAGTTTACTATAGACGGTATATTTCCTGGCCAACATAAAACCGTTAGTATTTACGAGAACGATAATAAATAATCGTCACACTTTTATTTTCTGTCTTTATTAAGTGTCATTAGGCATTATTAAGCGCGTATATCGATGATGATCGGCCTTCCGTCCGGACGGTAATTGCCGGCGATGTAAGCGGCCTACAAATTGAAAGCGGCCGCGGCCTGAGGCGTGTATTGATGGATCTGCTGCCATCGGGAAATTATAGCTGGCCCTTGCGACAGCTTCGCAAATTGTGCGTATAATGCTAGTAAATAATACACCGTTCGCTATAAATTCATAGCAGGCTAGGATATAAGTATACGTCTCACGTGGCGTGCGTAGACGACACACATGACCATGATACCATACGCGTCGTTACACGTTTTATTACTTGAATCAGCACAATGGTAGTAAGCTGCATACGTACTTGCATTAGTTTCAGCGTGCGTCACACTGGTTTCGTCGCCCTTTGTCTGCCTGAGATAAGTACATTATGAGAAACGCAGAATAACTGCGGGGCCGGCCGCGCCGACCGTGCCCGCGCCGACCGATGCATAAATTAGCAAGGGCGTATTTTGCAGACATCGACTGATTGACTCCTTTCATTACCGTCTCGCATTGTTCGGTGCCTGAGAAAAATTGCATATCCTTTCGGAATCACAACACATTTCATAATTATGGTCTATTGTGGCGGTGTCGGAGCTAATTTCTCGGGGACGAGCGCTCTCCTCGCCCGAGGAGCGTGCGAGATATATTGGCGTACGTAAAGACGGAATTTGATCCCATAATGGCGGGCGCTGATTAGTTTTCAAGGGAAACACTAGTTCGAAGAAAGGTCTTGAGGATTTAATGTCCTGTCAGAGAAATGCTGCAATGGGCATTGTTAACAGAAAAGATGTTCGTGCAAAATGCACAGAAAGGAAACTAATTTTAGATTCTGACATGAATTAAAAGGAATCGGAAAGCCGACGTACTAAAGCATATGCATAGCATATTATGAAGCAAGTTTTATGCTCCGCGGAACGTTTGAAATTATTGGCATTAATTGCGCTCATTTGTCGGGCGCCGTAGTGGCATTGTTCCCGCGGTAAGGCAGATTTATCAGTGATTTAGCACGATAGACGTTCTGGGCACCCACGTGCGGGCCCTGTGCCCGGTCGTGGCCTGTGCAAGATCGCGATCTGCTCATAATGCGCCTGTGGGAATATTAAAGTATAAGATTAGCCTAAAGTTGTAGATAATACGACTCTGCTTACGGTTTAGAGACCTCGAGCACGCCGCGTTTAATCTAATGCGATCAATTGGGAATAGAAAGACAAGTAAACATCAGGTGAGACAATTCACGGACTATTACCGAGGCACCACACCTATCAATCGGGAAACGGTTCAGATGTTAGTGTCGCTCGTTCGGGCTGGCACAACGGTTGTCCGTGGCAAACGTTTTTCTAAGTCAATGTTGTAACGGTGTCCGTCTGTCGGCCGCGTCCGGCGTCAGCTGCCAGCTCTAGCGATACGATAGACAAGTAAATAGAGGTGGGCTAATCGTCGCGTCCAGCAAGGGAAACGACGAATTACTCCGTCACGGTGTTCCCAACAATTGCTTTGTTATTGGCGATAGAAATCCCCTCGATCACAGTGATTGATACGACGTGGCACCTGTGCGAATCGTAAAATGTGATAAGTTTTTGTTGTTGAAAGAAACATAAATAATTTGCATCGGTTAGTAGGTTTAGATGGCTGACATAGTTAGAGTATTGATTGACAGGATAGTTGGTGCAAAGTAGCATGATTATCGAGGTGTGTTGTCGTGAGTGGCACCGGGCACGGCGAGGCGCGGAGAGGAGACGTCGTTAAGTGCGCTGTGATCGACAGCAGACAGTCTAACAGCCGACAGCCATAGGGTTAGGTAACCGTGTTGTTACTTTTGATAACTACGTGCGAACTTTGATACACGCAATATTAATAGATACCATTTCTTACATTACACTGTCAAGACAGTGTGTATTATTTACCTAGGTTATTCTGTAATTTTATAACTGTTTCTTCAAACGTGATTGCATAGAAGCATTGCAAGCTAATTAACCTAACCTAACCTAACCTAACCAAGGCAAGTACGTACGTACGGCAAGCTTTTCGACATTTTCTTATCATAGAAATCGATTCGGTTGTAAATTGATTGATCATCATATGCTTATCGGTTACTAAGTTGTATTTGACTCAGTATTTTAATAGGGTTATATTATATTGTTTCCGTCCATTACACCTAAATAATTTTACTGAAGAAACTTAGTATTGTTTCTAACTTTCTAAGTAATTAATAAATCACTATTCACTAGTTAGTGTTCCACGATAGGTATAGTACTATATTATTTTAAATTTTAAGGGAAAACATTACTTTCAATTATTATTCTTGTGACACGTCTCTTCTTAGTCCTTATTTCTTGGTGGTCTAGCTGACTTGATGGATGATCTCATATGCTACTTTTGTAGTATAGCAGGCTGCAGACAGCAATTATAAGCAGACAAGCCTAGCTTTTTTCCTCAACGCAGTAAAGAGAATGCATATAGCTTATTTATACAAATAATTGCCATCTCTTCCCTTAGCAGAACAAATTTAATATCAGAGAGCTAAGTAAATTCTAACATAGTCGTATTAACGTAGCTGCGAATAGAAGGCGCTCAAGGCGATCGCAAGATTCAGACAGACAGAGTTGAGCGGGCGCTCGATAATAACGATAATGGCGGGAACGTGGCCATCACGGCCCATTTCACTGCACTGGACTGTTGAGCACCGCGCCGAGCTGAGGGTTCATCCAACCAACTTATATAGAACACCGACCAATTTATTTTAAAGATAGCTGTTAATTTTCTCAATTTTATATTGATCTTGTCATTGACATTATAAAGCATGGTTGGAAGCTACACACAAAATTTTGTTGCGTTTTCAGTAATGACACGAACTCTGACCAAATGTCGATCTACATCAGCGTCCTAAAATATGGTGGATAAGTACTGTATATATTGTTTTTAAAATAGAATATGCACTAATTTTGGAATAATAATAAAATGTTGAATAGTCTTTACTAAACAATTAATAAATTTTTTCTCAAGTCTCTACCGCTACCACCTTGACTGGAGTGCTACCTCTACCCTACAGAAAATGGTAGCCTTGTATTACGTTTTTGCAGTTACTGGAGTTCCTTGAGAAAGTAGTTTCTTTGTGTTGACCAGTAAATTTGTCATGTTTATCCCTATCATCAGTATTTTTATGAGTATTACATATTATGTCAAACTTAACACTGATAATCCAAAAACCCATATAGATATTTTCCTAAAGTGATGACTTTGTTAATGCATATATTAATACCAACGTTGGGCTTACTGCAACTCTTCTTTATTCTGTCAATAAAAGTGATGCTATGCATGCAATAATTTGACAAGGAAACGAACATATATTTATTAATATAAAGTGTCAATTTCTAGCCAGAGGATGAAGTGGTTGAATCGTTCACGTTGTGATCTCTCAATATGTGTGATCTAAAAGACATCCAGAAATTCATTGTGTCTGGTATTATTATGTTACTACAGCCCTTCAGCAGTACTAATTGGCACCAATGCGATAGTAGTAACTCCATAAAGAACTAATACAAAAACGGCCAGTTACAAAGGTGTGTTCTAAGCATAAATAGATTTCAGTGCTTAAATAGAATGAATCTGTTCTACGAAACCCATCAAGTGCCTACCAGGTGGTCTGCATAGTTAAACTTATAGCAAGAAACACGTGATGAGTATGCATACGGATTTAATCACGTTTATCTGAGTTTCTGGGGCAGCTGCTAATGGCTGCAGACCGAATTTAGCCTGAAATTATGTTGTTAAGGAAACTATTTATTTAGATACTAGTTGCAGCCCCCGCTTTCGTATTACCATCCCTGTGTTATCTATATTACTAAGCAGGCTATGTTACTCAGGGATAATGTGTCTAATGTCAGTATGTATGAATTTTAGAATCGTGACGAAGATCGCATACTTCGTGTATCTATTAAGTAATGTTAAGACTGGGCAATCAATAAAGAATATTTATAAGTGTACGAAATATATTAAAAACCTTAGCACGTAGCGTAATCTAAGGTTTAGTATTATGAACAATTAGTCATAACCTTAAAAATCTTGATAGATAAAAAAATCCTTAGATACTCGTATATAAAATAGTAGGTACGTTGAT
Source organism: Catocala sponsa (assembly GCA_963564715.1). Classification (NCBI taxonomy): domain Eukaryota; kingdom Metazoa; phylum Arthropoda; class Insecta; order Lepidoptera; family Erebidae; genus Catocala; species Catocala sponsa. Next base: position 10,581,531 of record OY751331.1, read on the forward strand.
TTCTTGAAAATAAATCTGTATTCATGGTCTGTATTTTTATCTCGATTGTTGTAACTAATCGAGTCTAGATGTCAATCGCCATCCAACTGGAATAGGATAGAGAATGTTGGTTAAAGATTCGATACAAGACGTTCCCTTAGGCTGTAGGGTGTGTGTGTGTGTCTATGACTTAAGCTGGGCAACAACTCATTTAATAAGGACTGCATTCCTTTATCTCGTGTCTGTCCCTGCGTACTATACTCTATACAAGTAATTATAGATTAGAAATGCAATAATATATCCAAACCAATAACAGTGAATGTCCAAAAATCCATTTAATTAAACTGGGATTTGATCTGAGTAGCTTAAGATTTTCGCCGACTATCAAAAAAGTTCTGGACTGCCATTACTGCAGATGAGCTGAACTCGATATTTAGGACGATTTTCGATTTTAACCTGCACGCGCGTTTTACTTTTTACCTATATAGAAAGACTACGTCATGCCTATTTAACCTAAGTGGTAGGCAGAGATATACCTACTACACCCACATTTCGCCAGTTAAGGTTTTAAATGCTAGTACCTAATAGAGTGCGAAACTATAGCCGTCTATCTTACTTTTAACTATAGTTAAGCACAGAACTCTGCATCGCATTATACAGCAAGAATCTGCCACTGCAGAAATACGACTTGAACAGGCGTTATTGGGACTGAGTAGGTCTGCGATGGCAGCTCATTACCACATGAGCTGTGATCGCTTACATTGTTGATGCCTAAGCAACCAAAGGTCAAGGCTTCTAAACAGTCAGTATATTTTCTCTCTGGACATAGCTGAGATGCTAACCGACCGTCGTGATTTATGCAAAATGGCCCAATTCGCAGATAACACCTGCTGTACACTCCCTTGGCAAGGACAACATATAAGCAAAAGTCATTTTTAATTAGAGCATGTCAAACGTAATATACAATGCCACGAGCCAGTGTTTGATATTTTTAATACTAGCATCTCTAAATTGTAAAAGGTGCTGTGCAATTGTTACTTCGGACTCAGTTCTTAACACCACAAGATGTACTTAATTGAGACTAGACACATTATTTAATATCAAATCTTGTTTTCGTTTATTATGTAAGTAGATAATACGTTTAATGTTTACTATAGTAATTATTTTTAGTAATTTATCTATAAGTGAAAACTTGTAATTGGCGTATCCTTTTAATATTGTTCTGAATACTACTTTAATATGGCTGTAAGTTTCCATAACATGTAAAATTAAAAAATAAATATTCCACAACAGTCTAACTGCACTAAACAAACGCCCAACGAAGTAACTAAATGCTGTTTTAAATTTATCAAACCTCTTAGTGATAAAATTTGCTGTTTGTAAATTTTAGAAAATGTGGTTTATTGTACTTTTTAAAGTTGTTTATTATGCACAATTGTGTCTATATATGTGCAATTATTTATTTTTCTGTAATTTAAAGTAAAATAAAATAAAAACTATTAGCCGACGTCGTGCGTCGCCTAATATAGTATATTATTCTACCTATCCAATAAGTGATTCAGTGTTTACAGCTAAGTGCATCGCAATCTGGGAATATAATCTATTAATATCGACTATACGAAGCGTGAGATTTTTTGCAAGAATCGTAATGACAGAGTAGCGTCAACAATCTGCGTTGGTATTTCTGTTTTATCGCCTTCTAATTGCAATGAAAACTGCATAGTGACGGTTCGATGAGCTTGTCCGTAAACTCAAGTTTTATTAATTGTTTGACTTTAGACTGGTTCTTTGGTCCCGTGGCATAAGTTTGCTCTCATATATTATCCATAGTGACGCTCTACGTTCAATTTCCAGCTCAAGTAAGTCAATTAAGGATTTCTAGCACGAGACCTGCATTGAACCAAAGTACACAATTTCACATGGGATCTAAAAATATAGCTAGGGCAATGTGTGTGTATGTATATTAGATCCCTGTTTCTTTGCATCCCTTTTATAGGATACAGATACAGACGTGATTGGTTTCTTTAATGTTGGTGTAAATTAGGTCACAAATTACACTTTACTGAGCGTATGCCTTTACTTTTATAAAGTCACATCACTTTTCAATTACGTTGTTACATGTAATCAAAAACGGTAAACGTCAGGATACCAAGAAATCTACGGTCTTACTTTTTGAATCACCGAAGACAAAATATTATATTTATGATTATTAAATCGCCTATTAAATCGCAGTTGCTTATAACCTAATTTAAATAACACATTCTGTAGACCAGGGAATTTATGTTAAGGTGGAGTTTTTATTTCATTTTGCAAACGTGACCACGAGTAAGACCACGACCCATCTATATCAATAATTAATTAGTCTGTGAAGCACAGGCAAAATAATCGAATTTAGTGCTAAACTTGCTATCGTGCAAAGTCCTAATAAATAGTCAATATATCATAATGATAAATGCTAGATGATAAAACTCATATCAAATCAGTATCAAGCGTGTGGTTGTGGCTGCGCGGGCGCAGCGCGCGGCGCTGGTATCGCGCGGCGAGGTGATCCCTCAGGTGCGCCCCCCGACTCCGCCCCCTTGTTTATTGCTTATTAGCGGGCATCGCGGCGGCACGTTTGAACTGCCGCTCTTTGTTCTCGCCGACAACACTCCCCCCTCCCGAGCCGCCCGCGGCCGCTCGCCTGCGGCCGGTCACGACGCCTGCGCAGCTTCGAGTATGCTACGCGAATCATAAATTGTTGCTATTTGACGTAGCTGGTATTGGTGATATCGATCTTTGTTCAATGATATCGCTACGTAGGAAGGAAGTGCAATAGCATCGTAAATTATGCCGGATTCTTACAATACAAGCGTATGATGCAAATGATCCTCAAACCTATTTATAGTTTAAAATCCGTCCGTTCTTTTTAATACACTTTACAATATCCGTAAGGTGGGTACACATATAGATAGATAGCACTTAATCCTGAATCATAAGCAGAGTTTCATATAGAGCAGAATTATTTCTCGTATCTCTCTGCCTGTATAAAATAAATAGCTACTTTTCGATGACGTTTCAGCAGGTCATATTTACATTATTCCTTCTGTGATTGATTGATTTTATTATTAATAAAAAATTTGAAGTATTATAAGACGTACCGTGGTACAGCCAAAACTGCATGAGGCATTGGGGCCCTATAGATAGGAATCCACTAAGTAATAGTTTTTAAAATTCATTGTGGAATTGTCGATTGCAAGCTAGGTAGGCATACAAAAAATTTGATTGCCTTGTTAGGGAGATACCTCAAAGACAAAGTAAACATACACATATATTAACGTTTTATATAAATCCACCCTTAAGGTGGTAAAAAGGGAGTCCAAAGTGACTAGTACAGTAAAAATGCTGTAACATTAAGCAAGATGTCAGTACACATAATAGAACTTTAAATAAGCATATTGAACGGATATTTCTAAGGTGATAGCAATTTGGGTACTTGCATCATAAGCTATGCAGGCAAGCAAAGTTGCAACCGTAAGGTATAGATTTAAATCCGCCACTGCAAACTGGGCACACATAAACGTAGACTTATGTATTATACATAAAGCGTCAATTCCCCCGTCACATCACGCAACGCGATAGTTTATATTTCCTTATACATTACAGCTCTATAATCAAGCCCGTTGCGGTGCTTCCCTTTCCAGCATGTGCCTACTTATTTCCTAAACGTATTCGTTACGATACCTCTGATTTACATTGCATTATATCCCCAATGAAATAAACATGAAACCGTGCTTAATTTCGATTACATCGATAATTATTAAGTAATTGTCTTGCGGTTTCCGCAATGCATTATAAAGTAATTAAAATTTAAAAAAATAGCATGGTGCATGTTAAGCAGGCGATGAGTGCAATCGAGTAGCGCAGATGTTTCGGCCGATGATCAGCCGACAATTAACACGCTTGCTCGCCTCTATGTAACAAGTGCTTATTATGAAACTATCTAGCAACATTGTATAATGTTTTGTAATAAGAAAAGCCCGCATATTTCTGCACTTTAACCAATTTATTGGCGTCTAACTAGTGCGGTGCATAATATGAGAGTTTGTAAATGTATATAGTTAAATATTTTTGCCGCAGAACAAAAAAGAAAATAAGTAAATTACGAAACAGCAATTAGGAACTTATGAACAAAACTTGAATTACTATACGATAGACCATCGTCGGGTAATATTATATTATTCATTATTAGCACCAGTACCATCGAATGGAGTAGTAACTACACAAACAGCGCTATTGTTTTATCGTTTGCACGGCTGACACGGGTGTTGTCACAGATAATTATGATAGATATTGGTTCTCGTTCTAAATCAAATAGTACAATGGTATACCTATGTAGGTTTAATGTTTACCCATATGAGCATAGTCCCATATAATACAATGAGATAAAGCAATCTGTTAAAAAAGTACTTGAGAAATTATATTTATTTTGTACTATAGGCAGATGTGCCTATTAATATTTTCTAATACACTGCATTACAGTCATAATAATATCGCATCAAATAGATAATAGAGGCTACCCTACGACGTTTTACTGACAGGTTGTTTAAGTATTATTTATGACATTAATTTTCTTAAGGCAACACCGTCAAAATTCTCCGAATGAGATCGGTATCAGACAGAGTTCAATACTAAACGCATTAGGCACCTACCAGTCTGTGTGCGTGGGTGAGACATTCTCCGAATACCTGTCATATCTAACAGAATGACGTTTGACGAAGGCCATAAAGCTATCATCGTCAAAAACAGTCGAATCACGCAAATACGAATGTGATACACATCAATATTAACAAAATTCTAACGCGGAAAAAATCACTGCTAGCAATATTACAAAATAGAGAAAGATGAGTCTCGTTTGTCGGGGTTACAATAACTTGCCGTTCGTGATTTACGAATATAGACCATGTAGGGTGTTATTTGAGTTAAGTTTGGTATACGTTGTGCGTGAATTATGATGTTTGATAGCGATGGTGGTGCGCGCGATGAGCCAGATAGTGGCTGGGCGCGGCGCTCGCTAATGGGAGCGATAACATCTCGCGACCACGCCTCGGACGCGACTTGTGGAGATTACACCGACGGTACAACAAATGCAAGCTGCTCATAAACACTCAAATCTGTTGGCATCGAATTCATTGAGAACCATGTGTGCGCCTTGTGTGTAACTCATGCTGTACATAACAAATATTTTAAATTTAAATAATAATACATATATGACGCTGCAGCCATTACAGAAACACGTATGTAGGTATAGCATTCAGTTGACATTGCATGTTATATGAGACTTCTTGTTTGTTGTAATCTCAATACACAGCATCATGCAAAAGCAGAACTTACATTCCTACATATTTTATATTGCATCTGTCTTTGTTACTGAAAATGGAACTGAACTGATTCATTTATTACTTTTTTATTAACCTAATAAAATAGATAATGTTATTGAAATGTAAAGATGAAATGTGAAAATATTTTTTATGTTATCTATTTACTTCAAATATTACAGCTCATGTCCACATTTCAATAACATTAGCTATTTTACAATAATATTAGCTGCTATAACAGAGTCACACTTACTATCATATCCACCTCTGAATTCGTATTGAAGCTTTATTATTACTATTATATGGTTATTGTCGAAATTACATTTGAGATTATTAAGAGAAAACTTATTAAGGATTGCACAGCAGATTATAATTCGACATTTCATATGTATTCGTATACAACATTAGAATAACAAAAAACCGTAATCAAAATTAGAATAGATAACTTGTTCATCTTCTGATTGTTATCAAATATTGAATGGCTCCGTCATTTAATATCTCGCTATGGAAAACATTAGTCTAGTAAAGAATTATTTTCGACGTGCAGTCAAAAATAATTATTATACTGGCGTATTGGTTGGATGGCGTAGTGGTTTACGTGGTCGCCAGGTCCAGATCCGGGTACGAATTCCACACGGGACAAAAATTTGTGGGATCCACAAATGGTTGTTCCGAGTCTGGTTGTTATTGGTGTCCGTTGTTTGAATGTTTGTAAAGTCTCCCGCGACACAGGGTTATTGCCTAGTGCAGGAGTAGTCATTTCAGAATGAAAAGAAAAATATGACGACCTGCAAACATGAAAATGAAGAACGATTTCAACTTTTGTTTCTTAAGAACGCACCATCAGTTGTTTGAAAATTACGACGCGTGTATTTGTAATCTTATTTATATTAACTTTTGCGTTGCACGATATAGGTATTACGATACGCGATATAGGTATTAAAATTCGTAACGAGTATTAACGCGATCATGCATTACGTTCTTTGATGCTGGACGTTTTGACCAGGTTACTACATATAATGAACAATCCTTACGAATTATATATGTATTCTTTATTTAATACAGATTTGGATAGAAAACATTTGAATACAATAAAGTAGGAAATACTGCTACAGTTACGTCTTTTGGTACAAACCACCACAATAATAACTCTGGGCATAACGAGTATGCGTACGTTCGTTTTAAATAACATCTCACTCAACCTGTTATAACGATAAAGTGTTGCATTAACGCTTTATTGTCGATTGTATCACGTTTTCTTAGACTTTACATTTTTTTGCCGCAATTAAATGTAAGAATATTTAATTTACGACTTGATTGCGTTTGAGTGAGTGAACACGAAAACATGCCACGATTTCTGTTTATAGACGTATTTTCAAGTACGTGGTTGAACGTACAATCGTTTTTGCTGTTCAAATATACTTTATTTGATAAAATTATTTGTACCTATGCTAAGATCTTTTCTGCTAGGTGATTTTCAAGTCATCGGCAGTCAGATAAGAAGTGAGTATACGGATCAGGGATGTTGCGGATGCAGTTTTTTTTACATCCGCGGATGCGGATGCGGATATGGATATTTGGAGACCCTCATCCGCGGATGCGGATACGGATGTGGATGTCCAAATCGATGCGGTAGCTCCGCAATTGCGGATGCGGATGAATTTATCATCTTATTTAATAAAAAGTATCTAATATCACCGCCTTCGCAGGTTGAAGACTGTTTTGCAAAGGTTCATAAATGAAACATGTACTACTGAACAACTGATTTATTTCTTATCGTAAACTAAGCTATATCTGGTTCCGCATTAACATCCGCGTTGATTATTGTGGATGCGGATGCGGATGCAGATGTCCAAATCGATGCGGAAGCTCCGCAATTGCGGATCCGGATGAAAATTTATCATCTTATTTAATAAAAAGTATCTAATATCACCGCCTTCGCAGGTTGAAGACTGTTTTGCAAAGGTTCATAAATGAAACATGTACTACTGAACAACTGATTTATTTCTTATCGTAAACTACGCTATATCTGGTTCCGCATTAACATCCGCGTTGATTATTGTGGATGCGGATGCGGATGCAGATGTCCAAATCGATGCGGAAGCTCCGCAATTGCGGATGCGGGTGCGAATATTCGCAACATCCCTGAATACGGATTACGCACTGGTTTAAGTAGCGAGTCAGCGGGTCTCGCGCTCTGCTTAATATTTGTAGTCGCCACAGACAGTTTTGTCTGGTTTAGCAATGTTTATAATTATGCATCATACAGGGCTTTTAACTGCAGAGGCATATATTGGATCAAAACAGTCATTATTTTCTATACATTTCACTAAAAGATTCCAGAGACATTCTCGAGAAAGGTTGAGCTAGATGTAGTTAATATTTGCCGGAAAGCACGCTTAAATAATGTATAATAAGATTTAACTAAGTTAGAGATGTATAAAGATCATAGAAATAAAATTCGTTGGTGCGTGTCTATAATCTACCTATGTAGATACGTAGGTAGGTATGTATGTAAACAGCACAACTTAGTATGGGTCAATCAATCGTAAAAGCAATGTGCATATATTGTATGTAGGTGCCGTATTAGTTATTGCAAGTGACTGTTTGCTATATTTTATTGTATCTAGTTTTAGTGACAAACGAGCGACCCAGCATAGTTTATTTCTTTAATATGACTAACTCAGACAACGCTGACTCTTTATGTCTTCTCATCTAGTTAAATATATCTAGTACCTACAACACATTGAAATTAAACTAGTATATACGGATTTTATCGCGTTGTTTATTTGACACTATTACAAATTTTTTAAAACTGTAACACTACTATTACTATTAAACTTTACTAATTTTTAAGCTTATTAAATTATTGAAACTATTAAAACTATTTATACTAGTACTATACTATTATACTATTTACACTTTCCCCGACGTTTCGGTTGCTTTTCAGCAGCCATGGTCACGGGGAGACTAAGATGGTAGTTGTCTCAATGTTCCAGTGTATAACATTCGCGTAAACAGAAGACAATAGTACAACACACTTAAAATTGTCATATCCATCTCCAGTTCACCGAATTGTTCTCTTATACCTAACTTTTATTCATCTATGACATGACTTTGGAATCGCACTTACATATCCTCGACGGTTGAATTTAAATTTTTTAACGCCTAATTGCAACAGTTATGTTTAATTCCACGTAACATATGTATTGTTAGCCTATTGCGGTATTCCAAGTAGCGCCTTGAAGCTCTGTACTTACTCCCACTAAGAAGTCATCTAAAGAAAATCCAATATGCACCTGACGATCGATAGTCTCAAAGATGTTTGACCAAAACGATTGTCTGGACTAAAGGAGCGACAATCTCTTTCATGTTTCATATGAGTTTGCCTGCACTTGAGATAATTTATTTGTTGTGGGCCTTTTTAGTCATTGAAATGACGATCATTTATTTATGATCGTCTTTTCCATTAAATCATGTACGCGGGATCGAAACTCTGTATACCTGCATCGTAACAAGTTGGAATCTGTAGTCACTGCCTGCTCTGCTGCGTAACAGGCATAAGCCTCAATAGAATATATACGTACATCAATATGTACGTATATATCACTCTATAACAACCAACATACGAGCTGTAATAAGGTAAACACAAATCACTGCAACATTGATACTCTCGCCCCTGTTACAAACACTTTTGCTACTTTGTATAAATAGCATAATAGCACACAAGCATGCGAAATAATAATTGGATATAATTGTACTACCAAAATACTAGAGTTTCTTGATTTGTGTGTTGAATTTCTAATCAGTAACAAATTAGAGTTAGAAAATTATTCACGTATTAGAATAATTATTGCGGCCATTACAAGTCCATCGACGGATCAGCGCAACTCGACAACATTGTTGTTAATTGTACGCGATTTACGAACCGTGGAGGGAAAATATTAAAACGAACCGTTCTGATCGTAATTCTGTACATCGTACTCTGCTCCTGTTTTAGGTTCCGCACTTATCTAAATGTGTTTATTGATGTTTAATTAAACACTATATTAGTTAGTGTATTCTGCCCCACTGACTGGTGTAAGATTGCGCTTGAATATTAAGGTGCCAGGTTCAATTGCCAAGTTTTGTGGAGTAAACAAATTTGGTACGCCTGGAGATAGTGACCAACGATATGTGGGCCTCAAGCATAGCTAGCAAAATTCAGAATTTAGTATAGACTGCACATTTTATTAATCGAACATAACACACTTCTTAACGGAGTGCAATAATACACGAGTATAAAAGAATAAGCACACAGAGGGCCACCCTAAGCTCATCAAAATAAGACATTCTAAGGCATTTCAATCATCATTGCCGCATTTATAGTTTTATTTTACTTATATAATTTTCCAGTTTACCTGTGTTAATAGTGATAGGTGGCTGTACTTAGACACTAGTTGTCTGCCGCGGTTTCAGCCACGATTACAATGATTTATATAGCCTAATATATTAATTATTTCGGGATTAAGTAGTTTTCTCATGACAAAGGATCGAAGATCATCGAACCTACAAAACTTGGCTTGCTGGCAATGACGAGGCGACCACATACACCATGTAAAGACCACTTAAATTTGTGTGATCTACAAATTGTTGTGGCCGAGTCTGGGTGTCCTTTTTGTCCGTTGTTTCAATGCTTGGAAACTCCCTCGCGACACAGAATTAATAACCAGTGCGGTAGCGGTCTTTTTAAGAAATTAACACTATCGTGGAGTTGTCCATCGCATTTGCTATTGTCCTGACAAGTATCATCAGTTTTCTGATATATAGTTAATAAAACATTATTACAACAAAAATTGCAGGTGTCATTATTAAGTCTAACATTGACAAAGCCAACATAGGGTATAGCGAGCAATGAAGGCATTTGGCATTCTAATAAACGCAACCGCCATCACAAAATAAGAATATTCCAATCTTTTTAGTACGATTATATAAATATGCAGTAAGGCCAAAGTCCAAGACTGAGAGCCCCTTGCACGACAAGGTTTATGTTTAGCGCTAAACATATTTAAAATATCTTGCTGTCGCTGTTTTATTTTATTTTATTTCGAACCTCCATAAAGAAATACACATTTATTACAAGGCAGATTTACACTGAACAAGGACATGTGTTTCCTGAACAATAAGAGATCACACACACGCATGCTATATAACGAACACATATTACGAAAATACACCAATGTCAATTAGAATATTTACAAGTATAAATAATTTATAAAAAAACATATAAAACTTACAATACTGCTAAAGTCAATGAAACATTAGTAGACAAATAAATTGTGAAAACAAAGGATTAAAAATTTGAAAATTACGATAAAAATAGGATTATAATAAAATACATTAAAATCTAAATGATTAATCAAAATACATATTAAAATTAAATACTAAATTATATCAAATGTCAAATGTATAATTAAAAATAAAGAATAATAATTAAGGCGCATTTAAAATTAAAGGATATTCGAACCTTCTTGTAAAATAATTAAGTACTAGATGTTTAAAAGTAGCAAGTGAATTGCTAAAGATGCTATTATTCGTTTAAAGATGACTGGGACGGCACGATGTTTAAATGTTTAATTAAACGTATTTCGTGAGTCACTGTACATGTACAAGTCAGTCTCAGACATAGCGCGCATATTTTATTTAAATAATCGATTTTAATAAAGTAACAATAGAGTAAACAGAGTTAGACAGAGATAAAGAGAGAAAATGAAAACATCACACGTATACACCATCACTCACTATACTTACCCATCGACCGTTACATTCGCGATCACTGAAGTGAAGTGAACTTTGAGAAATGATTGAGCTTCAAACATACTTAGCTTACACCTCGTGGCCTACAAGTACTCTCTATGGTTAGACCTTTACATTGCATTCACTATTATTTTCTACTAGCTTTTGCCCGCGGCTTCGCTCGCGTTAATTTACAATTTGACAATCAATTCGGGTTGTACTCTGCTTGTAATAATATAATTCAATCATGATTCGAAAGACACGTGGCGCCATCTATTATCATAAGAACGTTATTATTGTTTTCCTCAGGAACAGTATTTTTTTTCGGGATGAAAGGTAGCCTATGTCCGTTTCTGTACACCTGTCAACGTGTATGCAAAATTTCAGTGGTTTAGGCGTGAAAAGGTAACAAACAAACAAACTCATTTTCGCTTTTATAATATTAGTTAGGATTTCTCACACAATACAATCATAACTAGATATGCTAAATGTACGTTACAGTATTTATAATTCTCTTGTAAAGTCACATCTATTATATCTTATAGAAATCTGGGGAAGCGCCGGTAAAACGAAATTACAAGAATTGCAAAGAGTCCAAAACAGAATCATAAAAACACTATTTGGCTATCCATATTTGACACCAACACATAAAATCTTTAAGGAAACAAAATTAATGAATATCCATCAACTTTATGTATATAATACTTGTGTTTTAATAAGGAAAATTTTAGACAAAACCATCCATGCCAATATATCATTCATTAAAAAGTCCCAAATATCTAAACGTAGCCTTCGTCGCCCTAGTTTACTTGTTTTGCCAAAAATACGTACCAACTATGCTAAAAAGAGTATTACCTATGAAGGAGCACAAATATTTAATAACTTACCCTCCCATATAAAAAATACTAACTCATTTAGCAGTTTTCGATCAAGCCTATTCGAATATATAATAGAAAATTACTCTTATAACATTTGAGATAGAAACTGTGGAATGTCTTCCTAAAAAAAAAGTATTAAAAATGTACTTATTATATATATAGTATATATGTTTCGGTGACGGTTACTTATAAGTTATAATGAATTCACTGAATGTGTTATGTTATATTCTCATGTAAGTGGCTTTGTCTTTTTTTGAGAATAAATGATTTAAACCTAAACCTAAACTAGATATGCTAATTGCATGTTGCTAGTTAACTAAGTACCTACAACGTCTAATTGCTTACATTGTTGGTGTAGAAATATGTTATTTAGCAATACCATTTAGTTTCTATTTATTTACTAAACGGACATTGGACATAAATAGTTGAGTATGTTGTGTGTCAGTGCCAAGTTGGTTCGGTAGTGTATAGTGTAATGTGTCGCCATTGCCGATCGTGACTACCTATGTTTGATTTTTGAAATAGGCTTTTCTGTTAGGAAAGTACTGCGCTCGCTAGATGCTATGAGCATTCCCTTTATTGAACACTAGCTGTACCCGCGGTTTCACCCGCGTTTATCATTACTGCGCCGCCCCCATGGATCGTAGTGTGATGTTATATAGCCTATAACCTTCCTCGATAAATATGTTATCCCACACTAAAAGGATTTTTCAATTCGAGCCAGTAATTCCTGAGATTAGCGCGTTCAAACAAACAAACAAACTCTTCAGCTTTATAATATTAGTACAGATTCCTTCGGGGACGAATTAAATGGGTGGTTTGTGTGTAACCACTAATAATACTGTTCCAAAGTCGAAATCTAGAATTATATTTTATTATTTCATGAATATATATTATGTATTTTGATTATCAAAGATAAAAGATCATACTTTATCATAATGTAGTATGTAGTACTAATAATCCAAAACAACAATAGGATAAGCTTTATGACAACATACAATATGAGCGCGGCTTGCGGATTTGTTGGTGAAAGTAATATTTTATAGGTGACCTTTACACCTTTTACTGTCACGCTTACCATCAAATCAACGAATGTTAACTTTTCTTAATAATTTTAGTTACTTACTTGGTAAAGAATCATGTGTACTTACGAGTATGTACCGTAAACAGCTAGAATAGTTAGTAGTAATATACTAAGCCTATGTCCGTAAACGAAAGTCTTCTAAAAAGCTCACAGAACGTGTACTAAGTATGTTGTAATTTTACGATCATTTAATTGAGGTGCGATGAGGGTACCTCCTATAATAAAATAATGAATGATGTGATAGTTTAATTGGCGCATCCGGTGCGAGTGTAGAGCCGGCTTTACTTACGAGCCTTTGATGTGGCGATCAACAGCGCCTCGGATACATTGACAACATATTCTAATAAGTTCGTGTGTAATGTACCTAAACTAATGAGACAATTAGTTAAAAATTCGTTGGTAATCTACTCGTTTTGTATAACTGTTGTGTTGTGTTACAATAAATTATGGTGTCGGTCGATTGCGTTTTATGATTATGGATTATTTCGATAATTACATTAAGCGTCGAATTTTTAGTTTTAGATCTTAAAAACTAGAAATTCGACGCTTAATTTTAAATAATCGAACATTCGAAATGGCTTAACATCGATTATTTAAAAGTATGAATCCAATAACTAACAAGTAGGTACTGTTTACTGCAACCATAAGTGCTACTAGAGAATTGTTGACGATGCCTTTTGTAGTGGCTCCTTGGTTGGGCAAAGTGATTTTGCTTTAACGGAAAAAATTCTGCACACGGAGTATGATACTATATCCGGTAGAAAACATAGGTACTATGTATGACGGCCTCGATGGCGTAGTGGTTAGTCTAACCGACTGCCACGCATGAGGTCATGGATGTTTGTCTTGGTCTGGGTGTTTCTATGTATAATATGTATGTATTTAGAAAAAAAAGTATGTTATCCATTGTCTAGTACCCATAGTACAAGCTCTGCTTAGTTTGGGCTAGATGGTGTTGTGTGAGTGATAGAAAAAAAAATACTATGATCTGAAATGTCCAGTAAGTTCAAAATCTCTCCTAACCTCGTTTTTGGTATATTACGATAAACTTTTGAAGATGGCACTGACCAGGCACAAGCCGCAAACATGATGCTTATAATGTAACATATCGAGCTAGAGGGGCAATAAGCTTAATCTCAAATCTACCCAATAAATAAAATATAACGTAGGTACTAATTGTCAAGATCTATCTAACAATGGAGAGGAAGTTACAGGAATAGATGGCTGAGAGTACGGATATCGCACAAAGATCACTTTGTACGATTCCCGATTAAATGCTGCACCTCAATACCTACCCTACATACTATGAGACCAGTTACTAAGCACTGATTTATAAACCTACGAAGACGTATAACTGCATAAACAGTATATAATTCCGATGTGCAAACGATAAAATTATCTATAAATGACTGACAATAACCGTATATGTATTATAATACTCTGGCCTTTCAGTCTAAGGACTGATTTCATCTAGTAATGTGAGGAGGAAATAGCTTTGCAACATTCGCTGTTACTGTAAAGATAAATTTTGCATGCAATCAATTGATACCAATTCAATTTCTCTGTATATTATAGTCAGATAACCTATATAAATAATGACGAGACGCTTTCTTACAAACTTATAATTTGTATAACCTAAATCCCTACAATATTCGGAATTACACACAAGATATTCTCCAAAATATCACCGATCGATCCGTAGTGACTTGTGACATTACGTGGCTTGTGTGATAGTATCTCCGCGCGGTGACGTCGCTCGTTTGCCGAAACCTATCAGTCGACGATCTACTAACACTATAAGTACCATTGTGACGACTCCCACGGCGGCTTCTACCCATCCATCACGTACAAATCCTCCACACGAAGCCGCCTCGAAGAAAACCCACAAGGTAAACCTGAGTTTACTTTCGGAATTACGAAACATTTCGATATAACACGGAATTCCAAACAGTTTTTTTCTATGATGATGTATCGTTGATCGGCGCGATTCCTTTTTCAAATGTTGATTTGAGTTTAATCCCTTTAGAATTGTATTGGGAATTGGCATCAAATTCTAACTTATTTAATAGAAGACCACTACACATTTACTTTAAGCTTTATTAAAACGCTACGAGCTATGTACGGTTTTGGAATTATTGTTGTATCATTCTCTCGGTTTCAGTTTACCCGCTTAGCTTTTAGTACAGAGCAAACATGTTTATAACTTAATCTTTAGTCGTCTATTCTATTGTAATTATCAGAAATCCAGTGTTTCCAGCGAAGCTTGTACATAGCGTCTGGGATTTTGTGGGTTAATACTGGCAACAAATATCGATAGCTAGTTTTAGATATTAACTCTGTAACAAATTTTACGTTTTATAATTTTATACCACCTACTGCTGTAATTTATGTCCATGTGTATACATATATGCATATATTGTATGCAACATAACCTTATGATTATTAACTACTCAATCGGAAGTTGGAATGAGTCGGTTGCGAATGAATGTAATATATTACTTAATTTGCAATGGTAGAGGAACGCAATCAAATATTTGCATTTAATTTATCAACACGCTAGCACCCACTTTTTCATCGCTCCATTCCAATTAACAATGACACTCGTTTAATTGTAAACGTAATTAGTTCTTTCGTAAAGTTCGTTGGGCGAACTACATGCGTGCGTGCATACGTGCATTCTTGTGGGTATATTTTTACCATTAATTTTAGGACCGCACCTTACTTTTACAAAATGCATTTTAGCTGTTCCGCTCTATTAAATGTGAATTAATGCGAACAATAAAGATAGTTACGGTAAACATTAATAAAAAAGATATGTCATTAAATGATAATACACTTTTTTATGATCAGTCGGCAGTCTTTAAAGCACGATCTGTGCCATTTCTGTAAATAAAAACATTTATTTTACGATATTTTTATCATTATTTGATGAGATAACCATCTTTAAACTCAATTATACGTAAATGTAAGTACTATGAAGATAAAAAATCTCTTTCTATCTTTTTGCATCTCTAGGCTCATAAACATGCCGCCTAAATTTTTACACTAAGCTTGTAGCCCGTAAGTGATCTATGAGACTATAAAGTAAAAGAGCTTATTATTCCAACACATCGGCAGTAGATTCTCAACACATTCTAGCGCTGGATCAGATTTTACGAGCGCATTGCAATGTCGCGGGACGATCATGGCACTTCGTGGAACACCTTTTACTTACATTTTATATTGTACATTCTACCTGATTTTCAATATAGATTATCACTAAAACACTTTATATATAATATACTTAAATGCGCGTCTAAGTATATATCCCTATATATCTGAAAGGCAGAGGTTGAAGTGTATTACAACCACATATTCTCATTGCAATCTACGGGGCTCATTAACTACTGAGAATTGTCTGACGTAAAAGCTCAGTAACGCCTTGCCCGATCCAGAGTCTCATAATAGCACGCAAACAAAGGCAGGCGAGGCAATCACAATACTTTCTAGTTATTTTTATGCAAACTGAGCTTTACCTTAGTTATTTGAAATAATAAAAAAGTGTAGGGGAGAGTAATCTATATTGAACCGTCGCTTAAATTGTACCACTTCTATATTTCTACCAAATTGACGCTATTTCTTTACACTGGCAACAGAAAAAGAGGCGACTGTGGAAATGGCAGAGTGTTAGTGGCGCCACAGTCGCCTCTTCTAAAGTGAGGAACAAGAACATGGATCATGTTCTTGTTCCTCACTTGTGTTGCTGGAGCAAAGCGGATACCGTAGGACATACATACTTGCAACACCAGGAATATGGTCTGCGTGTTGCCAACCTATAAAAAGATGCCACTATGCTGACAGCGCAAGAGATAAAGATTAGTCCTCATTAACAAGACAGCGTCTCTTTAAGGATCCTGGAAATGCTAGTGACCACAGGAACATAATACAAGCTTGTTTTGCTGGCTGTGCTAACCTAGTTTAAGGGAAATCCCGAATTTAAACGAAGAACACGTTGTACCCTCTCAAAAATAAAATATAAGTACTTTGTTCTAATAGATGGCATGAAAGAGGTTATTAGGCGAACTACCGGCACTGCGTATAAATACATAGAACAAAGAATATTAAGGGGTTAGTAGTTTTTTGGGCGACTTATCGTCACCGAATAATGAACAAAAGAGAGCTCGTCCACACGACAATCTTTTTAATTACTTAATAACAAGTGTGTTCGTAAATAAACAAAATAAACCTCCTACTCCATCCTTCGCTAACTTATCTGTTGTAAATGTTTAAAGCGCCACGTTCGGTGATATAACGAAACATGATACATAATGAAATACAATAAAAACGCGAAGGCAACAATGTGTTGTTGTATTGCGCACTTTGTCTTAGCTTTTAGTACCGCGTCTGTTCTAGGAACTTTAACAAACCCATCGCCAACAGGCTAAAATATTTTAACCTTTATGGTCCAATGTGAGTCTTATAAAGTTCATCTGATAACATACATAGATCACTGTTAATAAACGTGTAAAATGGAAGTGTCATCAATATTTCTGTGGTCACGTAATTACATATCCGATCGTGGTTATAATGACAAGTTGATTTAACACTTCACTAAATAACATGATGTATGTTTAAATGGCGATGGTTCTCTTTCTGTTCTATATTTGAAATTATAAATATTTCTCAAACATATTACATTTTGTATAGGGTTTTACTTTATTTGTGTATGATCGACTTTTTATTCTAATATTATATAATATCTGCGAAAGAAGTTGTCTGTTTGTTACGTTTACACTGCAATGCAACGTCATTAATTCGTATTAATGGAAATGGCAGGTTTCTATAGAACGTTTTACCTGACATCGATTTACGGCGTCTTCAAATGAAAAAATGTTAGAATGATTATACAGTATAATCATAATTAGAAAGATCTTTTTCATTATGAAGCCACAAAAAAAAGATATTGTCACTTTTATATTCAGAGGTTATATCTATACAACAGTGTAACAGGCCCTTTAAACACTTTGATGTACTTTGTATGGTATGTTGTCCACCGACGAGTATCCCTGAATGCACAATCGATCCACTCAAGGATAATCCTTGGTTAGACTCGGCCCTTCTGGCCGGCCGGCGGCCGACCAACGCAAGCCAGTCCCAACTCTGGCTTGCCTTGAGCCGGACCCAAGAGCGCCCTCAGGACTCATACCGAGAGCGCTCTTAGGTTTCCACTCCAGCTAGACAGCGAAGGCAAGCCATTGTTATTATTAATTAACGCGGTAATTCATTTACATTATTATAATGTCACGCACACTGACACCTACTGTGTTGTCATTGCTATTCTTATAATTACCGTATATTTACATGCTTGCAGCCTGTCATATAACGTAGATATAATTCATTATGTCATTACTAATTGGTTATTTTGAAGAATCATAATGGAATGCAGTATTATTTTTGCCACTTTTAATAAGGTACATTTAGTTAAATAAATCGTCTTGTTGTATTTTTTTTTAAAGTGGAAACTCTTTTATGGCACCCTTTACATGGAACAAAACCGGAAGTCTTAACTAAAACTATCTTTTGTGGCTATCATAGCTTAAATTAAAATCGTAAAAATAAAGAACAAATAAAATGATTGAGTTTTGTATATATATTATGTTGGAATCTAAGACGCCTTCCAAAACATTTAGGTAAAAACTTGCCATGATTCTTTGATAAGTATAAAGATTGCTTCCCTATAAGGAAGTACATATAGACCGCCTTTCAACCGCTGTTAGATAAAGGTATATTCTCTAGCTAGCTAGTCATTAGGATATTTAAGGGTAGATATCTATCCTCATAGAGACTGACATAGAATTTCATAACAAGAATAAAACACATTGTTTCTTTCTTTATACATTTTAGTTATATTTAAATGGGTTTTTAGGCCTTAGCCATTTCATCATAAAAATGAACTAATCCTTTAAATAAAATATCAAAATTATGCTATGCTATGCATGCTATGTTGTTATGCATGCTATGCTGCTATACATGCTATGCTGCTATGCATGCTATGCCGCTATGCATGCTATGCTGCTATGCATGCTATGCTGCTACGCTGCTATGTATGCTGTGCTCCTATGCATGCTATGGTGCTATGCATATTATGCATGCTGTGCTCCTATGCATGCTATGCTACTATGCATGCTATGCTGCTATGCATGCTATGCTGCTATGCACACTATGCATGCTATGCTGTTATGCATGCTATGCTGCTATGTATGCTATGCTGCTATGGCGCTATGCATGCTATATATGACGATATAAATATTTATATCATCATATTAGGTATATACCTTTTTTTACCTAATTCATTTTCTTCGTCAAAATTGGGATACTGCAAAATAGATGGGTTGACTAAAGATTGTTTAAGTACATTAAATGAATTTTCATATTCTGTACTCCATATATATGTAACACGTTTTCTACACAGTTTATTTAAAGGCATTGTTATCTCGGCAAAATGGGGAATAAATTTACGATAGTAATTCGCGAATGCTACAAAACGCCTACCTTCATCTACATTTCTCAGCTTTGGGTAATTTTAAATAACTAGCTTTTTCAGGATCAGGTAAAACACATTTCGAAGATACTACTATGTCCTAAATACAAGAACCATTTGGTCAGAAACGGTAAAAGCAGTGAAAAGTGTATCAGGATATACTTTCAAATTTACATTTCTAAATCGCGGCATATAAGACTTCGCCTATGACATATGACATCATCAAGATATATGAGGTATTTGTCATAGTGTAACCCAGACATTAGGATAGTTATCATCCGACTAAAAGCACTAGGACTGATTTTTAAGCCTATAGGAAGTCGCTTCATTTGGTACTGCTTATCGGTAGTAAGTGCAGTATATTTTTTACTTTTCAGACTTAACTCTAATTGATAATAACTTTGGCTAAGGTATAAATGCGTATAATAAATAACTTCTTATAAAGAATCAAGTATGTCTGTTATCGAAACTTATCATTTTTGAGTCTATCATTCAGTTTCCTATAGTCAATTACAACTCGCCTTTTTTTTGTTACTACTACTACAGAATAAATAGTACTAACGTACAACTACTGTCACTTTTCTTAGGAACGAGTAGGATAGGACCATTCACTCCTTCTCTCCTCTATGATATCATTATCTAACATCAGCTGCTTAATCTGCTTATTGATCTCAATTTTTTGGCTTTTTGGTTATCTATAAGGTTTTGTATACGTAGGAGCGATTATTATCTTTTAACTGAATTGATTGTTTATACAAGTTTGTAACGCCTAATGTATCTCCCGGCAATAAAAATATGTCAGAGTATTTAGCACATATATTTTCGATAGATATTTATAATCGCAGGAGACTTTTCAAACATTAAAACGGACACGACGAACATCCACGCACAACCAAATTTGGATCACACAAATTTTTGTCCCGTGTGGTATTAGAACCCACAACACTCGGCGCAGAGGCAGTGGTGAGGCGGCCACTTAAACAACTACGCCATGCGTGCATCTCCCTCACACATCGCACAGCCCGCATGCCTCTCTTCAGCGGGCTATACAGAAGGGTTGCCAGAAGAGGTAACTTAACAAAAGTATTATAAAGGGAAGTTTGAGATCAAGAAAGCGTATGTTTGATCATTACTCATTGCATCATCGACGTGAAACTACTTTAATCAGAATGTGGTGAGGTTAAAAAAATACTAGCGATTTGTAACCAAAATAGCCAGTACCTCTAAAACAGTTATTCTAACGCATACCTCCCTCGCGCTCATCTCTGGCAGAAAAGCACTCTTTACCTTTTAAAAAGTGTCATTTGGCACACGACGATAAAAATAATGTTACGAAATATTACACTAGTTTTATTGATATTTAATTTATAACATTTGAATGAATCCATAAGAAGAAACAGCCGTACGTATAATGTTTCATTTATCCGGTATATAACATCTCGGCGGGAACATTTCGCAACGTAAAGGTTCCCTCAGCCCGATGCCGACAAGTTAATTTTACGCCTCTACACTCACTCATTTCATAATAATAAAATTGCTGTACAGCTGAATCCGTTGCTTTATTTGTGAAAACTCTTCCTTTAGAAATATATTTACCAAAAATATATTCTAAATCTGAAGTTTTAGAGTGTAATTTTGGTTGAAACCTACGGGGTATCGTTCTCTCAAATCAGAGGGTCCCCTGATTGGGGTATCATAAGCTTGTGAGTGTAGTTTGAAACAGACAGCGACACTGATACTCTTATTACCGAAACGTCAGGGGTCAGGGATGCGTGTGTGCGTGTATGCCGACGAGTGCGGGGGTGTGTGGGTGGGTAAATCACCACGAAACAAGTTTACAAGTGTAATTGTCGCGGCGGGTGTCGATAATTGATTTATTCCATGCTTGTAATGCGTCCCGCACTATTCTTGTCCTACAATAGTCTGATGGGGGATTTTGGCAAATTGCGCACCGATAGTTATGGTTTGTAATCTTTATTACATTGGATTTTATTGATCATGTAATTGGTTTTTCGGTTACTATTACAGTATGATGTTGGAATCTATGAGACCCGTTTTAACTCTTAATCATAATGACTTACGTGGTCGTAACATAGTTTAGACGTCGTAAGCAGACCTTTGAAATTAAACTACTATATACGGATTTTATCGCGTTGTTTATTTGACACTATTACAAAATTTTGAAAAACTGTTACACTACTATAATCACTATTAAACATTACAATTTTTTTTTTTTTAATTTGTAAAGTTTAATAGTGATTATAGTAGTGTAACAGTTTTTCAAAATTTTGTAATAGTGTCAAATAAACAACGCGATAAAATCCGTATATAGTAGTTTAATTTCAATGAATAACATTCGCGTAAACAGAAGACAATATTATGTAAGCAGACCTGTTCATCGCAAAGTCCAGTTTCGAATCTTAGGCCAGGTTAAGCGAATTAAATTTAATGCTGTTAGTGATGGCGGGAAATGATCTTTGATATGTGACTTTTATCACAAGAAAATAAGACATAGGTAAAATGTGGCTGTAATACTTATTCTGCTTAACCATCATGCGAACGTGATAATGTTTGATCTTTACTAGGTGCTGCCTGCGTCTAGTTGTGTAAGGACTATAATTAAAAACGAATTGACGTGGATCACTATGTATCATAATATCCTGCACATACAATAATATTATTATGACTGCACGGACGCCGTAGTGGTTTAAGTAGTTACCTCGCCATTGCTATTGCGCCGAGTGTTGTGGGTTCGAATCCCACACGGGACAAAACTTTGTGTGATCCAAAAATGGTTATTCCGAGTCTAGGTGTTCTTTGTGTCCGTTATTTGAATGTTTGTAAAGTCTCCCGCGACACAGGAATTGTTCATAGTGTCTTTTTTAACAACATAGATAAAAAAGGCGTGAAGCCGAAAGAAAATGGTAGATCAACAGAGCCCAAACATAAAATGTATAGACGCAGTCTTGTTACAGTTTCATAATAAAATGGAATATTTTTTAAAAGAAGATAGAGTTCTATTATTTTTTAAGCGGCCCATTCGGCAAACCTTTTAGATAGGTAGTACACTTTCACGTAATTCGTCTCAAGCCTTTACTAACGTTCCATAACCTTATGTACTAAATTTTTGAACGTTACGAGCTAAGTATCAATTTTTGCTCAACTGTTATGAGCTATAAAAACACTCCCACAGCACATTACTATAAACATTACGTTTTGCCGATACAAGTAATATTCAGAGCTCAATATAACGTTCATAAATATTTAATAGATATTTTCCCACAATGGGGTGGCCATTCACACCCGTTAACCCTCAAGTGTGTTGTAAAAACGGTACTGATCGGAATAGCATAAATTCCATTTGGCCGGTCCTTCGAGAGCTTACTAAGCAAAAATATTTGCTTGTCTCAATTATTGTTGCGTTTTCAATTGCTTCGTCATATGATTTATGGTAGTTGTGTTTCATTTCGTAACAGAACTTAGCGTAACTAACTTGACTGTACTTTTATTGTTTTTATTTATATTTATACGTTATTTTGAATTTTCAGCGTATAATCGTAGTAAGACTTTATTGTAAATATCAAATGTAGATGTTTAAATGACAACATTTTTTGTTGTATAACAACAGACAGAATTTCGCCGAGACGTGAAGCGATAAAGGATAAATAAAACTTTGACTTTCATCTAAGTCATTACACAAGGATGATAATATAGGAATGACTGATTACACAGATTGCGTAATGGTTCCTGCGTTGCTTACCGTATTACACTAAGCCATGAGTTTGAATTCTATTTTGTAATGTTGTAATGTAGATATTAATCCCAAGTGCGGTTGTCGATGAAGCTCTAATAAAAATAAATACGACATTTCTGTCACTTTGGTATATATAATATTAAAAATTATTTAAATAACACGACTCATGTCATATTCAGTTTCAAAAATTACATATTACAATCACCTTGGTACCTCGTCAATAGAAAATAACTGTCAAAAATTATGGAAATACCTGTTTTATGTGATAGCCTTGTCGATAAAAACCGTTTGTTTGCCTCTATATGTCAACTTGTCTCAGCAGAAACGCCTATCAACTGTTAATTGCCACCCACGCCCGCTAGAGGTCGCCGCTGTCACGTTAAGATATTTGCATGAACATGTCGTGGCTACCATTTTAAATAAATTATCGACTATCGATATCAATAACGCCCACGTCGGACTATTCTATATGTCTGCGATGTGATATGTTAGGCTGTGTGCACATAGATAATAAAGTGGAAGATATAAACAATAGTGATATACTTCGTTGTTTAAAATTAAAATAATTGTCCGATTGACTGGCTAGTTAGACAGCAGTTTGATTTATATGTAATATTTTTGTTAGCTGCCGATTGAGAGGAAACAGTTTGTCATGTAAGGCGACATTTATTTAAAATTTTTAAAGCATATTATGAAAATTCTTTAAATTAATATTAGTGGCTGTATGCCTGCCTCATCTCTCTTAGCACAGATAAAGGCTGGTACCTGTTATGAGGCCTTAAACATGAAGGAAATTTTCCATCTCTGAGAATACTCCATAATGTTCTTATAGATGTGTAAAATCTGCAAACCCACACTAGGCAACTGTGGTTTACTATGGGCAATCCCCTCTCATACTAAGAACGTCCCCATATCCAGCTATTAAGCTTAAGAAATAGGTCTAATGTTATTTATTTACGATATTTGGAGCTAAGTAATAAAAGTAAATTATCTGTTGTATTCTGATCCAATCCAATACATTCATCAGCTCAACTTTTACACACACACATCTATTTATACTTAAGTGTGTATTAAGGTCAAAGTATTGGTATTGGGTCGATGTATGACAACAAACAGAATATGTGATGTCAAATTATCGAAACCAATAATTACAAATAGGTGGGCTCACCACCGACCCGAGTATAATAAGTGAAGTAGCACGTGTAGCTCCACCATTAGACAACACTATTCACGCCTCCGACTACTATCAATACTCCACTCTCAATACTAAAACAACATTAGTTTAAAAGCCACCTAAACAATTTTCGACTCTAACACCTTCTGATAAAACAAAAGTTTCTTTGTAACTGTGGTTCTTTTCAATTTTCCTCCAATCGAATTTGGCTGTAACATCAATCGAGTTCCCACATTTTCCGGGCGCACTTACACAATATCAATCAGGTTTTATTGGTGTTGTCGGGGCGGTGCGGGTGCGCGGGCGGGGAGGGAGTTGTGCGAGGCCAAGCGGGGAGGGAGGGGAAGGACTATTTGTATCAATAACCTGTCAATGGTTTTGCGACCCGCGGGGACCTCTGCCCCCGTACACTTGATGCTTGCGTATGTCGGTGACCGCATCAATTTGATTAGAAATACATTACGATAAGCGTGCGAAATTTTAGTGGAAACTAATGCTTTCTGTTATAAATTTCTTGTCAGCAATTTACTTATTAAATACTAAAAAAATTTACAATGTACACATTTGTCGCAAAACATTTTGTTTTTGGAGGTGTTAATCCTAAGTAGTCAATTTGTTTAATTATATGCGACTATTTGATATATACCGAAAATTTTGTATCTCGATTACATGTTTTAATAAGTTTGTATTTTTATTAGACGCAAATTCAAATGGGCAAGCAGTGCTCTATTGAGAGAGATCAACAAAATATTCACATACAAATAAAATACTCTACGGTTAAGTAATGGCAGATAGTCAAGGTACACTTAGATATGTAATACCTACAGTACTTACTGAAAATATTTTTACTCTTCCACTCAAAAGTCTGCTGGCAAAATTACCATAACATTCGTGAAATAAAACATAACGAAAAAGGTTCCATTTACAAAGTTCCGTCGTAACACTACATTATCTCCTATCAGTGGCGGTCGACAAAGTAAAATTGGGGACACCTTATTTCCTCGGCTGGTTTGCAAAACACGTTCACGCTTCCCACCTATCCCCACATCTCAACGCTTATAGATACTATCTGTTACACCTATTAGGGATGTTAGAACTGCACCGCGTACCACCGAGTTTTCATTACATTGCTAAGGTTTCTAGCAAGCTTTCTTTTGAACAGAGCTTGCAGCCAGCAATGTGCGAATAAATAGCCGACTCAGCCGTAATTATAGTTATCGTTCGAAGCGTCGTGGTAAGGGTTCAGGTGGGCGCCTTCTTCACGCGGCTGCCGCCGATAACACGCTAATGCCCTCAACTTTGCACCGCAAGGGGAGGTTGGGCGTTGTAGGTATGAGCAAGGGAGGAGGTAGTAGCCAGTTGTAGAGGAAAAACGGGAAAAGTCAGATCATTCGCGTTATTGAACGCGAATAACTTTATCGAGTTGCAATATGCGCTGCGAGCTGGTTAAATGCATTATACTTTGGAAGATCTCTTTGTTAGAATGCTAACCATATTTTTATATATACGTAAATATTATTTTATATTAGGGTAGTATTTAACTGTTCCTCAATTTTTTGCCTTTGTTCCACCAAAAAATACTAATTGCACAGCAAAATATATTTATAGAGTTCAAACTAAGTGGACGGCGCCCCGCTTCGCGGGGCTCCTATTTTTGCGTGGGTTTAAGAAGGAATCTAACATAACCTAACCCTTCCGAGACGGAATGCAGTGATTTGAGGCGTGTAAGTGCTTGTTATGATATATTTTAGTAAGCATATTTTGCTGTGCAATTAGTATTTTTGATGGTCATTATATTTACTCCCTTTATATTATAAGGAACTAGCTAAATGCAGTGTATGCCGACATTGTTATCCAACTCCAATTATTGTCTTTTGGGCGACATTCCAAGCGTACAACAACTTACAAAAATTTGTAACTAATGGTGGATAGTATCAGTAACATATAAGTAACAAACAAAAATATGAATTATCCTTATATATAAGTTGACAGTATCGCAATTTAAACTGCAATTTATTAATTTATTTATAGTGAATAGTTAAGATAATAAAATGTATATGTCAAATGAAGACCAACTTCAACAACACTGAAAAGCAGTGCCCTTGAATTCCGTATATTTTATGTAAAAATGATTCGATTGTTTATGACAAGACAAGCAACAGCAATGATTATGTAATCGTTAGATTGTTGCTTTTGACATGACCATATTATGATAAGCTTTTAACAAAAAATATAATGATTTGAAAAGCACTGCTCTTCAAATATTAAAGAGAGATATTAAAGTTGTTTTTTTAGCTAAATGGTTTTATTCTACAATTTTATTAACTTTTAGTACGGTTCAAAGATAATATAAGATTATTGCTTAGTTTATCACTTTAATAATATGCGACTGTATTAAATGCATATACGGTCGGACATAAGCAGGCGTAATAGTACCAGTAGCTTTGCTGATTTGCTGTTAATTCTTAAGGAGTTATATAGTTATATGAAACCCGTTATCAGATCTTAGTTATATTCATTTGTGACCACAATGGAACTATGTATTTGAAATAAAAATGTACTATACAAATAGGGTAGTCCGTTGCATAGTAGAGCTATAATATAAAGCATATGTACGCAAAACAATTATTAACATACGCGTTACATAAACAAGAATAAAAAATAAAAAAAAGTAACGATAGGTTTAGTTGCATATGTTTGTTATATAAGTGTATTCAATAAACAACTAAAAGGAAAGAAGTAATTTTCTTAAAACCATAACACGTAGCTATTAAATAAGCCGTAATCATTTTTCAGAAATTGAAGTTAAATTGTGAAATTACAGTTGTTTGCTAGATACTGAAACATAAAAAGTTCATAAAATAATCATAAATAGTGAGTTATGGTAGAGCACACATAAACTCTATACACCAATGAGCTCACAGCAATAAATAAAAACGCTCAATTCCATTAGCGCACCATTCTGATAATGTGCCCACCTTAGCGATGAGCGCCCATTCGCCTGCTCTATATGCATTGTTTCAGCAAACGCGTGCGTTTACGTTAATATTTCATAACGCACGTTTCGCGTATTCCGCGTAAACGGCGGACCCACGATTTGTTCCGGCAGTGACTGCCAAGGTAGGAGTACCTACAGTCCTACATATATTTGCGGTAATAAAGGTGAATTTATTAGCCCGTTACGTTTGCAGTTTTACTGAAATGTGGAGATGTGTGGGCACGACATTAGCGCCGGCTGCTCCTCCCCGTCTACGCGCCTTTGTTCGTGTATTAAATCAAGCTTTATGTAAATTATAGAACATTGTTCTTTACAACCGAATTTTGGGAACAGAAGGTATGTCTGTTGTAGACATATCAAACTTGTACGGTGTTTGATTACAGCGTCTTGTTACGAATTTAGCCTCCTTGTGAATATGAGCACAATATATTATGTATTAAACTACGGACAAGTTAGTACTTACCTAATACCAAGGTCTACCACGCGTCACCTTCATAACATGGTTATTATATTCAGCCTGTCCCTGGCACTCTATAATATTATAGAGCTTAGGAAATTTTATAAGTAGAAGGACAGAGTGTGATTCCTTCTAGAGTAGAACAGAAAGTATTGGCAAGTGTCTCCACCCTACAGACAAGGTATCGAACGTTGCTAACAAAGAGCCCCTTCACGAGATGGTATACTATCAACACTAGTGATAGTTCGCTACAAATAAGTTTTTGAAAAAGTTAGCTTATATTCTAAAGCTTAGGTTTATGCTTTTATTCTTCCAGCTAGACGATTAATTCAATTCTCTGAATAAATTTGTGCTTAAGTATCTGAAGTTCAAAGGATCTACAATGAGCTTTTATGGATCTCGACGCAGCTTGTCAATTTTTGAAGTCATCATCGTTCTTAATACATTCTTAAAAGTATCTCAAATAAAAATGTCTTGGGTTACTAATCATAATATATGCATACATATATGTATACATGTCAACCAATAATTTTTTTTAAATATCTAAAGAGCTATGCAAATAATATGTAAGTTTGCATAGCTCTAGCGACTGTGCGACTTAGTAGACTAAGTTCGATATTTCGATCACTATATTGCAAAATCTCGGTGTAGTGTCAGGTTGTATGACACGATCAACAATCATAATGTGTGCAGTAACCAGAGATAACTCGTATAAGGAAGAAACTAACAAATATATGTACAAGGTTATTCTTAGTAAAATGAAAACCTCTCAAGGAGTGATTGTACTTGAAAAAAATCAGCTTTTCCATACAAAATTGGACTTTGACATCATCAAAATGTATGGAACAGCTGATTTTTTTTTCGCGATTTCGCCAATGTCTCAGAACAAAAGTTGTTCATAATAATAAGTATAATCACCCCTTGAGAGGTTTTCACTATACTGAGAATAACCTTGTATACATTTCACACTATCTTGCACCATTAAATTGATTTGGTGTATAAAAATAATGTTGTAGAACCACAGAATATTTTGTACTCAAATGTGTGGAAAACATATTTCACTTTATTATATGAATACAAGAAATGTATTAAATTATAAATTATACCTAAAGTGATACACACTATAAGTATATCTAATAATTATCATATGTATATTACGAAATCCAGTATTTTAAATTTATATTTAGATATATCTTATAGGACCCTCGAAACGGTCGAAACTTAATGTCGTGTATCATAACCTATTCTCAGATATTAGCGTTTGTCGAAAATATTACTACATATTGTATTTTATATTATTATTATTGTAGCTATATTGTTTGATATAAAATTACGAAAGGACTTCCAATAAAATAAACCAAAACAGTCAGCAGGCATTTTGATTGAAATATAAATACCTACTCCCAAGGAAAGCCTAAGACATGTTTATTAATAAACTAGATGTGCCCGCGGATTCACCCGCGTTTATGATTACTGCAACGCCCCCGTGGATCGTAGCGTGATGTTATATAGCCTATAGACTTCCTCGATAAATGACATATCCAACAGTAAAATATGTTTTCAATTCGGACCAGTAGTTCCTGAGATAAGCGCGTTCAAACAAACAAACAAACTCTTCAGCTATATAATATTAGTATAGATAAGCGCTCTATTGGAGGCATATAAAATCCAACATTTGTGGTTTCATTTTTATTCCCTGAAATAATAAATAATTGCACTCGCAATAAACGCCTACATATGTGCCAATTTATCAGGAAATACTAAGCTATTGCAATATAATTGTCGATAATCGGTGCAGCACTACCTGTCTTGCAATATACATTAGACACAAATGCAATATGATTTTGGTATTGCCTTTGTTATTCTATAGTTTCATACTGTATTATTATATTAAAGCTATGGTCACGACAAACAAAATACGTAATACGTCGACATCAAAGCTAAGAAGTGCGAATGTTCACGAACAGAAGAAACTGTTCATGATGATTCTAAGCACGTCCGCGCGGCTCCCGATCCGCAGTTAAAAGCGGATTATGAGCCGAGTGGCCAATAACAAGGCATTACGCCTGCCCCGGCCCTGCCGATAATCCACACTGAATAAGGCTTTGTCTCTACTTACCTACGTCTATAGGTATGTCAGACTAAATGTTACTTCGGACTAGGTGGTCTTTATTCGGGCTATGAAATTCTTATAGGATATAATATCATCTGTCCAAGTATAAGCAGGCCAAATGCTGAATAAAGTGTCATAAGTAGTACTGGTTTTAAAATAATTGTGCGAAGGTTTCAACAAAACTATAAAAACTTATGAATGACACGAAAAGTACGATATATATATTTTAATGCGCAAATATACCCATATTTGCGAATTAAAATATATTTATCTGTACCTATAGTGGTGTTAAATTAAAATATAAACTTATTTAGCCATATTTATAAGGCATGCAAAAGGTTCAAACGGGTAAAATCTGATTCCAACATTACATAAAGAGATAAAAGCCGGAATAGTAATCAGAAAAGCGATTAAGATGTTGTTAAATATGGTATTGTAGATTACACAATAAATAACTTTCCTTGCCAGACAATCCCCTATATATTTAATTACGAACAAAGAACATTATATCACACTAAAACCAATGAAATATTCAGTCAAACGTTAAATTCAATCGTAGCTTATCAAAAGACGAGCGTCAGCCGAACAATATCTGCGATTGGAAACACTTTTACAAGCAATAAATTGTTAGTGGCGTCGGCTACAACATTTATTAGCTTCAATCCTGATTAGATTAGCGTTGCATCCCGACCCTTCAGGCTGGCGCGATGACGACGGCCCTGGGGACGAGGAATTTGTCCCAGTAATGTAGCCACGCGCGGAACTAATTCGATGTAGTCGACCCTTGCTCTATGTGACTCGAATGCCTCACAACACTGCTTCATTTTAATTGAATAGTTGCGAGGGTGACGCCGTTGTTTTCCTAAAGATAACTTTATAGCCGCTTTGCATAATTGCCCGCCGGAGCTCTAATTTGTAACAATAACGCAATCTGTCACACTTTAGTACAATGCGAGAGACAAACGGTGCTAATTGAAATAAAGGAATTGTTGGCTAAAGAAATGTTTTGTACGAATTCTCAGAATAAAGAAGTTGTATTGTCATAGTGACGAATGGAATAATATTATATTCATATGATGATTTATTGTGTCCATTATTTATATCTAGAGATAAGTAAATTGATTATTTGGATGAGATTATATAGGTCGATAAAATACAGAGTACTATGACTTTGACACATATTCATTAGAAAATGTCGCAAATATGTCGGGAGTATGACGGTGCCTAAAAGAATAGCTAAATTAATAATCACATCGATCATAAAATAGTTAATAATTATGAGAGTTGTATTTTAAGTATGTAAAAATAGCAAATGTATGTTACTGATATTAATACTTCAAGCGAATGTGAGTTTGTTTGTTTATTTATTTGTTTGTTTATTACGCTTTCACGCCTTAACGACAAATTTCGCATATACGTTGTCAGGGAAACAGAAAAAGACACAGGGTACCTTTCATCCTGAAAAATACTATCACTAATGTAACTTAACCAAATTTACCTACATTTACGCGAGCCAAGCTGCGGGCAAAATCTAGTATGTAATAAAACTAACTTTAAAAATAACATTTATAATATTATATCTACGAGGATAACATTTTTTGTTTAAATAATTAGTTTACTTCTTTATGAACTGAAACTAAAATATTTTATTCATCTTTATGAGTTTTAAGGCTTCTGACTTCTTCTTACTTGAACTTTTTTAATTCTAATTTTAAAATACATTGAGCCCATGTAATAAAAAATTGCAGTCACCCACTAAAGACAAAAAATCCCGGCTAAAATAGTGTGTTGGCAACAAAAGTGTGCACTTCTACCAAGCTTATGCGTAACGATATGAAGGTAACATAACACGTACCGCCATCTAACGGTTGTGTAGGAAATTACAAACAAATCGCCATGAACTTCGTAGCCAGCCTTTTGTAAAAATGACGCAATATCACCTACAGGGTGTAGTTAGGGTTTCCAACATTAGACGTATTAGCTCATTTTAGACTTCGTTTGAAGTTAGTGCGCTGATAGCAGATTTAAAATAATTCAATTAAAAATTAGTTCTATTTATGATTCCAATGTCGCAAAAGTTTCAAGCCACGCAACAACGAGTGCCTACAAAGATTCTGACTCGGAAAAAGATATGTTGCCTTTTCGATCTGATGGGTATCGGACTCGCATGATTAAAGCTTTGATAATGGTGAGGTGAGCATTTAAATCATGATGCCAACCGTGTATATCAAAGTAGATCTTTAGAATAAACGGTAGAAGAAAATATACTAAGTCATAGATTTTTAAAATATATGTATTTTTATGCCTGCTCCCTATGTTTACTAAAGTTTACCACTGGAGGCCGAAATTCGTTTGACCGTTTAACACAAGACAGAAAGAACTATTGGTCATTCTTTAGTTGATCGACTAAACAATTGACCAAAAGAGATTTGGTCGAACGAACCATTGATATTTTTACATTTAATCGAGTGAACGTTTGGTCGAAAACATTGCAATCTTTGCTATCGTTTGTCAAATAGACCCAAGACCGAAAAACAATGGTTGGATTAAAAATATTGTATTATATAATGAATATTTTAATAGTAATATTATTATTTACCTATTCACTGTACATAGGAAAAGCTGTTTTCACTGTATAAGTACATTCATTTAGAAAATATAAAATGCGTGTAGGTTTTAATTACAATTACATTACTAGTTGTGTTTTTTTTAGGTTTCATTATAAGATAAAACCTACACACATTTTATATTTTCTAAATGAATGTATAAAGTGAAAACAGCTTTTCCTATGTACAGTGAATAGGTAAATAATAATATTGCAATGTTTTCGACCAAACGTTCACTCGATCAAATGTAAAAATATCAATGGTTCGTTCGACCAAATCTCTTTTGGTCAATTGTTTAGTCGATCAACTAAAGAATGACCAATAGTTCTTTCGGTCTTGTGTTAAACGGTCAAACGAATTTTGGCCTTCAGTGGTAAACTCGTTTATTAAACTCCTAAGAGGCAACCACATCGTTTGATGTACATGTGTACACCTACAGTTGTGGTTATGCAGAAATGGATACTAATCACACGTTCTTTAACGAACCAAAGTCTACTTACACTTGTTGCCTGTAAGTGTCTCTTGTACCTATTATAATCTATACCAACATCATAAATTAGAAGGGAGCTCTACTTTTTGTTGTACCTCGGACTAAACCGATGTTAACTAAATTCGATGTGGAGATAGCTTGTTTTAATGTTCATTAACCCGAACACAGTTGCGGGTGCCAGTAAAATAAAATTGGAATTAGTCACATATTATTAAGATAGAGAATAGGATTTCAGCAATTTAGTATAATTATATGTATGTACCATAAGGTGGTATCTACCTACTGTAGAGATGGTGTAATGATTTAAATGGTTCCCTCGTTATTTTGTCCGTTATGGAAATATTGATGTAGTCCGCAAAACATGAATTATACCTAATGCGGCAGTAATATTTTTTAGAGAAAGGTTTGAAATAATGAGGTCGTTGACTATTGGTAAGATTGGTATCCATGGGAGATAAAATTTGCATGTTTTTGTAATATAGCAAATATAGCAAAAGTGTGGTAAATTTAAAATATCTACACTCATACGAAGTTCATACTTATACATGTACGTATACGTATACATACATGCGTAGTCTAACAACTGTGTCGCGGAAGGTATTGGCAGATTGCGTATTTTCGCACACCACGATCATGATGTATCTTTTGTTTCACTCGTTGCCATCACATTCCTAATAATATTTGATATTCCTGTTCATATTTGACATGTTAAGCACGGATGGCGTAGTGATCTAAAGGGCCGTCTCGCTACAGTTATAACACACCAACTATTGTTATTGTAGATTCGAATACCACATGGGACAAAAATTGTGTTATCCACAAATGGATGCTCTGAGTCCAGACTTCGTTGGATTTATGAATTCGTTGTTTGAATGTGTGTAAAGTATAGCACGATATAGGAATAATTCCAAGTGCGAGAGTTCTCTTTCAATAAAAAATCGAATAATGTTTTTAGCCTGGGTAAAGTTTGCGGCTATAATAATAATATATACTGCATATCTCACTAGCGAGACGGAAAGTCAAGAGTTATTTACCTAATATTATTATTTTACTGGCAGCAGCTTTGTCCTCCTGATTTGCACATTGCTTTGTTTGTTTTAACTACTAAACACTTATTGAATGTAACTACTTAATTTATTGCTAAACGTGAGGAACTATAATTGGCTTTATGATGTTAACTCTAATATATAGTGAAACTGGAATAAGCTGTTAGACCTTCATATACAGGCTGACCTACAAATTGATAATTTTGAAACATTTGGAGCTATTGAAGGCCCAAAAAAAGATAACCTCTGTAAAAAATATATTCTGCTTATGTATTTCCAAAAATACTAGGGATTTTAAATATTTCAAGGTAAAAACGATACGCTAATTAATAATTATATAAAAATTATAATTAATACTAAAATTACCTTAAATAAGAACAAGTAGATACTTACTCACGTCTTCTTCATTCTACAGAGCCAGGCAACGCGTGGATATACTTAATATTAATTTATAATTGAAGTATAATCCTAACTAATATTATAAATGCGAAAATGAGTTTGTTTGTTTGTTACGTTTTCACGCCGTAACTACTCAGCCGATCAACATGAAATTTTGCATACACGTTGTCAGGGGTACAGAATAGGACATAGGGTACCTTACGTCCAGAAAAAATAACTGTTGCAAACCTAACCTAACCTAACTTACATTTACGCGAGCGAAGCCGCGGGTGAAAACTAGTCTTCAATATTTTATAAAAGCGCAGCAATTTAACGATTCCAAACTACAGACATTATACAATTCTGCCAATATGCATCGGTTATCACTATTAAATATGGCGCATAAATCTACTTTTTATATAAATTCAGCTCATATTCAATAAGTAGCTTTTGCCATTAAATATAAAGACTAAGTAAATATTTTGCTGATGTAGTTTTTGATGCTTTAAATTACATGGTATTTCAACTAGTTGAACTGGTCGTGGTCAGCTCACAAAGAAAGGATAAAAGGGAAAGGTAAATAAAAGCCACCTGTAAGTATTTATTTCCGAAATAATTAATTACGAAGTACAATTGTCTCGATGGCAGTAATGGGCGTGAATGCGACTGCTATGCATGAGGTCGCGAGTTTTATTTCCGGCTCGGGCAACATTTTATTCGGTTTTCTCAGTAGCATCACGGAGTCTGGAATTGTGGCCGGTTAATATTCGAAATGTGGATGTAATATCTCTGCCTACCAATTCGGTGATATAAGAATATAGATAAAAAATGGCTAGGGATCTGGTATATTGCATATGTGACTCAGCCTATATTGGCGTCATCAGAAACCTTAACCAATGTTTGGCAGGTAGGGCAGCGTACATAATTATATGAGATATGGGTTCAGAAAAACAAATGCGGTATATGTTAACAAACATTTAATTTTTTATTCTTTAGCAATATATTATTTGTAATAACTATAATTTAACTACAAAGTAACCATATAGGTACATCTATCATCCGCGTGTGTTCGGATGTGCGAATTAATCGTAAACATAGACAGCAATATAATTTCTACTCTTTAATTATCAATACTTCTATCTTACTAAACTTCTAAGTTTCATTAAAACATTATCTTCTGTTATATTGCACATTTTGCCTAAACGAGGTGAAATCATTTGGAAATTTAGAATGCCAAATTCAAAATTTCTATGTCACCGACGTTTTCCGCGATTTGCTTTGTAAGTTTTTAACGTTCTCAATAGTCCAATATTATGTTTATTAATCTGAAAGATACCAAAATAATATACACAGCAATGAAATGCATTCACTTTATGCAATAAAGTCTACCTCGCTATAACATGAATTTAGCAGAAACCATCACTACTAGACAAAACTATTAGGAACATATTATAACAATAATTACAATATTAAAATACAATTAAATAATATTTTACAATATAATACAACTTTCTCACTGTGTAAATAACGATAGAGTTACTGCGGGCTCAGACATCTCACGGTTCAAAACGCACTTAAAAATGTTCTGGCATACACTAGCACTCAGTTTATTCACTTTTCGACGCATAAAATTATCGAAGCTCACGACGCACACCGCGTCCCGTTTCGCAACGATACACCGACGCACTTCAAATTTTCCTTTTGTGTTCCAGAAAACATTCCATATAAAGACTCTCATACAATATCGCATATTATTACAGGGAGATCTCGGGGAGGTTTTTATTCAGCGTTTTATCACTAAGTGGGGCTGTGGGGCGGGTGCGGGGTATGCGGGGTGTGAGAGGTATGCGGCGGCAGCGGCGCGGGGTGCGGCGACGCGTCGCGGAGCGAGTCCGGCGAAGAGCCGGGAGACGCGCGCCGTGGCGGGTACGGCGAGAACCGATGCTGCGCCAGCGCCGGCGCACCGCCCACGCCAGCCGGGCCCAGCGCGCCTGGGTATACGGGGCGGGGTAACTGCAGCCCCGAGCCCGATGCCGACGCCGCGAGGTGCTGCTGCGCCAGCAGCTGTGGTGCCAGGCAGGCCCACTGGCCCCACAGCGCCGCCGCAGGCACACCGTACAGAGGATACGCCGCACGCAGAAACAGTTGCGACCGCGCCGCTAGTATTGCCTTCTCCTCGAGCGTTAGATTATTATTGTGCTGATCCAAATCAAAAGGCCGTAACGGTGACCTCAAGAAATGCTGCTCTGCCAACATTGATTCCATCGTCTCCCTGAAACGGTACAAAACCGCATTTTAGTACGTGAAGGTCGGTTACAAAATAGAAGCAGATATGTTATATGATTGTATGATCGTATCTACCTATGACTGGCGGCGCTGAAGCGCGCGTCATCAGGGAAGACTGACGTTCTTTCGTGCTCCCCCGTGATATAGTATCTCAACAGACAAACAAAAAAGAAAATAAAACACCCGATAATCAGGATAATGTAGAACAGTATTAGAAATGCGAAAGCGTAGTATCAGATAAAATTTGCAAAGCGAATG
Source organism: Catocala sponsa (assembly GCA_963564715.1). Classification (NCBI taxonomy): domain Eukaryota; kingdom Metazoa; phylum Arthropoda; class Insecta; order Lepidoptera; family Erebidae; genus Catocala; species Catocala sponsa. The sequence continues at coordinate 10,618,684 of OY751331.1, forward strand.
TAGTAAGAGAAATTGTTAGATTATAAATTCCACGGATGGAAACTTTATATCGGTTTACCCTGTGATTAAATACATTCGATTGAGTAAGATGCAATAAATACGGAACTTAATTGCTCGTGTGGAGATATCAATCAGCATCAGACAGTTATGTTTGTTACTGAGAGCGAATCTAATGTTAGACCGATGGTAGAGCTACCGAATCTTGTAAGTATGCGTAATGAGACTTGATGAACACTTTTGTATAATAACTAATATTTTGACTATCTAAAAACTATTATTAAATATCGTAATCAGAACTGTCTTTCGCAAATAAGTGTCGTGTTTATTTTCTTATTTTATCAACAAATGTTGTTATGATAGTTACCTTTCGAATTCAGTAAGGCGTGAAGAGTCACGGAATCCCTTTGCAAATGGATTACTGTCGATTTTCAGTTTCGTGATCTGAAACAAAAGAGACACAATGATTCCTATGAGCGAAGGGTTCGTGTAATATTTGTATATCTTGTTGATTATACCAAATAATGTGAACTAGTATACATATTTATTTATTAATCATAGTATCAATTAACCATAACAAGGGTCTATGATTATCATAAGGATGTGTCCAGACATAGCGAGTTGGTTTCATTATGCAGTTGTTTATATTATAATGGGTCAGTAAAGGTCCTCAATATCTCAGTGCGAACGTGAACGCCCGGCCACCACCCGCGGCGTTCAGCAAACACCAACTAATAAGGTTAACTTATTGACGACATTCCACATCGGTTTATCACTTTAGTTGACTTCCACGGTATTACAATACTGTGTGCATTTTAAATGTGCTGCGTAATGTAAGTTTCATAGTGTGCTTATATGGCTAGCTTAGTAATATTCTGACATCTGTGCCCTCGTATTTCTCCAGACAATAGACTCAAATATGGTTATTCTAAAGCTTAGAATACATCATGTAATAGTGAATTTGTTAAGATATATATGTGTTTCAATTTGTCTTTAGGTATCAGAAATAATTAGCGCAAAGGGTTAGTTGTTATAATACAATAAGTGGGATTCATAAAGCAAGTGTTTCATTTAAGTTCGGTGCAAGGTGTTGAAAAATGTGTTTGGCAGAGCAGAGGCACGTCGATGAAAAATCGCCCCCTCGCTGAGTGGCGTTCCCGCTGTGGCTCCACACAATTTGTGAATAATATTTACGATAAAACCTTCCACGGAAACCTGTTACCATTAAATAGCGGCTGCTCGCCTAATATCCGAGCGGATTAAACCAATATCGGTACTAATTTTAGCATATTCTTGGCATTTTTATGACGTCGAGGTGAGAAAAAATGTAGTATTTTTTAATGGCAAGCAATAAACAAGTCATCGAGAGTCGGCGTGGCGGTGTCAATCTTTCAGCGTGTCCAGACGGCGACGGTAATTATCTGGCGATTGAGCCGCTCGCGGTCTGGCCGAGCCGCGCCGGTCAGTGCTGAGCCGCCGCCGCATACCTGCCGCGCGTTACCAGTGCCGCTGCCGACACGCCCACGCGACGCCTAATTGTACATTGTTCTCTCATGTTCGCACTCACTAGTATTTTGGCGCGACCACCTTCACTAAATGAGACAGCATTGTGACACTGCGCGACGAGACAAGTGTTAAATTGACGAAAATGTCGTGAAAATGAATTTATCTTGCTTGCTTTGCGTGTTGTAATTACATACCTATGCGACGGAGCGAAATTCGGGGCAGTCTTAATATATCAAACACTGCTGTAATTAATTTGTTTCTTTGAATTCAGTGACTTCAAACTAAATCTAAAAAACACATTGCTAGCGCGTAATTTAATGGTTAGTATGATACATTATTAAACGTTTAGTTTATTGTTGTCGTACATTCCACTGTAGCGACAATTAACGTTTTAATTTTTGTATATGCATCTGTTTGATGTGTTCCATCAGAGGCGCGAGAATCTATGAAGCGTCTTGATAAACGTCTGTCTCTCATTGTTCCGGATCAAAGAAAATAATAAACAGTCCAAAATATTGACCGCTCCACGTCAAGTGTTCGGTTTTGCGGTGAGTAATTCCACAAGCGGCATGTCACTCAGAGACTAATGATTTCGAAAATAGTTACAGGGAAACTAGACAAAGAACATTTGTTACCACTCGTGGCCCATTTAACATTATCTATTCTAAAAATATGCGCGTTAGTCTTCTTCTCTTTAGCGTTATCTCATCTGTTTCTGCTTTCGAATGAGTGATTATACAAAGACGCCCTGGGGTTTCCGTAAACATTACACGAACAATAAATGCTTTTGAAATATTTGCGTAATTAATGCTGACCTTTTAGGTAAAGGAAATGGTAAATACATAATAGCTAGAAAGCATCCATGCAGAACTGTCACCATGACAGGGCCAAGTATTGGACGCTTCGGTACCCGAACCGCGGGTGTATCGTAGTGCCAGCACGTATTGATGGACTAGCTGGGTGCACGCGTCGTGCATCGGAGGGGAGCGCGAGTGCCTAGGGTCACCGGTATGTCGCGGTGCCTACTTACGCTTGCACACCCACCTGGCGAGAGCCATTGACTACAATGGCCGTGCTCGCTCGTCGCGCCTGCGCCTGACGTAATGAGTGCGCTCACAATGCGAGTAGTAGCTGACAATATTGACGTATTTATACATTATGTATGCGCCGTTGTCCTACCGCCCGTAATTGTTTCCGATGCCTCGTGTTTGTTTTTTGAATTGCGTTTACTTAACAACACTAGGCCCCCGGCCATTGGTGAACAGGCACTACGTAGAATCCACCGCGGAATTCAATTATACAAAACTACTTAAAATATATTATCGCCAAGAGAGAACACCGGAATAATGAATGAGACGCTTTCTCGCTACTGACGTTTATTAGATTTAGTACAAACATAAGAACGAGGCGTGTCAAAACAACCTAATTTAAGTATCAACAAACGTTCGCCTTGGGCGGTGGCGGCGCGCTCCCGTTCACTGACAACATTAAAGGCGCCATAATGACATTATTCCCGGGCGGGAAACAAAAAATCTCACAAAAAGGCGTCAAGGAGAGAAGAACGAGCGTCGCGTCGCCGTCGCGCTTCGGGCCCGCCGCGCGCGCACTGCGCGCTCCTATACCCGCTGCAAACGATGCTCTAATTATTAGGGTGGTGATGTATTGTTTGTGGAAGTACCAGTCTCATACTCCACCAATCGTACTCCGATTTGAACGTAAAGCTTGTCCACAGATGTCTTGCACGTGCGCTAATAAATGAAACTGCCGACTAAAGGAGAATTTATGTCTTACTTAGGCATTTAACATTTACATACATACGGAGAATGATATAAGACATTTGTTTGAGTGTTGTTAGATTAATTTAAGTAAAATATGCGCAGAGCTGACGCGGTGAGGAGACATGTATATTCAGCGTGTATAGTCATAGTTCATAAGAAACGTGTAAAGCGAGACGTGAGCGACGATCGGGACACGACAGGAACATTGTGAAGAATAAATAAATGTCACGTTAGCGTGCGCGCGCGCTCCTTCTGCCTACATATCTCATTGATTGATGCAGTGCAGCGACGAACGACGACTCAGCGATCTGCTACTGATATATGTATTACTAGTCAGTTCAACGGCATATTTAGACACAAACTTCTCGCGTCCACCTGACATGCCTATGGGAAACTCATAAGCTTGCTTATTTTATATTTTATAGTTTTAACAAACCATAAAACCATACGGTTTCTATAATATTGTGAAGGATTTGTTTCAAGTGTATGATTATATTCTATTGTTCGAGTGAAATTACTACGTTTGTTAGGGAATAAAACATGTCTAAAGCGTCTTGAAACAAATTTATAACCGTTTAAAATTTTAGTGCTAAGTCATGAGTACCACGGTACAACAGCTGTTTCTCTTAATTTTACTTGTTCGTTAATTCGTGAAGGTCATGAGCCTCTAAATAATATGGTCGTTTAATGGACGTAGTTATGTAAAACCATTAATAAGGGTTCCACAAAGCGTGGTGGTATCGACAGTATGAGAACGTATCGCGTTCGAGACACAGCTGTGCACTGTAACGGCACTTTCCAGAAACCGATGCTTTATTGACAGTAATTCGCGAATACACCAAAATAATGAACACTGCATGTGGCATACACTTATAACCGGACCAATATGTGTGATAATACTTCCCGAAAATGGTCTGCATGCTCGACATTAACTGCATTTACAGACTTGTTTATGATATGTATGTACAAACTGTTTAAACGTACATTTCTTTTATACAATCAACAAGAACCTGAAAACAAATTATGAGCAAGTACCTACTTTATTTAAAATGATTCGACTTCTGTGTTTTTCGTCAATAGTATGGAATATATGTCCAACAAAGGTAGATAGAACCAGCAGACTTAGAATTAGGTTCTTAGACACAGAATGAAAAAATGGCTGCAGTGTAAAAATATGTGACGCTTTAATAAAAAATATAAAGACACAAAGTTTCAGTTTCCAAATGCTTCGTCTTCGTCCAATACTTCTATAAGCTGCAGACTCTCTATGATCGTACCCACCGACAACACAAACGACACAGTGTGAAGATTATACAGGTCGTCTGCAATCTCTGTCACTACTTTGATCAGCATTCTACACATCCACATTTCAACTGGCGACGTCTAAACTTTAGATTTACCATATAAATTTTCATTATAGCCTGGACTGTGGGTATAGGAACGATTAGTATGGTAACCTGTCGACCGGTTCTCTGTTCAGTCGAGTAAGCAAATCGTGTATGGGACCTACGGTAAGTATCAGGTCCACTTTACACTCGTGCCCGTAGTTACCGCTGTAAATACGAAATATCAACGAATAGGCAATCTGCCACATTGCAGAGCGCAGTTAATTTATTTGAAACATCAATTAGTTGTTAAAATATTACTAGAGTGAGTTTGACTTACGTCAAACAGGATTATACTTTAACGTCAGTTCAAACGAGGTTGTATACCTGGACTTAACAGACGTAGCAAATAGGTCAGATCTTAGTTGAATAGTTGATGCCAGCAAGTTAGACAGCAAAAACACTACATCAAGGGCCTTTCCACGCTAACGACGTGCTTTCAAACAAAAATTTAATTCATAATTTGACACTTTTAAGGATCATGATTCGAAATGCCAGTCATATAAAAGCTAATAGCTATAAGAAAATACATTTTAGTAGTAATCTAATTTAATAGTTGATATTTTTTATATCATTATTAAGTTTTTTCATTAGCATGCTTTTAAAGCTGGCAATGTCCGATGAAATTGAAATCGTATCTGCAATGTTTTGGCACAATTATTTATACTTTAATGTATTTGGTACCTTATTATCAGTGTATTAGTACCTAGGTATCATTTAGATGGAAAAACATCACGTATCAAAAAGAGTAAGCGATATTAATATTTTAGTAGGTACCTATTTAATATAGTGATTATTATTTTATGAGGAACGCATGAGCTCAGAGTTTGTTTGCATTTGTACAAATGAACGCTGAAACAAAATAAGTATTTAATTGGAAGAGAGAACAGTTTTTTATAGATAGATTATGTCCGCGGCCTCGCCCGCGTAAGTTTCATGCATACCGGTATAAAAAGTATTCTATGTGGTCATGGTCATGTTTATGGTTATGTCAGGACATGGCCTATCTATGTGCAGAGTTTTATCTAATCCTAATAACGGTTAACGCGCGTTTGAGTAACAAACATGTAGGTATTTACCTATATAAACATTTTCACAAAATTTAATATTAATTATAAGATTAATAACCAATTAGGTATAATAACCAGCAATTCAATTAAAAGGTAAGCAGAATGCTTAAAAATGGTTTCTCGCCAGTAGTGGAGTGTGTAGATGGGTGGGTTTCAAATTCACTTGCTTCGCCATTGGGATACCTTACCCGTCCATTACTTTTTCTTCAATACCTACTGCTCTTACAGTAGGCAAATATCGCTTGTAAACGTCGATCTATGTTGTATTCATTTATGCTATAAAATTTCCAAGTTAGCATACAAAATACCAATATAGTATAAAAAATTAAAATATCATATTATTATGAACCGCACAATTAACCTTTGTTTTGACACGTTAATGTCAGTACCTATGAATATAGCAGTATATTATTTGTAAAATTAATTAAAGACCTGGAATACAAACAAATATTTAGTTTTTCTATAGTGGCTTGGTGCGCAGACGCAATAAATTCAGTCGGGCCGCACACGACGGCTCTGCGTGACGTCACACCTCGGGTGATCGATGGTAGGAGCGACGGAGAACACCATATAACTCAACTGGTAACTTCCACCGTGCCAGAAAGAGACAGAAGCCCAATAAATAATTTCATCTTAAATTATTTTAAATCCACTCTTAAGCAAGTACGTTGACTTCTTGTATTTTTGACTTATGTGTGTTTCGTGTTATCGAGCCATATTATTTATTGAATACTGAAGTGATGCAGCGACATTGATGTTTTTATGATAATTATTTAAATTTCTTTTATTTTGTTTTTTAATGACGATAAATAAATATCGTTGCCGTCTAGTCGATATCTGGCTACTATTTTTTTTCGTAAGCCTAGCTTTATATATTTTATTTTGTAAAATGTGGCATATTTTGACCTCAATTCCATTCATCATAATTTCGCAATTTGAGCTTCGACTAACGTGTGTTGTTTTATTTGCCCAACAGTATTATGATTCTTGTTTAATAATAGATAAAGTTATATAGATTTGTAGTATGTGAATCAGCAGGTGCAATTTGTAGATAGACAAATAGTGGAAAATAATTCAATAAATAGCAAAATCTTGGATATCCAACACAAAATATAAATATTTATAAATAATGACTTGTTTATTGACACAAGAAACTAATGACAGGATAAAGTTTATTTTAACAAAACGATGGGTACAAACGGGCAATAAGTTAATATAAAAGGATCGCATTGAAAAGAATGAATCGATTATTGGTGAAGAAAAAGAACTCGGTATGCGGGGGAGGAGGGCACGGAGGGGCGAGGAGGGAGGGGGGACATCTCGTGACACCTGACCGCAGCCATTTTGGCCCGTGAAATATGTTTATTTGTCATGGTTGCCCTTTGTTATTGAAATTGTGTTTGCTTTTACTCCTTCATTATATTGTTCGATTATACTCGCGTAGAACTCGTTTGTGGATGCTCAATGTGAGAATAGCTTCGGAGATTTTAGAATATTGATTGTTGATACTGAGAAATGAGATATAAATTTCAATTAAGCGTGTATTGAGCGTGTTTGCATCTACATGTGAGAGAGCGGGCGCAGTTATTTTCGTGATTATCTCCTCAAGCGTCGTAATAGTGTGATGTCGCATGACCAACACAACTAGTGACACGATTTCTCTAATAGTTTATCTTGTTACGCGTTTTGTATTTGTCAAACGACCGACCAAGTATTTGTTACATTATAAGTGGTACACTTGTTTGTGAATGTGAATAATTATTAGCGAGTTACATGCATACCTACGTACGATGGACAAGGAAGTTACTTATTAGGTAACAATAGTCAGTATGTAGGACGTGTTTATTTCCTAACAATACTACTTATTGTGCTGTTTAGTTTAATTAAATAATAAACAAATTTTCAATAGCTAAACACCGTGAAGTGCTCAAAAAAGGTGAGTAAACATAATATTTATGCCCCTTTACAAAAATATAATAAACTTGTTTAAAACGCTCAAAATATACTCGCAGGTTGCTATCCGCAAGTTTTTGCTTGTGGGATATCCTCTAGAGGCAATCGATCATAACAAATTCACAAGTCATCGACAAATAAAAAAATGCATTGTGTGCATTGAAGACGCGTAAAGTCTAACAAACATTGTCACCTCGATGCGAGTCCAATTCCAGACAAAGGATTCTAAAGAAAACGAGCACCATGACAATGGTGTGGTGGGTGTAAAAATGTTAAATATTGAAGCGGATCGGGCCCTCGGCGCTTTCCCGGGAAACCGCCCCGCGGCGCGCGCGCCGAGCGAGCTCCGGCGACGCTCAGTCTCACACCGCGATACACACACAAAAAACTCAGCTCACATTTTTTGTACCAAGCTTTATCTCCTGTTATATCAACGTTCCAATATGATAAAGCACCAATAATGATGTTTCATTTCGAAACGATCTAACAAAACATCGCGCGCTTTAAATTTCGGTGACACTTTTTTCTTGAATATATATAGCGTTAAAATATTCACTGCCCTTATCTTATTAGAGTTAGGATTAACTATTTTTATTACGTTTATAAAGTTTTTTGTATGATATAAAATTATGCGGGCCTCGATCGATCTTGGCCAGTGTGCAGGTGCAAACATGCTAAGTGTGTTCTTATTGTTGTAAGGGATTGAGTTATCAATGACACTATCTCCGCTGTTCGACAAATGTTTTAGCTGTCAGAGCTGTGACGTCAGCCAAATCGAGACAGCGCTGCGCCCGCGCCGCCCGCCTGGACACTCGCGATCGAACGCGTTGATAGCGCTTTTTTACCTCGTCAAGCAGTTTATCTACTACCTACTTATGTTATTTTAAGACTCAATGTGAATGTTATAAATGTCACTTTCATTTCTTATTACATATCACTATCAAAAATATAATTCTTGCTAAGTTACTTTGTAGATACATGATTTATTTGCTTCTGCTGCGCACATATCTTACAATTTATCTACTGTAGGTAGCTATAACTACATCGCATTTGTAATCGATGGCACTGTCACTATGCGTTGGCAGTAAATCTAGGAACGCGTTAGAATCAATGAAAATCAATAATCCACGACCCTGGGGAGTCGTTCGAGGCCTACTGCGAAGGTATAGCCTCCGTGCGCCGGCGATACTTGATGCTTGACTCTATCGTGCATTATCGTACTAGTATTATGATTTAAATTTTATATTAATTATTATGCTTAAAATAAAATGGCTTATATTTTAATTATGTAGGCCTTAAATCTACCGAAAAACAAAAGTAAAGAATCATTGATAAGACAAAACAATAATTTGTTTTACTCAAAATGTGTACAAATGGTAATACTAAACCTCCACGTAACAGCTAATTAACGAACGAATGAAGATTTATGTGGCGCGTTGTCGATATAAAGTAACGCTTCCTTTATGAACCTCAAAACGTCCTAATTATTTTACTACACGGGATGATACAAAACGAGGAACTCGGAGACGCCCAAACGCTCTTGTGACAGAGAATTAATTGCGCGTGGCGACATATGCGCTGCCGGCTGAGGGTGAGCCGCCGCCGCTCGCGAGCCGCGACGAGCGGAGCGGGACACACAACCACTTAATCTTATACTCCATCACTAAATCTAACTCTATTTAAATATATCTAAAAAGGATTTGTGGCCAACCCGTATGTCATTAGCACCACAAATTATCAACAAGTACGAAACGTGCGAGAAACTTTGGTGAAACTTATTTTCACCACAACCACATGAGTCATGAATGCTTTACCGTTGGTGATCGAAATTGGCACGCGTGTTTCAGAGACCGTTTAACTCGAAAGTTGACATTATTTAGCGGACAGTTCTTCGAAATCTTCGGCGTTCAAATTATACATGGCAAAAGCACTAGGAATAATAGCCAAGATGTCGCTGGACACAATCGACGCGGGCATCGACTAGGACTTTATATTTAGCTCGGGTGAAAACTTTAATCGTCACCGTCACGCACGCGTCAGCCGCACTGTCCGTCCGTCGTCGATGTCGCACGCGTGTGGCCGCCGATACACAAAAAATGATGTGCCACCTCCCTTTGTTCAGGCTGGACATACCTTTCAGCGAGATGCAATTAGTGCGACTCAAATAGCATTCGTCGATACTCAGTCGTTCGGCGCTATGCGATTTCAAACGCTTGTCTCTCTGATCTATTTTAGAAATCAAATGATCACAATAAGATCAGGATATCTAATGCCAAATAAACGGCATACGTGGCAAATGGATATCAATTGTAATAAGGTGAGCCAAATCGGTAACGGTGTGGTACTTACGAGTTGATTTTGATATGCGGTGACGGCTGTGAACACGCACTCGGGGAATATGAACGTCTTGAACTCCTCTTGTTCGAGGTCCGTGATTGGAGCGTTGATGGCGCCTTCTCGTCGCAACACCAGGTGAATGCGCGGTTGGTATTTGTGCATTGAGTTCAGGACCAACTATGACACAAAACAAAATAAAAGTTCAAACTTCGTGATATTTTCGAACGTCAAAGAACTTCTTTCGTTATATTGAGGACGTTTGGAGTACCTATGTTCATGATAACATACCTGTCCGTTCTTGTCCATCTCATTGTTGGTGAGCTTGACCTTCTCGAAGGAGACGACCTGCTTACGCAACTGGTCGCCGGAGAAGGGCGAGTCGGGGTGCGGGTAGAGGCGCGCGGGCGCGGGTGGATCCGCCTTGCCGGCTACCAGCCACGAGCTGCGGTGATACGCGTAGCGGTAGCGTTTGCCGTCCACCGGCACCACGTCCAGCAGAACGGCGTAGCGCGCCTCCGCGCGGCACCCCGCGAACGACACGCGCACCGTCGGGAACATTCGTCTACAAAAGAAAAGACAACATTGACTTTTATTCTGATAAAACTTTCTCACTTAGCTGAATGGGCCTAAGGCAACACGTTCATATGTTACATAATTACGATACATAGTTACGATATTAAAACGAAAATATTCTAGATCTACAAATGTATGAAAGAAAAATTTGAGCTTAGTATTAGGTGGTCTTATACCGAAAATGATGCTGCTGTTAAAAAGTACGTATGTCCAATTAGAAAATAACTAAGACTGCATATTTTTTGATCATTAAAAATAAATTGCACAGCAATATTGCACTTCAGAAAGCAAAACTAACTGTATAACAATACATATTTGTATATTATCGACTTCCTCGTCCCATTGTTATGTTAAACCGTATATTTTCACATTAGCGCAATTATTCGACAATTACTCGGTTGAACAGAAATTATCGCTCGCTGAGACCGACACAAATCTACTTTCGCTCATTAAAAGCTGGCGTTATCGTATCGCAAATTATCGCATGTAATTGTTACTTCACCTCGGTACACCACCAAAATATTATATTATTCATATAAAAGTGGCATAATTGTTATTATGACAGCAGTTAATTTAATACTTCTCATCGTTGTAAACTTTGCTCGTAGCAGCAGTTTATCAAAAATATGAGGACTGCATCAATAAAGGGTAATATTAAACGTTTATTAGAATGGGAAGGCGAAGGAAAATCCAGTTCATATTTCCCAAATGGCGCATCACTGCAGCGTGTCCCTCGATAAATGTAGCCCCTAGTTAAGAGGGTCGAACTGTCTATATTTAGGTTCCTTCTCCCCACCACAGATACATTGTCAGCAATAATAAATATTTACCTACAACAAAAACTATAAAAAATCCTAATGCGTAACAGCCATAGAGTTCAAATTCGAATACGGGTTCACGGTACCGTAAGGTAAAATAAAGGTTCCTTGTGAATCGTTTCATACGACTTTGATACTAGGCTGTCGTCCCCTTCCCCTCCTTAACGGAGACATTCTTTAATGTCTCCGTCGGAGAAAGATGAATGGGTAGACATTTTTGTAAAGGTGTATGTTTTTGTTCACTGAGTGGAATTGCTTGCGGTTGGTTGACGTAATAGCTCCTATTGCATTCTCTTATGTCACTGCGGTTTCCTGTTGTCATTCCTAACTTGAAGAGGGGAACTTCATGTAATATTTAGCACGAACATAACAAAAAATATAAAGTGGAACAACGAAACGTTGAAGTTGAAATAACAAAAAACAACCGACAGCAACTGATCAACGATAATAAACTCGTTGTAAGCAGAAAGAAGTGTCACAAAAACTGGTGTCGGTAGCGGGCGCGTGAAACACTATCTCCTAATCGACATAAAATGGTAGTCATTGAGGCGGCGAGAACGGAAACAACAAATCTTTAGTTGAAGCTCAGATACGATTTCGTCTATCGGCCTCTCACTTTTTATCGACAATGCGAGGAGCGCGGGCCCAGCGATGCGCGAGAGCCGTTTGACAATTCGCCATCAGACTTGCGCAAACGGTATGCGGCTTTTGACCCGCCAACTACATTACATATCGACCACCCAGCTCGTCATCATTGTGCACACCATTATGATTTATAATATAATTTTTGATTAGGTCGTTCCTCTACAAGAAATATGACTAGTGACCATAACGTTGGAGAACCATAACAAAGACGATACGACGTTAGAGTCGTTCTACGCGTTCTAATGATTTTACAAGATCGAGAGAGGACAAAAATAAGAATGCCATTAATAAGATTTATGCACGTTTAGCCGTGGTCGCGCGCGTCGATTTGTAAGATTCTTCTTATAGCAGTCGCGATGGTGCATGCGTTTGCAAGTGCTCGAGCACGGGCAATTGCGCGCATGCGTTAATGGCGACACTCGGCGCACCACGCGATATATTACCGCAATGATATATGAGCACCGACGTCGTCCATCATCCTACCACCCAAAAGTTAGCGGAAAAGCGAGCGAGAGCAAAAGAACGTCGAGCCGCGCGCATGAGGCGCTTTAATGAGCATGTACTGAAGACAGAAATAAGAGGCGCCCGTTTACAGCGCGCTTTTATCGTTATGACATTGTTAAAATACATTTCTATGATTGAAATTTACACGTGCATCGTAAATTATCCCCAGCTATAGATTAGTATCATTCGGACGAAAGTCTTCAACTATAAATGGTACTAGAATTAAAATAATTTATATGGCAGTCGGTAATGTTACGCTACACGTCACGTTGATTGCAATTTATTTAACAACGGTTTTGATGTCAATGATGTGGACATTTACTGAATATAAGTGTTTATGTTAATGAAACAATTAATTTGAGCAGAGACGCGGGATGAAACGAGTTCGTAGTGAGTTAAACGAGCGCGAAGAGTTGCAACAGTGCGCGCACGCATGTCGTCTTAATTAGAAAGGCACGAGGCGAGGTGCGAACTCGTCAATCATTGTTTCCTTCATCTTTATGGACTATTGGTATTTTATCAACCGTGAATCCAGTGTGGTTCTTTTAATTTAGATCATTGTCATTCTTGTAAATGTCTTACTAATTACGAGATAATAATCAAGTCATTATTAATTTTAAAGGTTATGTTGATGCAAGAAGTGAAGGTATAAAGTGATATAAACAAATGTTGACACATAGCGTATAAAGCAAGTGTAGTTGGTAGGTGAACAGCAGCCGCGGGTTGATTATGCAATAGAAAGCTATGCACACCATTAGCGCTATGTTATCACGTCGTGATTAGGGCCCGCCGAGCAGCCAATCCGCGCGCACAGCCGTCTAATTATACAGGAAAGCGCTTTATTAATAGCAATTACACCCCGACGCCATATTGCCAAGCGTTTTAATTAACTCGATTCGTTGATTAGAGACAGATGGCGCGAGATTGCGAATGCTGAACACTCATTAGCGCAGTTTCGACCACTCGATAACTCTACTAATATTATTAATGGTAATAGTTGTTAATTTGATGGTGGAGCTGCGTCTGTGTTTACAGTACGTGTTTAACTAGCTTTATCTGCGAGCCTACGTACCAGAGAATGCAGTAGCCTATTTCAAGCGCTTGCTGCTTATATTAAGCGTAGATCTACTAAGCCTGGTTGCACACTGTCCGAACTCGTAGTATTCATGCTAGGCTAGTTTGAATGTGAATGTAACTTTCTCTATTAAAAAATTAATTTAACTGGACAATTTGTCGGCCTCGATGGCGTAGTAGTTAGTGTAACCGACTGCCACGCCTGAGGTCGCAGGTTCGATTCCCGCACAAGTCAAACATTTGTGTGCATGAACATAGATGTTTGTCTTGGTCTGGCTGTTTCTATGTATAATCTGTATGTTTATCCATTGTCTAGTACCCATAGTATAAGCTCTGCTTAGTTTGGGCTAGATGGTGTTGTGTTTACGTGGTAGAATATTATATATTAATCATTGTTGTAATGCTAGAAATAATTGAAAGCTGCGTTTGGCCACTGGTGTGCCACTGCGACTCAATAGGTTAGTAAAATGATTTATTGTAGTAGTCGTTTAGTATTAAGCCGTCAAGCATTAAAAAAACGGATTAAACTATAATTAGTCTCTGTCTCCGACAAAATTTAAATAAATGTAGGTATATAAAAACATGAAATTATCACATTTTACCGTTCGGTTCAATCAAATAAATTTTAAAGCCCATTAGAAAAAGCGAAGTAAGTAATTAAGCTATGCAATGATAAATATTTTATTTACCTAAAGTATAAATTTAACATAAGTGCTCTCAATAAATATGTATAAACGTTATTAAGACCAAATGCGGAAGTAATACAAACACATGAACCAGTATTAAATGCTCTACATATTGAAATAACTAACAATATTATGATTAATTTGATCAATATTGCGAGAATATTACGCACATATATTATCATGTTTTTCTTAGTTAATTGATTACATCGATATCGACATTTAAGGATGTAAATAAATTTACATAAATTTACGTCAAACCTCTTTGGTTGATCAAAATAATTCAACTTTATGTAGACCTATGCGACAGTAAACCTTATCTCAGAATAGGCCAAGAAAATTTAGACGCCGGCCAAGTACCTATTAATTGGCACACTTAACACATTATTATTATTAATTAATTCATGTACACAAGTCTCACGCTTATATCCCTGTTTGGATAATCAGAAATATTATACACCTCAGCTGGTGGAATACCAGCTACGGTGTTACTAAACATTTCTTGACAAAAAATGCCAAGAACCACCTTGGCCAACCCGGGAAATGAACTTCATGCATAACAGTTACATTGACTACCAAAGCGTCACAGGCAAACCATTAGTTGGTAGTGCACGAAAATTAAATAGCAAATTTAAAGTTAGAAATTGTTATCAATTTGTCGCACTCTCAGCAGCTCTACTAGACTACATTTCAAAAATAATTTATATTATGTTTTTCATTTTCAGCTGTCTCAGTGAATCAAAATTACCAAAAACTAACAGACCTATTTTTTTTAACTGAAGAAATCTTTAGAAGATACGCATTCTCCAAAGAGTAGAGTTATTTAAGATTTCTTCTAATAAAACTATTTCGGTTATCATTCTCAGTACGCCAACAGTGAGCAATGGGATAGCCTAAGAGTTCACCGGAGTCCCCTCCGGGCAGCTCATCTGCTGCCCGACAATTTCGACACTCTTTGCCACCTCCTCTTGGTCGCACTGGTATATGGACGACAGAATTCCCGCTTATGAGCCGCCTGCAACACGATGAACTCTATTAGCCTCTTAAGTCAGCCAGAGTATTCCGTAGTGCTATTCTCTGCCCGAGTCTACAGGGTTAAAACTTACATACCTAGCATAGTAAGTTTAAATTAGTCAATGGGTATTTGTACTCCAAGTACACAACCATATAAAAAGCGAGCGATGTTCAAGCGATTGAGATATTTGCTTGCACTATGGATTGTACAATGGGACCATATTAAATAATCAACTACTCATACGTGTTTAGTAATCTAATCCATACTTTATTAATTGTTTGTAACTAATGTTTCCAAAAATGTTTCCATAGACCAGATGTTTTACTAAAATAAAATAGCAAGAAGTAGTAGTACTAAATGACCTACCGTTAAACACAAATTGCATAAAATCATAATTTATAAAGATTATTAATAATATACCTATGTAGCATATTCTCGAATTCAAAATGATTTTTTGTAATAACAACCACCATAAATGCATTTTGTATATTTATGACGTAGTAAGATGTGGAGTAACAAAGGCAACTTCACGGGTTTACTTCGACATGTTTAGATGATGATTAGATACATAGACTAAAGAAGACAAACCATTAATATGAATTCACTATCTTTATGTTTTCATGTCAAATTGTTCTACTGTAGATATGATTTGATGATCATTTTCAGCGATTATCATGTCTATAAACTAGTAGTAGTTTCGCGTATAATATAGGTAGTAGCATGTTCTGCCGTACACGGTCAACACGCTCTCGGCAGCCATTATCGCGAATTACCGCTAATAGTGCTCTGTATAGTGAGCCTTAAGTGATTTCTGTCGTATAATACCAGTGACAACAATCTGTGTCGGTGGCCAATGAATATTTCATGTCGGATAATAGGCCTACTTATAGTCGATTGTGCAGTTAAGTGATGATAAACAACGCCGCGAGCTCACTACAGATAACTTCGGATAATCTCGTCAAAGCGTTCGTATGATTGTCCAGAGCTACATAGATATGACGTTGAACGAGATTTGGTATAACGATATCTATTTTCAGGTTCATTATCACATGACACGTCGCCCCATCGTGGTTGTTCGAAATACGCGAACTAGCAGTTATCGTGTTTAGTATTAGTTTGAGAACATAAATGCACATAATATATTAGGTCTTCTCTAACTATGAAATTGCCGTTTATGTCGTGCATCAAATTTCCTCGTTTCTGTACCTATAAAATGCAAAGGTTGCTTTAGAAATTAATTTATCTTTCAAGAAGAGACTATATATATATTATTAATAACATGTACCTATTATTAATAATAAATATCAATAAACTTTTATACAATTTGTATTTAAAGTTTATCTGCCCGTATTTGTTATTTAAATCCGCCGTAATTACATGATGGTTTATGATGGTTAATTTAAGACAAATTATAGTACCCTAAAAACATGCAACTACAAAAACATATGATTCGAATGGACTATTAAAAAATATTTATGAAATAGTTCGTATTAGCAAAACGTTACCGATTTTCTTCATACAAAGCGCTAACTTCATATTTGAACCCCTATTATTAGTTGGCAGCTTGAATACATCATCATGATTTGAGAGGGTAAAACAATAAACTAATCAATTTGGTAGATAAATAACCATGTAATTATTATCACACTTCGAGGCTACTGCCCGCAATTCTATCCGCGTAAAATCTGTTAAAACCACCTATTACACTGTATTCATATTAT
Source organism: Catocala sponsa (assembly GCA_963564715.1). NCBI lineage: Eukaryota > Metazoa > Arthropoda > Insecta > Lepidoptera > Erebidae > Catocala > Catocala sponsa. The sequence continues at coordinate 10,635,743 of OY751331.1, forward strand.
GAGTAAAATGTTATAAATAAATATATATATAGTGGTGACATTGTAAAGCAGTGCTATCTATCACTAAGTTCAGAACTAAGTTGCTGTTTGGATTCTGTCAAGACTTAGAATATTAGATATAAATAAATATCTATTCTCTGGCCACCGGTGTGCCTCTGCAACTCATTAGGTTAATTATAGTATCCCACGAGAACGCACTACCAGGATAAAAATGTGCCTGTGTTAGTCCAGTACGTGACAATGTCAAGTCTCATTTCACAATCTGTTCAACTATTTACACGTGATTGAGTAACAAACACCCATACATCTGTAACTCTCTCTCTCTCTCTTCCTAGCTATGTATCCCACATGGTGGTGGAGTCAGCTTGCCTAATTTTTCTCCTCCACTTCGCTCTGTCTTCGATATCATCGTCAGTAAGATTCCTCCCCCTGCTCCCCTCTCCCCTGCTTACCATCAGGTAGAGTGGTGATAAAAAAAGCACTACATTTTTCCACCTTGTCTTGGATCTTCCTCTAGGTCACCGACCGGGGTGGTCAAGCTGTAGTGCCAAATTTCCAACGTAACCCTAATATCTTTAACTGTATATTTTAATAATAAATTCGTATTTTCAAAAATGTTTATTAGCAAAAAGCTATTTTCAAAAAACTTTTAGTAAATATTATATGACGGAATGCCGATAAGAATTTTAGACAACAACTAATTAGATTCATCAATCATCATGCACATACATAATTAACACATTCAAAAATATATTCTAATAGCTGTTACCCGCAACTTCGCCCGCGTCGATTTTAACTAAAAAGTGTTTGTTCAGTTCGCAAAGTTTACAAAATGTTAATATTTTTGTATTCCTCGTATGCTAAAATTAATGTCATTCTTCTACTTTGTGGGTCGGTTTTAATCCTTAACCTTACTAATATTATAAATTCGAAAGTAACTCTGTCTATCTGTCTGTCTGTTACCTTTTCACAGCTAAACCACTCAACCGATTTATATGAAATTTGGTACAGATATATTTTAAAATCTGGGGAAGGAATAGGCTACTTTTTATTGATGTAGGTACCACGCGGGCGGAGGCGCACGCAAAAGCTAGTTTATTATATAAGCATTTATAATGGATGTATATATATTAAAATCATTGTTATTTTATATGTATACATAGATTCACGCCTGTTTCCCAGAGGGGTAGACAGAGATTACGGATTTCCGACACACTTCATATATTATTTCTTCTATTTTTTTATATACATTTCTCTAATTGAATCGGAAATTGTTTACTATTTCATAAGATTTAATTTTTTCCTCGGATTCCTTATTATTTTTCTAAAATAAAAGAGCTATCTGCAATAAGTCCCGGCAGAATCGAACCAGCTATTTCAGAAATTAGCCCAAAACAAACAGACAGATAGACGGACAATCTAACAGGGAAAAATCTAATACAAGATTTTTTTGATGTTAGAACCTTTTCATATGCATTAGGTGAAAAGCTGTTATTTTGAAATTACAAACAGACACTTCAATTTTATTTATTTGTATAGATGAATCGGATATCGTTAACTATTTCATTGGTTTTAATATTTCACCACGGTACCCTATTTTTTTTAAAACCGAGGTAGCCGAAGTTACTCCTATCTGCCAATAAAAGTCCCGTCAAAATCGGTACAGCCGTTTCGAAGATTAGCCGGAACAAACAGACAGACAAACAGACGAAAATTTTAAGAATAGATTTTTGATATTGGTACCTTATATACTTTCACTAGATGTTCCCGCGGTTTCACCCGCGTTTATCGTTACTGCGCCGCCCCCGTGGGTCGTAGCGTGATGTTATATAGCCTATAGCCTTCCTCGATTAATAGGCTATCCAACACTAAAATAATTTTTCAAATCGAACCGGTAGTTCCTGAGATTAGCGCGTTCAAACCAACAAATAAACAAACAAACTCTTCAGCTTTATAATATTAGTATAGATAGCTGACCCGCGCAACTTCGTCTGCGTCACATAAGAGAGAGTGGGTCGTAGGCACCTATAATACAATTTTAAAGGAGCTGAAACTTTCTTTGTTAAATCCACGAACTACATAAGAACCATTGAACAAAATTTTATAAATATACTTACCTACAGTGCTAATTTAAAATCATAGTAGAGGAGACGTGGAAGATCGATCTTCACCGATCTGATAACCCGATGAGACATATTTTTTATCAAATATAATTTATAAACCAATATGCCTATAATAACTTGCCTATCGAAAAGTGTTCATAGCTATTTTTTATTTAATTAATTTTAATCAATTTTCTTTCATCACCTTCACTCTTTTGGTAACCGAATGAGTTTCATCTCAACTGATAATTTTTACCTATGATATCAATTTCGATTGGTTAACAGATCGATGTAGTTACCTATATTGATTTACCTGTTCACATCTGCTTGCCGGGTAGCCATGCACAGAAATAAGTAGGCAAGCCTACCTAGGCATATTCTGCGTGTTAAAAACTATCAGTTGAGATGAAACTCATTCGGTTACCAAAAGAGTGAAGGTGACGAAAGAAAATTGATTCAAATTAATTAAATTAAAAATAGCTATGAACTCTTTTCGATAGGCAAGTTATTATAGGCATATTGATTTATAAATTATATTTGATAAAAAATATGTCTCATCGGGTTATCAGATAGGTGAAGGTCGATCTTCCACGGCTCTTAGACTATCACGCAGAATAAAACAGAAGAAACATTGTTTGTATTTCTGTAATGGGTAATTATTTTGCGGCGATGTTATGTTAAAACTGCGATATCTCCTAAGATATTCATTGAAATCGAATGATGTAAAGGGCAATTTTGTTTTAAATTAAATACTTGTGATGAATAACGTATTTATTTGGATAAGGATTAATATCATGTTTATAAAAATACCTTCGCAAATAGTGCATTATATTAGAACAAATTTGGTTAGCATAAAAATGGTTATAGTGAGCCAACCTTACAAGATAGACATATGCTGTCGCGGACTTTTTTTTAGAACTTTTTAAGGGGAACAATTCTCTCATACATGATTTTTGCGAAACTTAAACTGTTTACGCAGCGCACGCAGCGGAAGCTCTCTAAAGGAAAAAAAATCCTCCGATTTTGAAACATTCTTCATTGATTCTCCGCTCCTATTGATCTTAGCGTAATGATATATAGCCTATAGCCTTCCTCGATAAATGGAATATCTAACACTGAAAGAATTTTTCAAATCGGACTAGTAGTTCCTGAGATTAGCGCGTTCAAGCAAACAAACAAACAAACTCTTCAGCTTTATAATATTAGTATAGATATGCATTAGGTAAAAAGCTATTATTTTGACATTACAAACAGACACTTCAATTTTATTTATTTGTATAGATGTACTAGATATGGATCACATGTTCGTGTGGGCAGTATTTAATACCTGTAAACCGCAGCTTTGTCTGCGTTATATATTACACATTAAAAATTGAAATTTATGCAATAACAGATATTCAGTTAATTATACGTATTTTTTGTTTTTATTTGACTGCACGAATGTCGTAGTGGTTTAAGTAGTCGCCTCGCCGCTGTAGGTACGCCGATGGTTGTAAGTTCGAATCCCACACGGGACAAAAATTTGTGTGGTCCACAAATAGTTGTACCTGGATGTTCATTGTGTCCGTCGTTTGAATGTTTGTTAAGTCCCCCGCGATACAGGAATTATTTCTAGCGCGGGGGTTGTCCTTTTCTATAATTAAAATATATATATTTTGGTATATCTACGCTTTGCCACTTATGTTGCTAATACAGCAATTCTATTTTCATCTTATTACTCTGATGTAATACAGATACAAATTGACGTGGAGTGTAAAATTGCAACAAATTGAAAAAAAAGTCAACGGTTTGCACTCCGGGAGTGCCGGCAGAAGTGAAAACTTGAATATTAACGTGCATTTTGATATTTTGGACTGGTTAGGGAATAATTTTGCAGGAATTGCTTTAATTATCAGTATAAAAGTACTATCATTTATGTGGTAAAATACAATATTCATTTATTGCGCTATCGTACACAAATATGACAATTCTCCCTCCGTCTTACGAATTTTCGATCAGGTCACGTGTCCTGACGCGAGTTTAACATTTTTTACCCATCACAAAAAAAGTGCACAACGCCGCTAAAGAAGTTTTCACTTCAAAAATCTTAAGCAATAGGAAGAGCAAATGTTTAAATACTAATTGGACTTAAGAGCAGCGATAGCTCAGTGGGAAGACCAACAGACTGCAATGCAGAGGGTCTCGGGTTCGAACCCACGTCGCGCACCTCTGACTTTCGGAAGTTATATGACTTTTCGAAATTATGTGCGTATTGATTGACAGTTATCGACTGCTCCGTGCCTCGGAGAGCACGTTAAGCCGTCGGTCCCGACTGCCATGAACGTCTATGACAGTCGTTATTGGGAGAGTGTCGACACAAAAGATCCCACTGGGTCGAAGTGTCGCCGGTCTGCACAGACTGGCCCCCACATAAGATAAGATAATTGGACATATCTATTTTGAATACAATACAAATATTTTTTAATTATTTGTTTATCTATGTATGTACTTGGTATGGTTTAGTCGAGCGTGCATGGAGAATATATGCAAGTTAATGAAGCTAGAGAACAAGTGTGAGTGGAAATGCGTAGTTATGCCTACCCCTCCGGGAAACAGGCGTGAGTCTATGTATGTATGTCATGATATCATGTAAAACGTATATATAAAATGATTTTGCTCGCGACTTCGCTCGCGTTAATGTAGATTTATAGATTTTTAATCTATACTCATATTATAAAGCTGAAGAGTTTGTTTGTTTGTTTGGTTGAACGCGCTAATCTCAGGAACTACTGGTTCGAATTGAAAAATTCTTTCATTTATTGAGGAAGGCTATAAGTTATATAACATCACGCTACGACTAATAGGAGAGGAGCAGCAATGAAAAATGTTGTAAAAGCGGGGCAAATTCTCTTATGTGAAGCAGACGAAGTTGTTCGGGTCAGCTAGTAGCCTATATGCTATTCTGATATACAAACAATAATACTGTAAATTTTCATCGACATCATAAGTGGTTTTCGCGTGAGAGAGTAACAAAGATAATATTAATATAATAATAATTTTCTATCACATACACACAACACCATCTAGCCCAAACTAAGCAGAGCTTGTACTGTGGGTACTAGACAATGGATAAACATACATATTATATACTTTTTTTCGTTTGTAAATACATACATATTATACATAGAAATACCCAGATCAAGACAAACATCCGTGTTCTTGCTCACAAATGTTTGACTTGTGCGGGTATCGAACCGAGGTCGCGCCTCAGGCGTGGCAGTCGGTTACACTAACCACTACGCCATCGAGGCCGATCCATCTATCCATCGTCACAAACTCTCACACTTATAATATGTATTAGTAGGATATGTATAAAATATTACAAATTCATAGCTCGCAGTAAAATTAAACTAACATAATTCAGTAGAACCGAAGATATAGTGCACTCAATCGAAGTCGCAGGTAAAAGCTAGTTTGAAAAATATCATTACGATTTGCAAATACGAATGCAAGCTAGTACTTGTGTTCACGGTCTACATACTGCATAACAGTCAGCCAAGTGTAGTGTTCGTCATGGCCGTCAAGTCATGACGGATTGATACGCGGTGTCGTGTGCGGACGCACTGACGAATCCGACAACTTTGACGTGGTCACGAATCGTCGCCTCTATCCGACGTCTTTTTGAAATAGTACACTCATCTATTATAAGAAAAATGTGGTCTTATTGAAACGACATATGTGTATTTTGTAGTGTATTTTAAATGATTTAAGTCTATTTAAAAAGAACTTGTGAATCTACCACCTTTTTAAAAGCATTTAAAATAGGTTTTGACGACTTAAGCCTACAAGTCAAGAGAAAAATGTCAAATCTATAATTGCGTTAACCATAAAATACGTGTTTATTTACTCAAATAATTACATTATACATACACTATACAGTCTTTCTTATCATTAATAAAATCGTCTAGTATTTCTGTCTTCAGTATATAAAGCAGTACAAAAGTTACAGTGAAAACACATCGACTGAATTTCAAAAATTGAAAGATCTCCTCGCTACTCAGTCATAAAACTACTACCCATGGATTACAAATGCTGTAATGTCATATCACAGTACCGTGCTGTACCGAAATGTCAATATAAAATCTATTACACATTAGTCATCAGTTTCGGCTTAAATATTAATCAAAGCTTCGCAAGTAACTCTTACGTTATCAGTGAGATAAATCAGCTGCTCACGTGCTGAACTATTAGACGGAGCCATGACATTTAGTTGTAACCTCCTTGTAGGGCATGAGAACAGACAGCCTCGCTTTGCTATTGAATGCTGATTTGTACCCACATTACTTAAAGAATCGTTTGTGTAATGGTATCATTTTATTTTTATTCAGCTGTTTATTGTGTATGTTTAAAAGAAAATTAAATTGATTTGTCTTGAGTTCCTAATTAGACATGTGACGTAACGATAAGCGGGTTTGCAAATGCCGTTGAAGGGGTCGCAGTGGCGCTTACTAGGTCAGGCAGTGTTATTGGGATTTCCAGTAAGGAAACCTAATTTATTAGTAAGCTGCCTGAAAGCTTTCATTTGGCCGGGACATTAACCAAACTTCCAAATCCAAATGCGACATACATCTGTCTAACACATAGTGAATAAAAGAGATCGATACTATATAATATTGTACTAATTGTACCATATGAAATAATAATAATAATTTGTTGACACCAGAAAATTGTAACAAGCATTCACATAAATATACGGTAACTAACTTAATTTACAATTTAGTACATAAACATCTGTGTCTGAGCTAGATGAAAAACATCTGTATTTTAGACATCAGCGCTCTGCCCTAGGATTACTACATCATAAACATCATAAAATATAAGCTGATTTACTTTAAACGAACTATAATTTTGAATATTATGATAAACCTAAATGAAATAATTAACTGTTATAATAAATATATCTAACTTTCTAAAGACAGGTGGTTAACAATTTTTGAAGAAAACTGATTAACATAATTACAATATTTTTAAAATAAGATTTTTGTAGATTATAGTATAAGCCTCCCTTTGTGTATAGTGTTGGTGTGAGTGTATGTGTGTGGGAGGGTGAGTTATGAACTACTTTAATAATATATACTAACTACATTTGATGACAAAATTGTACGTTATTTTCAACTTTAACAAACCTATTATATTGTACAAGCCTGTTGAGTGATACCTCATATAGCCTTTCACGTTAACATAGTATATGAAACTTTAATACAATCTCAATTTGCGATTACAGAGGAAAAGGGCGTATCAGCGGCGCTGACGAGTGAGTGACTCGATGACAAATGACCACGCGTCAGTCCGGGATCATTACATGAGGCAAGGAACGTTCGTACCCATCCAAGATCTCATTACGCTACACAGTTTTTTTCTCGGCGCTAATTAATTATTATGTCCATCAGCCTGTCCGCTTATATCAACAACATTAGAATAGGTTATTTGACGAGGCTATCATCAATATCGTATTAAGATGCCGCTGTTTGTCAGCATGTGTGGCATCAAACTGTTCTATGAACTCTGATGTACACATGTAGTCGTGTTAAGGCGTTACTCAAAGAAAAAATCTAAGGGGATTTTTCAGAGGCAGATAGTATGACATTGATGCACATTAGACAGTTAATGAGCAGAGAGGCGTGGTTGGGCGGCGGCAGTGGCGCACCACGTGATATATTGTTCGTCCTGGGAGGTCCGGGTACGAATCTGCGTCAAATTTTCTACACTCGCACGATTTTGTCAATCCCGTTGATTAATATCTCCGGCGAGCATAGACGCGGCGAGATGTCAGATAAGTGAGGCGCGCAGTGTGGTGCCGCCACAGCGCGCCCGCGACTCGCTGAACTTGATACCCGTAAAAATATTTGAAACGGTTCATTTATTAATAAGCTTCAATTGCCGTATCAAAATATGTATGAAATAAATCATCTGTCTTTCTTACTCTCGAGGCCTTTGATGGATTCGTTAGTTCTACTAAACATGTCATGTGTTGTATAAATAATTATTTGGAAAGTGGCAGTTTTATGATGTTAACATAATAGGTATCGCATATATTTCTCTTAGATGTTTAAGCTGTCGTGTATTTGAGAATGTTTTGCTAGTGCAGTTGCCGTGTCATATCAAGATACGAATCTATTGTAATATTTCGTGTGTAACTGCCGAATGTTAGTTGTTTGATAAATAAATACTACATAGTGAAACTATGTATATCTGATCAACAGTCTTCCCAGTGTCTAAATAATTGAACTACCAAAGCTTTTAGGTAGATCACAAACGCTGTCGACATGACCAAACACTTACATTACCTATAATTAAAATGTAGCGCTATTGAATAATTAAGTATATTTTAGTTTTATTAGGTGACACGACTTTTGATGTCATGTCCTATTCTAAATATTGACATAAAGTCATGTTCACACAAACAGAAAATTACAAGGTTTGTACACAGCCGGCCGGCACGGCGGCGGCGGCGCGGGCGGCGCGAGTGGCAAATAAAACATTTCTACAATACACTACGTCGGCCATTAGTGCGCAGATGTTGCGTGTAAGTATTTATTAGCGGCAACATAATTAGTGAATTTAAACAAATATTACTTATGCGTACAATTTTAATTGCGGCGCACCGAGGTAATGACACACCGGTGTATTACCTGCGTCCATTGTGCCGCGCGCGTGTTGCGGTCTGCTCTCGCCCGGATACACAACCTTTTTGTCTTTTCACTTTTTCACGTAACACAAACACATGTAGTCCATACCCATCACTAATAATATTAATTAGACGACAGACGTGGTTTTGACAAAACTAATCCGAAGGTAGTTAACATTCCTTTTGATCGTTGGTTTGCAATGAAATGCTAGGACCGTGTGGAGGCGGACCGTACGGCTCTTAGAGTGCGTGGAATTTAGCGTGGAATGTGTCACTCGTAGAGACGCATGGTGCACCTACGCGCACAATATGTCATGTTGTGAAGGAAGTACAAGACAAGTAGCTCTGTCCGCTAATGTCGCTCTATCCGGCTATTATCAATTCATTTCATATTATGAGAGAGTGGCGAAATACACCGAGACGTGTAGGCTGCTTTGGAAAAATTATATCTGCTAAGAAACTGTCATTTATTTATATCAAATAGATCGACTTGCGCCAATTACACTATTTAATAATATAATATATAAATTTAAAATTAAGCATTCATGCATTCTGTTCACAGTACCTCATATATTCTAATAATAATACTATCCATTCATCCGCAAAAATATCAACTCATGTCATGATTTTATTTTATTTTTATTCATAGCAGTTACAGTTCAATCTCTTAGTTTACCTATCTGTAAGATGCATGATGTTGTTGACATGAGAGAATATTGAGTTGAATGCAGTTTGTGATATAATAGTTAGATGAATATATTGAGGTGTAATATAGTTATATAAAAGCTGCGTGTTTCAGTATAGGAGAGAAACTGGAGGCGGAGACGGCGCGTTCGGTATCCGCGCCGCCGCCGCGCGAAATTCCAACACCTCGTTTTGTTTCTATTGTTTGCGCGTTTTGCTTCGCTAATGGTGTCACATTGCACACCGAACGATGTCAGAACACGCTCGCACTCCTCTTGTTGCCCGCTTATTTCGGTCGTTAGTGAATTTTTAGAGAATGAATAATAATGTCGACTAGAGACAGTGGGAGGAGCGGAGAACCACAAGCAACAAACAAAACTATGACACGCACTTTCCTACCTGTCATATTTTTGTTTCTTGTTTAAGTCACAAACTTTTAGAATTTTAATATACAACAATAATTACTTGGCATTTGAGAACAGCAATTACATTTGTATATATAAAATGTCTCCAGTTTCAAATAAAGATCCATACGCCAAATTCATTACTAGATGCACGAACGCTAAACAGAACCATTCCACGTAACTAAGCGTAGAGCTGGTAGGAATTATTCCTTGTAAATCCGCCGCTAATTCCCACAAAGCCCACAATTTGGAGTCACGTTCATGGAACGCTACATACAGCTGTAGGTACTCACACCTGTGAGGTTCACAAAACGCGAGGAGTTTCGCAAGTCGACACCGAAATTGGGAAGTTTGGCGACAATATTGCGAAAACTGTCGTCTGAACACCTCGCGTGCCGCGCGCGGCCGCACTGTCTGCCTCCCTTGTTCGTTATTGTTGCATGTTTAGCGCATCTTGTGCATGCACCACATTACAATTAGGACTTTGTTGTACTAGCAATGTTGCACTTGGCAATTTTCAACAAAGATCAGATTACAAAAGCGTAAAAAATTATTAACTTTTGTAATGAGACATTGAGAATCGTCATCAGTCATTATAACTGTTGTTGTTGACTTACCTATTCTTAAAATATTTTGCTACATGAACTATGCAAATAGTGTTCAACCTCTGGTATCTAATGAGTTTAACTAAACCGTCCTTATCATCGTATCATGATATTCATTGCTACTCGATTACATTTTCAGTTCATCGATTGAGTTTAACTAAACCGTCCTTATCATCGTATCATGATATTCATTGCTACTCGATTACATTTTCAGTTCATCGATTCAAAAGTACCTACTGCCTATTTTAGATTTATATTGAAAAATATAACTAGACCTAAATTATTTAATCTCTATAATATTATTAAGTTATAATTGTTATTATCTTTAGTTTTTTAAAGTCAGTAGCATATGGTATAATGGTTGCAACAACTTGTTGATATTAGTTGTAAAATACTGAAATTACCTATATTTCATTGGCGATTTAAAAAAATGGCCGTTAGTTTCTTGCAGGTTTCTTCTCATAGGCCTTTTCCCTTTGCCTGAACCTAGCAACTAACCTAAATGTAGCTACAGTAACTTAGTAAACTCACTAACCTATATACATATTTCGACGTTCATAAGTATTACTTTGTGACCTAAATGAATAAATGATTTTTGACTTTGACTTTGACCTACCTATATATAATATTTTCTCTACTACTTGTAATTCTTAAAACAGCTTGCGCATTGGAAGTAATGGCTAAATTGCACAGAAGCCGTACTAATTACACGGACTGTATATAATCGTTTAATGTGTATCGAAAAAGAGGATATTAAAATAAATGCAACGCCTGTAGGTACGACGTCATCATTATTTAGTCGTTAATATTTTATAGATCCTGTGGCTAAAACTACTCTTTATTACTCTGCGTTTCCCGGCTTTATTGGTTAATGATGTTGTGATGACATTTTTACTTTTTGGCGTGTAAAAAAGGAAAATACAATGTTATATTTTTATTGTTTAATTAGTGTATGATTAATTAGATTTTATAACTTGTATTATATTAAGATTAGAATGAGTGAACTGTGATACGCTATAGGGTTACTACGAAACAAAGAGATTGGATAATTATGGTTTTTTAGACGAAGCCTGAAGAACGAACTGCCACGAAGAGGTTTTGAATTTGATCACATGTCACACATTTCTTACATTTGATGTAGCTTAATCAAAGCTTGCTTTTAAGGTGAACGATAATCTCATGTGGAAATTCGCATATCTGGGAGTAAACCATAATGTTCTTGAAGATATATGAAATCTGCCAAACTTTCCGAGCCCACATTGTAGAGTATGTCCTCACATTTTTCATGCAAAAATATCCGTACACCATTGAGGGAGTTTATAAACAAGTTTCATATTATAGTATTTCGAATGGATAATATTATTCTTTAATACAAACAATATAAGTCATTATAAAAATAGTACAGAAAAAAAAAGAAAAAACGCTAATTATTTTCTCTTATCTTAAATTGTATTTTAATTAATAGATACCATTTCTGCTATAATTTGAAAGCATAACTTAACCATTAGGTATATGAAGCGCGTACAGCTAGGTACGTTCTTAGTTAGAAACACTAGGGTAGGGAATGCTATAGTTAGGTTGTTTTCATTTCCATAAAGAGGGAGCCATTGCGACGGGAGCGTAAACTCACTATACCGTTGCCAGTTTGTTATGTCATCTAACCCATGAACACACCACTATAGTCTTTAAATCTAACGTAGCATTGTCTAAAATTGCGTAAAATCATTTGTATATTCATTGATGACATGCGATTGTGGTTAGAGTCGTATATTTTTATGTTTACACAGGCATTTACTGATTATAAAGGGGGAAAGATAAATGAGAACTTTTAAGGTACAAAGAAGCAGTTATTTAGTGTAAATTACTTTAGTATTAATGTGATTGTAGCTATCTAGTTGCTAAGGTTCTTTCTCTTTGTTGTTTATAAGCTTGAATAGCATTAAACAAACATAAAATTATATTACTTGTTGTTTGAATTAGTATACATAATAAAATTGATAAACACTATTAAACAGAAAAATCAAGATCTCTACTGGGTAAATACAAAAATGGGCTTCAGAGCAAAATGAATAAGGTAAGCAGCTTAATTACCTTTCTAAACGAATTTGCAGTAACACAAAACATACATATGTACAATTATAAATAATCTATAGTAATCTTATTCCAAAAAGGGAAATATGTATATCACAATATTTTCATAGATGAATTAGTAATATACTGCCTTGTTTGTCGGGCCATAAGTACCACTTGCATTCGATCGGGTCCGTGCCGAATCGAGCTTAGTAGGTAGACGCTTGAGAAATCTAAAACATAGCTGGTGAAATCTTGGTATAAATAAAGTACTTCTGCCTACCCCCTCTTAGGTATACAGGCGTAAGGCTATGTAAATAAGTAACTATATAAAAAAAAGCGGGTTGCACTCCGAGAGTGCCGGCAGAAGTGAAAGCTTGAATATTAACGTGCATTTTGATATTTTGGAATGGTTAGGGGATAATTTTGCACGAATTGCTTTAATTATCAGTATAAAAGTACTATCATTTATGTGGTAAAATAAAATATTAATTTATTGCGCTATCGTACACAAACATGACAAATCTCCCTCCGTCTTAAGAATTTTCGATCAGGTCACGTGTCCTGACGCGCGTTTAACATGTTTTACCCATCACAAAAAAGTGCACAACGCCGCTAAAGAAGTTTTCACTTCAACAATCTTATTTTTACTTAATTTAGATGCCAAAGCAAAAATCCATCTTAACTACATATTAAAAGTTTTAGGTATATTTGTTATTATTTTACAATAATTGGATTCTTACTTTTTATGTTTGTAAATACATCCTATATATCTGTACAGCTTTTCCTTAGGTAAGCTACTGCCTACAGTAATGCGAGATTCTGTAAATTCTGCTAATGTACCTATTAGCAGCAAAATTGTCATGAAATACCTATTAAACAATCTTAAAGAATATGTTCAACAACTGAAGTCGAACATATAAACAAAACAATAAGAGCGATAAAAGATATTATATACAATAAGTCATAGCTCAAAAACGTTACGTAAAGCTCAAAGCAAATTTAACTTTAGGTACGTATGTCAACGTCTGGCCGGGACGTGCCCTATGTCTGCGGCTGCTAATGTCGTCAGTTCCAGGGGTTGCGGGCGGTGGGAGGCGAGGGGTGGGGTGGAAGGGGGTCGAAGCACGTACTGACTGTTAAAACGCGACATGTCAACGGGGAGCGGGCGGAGCCTCGTCTCAGCCTGTAATCGCTGCGATGGAGGCACCACGATAATGTCGTGACCTATATGATAGCTAGTGACTACTTGTGAGCTCACAAATAGTTGTCAGTCGCTTCACTATATTAGTAAGTTCGTAGCTATAAACGCTAGATTTGTTTTAATGTTACTTCGAGTGGAATCAAGTGTTACAAGTTGTTCGAAATTACTTTTCTCCTTCTCGGGACCTTTGCGGGTAGACAGATAAAATTGGATGCTCTTAAGACCGTGCTTGAATTTGCGCTTAGTGCTATGTTATTAATTAAACTAGAGGATTATTAAAATTGTAGATTAAATTGCACGGGTGGTGCAGTGCTCAAGTAGCCAACTCGCCACTGCGAATACGTAGAGTGTTGTGAGTTCGTCTCTTCACCGAGCACGAAATTGGCTTTGACCGAACACTATAAAATTATCTATTTATCTTCTTGGGCTAGTGATTCAAATTTACTTATTTTAGAAGCAGATAAAGTATCACCGTTATATAAATTAAAATATGTATTTTTGACTAAAATGAGTAATAGTACCTATTCATTGTTAACATCCTACCTCCTGAAGTTTTACATTCATGTCGTCTACATTAAAACAAACATATTTTAGTAAAATCCTGGGCCAAAGTTTTGTTTATTATTTTGTTATAAGATTTTCTGATATAACTAATATTGTCACTAGACAAAAATAAAAGATCATCTTTTCATCGAAAAGGAGTAACAAAACATAGTTACCTACGCCTTTTTAATGAAAAAAAATAAACAGGCATTTGTATTCGAATTTACAATTAAATGTTAATTTTAATAGGTATTGAATTGTATGTGAAGTTTAATTAATTTATCATCAACTGCAATCATTTTATCATTTTTATTTCCTTTATTTTTCATTTAATTATATTTGCAAAACTAAATAGATATATAATAATAAGCTATATTTCGAACAACCTTGTCGTAAGCCAATTAGAAAGAAAGTAAAATATTTTTATTTGTATCTCCTTTTCACAATACAATAAGATATATGGAACATGTATGGAGACCAAATTATGTACCTGCGTCAGCTATTGTTGCAGTTGAAATTGCAACGCGCTGGTATTTATAATTATAGATCTTAACCTATTAATTATTAGTACAATTTGAACCTACCTACATGCACTTGACTAAATGTAGTTACCTACACACCTAGCACTTATATCATAGTTAAGTTGGTTGTTTATAATTACTGATAATACTTATATGTATATTGTTACTTTAAGAATTGAACGTTTAGTAGCATCCTTACCGTTTAGCTGTCGATTAAATAAAACCTAAATGTAATAATCGAATAACCAAATAGAGTTCTTTTTATGTATTGATTCAATAATAAATCTCATCAAATGGATAGTATATAGATAATCCCCTCGGGAGTCCCACAGGATTCTTTGTTGGGCCCCCTATTCTTCGTTATTTTTATTAAAGATATTAGCCCCTGTTTCATAAAATCAATTTTTTTCTATTTGCTGATGATGTGAAAATATTCCGTACAGTTGATAATGTTTAGGATGCCAAATTAATGCAGGAGCACCTGCTACGTCTCGATTCATATTGTTCTCGTAATAAATTAGATTTGAATGTCTCTAAATGTTTCTCCATGAGTTTTACGCGTAAGCGTCAAATATAGGGATTTGACTATGCGATGAAAAACCATAATTTAGAAAGGAAAACTGTTTCTAGAGATTTGGGTATAGTACATGATAGCAAGCTTTTATTTGATCAGCATGTTAGCCAATTAGTCAACAAAACCTTTAGGGCTTTAGGCTTTTTGATTCGCTGTTCCAATGACTTCAGAAATATGAAAACCATTAAACTACTATATTGCTCCTATGTACGAAGTTACCTGGAATACGCCTCACAGATTTGGAACCCGCGCTACGCTTACTACTCCAATGAGATAGAGATGATTCAACGAAAATTTATTCGATATTTAGGTTTCAAATTTAAATTGTCCCATCTAGCCGACCTCACCTATGAGCAGCGCTGTATAAAATTGTATATTCTGTCTTTGCATGTACGACGTAACATTTCAGACAACTTTTCTCCTCAATATTGCTCAGGGTAAGATCGACTGTTCTGAACTTCTTTCGAAAATAAAGTTAAGAATTCCAGTAAGAAATTTACGTTGAAATCTCTTGTTGTATAGACCTCCGTGCCACACTAATTTTAGAGTGAATAGCTTTCTGCCAAGAGCATTAATTGAATTTAAAAAATTAAATGTTGACAGTCGTTTTGATCTCTTTACTACTATATAGTAAATATTCTGCCAGATCCTTTTTAACCAAGTTTTTTGTTGCTAATTTATAAATATTGGATACTACTACTGGCTCTTATCTTGTAAATCCATTTGTTAAGTACAATTTTTTGTTTTTCTTTTCTTTTATAACTAAATGTGCTTAAGCTGTCATATAATCAAGCTGTGAACTAATTGTGGAAGCTTGTTATTGGCATTTATTGATTGTATTTATATAACTACTTGTATATAACTACTTGTAAGCGCCCCTTATAAAACAAAATAAAATAAAAATAAAAATATCTTTGTCAATGAGAAAATAAAATAAATAATGAGAATTATTAAATGAAGTCGAATAAGTAGTATTATAATTACATAGGTAATATAGGAATATTAATTAAATAGGTAATCTATTACTTTCATGTAGGCGTAAATAAAAAAAGTTAAAGAATTATAGTAGCAGCTGGATTTGAAACTGATTTGTTAGTTTTAAATCAATTTTTTCGTTTATCTATATTTATTATGAAATACAGTAATCGCAAGAAATTTTGCTTAATTGTATAAACAGATACAAATAATAATATTACTACAATTTCTTAATTATATATTTTAGACTAAATACAAGTTATTTCCTTTCAGCTTTGGCATGATCACGTAACATAAAACCGTACAGCATAGATTGTATACTAAATTCTAGGAAGACTCGTTAGTAAGTCAGTGAGACAAAGTCACAGCCGTCATTAATGGCCACATGAAACGCATCCATCGCCACTTGTACTGCACACGAGCCATCAAAGGCTACCGTTTTGCAAACACGGTGGTCTGCTCAATCCGTTTTGTAGCCGACTAACATCACTATTTCTAAGAAACTAGGATGCTGACCTGCATCCCAAAACTTAAAGAGTCCCTCCTCTGTTAAGCAAGCCCTAACGACATTTCAAGCATATCAAACATCGGTACTTTCCACGAAAGCCCGCGTAAGGTGACATTACATTATATCTTATATAGCTATTTAAGCAACTTATGATTGTATGCTTTATGGCTGGTAGAAGCAAGTAGCGAAGGCACCGGATGTCAACGGCGTAGGGCGGGAGGACTGAAGTACGTACATAAACATTTTCCGCGTACTTACTTCCATAAATTAGTTCCCGCGAAGGCGCGGTATAAATACCCGCGAAACGCCGCACCACTCGCTCATTACCTACTAATAGTTTTACTTATCGGCTTCCTGTACACTTCACAACAACTCAGCCTGTTGACGACTCATGAATCATTATTGTACCTATTCCGCGATTCGCTTACTTGATAACCCCCACAATAGCTATCGACAACAATACCTACAACTAGCGATACGGTGAACCCCATGTGCGGTAGGCGACGCTCGTCTTAATAATAAGCACCTTCCCCATTGTCAGGCAACAAGCGACGTGTCTCGGTGAAAATTTCAAATTACACCTCACGAACTTTCCCAAACGTTTGCCAGTATTAAAAAAAGTTGTTCGACAATCACCTATCATTACGGGCGGTGTCGGCCGAAGGCGCACACAAAGGGTGGTGGCACCGGAAGAAAACGACAAAAATTAAAAGTTTCCTCCAAAACAAAACAACAGCTGTCATATTAAACCGTCAAAGTAAAGATTACGAATGAAATATTCACGGTGAAAGCGGGGCTCAGGCCGTGCTTATGTAAATAAGTGGCTACGAAAATGTACATAATTAGTTTACACGTTTTCTCGGGTGCCCCGCCACCCCCGGCCGCGCGGCATATTGCCGCGGCAGCCCGCCGCGCGGGGGCAGATTAGCCGCGATACACTTGCTAAGGGTACATTTACATGAATCACACATCTATTACACGTGTATTCAAATAGGCTGCATGTGTTCACTTCACATAACCTTAATAACAACAGATAGGGTTGAATGTTATGAATTAATAATGCCCTATAATTAAAATTTTCCATTCTGTATTATTAGAATGATAGAAAAATTAGTAGACGTATCGGTTCGTATTTTAATTATAGACAAAATACTTATCAATCGTTTTCGTGACATACTTCAATACGTGACAGTAAACCGATCATTATAGATGATGTGGTTGTTAGAAATAGCTATTATAGATAGACACTGTGTTTTCAAATGAAAGGGTTGATCGCGCTGAAACGACAGCTAATCTTCTAATAAGACACAAAGTAAAGTGAATTCACAATGTGACAAAGTAGAGGGCACCGGCGCGGGGTGGCGCGGGCGGTGTCGTCGCCGCGTGGCTGTCGCACGAGACCGCGCGGCTGAGGCGCGGGGCGTCGGGCGCATCCTCCTTAATTCTTTTGTCGTTTTCAGCTCCGTCAAATATCGCGTTTCCCGTTTGCATACATTTTCACTGCTCCGTACGCGAGCGCGTCTCGCCGTCGCTCAGTCGCCGTCTTTCACGAATAAAATTAGTGTCGGCAGCGTGACACCAACTGAATTTAAGCTTAATAAGATATTTATAAAGAAATTTCCGATTCAGCGGCAAAGTTCAAAATTTGACTCTGACTCTGCAAAGAGTTTGGTGGCGTTTTCAATTTAAACTTAGAACAAGTTAAATAATGTGCGAGCTCCGACCAACTCGATTCATTTAAGGTTTTAGTGAAATTAGCTTTTGAATTCGAATGACACTGAAATATCCACGGTATCAGTTGGTAAAGTGTAAGCTGTATTAAGGTTACATTAATTCTGCCTTTTCAATGAAATTTTGAATGTGGGAAGCTTTTAGGGGGCCGTAGGTACTGAAGATTTTACCTGATTAATTTAAATTAAGAAGGTTGCGCTTCATTGTTTCTGTCGAAATGTTATTTCGAAGCAGATGTGTGTCGCGTAAACAGCGTCATGTGGCAGGGCCTAGTTTTGAAGACGGCGAGTGAGTGGCAATGGTTGGCGCGGCGCGTGTGCATTTCGCGCATCGTGCTGGTGCCCACCTCGCGTCTAATGTCGCACATAAATCAGAGGTAACGCGCCACCCGCGCCCCCACCTCGCGCCGATAAAATTCCAAATTGTTTTCTCGCCCCCGGTGGGCGCCGCCCTCGGTTCGCTCTTAAACGCCGTTTCAAGTTGCACTTGTGAATCGCACTTTTTACTGTTCTTGAAATTGGCGTTGCGAATTGTTTTTCAACTCCGCTCGATCCACGTTTTATAGGAGTCGGTTATGTTTAACGATTGTAACGAATAATTTGTGCATTTTTGTGACCGGACGGTGTATCGATGCGCGCGGGTCGGCGACACGTTGGCATTGGTAAATGCGAGCCAATTAGAAGATTAAGCGTTGACAATTACGGTGTCGGATCGCGATCGTATATCAACAATTATCGCGCGAGTGCGACAAATGGCGAGCCAGCCTCGTGCACGTGTAAGCGCGGTGTGCGCACGTCGTTATCTCAACACTACAAATATTTACACACTTTGGATGCGTCTAAATGATATCGATAAATTCATCAGTATTGCAAGAAAGCTTAATGAAGATGAGGTATCTTTAACATGTTTTCTTGCTTACTTGATTTCCATAAAACCATTTTCATAGCTTGTGAATTTTGTTAAACAGTTTTCATAACGTTTGATGCATTTGATTAAGGTAAATCAGTATAAGGTTTTAAATTATCATTGTCAAGATAATCAAACAATATTTTGTATCTATATGGAGAAACAATCATATCAAGTTGAAATACTCCCAACGCCATCTATTGTGAGATAGCAGAAGCAAATGAGTTCCGTACTCCCGCAGCTTATAATAATTAATTTCTTAAGATGTTCAGTTCGCTTATAATGACCCTGCATAGATATTCTTTAATTTTATTTTGAGCACCCAAACAAGAATTAAAGACTATACATTTTTGTAATTAAAGTCTTTAAATTTGATATAGTACTTATAATTCAAATTTGATAAAGGTTAGTTGCTCAGAATATGTATTATTGCTAATCTGTACGAAAGGCACATTGGTACTTGTGACTACAGACAACAGAGTTCCTATTTCGTTTGCTATACGTACACAATGTGTTAAGTCAGAAGACATTAATAGACAAAAATTTGGTATCATTGAATGTAGAGTCACTATACAGACTACAATATATTATTTGATATTGTGTTTAGCATGGCTTCTCTACTCCAGAGAAAGTATGCCATTAATTAGCGTGGCAGCATATCATAGGTAAATACAATATAGCCTAATACACAGACAAGTTATCGACATGAAATTAGAAAGGAAAACTGCTGTACCAAACTGAAGTTAAAAGTAGAAAACTAACACATCCATTTGATCCTCTTCGTTACTTTTAACAAACATAGCTAGTGCCTACGTAGATACACGCGCGGGGCCGGCTACAATATTGTTCGATAAATCGCCGCGGACCTAGTTGTGGGAATTCGTTACGCGATGCCCTGTTACCGGAAAAATATACACTGCCACTTTGACAAACCTTCCTTGTATTTTATATAAGCGAACTGTTTTTAAGTGTATACTATTATCATACAATATGACTGTGAGAGCGTGAAAAACGTCTAAATTAGAAATATTACGCATTTAGGTACAACGTTCTATATAGGTACAGTTGTGGAAAACCATAAGTAACAGTAGCGGAAAGTTTATTGGCCAGTTGATATGATACGATGAATGTATTAACAATAATCTTAGATGGAAAAATTGTAGGAAGGAGAGTAAAGAAAAGACCGAGACATACCTTTGTCCAACAAAGAAAGGTAAAAGTGGGGTCGAGTCGTATTAAGATGTTGAAAAAGAAGCAGAAGACAGACATTTATGGCAATTATTCTACCTATAAGAGCTACGCTCTTAAATTAAAGAAGAAGAAGAAATACAGCTATCACGAAATTGTAAGTGCTATATTGATACAATCATGAGCTTTTAAGAAAATATAGGAGAGGACAGATATTACGTGTGACATGAAAATAACTGACGAAACCACCACCTAAAGCTCTTTGTACTTGCACGTATAATATGTTTGATGATAAGTCTGATGTTTTAGATAATATAATAATATAATATTTTATCACATACACACAACACCATCTAGCCCAAACTAAGCAGAGCTTGTACTATGGGTACTAGATAAATGACTGGATAAACATACATATATACTTATTTTTTGTAAATACATACATATTATACATAGAAACACCCAGACCAAGACAAACATCCATGTTCATGCACACAAATGTTTGACTTGTGCGGGAATCGAACCCGCCACCTCAGGCGTGGCAGACGGTTACACTGACCACTACGCCATCGATACCGACAAAGAATAAAAGAATGGAAAATAAAGCATTCTTCATGTACGATCCTTCTGAATTAACGATGAAATAAAATGTCCAAATTTATTCAAGCGTCAGTTACTATTGTTTTGCTTGATCTTCAGTTTAAACTAATAAATGACAAAAACCTAGACCGAGTGTATATACTTCTCTTGTTAAATTAGGAAGCTTTTTTTACATTTCTGAAGCCACGAAGCAATAAATAAAAATAATTTAGGTGAAAATCTGTGTTGAATTAGTCTGATTGACTTAACATTAAAATATAGGTCCCTAGTTTGATTTAATAGATGGTAAATTATAATTATGGCACAATGTCGTACGAGAAAATAATGAAAACCAAGCGGTACAACCAAGGTATTTAATATAATCTCTAGCATCTGGATGTGACTCTGAAATCTAAAGTCACTTGTGCCAAAGAGAATTTACCTAACCACTTCGCTTAGATACTCGTGCAACGATGGACGCAAATACTAAAATAATAATAAAAAATTAAAATCCGTTTTCATATTTCAGTAACAGGTTTTATTCGAAGTCATGCTTGATGCTAAGCAATACCTGACTTTTTTAATAAAGCTTACTTACAACAACGATTGTATCCCTCTGAAAGCCTAATCGAAGTAGTTGATATCGAAACTACATCTTGTGATTTTGTTGTAATCCCACGTGAAATAGGCGACCTATTGCTATCTATTTGATCAATGGCCAAAATCGTGGTAATTAGCTAGATAAAACCCGATTACTTCGGCCATTCGACAGCGTCACAGAATACACTTTAGACAGCGACGGTTATGCTTGTGTGGTGTAACAACAAGACAGCGAATGATAGTTAATGTACATAGTATACTGTTATGATAAGCAATAGTATAAGAATCATGTGCGGATACTGCCATTTTTTATCTGAACTTGTATAGCACGGAGATGCTTCCACAGGACTATTTGGACTGGTTATGGTTTTTTGGAGATTCTGCTATGTACTGCGTCCCTCAAAATAGTATTCGATGTAATAAAAGGACTGGTTTCTTTTAGGACTATAAAAATGTTTTATTATAAACCTACACCTATTTTGTTTTGTTTCACCGCGGTACTTCAAAGCATTGAGACCAAGGCAAAATCCATTTAAACTAATTATATGATGATCTTAGGCAGAACCTTTTAAGTCAACAATATTTTTTGTTTTTTATTTGTCTTAACATTTCTTTAATACAGGTAATATTTATATGGTACGTACATAATATATACGATACGATATAAAAGATATAAATAATTGGCAAGAACATTTTCTTAACGCATATTTTTGTAGCCAAATCACAATAATATTTGTTGAAAATGAGTTTGATCCGGCTGCTATATACATAATTAATAACATCCAATAAGAAAATTCTGAAATATTAATGAAATGAAAAAGAATCACATGAGCTATGAGCGCATACAAAGAGAAACATCTAATATATTTGACTACACACCACAGTTTCCACAATATGACTTCAAAAAGAGTCGACGAGTAATTTATAAAGGAGAGCAATCTTGATTTAGATGTTATGTGATGTTTTGTTAAGTTTAAATAACTCTGAATACATGCATGCTAGACAAAAGTATTTATATATATGATATGTGGAAGATTTACGATAGTTAGATGCTGGTGAGAAGTAAATCAAAGAGCTCTGCGGCTGCCAACTGTGTGCTCTAACGATTAGAGTGTTGGCAACGACGCTCGGCGAAAACGTCTTCAGCGGACTCTGTGCTATCGACGATAGATCGTATTGTGTATTAGTAAAACATGTTAATTTAAATCTGTTAGCGGACTTCGCGATCATACAATGTGTAAATGTACTCGTATTATACAAATGTTTGTTTGTTAACGGCCTACACTAAATTAGCGATCTGATTAATTTTATCGTAGGCTACTTTTATCACACGTTATAGCCTGTACTTGATAGTGCATCCCTCCCGCGAGATTACTGATACAATATTATTAAACGTTGTAAAACCTATGTAAAACCTGGTGTAGAGTTTCGTTGGTTTGGTAGCATAAGCGTTGCGCTTAGGTTTACAACGAAATGTTGGATAGGTCGAAAAGTCCCGTAACAAGAATTTTCTTTTGAAAATTTTTGAGCTAATAGGGTATAACCATATACCCCATTTCAGGGAAATGGGGTATAACACCATGGACCTTAATGTATCTGGAATATGTGAATATAATAATAATCAGTTTGTTGTTGAATATAAGACATGTTGTCATAAACCTTTATAAGTTAAATCAATCTGCCTTGTAGATATTTTGTTAGTAGAGCTTCTACATGATGTACACAACACTTCGTCAGTTATTCCGACTGTGTCTAAATTAAAATGTAAAACAACCTGAAGATGTATGTATGTCATCACTAAATGTCACAGTAATTTATTTGTTTTAGGGAAAGCCCACACAAATAACCTCAGCAAACAAACAACTAATAGTATCGATTAATTTAATTGATAGAAGTTGTCATTTCCGATATTATCAACAAATAAATCATAAATTCCTAATTTGTACAATGTAATAAAGCAAGGCAGCAGATGGACTCAGTGTGTATAAAAGCTCGTGAATACAAAGCTGTGTAATCGACAAACATCAAAATATTTGGCGACCAGATGAAAAATGGGTCCCCGTTGAATAAACTAAAAGAGCCGGCTCACAAAGCGGCAGGTTTTAAAATGGAGCTTGCCGAGTTAACTGAACGCGATTAGCATGGCAACTAGCGACGGACACCCAGCCATATTTACATTATTCTATTACGCGTGCCGTCATTATGTTTAGGGGTGGTCGCAGATAATGTGCGGGGATTTAATTTTGCTGCAGATTCGTCTTTCATTCTTTATGGCGCATGAAATATTAATCTAATGCGGTCTTGATTGAAACAATTTGAAGCTTATTATATTTACACAGTGGCGCACTACTTTGTGGTGTGGATTTAAAAACGAGTGCAGTTAATACGTTTAGTAAATTGGAAGTGTAAGCTAACAAAGCGATCAATTTCGGGGACGGTGCACCTGATTCGGCAACACTTAGTCACATATCACGCGACAATTCGGCCGATCTCTGCGGAGCAATTCAATTACAGTGAAGGATCCCTCATAAGCGAATCGTTTTTCCAAGTCATTAATTTTTTCGAACGACACGGAGCTCCACGTGATACGGCGGGGTGGGTCCAGGCGCGCGGCTATCTCGCGAGATAATGCTGATTTATGCGGGCGGCCGACGGTCGCGATTCGTCGCGCATCGTCGCCGCGACATGCGAATGTCGCGCGATCGCAACGTCGCTCGCGTCACTTTGTTTAGCTGTTGCCCGCGCCCCGCGCCCTCTGTTCATTTGTGACGGTTAGTTGGCGAGATTTATGCTAATCGACGGGGCCGACTCGGATAAGCTCGCGTGACGGTGTGTGGCAAATTGTCTCCCATTGCGACTTCCTAAATCTCTTTGTAACGGTTGCTATCGCATTAAATCTTTTATTGCCGCGATACGTTAGCAAAAAGCATCGATTATGGGTAAAAGAGATAACGCACCCTAATTATGAGGATCTATCACGTTGAAACAAAGTCATAAAAACGAAACACGGCCACGATATTCTGCGAACGGTTATTATAACAAATCAACACTGTTATTATTGTGTTCGGTGTTACTAAATTCGGAAACGAATGCGACTTGAATATATTTCCAGATGTCGTATTTTATGGTGCGTGGTAGAAAAACTGGACGCTCGAAGCGTCGTTAACTCGAGAACATTATAAGGAATAAATAAGTGAGGTATTAATACAGCTTTATAGTCCGTGAAAAAGCCTTCATTGTTTTGTGCATTATACCCGGCCTTTGTTCGCATTTATTTGTACAGAGACGACGTATTTAGCATTAAATAAATTCCAAGGCAAAGCTGTGAAATAGGTTAGATGCCCTAATTAGGTTCAGGTATCGGGCAGCCGGGAACTTTGAACTTGTTTTGTTTTAGTGTTCTGTGTTCAAATATCTGTTTACTTACAACACTGACGGAATAGTGAATGTGGTAGTTAAAACGCGCTCGGGTATTGTGGTTCGTCTGAGTAAGCTAGGAGCGTTATCAAAAGATTAGGTTTGCGAATTTGTCACGATTGGTGAGCTGTCGCGCGTTGATTTACGCTGGCGTCGATAAGCGTCGGCGGTGCGCGACGCCGCGCCGCGCGGCTAGCTACGTCCTGTTGTTCCTCGATAACACTAATAACCAAATCATGTTTACCTGCACACACTAGCTGAACAAACCTAATACCTAAAGAGTTTAGTTGTTCAATCAGTTTGTTAGTCTTTTTAATAAGTAATAACTGATAATGTTCTTTATGCTTTGTCAAACTTTAACTTTAAGCTCACGGATGCTATAGAAGTTTTCTTGAAATGTCCTCTGCTAATTAATTATCATTGTAATACAACTAATATAAATTACAGACATAATTACGCTGACGCGGCAGCGAAACATTTTCATATAAGTTATGACAGACATATCTTTTGTGTTACAATCGAATCCACTGCGGCGAACATCAGTTCATCTTACTAGTATCAACCAGGAAGGTAGCCCATAGTAACCACTGTGACGTCAGTACAGGCAACTCGGTTCCGAATACCTTGATAGAGCGTTGTGATATTGTCGTGTAACATTTTGATTTGGAATGCATTGATTGTTTTGCGTGCAAGTAGCGCTCGGGCGCAGGCAGTGGGACGCGGCGCGGCGGCGGCGCGCGGCGGTGCGGCGGCGGTCGATTGCCCATTGTTCGACAGCGCGGCGCGACCGACACGCCTCGCTCCGCCGCTCCTGTACACTGTGCCACCTACCTTATCGCCTCTGAAACGCGCCGTCGATATTGCCTTGATCTCGTTAACCAACAATCGCGATTCGATTACCCACCTACCACAGAGTTTTTAATTTCTCGTCAAGTTCAAGACGAAAGCCTAAAAGCAATTCGTTTCGTCATTTATATGGTTAATAACGCGTGTTTTACGTCAGTGCCTTCTGTTTGTTATGAAACAGAATCTTGTTAGTATTCATGAAATATTAATTACGACTGAACGAGTACTGTTTTGGGCCGTAAATTGTTCTAAACATTTATCATGACTGCGTTTTAGAATGCCGGAAATCATTGACCGGATACATCCGTTATTACATTACTTGTATCAATTAAACTGTAGTAGGCACCTAGAGCGAGGTTGCTATATAGTGAAATATTTAAAAATAAATAGTTGTAAAGAATTAAAGACTCACCTTCCAGTCTTGGTAATGATCATTTCTGTTCCTAATTCGTTAAACTTGTCCCACAACTCTTTAGTTTCGAGGTGACACTGTATGTGTCGCATCTCCTCACTGGACCACCGTTCCACAAGCTGAGGGTTTCTGGGAGGTGGCGACATAGGCCTGGACCCACTAGGGGCTCCGCTTGCCGAGCCTGCCTCTGACGTTGAAGATACATCTACGGGTGAGTCTCGCTCATATTCAGCGAGAGGTGGCGAAGGAGAACCCGACGCTGACGCTGTCGCATCCACGAATTTTTCTGCAAAACAAATTATTTTCACTGTAAAAACTTAATAAATACAACATCAGCCATAAGAACTTAATAAATACAGCAGCAGTCCAGGCCATTGAGTCTTAAAAAATGGTACAGCTCTAGTCTTTAGAGTGTATATTTAGTTAACAAGCTACTAACCAAAACCATTCCGCTTTGATGAGCTGAAACCTGTCAACGTTATGAGGTAATTTGGAGTCTAGATTTTAGTAATGATGCCACGAACATTATTTGACTCATTTCTAATTTCTTTATTACATAGTTTTAACAAATATTTCTATAATTTATTTTTTCGTCCTCAATCTCGCACCCTATAAAATGACAGATTGGCCACGGCCAACGATAAAACTTTCATTCAGTACTAAAATAAAACTTTGATGAAGGTTTTAAATGTTTTTAATTCCCTACTATAACAATATAATAATTATTACATACAAAATAATAAATAATTTAACTCAGGGGCTAATTTGTCTTTTTCCTTTAGAGGATTTTGTATTTTGATAATTATAGTCAGAGCAGTTTCCATAATTTAGGTAACATACTTTTAATTGTTTTTTATCAGCTATTCAAAAATACCATGCCATTACCTATTTCATTTGTCGAATTAATTAACTAGCACGTTTATCTTCAGATACCTACTAAAATTCTTTGAGCCGCGCGTCATTTTGTCTAGTACTTCGATTGTTTGCAAAAAACACAACGTATTATTATTATTATTACGTTGGGTTTATACTGATATTTACAATGTGCTAAGTTTGACCAAATTCAAACAAGGTGGTGTTCGGTCGGTCAAGTCAAGTTAATGAATTGCATGATATTAAATTTGGGTATCATTTTACAAACATCAAACAACATTAAAACAGGACAGTTGAAAAATAAATTCATAACTTAATTCTTATTCAGATGCTAGCTGCCGTTTCTGTCATCAACCGCGTAGTAGAAAATATGATTCCTACGATAATGTAATTGTTACTCTTTATTCCTTTGACTATATTGCTGTTTAAAACAAACAGTCATGTAGGTATTTATGACATTTTACTTAGAAGAATGCTGCATAGCGTATCCTATGTACCGTGTGAAAAATTATAAACGAACACGTTCTCGCATTCATTTTAATAAATCATTATAAAGATAAAAATAAAGCAAATTAGGTATTTTATTATGTTCTAAAATAGTTACACTTTATTTAAATATTTTGACATGTATCGAATTCCATACTGGTGCCTATAAATTTAAGAAATAAATATTAATGAACGCGGCCATTGATATTTAGGCAGTGGCAAAAAGTTCATTCATATAAATCTGAAAGCGTGAAGATACACTCGGAGTAATCATAATATAATTATGTCGTTGAAGAGTAATTTGCTGGTGATCTATATGGTTAGATATCAAGTAGGTATGTAGATCATAAAGCAGAATTAAGTAACCAAGAGTGGTAAGTCATGTAAGACCCACATTATTTATTCTACAAGCATTAACTTTTAGTTGCCAACTAAACATTTAAGAATACTGTCTTATACACGAGTTGCGTTTGAGAGATGAATCTCTACTTAATTAGAATCTTAACAGATAATATAGAAATAGTTTGACATAGGGCTTGACTAGAATTGCGATATTGTGCCAATGCCTGTAGATACGGTATAAATGTACTTTTCTTTACCTCATTATCAATATTAATGGTAATAGTCTGTACATATATTGTTATCATATTTCAGATGCTTCTAATGCAAATGTTTTGGGTATAATCGGTAGCTATATTTGATCCTTAATTAACATCAAAACAGACTAAGACTTTTTTTAAATTATAAATTGATGAAATAATTATCTTGATATTTATATGCGCATATATTAATTATAATTCATACACTTCAACTAAAATTTTGCCTCATGTAATGTCACATGGCAATCGAATATCATCCTAAATAATATATGGATCAGAAATAGTCAATTGCTTCTTTGTTTTTTCTTATATCGCAAACTAAGAATACCATAGAACCATTAACCATAGCGATGGTAAACGCATGTGCGCTAGTATATACTTTTTGTTCGTTTATAATCATTAACAATGGAATGACTGTAAAATTGTCTATGGAACAATTTATCGCGTTAAGGCCATGATGTCATCGAAATATTCCCATCACAACCATTTAATTGAGCTTTTTAAGACCTACCTAACTGATGAAACCTGAGATGAAGGTACCCAATTATACAACTATAAGGAACAATTTACATGAGATTAAATACTTATTCTTTGACAACGTAACTAATATTATTGATGTAGCTTCTACATTCTTAGTTTAATGCCTAATACATCGTGTTACTCTTTGACTCCATACACGTACTTAACGATTTTATTTTATAAAGGTTCGAAAATAATAACATGAATAAAAAATACTTTAGGCACCTGATAAATAAACGTCAAAATATATGATGCAGTTTCGATTCAAAACGTTTTCTTGCTAAAGATATAAAACTTAGATTCCATTTTTAATTTTATGACACTATCAAAGTTACAGTAACTAAAAGGCAGTGCCGTAAATTACCTTTGCCTTTACAAAAAGGTCAAATATTTTACTGTAGGTGTAAAAATAATTTTTGTCTAAACAACATCTAAACTTCTGGTTTTATTTTTTATAACCAGAAAATATATGTTATTTTTTAATTTAAGTATTATCTTTGCTATTTATTTTTATAACATAAAATATATAATACTTGTTAGGTAATTATATAAACGTAAATTTTGTATCGAATACATTGCTGATAGGTTACATTAAAATTATTTGCGATAAGAAGCCATGGCAATAACTAACTGGAATGTTTTCATTTCGTCAGCCATAACGAATCAATAGCTATAGATTAGGGAAATTTATTCTTTACATTTTCATACATAAATATTTACTTAAGTTAATTTATTGTTTGAGCATTCTAGTATATAAAATTAAAATACGTTATTTGAAATTACACATAAAATTGTAATAATTAACTACATTTTATTGAATAAAACAGTATTAAAGTCGCTGTCAAAATGATTGTTTCGAAGGAGTTTTTTTTAGTTGACACCTTTTTCGTATCGCTAGTCGACAAAATATTAAAACAGCTGATAAATTATGCGATTAGGCCTAAGTAATTCATTTGTATACAATCTTTGGGCACATAATGACTTTATAATATACAAGTTAGAGACTATAAAGTAGATGAATAATTGCACAATTAATGGTGTGCAAATATTTTTCTAATGCTATTAAAACAACTTTGCTTGTTATCATGATATTATGTTAAACTTATAAGATGATTTAAATATTTCCATTATACTTGGCTGTATTTATTGGCATCATACAAAAACTAAGTCTGTTTTACTTTATTATAATTATCACACGTATTTATGAGTTTCATCTTAATATAGCTAGATAATATTTAGAATTTAATAGCGGCAATATTTTTGTCATCGTTCATGAATATATGATTCGAACGTCTGAATTTCATAGCGAACTTAACCTTGTTAGCAAGAACTTGTCAAACAATGTTTATCGCGCCTACAGATATCTAGGTACTTACAGCTGATGAACTTTTTATTAAGGTAATATACTTTTGTTGGCACTTCATCTTTAAGACTTTGTTTAAATGTAGTTACAAACTGTTTGATAACTTTGTTGAGATACTTTTATATGAGGTATTATGATCTGATTAGAAGTTAGAGAACCAGCAGTAACATCTTGTTCTTGTGATGTTTGATTAACTCCTTTTTTAAATAGAAGATTAATAAGAATTTATTGTTAAATAAATTAAAACTTACCTAAAGGCATTAACGTGTCTTCCCTGGGATCTCTGTGCCTTCGCCTCTCACGTCTCTCTTGCCTGTCTCTAGCCATGATAGCGGCGATAGAGAAGTCGGTGGCGCAGGGGCGCGCGGAGCAGTCCTCCTCCATGGCAGGCCCCTGCCTCTCCCGACCTTCGCCCTGCAGCAGCATCAAGTTGACCGCCTGCGAGCCCAGCCTGCCGGCCGCTGACCACGCACCGTCACCGTCCGAACATCCCATCGATGTTGCACAACATAATCTTTGCAACCTCAAATATGTAGAACCCGCTGTTTTACACTTTAATACAGACTTCTAGGCTCTACTGTCTTTCTGACTTACGGACGAGAACAACTAAACTATCTTTATTTATACTTGATAAATAATAGTTTATTTTTTATATAAGAGGATTCGTAAATATCACAGATTTACTGAAAAAACAGAAACACGAACTTTTCAGAAAGTCTTATACAGCATATAACAACGCTCGGATTGATAATCGAAACGAGTGTCGGTATCGTAACCACGGCGAGCAAGTTTCGTGTTGTGGCAGAAACTTTTTACGCGCGCTCGGGACGCGGGCAGAGCGGACCGGTGCGGCTCGGCGCGTTGTCGACTCGACTGAGGCGGCGGCAGGCGCGAGGCGGCGCGCCACAGGGAGGGGCCTGCATCGCCGCCCTATGCCACCACACTCCGACCACGCACACACAACCGCTTTTTTATTACTTCTTTCTTATTAAGTCCGTCCCGCTCGCGCTGGCCTCGCCGCTCGCGCCCGTCCCTCTCGGCGAGCGAGTTTTTCTCCGCGTGATAACTATTGAAATTCGCTAAACGGCTCACCGCGGCGCGGAAAAGGCTCTCTCGTTAAACGGTGAGCCGATCGTATCGAGGTATTTATTCGAATTACTTGGTGCGCCGACGCTTCACATCACTATTTATGCACTGCGAGACTCGCTGCCATCGACGGGGCTGTGCCCGTGCGCCGATTACGGCGTCACAATATTCGCGGTTATATCGTGAATAAATAAGCCCTTACTTTATTACATGACGCAAATAGCTCGCAAGCAGATGGGAGCTTTATGCACATTTACATACCTTTTAATAAGTGTGGGTACACGCCTCCCAATTCTTTATGCACGCCATGAAGCGTCACTTAAACCAATAATTTGCACACCACTTTCAGTGACATTAATTATTCAACGACGTAAATAAATGTAAGTTGGTTTGGTATAAACGAACACGGGAAATTTTGAATTTAATTAAACCTCGATTAGCTAAATATAAAGGCATTGGCTGAATTAGGTTTTAGAATAGTAGAGTTGTTCTCTTCTACCAACAAAGCTTATTGGAAACAATTGAACAAAAGTACAGGGACAAAACGAAAACCTCTAATTGAAAAAGTAATTTGAATTAGGTAGCATTTATTCCTTTTGCCCGAAACGTAGGTACACAGAAATAAGACATCTATATCGGAAAATATCACATTACAACTGAACCAATTTATTTAAGTTTTAAGTTAAGAGGAAAATCACTTTACTCTATCTAAAAACTCTTAAGCGATCAGACGCCAGCTTTCCAGCTTCTTAAAGTCTACTGCTAAGAAAATGTTATTGTAACCTTACCTCGCTGAAAGTCAACAGTAACCGCTCAATTAGAGCAACTTTATAAACTTCATTAGGTGGAAAGAACGGAGGCAGGTCGAGGCTGAATAAACAGTGGTAATGCGTAATGAAGTCGACGTCGATCGCGCGAGATTGCGCCCGCCTTTATAGCGTTAGATCAAATTTGCGGAAAATTAAACTCACAGACTTTCTCCTAGTTTTGTATTTATAATAATTTATTACGTGCGAGGAACTCAAACTAACCATGTCGTTAGGCAATAAAGCTTATCGAAGTTGAGCCGGTAATAGCGGCTCAAATGGCCGCCGATACGCGAATTGTGACGAATCGCATTAATTATTTTGTTGATTTCCATGTAAGCCAACGATAATAACTGTTATTATTCGTTAATTTTGAATAGCCTTTTGTACTTTCTCGTAAAATTGATTATACGTTTTAAACGAAGATGAACGGGGCGACTAATACCTATACGGGTCGAAGATTGACTATTGGGTGTCATGTGTAAGAGAAATATAGAGAGTGCGAATTTCTGAAATGTAAATGCAAGTCTGCCTTTGTTTTTTTTTTAATATAATGCAATATAAAACAAGCAAAAATATATGTACTTTATACCTACATCAATAAATTACTATCAAATAATGATATATCAAATGCATAATGCAATAACATCAGAATGATATTTATGTAATATGGGTACCTAATATTTACTAAAGAATGATAATACACGTCCATTTTTGTACATTTGTTATCGATATCGAATAGAATAAAGTTCTCATTTCGGCTATGTATTTATTTATGTAGTTCGGGGCAACTACGATAAAATACTTAGGTATGTTGTGAGCAAAATTTGCCATTTTTCTGTATGTGTATGTAGCTATTTCTGTTATCTTCCAAGATACTTTATATTGAGAAATTGTTTACGATAAAGACTAATGAAGACGTTATTACACTATAGTTATCGGTTAGATTTAGACCATAGTCCATAAACCATGAAGATGCATTACGTATGAAATTCTCTTATTCTGTCGATGGTCTTACGACCAATTTTCCAATCGAAAGATAACTTTTATCTGAGGAATAAAGTAGTATGACATATTTTCTATACAAAAGCTGTTAAAACGTCAAACATATTCCCCAGATAAAAGTTAAGTGAGGTCTGGAAAACATGCCCTTAAAATAAAATATCTTGAAATAAATAGTTACTGGTCTTGTTTACTGTTTTGGTTGACGCGTGTATTATTTCTGTTAGCTCTCAGATATTATTAGTCAATCGACTCAAACGTTCAAAATTAGGTACATTAATATTTCTGAAGTTTAATCATTTAAAATATATTTATCTTAACAGATTTTTTCTGTCACTCGACTTAATGTCCAGGGTTTTAATGATTACGCTTGAATGCATGTTCTAATTTTATTTCCATTTTTGATGTTAAGAGCTGCCTAAATCTTTGTAGGGCTCCACCAGTTTTGAGTAACTAATTGGCTAAATATCAAGACGTTTAGTTAGTTTCAAAGTCATAAACACAGATTAAATATTTTTATAAATATATTACAACTTAAAACAAAGCAAAACATGCGTCAGTCTGCCTGACACTGTTAAAGAAAAGACGTAAAAAGTAACACTTTTCTTTTAAACTTCATGAATATTATTAACTTCTATAAAATGGCAGGTTGTACAATAATAAATAACACATTCATAATACCTATTTGAAATTTATTACGCTTCAGTAGAGATTGTAATAATAATTAGATACATATTATAAATTGCAATTACGTATTATTACAGGGCAAGTACAAGCTATTATTTTTCAATAAATGCATAGCTTGTCTGTGTAACAAAAATAAATTAATATATTTTATATAGCTATAGGTATACTGGATATTGTTTATTTTTATTGTAAAAAAATTGTAATGTAATATATTCTTTGTTTAAAAAATGCACAATAAACGCTTAAATCTGGGCAGCTCTCAATGGATAGGTAACACATTTTTTTTTATCGTGCGACAACTAAATCTCAAGATATCGGTGAGGTTATAATTTTACCACTACGCCATACAATTAATACATTTTAATATAACAAAAATAGTTTTTATATGTCTATTTTCTAAAGGAAAATATGCAATAATTACCTATGTAGTAGGCACTCTTCAGTAAAACCAGTGAATCATAGCGCTATAAAATATTCAGTGATCGTACGTAGTACGGTACGGTGAATGTATGATTGCAGTACATACAAATGGCACGGTGCAAACATTCCTGTTGTCACGGGACGTCCATTTCACTTTTTGTCCAAATCAACGAGCAAGTTGTGATTAAAATTTAAAAGTAGTCACTCGTGTGAACGCACTCGGCTTCGGCAACTAAAGAGGGGGAACAGACGCCCCTTGGAGGCGGGACGTCTACACCACAAGCAAAACTAAACCTTAACTTTTAACATTTACGGTGTATTTTAGCTTTAGTGTTCGTGGTGTGCATCCAGTGCAAGTTGGTGTGGGAGTGAGGTAATTCTTCGCTAAGTATCGTCCGAGTACGCGACATGCTTCGCTTTTTTCGTCGCCAACTCTCAGTATAGTTTGAGAAGATGGTTCTGGAAAACAGCTTTTGATTAATCAAGACTTGAATGAATAAGTTCTATCGTTATATTTGGATCTGTATGGTAGGTGTTACAAAATATTTAATTATTATAATTAGTATAGATAATAATTATAAATAAGTAGATAAGTATAGGTTCCTATACTTACATATTTATTCATATTTGACAGTCAATTCAATATATTCATAGTCAATAAAATTATAATTAAATACTGATAAAATATTTGTACAATTTTTTTATAAAAGCTTGCTAGTAAGAAGGTTGTAGCTATAAAAAATATTAGGTCTAGTTAGTAGTATTAAAAATATTACTAAATAAAAGATTTTTTAAAAAGATTAATTATATACAGTGGTACATATTCTGTCCTGCAAGGTTTACGAAGGGCAACAAAGAGCTTATTTATGTACAAAATATTTTTTATTTTGTAGATAGGTATACATTACCTACATCTTAATATCTATTCATTAAAATTTTTACAGATTATGCAACGACATAGGCCCTGATCTATAGGTATTTTAATATTTACCTAACTAGATAGTTTCTCAAATGTTTAGATATAAATCTTAATTTGACCATTATTTATCACGCTAAATACAAACTCTCCACTAAAGGGCTATTACCTACAAATTATGGTCCTGTTAAAAAAAACACAGTGAGAAAAACATAAATTTGCTCTTTTAAAACGTTACTCTAAACACTTAAGTAACTTAATTTGACATACAATTTAAAATGAATTAACATTGTCAGTCAGAGGGTTTATTATGATTGTAACTTGTCTGTTGTCTACACCAACAAGGCAACATACAGTTAGATACAGTCTATCTCAATTGACAGAGATTACAGAATCTTGCACATTACACTTAACAATTGACAAGTTAGGGTGACTTAGCAACTCGGATAGACAAACCACCCACCTTTCAGAAAATTGCAGTCAAACATCTAAACTGTTGTATTCTAGTAGTGGGTAGGTTGTCAGGGTCCTTGAGGAAACGTAGTGTTGTTAGCTGAGTACCCAGTGTTATATTAGCCTCATGCACTAGTAACTCAGCGATTCCGTTTTCAAAGGGTAAAGGGTAAAGGCTTAACTGATGCCTCAGACAAAAAAAAACTATTACAAGGTAAATCTAGAGTCGGTGGCGCAACGGGAGTATATGTGACTGCTGTGCATGAGGCCTCGGGTTCGATTAAGGTCGGGCAGTGCTATTGTGCTCTTTTATAAAGAAATGTTCTGTAGTTGTACTAAATCTGGAACACACAGTTCCAGATTTAGGACAACTACAAGTTTGGGTAAAATACCTTAGCTGGTGGGATTTAGGGGTACACTCCTTTAGGGAGGTAGTTGTGACGCTATGCACGTACTACATTCCTATTTTGTAAATTCATATAAGCTACTGTAACAACCGCTTAAATCAGCATCATCTGATAGGCTGTATATATAGATGTTTGCCACTTTGATAGTATAAAAATGTTGAAAGGTATGTAGGTGAGTTAAGTTTCCAAGCTGTATTTGGTCAGCCTGGATGGCTTGGATCTCACACACAAATATTATGAGTAATCGTATATCGTATGTTTACTCAAGATGATAATTACGTTTTACGACGCTTAAACTAAAATCATGATTATCATATTATTAACTTTTTTAATACCATTATATCCCAATATTAGTTTAGTTCATAGTTACTAAAATATAAAATCCATCAAATATTATAACATCATACATCGTAAACAAATTGATAATTCGGTCGCAGCTGGGTATAAGAATCACGTTTTGATTTGTCTCTTTCTTACTAACAAAATATAATGTATACAATATTTTCTATCTCTATTTCCACACCATGTGGCCTAAAAATGCAATTTTATGAGCCCAACCTAAAGAAAATGAAGAACATCTGATGGGTTGGTATGTTTTGCAGTTTAATATCATCAACACTTGCAGGATCACATTTCAAACCTCTCTCACTTATTAATAATAATGGCCAAAACCTTGTACAATCTTAGCCCCTAAGAGTTCATTACCACTACGATGAGCTGTATGTTCGGCTTATTAACTGCAAATTGTAATATATTGTAAATAGCGGGTACTACGACAACGGTATGTAGCTATAAGTATGTTATAATATTGTAGCAAGCCAGTCCGCCAATATACGTTGTACAGCAAAGTTGTGTATTATTACTAAACCTCAAGAAGTGCATTCCTCAAATACATTACAGTGGCGACGAGGATATTTTTGTCGAAAATTTGTTAAAGAGGCGCTTATGTTGTTTATAGATGTGACAAAAAAGAGACTGCAGAGTACTTCCATGGTACAATATAGCGCGGCTTTTCCTAAAATGAGTAAATACCACTTGCCCACTTTTCAGAACGTAGAGTCATTTATTTACTAAGCACATTGAAAAACAGCAATTCCAATGTACATTATTTTTAGCTTTGTTAATCTAATGCACTTTTCTCTCACTGTGCTGACTTATTCAATTAATCGTAATAGTTATAGGATATATGCTGGCGTTCCTATACCAACTGTTCAAGTTTACATATTTTCCAATGTACTTACCCAAACGCTTATAAAAGGTTTTTGAAAACAAGAACCATCCATATGCACACTCATGTCTCGACTTTTCTTGGGTTATTTGACGACAATTTATTTGTTTATTCGTGTTACTATATTTAACAAAACCAAGCCGATTTCAAAAACATGTTGATTAAAAAGTATCTTCTCAAAACTTTTTAGTACCATGCAAGAATATTTTATTGCCGCTGGGTTAATTTAATTAAATTAGGTAATAAAAGTCGAAAACCAAATATAAAACGTTATTTCAATGGAGAGGCCCAATTCATCTAAAATAATATACATAAATAATTAATTATGAATATTTTAAAATGGCCGAAATATGCTAGGCTTATACATATGTATATCCAAATAGAGTATAACATTTATTTTGAAGAGTAACAAATGCCTTTTGTCCGAAATAAGAAAATCTCTAGTGTTTAAAACTTAAGTTTTCTTTAAGAATTGAAATGTATGTTATACATTTCAATTTGTTGTATAGATTAGCTTCGTATGGATAAACATAACGAACCCTAAAACCGTAGCCCAGAGTCCCGCAACATAATAAGTGCAATATATTACACTAGCTGCGCTAAAACTACTTCAGTGTACTATGCACAAGTCCATCCAATAGATGACTACGCAGCTGTTATGCCCCGCTTTCAAGAACGATAAAATTTTAGCACCGTTGCCTTATTGAAACAGTTAAATCATACACTGCAATATCCAGTCGCATAATGCACACACCCACTCGCTTTATACATAAGTAACGTTATATTAGTCGCCAGATATGTAGCTCTATAACTAATCCTAAATGATAGCCTGTATATTAGATTGCTCGATGTCGCAGTGGTTTCACCGAGTCAGTCACGCACCGAATGCTGTAGGTTTGTGCCTCGGTATAAAAATGTGTGTCGTTCAGTCTATTATGATTTGGTGTTCGATACTTCAATTGTTCAGCCCGGGCTATTTTAAGTACAGATGTGTGTAAGAGTAAAATTAAAACATATATTGAATATAAATATAAATTTAGAAAATAATAGGAGCAATTACCAACGCTTCGTTCAATAGTTATACTTATTTATCTTAGTCTTCTAACTATGGCTTAAATGCCCTAACATAACCTGCTGATAAATTACTCCTGTCTACATAGCATCAAAATACTCAAGCGACTTTACAAATTCCTAGATGTGTGGATCATTTATTCCATAGGAAAATTGTTACTGTATACAGAGCCATGACAGAATAAAGTGTTATTATTATCAGTTAATAAAGAGAGATCCATCTTGATCCTCCTTATTTATAAATTTTGCTTGTATTTGGATAATATTGTTTAGCACTCTGAAGGTATGCTAGTTCTAGATTAAATTCAATAAACTATGGTATATTCTGCAGTTATTTTAATAAGACAAGCTTATATGAAGGCTAGGCTTATATGAAGATACCACTACTAGCTACATGCAGTGTATTGGTGACTTAATGGTGGTGAGAGAACAATTATACTACAATGCTCCGTGCGTGTAGCCAAACATGTCTGCCATCTGTATTTATCTGTTTATAAATACCTATGTATCAATTATCTGCTTACCGATAAATTAAGGACTACCCTACGCCTTTGCCAATGTCAGATATTAAATTAGTCTTTAGTACTGGGCTCCACTAACTGGCAACCATCAGGCAAAGTGGAGTTATTAAGACAGACAAAAAAAACATTGTAACTTGGGTTACCAGTCTCTTATGTTTAAAGTCAAACGACCTCAATGGCGTAGTGGTTAGTGTAACCGACTGCCACGAGTGGCGTATTTTTTTCTAGTCATTCTATATAATTGTCACCCACTAGTGATGCAGAATAAGGAAATAATGCCATATTACACCACAACGGTAAAGAGCTACGTACATACCTATTTAGTTGTCAGAACTCAATATCAGTCATACGTCAAAGGATGTCAGACACTAGTTTAAATAAAGAGACATACCTATTCGTTTAATTCATAGCTAAGAAGGTGATCGCTACTAGTCTAGGTTGTTCTTTGTATGTTAAGATCATTGTTCCTATTCTATGTTGTTGTTCACGTGACATCTGTAGTAATGGCAAAAAAAGGTTTGTTTTAAAAAGTTGTCACAAGAGAAAAATTAAAATGAAAATCGAAATGGAAAATCCCTAGAACCTTAAAATCAAACATACATGATATGTACGGTAGCTCTGCTACATATCCATATTGCCTGACATTTCATATCTGAATATGTCTAAGTATACAATGTCAAAAGCGTCGGACAGACCACAACAAAATTCTAAACCATTTACTTGAAACCTAAAAATACCCACCACATTATTTCGTACTACTATAATCTAAATAAATTTCATACTCAATATTTACCAATCACAAATTACAGCCTTATTAGAAGTTGTACTAAAATAAATGTGTGTTGTACGTCATGTCTAAACAAAACGTTTGACAAACCCTTTTCGGCGACATAATTACACAGAGAGTATCTACATAGTCCTATATATTACCCAGTCGATATAATTAAAGTTGATTATGTTGTATAATTATAGTAAATACTATCCGCGTCTTACAATTATATGAAGAGCCGGCCATTAGAATTGAAATAAGACTGAAGAATATTTTCCGATAAGCTTATTAAAACTCGTATTGATTACTAATTTTGGGTTCGGAAGAGTTGATTTGTTATTTATTTTTTATTAATTTCTTGTTTTAAGCAAGTAACATTGTTGTATGACTTGAACTTTCAGCCAAGAAGCAAATATTTGAGTACAGACCACTGATGCGAACACTTGCATCCGAATGATATTCGATTGTATCAACAACACTATACACAAGTACGTTGGTTGTGTTTCTATCGCGTTGCGCACAGTTATTGCTGATATCATTGGAATACAAAAAAGCAATGATAGCTTAGTGGGAGACCGATGGACTGACACGCAGAGGTCTCGAGGCCTAAGGCGCGCATCCCTGACTTTTTGAAGTGTTGTGCACATTAAATAGTTTAATATCGCTCGCTTTAACGGCGAAGGAAAACAACATGAGGGAACCTGCATGTATGAAAGCTCTCATTAATATTCTCGAAGAAAAATCTATGTGAAGTCTGCCAACTCGCAGTAGGCTAGCGTGGTGGACTATGGGCTAACCCTTCTTATACTGAACAAAGAGGCCCTTGTCCACTAGTGGGACAGTTACAGTGGGCTGATATTATTATATGTATATTATCACTGGAATGCAATTCAGCACACTGCTAACATAAACACACAATTAAATTTCTATTATCATTAAATAAATATTATTCTATCCTAATCCTAATCC
The DNA here is from genome assembly GCA_963564715.1 of Catocala sponsa. NCBI lineage: Eukaryota > Metazoa > Arthropoda > Insecta > Lepidoptera > Erebidae > Catocala > Catocala sponsa. The sequence continues at coordinate 10,676,454 of OY751331.1, forward strand.
TAACTAATATTATAAAAGCGAAAATAAGTTTGTTTGTTTGTTACCTTTTCACGCCTAAACCTCTGAACCGATCATCCTGAAGTTTTGCATATACGTTGTCAGGTGTACAGAAACGTACATAGGCTACCTTTCATCCCGAAAAAAAATACTGTTCCCGAGGAAAACAATAATAACGTTCTTATGATAATAGATGGCGCCACGTGTCTTTCGAATCATGATTGAATTATATTATTACAAGCAGAGCACAACCTGAATTGACTGACAAATTCTAAATTAACGCGAGCGAAGCCGCGGGCAAAATCTAGTATTAAATAATACGAAAAATACAGAACGCAAACTGTTTACATACTTAAAAGTAGATGTCAGTTGTTGCATAAAGCTTGTGTAGGTATAATGTGCGAGTCGTGCGACCACAAACAGAGTCGAAGTACATACGATCCATCTTCGAGCGCTTTTATTTGTACCTCTTAACAAGCCGAGTTGACATACAATAGAACAGGCCAGGGTCTTTTTAAATTCAGTCCGTTACACTTTGTTTTAAAATTTCGATTACGATTCTCAGTCTTACACCCAGTTTTTGGAAAGCAGATCAACACAGAAACTCTAAACAGGCTGCCACACGCATGTCAACTGCTCAGATTGGCTAACTGAATTAGCAACATCAAATCACTTGACATGAATTTAATTTTGACACATCTGTGATCAGCCTTTCAGTGCCTGTGTGTCATGTGCTGATAATTTATCGTACTAGCCACATTGTCTTTAATTACTTGTACATAATTTTTTCGTTTAGACTGTCTTGTTGGTCTCGTGGCATAAGTTTGTGCTTATTACTGCGACCGGTGACGAAGACTTCTGTTATTGTACTCTTGAAACGTGACCACTAGTTGGCAATAGATTCGACCCTATGAGACACTTTTTATAAGTTACATAGCTGGCGAAATGTAGGTATAAAAATAGCTATAAACCTCCATCTACCTCTTCTATAAACACCCCATATGTGACGTCCGTGGCATAGCCGGAGTGTGAAGAACCAATATCCAGATCGGGTCTAAGTGTTACTAGTAGGGGCCCGGACTTGTGACCGGTAATCGGAAATAGGCTTGCCCTATATTAAATGGGACTTAAAGCCGTAGTTGACGAAATGTGAGTCTAATAATTCACTATCTACCCCGTAGTGGATATAGACGTAGCACTATATACGTATCACAACCTGCGGTAAACTTTGTATCCAGAAAATGTAACTCGAATATCATTAATTAAACTTTGCTCCTATGTAATTTCAAAAACCAGAAAATGTACTCTACAGATCATCTTTAGGCAAACAAATAATTAAACTAAATTATATTTTATTTAGCAAATATGTATATAAAAAAGTGCGAATAAACAAAACAACTTATTCAAGAACAGTGCTATCAAATTCGTACGTAAAAGCTATACGTAAGGACTATTCAGCACAACATACAAACTAAGTTGTACAATGACCACGACGCGGTGATCGTAGCGGGCGCCACGACACGACACAGCGACAGCAACAAAACGTCGCTCCGCGTCGCTCCCTGTCACCTGAATAAATTAGGAAGGTCCGATCTTAATTAATGTGCGACACATGCTACTACTACTTTTATCGTGATTAAGAGCCTCCCTTGTGAAGTTTAAGTAGGTTTTTGCTATAAATTGGTTGTTTATGGACGCTAGATTGGTGTCTGCGTGTGAAATATTCATTCTTAGAGATTAATGTGTAAGTGGGAAGAAAAAGAAAGTGAGACATTTTAAATTTAACTGTATTATTTTATATGCTATTATAAGTAAAATAATGTATTATTATTTAAAAGTCGAGAAAGGCTTAAGAAAGTCTATAATTTCTTAAGCTGGCTTAAACCTTTCTTTCTAGCGACGGCGACGTCTTCTGTAGATAGTTGCTTTGTATCCGTTCTTTCAATGTTTGTCAAGGTCACACAGGGGTTAGCCCTAGTGAAAGAGTTATCGTTTTATTAAATACAAATAATTACATAAACTATCTCCGCTGATGGTATACTTATAGTTACTGTTACCTATGAACGCTTGCTACATCAAGAATAACACACGCGCAGAGGGCAATGATATTCAATCCTTGGTGTTTTCATTAGAAGCTCAAAAACCATACTCATTTAAAAAACAAAACATAGTCGATTTGCCATATAGCTGAAATTAATAAATTCATACTACGCACTTACCTTCGCCTTACTGCACTGGATACAGATACAAAAACTTATTTAGGAGGTTCACACAAAATTTAAAGAAAATACTCAAATATGCAAGTAAGCCGACCAAAGCAGCTACACCAATCCCTTAACACTTTAAACTTACCACCACAAACTTACTATCTTCTGCAAAAGGCAGCAATACTAAACACTTGCTAATTGGTAAGAAAATTGTTACAAGCGAACCGAATAACACGCGATCATTAACACATACATACATAACGTCTACACTCACAAACTAATACTAAAACTAGCCTGATGCATACTTGGCTTAGGCCCGTAATATCTTCAGATTCTTACAGCCTAACCGAGAAAAAAATTGAAAATCATATAATAATTAAATTTATTGACACAGTTACATTCATACAAGACCCTGGATTCCACACTAGTGAAATTTGTATTGCAGAAGTCAGTGGTTTCCCCATTTTATCAGTTACATATATCTATGCCAATGTAAGGACTTTATGTCCTTTTCTCTATCTCCGACAACGTGTATGCGAAATTTCTTAATGATCGGTCGAGTAGTTAAGGGGTGAAAGCGTGACAAAACAAACAAACTCACATTCGCATTTATAATATTAGTTAGGAAAGTAAAGATACAGAAACTTATAAAGACAGGAATGTGAACTCCAAAGAATGACAAGTAATAATTGAATTTGCATCTAAAGCGATACCGTATAAATCCTAAATGCGGTGTGTTACATAGTATCTTGGTACGTTCAGTGACAATATGCGGCGGTCGGCGGACACGCGGGCCTCTCCCGGGACTCGCTAAATCGTATTGGTTTCTCTCCACTTTTGTTTATTTGCTCCCTTTTCTTTTGTACCGGTGGCAGCGCACAGCTCGATGTGATAGCACTCTTGAATCATCCGCCTGTGAAATTTTCTGGGGAAATAGGTTATTAGCTGTATATTACCTACTTAATTGTGGGCTAACAAAACTCAGGAATCGATCCAAATATCGGTTGACGTTACAACAGATGAATTGAGCTTTTACATTTTTCTGCCTATTGCTGACAAACAATTGTGTTGGCCACCGGCAGACCACTGCAGGTCAAGGCGTTAAATATGAGTAATCATAAAAATAATCTGATTAATTGTCTCTTCGCTTATTTTTTTTTTCATGGTTATATTATTTTTATTGGAATAGAATTAATGCTATAGAACAAGTATTTTGTAGTATTTCGATGATGAAATGCTTAATTTGTAAGTATAAGTACTTCACACAATATTTTGTAAGTAATAAGTTTCTGTAGCATATCTATTATGCATTTTGTACTTAAGTTGCACTATTTTGGTACTAAAACAGTGAAATGATAAATAAGGATAATATAACACACCCTCGGCTAGTCATAATGTGCAAACGCCAAGCTCTCCGCGTTTGGCTGACACTGTTCCGGGCATAGAAGATCGGGTGTGGTGCTATTTTAAGCGGCGGTAATGATAATTTCATTGCATAACATAATTATACGGATGAATAATAAACATACAGTTTATTTGGCAGAATATATATAATAGCTACTAGCACGTAGCTAATCAGATTAAAAGTTTGATTTAATTTCAATTGTTTTTGTAAAAAGTCGATTCAACGCTTTATAGCACTTAATCGTAAATAAATGTTAGTATAATTTTTTAACAATTGCTCCTGCCAGTAGAAACTGTTCTAACGATACATAAATGCATAAAGCTAAATATACATTTCTATTGGAGATTTATTATTTCTTCAAACTTATTTTTATTTGGCTAATCGCATCGCCGCTTATATAATACTTATATTAAAACGTTTGTATAACAAGTAAAAACATGATATCCTTTTGAATAATCTATATTAGTTTCCCTTCTTCTAATAGGTTTAAAATTTAAAATAAGCATATCTAATAATTCCCCTGTTACCAATGATCATTGTTAAAAGGGCTTCAAGTAAGGTACCCGCTGTAAGTAGAGCTGTACCCGAAGGCAGCGAGGCAGAGCGAGGCGCGAGCTTGCTTTATCTGCGCTGGCTGAGCGCGAAACAATATATTTATTGGACAGTGCGCGGCGCGGCCCGATCCGGCGGATGATCTATTCACTGTGCGACTGTGCCCTTACGCTACACTTCGCTACCGGCCACTTGGAACACACAACACATGTAAACATCTAACATAATGGAGCCAATTGCTATCTATGTACTTTAAATTATGTGATTACTTAGTAAGACATTCATTGTGTTAACATGCTTTAGAACACAGTAAGATATAATTGCACTAAGTAGTAAGATCTTTTACATACTAATTGTAAACATACATTCTATTGTTTATTAAGAAAGTGTATATCAAAATTCAAAACAATACAAAAATGTGCATTGTGAGTAAGTAGGTATGGTGAAAGATAAAAAGTAGCAAAGCTGGTTTAAATATTCAGTGTAGGGCGTTAGTCTGTGTCGGTGCGCGAGGCGGGCGTCGTTCTTCATTCGAGTAAGGTCACAGTTTGTAGTGCGGCCGCGCTGTCGCGCTGCTCTTGTTTTACGATACACCGCCAGTTTTGTTTCCAAGATTAAGCGAAACTAAACTGCTGGCATCCACTACTCACTGACCTCACGCTTATTTATTGCTCGTGCACTGCGAAATCGACTTATTTTTCGGTACGACGCCAAAGAAAAACATCTGAAATCGTGTTACGTACAAATAAACCGCTGGGACGTCTCAATCCGGTACTATTTATTCAGGAACTGGTCTCGGGAGAGGCGAACAAGATGGATCGCGGTGTCAACACGAATTTGCATCCCTTGTTTGTCTCAGTGGAGCGTCGGCGGAAAAAACACCGCAATCTCATTGTGTCGGGTGCACCGGGCGCGGGCGCGGGCGGCTCGCATCAGTTATTCGCCGGTGCGGCCGGCTAACACGATTATCTGTCGTTTCAAACGAGACGCTCTTTTTTCCGTTCCCTTGTTTTCCAACTTCACGTCTGCTCCATGTTTTTTCTGAATAGGAAATGGGATACGTCAGACGAAAAATTGACAAAAATATGGCCGCCTCCGATAGAAAATAGTGGGTTTTGCGATAGGATCTGTCGGATCCGCTCTCGTTGTACCAAATTTTATTTGCAAGATAGTTTTCTTGTCAGTCATGTTTTATGTTTCGCTGATTGTATTTTTTACATGAGAAACAAACCATGAAAGTGCCACCCTAACGTACGAATGTTGTACCAGAACATTTGTTTTTATAAGATGACAATTTGGGATAGAAGGAGATAAGAATCGGTTTAGTTACCGCGCCTGCTATATTGTTGTGATTTTGTAAATAGCGAGGTAGTCACAGAGGCATGACATTGTACAAGCTGCGTCACGGACGATTTCCGTGCTTCTGGTTTGTGCCGTTTGAGCGTCAGGCGCGTGGGTGGCCCTAGGTTCACGACCGCCTTTCTCTGCACCAAACCCAACTAGTTAATTATTGAACAGTTATAAGACAGTCGTTAATTGTATGAGATTCATTATATACTATAATAATATAGAGACGATTAATAAACAATGTTCAACGTAAAGTAATATTATGTAGTGACAACTTTTAGATACGGCACTGCGTTAAATTTGATAGTTTTTGAAATAACAATAAAATCAGTATACCTAATTATGATAATAGAAAGAAGTTTACAAATTCAAATAATCGTAATGGTAGATTTTTTAGGCATTATACTTGTGGTTTTTTCTAAGCCGTCATAAATTAGATATTCGTTGAAATTAACGGATTTACGGCCTGACCTCAGTGGAGATGTGTGCGCAGGGTAGCATTATTTCATTGGTCTCATCTCATTAGCACGCGGCGGTAGCGGCACAAAAACCAATCGCCACAAAAACTAACCCGTGAGATGACAGAAGCGATTCCAAATATTTCGGCAATGTACCTTTTCTGTGAAACAAGATGCACAACTTTGATTTATGATCACACTAAGGCGTTACAAATTGTTTTCCGAAACCCATGTTTGTCTTATTTATTACTTCTGGTTAATGACGTGGTAGAGTTCCGGATAATAACAGCTCTGTGGCTCTCTGACAGCAAAAAATTATGAATTATCATGAACCTACGTGGCCAATGTTTAATAGTGTTATAAGCCGACGTTTAGTCACAAATTGCAGAGACAGAGGATGTGATTGCACCATGAGACACGGACGTACGTACCACACGCAACCGACCGTAAAGATCGCCTTAATGTCTTCATACGGCACTCACAAGCGCCTCAACACGACATCAGCGCTGGAACTCATCCACCAAAGTTATAATTTCCTCGCACCTAGAGGTGAGGCCGCAGAGTAGCTCACACGCTCTGGCCAAACCGCTGATTACGACTTGATTATACCCTACAAAAACTTTCATAACCCGGAACTTCCATTGCCATTAGTGGCTAAAAAAACAATTATTGACGCCTCATGATAGCAATTAACACCCATCTGTTATTACATCCAAATCTTTACTTTCGGTAGACCCACTATCATGTTTAATGAGTTACTACGTGCACCGGTGATCTACAAAATGTAACATCTCCTTTTTTTACAACTGATGGAAATTGTGTCTTGTGACGTAAGCTGTAGGACTATTTGAGTGTAGTGCGTGGCACGCAGTAGAAACGTACGTAGTAGATGTGTGAAGGTGCCGCGTGTGGTGGAGCGGCGGGCGGCGCGCGCGCAGACCACCCGCGCTCGACCACCGCCCGCCGGAGGGCGTGTGCGCTCACACGTCGATGAACACAAATAGTTTTAACTATTTTGTGCCTTTTTTCTAACTACAAATGACACTTTGGCAAAAAATATATAAGTTATGTGGACAGTGCACAGACTGTGCGGGAGTTGGCCAGAGCGTTCTGTCGGTATACAAGTGTTGTCTAACGTTCCTTATCTGATAGATAACAATCGGCTCATTTACATACGTCAACAAGGTTGACCCAGAACTGATCACGGTATGCTGTGCTGTGGTCCGGGTCGTGTTCAGTGTGGTCCATCGTCGGGACGCTGTCGGCGCGCGCGGCCGGCACGCGCGCTATGCGGCTCGGCTGAGCGCCTCATACTCGTAACTGCTTAATAAATGACCAGTGCGCAGTATTAGGCGGATCGCATACATCATTTATGTAAATTATGACGAAGACATATCTAGCTTGGTCGGTCGCTGCCTTCACTCGACACGACGCGCATTCCGACTTTTTTAATATGATTTTGTAAGTAACAAGTAGATAATCAATATAACAAAGTGTTACGCTTTGATTTAAAGTAATATAACTACCACGTCGAGCAAATAATACTCTAAAACAAGATACACTTCATTCCATATCTGAACTAATTATAAAGCTGAAGAGTTTGTTTGTTTTTTTGTTTGTTTGAACGCGCTAATTTCAAGAACTCCTGGTTCGAATTGAAAAATTATTTTAGTGTTAGATAGCCTATATATTGAGGAAGGCTATAGGCTATATAACATCACGCTATGACCCACGGGAGCGGCGCAGTAACGATAAACGCGGGTGAAACCGCGGGAACATCTAGTGATAGATAATCTTAAACAACTCTTTCAACGCTCTACATTTGGAATGATTTAGAGATTGAACAAATTAATTGATAATATACCCAATAATTAAATTTAACGAGTAGGTACCACCTACTTACAGGTTGTCAATCCTAAGTTACTTTGCTCTAATCAAAAGTATTAAAGACTAGGTCTCACTTAGCAATATTTATAACATATATAGAGGCGACAATAGACAAGCGGGTTTAAAAGCACAGACAGCGTTTTCAAACATACTAAACAGAGAATTCAATCCTTAATATAGGTATGTAGATAGTATGATTACTTAGTGGAAAGTGCTACAACATTACCTCGTAATATGATACAATGTATGACAATGCAAAGCAGTTGCGACTATTGACACAAAAACCGTGCGCCGCAAAGGAAACGTCAGGCTCTATAACATTAGAAATTGCTATGAATTGATACAGTTTGTTTGCTCATGACCATTAAATTGGCTGTTTCCCTCAACACGCATCTATAGAGCTTTCTATAGATGCGTGTCGAAACACAGGCATTTTGCCTTGTTATTTGCGAAGCCCTCCCCTTTCCTATCCAGAACAACGCGTGCTGGGCTCAGATGCCATCCTTACACGGTAGAGTCGATTAGAGCGCGTACCAAAAAGTTTGGGTCCTCATATCTCTGCCGAACGACCAAGGCATGGAATTCTCTGCCAAGGCACGTGTTTCCTTCTTCCTTCAATCCTGGGTTCTTTAAGCGGGGCGTGAAAAAGCATCTTCTCAGGCCGTCAAAGTAGAGACCTCAACATCGCCTCGGCTACTGTGGGGGCGATGCGGAGGCCACTGCTCTTAGACCACACGACTGCTTACCATCAGGTGGAGTGTGGTCATTTTGACGAGCAAAATAAAAAAAAAAAAAAAAAAAAAAAAGCATGTTTGTTGAAAAATAAGCACCATATATATACTTATCTAGTTAGTTCTAAAAGCCATCATAATTATGCATACTTATTAATGTGTCCTGGATTTCGTAGAATTTATAAACATAGAGTCATGCTTGCATATGGATAGGCAGAGGTCTATTTAAGACGCAATTAGCTAATGTCCTATATAATATATGTAGAATGAGTGATATGCCGACTACCGGATGTTTGCAAACTCCGTACTGTTGCTGAGAAATTGCCTAAAAAGATCAATAACACTTTGCTCTATCTAACCTGGAACAGCCAAAGCGTCATTGGGATTTTTGTCATTTCATTTGGAAACATACTTTATTTTGTCTTTATTTGCCCTATTTAGATATCGAAGTCGCAGTAATTTACGTACCTCATTTTTCTGGCCTGTACAACCTTACAATAATTTTATTATAGGTAATAAGTAGTGCTGTTCAGAAAGATAAGATTGTGTGTGGTATTATCATTTACATGCTTAACAATACCACAAATGTTCAAAATGTGGACTTTAAGCACCGTTGAACGTCGACTCTATTTAGCCAATAGCACAGCATGTGTCACCAGGTGACACTTTGTCACCTAAATGACTATTGTATATAATTGACTTATTTGCTATATGAACGCTCATTCAAAAGATGTGAAGTGCCCCTCTTTGAACAAACGGTTGTTTAAGTAACAATGTTTAAGCCCAAATGTAGTGACAAAATTTAAGAAAATAAATACAATGGAAGTTTATCTTGATCGTATATTGTGAATCAATATTGCTGGTATATATAAAATTGATTAATAAAGGACAGGTTAAGAGCACCTTAAACCGGCGAGCGTATAATAATATGAGGAATGTTATGAAAGTGAATGAAGCCAAAGAAGTGTGTCAGAATCGGTATTCATTTGTAAATCAATTTCGTCTCTCGTTTTAAGGGTCTGAATCTTTACCACGATATACTTTTGTATTAACAGAATACTAATATGATATTAATGTTCATGCCAAATGTCATTTAATGACAATCGGCGTAAGGCTATCGATGCTTTTTAAAATAGGCAATCCAAATAATGTAGCCAGAGCTAACAAATCCCTACTAAGAATTGAATAAACATAACAATGACGATATACTCTACTTTCTTAACTGACAGTATTATTAGAGTTATAATAAATATCCACATACAACGTACCCTTATAAAATGCTTTTACCACAAGTATAGGAAGACATCTGCGGCGTCATACGACGCTCGTTAGCTCCCACTGCGCCATTCATCAAGGAAACTCACTCAATACTCACTCACGACATTATTAACAATATTAAGACATTTTCGGAATACCTCTATTGTACTCGTGAGTTATAGTGGGCGTCTACTAGTATAAACTAAACGCTTTGGTTATCCACAATGAACGCCATATTTGCGGTCACTCGCCGTGTGGCCCCGTCCAATGACTTGTGAAAAATTACCTCTTTTTGTACGAGTTCAAGGACTTTATTATAAGTGAATGATTTTGGTGATACTTTTTTTTGTTGTATTGAGATAAACTAGTTACGCGTTCGAATTCTGTGACCACTGGATTTATTATAGATATCAGTCTAATTGTATGTTTGGTGGAGGCGCGTCTGCGTTCAGCAGCAGTCATTGTGATTGGAGTGATGATGGTAGGCACTTCTATAGCACCATTAACTGACAGTTCACCAAGTCCTAGTTGTAGCTCTGCCGAGTATTAAAGGTTTGATACTCACGTGATTCTTTACTTCTATTGTTTCAGTTTTAGTCATTTTGTAAAGACTCTGTCACAAATAAACTATCCCTAGGACACAAAAATATTAATGCCTCTTTGATTATGCAAAGAGATAGAAGTAAGATTGGTTTTCCATTAAATACCACCCACTTGCATAAGAAACATTTCAATTACCACAGACCACCTAAAATGGCTACAAAAACTGACAGGCCACCTAGGCATTAAATTCGATACAAAATAGAGTCATAAAATTTACTCCTATACAATTACTAGGGCAAGTTCATTAAAATCATATCAAAAGCTTCGCTGACGTAGGTCCGTGTTTGGACAACTCGTCCGCTAAGTCGACACCCCTGCTGTTTCGCAAGACTATATTTTTTTCACGCCCTCTATCTGGGTTTGTCAACTGGCACATTAGCCAAGGTGTTTCCACCATGGTGGTCGCTTTTTTGCACCCCCACACACCCTGTTAATTGGCGACAATTGTGATCTTCGGCCATTCGGGTGAAGAGAGATGTTTTCCTAACAGATGTTTTAATAACGTTGAGGGAGTAAACAAACTATTGAAATATGCCTGTTTTGAATTTAAAAAGTTTACTGTTGTGTGAAAGTAAACAACTTGGTTTATTGTTTTCTAAATAATCAAAATACCTACTACTAATAATATCAGTAATTTTAACTTATAATGATAAAAGCATTGTAAACATTGGTTGCTACAACTAACTAACGTATCCAACATTAGTCGATTTTTGGTAAATCTTAAATTGATTTGTTTGTCGACATGGTCTCGGGTATTACCAACATGATTATGATTTGCTCAGTTCACAGCATTCAAATGTCACAAATTGTACTATTTAGCAAAAAGATAAGGCACATACATCTCAAAAACTTATACAATAAAATCAGTCTACTTGTTGACTTTGATGTTTGTATTTGACTGACGACGTAAGTTTACATAAATTTTATAATGTTATATTTTTGTATGTAATGAATATACTAAAAAGTACTGGACTGATTTTCAAAGTTCTTTTCGCTTTAGTAAGCTACTTTACAATAAGTCATCACACTGCGAACCATTGGCTTTATTTGGAACAGCAAACGATTACACAGTACATAGAAGTGATCATAAACTAACAACTGCGTATATAATATGTACGTCATTCATTGTATACTTAGTAAGGTATATGTAAGTAGCCGTACAAACTTAGTTAGATTAAACACAAATAAAATAAAAAAAATATAATAAAACGAATAGTTTAAATATGTGCAGTAAAGATATGTGCTATTTAGCGTTCAATCTGGAAGAATAAGATCTTCTAGATCTTATTTCTACTGTAAGATATCGGCTTCAACACAAAGTATAGATGTAAGGTGCACCAACAAGAGGGGCACAAAAAGTTCCATTAGACAGATAGCAACAAGTACACGGCGATGCAGATAACTGGGGCACATGCATTTTTTCTCCTCACCTATTTATAGATGTTCAAGAGTGATGGATTCGGCGGCTCACTAAGAGATTAACCACGTATGGCACGTACACTTGGAGATTCCTGGCGCCAGACATTTGATACGAGCTACTGGTCTTAAGAGCTCTTTGTAGAATTGTTTAAATTTCTTCGAGTTTTTATAACGCCTCTCTACTGCTACTGAAGATATCAAGTTCACTTTTGAATAAGTTTAGTGATCCTTGTTAACATGTTAACTAATATTATAAATGTAAATGCGAGTTTGCTTGTTTGTTACGCATTCACAGCTTAACTACTTGACTAGCCATTATGAAATTTCACATATCCGTTGTCAGAGGTACAAGAAAAGACATAAGGTACTTTCATTCAAAAGAAACCACTGTTTCGGCGCGAAGCCGCGGGCAAAGCTAATTTTGTTTTTAATGCTGATATAAAAATAACAGATGTTTTAATCACTGTATTAGTCACTTGTATGCAAGTGACTAGAGCAGCATTATACTAAAACAAAAATGAAATCTAATATCGCGGCAAACTTCTTTTTTTAATTTGTTTGTTTTGGAATTACCTATTTACCTAATAGTCTTTTATTCCGATCTATTTTTTTAACTGCCTCCTTGGCGCAGCGGTATTGAATGCGACTACTGTGCATGAGGTCTCGGGTTCGAATCCCAGGTCGGGGTAATAAAATGGTATTGTGTTTTACTGTTAAGAAATCTCAATACGAGCCCAGAGTTAGGAAGTTGGCGGTGTTTGATACCCCCGTGCCTCGGAAAGCACGTAAAGCCGTTGGTGCTGCGCCTGATCTCTCTCCGGTCGTGTCAGATTATCCGTCCGATCGGATCATGAGGGTTAGGGAACAGAGAGTGTACTTGTGTTTGCGCACACACTTGTGCACTATAATATCTCCTGCGCAGATGGCCAGTTTCCGTTAAGATTGGCCGCCATGATCGAAATACGGCCAGGAGGGACATTATGTTTACAACTTTTTGTTTACGATCACAAAGTTTCCTTTTGTCACACATACGATCAATAAACATTTTGCTGATTATATTTTACTCACGTGACAGCAAGTGAAGCTTTAACCGTCTACTGGTACATTATCAGACCCGTGTGTTATAATTGTTGTTTGTAAGAAGGGTGTCGTTTATATATATTTACTTTCTTTTTCTGCTATAAGGACACTATTTAATACTGTTGCCATCACACAAGTTGGAAATCAAATTTCACGTATGTGTTGCTGTGCTTATAATATTACTAGTAATTAAGTAAAATGAGTTGCAGATATGATTATTACCAATTAAGAGTCAAGTTTTTATAGGTAGTAGGTAATCTCGCTTTTTGCAGCGGATATCAATTCTACCAATATCACAATTTGTTAATGTTTTTCTTAACATCATTTCACAAGAGTAACAATCCCGCAAACGTCTTAATGTTTGCGTGTTTATTATTAAATCACGCGTAAATCGTTAAACCTATTTGGATAGAACTGTATTTCCACTTTAACCTGATATTTTTCTCAAACTAAGGCAGCGATTGGGAAAATACCTCTAACATAGTGTTATATTCTGATGTGAGTAGAGTTTTCAGGCTCTTTAATCAAATACTGTACTGTTTATAGACGACTAATGATACTTACTTCTTTCAATGGCAGCGCGACCGTTTTTGATCGGTCCTGAACGCGCAAAAGAAGCAAAAGTTTTCATAGGCAGTATCCGCTCACCATCAAGAGACCTGTAATCTTGTTTGGCCATATCGAGACATATGTTAATCCCTAGCAGTACGGATCTATCCTATCACGTCTAATGGACACGGTCCAAGATCCGTAATTGCGAATGAGAATTTTAGAATAATGCATCCTTCACATTACATGTCAGAGACAACGCCTAGATATGGCAATCTCCAGTAGATGTAGTAACTGTTTGATTTGGTACCAGCGGCCCCTTTCTATCACCGTACCACTCGACACTGAAGCAGGGTTCATCCATATCACCTGGAAGCGTTCAATTCTAAGACGGTACGCTTTCAGCGATCATTTCTCCCACGTACGTGCAAGCTCTGGAATGAACTGCCAGCTTCGGTGTTTCCCGAGCGCTATGATATGTCCTTCTTCAAACGAGGTTTAAAGAGAGTTCTTCTTTCACGGTAGGCAGCAGCTTTGCTATGTCCTGACATTGCTGAAGTCCATGAGCAGTGGTTACCACTTTCCATCAGGTGGGCCACTTGCTCGTCTGCCACCAATGGCAATAAAAAAGAAATTAAAAAAAAACTCACGACAGAATGTTTAATAAATCATTGACCAAATCTTTAAAAATGTGCTTCGTCATCATTTTCGGCTTGGTCGATGATCTTGATCGATGACAAGATGCATTCGGCAAAATGCACTTTAGATTTGTTTTACTGTGTCAGAATATAGAAAAACGTAACAATTAACTACTATTATTTTCTTATCAAAATAACCTATGCCTAGCACAATACTTTTATTAAAAAGTATTGGGCTAGGCAATATGTTCAGTATTAACAAACCAAGAGCAACAGTTAGTATTTGAACTTACAACTAGTGATTCCTTGATCTGAACTAAACCCAAGGAATCTACACCACTACTGCTGCACTACAATATTCTCATAACAAGTACCTGTTTAAGTTCCTACGTTGCACTTATACACTATACACTTCCTATAAATTATCATGTGTGGAAGGGTTGATTATTTATGCGCGGCAGTGAGGTAGAAAGCTGCTCGTCTCGATTATGTTTGATCGCGATTTAAGCACCTGTAAGCTGGGCGAAGCTGCCTCTTTGTGCCGCCCGCTCTCTCAACCGTAGCGTCAGCAAACAAATACTAACCAATATTTGGATGTTATTATGGCAGTGCCATTCATTGATTGACATAAAATTGTATAACCGTATAAGGATCGAAACAAAAACAAGTGACCCATTAGTAGCAGAGAGACGACTACGGAACACTGCGTAAAAGTGCATTTGGTATGTCAAAATAGAAAAAAGTAACATGTATAATGTATACAATCAGTTATTTCGACAATTATTTGTCAGCCACATTGCTTCAGTAGCGCAGAAGAAGGGACCCGGTAGAACAGTAGGTACTGTTAGATATTGTCTGTCAAAGAAAAAATTAGCTAGCTAAGCTACCTCCTCGGAGTCTGAACGTCCCGGTCAACGGCTTAATTAGGCTCGTGCTCTATAGCATGGGACTTGAAATGGTGCTGCTAGCTGGCAGAATTTGGCTGCCTAACTCTTCGGGAATATAGGCGTAGGAATATGTAATATTACACATTGCGCATGACACGTTTTACACAATAGGATCATGAGTCACATCATATACACGAAGTAGCTGTCTTACAAATGCAGTTAAAATAGTTCCTAAGTACCACAACACTGTAATAAATTCAAAATAAATTACGCTCATCTCCATATCTACCGCAATAAATACCGTGAGTATCTTATATGTTATAATGAATGATCGAATGGTATTGATGACGTTATTAGACACCAATAGTAATTACTTTAAAAAATCTAAAATGTTTTAGCGGAACCTATTTTACTAAGAGGTCTAGATAAAATCTACAAAATAGTGCTGTTTGTGCTTTTTAATCTTTAGAGACGTTTCATAACTTTTACCAAAATTTTGTTAGACAGCATATATTTTTTAGATAGGAGTTATAATTCTTTTGAAAGAAAGAAAGAAAGAAATCATGATTATTTCGTTCAGAGCACACACAATTAGTTAAAACAAAATAAACAAAAAATATTATACATTCTAAAACAAAATGTCGCCAAAAAGGGTCACCACCTCAGCATTAGCTGGGCACCCAAATTGAGAGCACCAGCGCTGGTTTTCAGTTGGTCACCCGATACAAGTAATGGACGGACGGCGGCAAATGCTTAACATTAACAAAAACACAATAAATATGGTTCTGCTACATACATACACAAGGAAAACGTATAGGGCATATTATAAAGTAGTTACATTTAAAAAATATGAGAACAGAGGTAGATATAAAATACGTCACTATTAAATAAATTAATTTTAAGGGGGTAGGTACAAATAAAATAAAAAGTCATTGCATAATAGGTACTGATGACACAATATTATGCGCAGAGTGAAACGTAAACAAAATGATCGACCTCAGCGTTGTTGACTGGCTGTTATTTCCTCTGAAAATTAGAGCATGCATTTAAAACTATCAGTGTTCTCATTGCGTATAAGGATTATTTATCCAAGCTGAGATAATATTGTCTTCTGTTTACGCGAATGTTATTCATTGAAATTAAACTACTATATACGGATTTTATCGCGTTGTTTATTTGACACTGTTACAAAATTTTTTTGAAAAACTGTTACACTACTATAATCACTATTAAACTTTACAAATTTTTTAAGCTATTTAAATTATTGAACTATTAAAACTATTTATACTATTACTATACTATTATACTATTTAGATTTATTTTTACACTTTCCCCGACGTTTCGGTTGCTTTTCAGCAGCCATGGTCACGGGGAGACTAAGATGGTAGTTGTCTCAATGTTCCAGTGTAGTTATTTCAAAGTACCCGAACATAATTTAATCATGGGTGTTTCTATTTACGCAGAATGAGCTCAAAGTATCATGAAGTCTAGCTGTGGTTTGCTTCTTCTTGGGTTTGACTATTTGGATTACTGGATCCCAAGCTGGTGGTACACTCCAACCATCTTCTCTATTGAAATTAGGATGTTTCTTGATTTCAATAGCCTCGCGAAGCATCCTTGGTAGGAATCGGTGTTCTTTAGCGAGCATCTGTAGTTTGTCAAATCTCAGGTAGTGGTTGGTCCCCTGTTGCACATGTTCACACACAGCAGACTTCAACGAGCGTTGGTGTTTTACATCAGCTATGTGTTCTTTTATGCGGGTGCCTATGCTTCTCTTGGTTTGACCAATGTATGAGAGTCCGCAGTCACAATCTATTTTGTAGACCCCTGCATCTTGTAAAGGTAGTTGGCACTTGACAGATGGTAAAAATTGACTTATCTTCGTTGGCGGCTTGAAGTATGTATTGATTGAAGCTCGCTTCAAGATGTAGCCAATCTTGTCAGTGACACCCTTCACATAAGGTAGTATAGCAGGCTGGCGCTCGACTGTGGCTGGCTTTTCTCGGGATCTGTGACAGCGGCGCGGCTGTTGGAGCTTGTTGTCTTGCAGTACTTGCTTGACATGTTGAAGCTCGGCGTCCAGGTGTTTCTTGTCACAGATCCCGTGGGCTCTCTGAAACAAAGACATTCCCACGGTAGCTAACTGTTTAGGATGGTGGTGAGATTCACCGTTTAAGTACCTATTTGTATGGGTCTTTTTCCTATATACAGTGTGGCTCAAAGTATGATCAGAATTCCTGATGACAAGGACATCTAAGAAAGCTAATGAATTATTTGCCTCTAATTCCATAGTAAATTGTATGTTGTTATTAAGGGAATTAAGATGTTCTAGGAATACACTTATACTATCTGTTGGTAATATTGTAAAAGTATCATCTACAAACCTCTTATAAATCCTGGGTGTGATGGGGGCAGTCTGCAAAGCTCGAGCCTCAAAGTCTTCCATATATATGTCGGCAACAACAGGCGATACTGGGGAGCCCATTGCCACACCATCAACTTGTATGTAGAATTTATTGTCCCACAACAGATAGCCAGTTGTTAAGCAATGCTTAAGTAGTTCTGCATATTCCTCAGGCATATTGTACTCTATTAGCTTCCTTTTAGTTATTTCAATACAGTCATGTACAGGTATGCATGTAAATAATGACTGTACATCAAAACTAACCATAGTTTCATTGTTTGTGAGACGTAGCTGTGTTTAATCTCACTCACAAAATGGTATGAATCCTTCACATGTGCTCTCGAGTTGCCTCTGAGTGGTGAGAGTATCTTCGCTACGTGCTGAGCCAGTCTGTAAGTTGGTGTGTCGATCTGGCTCACAATAGGACGTAGGGGAGCGTTTTCCTTGTGTATTTTTGGTAACCCATACAGCTTTGGAGGTTTTACGCAAGCTGGTATTAATTGTTTAACGTCTAGATCTAGTTTTTCGGAGTATTTATGTATGATGTCTTTGGTTTTCTTCAATATTTTGTTTGTAGGGTCTGTCTTAACCTGTTTGTATGTTGTTTCATCCGAAAGTAAACTGCACTTAAGAACTTGCGGTCTAGGCCAGATATTACAGTACTCCGTGCAGATAAAGGAAACGCTACGGTCATAATGGATACGTCAGATTATAAACATAAAATTGAAAATTTACTTTCGGATGAAACAACATACAAACAGGTTAAGACAGACCCTACAAACAAAATATTGAAGAAAACCAAAGACATCATACATAAATACTCCGAAAAACTAGATCTAGACGTTAAACAATTAATACCAGCTTGCGTAAAACCTCCAAAGCTGTATGGGTTACCAAAAATACACAAGGAAAACGCTCCCCTACGTCCTATTGTGAGCCAGATCGACACACCAACTTACAGACTGGCTCAGCACGTAGCGAAGATACTCTCACCACTCAGAGGCAACTCGAGAGCACATGTGAAGGATACATACCATTTTGTGAGTGAGATTAAACACCTACGTCTCACAAACAATGAAACTATGGTTAGTTTTGATGTACAGTCATTATTTACATGCATACCTGTACATGACTGTATTGAAATAACTAAAAGGAAGCTAATAGAGTACAATATGCCTGAGGAATATGCAGAACTACTTAAGCATTGCTTAACAACTGGCTATCTGTTGTGGGACAATAAATTCTACATACAAGTTGATGGTGTGGCAATGGGCTCCCCAGTATCGCCTGTTGTTGCCGACATATATATGGAAGACTTTGAGGCTCGAGCTTTGCAGACTGCCCCCATCACACCCAGGATTTATAAGAGGTTTGTAGATGATACTTTTACAATATTACCAACAGATAGTGTAAGTGTATTCCTAGAACATCTTAATTCCCTTAATAACAACATACAATTTACTATGGAATTAGAGGCAAATAATTCATTAGCTTTCTTAGATGTCCTTGTCATCAGGAATTCTGATCATACTTTGAGCCACACTGTATATAGGAAAAAGACCCATACAAATAGGTACTTAAACGGTGAATCTCACCACCATCCTAAACAGTTAGCTACCGTGGGAATGTCTTTGTTTCAGAGAGCCCACGGGATCTGTGACAAGAAACACCTGGACGCCGAGCTTCAACATGTCAAGCAAGTACTGCAAGACAACAAGCTCCAACAGCCGCGCCGCTGTCACAGATCCCGAGAAAAGCCAGCCACAGTCGAGCGCCAGCCTGCTATACTACCTTATGTGAAGGGTGTCACTGACAAGATTGGCTACATCTTGAAGCGAGCTTCAATCAATACATACTTCAAGCCGCCAACGAAGATAAGTCAATTTTTACCATCTGTCAAGTGCCAACTACCTTTACAAGATGCAGGGGTCTACAAAATAGATTGTGACTGCGGACTCTCATACATTGGTCAAACCAAGAGAACCATAGGCACCCGCATAAAAGAACACATAGCTGATGTAAAACACCAACGCTCGTTGAAGTCTGCTGTGTGTGAACATGTGCAACAGGGGACCAACCACTACCTGAGATTTGACAAACCACAGATGCTCGCTAAAGAACACCGATTCCTACCAAGGATGCTTCGCGAGGCTATTGAAATCAAGAAACATCCTAATTTCAATAGAGAAGATGGTTGGAGTGTACCACCAGCTTGGGATCCAGTAATCCAAATAGTCAAACCCAAGAAGAAGCAAACCACAGCTAGACTTCATGATACTTTGAGCTCATTCTGCGTAAATAGAAACACCCATGATTAAATTATGTTCGGGTACTTTGAAATAACTACACTGGAACATTGAGACAACTACCATCTTAGTCTCCCCGTGACCATGGCTGCTAAAAAGCAACCGAAACGTCGGGGAAAGTGTAAAAATAAATCTAAATAGTATAATAGTATAGTAATAGTATAAATAGTTTTAATAGTTCAATAATTTAAATAGCTTAAAAAATTTGTAAAGTTTAATAGTGATTATAGTAGTGTAACAGTTTTTCAAAAAAATTTTGTAACAGTGTCAAATAAACAACGCGATAAAATCCGTATATAGTAGTTTAATTTCAACCAAGCTGAGATCCCTACTATAGAAGTGAAAATTGTTTTATTGGATACTTTGTATAACATACTCCGAGAATGTTATATATATTAGTTCCAATATCTACTACTGTGTCACTATCAGTCTTTTCTTAGTTTTCGCCTGCAACCTTAATTAATCTACTGTTCCAAGAAAGTTTAACATAAATAAATATACAAATGAAAGACGACATTGACGCAGAACATTTCCATTAAATGAAATCTTTCAGCCTTTATGTAAAATTTAAGTTGTTTTTGTAGTAATCGGTACCGCCATTTTCTTTTGTAATCTTCCGACTGTACCTTATGCAAGTACATCACAGTTTACTGTGAGACGCGTTTTTGCAAATTCGGGCTCCGCTCGATCGGCATCGCCTATTACCGCGGCCCTTATGCTGTAACGATATCATTTTATTGCTTAAACAACCTTACACAATACGGAACCATCAACAATTAACAAATCCAACAATGATATCAACGAACTAGCGTTCGTAAAAAAATTATGATATTACCTAATCAAAATCAAAATAATTATTTATTTTTTGCACTAGAATAGAAACTTTATTCGCTTGAGACAATATGGTTTACAATCAAAGTGTTACAAGACATGACGGTTTCAAAAAAGAGTCACTATGCTGCCAGTGCGAAAGACTAATGCTAATTATACATATTTTCAACTCAATTCATTCGAATTTTATCCAGCACAAAATTACATAAATGGTATTCCCTTTTCGTGATTTTACTATGTTCATGAGTAAATTCAGGTATCAAAATATATTATTTGCTTTGTTTGCTAGAAGTCTGAGACAACAGTATAAATAAGCAAATATTGTCATTTTTGAACATCCATCAACATCAAGCACTAGCTTAAAATAATTATATATTGAAAAATCACAAAATAGGAATCCCTCTTTTTGTACGCTCTTACCTGTAGATAATAATTTCACCCCTCTTGCTACTAAATCTAGAACCGAATTTGATTTCAAAAAGGCAGATTATTCAGTAATAAATAATGAAATATTGAATATTGATTGGGAAAATCTATTTTTCAAATTAAATTCAGAAAGTGTGGTCTCTGTATTTTATGAAATCATCTTTTCAATAATTAAAAAACATGTACCAATGAAAGTTATTAAACCATCTAATTTCTCTAAATGGTTCACGCCAGCTCTCATTCATATATTTAAGAATAAAAATAAATCTTGGATCAAATGGAAGAAATACCGTAACATGTCCGATTATTATCGAGTCATGTCAATGTTTAGACACAGATTCAGTACAGAATCACAAAAGTGTTATAAAAAATATATAAACTCCGTTGAAGATGGTATTAATAATAATATTAAACACTTTTGGACATATATAAACAATCTTAAAACTAGACCTGATATACCTAGTAATGTAACATATAAAAACTCAACAGCGGACAATTCAGAAGACATATGTCATTTCTTATCCTCATTTTTCGAGTCTGTTTTCCAACCCTCTGATGTTACAGACGACTATGATATCAATAACATACCTGATATTAATCTCAAATCTGACCTTATAATATCAACATAAAAATAACAAAAGAAGCGGTTTATAAGGAACTACGAGCCATGGTTGTTACAAAGGGGTCTGGCTTAGATAATATTTCTCCCTTCTTTCTTAAGTCGACTGCTGACGTAATATGTCAACCCCTACAGTATGTGTACAACCTGTGCTTACAAAATGGTGTTTTTACAAACGTCTGGAAATCGGCTCGTATCGTACCAGTATTTAAAGGAGGTGACAAGTCTCAAGTTGAGAATTATCGGCCTATTTCGATTTTACCTGCTCTGTCAAAGCTTTTTGAAAGACTCGTGCATAACAGTATATATCCATCAATACACACTATTATTATACCTCAACAGCATGGTTTCGTGAAACGGAGATCCACTAACACTAACTTGTTAATTTATACAAGTAACCTTTTTGAAAATATGGATAATAATAAACAAACAGACTGCATATACACGGACTTTCGGAAAGCTTTCGACAGAGTAGACCATAGGATCCTTTTAGATAAGATTGCCTTCAATGGCATACGTGGAAATTTATGGCGTTGGTTTAAATCATACATAAGTAATCGAACTCAAAGGGTCGTATTAAATGGTTATGAATCCCAATTTGTGCCTGTAAGCTCTGGCGTACCGCAGGGCTCAATTTTGGGCTCTTTATTATTTGTAATATTTATCAACGTCATTTCTGATTGCTTTAGATTTTGTAATTTTTTGCTCTACGCAGATGACCTTAGAATATATCAAACCATTAACAATACTAGCGATCATGACAGTTTTCAAAGTGATCTTGATCGTTTTTCAACTTACTGCATGAAAAATAAGTTAGATTTAAACATAAATAACTGTAAAGCTATGACTTTCACTAAAAAGGTACAAATATTAAAATTTAAATATAGACTGTGTGATGTGCAAATAGAAACTGCTCAGTCAATAAGAGATCTTGGCGTCACATTAGATAGTAAGCTACACTAAGATCTGCACATCGATACTATAATAACTAAGGCGTTCAAGATGTACGGGTTTATTATGAGATCCTCCTCAAAATTTACTAGGCTAACTACTTTTCTCCATCGTTACAAAGCATTGGTAAGGTCCCAGTTGGAATATGCTGTGCCAATTTGGAATCCTTTTATGAAAAATACAAGCAAGGACTGAAGTCCGTTCAGAAAAAGTTTATGCGTACTATGCAATACAAATGTTTCCATAATTACCTACCATACGAACAACTATTAGAAAAATATAATATCTTAACACTTGAAAATAGACGTAAACTGCTCAAATCAATGTTGCTTTACGACATTTGTAATAATAGATATGATTGCCCGTCTATAGTTAATCAAATTTGTTATAGAATACCTACTAGGACGCATTGCCGTAACCCCTGTAAGCTATTCGCAACAGCCCGCTGTCGTACTAACGCAGGTAAACGTTCCCCACTATACCGTATAGTTAATTCTTATAATATTAATTTCAACTCTATAGATATTGCGGCGATTCGTCTTAGCGCCTTTAAATGTGATATCATGAAGCTCCTAATATAGTTCTTATAGTTTTTATCATATTTGTTTAACGCTTAAAATATTGCAATATGTAAGCTGTGGTAAACGGTGTTGGTGACACAATTGTCAGCACCTTGTAAAAATTACTCCTTGTCTATATGTATTGCTGTCACTGTTTGTTTACCCAAATAAAGAGAAAAAAAAATATATATATGTGTGTATATATATATATATATATTGATTATATCCAGAACTTTTTCGTTTGTATGAACTAAACGCTGCCCGAATTTCCTTTCACACAGTGAAGAGGCCCATGCTCAGCAGTGGGACAGTTTAATACAGGGCTGATATTTTTATATGTAACTTATCAGCACACATGTCATTCCATCAGCATGAATCAAACTATAGCTAACAAAATAATCGACAGTTCGAGTAAACACATCAAACCGCGATATAATGCATAAAACACGTAAATATTCATGTCTGTTTGACCACAGCAAAAAAAAAAACATTAGCAATGTAGCTCACAGTAGTAGGAATTATGATGACCTTAACGCACCTTTTTTTTTTATTGCGCATAGTTTACACGATTTCATATGTACCTACCAACTACTACTTGATAATATAAACTATGGTTCTAACCTTTGACCAGTAGTGTCTACTGAAAAGTATTAAAAAAAAATCTTGTTCAAAAACTATGAGTTCGCCAGACAAGATCACAATAGTGAAATAATGTAGAATCTATAACATACAAAAAATTAAGATAAGAATTACTTGATGTTGCATAATACCTTTTTTATTGGTGATCGAAGTTAATTACTGTCGGATACTGAGCTGGTGTTGATGAAACAAGGTTTTTGCAGGAGATTCGCGGTACTCGCCTAATAGCGCATAAACGTATCGTATCACTACTTAATGATGCTAAATATATTGGTCGCGAGAAAAGCTCCGCTCGGTAGTCAAACGGTAGCACGCATCGAGATACAGAGTAATTGTTTTAAACGATCCGAGCAATTACTACCACGCTAACATGACGACATGGAGGTTAGTGGTGTTAAATAGTATGTATCATTCATTTATAATTGTTATAATTTCCTTTAAGCAGTGACAAAATGAGACTGGGATAGTTAGGTACATCTGTCTTATGCCCGTAGAAAGAAACCCTCGTGTAACTATTATTGAGCGGCTATGGTCGTCGTCGATGGCGAAAAATGGGTAGAAGATGGCGGTATTAGATAGATGTTTGATTACAATTGGCCGGGTTTGAAAACGAGGCTTTACGTTCTGCGGGTAAAGGCCAGAGAATTTACCTAGCCGTGGACACTCACGCTAAGAAAGAATTGGTTGTCAAATCAACATTACCATAATTGGCCCAGAAGTATGCGTTTAGAATATACAGTTTATAGGAAATGGATCAAACAAGGTACCTTTTACAATATTCCAGATTTCTAATGATGCGATAGTTATAAAATTCAAGTCGTTTACCTTGTCGTTTCTCGACAAAAATACTTTAACAAGAACGGTTAGTCTCTTTATATTAAAATATAGGCTGAATTATAACGGGTTCAGTTATTTAAATCAATAACTTTACATGCAAATTTACGGCCATTTTATTAATTTATGTGATGACATATAACGGTACCTAATGGATACTATAATAATCTTAGACCCTAAGTGCTAAATAACATTTGTAACTGATTAAAACAAAACAATAATGGGCTAATACCTCGTGGAGTTTCACCGCATAATTTTCATAAGTTGTAACAAGTTTCCATTTACGACACCAAGAAATTCTTATAACTTGCGTACCGAGATAAATATTTAGCTGATTATATCGCACTTTATTTTCATTTGTAGTCTAGCATGGCGGTTTTAATTAATATTAAGAAACTTTAGGTTCAGTCATATGCTAATAAATAAGTTAGGTTTATTTATTTTATGAATGAAAATACAATAGCATTTTGTAGAAATTAAATACGATGTATAACGATGTAAGCAAGCGTGCGAAATTCGGTCGCGCACTGCAACATTGGCATCTCGTAGGTTGGCTAATGGCAGTTCGCGCTTATTGATTGAAGCAGGCAGCCGGCAATAAAACGCGTCGGTGGTCGTAAACTGGCACTCGATCCCGTCGCTACTGGCGCCCGCGCACCGATCAAAGAACGACGCCGACAAAGACGCTGCCGCCGCCCTCCTCCCGCCCTGTCAACGCGGTCACGGTCCATCCGTAATGCTCGCCCCCGGCTAAAATTACGGGCGATGAGTGCTATCGACAATTGAATATTAATATCACGAATTAACATAAAATTCTCATGAAAGCGATATAAAACACAATCGCGCGAAACACGGACGGCAGAATACATAAAACACACAGTAAGTTCGTCGAAGCAATCCTAATCCGGCTGGAACGAGCCCAAAAACTGTGGGCGTCTCAAGACGGGAGTCACCGTTTTAATTGGTCGCATTAGAGCTGAGCCCCTTATTAATAGGTTGATTACTTGCGGACCGAGCGGGCGCGGCCGCCGATCTGCATCCGCCTCACAGATCTCGACTTATGCAACCGACCTAAGAAAAGCTTTGCGACTCTAAAGTAGTTTCAATTGCATGCAATTCCGACAAAGCCATGGTAAATAATAAAATGTAGCGCGCCAGCCTTCAGAGTGAAGCGGCAATCTGAACTGGATACTTTGTTCTGCATCACAATTTTTATAGTTATTTTTATTTCAATGTGAAATTCATCCTGGCGTTCATTGAGATACGGTGATTTCACTTGGCGAAGTACTTTAGCGCGTCGGGAGCTAATAGCCTCGTAGCGAGTTGAAAATATCAATATAGTCCGGAAATAGCATCGATATCTGCTCGGCCATAAATCTGCGAGGTGTCGGCTACTATCGGCCGCTCACTCTCCGCCTGATGGTTTGTATCATTTGCAAAGCAGCTTAGGAAGTATTTTGAGTACCTGCGTCTTACATGCAGAGAAAACAAACTGAAATTAATTTAATGTTTCCATTTGCTACAAACGCTACCTGACTTTGTATACCTATCAGGTAGCTTATTTTACAAATACAAAGCGCTATAGGTACATTTATTAAATGACTGTCATTTGCAATGGTGATAAAACAATTTATTTAAAATTCTGCTTCAAATAAAGATATCGTAAGCTATATAAAACTTTCAAAAACGAAGCCAATTAACCAATTGCGATTCGATAAACAAACAACAACTGCGATAATGTTACAAGGAATTTCTTTCAGATCTTTTGAAATGTGTTTCAGTGGCACATAAAGCAACTTTAAATCGCTATCGTGGCAGCCGTGCCCGGTGCCGTACATCAAACGTGAATGTTTTTCAGACAGTATCAAATTATTATCGAGTGCGCGGCGGTAAAGCGCAGTGATTCTGTGGCACGTGCTGTTTGAGTCAGCGAGGTAAGTGCTGCCCGCAATTAAGATTGCGCCGATGAAGACACACGCTGAAGTGTTTTCTAATTATGTACACCATCAATCACGGCTCAGCCAGAGCAGGCCTGAACACCGCCAATCAAGTAATTGCATCGCGTGCATCAGCTTTTCGGCCCTCGATAATAATAGGCATTTTATTGCCCGTAATGGAGTCTCTAGGGCCGGACGGTTAATGCTCAGCATTTGGTACCCGTCGCTGCTTTTAATTCGGATTAATATATGCAACGAGCGAGGAAGGAAACCAACGTATCCGCCCGCTCAATATTGTTTTTGTAATCAATTAACCAGACGATTGTTAGTCTATTGATATTGCACGGTAATGGAACTTTGATATCGTTGAGTGCCGACATAACGTTGATTGGTTTTAGAAACACGCAACAACCATAAAGTTGGGGAATGCGATGCTCTTGCTATTAGTCATCATCTAATCCAGCGGCATTTCTCCGCGTCAGCTAGATCCTTTGACACGGCATAACGAAACAGATTTCAATTCGTGGCGCGGTATGCCGTCAGTGAGTGACCCGTATAAAGGAGGTGATGCTAATCGGACAGGTGGGCTGACGTGGGCCGCGTCTCGCGCCCGGGCTCAGCGCTCAGCTCCGTCGCTCTGCCGCGCCACATCGCGCTAAACAAACCTCGTGTTGTGATCGATCGATACCTTAAACTTCTACACTCTGTTACATATTTAAAATACTTAACAGGTGAATCAATATTTTGTGTAGTACTAACACAAATTTACGTATTGAGTCACCATTTCTGGTTCAAGGATCCCAACAGCGGCTATGCAAGTACAGCTCAACATCATCGATAACGTCAACCCACTTACCAAATACGAAAAAGTGAACAAAGCCTTGTAACCGCACTCATAAATCACAATTCATTAGAGGCTTAGTAAGCCCAGTGACCTATTACGAAACTGACTCGTTTCGCGATACGAGCATTAACTAAAAGTGTGTTACGCTTTTACAGAATAGCTATTGTGCCGATTCGCCGAGTACATATAGCTTGAATAATATTCACTGACTAAATAAACAGAAATAGATGGTGTGCGCGCACAAGTTCAACAAACGAGAATCAATTGTTAGAGAGCTGATCACTGATCACCTATCACCGTTCAGCGTGTTCGTAAATCATGATCAGTCGATGATCGAACGTGATGCGACGTCAGATTAGGACGCTCCTAGCTTTTTGTTTGTAATTTGTGATCGCCGCCGAGATGCCTGGATGACTTGCGTACGCTGCCGCGCGGGCGGCAGCAGCGGTGAAAGAAATCACTAACATTTGCCTTCAGTTAGTTAACTCCGACGGTAATTTATCAGTGTGATTGTTTATGTCATTGATCTTTTGAATGTGAAAAATGTGCCAAGTAGGCATCGAACTCGAACCGGCTGCTAACTCGATGAGTAGACAAATATTAATAGATCCACTCATACTACTACCAAGAAGGATAGCGCAAAAATTGTTTAAAACTGATTCAGCTAATCATTTGCGTAAATTATTGCGAAAGACTATAGATAGGTATTATTAATAGTTTAAATGAATTCTAAAAAGGTTAAAATTAATTGCTTCTGATCTCACGAACTGTTCATACAAGTTCTACTGAAAAGATAGTTTATTTCGTCGAACAAAATCAGTTGGCAATTGTTTCGAAAGTGTTTCGCGCACGGGTGAGTGAGTGGGCATCACTAACGAACATCCTCGGGGATAAGTTAGGGATTGCCGAGGCCGGCGTCGAAGCCGCAATTACCGCCGGCTTTGCGTTCTGCAGCCCACGGCTCCTAGCTAGGCTACTAATCGCAAGGGTCATTGGAGTACACCCTTAATCTACGCTTAAATGATACGTGACTTCCTTTAATTATGTGCACTCTAAGATGTTGCTGTGTTCGTGTAATCTGAGTAAAATTGATATTTTGGTACGTGTCATGTTAACCGTAGATGATATAAAGGTTCATCTATCTATCTATACTATCGGCGAATGCTCTTTGTCTTTATAAATATTTTCGGACAAATATCAAATAAACGAACTGACGCATGGATTTATGCACGGTGTGACCATAAAGAGATAAAAGTGAACGTAGCAAAAAGTGTACGACGCATTTGTGGCAAATAAAACTTGATAGTTCTTGCCACATCTAATACATAGAGGTACGTTTATTTAGTAAGTTGAGCTTATTATAGTAGCCCTTGGCAAACGTAACATAAAAGAAGACGTAAATATTGATATTTAAAGATTCATAAATTAAAAATGCACATTTTCTTTTATTTTCCCTTTAATAGTCAAAGAAACAGGCGTGATCTGTAATACATACGGTACGTATTAGATATTATGCAACACTGCCTAGGACCTATGGGTTTCTACTTACATCTTGGCGTATACAGTTTCCTTAAAATCGTGTCAAGTGAAAGTTTAGGGCTCCTCGAATAATCCTCATGTACTTTTCGATTTTTGTTGAGATCAGCAGCATGGTGTATCATACATAGATGACAGTTGTTACAGATCTAGACACGCGGCAGCGTGTCAAGCCAAGTTCAAGCAAAGGAACTGGCTAGCCAGCGCCGAGTGTAATATTACACGAATCACTTGGTGCCACTTTTGACCCTTCTATAACTCAAAACCTCTTTAAACGTAAACACATAAAACTACGTGTGTTTAATTATATCCATAAGGACATCTAGAAGCCCAAATTTCATGAAGCTAGCTCAAACGGTTATAAAGATATGAAGGTCAAAATGTCGTAAATTTTAGCACTGACTGACTGACATGGATGTTTTTATCAAAATTAAAACATATATATATATATATATATATATATATATATATATATATATATATATATATATATATATATATATATATATATATGTTGAATAACTTTATAAAATGACTGATGTAATGAAAACTGGCCAAGTCAAATCTAACCTACTTTAAGATCTCACATTTTTAAATAACAGCAATTGTTATAGGTATCCAATAAAGCAAAGAAATAGATTTTAATACTTGTTCATAATGTTATTTTGTTCCTATAAATACATATTTGGATTTTGCATAGAACTTGGCACTCATTTAGATCTCCATTCTTTTTGCGGCGAAGCCCACAGCCAAGCATAATTTTTGTATTGAACTTGGCTCTCCTTTTTTACATTTATGTTTTTGGTGGGATATGGCACTTCATGCAATACCGTTGAAACGAATATCATGTTTATAGAGCCTGCGATGTATTTAAAATATATATTCCACACAATATAAAAGTACTTGTAATTCTGGATAAACAATATATCAGATTCTTTAGGTCAACATGCTATTATCACTGGCACAATAATTGTATAGTAAAAACTTCATACAATTATATGTAACAACATAAGCGTGAAAACTACAGAAAACACTTTAACTCAAATCATATTTTGTCCTCAAACCCAAAAAAATCACTTCCCAAAGCAAACTATTATCTCTCACATCCAATATCAGTGGTAGGTACAAAGCGTCGGTCACAAGCAAAGGTAATGGATACAAAGCCACATGTATCAATAAGCGGCTAAAGAGCTTGGTAATCCGTCACTAAGCGACACCGGGCCGCCGCACAATGGGACATTACGGGTGAGCCGGGACATGCATGTACCGACGCATCATGTGTGTTCGAGGATTTTATTTTAACTTTGTAGTCCTATAATAGGCTGGACATTATTTACTACGAATTAATAATAGACTGTGTCTTTGGAGTAGTGGTGACGGTGTGTTAGTACGAAGACTGATGAGTGTGAGGTTTGATTCACGTTTAAGTTGAAAGTTTTAATGGATTTGTGTATCATGAAGAGTAGTTAAGTAACATATAGTATAAAGTCTTAAAATATATAATATTCTATCACATACACACAACACCATCTAGCTCAAACTAAGCAGAGCTTGTACTATGGGTACTAGACAATGGATAAACATACATATATACTTTTTTTTGTAAATACATACATATTATACTTAGAAAGAATCATCCATGTTCATGCACACAAATGTTTGACTTGTGCGGGAATCGAACCCGCGACCTCAGGCGTGGCAGTCGGTTACACTAACCACTACGCTATCGAGGCCGTTGAATTATATAATTTTGTATGAGATTTTTCATTGTGTGTGACACCAGTATACGAAGCTACAACGTTGAATATACGAAGTATACCGCTAAGACTACTACTAGTATACCTAATGTTAGTATTTTATCTGTGACTAATTTAATGTTCTTGTTAGCCCTCACCTTATAGTTCAGTAGCAACGCAGCACAAAATTTTCAACTTTAAAATCAGTAGACAGCAAAAGACAAGCCCGCTTAATATTTCTAGGCTATACAATGCAGTAGAATACTTACTTAATATTATAAATGCGAGTGTGAGTTTGTTTGTTTGTTTAGTACGCTTTCACGCCTTAACTACTCGACCGATCATCATGATATTTGCATGCACGTTGTCAAGGGAGCAGAAAAGGACATAGGCTAGCTACCTCATCCCGAAAAAATGACTGTTACTAATCTAACCTTACCTAACCTAAGTCTACGCAAGCGAAGCCGCGGGCAAAATATAGTAGATCATAATCGAACAAATCATAGATGGAAGCAATTTGGTACTACCCAAGTTTCAAGTTAAACAAAAGGAAGACGCCAGAGTAAATACAATATAACGGATCTGGCCACCGTAGTGATACTGAATCCACCAGATGTCAATATGTGTAACTGACCTGGTGGTCTATGGTGTCGTAAAGTGAGCTTCTGTCGATCAACAAAGTTTCAGTCAACGCCTTTAGCCGTCGGCGTCGGAGTATTATTTGCTCATAATTATTTTCGTTTTCTTTTCCTTAATAACGTACAGATGTTTGGAAGCGAAACAACTATTACAATAAACTGTTGGTAAATTAGTAACACAATAGGTTAAATGTAGAAGATTGTATGCGATTATCTGAAAGTTGAGAAACGCAAACAAGTACAAGCCCAGAGCGGCGCGCGCGCACGGCGGCAACTCTTGCGCAACTCACACACCAGCTGTCAATCCAATTTATCGAAGTCAATCGCCCTCTCACCTGCCGCCACTGCTTGTCGATCACTCTACTAACGAAAAAATATTACGAAAATCACCACGTATTTATTTGTTTATATTTGTTGCTATATTTATATAATGACCACAGTACATTATACAAACGATTGAACAAACCGTCCCGGCTGTATATAAAATTCATATTAAAGTTAGAAATTAATACGAATTTAGTCTGTTTTTATTTCATTGCCAACAACAAATGGCGGTTTTGAATATCATAAAATTTAGTATAGAGATAACTTAAAAGCTGGGTGAGAACCATAGCATTCTTTTAGTTTCTTTATGTTAAGAAAGAAGTTTATACATAATACCCGCAAATATGTCGGATGAAACATTTAAGTATATTCCTAAAGTTAATTCAGTTTTCAACATATCCAAAACGATATTCTCTTCCGACATATACGTTTATAGGTAGGGATATGATAAAGGTGATATCCACAGTCGCAAATAATTATAAAATGCGCAAAGATATAAAATAAGATAAACATCGATTTTGTGGCATCATAACACGAACTTGTCTTACATGAATGGACATTGTGTGGATGAGTTGCGGCACGGGACAGGGTAACAACTGTAGGTAGCGTTCAAAAAGCCATCGTTCAAGTCGGCTGACAGGCAAGCTGTGTGGTCAGAGTGACAGTCAGTGTGGCCAAACGTTCTGCTCTCGATTGTATCGAACTTCCCAGAATGAGTTGTTTTTCTTGACAAGAAGAACCACGACCATTTCTGTATTGATTTGTTTTCAATAAAACTGATTTGAAATCCTAACTAATATTATAAATGCAAAGGTGAGTTTGTTTATTTGTTTCGTCGTTATGTTTTCACGCCTTAACTACTTGCCCGATCATCATAAAATTTTGCATACCCGTTGTCAGGGATACATAATAGGACATAGGGTACCTTTCATCCTGAAATAAATACTGTTCCCGAAGAATAAAATTTACTGACAAAATCTGGATAACACAAGCGAAGCTGCCGGAAAAATCTAGATTGAAATAAATATAGTAGCGATATCAGTAGCAACAGCTTTTGCAAAAAAAGGGGTATTTTTCGGAAGCCATGTTCTTAAATCTATTCGATACGAACCAAGGCATTAGTTAAACTAGTATTGATTATTATAATATTGACCATTCAAATATTCAATCACTTACGTTGTTCATAAGCTTGTTCAGAAATTTTGTTTTTTTTTTGTGATACCAAGTTCTCATTGTTACGACACCGCTAAATGTTTTACAGACTGCCGTGAAAATAAAAACATTTTTATTATATTATCTCGCTCTTACGTCACTTGTCGGTTCCACATAATTCTTCAACGAAAGCAACTGTCAGTCAACTGTCCAAATATCACCATAGAATGTAAGTTTGTTGGCTAATTTCCCATAACATGGTGAATTTTGGTGCCGTCACAACATCACACGTGTCGAATGAATAGACAACGTTTGACAGGATAAATGCTATTGTGTGATATTTTTGTGTTATATAGGTACATAATACCGATAATTTCACTGTACTTTTTGAACGACAAAGTAACGTTTGACATGAATCACAGGGTTTATCTGTACCGCAGACATATAGCACAAAAGCAAGAATAATTTTAATCTGTGTCTACTTCAAAGTGTTATATTAAATCCCCACAGAAGTCAATTACACTACTGTGTTATCTACCGAAAATTATAGTATAGATATATTAGAAAGCTACTGTCTAAATAAAATAACAATGGAATGGAAAACGATTCAGCTGCTACGTTTCGGGTGTGCCCGGTTCAGTACGCGGGCGGCGGACGTGCGGCATCCGACAAATTATAGACAAATCTCTTGAGGTATTATTTTTTCAACGCGCCTGGGTGAGAAATGCGTGATTGTGGGCCGGCTCGAGATTACAGACCACAGGAGACACGCCACCGGCAGAGCTCTCTCACTCACTTATAATCATTATTTAGCCATAATAAAGTGTTAGAATAAGTAATTATTGCCACCCAAGATACCACGGTGCCGGAACACTGGTATCTGCGGTCAGTGTTGCGTTATCTGTTTCATGGCCGTAATTCGGGCAAAGTTCCCATTGTGAGGGACACTTAGCAGACATTATAAAGTTTACGTGCACGGTATTATAAACGCCGATTCTAATATCGTCCACATTAACTTTTTTAGCTTCTGCTCAACCAAATGTTTAAGCCAAATTACCCGCTTGAAAGCTAATTTGAGCCGATCTCGGCGTTAATATAGTCCATAACAAAATTGGAATAGGTAGACGCCAATTTTGACACGTCGAATATTGCGTTAACTGTCATTAACAATTTTATGCAAATCCTAATTTGGATCACAGGTTTAAAATGGGAAAATTAGGGAGGAAATTATAGGGCTGGCGCGCCGATGGCACGTTTATGATGCGTTGCCACGGGCCGCGCTGTCTGTCCGCCGCGCCGCCGAGCCGATACCGACTCTATGCTAAATTGTAACATCCAAGTGTAAAATTATGCGAAATATATTAACTACACGTATGATATATGG
Source organism: Catocala sponsa (assembly GCA_963564715.1). NCBI lineage: Eukaryota > Metazoa > Arthropoda > Insecta > Lepidoptera > Erebidae > Catocala > Catocala sponsa. Next base: position 10,710,592 of record OY751331.1, read on the forward strand.
ATATCCTCGATTTTACTAACGAAACCTTAACAAAAAGATTACGCTGTTGGGTTGAAAGTTACAAGATAATGTTTGACTGAAGTTTTTACTGGCCAAACATTTTAGAGCACTTTATGCGTATGCTACTCATAATATATATTTGAGGTGTATGAACTGGTACCTATGTTGTAAAAGATATATTGTATATGTTGTAATACCACAATATCTTTGAGTAAAATGTTTTAACAGTGACTTGATGTGTCACTTCTTGGCAATTCGAGGAACAATCCAAGAAATTGCTAACAAATTAATGATATGTGTATCGAGTGTTGTGTTGGCGCGGAGCGGACGCCGTGCGCCGCGCGCCGCAGCTCTGATTACAAGGCGGCCGGTAATAAGCCCGTCGCGTCCCACCCTATACTCAACTTAATGCTCTCGCAATTTCACTCAAAATAATGAACACAGTAAAAAATAAGTTTTCGGCGGATCCTTAAATGAGAGCTGGCGACGTGAGATGCGACTCCGTGCCCCTTGTATTGATCCCCGTGAAGATGAGCTTCATTCGTGTTTTGATCTGACGAAATTGTTCTACGAACTTCCAAATTGCTTTTACGTTATTGAATGGGCCACATTAGATCGAAGTTAGTCGATCATTACATGTAAGTAATATGCTTATAACCGTGAAAAACGTAACATTTTCGGCTCCTGAACAACTCATCATATTTGAAAGTAAATATTATAGCCTTAAAGAGAACATTGTGAAATTAAAAAAACCTTTTCTGTCCGTTGTTTGAATTTTTGTAAAGTCCTCTGCGACACAAAAATTATTCCTAGTGTAGGAACTGCTCCTGTACTAGGAATAATTTAAAAAAATATAACATTTAAAAAATAAAAGAAATAATATTACTTTATCTATCACGTTTTTATCTTTTGGTGTCATTAAGGAAAAAAATTATATTAAGTATTTTTAGGTTTGTCTTACTGCATAGGTATATGTACCTATAAACGATAAGAAACAAATACGTCATTACTATAACAACATTTTTCGGGTATGATCAATACCAACATACAGCACTTCATATACATACCGCTCGAAAGTAACCAATTAAAATTATTTTACAAATAATGTTTGCATACGTTTATACTTTACGCCAAATGAAACCCGTGAATACACATTAGACATCAAACGAAACCTTAAAATGTTACAATACATTGAAATGGAAAATATGTGATTATTTTCTCTAGCCTAGCCTAGAATACAACATATAGAAATCCAAAAGCAGCATAAAGTAACATAAATTAATGTACAATTTAAAAATATAAACATGTGGTAGGTAGTTGTAGAGCAGTTGTTATGTGGGTGCGGTTGGGCTGAGAGATAGCGGGTCCCGAGAGAGGCGATCAGATAGCGCAGTATACGACGACAGTTCGCGAGCTCCCGGCCTCAAAGACCCACTCAGAGACTCGTATCACACGTAAATGATACAGATAAACACAGCACCGTGCTGCATTAGGCGAAATGTGCCGGGTTTTGTCAACTTTTATGAGTGGAGTTATGTAATAACACCTATGGACGTATGCTTTGTACGTACGGTATCTCTTGCCAAATTATAATTATTAACCCCGCGTAACGATGTCCTTTCAGTTAGTTCTATGCGAGGTTATGCGTGTTGTAAATATTTATATACTTATTTATTCGCGGTGACGCAGCGCAACAGCGTTAGTTAAATGCGACCGACGTGGATAAGGTATCGGATTCGATTTACGAAATGGGCTTAATGGGTTTAGGCTTACCTACTATATATGCATGTATGTTGTTTATAATAGGCACAAGTCAATATAATTTCTCGTCTATAAGTACCTTGGCGTAACGTAGTGACGTTTTAAGTATATCCATATTTTATTTGTCTGTTGTAACTGATGTAACTACTGCTGTTTAGAATTACTTCACGGGATAAAAAAATTGGTTGTCTGTAAAGTCGGTTTACGGACGATAGTTTAACGTGACAACGTCATAACAAAATTTCTTTCCCGGAACGTTACAATGAGCGTAACGGGACAATGAGTCATCCTTTTTCGTGCGTGCAGCCGGCGTTCATCGATTTATTAGACGTTGTCACGTCAAAAAATCAATCCCTGTTCTATGATTACTTAGCCACAGCTTAGCTTTCTACTTCCCTATGCAAGTAATACCGGATCGGCGAGACAAACTACGAACATTTTGTATGTAGGTATACCTACATACAAAATGTTATATACATAACGTTTCTTTCAATTATGTAGATGTAAACCGCACGACAACATGTTTTGTTTGTTTTGATCTTCTTCATATTAATTCTCATAGAATAGACGTTATTTACATCTAATTTCTAAAAAGTGAATAGTGCGATATTAAAAGCTTAGGTTATTATTTCGAACTAAAATAAATGTTTTGTAGTGCTGTTGTTCTGTGTGGCTGGCAAGCTCAAAGTATTTTTGAAATGTTGGCAAATTTAAGGTGTAATTTGACTTAAAACTACGCCTCGACATTGCCAATGCGCTGAGTGTCGCGGATTCAAGGCCGGTCCGGAACAAATATTAGTCTCTACATTACTAAAAATATTATTAAAACTGAAACAACAAGAATCCAGGCTAACAGCTGTGGATCACATAATCCATAAATAGAGGTACTGAGTATTGTTTGGTTTAGTTATTAAAATTTTTGTTAATTCATTAGCGAGAGTCCATGTGAGATTGTTCTTTGCGTGGGATGTAAACCTCTTTTCAGTGTATAACTTTCTTAACGCTGTTGATTAGACAAAAAAATATATATGAAAGAGATTATATTTAACATGATCAAAATATTATAGAATCTCATTTATTCTTCGCTTACAACTTTCTTTTTAATGGAGCAGTCATTTACTTTGATTTCACATTCAACATTTTCTAGTTGAAATCTATTCTCAAGACATCAAAAATATGGCTTGCCTGCCCGTGAAAAAGACATTGACTATATAATAAACCAAACTATTTTGACAAGGCGATAGTCTAGACCAGTGATCAAATAATTACTTTTATCATAGTTTTTACCAACTTTGAACAAAGTTGTCCGAACATTTTTGACTGCCTCGTCGTCACTTCCGCTTATATTTTCGGCCAATCGATCAGTACTGCGCGACTATCCGGGTCATTCCGGGTCGAGGAGTTGTTGTAGATTTTATTGAAAAATTCTCAGTAGCAACAAGGTATTTGTAAATGTCAGCAACTGGCAATTATATCACGTCGAAACTATAACACACACTCTTACAAGAATTGAAAATAATCAAACAATTACCTGCAATGAATATTTGTATTTTGTAAATTCAAAAGTGAGAAACCTTATCTTATTGACGTCCATTATAAATAAAAGGAGTTCTAATACAACAATTTATATGTACAATCATTGTTACCTAGACTTCCGACACACTTTATTTTTGTTGTCACTTCATCTATACTAATATTATAAAGCTGAAGAGTTTGTTTGTTTGTTTGTTTGTTTGCTTGAACGCGCTAATCTCAGGAACTACTCGTCCGATTTGAAAAAATCTTTCAGTGTTAGATAGCCCATTTATCGAGGAAGGCTATAGGCTATATATCATCACGCTAAGATCAATAGGAGCTGAGCACCAATGAAGAATGTTACAAAATCGGAGGGTATTTTTTCCTTTTGAGAGCTTCCGCTGAGTGCGCTGCGTAAACAGTTAAAGTTTCGCAAAAATCATGTACGACAGAATTATTTCCCTTTAAAAGTTCTAAAAAAAAGTCCAAGACAGCATATGTCTATCTTTTAAGGTTGGCTCACTATAACCATTTTTATGCTAACCAAATTTGTTCTAAAATAATGCATTATTTGCGAAGGTATTATTATAAACATTATATTAATCCTTATCCAAATAAATACGTTATTCATCACAAGTATTTAATTTAAAACAAAATTGCCCTTTACATCATTCAATTTCAATGAATATCGTAGGAGATATCGCAGTTTTAAAATAAAATTGCAGCAAAATAATTACCCATTACGGACATAGTACTAACGATGTTTCTCCTGGTTTATTCTGCGTGATAACTACTGGTTCGATTTGAAAAATTCTTTTAGTGTTGGATAGCCTATTTATCGAGGAAGGCTATAGGCTATATAACATCACGCTACGACCCACGGGGGCTGCGCAGTAACGATAAACGCGGGTGAAACCGCGGAAACATCTAGTACATAATGAAAAATTTAAGCTTACAAGTATAGCTCAGTGGGGAGACCAACACACTGCAATGCAGAGGGTCTCGGGTTTGAACCTACGTCGCGCACCTCTGACTTTCGGAAGTTATATGACTTTTCGAAATTATGTACGTATTGATTGATAATTACCGCCTGCTCCGTGCCTCGGAGAGAACGTTAAGCCGTTGCTCCAGGCTGCCATGAACATCTATGGCAGTCGTTACTGGGAGAATGTTGACACAAAAGATCCCACTGGGTCGAAGTGTCACCGGTCTTCACTGACGGGCCCCCACATAAGATAAGATAAGATAAGCTTACAAGTCGGTGTTAGGCAACTATGTTAAAACGACTACTCTGACTACTTTATGTACATATACTTTCCACGGTTACTATCTTATCCAATATCTTATTTATACATAAAATGTGGTTGTATTTTTATTTATTATTTTTCTCAATATATTATAATATTATTAATTTATATATCATATGTCTACCACTGTCCGTGTAGCACTGCAGGGTGCCACCTGAAAACCAGCACTGGGTCTTTGACGCCTAGCAATCTAAATGCTGAGCTGGTAATCTTTTCAGCAACACATCCTTTATTACCTTGTTGAATAAATGATCTTTCTTTCTTTCTTCTTACTCATCGGTTCAGTTAAAAGGTATGTCACACTTACGCCAATGTATGCCACACATACTGATTGACACTTTGAATATATTTCAGCATTTATTATCGTGTCTATAGTAGTAACTAAAATAAGTACAAAACAAAGAAAACATTTTCTGTCTGCACAGGTGGTGCAGTTGTTTAAAGAGTCGCCACTATACTGACACTACACCGAGTGCAGTATATTCTAGTGCTATATATTAAGATATCAATACTATGATACGCACAAAGAACACATACACACGCACACTCAGCACACATACACAACAACAACCCACACATACACATACACCCTCACACACACAAACACCCACACACACACACTCTCTCTCTTTTGCACTACTACATGCACGATCATAAGTGTCAACCCAATTTTTATTTACTTGTTTTCTTAGATTTTGTTTTTATTATTATTTTATATTCTTTATTTTCTTTTTGTAATTTGTTTGGAAACATCAATTTACGTACCTAAATTAAGACCAAACAGTTAAGAAAGCTGAAAGTCCCCACTTTCAGGTTTCTTAACAGTTTGGTCTTACTGGTACCCACAACACAAGTTAGATCTCACCTTGGGTACCAGTGTTCAATAATTACTGTGTCTTAATTATTTGTGTTTAGTAAATTTCATTTCATTTCATTCGAATCCCAGGCGAAACAAAAATGTATGTGATACACAAAGCATTGCTCTAAATCTGGAGTTCTTGGTATCCGTTGTTCCCCCTGCGATAAAGGAATTATTCTAATGCGAGACTTTTTAAAAAAGAAAAACTAACTAGCGTTTATCATACGACAGTTTCCATTGGTGAAAGTGGTTATATCCCTAATACCATCGCACTGAAAGTTACAAGTTCGAAACATGCCTGGGATAATGAAGTACACAGACCGCTATTCCAAGACGAGCTATTCTTTGAGTTTTTTATTTGGAAATTTGGGTAGTCTTTAGCAATATGGAAAAAAAAACAAATCACAATAAGAAGCTAATCGCTTTAAATGAGGGGTAGAAATATTCAACTATCCACACATTTAAAAGCAATGCAGAGTATATTCATCGAATACGATGAATATACTCTTGAGTTGTACATAGCAATGTGCAAGGATATAGAGAGTAAATTTATATTGAATTTCAAATATTCTTTGTCAACTTACATGTTTGTAAATCACTTAGCACAAAAATGAACCTAAAATCCAATGCTTATAATATACTAGCTGTTACCTGCGACTTCGTCCGCGTAGACTTTAATTAAAAAGTGTATGTCTCCACGGAACCCTATTTTTTCTAAAATCAAAGTAGCCTATGTTACTCCTTATAACATCAGCTATCTGCCAGTGAAAGTCCCGTCAAAATCGGTTCAGCCGTTTTGGAGATTAGCCGGAACAAACACACAGACAGACAGACAAAAATTTTAAATATTGATGTTTTTGTATAGGTACCTTATATACTTTCATATGCATTAGATAAAAAGCTGTTATTTTGACATTACAAACAGACACTTCAATTTCATTTATTTGTATAGATTATTAAAGCTAAATAACCTGGAAAACAAAACAGTTTTATTCTGATAAGAGAAAATAAGATTGGCTGTGAGATATGATTAGCTCCCATAAATATATAAAAAAATTCACTTAACGATAAAATCTAGCATGCAAAAATATTACCAATATTACAATCTTTGAACATTTTTATTTTGCCCGAATTTTTATAATATGTTTTCAAAATATTTAAGACCTATATTTACGTGATGATGAATACGCTTACTTATATAAACTTGTTTAAAACAACAATAAAATCGCTTCAGGTAATGACTAGATAACATTAAGATACCTAATGTTAGCGTATATAACTAGATGGACTTTTAATAACTCTATAAGTACGTAATTTATATAATGATCCAAATACAAATGAATTATTTAAAGTATTGTCTACAAATTATCTGTTAACGTCAAAAAGTCAAGACTCCATTTAGAAGGACTTTTAGAAATTACATCGAGCGACAACATCAAACAATAATTTCGGAAAAAGCAATTATCATTATCCAGATAGGAGGGTCGGAGGCGATCGCATTAACATCATAAAAGGGGCGAAGTTTGTGTACGCGCCCCCGGGACACCCGTCGGCGACGAGACAGTTACATATTACGCAATAAAGAGCTGTTCTCGCGAAAGGAAGTGTGAAAATGAACAACATCAAGGGGTTATCTTGAATTACTCACTAAAAACTTATTGTCGGAGCGTCGCGGGGGTGCGGAGCGGGCGAGGGCGGGGTGGGGGTGGATTTGCCGCGAACAGATAAGGGCGCGCTATTGGGATCGCGCCATTCTCATCCAATTACACGGTCGAGCGAGCGCGCCGAGCGCCGAGCGCCACCGTGCCGAAGAGCTGCGAGATAAAAACGCAGCGCTGCCTCCGCGCTGTCTCCGCAGGGATTGTCGCTCGCCTAACGTTTTCACCTACAACCTTCCCCTGCCCTCTGCTTTGTGGCTACCAACTTAATTTGCAACCCGACACAATATCACGCCTGCCAAACATTTATTGACTCACACATACGTAGAAATATTGTAAATGTCAACGCATTTTGTTATAAAATACGATCCTGGCATATTTGTCTTGCTTCAATCTCTCTTATTATTTTCTTCATACATTCTCATCGCCTGAGGGTACCTACGGTCAGGTCTGGTAGGACGTTTGCCAAGGTCAACAGTCCCATTTACATTCACCCTATGCCTATATTCCTTTATCAATAGCTTCTTGTCTAATATTTTTAAATTCTCAAACTATCCTAGTGTACTTTTTTCATTTTTCTCGCCACAACACTTTGATCTCCTCATTCCTCATTCAATAATTTAAAGATCCAACATATACTTCTCAATGCTCTAACATTCAAAGAAAACATTGTATAACATAATAGTGTATTTTGATTACGCATAACAGTACCCTTATACACCCTTCCTTGTATTATATATAGATATCCTAAAGGTGGAAGTAATCTAAGTCGACGTGCTAAGGGAGTATCCGTCGCAAGCGCGAGGCCGCGAGCTTTTGATTCAATTAGAGAGATCGCCACGGGACCAAACGTAGCCGAGATCCACCGCGATGCACTTCACCTGACAAGTCATTCTACGGACTTGCGGCGTTTATCTTAGACAACTTTGTTGTATAATAATTGTAGAGAGATAGTCAGTGACAGTATTTCATTGCAGCCGTTCTTTATTTTCTTTTTCGAACAACAATATGTAGTTTCCCGGAAATATTTTCAACCAGATTAAGGGCTACCGAACCGTCACGGCTATCCTTAAACCATAATTCCTGTCTTAGGCTTAATAGTAGCGTAACCTAATAAATAACAGTGACATTTGTTTTCGGTACTAAGCCCCACCCTCTGTCACAAGCAGAACCCAATCCGACAGCGCGGCCGCCGCCGTATGTAAATAGTTTACCGAAAGTCGCCGCTCGTCCATCACGCGTTGTCACATAAATTATGCCGCGGCGAATCCGCGGTCGAATCATTGTTTGACTTTTATCTTATTACGTACATCTCCCGATTTTGTTCGCGTCATATTTCTTCTGACTTATCGGCTTTTATCTACCGTTTTGTGGCGAGTCGCGCTATCGATCACCCGATCCCTGCCGCGAGCCGACAAATGTCTCCGAATGTTTTGAGTGGATTAGGAGAACTGTCGGTGTCGGTCAACTCGGTAACTAATGCGCTCCTGAGCTTATTTGGAACGCGTATCGAGTTATTGTCGCTTATCTGATGATGTGCCCGCGCGCATCGCCTCCCCACTGGCACTAATACACCGCGGCCTCAGAGTGCCAACGTCGTATCGTACGTCACTTAGGAAACTTATGGCTCGCTCCCCAGCGCCATCACCCACCGTGTCATAGTGACTAATGGCAGATCTTCTATGATGTCTAAGAATTATTCTACATTGATCGCGGCAATAAATTAAGTCACGCGCTCGACTCCCAAGGAATGCGAGATTTAATATGTAAATAACCATAACACGACTTGACCATGAGTTGCACTTCTTCGTATCAAAGATATATCGGTGCTTATCTAGACTGAGCAATCGTAACTTGAAGGTAGAAATAGGTACGTGATGATCCAAATACGATATTTATGTTGATGAAGTCAGAGCCGCGCGACATGACAAATGTCGTACAGGGATGAACGGTAGTCGCAGCACGAGCCTGGCTATCGCAGGATCTGGTGTCACCGTCACTTGACACCCGACACCTCGGTGGCATCCCCGGATCCGCGTTAAATTAATGAAAACATCCATCCATAAAGACCCAAACGCCTCTGCGTTCTTATGAATGAAATTCCAACTGCACGGGTTCGAATCCTTTTTTATGATGATCATAAATTAAACGACCAATTTCCAGCGAGTGTCACAGCGCGGATAAAGGAATCATTTTTATAATATCCTCAGCGCTTAACAAGGGTACAAATAATGCCCACGCGTATTCACGCGGCTATAAGTCGGGTTCGAGAGAGCTGGCCACTGACTGCTAAACTGTTAATATAAATAATGAACTGTGTTATGGGCTGGTGTGGTAGGTAGCACGCCGTTGACTAACGATCGTTTTGTGCTCGCACTCATAACTCGGAGTTACTGCGCGCGACTGTTGCACCTCGCTTGTTTGTTATTGTTCGCGAGGTTTGGCACCAGGCTCTGCGCGCCCGCAGCCCCTGACTCACTCATTGATATCGATGCACTCCAAGATATATTCATTTGGACGCAGCTTGAATAAAAATAAACTTATTTACAAACGACATTTATACGTTTGAGTGTCTGTATTTTATTAGTTTTCGTCCTGTCTTTAAATTACTATAGGACTGCGTAATAAACTGATGTTATTTACATACGATTAATTTAATGCTTCTATTGAGATACTACTAGGAAACAATATTTATTGTTACGAATTCTTAGATAGATAAATTTGAAATAAACACCTAATATTTTTAGATCACAGCTTTTGTGGTAACCTCATCATAGAAATGTATAAAATGACGTGCAGTATGCAAAACTGTAACACGATACGGAAAAAGCAGCGGCGTCGGCTACCGCCGCCCACGCCTTGCCTGGACGTTGAACGTGATACCACGGAGGCAGTACGACCGCTAAGTTATTGTCCCAACTCGCGCCTGACTTATGACATCGCAGCTCTCTGCCCTTATATGTTCAACCACGTAAATGAAGCTAAAAGCCACCAGTGGCCAAAAACTCCGGGCAAAATTAAAAGTCGAAGCAGTATTTTGTGCCATAGATAACATATTTTTAGTGACTGGTCAACAGAGCAAGTGTTACTTGCATGTAATGTATTCCCTGATTAGCATGTTGCAAAGCTTGTAAAGTAATCGATTGATAATAAAAAGTAATGTAATGTCTAAATACTTATTTTAACCTAACATTTAATATTGAACAGGAAACATAAAATACAATTGTTTTAACCGTGTGCAGCGACAATATTATATTCAAATGAGTAGCAATACATAACAGCTTAGGTCGTTAGTAAGCGGTCCTCTTAATACTTCAGGTGAAGTGTGATTGTGGCCGGAGTGAAGCGCACGGGCACCAGCCCTGGACGAGACTATAAAGTGTCCGTATAAATGATTAAGTGTTAAGTTACGATGTTGGCAGGCGCGCGCGCAGCGTGGCTCCGTCCTCCATTCACTGGCCAAAGTATAATATTACCTTACCGCCGAAAATATCAAATCGACAGGAAGATGTTATCGCTACAGAATATTATAAAATTGAATATTTTCATATATTAGGTAGAAGAACTGCCTACCCCTGTGGCGCGACTCTTCCGCTCGCTGGTCGTCGTCCTGTCTATCCAACCTAAACATTTTTATGGCACTTTTTATTGTGAATAGAGATGTTATTTAATATCGCTGTTAACGTCTCCACAAAATTTGAAAAATGTATTTAATATGTACTTTTCCTGCTTCACGTGCTATAGTGCACGGTTGTCATCCGAGTTTATTGTATGGTATAAATATTCAATAAATAACAAACAGAACATAAACACAAGTGCTACACCGGACGTAAAGTGAATATGAGAGGGATCGAAAGTTTTTATCGCTGCAATGATGAAACGGCATTCATACAACACATCGAAAACGCGATACAGCTCTATAAAATCTGACGATAATTTGGTCAACGAATTAATCTTGTATTCAAATGAAGTCGACAAATAGATTCACATTTCCATTCGGATGGCGTACATCGCATCACTTACATCCGCAGCCACGGTAACGAACTCAGTGTAATGGTGGGTGTAGCTATCAATAAGAAACCATACAAGCCAATGTCCTACCGTTTCATCGTTTTTTCCTATAAAACACTCGAACAATTCAATCGGAATCGATTGTTTTTCATAGCCTAACAGCCCACATAGAGATTTTAGAATATAAGACATAAACATTGAGATATATCGCACCTAGCGCGCAGCGTGACAGCCACGCTCCTGCACCTCTCGCTCGGTCATTAAGTTGAAACAAATCTATAAAAAAATCCCACTTTAAATAAATACACTATTAAAAAGTCATAAAGTACAGCACTAGACGTAGCAATCGCCGGTTTTATATAACCCGTGAGTTTCGCGTTAGATTCATAGAGTATTTATCGGCGAGCAGTGATTATTGACAAACCGGTTAACTTCTCGAGTGATGTGCGCAGGGAGAGGTGGGCGCGAGAGACTTACAACACTCATTATCACGCCGGGGGACGCGCTTATTAGTATGCTAAATTGATTTTGCCGCCTACGTAACATCGAACGCCACAAATTCAATAGATTCGGTTGTTCATAAAGAAACAAACAGACCGATAAAAATGTCGTTTATTATAATGACTTACTTAAAATGTACTAATTGTGGCGGTAGTAACACTCTTGGAAACTTTATTAGCATACATTAATGTGTTCTATGTATGTCAAAGAGTAACCGAAACTGGTTCAACCCGCTGGCTTAGTCTAGTGGCCCGAGCTAAAATGTTGTGTCGGAAAAGCGGTATAAAAATGTGTGGAGTGTCGCGGCGAATATCAATTAATAGGCATTGGTGCGCGCGGAGCTGCAAAAGTGTAAAATGCAGTGAGGCGGGGGGCGTTGCGTAAATCAAGCGCGGATACGCGTGAATTGCCAACGTGAAAATATGCCCATCCGAGAATGTGACGCCGGCCCGTATATAACACGCTCATTCACTTTATAGCGATGTAGAGCAATGGACTTAAGTGCATTCATAATATTTAAATGACTGAATTTCACACTTCAAGAAAATAAATATGTAGTACGCCACTTGATTAAAATGTACCTATTATATACTTTACCATAGCTGACTAATTAGCCTCGCTTATAATGGAATACTAAGACGATGACATCCTTTTCCATTTACACATTACAGTAATATGTCCTTGCCTGATTATTTCCATTTTTAAGCGTTAGCTGCTAGCCGAACCAGGTACGATTAAGTATCAAATTTCTTCACTGAGCGACAGTCATCTTACCTCTGCTACACAAAAAAGTGACAAGATCTCTATTTAAGACCAATTGTCAGAACATTTGAAAGTACTGACTTTCTATATCAACTGTTATAAATGTTTATGACATGTCAGACCAAACGACTTGACGTGCTCACCAATACGGGTAGGTGTAACTTCTCTTAAAATGTCAACCGTCTAAAAGTTTGGTTAGACATAAATGTTAAGTTCGCGGATTATTTGATCTGCGCGATTTCGTTAAAGCAGGGCTTTATGAGTTCCGCGGTCTTAGGTATGAAATCTAAGTGTCGAAGAAAACTTTTACCTGTTATACAAATAAACATGATAAATGAAGAGGAGATTAGATTGTACGAGTAAGAGAAGTGTCCATCAGAATCGAATTTGATTCGAATCAGTACTTAAAGTCGGATGAAGTAAATCTGTTCGCCGAAAAAAGTAGGACCGTTTGGCACCGGTCGTCCTGAAAAAGTAGGCAGCGTAGGTAGTCGCGAGGGCGGTATACACGGAGCCGGGCGCACTATACAACACATGGCACGTGAAAATTATTGCCGCTCGGATTTTTCGAGAGCATTAATGCAAATTTATCGAGCCGCGCAGCGCTAATTGCGAGCGACGCGCGCTCGCTGATTGTTTTCTCGTCCGATTTATGGCAACACCTATTGCCGATTTAAAGCTTTAATTGTAAACGATTCACGTGTTTTATTGGATAGTCGGAGTATATTTATTCGTGTGCTCTCTGTGCGGTTTCGATTATTGATTTTCCGTCGGCTTGTGTTTGTTTCGCCGAAACGCTGTTTTAAGTTTCACTTGTCGTTATCGTAGTGGACTCGACGTGTGCCGTTCAGACAATCGACAGCGACAGCTAGAAACAATTCTATTTTATTTTTAGAACACATTTATGTAAATGTTTGTTATCTGAACTTATAGCCTAATTGTTTAAGTGATCGCTTTGCCACTACTGATATACCAAGTACTGTTAGGTCGATTCACTTATAGGAATATAAATATATTATATATATATATATTTATATGTATATGCCTCTAATTGTGCCTCCAAGCCAGGGTGTTCCTTGTGTCTTTTCATATGAATGTTAAATATTATCATGCTCTATGTATTACTGCCTCATAGTTGAGGCAGTAATACATAGAGCAACGTCTTTAAAAAAAGTGTTATTTAAATAAATTACCTTCACCTCAAGTTTAGCCTATTATGCGTAGTAAGTAAGAGTATAACTAAAAGGTTGGTTCATCATGATGGGTATGTAATACGACTATAAAACGACGATGATAAATTATTGACATTGTAGGGCCACCAGAAAGAAAATAATTATGGGCTAGATAAAGATAGAATGATGGGCATTTAGTGAAAGAACTGGCCCTCTATAATGACGTAGTAATTAATTCTGTCACGTTATCTATTCGTAGCACCTCACTGTAGACGCCGTGCTACGTAATTCACACTATATTACCGGTGCAGTGAAGCCAAGCCAAGTGCAAATACACAGTGCAAACAAAATAAAACTTTGATGTGTTTAAAAACATTAATGTCATCAAAAACTATTCACCTGCGGCGACTCTACGAAATTGTAGCACGTTGAGTGAGAAGTGGAAAAGTGTCGTAAAAACCAAGAATTACCCCTCGGCGGAGGTAGGAATGTGTTAATAAATTAAGTGACGTCACATCCGAGCGGTTAACAAAGTTAGCGGCGACGGCCGGGGGCGTTTCCCGCCTTTTTCGCTTAAGTTTTCCGCGCCGCCGGCACCGGAAGTTCGGCCATTATTATTTTACGCGGGCAACAAGCGGCGCGATAATATCCCGCGCTTCAGCCGGCCCGCAAGCTTGAGACTGCCTTAATGGCGGAACGTGTCTTCTTACTTCGCCTTTAATAGGTGTAATAACTTAAACAGAAAACCGGGATTTATTAAAGTTCCGCCCGATCTGACCAATCGATGTGTTTTTGAATGTGACTTGAATTATGCCATAAATGAATTTATGTTGTCTTTATAAATATTCATTTCTTTGCCGTTTCGTTAAGTGTGTGAAATAAAACGTTCACCATTAACGGAGTTATAACACGAATGTAAAGTTTTATGATGTTGTTAAATATAAAATACAAATAGGTTTATTCGGTACTTAGCTACAATGTTTGAAAGCTTCAAACATATTTCCGGAGAATGGTCTCGTACAGTTATACATTATCAAAAGTATATTATCCTCTCTGGGAAGCGGGCTGTTCTCAATTCAGTACACGTCACAGCGATCGGTGGCGTGTGTTTTGCGTAATCCCGGAATAAAGCTTAGTTAGGAGTAAGCCGGGGTCGGGTTGGGGCGACTCACTTCGTACGATAAATCAATCCGGGTCCGTCTCAGGCGACGCGGCAAAAATAAGAGGTCGCCCGGGTTCTGCTCACCGCACCACGCGACAAACAAATCCGCTTCCCTACACGTTTTACTTACCATTTTATACCTCGCCAATGCAATCTTGATAGAAACAGCTTAAGCTTTTAATAAGATTCTAATACAACAGATTCTTTGTAAACATCAAAAAGACGGTAGTTTGATATAGACAGAAACTAAATTACTCTAAATCTTTAGGTTGATTTGTACTGGCTTTCATACCAAAGTTCACTCTCATATGTATTAACTATTTAAGCCGCCAATTATGCTAGTTTTAGGCTGTATGAATAGTGTAATCAAATCTATTTATCTCTATATTTAATATTCCGTTTGTAATCGAATACAAAAAGTGATACTTAATGTTGAACTGTCGCGCATTTAGTTTGTCCTCCAAAAGCATCCGTCGTTCGGAACAGAACAGCTATTATTTTTGCCAGTCATTACGCTTTCACAAAGCTTACGCAAACGTATTTAAACGTTATTACCGGCCAAATGCCACTTTCTCGTGACGGTGAACACGACAATACCGAAATAATAGAATAAAAGAGTTGACAGCCCATTGTCTGGTAAATTATTCACGAAATCTATTCGTCGCTCCAGATCTTGGGCGAGATTGTACCGATATGGTGAATTACATACGTTTCCATATTTCATGGCGGCGAGGCGGACTGATGACAGTCGTGACAGCCCTATATCGACTTTTTGTTCCACTTACACGCGCTTAATGATCACGCTTTACGTTTCAGAAATAAACATAAATACTACAGTTTATATGTTTTTAAATAAACTGACATATACAAACACAGATATATTACAATAAAATAGTAAATTTAAATTCTGAAAACGTAATCTGGAAATAAAATTAATATCCTCTATTAATATGATAATAAAATTAATGTCCTCAAATGTATTAAAGAATTATACGTTTAATATATTCAACATGGTCACTAAATGTATCAATCAATCAATACTTCTGTGTAGTAATTGATACCTCGGAGGCTTTATTCACTAAATAATTATATGCTACAGGATACACAGTCGCAAATAAATATCAATCACCGAGATGCTTATTAAATATACAATATATACTGCAATTTGTGTTTATGAACTACAGAATATAGAGTTTAAACGTAGCCCGGAGGTAAAGACAATTAAAAATTAATCTTATGCGGCCATTGGTAGTTGGTTAATAGGACGGCGCGCATCCGGAGTAAGTGCTGCCGGGCTGCGGCACTGTGAGCCCCGTCATTACGCGCCCAACGATTCAATTCGACACATCTTCAGGGTTTCACCTCGCCCAATAATTACTCAGTGCTATCATTAAGCCGCGTGCACAACAAAACATAATAACCTTGCAATTAGACGGTGGCTGTCATTAGATTGTAATAGAGTTTCGTACAACAATTTGTGAGTAAAATCGTCAAGCGTGTCACATTACCAGAGTCCATTAGGGCGTTTACACAACACGGAATTGAAATGAGTAGTCCACAGATTATCGTGATAGACAAACTGACTGCATTGTCTCGTAATAACACCTTATACGGCGTGCTCTACCAATGCACATACAGGTACTTACTTACAATACATGGTATATAATGAAAATAGCATGTTATATTTAACAAAATTGCTAATTTTTATAAGAAATATTGCTTCATTTATTTATTAAGTAAAAAATACTCCTGAATACACAGAACAGCCTGAAAAGATTAGTCGGGCATAAACAGTATTGGCTAGTTATAATTTGTTTAAGATATTTTCCTGTAACGTTTTCAATTTCATCCGCCTAGAAAAACCGGATTTTCGAACGCCTATTCTAGCACGATTATTTGGTAACTAAATATCTAGCGGCCTATATGCCCGACTCACAATTGTTTTCAGTCTATAACTATAATATGGTGATGTGTGTGTTTCATAAATCACTACTTACCGTGTCATGGCTTTTCAGCAACGGTTATAACAGCGAGATTATCTCGTTTTAGCTTTCTTCAAATGCAGATTTGCTCTTACAAACGTAAAATTTACCTTACCGACTAATTTCTAAAGCTCGTTTCAAAACACGGTACAATCAATTCAATGTATTTATAGTTGTTAGGCAAGAATATTAAGAGACATAATATTCTTCCATTCAAAACGTATTTTACAAGAAAAATTGCAAATACATTTAGTCACAGACAAAACAATTGCTTTGGTGAGAAATAATAAACTCTACACAGGGTAAAATCATTAATTGCCTCTTTCTAATCCATAAACCTTCGCCGAGGTGTATGTCTAACAAGTAGGTTTTCCATTCACACATATCCTTATAATATTTTCATTTTTTTTGTTCCAAGCTCTGATCTTTCTCAATATACACAATCAGTCCGCTGTTTTGTAACAAAAAGCGATGCGTGACTGAGTTTAACATTTCCCAATGTTCGGGTCCCATTACCTGCAAAAAAGTTTTACTTGGACATTTCAGCCTAATCAACCTATCACGCGAACATTAACGATACTTTATATGATAGTCTGGGAACACTAAGAACTGTGTCCATCTGCGTTTTGTGCTCCGGAAGTTGTTAAACTTAAGTGCTGATTGCAACAATAACGTAGGCAATGATTAAGCAATCCGTAGCAAAAGAAATGAATAATTGTGAATAATACGCAATGGCTGTTGTTAGTTGGTAATTTACTTTTTGATAGAGTAATAGAGAGATGAAAGTAAAGGAAACGTGCACTGGGAAACTGGGATATAGCTGAAGACTATAGGAGAGAGTACTGTGGAATAAAATGGTCGATCTAACTTAATAGAAGGTACCAAATAAGTCTGGTCCAGAAATCTTTCTCACTCGTACTAGAAACAAACTGCCACTTCTTATTTAACCCTCTTAGTACGAAGAAGAAAGTCTTCTGGACCTGTTTATAAGGTTAGTAATACCCTTGTTACTAACCTTATAAACAGGTCCAGAAGACTTTCTTCTTCGTACTAGTAGTACAGTTTTCTTATTTGTTTTATTAACCTTATTAATAGGCCAAGATGACTCTTCTTCGCATTGCTAGTACAGCTTTTTCTTATTAATAGTCTATTACCAACCTTATAAATATAATAATGATGTCCCCGGTGCTATTAGCATCCGTAGGCTACAGATACTTCTCAACATCAAGTAGGCTGTAAGCTTAAACCAAAGTGTCTTGTATATAATCTTTAACTATGAAATTTACCCAAATTTAAAAGATAAGCTATTTAGAGCTTGTCTCCAAAATATCAGTTAAGTACTATCTTTTGTGAAGGACGTACTATCAGTAAGTGTGTTCGTAATTGGTAGTATAGCTTGTCTAATCTAGATAATAATATATCGTAGAGGAGCATAGCGGTTAAAAAGTGCCTCTAAACTATCTAAAAAAACTAGGAGATTTTATTAGTTAATAGGAAAGGAAGAATTAATAAAATAGGTTATCCAATCAATACCATATCTCAATACCTAATCTCAATCTATAGACCATAGATATCACCCTAATCTTACCTACAAAATTTATATTTGGACCTTCTTTTGAACAGTATGTATATAATAAACATCAACTAATTCGTGATGTAGCACAGAGTCAACACACTATCTCTAGACATAATAATGTAGTAATTCAGCTCACAACTTACAGCTGGAGAATTAATCAACTTAATTACTTTTTAGCTAAGTAAGAGACATAATATATGACAGCCTGTATACAAAATACATCGGGCCATGTGTCGAATATCCACTGAATATCCGGCCGATTTCGTCAGGTAGCACGATAATATCCACACGTCGGATATTAGGATCAGGCCGCGATAAGATGTTATCGGTTCAACGTTAAATAACATGTTTCCTGCAATCGTCGTAGTAATTTTGATAATATAATTACGATATTCGTATGTCGGCTTTTCAACCCTGTAATGACACAGTGTATTTAAAGTACATCACACCGATCTGTTATTATGCTTTAAACATTGTATGTACATTGATCGTGTAATTTGGGTAGTTAATAAATGTTTTGGGTGTTTTAGAATCGTCTGGAATAAAGCCCGGGGCCACAATTGATTGTAATGGTTTTGATGTTGTATTATATGTGTATGTCATTGTATAGAATGAGTATTATTGTAGTATGGGTCAAATAAATTAGTATACGGCAATTATGATTGTATACACTGAAATTCATATTTAGCCGTCATATTTTGTTGTTATTTTATGTTTTTAATATCGGAACATTAAAAGGCTGGCTCGTTAGTACCGTGGCATATATGCACGATAGCTCTTCGTAAGGTACTGATTTTGAGACCACGGTTGAGCAAAGTGAAAAAAATCTATTTATTTATGAAACACATAGTAGAAACAATTAGTTGACAAACAGTTCATTGCTACGTTTATCATTACTAGCGAATTATTAACAATACATACCCAGATTAATCTTTAGGTAAGATAAGAAGTCATATTTTATGTTAGTTCAATACTAAGAAGATAAAATAAAACATAATCTTATACCCTCCTAAGTTTCATATCACGTTAAAAGCTATAAATTACAGCGTCATTTACACCATCGAACATTCGTTAAATTCTCACTAAACAGATTTGCTTAATGACTGCAATTAATACAGTTTTTAATTTCCTCCTCGCATCTATCTAACGCATAATTTGTTACGGAAATAACATAACAAAAATATAAACTTTAAACTTAAACTATTAATTATTATACAAGGTTGAGGCTTGAAGATTTTAGCGTTAAATTATATATTTGAAAACTAGATTTTCTTCGGTAATAAAATCTAGTCTATAAAATTTATTTGAGAATTTTTCCAAAATGCTGCATTCCAAAATCTTTAATAAAAGTAAAACATGAAACAAGACATAGTTTCAGTTCTCTAGGATTGTTCTTAATAATATAAAAAATCCTTAATTGTGTTAATATTATAAAGAAAAAAGATTTGATTTATGTTTGTTTGTAAAAAAAGTAACCCACCGATTTTAAAAATTGTTTAACTATAAAATTATCACCAAGTAACATAGGCTATTATTTATTTATAAAAAAGTACTGTTACTAACACAAACTAACCTAATCTACTTATCTAGCCGAATGCAGCGGTCTAGGTAATGATATTGATTACAATAACAAACATCACTACTGATTGAAGTTTATCAACTCGACTGCCATCGACTTTGTAATAACAAAGTAAAATAAAGAAAATTATTCTAAAATTTTCTTTTTCAGCATCTGCGTCCACAGTGTATTACGAGAAAAACAAACTTGAGGGATAATTTAATATTTTCAATGTTTTCTTTGTATAATTTGATAATGGCAGCTTTTTCATTGCCATACAATAATTTTAGTAATGCCGATGATTTAACATTGGCTCGAATTTTATCAATGGAAAATTTCCAATTAACAGTTATCGAAAATTTACGACCAATGTTTCATAACTGCTTGTTTTTTGTCTCCTTAAAGTGTCGTAAAGATACAATACCTAAAGATGGAAAATATTAAGCATTAAAAACGGAGGGATAAGTTGCAGAAAAAATTGAGTTTCTCCTTCAAATTAAAAACAATTACGGTACCCAGGTAGATGTCCGAACATATTAATACGAAATTATTACGAAGAAAATAAATGTCGTCACATTAGGGCGGTGCTGCAATCTCCAACGGTACACGTTAATGACGGTGTAAGCTTATTGTTTTAGATCACTACCGCCCTCTAATTCACTATATCGCCTGTAATTAAGCTTAGGCCGAACTACAAAAAATACGAATTCACCCCTTTGTAATAATCGCATCTGTATGAAATATAGGGCGACCGAAATAACGGTCCTTCGGAACGTGTTTAGATGTCCACATTAGTGTAGATTATAGGGCATGATTATGCCGTATGCAGACTGTGAACAGGACTTCTCATTAAATTAATATCCACCGAAATATATAGCTACCAAACTATACATAGATAGCATTAGTATCAGTCTCATTCAGAGTCTTAGATACATACATCTAAATGTTTGATTGTATCCTAATTTATATAGAGTTTATCCAATTAGCAATCGTTTAGTTCATAATTTATAGCGGACTAAGGAGTCTTGCTTATACCTGACATTTCATTGAAACATAGGACAGCCTAGTTGGTGAAGTACTACCACAAAATAAGGTCGCATCTAAGCAACTTTGTGTTGTACTACTACGATGAATAGAGTTTCAAAGTTCTAGAGTGCGATGTGCTGTCAGTAAAGAACCAATTATCTTTATCTTTTGCGTTGTAGCGTATTGAAACTTAGTTTGAGAAATGGGGAACGCGTGAGTACTCTTGGTTGGTAAACACGAAGATGCTTACAACACCTTCTGCAAAGCCTAATAGTTAATGGTCTCAAAGAACTATCATCATAGCCTTTGGGCGCTCCGTATATTTTCCTCTAGTTTAGGAGGCAGTTTTTAAATTTTTTAGCCACATGTAAATTAAATATAATATTATAAATGTACTTGTAACTTATGTGCGTATTAAATTCTTAATTATCGCTTGCTTTAACGGTGAAGTATAACATCTTGAAGAAACCTGCATGTCTGAGAGATTTTCCCAATGTCCTCGAAGATATGTAATATGTGAAGTCTGCCAACTCGCACTAGGCCAGCATGATGGACTATGACTTAACCCTTCTAACAGCGATAAGAGGCCCGACAGCAGTGGGACAGTTTAATACAGGGTAGATATTATATCAACGGTTATTACTTCAATAAAGGAATTATTATTATAGAGTACTAAGATGACAAACAAACACAGTTTGTATGATGGCAACTAATGGTAAAAGGTCACCATAGTCTATACTTCTTCTCCCTTAGCCTTTATTATTCCCAAGTTACTTGGGGTCGGCTTTCTAGTCTAACCGGATTTGACTGGATATCAGTTTTTACATGGAGCGACTGCCATCTAACCTCCGCAACCCGAAGGCTAACGATATTCTAAGGCTAGACCAGTGTCAGGATATTAGAGGGCACTAACTTCCCAATAACGACTGCCATAGATGTTCATGGCAGCCGGGACCGACCGCTTAACTTGCTCTCCGAAGTACAGAGCAGGCGATAATTGTCAATCAACACGCACATAATTTCGAAAAGTCATATAGCTTCCCAAAGTCAGAGGTGCGCGACGTGGGTTCGAACCCGAAACCCTCTGCATTGCAGTCTGTTAGTGTCCCCACTGAGCTATCGCTGCTGGTCGCCATAGTCTAATGTCGCTTGTAAATTTAAAAGTATCATTTCTGATATACTGACCGGAGGGAGAAAGAGTTGCAATTAGGATAAAAGGCAAGGTATTTGAGCCCCGGGTACTGTACTGCTTAGGTAAAAGACACAGTTTTATCTTTCACCGGTTTACTGTAAGAGGGTGGTATATTCCTAGTCAAGCCTGCTTTTACCTTCGGCTACAAATTGGCAACAGCGGGCTTTTTCAGTGATCTGTGAATCTCTGTGCTGTTTTCAGTATATCATAGAGAGGCCGCCTAAGCAGTGAGCATTTGTAGGTTATGTGAATATTAAGAGAAAGTAAAAGGTTTTCTTTCTAATGTCCTTTTTCACCCCTACTTCAATTGCGTAAAAGTTTAAGACAAAAAAGTTGTAACGGCCATCCAATTAGTTTAAGAATCCGCACAGAAGCGCTTCGCCGACCCTAAATTTTTCCCAATTAAATGCAAAACTCGCCCGGCACCGGCGGCTATATAAAATTTAAAGTCCATACAATTCGCGCAACACAAATTTTTATTACCTTTGCCCGGTAAGTAAACAAAAAGAACAAATTAGCCGGCCTCAGTACAAGACGTCTGCGTCGTCCTCGCGCTATATCCCACTCGGGACACAAGGGTGTAAAAAGTAAAACAATAAGGATTCTGTGCGGCTGCAAGGGGATATTTATTGTTAATGAAAATGGCGGGATTTGAACTAACGTCTTGTAACTAAATACCCTCTCACGGTTAAAGCGGGCACTAATTTGGTTTTTATAGCGCGTCCTTAATTTGATTTGGCGGCATCGCGGCCGCGCCACTATTGCCTGTAGGAGCAATTAATTTGGTCGGATTATATTTTTTTCTCGGGGCGGCCTGAGCGCGTCGCGCGACGCTCCCCGT
This sequence comes from Catocala sponsa, assembly GCA_963564715.1. Classification (NCBI taxonomy): domain Eukaryota; kingdom Metazoa; phylum Arthropoda; class Insecta; order Lepidoptera; family Erebidae; genus Catocala; species Catocala sponsa. The sequence goes on from OY751331.1 coordinate 10,733,475, forward strand.
GCCGAGCTTGCTTACGCGCCCACAACACGATCGAACAGAGGAGGAAAAAATAAAATAAAACTTAAGCCCCGTTTAATTTGAAGGGTGGTTCTGGGCTATTAAAGTAACACGCTTATGTATTGCAAATTATATTGAAATTTGTCTTCCATTACTGAGCGTCTTCCTCACACAAATGTTGCCCGCATTACGAGCGGGAGATTTTTATTCCTCGCTACGCCCACCCTTGTCTCCCGCTTTTTTACGTCGGAACTTTTGTGGTGCTTTTTTTTTCTCGCTAATTAAAACTCTTCCGCGCTGTTTCCTCTGAGAAACGAGATCCGATCAATTAATTTTTGGGCGGCGTAAGCCATCTCGAAATTTACTGGCCTCAATAAAAAAACAATTTCTACCAAAAAAGGGTATCAAAAAGTAATTGATCAAATAAAGGTTTACATTTAGCAAACTTTTTCAATTTACGTGATTTTGTATGGTTGTTACACAATTTTCTGGGTAGCTGGAAAATATACAGGCAATCAAGGTGTAGGTCATCTAATAGAATACAATTGTTTATAGAAAATTCTATACAATCAGCGGCGGTGTGTTGTGCGCGGAGGCACGGTGCGGGCGGAGCGGAGATGCGCGGACGCATTGAAATGGAGTCACGCGCGCTATTGTCTAAGACACCGAGGACAGACTATTTCATCTAATACAATAATTTGTACATACAATTACTACTTACTACTGAAATGACTACTAAACTATCGAGTTGTTATTTCTTACGACATTACTGATACCTACATGCTAACATCACGTAGAAAATCAAATTTAATCTAATCAGGATCTGCTGCATCAAACTAATTTAGTAAGAAAAGAATTCCATATAACCTTTATAGTACCTTTTTCAGATTCTACATTTTCTGAAATTCTTCTAAGCTTTTACTAAACCTAAGTCGTACCGTTTTACGGCAACTAAAACCAACACGTACAAGAAAACAAAACGCGCGAGTTGGAAACCAACAGCATGGATCCTTCAATCAGTGGAAATGAAGGCAGCTGAGGTAGAAGCAGCAATTTGTCGATGATGGCCTCAGTAGGCAGGCCAGTGGGAGCACGCGCCGAATTAAATGGAAATCAATAGCAATCGCCGCACGTGACCGACGACCCTTACATCTCGCCGACAGCCGACATCACTCCGAACAATGTAGTATATAGTTCGTGACAGATCATGTTCTTAATAGAAAATGCACGGGTTGCACGGAACTCGCCTCGTGCTCCAAGTGTCGGATGATACTCGTGTCATCATGTGCTTTGACTTTAGAGATCACGTGTGCCACTCATCACTACGCTGGATATAAAACTATAATAACTGAAGCAAGCATTATAAAGATGAACTTTTACTCTTACCATAGGCGCCTGCATATCCTCGTACACGTAGAGGTATATTATAGTTACGGTTAGCCAGCTGTGTTTGAAGTCCTACGAAATAGCTTATTGCAATCTATGGGCATTTTTTCAGCAGCAACATGGAGCTGCTACTACATTTTCTAACAAAAAAAAATAATGACACTGCCCGATTCAAGAATCTAACCCTCTACCCCACAAACTTATGTCACAGGACTAACTAATCAACCGGCAATGAAAAACTTAATACTTACTTACTAACCTAATTATATATTCACATATGTATAGATAGTCTATAGCGAAAGATAAGGTCGCTGTGCACCTACGAGGAAAACTGTAGCAATTAGCTTTTTATTTATTTTCTTACCTTGAAAATTTAATAGCTGAAAATTTTATACCTTAATTCATCAAAGGGTGCATCATGACTTTTTATTGTGCCCGATACACGTCTAAGTCATATACACAAATTGATCAGTTCATCGACAATCGTTCGTCGTTCGTTAAGATGAGTTAAGGGCTAGGAACTGATGGTAGATCCTCAAGTTTCGATTTAACTCATCATTTTTGGTTTATCCTCATTATACATATGTAGGTAAGCTTTTTTTTCTTTGGCTTTATTTTCAGATGTATATTCTAACGATTATTTTTATTAGTGAATTCACCGGTGATCTGTAGAATCACAAATACTAAAATAATAATATCCACCAGACCGAATTTCGGCCACGGCGGTCAGTCTTAACGGAGACTGGCCAACTACGCAGGAGACATTATAGTGCACAAATGTGTGCGCAAAACCAAGTGCACTCTCTGTCCCTAGCTTTCATGATCCGATGGGACGGTAATCCGACACGACCGGAGAAAGATCAGGCGCAGGACCAACGGCTTTACGTGCTTTCCGAGGCACGGGGGTGTCATACATCGCCAACTTCCTAACTCCGGGCTGTTATTGAGATTTCTTAACTAAAAACCCAATAAGTAAATATTTGTTGGCCCGACCCGGGATTCGAACCCAAGACCTCATGCACAGCAGTCGCATTCATTACCGCTGCGCCACGGAGGCAGTCAAAAAAACTAAAATAGATTAATAACGACGGATTGATGAATGCGGAAAATATATCTATTTGAAGAAATATCAATATTATTTTAAACTTAATTAGGTACTTAGTTAATTTATAAAGCCCGTGGAATTCGTATTGTTCGTGTTTTTTTAAATCTTGTTTCGACGGATTATACTACTATATACTGGATTAACCAGTGCTTTATAAAACTTATATACCTCACATTTTTTGGATTCATTTACCTACGAATACATAAACTGAACTGAAAGCTCTGGCACTCACGTATTATTACTGCCACCTAATAAACAATCAAATGTTTGATATACACGTAGCATGGTTCGTGTAGGCGTACCTACGTTGGTAGGTACCACAGGAGTCCGGCAGAACAATTCCTGCTGAAATCACTGCTCCCCGACACAATGACGGATCAATCGTGGCCTGCGATTACCGCCATAGACTAAGCAACTAACAGATGTGACTCAAAAAATATTAGATATGAAAAACTTTTTAACAAAAAAGAAACCAACTTCCAAAATTCCCTATTAGCCCTAAAAAGTATAAAATAATACTAAATCGAATCTACTTAATCTTGAAAATCTAACCTATATAACCTAACCCACCTAACCTATAACAAAATTTAACAATTTTTGGAGTCGGTGCCAAGCCAAGTATCTCCAATCTGAGCATAAAATAATTCTGCTAACTTTGTTACACAGTTTAAGTAGGTAATTAAATACATAATTAAAACATAACAATTTTTTAACTATTAGTATTGTTGTCATCTATCGTGTTGGGCTTGGCACCGACTCCAAAAATTGTTAAATTTTGTTATAGGTTAGGTATATAGGTTATATAGGTTAGATTTTCAAGATTAAGTAGATTCGATTTAGTATTATTTTATACTTTTTAGGGCTAATAGGGAGTTTTTGGAAGTTGGTTTCTTTTTTGTTAAAAGTTTTTTATTTTTGTATTTTTAGTGATAAAATTTTATACATAGGTATTGTCATCCATGGACCGACCGCGCCAAGCGTAGCTTAACCTTTGATCGGTCGACCAGTGAGGCTTTTAATGAAATAATACATTTATGTATAAATCAAACTTGAATACGAGTACTATGTGCTACAACTAGCTTCTAGTCGCGAAAAAATATGTAACTACTACTAACTTCGATAGGAAATGTGTTTTGCGTAACCCTTTCGAGAGTACAGACGTGATGTTATTATGTGTGATTGCGTAAACAATGCATATTAATGCGAAAGCAGCGATTGCGTTTAATTTGCTGTAATTTTTTGAAGAGTTCCGTTGTCTGTCTACGAAACCCATCATGAGATCTATATGAAATTAAAATGGGACCATTTCGGAATAAACCCCTTTCAAATACAAAAATAATTTTGCGAAACCGTCTATATTTGACGGAGTTATGCCCGAACATACATAAAAAAAAACATACAAACATCCGAATTGAGAACCTCCTCCTTTTTTGGAAGTCGGTTAAAAATACAAGACAAGAATTATCTTTAATATGAAACAGTGAATCCAGAAATATATTACTTACTTAAAGAATGTTTTTACAATAGTAAAGAATTTGGGTTTCTACGCACATACACTTTCTACTAAATATAATTGGATTCCAGATTTAGTTATGTTATATTTATTATAGAATCATTACTGTATAACGTATGTACTGGTCTGTATTTCATTAATATATAATATTTTAATTAAATATAATATATAAATATATTTAATAAAATAAACATATAAATGTGTAAAATGCGAATCAATTGTTTGAATGCATCAGCGCTGTAAAATGTAAATTAACAGGTTCTCTGTCCGATTAATCATATATAATATATTAGATAACAATAGATTTTCTATTGCGTTTATCACGTAACAGCGAAAGGGTTAAATATAATGTAAAAAATAAGGCGACATTAAATAATAATAAGTAATTCTATTATAACAGTGATTATATTGTGGGTTTCTTAATGCTCCTAAACGAGATCTTATCCTCTCAGCATGGAGGACTGACATATGTTTCTTGGTCAGGCAACGCAATAATTTTTTAATTTACTCTCTGTAACTAGCGTCCAACCAAAATTCGGTAATATTCGATAAGGGCGTTGCAGCAAATTTTCGAAGACCACTTGCTACCAAGAAGCCTATACCAAAAATGTTTGTATACCACCTTATTTAGGTATATGAAAACATACTCTCTAGAGATAATACTATTTATGATAGAAGCTGGTTATCTCTCAAAGATCTCATAAATACTGTATTCCACTGAATAAATATAATATTTTCCAGCTATTGGTCTCTCCGCTCTTCACAGTTAGTTTGTTACAAAATTCAAGAAAAATCACATAAATCTAAACAAAGAAACTTTAGGGGATATTTATACAAATAATACTTAGGTTGCATGTAATTTACTAAATTTGTTTGCTTTTTTGATAAATCGCTTCATAAATAATGTTTAATTCATTCAATATTATAAGAATAAATAGTCCGTATAAAAGTAGGCATCAAAACCCTTTAAGTGATGCCTAGTCTACAGAGCAATTCGGGTGGCACGTCCATACAATGCCGCCCGCAGACAAAGCAGCACTTCCTTCGATTGTCGTTCGATGATTGATCAATCAATGCATTAGAAAGGCCAGCTTAATTGCGGCTATTTCGACCTCTGTTTGTACTGGCGACCGACGGGGAATTACGCTAATGCATGCTTTACAGCGGCTATTTGGAAATTATTTATCTTTGTTAGTACAAAGAGCAGAACTTGTTTTATTTCCCTTTAGTTTATAAAATATTGTATAGTTTTATGTAAACGACACATTTATGAATGTTTTATAAAATGTGAATGTTCCAAAATTTCCATAACCAACAGTGCAACTGTTATTTTTCTAGAGTCCGTTTTTCCACCAAATAATAGTTCTTACTTGTAGGTAAAATAAGAAAATAAAAATAAATTATTGGCATATTATGATATATATTGAAAACAAAATAACTTCAAACATAATTTTTTTGACGTAAAGGAGACCGTCCATATTCGGCTTGCGCGTGGACAATCGTTTTAGAAACAAAGTAAAATATTAAAAGCTTTATTTAAATACTAGATGTTCCCGCGGTTTCACCCGCGTTTATCGTTACTGCGCCGCCCCCATGGGTCGTAGCGTGATGTTATATAGCTTATAGCCTACCTCGATAAATAGGCTATCCAACACTAAAAGAATTTTTCAAATCGAACCAGTAGTAATCACGCAGAATAAACCAGGAGAAACATCGTTTGTACTATGTCTGTAATGGGTAATTATTTTGCTGCAATGTTATTTTAAAACTGCGTTATCTCCTAAGATATTCATTGAAATCGAATGATGTAAAGGGCAATTTTGTTTTAAATTAAATACTTGTGATGAATAACGTATTTATTTGGATAAGGATTAATATCATGTTTATAATAATACCTTCGCAAATAATGCATTATTTTAGAACAAATTTGGTTAGCATAAAAATGGTTATAGTGAGCCAACCTTAAAAGATAGACATATGCTGTTGCGAACTTTTTTTTAGAACTTTTAAAGGGGAACAATTCTGTCTTACATCATTTTTGCGAAACTTTAACTGTTTACGCAGCGCACGCAGCGGAAGCTCTCAAAAAGAAATAATATCCTCCGATTCTGAAACATTCTTCATTGGTGCTCAGCTCCTATTGATTTTAGCGTGATGATATATAGCCTATAGCCTTCCTCGATAAATGGGCTATCTAACACTGAAAGATTTTTTCAAATCGGACCAGTAGTTTCTGAGATTAGCGCGTTCAAGTAAACAAACAAACAAACTCTTCAGCTTTATAATATTAGTATAGATGTAATAAATATTGGTTACCATCCAGTAGTATGAAATTGACGTATTTTATTTCTATATTATATCAAAATAATACACACAGCCTGGAAGCAATAAGGCACTATTACTACAACTGCATAGTCGGCCGAAGGACTGTTGGTTGCTGTGCTCACATAATGTCTGTAATATGGTACCTAAGCTGGGCAAGATATAAAAATGTCACTTCACCTGCCCAGTTTTTGGAAAATATTTTAATAACTTATGAAGGTGATGGTGACACATGAAAATAAATATTTTTTAAACAATGTGTTTTATTTTATTATTTAACGAACTTGATACTAAACTTTAAAGAATAATGTTATCTACTTAGTTTAGGCTACTCAAAATTAATATTGTAATTACAATATAAAATTGTTCACGCCCAGGCCAGAGTCCCATACAAGGTGGTCGGTCTCCTTTCAGTTTATTTGTGTCATAGATATTAATTATGACACAAATATAACTTTACTTTTTACATTTTTACTATCTATGTTTTGACGACTTATGAACATTTCCACGAAAGTATTCAATAAAATAGACCTATTAGAAATGGATCTGATTTAGTCATTTAAGTTAATCCTAGGTTTCGGTTAACTACCGCAAAGTGGTTCAATTAACCAATCCAAGTCATTACAAAATAACTCTTTGAAGGAAATTGCCAGTAATTTCGTTGAACAAACTGCAAAATCCCTTTAAATACCAACTGAATTTGTTTATTTAACTTACAAGGAAAAGTATGGTAAGGGGATGGTTTTAATTCTTTCTGGTCAATTTTCCACAAATATCAACAGGAGCGGACCCACGTCCAATACTTAGATAGTAAAGCAATATCCACAAAAGGAAAAAATATCGCTGCAAATAAACGTTTAACTTTATGGACTCGAAAGATATTACCGATTCGTGATCTTCTTTTTGTTTAGTTTCGCGTTTCGCCCGGGCGGCCATCTTGGCGACATGTGGCGGGAGATTTAGGCGGGAAACGTGCCCCGCTATATTAGATTATGTCGAAATGAATTGAGCGCTACTATTGGATATGTTATTGACGTAGATTTGCGATCGGAGGAACGAACTGATATTTCGTATTGTTATTAAAGGCGCAGCTCTCCCCGCAGACGTGAGCAGCGTCCCGAGCGGTCCGGTCCGCCCGATACGACGCCCTTATGGACCTATCGTTTAGGCCTCTTTATATTTTTCTTATGTAAATACGGTTTCATATTCGATGAGCTTTATTTATGTGGGAATCGTTTTAGCGAGATAAGTCTCTCCTCTGTTCCACTGTTCACCTCTCGCGATGCATGTAAATTTTGTTTGTTTTGGAATACTGATTTATTGTATCCAGTGATTCGTCTGTGTTTTATTTTAGCTACTTTACATATTGGACTTTGTACAGAATAAAATATTGGTAGCATCTATATTATCGGCTCTAGATAGTACGTAGTACAAATTTTCAAAGGACGAGCATGTTTTGAAGAGAACGTAACATTTTAATTTTAAGTGTCGCTAAACATCAAAGCGTGTATGTGCCAGGCCGAGAGCGTTGTTAAAACGTCTTCAAGAGTTTCAGCGCCGCGCACAGTAGCACATGCGCCGGCGCAAGTTATTAGATAGAGCGTGTATACTAAATAATTAATAAAAATTTGTGCAAGTTCTATGATTAGACCATTGCACTTGAGTATGATAATATGATGATACTCTTGTACTAAGTTAGATTAAATTCAACTACCCAAACCACATAACTAAAGCTTTATTTTGTTTGCATACCATTAAAGTACATACCTAAATAGGTACTCTAGTATACTGTTCTAAAAGTGTATATTTAATTATATTGGTATATCATGACATAACACGTGGGCACTCTGTATTTTTAACATCCACCTCACTCTACAACTTTTCGAAATATTGAGTCCAGATAAAACATATTTAAAAGATGACGTCTAAACAACGAGAAGATGAAACGAAACATGCCTCTTGTAGCTTGCGCCGTAGCGCGAGGGCGGCGCACGCGAGCAGTCGGCTCGCTTTGATGTCGCGAGGGTAGTTATGGAAATTAATAAAGTGAACAACGTGTAATTGCTTCCGATAAAGCCGCTCGCCTGCGCCCGCGCACCGATGTTTTTTGCCCCTTTAACGAGCCGCGCACAATACAAACACCGTATCTTAAACGTTTCCACCATTTAATTTATAAGTTTTTGTTACATTAAATAATATTGATTTTTGACTAATATTTACGATGTTGTTCGTTTTTGTTTGTGTCTCAACGAAATTTAAGTATTAATTGATTGGTGATAGCCATACTAATATTGTACCTAAACGTATTATAATAACTAATACATTGTAAATGTGATAGCAATCCCGTTTGTACGTTTCGTTATCACTATTAAAAAGCTAAACCCATTTTAACGTAATCTGATATGGAGTATGCTCAAACGAAGTATAAAGCGTTAAACACTAGTTTTAGATATAATATACAAGTAGATTAAAGAGTTATTTTATTTAAAGACTGGCTTTGCCCCTCGGCTTCGTTCGCTCGGAAACAGTTTTCCGGATGAAAGGTACCTTATGTCCTTTTCTGTACCCCTGAAACCGTGCATGCGAAATTTCATGATGATCGGTCTAGTAGTTTAGACGTGGAAGCGTAACAAACAGATAAACAAACTAACTCACACACGGATTCATACTATTAGTTTGGATTGGTTGTCACTTAATCAACTTTTATGGAACTGTGGTTAGTATATTATAAATTAGTTACAAGTAATATAAAACAATACAATACAGCAAGACAGACATCTTGCAATATTGAGGTCACAAATAGGTACTCATAAATGTCAAATCTTGTTCTTCAAATAGTTTTCCTTGGATCAACGGCAAAACAACTCGAAATATTTAAAGTTCGTAATGGATCTACGGGTTATTTTGAAACCAAGTTGCGGTACCACTTTAATACAGTCATTGGTAATTCTCAAAACACGTATTAAGTAGATCGGCACCTGTCGTTCTATGTTCGTGATAGCGGTCTCTGTGTAGTGACGACTCGCTGTAGGCAGACGCCGACGGCGACGCGAATGGCGACGTCAAGAGCACACTCTACGACCTCTTACTCTGTTAAAAAGTTAAGTGTCTCTACACAGTAGCACTCTCTTTAACCCCAGGCGCACACCGTCACACTTCACATCTAAAAAAAATTAACTACTTTTCTAAGCGCCGCTTTCTAATACATTTATATAAACGACATTAAAATATGTCTGTTGCCGTATCGTAATCCTTCAAGATCAACTAAATCAATGCTAATAGACAAAAAAAGTTATGTATCGCGATATCTCGCGAGGTATAACGAATAATGTTAAAAGAAACCTATCAATAAAACTGAAGTTAACGTATCCCGAATAAAACACTTTGTTATTAAGTTGACAAGCAACCGTAAAAATGCTCCTTTAAAATGTAAAATAAACAGATCAATCATGTTAAAGCGATCCCACCGGGCTCGCACCGATCCCCGAAAAGAAGCCTACGTAAGCGTCTATTATAAAGCACAGATGTTACCACAAGACCGATTTCATACGATATTCCTCTCACACTAACGGCAAACCGCCTCGACCGAGCGGGACACAAAATAAAAGTGATACCCATTTTTTATTCTTTTTCGAAATAAGAATTGTTCTACATTCGGGAGAGTGATTGACATGCGGTCGCCGGCGGCGCCCCCCGACGCGCAGTATTAAAGCGTTTCACAAGATGGCCCTCGTATTATTATCATTTTATAATTTATTACGCTAATTATGAAAGGGTCGTATTTAAAAATAAAACAAAGGTATTACGGATGCCATATTTGTGTGGTAAAAGCTTTGCGGACGTGTAGCGTGTTACTTTCGGCCGTATAAATCTAGGAAGGCACATCAATCAAGTTGTCAGATGGACAGGAAGTCCCGTTCCACATTATTATGTAGATCCGTGATTAAAACGTTAAAACATACGCAGACAGTGTACGAGGACGTGCCGCAACAACCCTTTAATTTAACGCGTAGTAATGTCATACGTAAAGGTGGATCATGGCTCGTGGTTTACCACCCGCCCATCTATGACCTACGCCGTTAACTTTTTTATATTTGCGTCATATAAAGGAGTATTATCTGAAAGGTTTGTTACGTACGTACACGTTAAACGATATTGACTCATAACAAAGTTATGTTACATATTCATGGGAGGCTATAATAAACCAATATTGTCATTTGTGCGGGCGACGGGCGTCGGGCGGAGGCCGCGCTGCCGGCGGCTCGCACTAATTGAAACCCCCGTTCGGCCACGACGTGAGAAGACTAACCATGGGCTAATCCTCGGAGGCCGGACCTTGTCCGCCTGCCGGCCGCCCGCTGCCCATACACATCTATGTAATTGGAGATTTCACGAGATAACACTATGACCCCTAATTATGAAATGGGGTGCACACGTACCGGAGCTAAGATGAAATGTTACGACTTCCTGTTATCTACTGTAGTACAATGCTGCTTAATACATGTCACTTTACCCACTTAGTTACAGTACCATTACAAGTAAAGCTTCGGAATTTACTTATTTTTTGCTTTAGACACTGTATGAAAATAGTCTTCAATAAAGTGAGCGCACTTTCAACTTGTGCAATTACAATTACATACAAGACGATGTAATTAAATAAATTGCTATAAATATTGCGAGGTAGGTAAGACAACGATCACACTAACCCTTAGCTATCAAAGGAATTATCATTACCAGCTTAAGTCCTTTCTCGAATCTCCGACTATTCAAATCTATCGAGCGTGTTACTTTACAATCTACTTAACAACTCCACAGCAGCAACAATCAATGTGAAGGGTTAACATTAAGATAATTAAAAACATAGCGTGAAATATTTACACAAAAGTCGAAAACAACGAACACCATGCAATCGCAAGCAATCTGGAATATTTTAATCAGCACATAGCAATGTTTGAGTAAAATAGGCTGTAAAGACGGTAAATCGGGATAAACGAAATGGAGGTTTGACGCGCGTTTTGACGCATCTCGACGTTGGCGTGAGCTCCTAAGCTGCGGCGCACTTACGATTGAAACATCTCCGTCGAGCCTAAAACACCGAGGCTTAGCGCTTCTCGCGCCAAACTTGATATCCGTCTTCTAACTTGTGATTCGGGACTTAGACGCCGAAGTAAGGCAAATTCGCGACTCAAACACGAAAAGACTTTGTAAATTAAGGCGATACAATTTATTCGATAGCTGGCGGGTTTCTCAAGAAGCTCGAGTAACTAACGATGTGGATGCAGAGACGTTTGACATGAGTCCTGTGCGGCGCCAGCAGCCGTCACAGAGTTCACTCCGCAAGACTGCGTGGTCACCAACGTAATCCTTATTTATGGCAAGACGCCTTGCGATGCCTCCGTTGGACCAACTATTTGTCAAAGAGCAGCGGGCGACCAGCATCAATCTCGAGTACTGGCTTAATGCGACCTCGATCCTTGACGACTCGGCTACGGATCCCATTTATCATCCCGACACTGAGTGCCGCAATATTCGATTGGCCCACTATTACTAACAGTGAAAACGTTATCTACCGCCGATGCCGGTAATAAATACAAAACGGACATAAAGTGACCAACAAAAGTGAAACTGAATCACCCCCGACCACTTAATACAACAAGAGAGGCGCGCACCGGACAAACAGCTACAAGCGGCCCCCAGCGCTCGTTACCAGATCGCACTAAATTACGCGCAACTTACGCGGGCCATCTTTCATTATTACGACTCTATTTTGGCAAGTCACAACAGGACGGGCGTGGCGGCCGGACCCGATGACCATTATCCCGGTGTTACCCTGCTGCAAGTTTTTTTCGCCGGCCATACTGACCGCTGCCCCTATGCGGGGTGCCGGCCGAGATAAAATCGTAAATTACAGCCCAATTCCATGGTTGTTAAGACTTGACAGATGAAAAGGCTTAATGCGAGATTGTTGGTGCTATATCGTTAACATATCAAATAAAATGAGGGTACTCCATATAGATATTTGTATATGATTAACGTTCTTTTTTTGTTTATGGTCATTGGTCAGTTTGACGTTGTGTGACGACTTTTATTGCTTGAATATAACATTGTAGTGATGGCAGTATCGTATAAAAGTAACATAAGGCATTTAAAGTCCTTTGTTTAGTTTCGTTGCTCTCTCGTGTGATAGTTGGAATTCAAAATAGTTGTGTAGGTATATTGGTGATGTCTGTACATGTATCGATGGATGTCGTAGCAGCAGGGAGCGGCTGCTCGGACGTCACTGAGTGGGAGGACATTACAGTAATGTGACTGAAAGACGTTAGTGCGTCCGCGCCCGGTGCGGGCCGACCGGCGCCCGGCGCCAGCCGCTCTAACAATACCCCATTACGCTAAACTATTCACAGAGTAAACTGACCAACTATTTCGAAATGCGATAACATCGAGGAAGTGGAATTGTCTCCTGTTAAAGTCAGATGTGGTTGTGAAATATACCTACATTACATCTTAAGTTTATCTACACCATATCTTACTTACCAATATAGGTCAATAAAACATTTGTTACATTTTTCTACTTTACGCGAGATAGAGGCGGTATTTTGATTCGATCAAGATGTAATGGGCTTTAATCCAACAATTGCACTACCGACTCTTCGCGCAAGGAAATAATCTTAATTAAAAAGGTTAACAAGAAAACTAGTAATTTGCCACCCACATTACTCGTAATCTTTAAAAATAGGTGAAGTCTTAAAAGAGCTGGCAAAGCAGCGTGAATTCAATAATCAAATTATGAAATGCAAGTATTAAATTCTTATGACATTGCCACTCTCAACCGCAATCCATATCCTTGCAGATTTATTTAATACCTTATTAACTAATTCTATATTAAATTATATAAATACCAACGACTAATTATTGAGGTCAAGACATTCAGACAAAAAATTATGCAACTAAAATTGTACCCGCTTTACAAACATATCCTATACTAGCTTTAGCCCGCGGCTTCGCTCGCATAAAAGTAGGTTAGGTTATGTCAGTAACAGTACTTTTTTAAATAAAATATCACCTATGTTACTCGGTGATAATATAGCTTTCTAATGGCGAAAGAATTTAAAAATCGGTTGAGTAGTTATTGAGTTAAATCCTTACAAACAAACGAACAATCAAATCTTTCCTCTTTATAATATAAGTATAGATTCAAATATGTATAATTAACTATGGCTTAGTAATCCGTGGTACGGTCTTTAGTAAATTTAAGCTATTTGTCTGTTGTTACCGTGTCATACGCGATTATTGAATTAAAGTAAGGGCTGGTGTTGAATGCCGGCCCCCTGTGGAGCGCGACACACAACGCTGCTACGGTTTTATACGAGGATATAATGCTCTCGATATTTTGTGTTTGGACAGCCATGATCGAGTGGCACACACACTTTTACATACAAACTACAATGTTCCATATTGCGACTAAAAAATAACCAGCGATCTCTATTTAACGACAATTTAATTTTATTTTGATTGATTTGTATGCAATAGGTCCATGAGAAAGAAGCTCTACCTGTATTTAAAAACTGCAGTTTACAGTATCTCTATACATTATTCTACTTTCTATTGTATTTTACTGTGTTTAGCATACTTTCGATGCTCATAATTATCTACACCTTTCTTTCTAGGCCAAACAAATATCGCTTCTTCTGCCTTTTGCAACGACACATTAAATTATTTTATCTTACGTCAATTGATTAGCCACTTGTCTTATATTTGTTTTGTTTTCTTACTGTTTTTCTAAGTAACAAATATTTGTTCCTTTTTCTCTATCGATCGACGATTCTAGTACGATTGAAGATCACCGCTACTTAAGTATATATGACGACAGACCTTATGTGGCCTATTAATGAAATCAATTGCTGAGCGGCTTACGTCAGTGATTTATATTTTAAAACATAACGTTGAGTTTCTTATAAAATATATACCTAAATTCAACTCTCAGAAAACTAGATGTCTCTTTTATTTACACGTCTTATCATATATAGATACGCTCAGACACTCACCCACAAATATAAACAATTATATACTCAAACAAAAGTTTACTCATACCAATATTTGAATATCTCATTAAATTTTTATTAAGATTGTTTTACGTTTACGCGTATGTATCTATACATTGCAATTAAACTCATTACTGTATACGAATTCAACGCAGTTTATTTTAAATACCTTACTTTTCATCTAGAAATATATTAAAGTAATTTTACAAATGGTAAAAAAAAAATATTTTTCATTTAATTTATATTCTTATTTATCATTCTACCTTTTAATATAGTTTCATACTATTTAGTTATTCCTAGTGTTATCAAAGTTATTATTGGTATCAAGATACAAGCTTACCTGTATCGGAGACAATTACAACATTTTTATATAACTAATTCTTGGTAATCTTTTATTATTCTAAAAATTTGGTACTGTTCCTTTCTGCATAAACTTTTGTATGCGTATTTTATTATGGCTTTTGATGTCGACTAAGCTATTAGGTATAACCGTAAAAGTCACAAATTGTAAATCGCAAGTGGTACCCACAGGATAGGCTTGGTTAGTGTGGGGCCGCCGGATATCTTCTAAATATCTATCGCACAAGAAGATGAACTTTTCGGTTCATTAACAGTAATTGCGAGCAAAATTTTTATTGCGAGGAATGGATGCACATATTATATTATTAAGAATCGAATAATATGTGTTAAAATACTTGACATTATTTATATATAACTGCAGAATATTTAGTAGATACCAAGCACCCGTAGCGCGTATTGATTAAACTTGTATGGATATTGATTCGTCATCAGTATGAGCTCTGCAATATCTATAGATTGTCTGTTAATTTAATGTATATATGTATATAGTGCGTTAAATTAAGGCCTTGTGCAGACAACCAATGTTTTGTACGATTACGTCGCGGCACACAAAGTTTGCGAGGTTTACCTACTGACTGCGATTGAGAATTTGTTCGTCATATACATATGTACAATGAGTTCTATTTTCATATCACAATATCAGCATATATTGCAATATTAGAGTCAGCTGTCCGAACAAGTGTCTCCACTTTAACCAAGCATTTGCGTCCGTAAGGATGCAATTAAGTTGATTATAAAACCTATAAGGCATTATCATATCGCTCACTAACTCTAAAAACTACAAAACTAAGCACATGCAGCCGGTATACCAGCTTGACTCAGGCAGTTAGTACCTGCGCTATCTAAGTTATTCCTGGAGATTAAATAGTTAGGACGAGGCTGTTGTCTCGTTCTTCCGATACACACTCGTCAACAGCATACTAGGCATATATCCAACAGCATATTCTATTCTATTCTATCATATACACACAACACCATCTAGCCCAAACTAAGCAGAGCTTGTACTATGGGTACTAGAAAATGGATAATAATACATATATACTTTTTGTTTGTAAATGCATAGGTACATATTATACATAGAAACACCCAGACCAAGACAAACATCCATGTTCATGCACACAAATGTTTGACTTGTGCGGGAATCGAACCCGCGACCTCAGGCATGGCAGTCGGTTACACTAACCACTACGCCATCGTCTAGATTGAAAATATCCATCGTAAACATATTCATCAGAAGTACATAGGTACTTTATTGTGTTGTATTCGTATTTACCAATGATAAAAACATACATACCTATATATCTCACGGCTATATCTCCCAAGAGGTATATAGCTACGGTTTAAGGCCCTACGTCGTCGTAGGTGCCAAGGTTATTGCGGTATTCCTCTTCTTTTTAACTTTTAAATGACATATCCCGCACTGCGTATAATTTCTGTGTCGCAAGAGACTTAATAAACATTCAAACAATGGACACATAGAACACCCAGACTCGAAACAACTATTTGTGAATCACCCAAATTTAGTCTCGTGTTGGGTTCGAACCCACAACATTCTGCGCAGTATCAGTGACAAGACAATCACTATGCCATCCGTGCATTTAGCAAGTAGGATTTGCTTTACAATTATCTTTATCATAACCATTCTTTATTGATACCTATCTATTGCAATGAATTATATTTATGTTAAGTTGATTTTGCGTTGCATTCTACACTTCTTCTATATTTTATATTATGTTGATTTTGCGTTGCATTCTACACTTATTCTATATATTATGTTGATTTTGCGTTGCATTCTACACTTCTTCTATATATTATGTTGATTTTGCGTTGCATTCTACACTTATTCTATATATTATGTTGATTTTGCGTTGCATTCTACACTTCTTCTATATATTATGTGGATTTTGCGTTGCATTCTACACTTCTTCTATATTTTATATTATGTTGATTTTGCGTTGCATTCTACACTTCTTCTATATTTTATGTTGATTTTGCGTTGCATTCTACACATATTCTATATATTATGTTGATTTTGCGTTGCATTCTACACTTCTTCTATATATTATGTTGATTTTGCGTTGCATTCTACACTTCTTCTATATATTATGTGGATTTTGCGTTGCATTCTACACTTCTTCTATATTTTATATTATGTTGATTTTGCGTTGCATTCTACACTTATTCTATATATTATGTTGATTTTGCGTTGCATTCTACACTTATTCTATATATTATGTTGATTTTGCGTTGCATTCTACACTTCTTCTATATATTATGTTGATTTTGCGTTGCATTCTACACTTCTTCTATATATTATGTGGATTTTGCGTTGCATTCTACACTTCTTCTATATATTATGTTGATTTTGCGTTGCATTCTACACTTATTCTATATATTATGTTGATTTTGCGTTGCATTCTACACTTCTTCTATATATTATGTGGATTTTGCGTTGCATTCTACACTTCTTCTATATTTTATGTTGATTTTGCGTTGCATTCTACACATATTCTATATATTATGTTGATTTTGCGTTGCATTCTACACTTCTTCTATATATTATGTTGATTTTGCGTTGCATTCTACACTTCTTCTATATATTATGTGGATTTTGCGTTGCATTCTACACTTCTTCTATATTTTATATTATGTTGATTTTGCGTTGCATTCTACACTTATTCTATATATTATGTTGATTTTGCGTTGCATTCTACACTTATTCTATATATTATGTTGATTTTGCGTTGCATTCTACACTTCTTCTATATTTTATATTATGTTGACTTTGCGTTGCATTCTACACTTCCTCTATATATTATGTGGATTTTGCGTTGCATTCTACACTTCTTCTATATATTATGTGGATTTTGCGTTGCATTCTACACTTCTTCTATATTTTATATTATGTTGATTTTGCGTTGCATTCTACACTTCTTCTATATATTATGTTGATTTTGCGTTGCATTCTACACTTCTTCTATGTATAGGTTCATATTAATCTTTGAATAAGCTGTTTCATACCGACGGATATACGAACAGACGAATATTACTATACTACTACTGCACCCCCATTACCACACCAACGATTAGCTGTATCCCAAATATTTAGGTGAATATCGTCAAATCCTAACTATATGTATTATAAATGCGAATGTCAGTTTGTTTGTTTGTTACGCTTTCATGCATTTACTACTTGACCAATCGTCATGAAATTTCGAATACACGTTATCAGGGGAACAGAAAAGTACACCATTCAACCAGAAAAACTGTTCACGTATTATATATAGTGATGCCATATTTGTAGGTTATTTATTTCATTACTTCAATAAATTCTCTAAGTGCGAATACCAGTCAATAGCTATTGTTATTTGTTTAATTTTTTAGCCTTTGAATTTCAAGCCGTCTGTATGCCGAAAATAATAAAAATTTAAAATGGCGCTAAAGATATTTATCAAGAAATCCTAACTAATATTATAAATGCGAAAATGAGTTTGTTTGTTTGTTTGTTACGCTTTCACGCCTTAACTACTTAACCGATCGACATGAAATTTTGCATACACGTTGTCAGGGGTACAGAATAGGACATAGGGTACCTTTCATCCAGAAAAAATAACTGTTGCAAACCTATCCTAACCTAACCTACATTTACGCGAGCGAAGCCGCGGGTGAAAACTAGTCTTTTATATTTTTAACTCCGCGTAATATGTTGATTGACACGTCTTGTAGCAAAATTCTTTTGGGATGCTCTTTAGATCCACACGAGAAAATTTCATACTAAAATCCAGTTTCCGCATATTTTACACTATAGTACTATGCAAATTGCTATCGGCGTTGCCATCAAATAAATTCAACAACCTGACTTACCTTAATATCAATAATTAATGGTTTATTATATTCAATCTAGCACTAACATGCCTTAAGCTTTGATCAGATCGTATAGAATAAAATTGAACAATAAAGAGTGAAATAGATGGATTTATTTGCATCGATTGTTATGAAACGCCGCCACGGTGTCGCAATGGTAGATATACTTCTAACAGGTTCTACTGAGACTTTCTTAACAGTAAACCCCGATAACACTGTACACGGCTTGGGAATCGAACTTGAAATCTCATGGACAACAGTCGCATTCACTATCGCTGCGCCGCTGAGGCAATCTAGCACTAAAATTTAGCAACTACTGCGTATACATAAATGCTTACAAAGCGACTTATTAAACAAAATGATATGTGTTAAACTTAAAGCTACCTAAACTTTAAAAAGTTTAATAAAGGAAGTGACATGAATGGTTGTTACTATCTCCAAGATTTAACATATAACTGACTAGATGTTCCCGTGGAATGACCCGCGTTTATCGTTACTGCGCCGCCCCCGTGGGTCGTAGCGTGATGTTATATAGCCTATAGCCTTCCTCGATAAATAGACTATCCAACACTAAAAGAATTTTTCAAATCAACCAGTACTTCCTGAGATTAGCGCGTTCAACCATATAAGCACACAATAACTGTATTGGAATATCTTTCGAATACAATTAGGCACATTACTAAATCTAAGTCCTACGCTTGCGCTCTCAGTTCTAGCCAAACCTTAAACTTTTCTCCTCCTAGGGACTAGCGGGCTAGTCAATTAAAGATTATTAATTTATTTATCTACTACATTTACTATTATAAAGTACTAGATGTTCCTGCGGTTTCACCCGCGTTTATCGTTACTGCGCCCCCCCTTGGGTCGTAGCGTGATGTTATATAGCCTATAGACTTCCTCAATAAATTGGCTATCCAACACTAAAAGAATTTTTCAAATCATCCAGTAGTTCCTGAGATTAGCGCGTTCAAACAAACAAATAAACTCTTCAGCTTTATAATATTAGTATAGATGTAAGCGAAATGTGGTTGCAATTCACATGAAAGGCTGGTAGCTGCAAGCAATCCTACACTAATATAACATGTATAGTAAGTAACATAATCTTTACTATGCGAACCTTAGTTACCTAAGTTAGCAAGCTTCTCATTCTTAACAAAAAAGGCGTCATATAATAGGTGATTAGAAGAGCTAGGTTTAAAACTATACTTTAGCTTACCACGCTGCCTAATCAAGTACGACCTGCAAGACTTCATACATCTCGACAGAGTTTCTAATGATATTTCTTTTCGCCGATACCCAACTAAAAACAGAACTTATAAAAAACACTGTTTTTGTTGTTTTATTTTTATTATTGTACAATCTTCTTTGATTTTGTCTTGTCTACCTAATTATGATAGATATTTACTTAAGGTATCAAAGATAAACTCTTAAACTGTCTATGATAAGAAATTTCAGGCTTTACCTACATGATACATAAACAGACATTCAACGCTAGTATAGCACTCGAATTATAAGACACAAGTCATTACTATCGAGTATAAAATAAACAAACCTTGCATTTACGAGCTATGACAAATCTGAAATACAATCATAACCTCTAACCAGCGCCTTCTCGACGCATTCGGGCCAATAAAATAACTCATGTCCAATTTATGTTAATACAATAAATACTGACATAAATATCCCGGGAGGAGCCACAGAAGACAATTTAAATTTATGTACTTAGATACACTCTACTGTCTTTAAAGGAGCAACCAGCCATTCAAATTGAATGATTTGTGCATTTGAAACTCACGGAACTTATTATATTTTATAGTAACGAAAATGGTTTGAGTGTAATGAAATAAATCTTTATGAACGGCTGCGCTTATATCACTAAAGCATACGTAATGTTGTAGATCTTTCATCATTAAAAAGTTATTCGATCAGAAGATTAGGTAACAAATCTCTGGTGCGATGTTTATAACCGAAGAATATAAGTTTAAAGTGTAACAGTGTGGTTAGCAGTTTTATTAAAGCACAAACATCTTACAATTATAATTATTCAGCAACTTCGGATCCGTGCAACTTCTTTTTACTAATAAGTGGCAATCATTCGGTGCACCTGGTTGTAAGCCTTTTCCGTCGCCTATAGCCGCTTGCAAATAGAGTTGGTTATATTTTCAAACGTTAAAAATAATTGCCACTGCTATGCCAACGTAAAGTACAAAAGGACTGGTCCTCTGTTCGCAGTAGAGCAACAACTTGAGGAGTTCTGAAAACACCAGTCATTGCAGGGTTACAACTAAACTATAGGTATAACTACGATCTTCTGTAGTGGACAAGTACTGTCACAGTCGGGTTACTTCGGGCTTATGTGAAAATGTCTCTCTACCTCTTCATAAACTTATGTTTATTCCGCTCTTATCACAATTTCGAACCAAGACCATCAAATTAGAATACTCTTAACCGAAGACGTTTATCGATACCTAAAAACAAAGTTTTGCATATACATACAAACCTTCGTTTTTATTATACAATATTTTTTATAGATGTAATACTCTACAAGTAAGTATAAATCATATAGCCGATATACAATTGGCTATTTTTGCAGATAACAGAAATTGATTAAACTAGTATATAAAATCTACAACGCCTGCCCAAAACTACAGATGTGAATTTGATTAGGTCGTATTTGAATACTGTGTATCTGTAAGTATTACAATGCTTACAGAAGCTTTGTTACACCTAAACTAACTTTTTCACTACATATTATGAATATTATTATTTTGCAATGACCTCTACTATTCTTGGCCATGCCAAAAGATAATAAAAAGGTACGCTAATAATTGTACCAATGAAAGATAGAATTAGGTGGAATTATCGCCGACTACTCAAAAGAGCTATTCATTTAAAAAGGCATTTTACATACCTAGCATAAATACATAGTTGTAACAACTGTTGCAATGACAATGTACAATAACAACAAACTTATAATCAACAGGAAAGTTTTATTATTACAACAGTAACATTGTTTATTCTCTTCAGTTTTAAATTACATAAGTGTTCGTATGAACGTAGTGAACCGCAATAATAACAACATGGCTATAATTGTATCAAGAAAACGGTTATTTGTAAGGAAAGAGCGACAAACCGACAGATGCTCGCGGCCATCCTGCGGCTGCGACAAAAGTCTCGCATGACGCGTTCGTGACTCTGCGGTCACAGTGTTGTCGTTTAAAATCAAATTTCGGCAATATAATGTCGCCCAAATTGTGCCTAACAACTGAAACCTGCCAGTGACCTCTAAATAATGTTACAAAGGTGTAGATTCGAATTAAGTACAGTTGTAGTGGCCTGTCCAGACCGTTAATAATTGTCATCGTCTCAGCGACAATGTTTCCCTCTGTTTGAATTTTACAATGCATGGAAAGTAACCTAATCGCATTATCCATTTGATAACTGTTGTATCTTTACCGTGTTTTAAGTAATGGATACCTTTATTAGATCTGATTTCTTTTTAAACTTATGTTCTGATAAAAATTTAATTTTATCACAGCTTTTATGTATGCTCATCTATAAATATACGAGACCTCAGTTACAGACTCCAGTTGTGTATAGTCGATGATGCTTTAATTGATTTGCTATAATTAGCCTAAAATATGATTGTGCTATTGACGAGAGTCAATGCTGTCACCTGGCCGCTGCCGCCGCTAAGTGTTTTGAGTTCAAATCCCACACAGGACAATGATTGTCTTAGCGATACAGGGCTTGTCGCCTACGTATGAGAAATGTTTAGAAGAAATGTTTTTGATGTAGAAGACATTTTAGATACCGTTAATAATTATGAACTATGGCAGACCGTTGGTCTATCTAATTAGTAGAGCTAATAAGTTCGATCCCATGGTTAACACCTCTGACTTTACAAAATAATGTTCGTATTAAATAATTAGTTAACGCTCGCTTTATCGGTAAAGAAACTTGCATTTCTGAAGGTACTTCATCATTCTCTAAGTTATGAAATCTACTCCGTTCTGGTCCAGCGTAGTGGACTATGACCGAGCCCTTTTCATACTGAGTAGATATAATTATGCTAGTGTCCATTAGTAGGACAATTTATAAACAGCTCTGATATTATTATAATTATTATAGTAACACCTTAACCAGTAAGTACAGAATAATACGACATAAATTAAATTGAAACTACATTAAAATTAAAATGAAGTGCCTTTTATACAACGAAGCATAATATTTTTCGTTTCACACACACACACAACAGAGGAAAAATACAAGATAATATGATAGTTTATGTATTTTCCCAATGGTTTATATACCTAAAGATAAAATGTAGCTATACCCTACAACTATATCAGTATTTCTTTATGACATACGAGTCTCAAGAAGACTTAATACATCTATACCTACTAATTTATAAAGTTGAAGAGTTTGTTTGTTTATATGGTTGAACGCGCTAATCTCAGGAACTACTTACTGGTTCGAATTGAAAAATTATTTTAGTGTTGGATAGCCCAGTTATCGCGGATGGCTATAGGCTGTATAACACGCTATGACCCACAGGAGCGCAGTAATCATAAACGCGGGTGAAACCGCGAGCACATCTAGTATACTTATATAGTGTTATTATGGCAGCATTTACTAATTCTAACATTTTGAACACATCTGTAGGATTTGCGTAACGTGGAGAAACAAAAATTATTATTACATACTACCTAATAGGTATAAGTTTTCACTTCAGAAATCTGATATCTTAAATCATATCTACCTACTAATAACGGAATAAAGAATTTAAATAAATTTAACTACTTTATAACGTACTTACTATCATGTGACATCGTAGCAATTGATGAAACAAATAAACTAAATAAGTTTATCAACTTCGTTTTTCATTTCTGCCGCCTATGTCAGTGATTCCCCTAACCCATTTGACATACGTATAAATTTGTAGATAACAAATACTTTATAAGAGTTATAAAAAAACAATATGGGATACAAGGCAAGAAGTTGTGAACCGTGAAATTGCCATCTGTGTCGCGAACACTGTTAAGTGGGAAGCTACGGAGTGTCACCTATTCGCGATACCCTGTAATCTCTTTTTAAGTATTTTTAATAAATACAAGGTTTTAATACATTTTAAATCGAGTTTGTATACATTTTTGTCCAATTTTGACACAAATGCGTAATAAAAATATGAGCCATTACAGGGCACGGCTATACAGGGTTTATTAATCAAGTAGAGCGACATCTCTGGGCTTAGTGGCATTTTTCTCGGCGGATGTCGTGTTCATTATTTCCCAAGAAGACGGGCGGTGTGATGAGAAATTAATCCGGGGGTGGGCAGGTGTAGCCGCAGGTGCGGTGCGCGGCCAATTTGCCGCAGCAATAAGCCGCCCGCGCCTCGGCGTGCGCCGTCGCCTTCGTGAGAGCGAGCCCAACAGCAACTAATCCGTGCGTCTACGTCTCCACGCATACGCCACATAAACTACACCACTTTATATTTTCAGTATCCTTACCTAAGTAGTCTTTAAAAACGCCACATTTTTCTAATTGATTTTATTTTTTGGTAAACAAGCCGTATCCCAGGTGCAGAGTACGTTTATATTTTTTAATAATAAGTTACCAAGTTAACAGTAATACAAAGTAGCTAAAACACGAAAACGTATTTTTTTGTAAATAAGTTCCAGCTGCAAAACACCGAAGAAAAGCGGTAGATATGAAGAAAAGCGCACGGAGCTGCGGCGCGCCGTAATCCGAACATATCTCGGTACATTGCTCAGCGCGACACAACGGGACTTAGCGAAAAGCCTCGCCGCGCAGATGCTTATCTCAATAACAGTTTTATTTATTTTTGCGAGCGGCTGATCCGCTCCCGGCGGATCCGTCTAATGAAAATAGAGGAAGACGCGCTCACGCCCGCTAACGCCGCAGCGGGGACGCCGACGCGCTTCAGACAAATGACTCCTCGAACGAGGATTGTTTTCATAGCACCCGCTCGCGCTCATCCTACCTCCTCAATATTACTAATAATTAATTACTTCATTCACCCATGACTTGACAAAAGTGCTTGGCAGCGTCTCTAAATTTTCTTTGAAGCTCGGATTTGAGACAATTCGTCATGCACAACTTTTTGTTAATGTTCTCTTAAAGCAAACAGTTCCAAAATTGCGACAAAGTTGCTCAAAGACAAGACACGCGAGTTTATTTAGTCGCGATTAAAGAGCACAACTCTCGTAAACCGGGGTTCTTGTGTCGTAAACCAAAACATATTGCGACTTGTTGGAACACACGAGCGAATGAAAAATAACTGTAATTAAATATAAAAACGGGTTCATCAAATATTAATTGCGAAATGAACAATAATTATTTTCAATAAAACAACATAATAATCTACCATGAAATTATCAATTTTAGGCTATTGTGTCAATCCAATTTGCAGTAGTTTAAGCAGATACAATTACGGGATTAAATATAATGACCACCAAAAATAGTATTAAAATATATCATAACGAGCCCCTATACGCCTCAAATTACTGCATTCTGTCTCGGAAGGGTTAGGTTATGTTAGGTTCCTTCTTAAACCCACCTACAAATAGGAGCCCCGCTCCGGGGGTCCGTCGACTTAGTTCGATCTATTTAAAATATTTTGCTGTGCAATTTGGTGATCATTTACTATTTTTGACGGTTGACTGGTGATAAGTTAAACATCAGCATATAATTACTATCGTCGGCGGAGTCCTTAAATCTATTTCCATGTGAAGAAAGGTTTTAAAGGCTTTTGAGTTAGAAATTTCTATTTAACAGCACGGAGTCGTGGACGGTGCCGAGCAGACAGCATCACATCTAGATATTACGCCGGTCTAACATGCGTAGTAGTAGCAGTGGGTAAGCAGTGCAGCCCTGCGAATCAGAAGTTAATTAAACATTTCTAGATAAATAAATGACTGTGTGACTGTAAAGTATCCTCATGAAAGCATTTTGCCATACTAATGATGTTGCTGTACTATTTATGGCATTCATCGTCGTGGAAATCGGCGTCAGCCTTTGTTCAGCAACGTATGTCATGATAATGTTACGTAGGTGGCGTAATGATGCGCTAATCCAATGCAGCTTGGAGTTGTACATTAAATACTTATATCGAGGCTTCAGGTATCAAACTATGACTACAATAATTATTGCGTGTGATTATCATGTAGTGACCTTAAAAACTATTACTTTGAATTGAAAATGACTACGATAAAAGCTATATAGCGTATGTCTTAGTCATTTTAGCTGAAGATATAGTTAATCCATAATAAATATTTATTTTTTAAACAATCCATGTTGCCACACTTTTTGTATATAAAGAAAAGTTCTAATTAATTACATATTTATCTTTTTAAGTCCCAACAAATTATTAAATACCAATTGTTAAACGTGCAATTTGTCTCGTTCGAATGGATTATGTTATTACACAAAACAATGTATTCGACACTTATTAAAAGCCAATTCTCCGAGAGACCGCAAACAACGGGGAGGTGAAAAATCTTGCGGTGCCGAGACAGACCAGGCGCACCGGCGGGGTCTAATTAGGTCATTTGCCATAATTGCTAGCTCCAGATTGGTTTTTTCGCGTCGGCAACGTCCCGCGAGAGCCTCAGGACATTGCCTTGCTTTAATGAACACTTCTAGCACGGAGACACTTGAATAAAAATCTTATTTTCACAACGGTCATCGGAGTTTTCTTTTGTAAATAGCTACTTTGTGCTATTGACCAAAACGCTTAAATGTAATTGTACTTAGACTAACTAGTGTCATTTATTGCGATCATATTTATTGTGGTCCCGCTCGTAGCATTTTGAAAAGGTAAGCAGAGATTATCACAACAGTAGAGAACACATAGAAAGAATTAATATTCTTTCTCTATGTTCTCCTGTACCTTCAGTTCATATTTGAATTTAACACAAATGGTGTTTTTCAATTCTCAGTATTACTTATAGGGCTTGATCTCAGCTTTGGATTGCATCTTATAATGATCTCACAGATAATTATGACGTTAGTCACAACAGAATACAGAATAATTAAACTTAATAATTTCGCGTGGGTTTAATATTTGCTAATTATAGCATGATGACCGAGGAAGTACTACCCTGTCTCAGCATGTCGATGTAAAATAGAATTATCGTACCGTTGCTTTTCGTTTGATGAGTAAGAGTTCAAAAGGCTCTATACTTTAGCTTTTTTTATCACTAGATAGTGTTCAAATTTGATAAAATTTCGAAACCAGTACCTATACACTTTAATATAAATTATATTGATTATTGAATTATATTAATTTACCCTTACGCAAATACAATTGCACTTTATATACCACTATTGACCTTATGAACCAGAATCAAAGGAGTCAATCATTCGACGACAATGTATCAAACAAGTTTTAAGAATTTAATTATAACTAGAATCCTAATCAGTAACAATTTTTTAATCAATATTTGGATGAAGGATCGTACAAGTATTTATTTAGTATTTGTTTAATATCGCTTCTATGATAGAAAAAACACAGCCTTGTCCTTGCACGATGGTTACCGCTTACCATCAGATTGGCAGCTAACTGGTCTACCACCAGTAGCAATAAAAAACGATCAATTAGAAAGTACAAAGATACTGCTCAATCGAGGTGCCCCGTCAACAGCAAAAGTAATTTAACTGTGATCTTCCGAAGAATGGAGATACTACAGAAGATGGTAGCCAAACAACATTTTGTGTTCCTGCGCTGAGTACAGTTTCCAAGCTCCTTAAGAAAGCGCTATGCAGCTATCAGCAGAGGACCAGCGTGGTTTTGTCATGTATATCAACGTGGTTTTGACACCACAGTAGGTACAAAAGTTACACATCTTTGAGAAATCTCAGACATAAGTACGGCTTATAATGATTTTTCCGTCGCCATTAAGAGGTGATGAATTACTTTTTAAATTGTAATATTGTCATTATGTACGTAATAAAACTTATGAAAAATTAGAAGGTGCTGTCGGTCGGGTTGAACTCGAGACCTCTGTGTAGCAATCCAAAATTCTCATTACAAGGCTGTAATATAATTTATGTTTTTTTTTAATTTACTACACGAATGTGGTTTAAATGTTACTAATTTTCGACTCCGATATTTTCTTTACCAATACGTTACGGTTCGATCCTCATTTGATATTTAACAATGTGCGGGACCAAAAATATGTAATTCACTAACAGTTGATCCATTAATGAGTATTATTAATCTCCTTTGTCCATTGCATCCTTAAATTTTTACCATATGGCACTGGATATGAACGTATGTATATTTCACATGAAGACTAACAAGAAGAGACATAAGTTGAGTAAAAAACACGCCCTTGCCTATTAGTTGGAAACAAGAAGGTAGGTACTTCCCTGAACGATTTGACTCATTGTACAAATATTGTCGTACATAGCAACAACTATGGTTTTAGTCTCACGTGTTAGAGGTCACTCTTTATCATCCTATCGCCATCTATTAGAAACATTTAGACTTCATGGCACTATAGAGAAGTTTTTAATACAAAATCCAATAACAGTTTACCTGATAAAACACAGTCATACAATATGTTATTATTATTATTATTATTATAAGCCTAATTGGCGTCCCACTGCTGGGCAAAGGCCTCCCCTTCCGACTTCCATCTGTCTCGATCGCTTGTATATAATGTAATATGTTATTATATTATTTATATTGAACTGCCTCGTTCATCTCGTGACGTAAGTTTGCGCTTGTTTGCCTGCCATTGTGAAGTACGATTCATTACGTTCGTATCCCGGGTCGAACAAGGTGTTCGAGGAGCCTTGACATGTGCCCGTTGAACTGCAATAATAATATGTGGCACCCATTATCATAGCTGGCGTATTGTTTGTGTAAAACCCCTATCTCTATCTTCGTAGACATACTAGAGTAGTGTAATGTTATGATATTTTGAATTAAGTTTCTCTAAATAAATTCAACAATCTCACCAACAAGTTTAGTAAGCTATAAACGTCTAGACACACAATTAGTCCACCTCCCCCCTTATCTTACAAAGCCAATTAATTCACCTTCAAGACCCGTCGGTTAACTGACAGTTGACCAGTTTATATTCGTGGTGTGAGTTTTCTTAGCTTTCGATCTACGATTACACGAGTTATGGGTAAGGGCCATTTGGTGATGAGCGGTTACCAGTCTCTATATTCGCTTGCAAAATCTTACGTGTTGCTAACGCTGCGTAAAGTAATTAATACAGGAATAAATGAGAAGGAATGGAAGAGCTAGGTATGTGAAGCTCGGCAACGCTTACGTGGCAGGCGAAATGTCTGCATGAATGACATACTTTTTGGTTATAAGTGGTCGCGTCGCCACTACATTCCGCCGGGTGTTATGGGTACGAGGACATGGGACAAGAATAGTGTCATCCACAAATATTTGTTCGAATGTTTATAAAGTCCTCTGCAACACATAATATTACTATTGTGGGGATTTCGATTTTAAAAAAGAAAATAAACATTTCGTTGGTTTTTATACGACAAAAGTAAACAAGGTATAAGGCAAGCATGGGTATGGTCCGCCTGATAGTAACACGTTATGGCCCATATTCATGTGTGACACCAGGAATATTACTCACGCGTTACTGATTCTATGGAAAGGCATTTAATAATAATAATAATAATAATGTCCTCCAGACCGAATTTCGGTCATGGCGGCCAGTCTTAACTGAGACTGGCCATCTACGCAGGAGATATTATAGTGCACAAGTGTGTGCACAAACACAATTGCACTCTCTGTTCCTTAACTCTCATGATCCGATGGGACGGTAATCCGACACGACCGGAGAGAGATCAGGTGCAGAACCAACGGCTTTTACGTGCTTTTCCGAGGCACGGGGGTGTCTAATGCCGCCAACTTCCTAACTCCGAGCTGCTATTGAGATTTCTTAACAGAAAAACCCAATAACTTTTTCTTGGCCCGACCCGGGATTCGAACCCGAGACATGCATGTGCATAAGGCACAGCAGTCGCATTCACTACCGCTGCGAATGCGAATAAAAAGGTTCGCCACTGCGGCGAATCCCACACCGCACACGAGAAAAAAGCTTCGGTGCTTTTATAAAGTTGGCGAAACGCTGTAACAGTGTACAGTGTCTTCTCTCATGCTGAGTTTCTGTAAGAGGGTAGTAATACCACAGACATGCCGACTCATTTATAATATTGCCAAATAATTAGAAAAGACCAACTCTTCCTCACAAAATATCGACTGCCTACATCCATAGTGACATACATAGTCTATGCAAAATGTTACTAAAACCCAAAATAGGTTTTTTGCTTACTCGCCTGCATGGCTGCACATGTTAATCTTCACACTCTTCAACTCCTTTCGACATAATTTTCAATGGCGTATTGAAATTAGTTTGGAGTAACTAATAGAATTTGTCAACAAGTAAAGCATTCATATTTCTGTTGGAAAATAAAAAGGTATAGCAGTTCTAGCTGTAGTAATACATGTTCTTGAAAGACTGACCTTATTTTTTGGGACAACGAAGACGGAGAAATTTTCAGTTTGTCAAGGTTGTTGTCAACCCTTTAAAATAAGCAACATGAATGTAATTTTAAAAACATGTAATAAGTATACTTCACATAGATAATTTACATAATAAATATTTCAAGATAATTTGAAACCAATCACGTCAAACGTACAAAAATTATGTTTCTAGAATATTGAACATCACAGCCTACGACAAAATCGTATGAACGTACCATATGCATTCTTTCGAACTAAAATGTTTTACACTACACTAAACGATTTACCATAAGTACAAACCTGAACATTTACGCCGAGTAGTCATCGCTATAATAAAATCAAAGAACAAACGGCTTGTTCGCAGCAAGCTGTTCGTTCATACGAAGATATCATACCAGATCCAAATGACACCGGTAACTTAACAATTTTCAAGCACAAATATGAACACGATTGCAACATAAAAGATACACGCTACATTGCCGCGGAAGAAATTTCTATCGCGGGTGGATGTTGACCCTTAAACTTTATTTTTTTACGAAGCTCATCACGCAGTAGCACCAGGCTCTCGTAATGTTCGGCTGAAGCGTCCAACATTTCCACGCATGCCCGCATCGCGGTTGATTGCCGGTCACGTTCCACCTCCATGGTAGCTTCCGTCGCTTGGCTTACAGTCAGCACTTTTTCCAACATGTCGTCTAAGCTAAAACCAATAAACTATGTTATAATTTTTCACTAAGGGTCGGAAGAATCATCAACAACTCATAAACTCCTAAGAAAATACAAATCAATAACGGTGGAACAACAGATTAGACTAATTAGACTCATCACTTCGTTATATGTATGTATGTACATCAGTCGAATATGACACATTTGTGCATTGCTAAGGGAAACTAGTCAGCAGACTAGATTAAGTGAGATTATAAGCCTCATGACCACAGCCACATTGCTGGATGTGTTAAACGAGTGAAGCTTTAGTAATGGTCTCAGATTTGTAATCATTTTTGCAAAGACAGAATATTTAAATATACTTGCAGCAATGATTTTCCTACCAAGATAAGCTAGAGCATTTTTTTGCGAAAACGTAGCGTATAAAGTGTACAAAATAAGCATGTGCGGTTTCGACCTAGATTTATTTAAGTACGTGATGTTGATCTGCTACCTAGACATTTTCAACTGCCCGCCACCGCTTACGACTGACTTCAGAAGACTACTCATAACTTCATTGTAAGGCTTTATGTATCCTAGCCCGCTACAACTTCGAAAAAGTAGTTGCAATATCATGCCTGATAATTACTAAAATACTATGACAAATGCTAAATACAGAAGTAGGCGACGAAAAGTGACAATGATTTTCAACGGATTAAAAAAAAGTTCCCACTTTATTAAGAAGCTCCTCCTTTTTTGTCATTTCACCTTTGTATGTACCTTTAAACTACCTAAAGCAAGAGCCGAAATGTTATCAAAATTCTTCAGCCTTCCTTCTTTAAATCTACCAATTATATTTTAGAGATTTGGTATTTTAGCACATTTAATAACTAATATCTATACTTAGTAAATGTCTTGAACTTTCATTCACTCCATGAAATCTTTCTCTACTCCCTTAATAAACATTCCTCGTACCAATTTCCAAAAAATTTAATCTATATAATGAATCTAAGGATCTACAAGGTACACCAAATTATAGTAGCAGCCAACATACACTCTTACTTTCGCTTGCGAATTTCGAGGTAGAGGCTGAAGAAAAGCACCAGTAATGTTAGGATGGCGGCGTTGAGTTGCAACCAAGAGAGCTCCTGTCCGATGAGATGGAAGCGCTCCACGTGCAACTTCGGCACCACTTGCCACACAGAGAACCCCGGCACCAGCAGTGTCAGCGGTAATGAGAACACGATCACTATCCCTACCACCACCGTCCAGTCCCACTCATTCATCTCAGACGTTATGATACAAACATTTTAAAACTGTAGAAATTTTGGATAGTTTGACGTGTGCCCTGAACGTTCACAGTGCTGTTTTGATTGAAGCATAGATAATGATATAGAGCAATTAGACTATGATATAAAGCATTATTGTATCGTCTGGGATTCATACCAATTTTATATATAGTTTTCAGAATATGGTATAGGCATGGAATTATTAAGTAATTACGGAAACATATGCTTATTAATTATGTTGATATAATAAAGGTACAAACATGCCATTAAAACAATTTTCTACGCAAATTTACATAATTTAATCTATAGACGAATATACATTACAAATATCAGCCATGAAGGCTTGATCTTTAAAGGCTTATACTATTATAAATTCATGGGCATGTGTAGAATTCCGCAATTTAGGATGATTTAGCTATTTAGGCTTATCTTATTGTTTTATGAGCTAGGCCTAGCCCAGCACTAATCCCTATTCCATTTAATATAGATATTTGTGGCTACCAGTTTTGTGTGATTCTAGCAAAGATCCCGTGGTAAATCTCCAGATATTAATCTGCTCCATTAGAGATAGAGATTCTAATACTAAGCTAAACTGGTAAAACATTAAGATCCCTTTATTAAAGCGCTTTATTGCAAGTTTGTTAAGAACGACAGCTACTGCAATGGAGATTATCATCCCTTCACAATTCTTAGTCCCGTATCCCCATACGGGAGTAAGAATTGATAACCCTCGTCGCGTTGACAATGGTATGTAAGGACTTAAACTATTGCCCATCATATTAATTTTAAACATTTTGCTATGGCAAACTATTCCTTATAGGTATTCAGGACATTCTCTTTTGCCGTAGATAAAACGATTTGTCCTTTTCAGTTATGAAGAAAATAACATCAAAAACTTTGAGTTTTATATTATTATGGCAAGGCATTTATGTAAGAAAATTAATGTTTTCAATTTAGATCCGAACCAATAATTTATAAGTATTGAAATTAAACTACTATATACGGATTTTATCGCGTTGTTTATTTGACACTGTTACAAAATTTTTTGAAAAAACTGTTACACTACTATAATCATTAAACTTTACAAATTTTTAAGCTAATTAAATTATTGAAACTATTAAAACTATTTATACTATTACTATACTATTATACTATTTAGATTTATTTTTACACTTTCCCCGACGTTTCGGTTGCTTTTCAGCAGCCATGGTCACGGGGAGACTAAGATGGTAGTTGTCTCAATGTTCCAGTGTAGTTATTTCAAAGTACCCGAACATAATTTAATCATGGGTGTTTCTATTTACGCAGAATGAGCTCAAAATATCATGAAGTCTAGCTGTGGTTTGCTTCTTCTTGGGTTTGACTATTTGAATTACTGGATCCCAAGCTGGTGGTACACTCCAACCATCTTCTCTATTGAAATTAGGATGTTTCTTGATTTCAATAGCCTCGCTAAGCATCCTTGGTAGGAATCGGTGTTCTTTAGCAAGCATCTGTGGTTTGTCAAATCTCAGGTAGTGGTTGGTCCCCTGTTGCACATGTTCACACACAGCAGACTTCAACGAGCGTTGGTGTTTTACATCAGCTATGTGTTCTTTTATGCGGGTGCCTATGCTTCTCTTGGTTTGACCAATGTATGAGAGTCCGCAGTCACAATCTATTTTATAGACCCCTGCATCTTGTAAAGGTAGTTGGCACTTGACAGATGGTAAAAATTGACTTATCTTCGTTGGCGGCTTGAAGTATGTATTGATTGAAGCTCGCTTCAAGATGTAGCCAATCTTGTCAGTGACACCCTTCACATAAGGTAGTATAGCAGGCTGGCGCTCGACTGTGGCTGGCTTTTCTCGGGATCTGTGACAGCGGCGCGGCTGTTGGAGCTTGTTGTCTTGCAGTACTTGCTTGACATGTTGAAGCTCGGCGTCCAGGTGTTTCTTGTCACAGATCCCGTGGGCTCTCTGAAACAAAGACATTCCCACGGTAGCTAACTGTTTAGGATGGTGGTGAGATTCACCGTTTAAGTACCTATTTGTATGGGTCTTTTTCCTATATACAGTGTGCCTCAAAGTATGATCAGAATTCCTGATGACAAGGACATCTAAGAAAGCTAATGAATTATTTGCCTCTAATTCCATAGTAAATTGTATGTTGTTATTAAGGGAAGTGTATTCCTAGAACATCTTAATTCCCTTAATAACAACATACATTCTGCTCATTCTGCGTAAATAGAAACACCCATGATTAAATTATGTTCGGGTACTTTGAAATAACTACACTGGAACATTGAGACAACTACCATCTTAGTCTCCCCGTGACCATGGCTGCTGAAAAGCAACCGAAACGTCGGGGAAAGTGTAAAAATAAATCTAAATAGTATAATAGTATAGTAATAGTATAAATAGTTTTAATACTTTCAATAATTTAATTAGCTTAAAAATTTGTAAAGTTTAATAGTGATTATAGTAGTGTAACAGTTTTTTCAAAAAATTTTGTAACAGTGTCAAATAAACAACGCGATAAAATCCGTATATAGTAGTTTAATTTCAATGAATAACATTCGCGTAAACAGAAGACAATATTATAATTTATAAGTAGGTAGGTATTAGTTCTTATAAGGAACTTAAATTATATGTTGTTTGTATTATTGCTACAAACAATTTTTACACGTTACGAAAGAGCACGGAAGGAGCAATGGTCATTTGTAATGTTTACAGTCCAAAACTTGCGAGGCAGGAAATGGCACCGCGCGAAACCTGTGTCCGTCATATGGAGCGAGCCGACGACGCGCCGCTCGCGCGGCATATCAATTTCGACTAGGTACACACAATAAAATTGGACGGTCTCCGGAGAGGGCTTAAACGATTCGCCGTTTTGTCTCGGGGCCCAGCTGCGTAATGACCGGAGCAGGAAAAAATTGTCAGCAAGAAAACGCGAGGGTAGTCGGGTTTATGTGCACGCGGCAGCTGGCGGCACCGGCGTCGGGCGGCGACGCGCTCCTAACGGCCTCTGCTTACCTCGCAAAACCCGCGCCAATTTTATTTATCGAAAATATAAACCGATTTGCGGAGGGCCCTCGTAAATTCTGAACGGCTGATTTATAGCGGTTACAAGCCGCGTTTAAAACAAAGTTGCTTCTTAAAGGACTTCTTTACCTATCTATTGATTCCTTATACCAACCTGTAATGAAAATCGTTTGCATATGGCAAAAGCACAACAAACTCATGCTTTCTCAGATAAGGCACATGCGTTTCCATGTATTGTTATAAATGATTCAATTCGATATTTTGAGTTTCAATGTACTCACTACTCCTTATCATTTCTGGTATGTAATCTATAGGCAGCAATTTCAATGCAATGAGGATTCGAGCAGATCATGGTATTCATGTTCAATCATTCTAAGTAGATTACAACAGAACAGGTCAGAGTAAGCTTTCTCAAGTTAATTTTGAAAAGGTTGAGTGCTCCTAAAACGTCTATTACCAAATCTAGGAATAAGAAAACAGAGCATAGCGATGCCATACCTAAACTACTCTACTATCAAAATCTCTGGAAAATTTCACGGTCACGTGCTAAACTTACGTTTTCCTGAACTGAAGGCATGTTTGACACTTGGCTTTGGCGTCTTATTAAGCAAAGGGGAAGGTAATCGTCGTCCGATCCATCGTGGATGAGCGGATTGGATTGCTGAGAACCTAATTATGCCTATTTACAAGGACAAAAAATGGGAAACTTTAGATAATATAAGATAAATTAGTCTGGGAGCATTGTCTCCCAAACTAGAATTTGAGACTTACAGAGATTTACCTTGATGAAAACCTAATGAATATAATATTATTACTCTTTGGCTAAACTATGAACTTACTACATTTGATACTATTTATTTTAAAATTCGTTATACATACTTTCTGCTATTATTTAGTAGAAGTTTTCTATATATAAAACTAATCCATACAATCTACTAACAAACACACCTGCCTACTAATGGGTGGAGATTGCTGGGAATGTCGAACGAAACAACTAAAATAGAAATAAGATTGTCATCGTTTTACTTTTATAATTAGACTAGATTTTGCCAGTGCCTTCGCTCGCGTTAATCTAAAGTTTGTTAATAAATTTCTATGCCTCGGGTACAGTACCTTTTTTTGGACTAAAGGTACTCTATGTCCTATTTAGTCCACAGTCCACATTCAGTCTGAGAAGTTAAAGCGTGAAAGCGTAACAAATTCACTTTCGCATTTATAATATATTATTAAGTTGGGATTTCACTATTTACACCAGTACCTGCAGAAACCCTGTCTGTCCCATAATAAAGATCCTTCTGAACTATATTCTGTATGAAAACAGAAAATCTGTCACTGGATATAAATGGCACACACAGTGGTTTTCATGGACAGCTCGCCAACGGGCAGAGGTGCCGTAACAGTATTTCGTAATTAAGGTACTTAGTTATATGTACTTATACCCATGCAATGAGTATTGCGAGACAATGAATTAATATTTTGTGCTAATTATAGTTGAACCGAATGGGTATTAATTGCTTTCTTGGTTTCAGTATCTAGGTACACCTATTATACATTTATGAATGTCAACTCTTGCAAAGAGCAAAAGTTGACATTATCTTAATAAAATGTACAATGAAAGGTACAGTAAAATCGATTGCTCACTGTTTGGTCAGCTAAAAATAGAGGAAAAATTAGCTACACTAATATTATTAAATATATTTATTTGTAAGAAATAAACTCAACAACTACAGGACTGGTTTTAACAATTAAAAAGGTATTAGTATATATAGCAGAGTGCACTTGTGTTTGCACACATGCTTGTGCACTATAATATCTCCTGCGCAGATGGCCAGTCTTCGTTAAGATCGGTCGCCGTGACCGAAATTCGGTCTGGAGGACATTATAACGCTAATATTCCAAGCGGTCATAGACTACAATAACTGTTTACCAACTTCGTATTTAAAAACCCTGTTAAGAAGTAGATTGTACTTATGCTTGTCAAGCTTTTGCCACTGGCGAAAACATGCAATTGTTCTGTAATTACACGGCCCTTACGCGAATCGAGGGGTTAATAAATAGGTATCTATCTATCTAATAATAAAATGAAAATGTAGTTTGTGATTGCGTGTCAGTAAAAACTTCGTCAAAGAATTAACAAGCTTGGGACTGACAGGATCGCAAACAACTCCCAGCGGAATACCAAGTGCCCGCCATGTCTATGGAGACGAGCCACGCGAATCAATTAGGTGATTTGAGGGTTGAGGCTTTGCGTGACTGAAAACTTACTAATAAATAGTAATGTTCTTGTTTGATATTAGGTTTTAAGTACATGACATAAATACATATTGAGTATCTTAAAAAAATGTACCTACATTATATCACAGTAAATACTTAATAGCCTATGTTTGATATCGTACATTTTCAAAAAGAATTTTTAAGCTCTAGAGCAAAAGGTAATCAAAATAAATCTTTTCGTGTAACCTGAATCAAAATTGGTAAGGGAGTAATTAATATTTTATTTATGGATTTAAGAAAAAGAGGGGTCGTACTGGGGATGTCTCGCTATCTCCCTCGCACAGCTGCGGTTAAATAGTAGTTACATCATTTTTGTTTGTATCGTGTTTCCTTTTTCTGTCATTAAAATTTGACAATTAACCCTACTACCAGATTTGAAATGTTTGTACCTTACTTATTTGTTAGTAGATTTCTAAAATTGTTTGTATTTACGAAGAATAACAGTTTGTGTAATGTAAACCATTTGACTTAGGTAAATAATACAAGATTGTGAGTTAACTACCCTAATGTTTTAAATAAAGGTGGTTATAATAATAATATAATATATGGCACCGAGCCTCTCCTAATTGTGAGAAAAAACTAGGCCATAGTCTTAAAAGATGGTTATGCTTCGAATAAATATTCATACAGACTTGTAACCAGTTCTTATTTTTAATATTTTTCTTCTCTCATTTAAGAGTGCTGCTCTTATCGATGAAGCAACCTCCATCCCTCTTTACGCTCCGCCTTCTTCTTCACCTTTTGATACGATATAATAGTGTTAAACGATATAATAGTGTGTGGCTGAAGTCTACTAGCGGGACCGCGAGTGGCAGATCGAAAACGGCAGTAACAAGCAGCCCCAATAAAGGCACGTTACTAGGACGTAGTGTGGTGTCCCGTGTCCGGTGACATAACAGGTAGGTATATAACGTTGTACAGAATACAAAGACAACTTTAAGATGTGGCGATTGTGTTAAGCAACAGTAGCATCAATATCTACAAGGCGAAGAAAGCGGGTTGAAGTAATGCTTTTGTCCGAATATCAAAGAGCAAATAATACTGGCATCTACATACATACATATATTGTGGCATGGAAGGTAGACGAACATCATATTCCCTCAAGAAAAGCTTATAGAATTTATGTAAAAGTTGTAAAAGAAGGTAAGGGACATATTATCTCACGATATATTTATATTTTCCTAACAAAACGGTTAATTTATTAACACGCATAAAATTCTTATAGAATCGCTAGTCAGAAGAGCTAGATGTAAAGTGGCAGCTTATTATAAGCAGTGTGTTATTTCAGTATAGTAAGACGATGGTGAAAAATTGAAATAATTATTGGATGAAAGACAAATAATAGTGTAATCTTCTACTCATACGCCGATTTTCGGTAAGAGAGTGGTAGGTATTAGCTAGAACGAGCCGACCTATTTGTACCGTCACCAAATCCAGTGCATCAGCCGGCTCTTCCACTAAAAAATCTGATACAATTTTGATAGGTAGATCGCACAGATAGGTACTATCCAGTAAAATAAAATATATAGTGTACCCTGATCTGTACATATCAAAATCGCGTATGAGGAGTAGGTACTGGTAGTACTTCTTAATCAGGTCATCGTTTTGACTCGTCCCATACCGCGAACGCATAATGGCTACTGTATTGAGGTTTAATGCGTTTTCCAAAAAAACATTAGTTGTGTTGCCGTGCTACCACACGGACTAAAATAAAGATCTATACTCCATTTGGTTAGGTATTTAACTAAAGGTAAACAATCTTGATGTGACTTTTTACACTCACACATATTGAACAAATAAACTACTGCTTAAACTAACGGTTCAATTAATTTAGTAATCGTTATTGTTGTACTTACATTGATCTTTAGCAGCATTTTATTTTTAAACTGAGTTTTTAGATAAAAACGACACATCAAGTTTGTTTACCTTTAGTTAATACCTAACCAAATGGAGTATATAGTTTAAAAGTTTGGTACACAATACAATTAATATTGTGAACATATTCTTGTCTATTTATCTGTGCGTCCATGCTCGCTAATCTCTAGTAGGGACCTATCACTACCTAAAATATTATAAGTAGATACATATAGAATTTATTGTTTGCTATAGGTATGTTGAATAAACTCGCATTATCGATATGGCTACCTATAAAATATCAGAATAACTGGAATGGCATGGGAACATTAGCCATACGGCAAACAGTGAATGTAACTACCAGCCAATAATGAACAAATCGCTTCACCGCAATCAAGGGTAGGTAGGTACGTCCAATAATTGGAACGGAATTAATTTACTTTTATGAAGGGCAAATTGTTTTGGTGAATCCCCAATCAATTTACTAAATTGATTAGGTATATTACTGTAACATGACAAAGCGGCGCCGTGCATTATTATTACTTAGGGCACAAATTACGCTATATTTTTATACAACCGTTTTAGGAGGGTACTTAATCAGCACTCATCACTAAGTAAGTAGTCATTATTTTCTTACACTTAGGTACCCCACATTATTTTAGGTAAGCGCTGTATGCATTTCTCTTTTTTATGGTGTTATAGTATTCGTCAGATGCCATCTTTAGTATCATCATTGTTACATCCATTAGTCAAAGAAGGCTAAACTTAGAGACTGTGCTTATCGCACATGACTCCATAAATTTAACCAACATTTAATAAATACCATTCGTGTACTAAAACCAACTGTAGAGGAAGGGCAAATTGTATACCATGTCTCAAGCGAATAAAGTTCTATTTCTTATATCTAAAATTGTAGATTTTAAATGGGTGTTATTTAAATGGTTAGCATAGTATTGGTATTTTTTTGAGCAGAAAAATATAATCTGTGACCAGAAATAGCTAATTGATCAGCAACTCATGGCCAGCAAACTTTAAAGAGATCAAACTAAGTCGATGGAGCCCCGCTTCGCGGGGCTCCTATTTTTGGGTGGGTTTAAAAAAAGGAACCTAACATAACCTAACACTTCCGAGACGGAATGCAGTGTTTTGAGGCGTATAGATGCTCGTTGTGCTGTGCAATATTTGCTGACCAATTAGTATTTTTAATAATCATTATATTTAATCCCATTTTAAATCACCTATGAAAATGTTAGTAGGTATATTATTTTTTAATTAGCCTTGATGG
The DNA here is from genome assembly GCA_963564715.1 of Catocala sponsa. NCBI lineage: Eukaryota > Metazoa > Arthropoda > Insecta > Lepidoptera > Erebidae > Catocala > Catocala sponsa. The sequence goes on from OY751331.1 coordinate 10,773,958, forward strand.
TAAACTAGGCAGCTATCCATCTACCAAGCGAAAGAGATACCCGCTGCTCTTGGACGCGATTTCATTTGCTCGGCATTACCAATCCAGTATAGTAATACCATGTAGGTAAACACAGCCGAGCTGCTACCTACCGTAAAGTAAGGTGGGCCAAGCTATTCTACCTTTCAATTGGAACACTACAAGCACAAATATTGTTAATGAAATGGGGGGAGTACCTACTGTAGCGACCACTGTAGAGGAACGTGGCGTGATGCTCCTACAAGACAAAGGGAGGATCCTCCAACCAGGCTAGGTGATCCTGCTTGGCAGGCCGCAGCCCGACTGCTTTTGTCGGGAACTTGTATACCTATACTCGTATACCAATATACTTAGTCGTTGTCTAAGCTTCACTTGCGTGATTCAGGATTGTATGGCGAACGAGACTATAAGCGCATATTGTGTACAGCGCCATCTGTTGTCTGTCGGCGAAACTTCTACGTTTGTATGAAGTCGCTACAACAGAATCGTAAAACGAAGGTGAAACCAAACCACCAAGGGCATACTTTAGGTTGAAATTCTCATATATTAAACGATCAGTCGAAAAGTAACAGCCTCTTATAAGAAAGAGGGAAAAGGTCAACTGCTCAAGAAGTTACGGTCGCATAACCGAGTCACATGTACCTATTCGAAACCAGCAAGTTATAATCAGGACAATACCAATTACTAACTCTAGATTGTAAGGTTGATGGTGCTGGCGATACATTAATGTAGGTACCTATATACTTTTGTTCCCGTAACATAGCGTGTGTACCTACAATGGAAAACGGCGATAAATAAATACCTACTTATTCATTATTTTCACTAAGATATACCTAGCATTTTCTTTTTATTGATTTCTTAATATCATTCATTCTCGTCAATAAAATACTAAACAATATTAACAGCTGACTCGGGGGTCTTCGTGAAACCGAAAATGATCAGGCGTCATTTTGATAGTGATTTAATGCATTTGTATCATTTTCAAATTTTTTTTTGATGAAAATTGTCATAAAATTAAAAACAAAAACTTTGTGTCAGGGTAGGCCACATGGCTTATTTATCAGGGTGCTGAGTGAGAGTTGTTTTTACGTTAACGCGATCGAAACGTTTACCGCGTTTGGCTCTCTGATTGTTTAAGTGCTTGGAGTGGACCAATCGGAACGCCGAACATCATAAACGTGTCGATAGCGTTAACGTAAAACTCCCACTAGGCATAGGTACAGATATACATTACGGCCCTAAATATGACGACATCTTTTTGTTACACGCTGTATAAAAACTAGACAAGTCGACCCAAGTTCAAGTGCTATGGATGCCGCAGTGGTTAACCGACAAACTATTATATCAACAGAATATTTTTTGTATAATTTAACCCCTAAAGCACAAAATAAATACGTATTTAATTTGTGCCTAAAGTATGAGGAATAAAATGAATTGTAATTGATAATTCATTTCATCCTAATACCTTTGGGGACCTTAGACCTAACGTGTCGCCGTTATTAATGCGCCTGACGATTCCTCATGGAAAAATATCATGTTAACCACAGATAGTTGTTGTTTATGTTGAGGTATTATTCGATTCTTTTTAATGTTTCTCAAGTCCTGGTAACGCAGAGCTAATTCTTAGTGCGGCGTAAATTTAAAAAAGAAAGCCTTATTTTTGATCTGTTACGTTATTTGTACCTAATGCCTATACATACTAGATTGTCTGCCAGGTCTGTCCTGGGTTCAAAACCATGGACGGGCCGACAAAAAGTTATTTAGATTCTCCGTTAAAAATGTCTCAGTAACAAACGTAGTACTGAAAATGGCGGTGTGGCATCCTTGTGCGCCGAAAACACGTAAATGCGTTAGTTCTGCGCCTAATCTCTCTCTGGTCGTGTCGAAATATTGTTCTATCGGACTATGACAGTAAGAAAAGAAAATTATTATTAAAGAAAATTATTATTATTATTTGTTTCTCTTTCACGGGTATATTCCTAATACGTTAGGAAAATACCCGGCCCTTTGGGAGGCTTACACAGAGACACGGGTCCAACGTGAAGAGGCCCTTCGAGAGCTTTAATCAAAGGTGGGATAAAACACCTACAGCAGCACTAGCCGCTATTGCTACGTAGGTATGGATTCTAATAGGTATATGGGCTATGGGTATGGGTGTTTGATGGACTGGTATATTGGTAACTATGGATGATAAAACGGCGTCTGCCCTGAAAACTCTAATAGCATCAATCGAATGGACATTATTATTATTAATGCACTTGTGTTATCGCACACACTGTAATATCTTCAACGCAGTTGGCTCATCCGAGTTAATATTCGCTGCCGTGGCAAATATTCGGTTTGGGGGACATTATTACTTATAAAGGTAGATAAGAGTATGTTTTCATAACATTACGTGATAAATAAAACAATAATGCGTAATAAGTAGGTATATCATTTTATTACACGCTATAATAGCTACAAATGTATAAAATATCAGTCATCTTAATGTTAGCAATATATATAAACAATATCATAAAAATATCCAAAGCTCTTGATTTAAACTGTTACGCGGTACCATTAAAACAACGTCTACATATCTAATGTTAGTATTACAATGCAATGGTTAGTTGGATTTTCTATACGCAATAATATTCTTAATTCTCATATTATTATTGCACCTCGCCAATCTAAACTTTCACCAAACTATCACATAAGGCGTAAACTACACCTGAGTAAATGCCCGCTATATAAAATAGAATATCGGATTATTATAAAGCAATGATTATAATAATTGGGGATTTTAATAACGTGTACGCAGTGCTAAAGCTAATTCATAGATGTCGCTTTCATAAGATTTTAGTTCAAACATTTTGTAAAGACTAGATAGATGGCGTTAACGCAGACTGTTACATTTCGATATTGCATTTTCGTACATAATTGTAGCAGTGACCACTATAAATATTATGCGAAAATATTTATCCATTGTATAAATGGATACCCAAAACTCTAAACAGAGATATATCGCTGAAAATAAAAGAAATATCTAGAACAATATCAGTACACGTTTAAGTTAATGTTCCTCTTTAGCAGCTTAACGATAACAGCAAATAACATGACATAAGACATTACGACTATAAACTTTGAGAAAATTGATCCATACATTCCTTTTTTTTTAATGTGATAGTAATTTTACAATCTGTAGTCGTTTTTCAGAATTGAATCGCAAAAAATGATAATCAAGTCATAATGCTGTACCCTCTTCGATATGTGATTCTATTCTGACTTTAGGTGCGCGTTCTATATATTCAATAGGTTGCGATTTCCTAATACAGGTGCCCTTGCTATACTCGCAAATAAAACGAAACAGTCTGCGCTGGCTCATATTGAACCTACCTACAATGAGCTACGGAGCGTTTTAAAAAGTTTCGAGACATATCTAGCTTTATCTATTCTCACTACAGTTATAAAATTGACCAGTTATTATTGTATTATAACATTAGATCATTACTTTTAAAACACATTTTTTTATGAATCGTTTACAATTTATCTTGATCGTAATTTTGCAATTTGACAAAGTCAACTACAGATATACATAATAAATTCATACTTTTTCCTAGTTTAAATCTCCTATGGATAGGAATAAGATCTAAATAAATCAAACTCATAATCAAATATATGAGGCACAATCGAATTGCTTCTCTACCAGTATGTTTCATATAGTCTAAGATCCGGCTGCAAGATTGCTACATGAATCGAGTATGTAATAAAAATCTATTTTTTATATATAATTATAAATAGGGGAACATATTTTTGCCAAGGTGCCAATCAAAATGTGCCTGCTAGTATTTTAATTAAAATATTATTACTTGACTTTTACAAAAAAATTACATACACGTGTTTATAAAATAAACTATAATCCACTGCACTGTAATATATGTACAGAATTTGAATAGTTATGGTTGCCGTATGACCTGTTTTAACATGGCAGCAAATAGGTTGCGGCCGAGTGCGCAACGGCAACAATAACTTTATTCCATAAACATTAGACTTTTATTACATACTCGATTCATGTAGCAATCTTGCAGCCGGATCTCGTACTAACATTACACCTAAAATAAATTACAATATCCCCATATCTTTGTCTCAATTCAATATTAACATTTATTCAATATACATATACAAAGCCAAATAATCACATAGTTATCAAATAGGTACACTTATATTCTAATGAGATATATATGATACTAATAAAGAGTAATATTATAGCAAACTCGTGTTCAATAAAAATTATCATAAACGAATCTTACTTCAGAAACATAATTAAGACAATAGCTAACACATAATAATATCATATCCATACAAGATAGGGCTTAAAGATCGATAGGCTTTAATATGTTTATACTAAAGAATTAAATCAAAGTGAATATAATATCACCTCAGTTGCTAGTGGTAAGTAGTGTTTTAAATAATAATAAATTCAAACGACTAGTCTAGTCGTGTAAGCTTACGCAACATGCCGATAAAACTGTTCCTGTTCAATTTAAAAACAAAATCATATTCAAAGCCTTGAAATACATTTTTGTTTTCGAATACTTTACTCAAATGAGATAGCTATCTTTTTAAAAGTCTAAGCTTTAAGGTGAATAAGCCTAAAGATCTTTTAACAGGAATACAATATTTTTGGTTCGAGACTCGCAAAATATACAAACCAATTGTACAGTCAAATAAATAGTAGTACAAATGCGTGGTCACGAGATGTTCATCTCGTTAATTGGTAGTTAACTCATCGACGGCCTCCATGAGGCTGGGTACCGAGTCTACTTTCATTCCACGTTTGCGGAGATCGTTTAGTTCTTCAACCAATTTCGACTTGTCTCTGCCTAACGCCTCCCTGAAAATTTATTATATTAACAAATTTTAAACTAGTCTAAAATTGTGTAACTTAGTAAATATATTTTATGCTGCTGCGTTGGAGAGTGACACAAAAAGGGGACGGATCCGTTTATCATTTGACAATAAACAGCAGGCAACGATAACTATTTCTAGCGTTTCCCTTACAAGAGGTACAAGTATAAACTTTATTTTCCATAACGCCCCTGTAGCTACACACCAAGAAAAAATTTGTTCGTCGCATAAATAAAGTCAAAATATAGAGATTTTTTTGTTATTAATTTCGAGAAGTTAATGATTATTTTAGTCCAAAATCTATCAGATTAAAACTTGTTCGTCGCCTATTCGATACAATCAAAATATAAAGTTTTTTTTAGTTATTAATTTCGACCATGTCATCTGCAATCTCCAGGATTTTTCCAGAAGCTTTATACAAGCAAAATTTATTATAGTGCTATGATTTGTTCAACTCAACAAGTACCCGCCGATTAAAATCCCTAAGATGGAATTAGTAGGTATTCACATTTTTACAATAATTTATAATCTTCTATAGTGAAATTGCATTACTAGAAGTTCAGTTCAATATTAATTTGACTCATATTCCTAATAAATAACGTTACAATAACACATCAACAATTCAAATTACTTATCAGTAGTCAATAGTTAGTATAAAATTTTATTCTATCCAAATCATCATAATATTACATTTGTACTAATAATATAATTATCTCATTAAATGAGACTATATTTCGGGTAATCAGTGTACCATTTATTGGTTTTAAATTATTTGGCTAGTTCAAAAGGCGGTTAGAGCAAGAAATATATATAAAACATTCACTTTAAATTATTAGATTATCTATATACTTATAATAAAATTGTAAAGAGGTCAATTCTGTACATTGAATATATTTACAAAATAACTATTGGGGTGTGATTGGCAATCGATACTGATGCCAAAAATGCAATTAGTAATTCTTTTGTCTGTCTGTCTGTCTATCTGGCTGTCTGTCTGTCTGTATCTGCACGCATGGATCAAAAACTACTGAAGGAATTTTAATCAAACTCGGTACAGTTATAGTTCTTAATCCTGGACATGTTATAGGATATATTTTACAATAATTGGGAACCGAGATATTCGTTCAATCTATACTAATATTATAAAGCTGAAGAGTTTGTTTGTTTGGTCGAACGCTCTAATCTCAGAAACTACTGGTCCGAATTGAAAATTATTTTAGTGTTTGATAGCCCATTTATAAAGGAAGACGATAGGCTATATAACATCACGCTAAGACCAACAGGAGTGGAGAATCAATGAAAAATGTTGCAGAAATAGGAAAAAATCTCTTATGTGAAGCAGACGAAGTTGCGTGGGTCAGCTAGTTTATAATAAATACATTATAAACATGACATTTAGTAAAAGTAAGTGATACATTTCTTATATCTATACCAAGATTATAAGCGCAGCAAGTTTGTCTGTTTGTCAGTTGAACCTCTAAATGAATTTAGATGCAATTTTCAACATGTATGGTACAGAGTCATTTACCAGGGCCAGACATAAAATACCTATTTATTTACCAGCGCGCAAATGCAGTCACGAGTATAAGCTAATTCCAATAACAACAATAATAATAATAATAGAAACATATTATGGCTTTAATACATAGGTACCTACGCTATTCATAAAAAGAACCATAGGTATAATAATTGTCCTTCTTCAATTCGAAATATCTGATATTTTATAAATAGTTTATAATGCATTAGTTTATAGTCGTATATCGTACCTACAAATGTAACGACAAAAATATGCTATTCAATAAAAAATACTTTTTGACACTTGGAAAAGAGGAATGCAGAAAATGTTTGCCGGGTAATTTTAGCTATATATTTCAGAATCAAAAATATTTAAGTGTTGTAATAGTATGAGCTTCATCCTCTTTTTCTAATCAAAATATATTTAACCATTTATGTCCCAAAGTAACACTTATTAACGTTAAAGTTACACAAACAAAACTATATTAAAGTTTTAAATCTACCAGCAGCGCAAGGACGTGGAACTAATATATTTACTCAAATCTGTGCTTATGATAAAAACTAAGTCTTACCATATAGAAATGCAAGTATGCAATAGCGGTATGTATATGAGCAGCAGATCGGAATCGCTCACAGCTTCATAACGTTTGAGAGCTAGTTGTGCCCACCGTTCCACAGGGCCCGCTAGTGCGCCGTCACTGGCGGCCGCGCAGGCCACGATGCGACAAAGAACGCTTAGAACGACACGAGATCTGTCTGTATATACCTGAAATATAATTTCCAAAAATACATCAGTTTTATGGACTGCAACTTTGTTCCTGTGAGTTATACATTGCGCTAAACTTAGTTCTACTTTTTTGTTAAAAAGACAACTCCCGCACTATTAATTCCTGTGTCGCGGGGGACTATACAAACATTGACACAACACAAAGTACACCCAGACTCCGAGTCTGGGTGTACTTTTAAAACCATTTGTGGATCACACAATTTTTTATCCCGTGTGGGATTCGAACCAACAACACTCAGCGCAGTGGCAGCGGCGAGGCGACCACTTAAACCACTACGCCATCCGTGCAGGCAAAGCAGCCAAGCAGTGAGTTTCCTCTGAAGTTGCTTGCAGTAACGTCGCGATGACGAAAAAAGGCGGGTATCGGGTTATCGTGGGGGGCGGGGTCGGGGCGATACTGCGCAGACTATAGCAACTTTAGAGCGAACTAGAAGTTTGATGCAAGGTACCAGGCTTGATTCTCAGACTGGCTGTGAATATTTAAATTCTTCCTGAAACATATTCAATAACGGCTCGAAGTCTGGTAAAACCTTTTGCAGATGGTAGTATGCTAGCCCTTATTACGTAGAAGTTAAGAACACAGCTTGCCCTATGCCCTGTGTTTTATTTTTGTTATAATTATAGTAATACGCCTGTATCCTCGGATTGATGGTGCTCTCAGGCTGACGTAGCTCAATGGGCCGTAGTTTAGAGAGCTCTAACAAACATTCTAAAAGGCATAAACTTAGTTTTCAGAACTTCTGAAGGTATCAACATACTAAGCTATCAAAAGCTACAACTGGCCTTTGTCCTATGCGCAACACAGATTATTAATTCTAGTAAGTAAAAACTACGCAATCAATTAGTCTAGTCTAGAAGGTTCCTATCAAGGTGAAGCACATTAGCAAACATTTTTGTTTTCAAGGCAAAATATTCCAAAACATCTTTATCGCTTAACACTTGACTTTGTTTGTATATTATTTATGATTTATGTTTATGTGTCACTGTTTACCAAAAAACAAAAACTCTCAACAACAATAGCCTAGTACCCTTGAATTTAAATTTAAATAATGTAATATGAATAGGGTCCAACCATTCTCATAATAAGAGGCTTTGTGCCCAGTAGATGGACAGTTTATGAACAAGGCTGAATTTATTACTATTATTATATATTTTTTATCATACTACGTCATTGGCGTAGCGGTAGTGTATGCGACTGCTGAGCTTGAGGCCTTGGGTTCGAATCCAAAATTCGGAAGATCAATTGCAAGACAAACTGCTTTACGTGTGTAACTCATCCAACTTACTAACTTGGGGCTGCTACTGAGAACTTGTCAGTAAAACCCAACAACTTTTTGTTGGCCTGACTCGGGATTCGAACCCATGACCTCAAGCACAGCAGTCTCATACACTACCGCTGCAGTCAAACTTAACAAGAACAAAATTATGTCTACAAACCTTATTTAATAGCTTAAAACTTGTTTCTAAAATTGATAATGCTTGGTCGTATTTCCCATCGCTGATAAGTTTCCTCGCTTCATTCAATTCAATGTCCTGGAAGAACGTGATAGCGGCTGGGGAGTCCCGAAGACGTGACTCATTCGCAATGAGCGCCAGCAGTGACTCAAATGCCGTACATCTGGTTGTTATTAGATTCGGATCAAAATTACCCACCACTATCTGGAATATGTAAAAAATATTGTATTATGTATGTACTTATTATCATGTCATATATGTATGTATATATTATAAACCGCACTACATAATATATGAATCAGGATCACTAAAACAAAGCGGCGGGTTCGATTCCCGCACAAGTCAAACATTTGTGTGCATGAACATGGATGTTTGTCTTGGTCTGGGTGTTAATATGTATAATATGTATGTATTTACAAAAAAAAAGTATATATGTATGTGTTTATCCATTGTCTAGTACCCATAGTACAAGCTCTGCTTAGTTTGGGCTAGATGGTGTTGTGTGTATGTGGTAGAATATTATTATTATAAAGCGCTCAGTCGCAGCATTTGCACTTCGCAAAATATCATGCATTTCGCAAATTGTCCCTTTCGCAAAATACCCCTTGTGGAAACAATTCCTTGATATCAGTGAAAAACGATCAAGTACGAATAAGATTTGTGTAAGTACAAAGGGTTCCATACTAATATATTATTCAGATAGGTATCACATTAACTACAATAAAGGACATAATATGTTACATAGTTTGCTGAGTTTATTTATTTTACCAATTTTTATACCGTATGGGTATAAAATAGTAGACATTTTGCGAAATGTAAATTAAGTTATTTTTATTACTCACATTGCAGGTTAAAATAGAAGGTTGATATAACGTCATGTATACATACATTAAATCAATCTTCTATAGTGCTAAAGAGAACAAATTGATGTTTTAAGCACTTTAACATTTTTCTATCTAATAATGCTACAACATCAGAATACAATGAAGGTAGCTATAGTATCTATAGTAGAAGTGTAAGGTCAATTATAAACTGAATTAATTAATTAATCAGGTTATGTATAATATGAGGTCAATAATAATCTATTTCCAGATAATGTGTAAGAATAAGATGAAGTATTAAGTAGAATTACTTTATTATTGTATAATTATGTGAATATTGCTGATTTGACATTTCAATGTATTTGAAAGTATTTATTTGTAATTATTTATATTAATAGATAATTAACTTAATTCAAATATTGTAAACATCTAACATTTATACCAATTTATTTCGATAATATTCTATTTAAATTTATATAAATGATTTCACTTCCGGCTCGACGATGTTGACGTTGTCGCCATATTTAATAACGGTCGAGCCAGAGCGCGCGCCATTCGTTATCGAACTGTTGAGTTGTGTGTACAAAAGGTGAATTAATAAATCCTCTGATTTAATATACGACTGGAGTTTGATTTTTGGCTTACGCCAACAGTTCAGAAGTGGGATTTCGTTAAGGATATACAAAACTTCCTTACACGCCTACAACAACGTAAGTAGAGTGTAATTTTTTTTTTCTCTTCTCTTTGCCTTTATTAATTATTATAATCGCTATTTATGAGCTTAGTCTGTTGATTGTTCTATTAAATCGAATTCATAAAGTCAATACTATTTTCATAAAATACCTCCTTTTCACTAATATGATCGTACTATAAAACTGTTGAAGCTTGAAACCATTATCTTGTTTGTTTTCCTTTCGTGTCTAATACGCTTTGAAGTAATTTATAAACAGTGACTAAAGCATAACGATGATAGTTCGATAAGTACTTTTTGGACATGATTTCAGCAATGAACAGTCTATTATACTTTCACCATGTTTAAGGACGGTGTCGTTTTTGTTTTTCTGCATCAGTGGCTCGTATAAATTGTCAAAAATAAAAACAATACAAATTCCTAAAAGCAATTCTAAGCTTTCTATTTTAAGTTTCAGAAACATGGATGAAGGTGATACCCGAGGTCAAGGGTCGATGAACGATAATGTCCGAGGTCAAGGACTAAGTATCATGGCAACCCGAGGTCAAGGGTCCATGAACGATGATGTCAGAGGTCAAGGACAAGGGAGTACGGAAACCCGAGGTCAAGGGTCTATGAACGATTATGTCAGAGGTCAAGGACAGGGTAGCATGGTAACCCGAGGTCGAGGGTCCATGAACGATGTCCGAGGTCAAGGACAGGGTAGTATGGCAACGCGAGGTCAAGGGCCCATAAACGATGATGTCCGAGGTCAAGGACAAGAAAGCATGGAAACCCGAGGTCAAAGGTCCATGAACGATTATGTCCAAGGTCAAGGACTAATGCTGAATGAAACTCAAGGTTCCTATGCTGAGCGTGAAGCGGATGTATCCGGAAGGTACGTGAGCCGCAGTCGTGGTTTTCATCGGAAGGGACGACGGCATCGCCGAAGAAATGTATCCAATGGATCAGATGATGACTGGACCAATGCGGAACGAAGAGTACATTCGTCAAAAATGCGAACAAGGCGCAGGGATTATTCTAGCACGTCAGCCGAAACAGCAGGTGAGTCCGATAAAGCTCATTCAAAATCCAAACGCACTAAATTAGCAACAGATAAAACTAACGATATTCTGGATAAGGTTCTTTCAATAGTGAGGGATGTGAGAAGTTCAGATAGGCATAAATTATCTTACGATAAAAACGTTATTCCAGAGTTTGATCCCATGAGCAAAGAACAAACCATACTGACTTGGATCACTAAAGTTGAAGAATGTGCCGAAATATACGGCTGGGATGAGAGACAGACAATTCATTACTCTCTCCCTAAGCTTTCAGGTGTAGCAAAATCTTGGTATCAAGGTCTTCCTACCCTATTATACACTTGGTCTGAATGGAAGAAAAAGTTAATAGAATCTTTTCCTTGTCGAGAAGATTATGCTGAACTCCTCACTGAAATGCTTAGTAAACGAGTTCGGTATGGAGAGTCGCTGGAGCACTATTACTACGCAAAAATTAATTTGTTAAATAGGTGTAGATTAACAGGCAGGCAGGCTGTCGATTGCATACTTCATGGCATAGACGATCGTGCGGTTAGAGTAGGAGCGCAGGCTATACAGTTTGCTGAACCGGAACAGTTTTTAAATATTTTAGAACGGTTAAAGTGGGTAATCCTCGGGAATATACTGATAACTTTAAGAAGCACAAAACCAGCATTATCAATAAGCCAATGCAGAATAAACCAAGCACAGGCAATTCCAATATAAGATGTTTCAACTGTAACCAACAGGGACATCCTAGTTTTAGATGCGATAAACCTCTTGTTACTTGTACAAAATGCGAAAGAATAGGTCATCAATCGACTAATTGCTATAGAAATAAAACAAATGAACATTCAAATGGTAACTCCCTCGATAAGAACGAAAAGCAGGTCTCAGAGGTCAGTGTTAACGATAAATATATCATGGATATACGTGTTAACGGCACTGTGTTTAAATGTCATTTAGACTTAGGTAGCCAGTGCTCGCTTATAAGACGAACTGATGCTTATCTATTAAATACAACCATAATCACAGATATAGAATTGCCAGTGTTGCGGGGTATTGGTGCAAATCTTATTCACCCTCTAGGAATGGTCGTCGCTACAGTGCAGGTTCAGGAAATAGTAGAATCTATAAATATGTACGTTGTGGACGATTACGTACTTAGGCATCCGGTTTTGTTAGGACACTCTTTCACGGAAAAGCCACATATAGTGATAACTAAGACACCTGATAACATTATAGTGCAAAAGATACCATATAACAAAAAAATACATCTCTTCTCCTGCGAAAGTACTATTATTCCGATTAATGGGCTGCAAGCTATACCGGTTAGCAATAACACATTAACCGAAGGTACTGTATATGTTAACGGATCCGTTAGAGGACCGGAAAATCGAAAGTATTACCTCTTACCCGGTGAATATAGCATAAAAGAAAATACTTGTGCCCTCCTTATACATAATATGTCTGACTCGATTATTAACATAAAGAAGAATTCACTTCTTACTAGAGCCACGCGTATACATAACATGTCAAATGTAAGCGACGTCACAATTAGTACAACTGAAGCCGATGATTCTATAAAATGTAATCTAAGTTTTTCCTTGAAAGAGCGACTCTCTCTTCAGAAAGTATTATTCGAATTTAGGGATTGTTTCTCTAGTAGTCTTAAGGATTTGGGATTTACAAGCAGTGCTGAAATGACGATCGATTTAGAAGATTCCGAACCTGTAGTTTATAGGCCATATCGTATGGCGTATTCAGAAAGGTCGCTGGTTAGAGGTATGGTTCAAGAAATGATAGATAGTGGTATCGCTAGGGATTGTCTTCGCCTTATGCAAGTCCAATTGTCCTAGTAAAGAAAAAGACTGGCGAAAAGAGGTTATGCGTTGATTATCGTGCCTTGAATCGCAAAACTAAGAAAGATCATTTCCCTCTACCACGAATAGAGGATCAATTGGATTTGCTGGCAGGTAATAACCTATTCACTTCGTTAGATCTAGCATCTGGCTACTATCAGATACCAATAGAAGAAAAATCCCGCCATAAAACTGCATTCGTAACTCCTGACGGACAATTCGAGTATAATAGAATGCCATTTGGGCTTGTAAATGCACCGTCAGTTTTTCAAAGAACAATAAATAAAATCTTAGCAGAAGCCAAAATAAAATATGCCTTGATATATATGGATGATATCTTGATCCCATCCAAAAACTTTTGTGAAGGGTTAGTCAGACTAAAAGAAGTACTTGGTTTATTAAGAACAGGTGGATTAACATTAAAATGAGCAAATGTAATTTCTTTTTCGATAAGATAGATTTTGTCGAGTTCGAAGTTAGTGCAAGTGGCATTCGACCGGGATTAAGGAAAACTGAAGCGGTATCCAAATTTTCAAAGCCCAAAAACCAACATGAGCTCCGTCAATTCTTAGGACTGTCAGGATTCTTTAGGCGATTTATCAAGAACTATGCATTAGTAGCCGCTCCGTTGACAGAACTACTCAAAAAGGATCGAGAATGGGGTTGGGACATAGAACAGGAAACGTCATTTACACAACTAAAAAACTTGTTATCATCACGACCACTTCTCTCTTTATACAACCCCCTAGCTCAAACTCAACTCCATACTGATGCCTGCAAACAAGGCTTGGCCGGTATTTTACTTCAGCTTAACCATAGCGGAGTATTGCAACCAGTTTCATATTTTAGTCGTAAAACGACTGCGGAGGAGCAGAAATATCATTCATTCGAATTAGAAACCCTTGCTATCATAGCGTCTCTAAGTCGATTTAGGGTCTATCTAATCGGAATTACCTTTACCATACTAACCGATTGTAACGCTATTAGGTTAACACTAACAAAGAGAGATTTAGTACCGCGTATCGCGAGGTGGTGGATTCAACTGCAAGAATTTGATTGTTCAATAGAATATAGACCAGGTATAAAAATGGCACACGTCGATGCTCTTAGTCGAAATCCTGTAGATCCTGAATCGAATGAATCTCACGTCCTTGATATTTTGTTGATCGAGTCTGAACAAGACTGGATCACTACTGTACAGTCGGCAGATTTAAGTATTGTTAGGATAAAGGAAATTCTTAGTAATCCAGATTCTGAAAACGTAGTTGAAGTGTGTAAGAATTTTAAACTTAAAAACGGTCGCGTCTATCGCATAGTTGGCGAAGATTTAAGATGGGTTGTCCCTAAGGGAGCACGATGGCAAATTTTAAAAAGGAATCACGATGACGTCGATCATTACGGATTCGAAAAGACTCTAGCGCGAATAAGGCAACACTACTGGTTTGGGAAAATGAGGCGATTTATAAAAAAAATATGTATCAGCATGTTTAGAGTGTGCCCATCATAAGGCACCAGGTGGTAAACGTGAAGGAATACTACATCCCATAGAGAAAATAAGTGTACCATTTCATACCATCCATGCAGACCACCTGGGGCCTTTTGTAAGGAGCAAACTGGGCAATTGTTATTTGTTGGTTATCATTGACAGTTTTACAAAATTTATAAACATAGCCCCTGTTAAAAACACTAAAAGCGTTACAACAATTAAAATATTGAAAGATCACATTAGTTTTTTTAGAGTTCCAACGCGTCTTATTACAGATAGAGGCTCTAGCTTCACCAGTAAATCATTTAAAGAATTCACTACTCAATATGGTATAAAACACGTACTAAATGCTGTTGCAACACCGAGGGCTAATGGTCAAGTTGAACGATTTAACCGAACCATTACAGAGGCATTAGCTACATCTAATCACTGTAAAGACGAGGGAAGCTGGGACGAGTGTATTAAAGATATACAGATAGGTTTAAATACTACTACTCATAAAACAACAAAAAAGACACCGTCCGAGCTTCTATTCGGCTTCAACGTGAACCACAAGGCCCAAGGAATATTAAGTTCAATATTCAACGAAACTATCGATTTAATATCACCAGATGAGTTGCACGCTGTTAGGGATGAAGCTTCGAAGTGCATCAATGTACAACAGCAGAAAGATGCTGATCGTTATAATAGACACCGAAGGCACAGTAAGAAATATAGAGTTGGGGATTTAGTCAGAATAGAAAGACAGGTGCCGCATGACGGACAGTCTCAAAAGCTTGTCGTGAAGTACCAGGGACCTTATCGTATAGTAAAAGTGCTCCAACACGATAGGTTTGTAGTTGAGGATACACCTTTATCACGTAAGAACGGTCGCCGTTATGAAGGAATTGTAGCAGTCGATAAAATTCAACCTTGGATAAGCTTTAATCGAGACTTTGACAGTAGTTCTAGTGACGATGATAAAGACGCCAATGACTTTGTTAATGATGATGATGCTACTAATAATGAATCGGTTGATGACAATGAGTTAATGAATAAAGATGCAGAGATAACTGAATGAATTATGTTACATTAAAATTTCTTTGAAATATTTTGCTATAGGTACGCGAAGGGACTCGCGTCAAATAGGAAGGCCGAGCTGTAAGGTCAATTATAAACTGAATTAATTAATTAATCAGGTTATGTATAATATGAGGTCAATAATAATCTATTTCCAGATAATGTGTAAGAATAAGATGAAGTATTAAGTAGAATTACTTTATTATTGTATAATTATGTGAATATTGCTGATTTGACATTTCAATGTATTTGAAAGTATTTATTTGTAATTATTTATATTAATAGATAATTAACTTAATTCAAATATTGTATAAAACTAACATTTATACCAATTTATTTCGATAATATTCTATTTAAATTTATATAAAATGATTTCACTTCCGGCTCGACGATGTTGACGTTGTCGCCATATTTAATAACGGTCGAGCCAGAGCGCGCGGCATTCGTTATCGAACTGTTGAGTTGTGTGTACAAAAGGTGAATTAATAAATCCTCTGATTTAATATACGACTGGAGTTTGATTTTTGGCTTACGCCAACAGAAGGTAGAAGGTAGCTAAGGTCAATGCCTTTTTTTTACTTGGGGAAATGCGTCTGATGCATAGCCTCTCGCGACAAGGGGAGGCGAGAGGGTTATGTCCGGCTCTCCTGTACTTCGGGCCTACGGAGCAAAACCCCACGGTGTGCCTACTCGCTGCCTTGTATAGTGGATGGGCCGCTGGAAAAGAGACTACCTCAGCGACCCACCCAGCAGACTGAAATTCCTGGGCAACGCCCCGGCACTACACAGGGCGTCGGACCGACTCAATGGCTGGCGGACAGGAGATCCTCGTTCGCCCGCCCGCGGCCTTCATTATGGCGGCATGAGGCGCACGAACGCGCGCCTGCGCCGCGCCGCCCGGTTCGCCGGCGACGGCTCGGATCCGTAAGGATACTTTCCTCACGGATCGGCGCCGCCACCTCATTCTGCGAGATGACGTCCTCGCAGAAGGTTGCGACCGCTGCCCACTTCCTCTCGCTGTCGACTATGGCTTTGATCACGGCCGGCAGCGAGAGGTCTTGACCCACAACCTCAGTGAATCTAAGTCAATGCCTGATCTATGCTCTTTCTTATAATGATCATCATTCATTGATGTTTACGGAGGCGCATGTCGATTGTTTTTATGCAATAATGCGAAAGCAATGCGCGTCTTTGGTGAGCAACACTGCTCACCTGCTGTTTGTGCTGACGCATACCTACATGTCAGCACAAACAGCATCCTGGCTATAATAGTGAACAAACTAAACTGTCCGTTAATAATTACACTTTGCAGTGACTTTGAACAATAATGACAATTTGTTTAAGGTACATTTAGAATCAGAATTACTTTTTCTTTAATTTGTGAGTCTTTGTAGCTTTTGAATTAATAAATTATATATAATGTACTTTAATTTGCCTGTTACTTACGTTAGTGAGTAACATACAAAGTAATACTACTTTGTATGTTACTCACTAACGTAAGTAACAGAGAAATTAATATTTACAGATAGTGCAATCCACGAAGACGCGCCCTACCAATTTTTGGTTGAGGGGATCGCGGGGTGCGGGGAGTTTCACTCGAGCGTTAGTCGCGAACCGTCAGCGGTTCGATGCGCACATGTAGTACAGTCTATGTTGCAAAAATCTAGACTCAGGGAAGTTGCTCTACTTTATATTATTTTTTTTTTAATGTCGAGAAAATCTCAACGTGTTGTACTTAAAAGCCAGGTATGTAAAAGATATTTACATTGTTTAGAAGTATGTAGTTACTAAAATACATGCAATAAGCAGAGGAAAGTAATTTAATTTTGAAAATAGCAAATTTTACTAAAAGAAAACTTCATTTTATCTTTAAAAATAAGTAAAACTATTTAAAGTTTTTTTTTTTATTTTAGGCAAGATAAATTATTTAATAGTTTATGATTTTATAAAAAAAGAAGCAATCAATAATCACGCAGAAAAACTCACTGATGCGCGATGGAGAACCGCACAGGCTGTTGGAGTATCTGAAAGCACAGTGACTAGAATTCTACGCGAAAGAAAGGAATATAATAATACAATAAAGCAAACTACAGTACCTGCTATGCAATCGAATATAACTATGGAGACGGATGCGATAGTTCCTATAGTCCCAAGTACGGAGCGTACAACAGAGCTGACTACGGAAGCGGATATTGAGTCTGAAAATGAAGCCAGTACGTCGCATACGAATTTAGTAGGCAGAAATGCTCCTATTTTTACATCACCTATGAAGAAGAGAAGCGTAAGACCACGAAAAATTAATTTAGACGACTTTGATATCGGTGTAGTCCGGAGAACTATCCAAAACTATCATATAGAACATTGTCAATTTCCAACATTATCACGACTTAAAACTGTTTTGAAAGACCGTATACAATTAGATGGATGCATAACAACCCTAAGAACATTGTTACGTAAACTTGGTTATAAATGGAGAAGAACTGAGAATAACAGGAAGGCGCTAACTGAGAAACATGATATTCAACTGTTAAGATTGAAGTATTTAAAACAGGTAAAGTCTTTTCGTAATGCAGGTAGACCTATAGTGTACACAGTCGAATCATATATTCATACCAACCACGTGCAAAAAAAATCTTTGGCCGAAAAAGGTTCTAAAACAGCAATAAAACAAAATATAACAAAAGGAGTGCGCATAATCATAGTACATGGCGGAAGTGCAGAGGGTTTTGTACCAAATGCGTCGTTAACATACAGAGCAGAGATCAAATCCGGAGAGTACCACGACAATATGAACACAGAAAATTACTCAAAGTGGCTAAAGGAGAAACTAATACCAAATCTCCCAAATGATGCCGTGGTAGTCTTGGATAATGCAGCCTATCACAACACTAGTTCGGAAAAAATACCAACTCCAACAAATTAGACATGCAGACTTGCTGAATGCAAAAAATATCCATTTTGAACCAAGCTTCAAAAAACCTGAACTTTATGACCTAATACTAAAAAACAAAGAAAATTTCCGCAAATACAAAGTTGACGAATTATTGAAAGAACATGGATTCACAGTGCTTCGGCTGCCTCCTTATCATCCAGATTTAAACCCAATCGAAAACATTTGGGGTATTGTAAAAAAACGACGTTGCTAGCCGCAACATCAATCAAAATTATACTTCAATTATGCCCATTTTAAATGAAGCATTTGATCGAGTAAATAAAGATGTCTGTTTCAATACTTGCCAACACGTGAAAAAATAGAAGATGAATACATGAGACGCTGTGATCTTGATTTCAGTTTTATTATAAATGTTGGTGAAATCAGAGAAAAAATCAGACTCTGAATCAGATATTTCTGAAACGAGTGATTGACGATTTTGATTTCTTAATAAAGTTTAATAAAACTTTTACACGTATTTCATTTATGTCTATAATTTATAAAAATGGTAATACATATTATCGTATCAATCAATCAGCCCACCGCAGTCCACTGCTGGACATAAGCCTCTCCCATTTTACGCCACAACATCCGGTCTTCCGCCTTCCGCATCCAGTCTGACCCAGCTACCTTTTTCAGATCATCACTCCACCTGGCCGGGTGGCGTCCTACCTTACGTTTACCAAGTCGCGGTCTCCACTCTAGAACTCGCTTGCTCCAGCGGCCATCGGTCCTTCTACAGATATGGCCAGCCCATTGCCACTTCAGCTTGCTTATTCTGCGAGCTATGTCGGTAACCTTGGTTCTTTGACGGATAACCTCATTTCTAAGTTTATCCCTCAAAGAAACTCCTAGCATAGCTCGCTCCATAGCCTGCTGGGTGACTTTAAATTTTTGGACTAGCCCTACCGTGAGTGTCCACGTTTCGGCACCGTAAGTCATAACAGGTAGGACGCACTGGTCAAAGATGTTGGTCTTCAGGCATTGCGGTAAAGGCGATGAGAAAACCTGACGAAGCTTACGAAACGCTGCCCACCCCAACTGGATTCTCCTGTCGATTTCTTTCTCGAAATTGTTCCTACCAACTCGAATCACTTGTCCAATTTATTATCGTATATTAACTAATAATCACATAAAATATCGACACCTAAAATAAAAAAAATATAAAATTGAAGTAGAGCATCTTTCCCTTTGACCGTGACGCTCTCTCCTGTTTGGTCTATTCATAGGTATTAACTCATAGGTAATTAGTGTGTACCGATAACACTCAAACATTGGGGGAAGCTTGCACACATATACTATAAACGGTTAGGAGGAATAGTGGGGCGCGTCTTCGTGGATTGCACTATCTGTAAGTTGTTGCTAAACAACTTGATGTCAAACTTCAATATATAATGTAACTATTTTCTTTACAAGTTAACCAACATTATATGATCCTGTCTTACATTTATGAGAATGATATATTATTATATAATACTAGATGTTCCCGCGGTTTCACCCGCGTTTATCGTTACTGCACCGCCCTGATGGGTCGTAGCGTGATGTTATATAGCCTATAGCCTTCCTCGATAAATAGGCTATCCAACACTAAAATAATATTTCAAATCCGCGTGGAATATTTCCTTTGGGCTAACGCTAACTATAATCCGCGACTTCGTTATCATTATTTTGCTGCGATGTTATTTTAAAACTGCGATATCTCCTAAAATATTCATTGAAATAGAATGATGTAAAGAGCAATTTTGTTTTAAATTAAATACTTGTGACGAATAACGTATTTATTTGGATAAGGATTAATATCATGTTTATAAAAACACCTTCGCAAATAATGCATTATTTTAGAACAAATTTGGTTAGCATAAAAAAGGTTATAGTGAGCCAACCTTAAAAGATAGACATATGCTGTCGTGGACTTTTTTTTAGAACTTTTAAAGGGGAACAATTCTGTCATACATGATTTTTGCGAAACTTTAACTGTTTACGCAGCGCACGCAGCGGAAGCTCTCAAAAAGAAAAAAAACCCTCCGATTTTGAAACATTCTTCATTAATGCTCCGCTCCTATTGATCTTAGCGTGATGATATATAGCCTATAAGCCTTCCTTGATAAATGGGCTATCTAACACTGAAATAATTTTTCAAATCGGACTAGTAGTTCCTGAGATTAGCGCGTTCAAGCAAACAAACAAACAAACAAACTTCAGCTTTATAATATTAGTATAGATAATATAAGCTAAGAAATAGTTGAAATGTCAGGTAAATGTAAATTTAAATAAATCAAAATTTGTAACAAGTTATTCTTTGAGTCAAAGCAGCACACAGGCCACCAAACAGAATAGGTTTTTAATTAATTATAATAATAAAGCCATTTTATTCCGAATCGCTACGGCTATGGCAATACATGTTTTCAAATTCATCCATTAAAGTATGTCTCGCAACTCGGCGTGCCTTCTGGCATAGGCATCCTCCAGCTCTCCACTGGACTCTGTCCTCTGCTACTCTGGTCCAATATGGTCCCAAGGTTAGGCGGATATCGTCTTCCCATCTTGTTTTTGGACGCCCTTGTCTCCTGGTATCCTCTCTGGGGTACCATAAGGTTACTTGCTTGCTCCACTTGTTTAATGTACAACGTAGCATATGTCCTGTCCAGCCCCACTTTAAATGCTCTATACGGGTTATTATATCTGTTGCCCTTTATGTGCTGGCTAGTCTATATAGCTGCTTATCTGTTAACGCCCATGATTCACAACCGTAAGTCGTGCACGGGAGGATACATGTTTTGAAAGTCTTTCTCTTGATGTGCATGCTTAGATCTTTGTTCTTCATTATTTCTTTTAGAGACCAGTATTTTCTCAAACCGCAGGCTATTCTTTTATTAATTTCCTTGGACATAGAGTCCTCAGGAGATATAATTTGACCCAAGTAGACGTATTATTTCACATATTCTAACCTATTTCCATAAACTTCTATGTTGACTTCTGTGGAGTTGGTCATTAGTTTTGTTTTATTCGCATTCATTTCTAGTCCTACTTCTCTGCTTTTTTCGGGTATGTCTTTTAGCATGTGTTCTAGTTTTTTTGGGTCTTCCTCTGGCAGAACAATATCATCAGCGAATTTCAAATGGTTAAGGCGGCTACCGTTAATGTTGATACCGTAGTTTTCCCAATCTAATCTTCTAAATATGTATTCCAGCATAGCATTAAACAGCTTGAGGGAGAGCGGATCTCCTTGTCTCACACCTCTATTTATAGGAAATGGGTCTCCTTTTGTTTCCAATTTATTTATTGTAGATGGATTTGATTATCTGTATATAGGCCTCATCCATGACTTGTTTGATTGTATGGATATGGTCTAATTTACTGAAATTCTTTCTAAATCCCGCCTATTGGTTGATTTTCAACTAGGACCCTTGTTATTCGTTGTAGAATTACCTTTGCAAAGACTTTGTACACATTTGAAATGAGGCTTATTGGTCTATTATATAACATCGGCAACTATAATAGTTGCCGATGTTATTCTTATCACCTTTCTTATGGAGGAGAATAATATGAGATTCACTGCATTGTTTCGGGATGGTGTCTGTTATTATAATATCATTGAATACCTTAGTTAGAATTGGGCTTATTTCATCCACGGTGCCTCTCATCAGCTCGTTTGTTACATTGTCAGTTCCTGGAGCTTTTTCTAGCTTTTGTGACATGATGGCTGTCTGGACTTCTTGCACAAGTATTGGTGGAACATCTTTATATCTCTTGATTGGATTCTCGTAGGTGTTATTTTCTTGTCCTTGTTCGGTGTTATTGGTGGAGTATAAGGTTCTGTAGTTGTCAGTAGCCAGTTTTTGGATTTCCTTAGGTTTGTTGATTGTTTAGATCATTTACTTTTCAATTTAGGTATCCATTCCATTCCATACACTCTTAGTTCTTTAAAAGCTTTTTTTTTCAATTATATCATTCAAATAAATATGTAGTTTAATCATTAGAACACTATCCTGTTAATTTTTTTAGAGTATTAACCTCAAAAAAATTACTTATAAAAGATTGACATCATGTGACTTTAAAAAGTAATCAACAAATAGCAGATGATGTGGCTGAGTAGGTACTAACTACTTGTTGGTAATCTATCATAATGCCACTTAACTGAGTGATGACACCATTAAATAGTGTTTTGATTGATTACCACAAATATACTTTACTAGCTGAGTTTATGGTTGCTGCACCGTCCCCGTGGGTCGTAGCGTGATGTTATATAGCCTATAGGCTTCCTTGATGAATAGGCTATTCAACACCAAAAGAATTTTTCAATACGAACCAGTAGATCCTAAGATTAGTGCAACTTTAACATAGTTCAACCAAACAACCAAACTCATCAGCTTTATAATATTAGTATAGATTGGGAAAGGTTGAATTCGGATTTCAGACAATATTCATGCAAAATTCAATGTATTACTAATACTGCCATTATTTTAAAACCTTTGTTTAGTACTTAAGACTGCGCTGAGCGAAATATGCCAAAACAGGCGGTCACAATTAAGTGAATAAAATCAACACTTTTTGATTAATACAAATATAAAATATACATTTACCCTATCTTATGTGTCCCCCACACATAAGACCGTGCAGTCACCTAGTCAGTCCAGACCGGCGACACTTCGACCCAGTGGGATCTTTTGTGTCGAGTTACATTTACCCTAACAATGAATGTGTTTACAATTACTCAATCTAAAAGGCGCCATGTATCTTATTTCGATGACTGTAAGCACTATAACATGATTGATATGTTAGATATGTTTTACACTATGACTTAGTTTCAAAAAATTAACTTCAATGTTCCTAGTAAGCACACTCGTAACACCGAATTATTTGATGTCCCATTTCGTTGTACCAATTATGGAAGAAATGCGGTTATAACGAGGTTGCCACGAACTTACAATACTAGTTTCTCCTATTCCACCTTTCTAAAAGTAGCTACTGTGTGCATATCCTACAATCTGTTGTTGGTTGTTAACTTATAGCATGAGTCCACGCAGCATGTCACATCACATCATGTCATGTCATATCATTGTGGTATTGCTTGGGTCTAGTAATTACTACTGATTGATTGTTTGTCTCTGTGTTTCACTTCTTACTGCTAAGCATGCCAGGTAACTCTGTAATTGGCTTAAGTATAACCTTTTGTTATAGGTAGTACTAGCAATAAGTTCTACGATAATCCTAGTATTTAAGGCGTTGTTCAATATTGCTAGTGCTATCCACTTTCTTATTCATGTGTTCTTATTCATATGTTTAGAAAACAAGCTGTTGAGTTTCTTATAAATAAATAAATACTCCGTGTAAAAAACTTAAAATAATTAATATTTTCGACTACAAAATTAAGTAAATTTGCATGTTACGTGATTTGTAGATTATAACAGTAGAAATCTATCCTATTTTACAGCTTAAACGAAACATAAATAGTTATATTACAATTTGTTCGTCCCAAATATTTAAGTTATAGGTTGACAATAAAGATACTCATTTATCAAAAAAGCACTTCAAATCCTCCATATAATTTTACTATGGCGTCCGCGTGCAGATTTGAATATGCGGCGCACTAGCTCTGTCATTATCTGTCTTACGCTTGGCACAGTCTTAAATAATATGTTTCTTTTGTGTGTGAGTTTTTAAGTTGCTATGAAATATATAAATAAACAAGTATAATATTTATTCTGAACATGATGACCATGTCAATTTATATGCTACCTAAGGCATTGAAGTTTAAATACTCTCTATACATATTAATGCCTTATGCAAATACAAACAAAATTCTATCTATGTAATCACAAATACATCACACAATGAATTTTCCATTGTGACAGTTAATGACACAGACAAAGGATTAATCATTCATGTTTCATGGTTATGAGATGTAAAGTTGAAATAACTATGGCATAGCAATTTACACTATATTTGGGAGTTAAACTAGATTATTGTTTCAGGTTTATCCACATATTACACAAACACACAGTTATCTTTGCCTTTTGTATATATATGAACATTATAACTATGAGTGTTCTGATTATTATTTATTTTGTTAACTCAATGGAGACATTGAGTTAACAGTTTGTGCTTGTGACAACAAGCACAACTTACAGTCAAACACAATTGAGATGTCAATGCCTCTCCAAGACTATGGATGCTGAAAAGATGTTAGTTTGTAAAGTAAAAGGTAATAAATAAATATCAGATTGTAGTACTGTTCATTTTAAACAGCCTTTAAATAAGCAAAACTTATAAAATATAAATAGAAGATTAGACAAAAGGCTATAGAAAATATGTATTTTACAATAATATGCTAAATTAAATCTGACAACAATTTAGGCTTTTTCTTACATGACCTTTATCACAAACCTATAGCTATGCTATGTATGTAATACGCCTACCTATTTATCGAAAGGAGCTAGCACATTAGTACGTAATGACTCATATAATCATCATTTAACAAAGATTAACTAATATTGAATGTAGTTTACGTACCTTTCTTGGAAATTGAATATTGTTTAATAAGGCCGGGAATTCTTTTTTCAAACCGTTGTATAGATCAAGGAAATGAGTATATCTTCTCTCGACATTAGCTGGCTCTCGATCAAACACTGTCGATTCTGTAGAATCTTGTCTGACTTGCAACATGTAAGCCACATACTTCTTCTCCTTTTCAACACCCTCGACAGTCCGTGATGACACAATTTCAAATTTCACCATGATCTTTGTTATTTTATAATATGTACATTACAAAGAAACCTTTGTTTTGATGACTAGGTACCTACTTGTTATTTACGCAAAACTGACAATGAATACAAATTGAATGGACTTATTTTAATATTGTGACAATGACACTAATGACATGACTGTAACGAAAATAGAGATGGTACGGTCCAAAGATATTCTACAATATCTTTGTTACGGTCCAAGTACGGTCTGAATAACTAATCAGGGTTGCCAATGCCAATCTACGTAATTACCCAAAATTCTAAATAAAATTCCCCAAATTTGGCGACAAATAATCTGCTGATTCCTCACAAATTACCTTTAATATCATTTTAAATAATCAAAAACGTTTTAACTATTTTTATTATTATTTTTACGTTTTGTACCGTTACACTTTTCCCATATACATATTTGTTACAAACATTTTGCTCAAAGGGTTAAACTTGACACTGCCGCCAAATATTTTATTCACGTCTCTTGCTGCCATTAAGTTATTACAGTATCTGTATTTAGCTGATTGCGGATTTTTGTATTTTCATTTTTAAGCTCTCTAAATATTCGTTCGACCAATGCATTTGAAAATGGCAGCATGAGCAACAAGAACGTCATAATTTCTATATTTGCGAACATTATTCACTGTTTTTAATATTCACAGTAGCTACTAAGGTGCTGCCAAAGTATTCTTTCTTTATAAATTTTTATATTTATTACAATTTATAATATGTAATAAAAAACTCGAAGATTTCGAAATCCCGCATTTTCCCAACATAATACCAATCTCCAATAAATCCCCAACCAACTTGGGCTTCCCCGTAGTTTGAGGAATTCCCCATAAAGCTTATGTAGGTACTGTTATTGGATAATTATAACGACGAACGTTAGGTATTGTTATTATAATAACGAGTCAAACAACGAGCCATAGATAAATTAAGAGCATTAAGTCTGGCGCCTATTTCTAAACTTCGACTTAGTGATTAATATTATTGTACATTACAATTTAAAATAACGTTAAAACATTCATGAATGTTTAGACAACAGGTCAAAAAAAAATTATACCTGTAAATTCTTACCGAAGCTATTAAGACCGTTGGTATTATAATAATACTAGATGTTCCCGCGGTTTCACCCGCGTTTATCGTTACTGCGCCGCGCCCGTGGGTCGTAGCGTGATGTTATATAGCCTATAATAATAGTCTTCCTCGATAAATAGGCTATCCAACACTAAAACAATTTTTCAAATTGAACCAGTAGTTCCTGAGATTAGCGCGTTCAAACCAACAAACAAACAAACTCTTCAGCTTTATAATATTAGTATAGATAGCTGACCCGCGCAACTTCGCCTGCGTCACATAAGAGAGAGAGTGGGTCGTAGGCACCTACAATACAATTTTAAAGAAGCTGAAACTTTCTTTGTTAAATCCACGAACCACATAAGAACCATTAAACAAAATTTTATAAATATACTTACAGTGCTAATTTAAAATCACGCAGAATAAACCAGGAGAAACATCGTTTGTATGTATGTAATGGGTAATTATTTTGCTGCGATGTTATTTTAAAACTACCAATCTCCTAAGATATTCATTGAAATCGAATGATGTAAAGGGCAATTTTGTTTTAAATTAAATACTTCTGATTAATAACGTATTTATTTGGATAAGGATTAATATCATGTTTATAAAAATACCTTCGCAAATAATGCATTATTTTAGAACAAATTTGGTTAGCATATAAATGGTTATAGTGAGCCAACCTTAAAAGATAGACATATGCTGTCGCAGACTTTTTTTTAGAACTTTTAAATGGGAACAATTCTGTCATACATGATTTTTGTGAAACTTTAACTGTTTACGCAGTGCACGCAGCGGTAGCTCTCAAAAGGAAAAAAACCCCTCCGATTTTGAAACATTCTTCATTGGTGCTCCGCTCCTATTGATCGTAGCGTGATGATATATAGCGCCTATAGTCTTCCTTGATAAATGGGCTATCTTACACTGCAAGAATTTTTCAAATCGGACCAGTAGTTCCTGAGATTAGTGCGTTCAAGCAAACAAACAAACAAACTCTTCAGCTTTATAATATTAGTATAGATTATTTTTGTTTATGGCTCTATTATTTTCTACTATTATACTTAGGTTTGGCTTAAATAGGGTGTGCGTTACGATTGTTCCGCCAAGTTATTCAAACAGAAAACAACTTCGACAGAAAAATTGTCGAAATTTGTCAAAAACGAAAAGAACAAACTAAAAATTTGTCAAAGTAGAAATAAAGAAGTTATAAGGGTTTAAAATTGGCCGCGCGAACGTAACGTCCACGATTTTGCGGCCATGGAGATCTCAGCAACTGCTTGGGTGAGAGATCTAATTCTTTTTGTCAATTGAAGACTGAATTTGTCAAAAATTGTCAAAAAAAGAATTACAAGCTTTAGATTAATATTTTACGAATTATTCACCTTGGAAGTTATGGCCGCGCAATCGTGCACTTGTTGTTTCTTTATTGTTGATTATTTCTTTAATTTTAAAGCTTTATACAGTAAAACTGTTACAAAAACAAAGGTCTTAATTTGTCAAAACTAACGAAAGCAGTAAATACTACCAAAGTTTACTAAAACAGACGAAATCAGTCCAAAACAAAAAGTACGTGGCCGCGCAGTCGAAACGTTACTTCGTAGGTTGATATCTCATTATCGATAACTGCTAGGATTGCGGTGTGAACATCCATTTATTCGACATATTAACCTCATTAGAATGACATATCGTTTTACGCTCAGAACAGTTTTAAACGCGTGTAATTTAAAAAATAATGTGATCTCAAACAATGTTCGTGCAGGGTAACCATAATTTCGATTTTATTTAGAAATATTTCTAACTAAATAAATTTTATGTTTAAATAATTTGGTTGGTAGTTTAAATAATACTTCATTGGACCTGCTCCACTATAGTACAATATTGGTATAATTTAGTGTAATTTTGGAATTAAACACTCTTATATACATTTTTTTGTGAATTTCTCTCACAAATTAAGTGCTTTATAATCTCGTTTTCAAACAAAAACGCACGAGTTTAAATCATAAATCAATAAATATTTATTTAATAAGAAATTATTTATTCTAAATATTTAAATAGATTCAACGATCAACATCTCCAAACACAACGTCTATAGACGCAATAAGCATTGTAATGTCAGCTAGCATTAGACGTGACCCTAACACAGGAAGACTCATAAGATGAGTTAATGAACAAGGCCGTATGTGGACTCGATATGGTTTCGAAGAGCCATCAGACACCATGTACAAACCCAATTCACCCTTCGGACATTCAATAGAGGTATATGTAGATCCAGGTGGTACGGGATAACCCTCACTACATAACTTAAAATGGTGAATTAACGATTCCATTGATGTTTTCATTTCCTTTCTAGAAGGTAAACTAATTTTTGAATCGTCTATCTTATACTCGCCTTCAGGCATTGTATTTATCACTTGGTCGATTATTCGTAAAGACTGACGCAATTCTTCAAAACGCACCAGATATCGGTCATAGGTATCCCCAAACGTACCGACAACTCCATCAAAATCATATAAATCGTAGCCATCGTACGGTAGACAAATTCTTATATCCCATTTTACTCCGGTGCCGCGTAACATGGGTCCACTGAATCCTAGACTCATACCTTCATGTGCGCTAACTATACCGATGCCTGCGCATCTAGCATAAAATAATCTGTTAGCGGTTGCAAGCTCCTCTGTTTCATCGCATCTATCTCTTAATTTGCTACAAAGCTCATGAATGTCATCGAGATAACCGATTGGTAAATCTTGTGACACGCCGCCAGGACGCAAATAGGCGCAATGCACTCTGGCACCGCATAGCCTTTCAAACATTTCATACAGCTTTTCACGTTCCTCACACATCCAAAAAAAAGGGGTAATCCCACCTGCATCAAGTATAGTCCCTGCCAAGTTAAGTAAATGATTTGCTACGCGACTCAGTTCAGCACACAGGACACGTATCGCTTTAGCTCGAGGTGGAACTTCTATATTGAGAAGATTTTCAACAGCTATACAAAATGCCTGTTCATTTGCTAACGTCGAGACATAATCGAGACGATCCATGAATGGTAGACTTTGGTTATAATGTTTGTGTTCCATCAGCTTCTCGGTAGCCCTGTGCAAGAAACCTACGTGTGGATCTGCTCGAACTACTGTCTCGCCGTCTAGTTCCAATATAAGGCGCAGAACACCGTGAGCGGCTGGGTGCTGCGGACCAAAATTAATCCACATATTCTGTAGCTTACGTTCAACAGGCCTCAGTTTTGAATGATATATTAATCTAAAATATTTATTAGCTTCCGGTGTAGGATACATGGCCACACCAGTAAATTGCTTCACGTACTCCGCGTCTGGATACCATCGATGACCATACAACGAGCTCTGTACTGTAAACTGTCGTACTTGATTCATGGCAATAAAAAAGGATTTCTGCCTAAATTGTTGCATTTTTGCGTAACTTTTGAACATAAGCGTGCCTAAATATTTTGACATTTAATTGTAAGTAACATTTCTTTTTTGTAAAGTGACAGCACATTGGCCTCTTTATATATTCATAGACACAGTAGACAAAATAGGCTTGAATATTCA
The DNA here is from genome assembly GCA_963564715.1 of Catocala sponsa. NCBI lineage: Eukaryota > Metazoa > Arthropoda > Insecta > Lepidoptera > Erebidae > Catocala > Catocala sponsa. The sequence goes on from OY751331.1 coordinate 10,803,873, forward strand.
TAGATTATAATTTATATTCATTGAAAGTTTAAATAATTGATTGTTTGACCGGTTTATTAGTGTGCGTTACCATTGCTCTGCCAAGTTATACAAACAGAAAACAACTTCGCCGGAAAAATTTTCGAAATTTGTCAAAATCGAAGGGAACAAACTAAAAATTTGTCAAAGTAGAAATAAAGAAGTTATAAGGGTTTAAAGTTGGCCGCGCGAACGTAATGTCCACGATTGCGCGGCCATGGAGATCGCAGCAACTGCTTGGGTTAGAGATCTAATTCTTTTTGTCAATTGAAGACTGAATTTGTCAAAAATTGTCGAAAAAAGAATTACAAGCTTTAGATCAATATTTTACGAATTATTCACCTTAGAAGTTATGGCCGCGCAATCTTGCACTTGTTGTTTCTTTATTGTTGATTATTTCTTTAAATTTTAAGACTTCATACAGTAAAACTGTTACAAGAAGAAAGGTCTTAATTTGTCAAAACTAACGAAAGCAATAAATATTACCAAAGGTCAGAAAAACGGACGAAATCAGTCCAAAACAAAAAGTACTTGGCCGCACAGTCGAAACGTTACTTCGTAGGTTGATATCTCATTATCGATAACTGCTAGGATTTCGGTGTGAACATCCATTTATTCGACATATTGACCTCATTAGAATGACATATCGTTTTACCCTCAGAACAGTTTTCAACGCGTGTAATTTCAAAAATAATATGGTCTCAAACAATGTTCGTGCAGGGTAACCATAATTTCGATTTTATTTGGAAATATTTCTAACTGGAGACCAGCAATTATATTGGACAACATGTAGCTCAATCTGCAAAATGTATTACTACTAAATAAAAAAAAATTGTTTCAATAATTTGATATGTTTATTCATCATAGCTTGCGAAACTAACAAACATAATTGCAAAACTAACAAATGAAATAACTACACTACAGTTATGAAAGTAACTACAGTTATGAAATAACTACACTGGAATATTGAGATAACTACCATCTTAGTCTCCCCGTGACCATGGCTGCTGAAAAGCAACCGAAACGTCGGGGAAAGTGTAAAAATAAATATAAATAGTATAATAGTATAGTAATAGTAAGTTTTAATAGTTTCAATAATTTAATTAGCTTAAAAATTAGTAAAGTTTAATAGTAATAGTAGTGTAACAGTTTTCAAAATGTTGTAATAAAGTGTCAAATAAACAACGCGATAAAATCCGTATATAGTAGTTTAAATTAAAAAAATTAACCAATCAAATAATACAAATAATAATTTAGTTACACCTCTATAAAACCATATGTGAGAAAATGGATGCAAACAGAGGGTTTTTTAACATTTAGATAATTTACTTTTTTTGTCATCGTAGCAAAATAGCCCGGCTTTTCTTGAAAACTGACACTTGTAGTGAGCTATTGTTCTAAGGATTGGAGGAATAGATTTAATAGCACCTAACAATCTATAAACGACGATAGCCCAATGGATAAGGCATTGAACGTGCGATCGAGAGGTCGCTGGTTCGTATCCCATCCATTGCACAACTGACGTGAACCCCCTCCTAACACAAGCATTCTAGCTTAGCTAGAGGGGTTTACAATAAAGGGGTAATCTTTTTTGAAAAAGAAAAAGGAAACATTTTGTTTAACTATAATATTTAGATATACCTATGTCATGTAATAACATCATTTGTGTGCCATTTAAATCAAATGTTACTATTTTTATAATGTATAAGCAAATTCAACTAATTCATTGCATTTTCTGCATCGTATATTTTCTTAATCATGAATAAGAATAGCCTCTTCCAAGGTGGTAATTGAAATGTTTATTAAATCTAAAAACGGTAGTAATACGTGTTTTCTCTCTGATGGCTCCGAATTCATACACGTACTATTTGAACAATTAGTAATGGAACTAGCGCCGAAAATAGTATCACTTAATGACGTGTTCATAAATGCAGCGCGCAGCGTTACAGTCAAAACTATATCCCTTATTTTAAAGTATTTTGAAGCAGTTTTTATTTGCAGTCTGTTTGCTTCAACATAGTTATCAGAATACCATATTATAAGATTTTTAAAACCGCTATTTCATTGTTATTTCTTCAATTATTATTGTCAAATATATCGCGTAAGTATGTATGTCATTGTATGTATTTTCTTTATATTCGAGGCCTAGCAAAAATAAAACGGTAGTCAAATATACATGTATTTATGAATGTTATATTTTGTAAAGAAAATTGTTAAATTACCATTTTCGTCAAAGTCAAAAATCGTTTATTCCTTTAGGTCACAAAGTAACAGTTATGAACGTCAAAATATACCTATAGGTTAGTGAGTTTACTAAGTTACTGAAGCTGCATTTAGTTAGTTGCTAGGTTCAGGCAAAGGATTGAGCCTATGAGAAGAAAATTGCAAGAAACTCACGGCCAGTCTTTTGAATCGCCAATTAAATATAATTTCAGTATTTTACTAATCATATCGTCAAGGTGTTGCAGCCATTATACCATAAAAAACTAAAAATAATAACAATAATTATATTCAGAGTGAAACATATTCATAGAATCGTCACTTTTAGTAGAAACACCTTCGTCTCTCTAGTTTTCAACATATGAAGGTATTTCTAAAAACACTGAGTCGTTTGAAAGCGTTTCCCTTACATTAGATTTTTGTTTTAAGCAAGATTTATTTCTTGGTGTTAGTCTTTTTCTTTTCTTTGCTTTATCCTGTTTTTTTTCAATCCTGTTCCAAATAATAAATATTTCATTAAAATAAAGGTTTTTAAAGAATTTTATTTTATTTGTTGATTCTTTGTAATTTTATATGTTTGTTAATTTGGCAAGCTGTGATGAATAAACATATCAAATTATTTAAACATACAATTTTATTATTTAGTAATAATACATTTTGGAGATCGAGCTACATGTTGTCTAATATAATTGCTGGTTTCCAGTTAGAAATATTTCCAAATAAAATCGAAATTATGATTACCCTGCACGAACATTGTTTGAGATCACATTATTTTTGAAATTACACGCGTTAAAAACTGTTCTGAGGGTAAAATGATATGTCATTCTAATGAGGTTAGTATGTCGAATAAATGGATGTTCACACCGAAACCCTAGCAGTTATCAATAATGAATGAGAGATAGACTTCAAGAGAGAGACGGGGCTGTGGCACGCGGTCCTCGCCAGTGTGCTCAATGGCATGCACGTCATATTCATACCCTATGCTTTGATGAAAGTCAGCCCAGCCTCGTGGATGCACATGATTACTAAGTACAGGTGAGTTTCTTTTGTCGACACCGTAAGCAGTGATTACTTTCTGCAACCTAGTTTCCCTCAACGCTAGAGCTTGCGTTTAAAATACTGCATGTTGAGTTTATTTTAGTTCTAGAAATAAGTCAGTGATTGCTGTAGCAATATTCGAATGTATTGTCAAGAGACTATATAACCTATGAAGTAACGTTTCGACCGCGCGGCCACGTACTTTTTGTTTTGGACTGATTTCGTCTGTTTTAGTAAACTTTGGTAGCATTTATTACCTTCATTAGTTTTGACAAATTAAGACCTTTCTTCTTGTAACAGTTTTACTGTATGAAGTCTTAAAATTTAAATAAATAATCAACAATAAAGAAACAAAAAGTGCACGATTGCGCGGCCATAACTTCCAAGGTGAATATATCGTAAAATATTGATCGAAAGCTTGTAATATTTTTTTCGACAATTTTTGACAAATTCAGTCTTCAATTGACAAAAAGAATTAGATCTCTAACCCAAGCAGTTGCTGAGATCTCCATGGCCGCGCAATCGTGGACGTTACGTTCGCGCGCCCAACTTTAAACCCTTATAACTTCTTTATTTTTACTTTGACAATTTTTTAGTTTGTTCCCTTCGATTTTGACAAATTTTGTCAATTATTCTGTGTGAAGTTGTTTTCTGTTTGTATAACTTGGCGGAACAATCGTAACGCACACACTTGGCGGAGCAATCGTAACGCACACCTTTTTAGTTAGTGGATGGCAGAGTGGCTGACCAATCAAATAATCGCTATTTTATACCTTAGAAGTTAGAGTTTAGTATTTCAAATTTATAATATGGGACCACAGATTACAGAGAGTCTACAGATATGGGACTAACCTTGAGCAAAGTATCTATGGCAAATCGTACTTTGTAAAATTTTATGTGTGTTAATATATTATGAAAACGCAGAAGATTCAATTCAAATATTTTTATTTTATGCTAAATTTTGCTATTAATATTTTGTAGTTACATTTTTGTCTATAGGTACGTTACAATGAATACACACAAATATAAAACATGCCAATCTTAATTTAAGTAAGTATATTTAACTTTTTTTATTCGAATCTCATGTATTTGTAAATAGACAATAATTTAGATTACATATTTTGTATTGATATAACATTAAGACACTCTCAGTCACATTAATTATTATTTATCATATAACTAAATAGATACCCTTGTTGATATATCTTCGTCATACATAAATAAATAAAAAAAATATGTAAAGCTGAATACAAATTGTGTAAATCGTATAAATTACACTGTAACTACAAAAAGTCTGAATACAATCGCGAAATATTTGTATAAATAATTGTAAAATTAAAAAACAATGTAGCAAAACTAACAAATATCACCATAATGTTAGATCTATGAAAACAATGCTTGGTAGGAATGTTTATTTTAGGTACGGATTGACAGAGCTGATTATGTACAAACTCAAGCCCTACATTTACAAAGATCAGTCGAGGATTTTGTCGCATCTCTACTCCGCAGGTTTTCACAATATAGAGCGAAACAAAATCCTCTGGCTGAATCCGCACCCGTTTCATTTGTCATAATTTATCAATAAAAGAGGCTTATGTCTAAATGTGTAAATAAATTACATATTTAGAGAGCAATCACGAAGTATCCAACACATTAATATATATATGTGGACGTCTACATTATTTACACATCTTAGGTATATAAACGATTTGAGTATACATGAGCAGTCTATATACCTCCGAGCGTTTCTACACTCTTTACTCTAGCGATGTGCACAATTGAATTCGAATGTCGTCAACACTAAGCATACATAAGTATGTTGTGCACACCTTGCATTCGAAAACTATTCGAATACAATTATCCGCATGAGGACTCTACACACTTAGCACAGTGAGATAAATATGTAGGTACATTAGATGATAAGTAGCACAATAATTACTAAGTTTATTGTCACTTAGCCAAAACAAATAGCTTGGTAGATAGAATTCCTTTTTTTTATTTTTTTCTACACCTATCTTTTACTGAGTGACCATTATGTTATTGGCAATCTTTCAACCCAAATAATCACAATACCTTTACATTTTATGACCGGTGGTTTCAGTGTGTTCTTATTGGCTGACAAAATAACGACATGGTACGGACACTACGGACACAGGTCCACTGATATCGAGACAATAAATAAACCAAATACATCACCGGCAATGCGTTTTAACAGTCATCACAACATGTTATCTCTCTTACCATGTTAGTTTCCCACTAGAACATTATATGTGCCCCATAGAATCATGAAGATAAAATTTTATATGAGTAAAGTAGTAACATTACCTTAATAACACTTTTCCACAATTCCCCGTTGCTCAGTGTTAATTATCGACTATGTTATATTTTAGGTGTCCGTGCTAAAATGATAAAAGTTCGTCTCTACAGTGTATCGGTGTCGATATTATTGTATTCCTGTCGACTTTAGACATTCGTATAGAACCATATGACATTTCTTTTTGCGATTATCGGGTTTTATAAAAACAATAAAATTGTACGTTTCAATGCGTTTCGTCTTACTTTAACAGTTTGCCAATGTATAAAATATCACCTAGGTATATTAAGCAGATATGGTTTTTGATTAAGCACAGTAAGATCGTCTATGAATACTGAACTGGTATTAATTTCATTCAATATTATTTAGCCTTGTTACAGTCATCTTGTTAAATATATCGTGCAATGTATTTTAAGTATTCGACCAGCACTGCGTAATTTTTGCTCTCGAGAATCTATAACATGATTTATATTAAATATTTATTATATAAACAGAAGTCTAATAAACTTTCGGTCCCAATGAGATATATGTATACATTGGTCCTTTAGATAACAAGATCATTTTGAATAAATAGTCAACACACATCTTATTTAAAACTTCGAGCCACATAATCTTTATTAAGATCTTAGAAATATTAGATTCAATTCGATATTTTCTCAGTAGAATCCACGTAAATGCAAGAGCATAGTTTTTGTAGGAACCTTAGAATTTTGCCAGAGAATGTGTGGTACATTTCTGGCTTGCTCTTCCATTTGACGCAGAGATAGTAAACTGGAATGCCGGAAAGGAGAATGGCAATACCAATTGCGGTGTCTTTTGGGCGGTAGATGGCAGGAATGATGACTAAGCAGCCAATAGCTATGAGGAACAAGTAAGGAATGATGATGTTGACCTTGATGGGACGCGGGATGTCGGGCTTCGCGCGACGCAGCCACAGCATGCCTACTACTGAAGCTCCCACAGACAGCCACAACGTTTGAGAGAAGTAGTTGATGAGTTCAAATACGTTGCTCGTTGTCAACATCAGAAGTGAGAAGAGACACTGTAAAGTAAAAATAATGGTAAAGTTAAAATAATACCGACAGCGCGTTAGTGAGGCTACATATTTAGGATGTTTCGGATGAATTTTTATTACACTATCACGTATATTTTTAGCGATACACTTATGAAAACAGTTTCATATATATTATTTAAACCCGCACTATACCATACTGTAGTATATAAATAATATCAGCCCTATATATAAATTTTCCCACTACTGGGTACGGGCTTTTTCTCACTATGAAAGGCTTTAGATCATTAGTTCCCAAAGTGGTCCAGGTGGACCCCAGGGGTTCACGGAAGACTCGACGGGAGTCTACGTTGGCGTGACAAAATATGGGGGTTCACAATTCGTAAGCTGAGGTCCACGAAAATTTATTTGCTTTCGATAGTGAAGAATAAAAATGTTGGCTTGACTTCACCTATCAATGTAGGCAGATAATATTTTAAGAAGCTCAGCGATTGTCACTTGTAAAAACTTGCATATTCCATATTCAGTACCAGTGATCTCGAACCTACCGATTTTTAGGTAGAGAATTAAAAAAAAACAAAAAAAGGTCAACCCGCCTACAGTGGTAGGTTCAGTCCCGAGAATTTCAAAAATAATGGTTAGCCCGTAGAGAGTTGATCAATTTTTTAATTGCATGAACTTGTTTGATTCCTAACCAATATAAATACGAATGCCAAGGAATATGGTAGAAATGTAGCTGCACGGGGTCCACGGGTATCAGCTAAATTTTGAAAGTGGTTTATGAGAAAAAGGTCTGGAAACCTCTGCTTTAAACAATAGTCAGTGCGTCATGTCACATAAAATACCTTTGAGAACATTATGGAGGGCTCACTGAAGCATTGCAGTTAATTAAATCGGCACCTGTGTATGCTACAAGCTCATTTCTCACTTTATTTTGTTCAGTCACATACCTGCAATCTTATAATCCTATTAATTTACTGAACACTTGTTGAAACTCATTCAAAACGTAACTAGCGTCACACAATCATGAATTTTATAAAATCTATACAAATAAATAAAATTGAAGTATCTGTTGTAATGTCAAAATAACAGCTTTTTATCTAATGCATATGAAAGTATATAAGATACCTATACGAAAACATATATTTTTAAATTTTTGTCTGTCTGTCTGTCTGTTTGTTCCGGCTAATCTCCGAAACGGCTGAACCGCTTTTGACGGGACTTTCACTGGCAGATAGCTGATGTTATAAGGAGTAATATAGGCTACATTGATTTTAGAAAAAAAATTAGGGTTCCGCGGAGACAAACACTTTTTAGTTAAAATCTACGCGGACGAAGTCGCAGGTAACAGCTAGTTTAATAATAAAATATTTCACACAGTTCGTAACAAAACGATTGTATAGTTAGACTCGTAATGATTTAAGAATTATGAATTAACTTACAGTAAATATAAGCGAAGGTATAGGTGTCTGCTTCTCAATGTGGAAGAGCGAAAAGAATTGAGGCATATGTCCCTCTTGAGCACCAGAGGCAAAGAGACGTGCAGATGTGAAGAGTACTCCGTTGACTCCACCGAACGTCGACAGCGCTACAAACACCGGTATCAACCAACTCCATCCACCGAATAGACGGTCACCAAAGGTCTGAAAAATAAGTTTAACTTTTATCGATATATCAGTTTATAGTATCAGGACTTACAGACAAAGGGCGAACAATAAATGAATCCTTTGAGTAATAAAACCGCGATGAAATCCATGTAAAGTAGTTTAATTTCAATGTACGAGTACCTATGTATATCTTTCGCGTAAACGTAAAATAATTTTAACAAAAAGTTTTCAGGAGCTCTACCATGAGTTGTCATAAGTCTTATCCAACTCGACATGTGTTATAGTCGTCATTTATAGTTAAATTATTATTAATTTACCGACATTTCCGCTATGGACGTTATTAGAAAATGTTTAAGATAGTATGCCAACGATCAAACGTATTGGGATGTAGGTACTACTTAGCTGTGAAAATTCATGGTAGAGTACAGTAGTAAGTTCTGTACACAAGCTGAATTTAAAAATAGGCTTCAGTAATATTTTTTTTTTACGGGGACTCTATAAACGCTTAAACAACGAACACAGAGAACACTCCCAGAGTCGGAAGAACTATTTGTGGAACACACAAATTGTCCCTTGTAGGCTAACATAATATTCCTTATGACTAAATGAAGGTAGGTTTCGTTTAACAAAACGCTTACTGAGACAAAAAGGTCGAAACTCGTTGCAGTTTTATTCAGACATCCATATTAAGTATGTGTTTATAGTTTTTAAAATTAAAACGCCTATAAAGCTTAATCAAAACCAAAGAAAATATATTGTGTTCGAACACAACCCATTTAACTACATACATATAATTAAAAATTTAACTTAACATGTTTGATTTCTATGTATCATTCCATTTTATGGTTTGCTGTGACATTTCCTAGCCCGTAATTAGTTTTAGTTTTATAAGCGATATTTAGTGTGTGAAATATTACAAAATAATATTCCTGCTGTGTATTGTCCTTGAACCTTCCAGGAAACTATCTTGATACTTATTCGACATAAAAGGAATAGGCAGATACCCTTACACTTGACATAATCTATTGTTTTCGGAGAAACGATGACCTACTGAACTTATGTCAGGAATATTCCAGTCCCTAACGGCTTGATAACGTCAATGATGTTCTATTAACGACACGGCTATTTATAATTTATAAACAAAACTTAAATTGAATTATTATTACGTACTTACAATGTATTCGGATTATGTAAGTAGAGTTTCAAGAACAGAGTTTAAGATACATATGATAGGCACTAATGTAGTAGATAGATTAAATATACTCTTAGTAATAAAATGAGTTTAACTACACAAGAGTTCTGTTTGTCTATCTACCCTTGTAAGCCTCCTAAAGAGTCGGCGAGATGTTAGGACTGCCGCAGAAGCAAAAAATGAGAAACAGAAATAGAGGTTGGTAGGGAGCCATTTCTGTCAATTAATTTAAATATAATTTGATTTTCACGCTTTATTTACATCAATAAAAAGCCAAGCATTACGAGTCCATCTGACGCAGAACGGACGCAGAGTGCATACGCGTATCTACGTTTAGACGCTTACAATAAGTAAAATCCATACAGAAATAATAATTCACACTGTGCACAGAAGATAGCCATACAATCAACCTTATACCTACTTTACCTTGAACACAAACGCACGTAATTTAACAACTTATCAAGTTTACGTCACGCAAGATTTTTACTGACTGATTTATAACAGAAAATATAATATTTCCTTATTCATTTACTGCAAAAGTATGGTTTACAGTGAATATTTATTTATACGGTACTAGATGCGCCCGCGGTTTCACCCGCGTTTATAGTTACTGCACCACCCCTGTACGTCGTAGCGTGATGTTATATAGCCTATAACCTTCCTCGATAAATAGGCTATACAACACTCAAAGATTTTTTTAATCCGAGCCAGTAGTTCCTGAGATGAGCGCGTTCGAACAAACAAACAAACTCTTTAGCTTTATAATATTAGTAGGTATAGATAATTAATAAAAATAATTAAGTCGATATGGTCGGTACTCGCGTAATTGTAGTCTGAATGTATTTTTATTTTAAATAATTACAAAATCTAGACAATATAAAAAGTACAGAGTTGCATGTTTTTGGTAAAATTGTGTAATGCGCGGATCGTCAGTTGGTGCTTTGTTTCAATATTCATGTGATCCTAGTATGATAGAAGAGCCTTTCGCTGAAAGAACAGCGACTCTTTTTTTAAAGGGTAGAAATGCGCGATTCGTCTGTTGGTCGAAAGAAATATTAATGTATAACCGGCAAAGAAAATGTTCGAACGAAGAACAAATTTTAAAACTGTCATCTAATAGCTTTTGGGTTAATTACTTATATTTTTCGACCGCGGGACAGACTATACTTGCTTCAATAGTTGTCCTCATTATACTTCTGCCGTAAAAACCAACTATGAAGCCTAGATGCTGATATAACCTACCTGCATTTAACTTTTAGCGAGCAACTGAATATTTGTGTTTGTTGTGGATGGGTCTGATTTAGTTTTGAACTTTTTACAAATTTGCTATTAAGCTTATAATATTGATTACAGTTTAGTCTCCAAGAGACTTATATACTTCTATTATTCTTCTCCCTAGCCTTTATTATTCTCAAGTCACTTGGGGTCGGCTTTCTAGTCTAACCGGATGTGACTGGATATCAGTTTCTACACGGAGCGGCTGCCACCTGACCTCCGCAACCCGAAGGCTAACGATACCCTAAGGCTAGACCAGTGTCAATAGGATTAGTGGGCACTGACTTCCCAATAACGACTGCCATAGATGTTCATGGCAGCCGGGACCGACGGTTTAACGTGCTCTCCAAAGCACGGAGCAGGCGATAATTATCAATCAATACGCACATCATTTTGAAAAGTCATATAACTTCCGAAAGTCAGAGGTGCGCAACGTGGGTTCGAACCCGAGAACCTCTGCATTGCAGTCTGTTGGTCTCCCCACTGAGCTAGAAGCTTATACTTCTATTATTGCATATTAAAAATACGTCAATCTTGGTAGCTAGAATCTAGAACTAGACCTTAACTCTCTTCGGCCTTTAAAAATAAAATTGATATTATGAGCCTAATCGATAAATATATTAGGACGTGTTTTTAGACATCAACCATAAGTAGTGAAAGGTTTAAGTGGGTTTCTGGGTCTGAGTCTGCATGTTCTTAAATGTTTGAATACTTATTTGTAAAGACTCGTGCGATACAGGAATTTTTTATACTGCGAGAGTTATCACTATCACTATATATTATAAAACAAAGTCCCCCGCCCGCGCCGGCGGCGGCGCCGTGTCTGTTCGCGATAAACTCAAAAATATACTAAATTGATTTTCATGTCGCTCACACCAATCGACAAGGTGATTCGTAAGGAAGATTTAGATGTATATTTTGTACTACTCGTGCAAAGCCGGGGTGGGTTCCTATTTTATTTAGAAAAAAGAAAACGTAAAATGACTTGGGTAGATATGTATCGATTTTCAAAATCGATTATTTTCTATGGATTTTAAAAATGTGCATGCGGTATTAGTGTTCTTTTTAAAAAGCTTACAAAAATGGGAATTAGAAGATATGTTAATTAGATGTTCATTAATGTTAAGATGTTAATTAATAATCATATTGATGTTAATTAATATTCATCATTGTCTTTAAGTTAGGTTAGCTGTCAGAGCGAGTCCCAACTATAAAATCTTACCTTGCTGTTACGTATATTAAAGCACACAATGTTTTTATATAACTTGCGCATTAGTATGGTATTTAAAATTTACACCTGCTTCAAATAGACAAACCAATGTAGCAGTTTACTTGTCATTGTAGTAAAATGATCTAAGTAATCCAAATTAGCACCGAACCGGTAAAATATTCCTACCAGTAAAATATTACGTCTCGTTATATTACTACCAGTTTTATTAAAATATTGTTTAATATCATAAAACATCGCATTTTAATATTCTAACTAATATTAGATATAAATGCGAATGTGAGTTTGTTTGTTTGTTATGAATTATATATTATACATAAAGTTTCGCATCCACGCACTGAAAAGGAAATAGGAATTGAAAATTTACATATTATCATAGCTTTGGTATCGCTTTATTTCCACATACAAGTTGGGTGCAATGAAATCGCACATGTGAACATTTAAAAAAAATATTGTTTATTTCTTTTTATTTAAAACATAAGTACATGTATTTTTTAATATGGGATTAAAGGTTATTTCAATACCTATTGAGTGATACCATATAAGCTGTGATAAGTTTAAACTTACTGCCGAAAAGATAACACACACATGTGCGATTTCATTGCACCCAAGTGTATTATATTTTAAACCGTTTTTAACTGGCTGTACTAAATAGCTTCAATAATTTGATGGAGTCCGAATTGTCAGTTAAAAATATATTAAAATTAAAATGTGTCATTCGGATACTGTGTCCGAATATATTATGTCCGAGTCCTCAGCAACTCGGGTTTTTAGACTCTTTATTAACATAATACTAATTATTATCGTACCTTCATGTAAGCAGAAAATCCCGACTATAATTATCTTCGATTGGGTAAGCGGAGGTGAATTACACCCATAATTTTCCAGCTATATTTTGAAGTCCCGCATGATATGAACGAGTCCTTTACTGTTTAGCAATCACGGTTCCACACCCCCTGCTGAGCATTTCCTAACAGAAAATTCTAAAATAATTTGTCAGCACCGGGATTCAAGTCGCAAACATACATACATTATAAATATACAGGTGTTCGGTAATTAATGGATAACCTTGAAATGTCTTAGAAAAAATATGAAATGAAATCTATCCTAACTACTACCTGAGATATGATTTTTTTTTATTACCATAAAATTTAACTTTCTTGTACACTTGTACACTACTTTTTGTTGTTTTATTATTAAACACTAATTATGCTAATAGATAGATAGTCAAAAGTATGACTAGCTATTACACTTTTTTAATTTATTTTTCATTATTATTTTCTTTTTTTTTCTGAGCGTCTATCAGTTCTACTATAAGACATTTCAAGGTTATCCATGAATTACCGGACAGCCTGTATACAGTCGAATTTAGAACCGTCTCTTTTTTGAAGTCGGTTAGTAAAATTATTTTAGTTAAATATTCTTCATCCTTGGACTTATCGTAGTTATCGTTTGACGGCAATAATTATATCAATTGTTTGAAAACTTTAACTATTATGACATTTTATGCGATCGATTAGCAGTCATCTGTTAATTTTTTTACGCAAGCCTTCGCCTATGTACCTATTTGAGAAAGAAATTTATCTTAAAAATAATGATTCTTAAATGTAACTTCATTAAACTTACTAACTACTAAGCTTTGACATTCATAAGTGTTACTAAACTATTTTTATTCGATTTGATTTGATTGGAATCAAATCGAATAAAAATATCATTCATCCGAATATTCATCGATTCATTGTTACTGTACTTATTAGATTATGATTCGAATTATACGACTTAATTCGAATCATAAAGAAATAAGTACACAAAACTCTTGATTAGGAGATGCTCTTTTTCTAATATTTACTTACATGACATGACCTCATGTCACGTGCGTAGGTATCTGAATTGCGGTATTGCTATTCATGTTTGCGTAGATAATTAAATAATTAAACGATATCAAAATTTCACGCATTCAAGTAGGAACTTATTGGTTAAAGTATCGAATAATTCGATTTAAAAATTCAAATATGTGCTCAGTAATCGCCTATCTTTAATTCGGGCTAAACCTCACATTACGCAACCCTACCATTGCATCGGTAAGCGTATCAAGGTTTTAAAGTAGGTTTACAATGTGGCAACTGTCAAGGTATCCTATACCTATTAGCATTCTAGAAGAACCGACATTTTTATGTGTACGCACACAATGCCGTTGATAACACCGTACCGAATACCTTGATGAGCGTTTATTAAATCTAAACAAAGACAACATTTTCATTACCATGACCTTAGCGAATCCGGTTCACTTTTAACTAGTACGCAGAAATTACGAATAAACTGGACTTAAGTTCGGTAAATATGGATGATAAAAATAAGGAAATAATAACCATATTTTATTGGTATATTTCATATGTACGTTGCCTATACGTAGGTGGAGTTGTATTATGGGTCGTAAACTCGTAACTCGTAAGTTCGTAACACATTATGTTATACTATTATTATATTGTGGTGACGAATACGCTACATAATTACTGTATAGTCAGTTTAAAGTCAATGTATGTAATCCTAACATAGGGCGTTTCTGTCAGAAGTTCTCAGTAGTAGTACAGAGTCTGGAAGTGTGTCTGACAAACGGCAATAATCTCGCTGTCTGTCATGTGAGAAGCATTAAACTCATACCTACCTGGCCAAAAGCTGTGGTCGTAATACACCTCTGCGTATCCCTTCGAGGATATAGGCGTGATACTATGTATATATATGTAATATACACATATATAACATTACATTTCAGTTGTCCCATCAACACTCATCATAAACCTAATTATTGAGGTCACTTGTTTAGTGGTAATAAAACATGTTTACCATACTTCACCCGATTTCTAGGTTATATCGCAAACCGCAGGTAAACCGCAAGACAAACAGTGAACTTACCGCAGCGACAGCTGGATTTGCGATCATTTCTAACTTGGTCACCACAGCGAAGTAGGCCAAGTTCGCCATCACGTAGATGATAGTCACCATCGGCATAGCGATCCATATCGCGCGTGGCAGATTCCTGAAATAGCACGTATAACATGTTACGCATAAAAATTTTATTGCCCACAATGTCGTGAGAATATTACGTAGACAATAATGAAGAACTCAGGCTGTGAATATTAAATATATTATTTAAGCTATTATTTTTTATTATTATGTATATGGCAATAGAGGCTTTGTTCGTATACGCCCCCTGAAGAAGTACCATAATGATTTATTAAACTTTTGCAAAGGCACAACACAAGAAATTTTGTCGAAAATCAATCATGCTATACATATTCATATTAAAAAATACTTATTCGCTTATTGACATAAATAATTTAAAAGATTCCAAATTTATTGTCGATAACATAATAATGTATTATATGTCCAGACGTAATATATAATAATTATGATGATAGTAAAGTGACATCTACGTAAAAATATATAGGTCACGTAAATATGCACGTAATATAATTACCTACCTACGTATTATCTGTTACAGTATATGTACCTAATCCGTATAAATTTTGCTTAATTTCAATGTATAACATTCGCGTAAACATAAGACAATATTACCTAAATGTTGATAAAAGCTGCGACACTAAAACTACATCAACCCCAATAAATAACGTTTCTATACTTACCCATCAGATATCATACTGTCTAGAGCCAAGTCTAGATATTTGATTGCGTGGCCGTTAAATTACCAAATGTATTATACCTATGTATGAATTAATAATTATATTAGATAATCTAATATATTTTAGATATCTCAATGACCAGCTGTAAGTTTATTATATCCAACTGTCAGCGTTGACAAATATATGTCCCAAGTAGTTACCATTGATTTAGATTACATTATAAAACGCATGCAATGCAGTGGAGGTGACGGATATTGGCCGCATGCCAAACGTCATAAACTTATATTAGCAAAGTTTGCGTCTACAAGTTTAAACTTATAATCGACGAAATGGACTGCTGAAAGATATAATATGTATGTTCAGTAGTCCCAACAGTAAGTAAAGCTGAGCATACGCGGTCGTTAACTATTGTTAGTATCGTACATAAATTTAAATAAATGTATCTATTATAATTATTTTATATTATAGTCACAGTTATTTTAAATAACGTGACAACATAATATTGCTTATAAAAAAGGCACCGGCATAATCACCGAAGTAAGTAACACAAGTAACAGAAAGTTATATAAGTAAGCTTTAACGTGCCTAGTATCTATTAAAATGTTAGAAAATATACATCACGGAAAAATAAACTGTGTGGCATCAAATTAAAATGAAATAATAATTAAATTGATGACGATAAACGCATGTGCTTCCTGATGAATAACAACTACAATTCTAGAAACTTCAGAATATTTTGACGTAAAATATTCGGTAATAAAGTTACAGACAACTCCACAGCAAATGGCTACAGTTTTCTCACTCGCTACCATCGGGTGTGAAATAAATGTTCTATGAATAATACATGCAATAGGGAGAGTGCTGCTACGCATGATACTAACCAACTCTGCAAACATTTCTTCGCCATTTCTAATCTTTAATCTCAATTCCGAAACTAAATTTACTAGAAGAAGTAAATGCTACATTTAATTCCTTATCTTGAGTTTCTGTTTCCACCCTCTTTCGTCAAACATGAGGGTGTTTGAGCAACACTCTAGGGGACCACTTATGAAGGATCCTAGACTAAATCCGTCGTGCAATTCTACACAATTACAATACCAAATAGTCGATCTTGACACCAATCCTTTTATTTGCTCCACTTATGTGACGCAACCGGCTCGTGGATTGCACGAACTTGGTAAGAACAAATAAAAGTAGTTAGTAATTGTGTCCTTCGAAATTGCAAGAATAAACTTACTATACAGACATGATATGAGAAGGAAGATTTAATGAGGTTAGTCCCGCGCGTGTTTTCTGATAAATCACGCTTGTTACAAAGCGTTTTGTCTTGATATCTATTGCAAAACTTCAAAACACTTTATACGCAGAATATACAATAATAAATTCGTTTGTTTAATACTATTGCAAAATTTTCTTAATATTTAGATATGTTGGTTTCAGTAATTTATAAGAATTGTGTATTGCCAAAATGGTTAACAGGAACTTACTTGTAAGGATCCTGGAGTTCTTCAGTTACGAAATTAAGGTAGTTCCAGCCTCCAAACGCGAAGAGGCCAGAATAGAAAGCCAGAGCGATGTTTCCTGCGTCGTACTCTCCAGCAAACGAGTTCTGGAAGTTTTCTGTGTGTCCTATAATTTAAAAAATACAATTTGTTATCTGGATACTTACGTTATCTTTTGCAATTATAGTAAATAATTATAATTATTATACATTGACCTTAAATATTATACTTTTGACAAAAATAGCTACAATAAAAGGTATGTGTTAACTATTTTCGTAATCATTAATTAATATTTTCAATATTAATATTTTACAATTTTATTAGGCATAATGCATCTTGAGATGTTTTATAATCTAATGACGACTTATATTGTCATCATCATAAAGTTCTTATCAGAATATACTTACGTCAGATTCTATTTCAGGAAGATAATAAAATTTATAAATTATAAACTTTATTTCAAATATTGAGATAAAGTTTATGAGTAAAAAGAACAAAACTGAATCAAATGCATATTGATTTACATTATCTACTACTGTTCACAATTTAATTAAGTCGATAAATTGCCCAAATTATTCATAATGAGTAATCACTAATCACGAACAGGTTCACTTCGTCTAACGTATACGTGTGTATCTCGAAGGCAGAATAATAAACGTTTATCAAGAAATTATACTTGTTAATGTCATGAATATGGAATACGAAACTTCCAGTAATTTCTATCAATGTCAGTGTTGAAGTATCTTTAATGTATTGCCTACACAAGAAGCGAGTTTATACGATACATAAATTATAATAATGGAAGAATGAATGGCAGCATCCATTGATAGCTTTGTTGACTATTTTGCTGATGGCATAAATAAGTGACCGGTTTTTATCTCTTGTCATAACGCAGATTTAAAACAAAACTTCTTTGAACGTTCTAAAAACATGAAGACGCGAAGTCAGTGTAGATATTATATGCATATTATTATGCTGTATGTATATATCAAGAAAAATATTAACTAGAACACCATTGTGCTGACATTTTAACAGAAAATAAGTAACATGTAACCATTGATATATAATTTTTTTTATACGTTAATGCATATAACTTATGGTATCACTAGCTGTGCCCGCGGTTTCATCTGCGTTTATGGTTACTGCGCCGCCCCCGTGGGTCGTAGCGTGATGTTATAATATAGCCTATAGCCTTCCTCAATAAATAGGCTGTCCAACACTAAAAGATTTTTCAATTCGAACCAATAGTTCCTGAGATTAGCGCGTTCAACCAAACAAATAAACAAACAAAGTCAAAACTCTTCAGCTTTATAATATTAGAGATTATTTAGTAAAATGTCAGTAAGCGACATCGTATTTTTGATATCCCTTTACTAATAATATACTAAAATACTATTAATGCAATTACAAGTCATTAGCAGAAAGTGAGCATGAAAGTTACTAACTTAACTTCTCTTTATAATACCTATTTCATTTTTTTAAGAAAAATTCTCGCCCTTGGAATACATCCGGTATCGCGGGGGACTTTACAAACAATTAAACAATGGACACAAAAAATAGGTACTCAGACTAGGGACAAGTATAAGTGGATCACACAAATTTTTGTCCCGGGTAGAGATTGAATCCAAAACACTTGGCGCAGTGGCAACTGCGAGGCTGCGAAACGTGACGTAGTACTCATTGACACTCATTGTGTATCAATCCTTAAAGAGCGGTCATAAGGTCTTAAATTGCGATGCGCCCGCAATGATCGAGAGCGCTTAGAAATTGTTTGTTAAAATCTTAAAATATTATTTAAAAATGATTGGTTCATTTTTAAATAATATTTTAAGATTTTACTGTGACATTTACTGTGACAGCCACACTAGGTACAGCCTGTGTCGTGGCCATCAAACAATAATAACAATTACATAATTATACTTATGTTTATATTTAAAATGCTTTCTACAAAAAGGTTTGTAACTATTTGACAGCACGAGCAGCGATAGCTCAGTAGGGAGACCAACAGACTGCAATGCAAAGGGTCTCGGGTTCGAACCCACGTCGCGCACCTCTGACTTTCGGAAGTTATATGACTTTTCGAAATTATGTGCGTATTGATTGACAATTATTATCGCCTGCTCCGTGCCTCGGAAAGCACGTTAAGCCGTTGGTCCCGGCTGCCATGAAAATCTATGGCTGTCGTTATTGGGAGAGTGTCGACACAAAAGATCCCACTGGGTCGAAGTGTCGCCGGTCTGCACTGACTGGCCCCCACATAAGATAAGATAAGATTTGACAGCACGGGCGGTGCAATGCTTCAAATAGTCTCTACCAGTACAGAATTTAGAATAGTTTGTGAAATCTACAAATAATCGTGTATTTGTTGTTTAATCTTACGTCCACATTACGCAGTAAGCTCATTATTTTGACTGGTGACGCACTAGTAAGATCGAAGCTCAAAAACAAGCTGAAAGGGGAATGCCTATTCTCCATAGTGTCTCAGGCCAAATAAAAAATTACAATAAAAAATTTGTGTTTTAAGATCTTAACAGTATTACATATCTAAAAATATATTTAAATTGACGCCACTATTTTAAATATAACAATAAAAAAAAAAAATTATTGAGGCTATTTTTCTATTCGAAAATGTGCCTGGCCGTGAGATAATTCAAAAACATATCTTTTCTCAATGCTCTATTATTTATTATGATAGGAGGTGCGTTCGTAATATATTTTTATCAAGTTATACTTAATAGGGTATGAAAAAAAAACACATTTGTTATTTTAAACGTCTACATTCTCTTCATTGTCATATACTATTAACAAATCATCTAGAAAAGGCGCATGAGGGCATATATTGGACTCATATCTTGCCCAATAGACTTACTCTTTTTTTTAACTATTTTTTGTAAATTGCAGTGGCGTCAATTTGAATGAAAGTAAATACATATTTTTTTACGAAAAAATCAACTGCAAAGTATTTTTTCTCTAGCCTCTTGTCCACTCGTGGCCTCAGATGGGCACTCTCCTTTATGATCTAGTAATGCTCCACCTAGCAGATCGTATACGATCGCCTGATTTCCGCAGTTGAAGAATTGCTGTATAAAATAAATAAATGTTTTGCAGAGTCAGTATCTACGGTAACCACTTACTACCAGGCTTTCATGTCATGTGCATATTCATCACCGTAGTAATAAAAAAATAATAAAAATGTGTGACACAATTTTTGTAGGAACATACGTCGTTGTTGCGATTGTCGTAAACGCAATATTTTAGCTTGGCTGGCTATTCAAGTAAATTCTAAGAGAGTTTGTGTCAGCGTTTGTTCGGTGACACGCAAAAACAATACTCTGCCTTAGTTACGATCGAGAATTAATAAGCTCATATCATTATGTAACATTATACAATTATTTTTATTATAACAGCAATTAACTATTCGGAATTTTGATTACTCACATGGCGCCCACATTACACCCATTAAAACTCGACACGTGTCTAATTTGCACTTGTGCCAAAACAATTGTTTTATTTTCTGGGACTAAAAAATACTGTGGAACTATGAACAGATCTATGGACACAAGGCTACTGTTTTTATTTCAGTTATTCTAATTCTCCTCCGTGCAGTCTACAATTATTGAAACGTCACTTACATACACCATAAAAAATTGTTATTGTAAATAGTTTCATCGAAAATTTAAAAGAAAATAAAGCATGTTCGTTTTTATTATTTTATGTTAAAGAAACAATACTAATTATATTTGACATTTATAGGTACCTAGCATGTACCTTATTCACGGCGACTATTATTAATACGTGACATAAATATGTACTAATAACCACAAACAAGATTTCGTCACATTGTAGAGAATCAAGGAAAATTGTGACTCCTTACGTTATTCACAGGGGCACCCATTTTTTGCGTTCAATATTTGGACGCAACGGAATGTTTCTTAACATAATGGTTATCGTCGTGCTATTTGTTTACGGCCAATTCTTAGAAGGGCTATAATACCGTTACTAAGAATTTGGTTCCACAAATAAACCAAAAAAGACCAAAGAGGAAATAATAATATGTTGACCACAAATCACGTACATATATGTAGTCACATACCTACTAGTACATAGGTACTGTAGGTAGTGGCACGACGCATAAGCCTACAGCCTACTGATCACAAAGGTCAAACTGTACAAGAAATGATTACAATAGGTACCAGTTTTAACGGTTTAATTTAATATTTAATTTTACAAGTTGATAAGCACTGAGTGGAGTACCAAATTATATTGAAATAAATGTTATTAATGTTATGTAGTTAGAAATAATCATTTAAGCAGATAAACTAGAGGTGAGGTCATGCCGATGTACTGTTAAGTCAGAGGTCTCGAATTCGAAATTAGAAGCCACCTATGACCTTATGAAATGAAGCCAAAAATATTTCAAGTTAAAAGTGGTTTTAATGTCTATACTTACCCATATTTTCAATATTTTATATTACCTAGAAAGACACTATATTTTTTGTTTTCATTTTTTTTAACAAAGGAATTACATCGTTATGATGACCATATGCGCATTTCTAAAATTCTGTTTAAGAAGTTATAACTTCTATACTAATATTATAAAGAGGGAAAATATGATTTTTGTTTGTTTGTATGTTTGTTTGTAACGATTTAACTCAAAAACTACACAACTGATTTGAAAAATTCTTTCAACGTTAGGAAGCTATATTATCACCAAGTGTTACTTGACTATATTTTATTTCAAAAAATGTAACTGTTATTAACATAAACTAACTTAACCTACTTTTGCACGAGCGAAGGCGCGACCAAAAGCTAGTTATATATAAATCCATTATAAACAATACAGGATGTCGTGTTTACTGTGTCGTGTTCTTACATGGATAGTACACATTTGGTATTTGCGGTTTATTGAAAACTATCTGACCTGCGCAACTTCATCTGCTTCACATAAGAGAATTTTCCCCACATCCGCAACATTTTTCATTGATGCTCCACTCCTATTGGTAGTAGCGTGATATATAGCCTATAACCTTCCTCGATAAATGGAATATCCAACACTAAAATAATTTTCAAATCGAACCAATAGTTCCTGAGACTAACGCGTTCATTCAAACAAACTCTTCAGCTTTATAATATTAGTACATATAGATATAATTTATCATTTTCAAATTAGACTACCCACGGATATTGTGGTCTATTTTTTTATATAATTACAAGTAGATTATAATATTTGCACTTCTGCCGATTTTTCAGTTGCTTTTTAGACACCAACCTAAACTGTCTAAAAGTGTAGTAATTTAAAAATGAAGATTTATTTATATTAAGTTTTCTCATTTACGGAGAACATGACCTACTCTCTTGAAGACTAGCTGTGTTTTCTTCTTCTTGGATTTAAGTTAATGGATAACTGGATCTCGAGCTCATGGTACGTTTTAATCATTTTCTTTATTGAGATATAAATACAAAAATTCATGAAAATGTCTCAAAAAAATCGCTATGAAATTCGTTTGAGGGTGTTTACTTTTTATGTGTAATATTCGCGTAAACATAAGGCAATATATAAAATATTTAGTATTATACAAAGTTTCTACTAACATAATACATATATTAATATTATACTATACATATAACTATTTCCATTATCTTAGTATTTATCTAGAATTATTTCAGGCATTGTATTGACTATTAAAACAGTCCCCCGCCGCGTCTGCCTGTCTGTTCGCGATAAACTCAAAAACTACTGAACAGATTTTCATGCGGTTTTCACCAATAGACAGGATTATTCATGAAGTAGGTTTAGATGTATATATAATTTATTAAGGTGTTATTCTACCCGTGCAAAGCTGGGGCGGATCGCTAGTCCTATATAAAATGAATAAATTTAGGCTATGATGTCAATGCATAGTAAATTCTTCAATAGATTACTTATCTGATAGCCCTGACAAGACTATAACATAGTTTCATACGTATATGTATTTATGTATAAACGCCATATCTACGAGTATCAGATGATAATGTTTAATTCAAAGAGGCATGATCCACAAGTTCCTCGGCACATTAATTATCCCATAATGGCTTGCCGCTGACAGTATACAACGAGTCGATTATCCATAACCTTCGTCCATCAATCATTCCATCAGCTGAGTCAGCAAGGGCTTGTATTTAAACGTAGATAGTTTACACGAGCTTAGCTACTAATCGTACAATCTTGATAACGATATTGGCTTATAAAAATAGAGCTACCGGTATCTCTACTTGTTATTAGACAGGCATCAAAACCGGGTGCTATAATTACAACCAGAATTCGCCACTAACTTTGTGATCACAGGACATAATTTACGCGGATCACTCGAAAGATAAGTAGGCTCCCACCAAAAGGACTATATCTTTTATATCTACATTCTCTATATCTACATCTTCTGAACATCTGACAACACAACCACGAATTATTGCCGGTAGTTCCTATAAAGTAATATGTATAAATAAACCAAAAGCCGAATTCAGAAGTATAGACACAGCCTCGATATAGTTTTATAACAAGGATATAAGCCTTATTATCACTACTAAATTTGAACAGTCAATTTATACAAAAACTTTGAAATCTGCATAGTCTCGTATATCATATTATATGTATTGTTTCGTATATCGTATGCATTGACATACTGTGAAACGATACACACACCGGTGACCAGACGCAACAGGTTTACTATTATGTCTGGCATTCCAATCATAGACAGGTTAATCCAAATAACGTCTTTTTAATTTACTTACCGATACAAATATAGTAGATTCCGGAGATAATAATGACGACCAGCGCCAACAACTTCGACGAGGTGAAGACATCCTGAATCCGCATAGTCCACCTTACGCTGATGCAGTTGATGGCCGTCAACACACCTGCGAACATTGACAACGGTTATCATATCCTTGTATAACTACATCAGATATTAATGAAGGAAACTGTCTAGTCCGTTAGACAGGACATTTAAATACCTAATGTAGAAAATTAGATATAAGTCATTATGCAAAATAATCCTCTCGTATGTGATCGCAGATAAACAAGAATTAATCAAATTAATTTAAGATTCCCTGCTGCTTAAAGATTAAATAACATGAGCTGCAGGAAAATGGTAAGAAACATCATGGCACAAAATATAAAAAAAATAACATATACCTACTTATCATGACTATACTTTGCTTGCTACTTCATCTGTGTGGACTCTAACTAGTTCACGAGCCCGCAATTTAATTTACGTGTATCATACGACAAAACATATCTTTGCTTATTTCGAGTAAAATATGGCTTAGATTTTAAGTTGAACCTCAAGCTACCAAACTGTGTAAACCGCATCACACTTCGTCCAGCGATTTGAGTGTAATGTTGGAATAAACAGATAGACAGACATTTATGAACTATTCTTTTTTTCATAAATCTTTGTCTTCAGTGCCCTCTAAATAATATAATCGATTACAATTGCTTTTTAGAAATAGCTCGTTGAAAGAAATGTGCAGACTATCTCGTTACACAAATTTTATAACAGTACTTACTAGACTAGATGAGCTTGTCTGCCTATTCTAGATGGCGCTGTAAGTCTCGCCGAACAGCACGATTGTATTAACATAGCGCCAGCTAGTGCTTTTGTTAAAATTATCTTTCTATTCTCGTTATCAGTAGAAGGTCAACAAGAAACTTTAGCACAGAAAAATGTTTACAAACGGATGACCCAAAAATGAAAGGCTAGTATATAAAATGTGTTAACTAACATTCTCAAAAAAATTTGGTGGCAGATATTTTTTCTGCTTATTATATTTAGGTACTGTTCTACCTAAATATAATAAGTAAAAAAAAATATCTACTTATGTTTATTATTTACATTATTGCAACATTTTAGACATTCTTCATCGTTCCGATTCAGGAGACTAGGAGGAATACGCCAGGAATACGACCATATTTACTGTTAGAATATTCATTTAGGCCTTCCAGACATTTATGAAAAATCAGATCAAAGCCAATTAGAGGAAACGGGTGATGTGGGTTATTATTAGATATAAATCTATAGAAAAAGTAATAGCTTGCGGGTAACGGGAGAAATTATTAATTATAATGTAAAATCGAAACGGTGGAGACTTGACGCAACGCGACGATAAGAAAGAAGTCAACAGATAATCTTTTAAACATGTCTAACTTTTCAAATATTATAGTTCCGTCCAAATATTATAACGTCTTGTAAACCGAGGTCAGTGTTTAAAGCAACGTCAATATAATATGCTTCGCAACGAATGACTCAGTTTTTAATGCGTCATTAAGTGTGTTTAATGGCTTATCCTCAGTTCCAGACAGGGCTGGATTATATTTCAGCGCCTATAAAAATTAGCTGGAAGATCATCCGTTTAATGAATTTTTGTCAGTTTTTTGTCTAAAGTCTGCCCTTTGGTTCAGTAAGCATCTAGGTTTTGTATTTCCAATTGCAACACGTTTCCCAAATAGTATGTCCGCATAATATTTGTAAGTTCCACAGTGTCAAGAAGCACTTACCTATAGAATAAAACAGCACAGGAACGCATACTAAATAAAAAGCATTCTACTTGTTGATCTAGGACATGGTTCATCTATGAGCCAAATTTCATCTAAAGTTCTGAATGTTTTACGCATGATGGAATATAACAGACATCCAAATATCTTCACAATTTTTGCGATTTAGAATATTAGAAGGATTCTTAGCACCTGCTCGTCCCTTCTTTTTTAAGTCGCATCTAAACAACATGAAAAATATATAACTAAGTGATAATTTCTGCCCGACCCTTCGGACTCAACTATTATTATGATTTCTAAGAACGTGTTCGGGATTATATTACTCGCAACTACACGTGTAACACGTGATAAGTCATTGACTGAAATTCAAGATGTGTTTATGTATAACAAGAATAAGAAATATGATAATCCATTATGCTACTCTAGAGATTAAAGAGAGTCTACTTTAATAAACAACAGAGCCTTATATTAAGAAGGTACTCGATGAACAAACATTCGTAATTTTAGACGATTTGCAAGAATAATAGTTGGAAAAAGGGAGCAAGAAAGCTGCCATATTCGTGTTTTGGATTATTTCAGTTTTACGAAATAGTGTGGCTAGTCTGTTAGAATGCTGCTACAGCTTCTACTTTATAAGTAAAAATCATTGTTGTCAAATAGATCTAAAATTGCAACAATTTTAACCCTTAAAAAGTCTGCGGTTGAACATGAGGTCTTGAGTCGACTATTTGTTGGTTGGGTAATGTATTATTGATATTTCGTTAAGCGTTTCTCAGAAGCAGCACGGCGGCGGCGTTTAGAAGTGTCCCCTGCAGACGACAATTGAATCGAGCTTGCCTGCCGTTACGTGGGACTAGGGGATATATTATGTAGATATAATATCTATATTAATCAAATATAAACAATTCCCTGTTCATGCTGATTTTAAATATTGGATCCAGTTGTTTATAATTAAAAAGATTACAAGCCAGTAAATTATGTATGAAGTAGCTATACTTTCAAATAGTTCAATTGCCAACTCTATCATACCATCGAAGAGGTTAAGGCCAAGTTACAATATTCAAGAAATTAGTCGTTTTAGCTACGGACAGTAAAACTTTTATTTATTCCTCATAAAAAAGGTGTCAAAAATAATCTGTCTGTCTTTTGTTCAATATTCATGCAGTTGTAACGCATTTCCCTCGCCTGCACTTTTTTATTTAGAATGCATTATTTATCAACGTATTACGTGTAACAAGTGATTATAATACGCAAAAAACTTAATAATTAGAATACCGATGACATAAACAAAATAGCGCGTACTAATTTGTTTATACTTGGTATTATTAGTAAGTACCTATACAGCGGACAAAAATCATTGCGTTGCAATGACAGGACAAATATATTAGACTACATTTTGCCTTAGCTTAGCTCGCGTGAATGTAGATTTTGTCTGTAAGTTTCTATGCCTCGGGATCAGTTTTTTTCTCTGTATGACAGGTAAACTGAAAACGACAAAGTGTATGCGAAGTTAATGATGATCGGCCGATCGGTTAAAGCGTGAAAGCATTCCAAACAAACAAACTCACATTCGCACTTATAAAATTAGTTAGGATTATTTATTTACCGCGTAACCTACTTTCATTATAATATTGGATTAAACAAACTATGTATTACGTTTACGCAAACGTAATTCATTTAGACTAGCTTACGTCCGCGCCTTAGTCCGCGTATGCGCGAGACGAAATTACTCTATGTGCTATCTAAAATCTAATGAACCACCTGTCCACTATTTATTTCTAAAGAACCTAGTTTCTCGTGATATTAATTTACTTAATAGATTCGTATATTAATCTTCACTATACTGCCTTCTGCTAACTAAAAGGACGTTACGCCATATGTTTCAAGTAAGTGGACGGCTGTATAAATCTCCCGTAGACCACATACTAATATAATAAATCGCTGGTTCACTAATACAAGGTTCTATGTTATTTTTTTTAACTTTGGGGAAATGAGGTTTAAAATTTGCATATCAGTAAAAATAACTTAAAAAGTAACTTACAACTATTTGCGATTTAATATTGTGAGGTGGTAAGTGCTTCCATCTATTACTATATTAAGGAATGACATATATAGAACCATGCAATATTCATAACTATTTTTTTTCAAAAATGTAAACCTGTAATGAACCTTGGACCAGCGAAATATAAAAGTTTGTAAAGATGTTTAGGTATTTCGATGTTTGTTATATACTTAATTACTCGTATAGATGCTGTTGAACGAATTTGAATGAAACTTAGTACAGAGATAGAAATACATAATTTTATCCCGGTTTGTGTTGCCGGGGGATTTACGCTGTTGAAACCGTGGGCTAGCTAATTGTGCTATACAGACTTGCAAACCTCAAAGATGTACTTGTTGATGACAGTAGTATAATATATATTCTGTTTTTGAGTATTTAGTTTTTTGGAGTAGGTACTTGTACCAAATTTCGATTTAATAGAACAATCTTTGTCTTTAAACCCTCTTTATTGATCTTTCCATAAGGATGCCCACGTAATATGCATTAAAATCGTATAAAAATATTGTGTGCAAATGTCCAGTCTAAGTGACACAAGAGTCACTCCATCATCCAATCGGTTTTCTCCATTTATAGATAGATATTCTTTATTTTATTAAAGTTAATATTACATTAACATAAATTAAAGAATCAATTGCGAGAATTGAAATGCAAACATAGAAATAGAAAATCACGTATTTATAGTTTTACATTCTTAATAGTCATTTTATTTTAAATTGTTTTGATAAGATCAATTTGTAAGAACGATTTGATACCTGTTTATATCTATATAATAATAGCTCAGCACTTAGTATATGTTGTATTATTTATAAAATAACGACTACTATTCTTACAAGCCATAATTGTGCTGCCTGCCTTTGCATTAAGTATATGCCTTTAAAAAACCTGTTCGTTATTATTACAATACTAGCTGTTACCTGCGACTTCGTCCGCGTAGATTTTAACTAAAAAGTGTTTGTCTCCGCGGAACCCAATTTTTTTTCTAAAATCAAAGTAGCCTAAGTTACTCCTTATAACATCAGCTATCTGCCAGTGAAAGTTCTGTCAAAATCGGTTCAGCCGTTTCGGAGATTAGCCGGAACAAACAGACAGACAGACAGAGAAATATTTTAAAAATAGATGTTTTTGCCTATGTACCTTATATACTTTCATATGCATTAGATAAAAAGCTGTTATTTTGACATTACAAACAGACACTTCAATTTTATTTATTTGTATAGATTAATAACGTTACTAAATAAAGATAAGATCAAACTGATATAGCGATTGATATACATTTAAATTGCATAATAGATAACTATCTAAAAGATTAAAATAGCTTGCTTTTCAGCAGCCATGGTCACGGGCTCGTGACACAGGGTATACAGGCCCGTGACCATGGCTGCTGAAAAGCAACCGAAACGTCGGGGAAAGTGTAAACATAAATATAAATAGTATAGTAATAGTATAAATAGTTTTAATAGTTTCGATAATTTAATTAGCTTAAAAATTAGTAAAGTTTGATAGTAATAGTAGTGTAACAGTTTTCAAAATTTTGTAATAAAGTATCAAATAAACAACGCGACAAATTCCGTTAATAAATAGTTTAATTTCAATGAATAACATTCGCGTAAACTGAAGACAATATTACTAGAATTAATTCGTTAAATTAAAATATTTAAGTACATAAAAGTAACATTTTAATGATTATATTATTATTACTATTTAATAATTTAATTGGGGTGTTTGAGGTTGTGCGTTATATCTGTGACATGTTGTATATTAACTATGTGACAAGCTAGAATATTTAACTAGTACATACATATTATATACATTAACTTAGTAAGTCAACATCTCTCGGTATCGAAAGGCGGTTCGTTTTCAGTCATCTCTGTCACAAGTAATTAGGTTAAGTGAAGTTTCCGCCGGCACAGACGCAACGCAATCAACGACGTCTTTGTATTGACTGTTCATTACATTTTCCTCTCCCAATAAATTCCCTTTATCATTCCATTCAAATATATACTTGCTTCATTTAGAAAATATTTTCCTTATAATTTATATAACTACAAAAGGATATTAATACATTTTATGTAAATAAATTAAAACATTTTAAAATGTTTTAATTTATTGTCTTGTAAATAGTTGCTAGAGGGTTACACAAGCAACCACATATTTATGACGATAAATTAAAACATTTTAAAATTGACAGCCTACTGACCCGCAGACAACTTCTTGACTTAATATTTCTATATAAAATCCTTAAAAATGGTTTAGATTGCCCAAGCCTTTTATCTTCTTTCACCTTTCGAGTTCCACGACGAGTGCCCAGGCGCGCAACGCTAGCGACCGGGCTTTACATCAGCCCTTTGCAAAAACCAATATAAAACAATTTTCTGCCATTTATAGAATATCAAAAATGAGAATAATACTATGAGTTGTGAATTAGATATCTTTAACTTGTTAAAATTTAGAGCCAAAGTGTTGGAATTGTTGAGGAGCAATAACCAATATTAACTCTCTAGTTTGATCATGTATGTATATATGTATATGTAATGTCTGTCAATAATTATATATCTCTGTTTATGTAAGATTTTATTATATTTTCAATATTTTAAGTTTCTTTTTGTTTTAATTAATGTATTGTACTGCACTTAATCACTAAGATTAAGTGCTACCGTCTTCGATATTTGATCTATGGCTACCGTTAATATACTTTAATGGTGCATGATGTGACACCTTAAAAAGTTATACATTAAGTGTTAGTATTAGTATTTCTTTTGTTAGAATAAGGATTAATGTAATAACTACTGGATGTCCAAGTTAATAAATTAATTAATTAATTAACGCGATCATGCTCGGTATTTGCATACCTTTTTGAAGGGCTTGACGTCTCGGCCAGGTTGTATTAACAAGCAGACTTCGTTTTCGTTTAATAAATCATGCAACGCAAAAGTATAAACGTAATGATTTTCCTTATAATCATGTCTGTTAATGATAAACTGCATAACTAAAGGGACAACCAAGTATAAAAACAGAAATAAAATAATGAAAGGTAAAAACGTCCATTACTATTAAAGGTAATCCCCTGTACCGTGATACTTTTTTTTTCTAAAGACATGACTCACGATGCAATTAGGAACACAGGCTAAACTGAATAAATAAAGGAAGATATACCTACACGGTACCTAACATTAAATAGATGTCCGGTAAGCGCTTCAAAAACGAGCCGAAAAATAAGAGCACAAATACGGTTGTGCTCTTATTTCAAATTAGTATTGTCCAATCATAGCCAACATTAAGACGTCAAAATGCCGCAGTGTGTGTTCAAAAATTGTGCAAATAACCACCGTAACACCGAGATTTTGGAAGGAATATCTTTTTTTCGGTAAGTTTATAATCATTAAGTATTTTTCATAAAGTAAAAACCTAATTAAATAGTAAATATGAATCAATTATCAAATATTATGATTGTTTGACCAACGTTTGCGAGAACGCGCCAACTATTGTAAATTGTTATTACTATTTTTGGCATTTTGTAATTTAGACTTTAAAACATGCCTATAAGATTAAAATTGTTTTGATGTGATTTGAGCAGCGAACAAAGGTCGTAAAATTAATTGCTTTTTGTACATAGCTTTGTGAATGCAACTTTAAGTATTGGATTTAAGGTTGAATTTGCATTAATGTATATTTATTTCAACTAGAATTCTTAGAATTACCTACACTCAAAATTGGCGACAGTTTTAAAGAGGACTTTTGTATGGGATTGTGTATCTAGTCTATTATTGATTGAAGTTGTTTACATACTAGTTAAGTGGTTACCTACATACCGAGGTGTACAAATGGAATGATAATTATAATTATGCACTTGGTGTAGGTTCTCTAGCGCCAATAAATTATCAGGATGTAGTTACTTCTGCTGTAGGTTCCATTATTTATACGCGTACTTAGATAACCGGTGGCGCTCGTTAGAGATGATCAAATGTATGTGATTATCGTAATATAAGAAAGTCAAAGTTGTATCTAAGTAATTAATTTATCATTAGCAACTTTGCGTTTTCATCTTCAAGATAAACAGTAAGTATAAACATAGTAAATAGGAATTGTCGTTAACGCAGCTGTTGATATGTAATGTTTTCTGATTTTGTTGTTATGTATGGGTTATCGGCAGTAATTTTATTTACAGTTTAATAGTTCCATTACCGATTTACTGCATTGATCGTTGTTGTTTATAAAATTATACGTATTCACACATTGTTTCTATAAACTTCTATCACGGGCTTATAGCTAGCATGTAATCGGGATGGCAGACTTGATACATTTTCGAAAACGTGGTCGACATTCCAGTATGCAGATTTAACAGAAGCAGTTTTATTTTTATTTATTTGTATTGTGAAAGCAAGTGTTGAAAATATATAATCATGTGATTGCGAAAGGTCAAAAATGAATAACGAAACTAGACTTCTGATAAAGCAATCTCCATTTTTAAGTAAATAACACATATCATATGATAGAAATATTTTCGTTGAATTTATATCACCTAACGAATCATCGAGCAAAGCATTCACTTTGACAAGGTTTCCAGATGAAGGTGCCGAAATATTTGAGATTTTGTGCAATGAGTCCTAGAAATATAAAAGCCATATTTAAAAAAAAATTCACTCCGTCATGTTGTCCTTATTCAACGTTTTAACTATTCTTTATCCCTTTTTTGCGGGGAGCGGGGAGCTTTACAATTATAATTTTAATTTATATAAAGGAGGACAATTACATAGCTTAACTGTAAACCACAAACATCGAGCATAGTGTGTTTAAACGTACATAGGCAAAACCCCATGTGGGATTGAACCCGCTACGTCGACGCATTGGTAGAGCCATCACGTGAAAACAATATGGTGTAAATTATGCTGAGATATAGGATACCAGTAATGTCCAACTGATAAATCATTGGGAATTGATATTGTGCTATCTAGCGCATTAGTCATCATTTGTTTTTAAAACACATATTATTTTAATACTTCATTCATTTAGCACAGCTTTTATAAAGAGATTTGTTGCAATTTGAAATACAAAATAATCTTGGTGATCGGAGTGGTTGGTGGTTAAATTTGAACCCATTTCCAATTCCGAGGCAAACGATATAATGCCATTTAAGTGCTTGCTTAGGTAATTGTTCATCAGCTAGCCCTCAAGTCTGCGATGCTTGTGGACCCACGAGTGTTATACAAAAGCGTGATAAGTATACCTATATAGCGTTGGTTCTAATCCATAATGTTTTAACTACTCCGTTAATCGCAGCAGCGGTAGTGCTCGGTACTCTACGTTGACATACATTCACTTCACGCGCAATGAACTGACCAGTGGCACGGCCAGTACTAACATATTATAAATACCTTCCAGAAGATATATATTTAATTAATAGTTGTCATAGAAATATATTTACGAATCTTCTTAAGTAGTACATGTTTAAATTTACATTATTTTATAATGGTTCTGTTTATAAATGAGAAAAAATGCGTAATTCCACAATCTAATCTGCAAAAATTAATAGCGCATATAAAAATAAAAATTAACAGGCATAATTATTTACGATAACATTAACGACCTCTCGTTAGAAACCTCCGCGATGATGTGATTGAATTGCTTATTTGTAGGTATTGACTCTTCGTAAAGTCCGTGTAATCTGTGTTAATCAAATTTCACTATGACAACTGACAAGCCAATCATTGTTTGTGCAAACAATGTTGTCACTTGAGTTGTGAACGGGGATCTTAGGCATTCCCAGCGGACAGTAAACAACTTGGATAGTATTCTGATGAACAGCGACGTAATATGTAAATGTACTGTGCGCGCCTATGCCTGAGCGACGAAGTCAGAAGTCAATGCGGTTACAAATCTTGCATATTTAGCTATTACATTTCAAACAATAAGTATTGGTTAGTCTTTAGAAATAGAATGAATAAAACAGTATGGTACTCAGTACATACATTTAGATCACAGAGTACCTAGTCAAAATACAATTTTCATAGCCCCGCGAAGTAGTACTATTTTTAAAATTCACAGACAAGATGGAAAGGTCTAAAATATAATATTATTATAACCCGCTAGTCATTTTAATTCACTGCAAAATTTTAAATGTATTTTTCAGACACTATTTTGCCGAAACCGCAGCCACATTTTTATTCCTCCATATATTTTATTTAGTGGGTTTTACGCTTACTAGTTATTTATATGTATGAGGTTTTACGCATGATCTACTTCTGTCTTCAATAGGTAGTAACTAGCAATAGAAGTGAAATAAGGATATCGAGTAATTAAGCCATAGCCCTACGAACTATATTTTAGGAAGTAATTTATGCAGTTAAGAAACTTCGAACCATCTATGTTTAGATTTATATAAACCTTACACTTATGTGGCAAAACAGACATATTTTGATGGTAAATCTATGGACACTTACAAAATATCAGTCGCGAGTTCTTGAAACCGTAAAAACGAATTCGCGCTACCTGTGCATGGCACATAGGTCATTAGTCGCCCTTCTATTACCGCATAGTCCAAACGAAATATGGGCCTCAAGGATCCGCATTTGCTTTCAGCTCTCAGCCTAAGCTAGTATAATATAAGTTATTCTTTTCGTGCTAAGACGACTGTGGGTTGGTTATCTATTCAGACGTTGCGATTAAACAATTTAGTATAATGGATAGGCATTATTGTAAGCAATTATCACTCAGAATTAAAATTGTCGATGTAGATTGAAAGCAAGGCCAGTAAAGAAATTCAATTTGAATTTGTATATAGAATCGTGTAGAGATAATGTTAAATAGGTACGTGGAATTAAATGATTGGAAAATAAAGGTTAAGGTGCGTTGATTAGGTACTATAATTCCGACGCGCAACGACTTGAATTCAAGAATATGTATTCTAAGTTTAGACCAGATTTTAGAATATTTGAGCGCAATAACTTCACATATAAGCTATGACAGATGTTCATGAAATCATGAGATACCGATGGAAGCGTGGGACGCTTTACAGGTAAATGGAAAATGGTGGCAACAAATAATATTAGAAATTCAAAATACCTAAAATATTCGGCTAAGGCTCCGCTGCAATACATTTAAATACATTTTGGTTCAATGGTTGAATGGTTATGTGATCAATATGAAAAATTACATTGTAAACTTGTTTTTTAAAGTAATTGCACGTGTATTCTATACAAAATAACCGGTTTGATGGCCCATTTAAGAATTTAGAAAGTGAAGGTAAGGTTAGTGAAATTGGAATGATTTTCCGACGTCATGTTGTATTATTTTGTTATATTGCACTTTCGAAGTTTCGAATCAAATATATAAGGGCCGTAGACAAGTTACCCGCAAATTTCGAACGTGCTTGTAATCAACAATTAATTGCCATAGCTCTTTGCGAACATTTTGGAGAACTCTCAGATACCTATGCTATTAAATACGGCCGTGCCTTGGGACAGAAGTTGAAACCTCTGCGCGGCAATGCAATGGTCTCTTTACTAGGCTATCTAAAGTTATTTGTCTTTAATATGAAAGCAGTAACACTAGTTATGTAACATAACTAGTGTTACTGCTGATTTCATATTAAAGACAAATAACTTTTAGCTCTTCTGAGAGAGAGAGAGTTAAGCCAGTATAACATAAGTTATGTTATACTATATAAGATAACTAGTGTAACTGCTGACTTTCAGAATTTGTTTGTCACATCGATCAAATTACTTTGAACTTTCTTTTACGTGGCTTAACTCTCTCGCAGAAGAGCTATACCACAGAAACCCTACATTTCTGCTACTATAAAAGTCTCTCGCCGGCCCATTGACGCCGTTGCTGCGTGAAATAAGTACGACGAGTAGTCGTCGACGACTGCTCGTCTAACCAATTGGCTATTAATGGCTGGGTTCCACGCGAGTCAGTACTCTCTGCAACCCTCTTTTTGCATCAATGATCTGCTAAAACCCGGTAAGTTTAGGACTCTAGGCGATAGCACAGTTGTTAAGAGATACATGTCTAATGCTAGAGTCAGTTGATTGCAGATACAGTTCTTCAGGGTAGCTGTGATCCAGCACATGAACTTGTTCTTAAGCACAGTCCTTGATTAGGGCGATGTCAATTCGGTCAGATTCAATGCCTCCAAGACCCAGGCGTGTCTGTTCTCTGCAAATCGGACCGAATTCCACCTTGGTCAGATTTTCCGAGATTATCCAGGTGACCACCTAAACCTTAATTATATCTACCTGAGTTCTATTTTTATCTTTGGCTCCTATATCTATACTAGTACTAAAAAATCTGAGCATCCCGATTTTGCTGAACCGATACCTAAATTCTTTGGACCATTTCCGAAAATATTTCTGAAGAATACCACATAGAGGTCCTGGAGTCAATGAAGAGAAAGGCCAAGAGTCACATTGGCGAATGTCTAATGGTCGACGAAAGACTCCAAAGCTTAAAGAATTATAATTAAATAGCCAGTCTATCGATTTTCAATAAATATATTTCAGGGAGTGTGCAAAGCAGTTATACACTTTGATACCTGCTTACCCATGCTACCATGGGACAACTAGACAAGCAGGTCAGCGCCACAGATACATGGTGGATATGCCATCTATATGCAAGAAACACGTTGCTGCCACTTTTATAATGGATACCGCCAAGAATAAAATTATTTGCCTATGTTTCCTGGTAAGTACCATCTCGTTACGAGTAAATAGCTATATGCAAAAGTGTTATATCGTCAACCACACAGTCACTAAACCTCAAGTAACGTTGTGGTCAAATGCAAGTCTGTGAACAGAAAATATATATAGTCAACCCAACAGTTACAATTTTCCACTTATACTCGTAATATTAATGAGAAAGTATTAAATCTTTTTAACAAAACAGTCTTTAAACCCGATGGATTGAGATAGATAGCACATGAAAGTATATCATAACGTACAGTAGTATTCCAGAAAGTGCCTTCGCTCTAAAATCGCGCCTTTAAACTCCAATTTAAACCAATTCAGGTTGTCAATTCAATTCTGATTTGAAATTATTAAATGTTCCATCACTTACGGAGAGTTAAAGGGAATCAGTTTTGATTAGGTTTATTAAGATTGACTTAATGTGTATAGTCATTGGTAAAGATCAAATTTATTTGTTAGTGGCATCGCTAGACGAAAACAAGTATAAGGTGGGACGCAGAATCATCAATTAGGTAAGCTTGTTGTAGCTACCATCCGCAGTTTCGAGTTTTTAGAGTTTCCGAGTGCTACTTATTTTATGCGAGCATCATGAGACAGCAAACTGAACCGTGCGATGAGATGGTCAATCTAAGTACCGTGCCATTATTATGCCAAATATCGGACAATATCCTAATCCTAACTAATATTATACCTAAAAGTGAAAATGAGTTTGTTTGTTTGTTACCTTTTCATGCTTAAACCACTGTCACTGATCATCCTGAAATTTTGCATATACATTGTCAGGTGTACAGAAACGGACATATGCTACCTTTCATCCCGAAAAAAGTACTGTTCCCGAGGAAAACAATAATAACGTTTTTATGATAATAGATGGCGCCACGTGTCTTTCGAATCATGATTGAATTATATTATTACAAGCAGAGACAACCCGAATTGATTGTCAAATTCTAAATTAACGCAAGCGAAGCCGCGGGCAAAAGCTAGTAATTTTATAAATGCGAATATGAATTTGTTTGTTACGTTTCCACGCCTTAACTTCTCAACCGATCATCATGCAATTTCGCATACACGTTCTCAGGGGTACAGAACAGGACATAGGATACCTTTCATCCAGAAAAAGTAGTTTCAGAGGGATATAACATTGACATAACCTACACTTACGCGAGCGGAGCCGCGGGCTTAATCAAGTTACATATAAAAAATTGTTCACTTACATAAACAAACAGCAGCTAGAAGTTTGACAGCATCTTCGGGCGGGTCACATTCAGGGAAGAATGGCTTCACCACGTAATGTCCGAATGTTAATGCGACAATGGCCTGAGTTGTCGGCCTGATGATAAGCAACGCGATCCACATCCGAAGGAAGCCTGGTAGAGGGCCGAAGGCTGTATAAATGTAGGCATAGTCACCGCCAGACCTCGTGATGGAGGTCCCCAACTCTGCGTAACAGAGAGCTCCAAGTGTCGACAGTAGGCCACTCGCTAGCCATATTATTAGAGAGGCGGCGACCGACCTGAAACAAAGAAAAGCATTCTTAGTATTGTAGATAAATAAATACCATAAAACTATATTATTATAATACTGTTGCATAAGTATAAATATAGATTTTTTGATTGCGTGATAAAATTGTGGCATGCCACGACGGCGCGGCGGCGTAAGACTCGGACAAAACAAATATTGTGCTGCGACTTAAGTTATGGACAAAAGTATTTTTGGTTGTAATTACGTAAATAATATTGCGATATGCAGCCGTCGCTTGAGTTTTAATGTCACATAAAATAAATTGTTTAAATCAAGTTATAAACAGATAAACTATCGATTATAATTAAAATATAATTATGCAATATTTTTGTTGTGATTTCAATATATATACCATATACGTTTGATTAATATTAAATAAAAAAACTGTAGATTTTTTTTATGGATTAGGGGGCAAACTAGCAGACGGATCGCCTGATGGTAAGCGATTACCGCCATCCATGGACACCTGCAACACCAGAGGAGATACAAGTGCATTGCCGGCCTTTTAAAAAGGAGTACGCTCTTTTCTTGAAGTGTTGAAGGTCGTATTGGTCCGGAAATACCGTAGGCGACAGCTCATTCCGCAGTTTTGTTGTGCGTGGCAGAAAATTCCTGGAGAAACGCACAGTTGTGGACTGCCAACCATCTAAATGATGGGAGTGAAAATTACAATTAATAAAGCAATTAATATTTTTTCGAACGTACGCACCTTCGATAAAATATTCCTCTCCTCTTTACGATTATTCCACTACGAATTGTCGCTAAACAATGCCTAATTCGATTCAATAAGGTAATAGCCCCATAATATATACCTAACCGAGATGACGTAATTTATTAAAGCTAATAAATAAAACCTATTTGTGCAGTACACAGACTCAGGGCCACGGTCTACTAGTTAAGTTATGAATGAAACTAGGCAATCGAGTCAATCGTGACTTGAAAAGTACCGTGAGAAAATACTGAACGTGCTAACAGTTGCATTAAAATTCATTCAAGAACTATTAGAGTTATTATTTTGAAGGAAAGTTGTAAGTTTGCATTCGATAATACAATAATTTTTAAATTGTTACCACAATTTTAGTAGGTCTTGGCTATACTAAATGAATCCACACTTCACATGTATTGAAGGTCTCTATCTTGAGATCAAGTCTTGAGAGACAGAGTTTATAACTGCATAATATGTAATCGTTCTATCAAATGAATCTTTCCGTAATTATATTATTTACTAGTCTTTGCTTGTAATTCTTGTGAAACTATGCTATGATAAATGCTTAAATTCTTCTCACGTTATTTTAAACTAGATGTAGATGTTGTAGATTAGCGTGTTCAAACAAACAAACAAACTCTTCAGTTTTATAATAGATATTAGTATAGATGTGCGATGTAGGGTAAGAATGGGTATTACCGGTCACTTAATGAGAAATTATCACAAATCAAACAATAATCAATATATTACTTTTCTAATTAAACTTTCACTATTCTTCTAACAAAATCACAATAATTGATTTCAATAAGTAACATAAATTTGGCATAATTCATATTAAAAAAAAAAAACGACTTTGACCGTTATTAAACACCATGGCAGGTAATACCGGTCACTAGATCGGTAATACCGGTCGAGCTTATTAGAGACATAAGTCGCAGATATAACTTTCAGGCGAGTCATATCCTGAACACTCAGCGTAAGCCCAGAGAATGCACACCACCAGCACACACCTGTACCACAGCTATTTGTTTTGGTCATAATCATCGCAGATAATACATCTATTTTCCTCATCAGCTCATCATTACGCAGATCTGCCATTTCTACTATCACCCTTCTTGGTTTTGTGTTGAAGCGCTCTCTTTTTAGCCTTTTTCACATCAATCGATTTTCCTTTTCTTTTCCTTATCTTTTTTAATTTTCATTGTTACTTTTGCTTCTCTTTAGTCAATTTCATTTGTTTTGATTTGCTTCTTGATTTAGATATTCTGTAATAAATGAATATTTGGTCGTTATCTTCCAACTACCTACTAACCAATACGCAAACGGTGCTATTAAATAATAATAAATAAACAATAAAACACTGACCATGTACTTATTTTACTAGCGGGGAATACCGGTAACTGTGACCGGCATTGCCCGCTTAGAAACACTTCCGGAACAACATTTTTGGTTTAAAATCTTGCCAAGATAAACTCCAAATTTAGTATCACTTGGGATTTTAGGATGGTTCACAATTATATTACAACAATTATAGGTAAATAACTAATAATGCAAGAAATGTGAAATAACAAACATTCACCTCTTATTGTTTGATACCGAAAATTTACTTCAAGTAATTGCGAAAACAATTGAAGTATTTTCATCGTAGATGTCGGCTGCGGAATGAGCGAGGTATCGGTACGCGTCGGCATTGGCGAGGGGTAACGTCACGTCACCCATTTTTTTAACACGCTTTTATTAGTTTAGCACCTACCTATGTATCTATGAATCTATGTAACGGAGTATTTGAACGTGATTTTCACCCCTTTCAAACCGACGGATTGATTTGAAACTTTGCACACTTATCGAGGACCGATGACAATACAATAATTTAGTAAAAAAATAAAAATAAAAAATTTATTTAAAAAAAATAGAAAATAATTTAATAATTTTAATGTAAAAAAGCGTCTTATAAAGCAACCCACGCCTTTTTACATTAGAATTATTAAATTATTTTCTACTTTTTTTAATAAAGCGTGTTTTTTAGCTTTTTTTAATATTATTTTTCACGTGTGCCTCCGCGGCTACTTAATAATATGGGAGAAGTTGTAGTGACCGGTATTACCTCTTGACCGGTAATACCTAGTATTACCCTATCATTACAGTTGAAATATTCAAGATTACTCCCAACATATAGACGCACCACATATAATATTTTAAGTTTGATTGTTTATGTTTGGCATGCAAGTAACTCTCTGAGCTTTAAAAGGTTTTCATATCTATTCTATAAACGGACACTTCGATAATATTATATATACCAAGTACCTAGCTATAGCAGTAAGTGAATCATAGAACATCAGAAGTAATATCAAACAGATGGTTTAAAAAAAAAAATCTTTAGTAGCTACTTGTAATCATTCACATAATTATTAATTATTATAAATCGACAAGCGATTAACAGGTAAATGTGCAATATTTTCTAAAGCAGGTATTTATTTAAATAAGGTGATTTAAAACTCGTTTAGATATCATCGAACAAAACATTAGGTACGTCATGATGGCCTCAAAAATAATGTCTTTCACATTAAGGGACTTAACATTAGGAAATGTATTTTTAAGCATTAGCATAGCTGCCACTAATTTCCAGGTTTTTAGATCACAACAATTAATGAGGCAATAAGTGACTAAGCAAACCTATTTTTATAGCATAATTAACGTAAGGCAATGAATTGTGAAATGAATTAATCACTTAGATAAGTACTTATATCAATTTAAACAAAATCTCATTGTCTATAAGTCTCTCAAATCTGCAAAAGCAGAAATAACATTTCATATTAACGGAATAATAAATACTCATAAGTTTATATAGTAGAAAACTATTCAAACATGCGAACAGGATTGAGGGCAATTGCAGCACTCCTTCGTTTGTCATCTCTCGTACCATGGCAACGTCCTAACAAAACATCTAGGTAAGATATCTACCTGTTCGGTACCATAAGTACAACATATAACTACGTAGTTATTTGTTACCTAGAAGCTCAATAGAAACAATATAATATTAAGCCCGATGAAATCATTATGAATATTCATAAACACTTGGAGATGCGCGTTCTTTGAAAAGTACTTATTCGAAATGATTCTTTATAAATTTGAACATATGTTTTATAGAATATATTTTATTACGAGCATGTAACCGACACCAGCACAGCAGCCTTGGCCGTATTGCCAGTACAAACACGATCCGTTCACCGTACCACTCTCGTAAGAATT
Organism: Catocala sponsa; assembly: GCA_963564715.1. NCBI lineage: Eukaryota > Metazoa > Arthropoda > Insecta > Lepidoptera > Erebidae > Catocala > Catocala sponsa. The sequence goes on from OY751331.1 coordinate 10,845,669, forward strand.
ACTAGCAAGCGTAACGCTCCCCTTACATTCAATGATTCGGCAACATAATCTCCTTGTCGCAAAACAAGTGGGGTGCCACCAATGAAACTGACCAAAGGCAGTAAAAAACATAAAAAGACCGAATATCGATTACACAAATATTATAATAATTAAAAGCAGCTATAAAATTAAACATGTTTGCTTCTTTTACACATTTGTATTCTAAAAATAGTCCTTTAAAATGTAGGAAACATTTATGTCGCTGAATAGTAACTATAGATATGTTGTGGTTATCTCATATTCAAGTACAAACGATTAACTGAAATAAATAACATAACTAGATTAGATTAGTAAACACATAAACTTATCGCGAAAGTTCATTACAACAAAAGTTAAATTGAGATAATATATACAATAAAAAATAGCAGTCCGTAAATAAATTATCTTCTTATGTACCTAGAAAAATCTTTTATACCTCTCTAATAATTTAATTTAAAAATATTATAAGAGAGTCCGAAAATATGTTTAGTTGCAATCAACCTACATAATATGAACATATGAACTCCCACTCGCATAAAAACCCTAGTGGTTTAAGCGAGTGGTCTAAGCCATGGTATTATTTTTGTAAACTATAGTCAATAAAAAAAAACCTAAATGTGAGTATTGAGTGCTGATATTGTGAGATTAGTATGTAGATAGATCTAGCAGTAGGTACTATTTTAAACTAACTGAATGATTCATGCAGTTCGAATTTATCAATAATTGTGGTGCGATAAAAAGTGCAAGTATAATATTTCACGCTAACAAGTGGCAGATAATTTCAAAGTAAAGGCGGGAAACTTCAAAACTGCTTACCGAGTGTATAGGAAAACTCCTGTCGGAGATATAAAAATACCGGAACCAATAATAGTTCCGATAATTATTCCAACTCCATTGAACAATGTTATTTTACGTTTTAATACCACTTTGCCATCGCTGGCCTGAGATTCTTCACCCATTCCGTAAAATCAATTGCGTACACCGGTAAACGAAACGCACGTGGGACTTATACGCGCTCTCCACGCCGCTATACCGCGCTATCACACGACCATCGACCGACTCACCGCTACCGAATATCTCACGCGACTGAATCACTTTCTGATACCATTTTTTATGGTCTGCAAAACTGGAATAGGCGATGTGGTTGTGACGTCAATCGCGGCACTAACAACGCGCCGACCACTCGGAGTAGTCGCCTCCGCGCATGTGTGGACGAGCGGAACTTATGGAGCACCATGCGCACCGGAACGAACGCGCACCACTCATAAGACAGGGACACCGCCATACTTTACCTACAATCTAGACAAGGACAGGCAATCTATTTAGTAGGCCGGTGTCAAAATTATGCCGCCGGCAATATTTGAAGCACTAGTTTATGTTTTAAAAACCCTGTTTTACGGAATAAGAAAATATGTACCTACCCATATTGTTAAAGTTATGTCAGCTATATTCGCATTTTATATCCCTATAAAATGGTATTAGTTTTTACATGACAACATATTATAAAGAAGTTGCATCAGACTTTTGACCATGACAGTACATTGTATAAGTTTATTTACATGGATACGACATAAAAACTAAAATCGAAATTGATAAACGTGTTGCGCTAACCGTGAATAAAACTCATAGAGAGGGCCTGGAGATTTGTCATACAGGGCTTGAACCTAGTACAGACTCCAGCTCTCTCAAAGGTTTAAATTCAACTTGTAACGAATGTATTTACATGTATGTACCTTTGAGAGAAAATAAAACATATTATTATTATTATATGCATTGGAAATTATCATTAATTAATAATCCCAGGCATTTCTATGATATTGATAACAATATAAACAAAATAAAAACAATATAAACGGCAGTTAGTTAAGATACAGATGTTGCATTATGCTACACAGGCAGGTAACCGTTGATGATAATAAGTAAGAGTAAAGTTTGAACGATCGTTGCCTTGCACGAAGGAAATTCTTTAGGCGGTAAAAACCGCAGGGTATCGGTAACGCTCTGATACGGTACGCTTGTAACTTGATCTGTTTAGTTAAGAGTTAATCAATAATGCTACTGACATAGTAGTCCACCCATCTACTTTTTGACCCGGATGACTAGACGTCACTGAAGTTGGCGTCAGCAAAAAGTTTGTTTAACACCGAGTCAAAATGAGTTCGATCCGACTAGGAGCTTAGTTAGATTTAAAATCAAGACGAAATTGCGTTTGCGTTGCGGTCTGAAATCAAATTAATACGTACAATTTCAGGATCTACCTTAAGATAACGATATCAAATATTATTAGTACATACTGTACCGGGCAAGTCACAGAGCAGAGCGATAGTACGATAGCTATTCTCATCATTGAATGGAAATTACATGATATTGAACCTATACATGACAACGAATTTATTTAAAAAAAATAATCCACTACGTTGACCATTCCAAAAATAACTATTTCGCTAATAGATACGGGGTTGCTTAGAGAATTAAGAGAGCACAGCTGTCTATTACTGACGCATTATATGGTTGCGATAATGTTGCCTCATGCTTATAAAGTGCCAATGGGTGCAGAATCAAGAAGTAATCTGAGTTGTAAAATACTGAAATTATATTTAACTGACGATTTAAAAGAGTGGCCGTGAGTTTCTTGCAGGTTTCTTCTCATAGGCTCTACCCTTTGCCTGAACCTAGCAACTAACCTAAATGTAGCTTCAGTAACTTAGTAAACTCACTAACCTATATACTTTGACGTTCAGAAGTGTTACTTTGTGACCTAAATGAAATCATTTAGATTTTTGACTTTGACTTTGAGCTAGGTAGGGTCCAGAGTTTATCAATTCTGGATGAATTTTCGAAGTCTCGGTTATGTCGCAACCTATGCTTATTGAGCAGTCAATATCATGTCAATATTCAAGTCAGTGTAAGTTTCATGACACTTCGAATAGTTAAAGATGCGTCACGTACGCGTCTTTAACTCCGGCGTAGATTCTAACCCTAGATCTCATTGCAGACTAACAATCATTACCCACATCTCCTTACAAGCAGACGCACATGCACAGACACACATAACACGAAATGTTGATTCCCTATTTTCTTTATTATTTTCATTTATTTTCTTTTAGATATTAAGTATTAAATTGTAATTATTTTATTTTATATTGTACTAGACGATGCCCGCAGCTACGCCCGCTCATGTTTTTTTATTTATCCATTTCTTCCCAATCCCGTGAGAATTTCGGGAAATCCCTTCTTAGTGCACCCCTACAGTACCCAAGGAACATACATGCCAAATTTCAGCTTCTTGCATTCAGTAGTTTCGGCTGTGCGTTGTCTGTCAGTCACTCAGTAACGGAAGAGTTTTATATATATATAGATCTTTTGTTTTATATACACACTCCTACATAATGTTATATTAGGTAGTTAAGAAGAGCGGGGCCTCCTAGCGCAGTTATTTTCAATACTTAAAAGGGCCCATACGTAAGATAAAATAATAAAAAGATTTATTTTCAGAAAGATTATACAACTTCTACAGTATATGTAGAAGTTGTATAATGTTTCTGAAAATAAAGCTTTTTATTATTTTATTATCTCCTCTTAATACCGTAGCGTGCTCAGACACAGAAAAGTAAACTATATAGTTCATGAATAATACAGTCCTAATAATAACAAGCATTCTCTGTTTCAGTTCAACGACAAATATGAGGATTAACTCATACTCTACCTGTACCGTAATATAAACAAATAAATAACATAATTTAAAATTAACCACCATGCTTAATAAATGTTGACTTTAATTGAATCCACTAAAAATATACTTCACAAAATATTGTATCAACACGTGGTGTCCATGTTAGGCATTCCTTTTCCTCAAAAGCTGGCGAGTAATGTATCAATATCGAATCTCTGATCTTTATCTAGTTTAGACAAATCTTTTATAAATTAATAGTAAAGGCCGGCTGCCGATCGAGTGTTAAGAAGACACGACAATCACCCGTCACATCTGTGCATAAAATACACATATTATTATATCGGTATCTAATTAATCATTGCCTACTTGTCTCTAAAATAACGTTCACGATTAAGAAGAGCAATCAGATCAGACATCTAATGTAATTACTGTATTGGTACCGTATCTAATGTTATTTGACATATATAATTACTACTTTCATAACCTCTTCAAACCAGTGTTTCACAAAACTCTATCGAGTAATATGTGATAGAGTTTTACTTCACTTATTGAAATTTGTACCGATGTAGTAGGTAGATGCAATTGATTCTTTAGTTTGTAAATACATGATATTAAATATGAGTTATAGGACAAAACCAAGTAGTGGAAAATTATAATTACAATAGTAACTTTCAGGAAAGCTAACATCTGCGTACACCGCGTACACTCAATGCATCACATACTATGTATTTCTTTGACGACAGATTGGATATTATTAGAATGTAATTAGGTACTTGTTCTTGAACACTGGATAAAAACAAAATAATAAACCAACGACAATCTACCACAGAGAACAGATTTATATACTTACTGTTTATATAAATGTATAGTACATATTCATTGTAATCATGTTTTTGAAGACATCGCGGGAGACATCCTGAAATAACACGTATTTGCAGCAGCGATGCGCCCGCGCCGCGGCGCTGCCGTCGCGCGCTTATCCGACGCCATTTTCACACAATCCCCGAGCTTTCCCGCACACAGGTACGTATCACGGTTTTTTCATTGTGACAACAACTTATTAGTGAAACAATATAAAATATACACAAATCACTTGTATGAATCGGTGCGTTCGCTCTCGTTCTAGTAATTATTTAATTAACACTGAATTTTATTCTGCCGTTTAAAAACAAGAACATTGACCCTCGAGCACACGTAATAGTTAACATGTTTTTTGTTCATTGTGGTAATTACTGAATTCAAAAACCTTAAAACACAAAGCCCGATTAAAGTGCGCTCGACGGATTAAAATAAATCCGTATAAAATGTCCAATCGGAACTTCAGGAGGGTATCGCGGATAAATAACATCTAAAAGTGAATCGAGGAATGTGACCGTCATGTTTCGGTTACATCAACGCAACTACGACAACATACTGTTACCTATCTAACTGCTCATCAAAATTAAACGGTATACTGTTCGAAAGACAATCTATTTATGTCATGATGTCCTTATTTTTTTAATAGATCACTAAGCATCCCCCGCAGCGGCAGTGTTGCGAGACACGAGTCGTGTCGCAAGCGGTGGTGCCCTTGCACGTGCTGTCGACTCGTTACGTATCGCTCTAAAAGGTTACAAAATTTCGAAAAATATTTTTAAGTACAACTCAAGTTATACAAGATCAGATGACACTCATTCAAACAAGTGGCGAGGGTAACGAAGCCACCATGAACGATAATACAACTAAACAAGATCTTGGAAAATCTTCGAGGCCCGTCAGAAACAGACGATACACTCGGTTAGTACCTACCTAGCTACAAAGATTGACATGCATGAGTCATTACTTTCAGTATTCAGAATTATTTTCTTTGTGCGTCACTCACATATCATCTACAAAACTTGAATTCCCTTTATTTAAATTGTAATTGTTCATGTTTAATAAGCAATTAAATAAAAGTCTTCTAATTTACAGGAGGAGTCTAGTTGCGGGCCAGCGTCCGCAGAAGAGGCTATTCACACCAGAAATAAAACGATATCTGAAAGACTGGCTAGTGCGACGAAGAGATAACCCATATCCAAACAGAGAAGAAAAGAAATATTTATCTCGCGAAACCGGTCTCACTTATATCCAAGTAAGTTTAAATAGTTTTTAGTGTCGATAATAACTTTGGAATCGCGTCATTGTTTTCGGATTTTTACATGTAGGTATCATGTTTGTGCCTAACAGCAACCTAATTGGATCGATGCCAGAAATTGCTATTTGTACATAAATAGGCACTATTTTTGTCTCTGCTTTGTTATCTAGTGTGCAGCGTTTAACGTTAAGTATAAACTGAGCTAGCCAATTGAACTTGTGAAATAAACATTATTTTTATATTTGCAAATAAGTGTACAATAGGTATAGTTATGTATTAATGTTTGTACAATTACAAACAATAAAGTTCTACTTAGGTACTTACTTAAATACATCGTAATACAATCAGCTCTGCTATAATAAGTAGCGCATACTTTTCCGTCTAAAGATGTAGCTATTTGTATAGATTATAAATATTTAAAATAAGAAACTTATCAAAACATTTACCAAAGTTAAAACGTTAAAACATTGTCTTGTTTTTACCTCTATCACATACAGGTACTTAGAAATCATACGAAATCAAACAGTCCTGTGTTATGTGCGAATGCTTAAGATAGTTTGTCGTTTCCAGATTTGCAACTGGTTTGCCAACTGGCGAAGAAAACTGAAGAACGTTAACATAGATAGAAATCAACAAACATGGGGACACCTCATACGCACATATAATGACCGCGCACAGGGCAACGTGGAGCAATTTAGCATCTGTTCCGACGATAGCATATGGAGCGAGTCGGATCCCACCAACGTCGACGAAAATTTAGACAACGACGGTGAACTGACCGGCAGCCCAGAAACTATCACAGAATACAATCAAGACGACTCTGATGAATCTTCAATAAACAAAGAAAAATGTGTGAATTTCAACAATAACTCCTACAAAACCGAGTCGAACGAGAATGGTTTGGGGGAAACTAAAACTATCACGAGTCCGATGTTACTTAGCAAGTGGTTGGAAAGCGCGGCTAGATTTCAACCAAGCGAGTGCAACTATTCTTGGTGGGGAGACGAAAAACGCCGAAAGCCGGAGCCGAAGATTCAACGGATTACTATAAACACGTTATCGCGCCATGATCGGGATGAAGTAGAGGCAGCTGTGGCCCTTACGGCATTAGCGACCGCCACTAGCAGAATTATAACCCCGTGATGTGTTTGGGATTGCAAATGTGATTAAGTGTCAAATATAAATGTTAGAATGTAAAGTACTCTTTGTAATAGAGTAACTGCCAATATTGTTTGTATTTGTAATTAAGTTTAGTCTGCTACGTAAATAAAATTTACTATTACGTAATGCCAATGAAATCAACGTTGCTCAAGTATTATTAAAGTAAGGTTCTCATACAAGCATTGCTGCTTACATAGTCATTAATTTTTGATCTCTATTGGACTAAGTAGTTATAAGTTGTAACTCCAACCAAAGATTGTGTTTCAAGATTGAATTAAATTTTGTTAATTTTAAGGTTGTATTTTTATTTATAGTAGACTAAATTAGTCTATATGTATTTAATGCTAACTATACTATGAAAGACAATTTGTTCAGATTTTCGTTTATTCAGTTTTATAAACCATTAACAACCTATTTACCGGTTATTAAATGATTGTGCCTAATACAGCTAGTGCACCGTGCGTGACTCATGCTTGTTGGCCGTCATGAATGACAAAAGACTATAAACACGCAATATAATTGTGTATGTTGATATCGGTATGGTGTAGAGACAGCTTCCAAGCATTTTATTTTTACTGCAGTATATCGTGAGAGGTAAAATTATACAGTGAGGTTCATTTCGAGGTTTAAAAATGGCGCCATAATAATTCATGCGCTTATTATGTAGATAAGTTCTAGTTAGCATGTATATTATGTATATAAGATTACGTTGGATGGGTATAGGAGGAAGGGAGTGAATTCTAGATGACAATTAACAAAGGGATATATTACCTACATCATCCCAAAATAGCCTGGGGATATTAACACTTTTGAATAATAATACAAAACACAAGTTCTAGCAAATACCTACTGTACCTACTTTTGGTTAAACCAGACTGGGTAAAGCTCCAATCTTATAAAATTTGAATACCAACTTAAAATAGTAAATAGTTTATGGTCAGATCCTATTTATCTCCACTTTTAACGTGTGGGCAACTCTAAAACAACAAGTTTTTAAATAAATACAAAGGTTCAGGCTTTATATAATTGTTATTAGTAAGATGTGTGAGACTAGAAAAATATTTAGGTAAATCAAAATTAAAATGGTGTCAGTCTAATCAACAACAAATACAGATGACATCATAGCAGAGCATCATAGAAATAAAGACTTTTCTAGGTTCTGGAAGAGTACAAACGGATTGCAGCGGAGGCCTAGCGTCCTCGTTAGTGTAGCGGGGTGTAACGAACCTGCTGATATAGCAAATTTGTTTGTAAGGCAATTTAAAGAAGTAGGTATCTCCTCAAACCGCTTTATCGCGAGTGGTCGATTCTGAAATGTTTACGGGGTTAAATGTTAGATTTTCTGCCAAAGATGTTGATAATAATTATCATCTATACTAATATTATAAAGCTGAAGAGTTTGTCTGTTTGAACGCGCTAATCTCAGGAACTACTGGTTTGATTTGAAAAATTTATTTTAGTGTTGGATAGCCTATTTATCGAGGAAGGTTATAGGCTGTATACCTAACATCACGCTACGACCCCCGGGGGCGGCGCAGTAACGATAAACGCGGGTGAAACCGCGGTAGCATCTATTAATAATATGTCAAGAGGGAAATCTCCGGGACGCGATCATCTCAGCATCGAGCACTTGCGGAACGCTGGTGTACACCTGCCAAAAGTACTGGCAATGTTCTACACGCTGTGTCTAAGTCACTCCTACCTGCCTGGGGAATTAATGAAAACCTATGTAGTCCCAATTGTTAAAGATAAGACGGGTGATACATCAGATCTTACAAATTACAGGCCCATATCGCTTGCTACCATAATGGCGAAGGTGCTGGACGGTTTAATTGTTAGACACATGGCAACCCGTATCAAGCTGAGTAACGCGCAGTTTGGGTTCAGGCCGGGTTTGTCCACGGAGACTGCAGTACTGTCCCTCAAGTACATCGTCCAGTAGGTACTACAATGTGTCTACAATGCGCGTTTCCTAGATCTTTCCAAGGCCTTTTGATCTGGTGCTGTATGATCTACTTTATGATAAGCTAGCCAAGGAAACCACGGTGGACGGGGCAATTATATCAATACTGCGTTATTGGTATAATAATCAGACAAATTGTGTTAGGTGGTCGGGGTCAATATCGGATGAGTATAGGCTGGAGTGAGAGGTGAGGCAGGGTAGGCTAACCTTTTTAGCCTGTACATAAATCAGCTGATTGTTAAGCTTAGCAATACCTATCTTGGATGTCACGTAGACGGAATATGTCTTAACAACATTAGTTATGCTGATGATAAGGTGTTGCTAAGCCCGTCAATTAGCGCTATGATGAGACTACTCGACATAATATGTGAAAGGTATGCGGAGGCTCATGAGCCTCCGCATACCTTTAACATATGTCGAGGCCATGGCCAATCACAGTTTACGAAATCATCTTTAATTTTTAGTCTTTTTAGAATATTATTATAATATATTCATCTGTAAAACTTTCAGCTTTACTAAAATGATGTATGTAGGTAAGCCTGTCAGCTTTGGGATGACTGTTTACAGTGTATGGAATTATGGACAACTACAAAAGATCAGAAATGTTGTTATTTGCGGCTTCTTGAATTTCAGCGTAAGTATAATGTTGCAAAAAGTGAATTGTATTTAAGGCTAGGAATAAACTTTACTCTGATATACCGGAACTTAAGCTTTACGGTAATCCACTAAAACGAGTCACAAATTTTAAATATCTGGGGCACTGGATCTCTGATGACCTTAGATATGACTTAGACATCAGGCGTGAGCGTAGGGCGCTGGCTGTCCGTTGCAATATGTTGGCCCGTAGATTTGCACGATGTACAAAACAAGTAAAGGTGACGCTTTTTACAACGTTTTGCCAATCCTTCTACACGTGCAGTACCTTGGTTTAACTACACGCAGAGGACATACAGCGCCCTGCGCGTACAGTACAACAAAGCGTTTAGGATGCTGGCTGCCGCGCTATTGTAGTGCATCAGGCATGTTTACCGAGGCACCAGTAAACAATTTCTATGCATTTATGCGAAAACGATGCGCCTCCATCATGCATAGGGTGCGCGGCAGCAGTAATAATATCCTCAGCACGATAGTGGACAGGTGGGATAGCCGCCTCATTGTTTGTTATTGGTTGCGGCTTCATGAGTCTGTTGTGTAATTTTATTTATGTTTTTTATTATATGTTAATTGTGTTTTATTAACATTACTAACACTAGCTTGTAAGTTTTTATGTAATACTAACAATGGATATTAGTCTGAAATAAATTATTATTATTATTATTTAACCAATTTTAACAAAACTAACAAATATCAAACATTTTATACAAATAAAACATAATATAATCTTCTAAAGCTTATACTACAATAAAACATCATATTTTGTGCACTATGCTGAGGGTTCAGGTTCCATCTTGCTCTCTTGAGGCTTTTCAATATTAGTACTCTGTAGTTCTACATGTTTATCTAAGTATCCTACAAATGTTTGTTGACTTTGATTTAGTTGTCCCACCAGGCATGAGGCAGCACTGTCCAGGACTGCACAAAGTTGACTCCGGGCCACATCAATGTTCTGCATTTGACTGAACTCCACTAACTCATTCTTTGACATTAATCTGTCTTCAATTATTCCAGCTGAAATATAATAAATATATTGAAATTACAATCATACAGTTCAATCCAAATACAGTCAAAACCGAATATAACGACATCGTTTAATAGCGACTGATCGTTTATTACGACCGAATGGCAAGGTCCCGGCCGAAACCTATATAACCAATTAAGTAATCATACTGTGCCTATAACGACATCGGATACAGCGACATATCGTTTAAATCGACGGAACTTTATCGATATTCATCAGCCTCAGCGACCAACCGTTTCACTTGTTTCAGCAAAACAAAACAATACGAACAATTTAATTATTAAAAATTTAACTTATTTTATTATAATTTGGGATAATTATAATAAAATAAAATAAGTAAAATTTTTCATAATAAATTTTTTTCGTATTGTTTTGTTTTGCTGAAACAAGTGAAACTGTTCGTCGCTGAGGCCGATGAAACTTATTCCAATCTATGAAGGAATATTTTAAGCTGAGTACAGCTTATAGACTACACTTAGGGCCACTTGCACGACAACTCACAAAATACGTTTAGCACTAAATAGATTTAAAACTTCGTGTCATCTCAATCACCTTCACACGAATGACGCAGACAGCACGATGTTTTAAATCTATTTAGTGCTAAACGTATTTTGTGGGTTGTCATGCAAGTGGCCCTTAGTATATATATGTAAGATTTTTCAGAATACCTAATCATTTTGATTTCTATTTTCTACATTTTATTTATTTTGAAAACAAGCTCTTAAGGATAACCTTTACTACATAATTGTACATATTTAAAAATTCTAAACATACATATGACAATTAATATGACTACATACTTGTTTATATTGCTTAAAACAACTATTGGACATAACGTCCAAAGTTATATGTTCCCTTCAATGTCGTTATATCCGGTTTTGACTGTATTTGCATTGAAGAAGTTTCTAACATATTAAACGCTATGGCAGTTCAATTGTGACTGCAATTCACATTCAGTAACTGCAATGTTTTATGAGAGCACAATTTACGAAATTATTTTTCATTTTTAGCATTTTTACAATATTATTATAATATATTCATCTGTAAAACTTTCAGCTTTGCTAAAATGATGTATGTGTGTCAGCTTTGAGATGACTGTTTACAGTGTATGGAACTATGGACAATTACAAAAGATCAGAAATGTTGTTATTTGCAGCTTCTTGAATTTCAGCATAAGTAATATACCTAGTCATAATATTGCCACATTAAAAACACACAATACACTCATCATCATCATCATCATACACAATACACTCATCATCATCATCATCATATTAGCGTTTATCCCGGTTGCCTCTGCGGCGTTGGCGTTGAAACCCACAATACATTAAAGTTAATAAAATTGGTGCTTAGCAGTAGAGAGACACGCCCAGAAGCTGAAATAGCTCGAGACGGTTTTGGGCATTTTCCTGCACACGATGAGGGGCTTGGGACACGGTGTAAAATGGTGGGATGCAAGGGGAGGACCCGAATCAAATGCATAAAATGCAAGGTTCACTTATGCCTAACCAAGGATAAGAATTGCTTCTTAGCATTTCATACATAAGCATGTTATATGTTATATCCTTAAACTTTATAATTCAGACTGTGATTTATGTGCCATTTGTTCAATCTATCCAAAGAAAATGCCAAATTTTGTTAATTGACATTATGAGAATGCTATTATATTTGTTATTTTATAATATTACTTAATATTTCCTAATAAAAAGTTGTAAAATAAATGTTTTTATTATTACAGATAAACATCCCTTAACACTAATATTTTCATTGCGTAGGACGGATGTGTACACTTGTACACAAAAAGAAAAAAGCTGTTTTTCTTGAGAAGGGGGCAATCAGGAATTTTTTATTTATTTTTTCTTAGATTTATTTATCTCAGTCTAGTTGCAAACATTTTCTCAGATCTATTGGCGAAAAAAAAATAATTCAGGTCTGAAAGGGTTAAAAACAATTGAGTCTGGCCGCCAGCGAACTGCTGCAGCTCAAAACATAAATAGTATAACAAAATAAATACCATACAGTAGACATGATAGAAAATGTATAGGTAAAAACTCCTTACCCATGACAACAATTTGGGGTGCTTTCTTCATTATTTTAAACATTTTGGCAGCATTCTCTGGCTGTCCAAATATAATCTCTTGATGTGATGTGAACAAATGGTTTACAGCTTCATAGCGTGTTCCTTTAGTTGCCATGCTCACAATTTTTTTACCGTAACGTCTCATGTGCATATTGTTTTTGGCTAAAGCGGCAAATATAGGAGTCTTATTTTCCATACTTATAGAATTGAGATGTACAAACACAGCCATCTTAGATGTATTAAACCAATTGAGGCACTCATTGGCTAAAATTCTTTCAAAAGGGTTATCAACGTCATTCGCACTTTTCTTTTCACCTCTGTCACATAGAACAGCATCAGGTAACTTATACTTAGGAGTACCATACACAGGCTTTGAAAAGTCAATTAGAAGTTGCCTCTCAAAGTGCGGTTTTCTCGGTCTTTGGATATTAATCTTGCCACGATATCGTTTAGCTAACAAAACTGGAGTCTGAGCTGACAATAATGCTGAAAATGGTAATAATTTAGTACCTGTTGTTGATATACAAATAACTAATAGAATTAATCATATTATTCTAACATATTTAAATACATACCTTTGTTAAAAGTAGCCATTATGGCAACTTATATAATTCGTTTAACCCTTAGCTAGTAATTTATTACTTAAGAAATCTACAGGAATATTTCGAAACTATTTCAAATAACCTAAAAATTAATTGACAAACTCTCATTTAAGTCAAAGACAATCCTCTCCTCTACTATTTTATGTATTTATAATCTATGAACACAAGTCATTTGTCATTTACCCCTACAATATCTTTGATTTACCCTACTCACTTGCTTATGATAGTATTTTACATTATGCCATATTAGTTCCTGTCGTAATCTGTTATTTTATGCATATTACTTGTACAAAATAATTTTCACATCTGCCAGGCGTCCCATGACGGCTCATTTAATTTTTTTTTCTTTCTTAGCTTTATTATCTTTCGCCGAGTTTTCTTAGCTTTATTATTCTTATTTTAATTGGGATTTCGCTTAATCGTATACCAGATAGATCTAGCTGAAACTTTGAAGCGACTGCCAGTGCTATTTTCAAAACCCTCAAGCTTGCTTGAAATCAAACTTTAAAGACTCTGCACCGAACTTTGAAACTCTGCACCAAAGATAATGCTCTGCACAACATTGACATAATAACAGTTTTTGACAAGTATTTAATTGACAGCAACAACAGAGCCGAGCTTGGACGGCGTGTTTCCACTTTCCACTTTGTCTGGAAAATCTTTTTACTGTGCTTTTGTTAGTATAATTTTTAATCGGTTAAGTGTGAGTAATATTTTATATATTAGTAAATAATTATACGAAAAAGATTGGTTAAAATCTTGCAACTTATATTTCACCGACAAACTCATGAAGGAGGTTAGTTTACATTATTACACCAATGGTTTACAATTTTACGGTTTTGCTATATAATAAACAATTACATGGCGGTTTTATCATTCTAGATAATGCAGGTGCAAGGGGACACGCCACCATCGTCTGTGAACGGTGATGATATTGCTGGCATGGAGGAAGAAGAATTTTATTTAGAGGAAGTCGAAGAAATAGATTTTGATGATGAAAATATGGAAGAGGTGACAGATCAGGAAGAAGAAGATTCCGAAATGGAGCCGCCGGATGATCATGCAGCACTTGTTTTCAAAAATCATACTGGTTCTGTGTTTTGTGGTGATCTACATCCTGATGGCAAGCTGGCTGTAACTGGCGGTGAAGATGACAAAGCATACGTATGGTCCATCGAAACAGGAGAGGTAGTCATGAACTGTGCGGGGCATAAGGACTCAGTCATTTTTGTTGGCTTCAGTCATGATGGGTCATATTTGGCTACTGTGGACATGTGTGGGATAATCAAAGTGTGGAAATGTAATACTGATGACTACCAGCCAGTTCCATGGAGCTTAGCCTTTGAATATGAAGCAGATGACTTAACTTGGGGCCAGTGGCACTTTGGAGCTAGAGTACTAATAGTAGGGGCTGCTTCAGGTGACATTTATGTATTCAAAGTGCCTTCAGGAGAGACTAAAGTCTTGCAAGGTCATAATGTGAAAGTAGAATGTGGCAAGGTGAGCATTTACATGTAATTTGTCATGTATTTGAATAACCAAGAGAAGGGATAAGTAAAAATATTTTAATGTTATAATATCTCTTGTTTGGCTGGCCACCTACTAAGATGCAGGTATTCCCTGCATCTTAGTAGGCAGCCCTACTAACAAAATCTATACAATTCATAAATTGTTTTTGTACATTCATATACCACACAATTTGTGTTTTGTGCTGAAACCAAAACCAAACCTTTGTGTTACCTGTACAATAAATTAATTTTGTTATATTTTATCTAATAATATTTCAGTTATTCCATGATGGAGTGAAATTATCAGCTGGCTATGAAGATGGTACAGTTAAAATCTGGGACTTAAAGACATCAACAGTGTTGCATACACTGCCAGCCACAGTCCATGAATTTAAGGTCACATCTGTGGACACACACCCAGAAAGTAATCTTATGGTTTCTATATCACCTAATGGTAGGTTTTATTTATTTATTATTTTATCTACAAAACCTACTTTCTGTTTATGGTTGCCTGGTTAAATAGTCAATGTTAGTAAAATTTATGCTGATAGATTGCAATTTTAAGAAGACTATGTTATAAAGCTAAAGCAGGTCATCATTGCATTATAAAATAAAACCACTACAATATTAAGCAAGTGACAGTAGTAAGGCATGGTTTTAGTTTTATTTTCAGAACCCCAGCAATGTAACTTTACAATAGAAAGGATAAATAGAAGGATATCTGTCTGCATATAATTTCTACCATGACATACTTGTACAATAAAATATCTAAACCCCCTTGGGTTTAGATATTTTATAATATTACAAACTTAACAAACTATGCTTTACATCCCACCAAAATAGACCAGTACTAATTGTCTATGACTGCCACCCGACACATTAATAAATAAAAACAGAACATATATTATGTAACTTGTATGAATATAATAGTCTCCTATTACATTCATACAACCAGTTTGATGTTATCCAGTACCACAAATGTGTGGGCATGCATCAATGATTGGGCCTTGCGTAGCCTACATATTTTTTAATATATTTTATATGTATGTAACATACATAAAATAATGTATTCCTTCTTCAATTTACAGGTATAGCTGTACTTACCACATCAAATAATGGCAAAATAGTTGGACAGCTTGATGGAGGAACTGATTTAGAAACAGTGGCCTTCGCACCAGATCCACAATTAGGATTTCTTGGTTTAGGTAAATATATTCTGATATTAAGTTAGCTGCATAGGTACTGTAAAACTACTTATGATTAAAACAATTTAAGTAGCATAATTTATTTTCAAATACTTATCAATTTAACCTTTAACCTATCAAATTGCTAAATGCCTGACATAATTAAAAAACCTATTGTGTCTCGCCGCCAGTGGGCTGCTGTGTCTCAATAGGTCAAATGATTGGAGGTTCATTAGAGCAATCACTGTTTGTTGTCTTATAAAATATCATTATTATATGGATTGTATAAATTCATTTCTCAACATGAATCCTTGCATAATACTAACATACTAGACTGTTTTATTGAAAAATATATTGGGACATTCAAGTTGACCAAAAAACAAATAACACAACTGAGTTTATGGCAGTTGCTTTATAATTATGTTAATCTAGCCTTTGCCCGCGGCTTCGCTTACCGACATTATTTTGTTCTCTCTGAAAGATATCTTTTTTCTTTTCGGACAATGTGTATGCAAAATTTCATCATGATTGATCAAGTAGTTAAGGCGTGCAAGCGTAACTAACCCGCATTTGCATTTATTATTTTAGTTAGGATTATTATGTTATTTTCACTTTTTATCTATAATAAATATAATTTCAGAAATATGAAATAAACAATATTTAATATTGCAGGCACATTAACTGGTGCAGTCAGTATATGGGATACCGCCAGGCAAATGTTGCGTCATCAGTGTGCCAAATCAAACGCCGCTGGAGGAGGCATTACTAAGATGATGTGGATCAGAGACCATCTAGTCGCAGGCTGCCTTGATGGTTCACTAAAAGTGTATTCAGGCAGGTCTGGTGAAATGACTAATATGTTGACGGGCCATATGTCCGAAGTCCTTGATATCTGTTATAATGCAAAACAAAGTATAATACTATCAACATCAGACGATCATACTGCAAGAATATTTAAATATGAAGAAAAGAAAGACAATGATTAAACATTATTTTTTATATTGTATTTATTAAACACATTTGAAATTTCAATATTGTTATAACGAGTATTGGCTCGTTAATTATACCTTGTAATATTTGTATACATTGGTATAAAATACAAGGAATATTTACAATATTTTGTTTAATTGTATGCCCAATATATTATTTATTTATACACATAAAAATACCGATATAATCAAATCACTTTTCATTAATTTTATATAAATAAATTTAATAGAAAAGGAAAACAGCTGTTCACTGATGTAAAACTTTATATATTGGATTTTGCTTATATCAAACCTTTAGGATACCATTAACTACTAAATTGAACTGCAGTGATGTAGTGGTCGGCTCGTCACTGCCACTGAGCCGACTGTTGTGGGGTTCTGTCACAAAACAAAAAATTGTGTGGTCCACAAACAGTTGCCGAGTCTGGGGGGTCTTTGTGTCCGTTGTTTGATTGGTTGTCAAGTCTTTCGCGACACACAAAGAATTCAGGGAGTAACCTTTTAAAAAAATTTAAATATAACTTTAAGCAATTTTTATAGTTATGTATGTATTTATGTTTTAGTTATATTATTATTTGAAAATAATGTTTTTATTATTTAATTGATTCCGAACTAACTGTATCAACTCGGATATTGTGTATTTTCCAAAAATAATATTATGTGTCACATTTCACTGAGATTTTAGGTTTAGAAATTACAAATGTAGTCTCACGTCTATATTCCCAAATGAGTAAACAAGAACCCTCTTAGATATTGTTCGTATTGTAATATTGCGCTAACTCAGTTTTTTAGGTAGATATGTTAACGGTATTTTCATTGCATCTGTCCACTATTTCGCCTGCGCGACCCACAGGAACGTATACCTACTGTTATAAAAATCATGTGTTACCAGGCCATTGTATTCTGAGCCAAGATTTTAGGTAATAAGATAATTAAACAACAAAATACTAAATAACTTAGTAGGATTTAGGTGTGGCAACTCTAAGGCTGGTTTCACAGTCGCGCCGTCGAACAGCGCGTTTCAACAGCACGCGCTTGACGGACCTATGAGAAACGCGGCGCGCTTCAACAGCGTGACTATAAAACGCTACTAGTGAATTTACAAGCGCGCGAAGTGAATTTACAAGCGAGCGCGTCTGGACGGCGCCATTCGACGGCGCGACTGTGAAACCAGCCTTATAGATAGACAGTCGACCACTTTTACGCAAAGAGTAATATAATACATAGGGTTTTACGTTAGACTTTTATAGATCACAAAGTACCGGCTAAAGTATTTGGCATATATGGGATACGAAATGTTACATTTAGCGTTCAGATGCTGCATATTCTGTTGAGTATAATTTGAAGTAAGCATAATAAATAGGTACCATATTCCGACTATCTGCAAAGTACCTAATCGATTATGTTATACTTATAAGTTATAACTCGTGAGCGAGATTTGATTTTAAGCTCACGTGATTAGCTATGCGTGGAACGAATGAGGAGCTCATGACCTGATTTGGGATTCTAGAAACCTAGACTGAACTTTGACTAGCGATCCGCCCTGACTTGGCACGGATAGTACTAAACCTTAACAAATTATATAAGTATCTAAACCTTCCTTATGAATCACTGTATTGGTGAAAGCGGCATGAATATCTGTTTAGTAGGTAGTTTTTGAGTTTATCGAACAGACAGACAGACAGACGCGCTTTGTTTTATAGGTAATACATATGTAGTGATTATGCGCCTATCAGCTTAACCTACCTTGACGCTTACCCACAGGCCACAGGGTCTAGGCCAATATGCTTATATCTTGTAAATATTTTGGCACTTTCTGCCCATTCAAATTAGAGTAATAGCTCAATAATCACGACATAAAGTCGCAGTATTCGTAATATCTAGGTACTGGGTTTCGTTTGCCCACCGCGGCGGTACAAAAATCACTTTGCTTAACCTGCCTTCTAAAAAGTGAAGAGATTAAATTAAAAATGTTAAAGGAATCCAACACCCTTCTCTCTAACCATGTTTATGAGCGGTGGTTACCTCCTTACACAAGATGCGCTGTCTGGGTGATTAACCTTTCTCCATCCTTTGGTTCCACGTGTGTTATCTGGCCTTATGCTAGAAATGCATCAGATGGCGCGTTCGACCAGTTTCGAAAAACGGAACTTGTATTCATGAAAGACTGCGACCACCAATAGACCTTATTCGGATCACTCAAAACTGGCCATGCGAAACGAGCTGCCAATGCATTTGCTCTTAGACATGACCTGACCCAATGGTACTTAAGCTCAATAGCATACCAGACATAATTAAGCTAAGTGCACTCATTTCTTGATCGTCTGTCACCCAGCAGTAGGTATAACGTGTCAGTACTAGCCCCATTGTACCTTCGATGCTTGCTATTCCATGACCTTTAAAGGTAAAGCGATTATGACATTATTCGTCAGCAAGCTAGGATTATGCGCATCCATCCCATGGTCTGAATACTGGTTGAGAGTCAGAGTTCCATTGGAGCGTCGTTGCTGCAGATATTGGATGTGGAATATTATAACATTAGCATTTACAAAAAAAAAACTCGTTCCTGGTTCAATAACGAGCCGATGACGATGTGTATGACGTACTGCGTTCAGGAGCAGTTCAGCGGCAGCAACCATCGCCATCAACTTCACCTTTCTTCAACTTAGCAGCAATTAAGTCGCAGCCAGCCGGTCTCGGTCTCAACAGGGTCTACCATACACCTGTTATGTAGCAAACGCGTATGCTTGCTTGGTCATCGCTAAGGCCTTACCAGCGTCTAGGCACAACCCACTGCTCATACGGTCCATGTAAGCAGAGAACTTCTCGCATCGTCAACACAGCAGCTAGCCACGACGTAGCAAATACGGAGCATTTACCGGGGTAAATGCTGTGTGTCCCACGTTGAGTCAAGTCTACCGTGTGACACATACCTACTGCAACGCGACAACCCCGACTCACGGTGTGCGATAAGTCTGCCCTAGTGAGTCTGTGAGCATTAAGACCCAACTCATTGGGGCTAGCGGCCTACAGTGCCGACTCACTAAAACTAAGCTGACTCATCAACTACCAGATCGAACTCCTGTCTTCGGGGGAGTAGTGTGGCGACTCCACATAGATGAAGTTACGACAAATCTCAAGAGATAGTGCTATACACAAAAACACACTTTGTCATATAATGCTGAATTACGTAGGTAAGTGAGCTTTAACTGAATTGGTATATAGTGTGTCCGGTCATGGACTAGCGATATTCTAAATACTATATAACAACTATTTTAATACACAGATACACTCTTCATTTGAGTCCAATCCACTTCCTCGTTATGTGGCAGCCATTTTATTTTTTGTTGAAAAATTCTGTTTGTACACAATAAATCATATCTCCCAAAGTTTTGCTCATATTGAGATAAAAATTGGCTAATTCAGAGGGCAACAATACTGTCTACCGTCTACAATACAAAACAATGTGTTTACATGTCCATATTTTTTTAAAAACATATGAATCTCAATAATTACCAAATTATGTAAATTAACAAATTATTGTAAATTACTGCAAAAACAAAAACAACAAAAGAGAAAGATGGAATAAGAAGATTGTATCTCCCGGAATACCGACTAAACCTACCACGGTGTACCTCGACAAAACCACTTTCGGCGGGGCCGCGCGAATCACTTGCACAAGCGGTCGCGTTCGCGACCCCGCCACCTGTGCCACCTGTGTTGATGATCGCCTTAGAGTTCCTAGAGACAACAGTTTCTCTAGAAACTCTCACTCTCTCAGTATACTGATGCTGACAGCCTCATGGAGCGATTATCGTACCGTCGCTGTACGTGCTTCCAGCACAGTTGTGGTGATGGAGAGAGAGATGAGAATATTTAAATAATAACTATTCGCATTGGCCATCGTTCACATGATTACAAACATAGAGAATTTTTCAACAAAAAAATAAAGTGGCTGCCACATATCGAGGAAGTGGATTGGACCCAAATGAAGAGTGTATTTGTATATTAAAATAGTTGTTATAATAATATAAGTACTTAGAATATCGCTAGTCCATGACCGGACACACTGTATACAAGTTCCCAAATGTCGGGCCGCGGCTTATTAGGCACGGTCACCTAATCTGGTCAGAAGATGCTCCCTTTGTGTTGGAGGGACATCGTAACACGTTTTTCCTCATACGCAACGGAGTTGTCTTCAATAGTCACGCGTATGCACCACCTATCTTACTTTTTAGGCATTATGCCAAAGGCTTAGAGGGATAGAATGTTTAAAGAATACATAAAAACGGGAGCCGTACCATCTTGGAGATGGAGATGGTCGATCATTGATCGACCATCTCATCACCTCTGTTCTCTGCTTACTCCCTGATCAATCTCGCAAGCTAAGAGTTCTGAGCTGAGTGCGGTTGCAGTTTGCGCAACCAACTATGTCTATTATAATTATAGAAGAAGATCCGCTTCAATAGCAACAACTTAAAGCAATTCATAAATTGTTTCAAGTTCAAATCCGTAATATCATAAAATGTAAAAAGATTCGACTCCCTAAGTATTATCTAGATCAAGCCCCGCTAAAGTTACAATGTCTCTCGGAACCGCTGACCTTTAGTAGAAATCTTTATATTGACTAAACAAAGTTTTCAAATTAGTAATACGTGTTTAATATAAGCAAATAAGTGATTTCACAACACCGCTAAACGGCTCTAGTGACCTAAAATTGTAGGGGCAGAAGCACTCTTCTTAACTGACTAAGATAGCATTTGATTGCCTACCTGGTCTAGAACCAAGATGCAATAAATACTGATTTGGTAAAACTACTAGATTCTCGGTAATGCCATAGCAAAACATCACAATTTCTCACAATGATAAATCGGGTGGCGGGCGGTCTGAAAAATAAAAAAGTATGCTGAAGTCTATCGAATGCTGCCGGTCCTTTATTGAAATCAAATAGATTATATTACAGTTTAAGATGGGTTATTCCACAAATCCCCATTGAGTATCCCCATCAATGGGGATCTGTGAACTTTTTGTCCACAAATCCCCATTGACCAATCATCAACTTAGCAATGGCGATTTATGGACAAAAACCAACATCAAGTTCACAAATCCCCATTAAGTTGGATCATCAATGGGGATATGTAGAAATCGATGGATTTTTTATCCACAAATCCCCATTATCTTGGCATCGACTTTGCAATGGGGATCTGTGGACAGAAAGTTCATAAAAGCCCAGAAGTGCAAAATGGAACAATATAAAATATAAAAAATCTTTATTACTTACACGTAATCATCAACCAAACAGATCATTGCCTATATCGATAGCTAGAATCAAATTGTGAATAGCTACTAATGTCTAACCATTTAAAACTAGAATACACGCGCGGCCTACTATAGTAGACCAGATTAAGAATTTTGTTAATAACTTTTTGTTTAGTGCATAAGTGCAGTGCGGTTCCAGGAATGCATTGTTTATTAAATCTGTCAATAACTCAGTACCGATGGGATCCATTGCGCGTCCGCACACGTCGATATAATTTGATGTCAAAAAGGCGGGCCTACTAGAGTGGTGCTGAACGGATGGCGGGCAGGCCCACGAAGACCGCCACCCCCAGATCAAACCTCAGGGTGGCTGGAGGTCGTCCCGCGCCCTCCGGCACCCGGTTCTGCGGTTGGGGAGAGGGTTTAACCGCTCCCTCTCCCGCTCCGCCGCCTCCTTGATGGAAATCACTTCCTCACAGAAGGAGGCGACGGCGTTCCACGACCTCTCACTCTGGACCATAGACTGAACTACAGCCGGGAGCGAGAGGGCAACCAATCCGACTGCCGCGATCAACTCACGGCGCTGCGATGCCCAGGCGGGGCAAACCGCCAAAGTGTGCAGCGCCGTGTCCTCAACAACGTCGCGGCAGTCGCCGCAGTGGTGACAACCGGGCGTCTCTTGCCGGCGTTACCCCTCGCCAACGCCGACGCGTACCGATACCCCGCTCATTCCGCAGCCGACATCTACGATGAAAATACTTCAATTGTTTTCGCGATTACTTGAAGTAAATTTTTGGTGTCAAACAATAAGAGGTGAATGTTTGTTATTTCACATTTCTTGCATTATCAGTTATTTACCTATAATTGTTGTAACATAATTGTGAACCATCCTAAAATCCCAAGTGATACTAAATTTTGAGAGGATTATAATTATCCTAACGGAACCCTGATAGATATTTATATCTTTATTGCGCATGAACATCTAGTGCAGAAAAAACTTGCAGTACCTACCTACAGATCGCTTTATTAGATACCTCGTTACTTTCTTTTTTTAGGGAGCTTTGTCACTTAGTGATAATGTCGCCCCCATAACAAAAATCTTACTAATTTGTATTGACTTATGGGTATTGACTACATTATATAAAAATACTTATTGTCCTATACTACTGATCCAATATAAATAACACACAGCATAACATTTTAGCCGCTTCTGACAACGGAGAGGCTAAGATGCTATTACATATCCCAACGTCAAATCCTCCAGCAAACACCGTTTGTCTCTCATGTATATTCCGGTCACATTCCATCAACACATGGTATATGTCATCAATCACCCCACAAACCTCACAATTGGGTGAGGTACTTATACCCATCAAACATTTAAACTTGTTGCATGGGATGTGACCAGAACGCATCCTTAACAAAGCTACTACCTACATGTCGCCGATCTATTTCTCCTGTGACTTGCGATTCGAACCATGGGGAACGAAGTAGTTCAGCTTGTATGGTTTTATACCAAATTCCTTTTGACCTTGATCTTTCGTTAAAATATTCATGACTCTGTTCTCTGCACACTTTGTTGACATGACTAAGCCACTCTGAGTATAACGGTATACATGGCAACTGTATACCTTCGTAAGATGCTTGTTGGGCTGCTACATCTGCTTCTTCGTTACCCATGATTCCGATATGAGAAGGTATCCACTATACAGTGATAATTTTATTAAAGGCCTGTATTTTACTAATCGACTCTAAAATAGATATAGCTATCGGATGTCGTCGAAGACTCGAGGGAATCCGAGCCATATGTTGGAGACTGCTCTTTGAGTCCGAAAAAATAACAAAGTTTTTATGATTTACACTCAATAAGTATAGCAATGCTTCCGAAATCGCTATGAGTTCACAATGCATTATAGAAATATTAGAATTAATTTTGAATTTTACTTTAGTATTAAGTTGAGGATCAAAGAAAGCAGCTCCTATATCTGGGCCGACCTTGGACCCATCTGTAAATATTTTATAGTGTCGACTAAACTTATAATTTATCATTTTTACACAAGTACTATTGAGATCCGTTACATTATACAGTCTTTTGGCGCAATTTAAACCTACTATTTCAGTACAAATAACCTTTCTTAAATCTATGTTGGTAATCCAGGTGTCTAACGAATAAATGTGTAATATCGGGCTAGAATACAGAGGCAGTTCTGAATAATCTCTATGAATTTCTACTAACAATGGCAGTCTTTTAGCGCGCCAGTAGTTACCTTGGCATTGGTTGGACAGCTCCTCTAAGATATTAATAAGAATATTATTATCAACCGATTTTGATCTCAAATAAAATTTATCGCCTAGAAAAAGTCTTCTAATAAATAGGGGTTCGAGACATAGCTCGCTCTCCATTACGTGGATAGGTGTGCTTCTGATAAATCCTCCTATGGTTCTCATTGCTTGATTCTGAACTCTGTCAAGCTTGATAAGATGACTATTTGCACAGTTCCCATAAAGGAAGCAACCGTAATCAATCCTGCTTCTAATTATAGCTATGTATAATCTTCGTAGATGTGAAGGATGTACGCCCCATTTAGCTCCAGCTAGAATTTTGAAAATATTTAAAATGCGACAGACTTTTTGCCTGATCTCGTTTATATGTTTACCCCATTTTAAAGAACGGTCCAACCACATGCCAAGGTACTTGACACATTCAACTTGTTCAATACGGCAGTTATTAATAATTAGATCTATGCACTGTCTTTTTCTCCCCCTACTAAAAATGCATACCTTTGTTTTATTATGGGAAATGTTTAGGCCTAAATCTGTCATAACATGTTGGAAACTATATAATGCGGTTTGTATGTTGGATATAGAATCGGATAATCTACTTTGCATATCGTACAGAACAAAGTCATCGGC
Source organism: Catocala sponsa (assembly GCA_963564715.1). Lineage (NCBI taxonomy): Eukaryota > Metazoa > Arthropoda > Insecta > Lepidoptera > Erebidae > Catocala > Catocala sponsa. Next base: position 10,870,810 of record OY751331.1, read on the forward strand.
GTATTGTGAAATATAAACATTACTTATGCTTCTACAAACATAGACTGTGGCCGCATTAAACAATAAAGGGGATAAAGGATCTCCTTGAGCGATGCCTATACCAGTGATTCGACATATTGTGCTGCTATCATGTAATTCAAGTATTAGCTGTCGCCGATGGAGATAACGCCAAAGATAATTGCAAATAATAACTCCTACTCCTAAGCTATCCAAAATATTTAAAAGAGATGTCAAGTTTATATTATTGTAGGCATTTTGGATGTCTATGAAACATCCAACAGTTGGCACACTTTTCGAAAAACCTGATGCACCTCGTGCAACCAACCGAGATAGGCTCTCATAACATGACTTAGATCTTCTAAAACCCGTGGTATCATGAGATAATAAACAATTTTTCTCTAGAAACCATTCAAGTCTGGTTTCGGTATAGGAATAATTTTTACTTTTTGCCATTGTTCCGGGACGAAACCTGATATCAGACAAGTATTATAAATTGAAGTCAAGATATGTTTACCCATGTATGGCAGATGATATATCATTGAATATGATATGTTATCATAGCCTGGGGCTGAATCGGTTTTTTTAATTGAATTGATTACTTCCTGTACCGAAACAGGTCTGGACAGTACATTATTACAAGAGGTTAATATAGGAGTAGCTGGAGTTACATAATCTGGAGCGAAACTTTGCAACAAACTTTCGGCTTGGTTTTTATCAACTATAAATGTGGGTGACTTGTAACCTTTGGCCCACTTCATACGGTTCCACATATCTCTCGAAGATGTAACACCATCTATACCGTTGCAAAATTCCTGAAAAGATTTATGTTTAGCTTGTCGTATTAGCTTTTGTGCTTCCCTAACTTTCCTTTGTAAGACCTCAAGATTTTGTGGGATGGGGTTACTTCTAAAAGTAGTCAAAGCAAGACGTCTCTGTGCAACGATATGTGACAAATCTTGATTCCAGTATGGTTTCGGTATGAATCTGTTTGGTTGAAGAGGGTTGTCACTCCTCCTGGTCATGGGAATATATTGGTCCGCTGCAGAATTTAGGATATCTATAAATTTATTATACGCCGCATGATGATCCGAGGGAAGCTCTAATTTCTGCAAATCCGATTCTATTTTTTTAGTGTAACCGTGTCAATCAGCTCTTTTAAAGTTACGTCGTCTTTTCATAGTATCCATTCTATTATCATTAAAGCAGATTTTAATTACCATATGATCGCTACCCAAATTTTCATTCATAACACACCATTTTAATTTTAAAGCCAGGTCTGTAGTAGCCATTGATATATCGGGAGAAGATTTTTATATATTCAGATCGACCATTTTTAAACGCGTGTGCGTCATATCGTTTAGAGTAAATAAGTTGTTGTCCATCATAGAATCAAAAATCTGGTTACCTCTTACATCAGTTCTAGAAGTCCAGTTAGAGTGGTGGCCGTTAAAATCACCCCCAATAAGGGCTTTTTGAAGAGTTATTGAAAAATTTCATCCCAATCACTTTTATATGTACGTACTGACGAAGGGCAATAAATAGAAATGATATTTTCTAGGTAGTTGCAGTTATTTAATTTGGCGTGTAGCACTTGTATTTGAGAGTTTGAAATCTTTACGTCACATTGTATAGCCTTAATAGAACGATGGACAAATATTGCTGTACCTCCATAACCATCGTCACGATCTGCTCTGAATATATTGTATCCACTTAGTCTGACTATACTATCTGGGTCAAACCACGTTTCACTTAAGATGGCTATGTGTATTTTTTCCTGATTTAGCAAAGCTTCAAACTCCCTCATCTTTGGTCGTAGACTCTGAGCGTTCCATTGGAGGATATTGATTTTTAAATGTTGGGGTCTGATGTTATCCATTTTTTAATATTAGATAAGAAAGGCAAATCTATTATATACTCCATCATAAAAGATGTGACCCATTCCAAAATAAGTTTTGCGCAATCTAATATTTTGTTCTCGAAACTATTCTTACTATCCCAAATTTTTTCCTTTAGTTTATTCCATAGCACGTTCCAACCCTTTGTCTTTTTTTTATCTACGTCATCTGTTGGTTCTGTCTGTACTTGAGTCGGTGAATCAGATTCACTGTCTAGATATGCTGCCCAGTTTATCCTAGTTTCTGCTTTTTCTTTACTATTGGAGTTAGTTTTATGCCCTTTAGTAATGTCTTCTTGTGTTCTCCCTATATTTTTAATTATCATAGTCTTCTTTTGTGCTTTGGAATTTAAATCTACCGCCTTTTTTAATGTTTCAGCGTAAGTAGCCTGCGTTGCAGATTCTGTTTCTGAGTATACTTTTTGATTTCCCTCTTGATGGCACTCTGCTCGCGTTAGCTGATCTTCTTCTACGGGGTCCCCTACATATTCCGGTTCTGGTGGAACGTACAATGTTAAAGCTCTTTTGTATGTGCAGTTAAATTCTGCCATCAGTTCTCTTAGTCTTTTTCTTTTAAGTAAAATAGGCATGTGCGTGATAATGCCATGTGCTTACCGGAACAATTATTGCAGTGAAAATATTTAGTATCGCAATTAGCGTGGGAGCTGCCACATTTTGGACATAATTTATGAGCACACTTTAATTGTATGTCCATATCTCCAACAACGCGAACATTGCGTAACCGGGATGGTACTTTTATTCTGCTATCAAAAATGTACACATATGAAGGTAATGATGATCCTTTAAAGCTTAACCTGACAGCTTCACCGGGTTCCCACTGACCGCTATTTGTGTTTCGGCGTTTTAACCTTTTTATAGCAATAATCGCAGTTTCACAGCTAAGACCCTCACGTATTTCATCCTCTGACGTTTCTAAGTCTATGTTTTTAATAACGCCAAAAGTTTCTCTAATTTCCAATGTTTTTTGACATTTAAATCCCTTATCCTTGAAACATTTCGACTCAATAGCCTTATTCGCGCTTTCATCCCGACTGAACTGAATTAATAACTTATAAGCGTTAATATATTTTATATTTGTAATATCAGTAATATTCTCTGTTTTCAATAATTTTGCTAATCCAAATTGTTTCGGTAATTTTTCCGAACATGTTATACTTATTTCAATTTTATCCTCGGGTATTCTTATCTCATCAGAACTAGTTCGGGCAAACTGTTTACCTCTTTGTGTAATGTTTGTCCACATTTCTTCCTGGTCTATTTGTCTATTTCTTTTACTAGACCTCACTACCTCACTATCCTTGCTGCTTTCTACTAACTCTTCTGGCATCTCCATAACCTCACTATTAATATTACAACTCATAACCTCACTATTAATATTACAACTCATAACCTCACTATTAATATTATAACTCATAACCTCACTATAATCCTCTATGCAATTCTGCTCATTCACTATCTCAATTGATTGTTCGTATTCAAGTTCGCTGCTATCCATTATTAATTAACATATTTATATAATGAATCATGCGCACGGTCTAACAAAGCGACGCGAAACCGGTTTAAAATCACACGGAATGCGCGTCCTACGATGACAAGCGCCCGCGCCAAAGAGTAAAGTAATACATAGGGAAAAGAGAGCCCTCTTATGGTCAATTTCAGCCAACCCTATTTGAAACAGCGACATCTGAACTTTTGGCCCCGAACTAATCCTTCTATATATAGCTATAGCTATTCCGTATTCTGTGCCTATAGCTATTTATATTATGTATTACTAATCCAGAATTCGTATTTAAATTGTTTTGTATCAATCGTATTTTTGTAACATAAAAAATATGCAAATAAAAATTGCAAATAGAACAAGTAGAATGTTACAAAAATAGATGCAAACAAAACAATTTAAATACAATAAGTATAGGGTGCATATCGTAGTATATGAATAAAACAACAACAAATAACATTTTATTATGTTTGTGTTTATTAAAATTTATCTGTGCAGCGAACTCTATGTTCACAGTGAAATGCGCAGCGTCTCGGCATTTTTGTAGTTGGAAAAACCGCACAACACTAAACACTAAAAGCGTCACTATCGCACACTGATAACAACAGTTTTCCATGGGAAGATTAATTGACACAAGGTGGAGGAACACAGAGCTCGACTCAACGCACTTACATAAGACCTTCACAGCCGAAAAATATACAATATAGGACGAAAAACTACAAACGTGCGGACAGGCAAGATGCAGTCGCCATATTGTGACTGACTTACAAATCCAATGTTTGAGTCATAGTCTTTTACCGACATATTTACTAATTTGTATTTTATGACATTTTTATGATAAAACAATTAAAATGAGAATAAAACATGATTCTAGATAAATTAAAAATATAAAAGTATAGATAGGTAAGAACTGACACTAAATAATAAATTAAAATTTGTTTAAGCGCCATCTTCTGCGATTGATTTACAACACAAGTACGGGGCCAAAAACACAGATGTCAGTCCTATCTTTGGATATAGGAAAGGTATTGGGCAGTGTCCCCCCCCTGGCCCGCGCGCAACTGATGAGATGTTATTAAAGTTGTTTTAAAATTATGTCATATACGTAGTTGCAATAATTCAGCACTTTTTAAATGTATGCTCATCTATACGAGCAGCAGGGTACAGTAGAATCTTCACTTAAACTTGGGTTAGACGACTGTGGAAGTATGCACTCTATATAAAAACACTGTGGTAAAGTAGACCATGTTAGGTATTTTGTTTTTTTATTGTATGAAAGTTACCTATATTATATATTTTGTTTATATTTATTGACTAAAATTTACCATAATAATACTATGGCTTAAACCACTCGCTTAAACCACTAGGATTTTAATGCGAGTGGGAGTTCATATGTTATATAAATTAAAATTACAATTTATACTCTAATAATTCACAATGACAGTACGAATCAGTCAATGTTATTTAGCAAATATCTTTTTAGCCTGGTTTTATACGGCTGCTTTTTAACATATTTATTTATAATAACTACTACTAACCTACTGATACTTACCTACAATTGCAAGTTTGGATTAGAATTAACTCATGAAGGAAGTTATTTTATTAATTTCACAGGCAACGAAGCGATACATCCATGCATTTTATTTTTGCGAATAGCTACTTTATAAGTAGAAGTTCATTTAACTTTTCTTAATTAATGTATTTTGTAGTTTAACGTCTCGTTAATTTCTGTGTTTAGCCTACATTTGCCTTATATTTTAATTGCTTTTATTTTTCAAGTACATGGTTAAAATAATGGGCCATAATATCATTAATCTGTCAAAACTAAGAATATCAAACATACTTAATTAAAATCTATTGTGTCTGGCCACCGGTTTTCCTCTGCGACTCAATAGGTTCGTCGTTAATCTTTCTTTCTCTAAAAACTAAAACGTTTCTATCGTGACTTTTAATGAGAAGTCTTACCTATACCGCAGAGGCTGGTTTAACACCAGGAAGTAGACACCGTCGTCTAATGTACGGCCCGCGCTATTTTAAGAATCTATCGCAAATAATTATTTTATGCGTATCGATGCGTCAGCAATCAGCTGATGTCATGGTCGTACAAGTTTGTCTACATTTGTAGATCAATCGGATTCGGAAAAAAGGCATTGTAAACAATGACGCAGCTTGCTCGCGTTATTGAGTAGGCACTTTTTTAATTAATCGCCGTTGATTATCTAAAAAGTTCTAGAGCTAGTACCTACTGAAAATGATCAGTTATTTTAAATAAGTTTCCATATCTCATATTAAGCAAATAAGATTAATAAACAAGGTCTAGATCAGACGAAAAGAGTCATTGTTGTTATAATAATATAGATACTATGGTCATCAACTCGAGTAACCAATAAAACTACTAACTCTTGATTATTTCTTTTTTATCTAAAATAATATTATGAACATTGTCTTAGATACTTTATTCGGAGTTCAGACTCAGACACAAGTCCCTACTGAATAGAGCACAAGCACTCTATTCGATTATAATAATAAAACACTCATTTCCGCGTCGCTAGTAGCGAGAAACGATAATTTCTGATTCCCCTTTTCCAATTCTCGCATGTTAAACACGTCATTATCCTATCCCCTGCGCTTCGCTCGATACACATTAAAAGAATGAGGGGACAGGGTGCAACCCTGAGGTACCTATACTTTTAGATTTTAGGATCCCTTAATGGTAATTCAAGGACTATGTACAAGTGGTATAGACATAATTATTCATGATTATTCGAATAACATTAAGCCCACAGATTGAGCTTCGACAAGTTCTATGTTTGGGATAGCAAGGTTACTCCTACTGTACTTATTTGTCAACATATATCGATAGTTAACATGACCTTAGTTATTCTTTTTTTTTTAATGCTACATTGTTAGACAAAGATGTGACCCCGCAATGCCACTACTTGTGTCTGTCCCGGCTTTTTCCTTCCTAGATTATTTTGTAATAATCCGTACCTAACTATAATATTACTTAACTCATGTTTATTCTAATTTTAAAGATGGCAAAATTCAGGTAAAATGTGTCATTGACGGCAGCTGGTACCTATACCTATGTATATGAGAATAATGTCAGATAAGTATATTATATAAAATAATATATATACTTAATATACCAAGTGTTTGATATTTCCATGGAAATATTATAAAAATGACTTGGTATGTACTATTTCCTCTCCATTTCTCTTGGTCCAAAACATTAAAACAACTTTTATTATCTAAAGAACAGTTACATCTAGAGGCATACAGTTAGTATAATGTTTATAGCTTTTACTTTTACCATAGGCTTAGACAGATTGATATCTCGTATCACAGCACTGTCATTGACCTCTTTGCAGCGAACATGCTATAAATGAATTGCTCATATCCTGCTTACGTGAAGAACCTATTCCTCATATAGACGGTCAATGTGCCCATCACTTTAAGTGGGACTTTATTGACGGTATCTGTTTTAGAAATTAGGGTTCTTTAAAATAACTGTGCCATGGCACACGTGGTTTGCATAGGACGGTGAGAACGAGACAGCTAAAGAACCAGTTGTACGAACTTGGCAGTGAATTTTAGCCGCCATTCATATAATAAAAATAGACTCAATTGCTTGAGAGGTAAAGTTGATTTTGACTCGATATGCTGTTACACCCAAGTCATTTTGAGTCTGAGTCATACGTACGGACGCAGACGGCTGTACTCGTGTAGTTAACTTGCAAAGTAGCCGAGTGACTAGTAAAGTAGACGCACGTAACGAGGAACGTACACCTCTCGGAGCATATGGATACGATCGTGGCCGGAAAACTTGTTTCGAACTATTTAATCACCACATAAATAACAAAATATATAACTTTACACTTTCATAAATAAAATCTCAAAGGAATTGTCTTTTAAAATAGATACATAATACTGTGCGGCTCTATTTCTGAATTGTTTAACCTAATGTTTCTCACATGTGGAATAATTTTACGGTAGTAGTATTATTTATAATAGGTTTGTGTTATCAGCTGCGGTTGAATAATAAGTCGTGCAAATAAAATAATATTTTATCAGTCCATGGCTGTTCCATGGTGTTCGCCGCCACACGTGGTGTTTCCCGCCGCAGCTCAGTCCGCAGTGTGATGCAATATTTGCACGACGGTGTTTCAAAATTCGGCTGTGACGAAGCTTTATCTCAATAAAAAATGTATGAAAGTGTTTAATCTAGTTTATTTTGTAATTATTATATTGTGATATATAATATATTTAAAAATTATATTTTTAAACATCGAACATGGCAAAAGTGTGTGATATCGATGTATTGCCGCCGAAGGCGATGGACATGGGTTCAGAAAGTAACGAAAGTGTTGATCAAGCTTCGAGCCAAGGGGTTCGATTGAAGAAGGAGCTGGGTTTGATGAATGGAGTGGCGATTATCGTGGGAGTTATTATTGGTTCAGGGATATTCGTGTCTCCGAGTCTTGCCCTGAAGTATGCTGGATCTAAGGGCATGGCGCTGATCGTCTGGGTGCTCTCCGGGTTCCTCTCGATGATTGGAGCTCTGTGTTATGCAGAGTTAGGTGAGTGTAATTTAATTATCGAGTTACGTATTGCGTAGGTATAGTAGTATAATTGTGAATCGCCAACGGTTAATGAATTTAGAACTAATTATTGTGCTATCACGATGCCGGGGTGACGAATCATGTTGCTATTCGTTATAAAGTTATACATGTATAGCTATTATATCATATTTATAACGCATTGTCTTTGTAATATGTTCCGCTTATTAATTTTATTTATATTACCGAAACCAATTAGAATCGTTTTAGAGTTAAACACATAAACATTAGTGCGTGCTCTATTTACGATATTAGATGAGTGGGTTCGTTTATAAGCGTGGGTACATGATTAAAAAGCTACATCCACTTGTACTGTTTATAATAATATAAACAAAATTATAATTAAGGGAGTAAAATACCTACGTGAGTAGGTAAAGTATACATTTGCTAATAACATTTTGAATTTAATTTTATAGGCCACGTGGTCATGAACTCATTGAACACATTAACACAACAATGGTCATTATAATATTGTTCATTTACCGGGAATGGTAACAATACAAAAACTAATTATGTGAGATAAGGAGTTAAGGAATACAAAGCTTTTAGTTTACTATTTCAAATATAACTTGGGTGTTATTATTTCAATACACAAATATTTATTTATACTTATCTAAAAATAATTGCGACGGTGAATGTGACTGTCGTGCATGGGCCTCGGTTCGATGCCTAGGTCAGGCAGGCGCAGGCGGGTTTTAGAAATGTTTAGATAGAATTACGGTGGCCTCATTTATTTAGGACCTTAGAAAACATAGCTGTCGTAATACATAAGTGTAGTACCTACGCCTTTTCCTACCCATCTAGGTATATATGTATGTAAAGACTTTTTATTACTTATTTAAAACTAGCTTTTACGCGCGGCTCCGCCCGCGTGGTACCTACATCAATAAAAAGTTGCCTATTATGACCTTCCCCAGGTTTTTAACTATCTTTGTACCAAATTTCATCCAAATCGATTGAGTGGTTTAGCTGTGAAAAGGTAACAAATAGACAGACAGATATACAGAGTTACTTTCGAATTTAAAATATTATAGTAAGAATATTTGCATTTATACGTACAGAGACATAAAATCGGACTCGAGAATACCGTAATGACTAATGAGTTATGCCTTAAGCATAATAAAGAACTATATTTATTATAGTTATACGCTTAATTACTCCGGTACAAACGACACGCTCACTTGGTTACAGATTTATGATTCAAAGCACACTTCAAAGTTACTGAATAAATAAATCTAAACCAGAGCACCGAGACGCATTGCAGACTTATCGACTGAAAGCTAGCGAGTACTTACTGCAAGTCTATACCTGGATACACGTACATACACTACTTTTACGAGGATGATATACCTACTATTATATGTATGTCTATATTATGGTTCCCTATTTATTCGCATAAAATTATATGTCATAATTTAACATATCTTAATATCCCTAATAATATCCTTATCCTAATAATAGTTACGCACAATGTTCATTTGGCATAACTGCTTAGACACCTTTCTTTTAAGCATAATTTTTATACGCATAATAATTGTTAAGCATACTATTCTAAAGCATAAATTTGAAGTTTGTAAATTTTGTGTTTGCATTTAATAAAATATTGTTCGTATGTATATAGAATAAACATGTTACCGCACCCTAATCTATTGTTGCACTATGGTACCCAAGTTATATATGCCTTATAGTTATAACTTTATGCCAATCAAAATGAGGGCAAAAAGCATTAGCCTAAAGGATATTTATGCCTACTGAAATAGTATTCCAAAAAACAATTACATATGTTAAAGTATTATTATGACAAAAATAATATGCCTAACTCGTTATGCCAAATTAAATTAGGACAAAAAAATTTTGTCGAAACAAAGGGTTCCCCTATATTATGTAACTGGGAGTGTAAATCTACATCTAAGTATACTAATATAAAATTAAATGTATTTTCGTTTGTTAGAAATGCACTACTAAATGTAAAAACCGATTTAAAAAATTAATGAAACCCAAAACCTTAAAATTAAACAACTTTATACAGCGTTGTTTATTTTTTATAAAACATTATTATTACATCATTTTGAAACTTTAAACTACTATTGTTAAACACTTTTACTAGTTACTGTTTACTTCTATTTAAGCTATTTAAATTATAAAAACTATTTTGATTTAATTTTACATTTTCCCCGACGTTTCGGTTGCTTTTCAGCAGCCATGTTTACGGGGAGACTAAGATGGAAAATCTACTAGATAGTTTTAAAAAAGTGTATCTCCATTAGAAAGCTACTTTATCTAGAATTAATATAGGCTATTTAATATTATGCTACGAGACACGACAGCGGAGCAGTAATCGTAAACTTGTTCGAAACCGCGGGGCACAGCTAGTGATTACATAAATCTATATATCCACATATTGGTGCCCTTATATACAAACATAGAGTACTCGTAGGTAGTTAATCAAATTTTGTATATATATATATATATATATATATATATATATATATATATATATATATATATTAATACGTGAAGCAAAAACTTTATACCCTTTTTTACGAAAATTGCGCTGACGGAGGAGTATGAAATTTGGCACAGTTAAAGTTTATATGGAGAAGGAGGTGCGAGTCCTAATATTTATATAAAATATGCATTAGAAATACATTAAATTAATGAAAAAGCACTACACGCACACAACCATGCATTTGACACACGCAGTCGAAGCGCGTAACTATGGTTACATATATCAATATATAATGACATAATTATATCAGCATTATCTTACAGGTAAACTTTGGTCGAATTTCGAGCACTAGGCAACCGCTAGTACATATTATTATGTACTTACAGTGCAGCAGTGTTTAAACAAGTGACATATTAATGAAAAATATTTAATATTCAGTTCTCGTTTCAAATAAGTGAGAAACCCATTAAGGCATGTTATTACTTGTTTGACCTATTTGTGTGTCGCTCGTAAGACGCTAATCCGGTCAAACTTTACTGCCTTCAGAAATATGAACTTCTGTTATCCTATTACGTCACGATATGAATGCTTGTAAAATCTATAAGTATATTGCTTTAAAAATTATATCACAGAAAAACTTAACGTAAAGGTATTATCTTGTATTGAAGTTAAGCTTCATGATACACAAGCTGAAACTATATCCGTGACATGATTTGATGAATCTTTGATGATGAAATGATGATTTATACGGTTTTTTTTTGCCGAAGAATGCTTAGGTACTGTTTCATCCATCCACCATCCCTTTCATTTTATCTTTTAATTAACATAGGAAAGCATTAATTAAAATGGTTTTATGCAGCTTGTTTTTAATTAAAAGATCACCTTATCGCCATCTCAAATCATCGCAATGCTAACGACGTTTATAAATTAAAAGACATTGTTACCTAACTGGTATCAGAACCGTTCTGTATCAGTATCTATCTAAATTTAGATATAAGGTTTTAGTGGTTCTAAAATGGTGATATCGTTGAAACGTAGAGCAATCGAGTAGTGACATAAGCATGTCTACCCTTCAGCAGAGTTCCACCGATGAGTTTAGATTCGCAAGTGCCAAAAAAATTATATATAAAAAAGGATGATATATACCTCGATGGCGTAGTGGTTGGTGTAACCGACTGCCGCGCCTGAGGTCGCGGGTTCGATACCCGCACAAGTCAAACATTTGTGTGCATACTTCCATACATAAGTGTGGGCACTAATAGTCCTCTATGAAAAGCCAAACGTGCCTTTTTGGATACATTTCGACTGTTCATAAAAGCGCGTAGAGCTCCATTCACTTTGTTGCCAGCAATCGTTCTCTATTCAATATCTCGGATCATGTTTACCATCCCTTGTATCCTTGTCTTGCTTACATTTATAAGAACTTAAACTTAACTTACAAATAATAAGAAGTTTTATAATATGAACCGAATTCGAATCGAATCATGATCGAAACATGACTATCGTTGTAAAAAACTGAAACCTTATTTCTATTGGCCACCGAGCCTATTTAGGGTTAGTACTAATATCAAATCATATCGAAATCGTAAAAATGGTAAAAGTACAGCCCACCTACTACTGTAGGTAGGCTGTACTTTTATTATACCCAAATAAAAATACGTTCGATACAATCAACATCCAAATAGTCGGTCATGAAAATAAATGGTTTTGGTTATGATCATGAAATCATGTTTTTCTCTTGAGCTTAAAGTATCTAATATTTATCTAGAACCAATCACGGAACCAAGTTAGTTATTGGTTGGTTTGTAAATGAAGAACGTTTTCTATGAACCTTTGTGCCTGATCAACGAATCTATACGATTGATTGATAGCTGCAAGAGAACCTCAGACGTCTCATAAAGTGAAAGGTTTCTTCAAATATTATATTGCTTGAAATGAAAACTAGACCAACTAACTGCGAGTCCATGACATTACAAGATTCAGTAGCGTAGCTATTGCCACGCCAAGGAGACCGCTTAATTTATAGTATTATTTTTCAAAGCGATTAATATCACGGCCATTATGTAGATTGTATATTATAGATTTTGAGTCTGATGATTTACAAAAATAGACAAATTTTAGAGATGAGGAAATTAGGCGATCTCGATGGCGTAGTGGTTCGTGTAACCGACTGCCACACCTGAGGTCGCGTGTTCGATTCCCGCACAAGTCAAACATTTGTGAGCATGAACATGGATGTTTGTCTTCGTCTGGGTATTTCTATGTAAAATATGTATGTATTTACAAAAAAAAGTATATAATATGTATGTTTATCCATTGTCTAGTACCCATAGTACAAGTTCTGCTTAGTTTGAGCTAGATGGTGTTGTGTGTATGTGATGGAATATTATATTATTATTATTAATTATAATAAATTACTTGTGCATTAATAATACTTACGCGTTACATCGCGTTGTAACCTTATTTCTCTATTTTATTGTAAGAATCTAATAATCAGATATACCTACTGTTACTCTTTTTTTAGAAACATTATACGGCTAATGTAATAAATGTCTGCCTTTTATTTAGGTTAAAGTTCTCAAATCCTTCGCGTGATTAGACAAAAGCTTCGGAGTTTTATTGTAAGATTATTCAGTAAAGGCACGAAATAGATGTAAATTAGCTTTTGTCTTTAGTTCAGCCATAAATGTTACAAATTTAGGTTTATTGTATATATTTTAAATATTTTAAATATGTATCTATATATAGATACTTCAGTGAAATTAAACTACTATATACGGATTTTATCGCGTTATTTATTTGAACAATAAACAACGCGATATTGTTCAGGCTTGCAACACATTGCAATTAAATCATTTCATCATTTTAATTCGTTAGCATTAAAATTTGAGTTTGACTTTCTAGTATTTTCTTACACAAACTTTATATTGTATTTTATAACTATAGCGACAAGCTATATTCTTTGGTACGCCATTATATATTTGACTTTAAAATTAATAATTATAAACACTGTTTTCTATGTCGTTTTGAGTATTGTTTGCAAATAACTGATTATGTTTAACTAAATGCAGATATTCTTCATATTTCTTATAAAGTAGATAGTGAGATATTATATATTTCATAAACAACTATGTTGGCAATCTACTATAGTGCTAGATTAACTAAAAGCAGTTACCTACAGTATCTTACGACCACTTGTCAGGGAAATCATTCGCGTGTTATTTACTCTAGGTAGAAGAATTAAAGATCAAACAAAAGGATAGAACATAATATTGTCTTCTGTTTACGCGAATGTTATTCATTGAAATTAAACTAGTTTATACGGATTTTATCGCGTTGTTTATTTGACACTTTATTACAAAATTTTGAAAACTGTTTCACTACTATTACTATTAAACTTTACAAATTTTTAAGCTAATTAAATTATTGAAACTATTAAAACTATTTATTCTATTACTATACTATTATGCTATTTATATTTATGTTTACACTTTCCCCGACGTTTCGGTTGCTTTTCAGCAACCATGGTCACAGTATAAATAGTTTTAATAGTTTCAATAATTTAATTAGCTTAAAAATTTGTAAAGTTTAATAGTTATAGTAGTGTAACAGTTTTCAAAATTTTGTAATAAAGTGTCAAATAAACAATGCGATAAAATCCGTATATAGTAGTTTAATTTCAAAAAAGGATAGAAGTTATGAGAGCTTCCATAATTCTTACTTCCGAACAAAACGTAGTAGTCTTAGGTACGTCGTGTCGGTTTCTTGTAAGATACCTTTGTGGGTTAGTCAGCTTATTCGTACCTTCATCAAATAATTCCTCCACCACCTTCTCTTCCATTCCGAATTATAATAATATAGTGATTATTAAATAAATACTAGCTGTCCGCCGCGGTTTCATTCATGTTTATGATTACCTACTGCTCGGGCCCCATGGCTCGCAGCGAGATGTTATATAGCCTGTGCTCCTGGATAAATAAGCTTACCTTGCTTAATAGAGAAATAATTTTTAAATTTGTCCATTACATTTTGAGTTTGTATATTACAAAGAAACGCACAAAAATACAAATCTTTCCTCTTTATAATATTGGTATAAATAAAACGAATACATATCTACGTATCTGGATACGTATAAGTAATGTCTGCAGAGGAGAGAGCAGGGCGTAGATGCATAGGGGACTATTAATAATAATTTATTATTACTAATAAATATACCGCGGCAAGTCAACTTTTGCAGTCACTTGTACAGCTCAGCTAGTATAAGTATAATACTTACACACACAAAACTACAGGTTATAGTAACCAAGTAACCATGTACAGAATGCTGTTTTCATAATTGAAAATACTGTATCGCTTGTGTACTTACCTATTCCGAAACAGAAAATTGCAACAGTATCTATCTTCGTATGTCAGACAATTAGCCGATATAAATTTATACTTATAATAATTATGTAACACAATTTAGTACTTTATTTAATTAATCGCAATGTCTAAAAGTTTCTAATCAATCACAACTATACTTTTATATCAATCTTTGTAGTCAAAATTCGACTATAATCATTATTGAAAATTTAAGGAAAACATAATTATATGAATTCACATTTTCCAACATTTTCTTTTACCCTTTTACATTCATTCGTCAACAAATTCTAAACAAAAAAGAACATCGGTTGACAAACAGATGAGAAAATAAATAAAACTTTATCCATACTTTATTCAGGTCTCCTAAAGCTGTAGGTAAACGTTTGGTAACGTTGGGTAACTTATTGAATTATGTTTTTGGCTTATTTTTCGCTTACTTGAATCTGTGGTTTTATTCGTTTGCATTTGCACACTTCATTATTGGGAACAAACTTGGTGGCAATCAATTGTTTAAATGTATTCTTACTGAAATGGAAGTAAAAATTAAATAAAGTCACAAGATCATAACTGTAGGCCAAATTTTAATATAGATTTATTCAACTTATGATATATTATGTACTATATTTATTCATTTACACTGTGTGCGGTTGTTAAATGTTTGGTTATACATATTTTTATAGATAACTAGCTGTCCCGACAGACGTTGTACTGTACGGTACACACAAAAAAAAAAAGCAAAACCAAATCTAAACCATTCTCGAATCCACTTGAACACACACAAAAAATTTCATCAAAATCGGTCCAGCCGTTTAGGAGTTCAGTGACATATACACGTACAGTAGAATTATATATATAAAGATTAGCTTTTGTCCGCGATATCGCTCTCATGAATCCCAGGTAACACCGAAATAAAAAATTGTATGTGTTAATCCAAGAGAAGGAGTACGCGTATCTCAATTTTCATCCGAATCTGTTTTACGAGGTACGCGTTGTATTTAATAAAAATAATTAATATCCAAACATCGTTATAAACTTTTACATAATATTAGGAAGAATGGGTTATTTATTTTGTATCACTCGGTTTCATAGACACAATATCACTTGCTTCATCTAGGTTAAAGATTGACCCATTTTTTTTGCCATCGTTTATTAAAGAAACCTGATCCTTCCATAATTATGTGATGGAAGAATCAGTTTTCTGCTGACTATTAACAACAGAACATGGATACAATTTTATAAATTGATTACATTTGTTTAAAAGTTTGTAGTTTTAACGTTAACTGACTACAAAGTCTTGATTGCTGAAACTGCAATATGTATTAGGAGGTACACATGTTTTGTTATAAATAAATAAAAAGTAGTACAAACAAAAGAGTTGTTGGATAAATAAATAAACTCCTGCCAAATAAACTCCAAATAGGACAGCGACGCGAAAGTGATTTCGCACACATGCAAAATTTTTTAACGTCGTCCAACTCGTTCGGCTTACGGTAAACCGGTTCTCCTTTGAAAACGAGGGTTATGTAAAGGTGATAATATTATATAAACGGTGAAATGACGCAAATCGCTATACCCGGAAAGATTGTCTTGCGACTGTCGCTATGGAACGACAAGGGATAGATATCGGTCAAGTAAAAGTTCATGCAGGTATTGACGTTTTCAATTCTCTAAGGGTAATACAGGGATGTATCACATTCGCATTTCATCAGCTATGTTGTCCTATATTGAATGCATTTTTCGACGCCGTGCTGCTATTGAGAATTGCCTAACAGAGCATTAAAGAATAAAATCCTGGATCCCACGATCACCGCAGCCTTTACCATCACCCACTATTGCACCCTAGTTGGTCATGTGACTCATGTCACAGTCAAGCCGAATATATAAAAATTTTACCTTCAAATAAAATTTGTATTATTATTTAATATGCTTCCATAGAAGCCCGTCCATTATGAGAGAACATCGTCTTCTTTACTTCGTTTGGTCGCTGGATGTCGCTTACTTCCGCTTCATAGACGCACCTACAGCGCTCTTTATCATTTCCGGTAAACAACTAAACTTCCTACCAAACACAAGCCGCCATCTTTGTCATTGTTCGGCTCATAATGGCCTAGCACCAGGAAGAAATTTCTGGGACTTCGGACGTTTATGGACGCATTATACAAATTTTATTTGAAGGTAAAATTTTTATATTATGCGTTCGGTTTGACGTCCGAAGTCCATTATGAGAGAGTGTTTGTTATCTCCTGGTGGCTTGTATTTTTGGTAATATAGTAGGTATTCAATTAAAACGCAACAATGTGATTGAACATAATGATATGTATAATTGTAAACTTAAATGCACATTGAGTAAGGTGCGTATAAATCAATAATGTGATTGAACATAATAACATGTATAATATAAACATATATGCACATTGACTAAGGTGTGTATTAATCAACAATGTGATTGAATCTAATAATATATATAATGTAAACTTAAATGTACATTGACTAAGGTACGTTTAAATTAACCTATTGCTATACAACTATTATTAATCAGGCTGAAAATATTGGGACAGAGATTTTTCTGACGTTATTACCTTATAAGAATGATTAATTTGTGTCAGGTAAAACTTTCTAAAAGTACTTCATGTTGCCAATTTCCTTTAGCTAGGATATCATTAAAATTATAATTTTCTACCCAATTTAAAGATGAGACCGCCGATCTACAATTTCCAGCTGACACACAACATCAGCCAGAAGACGCTTCATCCAACCACCAATCATTGCTGCCGTAGCTGGCCTTCTAGAAATAAATTAGTAATATTTCCTCGAGGTCCTTGTGTCATATTTACAAGAGTGCGTAACCAATATACTGCATTGATGCTTTTGTCAGGAGCGGATAAAAATGTCCAACTAGATTGTTGATATAAGGAAGAGTCAGTTTTCGACCCGAAAACGGGGTGCAAGGTAATAGAATTAGTGTTATCTATAAAATGTTGCCTATCAATATGCAAAAGAGAAAGATCATGTACTCTACGACCCGAAGATAATAATAAAATAGCCGCAGTGTGTCTGAATACTTGATATAAACTATTCAAATAAATTTTGTATGTTTTTAACGATCTAATCAAAATCCTTACGTCCCAAACCGGTAATATAGGAGGCGCAAGTTTTGCCAAGGAAATAGCTTTCAGTATGTGTTTTACAATCGGGTTAGCTGAAATTTTAACATTAGGTATCGTTTCGCAAACAGATGTAATAACCGATTTATGAACGAGAATTGTTCGTTAAGAGAGACCATCCGTCAAAAATAAATAACCGAGTTACCTAAATACATTTCATGGATTTGGTAAACAAAAACTAATTCTATTCTCTTGGCAAAATCTCACTCCAAATGGGGGCATAAGTCTTTATAGTGGACTGTCTCCAACACTATGGCAATAATTTCTTCTCCTGCTGCGTCCACGTATCTGTCAGGGCATCCCACCCGAAATGAGCCAGGCTTCCAGGTGTAACTTGCTGACTTGTGCCGGTGGTAGCATTGTCACTGTGTCCACCAGCGTCTTCTTCAGATCTCTGAGCTTCACGGGACGCTTTAGAGCACGGTTCTTCAGATCTGGCCTCCAAAAGGGCTTCTTCCACTTGGGTGCTACTAGGATGTACCGACCTGAGGCTGAATTTAGGTGATCCAGTACCCTGGGTATTAGGCTGGGAGGCGGGAACAGCCATCCAAGTGGGTAATGCCAGGATCTGCTGAACGCGTCGTGAAAGTAGGCGTTCGAGTCTGACAAGTCTAGTGTAACATAGCTTGCTACGACATGAGCTGTCTGTGACGTGAACAGGTCTAAGTCTGGTGTGCCCCACATGCTGAACAGTCTCGATGTTTCTTTGTCTGTTAGGTGCCTCTCAGCGGCGGTGCGATTTCTTGACAGGTGATTGGCTTCGGTGTTAAACAGCCCTAGTAGGTGGTGAGGGCGAAGCACAATGTTGAGATGATCCACCAGGTTCAGCAGCTGTTGGGTCAAATCGAGCAGTTGACGTGATCGGGTTCCTCCTTCGTTTTTATGCCGCGACTGTTTGGTTGTCGCTCTGAAGAATCATTGACGAATTCTGGAGATACATTGCTTTGGCTGATATAGCGGCTATCACAGCAAACATTTCCTTCAGATTGCAATGCCATTTTGTCTGATGTTGCTCCCACCGGCCTTTTATCATGTCGTTGTCCACAAGAGCCCCCCATTGAATGCGTTTGTTGCTGTGTCGCTGCAGTAATCGGCAATGCAACCTTCCCCGATGGGTGATGAAAGTTCCAAAGTTGAGATGATCTATTAGGCGTTGTGCCTGGTTTAGGTTCCAACTGCCGGCCGCAAGTCGTACTCGCAACATCTGACGAATTCGTTGTATCTTATCTGAGGGTAGGGACTTCGTGTTGAATTTGGTGTTCCATGCCACTCCTAGAAAATTGATTGACTTCGTTGGTATCGTTACCGGTTTCTCCATATTGACCCAGAAACCCAAGCTGGCCAGAAGTTGTATTGCGATTTCTACATGAGCTGTTAGCGTATTTCTGTCCTGATGTACTATCAAATAATCGTCCAGATAAACCACTAACCGTAGTCTTGCGAAGTATTTCTGCAGTCCAGTTCGTTACCGAGGCGAAAATCTGCGGCGCTGCTGCTAGGCCTAACGGCAGACACGTCATTTGTAGCAGTTGACCCTGATAGCTGATTCGGAGAAACCTTCTGTCTGTTTTTTCTTTATATTTTACTGGCAGGTGATAATAGGCCTGACTTAAAAATTAGTATCACCATCCAATCTCCTTGTTGTAGAAAATTGGGCACTTGGTGATGATGGAAGAGATGGAAATGCTTTGCCTTCATATACTGATTTAATGCCTTGAGATTGAATATGGTTCGACTTTATCCGTTGGATTTGGGAATTATGAATAGAGGATAGATAAAAGACGGTGTCAGAGGGACTGGCTCCAAGACTTTTACTGAATTAAATTTTGAATTTCGGTTGACATTAATTGTGATGTTAAGCTTTGATACTTTGCTAAAACATCTAAAGTTGGGAGAACTAATGGCGGCGTCTTGTTGAATGGTATTCTGAGACCTGTTATTAACTTCCATATTAACCTCTTGTGAGACAGCTGGATGTTTACATTATCGCCCGTTATCGCCGCGTGCCACTTGAGATTTTGTTATTGTTAATTACCGGCCCACTCATAGCTCGTAGAATCAAAAAAATGGTACTACAGAATTTGTTATGATGTCAGCTACGTAGTAAAATATAAACAAGAGCTTTTTGCTGGCTCGCATGCGAGCCCCTGGCACACTAGAGGTTAATCTGGGTGGATTGAAATGAGCCCAAGTGTTTTGAAAGCGTCTCAGACAGCCGCCTGAAAACCCTGTAAATTCATTATTTTTATATCCCGATCTTCTACCCTCAGTTTTATATTTTCTCCCCCCTGCCTTTTCCTAGCTGACGAGTCACGAGAAACAAAGAATTCGAGCGATCTAATTCCAATAGAATTAGCTCGCTCGGATTATTTGTTTTCGGCCTGTTTGGATTTATAATTGTTATTGGGTCGACCTTGAAACGGCTTAGCGTTAGCAAAAGAAATCGAGGGTGTTCTGGCGATTATGGCCGGGTACGGGTAGAAGATGAGGTCTGCTTTTGTAATTTATTTACCGCACCAATTTTCTGTAAATATGTCGATAACTGGCCAGGCTCAAACATGTACTCGCAAGAAGGAGGTATTTTACCTAGATCTTCTTTTATATATTTATATTATAATTTTTAACGATATCCCTACGGCGCAATTTTCACATTTTCACACAAACACTTTGGCTCGTTTTCCGCAAATTACCTGTAGTATGTCATGTGACACAGTCTTATATTCAGAATCATTATCAAATAACTGGTTTAACTTTCATAAATAGAGGACGCATTAACCGGAATATCCGCAGAGGCCGACCAATCAACAAGACTTTGCAAAGCCGAATTTACGGCTTCATTTTGGGCCAAGAATGCATTGGATAACGCTGCAAAACTACGTTCCATTTGAAACCAACGGAAAGGAGTTAAGGGATCCTCCAGACGTCTTAGCTCCTCAATTACTCTTAGTTCAGTAAAGGAAAGGAAAAGCCACGTACTTTTTCCGAACCTCTGCGTATCGAACCGCGTTCTAATCGGGCGAGTCAAATCTTTGCGTAACTTTAATTTTGTCGACATGTGTTTGCTTTGCCTTTGGTACGGCCGGTTCTTTGATCGAAACGTTCAAATTGACGATAGTACCCGCATTTAATTTATGTGGACATAAAAAACCGTTCACTGGATATTGGCAGCGAACTATCCAACAAATTCGATGTATGTGGCATGCTGTTGATATTAGATAAGTGCATTTGCACGTTTGAAAGTGATACAGTTAGAATATTGTTTAAATGACTCACTAATTGCTGTGATAATAAGTCAAACCTTTCTTCTAGATCCCGCGAACTGGATCGCTTTTGGCGTTTCCTTGGTGGTCCTTCTTGATCCGACGAGCAATCCGATGAACTATCCTCACTTGTAAAAGTTTTTTCTGTAGGCGCGATAACCTCTTTATCACTCATATTTTGCACTTTAGAGGTTAAGGTAACGGAAGACAAACTAAACTGTTTGAAATTACTTTCTACTTAAATCTCGAATGTTAAAAGCGACAAAAATGTTGAATCTAATATTCAAATTATATAGAATTTTTCGTAACGACCATGTGCTCGGTTCGAAAAACGACGCAACAATTGGCGGCTTGTGTTTGGTAGGAAGTTTAGTTTTTTACCGAAAATGATAGAGGGCGCTGTAGGTGCGTCTAGGAAGTGGAAGTAAGCGACATCTAGTGACCAAGCAAGGTGAAGGAAGCGATGTACTCTCATAATGGACTTCGGACGTCAAACGGAACGCATAATATAAAATATAATTATATTTTCTTGGACGCAGCCCTAAGCGTAGAATATACATGTCCAACAATTATAACTAATAACAATTATTTACAAATACCGAATAAAGATAAAAAGATCTATCTCCATTCGAATATTAAGCATCTTGTCTATTATTATCTTACCCAGATTTTATATGCAAAGATCTAATTGTTATTTTACAAATAGTAAAGGCTTATGTTATGTCGTTTCTATTTTGGCCCATAAATAGCGCACATTGAACAAATTTGACACTATTTTATATGAGGCATAACATATGTAGTGTCTGCTAAAACCGGTACAGCCTGACTAAGAGAGTACCTTCACCGTACATAAGATTGTAGCCAAACAAAGACGAGAGAGAGAGAGTTAATAATTATTGCTGACAGCTAGCTAAGCTGCCAGAAACGGAAAGGATTATTTGACAGTCAAAAAACAGTACATGAATGGATATGATATTTTTAAGTATCATTTATTCTAATGTATAATGGTATTTTCAAGAAGTATTTGATATATTTTCAGGTACTATGATACCAAAATCAGGAGGCGACTACGCCTATATTGGAGAGGCATTTGGACCACTGCCCGCATTCCTGTACCTCTGGGTGGCGTTGTTCATCCTAGTGCCGACTGGGAATGCAATCACAGCATTAACTTTTGCACAAAACATTCTGAAACCTTTGTGGCCAGCGTGTACACCGCCAGACAGCGCAGTCAGTCTCATTGCTGCATTAATTACGTGTAAGTACCTTTTTTAATTTTATAAATGCATTAATCTAAAAGAATCTCATCCTTATTGGCTGAAGATGACTTCTGCAAGAAAAAATAAACATCCAACTATGTCAAGTCTGTTTTCCTAAAGACGTACAAATTATTTTGGTATGGAGGCAAAAGATTTTTACATATGGTGGACAGCTACATTATTTTAAAGCAGGCAGTTTTTTCTACGTGATTTTGTTAAAAGTAATTTATTATAGCTGTTTACTTGATTATCGTTATCATTATTTAATATAGACATATCAAGTTCTATGTATTACCGTCTGCTCGTATTTTGTCTTTTAGATCTTGGGTTGCAGATACAATGCTTTTTCCATTGCGTTCAAATATTTACTCATTAAAAATTATTTTCAGCAGC
Organism: Catocala sponsa; assembly: GCA_963564715.1. NCBI lineage: Eukaryota > Metazoa > Arthropoda > Insecta > Lepidoptera > Erebidae > Catocala > Catocala sponsa. Next base: position 10,893,729 of record OY751331.1, read on the forward strand.
AACGTTTATATATCCCATCCTAATATCGTATATATACATGTATTGTATAATTTATTGTTTACGAAATATTCAAATCAAATCTGGGGCTTCATCAGCAGTTGTGCACATGTTCACGCTTTCATCCCGGGACTAACGAGGCATTCAAACAAAAACTAGTACCTAACAGGTATACACTGGTCTTGTCACAATATGTTGATTTCTTTTCTTACGTGAGAAAGTTGTAGTGGTGTCTGCTATTAGTCGTTTCACTCAGAACACTCGCTGTCATTGGAATATATATCGCTTAAAGAAAATCACAAAGCATTCTTAATATGTTCGATCTGTGCTAGATTGACACATGAAAAGAATATTCCATCCTTGAACTTTGTGTCACAATAATTTGCATTACATTAACATAGAAATTAGCCAAATCCATAGTAACCTTTGTCGTGAGTCCGAACTTTCCGGTGTCGAAACTACAATACGATCTAAGTATTTAATCTGCTGTCGTGTCTGGTATCTGAAAGAGTGAAAGAGACGAGAGTAAGCACTAATGTTTTATTAATCAGTCTTACTGGTGAATAAATAATTCATTAGGATTAAGTAATTGCTTTGCATTTTAAGTGACTTCAGGCATATCCACACTGATTCTGTTTATGTACAAAGTTACATCGCATTACTTATGATCAATTAAAACAGCCAATAGTAGCAATAGCCCAGTGGGAAACCCTTAGAAGGCACGCACAGGTCGAGAGTTCGATCCCAAGACACCTTCAACTTTTCGAAGTTATGTACGTATTAATTAGTTACTTATCGCTTGCTAACGCTCAAGTAAAACATCGTGAGGAAACCATAGCGAGAGTTCTCCTTAATATTCTCAAAAATGTGTAAAGTCTGCCAATCCACACTAGGTCAGCGTGGTAGACTATGGCCTAGCTTTTCTCACACCTACAAGAGGCCTTTATACATTATACAAACTTATATAAGATTTAATAAGATTAACGAGATAGGCAAAGATAAGATTAAATGAATACACACGTCACCCAGTCTGCCAAAACTGTGTTAATTTCGTGCAACCATTTACATATTATAAGAAGAATGGCGCCTATCACGCTTTGCGGTCGTGTTATCTGTCTTCCAGATCATGTATCTGCCATACATTTTTTGTCATAATCTTATTCATACATATGGCCCACAGTACGCGATATTCTAGAGGCTTACTCGTGACTAGAATTTTTGATTTATTGTATGTATAATTTGGACATAATGTTATAAAATTCGTATGTCGTGGTAAATCTCTCAATGCTTGAAATTAATAAAAACACTACTACAATACTATCTTTTTTCGTCGAAATGACCACACTCCACCTGATGGTAAGCAGTCGTGTGATCTAAGAGCAGTGGGCTCCATACCGTCCTCATAGCAGCCGAGGCGATGTTGAGGTCTCTACTTTGACGGCCTGAAAAAGTGCTTCTTCACGCCCCCCTTTAAAGGACCCAGGATTGAAGGAAGAAGGAAACACGTGCCTTGGCAGAGAATTCCATGCCTTGATCGTTCGGCAGAGGTATGAGGACCCAAACTTGTTGGTACGCGCTCTAGTCGACTCTACCGCGAATGGATAACATCTGCGCCCAGCACGCGTTGGTCTGAATAGGAAACATTTAGTGTAATTGTATATTTTTTGTGTAACCTTTTTATACATCTTGGAGCGTAAAACAATCACTACAATTTCATATTGTGAATGCATTGATTAAATGTAGCTATATAAAATAAAATATTCTTATTACTCATTAAATGTTGAAACATTTAATGAGTAATAATATTTTATTCAATACGGTTCACAAAAAAGCTACCACTAACATTGTTATATGATAAAAATAAATAGTATACAATACCTACTTATTTTAATTCGCCAAGATAGATAAAGAAAGAAAAATGTTTCATTTGAATCTCCATACATACATAATTTTAAAAACAATAATAAATACAGTCAAGCAGAATACGGTACATGGAGATCAAATTAGGCAACTGAATCAGCTATTGTTGCAGTATATACTGCAACGCTGGTATTCTGGCAGGCCTACTAACAATAATTTATTAATACACATCAATGCACAAGAAAACAAAACGAAAACTAAAAATGGGATAAAATAATAAATATAAACTTATACAATATATTCATACATATAAGTGTATGTTATAATATATATATATATATTTGGTAGTTTATAAAAAAAATTTTGACGCAAGCAATAATATTTCGATTGGCTGATACTTATTGTTAAAATATGTGTGATTATGATTTGATTTGTGTCACGTGTTTTTTGAAGGTGCACTACCACGCTTAAAGCGCATATCCGACTGGCTCTTGGCCAGTTTCTTGTTCGTATTTAAAAGATCGTCAAGATTATAAATTTTGCCACTTGAACATTTAATGTACTCGTGTAATAATAAGATAAAGGACCAGTCTAGAATAGATTACAATTCGTCGTCCAGAGATGGCAAGCTCTGGCATATTGGCATACCGACGGTATTCTATCTTAATATTGGCATGCAGCAGACCTTTTGTTTTAGTTTTACTCCTTTTATTATTTTGTCGAAGGAATTAATTTTGTTTAATCATACATCTAATAAAACATACTTTATGATATATTGATAGCATCATTAGATCAACAATTGTATTCTGAGAACTTACTTAAAATTAATCTAAGAAACTGCAACAGCCTCACAGGCATGTGTACAAATATATTTTCCAAGAAACTTGTTTCAAGTTTAATGAATTCTCTCACGAAATGTACGAGTACTCATAATTTATACAAAGCTTATAAATAAGTAGTCATTTTTCGCTCACAGGGCCGCATTATCATCACCCCATGCGGCGAACAGGTTTCGTTCCATGCAATCATGTTTTGGCGATTTACACTTTTCAAAATGAAGTTCTCAGAAACAGGGGAACTGGTCACCTTTTTTAATTGTGGTTATCTTGTGAGCAACAAGACGGCTCGCTAAACGTATTCACAGACTTAATGGTCGAAGCCATTATCTCTAACATTCATCTGACATTTTTGGATCATTGACTTTCCAAAATGACTTTAAACCATTGTTCATTGCACCTTATTTAAAAATGGGTTGATATAGTACTCTATTGACAAAAAATATTTACTTTCGTCGTGTTGGCGTTCGGAGCTAAACAATAAAGTATTAAAAGGTATCAATGCCACATGAATCGTTGTAAGTGGTCACATGTTACGACAGCCCTTAAGTATCGGAAGATCGCACAACAAGACGTACGACCGTGTATGGCGGACAAGCGATTTATTGTACTTGAGGCCTCAGGCTGTCACTCCAATAGGGCGACTGTGTCCGCGTCTTTATTCCCGGTAGGTACATAGGTGTACTGTGGCGCGGCCGCCTGTGCTGATTGCTCCTGACAGGATAATGAGGGCTTCCTCCCGCATCGTACTGACACACACTCTTGTGTGGAATTAACACGCTCAGCGTACATAAGACGCGATTTTGCAATTTACGATGTGTTGATACGGCTTATTTTGTATATAAATTGATGAATGATTCAGTAGGTAGACTCCTTTATCTAAATGTCGATGGACAGATAGACAGATGATTTCTGTAGCTATACATTCTAGTTTATTGCCAGTTTTCAACGCTATAAGTATTAGTTCAAACTGCATTGTAACTATTTTGTATGATTATTTTTGGGAAGGAACTGATTCCCAACACACAGCTCACGCTAGTTTGGGAATCAGGGCTTACACATTAATTGTTACCAACTTTTTGTTACAATAAAGAATTTAATAACAGCCTCGGCCTCGATGGCGTAGTGGTTGGTGTAACCGACTGCCACGCCCGAGGTCGCGGGTTCGATTCCCGCACAAGTCAAACATTTGTGTGCATGAACATGGGTGTTTGTCTTGGTCTGGGTGTTTCTATGTATAATATGTATGTATTTACAAAAAAAAAGCTTATATGTATGTTTATCCATTGTCTAGTACCCATAGTACAAGCTCTGCTTAGTTTGGGCTAGATGGTGTTGTGTGTATGTGGTAGAATATATTATTATTATTATTATTTATTATTTATAGTTAAACATCATAATTTTACAATGTTGTGTTTTTTTTTACGTATCTAATGATGTTATAAACATTTTATTCATATTCAGTCAGTAAAGCAACCCGATCTGCATCGCAGACTCTGGAACAATGTACCCAATCTTTGCTTCACGCAAAGACTAAATCAAACAAATTATTCTGCGTAGGTACAATGTAATCTTATTTGTTCAAATGTATCGTTCCAGGTTTTCTCACGGTGATCAACTGCTATAACGTCAAATGGGTGACGCGAGTTCAAGACTCGTTCACTGCAGCGAAAATTCTTGCCTTACTGGTGACGTTCTTTGCCAGTTTATGGTACTTATTCTCCGGGCATACGGAGAATTTGGAAAACATGATGCAGGGAACCATCACTAAGCCTGGTGAATTGGCCATTGCGTTCTACACGGGACTCTTCTCGTACTCGGGGTGGAACTACCTGAACTTCGTAACTGAAGAGTTGCAAGAACCTTACAAGTAAGAATAACATTTTATCAACTTACATTAAACGAGACAAATTTTAGCTTGCATTGGTCACAGGCGAGCTGTGGCCGCACCTGCTGGTTATTTTTTTATTATTTTTTATTATGATCGTCAAAATGACCACACTCCACCTGATGGTAAGCAGTCGTGTGGTCTAAGAGCAGTGGCCTCCACACCGCCCTCATAGTAGCCGAGGCGATGTTGAGGTCTCTACTTTGACAGCCTGCGAAGGTGCTTTTTCACGCCCCGCTTAAAGGACCCAGGATTGAAGGAAGAAGGAAACACGTGCCTTGGTAGAGAATTCCATGCCTTGGTCGTTCGGCAGAGGTATGAGGACCCAAACTTGTTGGTACGCGCTCTAATCGACTCTACCGTGTAAGGATGGCATTTGAGCCCAGCACGCGTTGTTCTGGATAGGAAAGGGGAGGGCGGGATAAGGTGAAATAACTCTTCAGAACACTCCCCGTGGTATATTCTGTAGAAACATGCCAATGAGGCAATGTCCCTACGGAGTTGCAGAGGTTCCAGTGAACTCGTGACCTCTGGATCTTCGATAATACGGACAGCCCGCCGCTGTAACCGGTCGAGAGCGTCCAGCAAGTACTGCGCGGAGCCATCCCAAAAATGAGAACAGTACTCCACGCAAGGGCGCACTTGTGCCTTATACAATAGGTTAACGGTAATCGCCTTGAATAGGCGTGGCTGTTTTCTGTTCGCATTGCGGAACCAATGCCTAGATTACATAAAAAAGCCACTGTATAGAAAATAGAAACAGGAATAGTTATTCTGTCCTTCAGTGGGAACGTAAATCTGCTTGAGTACTATGTAGACAAAATGGTGGTGTTGGTAGGAGAGGAAAGGAGTATAGTACCAATGTATCGATGATTCAAGAAGTTGAAGCCATAAACCCAAAAAACCACAATGTACTGCAAACTACATACCTACTTTAAAACATTTACCTACTCATTATGATTTACTATCGAACAACCTAGATTTTAAAATACTACCTGTGTTATTATATTTTAATGGTAGAACACTTACAACTGTGTAGTAATTACTTAGTTTATTATCTTCTGTTAATTATCTTTCTTCTTAAACAAATAAATAGCTAAATAACTTTGCGGGTAATTACTTTTAAATGTAGCGTTAACCTTTTTTGTGTAACACGTCATTTGGCCTTAATCGTTTGAGGTCTTAAACAATAAACATTCCCACCAAATATAAAACATATTCAAAATAAAATTATTATAGTATAGTACATTAACCAAACATTTAAATTACTTTATACTTATTGTAAACAATAATAATCTCTGAGAGGCGCCTACTGCGTATGTTTAGTTTTATAAGTCAACATCTGTTTCTTAATCTAATTTGTATCAAATGCCCATTAATAGCGTGTTCTTGAGTGGAGACCGCGACTCGGCAAACGTAGTGTAGGACGCCCTCCGACCAGGTAGGATGACGATCGGCGAAAGACTGCAGGCAGATGCTGGATGCGGCAAGCTGAAGACAGGGCGCTATGGCGCTCTTTGGGGGAGGGCTATGTCCAGCAGTGGACTATTATAGCCTGATGATGATGATGCCCATTAATATGATTTAAGTAAAATAACTACTCATTATAAATCTGTACTAACTCATAAGTGGTGTACCTACTTTGTGACCTAAATGAATAAATTATTTTTGTCTTTTCGAACAAACTTTGCTAATTCGTATAAAATCACAACGGATCTATTGAACCATAATACATTTTACTGACAGCTGGTTTAAAGACAAGCTAATAATAAAATATAGATAAATAAGATATCATCCTAATCCCATTGATTAGGTTGTTGTTCATAAAAGCCAATAATAATTCTAATACTTATGAGCGAATAAAAATTAAATTGATATTCCTTATTGTATTATTCCGTATAGAGGATTACGCACTTGGCTAGTAAGGAATAGATAACAATTGTATTGTGAATTTCCTGGTGATTAGACGGCTGGTTTTTTTTTTTTTTGACAGCTGTATTTATAGATAGGGTTTATAATATACTAAGACAACCAGAACTACTGGCCACCAGGACGGTTCAAATAACCCGGATTGATAACTGAATTCATCACAGCATTTCTCTTCGGCACTGCTGCCAAACGTTGCACAGGTACTCCTGGACTCGAAGAATGACTATCAGTGCCAAACATATTATTGAAAATTAAGGCGCAATGCTCAAGTCTTTATGTTTCTTTGCATGCACTTGGTGCATGTAACAAATGAAATTATTGCGTGTACAAAGACACTGCTGCAAATCCGACTGATATTAAAAGAGAAAAGTTTGTGAAGACGTTTGATACTCAATGACAATACACTATTAAACGCATTTGGATAAATGTATTAGGTCCTTAATATTGTTTCATGGGATTTAGGCGAGCGAAGCCGACGCCAGAAACTAGTTGTAAGATAAATACGATGATAAACATAAAATTTAGAGCACAAAAGGCGTCCGTGATTCAGACGACGGCGACGCTAATTATAGGAAGGAAGATGTCCTTATGTGTAAATTAGAGTGCAACATAGTACCACATTAATTATGCCTCACGTTCATAACTGTATACGAGTACTTACTTACTTAAAAATTCTTTTGTTAGACTCAATTATTCTACACTTTGCGCTTTGATGCGTCACAGAAATAATTTAGTGGACGAAATAATATTGGTAATTAACTAGATAACCTAAGACAAAACTTTATAGCTAGTTGCTAGAGTAGCAGTTATGTACTGTAGTAAAGGTCAGCGGCATAGGGACACAATATACCTTCTCCATAAATTAGTCAACAACATACACAATAATATAAATCTATTAATATTATGCTATAGGATTTATTTTATTATCTTTTAGGAAGTATATATTGTTACCCTAAATTTTTATATTTATACTATTAACCTCTTGTGAGACAGCTGGATGTTTACATTATCGCCCGTTATCGCCGCGTGCCACTTGAGATTTTGTTATTGTTAATTACCGGCCCACTCATAGCTCGTAGAATCAAAAAAATGGTACTACAGAATTTGTTATGATGTCAGCTACGTAGTAAAATATAAACAAGAGCTTTTTGCTGGCTCGCATGCGAGCCCCTGGCACACTAGAGGTTAAGATGGGTCTGCATAACAGCGAATCTAGGTCGAGAGGTGATGTATAATATGTATGAAAAAGTATATATTATGTATGTTTATCTGTAATAAACAAAATTAATTAATCAAATAAGGCATCTGAGACTGCAGTGGGTTCCATCGCATATTGGTCTCATGGGTAACGAGGAGGCTGACCGATTAGCAAAGATAGCTATTTCAGAAGGAGAAGTCATCTACATTGCGCCACATTATACAGAAGTATTATATAAATTTAAAGATATCTGTTATAATAATTGGAAGGAATATTTTGATGAAAATGCTAAATTTAAAGGCATATGGTATAAAACTATGCAATCGGAACCTCCTCGTATACCCTGGTACGTAAATTTAAGCAGAAAGTATGTGACAACTGCTCATAGATTGCGTTCCGGGCATATTCCATCCAAGAAGTTTGAACAACTTATGGGAAAAGCATTATCATCAAACTGTGAAATATGTAACACAATTGATGATACTCAGCACCTGTTGATGGAGTGTTCAAAGAATAAAAGACAGAGGGATAGTATGATACGGGAGTTAACATTAATAGGCTGGATGTTGGTATAATACAAAGTATTTTGTCTATACCAACATCCAGTGAAGCTAAACTTATTTATGATCTAGCCTTGTACAAATATGATGGCTCTTAATTGTATGCAGTGTTTGAGTGTCTATTCCTGTTAATTTTATTTAGATATAAGTTATATGTGTATATTTAAGTTTAAGGCTTGATGGGACTGACATATCCTAAACAGATAAAAGTCCCTAAACAATAAAAGATTTAAAAAAAAAAAAATGTATGTTTATCTATTGTCTAGTACCTATAGTACAAACTCTGCTTAGTTTGGGCTAGATAGTGTTGTGTGTATGTGGTAGAATATTATTATTATTATATACCAAAAGAAATTTTCGACAAGCTCGTGCTTCGTTTTCTGACGAACACAAAGGAATTTGCATCGCAAGTTCGTTAAAAGTTCACAATGTGTGCAAACTTGACATTACGACCGAACAACTCCGTTCGTGCTCAACCCTGTGGGTAGTAACTATGTGCTGTACTAATATATATCTTCCATTATTCCAGGAACTTGCCCCGCGCTATCTGCATATCCATGCCAGTGGTGACATTGGTCTACGCATTGACCAATATAGCGTACTTCGCCGTGCTATCAAACGACGAGATTCACGCATCCCAGGCCGTTGCTGTTACCTTTAGTGAGAAGATCCTCGGCATGATGTCCTGGACTATGCCCCTCTTTGTCGCTCTATGCACGTTCGGTTCACTTAATGGAGCCATTTATGCGTCATCACGTCTGTTCTTCGTTGGAGCCAGAAATGGACATTTGCCTCTGGCGATATCGTTGATTGATGTAAGGCGACTGACACCGGTGCCTTCGTTAATATTCTTGGTATGTTAAAATCTCTAACACCGGTTTCTAAAATGCTAACGACGCGACGTGTCAATGTTAAACGCATATAATTTGATTTAGTTAGCAAATCACAGTAGTTGACATGCATTTGATCGTCTATTTCTTGTGATAATTAGCCTTTTAGAAACTGAAGGTTAATATCCTATTGTTAAAATATCTGTTTAATTATTACTTACCTCAATAATAAGATAGGTACCTACCTACTTTTTCATAATAATCTCGCCTTAGATGGCATAACGTTTATGATAATACTAGCTTTTGCCCGCGGCTTCGCTCGCGTTAATTTAGAATTTGACAATCAATTCGGGTTGTACTCTGCTTATAATAATATTTTCATACTGCTAAGTCAGAAATGAGAAAATTTCGTTACAAACTTTACCTCCCATTTTACCCCTCTAGGGAGGAGTTTTGTCCATTCCACTTACATAGATCATTTTTGTTTGTAATCAGGACCCAGTATACCAATTTTCATACTTCTAAATCCAGAAATGAGAAAATTTCCATACAAACTTTACCCCCATTTTACCTTTTTAGGGGGAGTTTTGTCCATTTTACCTACACAGGTCATTTTCAATTATAATCAACAACTTGTATACCTATTTTTATACTTATAAGTCCAGAAATGAGCAAATTCCATATAAACTTCACCCCCTTAGGGGTGGAATTTCAAAAAATCCTTTCTTAGTACACCCCTACAAATTAAAACACACATGCTCTCCAAATTTCAAGTTCCTACGACCAGCGGTTTAGGCTGTGCGTTGTCTCTAAGTCAGTCAGTCAGGACATCTTCCTTTATATATATAGATAGATTATATTTCTTTATAAAATATATTTATTATAATGCTTATATCGTAAACACGTATTGCTATTTAGGATTTTGTACAGCACCATCATATATTTTGCTCGACCTGGGCAAACCTTGAGATCAGCTGCAAATATAAACAGTAGCTAATGCCACAAACGGGACAGCCAAAAACCTAATATTATTAGAAGAGGGGGAATAAGCTTATATTCTCTGTTTGTTCCTAAATCTCCATTATAAATTATATTATTGTCGTGCAATATAATCATCTTTCCTGTTCTCACGCCACATACAAGACTACGAGTCAAGCGCACACAAGCGTCAAGCTTTATTTCGTCGCGGCCTTCGTAACTAACACCATTAAGAAACGCATAGATTTTATTACCCTCTCTTTCTCTATGGTTGATTCACATGATGATATGGATATGATAACTGTTACCGCTTATAAGAGAAAGCAAATGAACGCAGAGATAACCGAGATAGACAAAGATATTAAAGATTTGCAAACAATAGCTAATTTTGTTACGTGTAATTACTTCAATCGATTGATCAGTTTGCATAATATGCAGTCCACTGCTAAAGATAAGCCTTACCAATTTCGCGCCACGGTTATTGCTCTGACTACTACCTATTTATTGATAGGTAAAGACTACAAGAACGTAAAACACACATTATGTACAAGACAGTAAAACACACATTATACAGGGTGTTAGGCACACGGTTGTCCAAATGAAATAGAGATCTGGTTTGGGCTATTGCCAACGTGTTGGACTCAGGCAAATTAATTATTATTTTTTTTTTTTTTAATCATGTAACGTCGAACTTTGTTCTGTTTTTAGCTCTTTCCGAAACTTTGACAGCCTGTTATAGATTTTTTTACAAGGTGTCTATAGGAAATAATAATTTTAATGAAATGTAGCAATAGTTAACTAAAATAAAAATAATTATTATGACAGCTAAACCTATATTCGTTTAACATTATTACAGTTAGTAGATTTAGCTTTTACTTTAAAATTTAAAAAGATCATATCTCCGAAACTGTGAGACAAAAATAAATTTGCCTGAGTCCAACGCGTTGGCAATAGACCAAACCAGATCTCTATTTTATTTGGACAACCGTGTGCTTAACAGCCTGTATATAAGTGTATCGTAGACTTATCAATGTTTGAAGTAAATAATAAGTCCATCTACTATTCTAAATTTTGAATTCCTTTTAGTCGATTTTCGATTCGATTTCAATCTAGGACAAATTAATCGAATTTCGATTAAATGGGGAATTTCAAGGCTGATTGTGGCTGATAGTGCAGCATGATGGTGGCTAAGCATGGACGTGCCTCAGGATGTTGTAATCCACTGGACTGTAGTACAGTCAGTAAAAATACACAATTCCGGAAAAGCAACACCGCGACCAGTAGGTTAGCTTTATATTATTTGAACTCTCCGTAGCGCAGCGGTAGTGAATGCGACAGCTGTGCATGAGGTCTCGGGTTCGAATCCTGGGTCGGGCCAACAAATAGTTATTGGGATTTTCAGTTAAGAAATTTCAACAGCAGCCCGGAGTTAGGAAGTTGGCGCTGTAAGACACCCCCGTGCCTCGGAAAACACGTAAAGCCGTTGGTCCTGCGCCTGATCTCTCTCCGGTCGTGTCGGTTTACCGTCCCATCGGTTCATGAGAGTTAGGGAACAGAGAGTGCACATGTGTTTGCGCACACACTTGTGCACTATAATATTATCTCCTGCGTAGTTCACCAGTCTCCGTTAAGACTGGCTGCTGTGGCCGAAATCGGTCTGGAGGATATTATTATTATGTTTCTCTTATTACAGGTATTTTCCAACATATTATATTAGAAAATACCTGGCCCTTTGGGAGGCTTACACGGAGACATGGGTCCAACGTGAAGAGGTCCTTCGAGAGTTTTAATCAATGGTGGGATGGAACACCGACAGCGGCACTAGCTGCGGCAGGTGTAGGACTATTGCTACGTATGGATTCTAATATATGGGCTATGGGTATAGATGAAAAACGGCGTCTGCCATGAATACTCTAATAGCATCAATGCAATGGGCAGACGGTGACTCGCCAACTCACTAGATGAGTCCCCTAAATAGCCACCATAGGCATACAAGCCAGCGGCGGAGGGCAACACCGGTGCGAGCGGTTAGGGGTGTCGAGCGGTGTGGCGCCGGTTTCCCCATCACGGGTCTCGTGACAACGGAGACCCGGAGCGGGTTTCCCCGTAATTATGACCTTGAAAAAGACACTTTCACCCCCAAGCATATAGCTCTAGCGGCCCCTATGACCAACTCCCGTAGGACTCTTAACTCTGGCTTGCCTTGGTCGGCCACCAAGGCAAGCCAGAGTTGAGAGTCCTACGGGTGCTCTTGAAGTTCCACCCCAGCCAACCAGTAACGGCAAGCCGCGAACGAGGCCCTAACTGTCTCTCTGAGGCATTCAGGACCGCAGTGTCGCCACTCACATTCAGCTCGCCACAAGCTGCCCAGCGGTTTGTGCGCTTTTATTAAACCTGGTGATACATTTTTTGTTTATATTACAAGGCGAAGGTGATTGTTTAAAAGCTAGTGTACTGTGCCCTTCGATATCGCGTTAGTCCCATGAAAAGATAACGACTGTACCAGAGGGGTTATTATTATTATTATTTGAAAGTACATGTTTATAGTCTCAAAGCAAAGCGTGTAACATACATACGTTGGCATCTTGCAATGCGGCAAATATTTGCTATTACTTTGTATTTTAATGCTCTACACGCAAACTACCGTCAAGCTGCTGGCATCCGGTCCCGTAGCGTTTATAAATACTTACATTGTGACTCCCATCATGTCAGATTCAGATGCGAGTTAACGGCTGTAAAAGAAAATGCGGGCAGCGTTTAGTCCATACAAACGTACTCTCTGTTATATTTTCGAATGATGATATTAGCACAACAAACATTAATATCTACCTCTGCCAGTTTCCTATGTCTTGATTTAATTTTTTCGTAATTAAATTATTATTATAAGGTAGACGGAATGGAAACGATTGAAACGTTAAAACGTTTTCAGTTATCAAGCAAACAAATTTAACTAACCTTATAAAATAAATAAAGATATACATACATAGGCGAAACTCTCATGTAGTTTATGAAAAATAAATCCGCTTAGGTACCTATGGAGGAGGAAACAAGGGAATACGATATGACGAATACAGAGGTAAAACCAGTCCGAGCTGTAGTTATCTCTTTTGCACATTCATATTTCGTTCAAGCCCAGTGCGACAGCAATAGATCTGCCAAAAAGCTTATCTTTAAATGCTTTGCTGCCCGTATTTCCTCTTAAAGTATAGCGTGAATTTAGCTTCCAATGCCGCATAGGGCAGGTTGACAAGAAAATGCCAAGCGTGGCGCGACTGGGATGCAAATGTGTATTTGTTTGTATCTAGTAACGATCTACTAACTCGTACCGCGCTTGCAGTGTTCCATGTGCACATCAATCAGGCAACTTTAGCAGCCTGCAGTAAACGTAGATAGTGTAGCATCACACCTTTAATCATAATATTCATTCTCTCATTTCAGTGTATAGCGACACTGGTGCTACTGTTGTCGAACAACGTGGAGTCTCTGATAGTATACGTGACCGCTGTGGAGGCGCTGTTCACGTTGGCTTCAGTGGCTGGCCTGCTATGGATGCGCTACACTCGACCGCAGTTACAACGACCTATACGAGTCACCATCCTCCTCCCTGTCGCCTTTCTCATTATCTGCACCTTCCTTGTAGTATTCTCCTGCTTTACTCATCCCATGGAGGTTGGAATCGGCATCGCTTTTATAGCCCTTGGTGTGCCAGTTTATTACGTATTCATCATGTGGAAACACAAACCCCAGTGGATGCAGTCTTCCTGTGATGCGTTCAATATAGCCTGCTCTAAACTATTTATGTGTCTACCCGAAGATTTCAAGGAGTTATGATCTTATATCTGATATTTTTTATTAAGTATGATCTGCTGTTAACATTTTTGCTATTTTAAGTTTACTCATTAGGCTATCTACGTGAATCAATATGCATAATACTGAGTGCAGATCTGTTATAATTTAGTTAAGATGATTCCTATGCAGTTATAGGTTAAGTAACTATATGTGAATAGATGTTAAGTATAAATTTATGACAAATTTCTTATGATAATACAAATACAAACATTGTTAATATTGTGTTATTTATTTAGTTGTTGTTCTATTGGTACTTTATTGCTTATTATTCGTAATATCGCAGTTTAAGCATTTCAAGGTCACAGTTGCATACAAAATGTTATATTAGACCTACCTACTGTTGTGTTTCGTTCGGTGAGTGAGAGTACCGGAGGCCCAATCACCGCCTTTCCCCCTTCCCGCTCCTTCTACTTCCCACTTCCTTTCCTAAAGGGTCGGCAACGCGCTAGTGATGCCTATGGTGTTGCAGGCGTCCATAGGCTACGGTGGGCCGTATGCTTCTGTGCCACCCTAGTAGCATAAAAAAAAACCTACCCTATTTTTAAGTGGACGAATCCTGGAGTTGTTTGATAAGCCTTGCAATTGACGCACAACATGTGACTCTCAACAAGATCGGCAACGTTGCATAACAATGCGCGACGTTGCCAGCTGGCGCGCAACATGACGCGCGGCTTGTTGTTTGTTTCCGTGCAACATGCAGTTGAGCATCAAATGTTGTCAAATGGAGTCGTGACGCGCAGAAAGTCCGTAGTGTGGTGTAATGTAACTGTGCTGTAATCAACACTAGTTCCTCTGGCGACATGTTGCCAACGACTGGTCATGCCTGGACAGACAATGATGCTAAACAAAGTGCCGCGTTGCCGTAAGCAACAATGTTGTGCAATATGTCGCGCGTCAAATGTTGCCTGATACGAGGCTTTAAGAAAGTATATGCACACTACAAAAGATTATATTGACAATTGCGAGCCTGGAGTTGTGTTCTTGTGGTAAGTAGGTATGGTTTCCAAAGATTCTTTAAAGGTCTAGCAGCACACCCGCTACTTGCTTTTTATAGATTGACAACAACCTTATGACCTTCTTAGCTTCCGTATGCTATGCCATATTGGCGGAATACCGAATGTATGTTCAATGTCTTTATTGTTAATACGAAGCAAAACTAAATTTTACCGATAGATTTCCTTAACAAACCTAGTAATATTTATATGTCTTTGTTAAAAATTTGTACTGCAGTATTAATTGATAATAACTCTTTAGGTAATAAAAAAATATAAAGCGTCTTCATAAACCTTAAAAAGAAAGAAAGAAATATTATCTTTTTAGTCTTTTTCTACGAATGGAATCTAAGGTCGTTGCCAACTAATTAACAAAAGTAAAATTATATAAAATAAAATAGATGCCAATAAATTATATTGGGTTATTTTTTGGCACCGACTTACCCTTAGGGAATATAGGTACACATGTATATTGTCTAAGTATAAGCAGGGATGTATTACATCCGCATCCAACCAAATTTTAATTTTTTAGGTGGCTCATTATTCAATTCGAGCCTATTGCCTTAAACCGGGCACATATTCAAATTTCGTGCTGCTGCTGAGAGTTTTCAAACATAAAAATCCAATAACACAGCCTTCCCTGGACCGAATCCTGGCTCGAACAACTCCTCGTCAGCCTCACGATCGCACGCAAATTTGCATGTGCAAACTATGCTTGAGGACCAACGGCGCAGTTTCCAAACAATAAAGGAAATATTATGAGCACCGATAACCTAGTGGTGTCCCACTACGTTGAACTGTCACGCAGAGGACCGAGTTCTGAGTTTTCCATAATGTTCTCAAAGATATGTGAAGTCTGCCAACCCACACTAAGGCAGTTGGTGGACTATGGCCTTACCCTGCTCACGCTAAGTAAAGCTCCGTGCCCAGCAGTGCCACAATTCAAGATCAGGGCTGATATTATTAAGGTAATATTAAACAATGTGTCGATGGTCATCCAACATGCATTAAATATTAGAAGATTGTACAGATAAAAGCATTTAGCTTAGCTGAAGTGGTTAAAAAGAATACTAATACCTAATTTGTAAACCCAATAACTAAAAATATTTATAAAAAGTTAGGTCACACAAAGCCATTTTTTAACAATTTGAAATACGTAAATAATCGCATGTATAATGCTTTGTCCCTGAGATGCCTCAGGAACCTCGACAATTTCCTGCCATTGTGTTTTTCAACTGGTGGAAATCACTAAATACGTAATACATTATATAAGTACCTACATATATATTTAGGTGTCAACACGTTTGTCAATTAACTTCATCCTGGCCTCACTATTGCTTTGACCATCAAGTTCAATGGTAAAATATGGAGATGGAATGTTTGAAATATATTACGTGGAGTTCGATAATAACTAAAATTACAATTTCACTTAATTGTAATTGTAGCGACCTCTACACACACCAAGAAGTTACGAAATATGAAAGATGGCGTAGTTCAATAGTGAATCGCGGAATCGCGCAGTTATTGTTTTCACGGCGAGTCCGAGGTCCGACGATTGATGTCGGGAACTTGTATATAAGTTCCCGACACCAACTGTCAGACCTCGGCCCGCCAGGCAAGATCGCCGAGCCTGGTTGGAGGACCTCCCCTATCTTTTGGAAGGACATCATACCACGTTCCTCCATACAAACATTGAAGCATTACCTACTTGTTTGTCAGTTTACTAACGCAATTTATATCCGTTAAGCATAGCATTTTTGTAGTATCTTACTACACTCGTTATTGCTTTAAACTCTTACACTACTATTATTGAACTTTACTACTATTTAAGCTATTTGATTTAATTAAAACTATTTATTTAAGTTTACACTTTGCCCCGACGTTTCGGTTGCTTTACATCAGCCATGTTCACGGGGAGACTCACACACATGAGACATGGCTGCTGTAAAGCAATCCGTATATATAATTATCCGTATTAATTTCAATGTTTAACATTCGCGTAAACATAAGACAATGTTAACTACTCTTATTGGAAAGTGCGGCGAGGCTAAGCAACAATTACGGTAAGTCAAGAGTCCTATTTATTATACTTAAAATAATTGCTCTTATCGGTTTTTAAAAGCTTATTTTTGACATGTAGACATGAATAACTTTTAAACTTGAAACGGAGACATGACATCGCCGCACCAGTCAGCTTGTGACCACGGCCGGTGTAACCTAGTTTTGACCACGTCAAAAAATAAAAGCTAAACATTGTGCATGATCGCGTATAAGCGAATACGTGTAAGTCTACATGTCATGTCTATATAATACGTGTTACGTATTATATAGACATTACATGTAGACTTACATCTGTCTCTGAGGAAATCGGATTTTACGGCCATTTAAAAAAGATAACTTCGACTATATCCTGCTTCACGACGGACATTACAAACATTTAAACAACCGGTCACAAAGAACAACAACACCCAGACTCGAAATAACTATTTGTGGATCGCAACAATTTGTGTCCACTTAAACCACTTCACCATACGCGCAGTCAAAAGATGTATATTGGTATGTATCTTTAATTTAATTATAAATTAAAGATACATACCTACATATTTTGTGTACATACATTTTCTACATATATTTTTCATGTAGTATGTAGGTAGGTTATTTTTATTTTAATTATAAAAGTTTCATTTCTTTTGAATATTAACATTATTAATTACAAAGGGTTTACGAAAGAGTTGAGTCTATAAAAGAAATCTGCGCTTCAAATACTACTCAACTAAATGTAAAAAAGATAAGCATAACTACCTTAAGTACGATAAACTATTTAAAAATGCATATTTGCTGCTAAAATATACAGTAATTCAAAATATGTAATAAATAGTAAGAATATATGTAAAGCTACATGGTCAGTTATCAAGAGTGAAACTAGCAGTATAAAAACTTATAACTATGTTACTAAGCTAACTAATAATAACAAAATAGTTACTAATCCACTAGCGATAGCAAACACATTCAATGAATATTTCATTACCAGTACAAACAGAATAAATCATGAAATTCGTAACACAACTACAAATAAACAATCAAACTCTATTTTTTGTCACCCGTAGATGAGTCCTATATACATAAAATGATAATGTCCCTTGCAAATACCAAATCGGAAGGCTATGACTCTATTTGTACTGAAATCGTAAAAACATGTAGTATCCAATTAACACCCATAATCACATCTCTTATAAATCTTTCATTACAAACGGGTACGTTTCCAGATAAGCTTAAATATTCAGTTGTTAAACCATTATACAAGAAAGGTAACAAAACAGAGGTAAGTAATTATAGGCCCATTACTCTCCTACCTATCTTTTCTAAGCTATTTGTTATGCATGATAAATTGACATCTTTTTTAGATAAGCATAATATTATTGGTTTATTAAAATAATTAGTTTGGGTTTCAACGAAATAAACCTACTAGAGATGCGATATTTTTCCTTGTAAATGATATTTAAAAAAATGTAAACGATAACATACATACTACTGTAGTGTTTTTGGATATGTCTAAAGCTTTCGATTTTGTGTCACATGAACAGCTTTTGACAAAACTAGAATATTATGGGATCAGAGGACCCGCATTAAATTGGTTACAAAGTTACCTTGAAGATAGATTTCAGTGTGTTGACATATCTCAACTGAACTCAAACAATTATGTAGAAACTTTTTAGATCGGAATACAAAAGAAATAAATACGGGGTGCCTCAAGGGAGCGTGCTAGGGCCGCTACTGTTTCTGGTCAATGATTTGCCTAAAGTTACAGATCATAAAATGATACTGTTCGCAGATGATGTATCTATTATAGTGACTACCGATAAAAACATGACAATTACAGAACACAAAACCGACATTCACAATACACTGACATTAGTTATTAATTGGTTAAATAACAATAATCTTATAGTAAATATATCTAAAACAAATATAATAAATTTTAATAAATTTAAAAATATTGATATTGACATTAATCACGACGGACATACATAATTGAATACAAACTATGTGACATTTCTTGGACTAATAAATTAATTCTAAATTCAATTGGAAAGAACAAATTGAAAAAGTGAGCAACAAGGTAAACGGATTTTCATTTGCTCTTTTTAAGCTAGCAAAAGTGGCAAATCAAAACACAGCATACACAGCTTATTTTGCATATGTTGAGTCTGTCCTTCGGTACGGATTGTTGATTTGGGGCAATAGCTCAGAGGTACATAAAGTTTTTATTGCTCAGAAGAGATGCATAAGATCAATATGTGATATTGCACCAGATGTATCATGTCGTCCTTATTTTAAGGAACTAAAAATATTCCCCTTGGTCTGTCTTTATATATTAGAAGTAGGGATATTTATTAAACAACACCCTCATGTATTCAAACGGGCAAAAGATGTTACTCGACGTGATAACATAAGAAATCCTTGTGCTAAACATGATACCGAGAAGCAGTCGGCTGCAAAATAACTCATACGCCATGTGTATAAAAATATATAATAAAATCCCTAATCATATAAAAATATTACCGCTAAATAAATTTACTGCAAAATTACGTTGGTGGCTCATGCAGAACAATTTCTACTGCCTTAAAGATTTTTTTGAAAATACCCAAATACATATAATTGACTCGTAATTGACCTTATATAATTTAATTGATATTATAACCGTGAAATTTAATAGATATGTTTGTGTAAATGATATGACCAATTATATATTACATTTTATTGGTTTTATGTATCATCATCATCATCATGTCAGCCAAAAGACGTCCATGCAGCAGGGGTAGGCCTCCCACAAGGTGGACCGACGACCTGGTAAAGGTCGCGGGAAGCCGTTGGATGCGGGTGGCCCAAGACCGGTCTGTGTTTTATGTATGTTGTAATTTAATTCTTCTATTTTAATTTCATTTATGTGCCCAGTTCTAATTTAACTGTTTTATTTTAATTTAATTTATTTGTGTTATTTTAATTACATAATCTTATTGTATAGGTGTAAAATATTTGCATGTCAAATTACTGACTAAGTGTTAGAGCTTATATTTATTTATTAAGACCTACAATGTACACAACACTTAAGGCAAATAAATGATCATTATTATTATTTTTTTCTTTTTTCTTTTTTCTCTTTCACGGGTATATTCCTAATACGTTAGGAAAATACCCGGCCCTTTGGGAGGCTTACACGGAGACATGGGTCCAACGTGAAGAGGCCCTTCGAGAGTTTTAACCAAAGGTGGGATGGAACACCTACAGTGGCACTAGCCGCAGCACGCGTAGGACTATTGCTACGTATGGATTCTAACATATGGGCTATGGGTATGGGTGTTTGATGGACTGGTATATTGGTAACTATGGATGATAAAACGGCGTCTGCCCTGAATACTCTAATATCATCAATCGAATGGACAGACGGTGACTCGCCAACTCCCTAGATGGGCCCCCTGAATAGCCACTATAGGCATACAAGCCAGCAGCAGAAGGCAACACCGGTGCGAGCGGCTAGGGATGTCGAGCGGTGCGGCGCCGGTTTCGCCATCACGGGTCTCGTGAAAACGGAGACCCGGAGCGGGTTTCCCCGTAGTTATGCCCTTGAAAATGACACTTCAAGGCAAGCCAGAGTTGAGAGTCCTACGGCCGCTCTTGAAGTTCCATCCCAGCCAACCAGTAACGGCAAACTGGGGACGAGGCCCTCACTGACTCTATGAGGCATTCAGGACCGCAGTGTCGCCACTCACATTCAGCTCGCCACAAGCTGCCCTGCGGTTTGTGCGCTTTTATTTAACCTGGTGATACATTTTTTATTTATGTCACAAGGCGAAGGTGGTAGTTTAAAAGCTAGTATACTATGCCCTCCGATATCGCGTTAGTCTCATGAGCAGATAACGACTGTCCCAGAGGGGTTTATTATTATTATTATTAGTTTTAACAGAAATAAAAAAGAAAAAGAAAACTGAGACCCTCTCATAGCCGTCAAAGAATTTCTCCGAATCCTCCACAGCCGATTGGTAGTGTGCCCAGAAGACTGGCAGCATTGCCACGTGAAATGGCAATGCTTATTCTTTCCGCGAAATAAAGGCTAGCCCTCTGGTCACGGGACGCGTCGATTAGCCTTTTTGCTATTTCTCTATAGAGAGCACGAGCACTGGGACCCCATGACCCTAGTGCTTCGACCCCAGATGGCTCAAAAACATAATCCCCTACCAGGTTTTTGTATTTGCGCCGTTTGAGAGTCTCCGCGAATGCAGCAGCAGCGTCAGCACAACCCACCGTGCTGGGAAAATGTGATGGTGCAAGGGTATCGACACACGTTGGTCCCACACCAAAGGCCTACCCATCTTCGAAGGCATCAATGACGTACCGTCCGGTCTCTTTCCATCGTCACGTGCCAAACCAATAGGTTCAAGATGAGCTGGCACGTCGGCGGTGACAAGAGCACGACGGATAATGTCATTAAGGTTGGCGTGCCGCGAAAAACGACCGGCACTCCTGCTAATGATAGGCCATGATGGCCAAGGGCATCGACCGCTTCACCACAGTGGCATCGATGCGGAGAAACACATGGAGCACCTAAAAGAAGGCAAATGTGAATTTAGGAACGTGTATGTATATTATATACACCAACATTTACCCAAAAGCTGGCGAAATGTGGATGTGTTTTATCTACAATTTTTGTTATATTCGAAAAAATACAAGCTAATGACTCAAGGCAAATAGGTAATACAGACACTTACATTTCAGCAGCTATGTTTTTAAGATATATATATGTACTTACCTGTCACTTGTTCGTATGATGTTGGACTTAAAAGCATAGATTATCATCTACTGGACACGATTCCATGCTGTTGTTGAGAAAGTCTTAAAACACTTAACATTGCCCGGCTCGGGAATTAAATCCGGGGTCTTACGATCTGCCGCAAAAATAAGCGGCAATTTTTTGAAAATCTTGTGTCTGTCCAAATTTTAATGTCACCTTATTTAAAAATTAACTGTTTAAAAAGTATCGTTCTTTAAAATTAATTTAAACATCACCAGACATAACCTGCTTAAAAATATTTGTACGTCGCAACTCTAGTCGCTATTTTTCACTCACATGCGAGCCGAGACATTACCCGCGATGTTACAAACACAGAAAAACCACATAGCATAATTCGTATCGTGACTCTTATACGATTCGACCACAAAGCGTTGTGATAGTTAAGAATCTCAATTGGAGGATACTAGATCCTCCAAAGTGGGGAAAACTGGAGACAAGGGATGAAATGTGACGTAGAGAGCTAGAAGAAAGTTTAGTTTTGTATTCCTGGTTGGAATGTACCACCAGCTTGGGACCCAGTCATTCAAATAGTCAAACCCAAGAAGAGGCAAACCACAACTAGACTTCATGATACTTTGAGCTCATTCTGCGTAAATAGAAACACCCATGATTAAATTATTTTCGGGTACTTTGAAATAACTACACTGGAACATTGAGACAACTGCCATCTTAGTCTCCCCGTGACCATGGCTGCTGAAAAGCAACCGAAACGTCGGGGAAAGTAAACACAAATATAAATAGTATAATAGTATAGTAATAGTATAAATAGTTTTAATAGTTTCAATAATTTAATTAGCTTAAAAATTAGTAAAGTTTAATAGTAATAGTAGTGTAACAGTTTTCAAAAATTTTGTAATAAAGTGTCAAATGAACAACGCGATAAAATCCGTATATAGTAGTTTAATTTCAATGAATAATATTCGCGTAAACAGAAGACAATACTATCTAAGTAAAACATTTACAAATCACTTACAGAGAAAATACATTATAATTAAATCGACGCTCCCGGGAAATAAACCGGTAATCGCAAAAATCAAATTTTACAGGAAAAATGATTTAGTATTTTTCGGGTATATCTCTTAAACAAAAGGTAATCATGACAACATTGTTATATGACGGAAAAGCTAATTTTTACCCGAAAAGTTCATAGTATTAAGTGTAACTATTAAATATATACAGAATTAGTTATTCACCAAAATACATATTAGCGAAAATGGTTTCATAAAATTTTTAGGGTATTGATATCTTACGATCCTGACTTATCAATATTAGTCCAGTAATGTTTACTTACCGAATTATTCTTGTAAATTTCTAAAAAATCATAGGCATAATATTGCTTTACTGGATTATTAAACGTATTTTTTCATTACAGTGAGAGATTGTAATGTTCAGTTACTGACTTGTTATGGTAAAATTTTAAATAACCATAAAAGTCTAAAGTAGCGTAACCGGTATTTTATAGAACATTTTTGGTAGTCATATTATCGTTATTATCGTTATCATTGAAAATCAATTATGTAAAATAAACTTGACGTCGGTGTCTTCGAGGGAATAATCAAAGAAAACTCAAAAAATTAATTGAAATTACAACGTTTATTAGGAACAAAGTTCTCATAGAGATCACAAAATAAAATCACTAAAAGTATAAAAAAGTAGCCAATTAAAAACATTAAAAACTAATCGGTATCATCATTGGCATCATCATTATCATCGCGATCATCACCATTTTCTACAGAATTTAAGGATTCATAAAATGCGTGACAATACCGTGGAATTGCTCCACTATTGCACTAAGACAGTAAATCTATATGTAACGCCTTGCTTATAGGAAGAGTTCATGATAAGCACGTGCCAATACTGTATCTTCCATCAAAGCATCAGTCTTAGGTTTTCGCCCACGTCGTTTGATTTGAAATGAATTTGAAATATTTAATTCAGAATATGCTTCATCAAAATCATATTTAAAGAAAACCTTGTCCTGTTGGGATGATGATACATGAATTTCCATTACATCAGACCAGCGTATCGTATTCCCATCTATATCGCGACGCCAATTCAAATCAATCACCAATTTTTAATGTCTAAAATATGTTTGCTCCAATTCTTTCATAGTATATTTTTCGCCAGAGACTTTGGAGTTTAGAATTATAATATATATTTGATCAGGAGTGTAGATAGACTTATTTCTCATGTTCCTTTCAATACAGGCATGCATCGAGTCGCCCTGGTTCTGGCTATGTCCAGTCTCGAAAAATCTGTGCGTTATAGACAAATTTAAAGTTTTTGCTGCATATGCATATAAGGCAAAAATGTACCTGTTCTTATTTTGGCCATAGCAACCATCCGAATAAAAATATATCTTGTTAACACCTCGCTCCTGTTCACTCTTCAAGAATTGCAACAAACAACTCCCAATTTCTATGTAGCCTCATTTTGCGATTTGGTAATGCCATACGTAGCAGTACCCCTTTTTACGTAGAACGTCAAAAATAGTAAAATTGTACACAGGCTACTTGCGTTTATAGTGGCAAATGCCTACAGCTGATTGTGGAATACTTAACACTTTTTGCAGGTCAAAGATAGCAATCGTGCTATCATTTTTGTCAATTGTCATTTTTCTTCATGTTTAATTTGCCGAATTCTCTCTTTTCTATTTAAATGACGTCTGTAGCTTTCTTCTAAAGACTCTTTCTCTGATGGACTGGCTTGCTCATATACAAAACATGTAGAACATTGATCTATGAATTTACGATAATAAACATGTAATCGCATTAACCAGAATTTTTTCTGAAATATTTTACAGTAATATTACTTTACCGAAATGTAACCACATAATTTTATTTGTAACAGTGTATTTCGTTATTTTTCAGGTAAATAAAAAATGGAAAATTTCCAAAGAACAAAAATGCTATTAGGAAAACCGTTGGAAGTTAAAGCAGAAAATAATTGAAAAGAATTGTATATGTGTATCCCGACTCATAGATACCGAAAATGATATAACAGTAAAAAGTCAGTAATAGTATAATACAGGTTTATTCCTTGGGGGCGTTGAAATATACATCAAGGCGATTGGCGTAGCGAGTAGGAACCTAATTATAATAGTTCACTAAAACTTATTTGCTAATTAGGTGTTAATAATATAATAAGTAATAATTATTAGAAACAGGGTAGTACAAAAATCTTCGTACCAAAACTAAGAGGAATGCATCATCGCTTCGTTCGAATGTGAGTGAGTTTAATTGCTTTAAAAATAATTTATTGTGTTAGTTGTTATTGTTTGTATGTTCATCTTTGTAAAGTAGTATTTATTTATTTAGTATATACTTAGGCGTTAATTCGTTCGTAATATTTTGCAATATATGCAATAAAATATAGCTTAATTATATTAAGCTATATTTTTGCACACCTATAATTATTTTCTATATACATATTATATATAAGTAAATATAATCTATTATTTGTATCAGTGGTGAAGGATAAACATTTCAAAAGGGAAGCCGATCCAAAACTTCCTTACAAAATTACTGTGATTTTCACCATGAATTAGAGGCTTAGTTTGAAAAGGGAAGCCGACAGGAGTCGCGCTGTATGAAGTCTCCGCCACTGTTTCCTATACATTTCTTTTTTATTAGTAGATATTATTATTAACATTGCATGCGTATTTCATATAATTATTTAGCTTAGTGGTATGTAATTATTATCATGAAAAATCCTTTAAAAAGTGTTATATAATATTTTCTTAAATGTAGACAGGGATTTTGGTTCTTTAATATATTTAGGTAATTTGTTGTAGATAGTGTTGCGCTCCCTCGTAAAGGATACTCCTTTTTCCATAGTTTGTTCTATGTATTCTCAAACATAGGTTATTAGCCTGCCGTGTCATACGCTTATGGTAATCTATCTTTTTCATGAATGTTATTTGAGAATGAGTATCTTTAGTGAGTATTTTTCTAATAAAAATGCATGTATTATATTTATTCGTTTGGGTTAGATTAAATCACTTTGTTTCTTTATATATTTGAACAGGAGGTGTTAAGTAGTGATATTGGAATAATATTTTTATGATTTTATTTTGTGTTACTTGTAGTTTCTGCAAGTTTGATTTAGTAGCTGAGCCCCATATCTCAATCAAATAATCTAAATGAGGCTTAACTAATGAATTATACATGGTATATCTAACATGTCTCGGTAGACATCGAACTATATTTCTTAAAGCTCCAGTTAATTAGTAGATTTTACTATACATTTTTTCAATAGGTATGTTGTTTCCAGGTAAGCTTGCTGTCAAGAACAAGGCCTAAATATTTCTCGTTGTTAACTTTTGTTAGTATTTCGCCATCAATAGTAAGAGGATTGTGACTTAAAATTTTTTTGTAAATAGATTATGTATTTTGTTTTTGAGGTATTGATTGTTAATAAGTTAGACTGTAGCCAGGTATGTAATATGTGTAGGTCATGTTGAGCTTCACTTAGTACTGATTCTAATGAGTGGCCAAAGTAGAAGAGGCTGGTGTCGTCACCGTATAAAGTGACCTCTCCCTTTAGTCCAATTTCATATATGTTGTTTACATAAATAAGGAACAACAGGGGTCCCAATATTGATCCCTGTAGGATGCCACAAGTAACCGGTTGCGGACCACTTTGCTGATTATTTATTTTAACAACTTGAAATCTATCTGAGAGGTACGATTTGAATATATATCTATGTCATCTGTCTCTATGCCAAAAGCTCAAAATCTGCCGTGAATCCTCTCTTGTTCTGGTGAATATCACCAACATGATCTTACACGTTTTTACGATAACAATTACTATTAAGCATTCCCTATTGTTACTCATATTTGGTATTTCATATTCTAGAACAACAAAAACCGTAACAATCTCGTATTTAAATTATCGAAATAATAAATATTCGACCGTTTATAAACGAGGCGGCTTTTTTGGTCAAAATCTGTGTCTAGCGAAGCATAAATACAGACGTGCTTAGCTCAAGAATCACGTTTGTGCCTACTATACTGGTGTTATGAACTAGTCGCGACTTCTCCATTGTGTGCTTACCGTGGAAATTGACCAAATTAAAGTTTCGTAACCGTTACGGAAGCCTATGGAACGTGTCCACTGATTCAATACGGTATGCGCAGTTCAACAAATGCAAAATTTTTCAGGATTTCCTCCTCTGCGGACATTCATAAAGTACTTCCTAACAAATAAATTTTGTATCTTTATAAAGTTAGTAATAACTTTGCTTGGACTTTAAGATCTGCTGACCGTAATCGCATTGACGCTTTCGAGATGTGGTGTTGGAGGAAAGGAAGTCAAATGGACAGCATTCCGGACCAACGCATCCATACTT
Source organism: Catocala sponsa (assembly GCA_963564715.1). Taxonomy (NCBI): domain Eukaryota; kingdom Metazoa; phylum Arthropoda; class Insecta; order Lepidoptera; family Erebidae; genus Catocala; species Catocala sponsa. The sequence goes on from OY751331.1 coordinate 10,920,846, forward strand.
GCCAAGATAAAAATTAAAACAAGGCTCTCAACTATCTGCCTTTTTTTAATTTTTATTTTATTTTGCTCGTCAAAATGACCACACTCCACCTGATGGTAAGCAGTCGTGTGGCCTAAGAGCAGTGGCCTCCACATCGCCCCCACAGTAGCCGAGGCGATGTTGAGGTCTCTACTTTGACGGCCTGAGAAGATGCTTTTTCACGCCCCGCTTAAAGAACCCAGGATTGAAGGAAGAAGGAAACACTTGCCTTGGCAGAGAATTCCATGCCTTGGTCGTTCGGCAGAGGTATGAGGACCCAAACTTTTTGGTACGCGCTCTAATCGACTCTACCGTGTAAGGATGGCATCTGAGCCCAGCACGCGTTGTTCTGGATAGTAAAGGCGAGGGCGGGATAAGGTGGAATAACTCTTCAGAGCACTCCCCGTGGTATATTCTGTAGAAACATACCAATGAGGCAATCTCCCTACGGAGTTGCAGAGGTTCCAGTGAACTCGTGATCTCTGGATCTCCGATGATACGGACAGCCCGCCGCTGTAACCGGTCGAGAGCGTCCAGCAAGTACTGCGCGGAGCCATCCCAAAGATGAGAACAGTACTCCACGCAAGGGCGCACTTGTGCCTTATACAATAGGCACAGTTGCCCAGGCGTGAAGAACCGCCTCACCCTGTTCAGAACTCCGAGTTTTCGCGAAGCTTGCTTAATGACGCTCTCGATATAGGTTTTCTGATTAAGGGAGCGGCAAAGATCCATACCTAAGATGGAGAGGCTGTCACGTATCACCAGTGGAGTGTTCTTCAGAGAAGGGAGGGGAAGGAACGGAGACTTTTTTGTTGAGAACGCGCATGCCTGGGTCTTCTTGGCGTTGAACTCGACCAAGTTCGTGCGGTCCAAGGTCTGGTCAAGTTCAACGACAAGATTCTGCCTTTTCCCCTCAACCTTAGCCTGTTTGGCCCCAGGATGTCCAAGATATCGCCCATGCACGGTACTGTCGTCCGCATAACAATGTATGTTGCCGAGATTCAACATATCATTGATATGCAGAAGAAAGAGCGTAGGGGATAAGACAGAACCCTGAGGCACTCCTGCATTGACCTGCATAAATTTGGAAGCGCAACCGTCGCAAAGGATCCGAATACGACGCTTCTGCAGGAAACGCAATCCAGGTGCACAGTTGGAGGGGGCAAGCCATAGGCCGGAAGCTTGGAAAGAAGAGACCGGTGCCAGACCCTGTCGAAATCTTTGGCTATGTCAAGGCTGATAGCCAAAGACTCGCCGTGCTTGTCCATAGCCTCACCCCAGAGGTGCGTGACGAACGCTAGAAGATCACCCGTTGATCGTTTAGCCCGAAAGCCGTATTGGCGATCATTGATCAACGATTGATCCTCCAGGTAGCGGACAATTTGGGTGTTTATAATCCGCTCGAACACCTTGGAGAGCACCGAGGTGATAGCTGTGGGTCGATAGTTGCTTGGCTCGAAACGGTCCCCCTTTTTGGGAATCGGTTGAACGTTCGCCTCCTTCCAAGCCTCAGGCACAATGCCTGCGGCGTAAGACGTCCGGTATAGGCGCCTAAGCGTGGGAGACAACTCCGCTGCACATTTTTTAAGGACCACAGCTGGGATGCCGTCAGGTCCACTGGCTTTCCGAACATCGAGAGACTGCAGTATCGCACGAACGGTTCGTTGCCTGATACATATATCAGGCATGGTGTAGCCGCAGTTGGCAATGTTAGGCGGCTGCGAACCGCAGTCATCGATTCGGGAGTTGGCTGCAAAGAGACTTGCAAGAAGATCTGCTTTCTCCTGCGGCCGATGAGCCAGTGATCCATTCGGATACCTCAGAGGGAGCAGCAAGGTCTGGCAGAAGTTGGACTGCACGGCTTTGGCCAGGCGCCAATAGCTACGACTGCCCGTAGGATGCGCCATGAGTTCCTGGCCGAACCGTGAGACGCGCTGGACATCTTCTCTTAAGTATGCCCTCTTGCAGACCTTTGTGGCTTGGTTGAACGCTGCCTTCAGGTGATCCACGTTAGGGTCGTGGAGAGTGCGAGCCCTGGTCCAAGCGCGGTACGCTGTCTATTTGCGTTCAACAGCATCAGCGCATTCACGACCGAACCAGGGCCTTTTCCTGCCGCCGCTCGTGACGTCACTGTATGGAATATAATATTCCATACCCAAGATGATTTCACCAGCGACAGCAGTAGCGCTCTCTGATGGATCCCTGTTCTCAAAGCAGCGTTGAGCCCAAGGGATGGATGCGAAGTACTCCCGCATTCCATCCCAGTCTGCCGACGAGTAGTGCCACAGTCGTCGTCTTGCCTCCTCGGGTCGTGGGGGCGTAACAACAACAGCTGTGGCACAAACCAGACAGTGGTCTGAGGTGCCCAGAAGAGCACGAATCGACACACTGTACCGGTTCGGGTTACTCGTCAGCAGCAGATCGAGCAGAGAGGGCGCCCGACCTGCAATGTGCGTGGTCTGTTTTGGGAGAACCCAACCAGGTCTCATGGTGGGCATTGAAATCTCCCAAGAACACCAACTCAGCGTTCGGAAACCGCTCCTGCGCGTCGTCTGCCGCCTGACTCAGGTCATTGAAGAGTCGAGTTGTCTCAGCGTCTCCTGAATGGGATCGGTAGAGGCACTTGTAGATTTGGCTGAAAGAGCCATGATCTACGTGTACCCAAAGGACAGAGAAGGAAGGGTCCTCTAGGCATTGTAGACGGCGACAGCAAATATCCGCCCTAACAAACAAGCATACCCCGGCTTTCGCGAGGAAACACTCCTCTAGCACGTAGCCGGGATATTGCACTTAGTTCGTGTCTGCAGGACGGCGTATTTGTGTCTCCGTTAGAAAAAGCATTGCCGGCCGAGCCGTCTCCAGGTGGTGATGGACGGCATTAAGGTTAGCGTGGAGTCCTCTGATGTTAATAAGCTCCACGACACAGAAAGCAGCAGTGGGGTTACGGCGATTAGCTGCTGTTGAACGACAATGCTTTGTTCGTACTGCCATAGAGTGAAAGGAAGGGGAAACGTGAAAAAAAAGAGGCGGCTATTCTCGCAGCAAAGTGGGGTAAGGCGCAGAGCAAGTTTTGTCATATAACTGTATGGTATGGCGATAGCTGATCCGACGGACGGAAGGACCCCCGTACCCTCCCGAAAGTGGTCGCCGGGACCCACCCTCCGGTCACCATCCGGCACGACGAGCCACCTCGAGATTATGCGCGGCCATGATAAGGCAACCAACCTAGTTGGTTAGACTCGGTTGGGCCTCTGGACTATACCGCGGGCGGCCAGCAGAGCACCGTTTCTACGGCTCTCCCTGGCCGCCGGGTCGACTCGTGCCACCCACACAATGACTCTACGGATACTCTGCAGGTCCCTCATAAGCTGCGAAAATCGTCACCTCATGCTTAGGCCTCCGGCGCTCTCATTCACCGAACGAAACACAGCAGTGAAACACTGTTGTTTCACGTCGATTTAGATCTTACGCCTTAAGCGTATTCTTGAGTACTTCGGACACATTGCCAGAAAAGACGGGGACAATCTCGAAAAACTAGAAGTCACTGGCAAAGTGGAAGGAAAAAGAGCGAAGGGTCGCAGCCCGATGCGTTAATCCGACCACACTTGACTCCACTGTCTACGATGCTCTCCGAATGGCCGGCGATAGATCAAGATGGCGTAACATCGTGAGATCAAGATTTTTGGATGGAGGAGGTCACAACCCTCAGACATGAGGAAAGCGACTGACGGAGGAGGAATAACTTTGCAATAAGATATAGTTGTTATGTACTGTGTATACTGCCTATTGAACTAATTTAGCTGTAGATGCTAAAATGAGACACAATATAAAGACAGGGACTACAGTAGCCTGGCATAAGTATATTGTTTTTGAATTCAATGAACAACAATTCGTATGGAATTGCCTTTTAAGGAGCTTTTTTTTATAATATTTCCTTACGTTTACGCAAATGTAAAACTTTGAAATAATAAGACTGAATATAGATTTTATAATTTCAAAGAATTTTTTTATTTTAAGCATCTCTACACTATTTATAAATGAATAATCTTATCGTATATGGTTTTCTGTTATCTTACGAAATGAGGCATGTACAGCCGCTGACAAAGCAGAGAATTTTTATATATATTTAATTTCCTTTAAAGACCACATATATATATGCTCGCCATCAATCAACACGAAATATAGTACCGTGTCAAGTAGTTTGAAATAATCTTGACAGTTTTTATAGATCTGTTACGTTTCGTTTGCCGCAATATGATAGCATACATAATATAGTATTATAAATACTGAAGTAACTGTTTGTTACGTTTTGCAGAATAGCTGTAAAAATGCAAACGCGGGTAACAACAGGTTGCAATATTAACAAAAAGTAAAGTACATATTAACTAGCACAAATAGATACTGTTCCGTGTCTAGAAGGATTGATTTTTAACCGCAATGGCCAAGCTTGGTTGCCATTCCATCATATCTCACAGTAATAATAATTTTCAGTTAATAAAGATCTTTCCATTTATATTTTGCATCCTTAATATAAATATACATAATTTGCTTTTGGTTATATGTATATTTATAATTTAAAATACAAATCCAGTCAAATATATTATCATATATTTTCTTAAATAATTAAGAATGGCTAAAGTTGTATGATTTTTTTAATTCGACTGCACGTATGGCGTAGTGGTTTAAGTGACCGCCTCGCCACTGCCGCCGCGCCGAGTGTTGTGGGTTCGATCCCCACATGGGACAATAATTTGTGTGATCCACAAATGAATGTCTAAGCAACAGGAACAACCATCCCGGAATAAAATGTAGGTAATTCTCGACCTGTTCTTACTGATTGAAAATAACATTATATATATATATATCTATGTAGAAAATATATCGATCCGTTGCTCATATGCAGAACGACTGATGGACAAACGGACGAACGCGTTTATAATATTTGTCAGAAATATCGATGTCAAAACTCAAAATGAATAACAGGAAATTATCCATATTTTAACGTAAATATTACTAGTAAGTTTATACATAGATAGAAGATATGTCTTCCCTCTTCCGATTCTTATCTTCCTGTACTGTTAAAATCAACGGAAGCGGGTTATTGTAGTAAACGTGTCTACACGAGGGGCTGCCGACTATCGCACTATTTACTTGTCACGATTAGATCCAACAGGTAAAGGCACCTGTACTATCTACTAACAAACATTTATTTATGCCACTTGTTCGTGTTTCAGAAACATATGAAGAAAATATTTTATCTAGAGGCTCATGTTCCCCCAATACAATTTTCGGCGTTTCGTTCGTTGACATCTAAACCTAAGCGAAAATTGTAAACTGAAATAATGAAGCCCCGAGTAGCGGTCGCATTGTTAAGATGACTGTGGATTATCTGATCGCCTCGGTCTGCATATCCTTAGCGCAGATGTACTGCCGCCAGTGAAGGTGAACTAGGTACTCATTTTGGCAACAAATTTTCCATCGTTACCAAAGTTATCACCAAAGTAAGAGACGATAGAATTGTCGTATATTTTGCTTTGTTTATTGACAAGAAAGCATAGAGGATTCGCTTAACCCTATCATAGCTTGTCCAAGGAAGTACTCCTCTTCACTCTATAGAAATTATATTAAAATTGCTACTAAAGATTTCATATTGTTTCAAAGAGACATTGTGCCGTCAGCAGTACCAGTATATTCTTATAGCCATTAGTGCAACGGTCTACGGCAACGATTCCTTTTTTGAGGTTGGCGACTTGCCAACCTTTGGAGGCAACGATGTACGCGATTATGATGCCCAATTAATATACGGTGAGTCATATGTTATTTTTTTTAGTTGCAAAAATTATAATTTGTTATTAGTATAATCGTATACTTTAGCAGTGTAGACATCGTGAGGAAACCTTCATATCTGTGAGTTCTCCATAATGTTCTCGAAGATATGTGAAATCTACCACATGGGCCAGCGTGGTGTGCAATGGACTAACACCTCTCACACTGAGAAGAGGCTCGTGCACAGCGTGAAAAATTTTATCTATATACAGGACTGATATAAAAACTATCATAGCTTATTCGCTAGCTCCATATGAAAATGAATCATCAGAAATAAACTTTTCAGAGGACTCTAAATCCAAAACATTTCGGCTTTCAGAATGTGCGCCTATCTCTCCGATATCCATTTAACATTTCGATATCGATGCTAGAACTACCAGTACCACTACACGTACCTGAATAACTGAACAGATTTAATAAAATTTCACAATTTACCAATGTTAAAAATACGGTGTTTCTAGTTGCATTCTAACATCGCTGTTTATACCGATCATGGAGTAGTCGCGTGTTTTGAAATACCAATATCTTTTTTTTTAATTGATATTTATATATCGATTAGAACTTATTGACATAAGTTATCGGCCCTGGTAAATGGGAATGTTTACTTCGCAGCCGTTGAGTAAATAAGCTAACAAACAGACTAATCTACAAGATCACATATCGACGACTCGACTTAGCAAACAGACATCGTAGTAATACTAAAAAGTAAATACATTAGGAAACCGTAAGTGTGATAGGCACTTGATGATTAAAAATAAGTGGATTAGATAAGAACTTGTAATGTACCCTCTGAGGACAATTACGACCTTACTGATGGCTGACCTCTGGATAGAATTATATTAAATGTCATTGGCCCATGATTAAGTTAACTAACTATACATACTTTACTACGAGTATTGTTTTTCTGAATCAACACTGTTTTACCTAAACATTTATAAAGATATATTATTTATTGCAATGTGTTTTATGATCTGGTGACTCTGGGAAAATCTTTATAAAACTTTCGCCAGCGATCAATATTCTACCAATTATTTATCGTTGTTGCAAAACGTATAATAAAAATAAGTGACAATTTAATTCGAAATAAAAGGGGTTATCACTTTGTATATGTTTCCATAACATATTTTTATACGTTATATTTTCCCGCTAAGATAATGCAAAAGGATATTTGCCGTTCATACAACTTTGCACGTGCTTAACCTGTCACCAACGATATGTGGTATATCCCACCGCCTACCATCACCGGTATGTGGTACTGCTGACGGATTTAGGCAATGGCAATCTACACAGCCAAGCCTACCGTGATTTTGTTATATTTTACTTTCTAGGAGAAGATTTCAGCAATTGCTCATAATTCAGTGCATAACTAGAGATGCCTCGATTAGCCATTTCATCGAAAAGCACGTTGAAATTGCCTTGAAGTACAAACTACAAGTCGGACTAATTATATTCTAAACGATTGACAAGCAGTGAATTCATTATACCTTCCTTCATACTTTTCAGATTTAAAAACGCTTATAATAATTGATTGATGAAATTATAATTTTATTATTAAATAGTAGGTATAGAAATTATAGATTAGTCTTCTTTTCTTCATCTTAGCGGTTATCCCGGTTGCATCGGCGGCGTTGGCGTTGGAGCCCAGGGTCCGCTTAAAGATTAGTATAGTATTTAAAATTAACGTATACCAGCATAAAATATTATTAAATATACTAATCTATAATTGCTAGACTATTTCCGTTTATAATTAATTTTATAAGCTTTTTACATTTAAAAATATTATCTGGTCTATTTTTGCGGTTGATAATATAATTTGTGATATCGTCTACGATAGCGCACAATATGTAAACACCGAGCACTAGCATATGTCACTAGCCACTAGCCAGTGCCGCATTTAGTTAAACCGGGGCATGTAGCAAAATTATATCAAATGTGCCGTCTTTATTCGCAATTATAATAAATATTCAAGTACTACAAACTAGTTCAAGCAATACTGTAATTATATCCCTGGATAGAATCTCCGTATTTTATCTGGGTATTCTGAAATACCGACGTATAAGTGGACAGTCAGCAGCTTACCGAATGTTTTGTTTTTTCATATTTACCTAGTAATGCCACTGATTTTGATATTTATTGCCCCAGTGATACAAATGGACACATTTGTTATTTTTTTCATCGTTACTAGTCCTACTGTAACTGCAAGAATGAAAAGATCCACTGCCAACATCGGCGCGCATGTTGGACGACAAGCGTTTGATCTAAATAGCTGTAAACTGTCGTATGGAATAATTTGTATTTCGTTTCTAGCTGCACCTTCCACTTTAAAATTATGATGGGCTTGAACATGCACATTTTTTATCATTACCGGGACAGATAGAGTCTTCCCACACTGATTAACATTCATAATAAGACTTCGGCGAGCACCTCAGCATTCAGGTCTCACGGAGGTGTTCCGGCCAACCTGCTGTCCGCTGTGACCCTCTGCATATTTCGCAGAAGAATCCTGCATAAGAGCCGCACAAAAGCGGACAGTGCATAGGGGCTTCGGCACAAGTTTACTAAAATGCTCGTCGAAACAATATTTTCAGTCCAGAAATAGATCTAAGTACTTCGTATAGGCGTGGAACAGGACACGAAGCGAACCTACATGTATTGGGACTACGTTGGGTGGTTTGCGACGGGCCACATAGAAAATTATGGTTATCGTATAGTTAAGCAGCACCCATAAACCTAGCGTCTGATGAAACTCAGCACATGGAATAAACAGCACGTAGAGCCTAATCGAATCCTACGTCTCGCAGGAGTGGTCCGAGGGCAGTCTTGTAGAGTTGACACAATTGGGCGCTAAATCGTGTGGAGTCAAAAAACTAGGAAACATTATACAGTACGTTAACTAACGAAAGGCGTTCCCTTAAACTGGCAATATTATGTCGTGCGTAGATCCTAAAAAAAATGTTCCCATAAAAAACAAAAAATATTTTATTTTAATAACTTAAAAAATATTCAATAAAAAATTATAAACAGACACGAAAAAGAAACACTGTTTGCGTACGCACAAAAGTACCAATGCAAAACGGCAACGTCGCTTTTTACTTAGTTATGAATTTTTAATTAAAATGACTTTTTAATTAGTTTTACATTTAATTTATTTTTCAAGCTTGCATTTTTTCATGCTAATTTTTCTATGCAAATAGGTATGTTCATTTGCATCTATTAATGATAACCGCTTTAAGGGAACGCCTTTCCTTATTTTACTTACTGTATATATTGTCCTTCCTTTTCGTTCACATTGTGCCGGGGCGTGTGGTTGTTGCAGGAAAAGTAAAGCTTTTATTAAAAAATGGCAGTAGGAGATGTTAAAACCGCACAAGGCCTTAATGACCTGAACACCTACTTGGCTGAAAGAAGTTATGTGTCCGGTTACACACCTTCTCAAGCCGATGTTCAGGTATTCGATCAAGTCGGCAAAGCCCTCGCAACTAATCTAGCTCACGCTATGCGGTGGTACAACCACATCGCCACCTACACACCTGCTGAATGCAAATCATGGGCAGCTGGAGTGAGCCCATTGACTGCCGGCGGCAAGCCCACGGCACCTGCACCCGCCGCTAAAGCCGACGATGACGATGATGATGTCGATTTCTTCGGTCCCGGCGATAAGAAAGAGGATGCGGAAGCAGCCAGGATCCGTGAGGAACGTCTTAAATCCTATGCTGAGAAAAAATCAAAGAAGCTAGCTCTTATTGCTAAGTCATCTATCATCCTTGAAGTCAAACATTGGGATGATGAGACAGATAGGAAGGAAATGGACAAGCAAGTGCGCACTATTGAAATGGATGGACTCCTCTGGGTTGCTTCCAAACTCGTCCCTGTTGGTTATGGCATCAACAAACTACAGATCATGTGTGTCATTGAAGACGACAAAGTATCTGTTGACCTTCTCACTGAACAAATCCAGGATTTCGAAGACTTCGTCCAGTCTGTAGATATTGCTGCATGTAACAAAATCTAAGATGTGAAAACAACAGTAATATTAAGTTATAATTTTGAATTTTAAAAAATCATATTGAGCATCGGGCGTCATATTTAGAACTCATCCTATCCAAAAACTAATCTCGGATTAGCGCTAAAAGACAAAAAACATCAATTAAGTCGGGGTTATTAGGTTATTAGCCGGCCTAGAATTATTGATGTTGTAAATGTAAGTGACTTTCTAGATTGGGCTCCCCAATTTACCTACATGCTCGTACAATTCCTATATTCATATCTGTGTATTCAATTATTCAATATAACTCATACCGTGTAGTATTAGTGTAGGATAAGCCGTAAATAGAATTATACGATAAAGAGAGTTAAATAAAGAATAATAACGAAAATAACTGATACACAGTACGTAAATACTGAAATATTACGTAAATAATGTCGCAATTCTTAACCTTCGATCATATTTTAACATTGACATTTACTAGTCGTAAGTGTATATATGCTTAAGTAGATATATATTTATGTGTCTAATCCCATGTAATTGATATCGATGATAAAATTAAGGACACAGAGATATAGGTAACATTAGTAGGTACAGAGTTCGTTAATAGTTACGTTTCTAATCATAGGATAATTAATTATGTTAATGTCAAAGTACTTAACGCGCTAAGGATGTTGTTGGGACTACCTCGATTCTATAGCGCTTCGGGCATGTTTGCGACAAAAGGCTAGATGACTTTTATGCCGTCATGCGTAAACGATGTGCGTCAATACTTCGGCGAGTCAGGGATAGTTCCAACAATATCCTGGCAACTATGGCGGAAAATATTGATGGCCCGTTTATACAGCACTGGGCGCGTAGACATGTGCGTGCAGATGTACATATCTTTAATTAGTTTATTTTATTTATTACTAACAATAAGCTAAGGTGATACTAAATATATAGGTGATATAAATATGGATCATTGGTCTGAAATAAAAATATTATTATTATTAAACTATCAACTAAATGCTCGAGTGAAGTTAATACTATTCTAGCAAACGTATAGTGAGAGCTCTATCTACCACCGCTGCACCGTAGTTTACATTACAGCAATATTACTTTAGGCTTATTCTGACTTTACTTTCCATGACGTTCGCAAGAATCGGAACGATATTGTTTAGGTACTGATAAAATTGTTGACGTCACTGTAAATACTTTTGTTTATTTAATATGTACCATGATACTACTATTGACAACTACATATCAGATTAAGCAATCTTAAAGAAAGTTGATATGCATTTAAATTTTATTTAATAACGTATTATTGCCGATTATACAATGCGTGAATTAATTAAAATATTTTATAGCTAGATAACGTATTAGACTGTAAATAACTATGACTTTAGTGAGTTTTTGGAACTTAATACTGCAGGTCTTCCTACAATACCTATTCCATTATTTCTTTTATTACTTATGTCTGGTAATATTAATGTATATAATGTTAGATATAAGTTTTAACTTGTACAAAGATTTGGTGTATACTGCTATGTTGTCCATTTGTTAATAATAAAATAAATAAATAAAAATAAATTACCAGTAGGCGGTCACTTACAGAAAAATAATAATATTATGTTCTGTCTATTTAAGAACCAATTTACGCCAACAAAGCATTGCGTTAGAAGTAAAAATCCAAAAACTGCCGTTAAGATAAGTAATTTAAAAAAATAAAGACATGAAAAGCGACTAAAATAAATAAATTCTTTAAACATAATATACATTTCTTTTTACATTTATAACAATACCAGCTAATTACAATTATTAATTTATTATTGTCACAAGAGAATTTTTAAACAGAAACAATGTAATTGAATCTGAGATAATATGTATGTATGTATTTACAAAAAAAAGTATATATGTATGTTTATCCATTGTTTAGTACCCATAGTACAAGCTCTGCTTAGTTTGGGCTAGATGGTGATGTATGTGATAGAATATTATTATTATTATTATAGATAAATGTAAACCTCTGCCAAGGTACCAAAGAGGCATTCCAATACTACAATTTGAATATCGATTTTCAACAAAAATCACCAGACGGCTGTGAACACTCAATGACCTTTGACTGCATTGAACATCCAAACTATTTATATTATACATATTTATATTGTGAAAGCTCAGGCATTAAGGGAATCCTAGATACTGCACTCGATCTAGTTGATGCATACCTAAGAGATAGCCTAAAACATGTTGCAATTAAATCGGGTATAGCTTCTGGATGACCTATCAAAATGAGTGTGCCCCAGGGCTTAATTTTAGGACCTTTTCTAGTACGTAGTAAACCTAACTGATTTGCCGTTCTTCGTATGGGGTTTGTGACACATTACTGATTTTTGATATAGACTGAAAGGCACCAAATTTATTATTAAGTGTTAATAATTAACTGATACAAGTCCTGGTATGGTTTATGGCGGATAAGTTACACAACATAGTTTAACACAACTTAGTTTAATATGAAGAATCCTAACATAAATATAAATTAAAATATTGAAACTTTTGTATAATCTGCAGTTTGTTAACCCGGCGCCGTCCAGGTGGAAAATTGTTACACTAACTTCCACGTTGGGTCAAAACTACCCATGTTTAGAAAATGGCGTATTTTGTAATCTAATTCGAAATCCTCAATCATACCCTAGTTTTATGAAAGAGACAATAATATTGTTTTATTCGAGTGTAAAATAAAATTACCAAAAAATATAAACTTTAACCATTTATTGCGTTTTATAAAAAAGTACAAAAATACAACAAAAATAAAAAGACATCCCTTTTAACCCTTATAAACTTAAAAATATTAGATATTTTGCTTATAATATACTTTAGGAACAAAAATAAGACTAAGATCTTGAATAGACAATCACAAAAATAATAATTATGACATCAGTATGGACTTAATACTGCTCATCTTCAGTCGTCAAATTCGCACATTTTGCGCAGAAGGGAACGATGTGTTCAGGACAGATAAACTTCTGACATTTATGGCAAGTATGTGTAGTCTATCTATCCTTTTTACCCGGGCATTCTTGGCATCTTCTGCGAACACCTGGAATTTTGGCTGGTGGTTCCTCAGGAGTTTCGCCACTCAATTCTCTGGATGATGGCAAATCAAAACAATCGAACCGAGATAGCGGTACGTCATCATCATCATCATCATCATCATCATCATCACTGATAGATGCTTCCTGTTCAGTTTTAGTTTGATCTGAGCACTCACGTGATCTTCTTCGTCTTCATCACTTTCTGCAATGTCGCCGTCATCGGAATCAACCTCCTCTAACATTGCAAGTATTCGCTGGCGTCAAATTTACCTTTTTTAACTTCACGGACGTCTAGATCTCGTTATTACTGCAGAATGGCTACGATGCAGTGCAAATCTAATAACACGTTGTCTTATCTCCAGCTATACCAAAAATCAAACTGCTCGCGTAACTTATTTCAAAAATACCCGCAAGTAAAAAAATGTTCGGGTCATTATGACCCAACGTGGACGGCGCCGGGTTAAATACGACTATACGAATAACTTTAGACGACAAGGAGCAGTAGGCGCTTAAATGTTGTATTTTGCAGGAAAATTTAATGTCTTAGCCTATGCTATACATGATTTAAGTATTTATTATTTAAGTAGGTTGCTCACTAAGTAGATGCTATGAGAGACTGATATATTCTAATCAATTTACGATCGTAGTTTTGAATTCTTATCTTATATAAATATTTGATCTATAAAAGCATTCGTTAAGAAACACTCAGACTTATACCACCAGCAGCACTATTTTTATTTGCAAAATTTTTATATACCAGTCAAAGATTTTACTGAGTTCTACAATCTTACGATATATCAAACTATAGACTGATTTAGGTAGGTACTTATTTGTATACAGTTCATGTTGTGTTGTCAATTTATGAACAGGCATATACAGTACACTATTTTAGACAAATAAAACATGACTAACATATACAAAAGGAATTTTAGCACACGCACCCTAAAAATATTCCACTCCAATGTCTTCGACACCCTAATTAACTACCTCTGTGCGTGACGCCACCCGGATGATATCAAGCGAATTAAATACAAATTTAGAACTTGCTCATATACAGTACACATTTCAAAGAAATAAGCTTAAAGAATCATTTGAAACATCCGTTGAAGCAATTAATATGCCATATTTTTAATCACTAACGGTTTTAATACCTACCTAATAACGTACCTACCTATACTCCATTTGGTTAGGTATTTATCTAAAGATAATCATGATGTGTCTTTTTTATCCTTTTATCTATAAACTCAGTTTAAAAATAAAATGCTGCTAAAGATTAATGTAAATACAACAATAACGATTAGTAAATCAATTGAACCGTTAGTTTAAGCAGTAGTTTATTTGTTTAATGTGTTAGTGTAAAAAGTCACATCAAAATTGTTTACCTTTAGTCAAATACCTAACCAAATGGAGTATAAGTACCTACCTACAATTTTGACAAGCGTGCATAATAACATATTTTCTTTAAAGTTTAACTTTGAAACTAGTTTTTTATTCTAATACAGTGAAATGTAAAATGATCGTAGAAATCTCTCAAGGTATTAATTAAGCAAAATGTTAGGGCTCCTATAACAGCCTTAATTAAGTAATTATTAAATCGAAAATAACAAGTAATTGTTAATATCATGTTGTGTCAAGAGGCAAATAACGTCTTTGTGCATTGATCCGTGGTACTTTCTAATTACCTTTGTCCACTCGTATATAAACACCAAGGTACTTTACAGCCTAATTATCTTGTTGTTTTTTACTTGAAACTTTTACGCGTAAGCTACTGAAACCACACAATATTTGATTAGTCAGCGTGACAACCGCTACTGTCTTCTCGAGTGCTTGACCTACAATATTATGTAACTATTATTTTTACTAAATAAAAACTTACATAATGATCAATGAGACGATGCGGCGAAGTGCTTGTTTCTTTGTGGGATGTTCCTTTGTAGATATCTAGGAACACACGTGCCTACATGTAATTAGTAAACGTAATGCGTAAGTGACGCGTGTTCAGACTTATAAACACTACCTCATAGTAAGACCAAAAATTCTCGGCGCTCTTTGCAAAAACAAAAGACACCGTTTTGCACTAGCATAAGAAGGAAATACATCTCATGAATTACTTACTTATTAAGTCGTATTAAGTGTATTGTCGCATAACAAAATACTGGTGTTTATACAGCGTGTAACAATGAGAAGTGGTCGTACTGAAGGTCGTAGTGGACCTTAAAATGTCAAAACTTAATACAAGATCATAGTGTTTAATACAGAAAATATATTTTGAAATGAATATGGCTTTAAAAACATCGTCACAACCATGACTTTCTTATCGGTTGTATTAGCTTTTTTTATTAATTCTAATTATTTACGAGGTCGTGATCTAATGACTCACAAAGGCTTGACACTGAATTAGTTCTATAATGTCCAAGGTCATAAATAAGAAGCTACATATATTATAATTATATTTTCATATAAAGCAGCAATCTTTAAATGAAAACATTTTTAGTTGACAATCTCTCTTTGCTTTTTAACCCTAATACAACAACGCGAAAATATGGGCACACCTTACTATTACATTCTGTATAAATCGAAACAATCATGTAAGCTAGATACACAGCCTAACTTTTGAATGAATTCACACATTACCTACTACATATTTACGTCTGTTTATTGACTTTCACGATACTACTACTTACATTACAGTTAGAAATATGTTTAGAGATATGATTAGTAAACAAGTCGATATATAAATTCATGCCACAGTCTATTTTTAACACAGTGACTGAGTTGCGAGTCAGACACATACACAGATTGAAAGTTTACAGCCCTCACAAGAGAACTAACCACAAGGACAGACAATACCTTACCTTCCGCAAATTGAATAATATAATAGCTGTTAGATTTTCTCAATACGAGTCAGTTCGTAAATACACTTTACTATCAATAACGGTGTTCACAACCGGCCTCAGAGCCTCCAGAGAGCGACGGGTGAAAGTCAGCGCAGAGTCGCAGACGCACACCTGACCTCAAGTGACAAACACGTTCCCACATTTTCCGTCAAGTAATAATTAGATACGCGAAATTGTTAAATAAATGCTATTGTCAAAGAAATAAACAAAAGAGCAGTGTGTGCCGATGCGCGAACGTTACTCGACGCGTCACATTATCACGTTGGACGGAGCGGCGTTGAAGCTGATCGGCTGATAGTGTTGTGCGGAGGCGCGGGACAGCCGCCGGCGCACCGCTCTCGGGCGCAGGCGCGGACAATCAGTCGCGACCATGTTGACACCGTGTGCCGTCGTAGTCCTGGCGGCGATGCTCGCCAGCGCCGTCGACATCCAAAAGATTGACGAAGAGCTTAACAACACCTTCCCCGCCGAGCAGTACTTCATTGACAAAATATTTGATAAATATGGAGATAAAGGCGTCATTACATTCGAAGTAAGTGCAATTATGTATTTTCTTTTTTATCGAAGTAGACACCGTAAATATTAAACGTTCTATTGTAGTATCGCAAGCCTGCGGTATCGTTTAATTGCTAGTTTAAGAACAAACGCTTTCTTATGATATTTAATGTTCGATTTATGATTCTGATGCTTCTTTGTTATTATACAAGTAAACACACTTGTACGATTAGAACCATCAACTGTATATTAATGTGCAAATTTAAATTGATGTAAGACACCTTTTCCTATTTCGTGAACGGAAGTTCATCGAACTTAGACGTTCAGTACTCTATTTGTATTAAGCATTACAGGTTTGCTTATCGCGCTTATCAATATTTAGGTAAAGCCACCTATATTGATAGCTGCCAATTAGAATTAATTTTGAGAATGTCTCGATAATTGCAACATGCGTATACATTATATTGTCGTTACCACTAGTCTCTCATAACAGTCATAACATCAGTCATCTTATTGTTCTTTGAATAGTTTGTATTATTGCATTGCTATCAATGTATTGACATACGATGATGCGATTTAATATGAAAAATCTCAGCCAAGTACAAGTCGGGTTCGTATATTCATACAATATCTATTTATATTGCGACCGATCAAAAATATGGGGTGTTTAGCTCTTAAAATATAAAATTTTGTTTTATTTTATGTGCATAGGATTTTCAGTACATATACATAATATATTATTATATCCCATTTATAAAGATAGTCAGAGCAATTTCTTACAGACAAATTAATATTATACAAACCTAGTAGATTTAAAAAATGAAAAAGATGGTTATGAATAGGTATTTAATATAACTAACCTAACCTAACCACCAAAAATACTAATTGCACAGTAGAATATGCTTACTAAAATATATATTTTAGTAAGCATATTATGATATCATAACGAGCATCTATACGCCTCAAATCACTGCATTCCGTCTCGGAAGGATTTTTTGAACCAACCAGAATTTTTCGAACCAACCAGAATTACATCACATTCTGCTACCTGCTTAGACAATATATTTTGCGAATGCCAATTTCTAAGTACAGCCATATTGAGTGATTTGACATCCGACCACTGTGGGCAAAAGGTTGTATTTCCATTAAATACAATTAAACAAGAGACTATGATCACATGTAGACTAATGACATCTAATCGCCTAAAGGAATTTAATAATAACATAAATGCCAAGGTTGTCAATATGGACCTAGATTGCGATAGTCCAGACGAACTATATAACAAACCTTTAAAATAGAGACATTTTACAAAAAATTCAAAGTTAAGTTTTGTGATTGGGCAACACCTAGGATATATACAAGTATAGCTAAGTTATATGAATTATATGGAATGAAAAAATATAACTTTGAAGCAAATTTTGTTAAATATGTTAGAAATTATTCCAAATTATTTAAAAACACTAGTGCTACAGCCAAGTCCCTTTATTTAAAAACCAAAATTCGAAATGCCGACGATAAAATTAAAGCTACTTGGAACATTATTAATAATGAAACTGGACGCACCAAGCTGCGTGATAATACCATTAACCTTAATGTAAATAATAATATAATTTCTGTAGTAAGTAAGTAAGTAGCTGAATCATTTAATAACTACTTTGCAAAGATACTTGTTAATACAACTAGTTCCTTAAGGTCTTGCCCATTTAAAGCAGAATCCTTGGTTAGGGATAGCGTGGAGGAGAAGTCCTGTTTAGTTTTAAATATGTACATCCGCATGACATAACAAAAGTATTCAAGTTACTTAATTTAAAAAATCAGCTGACTTGTGGGGTATTTCTGTGAAATTAGTTACAAATATTATTGATAACATAGCGCCAAACTTAGCCGCAATATTCAACGGATGCATTGATGTTTTTATTTTTCCTAATTTAATTAAATGTAGCAAAATAATACCATTATTTAAAAATGGATGCAAAAGTGATCCATTTAATTTTAGACCAATTTCTATATTACCTGCTATAAGTAAAATATTTGAGAAAATTATATTACAGTAATTAGAGAGTCATTTTAACGTAAACAATTTATTTCATACACAACGATATGGTTTTAGAAAGGTTCTATCTACAATGGATGCTGCGGGTGTTACACTTTTAATATTTAATTATTTTTGCTGCTTGGGAAATTTCGCAAGATGCGATTGGCGTATTCTGTGATC
This sequence comes from Catocala sponsa, assembly GCA_963564715.1. Classification (NCBI taxonomy): domain Eukaryota; kingdom Metazoa; phylum Arthropoda; class Insecta; order Lepidoptera; family Erebidae; genus Catocala; species Catocala sponsa. The sequence goes on from OY751331.1 coordinate 10,939,356, forward strand.
TCTCAAAAGCCTTTGACTGCGTTGAACATCAAACGTTATTGCGAAAGCTCAGGCATTATGGAATTCGAAATGCTGCACTCGACCTCGTTGGTTCTTACCTAAGCGCTAGATTACAACACGTTGAAATCAACGGAAGTAGATCTTCTGGATTACCAGTCGCAATAGGCGTGCCACAGGGCTTAATTTTAGGACCCTTTCTGTTTCTAGCGTACGTGAATGATTTGCCGTTCTTCGTACAGAAGTTGTGCGATATTATATTATTTGCTGATGACACATTACTTATTTTTAAAGTAGACCGTAAGGCACCGAATTTACAGGGTGTAAATTCTTCACTCGCGCAAGTCCTAGACTGGTTCACGGCGAATAATTTACTACTCAATTCTGAAAAAACAAAATGTATTAAGTTTACATTGCCTAATGTAAAGAATCCTAGCATAAACATTAATTTAAATAATGAAACAGTAACATTTGTACAATCCACAGATTTCTTAGGCATTACTTTAGATGATAAAGTTCAGTGGGGCGCTCAAATATCGTGTCTTGCAGGGAGACTTAGTTCAGCCGCATTCGCGGTTCGGAAAGTAAGACAGCTTACTGATGTAGATACTGCGAGACTAGTATATTATAGTTAATTTCACAGCGTCATGTCCTATTGCATACTGTTGTGGGGTAAAGCAGCTGATATTGAAACAATTTTCATTCTTCAAAAGCGTGCAGTACGTAGCATTTATAATTTAAGCCCACGAGTTTCTCTGAAGAGCGTTTTAAAGAAATTGGTATACTTACCGTTGCATCGCAATATATATTTACGAATATTATGTTTATAAAACATTATATTCACCTATATAATAAGAATAGTGATTTTCACAACTTAAACACTAGAAATAAGCATAAGTTAGTAGGCTCGTATCATCGTTTACATAAAGTTCACAATTCATTTGCGGGACTCGGTATACGTTTTTTTAATAAACTACCGATTGATATTATAAATTTACCTTTACTCAAATTTAAAAGTGCTGTTAAAAGTCAGCTTATCCGGAAGGGCTATTATTCAATCAATGATTACTTAAATGATAAAAGCTCATGGAACTAGTTGCTTGTTTCATACAGGATTCAAACAATATATCTATTATATATAAGTCAATTTAGTTATGTGAAGGTACTTCGTGTTTATTTTGTGATGTTAAAATATCTTTCTTTTCTTTTAACAAACTTTGTAAGTAATAACGTAAATTTTGTTTTAACTACATTTAGTCACGAACTACCTTTTCATATGTCACAAAGTGTAGGTAAGTGTATGGGCCCTCATGCCATACTACTGTCTATTACAAATTACTACAGATAAATATTATTTCAAACCTGAAATGCTTCTTACCTAAAATTATTAACTTTCCTTTATTCTTAGAATTTAGTTTTATATGGACAGTGACATATGGCATAATGACTGCAACACCTGGTACATAAATTAGTTGTAAAATACTGAAATTATAATTTGATGATGATTTAAAAGAGTGGCCTTGAGTTTCTTGCAGGTATCTTCTCATAGGCTCAACCTTTTGCCTGAACCTTGCAACTAGCATAAATGTAAATTCAGTAAATGTAACAAACTCACTAACCTCTTTGACGTTCATAAGTGTTACTTTGTGACCTAAGTGAATAAACGATTTTTGACTTTGACTTTGACTTAGGGTATGTTAGGTTTTTTCTTAAACCCATCCAAAAATAAAAGCCCCGCGAAGCGGGGCGCCGTCGACTTAGTTTGATTTCTTTAAAATATTTTAGTAAGCATATTTTGCTGTGCAATTAGTATTTTTGGTGGAACAAAGGCAAAAAATTGAGGAACAGTTAAATACTACCCTTAAAAAAATGTTAAGTTAAATTTGTATTCATACCCTACTTAAAAATGACACGATGAAGTACAATTCCTATCTAAGTGATCATGTTACCTAAATTTTAAATTAAATTACCTCTTTTTCGTAATCAAACAGAAATATATTATTTTATTTTATTATTTTTCTTACGCTTAATAAATAAAGCAACAATATTACAAATTTATATAAGAAGTCATAGGTAATATGCAGCGCCGGCGCCGGCGCCGGCGGTTAATTCGCCGCTGCCAATGGGACCAATACCTATAGTGGTTTTATCTACACACGGAACAAAAAATTGTATGACTCATAAATTGTTGTGCCCATCATTTGAATGTTTGTAAAGATCCCCTTGATGCAAAAAGTACACCTAGTGCCGTTGTAGTAAAAAAATATAATTCTAATAATATTTGCGTTGTCTTATGTTTTGATACCTTAAATATTTTTCTATCTGCTACACCTTTCGCACATCACCTACTTACTCTTTTAACAGTAACTTATCAGTATTAGGGTAGAATTCATCATTAGTATCGAATATTTTATTGGACAGATTGAATTGGCGTAAAGGGTTTTGTACCACTAACGCCGAGCATTGTACCAGTGTGGATTCGATTCTAACTTACAACGTACAATAATGATTCTTGTGCCTTTGCATGAGGTGTTATGAGTTAAGAAAGTTCGAACACATCTCGTCTTCAGTGGGGATGCAAAAGCTTTTAGTTTATATATTATTTTTTTATTAAATTAAATAATTATTAACTACACTTTTTTTCTTTTTTATACACATTACAAAACTTAAAATATCAATGACATTTATACATATTTTCTTTTCTAGCTAATAAATTATTTAACATTGTAAAACTATTTTCTAGGAGCCATGACTTAAGTCTACTTTTAATCTATGTATAAGGAATTATCTTATCTATCTAGGTATGTGGTTGTACATTGTAATAATCATCATTCGATTTAGCTAGTCTCTTAGCCTAGCTACGCTTGTTAAGGTCTCTGATCAATTTAACCTATAGTGTACTTATGCCGGTTGAATTTACGTAAATAATATAAACGATTTTTAAATTAAACCATCCCTTGAAAACAATATAGGTGTCACGAAAATTTTATTCTCAAAGCGATCTAAACGATAATGAAAATAACAAATTGAAAGATTTTAATGGTATAATTATTTATTAGGTGTCTATTGATCATTCTCTCCATTATTCTGACCCAATCCAATTTTCGTGACCAATATTCATTAAAAACATTTTGCTTACACGATTAAACATTCAATTTAAAAGTTTTAATATAGGTATATTCATGATTCTATCCGCTCCGTCGTTCATATGAATGCCACGAGAACGAGCGTTAAAAAGCCATAAGTGATAATCTAGGTTAAGGCCTATTCGTGTGCCAAGTTTCATCCAAATCCTTTAAAAGCCTTAATTTTAATGTTTGATTGAGCAACAAAAATCAAAAACTTTCCTATTTTTAATATCAGTGGAAAATGTACCATTTTGTGTTTAAGTACTCCAATCGATTTTATAATTTACACCTGTCTCAAATCATATAGAAAAAAACGTTCAACAATAAATAAGTTAAAAATGCTATTATACCCACTTTTAGTAATACAATAATAATACTAAAAGTGGCTATAATAGCATTTTTATTCTACAAAGACTCACCATGCTCAAGGTATTAGAGTCCTAGACGTCTTCGTCTATTAGGAGTATAATTGCGGAAAAGGAAGTCCTAGATTCGTATCCCTCCGGGTATTGAATGACTTGATAAGTACGCAGGACATTATTGTCTGTGATATATCCATGTGATTGTAAATTAACTGACTGAAATTTGTATTTATGACGTAATGTATATGAAAAAGAAAATTATGTATTGATTATGGAACATTAACACCCTGCAGTATATCTCATTCGTAATATATTTTATATATTTAATTATAATGGTAGTACACCAATTTAATACATACCTTAAATACTGCCAATTCATAAACAAAGATCAGCAAACACTGTAACAAAACATAATATATCCACAAACAAGTAACATAACGAAAGGATAATTCAACGACTTTTTAAATTGCTATGAATTGGACATGATAGTGACAACGAACCAATAGGTACTTCAAGATTTGAAATGGCGATCGTAACGAAAGTATATTTAATTTAATTTAATTACTTTGTCAAATATAAATGTATATGATACAATCTTTATAATTATAATTTCTGCAAACATATACAACATGTAACAGATATAACGCACAACCCCAATTAGATTATTAAATCGTAATAATAATATAATCATTAAAATGTTACTTTTATGTAAGTACTTAAATATTTTAATTTAACGAATTAGTTCTCCTTATTGTGCGCGGATAGTATGGGCATATTACAATAAATCCAACATTATTGCTTTTATTGCATCAAAAACCTTATCGCCTTGAATTATGATAGATTTTCGTTTATTTCGACTGTTCAAAGAAAAGGATGACTATAATTTACGTTGTTTTAATTATTTTAGGCCAAAAAAATACCTATTAATATAGGTATTTTTGTCAGACGTCAGAAAAGGATTCAGTAGCCAATTCTGAACAAAGTACTTTCAATGTGCAAGTGCGTTTACTATGTTACACGTTGTTTATAGGTTACAGAAATTATGATGCCATCAAAAACATACTTGTAAAAAATCCAACTCTCGCAACTCAGTTCTTCTACCGTAAAAAGTTGTGAGATCCATGTAATACCAAGTCGGTTAATTTATTCAGTCCCTACTTAAGGGACCTTCTGTCTTAAGTTGAACTAATGTACGGCACTCACTGACGCACTCAAAGATTTTTAATATTAATATATTACTTAACCCATTATTTTTCTATAGAATTAGATTTATATAAAGATTATTTAAATTTTTATACCCATACTGACTGATACAATTTGCATAAGTTGAATAAAAAATGGTTTGTGTGTATACCTGCGATATCGCAGTAAGACCCAAAGGTTGCCTGGAAGAAAGTGGCCGCCTTTCTGTGACGGACGAGAAGCGTGGAAGCCGCAGCGCGGGCAAGTCACCTCCGCCGGCCGCGGTGATGATTATTAGTGTTCTTTCTTTCATGGCAATTTCGGGCAATTTAATCTACTTAATACTTTGCGAGATTTTGGTACAACTTCATAAGACATGTCCCATTCTTGCTTTTTCATTCCGTTGATTAACCATTTTACAAGTTACCTTTGAACATAATTATATATCTAGGTACCTATCTACACCTATTATTCCATTATATTATATTATACATATACAGGTACACTGATTCATTCACTGCAAATGTAACTTTGTAATCCTATATATTTATATGGGATTACAAAGTTATTTATACAGTTGGTGTATCTAGAAAACTGGACCAAAATTGCAAAATATTTTAGTTTTCCTTGATTTATATACTAAAGACTAATTGTATTCTAAATTTGAAGCTACTATGTTTGCTAGAAGTGCCTTTGAGTTCTGATGATCGGTCAGTCAGTGCGTGAGTTACAAAATTAAGAAACTTTGACTAGTTATAATTCTTAAACTACTGGTTCAAATTGAATGAAATTTGAAATATACCGTTTATACTACGCCTGCTTGGTTACTGAAAATTCAGGCTTCTTTTTTTATCCACAACGAAGTTATAGGGGTGTCGAAAATGACCTCAACTGTTTCGAGAAAAGGATGTTATGGCCGTGCCTCTTTTTTACTCGACTTGGCGGGGGCACTGCCGTGCCCCCAGATTATACACAGCCACACAACTAGCTACAAAACCAATTTGTTTGCTTACTAATTACTTTGTTGTTATAATCACTCAGATAAACAATGGCGTAATTGATTGTTAGTTGACTGTACTTTCATCTTAATTATCTATATTATATCTCACTCTAAAGAGATTTTTTACAAAGGCCTTTACAAAATAGTTGGACATTATATCAACACAGAAATTAGGTAATTTCTCATTGGCTTACAGAATATTTAACTGGATTTAAAATTAAATTTAGCAACTTGAATGATATGCAGATGGAAGCATTTTTTATTCTTGACTGTTTAAAACCATGTATTTTAATTACCTACTGTTGTTTAAAAAGTAGAAATTGTAGAAAGTAGTTGAGACTTTATATAATCAGATTTAACACAAACATCGATGCTCCTATAACTTCATTCACATTTAAAGTAAGGCAATGACCTTAAATGGCAAAGTCCGTTTAAACGACTGAAACAATCTCTAAAGTTCTTTAGACAGATACTAGCACAAAAATCGCGATTATGCTAAACGCCTCTGTTTTTATTGGACAGCCAAGTTGTCTGATAACACCTCTTTTCAAAATAGTATTTCTTCTTCTCAAGCATTACATAATAAGAGATTTAGGAAAGGAACTAGGATAGCCTACTTTAATTTATCATACGCAATGCAAGATGGAAAACCTGTTATCTTTCAATGCCCGTAAAGAATATGATGTGATGACCCACAGATGTATGTTTTGTCAAGTGCTAGTGCGTACCTATATCATAGAAAGAATGGAAACCGTAGATGTGAAACATGAAAAGACGTACGCTAGCCATATCCATAACATAGATTTCCAAACACCACCTGCCGCTATATGATAAAGAATTACTTTGTAAGATTACTAGATCGAGAACTTATCAGGTGTCTCGACATTAAACAATGTGCACACTATGATATATAGAAAGAATAGAAACCGTAGATGCGAAACATGAAAAGACGTACGCTAGCCATATCCATAACATAGATTTCCAAACACCACCTGCCGCTATATGATAAAGTATTACTTTCTAAGATTACTAGATCGAGAACTTATCAGGTGTCTCGACATTAAACAATGTGCACTTATTTGCAAAACCTATTGAATGACTTTCGATCACTGCATAAGCGCACGAGTTGCGTACAAACCATACATAATGGCATACTTGACTTTTATTTCTTAATTAGTGGAGTACATAAAACTGCGAAAAATTACGCCTGAGGGTATTGTTCTCCTATAGAAAAGATAAACATATAACGCGAACGCTAACAGATGTTTTGAGTTGTACCTACACAAGAATGTAAAGGTGGATCATTGTCAAATTTCATTACAAACAACTGTCTATGGTATTTCTATGGACACATAATTCTACATGTACCTTTATTCTTATTCATCTCTTATGACGCGGGTATCACTACAAGAGACTCGTTTAAATTCTTGTCTGTTTCTTCGCAAAACTAAGCGATAATTTTATTGTACTAGCAAGAAATCAGTTATTTAAGTATTATAAATAATAAAAAACTTAGATCATCGGATGGACATATGAAAATATAGTGGGCGATAAGAACATCAACTAATACAGCTAGCTTTTGTTTTAACTGATAGAGACAAAATGTAGTTTAATTTGTAAAATATATTTTATTATTACTCGAACTATATCTACAGTAAAATTTTTCTATCCATTTAATTACATCATGCTATAATTTAAAGTTTACAATGCTTACATTAATATTAATACCGTTACACCTATATGTCTACCCAGTATTAATAAAGGACAAACCCATATAAGTGAATGAGGAACAAGATCATGATTACATAATACATATCTAATTAAATCATATTTAATTAAGACAGCGAATCAGGTCCCCAGAAGATTTTATGAGACAATCTATGTATACATAAATAGATTAACTCCATCTACTTATAGAATTGTTTATTTATTATACAGATATAAGGAGCAGCAAAGGGGAATTACAGAGATGTTTTCATTCTTTCAGTAGTCTCACACTCAACTCATTTATAAAACTTGGATGTTGTGATACACAAAAATACACGGAAGTAATCGCACAAAACACCTACGATTGCACTAAGCAAGACAGTTGGGTGACGACATATAGGTATTTAAGATAGCCCGGTCGGAACTCGTCATTGAATGCATGTTTAAATGTTGGTCAGCGTTCTTCGGATACAATTGTTGTTTGCAATCGTCAATAAAGTAGTAAGTAGTAGTTTGTTGGTGTGATGCCTCCGGTTGATCGCTTTTTACGTCTACATTGACGTAAACTTTCATCGATATTCAGGCATTACTGGTTATATAGCTTCCGTGGGTGGTTGATATAACTTTATAGCTAAAAGTGAGTATATTTAATTGATGTCAATTAGTTAGTCAGGTAATAAGTAATGACAGAGCAACGTTCTATAGGTACTTATTACACATTATAATTAGTTAGATGCGGTATTCGAATATTTTATCGATTATGGGGAAAAATGTTATAGGTACGTAGGTACATTTCCTTTTATATGTGGTTAGCGGCAAACCTAGAACGAGTATGTTGAGATCTGTCGTTACAATATTCTAAGAGTACACTTACATACTCTATACTTAACTTTCATAATTGTGCAGTACTTACGAAGTTGAAAGTGAAGGTGCTTTTGCTTTCGTTTCAACTACTAAATTGTACATTATCCGGTTAATAGGGAAAAATAACCTGGTGATATGACTCAATTTCATAATTTATACTTATATAATAAAGCTGACGAGATTGTAAGCTCTGCTTAGAAACTGCCCACTGCGAGGCGCAGGTATTCATTCGGTGTTGACTTCTCAGCTAGAATCACAATCTATCTCGACGGTCAAGTTGTAAGTCAAAGCATCAAGAAAACTCTAAAATATGCCAGATACCTCACAATATCTCACAATACAATCTACAAACGTTAAAACGAGTCTTATTAAACCCAAACATCTTTATAAAGTCAGATAATTCCTGACATTCTACGTTCCCGATCTTCTTATTCCACCTTATCCCGCCCTCCCCTTTCCTATCCAGAACAACGCGTGCTAGGCTCAGGGCGGTGTGGAGGCCACTGCTCTTAGACCACACGACTGCTTACCATCAGGTCATTGTGGCGAGCAAAAAAAAAAAGAACTACTGCTGCTCTGGCAAAAATAAAATTAACATAGGTAAGATTACGCCTAATCTTTTGTAGCTTTATAATAATAATTTAATTAAAAGCTTTATTATATAATTATGATATTTTAACTAACAAATACGTAGAGCTTGTCATTATACAATATAAATTTCATTATTATTTAATTAAGTACAAAAGCGAAACTAAGCTTTAAAATAGTGCGATTTTTTGTGATGCCGATAATTGATATATCGGATGAAATCGCTCAAGGAATCAAATCAGAAAAATCCCTTTATTGTAAGTATATAAAAATAGTGTTGGGTCTTACACTATTTTATATACTTACACTACAGGGATTTTCTCATACGTTTTCGATTACGTTGGCAGCGTTGGGATCTAAAACCATACCTGTCTACGAATGTACATATGTATGAAATCTAATATATAAAAGATTGACTTTTCCGGGTCGGTCGTTCATTTTCTAAAACGGGTTCGTAATGTTCAGTGTTTTGAGTTAATCTGATTTGTTTTATTATCGTTTCTAATAATACCGGACTTAAATACCTATAGGTAAGTCTTTAATCACGTTGCTCTACATTACTTTCTCCGTTCCTAATAAACTTGATTTTGAACATATTATTGTGATACGGACCAACCTGCTATAATTATCCTCTTGCTAAATTCAGAGAACTTGTATGAACATTTTATAAGTGAATTGCTGCCTACAAAGTTTAGAGTACTTAGTTTTCATTTATGATTATTTACCGAAATTATTATTTTCATCCCGATTGCTCGCAACGTAAGCTTTAAGACACAGGTACATAAAAAGCTTCCACCTCACAATTTTTATTACCTATTTTCTATATCAAACTCTACTCATGTGTAGAATGACAAGTAGGTACTTACGTGTGATAGTGACATTTCGTTATTATCTGTCTAACGATTTAATTGTAATTATTATTTGTGCCAACCTCATATAATTATTATTCACGATGATTTACATTTTTTTATTATTGTAGTCATAACAGTAATCATCTGATGCAGTCAATATACTCTGACTCAAATCAAATTCGTGCACTCATTACGCTTTTCAAGGGTTAATGATTTACTCATTATCCTACTTATATTATAAATGTAAAAGTTTGTTATGATGTTTGTTAATTTTGCGCTAGTGTTTTGGCTTAAGCAAAGGACGTTGTTGAACTGATTTTGTTTTAAACAATAGAAAAACGATCCAATTGGGTCATTACCGCGTCTTTACTTTTCTTCGTCGTTTAATCAATCAAGTTCCTCTGCATTTGTTTAAGGGAAGACTTGCATTAGCGCCTAGTAGGTACTTTTAATATTTACTGAGGCTTATTGGATAAAGCAGTTATCGAATTTTATTGAGTTACTGAGTTAAAATTGATGTCAAACTAGTCTGAATTTAATAGTAAATGTGGAACGTTCCTTATTTTAGAGCTCTTACATTTCCTAGCACTTCATTGATATTATCTTGTTAGCAGAATGAATATGTTTGTTTGGAAAAGTACTCATAATAGTAACAAAAGGAGCAATGACGAATCACATCACAACAGTAAATATTTAAACCCGAGACTTTAGATGTCGTGTTCTAATGTTATGTCTATTGCACATTTACTATTGTTTAAATATATAAAACTACTTTACATATTAGTGTTATCTACGTAACAACTATAGAATCCAGTTTACATCTCTACAGCATATTTGCACTACGGGGCGCATTAGAAATGCAGTAGGTACACTTTTTTACATCTTAAAAAGTAAGTTTCTGTTTGCTTGTCTACCAGAAACTGCATTTTATTTCCACTTTCTTTGAATCTAATTCTATTGCCTCTTTCAAAATATTAATCTAATATAAATAGTGCGCTATTCGGATTTTGTATTTTAGGCGCCCAAGATTCGCATTTGATCTCGAAGTTACACTTTTACATAGAGAATGGTTATAAAACTGATATATTATGTAGTATTTACGTATTTATAACGTACGAGAGTTTATTCAATAGGTACTCAGTGAGCATTATGCATACAAGGTAGCAATTGTGTGCATATTTAAACAAATGCCACAATAGAAATGATAAGCACATTGCTATCTAATCATCAATGTAACAATCATTATTTTGTTAGATAAATATGCCAGGAACTTGCGGAAGACAATTTATTATAATTGTTTCGATATTCAAAGTATTCAAACAACATACTGTTTGCTTATTTTGTTTCTTCGAAGAATAGCAGGCAAATAGGAAATAGACATTAAAAATTGTTTCGTCAGTATAGTTGTGTGCTTGTAAATAGATAAAAAATTAAAGGATAATGTTATGACATAACTATATTGTGACAATGTCATAATTTTTTTATGGGCAACAGCATGTAGCTATGTAATGCAATCTAAGGCACAATCGTACTATCGGGCTAATATGTTGATGGAGCTGGTAGGTAGTCACAAACACTTCATAAGGAAATATCATGTAAAACCCTATTTGAGAATGTTAAAATGTTTTCTGGAGATGAAACAGAGTCATTGTCGGAGTCTAATGATAAAGCTGGCTAAACTGGGATGCTATAACGGAACAATATAAATATGACTAGTGTTTGGACTTGTTGACTTGAAATGTATCTTGTCATTTAAGAGTTTACATGATTCTAATTTATAAAGAAAGCCTATTGGAACTGCGCTTGATCTCTCCGCTCGAGTCGTATTGCCGTCACATCGGACCAGGAAAGTTAGTTAATAGAGAATGTACTAATGTATTTGCGCGCACTTGTCCACTTCAATGTCTCCGGTGCAGATGGCTAATATGCGATAAGATTGGCCAACATCACCGAAATTCAGTAATTAATAAAATAGTAATGCACAATCAGTAAAGATACCTGTAAAATTGCATGCCTTCAGGCGGATTATAGAGAGACCAATTTATATATATATATATATGTTATCTGAATTACCCATTTTCGCAATAAATGAGTTTGAGTTTGATTTATTGCTATGCCGTTTTTAAATACTTACTACGAGAAAGGATTATATACTTCACATAAAGATAATGCGCTCTCTCAAATCGTGCGTTATCGTTGTCTTTAGTGTTAGCACTTTTAGTTGGAAATTGTGCATCAGATAGTGCGCATACAAAATAATTTTACCAGCAAATCAACAATTGTTTCGATAGCATTCTATCGTTGGTACATTTAAAAAGTTATAGCCTAAATTCCATTGTTTATTTATATGGTGTAGACTGAAACTACTGTTATACTAGAATTTTAAAATATTTCCATATAAACGTGTCTGAATTACTTTCGTAAATATCTCCAGAAAAATATTTTACGTGGAGTTTTTATTAAAACGAGCTATTGTCCGTGACATGGTCCGTATAAAATTCTGTTATATCGCAAGTCCTCATTTAACCTGGATAATAAGGAACCTTGGTGCAAAATGTCAAACTTCCTATCTCAGCAGATTGGGCTGTGCCATAATATATTAAACTTTGAATCCCTTCTTTAACCCATAACGACTACAATTTAAAAATTCCTTTCTTGGTGCTCGCGTATATTCAGCTCCATAGTAAGCGGTCCCCGTCGATTATGATGAGTATATGCAATACTGACGGTACAAATCTTGCCGAAATCGATATTTTTATAGAAAGCAATGGAAAAGATAGGTGGCATAGAAGGCATCCTAATTCCTTATTACCTACACCTAAGAAAATGAACTAAATAACAGTACCAGTTTTCTGAAAAATGTACCTATCTATGCAAGTGCCACTTGGCCATTCTAGTTGCTGTGCATTCTGTGTGGATACTGGTATTCACTTACTAGCATGAGTACACTGGAAACCCTTTTCACGAAGCAGTAGACAAAAATAAGAAATTAAGCCGTCTGCTGTATTGCCATTTCTCGTACCAGCCAATTAGTCAATGCTAAAGAATGTAAATCGTTATGGTTTATACTTTTTTATTCAGGTGTATGCATATTATATAAAAACAATATTTTATTGTGCCTTGCACTAAACGCACATTTGCTCTTATAGCGTAGCGTAGCGGTTCGAATTGTCCATAATAATAGTATAAATCAAAGATGTAACTCTTTGGTATAAATTATAATAATCAGTTATATTAGGTTAAGCGTAACGCTTTCTTCTACTTCCTACGAACGGCTTATTTTACCATCACCAAATTTTGATAACAGAGGGCTCTACCGCCCAAAAAAAGGTGTCTGTTGTTTCCATATAATTATCTCAAAAATTTGCAACTCAATATCATGCTGCTGCATCGTTGCCATTTTGACAATGTCATATGTAAACAAAATACTTTTATCGCGTGCCGCAGCGTGACACGTGATCGAAGAACAGTCATTGTCGCGTCATGCGTATCCATGCGTATCTAGAACTTTTCTTGTTTATTGTTATAGTTATCATAATTACTTATTTACCGGACTACATAGCCTAGTACTAATCCAGTTGCTCACTACTAGCCTAGTATTAATCCAGTTGCTGACTACGTAATGGTCTTTCTAAGGGTTTTCATCTATGATCTTTACTAATATAATAAAGGTGAAACGAATATGATGTTCTTTGTTAAACTTGCTAATCTCTGAAGTCGGATTTGAATAATTATTTTTGATTTTATAGCTCTATTTTTAAGGAAGGTTCTAAGCTAATAACACTATGTTGAGAGCCACGGGGGCAGAGCAGTAATCCCAAACATAGGTAAAATCGCGAAGGTCAGCTAGTTATTATATAAAGACTTATCAATCATGACCATATTTACAACACTCTACAAATTTGAGAATATTGTAAATATCTACTATATTTTAGTTAGGAATACACATAATCCACATGTTAAAAACTATGCTTTAAATCATTTATGCAACGTTTATATAAGAATCGGTAACTTTATGGCCAATGACAAGTGTGACAAAACTCAAAAGCAAATCAAATTAACTGTAAATATAGCAAATGCCATGAACCAGTCCATTGAACTACAGCGATATAACACAGTCGTGACGATGTCGTACTGTACAAGTTATGCCAACATTTGAATTATTACTCTTTTACTCTGTATTATTAATTAGTTACATGAAACAAACATCATAGCAGAACGGCAAAAGGAGAGATAGATGGCGAGAAATATGTATCTAAGTGGTTTTCGGCAGAAAAATTTAACTGCCGAAAACCATTAAAACCAAACGTCATTTGCTAGTAATAATATATTTAATATGTCCATTTGCAACGGTTGACTGAATTCTCACACAATATAAAATATTTAAAAATATATTAACTATAATATGTATTATGTTATTGTTATTAAAATGATAATGGTTAGTTCATCGTAAGAAAGACGATCACTGTCGCAAACCAGTCTTAAATTAACATGTTCTAGGCTCTTAAACTTCTTTTCACAATTCTGTATAAGTCGTGATAGAAATTGATAACACGTACAAGCTTGCAAATTAGCAATACACGTGTGTATAAAAATGTAAGTAATGTTATCGCCTCCAAAATTAATATTTTTATGAGGTATTAAACTAATTGCTGCAGCGAATTTCCACGTTATTTCCACGCAGCTGTGAAATGCAGCTTAGTATCTATCGATATTTAATGAATTACGTGACTGATAAATATCTTTTGAGTTACGTAGCAAGACTATTATACTAATATTATGATTGAATATCATAGCTAAGTTCAAGTTAACTTTGTAGTAAAATGCGACGAAGGTTTATTAAATATACTTATTATATAAGCAAGGGTTGCATCTACGCACGATGTAACAGCACAGTACATAAGCATATTATGGCAATATCCTGGTCCTGTGGTGTCCGAAAAAGTAATATAAATGTACCTCTCGCTTTAAGTTGAAATATTTTTAGCCAGTATACAACGACAATCTAATATCGCCTAAGTCTCAAAGTTTTGATATTAGAATCATTTCCTTGCAAGTGTCTTAATCTCACAGCAACACGACCTGTATATCTTTAAAGATAATCCTTCTACGACTTACTAAGTAGTACAGTAAGCATTTGCAATGTTCGCTTTGGATATACAAATACTTTATTATAGAATTACATTATCACCAACTTATCAAAACACTTGACACACCCAATGCCCTTCAACTTGACTTGCTGACTATTAATAATACCTATTGCTATTTTATAAATGACTACCATTGTTAGCGCAGCGGTAGTGAATGCGACTGCTGTGCGTGAGGTTTCCGGTTTGAAACCCAGGTTGGGCCAACGAAAAGATTTTGTGTTTCTGCCAAGTCTACGTATTATTTCAATCCTTTTCAATTTATTTTTAATTGAAAAGGATTGAAATAATACGTGGACTTGGGACTTTTGATAAAAATGCGTAGGTAATCACCGCAAGACCCCATCACAGCAAACATTTTATAGACTTGTGAACTATAGAATATCAAATTGTTAAGACTTATAGACACTGAAGGAAATAATTTTATTTGATACTTAATGCAAAACTTAATATTTGTAAAAATTAAAAACTTAAGGAGCCTGGTCGCTTTTCTTTATAAGACTTTACTAACGTATGCAAACTTATGATAAATACAGTCATTTAATAAAAAAGTATGTATTTATCTCAAAAAACGATTATGTCATAATACTCATAATATAGAAACGGCTCTATTAATCAACCTTATCACCTTCATATTATGTACTCCAATCCTGGTCATATATTGCCTTCGAAGCTTTTTCTATATTTTTCACAATTCATTATCCAACAATAAAACATTGGCGACTGTTAAGTCATTTATAAGTAAAATGATATCCACATGCACATCACTGTTTGACATTCGCTTATTCATTTTCGCAGGGGTTTGAACATCTGTTAGACAGCCTGGGCCTTGGCGGTCGCGTGTTTACTTCACCACATGACCTGGCCATCCACCGAATCAACGGCACTTTCCGGCAGCTCCACGATACGCAGCATAGGCACCGAAGGTCACCTACGCCTGGTAAGTTAAACTAATGACATAATTATATACCATATCCTAAAATTATGAAAATATATTACCTACACTTCAAACGTAAATACGTGTACAAATCGCGATAGTCTAAATAGACTATCGCGATTTGTACACATACTTAATATAATAGGTAACGAACGGGTCTTACTCGCGATAAAGTATTTAAAACGTAATAAATACCTATTGATTGCCCGACGCCGACGTTTCGACCGACTTGCATCGATCGTGATCACGGGTTGAGTCTTGCAAGAGTCTAGAATAGATAATGATTACCATTTAAATACTTTATCGCGAGTAGTACCCCTTACCTAATATAATTATTATGGATATATTACACATCACCAAATTTAAAATCACAATGTATGAAGGAAATTCTCAAAACTGAGTTTAATCTTGGAGAGTTGAAAGAGACCCTTATTTGTGTTTTATAGTGTGTTTTATATTGATACAAGATTATTGTACCAATTATATTTGCTAAAACTTATATCTTGAATTGCCCGTTGCCTTACGAAATTGATATGAAAATATATAAAACAATTAGGTATATAGAATCGGTGTCAATATCAATGTCTCAAAGTCTATTTTTCGAGTTTTGCGGACACAAACATACGCATGCTGATTTTTTGTAGATAAAGATTATCGACAAATAGATTATGCCCGCGGCTTCGCTCGTTAAAATAGATTTTGTCGAAGAAAATCTATCCCTTGAGAACACAACTTTTTTACCTGGAGAAAGACACCCTCTGTCCTTTTTTTTATCCCTAACAACGTGTATGCAAATTTTATGGTTGTCGGCCGAGTAGTTAAGGCGTAAAAGCGTTACTAACATACAAACTCACATTCGCATTCGCAGAAAGTTAGGATGTCCATATCTTTTAGTACCTACAGCAATGCGTAACGATAACTATTCTTGTAAATTTCTCTGTCACTGCGTACCTAATTAATAATATATTTTAGATACTCCAATCTATGTTATAATTATTTTATTAGCCATCGAATGGTTTAATATACCTTAGGAATATTCGGTGTAGATATTGTAAAACATGCTTGAATTGGAATGATATCCTCATATAATCACACGCAATCTAATATTATTTTTTTATTGTAATAATTTATATCTGCTACAATCTATAGTCTAGGGTTGCCAACCGTACTGTAATATATAGTATTTTACTATATTTCGAGTCTGCGTACTATATACTGTTGAAGAAATATATAGTATGCTAAAATACTATATTTCAACAGCGAAAAACAACAAACCAAAACCTTTATTCAAAAAACTATCGACGCTCCTTTACTACTGATGCGAAAGCATATATCCGTACATAAACCGTTTCGAACCTGTCCGTGATGTCAACAAAATATGTACCTACCTTACATATTTAAAAAACAGTAGATGACAAATAAATGTTTTTCCATAAAATACTATATTTTTATAAATGTACTATATTTTGTTATAGCTTATTTTAAAAATACTATATTTCGTCGAAAATATGTTGGCAACCCTAATCTATACTAATATTATAAAGCTGAAGAGTTTGTTTTTTGTTTGAACGCGCTAATCTCAGGAACTACTGGTTCGAATTGAAAAATTCTTTTAGTGTTGGATAGCCTATTTATTGAGGAAGGCTATAGGCTATATAACATCACGCTACGACCCAAGGGGGCGGCGAAGTAACGATAAACACGGGGTAAACCGCGGGAACATGTAGTACTTTATAATAGTAAATGTAGTAGATAAATAAATTAATAATCTATAATTGACTAGCCCGCTGTTCCCTAGGAGGAGAATAGTTTAAGGTTTGGCTAGAACTGAGAGCGCAAACGTAGGACTTAGATTTAGTAATGTGCCTAATTGTATTCGAAAGATATTCCAATACAGTTATGCGCAACGCGATAACAATATTACATGGTCAAGGATACATCGTACGTACTTTTATAACGTGTTGTCATAAATTCGAATATTAAGTAATTCGAATAAAATTGTGCCGTCAGCAATTACGCTATATTTATACCATAACTGGCGATATATATACGTAACTCTGGTGACATACCTACATCTGTACTAATATTATAAAGAGAAGAGATTTGATTTTTTGTTTGTTTGTTTATAAGGATTTAACTCAAAAACTAATCAACAGATTTTTTTAAATATTTCACTACTAGCTTTTGCCCGCGGCTTCGCTCGCGTTAATTTAGAATTTGACAATCAATTCGGGTTGTACTCTGCTTGTAATAATATAATTCAATCATGATTCGAAAGACACGTGGCGCTATCTATTATCATAAGAACGTTATTGTTCTTTTCCTCGGGAACAGTAACTTTTTTCGTGATGAAAAGTAGCCTATGTCCATTTCTGTACACCTGACAATGTATATGCAAAATTTCAGAATGATCGGTTCAGTGGTTTAGGCGTGAAAAGGTAACAAACAAACAAACTCATTTTTGATTTTATAATATTAGTTAGGATTAGTAAGCTATATTATCATCGAGTAATAGGTATAGGCTATATTTTATTTGAAAAGCCCTGTTACTAATATAAACTAACCTACTTTTACGCGAAAGAAGCGGGCTTAAGCCAGTAATATATAAACGTGACACGTATTTAACATAAACAGGATACTAAAAAGATTAACAATAATATCTAAGCTTATAGGGATTACCAAAATTAGTTATACGTATGAATCAATAGAATCTACTCGTAAGCACATTGTTGCGCAAAATATGTAACATTATTATGTATTACACGCTATCGTAATAACTAATAATCGTAAATAGGTTCTTAACAAGAAATATGAGTATGAGTGTTGAATAACAATTTGTTCGTATTTACACTATTTACTAACACTACGTTTTGTTAAATGCGTTGGTACTTAGGTAACTATATAATGTTTATACAAAGGATATCACGCAGCAGTAGTTAAGACTTTGGTATTTATTTGTGTTTGAAATTTGTTTTATTTTCCTTTTGTAATATTATTTTTATTATTAATTGTAGGTAATAGTGACTTTACTACATAATATAAATATGTCTCATTACTTTGGGAGAGGGCACTGGCTTCTGTAACACAGGTTCACCTAGCACAGGAGCCAGGGACTTCATACAATCTGTAAACGTATTATGAATAAAGGTTAAAGATTATTATTATTATTACCTGTTGATCACCAGTACCTATATCCTCGAAATTAACGAGAAGATGTAAAATGGCCCCCATATCTCGTCAGCCTTGTTCATGTCATACATGTACGTGACTGTCCATTTGGAGTAGGTACTCTTCGTCTGTGATGTCAATTACGCATAGGCTACTGATCGAATCCAAGAGAAACGTGGCTAATAAAAATGCATTATAATTCATTTAGCCGTTTTCACGTATTTTCAAAACGAACGGACTATCAAACATTCTAAGAGCCATTGTTTGGGGTACTCATTTTTTGATTCATCGAAATAGTCGAGCCCAATTCGTTATTATAAACATCTCTGATTTATAGACACAGGCTGGTTACAGTTTTATAACAATCCTAGCTTTTACTCGCGATTGCATATGATTTAGCAAAATCTTGAAAACTAAAATATATAATTATTGTTGTGGCTTCTATAGCTCTTACAAAGGCCTCTAACATTAATATTTGTTAAATATCTTCTATATACAGATATCGACCAATTACATTTTTATTATAATTATGTATAAATTGTCTACTCACGTATATATAATATATCTACGTCATAAACGGAACCTCTGCTAAATTTCAGCTATCTTGTTCAGGATTGTGCATCCTAGATAACTGGAAAACCTTGTGGTTCTGAGCTGTGTGTTGATGACTCAATAACTAAGTGAGCCAGGCCTTTTCTTTTTTATTGATTGATAGATATAGATAGATAGATAGACAAGTATAGTTTAATACTAACTACTAAGCACAATATCATTGCTGGTACGCCAAATTTCCTTATAGAAAACCCAATAACACTTTCCGATTTGAAACTCGGATCCAAGACCGCACGATTATTTTCATTATTTGATATGAAGGTTTATCTACTAAAACAATATTTTAATAAATACAATAAATAAATAGGTACTCATTCAATCAATAGTTTTTATTGTGTTACCGAAATGATGTTTTAAATATCCCTTACTCACAGCTCTCTAGTACGACGTGATCTCAAGTGGAAGAGAATACCAATATTATAATATTATTTCCTATTCTCGATTTATAACCGTCCGAATCCTGCGCTTTAGTCAGTCGTAAATCGTCTTTACGACAATAATGTAAATATAAATATTCAATGAAAAACCTGTAACTATTTTTAACGTAGGTACTCATACCCAGTCAGTCAAAACATATCGATTATAAAAACCTCATTGTTGTCGACAATGAAAATGTGACTAATTATGTGAAAAACCTTGAAAGCGTGTACCTATTATTGTAAGTATTTACTGTTTAAAAGGAAAGGCGGAATTATTACCCTAATCAATCTACGTTTAGAAGAACGTGTCCAGTTAAGTAGTTTATATTGTCCTTGAACGAAAACGTCTCTGTAAATCTAATCAAATTACACGATAAGTTTCATGTTTCCGTAATTCAACACGATTAGTTTTACTATAACGAAATGAGCTGTAAGTATTACTTTATAGTTTCACGGGTATTTACATTTTTAATCGTCTACGAACTTTAAATAGTCTCTGGCGCTATGTTATAAATTATAATACTTATTTTCCCTTGTTCCAATGTCTGTAAGGCCGTATATATGTAAGGCGAAAGCCAGACAGACAAAGACACATCTATATACCTACTTACTATACAAAATTAAAAAAGGCAAATATCTGAACTTTTTCTTTGTTAATATTTTTTAAATTAAAGTAAATCCTGTATGTTAGTCTTATGTAGATTGAGAGGTGCAAAGCCACGCAATTCGCAAAACACAGCCGCAATATAATAATGGCTGTGGTTTCCGCCATTGACGGTAGATTTACAAATATATTTCAACTAGAACCAGCTACTTATTACAAGTTTTTCTGTCATCTAGACTCATAACCGTTACTTCTAACAGGTTGAAGAATATTCCGAATAAAAAGTCAAACTTCAAAGCTACCTCAAGAGGCCATAAGTGTAATATAATTTTGGGAACAAACGATGTGTCAAGACAAAACAAGTAAAAACGGGTCGCTAGCTTCAGACAGTAGTATCCCACTATACATCTCCTGTCATTGAAATAATACATTGTTACTGTAACGCATTTGTGTGGCAATATTACAAGTTTATCGATCGATCAAAATCGATAGCGTAGTCTACAGAATTCTTGTGATGTAATAGAAATTGGTAGGCATTTGATGTCAGCTTACCTTTCAATCAAAAAAAACCTTGTGTAAAATTGGTATGGTTTTCTGGGGCTTTCTTGTAAGTCTACAATAATAATGGTATTCAGCAAAAAGTATTATTGCAATAGACAGCGTTCCATTTCCTGGCCGAGTGATAGTCACGATTTTTTACCTATACAAAGATACACGAAGTACGTTTTATCATAGTTTTCGAACTGTGACCAATCTTAATAAATTGCGTTTTATATAATTGTCGCGATTCATGTAGTTTTCCATCAATATAGTTATTTCTATAAAAAATATGGCACCATTTGTGTAAGAGTAAGTAACATGATAAATGTTATTTGGTCCGGCGATGCCTATTGGCTTTCAGAATTCAGGTTCTGCCATCTCTTTATGTCATGGTACGTGTAATACGTAATTAACTGCACATGGCTAGATTGGATAAATGCTGATAAGAAAGATCATAAACAACTAAGTTATAAAATCTGGTGTAACTGATACTGCGTTTGGTAGAAAGCAGATAGTTCCGCTGCTTTCTCGTTTATTGCGACAACGCTAACGATGTCGGTCGAAGCCCTTTTATTGATGGTCAATATTATCATTTTTATTCAAATACTGGCTGGTATAAATATTAAAATAGACTTTCATTTAAACAAAAACCAAATACTTAATAGGTAACGTATTTAAACAGCGACCTTGGTAATCTCACAGTTTCCAGTCTTTTATGGCATTGACTGCGCTCGACAAAAGACCAGCGTTTAGTTCTCACATTATATTGTGTCTCCGGCTGCGCTTATGACGGCCAATGGACTCAGAATTGTCCTTTATAATCGCGATTATCCTATTACCGACTGCTCTTGCGTAGTTGTCTGACCCCAGTCAAGGATCACTCTCATAAATTCATGAATAAAAATGGCTGTCACAATTATTATATGTAAATTTACTATCAGGCACATTTTACTGAACAAAGTAAACTTTGTTGTTTGTTTTCTTTGACAACGATAGTGTTTGTTTACATAAAAACGTAAACATACATTAGTTTTTAGGACGTAGATATTCAACGGTACCTATTCTTTAATACTGTAATGAATAACTCCACTTCGTTCAGATCGTATCAGTATGAAGATTCCTAGTTAATTACTATTATTTTAAGGCTTATCTATTATATAAATGAGATCATACAGATAATTTATTAGACCATAAATGATAAAAAATAGATATAATACATTTATTGACGGATAATATCGACTTCGAAGATCGCCAACATTGAACAACAACAAATAATTCTTTAATAAAGACAGTTGATATAAATCATACAATAAACTATAATTAGTTTAATACATGATTAACCTAGAGCATGCTTTGTTGTACACATTTGTCCGGAATCAGCCAAATAATTAATAAACTAATTTTAGTCACTTCTTATCAAAGTTAAAAGAGAATTGTTAAACACTAAAACAATTTTTATAATTAGTAGGTATTATAAAAATTGTTTCAGTGATTATCAATTCCTTCTTAACTTTATACATACATACTCGTACATAGACTCACGCATGTTTACCGGTGTATCAGTTTTTTCTTTTTGTAAATTATTCAGCATATTTTTTATAATTTTATGGCTCTACCTAAATATGAGGAGTGCCAATTCTAAATTGCATATTTCGTAACCAAAACATAAATTACTTTTAAGTGATAAATATGTTACAAACATCAGGTATGATTGCATAACGAGTTATATTTATTTTCTACCTACCATATATAAGTATATAGAAGAAATTGCTTTCTCTATCCCGTCGGATGCTCTTTTAATACACTTTCATATGACTAGTATTTCCACTTATAATCGAAGACAGTTATTTATTATACCTGTTACTTCGTACTAGTTTCTAATGCGGCTTAGTCTACGTGCTATATCATTTAACTAAGGTACTAAGGTATTCCTTAGACTTATAAACAAAATTTTAACAAAAAAGAAAACCGACTTCAGATAAGAATATTCTAAAACTTAAAATGCACTGAAAAGTTAATAAATAATTGCATATTCTTGTGAATAATTAAATTATTGTTATTTTTGAAGTCGGTGTCAGCCGCCCGCGCCGCGTGCTGCGTCTATGTGTGTAATTGTGCATGCCAATGTTATGTTATGATTATAGTAAGACATCTCATGTTTAATTAATTACAAACCTACCTTGGCTGACACCGACTCCAATAATAACAATAATTTAATTATTCACAAGAATATGCAATTATTTATTAACTTTTCAGTGCATTTTAAGTTTTAGAATATTCTTATTTGAAGTCGGTTTTCTTTTTGTTAAAATTTTGTTTATTTCTCGGTTTTTAGTGAACCTTGCCAAATATGAGAACATCATCAATGTAGCCAAATACGCATTATTAAGTATAACTCGAAAACGAATGGTCAAATCTTGATCAAAATTAAATGGGACCGCCCGGGAAGCACCAGCTTTCAAATAAAAAAAGATCATCAAAATCGGTTCACCCAGTCTAAAGTAACGAGGTAACAAACATAAAAAAAAAACAGTCGAATTGAATACCTCCTCCTTTTTTTTAAGTCGGTAAAAAATCGATTCGGTGGTGTAGATAAGACTTAAATTCGGTTCTGTATTTTCAGAGATAAGACTTAAGTAAATGAAATAAACAAACAATTATTGCGACTGTATAATACAGCCCACAGAAAAAAGTCGAGATTTTTATAGATAATGCAACTTGGTTAAAAAAGGATCAATTGGAATTAAACTACTATATACGGTTTATATGTCGCGGGGAGGTCTCCCCGTGACCATGGTTGCTGAAAAGCAACCGAAACGTCGGGGAAAGTGTAAACACAAATATAAATAGTATAATAGTATAGTAATAGTATAAATAGTTTTAATAGTTTTAATAATTTAATTAGCTTAAAAATTAGTAAAGTTTAATAGTAATAGTAGTGTAACAGTTTTCAAAATTTTGTAATAAAGTGTCAAATAAACAACGTGATAAAATCCGTATATAGTAGTTTAATTTCAATGAATAACATTCGCGTAAACAGAAGACAATATTATGAGGATCAATTGGCCTTGAATTTATTAGTAGGTATGTTACAATTGATATTGGACATTGAAAGATTTATTTAAACTTTTATTTAAATTAATAAGGACGTAAGAAAGGGTACGTATACTATTAAGATTCTCTGACACATCTACATACATTTGATCTGACCATGGGCACCGAATATACGGAACTCCTCAATAACTAACAACATAAAGTACCGTAATTGGGTCAGTGTATTGTAGATTACAGTCAATAGCTGGTTAAGTACGTACAGGTTAAAATCTGACCATGGACTTTGAGAACAGTCCATTGAACTAGTCAATAACAAACAGCACACTGGGTGACCGTTTGGAAAATCACACTTACTATAACTTTGGAAACTAGTACCTATACATTACTGTTATATTATATTTTCTAAGCTTTGAGGTATCTGTTGCTTATTTGGATTTAATGGTGCTTTTTTCTTTTTAAACAGATTCATCTGGCTGTTGTTGTTCGAGTTTTATATAAAACTGCACGGATGACATAGCGAACGAAACGTTGTGGGTTCGATTTCCATATGGGACAATTATTGCGTGAATGCCACTTATTTGTTCCGAGTCTGGGTGTATCTTATGAATGTTAAAATCTCCCGCAACACATTACGAGTTTGATATTTAAAGCGTTTGTTGTCTTTAAAACTAAAACGAACTTTCTAGGTTTCTCATAGTTTTATTAATAGTCTTTAGCCGCAGATAGGTAGAAGGCCGTAGTAGATGCTCATTGCTATTCCTAGCTATTAACCCCAATTATATGTATTATTAGGTAGGCTGTTTACAACGCTCAGTCCTTTTAGAACCAGATATCAATTTAACCTTACGAGCTAGTTATAGCCAGTCAACTCTTCTAATTTAAACGTATGATGATTGGGCTGATTTTGAACCAAGTTTCTTGTTACCTCTCTTTTGTCCGTCTAGTGAGAAAAATACTGTATACTGTATATTTTGTATTTCTAGACGGACAAAGTCACGGTCGGGACACACACATTATTATAATATTGTGTGTCTCGACCAGGACCGGATATGACACATAGCAAAAGTAGCTAATGCTACGGACCTCTGACTCTAGCTCTGCTCTCTAAAATTATTGATTCAGCAAGGTGTTCTGACCATCCCTGGCTCTACCAACCTACCGTACGTACGTTCCAACGTAATCGAATGTCTTATGCGTTAGACCTGAGCATTACGGTGATATAACTATAACCTATTTGGTGGTGAAATATATTTTATACCAGCTTTGCGCAGCTGCAAATTTTCGTGATGATCGGTCGAGTAGTTAAGGCATAAAAGCGTAACAAACAAACTCATCATCGCATTTATAATACCTATTAATTAGGATTAAGGTTACTTTGTCATGATTTGCTGCAGATACCGCAGTACCACTATATGAACGATTATACGCGCACAAATATTATCGACAGTTTTCTGAGAACGCGACGTCACACAAACATAATTTTAATACATATCTAATAGTTACATGCCTTTTTGTTACCCATGCATTCTATTAATTTCAGCTGAACCTATCTTTCAAAAGTCATGCCTGTCACCGAGAGAAATCTTAGAAGTATACGGCATGGAGAACGAGCCTGGAGTCATCACTATTAAGCCTAAAACGTTCTTGGAAATGTGCCCAGCCTTAGTATACCAATTAGACCAACGGTCTTGCTACAAAACAGAAGTACCCACGCCGAAACTCGACAGGTTTTGGAGTAAGTGTACCTAATATTCATGTCAAATAATAATTATAATACTAAAACTGGAATTCATAAATGAGCATGTTATGGAATACATAGTTATGCGAATGTCTAATACTGTCATAGCGCACTCCAGTTTCTATTTACGATTATATTAATAACTGGTAAGACAACACGTCTTATAGGGTGCGTTCCACTTAGTGTTCACAACGCCCAATATGCTCCTATAGCCGTTCCACACGACGACTGCGATCGTTGTGGTCGCGGCGAAAACGTCACTCATGACGTCATGACTCACGCTCACGCAAAGCTCACGAGAACCCATCCCAAGAGGTGGGTCGTCGTGAGAGTAGAGAAAATTAGCGCCATTTAAAAAAATATAAAGCAACTAAGATGGCGACTACGAAAATATAACTTTATTTGATGCGATTTTGATGAAACGATGAATACCTAAATAAATAGAAAAATTATAATCTACAGTGTTTTAGTTGTCAGTCTTTTGAATTCTTTATCAGAGTACCGATTAATTACATTATGTAAATCGTAAATACGTGATCTAAGTTTTAAGTTTTTCACGATTTTGTAGAATGGTATTCTGCTCTTCATCTGAACTGGATGAACCAGTAGCTACTTACATTCTGGAGCATTATTACGACGCGCTACCAAATATCCTACTGTTGCCGTAAAATACATTTTGAATATATTTGAATGTAAATTCATAAAATACTCCACAAAATTATGAAATACTAGATTTTGCCCGCGGCTTCGCTCGCGCTAATGTAGATTTATGTTAAAATAGATATTAGTTGCCTATATGTTATTTCGTTGAATAAACAAAAATACTTACTGTAAAGTTTCATCAAAATCCGTTCAGTAGTTTTTGCGTGCAAAAGTAACAAATATCCATCCATCCTCACAAACTTTCACATTTATAATATTAGTAGGATATTAAATATATCTTTAATATAAATCTAGTTAACCAATAACTATAAGAGTTTATTGGTCAGACTTACAAATTGTAACCTCTTTAACGTTTCGCTTTTTTTTCTAATTCGCCATTTGTATTATTTACGTCAACGCTCGAAACACTCCATTATCCGTTCCACTTGAGTTTACAATTGTAACGCTCGGAAGCAAGTGGAACGGGAAAAGCCGTGGTCGTGAGCTTGAGTGTCGTGAGCGCTAAGTGGAACGCACCCATAGTAACCTCAGTGAAAAACGAAAAACTTCGCAACGAATACTTTAGTGCTATATGCTTATACTGCCAATTGCCTCGATGGCGTAGTGGTTAGTGTAACCGACTGTCACGCCTGAGGTCGCGGGTTCGATTCCCGCACAAGTCAAACATTTGTGTGCATGAACATGGATGTTTGTCTTGGACTGGGTGTTTCTATGTATAATATGTATGTATTTTACAAAAAAGATATATATATATGTATATTTATCCATTGTCTAGTAGATACCCATAGTACAAGCTCTGCTTAGTTTGGGCTAGATGGTGTTGTGTGCATGTGGTAGAATATTATTATTATTATTATTATTGCGTTTCTCTAAACATTTTATTAATTCTTCCTTATTGCCACTATCCACGAATAAACATAAGAATATCCAAAGAGTCATCAATCACTAGTTCTTTAGTCTGTGTAACGTGTACACCAATATTATGTATAAATAAATAGATAAATTCTATAATGCAATGCTACTTCCACATTTATTAACTATAAATTTCTTTGTTTTCAGCATGGATTTACGCAACTTTGAGCATCTTAGTCATAAGCGCTACGGGGCTGGTCGGGGTAGCCATTGTTCCGTTGCTCAAGTCCGTCATATTCAGTCACGTGCTGCATTTCTTAGTAGCTGTCGCTGTTGGTACATTATGCGGTGATGCACTTCTACATTTACTGCCACATGCCCTCAAATCTCACGGTCCACCTTCGGTGCAACAAGAAGAAACAGAAGTTGTATTAAAATGCAGCGTTACGTTCCTCACAATTTTATTATTCTACAGTGTCGAAGCTATCATGCAAACGTTAAACGGTGGTCATACTCATTCACACGACTCCGGTCTACCGACCACAGAAATAAAATCCGATTCTGCTAAACAAATAGAGCCTATAGAACTCGGAGCCATGATGCCGGGCTCCCCGCCACCGCCCGTAGATCGGCCGATGACATCAACTGCGCTCATGGTGATAGTAGGAGATGGGCTACACAATTTAACAGACGGACTAGCAATTGGAGCTGCTTTTAGTGGAGATCCGGTGACCGGTTTCGCAACTGCTCTAGCCGTATTTTGTCATGAGCTCCCTCACGAGCTCGGTGACTTCGCCGTTTTACTCAGATCGGGCATGAGTATTAGACGTGCTCTTTATTATAATGTACTTTCATCAGTGTTGAGTTTTATGGGCATGGCAGGCGGCATTTGGCTTGCAGAAGACCATGAATCCGCTTCCCAATGGATTTATGCTGCTACGGCGGGAACTTTCTTTTACATCGCTCTAGCTGATTTAGTTCCAGAAATTAATGCAAATAACCACGGGAAAAGTATTAACTTACTTCTTGCTATATTAGGTATTCTTTCCGGTGGTATTATTATGTTAATGATTGCCCTGCACGAAGACTCCATTCAGTATCTTTTTAGAAATGCAGAACAATAATTTGTATGTAAGTCTAGGTAATTAAATATATAAAAGAAGTTAGACGCGGTTATAATGCAACATTTAAAATCAGTCTCAAAATTCAAATTGCGTGGCACCGCTATAGTTTTTAGGCAACTTGTTTTATAGAATAATTGGTTGTGTATTATGGCAACGAATATTCTAGTTATGTTTGTACAACCACCCAAACGAAATATTGACTGAATTTGAAAACAATATTACTCACATCGCGATCGATTATAATACGATTATAATGCTCAAATGTGTGTAAAATTATTAAGTTTAATGCTTTATTTTAACTATACGGTTCTTAAGTATGTGTATATAAGTATTTACCTAATCCTTTTGAAAGCAAAAATGTGTGTGGAAACGACACCCTATGTACTAACTGGTACATTATTCAAAGGCAAATGTTTTGATAATTATGTAAAATACATTTTTAACAGTACATGTAATGTGATAAACTTACTCATGGTTGTTTATTAGAATAGTCTCTAAGCTGTGTAATTGTCTAAATACTTTAAGTAAAATAGGTGCATGTAGTCGAAAGGGTAGACCTGCGGTTAGTGATAATAATCTTAAAATTGTAAGTACCTACACATAAGCTGTAGATATTGTTAATATTAATAAGACTAAGAAATCACCTCAGATGTGTAAATAACAATATAGGTTAGCATGCATTTTATGCATAATGACTGCCACATTAGCATTTCATGTAAACATTACCTTGCCAAATGGTAAATAAATTCAAATAAACAAATTGTTTTCAAGACTTAAATTTTTATCACTTACGACAAGGACTTTGTTTATGTACCTACTAGTCTGCGCATATGAAATTATTTTATATGAATAAATAGTAGGTAATTTATCGAAGTATATCACGCAGCGCTGGCGCATTGGCGTAAAGTACGACACAATTTTGTCACAAATTAAACTTTATATGTATACATGTATATTAAGTATTTATTTTTAAATTTCATTGTATATGGTAGTGGTCTTGCCAGCATAAAATCTGAAGGTATTCAAGCGATTCCCCCGCTCATATGTCAATCAGTACAGAAGCAATGTCAGGAGAGCATAGCCAATATGCTATTAAGCATAGCGGGGCGCATCTCTGACTTGTTACAACTGAAATAGAGACAATTGTGGTTCAGCTTGGGACTAGTATTGGTAAATTATATAACGGGCGAATGCATCGAAGATAACAAGACATTCAGAGTTTGAATATTTTAAATAGAGAACAGAATTAACCACCGCAAACTACTGTATTGCTGCATGTGCTGTCCTCCGTGCCCCGGCGCACTGGTGATAGTAGTGCCACTATGCAAATAAATTAGTAGAAGTTATAATAATTAGTAGTGTAAATAGTTACACCATTTGCTTTTACAATCTCTATGCTGTACTATCTAACGGTTTTATAGACAAATTAAATATGTGCCTTAAATGAAACAGTACCTACTCTTTAAGTCCGATTACGATTGAATAAATTTAAAAACTTAAGGCGCATAGCAGTTAACGGTGATCTCAATGATTGTTAAATAATGAACGTTCCTCGCCTCAAGATTACAAGATTTTACGTGTAGGTATCACTTTACGTGATGTTATAAATAACTCATTCTATAATAATATTAGTCACTTAACTTAGGACTGTCGAGTGATGTTAACTCAATACGCAGAATAATAATTATAGCTAATGCGATAGATAACTACCACAAATTGCTGTCTGCTTAAAAATATGTGAGATATCTCTGTTATGTCCTCAATACGTAACCTTTACTAGAGTTCAGTATCACTAGTCATCATTTAATTTTGTCTTTACGTCGGCACTTTTTGTAGCTTTTTTAGTATGGATGACAGCCCTAATCTAGTATTGGTAGTATTTATTAAAGTTCCAAGATAATACGAAATTTAGATATTAGTTATGTATTGTTTT
This sequence comes from Catocala sponsa, assembly GCA_963564715.1. Classification (NCBI taxonomy): domain Eukaryota; kingdom Metazoa; phylum Arthropoda; class Insecta; order Lepidoptera; family Erebidae; genus Catocala; species Catocala sponsa. The sequence goes on from OY751331.1 coordinate 10,969,826, forward strand.
AAAATACTAAGTAGTTAATTGTTGTTTAAAACGAGTATCTACCAACACACACCTATTTTAGACTAGTTACCTAAAATGTTATCATGCTGTATTATAATAAGTATTTATTAAAATATAATTAAAATACATAAAATAAATTATTATTGTCTATCGATTCTATTGTAAATATTTTTATTAGTAATTTTATGGCATAATAATAAGATCGTACTTTTGCCAAAATTGTCTTATTTTAATCCTAATCATTAATTAATTCCTTTATAATGAATTCCTTTCATGTTTAAAGTAACTAAGTATAAGTACCTAATACCTATTTAGTTTAAACTTTGGCACGCCTTCATGACACTTGATATTATACGAGTACCTAATATATTTTGAAGGTTGCCTATGTGAGTCGACACTTAAATTTAAATAATAGTATCGCCATATAAAAAGTATATTTAATTTTGTATAAGTATGCTTATTAGTTTTGGACTAAAAAATGAGCCATAGCTTAATCATGCTGACGGATACCCATTTAATTAAATCGCTTACTGCTGAACTTGGTGATATAATGATAACTTAACAGGAAACGAAACAAATAAGATATGCCCGAGCATATATTATGTTCGGGCATATCTTACCTATTTATTAAGTGGAGAAAGTAGGTAATCACCAGCTTTATTAAAAAAAAGTTTGTTGAAATATTTTCACTATATTTTGGTAAACACTAAATATTTCTGAGAATAGCAGACTATTGATTTAAGTTAATTGATCCTAGGCTCACCACAGATCACATACCAAACATATCAATATCTTTGTTATAGAGTAGGTACTTACTGCTTGCCGGAATAGGCAGGATCTTTATTCGGTGCCATTATCTGTGGGCAGCTCCGAAGGAAAATGTTGTGCTGAAATAGATGTGGTTAAATACATCATTCAGTTAACCAAAACCTATTGTCACACGATCCAAAACTGAACTTCGACTGATAAAAGATCATATTAAGCGAAATCTTAACATTTCTTGATTACATAACCTATGGAAACATTTTTTGGCTTCCAGACCAAACACGGACTTCATAGTAGCAAATAATAACTTGAAGTGACAGTGGACACTGCACAAGCAATGAAGTTCTGTGAACTCACAATTGTGGACAAAGATTCTGGAACTACGATCAAAGAAAGTGTAGCGCACACACGACGTTGACGCAACTACATACAATATAATACCTACTTCACCGCTAGATGTACAGACAGAGAACCGATTTATTACAACCAAGAGCCGCTGCAGGGATACTGCACAGTAACGATCACTGTGGAAACCTTTTAGGACAATCTACACTTAATTTTAGTTCATATCAGTTTTAAACATTTATTCGCATTTGGTCGTATTCGCAAATCGTCGGATTATCATTTCGTGGTATTCAGTGCAGACAATAAACATTAATTCTAAAACTAAACTTATGGTAATACGATATTTTATAAATCAATAGCTGTCCCTGGAACACGCCGATTGGCGTTTTCCGCACCAGAGTAAGAAAACTCAACATTTCTTGAACCAAAATATCTAAAAACTACTCATATCAGGCATTTCATTAGTAAATTCCAAACACATTTTATTAATATAATATCCTTAAATTTGGGTAAAATATAAAACAACTATACATTGCGCTGATCGGCGTGCTCCGAATCTGAGTATGAAAAAATAAAACGCCGTTCGGCGTGCGCCGCATTGAATGGGTTAATTATGTAGGCATAATGTTTAACCAGTCACACTGTATATATAATTCATATCGATAAGCATATTTTTTTAGACAGATTGAAAGCCTTCAATTTTTCTCTTTTCTTTTCTTCTTATTGATAGGAATTATATATAACAAATTATAGTATTCTGATTGCAGACTAGTACATATTATTTTGGCATTTTACAACAGTAAATGGCATTATCCAAACTACGTAAAAAAGAAACATACAAAAAATAAAATTACTACTATGTTTCCACTAATTTTGACACCGTCGCCAGTAGCTAGTCTTTTAACACAGGTAAACCTAATCTTCTCAAATTGTGAATCCAGTCTATTAATTGGCTTTCTTCGTCCTTAGTGAAAACGGTTTGAATCCCACAATTTTCATTAGAGTACTAAGACTTGTGATATCTCTTGTCACGAAGAGTTGTTTCTAGGAATCCCAAATCTCTTCGAGCAGCAAATCCTTGCTGAAGTACGCTATTACAACCTCATGCTCTCATTTACGTTGACATAACACGCCACCAATGCCGGTGTTACTGGCATCTGTATCTATTACAAATTCATGTTCGTTGTCGGGATAGCCTAGAATCGGTGCATTACACAGATGTTCCTTCAGCTTCTGAAATGCGACGTCACAGCTCTCATTCCAGCAAAACTTTATTTTATCCTCAGTGAGCCTATGCAGAGGCCGGGCGAAGTCAGCAAAGTTCCTCACAAACCGTCGATAGTAAGAGCACAAACCAAGAAATGCCCTGACTTGTGTCTTGTTCTCTGGAACTGGCCAGTCCTTGACGGCAATAATCTTATCCGGGTCCGTTTGGATGCCTTCTTCGGAGACCACATGTCCTAAGAAGTTCACTTGCCGCCTGAACAACGCGCATTTCTTTGGACTTAACTTCAGGTTGGCTCCTCGGATTTTCGAGAGCACTCGTACAGGTTGCGAAGGTGATCCGCAAAGGTGCGTCCTACTATGATAATATCATCCAAGTAGACCAGGCACGCGTCTCTAATCTATCCAGTAACCACCCGTTCCATCAATCTCTCAAAAGTGGCAGAGGCGTTACACAATCCAAAGGGCATGACGTTGAATTGCCACAATCCTTTGCCTGTGGAAAATGTTGTCTTTTCCTTATCTCGAGGATGTATCTCGACCTGCCAGTAGCCACTTTTCAGGTCTGGAGTAGAAAACCACTTCATTCCCGTTAGCGTCTCTAGAGTGTCATCAATCCTTGCCAACGGGTAACTGTCTTTCTTTGTTATGTTGTTTAGCCGACGATAGTCCACACAGAAGCGCATGCTGCCATCCTTCTTCTTAACCAAAACCACTGGTGAACACCATGGATGGACCTGACTTATGCCTGCCGGCTGATCAACGACCCTAATGGTTACCAGCTACAGACCTGGCTTATGCCCGCCGGCTGATAATGCGTTAAATCTTTATTAAGATATTGTCAAAATGCGTATGGAGCTTAATATCGCTACAAATTATTTTATACCAAGGCTAATTTATTATGGTGTGATGACTTCGCACAGACGAAGAAGTTCAGCCTACTTTCAACAGACGGTTCCACATACAATAAGCGCTCAAATGACGTCATACAATTATGACTCGCACAAGTAACATTTGCAGAGCGACTAAGTATATATACAAGCGGCCGACATCAACCGTCGGGCCGCGGCCCGCCAGGCACGATCAACCAGCCTGGTCGGAGTATCCTCCCTTTATGTTGGAGGGACACGTTCCTCCACAATGGCGTTAATATATCCTTTGAAGTAAGTTAACTACATTAAAACTAGGTACCTTATGAAGTGACAGCAATATTCAAATATTGGTATGCAAACCAAGTCAATTATGTCAGATGGGCAGGCGTACTATCGGGCCCTTATGTATTAGAGTGTGGCGTGAAATAGGGAGGGCTTGCATAAATTATTTAATTTGTACATGAATGCATTGATAGATAGGTTCAGCAGCATACATGTCGGGTGTTACGTAGATATCGTCTGCGTTAATAACCTGAGTTACGCGGATGACATGGTGCTGCTGAGCGCCTTTATCAGTGGCATGCGACAGTTAGTAGCGATATGCAAATCCTATGCTACTGTACATGGCTTAAAGTACAACGCCAAGAAAAGTGAGTACATGGTCTTTGAGGACGATGGTAAAAGTCCAGTTGATGTTCCATACATATTAAATTTAACGGACAACATGTTACAAGGGTACAGCAGTTTAAATACTTTGGCCATATGGTAACCGCCGACCTAAAAGACGATGCAGATATTGAGCGTGAGCGTACAGCGTTGTGTGAGACCAAATGTACTTGCTCACAGGTTTGCTAGATGTTCACGTAAAAATAATACTGAGCTTACTGTACGTCACTTTACACAAGCAGCCTGTATGCCAGATACACTCAAAAATCATACAATGTTCTGCGTGTCCAATTTAATAACGTTCTATTCGTGTTGTTGGTGCTGCCTCGTGTCTGCAGCGCATCAGGTATATTCTTTGCCAATAGAGTGGATTGCTTTTACACCACCATCCGTAAAAGATGCGCATCTTTGCTCTACAGAGTGCAGACCAGCCCCAATCGCGACATAGCAATGATTGCTGATAGGCTTGATTCTCTTTACGTGAATCATTGCTTCGGGATTCATGTAGAGAGAAACTAGCAGCAAAATATGTAATGTTTACTGTGTTTAGTTTTAAGTATACTAACATTAGTTTATAAGAATCCATGTAACTAACATTTTTGTATGGGTCTACGTTGCCTTAATAAACAAATTATTATTATTATTAAATGGCAATTCACATATCACACGGTTTTCCCGAATCGCACATTTCAAAGCATCCTTTAACTCCTCATTGTATAGTCGACCATATATTTGCTTTACCACTTTTAACAAAAATTGCCATCAGAATTAAAATTCAATAAGACTCATTATTAATGTCTACAATATCTTTGATTAATGTTCATATGTGATATTGACGTAATTGGTTGACCGAAATCCAGTCAATGCTTAGATTAAAGGTGCAATCTATTTTAACCTTTCTTATCAAAACAATAAATAATAATTTCTATTAACACTACAAATGTCACTATATGCACTGAGGAGTTTATATGTGAAAAACCACCAAAATTATAAAAAGCTAAATGCAACTTATTACTTGTGACATTACTAACTTGGTCATATCAGACAAACTGAAAATATCACGTTATTTAAATATTGTCGAAAGGGCAGAAATTATTACATTACAGCAGGATAATGTAATAAGTCAAATTGCCAGAGATTTGAATATATCCCGCTATACTGTACGGTTCTGGATTAATTGAGAAGGTAAAGAGGGCAGTCTCCAAAGTCACAGGCGTAGTGGACGACGGCCTACAGTAACGACCGCGACAGCACAAAGGGAAGAAATGAGACGTGCATTTGAAGAAAATGATTTTACATCAACATCTTTATTTTGCCGAAGAATTCGACGTGAGCACTGAGACTGTTAGACGCCATCTGCATAGCATGGGGTTGCAGTATAGACGATACGCTAAAAAAGTTTATTTAACTGACACCCATAAAGCAGCTCGGTTGCGTTTTGCCAGAGATTATTAGATTTTGATTGGTCAACCACAATATTTACTGATGAAAACACATTCAAATCTAATCAGCACGGTCGATTAAATCTCTGGCGATAAGACTATACAAGACATGGTGAAAATCATAATGTAGTACCGGATACGGAGTCTGGTAGAATCAATGCAAACATTTGGGGCTGGATGTCGGCTGATGGTTCCGTCATGGCCTTCAAAATTTCCAGACTTAAACCCGATCGAAAGTTATTGGGAACTTATAATATGCTATCACTTATCGACGGTTACCCGGCTATTGGAGCTAAGCGACATTTTGAAAAACTTACAGTTAGGTTTAAAGTTTTGTTTTTCGGAAAAAAGTCATTAAAAAGAATCTATTGAGTGGATTTTAGTAAACTTAATACAGTATTTCTATGAATACATACTGCATCTTACTGAATTAATATTGCAAATATATATTATTTGCTAAAATAAATGTCGCTTAATTCAATATGCGTTATGTGCTTTATTTTATGGAGTAAAGCAAAATGGCTCAAACGCCTATGCATTGAATAGTGATTGAAAGTAAATTAGCTAAAATTTTTAATCACTATGGAATAAAACAAGACAAAATGGCATAAACAACAAAGCTCACAATGAATTAACTAAGTCAAATGAGTCGAAGCAGCATGTAACATTGAACCAGACTAGTGCACTTTGATACAGACGACGATCGGTGCTCAACCCCAATCAAGTAAAATGAATTTTCGCTATCATAAAATTAGAGATAGTTTCTTAGTTCACAGTTCTAATACAAGTCTAATGGACCTAACCATGGATAATTAGATAATTAGTGATAATTTTAAAATTAAACTAAAATGGTTTGAAGCAATCTTTAATAAAAAAGTAATATTTATAAAAGTTTTATTCTTAGCGGTTAGCAAAATCATTTTATGATGAACATTGGTTAATATAATGAAATTCAGACATCATCACCTTAGACGAACAACTTCCACTGCTGGACATAGGCTTCTCCCAAGGTCTTCCACACAGACCGGTCTTGAGTAACCCGCATCTAACCGCTTCCCGCGATGGTTCTTACCAAGAAGCTGAAGTACGACGCACCACTTCTGAGGATGGGCGGGGTCGACGTTGCCCTGTCAAAGGAAATAAAAATCTTGGGGCTCACGATAGATTGTAAGCTAACGTTTAATAGTCACGCTACCAATGTGGTCAAGAAGGCTATTAACATGTATAAGCAGCTATCCAGAGCCGCCAGGATCAGCTGGGGCCTCCCCACCGACGTCATCAGCACAATCTACGTGGCAACAGTCGGGCCCGTGTTTTTGTATGCCGCAAGCGCCTGGGCACCAGCTACAAAAAAGTTGGGTGTAAGGAAACGCCTCAATGAAGTCCAGAGAGGGTTCGCACAGAAGATGTACAAGGCATACCGCGCGGTATCCCTGAACTCAGCACTGGTCCTGGCAGGAATACTCCCACACGACCTTCGAATACAGGAGGCAGCCGCCCTGTGCGCAGCTAAGAGGGGGATGTCCACGCCACTACTGAGGGACGGTGATGTCGAGCAAATGGTAGCTTTTGCCGAGTGTCCTTTTCCGGCAGAACATATGGACCTTGGGTTCATAAGCTTGGTAGATCAAGAAAGTGTGGACGACCACAACCACCAGGCAGTACAGATTTACACTGACGGTAGCAAATTTGAGGGCCAAGTCGGAGCTGCGCTTTCCATATGGAAAGGAGGCGCTGAGACGAAAGCCCTCAAACTAAAGCTAAGTCAGTACTGCACTGTCTACCAGGCCGAACTCTTGGCCATATGTAAAGCCACAGGAACCATATTGAAACATCCTGAGCGAACCTTTGGCATATTTAGTGACTCCCGATCCGCACTGGAGACAGTCACTAACTGGAACACCAAGCACCCATTGGCAGTGGAAGCTCGTCGTAATCTATCTCTTGCTGGCAAAACTCAGCACAAGGACGTGTCCCTGTACTGGGTAAAAGCCCATGCTGGTATTGCCGGCAACGAACGAGCGGACCATTTGGCCAAGGAGGCTGCGAGCACCTTAAAGCGGAAACCCGATTATGATATGTGCCCGGTTTCACATATTAGGCGACATATTCGGCTGTCCACTCTTGAAGAATGGAACAAACGATATGTGCAGGGTGAGACTGCATCCACCACTAAAATATTTTTCCCCAAAGCTCAGCATGCCTACAAACTTGTGAGACAAACGGAGCTTACTGGTACCATTACACAAGTTATGACGGGACACGGTGGGTTCTCCGAATACCTGCATCGCTTTAGGTGTAAGGATAACCCATCGTGTATCTGTGATCCAGAAGTAGCTGAATCAGCTGTACACGTGCTACTTGAGTGCCCGGTTTACAGTTATAAAAGGTATGAAATAGAACAGATTCTGAACCTAAAACTAATAAAGAGTAATATACCAGCAATTATGGCGGACAAAGTAGGCCGGCCCCTGTTCTTAGAGTACTGCACACATATAGTCAACATTGTTATAAGTAGAAATAAGTAGATATAAAAATAAATATGATGCCTATATATTTGTTAATATATTTTGCATACATATGTAATAATGTAATAGTAGTAATAATATTGTATAAGCAGTATATAGTGTAAGTATTTATTGAAAACATGTAATATAAATAACACTAAGTAGTATAACATATAGATACGTGTAAAATGATCAGTTTGTCATTAGTAGTTTTACCATCAGTTTATAATTAGTGATAAGTGTGTACAAATAACGAAAGTTAAACAAGGTCTCTGAAAAATATATATCAGAGTGGCAAACAAAAGCCTGTGATGGCGGGTCCGTTAATAAAAAAAATAAAATAAAAAAACCCGCTTCCCGCGACCTTTACCAGGTCGTCGGTTCACCTTGTAGGAGGCCTACCCCTGCTGCGTCTTCCGGTGCGTGGCCGCCACTTCAGAACCTTTCGGTACTGCGCGCTACTTGTCCTGCCCACTGCCGCTGCAGGTTGGATCCGGAGAGCTACGTCGGCAACTTTAGTTTTCTTGTGGATTTTCTCATTTCTGATTCCATTCCGCAGGGTAACCCCGAGCATATCTCTCTCCATCGCCCTCTGAATGACTTTGAGCCTTCTGATAAGGCCCATAGTGAGCGACCACGTCTCGGATCCGTATGTCAACACTGGCAACACACACTGGTCAAAGAATTTTGACAAAAACTTTTGTCTTGAGACACTGCAGTATATTGGACACGAATATATGTCGGAGCTTCCCGAACGCTGCCCAGCCGAGGTGGATTCGACGATTGACCTTTTTCTCGAAGTTGGACCTACCAAACTGGATCATTTGTCCCAGGTATACATACTTGTCGACAACTTCGAGAGTAGAGTTCCCAACCTTAATAAGAGTAGGTATAACATGGACGTTGGACATGATTTTCGTCTTGTCCATGGTCATTTTAAGACCTACTTGTCGGAAGATTCTACAGAGGCCATCGAGCATTATGCTAAGATTCTCCATAGTCTCAGGCATGACCACGATATCGTCAGCAAATCGAAGGTGAGTTATGTACTCGCCGTTGATGTTAATGCCGAGTCCGTTCCAGTCCAAGAGCTTGAAAACATCTTCCAGCGCGGCGGTGAACAGCTTCGGAGATTTGACATCTCCCCGTTTTACCCCTCGCTGTAATTGTATAGGTTTCGAGCTCTTGTCTTGGAGATGGACTGACATGGTGGCGTTTTCATATAAGCACTTCAGCACTTCGATATACCGATAGTCAATCTGGCACCTTTGGAGGAACTGCAGCACCGCCTAGATTTCGATCGAAACAAAGGCTCTCATAATCCACAAACTCCACGCATAAAGGCCGGTTATACTCTTCCGATTTTTGTATAACCTGCCGCAGCGTATGTATACGGTCTATGGCACTGTAGCCTTTACGGAATCCGGCTTGTTTGGAAATGGGATTCGGCTGGAAGTCATCTAGCCTACTCTCGAAACGATTCGTCATGATCCTTGAAAACAGCTAGTAGACGTGGTTCAGAGGTGAGATGGGTCTGTAGTTCTTTAAGAGGGTTTTATCGCCTTTTTTGAAGAATAGCACCACCACACTGTGTCATGCCTGTGGCGTTTTACCTTCGAGTATGACGGAATTGATAAGCTTCCGTAGAACTTCCATAACGGTTACGCCGCCGGCTTTCAGAAGCTCAGCCGTAATTCCATCATCATCCGGCGCCTTGTTGTTTTTGAGCTGTTTAAGGGCCATGCTAATCTCGTGCAGACTGACATTCGGGATATCGTATAGTCGTGTATAGCTGTCCATAGAATATATCGATCACCTCCAGGAGCTGAGGTTTGGATGATACTATTCTGTTATCCTCCGTCTTCAGCTTTGATACCTGGTTCTGCCTGAAGTTAACCAGCAGTTGGTCCCGCGAGATTTGATATCCATATCCAAATTGCCCCACTCTCTGCTCATCACCGCTTCGTTTGCCCAGTTTCACGTTGAAATCTCCCATGACAACGGTGTAGTGGGTATTGGTGCTATGTATTATAGCCCGAAATAATATGTCCTCGTACATAGCTTCCACCACTTCATCGGGGTACGCCGAGGTCGGAGCGTATACCTGTATGGCCTTCAATGAATACCGTTTTGATATTCTGAGTATAAGGTACGCTACCCTGCTCGACACACTCGCGATGTTTACCACGCTGTTCACAATAGATTTGTGGATGATGAACCCGACACCAGCTTGGAACTGATGGTCGCCATCCCGGTAGACAAGCAAGTTACCGTATTTGAGGATTATCAAGTCCTCACCCTGTCTTCGGACTTCAAATAAGCCTATAATATCCCATCGTAACTAGCTCAATTCTTCTTCCAGCTCGACAATCTTCTCGTCGGTCCATAGTGTGCACGTGTTGAATGTTGCCAGGGCCAATTGTCGTCGTTAGTGGTAGCACGATCTCTGCCTGAGGTTCTTAGCACCCCTTGCCCCGCCGTTACCATAGCCGCTACCTGAGCCAGGACTAGCGGGGCCGCCAGGGACTAGGGGCCGGTTTTTAACCTATCAGACACCGCGCGCGCGCTAATGTAAACAATAACAATCCCCGCGTCCCGCGCCGCCCGGCACTCAAGGACACTTGAGCGTTAGTCGAGTGGGTCGGCAGATGTTTATAATTTAGAACGCAAAGTTATGATAACAAAGCTTGTGTTTCTTAGAAGTATACATTGTAAGCTACGATAAGTGTTATGATTCATCGCATTTACATGTATATTTTAGTTTATACGTCTGGTTAAAGTAACCGAATTGGAAATATGAGATGATATTATTATATCTTTATTATATAGATTAATTGATTTGTCTAATAAGATGTTTTACTTTTTCTATTTCATAGTTAAATACTCTTTATAGTAAAAAAAAGTATTTATAATGTCTGTGAGAAAAAAATAAGATATTAGCATTTGAAAGTGCGTGACGAGTACATTTTAGAGCGCGGAGAAAGTAAATATTGAAAAATTTCTAAAAAAAAATTCTGACGTAGCCTTGTGCGTGCTTTTCACATATTTTATAGAAATATTAATAAATAACACTATTATAGTGATTAAAACCTGAAATACGATATAATAAAGTAATAAAAAAATAAAATATCAAAAAAGGCGGGCAATCTGAGAAATGATAATAGTTTATTTTGGGCTTCAGTTTGTTATACAACAATAACAATAGTCACTATTGTTTTTATTGTGTCTAAAAATAGAAAGAATAAGCTTTCCAATAATGTATTATACTTACATACTTGCCCTATAAAAACTACAGATAACAGCGGAACAAATAACATAGACGAATGAAGGTGTGGCGCAAAGTCACGTGACATGACAAAAAAAATATTTAGAGAAATATTATTCAGTTGATAAATATTCATTCGAAAAGCTCAGTTCATTCTGAGAACATTGATATGCAACAAAATATTTTAAATACAGGCCTTATAATAAAAAAACGGCAAACAAAACACGTCCCAACGCTTCGACCCCATATAGCGTCACCGGGGTTTTACGGGTGCAAATGTGACGACGCGATATAGCGTCACCGGGGTTTGAGCGGGGGTGCGCTTCATTTTGCCTTAATCGCCACGCTTGGCAGGCGGATTGGCGATCGCAGTGACGGAAGTCTTAACACTAGGCGCTGCTGCCCACCTAGCATATTGGTATTTCCTTCCGCCTAGTTTCGGATGGTTTGACCGCCATCTATTGGTTGACTGACTGCACTCGAGGATATGACATTAAATTTCACCTTAAGTATGTCAGTCTCAATACTTTCGTATAGGTAATTAAAATTAAATAAACTGACTAAAAACAATCACATTCATTTTGCCTCTGAAGGATCGTCCTCACCGCCAGCATTCGCTTGCGAGCATGTACGTGGTAGCGACCATTTGTTTGGCAATATAATTATCTCGTCTACGAGAAAAACTACAAAATTGTGTGGAAATTAAAAATTCGACAATAAAAAAGGATAAGACTTAATGTCCCAAGTGTCAGAGTACTTCGTTTTGGTTGCATGCAAAATGATTCAAGCGACTGATTCCATCATTTTGGTGTAGAGTGAATTGACTCAAACGACAGAATCTAGTATTTCAACTAAAGGCTAATTGAGTTAATGCGCATTAGGTACGTAGTCAAACCATCGTAGACAAAACAATTCAACCGACTAATCAAGAAAAATCAGAATAAGCTCAAATAGTACGTAATACAAAAAGTTGTTCACTTTTGTGTCGGTTGATACCACGGTCATCGAAATGAAGGCAAAGTTACCGAGGGGTACAAACGCCAAAAATGTGCTAAAAAAAAATTAAACTCAGTTCAAACGACGCAGAAAAATTCGCTGATTTCAAATATGTATACCTATAACTCATTTTCGCAAAAAATGTCGCTTAGATCAAATAGCCGGGGAACCGTCGATATTATAAGTTCCCATTATGGTGCAAAAATGGACACATCGCAATGAGAGAACTAAAGAAGCAATTGAGAGTTATTGCAGAGAGATTTGGGAGGCTATGCGGGGTACAGATATTTGTGAGCGACTTGTAGGATCAATGAGAAGCCGATTGTTGGCAGTAATTAAATCAAATGGCGAAAATGCAAGTTACTAATTGACGTATTATTAAACGTGATAACTTTATTATTTATCACATTTTATGTTAATATCTGCTAAGAGGATTTTTTAATTTATTTATTTTAATTTCATAAATATAGTTTGTTAATAAATTGTAATTAAATTCTTATTCATCGTCCTTTTTTTGCGCACCACATATTTATAACTTGCTGTCCCTACTCCGCTCCCATGAATTATAGTGTGGTGTTATATATCGATAAATGGATTATTAAAAAAAGGTAGTAGAGCTTATTAGGTATGAAGCTCCTAGGCAGCTTGACTATTTCCGACATTTTCACCAATTATTCCCATATTTTAATCGTGAATAACTGTTTATTGGTGAAAACCGCATTAAAATCAATTCGTAGTTTTGGAGTTTATCGTGAAAAAAGTCAGACAAACAGATGTGGTGCAGGACTTTGTTTTATAATATGTAGTGATAGACTTTATTTTAATTGATAAATAGTTCTACGTCTCTGACGTCGCGCATTGACGACAACTGTCACTGTACTGATTTCACTTGCAAGCAAAAATAGACATTATTGTTTTGTAATATGCAAACGACATTTACTCTAAGGGTGGTAAAACAATTTTATTGTCGACTATACTGAACCCTTACTTTATTTGTTATGCCATCCAACTCCATGCTTGTAATATTGCCCGTCCGTGTCGCAACAGGTAATAGTTGCTTAACTGGTTAGATGCGAATGTCATGGCTCGTAAATATTCTGAACGTAGAATATCAAGCACAGAATCATCCAACTGTCGACTGCCTTGCCGCACAAGATAACCCGGCACCCGCACTTAATCCGATAATCGCTGTACTGAAACGTTAACGCTTGGTTCAAGGGCCTGAAACATTTGTCGCTCGAATTCAACGCAACTGCAGCTAACAGCGATTCGGATTAAAGCGCCGATGGCTGCGAGGCGTAGCTAAGCGAACCCGCCCGAAGGTATTATTAATGCGGCTCGTCTTCTCACTTTTTTTCTTTCGGGGAAACAGGCGTGAATCTATGTATGTATGTCTTATTATGACTCTAGTTAACATTATGTTTTAGATCGTCAGAGTATAAATGATTTTTTATTTTTGTCACTCTCATTCTGTCCATTTTATTCAATCAAATTAAAATAAATAATATTAATAAAATAACGTATTAACTTTTATCCCTATATATGTATTATTTAAGTCGAAAATATTATATTTTTGATTACAGCATGTGAAATAAATTAATTTACATATATAGTATCTACTAATATAACTATATACTTATAATAAAATATCTATAAAAACACAATTGTTTCTTGGTGTTGTCAGATTATTATGGCACTTTATGGTTTCATTAAGTTCGATTTTTATTTCAAGAAAACAATAAGCTATTGTTCTAAAAATACTTTGAGTATATACATAGTGAACATAAATGAATAAAATTTTACTCATTATATCAAACCTCAGCACACCATAACTCAGTAATCATGAAATCTTTGTACATCGGCAAGTTGCAATATCATACCTATTTAATATTATCGATTTTTTGTACCTACGTAATATAAATCCCTACTCCGCAATGTCATCTGTCAGTGTCAAAACTGTCCGCAAATATACGATAATCTCGCAGATTGTGTGAGAAAAAAAACGTTTTCCAAGATCTCAGTAAGCGTTAATCGTTATTTATTTAAGAAAAAGTAAACCACAGCTGATTTGAAAAATGATTAAAGCAATAGTAAGTTACAGTATCTTGTAATTATCTAAAAGTAAAATTCTACATTAGGTTATGCTGATATAAATAAACCTAAAATGATATTTCTAGACGATGACAATAAGAATTCTTTGTTTTGTTTGTCCTTAGAATTACTTATACATATCCACATTTCCATTTTGACCAACATTTATTTCTATGGTACTTATGTTTTCGTTTTGTTGTAGTGCTAAATCAGATCCTTATTTTTAACCTTTTAAGCGCTTAGCTAAATATCGATTGCCGTGCCCCTAGCGCCCGGCTACAAATCGATAAAATAATACGTACAATAATTAGGGAGGTAATAGGACGAAAATAGAACAAAAAAAATCATGCATGTTCTCTGTCGCAGAAATACGACAGGCGCGGTAGGGGCACACAAAATATGTGTCGCATAAATGCGACACAAGCGGTAAAAAGGTTAAACTATCTTTATAAAATAAAGGTTGCCTTGTACGTAGACCTAATGATTATGATTCAGTAAAAACCTAATACTACCTCAATTATAAGCATTCTTGGTCTGGGTGTTTCTATGTATAATATGTACGTATTTACAAAAAAAAGTATATATGTATGTTTATCCATTGTCTAGTACCCATAGTACCTACAAGCTCTGCTTATTTTGGGCTAGATGGTGTTGTGTGTATGTGATATAATATTATTATTATTCACATTTATTTATTATTAATAAATGAAAATTACATTTTTAAAATATTTATACTAAAAAAACATTTATAAATATAAAAATTATGGAGACCCACTGGCATCGAGACATGGTCCAAGCTGTCAGTGGTTAGGAGTCCAGAGAGAGGAACCTCCTCACTATGCTTGCTGTATCGAGGACTGTCTTCTGCATCTGACCCTTGACCCTAAGCAACTAACGCGAGCCTCTTAAGTGTTGGTCGAGATTCTTGGCTATTAGACCGTTCACTGTAACGACTATCGATACAATGATTGCTGAGTCCACATCCCACATATCGACGACCTTGTGTGCTAAATCCAGGTATTTTAACTGTTTTCCTTCTCAGCTTTTACGAGGTTGCCATCATGAGGGATGATGATGATATCGACAATCATTGCACAGAGCTCTGATCGATTGATCGATCTATTACCACAATATCAGGCTTATCATTATTCACACTATGTTTCACTTTTAGATTCTAAAGTAATATATTCAGAAATAACATTATTAATTAAGAAGTGAAACATTCTCATGTATTTTTAGATAACAGCAACTTTACCTTATTTATAAATATTTATTTAAAATATTAAAATTAATAGTATAAATTAATTACATTAAAATTGGCTGGCATCCATATTTTGTTTACTATTGTTCTTAGTAGTCACAAATACTCTTTATAGATACTCTATGAAATCAGTTAGTTTATTAGGCATATGGCCTTTATTGAATTCAAGTCATAACAAATATTATGCTATATTAACTATTTCTTAAATTATTATTACAAAATTAACAAGGCTGTATGTGAATTGGAAATCTTTTAGCAAAACTAATTGGCTTTTATAATTTTTGTCTGATAATCTGGGATCATGGATGAAGTGTTTGTATGTTAGAAAACAGAATGTCATTTTAAATTCTAAAACAGGTTTCATTTACTTCCAATATAACTAAAGATATGGTACCCACATAGTATTAACTAAATCATGGGCAAAATAAAAAGAACAGATTACCAGAAAGATTGTTTTCAACATAACAATGAACCTCTTTCTTGCAATGTCATTGTCTCTGACTTTTAATACATTTACTTGTAAAGATACTGTTATGGTATGTACCCATAGACTAGCGAAAAAATTCTAAGTCTATGTACCTGTGTTATTTAAAATTAGAATGTCAAACATGTAGCAAAATTTTACAGTTTCATAAATTATTTTCAAAATCAATATGTAATATGTATAAAATGTACAAAACATCCAGTATGTATTTAGTTCAGTAGTAAATTACAGCCAAAGCTAATAAAAAAGAGCATCCAGGTTCAATAATGGGTGTCTTACTTTCAATGTTGAAAACTAGTGTAAGTGCTTATAGATATAAGAGGAAGTCAATGCAAGGTACCCTTATCCAAAATTAAAGGAATATGAATGGCATATTAATCAAGCTGTATGTATAAACATTGTTTTTAGGTAATATTTGGGGCTGGAGTCTACACAGGTGTTTTTCTGGCCCAAAACTATGAGGTAATTTACTTAGAAAAGTATTAATTATTTAATTGCCTGAAGGGACAGGCAGAGACAATGGATGATGTTTATCTAAAACCAAACATATCTAAGCAAATAAATTTATAGTTTTTAATACAGAATATAGGATGCATGTGCATCTTTTGTAAATAAGTTGTAATAAGTAGAATTGGACTCATGGTCCATTAGACCATGAGTACCAGTCAATACTTTATTCATTGTGTATGGCCATATTGGTCTGAGAATACTAATACTCATATCTAATGTAAGATGACACTGAATGAAATAATTATCCCCATCACTGTCCTTATGTATTTGTTTTATCAATATTGGTTCATACAATGTTATGGCATAGCTTAACATTTAAGGTATATATATGATATACCTAAGAATCAGCAATAAGCTAGCTTAAAGTAAACTGTAAATCAATTCATTCTTTTGCAGTTTACGGCAATAATAATTCCAGTTCTAGTATGAACAATAAATACTACATTGCTTAATGCCTTTGTTATACTACTGTTTTAAAATACAATAAATTAATTGCACTTTATTGTTTATTTTATTGTTTGATTTAGAGCATAAAAATTATGTTATTGGAAAGTTGTACCCATGGATGTTAGTGGTAACCCTGCCTAACCCTTCAGTTAATAAGATCTAAATAATAATTACTCCACCATGTTTTAAGACTTAAATAAATGTTGCATTTGGTTTATATATAATTTAATTGCAAAGGAGGTCTACACAATCTTAAACAAATAATTTAATAAATTGTACATCCAATTCCTGGTTCAATCTTCATCTATTGCAGTGAAATATTGTACGGCCTCTTTTGTTCTGTCACTTTAATAAAATAGTATATCAATGTAAGATTTCTTTTTTTCAATACAGGGCACTCTGAGTGAATATTGTAAGAAAACAAGTAATAAGACAAAATAATGGTTAGCTTTTTATGTTATTTTAATTATTTTCTTGAACCAGGAATAACCAGAAATATATTGGAATTGATTATTATAACAAATACAATATGGTGAATTCATAAATGCAATAAGCTATGAAATTGTATTAATGATCAAATTTTTATTTATTTTCCTTACACAGATTGACAAAGTTGAAGACCCGAAAGTTTTATTTGAAAAGGCTCAAGCATATGTAAAGACAAAACTGGGTGAATATGACAATGGGAAAAAAGGAGATAAATGATACTGCAATATTCAAATAGGAGTTTAATAAATAGTAAATGTCCAATAAGCAGGAGCCTGTGTTTGAGTTTATTGTAAATACTTTAGATATTTATATACAATGATAATCTAAATAAAGTTAACTTAAAAAACACTTGTTTATAATTTTTCTTCTATATAAGTGACATACCGCCACCAATGTGTTCAACTCTTGTTTGAGGTTCCTCAAATGCCAACCAATCACTGGAGTGTGTAGGCAATAATCCCATACTTTGACATTTATATAGTGCCAATAAGATATTAACAATGTTTCCAATGAAATATACAAACTTCTGTCCTGTTGCTTGAGTGCCTTCAACCATTTTGAATGTACTTTGCGTAGTAAATAATGCTTTCACAGGACGTACGATTAACATGCCAACCATCATTATCGGGAAAATGGAAATTGAATTACCAGCCATATACATTATGAATAGATTCATTGGCACTTGTTTCAATGGGCCCAGTGCAACATCCCAAAGTTTCTTGATTAATAGTAAATTTGAATCCGTGTCTTTAGATGACTCAGTGTAATTAGCATTAGCTGACTGGCTATATCCTGGAGGAGATGGTAATTCGGTTGTCGGTGTGCGGTTTCTAGGGAATGAAATATAAATGAATAACCATACTTAGGTACGTATACATGTCAATCATAATGATTAAGTAAGGGATATACTTACTTTTGATTGAAATCTAAGGCCCATTTAAATTTCTTGCTTGATTTTACCTGGGACATAGTGACGGCGTGAAATACAACGTAGTATTTTATAAATATCTATACAGTTTAGTCAAGTTATTAGGCTATTTATGATACTTATAGACTACAGTACCCGTTTTTAGTCTTACTCGCTTAGAAATACGGAATTACAAATCAAAACGTGATATGGTCAAATTACCATCAATACTCAGTTCTCACAAATGTAAAAATTTGTCAATTTTTGACAGCTCTTACCATAGACTTTCCGTAATAGTAAGTTCTGGCCATAGATTTAAAATTATAGAATTTTTTAATCTGGCCAGAACATCAACTATAATCTATACCTATAATACTCCATTTGGTTATGTATAATAAATAATTAACTAAAGGTTTATGACAATCTTGATGTGACTTTTTAAGTTTTTACTATAACACATATTAAACAAATAAACTACTGCTTAAACTAACGGTTCAATTAATTTAGTAATCATTATTATTGTATTTACATTGATCTTTTATTTTTAAACTGAGTTTTTCGTTAAAAAGATAAAAAATACACATCAAGATTGTTTACCTTTAGTTAAATACGTAACCAAATGGAGTACAGTAAGTCCTAGCCCGCACTGCCTTGCGTTCTTTTAGGTTGTCCGCATACATACGTTTTCCGAATTCGATTTCCTAACACGTAATCACGATTCGAAATTCCGTGAGACTAGCGCACACGTTAGTTTTTTTTCATTTGGAATGTATACTGTCGGTACGAATCATAGATTAATATGTATTACGGGTAGTACGAATAGTGATAGCGTAGTGTTCCCTATGTATTACTTTACTCTTTGGCGTAGTGAACGCACGTCGATGGAGGACGATGATTTATTAGCAACTGCATTTCAATAGTAAACAATGATAACAACATTTAACAGTTATCAACAATAATAAAACAACATTAAATAAAATAAACATATTTAAACGAAATTATGTGAATAGTATGAACTATACCTCTTTAAATACCTGCTCCCAGGCCAAATCTATACTAATATAATAAAGCTGAAGAGTTTGTTTGTTTGTTTGAACGCGCTAATCCCAGGAACTACTGGTCCGAATTGAAAAATTCTTTTAGTGTTGCATAGCCTATTTATCGAGGAAGGCTATAGGCTATATAACATCACGCTACGACCCAAGGGGGCGGCGCAGTAACGATAAACGCGGCTGAAACCGCGGGAACATCTAGTCTTTTATATCTCTGTTGTGGTAGTCCTTGTCATGTATATTCCACAAGCAAGGGTATTTTTCAATAGACAATATCAATGTTTCTACCTCACACATTATAACTATCGTTTACGTACGTACGATGCGCGCGGCACGGGCGCGATTCCGAATGAGAATTTCCGAACGTGTGCGCCGATACAAACAAAATGTATGCAAGGGCTGCATTCCGCATAACGTCATTAGGTTTTTTCCGAATAGTTTCTCCGAACGCACGGGTTTGCATTCGAAACGTTCATACGGAATCTTTTCCGTTCGGAGAGAAAGCGGACGTGTGCGGCAGTTAGTGTATTTTATAATGATTCCATGCATTCGGAGCTCCGAATATGGAAAACGAATTCGAAAATCGAATACGGAAAACGTATGTATGCGGCCAGCCTTAACGCATAATCTGTGAAATATATAGTGTCATAGAAGTGCGCGCATTGCGGTGGAATAAACGCAATGGGTAAAGTACGATTTCCACCAAGCGGACAGCGCCGGAGCGCGTCGAAGCATTTCACATTGTGCTAAAGGAAATTCAGGCTTCTACACAATAGTTAAGTTTCATATTTGCATAGAATTCACACTGTTTGGGGCCCGGTTAGAACCGCGCGTATGCGGCGGCGACAGCCGGTCGGATGCGCGCGTATACCGCGGCAGCCGGTCGGATGCGCGCGTTTACCGCGGCAGCCAGTCAGCTGCGCTCGGACGCCGCGGCAGCGAGTCGGCTGTTGTCGCGTCCGCTCGGCAGCTCCTTCTTCTCGCCTCGAAAGCATCACTATTCGTTGAGAGCATGCTAGCGGAGACGTGACCACGCGCACGTTTGCGGCCAGGTTCCAGCAGATTGTAGCCGTCGCCGTAGGCGGACGCGGTCGTGCGCTATCGATAAATCATCAAATTCGTTACATATAGTATTATTGAAGGCAGCCATTTATATATAAAATATATATTTTAAATAAGAGATGCAGGTTTATAGTAAAGGCAACATAGAGGCATAGCCGAGTGGTGTAGGATAGGACATTATTAAGGCATGGCAATGATGGTGCAGTTGAAAAACCGTATACTACCCCAGGAGGGTACCAACTGCGGTAGCGTAGCGTAGGGAATAACGTACCTAAGCGTGGACGCCTAGGTCGCCCCTCGTATTCTGGGGGGGAGGGGCAAAACTGCGTTTAATGCCCGGGGCAAGAGCAGAAATACCATGGCAACCCCTGCCACGCTGGCCGTGGACTTTTGCAACATCAAGGGATTACATAGCAACCTTAATGCTGTTCATCATCACCTCGAGACAGCAAAGCCAGCCTTGCTCTTCTTGACCGAGACGCAGATATCGTCTCCAGCAGATACTTCCTACCTCACGTACCCTGGGTACGGACTAGAACACTCCTTTTTGTCTAGAGCCGGAGTGTGCGTGTATGTCAGAGACGATATCAGCTCTCGTCGCCTCGGTAATCTTGACCTCTCCATCTTATGGCTCCGTGTAGACAGCGACGACCATCCCCGCGTCTATGCGTGCCTCTATAGGTCCCATAGCGGTGACACCGAAACTGACCGACTCATTGAGCACATCCAGATGGCTTCGGACTTTGTGCAGCAACGTATCCCGGCCGCGGAGATCGTTTTACTTGGCGATTTTAACGCCCACCACGCCGACTGGCTCAGTTCCAGTAAGACCGATCATGCGGGGAGATCTGTTCACGACTTCGCCCTGGCATATGGCCTGACACAACTGGTTACTACGCCCACGCGAATCCCAGATGTGGAGAGCCAAAATCCTTCACTGTTGGACCTTCTGCTGACTTCTCATCCAGATAGCTACCACGTATCTGTTGGCACCCCACTTGGCTCCTCAGATCACTGCCTTGTACGGAGTACAGTGCCTCTCACGTGCTCGCCGCAATCGCGTGCTGCACGCAGCCGCCGTGTGTGGCACTACAAGTCAGCAGATTGGGATGGGATGCGGTCCTTCTTTGCGTCCTACCCTTGGAGACAAGTATGCTTCTCGCCGGATGATTCCAATGCCGGTGCTGATTCTGTTGCTGATGTGGTGCTACAGGGTATGGAGCTTTACATTCCGTCCTCTGTGGTCCCCATTGGTGGCAAATTTCGGCCTTGGTTTGGTCCATCTTCCAAAAACGCTTCTCGTAGGAAGCAGGAAGCTTACCAAGCCTGGGCTGATGCGGTGGCGGCATGTGATTTAAATACCAGCGCATTAAAAAAGGAGTACAACTTTGCCTCCAGGTCCTTCAAAAGAGACATTGCAAGGGCGAAGTCGAAGCACATCAGTAGAATTGGTGAAAGGCTTGAGCGTCTTCCTTCAGGAACTCGTGCATTCTGGTCTCTTGCCAAAGCTATCGAAGGAAATTTCTGCAAGCCATCCTTTCCACCTCTTCACATGGGAAGTGATTCGTTGGCCCACGACGCAAAAGAGAAAGCCGATCTTCTGGGCAAACTCTTTGCGTCCAACTCGACTTTGGATGACAGGGGACAAGAACCGCCTACCATACCGCAGTGTGAGGGTTGTATGCTTGATATCAGGTTCTACCAACGCTCAGTGCGCTTAGCGCTTCTGTCCCTTGATATCCATAAGTCGAGTGGGCCTGATGGAATCCCCCCCATTGTGTTGAAGATGTTCGCTCCAGAGTTGGCGCCGGTCTTAACGCGACTTTTTCGGCTTTCTTACTCTTCTGGCGTAGTTCCGAGACCTTGGAAGACAGCATTGGTCCACCCGATCCCAAAAAAAGGCGACCGCTTAAACCCGTCCAACTACAGACCAATAGCCATAACCCCCCTTTCCTCGAAGATAATGGCATCTATTATCAACCATCAGCTCTTACGGTACCTGGAGGGTCATCAGCTGCTTAGTGACCAGCAGTACGGCTTTCGTAAGTGTCGGTCAGCTGGTGATCTTCTAGTATACCTGACACATCGTTGGGCTCAGGCGATCGAGACAAAGGGGGAAGCCTTGGCGGTCAGTTTGGACATAGCAAAGGCCTTCGATCGTGTTTGGCACAAAGCGCTTCTTTCGAAGCTTCCTTCTTATGGGCTTCCCGAGAGATTATGTGAATGGGTTACTAGCTTTTTAGCAGACAGAAGCATTAAGGTCGTAATCGACGGTGAATACTCTGACTCCATGTCTGTAAATGCTGGTGTCCCGCAAGGCTGTGTGCTATCGCCTACTCTGTTCCTCCTCCATATCAATGACATGTTGCAAATTAGCAGCATTCATTCTTATGCGGACGACAGCACGAGCGATGCTCTTTATACCGGCCGCGCTAACATCTCTCGGGAAAACTTCATTGAGAGCCGAAACAAACTTGTGTCTGAAATTGAGACCTCTCTGAAGAAAGTCTCGGATTGGGGCAGGCTTAATTTAGTCCGATTTAACCCCACAAAGACACAAGTCTGCGCGTTCATCGCAAAAAAGATGCCGTTCGTCGTATCTCCTCGTTTTGAGAACATCCCCATAACTGCCTCAACCGATATTGGAATTCTTGGTGTCGATATATCGAGCGAAGTCCAGTTTCGCGGCTATTTAGAGGGTAAAGCTAAATTAGCTTCAAAAAAGCTTGGCGTGCTCAACAGATCGAGACAGTATTTCACGCCGGCCCACCGCCTACTACTTTATAAGGCGCAGGTTCGGCCTCACGTGGAATACTGTTCTCATCTTTGGGCAGGGGCACCTCAGTACCAGCTTCTCCTTCTAGACCGCATTCAACGGAGAGCGACTCGAATCGTCGACTGCCAGGATATTTCAAATCGGCTAGACCCCTTGGCGCTGCGTAGAGATGTAGCCTCGCTATGCATCTTCTATCGCTTATACTATGGGGAGTGTTCCGAGGAATTGTTCGGAATGATCTCTGCCGCCTCTTTTCGCCATCGTCCCACGCGACAGCATTTTCACTCCCATCATTTAGATGGTTGGCAGTCCACAACTGTGCGTTTCTCCAGAAATTTTCTGCCTCGCACAACAAAACTGTGGAATGAGCTGTCGCCTACGGTATTTCCGGACCAATACGACCTTCAACACTTCAAGAAAAGAGCGTACTCCTTTTTAAAAGGCTGGCAACGCACTTGTGACTCCTCTGGTGTTGCAGGTGTCCATGGGTGGCGTTGATCGCTTACCATCAGGCGAACCGTCTGCTCGTTTGCCCCCTAATCCATAAAAAAAAAAGTATACAAAGTGCAGTCTTGTACCGAGTTAATATTCAAACTTAGTTTATAGTTACGAAGCAATAATTAAGTGGGCGCCGTTGTGTCAAGGTAAACTATGCGCTTATAAGTTGCAGAAGTTTTCATTGTTAAAATTAAGTAAAAGAATTTATTACAAATATAATAAAGAAAAGTATACTAAAAAAAGAGTAATCATGCAATTTAAAAAAGGCTAGTATTATGACAATAACTAGTCAACATTTTTTAATAAACGGATAAATAGCTTCCAGACGTAATTTGTGTTTGTCATCTGGATTTTTTAAAATATACATTTTCCCATTTAGGCACCAACAGGACAACTTGTGTGTATTAGCCAGCTGACGAGCTTCGTAGAATAGTTTTCGCATAGAAGGGGTAAGATGTTCCATCGCATAAATGGGTTTCCTTTCTCCAAGTAAGCCGATAGTGTGTGTATTAAGTTTTTCGACAAAGGCACGGTCTTTATTGGAACGGCGGCCCCCAGATAAGAAGTAATTTCTACAAGAGACCGTGTTAAATTCAGCTACAATTGAGCTTGAGGTACCGGGTTTGCCGGCAAACGATAAATATCCCGGAGACCTGATTTTGATATCACCACGTCTACAGCTTTACCAACTTGGGAAACAATTGTAACAAGGTCATCAGCTTTTTCGTGATCTTTAATCGGGACATTACGGAGTTCGATAGTAGCCGGGCGTGACTGAAGGCTAAGGTCCTGTATCTGCTTTTCCAAGTGATGAATAGTCTCTTCTTTGTCGGAAGTCCATTTATCCAACTCAGAAATCCTTCCCCTTATATCTTCGTGGTCTTTATGCATGCAGGTCAGGTTATTTTCGAGCTCCACTTTAATTTTACGAATTTCTGTACATTGTGTTTTGAGCTCAGATACATCCCTAACCAACGATGAAAACATTGCATCTTGATCAGCTTTCCATGCAGAAAATCTGATATCCTGGTCCGCTTTCCATGAAGAAAGTAGTTCCATAAGCTCAGATTTCAAAGCGCTGCATTCGCATAAAGGCTGAGACAAGTTAGGTGAGGCATCAATGCGTTGACGCTTAGTACGTGTCGTGACATTCCCCTTAGGCTCAGCGGTGCTAGTATTTGCGGTGTGGTCCGATTCAGTGTGCACCGTTTTCTGCGTGGCTTTAGGAGACTTAGGTGGAGTACGTAGTGGAGGCATATCGCCCTTTGTTATTCAGATGTGTGTCGCAATGATGTAAGACCACAGGTATAAACGTAAGCTCGACGAGCTATGGACAACGCGTCAACAATTAAGAAAAATAGTGTAATTAATTTACAGACATCCTGAGAAGCAGAATCTCGTAAGAGTTTCATTATGTAAATAATCTTTCGTGTGCGCTTTGCTAATCCTATAAAGTGATTTTTAAATTAAAGATGTTGGTCTGTAATGACGCCTAGATATCTCAGTTCGTTAACTTGATTTATGTTGCTACATAAGCATCCTGAATTTAAGCTTTCGGAATAAAGACATGAGTCTGCATGAAGTTTGATGTTCCAGTATGGTATGCTAGTTGCGCGTGTTTTCCGAAAGGCTATGTAATTCGTTTTCGTGATGTTAAGGGCAAGCAGGTTTGAGTCAAGCTAATCGGCAAGTTTACGAATACCTGTTGCAGCCCGAGTGTAAACTTCTATCCAGTTAATGCCATGAAATATGATAGCTGTATTGTCGGCGTAACAGATGAGATCAGCGTTAGGGACATCTATTGTCAATATTTCATCTATATAAATTATAAATAGTACCTATAGGTCCGAGGATGCTACCTTGTGTTACGCCAAAATAAATATCCTGCTCATCACTAACGTGATTGCCCACTGTAGTACATTGTCTTTTGTTGCTTAGATAACTGCAGAACCATTGTAACGCAGTTCCTCTGATACCGAAAGATTCTAACTTACGTAAAAGTATTCGCACAAATACGGTATCAAAGGCTTTCGCAATGTCTATAAATAGGTCTAAACAACGACGACCATGATCTACGTTTGATGATCTATGTTTGTTAGAAGTTTCACAGCATCTTCTGCAGATCTACCTTGTCTAAATCCGAATTGACGCTCTGATAGTAGAACCTTTTTTTCTAAGAAATTAATGACACATTTGTTGATCACTTTTTCAAGTATTTTGGAAAATATACTAAGTAGTATGAGTCTATAGTTAGCAGGTGTATCTTTCGGCCCGATTTTGTGAATAGGAGACACTGAGGCTACTTTCCACCTTTCAGGGAAAGTATCTTTGGTCATGATAAGGTTACAGATAAAAGTAAACGGTTCTAAAATAAAATGCCTTATATTTTTGATTAAAGGAGCTTTGTATCCATCAAGCTCTGCAGCCCTATCATTTTTAAGACTTTTTATGATTGTGTCTATTTCGTGTATATCTTTCAGCATCATAAAAAACGATTCCGTCCTTAAATCTTTAGCTTTAACTTTTGTAGCTAGAGCTTCCTCTGTCATAAAAAGTCGTTCTAGTATTTTATCAGATAAGTTGCCAAGTGACGAAAAGTAATTGTTATGGTTGTTTAAAGCTTCTTTGGGTAAAATACTAGATGCTGTTAGTTCTTGACAGTCACTTTTCTTTTGTTAGAATTCACAAATGTTTTAATCGCACTCCAGAGTTTCATTGGGTTGTGTTTATTATCCTGCAGTAATTTACTATAAGAACTACTTTTTACTTTACGAAGGAGCTGTGTAAAGTAGTTCCTATATCGTGTGTACCCTTAGTGTCTCGTTTTCGGGGTTAAGTCTGACTTGCGCGTGAAGTTTGTCTCGCAAATGCATGTAGCGTATGAGGCCTGAGGTTATCTTGGGTTTTATATTGTTCTTTTTTACTTATTTTCTGTGTTTCTTGTTACAGCTGAATTAACTATGTTCTCAAAAGAGCTTCACGCCTCATTTACATCAATGCTGTTAATTACCGGAGACCAGTCTGTATGATTCAGATCTAATTTCAGCGCATCAGAATATATAATATATATTATCTTAATGTTTTGCTATCTACAGCAATCACATCACTGGCAGTGATGTGGAAACCACTGTAACCACTGCATTATCCGTGCATGCCAACCATGTAATAAGTTCCTTTAGATCAAATTTCGGCCAATCTTAACAGAGCCTGGCGTGACCCATGAGATATAGTTAGTGCACAAGTGTGTGCCCAAACGTGCATTCTCTACTTGACGTAATAACTATAATCTGAAGGGACGGCAAACCGAGATGTATGTAACATGGTGTTGCATTCATGTCAGAAATTAGGGGTGTTACCAACGCCGCTAATATCCTAACGCCGCGCCGGGCTCTATTCAGAGTTATTTTACTGAGAAATTTAATATATGTATTTTGCTTGCCCGATCCTGAATTGAAACCGAGATCCTTCATTTAAAAAGGATACATATTAAGGATTATACCTGGGAACCAGGATTTTCGCTTAATTAGTAGTAGTAACGTCGAAGATACTAGTTACTGTTCGACGGCAGCTAACAACCTTGCGTTATGCTATTTCAGTGAGGAGAATTTTCAGGCGTCTATCAGTAATATTTGTGCGTTGTGTTTACAAACCAGCATAGTAACTTCTTGTTTAGGTTCAGCAACGCGGGAATGCTTTACCCTTTTTGTGACCGATCATAAGCTACAATATACGTACGATCTCTTAATCGCTAGACCTGAGGCTAACATGAAATTAGTGCAGTGTTGGACGTACACCACAAAATCATATAGTGCCGTAGGTATTGCGTTTCCATGGATTAATTATCTATCGAGATATCGAAATACTTATATTAATAGAAAACACGTACAGTGTTTAAACCAAATATAGAAACTAACAAGGAGCAAACTCGTGACTAAACTGGTCTTAGTTTTAGTAGTAGAAATTTCGATTATTTTAATTGAACAATCAATTGCAGGGTGCAATTAATTAATGTTATAAAATTAGTTAATAAAACAAACCCAATTGATGTGTATTGTTTCAGGAAACAATACAAATTCACTACCGCTGCGCCACCGAGGCAGTCATACCTACTCGTAAATCTATACATATAATAAAATCGTAGGAAAGTCAAAACTGTACATTGAATATTTTTTTAAAAGAATACTTGGAGCGTGATCTACAATCGATATCGAAGCCAAAAATATAGTTTCTAGAATTTTTGTCTGTTTGTTTGTATGTATGTCCGGGCTAAACTCAAAATGTACTGCATGGATTTACTTCAAATTTTGCATGAATATTACTAACAGATCGGGTCAACATATAGGCTACATATTATCACGCTATCACCTACGGGGGAGGAGCTGTGAATCTTTATTTTTCTTACGCATTCTGTGACAGCGTGTAATCTAACGACGCATATTTAAATGTTGTTTTTGAGTAAGCCATGCTATTATCTAGCTTTACACTATAAAAACTACGCCATTTAAGTAACTTGGGCAGAGAAATATAGTTGGGTTCCGCGGCGACAAACACATTTTAGTTAAAATCTATGCGGACGAAGTCGCAGGTAACAGCTAGTATAATAATAAGGTGAAAATAAATAAACTGTAGTAATGCAATGTTTGAGGCATTGCACTTATTATCGAAAGGTTGTGGTTCGTCACCACCCCTTGCACTATCGACGTGACTTTTGGCTTAGCTTAAGATTAACAAACATAGTTAATTGTTATGCTAATCTTTTCAAGAAAAGAAATCACCTTACATGTTTGTTCTGATGCCACTTCGTGTGTTATAAGTTGTGTAGAGTGTGTAGTTGCATTAGAAATATCAGTACACAATAATAAAAATAATCAGATTTAATTGTTATCTAACAATTTTATACTAAAATATTAGTTAGCTATTAATTGTAAAATTTCACGTTTAAAAATTAATAATAATAATAATAAGTTTATTTGCAACCAAACATTTATCATACATTATAAAAATACATCATAATGTGGTACTGTTCCCTGGACTTAGTAACAACCTGAATTCCACGGAACAGTGCCTTCTCCATATCTTAGTTCTAAGTTTAACATTTATGTTATTTAATGAAAATTAATTAATATAGATAGGCATAGAACTAAATGTTTAACCTTTGATTCCTAAACTAGGTAACACCTGTATCTTAGGAATCAGTAGCTTCTACCGTACATTGTGGCTAAGATACAGTAAACAATTAATTGCATTTGCATATAAGAAAAAAAGTAGGTAATAATACATAAAAGATAAAATCACAAAATAAAGAATTAAGTAGAAAATAAAAAAATATGGACTTTACACTTTTTGTTTCCTTCTTTAGTGCAATGTGTATATATGTGATGTGTCTGCGTGTGTGTGTATGTGATGTGTCTGCGTGTGTGCGTATGTATTTATGGGCATGTGTGTGTGTAAATATATATTAATTAGTTAATCGTTAATTGCAACTATAGCAATTTATAATTAATCATGAGTTACAATTAATTAACTGTCAGCTGTTATAGTGGTTATGGACAATTAACCAATTGATATTTTTTAAGTTTAATTTCACCCCGGGTATAAATAAATAATTCTGACCAAAATTTAATTAAATGTTTTATTTACTTATTTACATATACAAAAAGGTAACAACGTACCACGTACATATTAATTGATCTAGTCATACAATTATGCAAAATATACTAGTCACAGAAAGGATTATGCATTAGGTACTGAATTTATTATACGTTGATATTGTGCTATGATATGACGTGATATAGATAGGCGGAAAATTTCTGCAATACATAACACTCAGTGCATGCGTGATTTAGTCTGCGTTGCGATAGTGTATGCGTGATAACTTGCATAACAATCGTCTGAAATAATAAAATTCCAACACTAGATACCCTAGATTTGAAAATAAAACACCCACATCTCATAGTCGATCTGTGGGTCTATCAATATTTATAGGTACTGAAAATGAATTCTTTCATTTCCTCAGTATGCAATCGTAAAATGTATTCATTCTATCCATGATTTCTCTATAACACGCATATATCTTTAATCAACATGTTGTATATTGGGATCACAAATCACTTCACTTTCACTGGACACGTCGACTTTGTTGGTGACTATTTCCTTCAAACTTTCCCGAGATACGATGTGATCTTTGCAAAACGTCGTTATCCGTTTGCAAGCCTCTCGCATTACATCTTCAGGCACAGTTAACACAATCCGCATGTAGTTCGGATACGCGAAGCACTGAAATAAAAATATGATAATTATGATTGAATTTATGAAATTCACGGGCAGCTGGCTGGACAATTGACCGACAAATGCCGACCGCCTAATTATTTGGCGTTGTTTTCACATCGTCTCCCTCAACGTTCCCGTGGCATATTATTATGTTCACATGTAATTCAAGTGAGATCCTGAGTCAGACAAAGTGATATTGGATTTTTCTGTTAAATTTCAGTCTCAGCACATCGTCTATTGCTATCTAGACGGTAATAGATTCGCACTATTACGTGGCACTAAAAACACAGCTGCGAAATGTATGTCATCTCCTCTGGCAACTCCCTTGGGGGTAGACAAGCGAAAGTCTTTTTATAACGTCATTTCTTACAGTTATAATGTAGACTCGTCAATGCTAATCCCTACAGCCTGTTCGCGACTGGCAGAACTCTGCAACACAACGCTCTATTGTTTAACTTTAGTGCGATCGTTATGACGTATGATTTAGCTAGACGTGATACGATGATATTATAGTTAATTGAATATCACAATATTTCATTAAGAATATCATCGTATCGACTACACAAAATAGGTAAATAAACCACATCTCATAATTTTACGCAATTAGATATAAGTTATATGGTACCTTTGGTAGTTTAACAAAAAAACGCAACCCTGCATTAAAAAGTTTCGCGTAAACGTATTCCTACACCTATTTGATATCACTACTGTGTTATGTGGGTGTGTCCTTGACCAGAATAAGTTTGATGGTTTCGACAACATTTACCAACAATATTGTTATCTTTTTCTAAGGTGAGTGATGTTCGTCTTTGATAATAATACTGAACTCTTTTCACTTCAAGTTTGAACATGTCTAACAGCGCAACTGTAAAGCGTTGGGGTAAAGAAAGTTACTCATCAGTTAATGCAGTTTTGTGCTATAACTATGTACTTGAACCGACACTGTAGGATGGCTGTATAATTCCCAAATCTCGATTTAATCAAAGATTATTTCGACTTTCTCAAATGCCAAGCCAGGATCCAGATTTCAGAGTCTATTTGTAATTACTTTAAAACACAGCTTATATGCTTAGCGCAGAAGGGATACCGGGACTACAATTTGCAAAAATTGTTTCTCATTTGAAGAACGGCACTAATGAACTACCATGAGAGATATCTTAGCTCTTATGGTCTTAAATTGCCTAAAACCATGTTAATCTAACGATGACGATCAATATTATAATATTTGTGTTTAGTGTTATTTAAAAGTTTTATGCGAAATGGGACATGCGCATAATAAAATACAACTCATTTGCAATATTTTTAGATAAACACGTGGCTGTTACATGTGGAATGAATTAGTTCATAATATTGTCGACGCAGTTAAGATAGATCATATTTTTATTTTTAAATGTTAATAACATAAATTAATAAAATGCATAGATTTTACTGACCTGTCCTGGAAGGCAGAAAACAGATTGCTCCGATACCATACGTTCTACAAATTGTAGTTCATTTTTAAACTTTGGGAATAACGACATCTTGATTTCAACCATCATGTACATAGCTCCCTGAGGCATCATTGGCCTTAATCCTGGAGTACATCGTAGCTCTTCAAACGCCAATTTTGCTTGATTCTGAATATAATAATGATAATATATTTGGCAAACATTTCCGGGTGTAATAAAGTCGAAGTCGATAAAAACTAGCATCTAATTTGAAAGTCAAATAGTAACGTCGGTTAAGATTTATAAAATACAAGTACGAATCATCTAGTGATAAATATACAGCAGGTAAAATGAGGGTCAATGTCAAATACTCAAGTACAACTAAATACAATTAAAATTGAAATGCAAGTAACAAGTTGCAATATCTATTAAAATATTGTAATTCAATCAGTCTCACTCACCTCTATAAATAGCACAACTTCATCAAAGAAGCTTTGTGGTGTACAAGATAATATAGCCGGCAAAGCTCGCTGAATTAAAGTATTTGGTCCTAAAATTCTGGTTGCCAAATTTGATAAACCTTTGCGTACTTCATTGCCTAGTATGTTATGTCGATCGTGAATAATCACCCAGCCCATACGCCAGCCGGGCACCAGAAATCGCTTGGTTAGACCACTGCATGTAAGTATTGGAACATCTTTAGAAAGAGCTGATAAAGCTGTGAATTCGTGATTGGAAAACACGAAATGCTCGTATATTTCATCAGCAATTATGGGCAAGTGATTTCTAGCTGCTATCTTTAATATCTCATACAGATGCTCCTTGTCATATACTGATCCACATGGGTTTGATGGGTTCGTAACTATTATAGCAGCGGTGTCATCATCTATTTGGCTCTCTAAATCTTCCAAATCTATCTTCCATTGTTTTTCTGGCTGTAACAAAACATCGTTCTTGTCACTATCTATTACTCTAATAAGTAACGTTTAATCAAGAATTTACGCAGTTATAAATAAAATAAAACGTAAATGACCAATATGCAAATTCGTTTAACAAGAAACTTGTTATGTTTCTAGAAACCCGTTTAACATCACTTTATATTACTAGTTGCTCCCGATACATGCCCCTGGTTTTTGCAAGTTTCCTCATGCTATGTGACACAAATTAACTTAAATGCTAAAAAATATTAGTATTCATTGCCAAAATAACGTAACATCACAAAATATTGACTCAATATTCATTTAAAATATCTACTAGTTCATCAACAAGTTCATCAACATCATATTTCTTATATTTTACAAAATATTGCAGTAGGTACGATACTTACCAGTAAGCCGTAATATTTGACATTTATTCCTAATCCTTCAGTTACCGTCTTATATATCATAAATCCTGGACAGGGGGCGAGCACATTTTGTCCAGCGTCTGCGATGACAGTGATAGCAAGCTCAATGGCATGTGAGCATCCACTGCAGAGGACTACATCTTCTGGGGATATAGGCCCTTGGTGCGCACTGTACTGCGCTACCGCCTGTCTCGCCTCCAAATGTCCTTTTGCAGGACCATAGCTCCGACTGCTAAGCCATTCAATACTCTCCCGAACAGCTTGTATTACTTGCTCAGGAGGGTTAAGATTTCCAAAAGTCGTTGGATCACCTGAAAAACCAGAAATGTGCGTAGTAGTTTTGTAAAAATTACAAGTCATGTAATCTACCTTATTAATAATATGGTGAAATCGAAATCCTAATGACCTTGTTATATAAATAACTACGCACTCTATCAACCCGAATCAATTGGGTTTTCATTTTCACTTGTAATTTTAGTAATACGATGTATTAAGTATTAGGCATGCGTATATTTTTCTCTAGTGAATGCGTAAATGTATAAAAATATTATAAATATAAAAATATTACGAGATTAACACGTACGTATTTTAAATATTCTCTTATTTATTTATACATCTATACAAATAAATAAAATTGAAGTGTCTGTTTGTAATGTCAAAATAACAGCTTTTATCTAATGCGTATGAAAGTATATAAGGTACCTATACGAAAACATCTATTTTTAAAATTTTTGTCTGTCTGTCTGTTTGTTCCGGGTAATCTCCGAAACGGCTGAACCGATTTTGACGGGACTTTCACTGGCAGATAGCTGATGTTATAAGGAGTAACATAGGCTACTTTGATTTTAGAAAAAAAAATAGGGTGCCGCGGAGACAAACACTTTTTAGTTCAAATATACGCGGACGAAGTCGCAGGTAACAGCTAGTTATAGATATAATTGATTTAGTACACCACTAAAGCTTAGCTACAGTTTATAATGCTTACATGATTATGATTATTTCATCATCTATTTAAAATATATATTTACTAAAATATTACTCACTTTATACAAAAATATCTATAAGAGGAACACTTTCACCACCCAGGATATATTTCGTATGTGCAATATTAAATATAACTAAATAAAGTAGAGGCAATAATGTCCGATCATTGCACGTATTTTTATGCACTGCTATAAATAGTGAAATTTAAAACGATACTAACCGACAGAAAGCGCAATGAGTGGCTTGTTTGGATTCGGCTCGACCTGAAGGTTCTCGACGATGTCTCGAATCAAGTTATGGGTATTGCGAGCCAACGCCGATGCACGCACCTCCCATGTGTTGTTGCCTCGTGACCGTCGCGACATCGGCACAAAACTTGCGGAATACTGAAAGCTGTGGCGACGTTTAAACTTGAATAGAGAATATTGCTCGCATTTCGATACAACTCAGTTTTGTATCGGAACAGTGGCGTTTGACAAGCACAGGCTCTCGAGTCGTGGAACAGGTTTGAAAATGTAGATGTGATGACGGCAATAGAATCAGGTTGTTTATATATTCCACCAGACACATATTTGCTACTACAAACGTGTAAGTATACCACATAATATGTTTGCTCATTAGGCTCGTACAGAAACGCATCAAATAAATAAGCTTACGGTTCCTACTTGAACTCACGTTTCAAAATATCATGGTGTAGCAGTTCCTCTTAGCAAATAGAATCTAAAATTTTTTCGTTTCGTTATTATAAACATATAAAATATATATGTATATTATTACGTCACATCGTTACTTTGTTTTCTTTGAATAACTTTCCATGCGTAGTGGTATTAACAGCTAGTAAACTTGTAAAATCAAGGGCAAACGTTTACTTTCAATTTCTGATGGTAAGAATACCTACCTAATGCCAATGAGAATTCTAAACATAAGTTAAATCCTGCTTGGTCCCATGTATGTTCTGGTTAGTTCGATACTTATCGCTTCGAATCTCACGGAGTGGGGGCTCAACGTTACAAACACAGTTAAACCAGTTGTAAGAAATTTCCACTTTACCTGTAATGACCGTCATTGATATTAGCGAGATAACTTGGAGCAAAGGCGCGCTCTCCAAGGCGCAGAAGGTTCTCGATATGTAAACAAGAGCCATCTATCCAAAACATGGTCCAGGTTGCTTAGCTTGACTGCAAAAATCGTGTGTTTTAAACGTTAGATAAAAAATAAACCTCTCTTATGGAAGTCTTGATTAGATAAAGTAATTATAGTGTAAAATTTTTCTCATTATTAATCATTTATTTATTCGATAATAATTTTAATGTATTATGAAGTGGTAATTGGAAAGCAACAACTGGAAAGTTTCCTTTGAGAGTCTCGAGTTCGAACCCAAGGCGCGCATCTCTGACTTTTCGAAGTTATATGCGTATTAAATAGTTAATTATCGCTTGCTTTAACGGCGAAGGAAAACATCGTGAGGAAACGTGCATGTCTGAGAGTTCTCCATAATGTTCTCGAAGGTATGTGAAATCTGCCAACCCGCACTAGGCCAGCGTGGTGGACTACTGCCTAACCCTTCTCACACTGAGAAGAGGCCCGTGCCCAGCAGTGGGACAGTTTAAAACAGGGCTGATATTATTATATTATATATGTAGAATTCTAGTGATTTAAAAAGAAATCTTTATGCACGGCATTAAGGGAAAATCTCACGGAGAGTGGGTAATTTAAAAATTAGAAGTAGATATAGATAGGGATTGTGGGAAATTGGAAGCGACGGCGACGCGACGGGCAGTTGAGAGGCGGCTGTATATAACTCATAGAAGTTTTGCAACATGCGCATGTCCTCACTGATCTGGTACACGCACCACCTACTTTAAATGTTGCTTATAAGATTTCTCAGCAAAAGGCAAATGTAGTCGTTTCATCTTTTAGCGTTAGCTCAAGATAAAAAGAGTTAACAAAGTTTATCTATTTTATTAAATTACATACATGAATTATAAAACTATAAGGAAATTCAGTTCATATAGGACTGCATCGTATAGTACGGTGACTGGACGCGTTTCTTTAAACGAATTAGATTTTTATTACCTAAGTCTTTATAGTTAAAAGATAAAATAATTATATCAATCTTAGCTTGCGACTTCATCCATGTGAACTATAGTTTGCCCGCAATGTCGATATCACTACGTACCATAATATGTATCTGGTTCTACCTATTGGACCGAATTTGAAGACTTAGCTTAGTTTTTAATTTCAACACCAACAAATTGAGAAAACTGTACAATTGCTTTTACGTAATACTTAAACAAATAATGAGACAAAAATTCTAAACCCTATTGTTTTGAGTTCAGATAGATATACTCGACAATACTTCCGCAATACAAACAGAGCCTTATTAGCCAATTCAAAGATACTTAATTAGGTTATATATATAAATATTGTGAAAGTAATTGAAATGTATGTTGGTTTGCACAAACGCGCGACGATATAGATATAACTAATTATTTAATTGACTCGTAAAGTCAAATATTTCAATAGTTTTAGCGCAAATGGGTCGGCTCGTGCGGGGCAGTACCTAATATCTCAGAATATCGAAGTAAACTATAGTTGTATTTAATTCGGTGGGTGAGAGCACCAGAAGCTCAGGGCTCATTTATGGAATACCTACGTTTACGGTTCGTCATACGATCTTCTGTTTATGGAGAGGCATATGAAACATGGGGATTCCTATGACGGTGCAAATATAAACATATGACGTTATGTGGTTTCGTTGACGAAGTCGTGGGGCATTGCGGGACCTGCCACGTGATGCGCCCCGAGCAACACTTCTGTAGGAATGCTCTATATCATACATGGTAAAATGACAGCGCTGCGTATCTCGATAAATGAGTCCTCAGTCAATTCTTTTCCTCCCTTTTACCAACCCCCTCACACACCGGCCGCTTCACGTAGGTAGTCTACGTTAATTACTTACCATCAACCAAACCGTATGCTTCTTTGCCACTTATGTGGTTCACCATTGGCAGCGACTTGGTTGTGGTTCCTTAGAATGGCTCCTGTGATGCCAAGTAAACACAGTCATGTCCACTTCCGACGGCTACCGCTAAGCTCAGCAGTTGGACCACTGGCTCGTCTGCCACTATAAGCAAAATAAAAGACTGACTGCACACCGGTAGCCAAACACAATACATTTTTAATTATGTCTTGTATTCTAAACAGATTAAAACTAAGGAACACACAAGACTTACCCATAGATTATTAGACGGATCACGAACAAATAAGAAATTACGAAATGGATCAAATATATAATATGATGTACGGTCTGAAAAAGCATTTTAATTGAATAATTGTAGATAATTTTATCAAAGGACGAATTTCATTGCATTTATAAAGTATGCACACTGAGACTTATAGATAAAGTTAAATCAATCAGTCAGTATAAACATTACATAGCATGGGCAAATTTTTTTCCTGAGTTAAAGATATCACGCAAAGTACACAACATATAAATCAAAACAAATCTTTATATTTTACTTAAGATTGTTGTCAGAGGCAAATATTTATTAATATTGACTAAAATAGTCTAACTTGGAAAATAAACAACGTTATACCTATTTGGAGCTCTGATTAGATTCTAACTATAACACAGACTTTATGTTATATAGTTTAGATACCTACTGTAAGTGACACTGGTTAACAACATTTTGTTACAATTAAATTGCTTACAAACTTTGATATAAGTACTTATCCTCCCCATTGGATGTATGCATATTTATTTACAATCATTTTCTTTACATTTGTAGTGACATTTAAAACGCGACAGAGTACATTCAAATTGTTAATAAAATGAAGTTTTCAGCTAACGTGCTGAAAACTTCATTTTACTAACAATTTTAGTTTGTCGCACATGATCACGTCCATTCTAGCCAACATTACAACCATTTGGCCTAATCTAAAATGAATTCAAGTTTATATTAGTTAATAAGTTTATTAAAAAAAATAAAAGCAATTGTATAATGAGTTTAAGAGCCTGTCAGTTCCTAATGATTTGGTGAGGGTACGAATGAATCGGTTTCGTCAGTCAGTACCATCCTCTTACAGGAATCACGTGTTAGAAGTTTCAAAGGCTCGTATACTTAGGTATCTCCCCTATTACTTTCCTTTCATCCGATCCTTAATTATTATTCCCTATGTTTGGTAACGCAAGCATTCGGTTATTTTTCAGAAAGTCCACGGACTCAAAACAGCAGCAGGGTTTTCAAATGATAGTAAGTATCTATACATACAAAAATACTCATCATCAAGCAAATCCTGTGCGTGTTGCCATTTATATGGTATACGATGGGAGTGATTTGTGTTATTATAGAACTGCTTTTGCGATGCCTAGAAAACACATTTATGTATGGACATGAATGTGTTTCCTTGGCATCACAGAAGCAATTCTGCGCCAGTTCCCACTTACCGTCATTGAAACCTCTGCTGCTATTTAGAGTTCGTGACTCCTTTGGAAATCGATACTAGCTTTACCGAACATAGGAAAAATAATTAGTAATGTAAGTGGTATGGTTATATGTATACAACCACCGCATTGTGGTATGCAACCTAACACTCTGGGGTAGGCACTAGATAATTCTGGGGTGGGTACGGCGCACCTAGCCCTCTTACATCCGCCAATGAATGTGAGGGTGATACATTTGGTATTGCAAACGATCAGCGATAACCATTTACATGTATACTAGTTTGCTGGCTATATGAAATAAACCGTGCTATTTTTATGTTATTATTGCTAAAAAGGAT
Organism: Catocala sponsa; assembly: GCA_963564715.1. Classification (NCBI taxonomy): domain Eukaryota; kingdom Metazoa; phylum Arthropoda; class Insecta; order Lepidoptera; family Erebidae; genus Catocala; species Catocala sponsa. The sequence continues at coordinate 11,008,296 of OY751331.1, forward strand.
TAGAGGTAGTTAGTTAATGAGCAAGTACTCTTATAAAATATATGTCATCACTGATACTTAAAAGAACTAAAAACTCGTTTTATAACCTTAACATTCATTAGTATCATCGTAAATTTGCCATTTCCGTAATTTCTTTTTTACTAAGATGATAAGAATGTATACCAGTTCTCTTCACGTGTGACATGAAGGCGTATATAAAAAGACCATAGCTTTTTAGAATTCACAGTGACAAATCTTTACTAAAGTTAAATGCGATTAAATATAAAGACCACCAAAAATACAAATTCGCAAAAAAATATGCTTACTAAAATATATCATAACGAGCATACGCCTCAAATCACTGCATTCCGTCTCGGAGGGGTTAGGTTATGTTAGGTTCCTTCTTAAACCCACCCAAAAATAGCTTCGCGGGGCTCCGTCGACTTGGTTTGATCTCTTTAAATATATTTTGGTGTGCAATTAGTATTTTTGGTAAGCATATTTTGCTGTGCAATTAGTATTTTTTTGCTGTGCAGTTAAATAGTACCCAAATTAAATGTTAATTTTTTCTTTACACTCCAAAGGAAGCCGGATGGATCGTTCTGTAAGGCAGGAAAATAAACCATATTTGCTTTTAGCTAAACTTTGTTCTAGTAATGTCCGTAGAACAAAGTTTATACAGACTAAAATACAGCGAAATCCACCCTCAAAACAGAAACAGCTGGACTCAGACATTATGTGACAATAATCATCACATAGCCATCTTAGTTGAGTAAAGTAAGGTCCTGATGTAAGGTGCTATATTCTACGCACAGCATCACACCTATAACATTATCACTTTCTTGTGTGACTTACGGCGCCATCGAATAGGCTATAATATATATTCGGCTTAGATTCATACATACATACCGGTTCCAATCCGAAGTATTTTGTTTTGCGACCTTGATGGCGCGATCTTTTTAAAACATATTACATCTTACGTTCTATATAAAATTAGATTGCGATTTATTTACGTAAATTTCCGTCTATCTTCCAAAAAATATTATAACTAAATAGGTGTAAAAATATATAATAATAATATTTAGAGTATATGAAAGTATTTATTCGGGCGTGTTCAATTTGGTGCTTGACGATTCAACCACACTACACCGGCTGTGGTCACAAGCTTGTGAAGCTTTAAGAATCCTAATCCTAAGTAATATTACTATATAATTGAAATTAAACTACTATATACGGATTTCATCGCGTTGTTTATTTGTCACTTTATTACAAAATTTTGAAAAACTGTTACACTACTATAATTACTATTAAACTATACAAATTTTTTAAGCTAATTGAATTATTGAAACTATTAAAACTATTTATACTATTACTATACTATTTATATTTATGTTTACACTTTCCCCGACGTTTCGGTTGCTTTTCAGCAGCCATGGTCACGGGGAGACTAAGATGGTAGATGTCTCAATGTTCCAGTGTAGTTATTTTTTTTTTTTTATTATAATTAGAAAAAAAACAGTATTAACAACTTAAAGATAAAAACAAATAATATAACTAGCTACCAATTACATGTTTTCGCATTTAGATAACAATGAGAGCTTACTTGTTTATAAAAAAAAAGAAAGAAATGATTACAATATTACAGTAATAAAAGGATTTTTATACAAACTATAACAGTAACAAAACATCATATACAATACAATACGTCGTGAAGTGCAATTTAAACAGTTATTGAACCAATTCGTACCAATGTTTGGCAAGTATTTGATTAAATATATACGGCTTAGTAGTAAATAAGTCAAGTTCAGAAAAGTCAACCAATTTATTGTAACACTTAGCGGATCTTAAAAAGAAAGAATTTTGTCTGTAATTTGTGCTGCAGCGAGGGACGTTAAGAATAAGAAAAGGTATCCTAACAGATCTAGTAGGGGCACGTAGCTGAATCTTGGAGAGAAGTTGTGGGGCGTCAATGTAAGATTGTGCTAACTTAACGAGAAAAGAGATATCTGATATACTCCTTCTCTCTCTAAGTGGTAATAAATGGTACCTTTTGCACCTCGATTTATAATTACGATCGCGGGTTTTACACCTGAACTGAAGGTAACTTGAAAAGTTTCGCTGGATAGATTCCAATCTAGAAATGTAAACGTCATACATAGGGTTCCAAACTTGCGAACAGTATTCTAATGAACTACGGACAAGGGAACGGAACAATATTTTGATTATTTTCACATCCGTGAACTGGGAGCAAGATCTTTTTAAAAACCCCATGGTTTTGTTAGCTTTATTGACTATGTAATCTATGTGCTTCTCATAGGTAAGTTTAGAGTCGTGTATCACACCTAAATTTCGTATGTAATCTATACGTTTCAGATGGTCATTCTTTAGAGTGTATGTGTAGGGTATGCTGTTGTTCTTGCGAGTGAATGTAATTGTGAAACATTTAGCTACGTTGAGTTCTAGATTATTAAGCTGACAATAGTTTTCAAGTCTTACGAGATCTTGTTGTAAAGAGTAGCAGTCTTCAACATTGTTTATATTTTTGAAAATTTTCATATCATCTGCGTAGAGTAAAAATGATGAATTTTGAAAGCATGTGTGAATGTCATTAATGAAAATATTAAATAAAAAGGGCCCGAGAAGCGATCCCTGGGGAACTCCTGAAGGGACTACATGCCATTTCGACACAAAGCCACTCTGTATATAGGAAAAAGACCCATACAAATAGGTACTTAAACGGTGAATCTCACCACCATCCTAAACAGTTAGCTACCGTGGGAATGTCTTTGTTTCAGAGAGCCCACGGGATCTGTGACAAGAAACATCTGGACGCCGAGCTTCAACATGTCAAGCAAGTACTGCAAGACAACAAGCTCCAACAGCCGCGCCGCTGTCACAGATCCCGAGAAAAGCCAGCCACAGTCGAGCGCCAGCCTGCTATACTACCTTATGTAAAGGGTGTCACTGACAAGATTGGCTACATCTTGAAGCGAGCTTTAATCAACACATACTTCAAGCCGTCAACGAAGATAAGTCAATTTTTACCATCCGTCAAGTGCCAACTACCTTTACAAGATGCAGGGGTCTATAAAATAGATTGTGACTGCGGACTCTCATACATTGGTCAAACCAAGAGAAGCATAGGCACCCGCATAAAAGAACACATAGCTGATGTAAAACACCAACGCTCGTTGAAGTCTGCTGTGTGTAAACATGTGCAACAGGTGACCAACCACTACCTGAGATTTGACAAACCACAGATGCTCGCTAAAGAACACCGATTCCTACCAAGGATGCTTCGCGAGGCTATTGAAATCAAGAAACATCCTAATTTCAATAGAGAAGATGGTTGGAATGTACCACCAGCTTGGGATCCAGTAATTCAAATAGTCAAACCCAAGAAGAAGCAAACCACAGCTAGACTTCATGATACTTTGAGCTCATTCTGCGTAAATAGAAACACCCATGATTAAATTATGTTCGGGTACTTTGAAATAACTACACTGGAACATTGAGACAACTACCATCTTAGTCTCCTCGTGACCATGGCTGCTGAAAAGCAACCGAAACGTCGGGGAAAGTGTAAACATAAATATAAATAGTATAATAGTATAGTAATAGTATAAATAGTTTTAATAGTTTCAATAATTCAATTAGCTTAAAAAATTTGTATAGTTTAATAGTAATTATAGTAGTGTAACAGTTTTTCAAAATTTTGTAATAAAGTGTCAAATAAACAACGCGATAAAATCCGTATATAGTAGTTTAAATTCAATTAATAACATTCGCGTAAACAGAAGACAATATTACTATATAAATGCGAATGTGAGTAATGTCGCATACAAGTTGTCAGGCGAACAGAAAAGGACATAGGGTCCCTTCCATCCAGTAAAAGTACTGTGCACAAGCGACCGAAACCAGCCAATGCTAGTAGTAAATAAATATTAACAATTCGAGCTGCTACACAAAATGAATTAAGATATCGTCGCTGATACTGCAATACCGCGTAAATAACAATGGATAATACCGCGGCAGTACAAAAGTATCAAATTTGAGATTTGGCGGCAATAAGCTAACGATGTCGATTGGCTACGGATCACATTTACAGATCGACGTATTGCTCATTCAATAGGCGACTAACCACAACTAGTTAAAACCGCGTGAGCGAATCGGTCCAAATAATTTGACCAATACCGCGTATTCTTGCGATCATTACAAGAAGACGTATAGTTTTTGTGTGGCGCTCCGGAAAATAAAAGATTTTTAATAGTAATACGAAGCTTTTTTTTTTTTTATTTTGCTCGTCAAAATGACCACACTCCACCTGATGGTAAGCAGTCGTGTGGTCTAAGAGCAGTGGCCTCCACATCGCCCCCACAGTAGCCGAGGCGATGTTGAGGTCTCTACTTTGACGGCCTGAGAAGATGCTTTTCACGCCCCGCTTAAAGAACCCAGGATTGAAGGAAGAAGGAAACACGTGCCTTGGCAGAGAATTCCATGCCTTGGTCGTTCGGCAGAGATATGAGGACCCAAACTTTTTGGTACGCGCTCTAATCGACTCTACCGTGTAAGGATGGCATCTGAGCCCAGCACGCGTTGTTCTGGATAGGAAAGGGGAGGGCGGGATAAGGTGGAATAACTCTTCAGAGCACTCCCCGTGGTATATTCTGTAGAAACATGCCAATGAGGCAATGTCTCTACGGAGTTGCAGAGGTTCCAGTGAACTCGTGACCTCTGGATCTCCGATGATACGGACAGCCCGCCGCTGTAACCGGTCGAGAGCGTCCAGCAAGTACTGCGCGGAGCCATCCCAAAGATGAGAACAGTACTCCACGCAAGGGCGCACTTGTGCCTTATACAATAGGCACAGTTGCCCAGGCGTGAAGAACCGCCTCACCCTGTTCAGAACTCCGAGTTTTCGCGAAGCTTGCTTAATGACGCTCTCGATATAGGTTTTCTGATTAAGGGAGCGGCAAAGATCCATACCTAAGATGGAGAGACTGTCACGTATCACCAGTGGAGTGTTCTTCAGAGAAGGGAGGGGAAGGAACGGAGACTTTTTTGTAGAGAACGCGCATGCCTGGGTCTTCCTGGCGTTGAACTCGACCAAGTTCTTGGCACCCCATTCATAGATGCGGTCCAAGGTCCGGTCAAGTTCAACGACAAGATTCTGCCTTTTCCCCTCAACCTCAGCCTGTTTGGCCCCAGGATGTCCGAGATATCGCCCATGCACGGTACTGTCGTCCGCATAACAATGTATGTTGCAGAGATTCAACATATCATTGATATGCAGAAGAAAGAGCGTAGGGGATAAGACAGAACCCTGAGGCACTCCTGCATTGACCTGCATAAATTTGGAAGCGCGACCGTCGCAAAGGACCCGAATACGACGCTTCTGCAGGAAACTTGCAATCCAGGTGCACAGTTGAGGGGGCAAGCCATAGGCCGGAAGCTTGGAAAGGAGAGACCGGTGCCAGACTCTGTCGAAAGCTTTGGCTATGTCAAGGCTGATAGCCAAAGACTCGCCGTGCTTGTCCATAGCCTCACCCCAGAGGTGCGTGACGAACGCTAGAAGATCACCCGTTGATCGTTTAGACCGAAAGCCGTATTGGCGATCATTGATCAACGATTGATCCTCCAGGTAGCGGACAATTTGGGTGTTTATAATCCGCTCGAACACCTTGGAAAGCACCGAGGTGATAGCTATGGGTCGATAGTTGCTTGGCTCGGAACGGTCCCCCTTTTTGGGAATCGGTTGAACGTTCGCTTCCTTCCAAGCCTCAGGCACAATGCCTGCGACGTAAGACGTCCGGTATAGGCGCGTAAGTGTGGGAGACAACTCCGCTGCACATTTTTTAAGAACCACAGCTGGGATGCCGTCAGGTCCACTGGCTTTCCGAACATCGAGAGACTGCAGTATCGCACGAACGGTTCGTTGCCTGATACATATATCAGGCATGGTGTAGCCGCAGTTGGCAATGTTAGGCGGCTGCGAACCGCAGTCATCGATTCGGGAGTTGGCCGCAAAGAGATTTGCAAGCAGATCTGCTTTCTCCTGCGGCCGATGAGCCAGTGATCCATTCGGATACCTCAGAGGGGGCAGCATGGTCTGGCAGAAGTTGGACTGCACGGCTTTGGCCAGGCGCCAATAGCTACGACTGCCCGTAGGATGCGCCATTAGTTCCTAGCCGAACCGTGCGACGCGCTGGGCATCCGCTCTTAAGTATGCCCTCTTGCAGACCTTTGTGGCTTGGTTGAACGCTGCCTTCAGGTGATCCACGTTAGGGTCGTGGAGAGTGCGAGCCCTGGTCCAAGCGCGATACGCCGTCTGTTTGCGTTCAACAGCATCGGCGCATTCACGCCCGAACCAGGGCCTTTTCCTGCCGCCGCTCGTGACATCACTGTATGGAATATAATATTCCATACCCAGGATGATTTCACCAGCGACAGCAGTAGCGCTCTCTGATGGATCCCTGTTCTCAAAGCAGCGTTGAGCCCAAGGGATGGATGCGAAGTATTCCCGCATTCCATCCCAGTCTGCTGACGAGTAGTGCCACAGTCGTCGTCTTGCCTCCTCGGGTCGTGGGGACGTAACAACAACAGCTGTGGCATAAACCAGACAGTGGTCTGAGGTGCCCAAAGGAGCACGAATCGACACACTGTACCGGTTCGGGTTACTCGTCAGCAGCAGATCGAGCAGAGAGGGCGCCTGACCTGCAATATCTGGTATCCGGGTGGGCTGGAGTACCAGTTGAGACAGGTCATGCGTGAGAGCGAACGCATGGGCAGTTCGTCCCGCGTGGTCTGTTTTGGGAGAACCCAACCAGGTCTCATGGTGGGCATTGAAATCTCCCAAGAACACCAACTCAGCGTTCGGAAACCGCTCCTGCGCGTCGTCTGCCGCCTGACTCAGGTAATTGAAGAGTCGAGTTGTCTCAGCGTCTCCTGAATGGGATCGGTAGAGGCACATGTAGATTTGGCTGAAAGAGCCATGATCTACGTGTACCCAAAGGACAGAGAAGGAAGGGTCCTCTAGGCATTGTAGACGGCGACAGCAAATATCCGCCCTAACAAACAAGCATACCCCGGCTTTCGCGACGAAACACTCCTCTAGCACGTAGCCGGGATATTGCAGGTAGTTCGTGTCTGCAGGATGGCGTATTTGTGTCTCCGTTAGAAAAAGCATTGCCGGCCGAGCCGTCTCCAGGTGGTGATGGACGGCATTAAGGTTAGCGTGGAGTCCTCTGATGTTAATAAACTCCACGACACAGGAAGCATAGTCTCACTGATCGGTAAGTTTTTAATATTGTTTTAATGCTTGTTTCTCAATCAACTTGGTTAGCTATTAGAATTTGTAAATTCACTGGTTTTTAACCAAAATTCGCACTTATTGTTGTGATAGTAGTTCCGCGGTTTTGAATTTTTATGTATTACTGAATGTATTTGTTAGTTACGCGTATTTATTGATTTTATTTTGATAAATTTTTCTAGTGGAAACATGTAGCGCCTGGTATTTTATTATAATTCCAATTTGTGGGTAGTTTTCGAGAGTTTCCCAATATATTTTACTTTCGTTTTAGACCACCATGGAAGAAGAATCAGGTATCGACGAGTCTGTAGTATGGAAATATGCTGACGTCAGTAATAATGTTGTCACTTTACAAGAGCTTCAATATCAACCCCAGGTACTTGTAAATAAAAGAAACCGCATTTTGGATCAAATGCGTGCTGGTAATCCGCTAATATTTCAAAAACCTGTCGAACCAATACCTTGTACAGATACGAATATCGAAAACTCTATTGCTGATTGTAATACTTTGACCACAGTTTTAGAACCTGTCCCTAGCTCATCAGGTCTTCCGAAAGTCGTTACTGAGTCACTGTTGGATTTTGCGTCAGATGACTCTGTTGTTGACCCTGACTATGTTCCATTATCGCAAATTACAAATGTACAACCGATCGAATGTTTAGATCACATTGAATGGTTTCCTGAGAGAGATACTGAGGCAGTAGTTGCGAGACGGTCAAGATCGAGAAAACGAAAAGCTGACCGGTTAACATGGAAAAGAGAGCGTAGTAGCAAAAATAGAATGTTAGGGAAAAAATAATTATCTTGGATACAAAAAGATTGATAATAAATACCGTCAAACAGAATCTAAGCTGAAGAGAACCATGGGACCTCTATGCAATTCTCAGTTTTATGCTCGTAGCAAGGTATTTTTTTGCTCACACCTAACACAAGAGATGAGATGTCTGTTTTTAATAAATTTTGGTGCATGTCATGGTCGGAAAAAAAGATGTTTGTGGATTCTATGGTGGATAAAATTGTTACTCAGAGGAAAACCAAAGGTACGACATTCAGGTCAAGTTCTAAAGCGTATTATTTTCAAATAGAAGGCAAAAGAGAAAGAGTCTGCTTGATAACATTTATTAATACACTTGGTATAAGGGAAATGGACGGTTCGCTATTGGCTTGGTGGTGGAAGTAATAAAGAGAACCAGAAAAATGTGAGCACACCTTTATTAGTATCTACAGAGAGTAAGCGAGATTCTATTAAAAGCTATTTATCAGTCTTGCCTAAATTACCATCGCATTATTGTCGCAAAACGAGTTATGTTTTGATACACAAATATTTCATTTATTTTTACTGACTATTAAAATGCCTTTAATTGTTTGATTTGTAAGCTCTTTGTTTTATGTTTTTTAGATCATTTAATTATGCTAAGAAGTACCTAGCGAGTTTTTATAATGACGAGACTGATTTAAGTTAGTAACTACCAAATTTGAAATTATGAGACCGATTATTGAGTAAATATAACTTCTTTATATTAATATAATTCTGTTTTATTTTACCTCCGATTCCGCGTAACTCCCAAAAACATTCAAATAACAAACTCCTTATAAAATGGAAAACCGCGTAAGTGAATTTTCGGGCTAAATATTGATAGGATTGAATTATACATTATAAAATATGTTAACTAATACACTTTTCTAAATACCTTAAAGTTCAGATAGGTATTTGATAAGTACATAAGAAGATATTTAGTTTTTTCGTTCTACTGTAAAATTTGCTATAACTAGGTTACGCGGTATTGTCTGTTGTTAGTTGCGCGGTATTGCAGTATCAGCGACGATATATTGTATCTATATTTTTACTTAGCTAACATTGTATTGAACGTGAGTAATTCACCCTGGCATATTAATAATCCTCAGGCTTTAAAAAAATTGGAAGGTCGAATGACTTTATTGCAGTCGTAAGAAAACGGATAACAATGGTATAAACAATTTTACATATTTTACAGGACGGATAGGGTAGTGATTTAAGTAGTTGCTGTGCATAAAAGCTTTTGTTTAAGAAAATATATCTTTAATTCCAATATTCTCAAAGATATTCGAGAAGTTTATGCATAAGCAACTGCAGAATATTTAAAAAAAAACAGTTTACTATGTACAAAACGTCTTTCGCGAGAATAGAACACGAAACATGGGCATTTATAATTTTCTTCATGAAGTTATGTTAAAAGTAGACAAAAGAACGCCTGTTTGCTCAATATTCTGCGATATAACACAGACGTTTGATTATGTAAAGTATAACATATTAATTAGTAAACTACATGCGTATGGAGTGATAGGAAATATCCTAAAATAAAAAATGTGTGTGTGTACCAGAGTACACAGGTAAGAAGTTAAACTTCTTTACGACATATCAACTTTAACTAATTTTAACAGATTTATATACATTCACTGATACTTACAATCAAAAAGTGAGGTTAACCTCAAATAAATATTAAAATCATGCTCATACGTGTTGAATTTATAAAACGAAATATATAATCACTCTCACTTTTCTTGTAAATTCACTTAAATTTGAATAAGTCTTTTTATTTTATCACTTTCAAATTAATATATTGTTATTCTTATTTCAAACCAAACTTCAAAACTAATATTTTGTTGTTATTATTATAAATATATTACATTATATTCTTTACGTCACTATACTAAACTTTGATAAAAAAGCAACATGGCGCGTAACCGAAAAACGTGACATTTTTTTTTACACTGCTACAAAATTTCTCCCATACGTCGATAAAGAAGTTTCACTTCAATAAAATCGTAGCTGGAGAATAAAACTTAACCCAATCACCAAACGAGAGGAAATATGTCTTTCAGATGAGTGCACCATTTTGTACGGTATGCCTCAGGGGAGTGTGGTCGGACCTCTTCTTTTTACACTGTATATCAATTATCTCCCAAAATCTTCAATACATCCTGTAACCCTCTTCGCAGACGATAGCACAGTTACTATTTCATGTATCAATAATGACACAATTCAATATAATATGACATCACCAATTCAATCTATAAGAAATTGGCTGTACCTACATTAATAATTTAAAGATAAATTTAGATAAAACTAAAATAATACATTTTGCCCAACGGGTCACTACAATTAGCAATTTAAACCAACATATAAGCTATAATAATAAAATTATAGAAAATATAACGACTTCCAAGTTCCTCGGCTAAATGATAGATAAAAAACTGGATTGGAAATCGCAATGGGAGACTCTTTACAAAAAAATATGCTCTTCTGTATACGCCTTGCATACGTTAGCATCTATTGTAAATATAGAAGCCGTGATTAGCTTACTATAGGCTAGTTGCCTCAAATTTACGTTATAGCATCATATTCTGGGGCAACTCCACAGATAGAACTATAGCATTTAAGGCCTAAAAGAGATGCATACGGTCAATGTTTAAACTTAAGACAATTGAAAGTTGTAAACCATACTTTCAATAGTACAAAATTCTAACACTACCAAGCATTTATATTTTTTAAATTGCAGTATTTGTTAGATCAAATCCTAACTTATTCCACGACTAGCAGACACAGTTTCGCGGAACAGACGCGACAATAGCAGACTGCGCCTGCACGCTGCTAAAACTTCACTTACGCGTAAGAGTGTCTTCTGTATGGCTCCGGTAATTTATAACAATCTGCCAAAACGGTTGATACTGTTGAAAGATCTGAAAGTTAATGCATTCAAACGACAATTAAAATAAATTTTACAAGTTAAAGTAGTCTCACAGATAGTATAAGTTAATTCTATATTACTATGGCTGCAATTATAATTTTATTTTATTTATAAAAATTAACAAATAATGTCCTCCAGGCCGAATTTTCAGTCACGGCGGCCAATCTTAACGGAGACTGGCCATCTGCGCAGGAAATATTATAATGCACAAGTATGCGCGCAAACACAAGTGCACTCTCTGTTCCCTAACCCTAATGATCCGATGGGACGGATAATCCGACACGACCGGAGAGAGATCAGGCGCAGGACCATCGGATTTACGTGCTTTCCGAGGCACAGGGGTGTCTAACACCGCCTACTTCCTAACTCCGAGTTTGTTTTGAGATTTCTTAACAGAAAAACCCAATTCGTTTTTGTTGGCCCGACCCGGATTCGAACCCGAGACCTCATGCACAGCAGTCGCATTCACTAGCGCTGCGCCACGGAGGCAGTTATAAAAATTACAATGTCCTTAATTAATTGTCCTTAGTCATTGTAATTTTAATATATTATTATAACACGATGACATCGAATAACTTTATTGAATTTTTTGTTTTATAAGTAATAGACTTATAATTATTATTAATTTATATAAAATCTAATAACATTCACAATTACAACTATTTAAATTTGCGTGCCTGAAGGTAGAATGTGGCAGGACGACATATAAATGTTACCATCCCAAATGCAAACCCATGTTCGCAATTGAATAAATGATTTATGATTAATTATGCAACTGCCACAGCGCCGAGTGTTGTGTGTTCGATCCGCACACAGGACAAACATTAGTGTGATCCACAAATAATTGTGCCGAGTCTGGATTTTCTTTGTATCTGTTATTTGGTAAGTTCACAGAACAGGAATTATTCCAATTCGATATGTTTATTATTGTATATAACTAATTGGGTCGCATCGGGACACCGGTGGCCAGACACAATAGATTTTTAGACCCCACTCCATGGAAAGTACCCACGAACCTGTTGTTGTAGTCGTCTACATTTATGCACTCTTCCAAGCATTCAAAGCGGTTTCGGAATTCGAGCTGAAAGCTCTCGGAGTATTGAATATGAGCTGTTACTAGCCGGAGCGTGGAATTTCATCAATCTAGACCGTTCTAGGCTTGTATTAATATTCAATGTTAACTGAAATGTTCCAATTTTAACAGAATTGATTCAATAATGTCTCCACATTATTAAATATTTGCGTCTTCGTCGACGTGATAAAGTCAATCTCATTTGTGGTCATACAGTCGGGACTAATCCAGGTCCGCTAAAGGCATTATCGCTTTTGGAAGAAGAAGTTTATCGTATAGAGTTCTTCCTATTCCATGAAGCTAGCCAGCAATTGGCCCCGCTTCCATATCCAAATTGTCCCACCCTCAGCTCATCACCGCCTCACTTGCCCAGTTTCGCGTTAAAATCTGCCATGACAACGGCGTAATGGGTTTTGGTGCTAGAGATACGTTCAAGTACACAGCTTCCACCTCTTTATCAGGGTGCGCCGAGATCGGGACGTATACGTGCATGACCTTCAACGAATATTCTGAGTATAAGGTATTCAGAGTAGGCCCTTTCGACGCATTCGCGATATTTTACCACGCTGTTTACGGCAGATATGTGGACGATGAACGCGACACCACCGGAACTTCGAACTATTGGTCGCCCTCCCGGTAGATGAGCAATTTACCGGATTTGAGAATTATCGAGTCCTCCCTCTGTCTTCGGACTTCGGATAAGCCTATAAAATCCCATCGTAATATATATTATAATCGATTCTTCTTCCAACTCGACAATCTTCCCCACGGTACACAGTGTGCGCGTGTTAAATGATACTAGGGCTAGTTGTCGTTGGTGGTGGTAACTCGATCTCTGCCGAAGATTTAGCTTAGCAACCCTTACCCCGCTGTTACCATAGCCGTTACCTGAGCCAGGATTAGCGAAGCCGCCAGAAACTAGAGGCCGGATTTTAAAGGTCGTCAAGGGAGGTTTTCGCCATAATCACCACGCTTGACAGGTGAATTAGCGATCACTGTGGCGGAAGTCATTATCAATAAGCGCTGCTGCCCACCTATAAAATCAGCCAATATTGGAAACATTTGAAATTTTATATCATTAATCACTTGAACGTTCAGGTTTACTAAACATCTAAAATTAAAAAAATTAATATATTATTTATCGACGCCAACAATACGTACACGGTTTTGCTCGACCGATTGAGGTAAATTTTTTATACAACGTAATTAGCACACCAGCTTTGGATCCGCCTTAAGGCAATCCTTATGATTGCTTGCGATTGCTTGTGCGTTGTCTAGCCAAGGTAAAAAGGAACTAAATTAAATAAAAACAGGAATAAAAGGAAATGAATTTATAAGTCATGTGAACCTCCGGATTTCTACCTTACTGGGCGAAGTACAGAAGCAGTGTGTTACTTCAGCATTAATTGTGAAAAGGCACTGCTTCTGTAACTGTAACATAATTAAGTAGCTCATACCCAGCTCAGAAGTCAGAGACTTCAAATATTCTTGTATAAGCATTTTATGCAAATAAACGTTATTTTAATTTTATTTATTTAAGCGCATCTTTACGCCGGTTTACTATACGGTATTTTCTACTGTGAGCTGCTCATTCATGCAATCACCAAGTAATTTGTAACGGCCAGCTTTTGCACACTAACAGTTATAGCGTTTCAGTGGGTCACAATTACAACCCACTATAAAACTGCGCTGAGTTCGATACCTGCAATGTTGTTTACTCAGTAATATTATTCTGTGTTTACTGTGATCTGTGACGTAAAACTTACCAATAATATTATACGCAACACAATTATAATCCGTAGTAAACAAACGTATATGACTAAACACAATGTAAATAGTTATGCTTAGGCACAGCTAGACGGCTTGCCTGTAGGGTGTCTAGTTCTTCGAGCAATGATCGGATTTCCTAGATATACTTGGTTATTTATTTTGTATTTTAATATTTTGTTTTTGTTTTTTTTTGTTTTAATTAGAATTTAGCCTTGCTTAGCCACAGTGGTTTCTGCCTCGATATGAAGTTACACACACATAAATTAGTAGTAAAGTTTAGCAATAATAGTTAGTGTAAGACTTTCAAAATGATGTCATAATAGGGCTATAAAAATAAACAACAGAATAAAAGCCGTATAAAAAACTGGTTGTCTGTAAAGTCGGTTTACGGACGATAGTTTAACGTGACAACGTCATAACAAAATTTATTTCCCGTAACGTTACAATGAGCGTAACAGGACAATGAGCGTAACGGGACAATGAGTCATCCTTTTTCGTGCGTGCAGCCGGCGTTCATCGATTTATTAGACGTTGTCACGTCAAAAGTTTAATTTTACGTGTCAATATTGTTGCAAAGCTAATCTTAAATATTAAGCGCCTGCTCACTATTTCAAGATTTGCAATATTATTTTAGCACGTTGAACAAGCAGCCGCCTGTTTAATGTGCTAAAATAATACTGCTACGAAACTATAATTACTTATTTTAGGAGCTGGTCGTTCCGAATATTAATAATTGTTAATCATTTATTTTTCTCATTTTATTCAATGTGACTTTTTTAAACGTAAGTGGAAATATACCAATGTTTTTATGTTTCCTTGTTTAGTGTTAGCGCGAAATGTCAAGATAAATATTAATAATTTCTATATCGCAAAATAATGTGTTGACGATGCTTAAGGTAGTGAAAAGTAGAGATAGATAAATTATTAGAGTAAAAGATGTTTGTGAAACCGAAATGAAGAACAAATACGTTTTATGTTTTGACGTGACAACGATCAATCTAATAAATCGATGAACGCCGCCCGGCTGTACGCACGAAAAAGGATGACTCATTGTCCCGTTACGCTCATTGTCCCGTTACGCTCATTGTAACGTTACGGGAAATAAATTTTGTTATAACGTTGTCACGTTAAACTATCGTCCGTAAACCGACTTTACAGACAACCAATTTTTTTTAAGAATATTCAAGCGCGAATTGCTACGACGACAGCAAATTTTTGGGCCAGTAGCCATGTTATAATATTGTCCTTATGTACCTTACTTTTTATATGAACAATTATGATGACATAGTTAGCTAGAAATTATAGAAAATAATTAATAGTCTTGATATTTTATTGACTTATTATTAAATATTAAAATAAAACGCAGGTATTAATTACATTCAAGCTATTTTAATGATTATTTTACATATGCTTTACGAATTTTATGTACTTTAATAAAATTGCATAATACCTGTGAAAAATATGCTGATAGCCTCGTGGCAGACCACCGTTGGACTGCTACGTAGAGGTCTTCTAAGAGATTTTTAGAAGTTATGTGCGCATTAAATATTTAATTATCGCTCAATTTAGCGAAGAAAGGAAACATCGTGAACAACTTGTATATCTGAGAGCTGTCCATAATTGTCTTATGAAGTCTGCCAGCCCACACTGGGATAGCGTGGTAGACTGTGGCCTTAACCTTTCCTATACTGAGAAGTGGCCTGTACTCAACAGTGGGACAGTTTATATAAGTTTTAATAAAATAATATTTAAATTATCTTTGGTATATGATGTTCAGGACAGTGAATTAAATCAATAAATTTTGGCGTACTATCTTTACATTAAACGTGACAGACATTTTTAATTAATGATTAATTTCAATTTCAGGTGTATCAATAGAGGAAAGGTTTATTATATCAACGGCGAGCGACAGTGATACCGATTCTTATTACAGTGATATTGAAGACAATGACAGTGTCTGTTATATGAGTGTGTAATGGCAAAATTTGTTATAAAATTGCATGGTCTACAATTTTGGTTCAGCTATTATTACGATAAAACTAACCGTTTTACCAAAGAAGATCTAAAATACCCATTTTTGCCAACTTTACCTTGAATATATTTTTTGCATACTTAGGATCGATGGGGACATTTTACAATTTCATTACAATGAAACTGGTTTCCCTAATATTCATGTCGAATTTCAGCTTTCTGGGCATTTATGCAAGTGTACCCTATTTTTGGGGCTAACGTAACCGGGCTATTCAATTTTTTGCATACTTAGGATCGATGGGGACTTTTTACTATTTCATTACAATGAAACTGGTTTCCCTAATATTCATGTCAAATTTCAGCTTTCTGGGCATTTATGCAAGAGTACCCTATTTTTGGGGCTAACGTAACCGGGCTATTAATACCTATAAATTGAAGATATAATATTATTTAATTAATCAGGTAAAATGAATGATGGAACTGGTAACATTATGTATCGCGAATGCAGCGCCGCGGGCCGCGTCCACGGGATTTCTTTCGTGGCGGCGACTATATCTACGTTTCTTAGATTTGTGGTCACCCTATCACTAGCATAGAGATTGCAAATACCTGATTAACCTGCGTAGTTGATATTATTACTCCAAATAAATAATATGAATCAGCCTTCGGATGTAAACAGAAATATAGATTGTAAACATATGCACATGTACCTACAATGTTGTAAGCGATAGTGTATGAAGAAACCTTCATTGTAAAGACCCAGTTCGATAACTAGGTCGCCGGTCGTGGAAAATGTTGTATAATTTTATTTAAAATTATTATTAGCATTTATGGTATTTATGCAGAACTGCCGTCATAATTAAAAATGCATATCTGCTAGTATTTTTATCTATACTAATATTATAAAGCTGAAGAGTTTGTTTGTTTGTTTACTTGAACGCGCTAATCTCAGGAACTACTGGCCCGATTTGAAAAATTCTTTCAGTGTTAGATAGCCCATTTATCAAGGAAGGCTATAGGCTATCACGCTAAGATCAATAGGAGCGGAGCACCAATGAAGAATGTTTCAAAATCGGAGAGTATTTTTTCCTTTTGAGAGCTTCCGCTGCGTGCGCTGCGTAAACAGTTAGTTTCGCAAAAATGATGTATGACAGAATTGTTCCCCTTTAAAAGTTCTAAAAAAAGTCCGCGACAGCATATGTCTATCTTTTAAGGTTGGCTCACTATAACCATTTTTATGCTAACGAAATTTGTTCTAAAATAATGCATTATTTGCGAAGGTATTTTTATAAACATGATATTATTCCTTATCCAAATAAATACGTTATTCATCACAAGTATTTAATTTAAAACAAAATTTCCCTTTACATCATTCGATTTCAATAAATATCTT
Organism: Catocala sponsa; assembly: GCA_963564715.1. NCBI lineage: Eukaryota > Metazoa > Arthropoda > Insecta > Lepidoptera > Erebidae > Catocala > Catocala sponsa. Next base: position 11,025,518 of record OY751331.1, read on the forward strand.
AGGAGATATAGCAGTTTTAAAATAACATCGCAGCAAAATAATTACCCATTACAGACATAGTACAAACGATGTTTCTCCTGGTTTATTCTGCGTGATTACTACTGGTTCGATTTGAAAAATTCTTTTAGTGTTGGATAGCCTATTTATCGAGGAAGGCTATAGGCTATATAACACTACGCTACGACCCACGGGGGCGGCGCAGTAACGATAAACGCGGGTGAAACCGCGGGAACATCTAGTATTATAATAAAATACTGGCAGTTGCATCTTTTTAATTGATTCCAAATAAATAAAAACTCATTTCGAAAAAAAATTAGATTAGTCTTTTTTCCTCATGACGGCAGAGTAATAGTCTCTACCTCTCGACCTTATGCCTGATTAACGTCGACTACTTTCGGAAATATACGCATAAATACCTGTATTTATAAATTAGATGTAATGATATATTGTATAATTATTGCATATATATTATTATGTAAAATAATGTTGTTGTTGTTATCAACTGCTTTCATGAATTCGTATTTACCAAATATTGTAAAGATATTCGTACCAAAATATGTTTATAATAATAATATTAGCATTAGATGTAGGATCAGTCAAATAAGGATATAATTGGGTTTATACGACAGAAAATATATGCTTTGTGTGTTTATACAGTGATTGATGGTTCCAGAACACCTTATCCCTTAACTTTGGCGCCTGGAACTACAGTAAGAGCAACCAGAACCAGAGCTCTGTTTGCTAGCTCGACAATCCGAGAGAGAGTGCTTGGTGTTGCAAACGACCATTGGCTATAATTACCGCCTACTATCAAATGCGTAACTGTACAGACCATCCACAAGATCGTATGCGAATTCGTGAAAACAGACACCGTTGGAAGCAACATTAATACCTTTCAAATCGCGGCGGCGCGGGCGCGGCGGCGGTACACCGGTGGCCAGACCAATCCATTATTAATTATGTCCAGTACCTATACTAAAACTTGCCAGATTAAGGTATGAAAGTTAATCACGATGTTAATTTTCTTCGTAGTCAACTAATAGTGATAACTGACTGTTCATTTCTTCACGATGGACCCGGATGGCCATACGGGGTAAAGTAGGTATATTACCTACCGATTTTTGACAGATGCGACGCACCGCTAAGGATGCGCTAGTACGGATCTTATTATCTGGGTCCGACGACGCGTCCGTACTAGCACGTGTGCTATGAATATAAAATCACGTACTGTGCGTGTAATATAAACAGCTTTTGTGTTAAGGCAGAAATCCCACACACTATGAATTTCATCTTGTAAAGGTCCTGGATCTTATCTCCATAAGGATATGTAGGTATAAAAGGGCGATGCCACAAAATTACACTAATGATAATGACAAAATGATTTAAGGATATAATAAGAAAAAGTTTCTTTGTAAAGAATTTATTTTATTATGAAGTGAGCAGAATATTGTATAATGTAACTTAAAGTAAAATGGAAACTATATTATATATATATATATATATATATTATGTGCACCAATGCTTTTTTTATTTGCTTTTATATTTTATTTATTACTTATCTATAATTATAAATTTATGGGCTACAAAGAGGTGCGATATTCAGTAGTGGATAATTACAATTGCAATTGATCTTATTATATTATCTTATTATACCTCAGAATAGTATCTACTGCCGTATAATAATAGATAGTAAGTAAACTATTCTTAAGTAATCTTTTGTAATCAATTGCTAATATGCCATACATTTTGCTAACCGGCTACCATAAAAGTGTACCTACACGTCTCTGTAATTGCATTACAAAGTGGTGGATGACCTACAACACAAGTTTGCCTAGTATAGGCATCTACAATGTTCAATTGTACCAGAGTGCACGTCTAAAGGCGGCACTTCACATGGCTATTTGTATTTGGTATTGGGTGTTTGCTGTACTTGGGCGAATATTTGACAAATAGGCAAACATACAGTTATTGGCAACTATGACCGTCTGTCTACACATGTAGCCAAATAAGGCGTCAAATAACAAATACACAAACATTTTGAATGAGCAGATGCAATTATTTACCAATAGTATAGACATCTTCAAACTTGCAGCAGGATTTTATTAATCACTACGTGAAAAAATAATTTTCAAGACAACGGCCTGGTATGTCAAGTTGACAGCCAGCGCATTTGAAATTGACATGACTTGCGGCGGCAAGTCATGTCAATTTCAAACGCTGGCCATTGTGTGGATGGTTTAGTTGCGTATTTGCTATTTGCCTATTTGCCGTCTTTGATAATCTATTTGATGTGCGTCGAAAAACCGACGAGCACGCGGTAACGCGCATATGGTATTTTCTGTACTTGTCAAATAGGCAAGAAAGGCAAATACTTTGCCACACAAACCATCTACACATGGTTATTATTTGTCAAATTTATCAAATACGCAAATACAAACAGCCATGTGAACTGCCCTCATTAGATTTACAACGTAATATTGTTACAGCCAGTGCCATCTCTCGGCACTGTGGGAAAGCGCACGGCCTTCTAATAATTTATTACAGCGCCATCTATTAACGTCCTACTGAACAACGTAGCTTGTCAAGCTACGTAGTTCAGTAAGACCAGTCAACGGATGTCTGAGAGGATGAAGACCCGCTACGATCGGAAGGCGAACAATAAAGGCTTCGAGCAAGGATCGCTGGTGGGGTTACATAATCCGCTATGCATCAAAGGAAAATCTTCTAAGTTGCAGGCAAAATGAGATGGACCCTATCGCATAGTCACTAAGATGAATGACGTCACCTACCGGATCCAAAAAGGACCACGCGATACACCAAAAATCGTTTATGTGGATTGATTGGCACGCTACTACTGATCCAACAATGTTCGGGACGAACATGTCTAAGAGGGGGGCAGTGTTACAGCCAGTGCCATCTCTCGGCACTGTGGGCAAGCGCCCGGCCTTCTAATAATTTATTACAGCGCCATTTATTTACGTTTTACTGAACTACGTAGCTTGACAGTACGCAAAGTGTTCTAGCACTTTCTCGTATTGTTTTGAATGATGTTCGGAATGTTCCATCCCGGAGATGGAGCTTCTAGAAAATTCCAGAAACACTTTTAATGACGTATAAAAGTCAAGGCAACGCACCACCAAGGCAGTTTACAATCATAAGCGGTTAAGTTAACGGAAGCCAAAATACCGCTGAATTTGAAGCAGTTAGAATGGAAAAGTGTTTTTAAGTAGTGTGTGAGGTGTTTTAAATTTAGCTAGAATAAAATGGGTTTTAGTCAGTAATATTGATTAAATTCTTATCCCTTGAACTTAGCACATAACAATATGTTCTGCAATATTGTCTGCCACTTAGAATATCTGTATATGCAACATATTGCTGGTTCTAAATAAATAAACACATAGACTAATATTGTTATTTGAAAATAAAAATAGATACAACTAGCTTTTGCCCGTGACTTCGTCCGCGTGGAATAGTTACATTGAGCAAATTTTTAATTTAAAAAAGAACTATATTGCAAATACACTTATAAATTATTGGTTTACTGCAAATAGCTAATTTTAATACATTTTTATAAACTAATTTATTTTTCACCCTTTCATACTCGTGAGCACGCCTACATAGAGTTGTCCATGGAAAACAGTTTTGTTTATTATTATCGTAAACGCTGCTTTTAGGGGCATCTGCACTCTTATAAACTGAAATGGCAAATTGCTCGGCATTATCGGAATACGGGGAATTAAAACATTTTCTCGCTTTTCCATTACATAGCCTTTGTGCGGCAAGTTTTCTCATTGACAGGACTGGAATACCAACTTTCAGCCTTAACTTATGAGAAGGCACTCCTGATAATTCTAAAGAGTTGAGATACTCTATAGGGTACGATGTCACTTGTTCAGTGTTCATAACATTGTCTACTGAGAGGTTCACGACATCTCTCTCAACATCTGACATAATTTGTTCTTTTATCTGGTCTACTGTCTCATTTGTTGGTCAAATTGACCTGTTACACAACCATTCTCGATTGCCCATACTTATTGTAGGTCTGGATAGACATAATATTATTTAAATCGTCTGCGTTATCGACAGTTGAAATTCACGTCTTAGTGTTAACATGCTATTACTTATTAAGATTGTAAGCATACAATATTCTCCGACTTTTAAAAGAGCAGCCGCATATTGCCTAAGTGAGAATCGTTGTGTAGTTGTATTCGCATATTTGTAGTCAGATAAAACTTTTTTACGTGTATCCATAATACAGAGGCCTTAAAACAGGCATTGCTCAAGTGTCTTCTTCGGTTGTTTTACAATGGGATCGTATCGGCCGGGGGCGTAGCGGAATAACAAATTTTTCAATGTGGGTGCGTGCCGGCCGGGGGCGTACCGGAATGGGACCATAACGGGTGCACCCTTTATTTCATCTGCCGGTGTACCTACCCCTAGTAATAACCGGCAGAGTCTGTCTAAAGTCACCAGTTAAAGGTGCCATCATTCCTCCTATGAAAGATATCAAGAGCAACCAGGGTGGTTGCTCTCGATATATTTCATGGTGCGATATAGTGCTTCGATTGCTCTTTTGTGGGACATTGTACATTCATCCCAAACCAACAGATTACATTGCCGGAACATTTTTTCGCGTTCACCGCTTTTGCTAATACAAATGCCGCCGCCAGCGCATCGTTCATTATGTATGGCGCGCTCGCGCGACATGTATATATAGGGATTAAGACTTTTTTTTACTAATTATACAATATTTGCGATAAATTTACGTATTGCAAAAATATACAGATTTGTTTGGGCTTCCATACGAACTTTCGTCGCCTATTTCATCACCATGTAGATCGAAATTTCAAAATAGCTAGGACAAATGTTTACTTATTTACTTCTTATCAAGTGCCTAAATACGAATTCCCATACAAACTTTCATCACTTATTTCAAGCCATTCTTGCCCTCTTTTACAACATAACGTAACCAATTTATTTTCCCAAGGTCTAGTCTATCTCTGTACTAAATTTAATCACAATCGGTTGTGGTTTAGGCGCGATAATGAGGAATTCCCATACAAACTTTCATCCCATATTTCAACCCCTGCATGCCCTTTTTTACAACAAAAGGTAACCTATGTCCTTTCCTAAGGTCTAGTCTATCTCTATACTAAATTTCATCAAAATGGATTCAGTGGTTTAGGCGCGATAATGACGAATTTCCATACAAACTTTCATCTTTCTGAACCATCTGGTTTTCTATTGTATATTTATAAATTGCGGTTACATTGTAGAACAGATATAGATTCCAAAGCCGCAAATTTGATAAGTTTGTAGTAATCCTAGCGTTATAATATTTTATTTAATTATACTTGATACCATATTTCGGTCTCGATGGCGTAGTGGTTAGTGTAAACGACTACCACGCCTGAGGTCGCGGGTTCGATTCCCGCACAAGTCAAACATTAGTGTGCATGAACATAGATGTTTGTCTTGGTCTGGGTGTTTCTATGTATAATATATATATGTATTTACAAAAAAAAAGTATAATAATTATGTATGTTTATCCATTGTCTAGTACCCATAGTACAAGCTCTGCTTAGTTTGGGCTAGATGGTGTTGTGTGTATGTGATAAAAATATTATTATTATAGGTATAGATACTCATCTATTTAACTGATACTATTATCGGTAGTAACTATGTTTAACGGACTGTATACGCATTGTTGCATAAATGCGTAGACCTACATAGTTTATCGCACCTGTGTACAAGGTCTTTATTATTATTGAGATTTATTTTCTTAGTATAATATAACTGCAACGTTACTAGTTTAAAAAAATATTTAGTCTACCAGAAACAAAGTCGACCTATGTACGAATGTAATTCTTTTTAGCAAAAGCTACAATAGCACTGGTGAGAAAGATTATCAACTCAACAAAATTTATAAAAATTATAAAATAACATTTCGTTGATTTAAAATACCCGCCCTTAATACCCGTCTTATGGTTTCTCTCCCTGTTTTAACTTACTGAAATCAAGTTTCTCGGTCTGTGGTGCAAAGGCGGTATATCTTATATTTTCCTTCATGTTGTCTGGGCTGTTCAGACAACATAATTTATTACACTACTTCCAATAACATTACACTATAAAATAGGCCGTTTATGATGTAGCCATAAAATGTACTGAAAGGATTAAGCCAGCATCGTAAGTCATATTCCACCATCTTTTCCAATAATCATTGATAAGTGTGTCGAGATACTAAAGTCCCGAGCACATCCAGCAATTATATTCGAATGTATTGACTTAAAGATGTAGGACGTAGGTATAAAACATATTAAGTATATGTGTGAAGTGCATCCTTGACCAGATATTGAGTTATAAATACTAGTGTTGTTTTCGAATACAATTTAAATAGAAACAAGCGCATTACTAGTTAAAGTTTTGAGGTAATTGTAGTAAAGCGGCATGTATGGATGGCGTTTTGGCTGTCGACATTTGAATCAACGTTTCGATGTCCATTATTCGTTCGCCAAACATTATGTGGTCTTCGCAGAATGTTATAATTCTTTTACACGCTTCTGTCAATATGTCTTCAGGAACTGTTAGAACAATCCGCATGAAGTTTGGATAGTTGAAGCACTGCAATAAACATTTAAACAAAATATTAATAAAACTTTGGTAAACAATGTTAGATATGATGTTACATTAAACATTTTTCTGAACGGGTTTGACTTCATAATGAAAACACTAATTTTTATTTTAAATCTTTAACTGTTTCCATATTTATAGATGCACATAATGTATCTTCATATCCTAACGTAATTTAAAATTCAAATGCATTTTTATTTGTCAACCGATTTACATAAATTAAATAAGTTACATTTAATAATAAACCACTCTAATCAGATTATCTCAATTTGCCACTAAAAACTACATTCAAAATAGAAATGGAAATAAGCGTGCACAAACGTACAGACAAACAGAAAACCTGTTTACGATTTTTTAAGTTTCATTGCATCTTTCGCATCTTAGTTATTTCTCTCGTTCTTGCCACCATAATGAAACGAATACAAGGTCTAAAGGCTATTTATCAAGAAAACCTGAGTTGTTTTCTTTACGTCATGGTACAACATGAGTAGGTATACTAATCAGAACTACCTATTTTAAAACAGAAAATGACATTCTCATAAATTAAGCAAATGATAAAAATAAAGTAGGAAACAACAACACGTTGTTTTTGCATAATGCAATAATTATATTACACGTATATGTATGTAAAATAATGCATCGTATATTTTAATAGTTATTTGAAAAGTCAAGGACAAAATGTAAAATTTTAGTAATTAGATAACTATAATTAAGATAACCAACCTGTCCCGGGATACAGAGTACAGATTGCTCGTTACACAGCTGTTTAACAAACTGGAGCTCGTTACTGAATTTTGGGAACAATAACATCTTAATTTCAACCATCATATACATGGATCCTTGAGGCAGTATAGGATTTAATCCAGGGGTCTTTTCCAGCAGCCGACAAGCTAGTTTTGCCTGACTCTGAAACAAATTAATTACGTTAATATACAAACAACTGTATATCTCTCTTCCCTCTTATAGTTGTTGATAATATTAGACCAATTATCAAGCAATCTACAATCATCTGTATATTTACTAGATAAATTTATTAGGACTGATCCAGTAAACAACAAAGGAATTAATTAATTAATAGTCTAGTTATTTCATGAAAGATAAGTAATAAAAAATTCTCACCTCAATAAAAGCCATAGTTTCATCAAAGAAACTCTGTGGTGTCTCCTTCAGTATTCTCGGCAATGCCTTTTGAATTAGAGTATTTGGGCCTAAAATTCTAGAAGACATATTAAACATGCCCCTACGAACTTCCTTGCCAATAATATTCTGCCGGTCGTGGATGATTACCCAGCCCATTCGCCAACCAGGAAGTAGAAATCTTTTCGTGACGCCACTACAAACTAATACGGGGACTTCTTTAGATAAATACGCCAGTGAAGTGAATTCTTGATCAGAGAAAACGAAATGTTCGTAAATTTCGTCTGCAATTATTGGCACGCGATATCTTAACGCTATATCGATTATTTCTTTCAAATGTTTCTTCGAGTAAACTGATCCACACGGGTTGGATGGATTGTTTACTACTATAGCTGCCGTGTTTTCGTCTATTTGGTCTTCAAGACTTTGGAGGTCAACTTCAAAGGTTTTGGCCGGCTGAAAAAGCGAAATAATTAAAATTAATTTAATTAGAAATCAATTCATCCAAGAAAATTAATGGTCAAGCAAAAGTAAAAATAGCACTATAGTTGACATCACATGAAGATCCATTATTAAATAGTAATTAATATTTACCAGTAAATTATAATATTTTATAACGATTCCGAGTCCCTCGCCAAGAGTTTTGTGAATCAAATAACCAGGTCGTGGCATAAGTACATTTTGACCAGCATCTGCAAGGGAGCTCAATGCAATATCGATGGCATGGGAGCAACCACTACATAGTATAACGTCATCTGCTGTTACGGGTCCTTGATGTGCACTATACTCTGCCACGGCTTGCCGGGCTTCCTCATGACCAATTGTGGGACCATAATTCCTGCACTCGTTCAGTTTCACTGTATCACATATTACGTTAATTATGTTTTCAGGCGGTTGCAAGTTACCGAAGGCTGTTGGGTCACCTGAAATTAAAATATATGTATATATTTATTGCAATGCCCTTACCAAATAAAGGAAGAGATAGATATGCAATTAAGATAATTTCCAATAGCGGCACGGAGCTTGTAACTGAACCCTGGGATCAACCCGATCAACAGACTAGCCTCGTGTATATGGGGCTTAAAACCATAGCTGCAGAATGGGGTTTTACTCCATATGTAACGGTTGTGACTGACAAGATTGGTCACATCTTGAAGCGAGCTTCATTCAACACATGCCGCCAATGAAGATAAGTCAATTTCTACCATCCGTCAAATACGAATTACCTTTACAAGATGCAGGGGTCTATAAAATAAATTGGTCAAAGCAAGAGAAGCATAGGCATAAAAGAACACATAACTGATGTAAAACACCAACGCTCGATGAAGTCTGCTGTTTGTGAACATGTGCAACAGGGGACCAACCACTACATGAGATTTGACAAACGATTCCTGCCAAAGATACTTCGCGAGGCTATTAAAATAAAAAAACATGCTAATTTCAATAGGGAATATGGTTGGAACGTACTAGCAGCTTGGGATCCAGTAATACAAATAGTCAACCCAAGAAGAAGCAAAACACAGCTAGACTTCACGATACTTTGAGCTTATTCTGCGTAAATAGAGACACCAATAATTATGTTCGGGTATTATGAAATAACTACACTTCAGAACATTGAGACATAGTTGTCTCAAGTAGTAGTCATCAGTCAAGTGGTAGTTCATCGTAGTCTCTCCGAGAACACGGCTGCTAAAAAGCAAACGAAACGGCGGGAAATGTGTAAACTTAAATATAAATATTTTTTGTAATAATAGCTTAAAAAATATTAAAGTTTTGCGCAACGCATTTTACCGACCTGTTTCTTATAGGGCAAAAGATTAATGAAATGAATTCGTAAAATTTTACTTTGATTTATTATATCTACCAGTAGTATAGTAATAAATTAATCAAATTATACTATAATAAAGTTGTAAGTCAAAAATCTATACATTGAATAGATTTTCAGGTAAATTAGCAACAATAAAGAAAATTCATCTAGAAAAATGCAAAAGGATGATAATGCTGTGTTTATATAATTTGTTTCTGTAACTAAAAACTTGAAAATGACTGGACGGATTTTAATAAATCTTATAGTAATATACCTACAGCTGCTACTCTAACTTCAAAACTTTTTCATCTCAATTAGTTAAGTAGTGCCTGATATACAGATTAACCTCTATATTATATCCAGTCCAATATAAAGTAGCGTTCTTGATCAATAAAATTGATTACCAAAATGGTATATTTCCTAAAATAAGAGTGATTTATAGAGCATAATGTCCATATACCAAATATCTGCGAAATAAGTTGCGGGTACAGTTAGTAGATAATAAAACAAAAACAAAATAACATATTAGATAATAAAAATTTAATAGGCTTATTTTATAACCTAATTTCGAAGTCAATATTATGCCTTGTTTTAAAGTACAAAATGCAAAAACAGTTCACTTTTATCAAAGTTATTAAGACTTGCATGCATCGAGTACGATTGACGCGGACAAATAAAATAAAATAAAATAAAAATGAGTTTAATTTGACAAAAAAGGGGTTTGTACAATAACACTAAAAACTAAGGTAGAAATAATCAGATACAACTAAAATTATTAGGCTTAAGTGTTAGGTTGAACTCTGATACCCATGATAAGAATAAACTTGTGTTATGGGTATCAGTGCTCTTTCAGTATGAACTAGTTGTGAAATTGACACTAAAACGAGAAAATAGATGTGTTATCTATACATATAATAAATATGTAGAAGTGTAAATTCTGTACATTAAAAATATTAAAAAAATAAATAGCAGGGGGTGTTACTAGATCGAAACCGAAACAAAAAATGTTATTAAAAAAGTTTTTGTCTGTCTGTCTGTTTGTTCAAGCATCGCGCAAAAACTACCCGTTCGATTACAATGACACTTCGTATTATACTTCAATATCCTGGGCACCACACTGGGTACTTTTCATCCCGGAAAAGTATATACAATAAAAAACACAGTTAATTTTGCGGTTCAATCCCTAGACAGGTTACTGTACCAAACGCAAATAATAAATTTGTCGCCCTTTATGTCACCCGCAGTTCACTTACGTTGCGCTGTAAATGTAGGGCCAAAGATCAAGGAACTGTCAAAATAGAAGATTACCGCATACGTCAGTCATTCATTTGTCATTATGTACGAGATTACCATTCTATGCTATTTTCAATGGAGGGTCAGTGATTGACCATCGGAAAGTCATAATGACGCCATTATATTAGTAGATTACCAAACTTGTCAAAATCAACAATAAATTATGAAATCAATGATAGACCATTCTGACAATTGTAATAGCAAACTTGGGCCCCTGGAGTACAAAAATGGACATAGGGTACCTCTCATCGAGAGAAAAGTACTTTTCCCGAGCGATGCCGTGAGCAAAAGCTAGTGTAAAATAATAGAAGGTGCTGTATGCACTGCATTCTCTGTTATATCCGGAATATGTTCGGAAAGAAGATGTTAGAAAAAGTAAATAACGTGTTTGACATGTAACTAAATTTACAGATGTTGTATAGTGTCTTACTATTTTAGCTTATCCGCCATTGTATACAATGTAGTTGAAATATAGAAAGACGCTGGTAAGGCTTATTTTACTAACGCAGTACTTATGGTTGTTAATATAAGGGTGTGAAGCAATAAATAGGATTATTCAAATGGAGTAACAGCAGCTGGGTTTGACGAAACTCCTTATTTGAATCTAAAAGATGTTATCCTAATTTAATAAATAATCTCTATTGGATAACAAACACATATGGTGGAACATTACTTTAAAGTACAACATTATTTTAAGTTGTGAACTTATGCGATAAACAACGCGTCATATAAATATTATTAAATATGTATGTGACCATTAAAGGATCTTAAAGCGTTCATGTTCATATATAAGCTAAGCCACAAAACTCACTTGGATTCATGAAAAATTAAAAGAATTTCCATAGAAAATTCAAATCGAGGATGCTTATTGTGGAAAATTTTATAGATAAACCGTTTAATATTGTAACGAAAAATTTGATGCTAATGTATTTCTATAATTTGAAAATATTTTTCCGGCCTTTTAATATGTGTCATATATTATAATATTAGGTAAGCTTTTACTAATAATTATTCATAGTTGAGTAATTAAAAAGATAATATCACTGATTATAATATATACCATTTAAACCATTTATTTTCGTTACACATATAATATAAGTACAAAACTTACATATTTATAGAATTAAGACAGAATTTACAAGGTTACACATACATAATAAATATAAACTGGCATAGGTACATGCATAACAAAGGTCTCCAGCTCAGTATTTGCTGCGCACATGCACAGCACTGGTTTTCAGCTGGGCCACACATTTAAAAACAAAAAAGAAAAAGCAATCTAAACATAAACATATAGATAATATATACATATACATGTCGGCTTTGATGGCGTAGTGGTTAGTGTAACCGATTGCCACGCCTGAGGTCGTGGGTTCGATTCCCGCACCAGTCAAACATTTGTGCGCATGAGCATGGATGTTTGTCTTGGTCTGGGTGTTTATATGAATAACATGTATGTATTTACAAAAAAAAGGATATATTGTAAGGTTATGTTAATTTTAAACAAGCACTTGAAATTGTGATGATAATTTAGAAGTAATTCTATTTTATTAAATTGATTTTGTTATAAAAAATGGCAACACTGTTTTTATACTGGAGTGGAGTTGACTAGACACGACAGTATAAAAGCGGGAGTTGCTTGGTGTCCGGGTTCAATCTTTCATGTAAATTCGAGTAAAATAAATATTGTGTAAGTGAAATAGTGGATTTTATTTTAATATGTATGTTTATCCATTGTCTAGTACCCATAGTACAAGCTCTGCTTAGTTTGGGCTAGATGGTGTTGTGTGTATGTGATGGAATATTATATTATATTATAAATATTATAATATAATATAATATTCTATCACAACATATGGCACAACTGGCACAACATATACGACACGACACACAATAATAAGTATATCTAATGGTTAATATACTGCTATCATATTATATCCTTTTTTGCAAATTCAATAATTCTCTGCGCAAGTGCGCTTTCAAAGTTTGTTGGGACATACTTTTACGCAGTGGCGCGCGGTGCCAAGTCGTTCCAAATTTTGGTAGCAGATTATTTGAAACCTCCCTTATATTGAGCCGTTCGTTGTGCTGGTACAACAAGTTTATTGGCTTCTCTCCTACGAGTATTCCTCTGTTGCACATCTTTTACCCACTCAAGCTTGTTAGGTGTATTTTTCTCCGGGCATCCATCTTTAATACGGTGTGACGTGGCCTCGCTTGAGAACATTATAACAATAACGGACACAAGCATTTTGTACTCTCTGTATCGCCTTCTTGGTTTTTTCGTACAGCCGTGGTCCATGAACTGTATCACAGTAGGTAAACTGCGATAATACAATGGCATAGACTACAAGGGTTTTCCTAATTGACTCTGACAAGTATTTCCTAATATTGTATAGTGTCTTTAATCTATAAAAAGCATTTCTTATTTTAGAATTAATCCTAACTAATATCATAAAAGCGAAAAGAGTTTGTTTGTTTGTTACCTTTTTACGCCTAAACCAATGAACCGATCATTCTGAAATTTTGCATATACGTTGTCAGGTGTACAGAAACGGACATAGGCTACTTTTCATCCCGAAAAAAGTTACTGTTCCCGAGGAAAAGAACAATAACGTTCTTATGATAATAGATGGCGCCACGTGTCTTTCGAATCATGATTGAATTGTATTATTACAAGCAAAGTACAACCCGAATTGATTGCCAAATTTTAAATTAATGCGAGCGAAGCCGCGGGCAAAAGCTAGTATGTTCTATAAAGCGCAGCTCGTTATCCATTACTAGACCTAAATTACCGGCATTGTCTACTCTTTGTAGAATTTGCCCGTGTACGAGGAGTGACTTCGATTCCACTTTTTTAGTTGTGAGACAGATATTTATTATTGCTGTTATAACGGGTAAGGTAACAGGAAGAGTTAATTTTACCATATCTATTGTGATAGAATCGTGACCACTGGCTTTAGTTTTTATATTATATATTATTTTTTATAAATTGTTTTTGTAACTTCCTCTGATGTTACTGTATCAATATTAAATACGTGGCGTGACAACTTGTTTTGTTTAAAGTACTGTTTAGTTTGACTATCAACTAAGCCACTGCTAGGAACGTCTAAAAAGAACTTATTAATTTTATTCGGATCGCTAAGATGATGTGGTACCGAAGTTTGAATTTTACCTTTACCAAGTGGACAGGTGCATTTTATGTGCTCCCACATCTCTTTTGGTTTGTTTACATTATTGTTTATATAGAAACTGAAATATGCTTTTTTTTCTCTCTCAATGGCTCCCGTCACATAGTTTCGAAGTTCTCTGTAATAATTGAAATGAGTATCCGGTTTTGACGCATGCGCTCTATCAATAGCTTTGTCCCGAAGGGACATCATTAGTCTAATATTATGAGTTATCCAGGGTGTAGATCTTGTGAATACTTCAACGCGTTTAAGTGGTGCATGTTTATGGAAGAGATTGAGAATTATTTGATTGAAATGTCTCACTTGATCATCCACACTGGACGTACCCATTATTTCATACCATGAAATATTTTTGAGATCGGTACTAAACTTAGTTTGGTCAATCTTGTCTAATAAACGGTGATACACAAACTTTGGGACTTCTTTAGGTTTTGCAATTTTGAACTCTGATATTACCGTCGCATGATCCCTAAGAGCTAAATTCTGATGGACGTTCACTCGTTAATCCGGGAGAATCGGTTATGATTAGGCCTAAAAGAGATGCAGTACGGCCATCCACCCGAGTTGGATCTTGTACTACAACCTCCGACTTGTGCTGAGAGAGAAACGCAAATATTTAGCTAGCTGAGGGCTTGTTAGGTTGAAGGAGATCAACAGTAAAGTTAGTTAGTAGAAACAAGTGCTTACAGTAAGAAAACAAACTCAACGATTCACTAAAACCTTCGATCGCAACATTAACTGAGACTGACTCCGGCCTGCATGCTGTCCCAATTATACGTTGCCCTTTACTGGGCAATTTCAGTTCCATCCATAACTGCTCGAACGGCGAGTTGGCATGTGGCTTCATTCGCACTCGTAAGCCCTTTGTTACATAAAAACCTTATCGGTTTTCACTCCTCCACCACGCATGCCTGATTGTCTAGGTATGTGTTTAAATGTATACCCGGGCACTACAGCAGCAAATTTTTGCTCGCCAGCTCTAATCCAAGTTTCATTTAAAGCCAATATGTCTGGTTTATATCTGTCAAAACTAACCAGAAGTTCATCCTGCCCAGTATTTAATGATCGTGCATTTAGTAGTCCCAAAAACAAATTTTACTCTTTATTTCGAATCATTTATAAAATTTAAAAACCTTCAAGTACTTTGTATAAAAACAAATTCTATGTGTGTCATTCATAAATACGTGAATACAGCCATATTCTAACCTCGTTACAAAAGTTAAACACACTATATCAAAATGCACAACAGAAAAAGATACATGGAAAATACACAATTTTTAAAAGGTACAGCTTAACTAATAACACTATATAAAATGTAGAGAAATACTTTAAAAAACAAATGAAGGATTTGCATAAATTAGACAACGACTTATTACAATGACAGTGTTTAAGATTTTGCGCTAACGACATATTGCTACCAAAAACCTTCTCGAAATCTAGCTCGGAGCGGATATAATGGCATGCATAGCTAATAAACATAATATTATCTAATAAACACGATTGTTAAGAACAATATCTTTTACATCTGCCCAAAGCTTCAGTTAGCTAAACAGGATTAGGATGGCAGTAGTATTAAGTTTAACCAAAAATGAACATACATTATTCACAATAAATCTAATATAATAAAACATAAAACACTCACCGACAGATAGCGGAATATATTTTTTGTTCGGATTTGGTTTGATTTTAAGATTTTCGACAACATCCCTAATAGGATTGTGCGTCTTAAGTGCCAGTTTGGAAGCACGGACGTCCCATTCTTGGCAGTCCCGCAAGCGACGAGACATCGCGATCGTGGTAAGCGAGAGAGCGAAAATAGTGTTCGTTGTTCGTTACATGGCATTAAGTATAGCACGTGAACAGCCAAACTTGAAATGCAGACTAATCTGCATTTCAAGTTTGGCTGTTCAATCTTTCATCTAAATGATAGCAATGGACAAATTTGTAGCAGGCACGTGTACCATGCATACATATATTAAATATCGGACTAAAAGAAAACGCAGATATTATAAATCTATGCATTTGAATCAACATATTATACAAACGCCTTTGTTCTGAGCTCTTACGAAATCAAGTTCAATGCATTTTATTCTCAATGTACTGCTAATGGGAATCATTATAATAATAATATAATATAATATTCTACCACATACACACAACACCATCTAGCCCAAACTAAGCAGAGCTTGTACTATGGGTACTAGACAATGGATAAACATACATATATACATTTTTTTTTGTAAATACATACATATTATACATAGAAACACCCAGACCAAGACAAACATCCATGCTCATGCACACAAATGTTTGACTTGTGCGGGAATCGAACCCGCAACCTCAGGCGTGGCAGGCATTATCATTATTATTACGTAAGTAAAGTTAAAATAATTGATAGGTACTGTATTTTTCACAGTTGTAACATAATAAGTAGTTTATATTTGTATATAAATGGCTTGCTGCATGCGGTGGTATATCATATACACTGCAAATGCAGTAAGCAGTTGATCATAAATAAATAAATTAAATTTGTAAAGGTTTTTAGGAAGAACATTGAATCATGCAGTTTCTTTAACTACACTGATTCTGAGGTCTCTAATAATTGGCACGCAACTAACCGTGCGAAAGAAACATAAAAAATATATTGAAAAGGTACGATGAATAATTAGCCGCATTCATTTATTATTTCTTCAATTGGGGTTCTCGTATTTTAATGTAAACTAAAATTGCATTTCATTTCATTTTAAATATAATAAATACTCCATTTATTTGACGTTAAACTGGATCGAAGCTTTATTTTGAACTAGATGTTGCCGCGGTTTCACCCGCGTTTATCGTCACTGCGCCGTCCCCGTGGGTCGTAGCGTGATGTAATATAGCTTCCTCGATAAATAGGCTATCCAACACTAAAAGAATTTTTCAAATCGAACCAGTAGTAATCACGCAGAATAAACCAGGAGAAACATCGTTTGTACTATGTCTGTAATGGGTAATTATTTTGCTGCAATGTTATTTTAAAACTGCGATATCTCCTAAGATATTCATTGAAATCGAATGATGTAAAAGGCAATTTTGTTTTAAATTAAATACTTGTGATGAGTAACGTATAATTTGGATAATGATTAATATCATGTTTATAATAATACCTTCGCAAATAATGCATTATTTTAGAACAAATTTGGTTAGCATAAAAATGGTTATAGTGAGCCAACCTTAAAAGATAGACATATGCTATCGCGGACTTTTTTTTAGAACTTTTAAAGGGGAACAATTTTGTCATACATGATTTTTGCGAAACTTTAACTGTTTACGCAGCACACGCAGCGGAAGCTCTCAAAAGGAAAACATACCCTCCGATTTTGAAACATTCTTCATTGGTGCTCAGCTCCTATTGATCTTAGCGTGATGATATATAGCCTAGCCTTCCTCGATAAATGGGCTATCTAACACTGAAAGAATTTTTCAAATCGGACCAGAAGTTCCTGAGATTAGCGCGTTCAAGCAATTAAACAAACAAACAAATAAACAAACAAACAAACAAAATTGGCCCTCAGTATTAGACTTTTTATGTAGAAACGTAACACCGGTTCAGCTCAACCGAGACCATCAAACAAAGCTAACATATTTTATTCCCTTACTCGTTAACAACATTTACAAACCAACCAGGTGAGTGACTGTTTAGAAGATTTTAAGCTAGATCGTAGTAGATTATATAGATATATGTACCTATATGATATGATATATAAATAGGTCATGCGTAAAGATAGGTACGTTTTGATTTTACCTCCTTAAAGCATTGTTATATTTTTTAAGACAGCTCTGGCGTCAGTCTCTCTCTCTCAAATCGGAAATAATACCTGTTTATGTATCACGTACATTTTTGTTCCGTATGGAGATCGAACCCATAACACTCAACGCAGTAGCAGTGGCGAGCCGACCACTTAAACCACTGTGCCATTCGTGCAGTCAAGACTATGAGAATTTGCTATATAAATACCGAAATGTTTACTAAATCGAAATCCACACGAGCGAAACCTCGAAAGAACAGCTAATAATAAATACCAGTAAGTTTAAACTTACCGAGTTAGGAATTCGTGAAGTCAAGGGCGTCGCCAATTGCAGCTGCCCCCCCCCCCCCCCCCCCTCCTCATAGAGATTCTAAAAAAGTTGCCAAATGTAAAGCAACCAAAGTCGTAAGTCTTTGACTTGACTTGCTAGACCGATCATTCCCGTAAGTCGAAACTCGAATGAATTCACCAATTCCATTACTAATATTCCGTACGCTCAACTACGCTCTGCTTTATCTTATGACACGGAAAAGCATTGAAAATTTTGATCGCTCTTCCGTGCACAACGTGTACGGTAGAGCGATCGTTTAGCAGACTCAGGAGACTAAAAACCTGGCTAAGAAGCACTATGGGTGAAAATCGCCTTAATGGTCTGGCCATTATGAGTGTGCACAGAAAACTTATTCTAAAATTCTTAAATTATTTAAACTTACAAGATTTTCATAATAAAGTGGTCGAAAAGTTTTCAAACAAACTCCCAAAGATTATGTTTTAATTAACCTAATCGAAAAAATAATCTTTCTCGACCACTATAATATTGAAATCTGGTAATTACAAAAAAAATACAATGTATATTCAAATTCAAATTCCCAAATTATTTTTATTCTATTTTTCTAATAAATGTAATAAAATAACTTATTTATAAGTTGTATTTATTGTACAGTCAAGAACTCGTGAAGCTTTACACGTTGGAATCTGTACCGTTATTTTTACAATAGCTGTAGATGTAAGGCTCGTACTACGAGTGAAAAGCTTCATGTGCTCTCAACTTTACTTACAATTCATACTTTTCTCATTCTCCATACCAACTTGGCCCCCCTTGGACCATCGGCTGGCGACGCCCTTGCGTGAAGGCGTGCAAAGTTATTGGATTTATTTCTAGAAAATATAGCATACAATCTTCCCAATGTACAAAAGTTATCTTAGCCTAGATCGCGCACTGGCTACTCTAAAGAAAAGGAATTAAATATAGGATGGAGCTGAAGTTCTCTTACAGGGCGAAAAGCTGTTTTTGTAATACCTGCACGTGCGAGTCGGCTAATTCATATTTTCAGAAATTAATAACATCATTTTACCATATAAAAACATGAATGAAAAGTATTATTTTACACAGAGAAAATATAAAATTTGAGCAAGTGCAAGGTTTAATTACAAAGCATTTAAGAGGAACATGTTTTTCACCCATGGCCTGCCAGTTTGGATATTCATTATGACATAAAAGGGTTAAAGAGCTAGAGGGCATACTCTGAACGAGCCGTCTTGTTCAAAGTTTCAAATACTTACTTCATTAAAACTAGCAAAGAACACCAAACTCAACAGAAAATAAAATAGATTTACCTACCTGCTTTTTTAGTCTCTTGACTAAAAAAGGCGGTAAGTATGAGGCTCTTCTGGAGCACTAAAAACCCAAGGACTTTAGTATTTGGAGCTAGCTTTAAAATCAGCAATATCGCCGACCTATCCCATCCGCTATTTTGGTATATTATTCTTCCTCTTAATCCTAAAGCTGGCGTCGCGCCGGCTATGGCAATCCTCATGTCATTTTCATTTGCCACCACATCTGCATACCATGAAACTACTACTACTATATAGTATAAACTATTAAAGATCAAAATCTATATATATGCTCCTTCTTCCTCTATATTAGACAGTGGCTTTTTGTAGAAGGTGTTATGTTTTCGTTTCTGAGAAGACGACCATGTCCATAAGTGGCAGTTACGCCTTTGGCTCGTCCGCCACAAGGTACAACAAAATCATTGCCTTTATACACTTTAAGTTCATTAAATTAATAAATCCTTCACTGTTTTTTGAAAGCGTTTATAAATTCAGATTTTGTCATATTTTATTATTAAAATCATCACAAACCGTCATCCAAGCAGTCATCCTACATACATAAGCATATTTTGAGAGGTATTTAAAATATTTTATTGTTGTTTCGATTTGTATATGCAGCATTTAATAGCTTCGACTTAAGGAATTTTGATTTGCTATTGATATTCCGGTTTTTCTAAAAGTTGAATTTTGTCTTGCACTTTCTTGGTAGTAGTATTATTTTGATTTTATTTATCAAGGTCACAGATAATATAATAATGTTGTTTATAGAATATCCTTTTTATAAAACACTGTTGTCGAAAATACAACGGATTTTTTGTCTTGTGAATTCCTAACATGCTAACGTCTTATGGCTAATCCACAAAAAATAACGCACTGTACATGAATCAACATGAATGTCTGGCAGCTGACGGTCATGGTCGAAGTCGATTCGGTGAGACATTTCAATAAATCTACTTTAAGCGTAAGTGGCTTCTACCACAACAGTGGCGTCGCCCCATGACTTTAATTGATCGTTCATATGTGACTAAGTTTAAACAACAGATGTGCTTTATGCTTATGAATTTGAACAAATAATGCATACCCTGCACTTAACTCTTAAGAATGTTTGTGGATAAATTAAACTATATTTGTATTTGTATCGTGAATCGAATAGTACGACAGTACGCCAAATTATAAATATAACAAATGTTCACATATGTTACGGCATAAGCTGTGCCTTAGGCATATATTCGAATACCTACACATTGGCCTTAAATATATTTGTCACATTCGGACCTCACAGTTAGATAATAACTCAGTCCCCCAATTCGTTGTAGATTCTGCTGAGAGCTGCACAATATTTACTTGCTATTAGTGAGCCGTACATAAAATTCAATAATAAAATAGAGCACAAGAGTATCTACTTCGTTTCCTGCTTCACAAACAAAGATATCGTTCTGAGATATTCAATGCAGTCCAGTATAATATAATTATACTCGTACTAGCTGACCCAATAGACGTTGTCCTGTCTTAGACGAACTGTCAAACTTGCCACGTTATTAAAATAGTCGTTAAGTGTTTTGAAATTATCTAATAGGAGCTTTTGCCTGCGGCTTCGCTTGCGTTAATTTAGAATTTAACACACAATTCGGGTTGTACTCTGCTTGTAATATTATAATTCAATCATGATTCAAAAGACACGTGGCGCCATCTATTATCATAAGAACGTTAATGTTGTTTTCCTCGGGAACAGTAATTTTTTTCGGGATGAAAGGTAGCCTATGTCCGTTTCTGTACACCTGACAACCTATATGCAAAATTTCAGGATGATCGGTTCAGTGGTTTAGGCGTGAAAAGGTAACAAACAAACAAACTCATTTTCGCTTTTATAATATTAGTTAGGATTAGAATTGGGATTAGGAAGTTAGGATTTTCGATCATTGTCTGACTGGCTGACTTGTTACTACACTACATGTTATTGATACATACATACATACATAGATTCACGCCTGTTTCCAAGAGGGGTAGGCAGAGACTACGGATTTCCATTTGCTACGATCCTGACATACTTCTCTGGCATCATTCACTTTTATAACTTTCCTCATACACGCTCGCTGGTTTAAGGTGCTCTTAACCTGGCCTTTATCCAGAACGTCTCCGATCTGATATTATGATATATATGTTTTATATGCTAAACAAGTTGATTATTTCCTGCGGGATGCCTGCATTGGTTTACATCAAATGGGAAGATCGTCCATCACATAGGATCTGATGCGACGGTTATGACTTATGAGACACTTATAAACAATCAACATAAGAAATGCAATTTTTCGTACCACAGAGAAGTATATTGGAGCCTCAGATGTTTACAATATACCTGGGCCCTTTTCAATAAAACATACAATCCGACAATTTTGTCAATAAGTGACTTAATTGTCAAATTGTCCTAAATGTGTTGTTCAATAAAACCTACAAATATGTAAAATATTACCGACAAAAAATTGTAAATTGTTGCGCCTGTAGACTCTATTCAATAAAACTTACTAATTCTAAACATTTACAAATATGTCATGGTATTTTACATTTCTACATATTATTGTAATTCTACATATTATTGTAATTCTACATATAATTGTATGATACAAAACAGTAATGAGGGTAAAACAAAATAAGCACGTTTTCATCATTATCACTACTCTCACTACTTGATGTAAGAACCATTTTGGTAAAAAAGCAGCTAAAACAAAACAACACTTACACAATTAATAAGATATAATAATAATATAATATTCTATCACATACGCACAACACCATCTAGCCCAAACTAAGCAGAGCTTGTACTATAGGTACTAGACAAGGGATAAACATACATATACACTTTTTTTTGTAAATACATACATATTATACATAGAAACACCCAGAGCATGACAAACATCCATGTTCATGCACACAAATGTTAGACTTGTGCGGGAATCGAACCCGTGACCTCAGGCGTGGCAGTCGGTTACACTAACCACTACGCCATCGAGGCCGACGAATTATGTCGAGGTGTTAAGTTTTACCGAAGGTAAGGTCACTTGGCAGAAATGTATGACAATTCTACAAATATGTAAACTAATAAATACAATTATGCGTTCATTAAAGCAGTTTTCCGAAAATATTGTAAAGTGTTACCTGTCACACGAAAATGTTTATTGAACAGAAATATGTAAAATTATAAGTACAATTCGACAAATATGTAAATTTTCCACCATTACAAATTTGTAACTTGAATTTTTTATTGAACAGAAACTTGTAAAATTGTCACCTGTAATTGTAAATTGTAAGTTTTATTGAATAGGGCCCTGGTGTCAAATCGGCGACATCGTATCGAAAACTAAATAAATTATTTATACCATTATTCCGAGTTGAAAATTGTTGGAATTTTTTACACATAGCTAATTTTTCAGCAACAATATTTTAAACTATTTTAAGGAAATAGATTAACTGTCTTGAATTTTGCTTTATTTCATAGATATGCTAGAATATTACCCGTTGACAATTTTGATTTGAAGCCATATAGGTATCTACCACCATTGTTAGCTCCACCAGGCTTACATGTCACAGGACCATTACTAAAGTTTAAAATTGTACTAACTTTTGTCAATCGTCTAACGATAGTTAAATAACATAACCTAACCTAGGTAACTTAAAAGGATCAGTAAAAGCAGTTTAACTTAAATCGGTTTGTGATAATATATCAAATTGAGGTGATTGACAAAAGACTAAAATTAAATTAATAAGTATTAGTGAAACGTAGTGAAGTTATAATATCACGGGTTTTGTAGTAACCCTGCAACACACCTTTCCATTATGATAAAGTCAGTATCACGACATTAATTTTAAATATATCCTATTACTTATCTAAATAGTTAATGTAAGTAGAAGGTGGATTTTATTTATTTTGTCAAAGGTAAGGCGGATATAATTTATATCCGCCTTATATCGAAATAAAAAAGTCGGATGTTTAAGCTGACCGAATTTTAGCAAAGCATTAAATAAAAACTAATTAAGTATTTAAGTACATAATTACTTGACTCTTATAAAGAATTATGAAAAAAAAGTCAAAGTGCTATGTAAATATGTATTTTGTAGTGTTTACAACGCGGATACTTGTTTAAAAATATTAAATTGATCTCACGAAAGGTCGACGACTGAATAATAATAAAGTTATCCTCTTATTAGTGACAAAACAACGTACGTGACGCTATTTAATAAATTAGATAACGTTCTTTAAGTTGTCCTCAGCTGCCTGACGTAATATCACCTGATCAATTTTTAGGTAAAGTTGATCACGTGATATTATATCGATAGCTATTATTAGTATTTGCTGTGTCTATGTCTCTATACAATTGTTACAAAGCTCTGCAGGCATCATAGAAATAACATTATACCTGCAAAGCTTTTCAACGAAGCATACTTCTTTTTTAAACGTGGTGGTATGCATTGACGAGTATCTACCTCTCCGCGGGAAAAGGGGAACGGATAGGTTATGTCGGACTCGCCCGGAAAAAGATGGACCGTCCCGGGTACTACCGACTAAACTACTACGGTGTGCCAACTCGCTGCCTTGAATGGTGGGTGAGTCGCTGGAACTGAAACTACATCAGCAACCTACCCTACAGTGCCCAACGCAGTCAAGAAATGCCTACAAGCAGTGACTCCTGTCTGGGCGACACGACGTCGCGACGCCCCGGCACAACAGATGGCGTCGCTCCGACTCAATGGCTGGTGGCATAGAGCGCGGCTTTTTGCTCGAGCGCACACGACACGCAAAAAAAAGCCTCGTATCCTCTTCACACTCGCAGGTGGCAGTTAGGATTCGGTTTCCTCCTAGCGACAATAATTATATATTGACATCAGAGGTGGAACGATATACGATTCCTTCTCAAGTAAAGTTGCTCGATTCTTGGTTGGACTTGCAAGTGATAAGACGAGAGTGTTTATTTAGATCTAATGGTTCTACTTACACTAATAATAATGTAAGCACAGCAAAAATATATCCTAAACCTGTACTCTTAAGAAGATCGTATAAGACAACCTTGTATAAGCTGTGTGTATGTTACATTGTATTTTTGTAGCGAGTAGATAAAGTTTTCACTTTTCAGATTTCTAAGCGAGACGGTGTACTGTCTGCGTTGTACCAGTGGAATCTTGTCCCTTATCATCAGACAAGCCGAATGATGTATAATTATGTATATTTTCTGCCCGCCCTGCATACTTGTATATGCAATGATCAGACAGTAAGATATGTCATAATTTGAAATCGAATAGTGGATCTTGTAACAAGCGCAAAATCCCAATATTTTATACGTACCTACAGAAAAACTGATACATATTTTTATACAGACAAGCTATTTTGAACATACATAAGTGCAAAAAATTTTTTCTTATAAACTAGAAAACTACTGATATACCTAGTAAATATCACATCACATTAATAGAGATATTTCAATTAATGAATAGCGGGTGTTGACGGCGTGTCCGAATTTGTACGGACATGTCCTAGTAAAATAAATTAAAAAGATAAAATACAGATTGAAAATAAATCTAGAAATAAATAGTAACCTGGCTAGATCTTATTCTCACCTCTCCTCTTACCTTAGTTCGCCGTCATGGCCAACACCTGGCTCCTGGATTTTCCTATCATGATCTGATATTCCTTTCCTATAACCTTAAACCACCCAAACCCTGTCCTAAAATTCTGCACAGGCGTTGTTTTGGACGGATGGATGTGGACAAGCTACGTAAAGATGCTTTTGCTCTTAACTGGGATCTTGGAGTCAGCTTCAACAGTAGACCAAAAGCTTGGTATTTTTAATAACGTTGTTGTGAACCTTTTTAATGTCCACGCTCCCGTCCGTAGAATTAACGTTAAGCACCCACCCGCCCCTTGGATGTAGAGGAACGTGCATTACGCTCTTTAAAAAAAGAATCGCTGGATGACAACTGGCTTTTTAAGGTTGCAAGGAATCGGTGTAATCAGATGATACGTAATGCAAAACGCCGCCATATTCTCGATAATATAATATCCTCATCTCCTGCTGATATCTGGCGGATTCTTGGAACTCTAGGCATTGGTAACAAGTAACAAGGTGATCAGCATGCGACGATTGCTTTGGATGATATCAATCAACATTTCACGTCTTCCATTTTGCTGGATCAAGAAGTTGAGCATCGTACTGTGGATTACTTAGCTAACCTACCCAGGCCCTACATTCATCCTTTTCTGTCCTTTTCTTCAGTAAAACCGGATGAGATTATAGCATTAGACTTAATCGACAGGATTAGGTATCCTTTTGGATACCTAATCCTGTCGATTAAGTCTAATGCTGTGAGTTGTGACGGTATTAGTCATCCTATGATCACACCAATTCTTGATCAACTCCTTCCCGCCATATCCCATATCGTCAATTTTTCTCTGACACTGGGATTTTACCTTCCTTGTGGCGTATTGCCTTTGTCATCCCTTTACCTAAGATACCAAATCCTTCCCTTTTAAACCACTATAGATCCATATCCATTCTTCCTTTCCTATCTAAAGTGCTCGAGGCCTGTGTACACAAACAACTTGCACAGTATGTGAACCTGAAAAACCTATTGTCTCCTTTCCAATCTGGCTTCAGGCCCGGATACAGCACTACTTCCACTCTCCTCAAAGTGACTGGCGATATCAGGGCAGGCATGGAGGATACCAAAGTCACTGTGTTGGCTTTGATAGACTTCTCGAACGCTTTCAATACCGTCAGTCATGACATCCTACTAGCGATCCTATCCCATCTTAATACCTCACCGGGTGTACTTGAATGGTTCTCGACATATCTTCAGGGGCGTCAGCAGTCAGTATGCATCGATGACACGTCATCGACTTAGCGTGACCTTAACTATGGTGTTCCTCAAGGCGGCATTCTATCTCCGTTACTATTGTCTCTATTTATTAACTTCGTAACTCACTACCTTCAGTGCTCGTATCATCTTTATGCCGATGACTTGCAGCTATATAGCTCAAGACACTGCGGATAATCTACCTGAAGCCATTTCTATACTACATGCTGTTCTTGAAACAATTAGAAGCTGGTCTGGCAGATTTGGATTGTCTGTTAATTAGACTAAGTGTCAATCAATCATAGTTGAAAGTCCACGATTGATAAGCAGGCTGGACTCCAGTACTTTACCTTTACCACCACCTGTTATGTATGATGGGACTATGGGACACCTATTCCATTCAGTCCTACTGTAAAGGATCTGGGTTTGCTCATTGACTCTTTGACATTTAAATTGGCAAGCTCATGTTATTAGCGTAACCGGTACGCTACGCGCCTTGTATCGCCTAAAGAATATTTTTCCATCTAAGACAAAAATAATGCTTGTGCAGACTTTGATCTTTCCCTTAATTGACTATGGTGATAATAATAATAATAATAATTCTTTATTTGTAACAGCAAGGTGAATACAAACATTATGCAGCCCTGATTCCCAAACTAGCGTGAGCTGTATGTTGGGAGTCAGTTCCTTCCCAAAGACAATTTAAATCAAAATAGTTGATAGTTGATGTGTGTTACTATGACCTGAATGCAGATCTACTTAATAAATATGACCGACTTCTAAATAACTGCATTCGATTTATTTATTATCTTTATAAATATGACCATATTTCATCTCATAGATCCACTTTAAAATGGTTACCCATTCCTCAATGCCGCAGTTCGCGTGCTCTTACAACGTTATTTTCTATTCTAACCTCACCAAATGCCTCCACTTATTTAACCTGCCTTTTCCAATACCTGTGTTCCAATCATGATAGAAATCTTCGTTCTACTAATGACCTCCTCTTACTTTGTCTCTCCCATACATCTGGTTTCCTGCATTCTTCCTTCCTCGTGCAGTCCGTTATACTCTGGAGTGCGCTCCCTCACGAAGATAGGAGGGCCACAAACCGTTACACTTTAAACTTAATATATTACATTTGCATGCCATTTGAAATGGCTAAATTGGGCTTGTTATCTTGTAAATAATCTATAACATCAATTAATGTACCCTGTTTATAGCAAATACAGACCTCTTATTCTTTTAAGGTAAAAGTGCGTGCTCTCCTCCTCGACAGTTTATCGGATTCATCTCATCATTAATATGATACGTATGTACGGTCAGGTGCAAAAGTCGAGTAGCAATAGGATCAAAACAAGTTGTACTTACGACCTTTTTCAATAAAATCATTGCACACATACACATAAACCCGCCTCACTTATTCTATCGCCCTTTCTAATTATGATTGTGACTATTAATTTCAACTAGATACGCAACTGTTGTTATAGCTATGTAATAGTGCGTTCTAAAACTTAACGCTTGTTGGTTCGATCCCCTGTAGAAGTGATAATCTTTTTGGGTGTTTTATTCTAATATTAGAAATATCGATGTCTTGTTATTCGGGACTTATTTAAACCTAAAGTTAATTTTTGGTAATCATATTTTGACATTGTTTTTTTTATAAGTAGTAAAATAATGTTGTTATAAATAAAATAAAATGTTGTTTATTTTAATTATAATTTGCATTATTTATTTATTAATTTTAAAAACATAACTTGATTTTAGTAATTACTAATTGTAACTAAGTAATTTTGATAAATAATCATTTTCGTTTAATTCCTAGAAACGTTATTTTTGTCTACTTATTACTCAAATTTTTAGTTTAATTCCTAATGAAACTCTAAATTTGAGTAATAAGTAGACAAAAATAACGTTTCTTTTTAGTAATAAAAAATACAAATAGTGGAAGTAGACCCCAGGATTTGGGCCACCCTTATTATACTATCGTCTCAATGTGATAACACTCGTTATCCGCTCTGCTATCGGAACATTTAAGCATAAATTTAAAATATGGACACTGTTGTTAAATATACGGAATAGTAGTAATAATTATCTATATATATATATAAAAAAAAGTCGTGTTAGTTACACTATTTATAACTCAAGAACGGCTGAACCGATTTGGCTGAAAATTGGTGGGGAGGTAGCTTAGAACCAGGAAACGGACATAGGATACTTTTAACCTGTTAAAAAATAAAAAATAAAGCTTTTTTAGAACGTGGTATAACAAAACGCAACTGACAGCAAAACGAAAAATTTATCAGTCAACACATCAGTGTAGGACGCCCCCCGGCCAGATGGACCGATGACCTGAAAAAGGTGGCTGGAGGTGACTGGATGGCGAAAACGGGAGATCGGGTCTTGTGCACCCTGGGGGAGGCTTATGTCCAGCAGTGGACTGCAATAGGCT
This sequence comes from Catocala sponsa, assembly GCA_963564715.1. Lineage (NCBI taxonomy): Eukaryota > Metazoa > Arthropoda > Insecta > Lepidoptera > Erebidae > Catocala > Catocala sponsa. Next base: position 11,054,273 of record OY751331.1, read on the forward strand.
GAAATGATGATGATAATGATGACATCAGTCTAGCCGTTTATTTCGTTTATTTGCTAAAATTTTATGGAAAATGACATGGAATAAATGTGACATAAGGACAAACCGGAGAAACGCCAGGATTGTGCTGCCTTTGTGGGAAAGTGAAATAATATTTGAATTAATTTTTTTGTGTGTGTTCAAGTGGATTCGAGGATGGTTTAGATTGAATAAGTTACGTGCATAGAATTTTGTTTATTTTTCGACATTTTAGTTTGAGTGTATTATATTAAGTGTGTTTCGTTATTTTGACATTTAAATTTTTTTGTAAGGTGTCTTTTGATATTTCAGGTGTCGCATTTAAGTGAATATTAAGTGTATTATATTCACATATAAATTACGTACATAAAACAATGCCACGTCTTCGTGGACAAGGAGGAAATATTAGTCGACGGACTCGGAATTCACAATTACTCCAGAACCGTCGGTTAAATAGATCGGCAGAAGACAATGAATATGTAAGAAACCAGGCTGCAATCACACGTGCTAATTAAAGTCAAGAGCAACGCAACGAACGCCTTCGAGCTAATGCATTGAGACAAAGACTGGTCCGTCAACGAGTCACCGACACATTCAGAACACGTGAACAACAGCATTTGCAAGTGTATCGCGCATTGACACGTGCATCATTTCTTCGCCTTGCGTTTGAATATGAGTCGGACATCGACTATTCGTCACATTCACAAATTGTAATTGGTGCTATGAACAAACAATGCCAACACTGTCATGCACTCAAATACAAAGGTGAATCGGCCTGTTTCTGCTGCGCATCTGGAAAAGTTGTATTGCCACCATTGAATTCGCCGCCAGAACCATTGAAAGCACTATTGGCTGGAGTTACATCTCAATCTAAATTGTTTTTTCGTAAAATTCGCAAATTCAATTCGTGCTTTCAAATGACATCATTTGGAGCAACAAAAATCGTTCAGAATGAGGAGCAGCAAATAAACGCACGCTGCCAATACAACCATATCGAGCAGATGGAGGAGCGGAAATTGTGGGTATTTTAGAACCGTTTTTACAGAATCACAACCAGTTAGTCCAGTTGTTCAATACCGTTTCAAACAGACTGCAAAACGACAACTATACAATCGTCATCAAAGCAGACAAAGTACCATCTGTTCAGCACGCGGGCCGATATAATGCACCGACCATTAATGAAGTTGCAGTTGTTATGGTTGGCGATGCATTTGATGCGTCGAGATATACGAATTCAACGCAGAGATAACACAGTGCATACGATTGAAGACAGTCATCGCTCTTACGACGCATCCATCTTCTGCTTCTCAAAATATCAATGGATATTGATCCATTGATATTTTGAGAAGCAGAAGATGGATATCATTTAAATATCAAACAAAGAAATCCAGCAACAGGTACAATCTACACAAGTCATTACCTAATATGATAATAATAGGCAATGTTCTTGAAGCTACAATTTTGAATGGCAAATTTGAAGGTGAAGTTGTTCTCCTGCCACGAATCCCAATGATTCCTTCAGACTCACCCATTCCATTCAGACGTCTGCAATTTCCAATTCACTTGGCATTTGCCATGACTATTAATAAGTCAGAAGGTCAAACAATGTCGATTTGTGGGATATATCTAGAAAATCAGGTCTTTTCACATGGCCAATTATATGTGGCGTGTTCTCGCGTTGGAAAACCGTCAAGTTTATTCATTTATACTCCTCAGGAATTGATTAAAAATATTGTTCATCAACTCGCATTAAGATAAAATTAGACAAACATTATTGATTATACCGAATTGTTTTTAGAAAAATTGATGTTATTTCAAAATAATGAATAACAAAATTATTATATTATTTGTCTTACATTTCTTACTTTGTTTAATATCCTAATCGCTTGGTATATCATGCAGGACAACGTCTGTCGGGTCCGCTAGTAGTTATATATACAAGAACTCGTTTTCGTCTCGCTTTGCACACATACGCATGACGAACACCTACTATCATTTATATTGAATAATGTTTCATTGTTTGTGTTGAAATATCATACACACAAAAGTATTCGCTCGGAACTGTATGCGATTACTTACTTTATAATGCCACTCGACTTTTGTCTTTGACTGTATATATGTATGTACATACATACATATATACAGTATCATAGGTATGTATGTATCTTTATTTAAATAGATACATATATTTGTATATATTTTATTAATTATATAATATGTTTATTGGTATGTGTTACAGTACAATATCTTTGTGCTGTATCTACAATCTACATCGCAATCTTATGATCTTTATCGCACGTTCAATATCTATTAAATGTTTCTACTATCCGTGATTAACACGTAGTCGTTAGTATATAAGATGCACCTTTGGATAATTATAACCAGACTATACTACAACTTTGTCTCATTTATACCTAATCATATACTGCCAAGAAGTTTGGCAAATTGGTGACCCGACGAACGAATACGCAGCAAGAAACATGGCACAATCACCATGCAAGGCGAACATAAATCAGCAAGGAACACTTGAAGTAGCTGCTGGCACCTCGGTTTTATCTCGCATTCCGGAATTTTGGAAAGACCAACCAAGATTATGGTTCACGCAACTAGAAGCCATATTAGCACCACAGAAGCAAGGAGACGAATACAAATACTGTACAGTAATAGCAAAATTATCCAAGGAAGAAATACTACAAGTTAGTGACCTAATCACTTCACCACCGACTACAGATAAATATAAAAACATCAAGGAACGTTTAATTGATTGTTACGAAGAAACAGAACAGCGACAGTTTCAAAAATTTATATCAGAGACAGAACTCGGTGAACAAAAACCTTCGCAGTTATTACGTCAAATGCGAGTCCTCGGGAGAGGAAAAATCAGTGACGAAACAATTAAACTACTATGGTTCAGGCTTTTACCAACATCAGTTACTACGGTTCTAGCAGTTACGGAAGACATGGAAATTGACAAACTGAGCCAAATTGCAGACAAAATAATAATGAATTCAAAAGTAACCGAAATATCAGCTGTTAGCAACGACACTTCAAACGACAACAATACAGCATGCATTTTAGCCCAGCTAGCAAAATTACAGATAGATATTGACGCAATTCAGCAAGGTCAATATGGCTATCGACCCAGCACGCACAATCATTTCAAGAAACGTCAACAATTCCCGATTATGAGGCCGAGAACAAACTATAAAGGAGCAAATCGATTTTGTTACTACCACGAAAGATTCGGAAAATATGCAAGGAACTGCATTAAACCATGCGGTTGGAAACCAATGACTTACGTACGGAACCAGAGAAACGAATAAGAGCACAGACAACGGCGAAACTCTGTGCAATCCACCCATCCAATCGCCTCACCATTACCGACCGAAAAAGTGGTATGAAGTTTTTGATTGACACGGGCGCAAATATTTCAGTCATTAGCAAGCAACAGAGATATTCAATTTTACAAAATGAACAATACACACTATACGCTGCAAATGGGACTAAAATTAGGACTTACGGCGAGAAGACGCTTACCTTGAATTTAGGACTACAACGATGTTATAAATGGAATTTTATAATCGCCGATGTTACACAACCAATAATTGGAGCAGATTTTCTAGAGCACTATAAACTATTAGTCGACATAGCAGGTCGCAAACTTATCGACAAAGTTACAGAGCTGACAACGCATGTAACTTCAGAAAAAGCGACACAACAAACAATTCGTACTATCGCAGTGGGAACGAATTCACGTATTACGCAACTTTTAAACAAATACGAAGACATCACGAAAGAGTCCTCTCTACGCAATGCGCCCAAACATAAGATTGAACACCACATTATCACTACAGGACCACCCGTCGCAGCTCGGGCAAGACCATTACCTCCAGAAAAATACGACATAGCCAAAAAGGAATTTCAAAATATGATAGAGCTCGGAATTTGCCGACCGTCAGATAGCCCATGGGCAAGCCCATTACATATGGTAAAAAAGAAAAATGGCGAATGGAGACCGTGCGGAGACTATCGAATGCTCAATAGCACGACAGTACCGGACAAATACCCACTACCAAGATTAACTGACTTTACATACATATTAGAAAATAAGAAGATACTAAGCAAGATAGATATACGCAAAGCATACCACTGTATTCCTGTTAAAGATATAGAAAAAACAGCCATCATCACACCTTTCGGACTTTTTGAGTACTTAAGAATGCCTTTCGGATTACGCAATGCGGCACAAACATTTCAACGATTCATGGATTCCTTATTTAGAGATTTAAACTTCGTATTTATATTTGTAGACGACTGTCTCATCGCATCGGACAACGAAGATTTGCATTATCAGCATTTAGAAACGGTTTTCAAACGTTTACACGAGAATGGAATAACCATTAATCTCGAAAAATGCGAATTTCTCAGAAGGGAAATAGATTTCTTAGGTTATCATATAACGAGCCAAGGAATACAACCTACCGAAGAAAATTACAAAGCAATCATGGAATTTCCCAAACCGAAAACAATTCAAGAATTAAGACGATTTTTGGGCATGGTCAATTTCTACAGAAGTAATATTCCACGCGCAGCGGAAAATCAAAGAATTTTAAACGAATATCTACATGGTTCAAAAAAGAACGATAATTCACCTGTTCCTTGGACAACGGAAGCAGACAAAGCTTACGAAAAATGCAAGGAAAGCATGAAAAACGCAGTGTTAACAGTGCATCCTTCCCGCAACGCATCACTAGCGCTCATGACCGACGCTAGTGCTACTTGCGTTGGTGGAGTTTTACAACAAAAATCCGGACGCAATTGGGAACCATTAGGTTTTTTTTCACAAAAATTGAGCGAAACTCAACAAAAATATTCTACGTTTGACAGAGAGCTGTTAGGAATATACATGGCCGTCAAACATTTTCACAGATTAATCGAGGGAAGAGAATTTACAATATTTACGGATCACCGACCTTTGACATACGCATTCTCCCAAAAACCATCATCAAACGATACACCGCGACGGGTCCGGCAGTTAGATTTCATTTCACAATACAGTACCAACATTCAACACATAAGCGGACGTGACAATATTACCGCCGATGCCTTATCTCGAATAGAGGAAATATACGTGCCATCACCTATAGATTACGCTGAATTGGAAAAATGTCAATCAACAGATAATGAACTAAGTAAATTACGTGACAATAAAAGATTAAAATTCAAAAACATTACGCTTCCGGGTTCCACAATAAACATCACCTGCGACACGTCTACTGGAAAAAGCCGCCCCTACTTACCAAAGCAATTTCGCAAACAAATTTTCGATACCATTCATGGTATGAGCCATCCAGGAAAAAGAACTACGAGAAAAATGATAACCCAAAGGTATTTATGGCCGTATATGAACAAAGATATCAATAATTGGTGTAGATCATGTATAGCCTGCCAAAAATCAAAAATACAACGACATACGATATCACCTCCTGGTACATTTATGACAGCGCAACGTTTTGAACATTTACATATTGACATCGTCGGACCACTTCCGATTTCACAAGGGAAGAGATATTTAATCACAATCATAGATCGTTGTACGTCATGGCCCGAAATATTTCCGGTAGAAGATATAACTGCAGAAACAGTAGCCAAGACACTTTTCGAAGGATGGATTACTCGTTTTGGATGTCCATTGCGCATTACTACGGATCAAGGCCGACAGTTTGAATTAAGAATATTTGAGTCACTCTCACAATTTTTGGGAATACATAAAATTAGGACAACACCTTATCATCCGCAATCCAATGGAATGATAGAGAGATTTCATAGAACTTTAAAGGTGGCGTTAATGACAAGAGAATCCAACGAAAATTGGTTAAAAGAAATTCCAACAGTTTTACTCGGGTTGCGGAGTAGCTTGCGAGAAGACACAGGTTATAGTTCAGCAGAGATGACATATGGAACGCCAATACGACTCCCTGGAGGATTTTTTGAGTCATCAGCAGCACAGTTATCAACGTACGAAGAGTTTGTAAAACAAATTCAAAAGGACATCACACAAATGACATCAATTCCGAAAAGAAAAAACCACAACCAAGCTATATTTGTGCATCCCGAACTCAAAGAATGCTCACACGTATTTGTTCGGTGTGATAGAATTAAGAAAGCCCTGACACCGCCGTATGAAGGACCCTACCCAGTAGTTAGTAAAACAGATAAAACATTTTGCATTAGAATTAGGGATAAAGAGACAGTGATATCAATTGATAGATTGAAACCAGCATTCATGATCAATGACGAATCAAACTACGTGCCAGATTCAAAGGATTTCTACAGACATTCACACACGTACACTACACGATCAGGACGTAAAGTAAAGCCAGTAGTACGTCTATAAAAAATCGCTGATATAAGCAAGCTATTCGTATATATATTAACATAGATCTTAACATATACCATTAATTCACAACTACTCGTAACAACAAGACATCTAAAATGGGAAATCAAAGTTCTAAGGACCAGATAACATACAATACGGACAGTTGCCTCAATCAAAACGAAGCGGACAAACTCCGTAACCTGATCCAGGAGGACTTACGGTGGACAAGAAATGTTGCAATGGGACAGATTATTTTAACAATCGGCGTGATCCTACTTTACGGCATAATGAAAACACTGGACAGAAGAATGAAGAGTTTAACGGAAAAAAATAATAAACACTCGTGCAACAGCTAAGTCAAAATTACATACGTCAGCAAATCACACCACAACAGGCGTCATCAAATTCCACCGCGTACAATAGCATTATTATTTATATACATCAGCAAATAACTAGTAACAACAGGCGTCATCAAATTCCACCGCGTACAATAGCATTATTATTTATATACATCAGCAAATAACTAGTAAGGTCTAGGTCAAATTTATATTGTAAACACTATTACCATAATAATATTTTTTTTTTAAAGGGGGGTGTACTGTTACAGTACAATATCTTTGTGCTGTATCTACAATCTACATCGCAATCTTATGATCTTTATCGCACGTTCAATATCTATTAAATGTTTCTACTATCCGTGATCAACACGTAGTCGTTAGTATATAAGATGCACCTTTGGATAATTATAACCAGACTATACTACAACTTTGTCTCATTTATACCTAATCATATACTGCCAAGAAGTTTGGCAAAGTATGTATATATTATGTAATACATAATTACTATTGTGATATTCTTTAGCATATTTACATGTATGTTTCGCGTTACTGTATGCACCATAGAAATATAAAAAAGAGTTGATGACATTCACTTCAATTTATTATTTTAATGATTTTTAGGAATATGTTTTGCATTATAAAATAATTACCATAAAAAAATATGCTATTTCTGGGTGGAAGACGCTGACGACTGTAATACAATTTAATATTAGTACGGTCGTCAACGGCAACCTCTTAACAAATGTACCATGTATACACGGCTACACATCAAGTTAGACACCCTATCTATATACGCATAACTACACTACATACAAAATAGAGAATTGTCGGAAAGGGACAGTGCATAGTGAGGTCGATGTAATGGTAAGGATAGAGCGTAACAAAAATATAACGCACTCTCTCGCACGATTCGCAGCGTTCAACTTCTAATAGTTCAAAGTCCAAACAGTCTAGGTTGATGTGTCGCTGTGTGTACTTGAAGAACACATTGCCCTTATTCAAAAATCTGAGACATGCCTAACTCATTTTCTTGACCATAATATTCAGAATGAAATAATACAATTAACTGTTAGAAGAAAGAATAAAAAAACGATTGTTTTTGAATTGAAACAATCCAAATATTTTTCAATTATTTTAGATTGCACTCCAGATATTGCACACGAAGAACAAATATCGGTTGTCGTACGGTACGTTCTTTTAAATGTAAACACTAACAATGCAGTAATAAAAGAACACTTTCTTTGTTTGATATTATGAGGTCTATTTTTCCTTTTTTTAATGCTTATTTTACCATTTCTTACTAGTTTTAAATATCATGTGAATGATGTGTACTTTTTATTGGACTTCAGGTTGGATGGAGATTATTTAATATTCAATTAAATAATATGTAATACTTAATCTGTTGTCTGCTACTGTACACACAGCGACACATCAACCTAGGACCTAGACTATTTAGACTTTGAACTATTAGAAGTTGAAGTTGAACGCTGTGAATCGTGCGAGAGAGTGCGTTATATTTTTGTTACGCTCTATCCTTACCATTACATCGACACCACTATGCACTGTCCCTTTCCGACAATTCTCTATGTTGTATGTAGCGTAGTTATATGAGAGTCAAGATGGCGGGTGTACCTTAATGAATCGAGTAATAACATTTACCAAAAAAATGTACCTAAATAGTACTATTTAGTACCTCGGTTAAAAAAAATTGTACCTCCTATCGAAGGAAACCACAGCTAAATTTTAGATACACCCGCCATATTGACGTCAATATGGCGGGTGTTCTATAGTATTTTATTATTTTATTAGTAATCGTTACATTACTAATAAAATATAACGACACCAAAAAAATGTACTAGGCTATCGCTACACCCGACTAGGCTATCGCTACTGGCCAGAAGGTGAAACGTCATTCGGTTGATTAGATTAATGTCAGGATATTTGAGGGTACTGACTTCCCCGTAAAGCCTGTCAAAGATGTTCATGACAGCCGGGACCAACGGCTTAACGTGCTCTCCAAGGCACGGAAGCAAGCAATCATTATTTAACAAATTAGCACATACATTTTGAACATTCGAAAAGTCATTGGTGCGCCCAGGATTCGGATGTGAGACTGCATTGCAGGCTGTTAGTCTCGCCTCGGGGCTTCTATTCGTGTTTATATAATTCGTAATTAAAAATATCCGTAAAATATAGATGTATATGTAACTATATCAATATTTCATGATAATTATCGTGTTTGCTTAGACACAAGACAGGGTTGTTTTATTTCTCAGTACGAACTGATCAAGTGTGTATTTTTTTACTAGAGGTTCTTTTTAGATACATTTTTTTGGTGTTATTAGGTATATTTTATTAGAAATGATTAAATAATAAAATATTATAGAATACCCGCTATATTGACGTCAATACGGCTGCTGTACCTAAATTTTGCTGTGGTTTCCTTCTAAAGGAGGTACAGTTTTTTTTAACCGAGGTACTAAATAGTACAATTTAGGTACATTTTTTTGGTGTCATTATATTTTATTAGTAATGTAACGATTACTAATAAAATAATAAAATACTATAGAACACCCGCCATATTGACTTCAGTACGGCTGCTGTACCTAAATTTAACTGTGGTTTCCTTCTAAAGGAGGTACAGTTTTTTTTAACCGAGGTACTAAATAGTACAATTTAGGTACATTTTTTTGGTGTCATTATGTTTCATTAGTAATGTAACCATTACTAATAAAATAATAAAATGTTATAGAACACGCGCCATATTGACGTCAATATGGCGGGTGTAGCTAAATTTAGCTGTGGTTTCCTTCTAAAGGAGGTACAATTTTTTTTAACCGAGGTACTAAATAGTACAATTTAGGTACATTTTTTTGGCAAATGTTATTACTCGATTCATTAAGGTACACCCGCCATCTTGACTCTCATGTAGTTATGCGTATATAGCGTGTCTAAATTGATGTGTGGCCGTGTGTGCCTAATAAATTTAAAAAAAGCATTGCGTTAATTACCTTTCCATAAATCATGCAGCGCGATGCTATAAAAGTAATTACTCGGAGATTATATCCAAATAAAAAATATTGATCTTCCGACTTCTTGCTTCTCATTAATGGCAAGTGTAACAGCATTTATCGCACATGGTAAGTACGTTAAACTGTCAAGTCCTTCAAATCACAAAATGTCAAGAGCAAAATTGTGATTTAGTCGAACTGTCAAACTCGAATCGCTAATAAGTAAAGGGAGATCTTAAATTATTTTTATAAAATATTGAGTACCTAGTCGTTATAACGTACCACAATAGAAAACATCACTGAATATGAACAAACATAACATATTTCCTAATTTACTTAAAAGTTCTAGGCGTGCTCTAATAATGACAAGGCTGCTAACTAAAGAATCGACATCTAATGAAACAGCACTGGAATATTGTGCAAATATCGTAAAGTAAATAAAAATCATATTTTTGACAATAAATTATCGCATAATCTAAGGCAATTTCTGGTACTCTGAATATATTTTACAGATAGACAGCATGACTATGAAAATTTTTTGGCAACTCTTCTTATGACGAAGTCTATTCGTTCTCCAGCGTTTGTGGTGAGAGCCTTCAACGTAGAAATAGCTCGTATACAAGATCAGACTACTGATTCACAAACTGCTGCATTTAGATTACAATTTTGGCAAGATGCTCTCAAAACTATGTACAAAACTGATCAAACCCTAAAAAACGTACCAGCTAATCCTGTGGCACAGGAGTTATTTAAGGTACTATAATAATTAATGCTATACATGACTTTTCATCATACTCTTATCATTTTTCAATTAAATATATATTTAAAATATTATTTTAAATATATATTTCTTAATTTTAAATATTATTCTGAGTTAAATATTCATATGGAATTTAAATTTCCAGGTGTGTTGCTGTTATGGTCTTCAAAAAAGGCATCTAGAAAAGTTAATATCATCAAGGAGTAATTTGTTGAAGTCTAAACATTTTAGAAGTTTAGATGATATTGAAAAATATGCTGAAGAATCTGTTTCTCCAATATATTATTTACTTTTAAAAGTAGCAGATGTTGCTAATGTTCATGCAGATCATGCTGCATCACACTTAGGAAAAGCCCAAGGAATTTCTAATATATTGAGGTTTGATAAACACTTTACATTATGTACATTTAATGTTAAATAGTACTAAACTTCTAATTTCCATTAATTTATGTTTACATTTTAGGTCTGTTCAAGTGTCAAATTTACACAAAATTGTTGCATTACCTATGGACATTCTAATGAAGAACAAAATTAGTCAGGAGAATGTATTAAGAGGCATTGACAATGAAAATATGAGGAATGTGACCTTTGAGATTGCTAGCAGAGCAAATAGCCACTTACAGAAGGTAAAAAATAAACATTATCAGCAAACACCTTTTACATGGAAACTGATGTGCAGCATCAGACTAGGATGTTCTTAAAGGGTTAGATGGACTGCTTTGTTAATCTGATTGCATAAGATTGCCATTTTGTTTGAACATGATTATAAGATAGGTATGCTATTAATGGGTTGGCCAGTACTATTGGGTTTTCTGTTAGAAAATATTTAGTAGCAGCATAATCTGGCAATAAATCTAATAAACTACAATGGGCCAGCCCAAATAAAATAGAACCTAAACAAACAACTCTCTATCCCTTTGATGGTTTACAAGCCTGTCTCAATGGTCAGACATGCACATATTCCAACACAGACTGTCAACACAGTTGCTATAAATCAGATACAGTTCCAGAGCCCTTGTTGTTGCTCAGAATTTGCTACCAGAAACCTGACCTGACTAAAACAAAATCCACAAGCTCTCTTTTAGACCAGAAAGTATAAATCTGTTAATAATTGTTGAAAGGCCAGACATAAATGGAAACACATTGCTGGTCTCTGGTGTGCCGGTGCAACTATTGAGTCACACCTATTGAGGATAAGACAGAAAGAACTGCTTGAATTTTCATTGTGAAACATAATACTATATACTTTTTATTATTTTTTCAGGCAAAGAGTATTGATGTGCCAAAAATTGCTAAGCAGATATTTTTACCAGCTATAGCAGTTGAAAAGTATCTGACAAAACTGCAGAAATCTAACTTTAATATATTTGACAAGTCATTACATCAGGCTAACCCTATGTTGCCATTTAGTTTTTACTACAATAGAATACTCAACAGATTTTAATATAAATACATTTTAATTAATAATATATTATGTACATAGTAGGAGCATGCTTCCTTTGTAGACAAATAAAAAAATACAATCTATCACTGCATTTTGTTTTTGTATGTTTTATTATTCATTTAAATAAAATGATTGCATTCCTTGACTTAATGACACAAGTATTGACAGAATTAGTGGTTGGTAATTTTATAACATTTGGTAATGTCTGAACTAAACAGTAACATTTCAGACCGAAATACGTTTTCGGCACGTAGTAGGTAAATATCCAATGCTTGCCTTAATTTTTTAATACTTCATGCACTAGTTATAATGCCTGTATCGCAGGGGATTTTAAATCAAAAGAACAAAGAATACTAATATGATTCGAACACTGGGGGTAGTGGTGTGGCAGTGGACTGTTATGAACATGTTAATGAAATAAAACCAGTATTCATTTTATAGAAATAATTGCACTGTTTACTTTCAAGCTTCTTCATGCAAATAAATATTACGTAACAATTGGAGATTCAAGCAAACTTGTTTGGCAACTTGAGTACCTTAACAGTTATATATAAATAGTCACTAAATACGTCTACAGTGATATTTGAGATTATTCTCTTTTTGATTATTATGCACATTTTGTGCATATCGGTTATACATTTGTAATAGCTGAAAAAGTTGAACATCTACATGCACTTATCAATAAAAGATATTATCATGTTAATTTATAAATGTAGTTTGATATCAAAAATAGAATTGCATGTAATATCATTGAATGCAATTCGTATAACTTTGGTTAGGTAATCATCAAAGATCTTTGGTTACAGACAATTCCATTACTGTGATGTGCAAAGTTTAATATAAGACTAAAATGTACTTGCTTATCTGAGTACTTCAAAGAAGAATAATTTAAAATTAAATTAACAATATTGCTAAGCTTTGTAACAAAACTACATAAAAGAGGTACTAAAAATAACAATAGAAAAGGTAATACTTTTTGACATTGTTCCTAATTTTACATAAAATCATTTCATGGATGTGAGAAAAATAAAATAAGTACTAAACCCTGTTCTCAACAACTGGGCATCATAAAAATGCATTATCTTATAAGTAAAAAGTAGTTTTTATACATATAAGCAATTATAAATTATATACATCAAATGTAGTGATTAAATAAACACAGCCGATCAAAACTTGATAATGCTAATTTGGAATGTTGATAAGTTAATAAATTATAAAATGTCTGACACTTAAGCTTAATATAAAAAGCTAATTATAAGTACTACTGTTTCCATCACAATGAGCTCGCTGCACATTAAATAAGCTGCCATAGAATATAAATAAAGTAATGCACTATTCAGAAGGTGTTAGGTCTTTCTCAGGCTCTCCCTCGGACAAAATTTGTTGAAGGAGATCATAGATAGGTTCAAAAGCTTTCCTACAAGCTGCATTGGTTGGTATGAGGTAGTCATGCATATCATGGTGACTAATAGTGCCATCAGTTTGTATAAAACCCTTATCTATAGACACCATTTCAACTTTATTCATGTTAGCAACCTTTTCACGTAACAGTTGATTGAGTTTTGAATTCTTCTCTCTTAAAGTATTTGGATGTTGACCGCGAGGAAGTAGGCTCTGCAATGAAATATCGCAATGTTCTCTTATTTATAGAAATCTAATAAAATGGTTAACTTTATGACGTTCATACTCACAGGCAATACTACATAAGCACTTGGGTGTTTCTCCCTGATTGTTCTAATTATTTCTAGGATACCTTCACAAACTTGCTCTGGAGTATATTCAACATTATTTGTTCCAACATGCACAACTATCACCTACAATATAACAATGACAATGTTAACTATAAACATAAAACAAATATTTTGTACTACTAATTAATATAAATTAACAGATACAAATAGACAAATCAATCTGAATTATTATTATAATATAATTCTATTCATAAATAAAATAAAAATATATTATTCAGACATACTTAATCCTTACTAATATTATAAATTCGAAAGTAACTGTCTGTCTGTTTGTCTGTTACCTTTTCATGGCTAAATCACTCAACCGATTTAGATGAAATTTGGCACAGATATAGTTTAAAACCTGGGGAAGGACATAGGCTACTTTTTACTGATGTAGGTACCACGCGGGCGGAGCCGCGCGCAAAAGCTAGTAATAAATATATTGTGTGTAATGTTAAAAATTATAAGTAAGTATTTAGAGAGCTGTAATAGATTACAGCTGTAGTATTTGGTATGGCATCTAAACTAATTTGTACTTGGAGTTATCCCCATATATACATTTGGCTCTCTTAGTTTTCAAATTTAAAACTAGATAGCAAACACACTGGACGAAGATTATATGACTTATAATCTCCATTTAACGGGAGCTATGCTTTAGCACTGTAAAAAGTCACAAAAGAATTTAAAAAAGCAAATTACTTGAGCCACAAAACCTTTTAAACATGTTTTTACATATAAGAATAAGAATTGGTACTATTGTACTCTACAGTTGTTCTAGTATCAATATATATATATTATAATAAAATTGTTTAGACAATCTCAGTTGATATGTCTAGCTACTAAACTTAATTACTTACTTTGGGATCAACATGATCCAATTCTCCATTTTTAATACGCCACAAGACATTTTGAGTCTGATCCTTGTGGATACTAAAGTTAAGGCAGTGGAGTGGAGCAAACCATTGATTCCATACTTCAGTGTGTTCTAAAGCTTGTAGAATGGAATCACCAATAAAAATCACTTCACCATCCTTCCCTTTTGCATCTGACAAGAATCTGTTATGCTGTAATAAAAAATGCAATTTTCAATATTATATTTGCTCATAGCTACAGGCAATTAACAATAGTCCAAAGATTCATTATATGTATCTATAACAAAAATAAAAAAATTGTATATTCATGCTCAGCTCAAATAAAGAATTAACGAAGGCACAGAGTGTACGTGCAACGTAAGTAATATTATAATTGAAAACTTACAATACTATTCCACCTTCCATCGCCTTCAGTGTCTTGTTGAGGAGTGGCAATTGAACAAGGATTCATTCTGTCACGACTATAGCAAAATAAAGTTTATCACATCAAATATTTTATAGCAAAATTTTAATATTCTAATACCACAACGAAATCCACGAAGAAGAAAATAACTTGGCGGTTTCTGTTAGGTTGTTACTTGTTAGAGCCGAGCCGTCACGAACTGTCAAGTGTCTAAAGTGATTATTTTTGTCCCTTTTTTTACAAGTAATCGTAAAATTGTTGCCAAAGCGAAATCTATGTCGTAAAGAATTATAAACAGCTATTGGGTAAATAAACTAAATGTGTAAAATAAAGGTTTTTCTGCCACTGCGCTTTTATTTATTATTTTTAGTCATTATAATTGGGTGCTAATTATTTTATATATAATTATCATGGCCAAAGGCGTCAATCGTCATTAAACTTTTATCCTGCCTGGACAGTAACATTACGTATTTCGAGAAAGTTTACAAAAAAGGTATCTAACATAACTTCCAATCCGGCAAGAAATTATACATCTGATGATAAATACCAAAATAACTCTTAACAGAACAATAATAATGCGTTTTAAAAAATATATATTTTAAGTACTTAATTAATTAATTATATTATATTGATTGATCTGTTTTAGTAATGTATATTATTTTTTCTGAACAATAAAGATTATTATTATTATACTCTTGATTTAAAACTTTTCAATACATTTTTCATTTTAAATATACATAATAATTATTATTATTATTATACAAATGCATACGTGCTCAATTATTATAACGAGAATTGTCAAGATCAAAATAAAATGTTACAAAATTGTCACACAGTTTTCATCATTTCCATAAAAGTTCGTCAAAAAGTGAATTTTGCCGACTCTGCGAACACGAAGCGCGTGTATCCCCACGTCCTCACTTCTTCAGTTTGCCAGCGACTGGCTCAACGAGTGGACGCGTGATTGTAGTGCAATCGGCACACAAAATTTATTAACGAAGAGTTACAAACGACGATTGTCACTAACACATCTCCATAAGGGTAGATAAAAAGATAAGTAACAAGTACAGTTTTTCTTTTACTATTAGTGGTATATTTACGTGTTATATTAGCGACTATTATTATTAATTTGGTATAGATGGAAATTATTTTTAATGACTGGTAATGACTAATATGTTTATTTATATAAATATATCTATAAATATATATATATATCACTACATATTATAAGACAAAGTCCTCCGCCGCGTCTGTCTGTCTGTCTGTTCGCGATAAACTCAAATACTACAGCACCGATTTGCATGCTGTTTTCACCAATGGATAGAGTTGTTCTCGAGGAAGGTTTTAGTATATTATCTGTTAAGTTTTTGTATACATTGGCTAAAATATAACGATATTTGTTGGAGGTGTCGAAAAAAATTAGCCGTCTGGGAGCTTTCAACGAAAACGCTGCCTAAACCCTTTGATATATAACAAAATAATGTATGGTGGAATTGTGTATCTTATATAGGTCTACAGAAAAGTCAGCGATAGCATATGTCTATCTCTTAAGAATAACATACTATATCCATTTTAATACTTAAAAAAATGGGCAATTATAAAGCGGTAATTGGAAAGCTATTTACATAAATACGGTATTAATCCTTATCATTTTAAATACGTTAGTTGGCTTGAGCGTTTCATGAAGATTATTTTTTCCCTTTACACGATGCAAATTAAATGAATACCTTAGGAGATATAGCAAAATCAAAAAGATTTTGATCAAACTATTTTTGATCAAGCTTTATTTGAATTGAATAAAGAAGTGGAATCTCTGTCAGGAAAATCTATAAAAGATTTTGAATTCATCTTGCATCATTAAATTTCAATTTAAATGCCACAATCAATACAGAGTATTTACGAGAAACTAACTATAACCATTCGTGACTTTTACAAGTCATTCAAGATGAATGTCGCTTGAATGCTGAACAAAAAAATGTTTATGTCCTAATATTGTCCTCAATTAATAATAGTAATGAAGGTAAAATGTTTTTTTAGATGCCCTGGATTGACAGGTAAAACATTTTTAGTAAATTTATTATTAGCAAAAGTACGATCCGACAGAAAAATTGCCCTAGCTGTGGCATCGTCCGGTATAGCAGCCACACTTTTGGAAGGTGGGCGAACATTTCACATTCAAACTGCCGTTAAAATATGTAGTGATGACGTCACTAGCATTTGCAATATTTCTCAACAGAGTAATGCCGGAAAATGAATGAGAGATGGCAGTTTGATTATTTGGGATGAGGCTTCTATGTCTCATAAAGCTTCAGTTGAGGCATTAGACAGGACAATGCGAGATCTGCGCAACAGTAACTGCCTAATGGGTGGTTGTACTATTGTATTCTCTGGAGATTTCCGTCAAATTTTGCCAGTTATAACTAGGGGAACGAGAGCAGATGAAGTCAATGAATCGCTCAAAAGATCGCATCTTTGGCCACATTTATTATTTCCAAGTTCGAAGTATCATCGCAAATCTAATACTCAGTTGACACAGTTGTGGATAGAGAAGAGGCAGTACATTATGCAACAGAAGTTTTGAATTCTTTGACTCCTCCTGGAATCCCGTCACACAAATTAATATTAGAAGTAGTTGCCCCAATAGGGGCAATAATATTACTAAGAAATTTGAGTCCACCGAAACTGTGCAATGGTATACGACTCAAAGTAGTCAATTTAAAAATGTTTTTGTTCGAGTGTATCATATTAACTGGCAACGCAACTGGTGAAACTGCTTTTATACCAAGAATTCCCATGATACCCTCAGAATTGCCTTTCCAATTTAAACGACTACAATTTCCCCTAAAAATAGCGTTTGGAATGACAATTAATAAAGCGCAGGGTCAAACATTAAAAGTTGCGGGAGTAGACTTAAGCACACAGTGCTTTTCGCACGGGAAATTATTGTATGTTGCGGCATGTCCTATCACGTGTTACTTCGAAACAAAATTTGTTCGTTTTTACACATGATCAGATTATTAATGTCGTATACAAAGAAATATTTTATTTTAAAATAATATACTTAAAATAATCTAAATGTTTTCTGTTTTGTTTGCCTCGTAATAAATAATTGCCGCTCAAAAAATAATCTAAATTAATATTATGTATAACGAGGAAAGATGATTGATTTTTTGTTTGTTATCATTTAACTCAAAATCTACTCAACCAATTTTACCGAAAGCTACATCTCCTCGGAGTAACATAGGACTTTTTATATTTTCTGTAAAAAACCCGTGCGAAGCCGGGGCAGGTTGCTAGTTTATATATGAATAGAGCTCTCTTCACTCGTTGATCTGATTAATCAAGCATTGGTTTAGACGCCATTGATCTATACTAATATTATAAAACTGAAAATATGATTTGTTTGTGTGTTTAACGCAATAATCCCTGGACCTAACAAATTTATTCCGTTTGTTATGGAAGTATATAGGATATACAAGATAACTCTATTACCCACGGGAGCGGGGCAGTACTTTTATTAACGTGACCTCAGCGGGCTACTAGGACTGCTTACTACTAGTACTATAGACAAATATTTAATTCCAGGTGTGTTTTTTTTTATTTTATTCTCTTTATTTATTTAGGGGCATATGTCCATCAAGGATAAACCAGGTGTGGTTACAATGATCAAGAGTACAGGGGCCGCCAAACTCTCAGCATATAAGCGTAGTAAGTACGCGGAACTATAAAGAGATCCAAAATTATATGAAAGAGAAAAGGAATGACTGCGCTACATAAACAAGAAAGAAAAAAAGCAAGTAATACCAATTGATGCAAAATCGCCCAGAGATCAAAGGCAACGGAGAAAAAATGGCGAGACGCATCAACGAAATACCGTGAAAAGAAAAGAGGTAAGAAAAATCAAGTTACATTACCAGAAACAGTGTTAATTAAAACACAGAACCAGGAAGAAATATTACGTGAAGAGACAACACAAACAAGCGCATCTGTAGAAAAAGACCCATGACATTTACCAATAAATTTAATTTCAAAGAAAATACGGCATATTAGATACATAGAATAAAAGAGATGTAAAAGATTATAAGATTTAAAAAAGTTAAATGGGAAACTAAAATCGAAATTAAGAGACATGAAGATAATTATACAATATAAAGAAACACGATAAAATCAAAGTAAAAGACATTACAAAAGGTCAAGTAACTCGAACATAGCAAAAAATAATAACACTTATTAAGAAATTCTTCGATCAAGATTCAAACAGCTCAGTTATGCCCGGTAAAAAACAGTACATCACTCGAAATAAGGTCCAAAAACAAAAAAGACAGTTAATATTACCCCTTAAACAATTGCATAAAAAAATGTCTGGACATGGAATTCTATGTTACGCTTTCTTTTGCAGATATTGTTCATTTTGGACTATGAGATTTTTAGGAAAGACTTTTCCTAAAAATCTCATAGACAAACTTGTGCTTACATAATTCACAGCAATATGGATTTAGCTGTTGAGTGTTTACAGAAAGCAAATATAATAAAAGAGACACAATTTTTAACAGATATTAGGATCCCTGTGTTGTTCTCAATATGACGACAGGTACTTAAAAAGAAAATGCGATGCATGCTAGAGAAATGTTTTATCTTATAAATAATTTACTAATAATCAAAGCCTTACACTCTATCAATGGATTCGGTGCAAGGAAACATTTAAAACTAACAAAGGCCTTAGAACACAATCTGTTACTACAAAAAAGGCGTCTGAAGTAACTCTACTAGAAGCTATACAACATTTAGATGATCAGCTACCTACGTTCTACAAACACGCATATAATGTAAACGTACAATAATAATATCCTTCAGACCGAATTTCAGCCACGGCGGCCAGTCTTAATAGAGGCTGGCCAACTACGCAGGAGATCTTATAGTGCACAAGTCAGTGGCTTACTATTACAAGGTTCTATGTTATTTTTTTTAACTTTGGATAAATGAGGTTTAAAACTTGCTTATCAGTAAAAATAACTTAAAAGTAACTTAGAACTATTTACGATTTAATATTGTGGGGTGGTTAGTGCTTCCATCTATTACTATATTAGTCTAAACAGAAAGGAATGACATATAGAACCATGCAATATTCGTATCTCATTTTTTTCAAAAATGTAACATAGAATCTTGTAATATTGAACCAGCGAAGTGTATGTGCACAAACACAAGTGCACTCTCTGTTCCCTAATTCTCATGATCCGATGGCAGGATCCAACACGACCGAAGAGAGTTCAGGCGCAGGACCAACGGCTTTACGTGCTTTCTGAGGCACGGAGGTGTCTTACACCGCCAACTTCCTAACTCCGGGCTGCTATTGACATTTCTTAACTGAAAAACCCAATAACTTTTTGTTGGCCCGACCCGAGATTCGAACCCGAGACCTCATGCACAGCAGTCGCATTCACTACCGCTGCACCATGGAGGCAGTTGAAACGTACAATACAATACCACGAAACATAAGAAGGATACCTTAACCGTAACTGAAGCCATATACGTAGACTTTTCAGAAAATGTTGGGTTCAAATACGGAAAAGAAGTGCAAGGTCTTCAATTTAGACCAAGCCGCATAGAAATATATTTACATACTGGTGTGATTTATACCTTCGACTTTCATCGGAGTGGCATAGGCACTACCTGCGCATGCACAGTCCGTCAGTGTTTGAGACACGACGCCTCAGCCATCTGGGCGCACTTATTGCCGTTTATTAAACTTGCTATAGAGATAAATCCTTTTATAGATACCATACATGTTCAAGTTCAAGTTCTCTCCAAGTTCCCAGTATCGCAATAAATATATATTTTACATAATTTCAGTTCTGCATAAGGAATTTTCACAACTAAAAGAAATAACCTGGAATTTTAGTAAAGCTGGACATGGTAAGGGAGCCACTGACGGCATTGGAGCAGTCTTAAAAAGGACTGCAGATAATCTTGTGACTTTTGGTCAAGATGTAAGCACATTTACACAGTATATAGACATTGTACAACAGAACATTGAAAATATTATTATAATGACTGTTGATGAAGATGACGTATAAGCCAAAGAAGCCCTACTTCCAAAAATTTAAAGCCGTTTCATGGCACTTTAAAAGTCCACTAAGTGTTGTGGAAACAATGTTCACCATGCCTTGTGTTTAGAAACGCCAGTTGTTTCGACTGCAAAGACATGTGTATAGACGATAAACATTTAGGAGTTTCTAAAGTCCTTAACTACTGTTCTACATATGATGAAAGCGCTGGACCGAGCTCAGGACTCCCAAATAACTCATATGTAGCTCCTCTTGTAAGGACTTACAAATCGCATCGTATTCTGGCTAAGGTAACAAATTCATCTCTCACCATTAATGTTATTGCCAGTACACCAAATAACATTGTTATATTGTCAAATAAACAGGATTGTTCCAAAATTACATGAATATCTATAACTATTAATAATAGAATTGCTATTTTATAAATGATGATTCCTAATAAATCACGAAGATACTTGATTTTACTCGAAGAAATAAGGAGAAGATAAGTCTGATTTAACAATTAGAAAATATCTAGTTTGTTTAAGATTACTTACTATCGGGCACGCCACAATCGTGGCGGTAAGACCCGTTTTTGAGGAGTGGCTGGAGAGGCGGCATGGTGCCCCTTCCGGCTGACACGGGTAATGACTGGCCACGGTTGCTTTGGCCAGTTCCTGTGTCGCATAGGCCGGCAAGAGACGCCCGGTTATCACCACTGTGGCGACTGCCGTGACGTTGTTGAGGACACGGCGCTGCACAAGTTGGTGGATTGCCCCACCTGGGCATCGCAGCGCCGTGAGTTGATCGTGGCAGTCGGTATGGTTGCCCTCTCGCTCCCGGCCGTGGTTCAATCTATGGTCCGAAGCGAGAGGTCGTGGAACGTCGTCACCTCCTTCTGTGAGGAAGTCATGTCCATCAAGGAGGCGGTGGAGCGGGAGAAGGAGCGCTTAAACCCTCTCCCCAACCGCAGAACCGGGCGCCGGAGGGCGCGAGATGACCTCCAGCCACCCTGAGGTTTGGACCTGGGGGTGGTGGGCTTCGTGGTCCTACCCGCCACTCGATCAGCACCGGATCCGAGAGGCGGCGTGCGTGTTCCCACGCGCGCCTCTGTGTCGTGTGTAGGGCTTAAATCTGGTGGTGACCAAAGCCTAGTCTTGTTGTGTAGTGGCCTGCCGTTTCATACGGCGCGCGGGCTGAAACCTCGGCGGGGTCGCGACCGCATGTGAAAGTGATTCGCGCGGCCCCGCCGATTGCGGTTTTGTCGTACGAGGTGTCGAGGTGGTAGGTTTAGTCGGTATTCCGGGAGGTCCATTATTATCATCATTACCATCTTTATCTTTTACCCCAGTGAGGCCGACATAACCCCTCCGCCCGCCCTCGCGAAGGAGTAGGCGACAATGCATTCCACACGTGAAAAAAAATTACTTATGATAATAATAATGTCAAAGAAAATATGCAACAAACCCATACAACTTCGGCCTCGCATGGACAAAAATAAAACTGTATGTTTTACGAAGAACTATTAGTATTCTACAACATAGTTTAATTTCATCATGCTATCTGGTTGGGTTTCAGATATATAAGGCATCCAAAATGATCAGAATTTCTCCGGTGATACTTTGGCACAAAGCATTTTTTTCAAAATGAATGCATAAATTATACTTGTTTCTGTCTAAAAACCTAGAATATGTTCATATAGCTGGTTTACAGAACTCACTAGGGTAAAACTAGTTACTTTACTGAACTCAGGTAGCCAGTGCTCGCTCTGCAAAGCACGTGCCCATCAAATAACTATAGTTACTATTCATTTATTGTTAAAGCTTAATTAATAGTCCAAGAAACAAAGGCTAAAATAAACAATAGTATATTATTTTGGTATTAGTTTATTAGTCTCCAAGCAATACATTACCTTCATTATGACTAAACATACTGTCGAGGTGTGGTGCGGTAGATGCGACATTATTTTGAAACCTTGCCCAACATAAATACCATATGATGGGCATTATATGCGCACAGCAGCCTACTGTTCTTCTGCCTACTATGCAGTTACAGTAAAGCTGTTATTAATTAAAATGTACACATAGTATACTTTACGGCTTATATGCCTGAATTGTATTTTGCCTCTTAAAATCCAGGCATTTGTACTTTATAGCTCTCTCATAACATTGTCACATCACGAATGATAAATGACAATGAAGATCGAGTGCCCAACGAAAAGTGTTGCCACTACCACATTGAATAATGCCATTACATTGAATTGGTCAATCTATTGATTAGTAAAATAAATCACAACATTAATTCCTGTTTAATCCACATAATATGTGGAGTTTTTACTAACACAAGTAATATTATTACTTGTGTTAGTAAAAACTTAATTTATTATAAATAATAATGTTCGTAATAATTTCACTTCTTATAAAAAATACTTTTTGTTTAACACTGGCAATGTTGTCCCAAGCCACAATGGTTTACTGAATCGATAAAAAGTAAAAAAAATTAAATCCTTTTTACCGCTAGGTTCGGTTAAAAGAAAACGATTAGATGGCGACAAATAAAATATTATGAGACATTTTTACAATAAATTATATTCTTGTCCACTAAGGCCGTAATTTGCATACCTCCTTTAAATATTTACCAAAGTTGATTATTATGATTGTCAAGGAAACAATGGTTGTTAATATACCTGTTATTTGTTAATAATTGTTATGGCATAAGACTTAATATTATTTTATTTAAGAATTTGAAGCGAAAAAAGACTAGACACTATGGCTTTTTTAAATCTACTTAATTAAAACTATTCGCGAACAGTAATTATTGATAATTGATTTTGTTTGTCAAATAGTTTACAAATAGATACGTAAAAATAAGATACATAATTTAATAAAAATAGGGAGAACTATTAGATTTGATTATTAAAATAAATCCAAGCTTTTCTTATGACTGATTTTACAAAGAAATCTGAATTGGATGTAGGTACAATAAATAAAGGATAAATTCTGATTAAAGGATATTTTATTTGTAAACTCTGAGTTTTGTTCTATTAATCATTCTATAATATATAAATTACCTATCTTAACTACTTGATCTATAAATATATGTTTTGTTGCACAGAATCATTACCAGGTAGGTAGTGTCATTTCCAGAAACTATAATATGATTTCCATCCTACTGTCGTCATTCCCTTAGCTGCCATAAATTTTCAATAGTGGATATCTCTTGAACAAAATGCCTTACAGCTGTGCCTTTTACACACTATATTACCTGTCTTCATTTTTCTTAACCCTTATAATGAGTTCAAAGTACACTCAACAATATTTAAAAAAACAATCAAAATAAATGCTGTAGAATCAAATCTAGTTTATTTGCACTATTAATAATAAAATTAACAATTACAGATAAAATAGTGATATAATAATACATGTTCTTATTTATTTCATGGATGAAATATAAATGAACATTTAAAAATCATGTTGCCGTTTGTTGTTTCATTGGGAACTCGTATGAAATGTACTTGAATAATCAAAGAATTATTAGGTGAACAACTTATAATTATTAACAGTTCCATGGAAGCTATGAATAAATATTGCTCAGGAGTAGTAAGTGGTTATACCTATTTAGAACTAATTAAAATATGCATATATCTTTATCAACTATAATGAATGAGATTAGCAACTTACCATTTAGAATTGAGATAGCAACTCAGAACATCAAGAATTCGAGATAGCAACATCAATACACAGTCAATTCAAATGTCAATGTGACGGCCTGACGGCATAATTATTAGGTACGTTACTCGTTAGTCGTTATCCCTTCCTAACTTATTTTATACTTAAATTACTTAATTAATAGTGTTTATCAGCATTTACCATTATGGAAATTGAAACAGAAGAATTAGCAAACTTGGAAAGTAAGCATCGGAAGGAAAAGAAGGAACTGCAAGCACAAATTCAGGCAATGAAAAAAACTGCAAAGAACGACAAATCAAAAAAGAAGGAACTCACCTCTGAAATTGCAAAATTAGAGAATGAAATGGACACGCGGCATAAACAAGAAATTGATGCCTTGCAGATAGAGGCAGAAGATTCGGACTCCACACCCATAGTTGAAAACGAATTATCTAAACATCAACCAAAAGTCTCTAAAGCTCAAAAACGCAGAGATAAAAAGCTACAACAAGAGAAGGAAAGAGAACAACAAATTAAACAGCAAGAGAAAGAAAATCTCCTTGGACCTAGGAATACTGAACAAC
This sequence comes from Catocala sponsa, assembly GCA_963564715.1. Taxonomy (NCBI): domain Eukaryota; kingdom Metazoa; phylum Arthropoda; class Insecta; order Lepidoptera; family Erebidae; genus Catocala; species Catocala sponsa. The sequence continues at coordinate 11,079,524 of OY751331.1, forward strand.
AGGCTATAAATGCCAGATTAAAAGAGAAGGGTCTCAAGATATTTGCTATCCCTTCCGATGGTGACTGCCTGTATAAAGCTATTGCTCACCAAATAACAATTATAAAAGGACAGGATATATCTGTAGATAACCTAAGAAAAAATGTTGCTAATTACATTAGACAGAATAAAGATGACTTTATCCCATTCATGTGTAACCCAGAAACATTTGAAATGTTAACTGAGGATGAATTTCTAGAATATTGTGACAAAATAGAAAATAGTAAAGTATGGGGTGGTCAATTAGAAATCAGAGCTCTATCCAATTCTTTAAAATGTCCTATAACTGTCATACAAGCAACAGGATCTGATTCTATTGAACAAGGTGTAGAGTTTGAAGGACCTCCACTACTTATAACATATCACAGGCATATGTATAGGCTAGGTGAACATTACAATTCAACAGTACAAAATTATATTGAAGAAAACAACACGGAATAGTTAAATTTCTCTATTAAAACATTTAAAGGCATGATGAAGAATCACATCCACAATATTAATATTCTGTTTAAATACATTTTAAAAAGTTTTTTGCTGTTAATTGCTCTATATAAATAATGGTAATAAAATATGTAAATACATAATATGTAACCACTTTGTCAATTTTTATTAATAAAATGATATTTTTACTAAAACGTCATACCATGAAGCAACATTTTATTTGTGAAAAAGGAATATGTTAGTATAACATTACAAACTTTCAAACATCAGTAAATTAAATATGTTGATTATGTGCCATTTTGAATTGGTTCACTGGTTAGGTTTTCACCTTCTGCATTATGCTTATTGGGGTCATCAGGTTTCATAGCAGGAAACAGAAGTACCTCCTGTTAACAAAAAGGGTCATGCTTATCTGAAGATCTGTTTAAGACTATGAGATTTTTTAAAGTACATAGTTAGCTTTTCTAATACAAATATTTTTCTAATATAATTTTTGTTACTGTATTATAGCTAATTACATCAAATATACATAAAAAAATATACCTTAATGTTATTAGAATTTGTGAGGAACATAGTAAGGCGATCAATTCCCAAACCCCATCCTCCAGTAGGTGGCAGACCATATTCAAGAGCAGTACAGAAAGATTCATCAGTAGGAGGTGTCTCATCATCACCAGCTGCACGATCTTTTGCTTGTTGCTCAAACCTTTCCCTTTGAGTGGCTGGATCATTTAACTCTGTGTAGGCATTGCAAATTTCTTTCTTCATAACAAAAACTTCAAACCTGAAATCAAATTAATAATTCCATCTAAATCAGCAATTACGATTGTGAATTAACAAAATATTAAACATATAAGTATATAAATAATATTTTTATGGGCAATCTGTTAGAGTTCCCTTTGGTGACACACTAACACACGTTTGTAATTTTATGAAATATATTTTCATAAGCTTCACAAATATTTTTTATTTTCTCAAATTTTCAGGTTAAGGTTTAACATAACCTAAAGCTTAGTCTCGCTAGTAGCAGTCTACTGCTGCGGTTTAGGTATCTAACGCCAAATCGGAATGTCGATGAATCGAATAAAGATTATCTTCTTATTTATAATTACTTAACTCTTACAGGTAAACACAACATTAGTATTTTGTACCCGTTGCTGGGAAGAAAAATGTATTTAATATGAAACTTACCGTTCAGTTAAGCCAGGAATATCCCTATGATATTTAGCCAATGGACTCATAATCTGGGGATGATCTAATATAAATGTTGGGTTGATGCATTTTTCCTCAAGGAACTCTCCAACTAATTTATCTAGAAGCCTTGCAGTAGTTCTTGGAGGAGGGCATTCAACCTAAAAATGAAAATATATGCTTCAGACTAATACACTTATTCAAATCAACTATTAGGCAACATAGGCATGCTTTATTAATCAAATGTTTTAATTTTCAGTAGAAAATCATATACAAAATTTTCTCTTGTGTAGCAAGAATGAGACAAAAACAATTTTAATCAGTGCAGAAATTTTAATAATAATACTTACTTCAAGCTTTTCACACAACTGGCTCAACATTTGATTGGCTTCAGGAGTGTCTAACTGGTCAGCTGGAGGGAACTTCACATTTAAAACCTTTTCTAAAGTTGCAATCATAGGCACTCGGGCAAATGGTGGTGTAAAGTCAACTTCCACTTCTTCACCCTCAGGCCCATCTGGTTGGTATTTAACCTAAAATGTTGCATTATCATTAAACTATGTAGTAAATAAATAGAATCATAAAGCACTACATATTATATGATAATTTACATTCATTCATTCAACAATAATCATATTTAATGGTAATTATAAGATAATTAGTATTAAATAGAATTATGGGCCAGGTTATTAGTTATATAGCTCACAATATCATAGTAAATGTTTATGAATTTATTGATAAGCTATTGTTTAATTCGTAAAAATGGGTCACAGGTTATGTAGATTAACATATGCACATGTTGATAGATGAATGCATTCATGATTTGTAAGGATTGTGTAATATGCAATACAAAAAATTTTAAGTTACCTTATATGTGCCATGGATACTTTTTACCATTCCAGACAACATTGACTCAGTGATGGTAATGAGATCATTGTAATCAGCATAAGCCATATAAAACTCACAAGTAGTGAATTCTGGATTATGAGTCAGATCAATTCCCTCATTCCGGAACTGTCTGCCAATCTCATAGACTCTGTCTAATCCTCCCACTACTAGCATCTTGTGGTACAATTCTGGTGCTATTCTCATATACAGATCCATATTAAGGTCATTGTGATGTGTGATGAAAGGTTTGGCTGTAGCTCCACCAGCTATCATGTTCATCATAGGGGTTTCAATCTCAAGGAAACCCATGTTGTCCAAAAATTTCCGTACATATGAGATTATTCTTGCTCTTGTGTAGAAGATTTGCCTTACCTGTGTTGTAAAAATTAGTATTAAAAGATGAGATATGACACTAACATAAATATACATATATGAACATTAATATGAGACTTGTCTTTGTGACACAATAGTAGTGAAAGTTACTGCTGCACATGAGGTCTTACTTCTTAGATTAAATCCTGAGTCAAACAAAGCAATACAAGGCTTTCTTGTATGAGATTAATTAGCAGTATAGACCTTGAAATTTATGACTGACCAGTAATATATGAAATTATTTTGCAATTTAAGTGAAACTTTTATAATTTCTTACCCTATCATTTAAAATTAAATCTAAATATCTCTTCCTAAATCTGGTCTCCTTATCTTTAAGCCCAAAGTGTAGGTGAGGCAGCATGTGAAGACAGGGTGACAAAAGCTTGATACTTTTCGGTACAATAGACAGTTCTCCTTTCTTAGTCTTGCCTGGATGCCCAACACAGCCTATGACATCTCCTCTTCTGAGTTTATCGGTATCAGTGGCAAACTTCTCTTCCGACTCATACATTTTAGCATTTGCCATCACCTGCCATAAAAATAGCAATTATAAATATTCATTACAAAATATAAAAGAAAAATTTTAATATTAAAATTTAAATGCAAATAGTCTACCTGAATCTTGAGTCCTTCACCTCTTAAGTCATAAAATATGAGCTTGGCTCCTGACTCTCTAATAGAGTGAACTCTGCCTGCCACAGACAGTGAAACATTTTCCAGCACTTCACCACTATTCAAATTGTTGTACTTTTCAATGAAATCTTCCAGTGAAGTTGTAACATTGAATTTATGAGGATATGGGTGGTCCTCCTTGGTACCTTCCTTTAGAGCCGCAACGGCTGCAGTTCGTAGTTTATAATACTCATTGGGACTGATTTCTTCTTCTGCAGCCTTAGATATTTTCTTCTCAGCTACTGCAGGAGCTGGAAGCTGAGCGGCTTTTTCAGCTTTTTCTTTTAACTTTTGCTCGGCTTTGAGACGCCTTTTTAGTTCGCTGTAATGTAAATAAATAATGACATATCAGTATTATTTGTGTATTAATGTATTTATCAAAAATTAACAAACCGTTTATTAACTGCAGATGACAAACTGGCACATCGGTTGACGAAGCTATTAGTTCGAAAAGACAGAGTACTGAGGTTCTTCAAGGCATACATATTTGCACACACGATACTCACTTTTTCGATAACTTATCACTGGATGTTTCAGCCATGACTTATTTACAAAGTTATTTATTTCGTATCAAGATTTTCTGATGAAATGTTTCTAACCTAACTCACAATTCTCACAAATAAAGTGGAGATCACACTTGACACGTTATACACTTGTCACTTAATCTCTCCCTATGACAGTGTTCACACACTCAATTAAAAAATCAGCACAAATAGTACAAGTACCAATCCAAAACGTTTTTATGTACTATACTCAAATTGAAACGGTGTCAAGTGTCAAGAAAACTAGTCTTGAGTCTGTCTAAAATCTAAATACACGAACGTCCATCTAAACATACGAGTGAAAAATTCTAAGGCCATAGCCAGTCTTATAAAGTTAAAGCACAATCAATTTGCACTTCATACTTATTATAATTCAAGTGTATTGTATTGTATCATTGAATAAGTCTAAATTGTAAAAGGCCTAGAACAGACAAGAGGGAGGTACTTCGAATTTTTTTATACTGTTATGAAATATGAATATAATATTGTTGGTTGCGGAATGCGACGTAAATAAGTAGTGTCACGACCAAACGAATCGTTCCATCAAGCGGGTTATAAAAGCGCGCTCGGCGCGGAATGACTCACTTTGACATCACAGGACACAGAGTACTTTTTATATACGGAAACGTTTGACATCGAGCGGGCGGACGAAACGGACGTTCTGTGTGATTGCTGTTGGGTGATATCAATCATTATCTCTTACTTTATTTGTTAATGCATTTCTTGAATATATCAATAATTATTTAAAGGTGAATGTGCGTCTGTTATTTTTTTAAGCTGTTTCACATCTTATTCCTAACAATATATTATACAGTGTCTCCGGTCATAGACATGCGATATTCTAAATACTTATAGAACAACTATTTTAATACACAAATACACTCTTCATTTGAGTCCAATCCACTTGCTCGCTATGTGGCAGCCATTTTATTTTTTTGTTGAAAATTCTCTATGTGTGTACAAAATAAATCATATCTCCCAAAGTTTTGATCATATTGAGATAAAAATTAGCTAATTCAGAGGGCAACAATACTGTGTACCGTCTACAATACAAAACAATGTGTTCACATATCCATAATTTTTGAAAAACATGAATCTCAATATATACTTACCATCAGAAAATTATGTAAATTAACAAATTATTGTAAATTACTACAAAAACACCCCCCTTAGGCCTATGCGCAAGCACAAAAGGTCTTTGTCGGAACTCTAAATAGAAAAACATAAAAAACACAACATTCATTCATAATAGATTTTATTTAATGGATTATGGTATACCGCATTTATATATGGGTTATGGTATTAACAAAAGTGGTGGATAGGAGCATAAAGTGTTTATGGTATGATTATAGGTGTAGCTGGTATGGTATTACATGAGGTACGAGAAATTATGCGTCTATATATAATAGCTGTTCAGTTTCATCGTACCCAAGCGTCTTTAGCCACGATGTGACAGTTTTTTTACAGTTGGACGTGGTAATATGGTATGTTGAGATCTCTCCATTTATTTTATTATACAGATATCCCCCCCAGAAATCCAAAGAATTTGCTAGAGAATGCTGTCGACCATCTATTACCAATAATTTGACAGACTTTGTGTTTTATTCTCTTGCTTGAAATGGAAGTGTCGAATGAGAGAGATAAATGCTGTTTGAGAGTAACTTGTAGGATAAAGAGCTGGCGAACCGTGAGGACATCAGCAAGACGATAAAGTTCTCTGGTTGGGTAGAGAAAAGGTAAAAAGTGGGCTATTATCAGGACAGCTTTTTGTGCTCTCTCTACTTTAATCATAACCGCTTTGTTGGTACCACTCCATGTCGTAATGCAGTTCGGAAGTATTGGCTGGCATAAAGATAAGTAAACGATCTTAATTAGGTTTTTATCTGCAACGTGTCGTAAGTTTTTAAAAACGAATATCAACTTTCGTAGCCTAGATGAGAGTACCTAAGTCAGTATGGCGGTTAAAGCTCAGAGTATTATCCAGTTCAACACCTAGATATTTAATACTGGTGGCACAACTCATCTGAGTTGGCATCTGCCTGCAAGTGCATTCATTGTTGAGAGAGCAAGAATGGGCTAAAATAGAGTACCTACTTAGAGTACCAGTTGGAATGGTTTTCATAGAAAACTTACATATTTTGTTTTATCGAGATTAAGGGTTAGTCTATTGTCTCTCAACCATGTAGACACCGCATTGAAACCTGTTTGAACTTCATGGAAGGTCTCCTCCCAAGTGTCACCATGAAAGATCAAGGCGGTATCATCGGCAAAGGTCACAATTTTGCCATTCGATAGTTTGAGATTACACAGGTCATTAATAAAGACTAGAAAAGGAGTCAGACCTAACACGCTGCCCTGGGGAACGCCCCAATCAACCTGCAGATCGTCCCTAGTCACCTCGCCAATTTTTACCCTTTGCTGCCTATTTGTGAGGTAACTTTTAAATAACTTAGGTTAGGTATCGCGAATACCCATCTTTTTAAGTTTAGTTAGTAGGAGTGGGGCAGAGATTGTCGAACGCCTTAGCCAGATCGATAAATATAGAGATAACTATCGAAACTAAATAAATTGTAATAATTTTAATTTATATAACATATGAACTCCCACTCGCATAAAAACCCTAGTGGCTTAAGCAAGTGGTCTAAGCCATGGTATTATTAATACTATTGTAAATTTTAGTCAATAAAAAAAATATATATGAATCTGTACTAATATTATAAAGCTGAAGAGTGTTTGTTTGTTTGAACGCGATAATCTCAGGAACTACTGGTTCGATTTGAAAAATTCTTTTAGTATTGGATAGCCTATTTATCGAGGAAGGCTATAGGCTAATCCATGGGCGGCGGTAATCGCTTACCATCAGGCGATCCGTCTGCTCGTTTGCCTTCTATACCATAAGAAAAGAAAAAAAAAAACGAATTTTACAACACTGTCGCAATTCAGTCAAAAACCACGATAAAAGCCCTAATCGTCTATATTTATATGGTCGGTTCATTTGTGCGGGAAAAGTTCATTTATCAAAGCTTGCGGATAACGCATTCCATTTGCCCCGTCTGCGCTGCTCACGTATGATATTACTAGATGTTCCCGCGGTTTTACTCGCGTTTATCGTTACTGCGCCGCCCTCATGGGTCGTAGCGTGATATTATATAGCCTATAGCCTTACTCGAAAAATAGACTATCCAACGCTAAAATAATTTTTCAAATTGAACCAGTAGTTCCTGAGATAAGCGCGTTCAAACAAACAAACGAACAAACTCTTCAACTTTATAATATTAGTATAGATGACACGCTGCTCACGCTACGATTAATGCAAATAAATGCTAAAGCTTTTAATTGCTTTAATTGTGAAGAAATTGTTGTAGCGACACCACACAGACGAAGATGTTTCGACGACAGACAACAGATGGCGCTGTGCATAATAGGCGCTTTTAATCACGCCCGCCATACAATCCTGGATCACGCAGACGATGTTTACCAGCGACTAAGTATTTATAAAAGTTCTCGACAACAACAGTTGGGCCGCAGCACGCCAGGCACGATTACCCAGCCTGGTCAGAGGATACTCCCTTTGTGTTGGGGCACATCACGTTCCTCCACAACGTCAATAGCAGTGCGTTCATCTCAGGGTATGCAGTATTAACAATCAGAGTGCTTTACACCCACGTGCAACTTTAAATGTATCATCTGTAGACATGGCAGTTGCAGAGGTATGGTTGCAGTGCAGGCTCGATATAGAATCAACGCAAACGCAATACAACTGCAATGCAAGAGCTTTAAATCTCTTGCATCGTAGTGGTATTACGCTATTTAGGTTTTTGAATTGGACCAAATCAAACATTGATAAGCGATCGGCGATGTACCTAATCTCTTTTCGGAATCTCTATAAAACGACCAAACTGACGTTACACTACCTACTCAGTGAGATGAATTAGATATGTTAGTTATGTATTTTATTTCCGTGCCAATATGCATATGCACCAATACAAAAGTGCGTATGAATTGTTTTAACATTGCATTCACAATCACACGCTTTAATTTGTTTGTAAGAGCGACTGTGTCGATCTAATCGCCTGGTTAAATTAATAAAACCGCTCATTTTCAGCTTAACAGATGCAGTAGTATATTTAACAAACGCATGTTTGTATCGCTGCTGCAGAAAACCTCTGTTTGTAATTGCGCTTACATGTTATGCTATTACGCAATATTTATATTTCAAGATAACACTGTACACTAACACGGTACTTCTACTTCTATCTCTTATACTTAACTTATCTAAGAATTTCTTTGTAAATATGCTTTAAGCTGTGTAGTAAATATCTACTGACTATGAGTGTTTACAAAGAAATTGATAATGACATAGAATTTATCTTCAAGAGTTATTATTATTACTCATATTATCATATAACTTCAAAATGGATTGAAGTATCTAAGTCGCGCCTTTAACTTGTGGAAATATAATAATAATAAGTCCTACGCCTGCTGCGGCTAGTGCCGCTGTAGGTGTTCCATCCCACCTTTGATTAAAACTCTCGAAGGGCCTCTTCACGTTGGACCCACGTCTCCGTGTAAGCCTTCCAAAGGGCCGGGTATTTTCCTAACATATTGGTAATATATCCGTGAAAGAGAAACAAATAATAATAATAACCCCTCTGGGACAGTCGTTTCACTCCTCATGAGACTAACGCGATACCGGAGGGCATAGTATACTAGCTTTTAAACTACCACTTTCGCCTTATGATATAAACAAAAAATGTATCACCGGGTTAAATAAAAGCGCACAAACTGCAGGGCAGCTTGTGGCGAGCTGAATGTGAGTGGCGATACTGCGGTCCTGAATGCCTCAGAGAGTCGATGAGGACCTTGTCCCCAGCTTGCCGTTACTGGTTGGCTGGGCTGGAACTCCAAGAGCGCCCGTAGGACTCTCAACTCTGGCTTGCCTTAATCGGCCGGTTGCCGCGATACGTGATAAGGCGTCAGCGGCTTCGTTCTTATCACCGTGAATATATTTGATGTTAGTGCAGAATTGACTTATGTAATGAAGTTGTCGCTCTCGACGCGGGGTGTCGCTGCTACTCGGCGTTCTTGTTAGCGCGTATGTCAATGGTTTGTTATCCGTACATATGGTGAGTTGGTTGCCTTCTATCAGTCGGCGTAGATTTTTAACAGCTGTATACATTGCTAGAAGTTCGCGATCGTATACACTGTATCTTCTCTGCGTCTCGCTCATTGCTTTTGAGTAAAAAGCGAGTGGTTTCCACACGTTGTCTATTTTCTGTTGTAGGACTGCGCCGAGGCTAGTATCAGACGCGTCGGTGAGTAAGCATAACGGGGCCTTAGGTATCGGGTGCGATAATATATTAACCTCGAGAATGCTTTGTCGGCATTGTTCGAAGGCTGTTTCAGCTTCATGTGTTCATTGTACAGGTGTTTTGTCGTTTTTCTTGATATTGTATAGATACTTGTTTAGTAAATTTTGGTATTCGGCTTGATGGGGTAGGCAGCTACGGTAGAAGTTGATCATGCCTAAAAATCTTCTTAACTCTTGCACTGTAGTTGGATTGGGAAACGTAAGTATGGCTTGAATGCGTTCTTCTGTGGGTTTGATTCCGTCCAGTGTAACTTCATAGCCGAGGAACTGTATCTTGTCTTTGCCGAACTCACATTTTATCGATGTTTAGAGTGACGCCTTAGTTGTCGAGTCGTTCGAGAACTTGTTGTAAGTGAGGCTTGTGATCCACTGGGTTTTCTGAGTGCACTAGTAAATCATCGACGAAACAGAATACGTTGTCGTCGAGCCCTCCTAGTACTTCGTGCATGAAACGTTGAAATGTTTGGCCGGAGTTGCATAGGTACGCCGAATATCATACAGTTAAACTCGAAGAGGCCAAAAGTAGTTATTATGGCCGTCTTCGCAGCATCTTCTTTTTCAATAGGTATTCAGAAGTACGCCATTTTGAGATCTTGTTCGCATGTAGCTGGTACCTACGTAAAATCTTGAATTCTTGGAATAGGGTAGCGATCTGGTACTGTAACGGCGTTCAATCTTCTATAGTCGCCACACACGCGTAGCGAACCATCCTTTTTCTTAACGACGTGAAGCGGGTTGGCCCATGGACTGTTTGACGGTTTACAGATTTCCATCTCCATCATCTTCTCAAATTCTAGCTTCACAGCTTTGTATTTATCAGGCGGCAGGAGGAGCGGCCTTCTTCAGATTGATTGGCCAGTTGTTTCTATGCGATGAGTACGTTGTGCTTAGTCAGAGTTTTGAGTGACATGGGTCGCAGTACGTCGGGATATTCTTTCAAGATGTCGTGATAGGCGTGATGGTGGCTGATAACGTATACGGCTTCCTCGGTGCTATGGATTTTGATGGTGTTAATGCTGAGGTCGGTAATGCGGTCGATGAGTTTTCTTTGATGTAGATCGACGAGTAATTTGTGCTTCGCTAAGAAATCTTCGCCTAGTATTGATGTTTTCACGTCGGCCACGGTAAATGTCCATTTGTAGCTTCTACGTAGAGCTAGGTTGATTGAGCTCGAGTGTGCGCTCGCCGTAGCTACGTATCTCGGTACCGTTCGCAGCAAACAGATTGTAGGTACCTACTTTCAGTCGGTTTCACGTGTTTCTTATTTCTTACGGCTAATACTGATATGTCGGCACCCGTGTCGACTAGAAACTTCTCTCTGTTGTTGAGATCGATAACGCAGAGGCGGTAGCTTGGTTTGCTAACATCGACGCCCGCCATAGTCGTGTATTTTGTATTTCATGTTTCTTTTTTGCGCACGGTGATTCGTGTGTAATCTCCATAGCGCAGGTGGTAATAGCACAGCCAGTCGGGATCGCCGGGTTGGTGGTTTGAGCGGGAACGGTATCTCGAGTTCGATCGTGATCGGTTGTTGCTATGCGGACGAGTGGCGCCATAGTGATACGACGCACGTTGTTGATTGGTTCGAATCTCGGCGATAACCAGCGTAACTTTTTCTATTTGTTTGTATAATCGAACTGTAGATTTTCTGTAGTTGGGTGAGTTGTGCTATGTAGACACGACGGGCTTGATGTGTGCGCCGACGTAGAGGTTGTAGCGACATCACCGTGGAGAGGGGTCGTTATTTGCTTGTCGGCGTATTCTTCAGCTTTTTCTGGTGCCATGACAATAAGGTAGCGTATTCGTACGTTCTAGATTTGGCCGAAAACCAACAGAGTATCAGTGAACCGATATTACAACAGCACTAGAACGATGAGAAGTCAGCAGGGTCACCAATTTAACGCATTACCAGCCAGCGGCCATAAGCCAGGTCCGTAGCTGGTTACCTTTAGGGTTGTATTGTAAGTATTGAAACAAATAGACTCAGAGGCGTATCTAGCCTATGTAGCGCCCGTGTGCAATCATTACCCTAGCGCCCTTTAGTGCCTTTAGTAAGCGCGCGATCAAAATGGTATAGGTACAAATGTTAACATTTATATAGACATGTTATGTGTTTACCAAACACCTTATATTTACAACAGGGATCGGAGATCCGGATGCAAATGGTACAATTTTGAATGATGTTGGGAATCGATAGGTACACAGGGCCTCGTTTTAAGCTACCCACATCTGTCAAATTACTTAATTCTAATTTCGACCTCATGTCAAACATACAGAGTTCAATATCAATTGGGATACATTTGACAAATTCGGGAAGCTTGATGCTAGGTCAATATACACGGGTAAAAAGTTTTTTTGGGATGGAAGGGGTGACAAAAATAACAATACACGATCTTGTGGTTATTTAAAAAAAAAAAATTTAGAAACTAATTATTACAGGACGTACCTAATCAACATAAACATAATTTTATTACAAAAAAGTTACTTTTCGTCCTTTTGTATTAGCAAAATCCTTAATTATGTCACTGACTTCAATTTTGATTTCATGTTCAATACTACGATAAGTTTGTCAATCGACTTTGCGACAATGTTGATCTAAGATAGTTTTAATTATTTTTAGTTTAGAAAATGGTCGCAAACAAACAATTTAAAATATCCAACGGCGTAATGGTATCGTCAATGAACATCGGTAATAATCCGATTTCATTGAAGAGCTCTAACTTCTCCACATCTGAAGAGCCAGCATGGCACAGTTTATTTTTTAAATTAGAACAATGTGCTTTTTTATCTAAGTCCAAATCCTTCCACTGTTTTAATTTTTGAAGAAATGAAAAATAAAAAAAGAATTATATATCACTCGCTCGCTGTAATGTTATATTCAGATTTAAAATTTCGCTTGCTAGGTAGTTTTTGATGAGCTCCGATCCTGGTGAAAGTCGCAATAGTTGTGGCAGCTAATAACAAATCAAATCTTACTTTTTATATCATTTCAATCAAAAGAAACGCCGATTTACTTCATATTTAAATGTTTACTTAAATATAATACTTAAGCCATTGCGTCAAGGCCTACTTCGCAAAATCACGGTGTAGCGGAGCGGTAGAACGGTCTCCCCGTGACCATGGCTGCTGAAAAACAACCGAAACGTCGGGGAAAGTGTAAATATAAATATAAATAGTATACTAGTATAGTAATAGTATAAATAGTTTTAATAGTTTCAATAATTCAATTAGCTTAAAAATTTGTAAAGTTTAATAGTCATTATAGTAGTGTAACAGTTTTTCAAAATTTTGAAATAAAGTGTTAAATAAATAACGCGATAAAATCCGTATATAGTAGTTTAATTTCAATGGAGCGGTAGAACTTGAAGTGCGGCACGCGTACGTACACATGCCTTTGAGAAATGCCGCCTTCGTCCATGCCAATTTGAACTTTATTTTTTATTATCATTAGCCGAATTCGCAATGATTTTTGGCGTGCTTTCAAACGAATCAAAATAGGTGCCGGCACGTGCCTTTGGTAGTGACGCGTCACTCACCTGTTAGTGATAAAAAATAATTGAGTAAATTGGCAAGTACGATAGAGGTCTCAGGTTGGATTAAAGAGGTCGTTCAAAATGTCAGTTGAGTTTGTTTGTTACGTATTTCTCGACAACAACACGGTTACGGAGTCGTAAAATGTGTACGGTAAACGCATGTAAAAACTTAGCTGGTAAAACGTGGTGTAATAATAGGTACACCTATACCCAACTCTTCGGGGATACTGCCGTGAGTCTATGTATGTATTATTTTTATTTATTTAATTTAAAGAAAACGTATAATTACATAAAGTTGAGTTTTGCACACAAAAGTCTTTCTTGTATTTTACAAATAAATTAACTTGCATCCTTAAAATTTCTTACTTCGATATTTTTATTTGATCGATAGATTTTTATTTGATCGGTAGATCGGCGATAGCTCAGTAGGTCTCCCTACTGAGCTATCGCCCATCTATCGATCAAATAACAACAGACGCTCGGGTTCGAACCCACGCGCGGCCACGTCGCGTACCTCTGACTTTCGGAAGTTATATGACTCTTCGAAATTATGTGCGTATTAATTGATAATTATCGCCTGCTCCGTGCCTTGGAGACCACGTTAAGACGTCGGTCCTGGCTGCCATGAACATCGATGGTAGTTGTTATTGGGAAGTCAGTGCCCTCTAATATCTTGACACTGTTCTAGCCTTAGAGTATCGTTAGCGTTCGGGTTGCGTAGGTCAGGTGGCAGCCGCTCCGTGTAAAAACTGATATCCAGTCAAATCCGGTTAGACTAGAAAGCCGACCCCAAGTGACTTAGGAATAATAAAGGTTAGGGAGAACAAGAGTTACATCCCTAATGCGGTGCGATTGTCTAGGTACAAACGCAGCAAGCAATGAGGCGGCTCCTTTGACTGCTAACCTTTGACAGAAAAGCCGACAAATTTTAATAAAAAAATAAATATATCAAAGAAGCCGCGGTTTAGTGAAGTGTTGCCAGTCTGTGCGAAATTTCAGTAATTTAAGGGTAAAATTCTTATCAATACTGTACTTAAAAATATGATGTAGGCGTTTTACGATAATATAGATTATTTTTCTTAGCATGTTTGTTAAGAGAGAAATAAGCCCTTAATGGATCGGACAGGGTTGTCTATACATCCTTACTAATATTATAAATTCGAAAGTAACTCTGTCTGTCTATCTGTCTGTTACTTTTTCACGGCTAAACCACTCAACCGAGTTAGATGAAATATGGTACAGATATAGTTTAAAACCTGAGGAAGGACATAGGTTACTTTTTATTCATGTAGGTTCCTAGCGGGCGGAGCCGCGCGCAAAAGCTAGTAGTGTATAATTATCTGTTTTAAGGTTTATTTCATGTTGAAATAAAAATAACTATTGTAAGAGCCGCTCGTGGCGCGCCTTGCTTTGCAGTAACTCGAGACATATAAGCAGAGCTCCGAATGCCATACAAAATGTATGCAAACCAGAGCTCTTTTTACGTGGAGTTGAGTTATAACATCCGGCGTCATAACACGGGCGCAGGTTCATTGAAAGTGCCGAGGCCGGCGCGGCGCCCCCTAACCGCTGCGCCCGTGTGCACCGCAGACCCTGCACACTCGGTAAAGACGCCTCTGCATAGACTGATTCAAATCAGAATATATTTACAATTTTAAGCCTTCTTATGTCCCATTTATTGTTTATGCATGTAACGCTAGCACTACGCCCAAGAATTCCCTCGTAAAGGTTAGAATTTTGTTTATTTGTCGCTGATTGGTGTATACTCCTACTCCTACTATATTTAATAGAGACCATCTACGGATTGACTCACATGTGCAGTATATTGTAAAGCCCCAACTTTGACTATTTACCAGATTGTTGCATTTTTTATTATAAATAATTCCATTGACTTGGTATTTTAGACTGAGCCATTTTTGGCATGTTACCCTAAAAGGTTTTATAGACAAGCAGACAGTCGTGCGGTAACACATAGTAGGAGAGAATTGTATACATGAAATCAGACTAAAAGAATACCTTTTTATTATTTGTGCTAATATAATATGTAATAATTATTGTGATTATCCTAATAATCACAATAATTATTATTATAGTAGCAGAAAGATTTACTACAAAATCTGTCTGCAGAAATATTTTTAATCTGGCAACACATGTTTCTATTGACATCACAGCTGTTCGTTTCGTGTGGTCTGTCTTGCTAGGGAAAATTGTAATATTTAATCTAAAAGTGAGTTATATTTAGTATTATTTGTGGATTTATTATCAATTTAAGTATAATAAAATATTATTCGACATTATTGCAAAGTTCAGTGACTTCTCGCCAGGTCGAGAATGGTTTTATAAATTTGACAAATTTCGTTTCTCCTGCCTTCTCGTAAAATATCAAGAACAAGTGCTTAAAACTTATGATTTTGTATTACAAATACGCGCATTGGTTTGTTGATTACAGGTACAATCTTATGTAGACAGTATTGCTTAGATCATCTGTCTAATTTATCGCAATACTATGCCTCTTTTTGGTAAGTCTCAAAAGAGCCCAGCGGAGCTTGTGAGATCATTGAAAGATGCAGTCACTGCTTTAGAAAGGGGCGATAAGAAAGCAGAAAAAGCTCAAGAAGATGTGAGCAAAAATTTGGTGCGTATTATACTGTGCACAAATAAATAAGGGTCAATACCTCTATTGATAACTAAATGGACAAATTTAATTGTTGATTTTTGTGTCAATAGGTTTTGATAAAGAACATGCTATATGGAACATCTGATGCAGAACCACAAACAGACATTATTGTAGCACAGTTGGCTCAGGAACTGTACAACACTAACTTGCTGCTGCTACTCATTCAGGTAAATGACTGTTAGTTTGACATATCTGTAGTGAATCAACAAGATACAAATCAAGTTTATTTAGAAATGACATTGATATTGCAGAATCTAAATCGCATTGACTTTGAAGGCAAGAAAGATGTTGCCCAAGTATTTAACAATGTTCTCAGACGTCAGATTGGCACCAGGTCTCCTACAGTTGAGTACATATGCACCAAGCCAGAGATACTCTTTACTTTGATGTCTGGGTAATGTATTATTTTTAATTTATGCATTAGTACTGAATTAGCTAATATTTTATTTTATATTATTCTGTAAAACAAAACATTATCCATAGATGTATTACTGATTAGTGCTCTATACTACTGTCAAGCCAGCCTAGTGGATTTTGATATTACTATCAGCATGGATACCATTGCTTAATGACAATAAACTTGAGCACTGGATAAGGGTGTGTAATGCTTTAATTATAAAGCAAGTCATATTTTATATTATGATCAAAATGTACCTTTAGCACTGGTGTTATTAATATTCATTCATGTTATAAATATAATATTAAATTCTTAGGTTATAGTCTATTATGTGAATTCATGTGTCATAATAATATTTAATTATGTTTTCCACTTAAGTATACCATTACATGAAGGGATAGTTTTAATGCTATGCTACATAATGTTAATAAGTATTATTATAAAAAAAATGCTAATTTGTAACTTTATTACTTTTAATTGTGAGTTTTAAAGTATATCTATCATCACTGGGTTGACCTAGGAATGTGATGAAACTCAGTGTTTTGTTATCTTTAAGTTTAAAATGAAAATCTGTCAAGTTTAATGCTAAGATAAACTAATTAAAAAGAGCACATTTGTAATTTTTTATATTAATACAATTAAATAGTATACATTTATAAAACATATGATTGATTTATTAATATTATTTTCTAACAAATGATAAATGCTTTCAGATATGAACATCAGGAGATAGCATCTAACTGTGGCACTATGCTCCGAGAGTGTGCCAGATATGAGGCTTTGGCTAAAATAATGTTGTATTCAGATGATTTTTACAATTTCTTTCGTTATGTAGAAGTTTCCACTTTTGATATTGCCTCAGATGCCTTTTCTACTTTTAAGGTTTGTATAATTTTTATTATTTTATATAGATAGGATATTGTAATTTCTACAATAACTAGCTGATCTGTGCAACTTCATCTGCTTCATATAAGAGAATTTTCCCTGTTTTGCAACATTTTTCATTGCTGCTCCGTTCCTATTGGTTGTAGTGTGATGTTATATAGCTATCCAACACTGAAAGAATTTTTAAATTACAACCAGTAATTCCCGAGATTAGCGCGTTCAAACAAACAAACAAACTCTTCAGCTTTATAATATTAGTATAGATTACTGTCCAGATTTCTTAGTTTATATTTTTTAATGCACCAATAACGCATAGATTAGAATTTTATAATACCACACTCCACATTCAAACATAATATAAATAATATTTTTGCCATTAGAAACTTACTTTAATGCAGAATTGTGTAATTTGGAAAATTGTAATGCAATTTACAGTAAAAATTAGCATGCAACATCCTTTATTAGACTATAATTTTAGTCTACCACTGTAAATCCCATATTGTCTAGCATTGCAATGCTTAAATAGTTTGATTTCTGGTTATATAAATTAAGAATATTTTATATATTGTCCCATTTTTGAAATATGATTTGGTATAAAATGGCAGTTGTGTTTTCTTTTCAAAATAAAATAAGAGTTATGTACTTATAGCATGACTCTTTTATGGCGCACATAGTACAATTCTCATTCATTTATCCTAATCATTAGTAGACTATATAAGAAAATTGCCTGTTCTAATGGGCAACATTTCATCAAGACTTATCAAATGTGGATTATGGGACTAGCAACTACTTGGATAAGCAACTTTAACTTTTAATATTTGTGAGGAATTTGCTTTTCATAGTGAATGTAGTTTTTTTAACATGCTTTTATTAGCTCGGTATGTATTTATGTAACGGCATCTTTGAATGTGATTTTCAGCCTTTTCAAATCGGATTAATTTGAAACTGCACACTTATCGAGGTCAGATGACAAAACAAAACTATAGAAAAAAATTATAATAATAGTTTAAAAACTAAAAAACATGCTTTAAAAAGTAGGAAATAATTTAATAAATTTAATGTAAAAAAGCGTGGGGTGGGGGTTATCGAAATATCTTAGAAAGCACCCCACGCGTTTTAACATTAAAATTATGAAATTATTTTGTACTTTTTAAAGCGTGTTTTTATTTATTTGCTTTCTAAGAAAAGATAATATTTAGCTTCCCTGGCGCTGTCATGTTTGCATGTTTATAGGAGTTTCTTGGTGTGTGGCGCATAAGTAATATTGCCCATTGCTGCATTGATCTGACAATTGCTGACGTGCCAGACATCATTGAAAGACAATTTCGTATGGCAAGATGTTTATCAATATTGAAGGACTATAGTAGCGAAACTAGAATTATATAAGGTGTTTTATATTTATACAATTGAAATAATGGAGTTATTAAAATGTTTTCAGGAATTGCTAACGCGACATAAAATGTTGTGTGCCGAGTTTTTAGAAACAAACTATGATAAGGTGTTTAGTCACTATCAGCGGCTGCTCAACTCGGAGAACTACGTGACTCGACGGCAGAGCTTGAAGCTACTGGGAGAATTGTTACTCGATCGTCACAACTTCTCCATCATGACGCGCTACATCACGAACCCCGATAACCTTAAGCTTATGATGAATATGCTTAAAGAGAAGTCACGTAATATACAGTTTGAGGCTTTCCATGTTTTTAAGGTATTTCTACAATTTACATAATATAATAAGTAATGTAAAGATAAGCTAATACTTACAAGTCGCATAGTGGGTCCTGTAAATAATTTATATTTAACTGCACGGATGACATAGTGATTGAAGTGTTCGTCGTAAGTTTCCTGAATGTAGTGGGTTCTAATCCTACACAGGACAAAAAATGATGTGGTCCACAAATGGTTGTTCCAATTCTAGAGGTATTCTTTGTGTCCGTTTTTATATTTAATGGACAATTTAAAATACCTTTATTAGAATGTTTAAAAGGATCCATCAAAACTAATTTAGCTAATTATAAAGTGTGTATACCTACATAATATATTCATAATATTATGTTTGGACTACATATTAGTTATACATTATTGATCTTAAGTATGAAGATAAGAAATGTAGAACATATCTTACTCTGTTATGCTTACCTGCTTAAGTTTGGAGTCTATTCCTTACACAATATACATAATATATTAAAGTATAGATGAATAGAAGCTCTAATTATTATATTTTCTGTTTCAGGTATTTGTAGCCAATCCAAATAAACCAAAACCAATATTGGACATTTTGCTAAGGAATCAAGATAAACTGGTAGACTTCCTCACTAAATTCCACACAGACCGTTCTGAGGACGAGCAGTTCAACGATGAGAAGGCTTATCTTATAAAGCAAATTAAAGAACTCAAGCCCTCGGAACACTAACACTTATTGCATTTCATTAAATCGCCACTTCCTCCTCAGAAAGAAGTTAGTTATAGATGCTATTATATTTAAATGCTTCTAAGTCACCAGAGGGTGTTGTGCGGCGCCGCAAAGACACACGGTTCAGTAATAAATATTGGAAATCTAAATAGATTTTACATTTGGTCTGTGATGAGTCAGGGAAAGTATATTTGTGCTACGAGCAAATTAACATTTTTAATAAACAATTGTAGGAATTAGTGTTACTTATGGTTTGACTTATATCTTTTGTAAGTTGTTAAAACCATTTTTAGTTTTATGACGTATTTAGTGACAGCCTCGGGAGTCACAGTCGAAATATTTATCATTATTTTTGTCACATTAGTCTGCAAGTTCCGTAAGCAATTTATGTACTTGGATATGACTAAATAGAACTGGAAAACGAGATATTTGAAGGAGTTTTGTATATATATGACGATTTTTAATTGGAGCGTTTTGTAATGTTTATTTTTTTGTATTCTAAATCAATATCAGAAATATAAATTGTTGAACATGAAGGAAAGTATATTTTATATTGTATATGTATACCATTCTTATCAGTATTGGTTTATTTACAGCAGAAAGTTATATTATCTTTATATACTTTCAACTTACACAATAATTTGATGTCGTAAACATTTTGTTCCACGCTTAGTAGTAATTTGGATGTTTTTATAATACATACATATTTGCAAAATCTACCCAGGTATTTTTTTATTACATAGTATTATAGACAGGTACCCTATAAGTTTCCAAAATTGCTGTATCATATTTTAATGTTTAATGATTGATTATTTTGTCAGCATCATTAATGCAATTACATTCTATAGAAACAGAATAAATACAATATTTATATCATAACCATATTTTTTTACATTGTTTATCCCCACTGTACGTTCTTAATAGATATTAGTTTAGTATAATGAAACGCTTCTACCATCTATTTGGATTTTATTAGACACAAGAATGGATCTGTACATAGAATCTTATCCACAAAACTGTACAGTAACACTACTCTTAAGATTATCACAAATTATTGAAGGTAAAGTATTTACATTAAGGTAAGATAGTTTATCCGCATTATGTTATGAAATGCAGTCAATTAACAGAATTTGCATGTAATTAACAAAAATATTTGTCAAATTATTTATTATATAGGATATGGAAAGACAAATTAAAACATGTTATATTATAAAGAAATACAACTCATCTACTATATACAAAATTTTCAAAACATGTTCCAAATAGTATTTGTTAGTCAAATGATATTTTATAAAAATATATGTAAAATTAAGATATTGATATTTAAAATATATCGCGGACATTTGCGGATAAAATGTGATATCATGAGTGAAAATAGTAAAATAAATGACATCATTTTTTTAAATTTTATTTTGCTCGTCAAAATGACCATCAGGTGGAGTGTGGTCATTTTGAAGAGAAAAAAAAAATAAAAAAAATCTTAGTTTCTATTTATAGCAGGTATAGAAAATTATGGAGTTACACGTACGAAGAAAGTATCTAAAGACTTGAACTATATATTATAGTTATATAAAAACAATATGATTACTGGAATTATTAGGGGATCCATTGTTTACGTCATTTAATTAACAGTGCCTAACTTAACGACTAGATGAACCAGGCCGAATATTTGTCATAATTATAAAGATAGAAATTACTCGTTTTTGTTTGAGATCCCACATTTAATATACTGCAAATTATATATAGGTACATTATGCTGTAGAATCATGTGGTCATACTGATGGATTAGGATCCAATATGCGTAATGTAAGTGTTCTCTTTGAGATAATGCACAAATAAAAATGGTTTTAGATAGATTACACGGGTATATCCGTGTTATTAATTGTATTTTTTAATAGCATAGACCTATCCAGGTTTCGAGATATCGCCACGCTATGTTGCATGAAACAGCAGTTTAATCATATAAACTTATAAACAGATTTCTTATCGCGTTTATTATGGTAGTACAGATTTCAATGCAAGTTATAAATCCTAAGAGACAAAATTGTGCCGAATTATTTTGTCCTGAGAATGTATGTATGTCATTCGTATCTGTATTATTTAATATTATTCGGGTATGTCCAGGGACGTTCTTTCGACATTATTGCTCCATTATTTAAAATAGCAATACAGTCAGGTTTTATCTTTGCATTATCGGGTAAGATTGAAAGTCTTCTTATCGGTTAATAAATGTGTGTATGGCTCATCTTGGCACAGCCACCATCGCAAATTGGAAATCTATTTAAAATAGCAGAATTGGTCGATCCGCCGTTTAAAAGATACAAGGGGGTATTGGTGGCTGTGCCAAAGTGAGCGCTCATCTTGGCACAGCCACCTCAATATCTCGGGAACCCCAATACCTAGCGAAAATCTGATTGCACCAATAATTAGTCATTAATTGGTCGACATTAGTCACAAACTGCCAGAATTAGTCGGTGCTTCTAAAAAGTGAAATTCAGGCTTATTTTTTCATATAGATTCGGTCGATGGACAGTCGCGTACATATTGAATGAACGAATGGAAGAATGTATTGAGTCTGTTCATCTTTAAAATCTAAATTGTTGCAATGGTGCAGATCTAAGAAAACATCGCGCATCTTGTATCATATATTTACAGACATATTGATTCAATAAATAAAAAAATAACTAACCTTAATTTAATATGAAAGGGAAATGTTGCAAATATAATATACTTAATATCCACATCTTTGTATGAAGAAATTTGATTTCTCAAAGTATCAATACACATGGATTTGATAATAGACGATAGATATAAGTTTAATTAGTTAGTATATTCCCTGAGCATTTTTATTGGTCTTTTTGAGACATTTCTATTGATATCTCATTCAATGTCAAAGACTTGGAAATGGAAAAAAATGTTCCTGCTGAGAGAACAATAAAAGCATAATGAATTTAGTAGAGCTGACATCTGAACAAGTAAAGGCACTGCTAACTGTCATGCTAATGCAATTGTTTACTTTGAAACTTCTGTCTGTAAAAAAAACAGTTTAACAAGCATCTTTTAAGTACTGCGGAGAGAACATTAAAATTTTTATAGCGTCCGACCGAACTTTCGGTTTCGGTTTCGGCCTAGTTTAGGCAAAAAAAAAACGAGTTTCGGCTTAGTGTCCGTTTCGGTTTGTATCCAGCCGAAACTATGGCCGAAACCGAAACTGAATTCGGAAGATTTCGCACTGCGATCGGAAATGTTCGGTGCACTGAGCTGCGAGCGACAAAGTGTCTTTTTGCCGCGTCATAACTTGTTTGTGTTTGCGCCGCGAACTTTGCAGTAGTTTGTTTTGTTTGCCGTGAAATTACAAGTGATTATAAATTTTTCAAGTTTCAAATTTCCTACTTATAATATATTATGATTATTTAACTATGTATATACTGTCGGGCCATCAAAATAAGTAATGATTGTAGCCCAATTAAACACTTAATTTTCACAGTATTTTTTGTTCAAGAGAAATCTCTTTTTATTATTTTACCTTTGAATATTATTTGCGTTAAATATGTTTAGTGGTTGTACGTTTTAATTTAAATTTTATTGTAGTTCATAAACAAGACTGAATTCATATACAAAATGACCATAGTTTAGAAGATATTATGTCGTTGTTAACATGAGAGAGTATTGTTTGTTTTGCATCTAAACATATTAGGTAGAAAGTATATTTTCTTTTTTTAGATTTGTACCTTTTATTATATGTTATTTGTAAATAATATTAAAAAGCAGTAGTACACAACAACAGTAGTAAACAAATATTTTCAGCACAAACTGTATTGTTAAGAAATAAATAACTTATGACTTACGTATATTTATTTAGAAAACGCTCCTTATTTCAAAAAGCACAAATAATTTAGTTGAAATAAGGAGTGGTAATATGTTATGTCATCAAACATTAGAATTTAAACATCAGAGACTAATAATATTAATTATTAGTCTCTGATGTTTGAACTGACTATTTGTTTTCCCAAGAAAACATGACCTTGTATGGAAGTTTCGGTTTCGGCCGAAACTGAGACCAAAGCGGCAATTCGGTTTCGGTTTCGGCCGTATAAACTAGTTTCGATCGGACACAAAATTGTTATGAACTCAATAGAATCGACATCTGACCTAATAACGGCACTGCTGACTTTTGTGTCATTATATTATCATAATCTTATTTTTAGATATCATTGAAATATATAAATTATTGATAGGTGACGAACCGTTGCCATTTACCGAACCCAATCCCAGTTACTTGTGTCGAGATAAGATTTTCTTTTCCATTATGTGGATTCAAAACTAAAGATAAGTATTGCAATTATTGTTTAAAGTAAGTAATAAGATACGCTTGTGCATGTCGTGAAGCCTCCCACTGATGGGTAAGTTGAAGAAATTTATTAAAATAAGTCAATATTTTAATGTGACATTGTTACAATTATCAAAATGTAACATTACAATAATACTGTTGAGTAGGTACCTACATAAAATTCAGATTACACTTGAAGCATAGGTATTATCCACATCAATGCGTATATATTACCTAGATTGATATTAAAGTTAGTGTTTAAATAATTCAATATTTAGTAGTAAGTATTCATTTTTCATAAGTAGTAACAAACTTCGTTGGATATTAAAGGATGAATACTAATTGCTTAAAATATACAAACTTACCTACTGTACTGCATTAATCATAAATAACAATTTCAAATTAAAAACACTTAGGGCTTGTACTACCACCTCCAGATAGCATTTATCTATAAGATAAAAGTATCACCATCTCTCTTCTTTAACCTAACATGAGTGAAACAGCATGCGATTTATCTTTCGGATAACTTTTGCATGTTAGTTGTAGGAGTGGCCGTTAGCTTTTTATAAAAAAAGTGTATATATCTACTAAATAACAATTGAAAAGGAACGTTATAGCGCAAAGGTTTTGTTTGTTGTTTATTAAATCCTACAAGACAAAAATTTGTTGATTTTTTAATAATCGGCTTTAATATTTATAGCTTGACTACAAATATTTGTCATTTAAACATAAACAGATTCATCACCTTCATTTAATCGTTCTTTCAATGAGTCAATTTGTACGCGATTGTACGTTGCGTCGAAAAAAATAAGCTTTATTTTCTCTTTTCAGAAGCACCGACTAATTCTGGCAGTTTGTGACTAATGTCGACCAATTAACGACTATTGGTGATTTTCGCTAGGTATTGTGGTTGCTGAGATATTGAGGTGGCTGTGCCAAGATGAGCGTTCATCTTGGCACAGCCACCAATACCCCCTTATATATTTTAAACAGGGGCTTGTACAATGCTGATATTTTGTGATCAATGTCGACTAATTAAATTAGCGTCAAAATCACGGGACCAATCTCCTAATGTTAAAATTTCGTAGTGTCAGTTATACTACTGAATTGATACTATTTGATACCTTAAGTTAAAAAATTGGTACCTAGTTCATTCAAAAGATAAAACAAACTTTGGCGCCGCCATTTTGACGTCATAATGACGGAACCACACTAAACACCAAGTCGCAGTAGATACTACAGCACAGCCACCATCGCAGTTTGCGATTGTGGCTGTGCCAAGATGAGCCATACTAAATGTGTGTAAATTTATTTTGTTGTGAGGTTAGGTATACCGTACGGATCTAAAGATGACTACTAGTTTCTGTTACATACAGACACGTTGGCAAATCTACCCAGTGGATGCAAACAAGTCTGAGATTGTTGTACTGCTAATGTCGCAAACTAGTATATGGTCAGACAGAGATTAGCATAGCTACTATGACCGTTTGCAAAGGTATCTCAATCGCGTGGTGTCGACGCAAGGCACGAGAGTTAGGTATTGGCCTTGGCACTCTCCAAATATATGCATGAAGGTTTAGTTACAAAACGGCTTTGAACCGTGAACATAGATGGTTGAATATACTGCGAAGTGTATTAAGTACGTTACGTTGTGGATCTTTTGTGATGTTCATATACGTCAAAATATTGTCTAATTTTAACAGGCCACTGATAATTAAGCTGGCCGCAAACATACGGTTTCCTGATCAGGTTTCCGAAACAAGGATTCAGATACGGATACCCGAATGCACACTTTTTAAGCTGTCCGCAAACATACGGTTTCCTGATTAGATTTCCGAAACAGGGATTCAGATTCGTCATTCGGTCAGCGTTGCGCAGACGTTGGGTTTTTTCATCAGGAATTAGTATTACCACGTACGGTAACGCCACCGTGTCTAGCTAGCTCCGAGTGCCTAGTGCGAGTTTGTTATACGTTAACGCGATCGACACGTTTATGACGTTCGGCACTCCGATTGGCCCGCTCCAAGTTCTTGGCCAATCAGAGGGCCAAACGCGGTAAACGATCGTGTTAACGTAAAAACAACTCACACTATGCAACCTGATGTATTCAGAATGGTTTCCGTTCGTGTGCGGCGGCATACAGAATGTTAGCGAGTGTCACGTTCGAAATGACGTATGCGGCCAGCTTTAGAATCGGAAGGGCATCGTCAAATCAATAGTCCTACCAGTCGCGATGGTCAGAAAGTATATTACATTTGATGGTATAGTCAGCAACATAAGTCGATACACAATTGCGAGATTTCGATTGTATCTAAAAACTTGTTAATTGTCCAGCTAGTTCTGTTGCTCACTGTACCAACCATGAAAACGTGATTCCAAAACTTATTTCACTTGTATTTCATATTATGGCGCCCAAAACCCTGTCTTAAAATGTATTCAAGGTTATAAATATATATAATACAGCAAATTAAAATTTTAAAATGTACTTATCACTATTAGTATGTACCTAATTGGGTAACATCCCAAATTGTCAAGTCTAAAAGACATCACATAAGCCGACTTACTTAGTTAATGGATCCAAATTAATAAGTCATGACTTGTAAACAAGAGCAACCTGTCTAGTACTCTTTGCATGGTTTTGTTTCTGGAATATTCTATTTACATATACTTATATATTTGTTTGACAGTGCCTTTAACTGTGCGTAAGTTAATTGTTAGGAAAATAAGAATTTAATTTTAAAGTTTTAATAATTTCTATTCTGTCTGGTTCATCACGTTACTTATAGCCATTTTCAACATCGAGTCACTGTAGTAGTCTGTGGTGTCAGTGTTGTTTGTAAACGTGATGTAAGTGACCCTTTCCAAGACCATCCCTAAATCTTCTAGTACCATATTTGACAATAATATAATACACGTTAAAATTTCACCATAAATAATGTTATTATCTATATCCCTCTTCAAGTGTTAACAAAACTTGTCTTAACCATCCATCGTACGTACCCTGGTTGAATCGATCATCAGTCTATAAACGCGGAAATAATCATCCCAAGCTTGGATAATATAAATCTGATACGTAGGGCCTTAATATAATGTAGCTATTTCGTACATTCTTACTTGCGTAAACTTGTGGTTGTCTGTCTATATTGGTTCTGTAATAATGAGTGAAGAATGAAAAATATCTGACATATATCACCCAAGCTAATATTATAAATTTAGAACATAGTTTTAAGTATGTTATAAATTAAATAAATATGTTTAAATACAAAGGAACAAAAGTCAATGGCCGTTTATTGCAAGTGCCAAAATAATTACAAAATATGGAAGAACTATATTTACATTGCCCCCCACAAGAGTATTGAGAATTTAATTTAATTAAACAAAATAATTTAGTATACATGTAATCATCGAATCACTGGGTAATCTGACGAAATAAACAAATTAGTTTTTAACTTCAGCACTGAAGGCAATGTATATCACATAAACACAAACAAAAAATATATAAAAACTTAAAAAACATAGATATGTTTCAAGAATTTTCAGAAGTTCTAATTACGTCTAAGAATAAATATCAAGTGGCCGCCGCCAAAATCTACTTCTCTTTCAGTCATGTATTGCATGTGCATTGATACAGTGCAAACTGATGTGACATTTAATACGACAGTACACGAATGAAAGATCACCTTGGTCTGGAACTATAACCATAAAAATAAGTTGCCGATAATTGTATAATGCATCCACAATCAGTTCCAACCCATCAATTCACGAGATCAATTACAATTTAAAGAACATTGGTATTGAATATTACAAACTATGTATATTAAAATCGGATTGACTTTCGAGAAGACAATCCATGATTAGTCCTTAATATTATGGTATTATGATATTGTTAAATAGTAAAACTTGACACTCATTATACATATAATGAAGTACAAACAGACGTGAACAGATTGTTTAGTAATTATAAACATATATCTAACTAGAACTTGCCACACTTGGATAAAATGAACAATCTCAATGACAAATAAAGGGCAGTCGATGTGGCAGTGTCAAACAGCGTCCATGGCGTTACTATAAACCGATACTTGTCCACTTAGCTCATAATTATTAGTTGTCCAGTATTATTGGCATAGACGAGACCTTGGCCTGGCTGGGGAGCCCAGCGCAGGCAGTTTAGGCTGGTGAAACCATGCTCCCAATTTTGTTCCAACTCTTTTATTGGCGACAGTCCTGTGCGACTGGAACTTTCTGGAAACACCAAGAAATATATTTTGTAATAAGTAATAAGCTATAAATATGTGAGAGTTTAGTGAATATATTTACCTAGAGGTTCAAGTCTATACAGTAACGCAAATACGTTGTTTCTGCCGTGCGGAGCAGTGGTGAAGCGTCGGGCGCCCAGGCCGACGGCGAGGTGGCGTGCGGTGGGCGATAGCGCTACTGATACTGCGCTTTGTTCTAACACCGCAGTGTGTAAACATTGACCAAGTCGCGCCCATTCCAAGGAGTAAACACCTGTGAATATTGTGTTACAAATGATCATTAATTTTTTTAATCGTTCCGATTTTGTTTAATAGGGTCCTTCAGGCTTTGAAGGTTAAGTATTGAAATAAAATTTCATTTACGCTTATTCCGATGGTTTGGATTGTTTTTCTCACATGATGATGCTGGAAATCAAAGTATTCTCGTGACCGTGTATGTTAAAAAGTATTCGAATCGTCAAAACATGCAATACACATTTATAATACAAACAAACACGTCACTTCGTAAGGGATATGTTATTGCAATATTTCTAAGAATATCTCGCTGGTGTAGAGGTGTTTACGTTTAATGTCATCAGATACTATATCCTCGTATATTCCTGGGTCGGAAAGTGTCATTATATTTTATCGTGAATATTAGATTATCTAATTAATTACTATACTCAGTAGAAAGCTATTGGCGACCCCTATCACATACCTAAATATAGCTGTGTGAGGCTCTTTGCGGGTTTCTATCGTGAGTTGATTGATAGTCACTGCTTGTGATACGTAAACATAATATTATTATTATTAACAAATATCGTATAATTAAACTCAGTTCAATAATACACTGTTGCACATAAATCTCATCCTATTTGACGGCACAATATCTTTTTGCCTCATTTTTTAATTATTTATATAATCATCACTTTCAACTATTTTTACAGGCACAACCCAATGCAATAGTGAAGCAAAACTAATAATAACAATATATTTTCTAAAAGAAAAATCATCATTAAAGAAAGAAGAATCATCATGAAAGACTTTGGTCGTGTTCCTATGTTTTCCTTTTTTTATATAATCTAGTCAAATTTGTCTTCAGGATGTTTGAACACAGCAGAAAATCTGGTCAATGTTTGAGGTTTTTGAAGGCTCATGTCTCTTTTAATAATTAATTTATGAAAAAAAGGAAATCATGGGAACATGCCAATAGAGCCCATACATTTTTTGGACAAAATTATTGCTCTACTGACATTATCCACGGAGGAAATAGGGGACTACGTTTGTATGGAAAAACGGCCCTTGTTTCCTCTTAAACTTGGTTGATAACAGCGAATATTATTAGTTTATTGAGGTGCCTGTTTGTAATGTCAAAATAACAGATTTTTACTAAATGGATATGAAAGTATATATGGTAATTAAGGCAAAAAATCAAAGTTTAAAATGTTTGTCTGTCTGTTTGTATCTCTGAAACAGTTGGACCGATTGTGACGGGACTTTCACTGGCATAGCTGGATAGCTGATGTTATAAGGAGTAACTTAGACTTTTTTTATTTTAGAAAAATATCTCAGCGAACTGGACAAATACTTTTTTGTTAAATTCCACGCGGACGGAGTCGCGGGTAACAGCTAGTCAACAATAATACTATGTTCAGTTTGGATTTAAGTAACAACTATCTAAATATATAAGCTTTAATACTTATATTATAAAGCTGAAGAGTTTGTTTGTTTGCTTGAACGCGCTAATCTCAGGAACTACTGGTCCGATTTGAAAAATTATTTCAGTGTTAGATAGCCCATTTATCGAGGAAGGCTATAGGCTATATATCATCACGCTAAGATCAATAGGAGCTGAGCACCAATGAAGAATGTTTCAAAATCGGAGGGTATTTTTTCCTTTTGAGAGCGTGCGCTGCGTAAACAGTTAGTTTCGCAAAAGTCATGTATGACAGAATTGTTTTCCTTTAAAAGTTCTAAAAAAAAGTCCGCGACAGCATATGTCTATCTTTTAAGGTTGGCTCACTTAACCATTTTTATGCTAACCAAATTTGTTCTAAAATAATGCATTATTTGCGAAGGTATTATTATAAACATGATATTAATCCTTATCCAAATAAATACGTTCTTCATCACAAGTATTTAATTTAAAACAAAATTGCACTTTACATCATTCGATTTCAATGAACATCTTAGGAGATATCGCAGTTTTAAAATAACATTGCAGCAAAATAATTACCCATTACATACATAGTACAAACGATGTTTTTCCTGGTTTATTCTGCCTGATTACTACTGGTTCGATTTGAAAAATTCTTTTAGTGTTGGATAGCCTATTTATCGAGGAAGGCTATAAGCTATATAACATCACGCTACGACCCACGAGGGCGGCGCAGTAACGATAAACGCGGGTGAAACCGCGGGAACTTCTAGTTTATTATATATACAGGAATATTAAGTAGACATATGAATAGCTTACCTAGCCAATGGTTCGTGTTTCTTAGCCTAGGCACCGGCAATAATGCCACTAGCAACCTTCCATCTTTAGATATATCAATGCTGGCGTCGTTGTGGATCCTGCATCTCTGTACTACGACATTTTTCGTACCTGGAATCATTAAGTCACGGTGAAGAACATAATTTTTTCGACGTCGATAATAGTAGGTAGTTTAAGTATGTTCGTGGAAGGAAAAACGTATGGGGTACATATAATAAAATGAAAATCTTATATAAGTTATATAATAGTATATGTATCGATTTATGCAATTAGAGCCTGGTTCCCATATTAAGAAACGGATCGTTAACCTACGGACAATTAATGTTTTGACACATATTCTATGTTAAATATGTCAAAATTTAACTGTTTGTAGCTAATACGACTCGTTCCTTGATATAGGAACCGGGCTTAGAGCTAATTTAACCATGTGGCTAGGAACTCGGTTAGTTGATTTGGCATGCGTAGTCTAGAGGTAGGGGCTAACCCCTACCACAGGACTACGCTTAGCAAATCTACATAAAGAAAGCCAGCTATCGATGCAGTTTCTGTCTTTGTTAGCCATTTACAAAGACAGAAAACAAAATGTTCACCTACGGACAGTTAATATTTTTAGTCTAGTCAACAAGTGCTTTTTGGTCAACTTTTTTCAGCAGTTTCGGAAAAATATGAACGAGGTGTTATTCGATTCCGAATGACATGTCGAAGATTTTTGAAAAAAAAAAAAAAGTTCCACTTGCAAAAATTGCAAAAGTTATAAACATTAACTAAAAAAAACAAAGGGTTCCGTTTTTTGAAAATATCTCGAAAACTAATAGAGATTTTTCATATCTAAGAAAATATTCAAAAACACACTACTCAACAAATTTCCAACTTTTTATTTTATCTGAGGTCGCATTATGTGATTATTATTCCTTGTCACTGATATAATAAAATTACATGCATAAGCACTTTCGGTCACATCTCAATTTCCAGATAAACAGCCATGTCTTAAATCACGAATTTATCACAAGTTAAAGTTTTAATTTTTATTTTTATTCTTGTTTTATTTGGAACGGCATGGTTTTTTGGAGTGACTGGCTTTGCTTTTGTACTGGGATTCAGGGGTATCTCTAATAAGGCTCCAGCAGTAATTTGCGAGCATAGCAGGCTCCCATCTAACTTGAAACCGCTTTTCAAGTGCAGCGACATCTTGGTGAAAACGTTCTCCGTGTTCGTTACTGACCGACCCCATATTTTCAGGGAAAAAATTCAAATGTGAGTGAAGAAAATGCAATTTTAGAGGCATATTGCATCCCATTTTATAGTAACAGTCCTACAAAACTTTTATTTTTTCGCGAAAGTCATCTGATTTCTTGTTACCTTCACATCCGATTCACATAGATTCCATTGCTGCAATCTTGAATCAGTAATTCTGCTTTATCAATGGGTAAATTCAAATCTCTTATCAAGTCATTAAGCCTAGTTTGGTTCACTAAAAGTGGCTTCGATGCATCTTCCGGGACATAATTTGTATCCTCACAATTTTCACTATCTGTCGAACTTGAGTAATTCTCTGTATCAATTAAATTTTGATCTGGGCACTCAGGAGCAGGTAACTCTTCGGAATGTGGCTGGGGTTTTATTAGTGCCTAGCTGTTACCTGCGACTTCGTCCGCGTAGATTTTAACTAAAAAGTGTTGGTCTCCGCGGAACCCAATTTTTTTCTAAAATCAAAGTAGCCTATGTTACTCCTTATAACATCAGCTATCTGCCAGTGAAAGTCCCGTCAAAATCGGTTCAGCCGTTCCGATGATTAGCCGGAATAAACAGACAGACAGAAAGACAAAAATTTAAAAATATATGTTTTTGTATAGGTACCTTATATACATATGTCATATGCATTAGATAAAAAGCTGTTATTTTGACATTACAAACAGACAGTTCAATTTTATTTATATGTATAGATGTATAGATGACACGTCGGCATACTTAATATTTCGTTTCGATTTTTCAGAAAACCCCTTTAATTGGGTTAGATAAAAATAACAATCCACGGCATGATTCGTTGGCTCCGTCCATACCATTGATGTACCAAGAGGCATTTTTTTTGTTGTTTCCTTATACCAACCATTCAGATTTGTATAACATCTTAAGCAGCACACTTTCGGAACCCACGACTAATCTTGATTTCATACATCACTGTTAAAATAAGCTAGATAACACTGTTTAATTAAGTTAGAAAGTGGCGTTTTTTTCGATTTTGGCGTAAACTCGGCACAAATGTAGCAAAATAAATCAGGACTATTAATACACACCCGCGACATTTTAGAAGTTAGCTATTAAATTAGCAAATAAACTATGTTCCATTTGTAATTACTCAAATTTCCGGACTACCCGTATTTTACCAATTGAAGGTAGGTAAAAAAATAAAAAGTCATAATTATATATCTCCACTTCGAGATGTGATATCAAAATAAAATGCCTACAGTTATTTATTATAAGTTAACCTCATTATGAAATAATATGAACCGGGTCAGATATTTTTTGTATGTAGTGATATTTAAACGTATTAAATATAAAATTTAAGAAATGAAAAAATTCAAGCACCTACTGGATAGATAAATGAACAATAATCCGCCGGTCTTTTTTTATCACAATTTTTCAATTAGTTATGCAATAGTTAATTAATTATTTTTTTATTTTTTATTAACAATTTTCGCAGTTGCAAAATGTTAAACTTAAATTATTAATCAAGGAATATTTTTTTTAATGATCCGTTTTTTTGCTATCAGAAGCTGCATAGAAATATTCTTTTTCATTTTTATCTCTTATTGTTTAAAAATTGTTATAAACAAATGCGTTGTTTATAAGATAATTGAACATTTTTTTGGGATCTTCATCTTTAATACAAATAATAATATTTAAAAGCAAAATCGTTCCTTAAAAACATTTTTTAATTGCTTAAAAACGCATTTGTTATTTAACAATCATGTCCTACCACTTATAATAATCATTTTTGTTTTAGAAAATCATTATTTATATTATTATTTTACATACATTTACATTTTATTTTCTTTTCGATATAAAATAAAATAATGTTTTTTTTGTTTACTTTTTCATTGTTTATGTAATAAACAATTTGTTATAAACAAATGAATTTTAACCTTATTTTTTCTCATTCTACTTACTGTAACAAAAATAGCCATGAGTGATTTTTCTGTAAAAAAGATTATTTTACTTATAATATATTTTTTTGAATTTTCAAATACCCGTTTTTTAACTAATTAATTTTTTACTAATTCTCTGTAACTTCATCATTCTTATCTTTTACAGTAAGTACTAAACCCCCTTTTTTTAGTTATTTGTTTATAACTTTTGCAATTTCTGCAAGCGGAACTTGATTTTTTAAAAAATCATCTACATGCCATTCCGAATCGAATGACACCTCGTTCATATTTTTCCGAGACTGCTGAAAAAAGTTGACCAAAAAAGCACTTGTTGACTAGACTACTGACACTATGAAAAAAAGACTCTTTTTTAAACAGGCTGTCCCGAAACTCAATGATAACCTGGTACCGGGCGAGAGGCCAAGGTATAGCAGTTATAAAAAATAAGAAAAAGGTCCATGTCACTTAGTCAAGCGATAATAGACATTTTTCGAAAAAGTTGAAAATTTGCCATCCGTGGTCGCATTTTTAAGTACTGTGATCACAATTTTCACAATTTTACATTGATTTTTTTAATAATATAATCTCAAATAACAGTGCTATTAATCGCAACCACAAATCAAAGTAATAAACATTGTTAACTAAGTAAAATAAATAAAGTTATGACGAGTTATGGTTTACAAAATTATTATCAGTTAACTTTGACATTCCATGTTGGAATAAAATGTACTACACTACCCTTAGCAAATTATTTCAAAAGATGGCCCATTTAGTCTAGATTTCAAAATTGTACAACACTTGCAACTTTTCTTGCCAATGAAAGTGCTACTTCGTATTTCTTGCGAAGGGATCACTCATTTAAAAAAAATTACGTGATACTCTTTGGTTTAAAAAGGTCGGCGTCTTCATTGTTTGTAATAAACAAAAGTGATAAAATGAGATAGATAGTAGTTATGCTGTCTGTCAGAGCGAGACAGATTGTCATTCGACTTTTAGGGATGACGCCGATGTTTGATGAGTCGTTCATAATAAAATTAAAATAATAACATTTAGTACGCATCGTTTCTTCGTTTACTGCGCATCTCTCGTAATCGTATAACTTTCGTACTATCGACTTTGGCTTGTGTTACCCTGGACTTGATACTCCATCCGTACTTTCTGCTTTTAATTGCTTTCTGCAGGACCATGTTGGCGAAAATTCGTGTGGATTTTCTAAATAAAATTTTATGGACTGACGAATCGACGTTCAAAAGACTTTATTTAAACTTACATAACCTACATGGTTGGTACATGGAAAACCTGCATTTGATGCTTGACGACCGATCCCAGTACCAATTTAAAGTCAACATATTGTGGACAAGCATTTTAAATGGTCAAATAAATTGGACCATTTGAGCTGACTGAAAATTTAAATGGCGCCTCCTACTTGCATTTTCTCCAAAATGATTTGCCGACATTGTTAGAAGATGTACCACTCAACATCTACAGAGAAATGTGGTATCAACAAGATGGTTGCCCAGCTCATTATGCCCGGCCTGTACGAGAATATTTAAATGAAGAATATCCCGACAGATGGATCGGACGCCTTGGATCAATTTTATGGCCCCTCGTTCTCCAGACCTGTATCCAGTAGATTTTTTTTACTGGGGATGCATAAAAGAAAAACTCTACTCAAAACCAATACAAAATCTATTAGAAATGCGCCAAAAATTGATGCAGCATCAGAAGAAATAAACGCGAGTAGATGTGCACGACTGGTGAAGAGGTCATTTCTGAGGCTATGCAGAGCTTGTATTCCTGCCGGCGGGAAACAATTGACAACATTTCAAAATTAGAACTTGTCTAAAACAAAAATACCGTTTCTTTATATTTCTATTCCGAATAAAAATAGATATGTTACAAATATTTTTATGGCTTAATATTGAAGAAAATAAATAAAAACTAAACATTGTGTGATGACGTCATATATACGGCTGTATAAGTATTTTACTGTGCCTTTGTTACGCTTCAAAATAGATTGAATGTCAAAATATGACAATGTCATGATTGTCATTTCTGAATATAAATAAAAACATTAAGGCGGTTGTAGAATTCGGCGTAGTTTATTCATTTATTACTAATTACATACCAATATTACAACATATACGATGGATCCTAATGAGGAGTACATGCTAATAAAAGATTTCAAATATTGTTTTGTACCAGCCTGCAGAAACAGTTTTAAGTATGCTCAGAAAATATTTTTTGCCGTTCCTAACGCCAACAAGCTAGAATGGTGTAATGCAGTGGGTATTGCTTGTCCTAAACGCGTAGTATACATATGTGAAGATCATCTTAATGTAAGTATAAGTTTAATGTTACTTGTAATAAAAAATTTAAAAGATTTATAAGATTTATCTCAAGGAATCTAAACCAAAGTTAACCAAACTAACGTAAACAAATATGATAGACGCCACATTGACATTTTAACCCGGACCGTGATCGCGATAACACACGTGCAGTCATATTTTATTATAAATAAAAAATTAAATTCATTTCCCGGAATTCCGCGCGCACCTGCATCGCTACGTCAGTCATATTTTATTATAAATAAAAAATTAAATTAATTCGTAAAATAAAAATTCAATTCATTTCCTGGAATTCCGCGCGCACCTGCATCTCTACGTCATTGTGCACGTGCAACTATAACGCTTGCAAAACGTATAGGTGACAAATTCACTAAAAAGTGGTAGAACACAGTGAAATAACTATAATTAACGAGTGAAATTATTGGTGACTGGAAACGACAAGTGTATTATAAAAATAAATCAACAACATTTAATCCACCCACGGTCCCACGTCATAAGCGACAGCGTTTTAAAGGACATTTATGTTTCGGACTATTATTTACATACAGATAGTATACATTCGTAATGACAAGTATTCCTGGTGTTTTACAACTTTAGCATAATTTGAAAAGTGTTACTTTTAAATGGGGCATTGAAGCAAGGTTTCGTGAATGAACAATAATAATTGAAGAAATGTTTCTGTTATGGTAATAGAAAAATTAAGACCGTTCTTTCTCTCGAGTATTTGAAAATCGAACCGTTTACAACGCATAGCGCCTCATGCGGAGAATAGCAGAAACAAAAATTCTGTTTTACCGACAAACGAATATGGCGACATCTATCGACGAATGGCTAAACTAAACAGACATCTAGCTGCAATCTACAACAACTAGCGCCTCGTGTGGAGAATAACAGAAGCAATAAAGCTGCTTTACTGACATTGTTCAACGATTTGTTGCTCTAACTGTAGCAATAACTAGCGGCGAATAGAGTAACTAAATAGATATTTAAGGGTTTTTGTTTTTCCAAAAAACTTAATTCGATAACTGTGCACTAAACTCAAAAAATGAACTTCCTGGAAAACATCACGTTTAGACGCAGGCGTTCAAAGTCTGAATCTAATATTAATGAGGAAAATGAAGACATGATATTAACGGACTCTCCGATAGATGGCACCACAACAAGCCTACCTGACATCTCGGAAGACGAAGACGACTCTGTTTCCAAGTTAAAACTTTAATTGGAGCGATTGACTCTAGAACTCAGTGCAGCTCACAACGAAATAGAATCTTTAACTATGGAAAATAGGAATCTTAACCGCCTTAACCAGGAGTTACAGAAGCAAAATGAATTAAACAAAAAAGTGACATGCTCACCTGTTAAGTTAAAGCCACAAACACCAAAAAATAAGAAAAAACCGCACAAAAGTTAACCAATCATTGAAAAAACACGAGGAAAATCCTGTAGAATGTGGAGAATTTGCTATTAGCACCGAGAAATCAATAACACCAACTAATGTCAACAACCATCGACAGTTAGATCGAAGAACAACAGATGGCGTTATTCTTAGTACCGACAATCTAGAAAGCGGTTCCGAAATACAACGTAAGGAACAAGAATACAAAACGAAAAAACGTAAAATATGCATTTTAAGTACCAACAAAACTAATAAAATACTAAACATCGCAGAAGACCTATTCCCGAATTATGGAATTTGTCATTACATGACACCAAACTGTGGTTTAAAGAATCTTATCTCTAATTTAAATCTCAAACTAAAAGACTATACTTTAAATGACTATTGTTTAATATTTATCGGTGAAGAAGACTTTCGTAGAACCCAGAACTATGTCGAGTTAACGATCAGCATTCGTGAAACGCTGTCAAAAGTACAACATACAAATATTATATTATGTGCACCTACTTTTAAACTAAACGAGTATTCTACAATGTTCAATTCGAGAATAGAAACCTTTAACAGCTTAATATATCTAGATGCATGTACTTATAACTACGCCTATCTGTTTGATTCTAATCATTATCTTACTTATGACTTTACTATGTTTACAAAGAGTACTGGATCCGTAAATAATCGCGGTATGGCTAGTATATTTCTTAATATAAGTTTAATGATAAGTGAATTTACATTGTGTGAAGATTTAGATTCGTGTAATGATATTTTGATTGATGAAGGGCCAGATATGGCTCACTCTGTATCCACTGGCACTGAAGAAAATGATCAGTTATTTCTCTAATAGATATATCAACATTTTGCATCAAAATATTGCAGGTTTAATAAATAAGGCAGATGATCTCCTAATATGTCTAGAAGAGCTATCTAAAAATAATAAAAATATAGATATCTTGTGTATTACTGAGCATTTTATCATAGAAGGTTATCAAGATCTATTATACTTACCTAATTATAA
Organism: Catocala sponsa; assembly: GCA_963564715.1. Taxonomy (NCBI): domain Eukaryota; kingdom Metazoa; phylum Arthropoda; class Insecta; order Lepidoptera; family Erebidae; genus Catocala; species Catocala sponsa. Next base: position 11,117,908 of record OY751331.1, read on the forward strand.
TCTAGCTGCATATTTTTGTAGAAGGGAAAATAATAGGGGCGGTTCTTGTATTCTTGTGTAGAACGGGCTACAATGGAAAGAATTGCCTAAAATAGCAAAGTTATCAACTCCTGGCATTTTTGAATGCTGTGGTGTGGAACTGACCAGTTACAAAATAATAATTATCTGTATATATAGAATTCCGAACATAAATAATCTAAACCATTGCTTTGATAAACTTGAAATGCTCCTGCAAGAACTATTACATAAACACTATAAGAATATAATTATTTGCGGAGATTTCAATATTGATGTACTAAAACATAATAGTGTTACCAATGCCTTTGAATGTCTTTTAACGAGCTACAACTTGCAACTTGCATTGAAACAACCCACTCGCATGGCCAGTTTGTCGTGCATAGACAATTTTGCGCATAATGTCAAAGCATGTAAGACTGAGGTAGTGGAACTTGCGTTGTCAGACCATACAGCACAGATATTCCATTGTCCAGTACAAAAAACATGCCGTATGAAGTATTGGTATACAACAAGAAGAAATTATACTATGGAGAATATAGTCAAATTTAAAAACCATCTAACTAGTCTTACTTTTTCAGAAATATATGACACAACTGATCCAAATATTGCCTATAATAATTTAATTGAGACCTTCAAGTTAATATATGATTTGTGTTTTCCAATGAAAGTTATTAAAATAAATACAATAAGAAATACTAAATGGTTGTCAAAAGGGATAACACTGTGCAGTAAGAAGAAAAGGAAACTATTGTGGCAGTCTAGACTTAAACGTAATAAAAACAATAAAACTATGTTTGTCAATTATTCTAAAGTATATAAAAAGATAATCCAATTGACGCAAAAAGCACAAAACAATTATATTATAAAAACGTCAAAAAACAAATCTAAAACCGCGTGGCAAATTATCAATCGTGCAAAGTATAACGTACCTAAACCTAATATAAATAAAATTAAAATAGATAACGACGTCATTTCAAATCCCAAAGCTATCGCAGAAGCATTTAATAATTTTTTTGTTGACAAAATACAGGCGAAACTTGATGCCAATTGCAGACCTAAAATGTGTACAGTAGATTTCAATAACAAATCAATGTTCATGGCCCCTAGTATACCAAATGATATAAAAAAAATTGTCATGGCTCTAAATAATACAAGTAGTGTGGGATATGACGGTATTGCTACTCAAATACTAAAATATGTTACTGATGAAATCTGTGGACACATAAGTCACATAATTAACCTCAGCATTAGCGAAGGCGTGTTCCCTAATGCGTTAAAAGTAGCGATCGTCAAGCCTCTATTTAAGAAAGAAGACAGAGAGGTGATGGCCCATTATCGGCCCATATCACTTATATCCGTAATTGCTAAAATATTTGAGAAATACATTTACAAGGAATTGAATACATTTATTGAAAAAAATAATATTCTGTGCGAGGAGCAGAAAGGATTTAGACTAGGTAGGACAATTAATATGGCCATTTATGATTTTTTATACAAGGTTACATATAACGTGGATAAGAGAAAACCGGTCTGTGGTATATTTTGTGATATGACCCAAGCCTTTGACTATGTGCATCATGGTACACTCCTAAATAAACTTGAAGCTTATGGCATTAGAGGAAATATCAACAATCTCATTAAATCTTACCTCCAAAATAGAACTCAAGTAACAGAAATAAACAAAATCAATATGAAAACTAAACGTGAAACTGTTTATCAATCCACAGAACGTAAAGTCTCATTTGGTGTGCCACAAGGGAGTGTTCTTGGTCCGCTTTTGTTCATATTATATATTAATGACCTACCGAAAGCCATCCAACAGCACTTGACACTATTCGCTGATGATAGTACCTTAACGATACCTTGTAAAAATATTGAGACATATGAAAATGACATAAATGACTCTATAAATCTAATAGTAAAATGGCTCGATAACAATAACTTACAAATTAACTTAACTAAAACTAAAATAATGCACTTTAGCCAACGGATTAACAGTAAAAGAAACCTAAATATATTCTATGATGGTCAAACTATAGACGAGGTAGAAACAACAAAATTTTTAGGGCTCCGCATAGACAAAAAACTAAATTGGAAATCTCATATTGAACTTTTGTGCAAGAAAATAAGTAAATCTGCTTATGCCTTACACACATTGTCATCTATAATAGGTGTGGAGGCATTATTAACGGCCTATTATGGTTTAGTGGAATCCCATCTACGCTATGGCGTCATATTTTGGGGCAACTCAACAGAGAAAGACACGGCGTTCAAGGCTCAAAAGAGATGCGTAAGATCAATGTTTATAATGAAACATACTGACAGTTGCGTGCCGGTATTTAAAAAATACAAATTACTAACCTTGCCATGTTTATACATTCTGGAGATAGCGGTATTTGTGAAAACTAATCCGGATCGTTTCAAACGGTTAGATGACGTAGTCCTGCGTAATAGACGAGATAACAGCAGGATATGTCTTCATAGTGCGGGAACAACATTTATGCGCAAAAGTGTCTTTTGTATGGCACCATTCATATTTAATAAATGCCCTAGGAGTTGGAGAGAACTGCCCCCATTGCTTTTTAAGAAGACGCTGCGTAAATTCTTACTTAATAAAGCCCACTACAGTGTTTTAGATTTTTTAAATGAGAGGGATTTTACTCTTCCTATTATTAATGTAGATAAGATTAAGTAGACCTAATTTTCAGTATTTTAATTTTGTTTTTAAATTGAATGTGTATGACACTAATGTTTTTGCATGCCGATTGGTAAAATATGGCTGAACACCATGACATGTTTATCACCTTTTTTTTTGTACCCATATTTGCAAAATAAATTATCTTTTATCTTTATCTTTAAAATTGTCAACTGTTACTTTTTTTTGCAAAGCTTGGCTAAGCAAAAGTATTAACTCTAATATGCCGTATATATGACGTAATATGGCGTTTACGTCTTTTTAGAATAAATCAAAATTCAAAGAGGAATTCATGAATGAAAACAATCGTATTTCGAAAAAATAAATTATATGGGTGTCTTTATTTTGAATCTATTTTCATTTAATATAATAATATGCGCATGTTGAAAAATGAAATGTTGTCAATTTGAGCATCTACTTTAGTTTTAGGAGGATATTAAAGTGTTACGATAATTGATTGTTTTATTTTGATTAAGTTTTCCATGAGGTCCCTTCGCAAAGAATACGAAGTAGCACTTTCATTGACAAGAAAAGTGGCAAGTGTTGTACTATTTTGAAATCTAGACATAATGGGCCATCTTTTGAAATAACTTGCCAAGGGTAGTGTGGTACATTTTTTCCAACATGGAGTGTCAAAGTTAACTGACAATAATTTTGTAAACCATAACTCGTCAAAACTTAATTTATTTTACTTAGTTAACAATGTTTATTACTTTGATTTGTGGTTGCGATTAATAGCACTGTTATTTTTTATTATTTTTTATTTAAACAAATACATATCTAGACACAATCTCCTGCCAAACTGCATTACAGTTTGTCGGCAGTATTCTCGTGGATACATAAACATCTATATATAGAATATACATATACTAGGTAGATTAAATACAAATACTTAATTAACAATAATTATTATTCACCATAGCCGTTCGGGCCGACAATCGACATCCCCGCGCGGCGAAGCCCCGCTACCGCACAGCCCGCCGGAACGAGACATAACCATGTGTACACAGCTCCATCTCGCTCCGGCGCGGTGCGACAGGCAACGCTGGCTCCACCGCGCCGCTCAAGTGTCAGTCCGCAACCATACATACATAGACTCACGCCTGCTTCCTAGAGGGGTAGGCACACTTCGCAACCAATGTTACGCTAAGGACATATACTTAGATAATGTTTAAACAATATGTTTTTTAAACAGTTTTTAGATAAATCACCAGTAGTTGCTTTTGGTGGCAACTCCTTTAGCAATGTCGGGATTAGCCATCGCCTCGTCCGCTGGCCAAAATAATTCGCAGCCTTAGGCACAACATATTTATTTTTATGTACCACTTTGCGGGTTGGTCGGTTATAAACTTTTTCATTTTTATATTCATGTTTATTATGCTGTTCTAAGATATTTGATAACTTAACTTTCTTTTCTACGGGTAATATTTTGCAGATTTTAAATAATTTTTCGTAATCTTTAAGGTTATCTTTTGTGCTCTTATTTATTAATAATTTGCAAATTTTTAATTTTATTTAAGTATACTGGAAAAGTTAGTCCATAACCACCCAACCCGTAGTCTATAGTTGCCCCTGCTAGCGCATGATACAGAATATACAATATGCGCTTACTCACTCTATTTTAAGCTATTAAGCTTGTCTAGCACAGAGCGTAATTTTTTGCATACAGTATCAACGTGTGCGTCCCAGGCAAATCAACTGTCTATTGTCACTCCTAGGTATTTGTAATTTGCTACGCGCTCAATACATTCGCATTGGCAGTTCGCTACATTATTATCATGCAGGCACTCATACGTGTGGCCCTTTAACAGCACATTAAAATTTCCAGCTTGGTTGTATGGAGACGAGATTAACATACATTTAGTTTTACTAATATTAATTAGAATGCCATTATCATGCGCCCATTTAACCACATTATCTAAGTCCTCCTGCATTATCGATTGAATCTGTCCACAGTCACGGCCACTGTATACCAAGCACGTGTCGTCGGCGTACATATAGGCCTTACACTTTTTAATGAAGTACACCATACTGTTTACGTGCATGATATACGCCACCGGCCCGTAGACAGACCCGGTCGGCAAACCATATTTTACCTTCCCTAGTACACTGTCTACTCCATTAACCCGAACTTTTAGGAATCTGTTATCTAAGTATTGCCTAAACCATCCTTTTACCGGCCCTCGTATCTCACACTCATCCATAGCCTGTAGCAAGGCCTCGTAATCCAAGGTATCGAAGGCTTTTTTGAAGTCTATATAAATGTTACCAAAAGTACATTTTTTGAGTCTAATGAGGTATTTATGTCATCAGTAAATCTACTTAAAGCTGTTGCCGTACTCCTATTTGGTCTAAATCCATGTTGAATGTCAGTGAGAATATTATTGTTTTCTAAAAACTTTGTAATTTGGCCCATTATTACCTTTTCAACAATTTTATTTATTATACTTAATATCGCAATGGGTCTATAATTTGAATATTCTTTATATTTTCCGTGTTCAAATATTGGTCTGATAATAGAATTTTTTAATTTGTTAGGGTATACTTCTTTATCTATACATATATTAATGAAATGTGCAATGATTTGACTAATGTGTTGCTTTATGAATTTTAAATCTTTAACTCGAATACCGTCGGACCCCGGGGACTTGCCACAGTTCAACTTATCTATAATTGTACATATATCTCTAGGGCACACCTTTTTAAACCTGAAGCTAACATTACTTTCTTTAACATATTCATGTCTTTCGTGAAATAAGCTATTATATACATGCTTTTGCTTTAAAAAATCAATTTCCTTAGTAAATGTTTGACAGAAATTATTACATATGTTATCCATTGTTTCATTTACATAATATTGTCTTCTGTTTACGCGAATGTTATTCATTGAAATTAAACTACTATATACGGATTTTATCGCGTTGTTTATTTGACACTATTACAAAATTTTTAAAAACTGTTACACTACTATAATCACTATTAAACTTTACAAATTTTTAAGCTAATTAAATTATTGAAACTATTAAAACTATTTATACTATTACTATACTATTATACTATTTATATTTATTTTTACACTTTCCCCGACGTTTCGGTTGCTTTTCAGCAGCCATGGTCACGGGGAGACTAAGATGGTAGTTGTCTCAATGTTCCAGTGTAGTTATTTCAAAGTATCCGAACATAATTTAATCATGGGTGTTTCTATTTACGCAGAATTAGCTCAAAGTATCATGAAGTCTATTAGCTTTATTTTTATACTTTGTGTATTCCAAACGTAATTACATATTTTTCGGGTTTGCTTTCCATTTTCTAAATAACGAATCTTTATAATCTAGCATTTTCTGCAGTTTATTATTAACCCACACGTTTGATTCCCGTTGTTTAATAAATGTGTTTGTTTGCGATGTACTATAAACGCTGTCAAAAGTGTCACACAATCGTTCATATAATTGAATAGGGTCCTGTATAAGCATACATTTATTCCATTCTACATTACATAATTGAGCTTGCACTGCTTTATTATTTAGACCTGTACGATAACAAGCACGCATCGGTTGTATATCTATATAATTATCTATAGAGAGCCCGGTGAGATAGTGGTCGGACACTTTAGTCATCAGTACATACGCGTGCGGCTCGCCGCCTAGTCGCGCATTTCGCACAAAAATATGATCAATGCAGGATGCCACTCGTTGACCCGATAACACTACCTCTCGCGTAATATCTTGAATGCAGCATTCCAATCCTAGTTCGTTCAACGTATTTAAATATAAATGGGTGCATGTGTCGATTTCACCTTGCAATATGTTTATGTTGTAGTCACCCAAGAGAATCAAGTCATATCCAGCCGGTATACATTGCGTGATTGCTTTAAATTCCCTTACAAAGTTTGTTTTGCTCATGTGTGGTGGTCTATAGGTAATTATTATATCTATTCGGTTATTCTTCAACGTGATTCGGCCATGTAATAGTTCACAAAAACGGTTGTTCGTTTTTATTACTTCAAAGTGTATATTTTCCTTTACGTAAATAATTAGTTCACCGCCCCGCCCCTTCTTTCTTTTCTAGTTAAGTAATATGAACAGTAGCCGTTTATTTTATAGTTGTAAACTTCCACTTCTTTTATATTTATTTCTGTTAAACATATTAAATCTAATCTAGGTAAGCAGTCTTTTATCAGTACAATAAATTCATTGAAGTTTTTTCTTAATGAACAGATGTTCATGTGTATGAGATTTAATTTATTAGGCGTTTGTATTATGTGATCTTTCCATTGTTTTATACATTCATATTTTGAATATATAAAATCGTGTAGTATATTATCAGTAGTCATTGGATTGTTATAGGTAGAAATACACACGAATAACAGCGATAAATAATAGTTATTTATTCCTTATTATTATCCCGCTGTACGTATGTTTCGATGTCACTTTCATAGCGAATATGGTGTACCTTTTTATCTTGATCATTTTTCTTAATCAATATTTTTGCATTTTGAATCCATATGTATTTGTAGGTATCTCTAAGCTTTGACTTTGTGACCCAAAATAGTTGTTTATTTTGACGAGTTATATGTTCGTTTATGTAGATACGTGTTATATCATTATTGTTATATAGCATGTGGTTTGTAAGCTGGGATTTTCTGCTTTTAAGCCATTCCACTTTTGCTGTTTTCGTGCGCATCGAGACAATTATTGGCCGCACTTCTTTTTTTCGGAACCTACCCTCCAAGCATTTTCAATCGCAGTTTTATCTAAATTTAAGATCTCGGCACACTTTTTCACTACTTCAATAGTTTTTTCTCTTTCTTGCATCTTTAGATTCATTAATTCAATGTTTTTGTCCAATTCCTTTTGTTCTAGATATCCAATTCGCTCTTCAAGTGCTTTGTTGTTTTTATCCAGATTAATATTCCTCTGTATTAAGTCCTAGTATTTGTTTTCCATTCTTATGTTTTTATCAATCGTTTCTTTTTTAAATGATAATGAATGATAAAAGATTATCATACTGGGCCGCTAGATAGGTAAGGGATTTTTCAAGCTCGGCAATGGCTTTTTTAAGGTCGCCTACTTGAGTTTTAATATCCAAGACGTCTTGTTGTAATAGTAAAAATCGTGAGTTGTGCTCCTCTTTCATAGATGTCAGGAGAGTATTCGTAGCTTTGATCTCCTTTTGCATAGCTTTGAGCATCACATGTACACTATCGGAAGAACAGCATGATGTTTTGTGCCGTCTAGGTTCTTGAGAGATAGAAGAATCGCTGTCTGATTCCTCATTGCATTTCTTCTTAGCCTGTCGTGCCCCGGCCCAGCCCGATAAAGATGTTTGTTTTTCTTTGAAATCCGAGGCCGGTCTATCAGAAGAATTGGATTCCTCTCTTGCCACTTTTTTAGTAGTAGTACGTGACACCTTCGGCATTGTTGCTCCTTATTCGAATTAATAACAATCCTATAGCTCGCAAGTATTAATCATAGTACACACAAATAACTAGCACGTATTTTTATTAACCGGTTTACGTAACACTCTGCAGTAGCGACGCGACACGTCCGCTCAGGCAGCCCACGAGAACAACCTGATTTGGGATTACATTATTAAAAAAATCACTGTAAAATTGTGAAAATTGTGATCATAGTACTTAAAAATGCGACCACAGATGTCAAATTTTCAACATTTTTGAAAAATGTGACATGGATTTTTTTTCTTATTTTTCTGGTATTCCTTGGCCTCTCGCCCGGTACCAGGTTATCGTTGAGTTTCGGGACATTCTGTATATTAAAATTCATCTATAGTGAATTAACACAGTTACCAATGAAAATGCGTAAGGATAGTTGTGACTTGTGCATTAGTATACGTACTGTCTGAGATCTCAGGTGTGTTGCCGGTGGTGAAGTCCCAGGCCTGCACGCGGTGCGAGGGCGCCGGCAGCGCTTCGGAGATGATGCCGGCGTCCAGCAGCCCCGCCATGCCGCCCATGCGACGCGCGCCTCCCGCGCCGCCACCTCCACCCCCGCCGCCTTCGCCGCTGCCACCCTCGTCGTCTACTACCATGGCGTTCTATGAAAAGAATTAAAACATTATTAACCTCTGAGTTTTCTTCGAAGAGGTTAATAAAAACATATTTGTGACGGTCTGTGTTTTAGTGACAGATTGATGTTAGTGACATCAGGCATAACTCCGGAACCACTTGACCGCTTGACTTGTAACTTGGTGTGCAGAGACCTTAGGGTCATACCTCGGTCGAGTTTGAATATGGGCCCTGTGGGTCAAAAGCCCCTGAGATATAGGGGTCACAAGGTCACATGTATTTTAAATGGCAAAATATTGACTTGTAACTTGGTGTACAGACACCTTGGAGTCATACCTTGGTCGAGTTTGAATATGGGCCCTGTGGGTCAAAAGACCCCCGAGATATAGGGATCACATATTTTAAATAGGAAAATATTGACTTGTAACTTGGTGTACAGACACCTTGTGGTCATACCTCGGTCGAGTTTGAATATGGGCCCTGTGGGTCAAAAGCCCCCGAGATATAGGGGTCACAAGGTCACATGTATTTTAAATGGCAAAATATTGACTTGTAACTTGGTGTACAGACACCTTGGGGTCATATCTCGGTCGAGTTAGAATATGGGCCTTGTGGGTCAAAAGACCCCCGAGATATAGGGGTCACAAGGTCGCATGTATTTTAAATGGCAAAATATTGACATGTAACTTGGTGTGCAGACATCTTGGGGGTCATACCTTGGTCGAATTTGAATATGGGCCTTGTGGGTCAAAAGACACCGAAGATATAGGGGTCACAAGGTCACATGTATTTTAAATGGCAAAATATTGACTTTAACTTGGTGTGCAGACACCTTGGGGGTCATACCTCGGTCGAGATTGAATAATATGGGCCCTGTGGGTCAAAAGACACCGGAGATATAGGAGTCATTTCTTTTTATTACTTTTACATTTAAGACGAAGAGGTTGAATCTTTGGTTTTTACACCCATCTCGTTAATGTTATACTGACAAAATTTTATTGGTAACATATTTAAGAGTTCTTAGTTGTGAAACAGTCAAGGTCCGTGAGTACAGTCAGCGACATAAGTAGCTAAACATTAAACAAATTTATAAAAGTGTTTTATGAATTAAAAACAATCTTTTAACTAAGTATGTATGTAAAATACATATCTAATATGTAATAATACATATTAGATATGTATTTTAAAAGATAGAGAAATCCTAATTTTAGTTAATTTTAGCTGAATAATGTTGTAAACCTCTTCCTCCTTTAAATAACACTGTAGCAATACTTTTATTTGTGCCAATAGTTCTTAATAATTAATACCTATCACTTTTTGTAAATTGCGGAGAATGTGATTGGTTGTACTTTTTTTTTATAAGTACCAATGTTTTAATATATTGTAATATACAATCGTTTATTTTCCCAAAATTAAATAAAATAAAATTAGGAACCTTCGTAACGACTTATGTTGCTAACTGAACTATCAGTTTTATTTACCTGTGCCAGAATGATGGGTTGCAGATACTCATGTATCCGCGGCAGGCGCTGTATCTGCGCGGAGGGCGCGGGGGGTGCGGGTACGGGGCCGGCGGCGGGCGCAGGTGTGGGCGGCGCCGCGTGCTCACTCGAGGCGCCGGCAGGCATCTCGTTCTGCATGTGCATGAGCGGCATGGCCACGTTGTTGAGCACGGTGTGGAACTGGCCCGGCTCGTCGCGCGGCGTCAGGATGTGCGGCCGGAACATTGACAGCGGGTGCCGGTTACCCTCCGGCCCACCCTGCCCCGGTGAACGATTCTCCGGTGGACTATCGCCGTTGTTCGTCTGCAGCGCAAACATCTCCCGAACGGAAGATGGCGTGTACAACCGTATTGTCTGTAGACGCCTAAACCTATTCCGTGCCGCGTTCCTCAATCTGACGGCTTGCATGTGAGCTATGCGTATGAAGTTAACTCTGTGTTCGAATTCATTCATCACTTCGCTGCCGGGCGATTCCTGAACATTGGGATTTTCAGCGGGCGGGGCATTTGATGGACCGGCGACCGGTTCGTTGTTTTGTGTTTCGACCCTCGGATTCCTAAATCGAGGTACGGGGGCTCTAGTAGGTAAACACCGAAGTGTCGGTATTCTGTAATTCGATACTGGAGGCAGAGCCCTCTTTCTAATAAGTGGATGAGCCGTAGGGTTGGTTGTGTGCAAGGCCTTTTGTCGTCTGCTTTCTATGTATAATTCCCTTCTATTTCTCGCGGTTGCAGAGTTATTTCTATTAGCCGCGGCAATCTGCACAGCTAACCTATTACTCCATCTTTGTGAAACTATGGAACGGGAAGTTGACGGTGTTGGTTCTTCTTGTTTTTGTTCATTACTATCACTAGTAGGAGCAGGTTTAGTTTTAGATGTCGAAGGCTTTTCTTCTTCTGGAGGTTTGTCATCTTTACTTTTATTTTGAGGAGGATTTTCATTTGGTTCTGTAGATGGTTGTGTACTCTGATTGTTACTAGAAGGTACTAGTTCGTCAGGACCGTCGACATTTACATCGACGTTATGCTCAACATTTTGGATACGAACTACATCCAAGGATTCTACTCGCTGCGGGGCTGGCGCTTGGTTATTAGCAGATCGCCCAGTATTTCTATTCGACATTACTATTAGACAAGTCAAAGCCAAGGCCCTTTTCAGCGTTCGTAGCATAGTGATAATCAATTGACTTAGACCTCGTTCTTCGAGACACATCATCATCATGTTAAACATTACTGATAACACCTGCATAGCTCGCATCCGTATTTCATGTCTAGTAGCACTGATTTCAATAGCACGTGCAAAATCCCTACGAGATCGGTTAGTGAATCGCGGCGTTAACCGGTTAACAGGTGTAGGGTTCCGGGATCGCCTCCTAAGTTCGTCTTCTGGTCGCCAACGATAATTTGACTGCAGTCTTCTTCTAAAAGAAGGTGACGATCGAATGTTCGGAGACGATCTCACTTGAGAAGATCTGCTTGGCTGTGCCGGTCGGTCGCTTCCGTTATCAGTAGACGTGTTAGGTTCATTATCTCTCGAATTAGAGTTTCCATTATTAGAATTCGAAGGTGCAGTACGCCCTCCTGTCGGATGTCTTTCACTATCTTCAGTCCTTGGATTAGTTCTAGAATTTCTGACAGAGCGCGTGATACCGTCAGTCATTTCAGTCAACATCATACATCTATCTAGAAGCGGTCTAGTGTAATAACTAGGTACATCTTGTCTCCCCGTTTCCCTGTGTAACATAAGTATACGTCGGCGCAAATTTTCCCACATACCACGTAATTCTCTCATAGTCGTACGATTGCCTCGCAACCAAAGATTCGTCAATTGTACTGTATGCTTCTGTAAAGCGTTTACGCCACTTCTTACTTTTCTGTAAGCCTCACCGGATGGAACTGCGCCATACCTGTTCCAAAATTCATCCCTACTCGTGGAAGGTCTGTCAGGGTTAAAGTCAGGTGTACTTGGCATTGGTTGATCTGATGACGCTATATCACCATTTCCACCTTCGTCTGTTGGCGCTGGGGCGCCATTTTCAACTGCCGAATCACTTTGTGTCCGAACTCGAAATCTATCATTGGACAATGATACATTTATACCACCTGGTTCTCTCGAGGATTCACCATTTCGCGACTCCTCATTTAATTCAAATACTAGTCTATCGGTAGGGTGCGACGGTCTTTCGGAAGAAGTTGATGCCGAGGCACGGTCGGCTGACCTAGTTTCTTCTTCTTGGAACGTCGTATTTCTCGTTCTGAAAATGTTGACTTCAGGGGACTGATCACTATCAGAGTCAGAACTGGAAGAAAGGAAATCTCGACGCCAAGATGAACTAAAAAGGCGAACGCGAGGTCGTCCACCGCGCATCCTGCCACCTCCCTCACTCTCGTCGGAGTGTGTGCGGGAGCCGGTGCCGCGTCGGGGGATACTTCGCTCTACGCTAGCTAATGTCGACAGCGACATGTTAGTTATTAAATTCAGCAGTCTAGTACCTGAATCTCGGAGAATATCACGAATTAGATCGAGACTTTCATTAATGGTTTGCGCATCGACCGGCGTCGTCACGGGACTCATCTGTGTAGACGAATTAGTCATAGTTGGTCTCGTGGAAGTACCTGATGTGGACGGCATATTATCGGGAGGCATATTAGTGCGGAATGAACGCCGCGGCAGAAGCGGCACATCAGTGTTGGCTGACGACAATAACGGATCGTTGTTGTGTTGTAAAGGAGAAAAGTTTCTTCGGCGAAGTGAAAAATCCCGTCCTAACGACGATCCCCGGGATGAAGTAAATATGCTGGTACGCGATGTATTCGCTGAACTATTGAAGCCTGGGGTATTTTCCGAGAAAGTAACTCTCGTAGGTCTAGGTGTCCCATTAGAGGAAGAGAAAGGGTTTGGCAACAGCCTAGTAGTGCGCTCGTTTTGATCGACCGTTCTAAACGACCTTTCTGAGCCAGATAGTGGTTGGAAGGCTGAGGAACGTGATCCAAACAGCGAACGTTCTTGACTAGATGAATTTTGATTTCTGAAAATAAAACAACACGTATCAATCTGCTTCAACATGAAGGACGACGGAAATTGGTTCTTTAATTTTATTTAGGTACCTGGAAGGGTTGCTGTCAATAGATAATACATCTAAGTTCAATAGGCGGCTGCTGCTACTTTCACCATCACCGTTATCAACAGGATTTTGCCGGCCAGATGCTGATGATGTACTAGGAGTTGGATTATCTGCAAATAAGCAATATAGTCTCATATAAATATGAAAATATTCGTGAAATCAAAGTAGGATGACTCCGTTAACGATGACGTAAATTTTTCTATAAACATTAGATTTAATTGCCTATTGTAAAGGTACTGCCATAATTGCATATCTGTTTCATTAGGCATCTAGCCAGTCGTATTTTAATTAGGTCGTCTTGACGCTGCGCTTAGTGTTGTACTTTTTCAGGCGTATCATCCTGATGAATTTAATATAATAGGCTTTGTAATTTGAGAGCTTCAGCTATGTTTGCGTCTCGCAACACGACGGTCGTGATGAATTGAACACCATCAATATATTTAATTATTTATGAAATGTCCTCAAATACATTGGGATACTTTGGTTTTATAAAATGAACGACGTCGGCATATAAACAATAAAAAAAAAATGTTCATAAATAATACTAAGTCTGCCATCTTGACTGTTATTGTGCTTTGATTGCTTTCGACTTAACTAAACTCGTGTAGCAAGCATTAAACTAAAAGTTTAAGTGACACTGACCTGAAAAGGTACAGTCTAGATTAAAAATATATTAAATGTCTAAGTTTTTCAAGTTTGTGTATTTCTGAAGCCTCATATTCAAGTTTGTGTATTTCTGAAGCCTCATATTATAGCCTCATACATGTTAACGCAGTCGATGGTACAGTCAACGACACTGTTTATAAGTTGGTAAACATTAGCGAGATTTTGAACTGCTTTATCATACACAAAAATATTATATCGTCATCTATTTACTGTAGTAATAGTTAAAATAAATTTTCATTAATAAAAATAACAAATACTGTTACAAAGTTGTAAGTTAAGATACTTATATCGCTGACTGTACGTACCTAGTGCAGTGATTATAGCTTACCGTCTTCGTTAGTTGCAGGCGTGAATGTGCGTGCTGTACGCGTCCAGCCCGAAGTGCTTGCCGTTGCTACATCCGTCTCCATCGGATCCGTGCCGCGGTCAATCTGAAAACGTTCATAATTGATCTATATCCTGTTCGTTACAATCATGACGTTATCATGGTAAATAGATTATATATATTATATTACCGTGCTTGGGGGTGGTGGAGTGTTTGTGAGTCGATGGCGAACCATAAATAGCCTCTGATAATTCCTCACTAAGCTGTCGTATCTCTGAACTAAGTTCTGATATGAATTTACTATCATGTCTTGGGCTAAACCAGAGGCAGGGCTTTCTTGCGGCCGACTACCGCCTGGACTGTCGTCCGAGTCATCCCTTCTAGTGTTGTTACTTTGGCTACTTTGTGGTCCCATTGTAGGATTTTGCTGTAGCAAAGAATTGTTTGTGGGCCCTCCTGGACACGCCCACAGCGATATTCCAGTAATGAGTTTGTAGCCCAGTGCATCAAAAGCCACATATCTGAAATACACAAGCTAAGAAGAATGGATAATATTTATAATTACAGTTAACTAAGTGCATTATAACATTAATGTGAAAGTATTTTCACATGAATGTTATAGAGTTTAAATACGTAATTTTATTTCCGTAATTAAATGGAAATCATTATTCTTGTAGTAAACATCACTACAAATTGTCATGTCTTTAACAGCCCCTTTGAAATTGCGGCAATAAATTGAATAGAGCATCAGTAAGCTATTTTTAGATTAAGATATTTATTTGTACAGTCTCAGGGAACAAAGGCAAATGTGCTTTGACTGGCTAGGAGCCAAAGAAAGTGATCAAAATATGTATAGTAAACAGTAGCAGAGTAAAGACTAAAAAACAATCATATTATAAACCAAATCAAGAATGAGTTACTTAATTTTTTATTGCTCTTAGTCTAGTAAATATTTTTATTTTGCATACCTCACTTTTTCGTTAACATTATTAGTGGAAACTTTGGTAAAAGGTGCAGGTTGGCTCCAGTCCCAGAAGTAAAGTTCATTGTATGTAGCTATCACTAATAGCTGTTCTCGCGGGTGAAAAGCTATAGAAGCGATCACAGTCTCATTGCGAACATTCCACACCTCACTGCCACCCTATAAAAACATAATTAAAATTTCTAAGTTAAAGTCTTTGTGAGATCAAAAAGGTCAGTCATGTGTAAACATTATGGCATGATGTGAAGATAAGACTATTGGTTTAATATTATTATTCAATTATAGGGTAAACACAAGGAAACATAAACACGAAATTACATGTTACAATATTAAGAACTAACAAACAATAGCTGACTTATATTTTTGACAATAATAACATGTCTAAACAACAGAATTACAATAGAAATAGAACTTACACTAGCAATATCCCACACTCTGACTTGACCACCAAGACAGCCAGAGCCAATAAGCAGTGGGTGTGAAGGGTGGAATGCGATACACCATGGTGTACGGGGGTGTCCTTTTAGTATACGGACATGTTTGCCACTGGCCAGTTCAGACACATACACATTGTGGTTGCCATGAGTTGAAGCCACTTTAGTTCTACAAATATGAAAAGGAGTTTTTAATATACCTTGAGATATGCATAATTACATAAAAACATTTTATTATTAGACTCTTATTGGATTACATATCTATGAGTTATAAGCAAAGTAACTTAAACAATCATTCTATTTTAGGTTATTAATACATACTATAGAAATTAGAGAGAAGTTATGATTAAAATAAAAAATTATTGTGCATTGGAAACATGCAACAACATCTAAGGGTTATTATGTGTTTAGGTAGGTAAATATTATTTTGTTTTGGAGTCAATAATAAAATGAAAATATCTTACCCATCAGGACTAAAAACCATTAAAAATGTAGACCTTGGATAGCCAGGTAGATCACAACTCTGTAAGTAAATAATTATAAGTTCAGTTATTAAACTACACAATAAATTAATATTGAGGAATAATGTAGTGTAAAATATATTCCTACTCTTATTTCAAGTGGTTTCTGCACAAGTATGTCTTCTGCAATATTTTCAAGTACAGTCTTGTTGCTAGGGTAATGGGGAGGGTTGGTGCCTCGCTCTCTCCACTGCCAGCTACGAGCAATGTTGCCCACATTCTGCATTTCGTCAATTGGTTCATTCTTGCATCCAAGCCATTCATTGTCTATAACTGGGTCCATTGCCCTTAAATAGAATAAATATAATTTGGTATTACAGGTATAAAGCAAGGTTCAAAGAATAGTAGTCAAGCACATGTTGATTACCTTAGAAAATATACCAATCACATCTTATCTGTTACACTTAATAGTTTTATATACAATGTTAATGCATTAAGCAATTATGTTAATGATGGATGTGTTATTTATTGGTAATTACAAGAGATTAATAATCCTAATAACTTTGAACTGTGCCTAAGGTATATATCAGTATTTTAAATTATACTAGATTTTCACAGACAACTATTACCAAGATATATTATTATATAGTTAATAACATAGTATTTTACACTTTATTCATATATGAAAATGTTAAGTTATAAAAGTTTAAGAAAGAGCAATAAATAATTATTGTAGTAATCATTATTTAGGGTTTTTAATATTTAGCAGAAGTAATAAGAAAATCAATGAGAAGATTGTTCAATTTCATCGAAGACTGATATTTTTGATAAGGAGAAATAGTGTACACTTCAATCTTATACTGCAAATGATATTCAAATCAAATATCATGTAAATATTTTCAGTTATTGTTTGATGTGTGAAAATATGAACTAAATTAGGTATGGGACATTATTAATAGATACTACACAAATATATGATCTAGAATCAGTAGTATTGAAGGGAGTGTCTTTATATTGTTAATGTTTTTTATATTAGTATAGATAAGATAAAGAAAATAAAAATAAACATCTGTAGGGTCTGTAGGGGAGGTTAGTTCTGAATTATTTACCTGTATAATTAAGTGATCATCGAATTAAACTTTGAGTAGTCAATCTGAAAAGAACATATTGTACAGAATGCTTCTTTGTGGTGGAACAACACACTTGTAAACATTTATTTTTGATGGCACTTACGCCTATTCGTCCTGACGATAAAACGTCTTATGTAACATATTTGAAAACAAAGTAATTATCAATTTCTTATTACTTTGCAAATACAGTTGATTATAGTGTCGCCTGTCAGGTACATACCGTATCACGTTTATACATAAAAGTACCTACCATACAAAGTGACCGGAGTGAGCCATGTTGAAAATTGACAACATGTAATTTCACTAAATAATTTAGATAAAATACGCTACAGAAACTATTAATAACCCCAAACACATTTATATTTACTTTAGATTTCATATGGATTGTCTGAAATGTTGTATACAATCATCTTTTTCTGCGTATATAGCGAGTATGAAAACAACGTATTTACCTTATACATTGTGCCAAGTGAAGAAAATATAAAGCAATTCGTTTAAATATAATGAATTTAGACTAGCTTATTTGTTTATCGCTACAATTTAAGTAATATCTACGATTTTATGCCTCAAAAATCCATAACAGAAACAATCCAACAGTACCAGCTGCGAACTGTCAAAATTGAGAAAATGACTACAGATACACAATAAACAACCAGTTGCAAATGAAAATAATGACAAGTTACTTGCATTCTCGAAAATATTGATGAATTTAATTACAGGGTAAATAAATTACTTAAAGAAAGTACTAAATAAATTTATTACTCTGTAATCCGTGTCGTGCCATCATTTTGTCTATAGTTACAAGCTCTGCTTAGTTTGGGCTAGATGGTGTTGTATGTATGTGATAGAATATTATTATTATTATGTTTCTCTTATCACAGGTATTTTCTAACATATTTATTTTATGAAATTACCTGGCCCTTGGGAGGCTTAGCTTTCCTGCACACGATGCCATCACCGCGCCGTCGCCGCGCCGACGCCGCGCAATTACACTGTAGATATGAGTCGCACGAAGCCCGCCACCGCGCCGCCACCGCGCGCGTTCCCCTCCCTGTCTGTTTGATTCATTCCATTACCGGCCGCATACGAACGTGCACGTGCGGGAACGCGCGCGGTGGCGGCGCGGCGGCGGCGCGGTGGCGGGCTTCGCGCGACTCGTATCTACAGTGTAATTGCGCGGCGTCGGCGCGGCGACGGCGCGGTGACGGCATCGTGTGCAGGAACGCTTACACGGAGACATAGGTCCTCACGTTGGACCCTAAGAGGCCCTTCGAGAGTTTTGATCAAAGATGGGTAGGAACACCTACTGCGGCACTAGCCGCAGCAGGCGTAGGACAATTGCTACGTTTGGGTTCTAATATATATATGGACTATGGGTGTAACGTTATAGTTGGTCAATCACGCTTTAGAGACGTGGTTGACCAGCAATTTTATTTAGTGGAGAATAATTAAAAAATACTACACAATTAAAGGGTTTGTAATTCAGCTACAAAACTTAGTACAGGAAGAACAGTATTTTTATAAACAATAGATAACAATTTATGTTAAATAAAAGAACAGGGCGTGGTTCTAGAAAAGACTCACTACGTGGTCCAGCACAATGGACCACTTAACTTGATTGGCAGCACAGCAGAAGCGGGCAGAACCAGGATGCGGTCGGCTTATATATCGGCTGCCACCGGGTAGGAGAAACTCGAGGGAGGGGCGCCAACCCTTCGATGCGCGCGTAGCCGCCATGATGAGACCGATCCGCGTGACATGGGTATGGGTGTTTGATGGACCTGTATATTAGTAACTATGGATGAAAAACGCCGTCTGCCCTGAATACTTTAATGTCATCAATCGGATGGGCAGACGGTGACTCGCCAACTCACTAGATGGGCCCTCTGAATAGCCACCATAGGCCTGCAAGTCAGCAGCAGAAGGCAACATTGGCGCGAGCGGCTGTGGGTGTCGAGCGGGGCGGCGCCGCTTTCACCATCACGGGTCTCGTGATAACGGAGACCCGGAGCGGGTTTTCCCGTAGTTATGCCCTTGAAAATGACACTTTCACCCCCAAGCATATAGCTCTAGCGGCCCCCCTCTGACCGGTCGACCAAGGCAAGCCAAAGTTGTGAGTCCTACGGGCGCTCTTGAAGTTCCACTCCAGCCAATCAGTAACGGCAAGCCGGGCACGAGGCCTAAACCGACTCTCTGAGGCATTCAGGACCGCAGTGTCGCCACTCACATTCAGCTCGCCACAAGCTGCCCTGCGGTTTGTGAGCTTTTATTCAACCCGGTGATACATTTTTTGTTTATAGCACAAGGCGAAGGTGGTACTTTAAAAGCTACTGTACTGTGCCCTCCGAATTCGCGTTAGTCTCATGATGAGTTAAAGACTGTCCCAGAGGGGTTATTATTATTAATATTATTTTTCGAAGCAAGAAAAGGTAAATTTTCATACGTGTGTATCACTCACATCAATATCTCTTTGATTCATGAAATTATTCATTAATTTAATATCTATAAACATATTTGGCATTGGAGATAATTTCGGCAGGCTTCCATTAAATAGATAACACAGATGACAGATATACATATAATGTACAATCTGTAAGTTTGTAACATATTTATGAAGTAATTGTAATAATATAGCTGCGTAGAGACAGGATATCTTATATTAAACAAAAGAAATCTAGGTTCTTTAACAAAATATAACTATGTATAAAATCACATTGTTAAGATTATTTTCGTTGTACAAAGCGAATATACAATGGTACTAAATTAAAAATATATTTTGTAGGACACATACAATTATTTATATATTACCATAGGACGACCATATTAATGTAAGTTAAACGAAAAAAAGGTAAAACTAAAATAATGCTTGGGCAATTATAGACAGTACACATTGCAGTAGTATGCAGAAAAATATATTCAGTTTCAGTCTCTTAAAAACTCTTATCACTCATATCTAAGATTTCTCTTACACACGCTCTACTTCTAAGCTTCAACTGTGCTCACGTGTATTTTATTGATGCAAAGGAAGAACTTTAAAATAAACTTGGACCCTTGCTTAATTAATTTTTGTATCTGTGGTATTTCATATTTTATTCGGAAATACGATTATGCCTCGGAAATTTGTTCAACTGTAGCCAAACAAAACTACATGACGGCACAGGAACTCTCATATACTTCATTTCTTATTCTATTCTCCATAACTTAACTCACAGATTTCCTTTGGCGCTTTTTAATATTTCATGCGTCATGTCATAACTATAGTGTAGTGTATTTTTTTTAGATAGGAGCAAGAAAAATATTTGCTTTCTTCTGTCAAGATATTTTCAGTAACTAGCTTGGAGTTAGGAAGCTAGCGGTGAGACCTTTTAGCGATTTCAAGTAAACCTAAAAACATCTGCTGTTGCATAATTTTGAATTAGAGGCAGGATAGCAGTCTTTATAATTTTCCATTCACGGAGTAAAAAGTACGGATTAGGTCCAAAACACAACGCTGTACTCCAAAACATGCATAGCCAACGTAGGCTTTAAATTAGCCAGACTGAAGTGGGACTGGGCTGGACATGTAGGCCGCATGCATCAAAGAGATGGGCACAAACAATTACCAATAATTTGGGTGCCACAAGTATTGAGCCAAATGTACTACAATAGAAGAGACAACTCGATTATTTAGGTCTGTTGTGGTCTGTAGTGAGTTACAAAACATGCGTTCTAACGTGTGTTACAAAATATAATCTATATCTCTATAATCTGTATCTTCTAGTACGTAGGACATATTTCTCAATAACCACAATGTAGTTGAACGCGATGGGAAAGGCCTGAACGAAAATGCAATGCTGATGACTTGGACTATTTATTACGGACACAGAAGATAGCGAGACAGACGGTATAAACCTTGTTGGCATATTAGGTCCAACTACTACTACTTTGTGTTATATGAGTACGGATTCCTCTTTCCAAGTTCCCTTACGTCTTCAGCAGTACCAGGGATCAATATCTTTGGTCGTAACGCTGGCAGCTCATCGACTCCTTTTTAATGCTTACCATCAAGTCGGCTGTATGCTAGTTTACTACTATAACAATATTATTTTCTTAAAAAAGGCAACTCTCGTATTAAGAATAATTCCTGTGTCGCGTAGGTCTTTATAAACATTCAAACAACGGACACCAAGAACACCTAGACTCTATTTGTGGATCACACAAATTGTTGTCCCGCGTGGGAATCGAACTAACAACACTCGACGTATTAGCTGTGGCGAGGCGACTACTACCACACAAACCACTAGTCATCCGTGCAGTCAGTCAATAAACATTGCCCTGCCCGAATGAAAACAATGTTATAGAAACCGATTGCAGCGCTTTCTAGCCTGGCCAATTGTGAATCTAAACCATCCAGAGACCTAAACAAACATACACATTTTTTTTATCCAAAGCCGTTTAGTAGGAATTCAGTGACATTCACACGTACAGAATAGTTGTATATACAGGTGTCCCGTAAAGAATGCCTAACCCTAAAACATCCTATATTGGAGCTAACAGGAGCCCAAAATAAAATTGAGAAATATTATTTTCCAGGTAGTATGTATGTACGTATATGAAATGAAATTTACTATTTCTGCATAATAACAGCAATAATCTTATATTTACACGAATTGAAATAATGTTGTATATACCATTCTGAAATCTGTATTGTAATTATGCATTTTTAAATGCTACATTTATATGTAGCTATGCTATACAGAAAAGCAAAGCATTGTGAATACGAGTAATTAAAATTAAATAACATATCTTAGGTACTAGGTATGTAGGAAACATTTTTATTGTAGTTTGTCAATCGCACTACTTCCCTCATAGAAGGGCGATTAGGGGCGATTGTTTTAAGATTATCCATTTCTTACAGAACATATAAACATTTGAATATTACCTTCATATAAATATGATATACGTATATCTTAATAATCATTGATCAAAAAGAAGAAACTAGTATCGAGTCTATACATAAAAACGTGTGTTAGTATCCACACAATTCGATTATTACACATAGGGAGCATCTGTATTCAATATACATATTGAATTATTTAATCGGACCTTGATTGAATGTATCACTCCCCAGGTTTGGTAGAGCATATTATGTAGTTAGCCTAGACGTCAGGTCCAGCGAAACAGGTCGCACTGATTAATTCAATTGCGACGACTAAGTACTACGGTTCTTTTTTTTTACATCTAAGGTGGCAAACAAGCATACGGCCCACCTGATGGTGGTCACCGTAGCCTATAGACGCCTGCAACACCAGAGGCATCACTTGCGCGTTGCCGACCCTTTAGGAAAGGACGTGGGAAGGAAAGGGAGCGGGATGGGGGAAAAGGGGTGATTGGGCCTCCGGTACTCTCACTCACCAAACGAAACACAACAGTAGGACTACTGCTATTCCACGTCGATATACGTCTGTCTACCTGGTGGTGATAGTTGGTTAATATTGCCAACCAACTAGTGAAAGGACGTTTGTAACCTCGTCTTCCATGAATAACAAATCGGTAGGTACTGGCCGTAGGGCTCATCCCGAATGAAGTTAGTATTATACATAGGTACGTATGTACTAAGTCGCACACCTAAAGCCTCAAAAATCTAGGCTGAGTTGTATTACACACATATATACATAGGTATATTGCCAGCTATGATGTTAGGTGTCACGTAATATCAGAGTCTATTGTCGTCTATCGGATACAACTCCAGACTCCGTGCTACTACTTATAAATCCTTAATAAAAAGAACTATGTGCCACTTTGTCCAAGCCGGGACTCGACCTCGTGAGCTAATGCATAGCAGGCTCATTCATAATTGCTACGCCATCAAAGTCAAAGTCAAAAATCATTTATTCATTTAGGTCACAAAGTAACACTTATGAACGTCAAAGTATATAGGTTAGTGAGTTTACTAAGTTACTGAAGCTACATTTAGGTTAGTTGCTAGGTTCAGGCAAAGGGTAGAACCTATGAGAAGAAACCTGCAAGAAACTCACGGCCACTCTTTTAAATCGCCAGTTAAATATAATTTCAGTATTTTACAACTCAAATTAACAAGGTGTTAAAGCCATTATCCCATATACTACTGACTATAAAAAACTAAAGATAATAACAATAATAACTTAATAATATTATAGAGAGGAAATAATTTGAGCTAAGATATATTATTTAATATAAATCTAAAATAGATAGTAGGATGGCATGATGGCGCATACACTTACACTTTGTGACTATGCAAAGGCTTAAATTGACTTATAAGTACAGATCTTTGAATCCTGTATGCAACAAGCAACTAGCTTCATGAGTTTTTGTCATTTAAGTAGTCGTTGACTGAATAATAACCCTTCCGAATAAGTTGCTTTTTAACGGCGTTTTTAAATTTAAACAATGGTAAATTAATTATATTAATAGGTAATTTATTAAAAAAACGTATACCGAGTCCTGCAAATGTATTGTGAACTTTATGTAAACGATGATATGGGCCTACTAACTTATGCTTATTTCTAGTGTTTACGTAATGGATATCACTATTCTTATTATATAAGTAAATGTTATGTTTAATCAACATAATGTTAGCAAATATATACCTATTGCGACGCAACATCGTGACAGGCCGTAGCAGTATCGACTTTAGTTTGCAAGAAAGTGTTAGTAAAGTTCTTTTCTGGAAAAAGCGTGTCCAAGTTGATAATGTTGTAAGTGATATGCTACAATAGAATCAAATCCGTATTTGAAGTAATCTTCTCATTGTTTAAATTACGCAATAAAATCAGACCTGTTTGTAAACTATCCCATTTCTGGGCACGGTCATCTATCCAAAATGAGAAGTGTTAGAGAGAGCTCTACCACGCTGGCCCAGTGTTGATTGGCAGATTTGACATTGCGAAGATATTTATCTTATGAGATATGCAGGTTTGCTTATTCGTGGTTTTACCTTAAATTAAAAAGCAAGCAATAGTTTACTATTTAACACAACTTCTTAAATTCAGTGTTGGGTGCACAAAGTCTAAACTTGAAGATCGCGATGCAACGATCTTTCTACTGTTCTATTATGGTACTGTTTATTTGTATATATTATATTGCGTTAATGAAATCACCGTGGAATTGTACTGTAATTGTATACAATTCCCATTTTAGAATATTCTTTTAAGACAACTTTTTTATTTTAGGTAGTTAAGTTAATATGTTCTACACACTAGTGAAGACAACTCTTCTAGATTTTTTGCGGCTTCGGTCCCATTAATGTACATTTTTTTAATAAATTACAAGCCCTCGGGCGCAGTCCTTTTTTTTAAAGAAATGTACATTATGTCCCTTTCTAAGCCACAGACAACGTATATGCGATCGGTCGAGTAGTTAAGATGTGAAAGCGTAGCAAACAAAGAAACAAACAAACTCATATTCACATCTATACAAATAAATAAAATTGAAGTGTCTGTTTGTAATGTCAAAATAACAGCTTTTTGTCTAATGCATATGAAAGTATATAAGGTAACAATACGAAAAAAACAATTTTTAAAATTTTTGTCTGTCTGTCTGTCTGTGCCGGCTAATCTCCGAAACGGCTGAACCGATTTTGACGGGACTTTCACTGGCAGATAGCCAATGTTATAAGGAGTAACTTAAGCTACATTGATTTTAGAAAAAAATAGGGTTCCGCGGAGACAAACACTTTTTAGTTAAAATCTACGTGGACGAAGTCGCAGGTAACAGCTAGTTTATAATATTAGTCAGGAAATCAAAAGCTTTGCATTTTAATGTGTCCTTAGTCGTTACAGTAAGCTAAGCACATGGCTCAGCCTACTAGAGACGTTCAAACAGTAATGAGAATAGCTATGTTAGAAAATGGATTTATTTAATATTATTAAATTTTTCGACGTAATCACCCTTTAGGACGTAATCATTTAGCAAATCTTTTTTCTAGAGCCAAAATTCCCTTTTTAAGAAAATCTTCATCTTGAGTACTTAAAAAATCGCTTAAGGCGGCCTTCACTTCTTCGTCATCTTCAAATTTTGTGCCTCTCAAGTGTTCTTTCATACGCGGAAATAGATAGAAATCACTAGGGGCCAAATCCGGTGAATATGGCGGATGATCGAGGATCTCAAAGCCAGCATCTTGGATTGCTGCCGTGGCAACTGCAGACTTGTGCGCCGGCGCGTTGTCTTGATGGAACAAAACTTTTTTCGCGAGTTTTCCTCGTTGCTTTTCTAGGATTTCCTGACGTAATTGTTTTATTTGTTCTGCGTAGACATTTCCTGTGATAGTCGCTCCATGTTCAAGGTATTCAATCATTATCATTTCCTGAGTGACTGACGTCGAACGGTGGCCCGAGCGCAGGTCATCTTAAACCGATGTTCTACCACGTTTAAACTCTGCACACTACCGAGCCACTGTGGAATATGGAGCAGCAGACTCCCCCAATGATTCACGTAAATCTTTAAAAATTTGTTCCGTAGTAAAATTTTTCAAGCAAAAGTATTTTATCTCCGCACGGATTTCAATTTTATCCATTTTTAGCGAGAGCTATCGACACGTCACAAACAAATAATTAATACAACTGACACAGACAAGATAGACAGCTAATTATTTAAGGGTATTATGACAAAGACCTAATCTTACCGTGACAATAATTTTTTTTTTAGGTACTCCCCATTACCTCTTCATTCTCATTACTTTTTGAACGCCCTAGTATGTGCGTGTTGGTTTAGTATGTACATACATACTCGTAGATATATTTATTAATTTTCTTTATGTTTTCTTCACTGAAGCGTCAGTTAGCGATTATAATAAAAGCACTGCAGGTCCTATTTAGGGTTTACAAGGAACAAATTTCAATTTCATTTCTTTCATGTGGCATATATTTTCTTATTATGGTAAATAAACATCGTTATTTTTGCAATTCTTTCCTTAAAAGCTTCAATCGTCTCTAGCTAGGGGGTAATTGCGTGACAGCTATTTCATCGTACCTTCAGTTCTAATTACATTCAAAATAGATAATATATACCATCGTACCGTCCGCGTCAGAGCTACTTTGTGTGTATAATGCTGTCGACGTCTGTAACGAGGGTGACGCTCGCTAATGCAGCCTAGCCCGGCTGTCTCCGACGTACCGCACGCCATCTTGTTCCATAGCAAAATGATTAGAATTAATTTTGTCACGTCCTCTCGTCCAATGAAAGTTACAAAATATTTAATACATTAAAGGTTAAATAGTACTCGTAATAAAATTGTAGGTACGTCAGAAATGTTAGAATCAAATAATATTTCATGTCACTTTTTTATATTATCTTGTTAATGGAATATCTGCCTGGTTATTCTTCACCTAAGACACCTAACATATTATTACGTTGCACGTTGACGTGAAGTCTCGCCAGTGATTGTGAGTTTAACCATCTCACAAAGCCACGCTTTGTAAAATTACACATCACATTTACATAAATAGTAATGAGATTACATTTGGTTACGCGAGGTAGGGTAGAAAATTACTCTTTCATTCCCACATCGTATGCGTATAAATCTCTATCTCTACATATTGTACATTATGTAGCAAAACGACGAGGTAACAAGATTTTTCACAAAATTTGATTCCCCGCAATTTTGCGCGTGGAATGGTTTATTTTTTCGTAGAAGATGCGATGCGTTAGTGATTTAATATCAAACCTATAACAATTTTAATAATAGACTTTTGTCTTGATGATCAAAACGACGAGCATTTGAAAAGGATTTAATAAAATGTACGAGCTTGGTACCTTTTTTTGATGAAGTAGGTAGGTGGAGCGTTTCATAGACATAGTTGATTTCAGCTAAAGAATTTTTATTTTAGAAGCTTACCAAAGTTTTGATATGGGTATGATTGAGAGCGATCGTGTGTGAAATGGCATCTACGATCCTTTCTGAAACATGTTTTAAGAGTACTGGAATACCTGCACTAGAGTGTCTCAGAAATGATTTCTAGCCAGTATGATCAATTGTTATTCAGATTATCTTCATTAGGTTAACTTTTTAGAAAGAGAGTATCGCTCGGCACGAGCCTTCTCCTTCTCACGCGTATTATGCCGTGCGCCTATCAAGCAGGTTCTATCAAGCCTATTTGGCTTGGCACCGACTTCAAACAGATCAGTAGGTATCTAGCAGGTATAATAATACTTTATTTAAACTAATAGTTAAGAGGTTTAGACAAAAATTGTCAATGTAATTGTGTAAATAAATCCTCATAAATTTGTAAATACTAAATACTACATAATTAAGAAGTAAAATAATATTGTTATAGGTATTTCTCGAATAATATATTAAATAGGTAGGAAGGCAGTTCACAGAAGTAGTTTTTCGTTTATTAAGATTTTGTAATAATTTAGTATTTACTTACGTAAGTAAGTTATTTTAAACGAAATTGGAAATCTGTAAAAGAGAATTGTTACACATTTCTATACATTTTTTTTCCTCTTTATTGATATTTAGAGGCTTAAAATCTAAACAAAGATTATGCTAGCCCCATCATAACCTAAATAAAATACAAGCGTCAAAGAAAGAGAAATATGTACTAACTTCAGAGTTGAGTTCTGTTCAAACTAACAATAAATTTATAAATGTTGATAGCCTCTTTGCTGTAAGGTCTTGGACAGAATAGATTGAAAAATACCTAACTGTAAAAGGTGGATATTTAATTCCGTAATTAAGGTTTCTCTTTCTTCCCTATACCGAACATCTTCTACAATTCCACAACTATCACAATTAGGGCTACTAGTTTATTTCATTAAGAAACCAAATTTATTCAACGGCATGTGTCCAGCTCTTAACCTATGTGCTGTAACTATACATTTCCTACTAATATTAAAATTGGTAAACCAGGGGATGCGAGAAGGCTGACTTTGTATAGTTTTATACCATATACCTTTGTCTTGAGATTTAATTTCAAAATATCTTTGCCAATTTTTAAAGCAATTGTCACTAAATTTAGGTAAAATATCAAAAATTGAAGGATTTATATAAATTAATGAACCGTTTATAATTGCATTTTTGGCCAACATATGTACCTGCTCATTCCCTTGTAAACCGACGTGCGATGGCACCCACTGCAACTTCAATTGAACATTGTTATTACTGAACCAACACATCAGACTTAAAATATCATAGGCAATCGAAGTACCTCTGCGTCCAGAGGCGCATCTATCATTTCTATCCTTTGAATTAAATGTTTCATTAAGTTTATTTTTCGCTTTTTATTTTGAAGTCGGTTTTACTCTTTTTTTATTTAAAGTTTGTTTATTTTTCAATTTTAGTTAATTTATAGCATCATGGGTAGACCGACTAAAGGTGCGCGACACCTTTCCAGTTACACTAGGCACTATTACTATTAAACTATACAAATTTTTAAGCTAATTAAATTATTGAAACTATTAAAACTATTTATATTTATACTTTTCCTGACGTTTAAAAAATAGAAACACCAATGATTAAATTATATTCGGCTACTTTGAAATAACTACACTGGAACATTGAGACAACTACCATCTTAGTCTCCCCGTGACCATTGCTGCTGAAAAGCAACCGAAACGTCGGGGAAAGTGTAAACATATATATAAATAGTTCTAATAGTTTCGATAATTTAATTAATTATATGTCTTAAGCAACTTTATTATACACTAGCTATCCACGCCGCGGCTACGCCCGCGATTAATTAGGTTTTCCCGTGGTAAAAGTAGCCTATGTTAATCAGGGATAATGTAGGATTCTAATGGTGAAAGAATTTTCAAAATCGGTTAAGTCGATCCAGAGACTACCCACTACAACCTCACAAACTCACAAACATACCTAAAAAATACGCGTCGAATTGACAACCTCGTCCTTCTTTTCTTAATGTTGGTTAAAATGATTAACACTTCTAGTTTCTAGCACTCACTCTGTTGTCTCCAGAGAAATCAATTATCGATATCGACAAGTCTCTATACATTATTCTAGAATAAGAAATGAGCTAACTCCTAACCGTTAAAGAGTTGTACCTTCCTTCATCAGCTCAGCGTCATGAGATGATGATGACCATACGCAAATGTCTCAATAGTTTTAGAAAATATACGAAAAACATTGTAACATTTGAGGGTTGCCTTCGATTTCCCTGGGGTTCCATCATCAGATCCTGACTTGGTGCCAATGGGACCACCCTTGGAATATCTCCTTTCCAACAAAAAGGAATCATCAAAATCGGTTCATATAAGACGAAGTTATCCGCGAACACACATAAAAAAAAATATATATATGTCGGAGAAGTATAATTGTTCTCTATGGCAACGTCATTAGTGGTTGCTGGTTTAGTAGGCGTCATCTGGGTAATATGCGAGCACAAAACACAACGATGCCGGTTTTTCACTATTTTTATTTAGAATAAACAATATTTTCACTTCACAATAATGTCGAATGAAATATAACAGTTTAGACCGAGCAGTGGGTTCAGGGCACTGATCTTACTTCTTTTTACACAACTTAGGGTGGCCTCATACATACGTTTTCCGTATTCGATTTCCGAATTCGTTTTTCATATTTGGAGCTCCGAATGCATGGAATCAATATAAAATACACTAACTGCCGCACACGTCCGCTTTTTTTCCGAACGGAAAAGATTCCGTATGTACGTTTCGAATGCAAACCCGTGCGTTCGGAGAAACCATTCGGAAAAAACCTAATGACGTCATGCGGAATGCAGCCCTTGCATACATTTTGTTTGTGTCGGCGCACACGTTCGGAAATTCTCATTCGGAACCGAGCCCGCGCCGCGCGCATCGTACGTACGTAAACGATAGTTATAATGTGTGAGGTAGAAACATTAATATTGTCTATTGAAAAATACCCTTCCTTGTGGAATATACTTGACAAGGACTACCACAACAGAGATATAAAAGACTAGATGTTCCCGCGATTTCAGCCGCGTTTATCGTTACTGCGCCGCCCCCTTGGGTCGTAGCGTGATGTTATATAGCCTATAGCCTTCCTCGATAAATAGGCTATCCAACACTAAAAGAATTTTTCAATTCGGACCAGTAGTTCCTGAGATTAGCACGTTCAAACAAACAAACAAACTCTTCAGCTTTATTATATTAGTATAGATTAGGCCTGGTATTTAAAGAGTTCATACTATTCACATAATTTCGTTTAAATATGTTTGTTTTATTTAATGTTGTTTTATTATTGTTGATAACTGTTAAATATTGTTATAATTGTTTACTATTGAAATGCAATTGCTAATAAATCATCGTCCTCCATCGACGAACGTTCACTACGCTATCACTATCCGTACTGACAGTATCCATTCCGAATGAAAAAAAACTAACGTGTGCGCTAGTCTCACGGAATTCCGAAATGAGATTACGTGTTAGGAAAACGAATACGGAAAACGTATGTATGCGGCCAGCCTTACAACTCAACGTTCCGACTCGATCAGTCGCTATCGCTCAAATGTGTCTCAAATCAGGGTTGCCAACTCGGATTTTTAAAAAGACGTAGGCCAAACTAAAATGTACGTAGAATTAGTACAAATTTGCATGTACAGTTAGTAGATCTACGTACTTTTTTGTGAAATGCAGAGGGTAACACTGAATAAAACTAGTGGTTTGTTATGCAATTTATTGAAATTAATTATTTTAAGTACTATTTTCAGGTAAATTAAATTTATACATATATTTATTAAAATATTTTATATATTCTTGTAAAGGCTCGTGGTCTTTTTTTAAACCACATGTCGTGAAAAGTAAGCCTGTTAATGTTTCTGTAGAAAGCCTATTTCTGATGTTGGTCTTTATTAAATTGATCGCAGAAAAAAGAAGTTCAACATTTGCACTGATATGTGGCTATGTTAACAAATTGGGCCAACAGAGGAAACATTTGAGAAGAATCGCCTTTCTTTATTTTTGAAATATAATGCCAAAAATATTTGTGATCGTAGTGCAGCTTTCTTTTTTTAATAGGAGTAACATTCCGCGTTTCGTCACTGTCACTGTCCCTGCTTACTTCCATATTTGTATCAAACACGTAAAACAAGGAACAACAAAATCTTCAAAACTTTGAAATATTTCTAAGTTATGTTATTGACACATAAGACAAAAAAACTAGCCGACATGTTGCGTTTTACGCAGTCACAACTCTATGGAATCGGCAACGTGACATATTTATTTGTTTCTTTTTGGTGCAGCGAGGTGAACGCGCGTTATTTAAATGAAATGGAACGTTTATTAACTTTTTTTCGTGGAAGAAAACGGAAAGGAGACCGACCACCTTGTATGGGACCCTGGACTGGGCGTGAACAATTTTATATTGTAATAACAATATTAATTTTGAGTAGCCTAAACTAAGTAGATAACATTATTCTTTGAAGTTTAGTATCAAGTTCGTTAAATAATAAAATAAAACACATTGTTTAAAAAATATTTATTTTCATGTGTCACCATCACCTTCATAAGTTATTAAAATATTTTCCAAAAACTGGGCTGTTGAAGTGACATTTTCATATCTTGTCCAGCTTAGGTACCATATTACATATTACAGACATTATGTGAGCACAGCAACCAACAATCCTTCGGCCGACTATGCAGTTGCAGTAATACTGCCTTATTGCTTCCAGGCTGTGTGTATTATTTTGATATAATATAGAAATAAAATACGTTAATTTCATACTACTGGATGGTAACCAATATTTATTACATATTTAAACAAAGCTTTTAATATTTTACTTTGTTTCTAAAACGATTGTCCACGTGCAAGCCGAATATGGACGGTCTCCTTTTCCATTCAGTCTTAGGAGTTATGTTATTTTGCAAATTTTGTATATTTAATTGAAAATACGTAGATTCTGGGACTGAAGTTCGTAGGTTTACAAGAAAGGCCTAAAGTACGTAGATCTACGTAAAAAGACATAGAGTTGGCAACGCTGGTCTGAATAACTGTCGGCCTTTCTAAAGTAAAGATGGCGCCTCGACCCCACTCAAGCACGCGCTCTGCTCTGATTGGTCGTTACGTGAATTACAATATTCATAACTTTTATAAATAATGTGAGCTATAGAATAATTTAACAAATTAAAATTAAATTAAATTAAGAATTTTAAAAGTAATTAAAATGTAGACAAATGATATTGTGAATTATAAATGTAAACAACAATCAACCCGACTCAATAGCTTCCACCGACATATATGAACGGTCGAATTGAGAAACCTCCTTTTTTGAAGTCGGTTAATAAAAAGTAGCACATTTATTTTAAGTGTAGCAATAATATAAGTCCCAGGATTATAACATTTATCTCTATAAATATCCAGCGAAGTAATGATTTAGCTATATATTTTTTTTTCTTCATTACTAGGTATCCTTTTATACAAATTTTATATTTAGGCAGTAATGAAAAATTATGTATGTACACTATGTCATAAATCAGCAATGTTTGAAGTGTAAAATAGCTTGGAGAAAGATTCAATTCCCACCACTGTTGTATTCAACGTAGTTTACTCACTAGAGATTTTATTGCGGAGTCAAATGTATTTTATGTATGTGTATACAATAGGTAGTATGTTGGTAACTAACTCAATGGGATACAACGATAAGCGAATTGTTTGTTTTGAAATGTGTGAAGACCGGGTCAATGGTTTTAATTAGCAACAAGCTTAAACCAATATTTTTACGTAGGTAAATAATGTATTGGGTACTTATAGCCTCAGTAATGATAATGACGCGATAACTAGTTTATGCGACTGCTTTTCATGTTCTCGGATTTGAGTACCTGGTCGGTTTAAGTGTTGTGTATTGGATAATTCTGTTAAGAATTTCTAAGTAGCAGTCTAGAACTGTATTCGATAGAAGGCAATAGGCTCGCTCAGTATTAAGTGGGATCTAAAAATCCATAGTTTATATAATATATGGATGTACCTAATCCACCTTCGTCTATTACTTTGGCGATTTAAGCATAAGGCATGTATGTATCATGTACTTATGTGTGTAATATTTTTACTAATTATTATGTTTTTCGTTGTAAATATCCTTTTTCGTAATTTTTCATTATTTTTAATTTTGAGGTCTGTTAGTAGAATTAGAACATAATTATCCTCCGTTAGCATTCCTTTAAACGTATGCTACACTGCACTTTTAGGGTTTGTTATAAACGCGATAGTATAATAATTTCCAAATGCGTATATAGGGGATAATATATGAAAGTCTCTCCACTGCCTTATGATGGAATATACCCATTAACTCTGTTTTGACGGACAGTAGGTACTTATAACAAGGAAGAAAATATTTTTCTGCAATAAAAATAGGCTTTATTCTGAACAAAACTAGACATCTTTGCTGTCCAATTAGGTAGCAGATGTAGGTAGTTTCCGATGTACTCGATTTAGATTCTGCCTTCTTACTTCCGACCTCCCACTTCCGAGTTGTATTCGAATCAAATATTCATTCCATTCGGAAATAGCTATTTCAAATAACGGAGAAATATCCTTTGATTTTGAAAGTAGCACAGCACTCAAATCTTCTGTTATTGATCGACTGGGTAACTTCGAAACAATGGATTTATACACAACTCTTGAAACTTATTATTATGTAATATTGTCTTCTGTTTACGCGATTTATTATGTGTATGGGATTTAAGTTTGTACTATAATATAATATTTCCCTTTTGCCTTGGGTTATGATTTTGTATTAAAATAAGTTGGTTGATTACAACGTCCAAATATATTTGTATCTTTATATGTGTGCGTATAAGTTAACGAGGCTAATATTTGTTGTTTTTAATTTAATTTATGTAAAAAAAAAAATTGTGTGCAAAAATGCTTACCGATGTAATAAAATGGAGAATTTTATGGGGTGATTTAGACACTTGTTTAAGTTTATAACCCACAATATGGACCACAATAGACATTGGTATGTGTCAAATATTTTACCTGTTTCTTCGGATATAATTGATATTTTAATTATTTAGTATATGTATAACTAACTGCTTATTCTGTTTAATTTCTACAAATAATTACGTAAGTATGCCTATATATGTATATCTACTAGATTTTGCTCGCGTTATCGTAGATTTTGACAATAAATTTCTAACCCTCGGAAACAGTTCTTTTCTCTGGATGAAAGGTACCCTATGTCCTTTGCCGCACCCCTGACATTTAGACCTTATAAAATTTCGCATGTACGTTGTACCTATGCGAAATTTCATGATAATCTGTTAAGGCGTGATATTTTTATTTTAAGATAAATTTTCTACTATCTAATTATATTAATAACATATTAGGTACATGACATTTATATATCTACTATCCTTTACGACTAGTCGTTTTTTGTCATTATATTCTAAATCTTAAAAGTTTATTAATCCGATCCGAAAATAAAATCTGGGATACAAAACCATACCTAATGACAAAAGAGTCTATGTTCAGCAATATGTAAATATCATACACAATATGAACAATAGGTCAATAGGTATCGAAATACCAGTAACATAAAAAAAAGTACCTGCACATCAACGAGGAAACAGAGCGAGAGGTCGGGCATTATTGTTGGTTATATTGATAGTTCAAAATAACGAAGCGCGAACTCAAAACAATGTTGTTTGCAGTTTTGTAGTTTTATCGTTAGCTAGCATAGTTTTTGTCACTCGTACATTAAAATTGCAGCATTTGTAACTGGCGGGCGCGTTTTAAGAGTGTCGAGTTTGTTGAGAGTGATTCTGTCACGTTTAGTTTCAACTCTGTGAAAGTCGGCGGAGGGCCGTCTGAGGACGTTCGCAGTGCACTAATTGTCAGCCCCGGTTCTCTGACACAACCGTCTCGTGCCACTAAAGCTCGACGCTACCACCGTTACCGGTTATATCGCTTCGCTTGCACTTAGGAAACTACGAATTACTACAACTACTTTTTATTCTAGGTATTGGAAATATGGGTAGAATACTGTTTTGACTTTCTGTGAATAAATTGTAGTTTTCTTTAACTTTAGAATATTATTATGTTATATTTAAATTGCGGTGCCAAGTTATGATGCGTGTTTCAAAATCTGCTATTTAGCTGTAATACATTATTAGATATTACTTAATCCTTACTAATATTATAAATTCGAAAGTAACTCTGTCTGTCTATCTGTCTGTCTGTCTGTCTGTTACCTTTTCACAGCTAAACCACTCAACCGATTTAGATGAAATTTGGTACAGATATAGTTTAAAACCTGGGGAAGGACATAGGCTACTTTTTATTGATGTAGGTACCCCGCGGGCGGAGCCGCGCGCAAAAGCTAGTACATTATAATTACATTCACAACTTCTGCCGCGTAAAGTAATTATACAAATAGAATGTTTATGTAAAATATGGTTTTATAGAATGCTCAATGCCTTAGAATAATAAAATGCATTCATCGCGATTTTACAGTTCGGCCGAAAATTTTTAAGTAAGTATGTGCATACAGGATTAATTGTATAATTTAAGTTTTACCAACCACCTGTACACAGAAATGAGCACATTTTATTACAAATCAAATCTAGCATTATGTAATGTCAACGAAAAAATACATGTACTTTGTATGGGCTATTCAGATTTTCGCTAGATTTAGCATTGCTTTATCATACACAGTGATGGTAATTTATTGTCTTTTACTGCAATAACGATTAAAGTAGAGTTATTTTAATCACAATTCTATACTTTGAATAATTAATAAGTAAATACATTTTCATTGATTAAATATTACAGATTTGTTAAATGTTTAGCTACTTATGTCGCTGACTGTACGAGTCATAAAGATAACCTGTTAGGTTGGTGTACACAAACTTCTTTGCGTTGCGGACGAACGGCTTTGAAACGTTGAAATAAAATATTTCATGCCCACTAGGATCGATTCAGCTATTGCCACGCAGCCTCTATTAGTGGCGTCGTAGAAGTTAGGCACTTTTGATGGGGAGCAAGGTAGCTTCCATAGACGCTATGCATAGAACTCCTGCAGCTCATCTCAATCTGTTGCGTGTCATTTAGGGACGAGCCAATTCTTTTTCTATGTATTTTATTTATTTTGAGTTCCGATTTGCGAAAAATATTCTTTTTTTACTTATAACATTGGTACCAAAATTTATTTAGTCTTATTCTACAATAATTTTTTTGTTCGAATTACGTTTTATTATTGAAAATAACGCAATTCTCAATGACGTTTTCACAAAAGATTTCACTTATTTTTATTTTATATATAATATTTTTTTACATCATATTTTTATATATACCTACAGGATGTCCGGTGATTAATGGATAACCTTGAAATGTCTTATAGTAAAACTGATGGCCGTTAAGAAAAAAATATGAAAAAACTATCCTAACTACTACCTGAGATATGTTTTTTTTAATTACTATATTTAACTTTCTTGTACGTACACTACGACCATAAATGAATGAATTCCATCGGTTTTTTGTTGTTTTATTATTAAACATTAATTACCTATGCTAATAGATAGACAGTCAAAAGTATAACCAGCATTTTTAAAGAAAAAAAGTACGTTTTCATGTTTTTCTGAACGGCCGTCAGTTGTACTATAAGACATTTTAAGGTTATCCATTAATTACCGGTCATTCTGTATATAATATAGAAATATTTTATAGAACTATTCTAAATATTGTGTCAGTTGGAACCCATTCTAAATATTATAGTTTATTTTTATAGCCGACGAGAATGTCTATTCTCGTCGGATCTTAGTTGCCTTAAGCTATAAACTATTTAAACAACCTAACTTGTTTTTTCGCCCCCGCGGAGGGGTATGCCTCAATGCATTCCCACGCGTAAAAAAAAGGTTTAAATTTATCAAAGTTATATTTCAACGACATTAATTAAACTTCATCAATGCGTTAACAAAAACTAAAATAAAGTTATTTACTTACTTATGAGAATTACGTCCCCAAAAACGTGTAAACAAAAACATTATAGCGTATCTTGCAATCCGGCGTTTAGCTAGATTTAATAATAACAATCGCTAGCTGACAGCCAATCCAAGGAATGCTGCATTCTGTTTTTCTGATTGGCTCATTTAAATCGGATCAACAAAGTCAAAAGGATTGGATTTGTATAAAAATGGTGTACCTAATTATTATTACATGTTATAAAGCTTCTTTAGAAAAAAGGATTTATACGCAAGATTGGCTGTGTAATACTATGAAAACCATTGTTATGTTAAACTTTATATGCCATTGTACTACTGTTACAATCGTTGCAGTAAACAAATATAATAATATATTTAGTAAGCAGTACAAACTAAGTAATATTTACCGTACTTACTAGTTAAGATCAACAAACATTTCAGTTGGTTTAGTCCATTTGATGTAAATCGGTAGGCTTTATTAAAGTGCTAATTAAATGCACTTGTATTATTGGTACGTATAAAGCTAAATACCCATTGATTACCTACTAATATTAATTGTGAAAGTTTGTGGATATGTTCGAATTATTGCTACATAATCACGCGATACCCGTTGAGTTGTATGAAATTTTGCACACATATAGGTACACTATGTTTTGGATTTGTATATAATAATTTATATCCTGGTAATGCGTTCCTGTGGAAACTAGTTTATTGATGTCATTCAATGCATATGAAATTGTACTATATAATAATGACGAGGACGCTGAAAAGGTAATTAAACAATGCGCCGTACTGATCAATACAAATAATTACCGATAGTCTAATTCACAGCGACGATATTATGAAATATATGGTAAACTAGAAGCGGAGGCTATGTTATCGAGTGGCCTCTCAACCAGTTAGTGAAACTTGTAATGGAAATTTACAGGTCTCTAAGGGGATATTTAACTAACTAGAGCGGACACGCAAAGGTTTCTCAAATGTCTAGTGTACATGAAAATATACGTGTACCTACATATACTTACTAAATCTAAGAGGCTTTATGTACCTACAAAATATTTGTATATATGTTGTGACTACAAAATATACGTTCACGGATGGCTATATGCCACCGCGGCGAGTGTTGTGGGTTCGATCCACACACGGAACAAAAACTCATTTGATCCACAAATCGGTGCTCTAAGTGTGGGTGGGGTGTTCTTTGTGTCCATGGTTTGAATGTTTGTAAAGATCCCGCGGCACAGGAATTATTCCTAATGCGAGAGCTATCTTCAAAATATATTAAATAATAATAATAATATAGGTACTAATGTTTTAAAGAGAAATTATTAATGAGATTATTGTGCATACCTACATTACATTGTTTTAAAGGCGAATAGTTTATTCGGTTTATTTATTGTGTCTTTTTACAATAGCTCTGTTACATCATTCACAAGGTATTGTTGTTTCAATTACGTGTATAGGTACCTGCAGATTTCGTCGTATACAGGTCAATTAAAACCCAGAAAATACAAAAACTTAAATTGTTTGGCCTCGATATTCGTGCAGGTTGACTGTTTGTATTTTTTACCCATTTCCAAAATGAAAAATAAAGTTTTGTAGTTGACGTTAGCCATCTATCGGTAGGTATGGTATCAACTCCTTTCACAGATTATATTTATGTAGTGTTAAAGTTTAGTAAAGGTAAATTTCACCCTCGCGGTATCGTTAAAGGTTAATAAGAAACATTTATCACGAAGGTAAATCACAAACTTTCCTCGTTCTGATATTTTATTAGATAAAATAACAAATTATAGAACTGTTTATATTAACCAGCCTGAGGCCGTACCACCGTCGTTTAAAGCATTACTATTGTGATTGAATTATAGTGGAGTGTTCCGTCTTTTTATTAACCTCCACAATCTCTTCTTTAGTGGCTCCAAGAAGCTGTAGTCACAGCGGCCACACCCCGGTTAACCACGTCAGTGGGCTAAACCTAGAGAAGGGGGCTACATCTATGAGCATCTATAGATTAGTTATCGGACGACTTCCGTTAAAAACTAAAGTCTGCATCGATTTGATACTTTCCTTAAACTATCTATGCAGTAAGGTAATGCGGGCAACCTCAAGGGCGTATGTCGGAGTCCATTTAGCGGCATACAGCCTCCTCGCTGCATTCCGACCTCTGCCGATCGTACTGGTTTACCGGTCCATTGGGCCACAGAGATAGGGACGAGTGAAGTGGATTAGCACCAGCGCAACCGCTTATCCACTATAAATAAGTTCACGCGCAGATGACCCTAGATATTCATAACGGATCTGAGATAAGAAGTCCTGAGGCGATGGGGTGAAGGCGGTGAGGCTGAGGTGACGATGTACCAAGGCTTTAGCTGACACCCTGCACGCAGGCGGCCAGAAGAGAGTGGTCGCTCTCGGAGTTGACAGAGGCAGAACTCTGGGTTTGGCAGCACGACTGGTGACAAAACAGCCCTATTTAGGATCGCTCTGCTTTCCCCTGCATAGAGGAGGGATCTAGAAAAGGTGACCCAAACATAGTCTGTCTCAGCCATCATCTAGGCGCCTAACCGCGGGCACCTAGACATCGACAAACGCGGTCGAAAGGTAGAAAATAAGCAAAAGATAAAAACTAAACCACTCTGCATAGCCACCTGGAATGTACGGACCTAACTGGACAATGACCGCAACTTATGTCCAGAGAGAAAACTGCTCTCATAGCAAGAGAGTTGGCTCGATACGGAATCGATATAGCTGCGATTAGTGAAACACATCTGCACGATTGCGGAGAGCTTTGCGAACAACTCGATGGCTACACATATTACTGGAGCGGACGTCCTTCTGGTGAAAGAGCGGGTAATGGCGTGGGCTTTGCTATGCGCAATGGTTTGGCAAGATAACTGAGTGACCTACCCAAGGGTGTCAATGACCGCGTCATGACTCTACGCCTGCCAATCACAAACAAAAAGTATATACATCTAATAAGTGCCTATGCTCCAACCTTGCCTTCACCAGACGAGGCTAAGGAGACATTTTACGAACAAGTTCGCCAGGTTCTTGTAGGTATTCCAAAACATGATAAAATGATATTGTTGGGAGATTTTAACGCTCGTGTCGGTACCGATTATGATCTCTGGAATGGTGTTCTTGGTAGGCATGGCGTCGGCAAATGTAACAACAATGGGTCGCGTCTTTTGTCTTTGTGTGCCGAATTTGACCTTAGCATCACCAACACATATTTCCGCGTTGCCAATAAACATAAGACTTCGTGGATGCACCCTAGATCAAAGCACTGGCATCTTCTAGACTACGTTATTGTGCGCCGAAGGACCTACGTGACGTGTTTTTGACGAGAGCGTTACGTGGAGTGCTAGGCTGGACTGATCATCGTCTTATTAGAACGAAAATGCAACTGCATCTTAAACCTCCACGAAGAGCACCTCACAAAATTCCATCCAAATTGGATTCTTCAAAACTTATAGCGGCACCACCTTTGGGTGCTAAGTTGGATTGGAAACTAGCTGCTTGTGATTTGCAGACGTGTGAGTTTTCTTCCATAGATGACGAATGGCGATCTTTTGCAGAACGTCTTCATGTCTGTGCCTTGAATACAATTGGCAAACCACAAAAGAAAAACCAAGACTGGTTTGACGCATCAGATAATAACATCAATACCCTGATTGAAGAGTACAGACAGACACTGAGACCGAGATCAGCAAATACACACAGTAGAGAGCAAGCGCGGCACAAACTTAGATCCAAGATTCGCGAATTAAAGGACAAATTGTGGAAAGAGAAAGCTGCTGAACTATAACATTACGCTGATGTTCACCAAACTGGCAAGTTTTTCGAAGGCATTCGAACAATCTTCGGTCCACGTATCAGGAAAACAGCTGCAGTGTACTCGAAAGACAGACAGAATTGTTATACTGACAAAAATGCCGCATTAAAACGATGGGCAGAACATTTTAACGATGTCTTAAATCCTGAAACGGCTAATACTAACCTGTCATATATCAACTCGCTTGAACAACTGCCAGTCTGTCAACATTTAGACCACCCACCCAGTTTTGAAGAGTTCGTAAAACTCAAAAGCACCCGGTTTCGATCATCTTCCGGCTGAAATATACAAATATAGAGCAAATATATTATTAACAAGCTATATCAATTCATCTTGAGAGTGTGGGATACTGAAAGAGTGCCTGAGGACTGGAGGGATGCAGTTATCTGTAAGTTGTACAAAGGTAAAGGGGATGTCTCTGACTGTAGCTCTTATCGTGGCATATCACTTCTTTCGAGTGCCTGTAAGATACTTGCGCACATTCTCAACACCCGCATCAGTGAGTTAGCGGAACAACACCTTCCAGAAAGCCAATGTGGTTTCCGTCCCGGCAGAGGAACTATTGATGCCATCGCTGTTGTAAGACAATTGCAGGAGAAAAGTCTAGAACATCAACGGCCACTCTATATGTGCTTTGTCGATTTGGAGAAAGCTTTTGACAGAATCCCGCGTGAGGCTCTTTGGCTTATTCTCCGGAAATGGGGCTATCCAAAGAAGTTCGTCAACCTCATACGCCACTTTCATATTGGCATGAAAGCACAGGTTCAGTATGAAAACGAACTCTGGGAAGATATCCACATTTCTAGTGGAGTAAAGCAGGGCTGTGTCATGGCACCAACACTTTTTGCTATTTACTTTTCAGTAGTTATAAGAGACGCTTTGAAATGCTGCAACAACCAAATTCAGCTTAATATTAGAACTGACAAGGGTGTTTTCGATATCTTAAGGTTCAGAGCGAAGTCAAAAGTCCAAAAGAGGTCCATACTAGAGATTCTCTACGCTGACGACGTTTGCCTTATGTCTGACAGTATTGCGAGTCTCCAAAGTTACGTGGACGCTTTACACCAATCCTGTCAACGTTTTGGCCTGGTGATAAGCACTTCCAAGACCCAAATTCTTAAGCAACCACCGAGGAGAAGCGAGTCTAATCCGACAGCGGTGACTCTAAATGGAAAGCCGCTGCAGGAAGTATCGCATTTCAAATATCTTGGAAGCAGTATCCGCCACAACAACACCTTAGCTTTGGAAATACCATTGCGCATTGCTCAAGCCGCTGCCAATTTCAGAAGACTCAATGATCGTGTCTGGAACTCTCATGATCTCAAGTTGGAGACGAAGTTTAATGTTTATGAGGCATTAATCATCCCTGTCCTTTTATGCGGCGCAGAGACATGGTGCCTCTACAAACCGGACATAAAAAAACTTGACACTTACCACCTAAGATGTTTAAGATCTATTCTCAAGATCAAATGGCAAGACCGTGTATCTAACTCTGAGGTTCTGCATCGCTCCGGAATGTATGGCATGGAAGCTCTTCTAATGCAGAGACAGCTCAGATGGTGTGGACATGTTCTGCGCATGGATAACCGCCATTTGCCAAAAGCTCTATTTTATTCTGAGATTGCAGATGGTAAAAGGAAACACGGCGGTCAGCATCTGCGCTATAAGGATGTATTCAAGCGTCACCTAAACGTTTTCGGTATCGACGTTTCATCTTCGGAAAAGCTGGCTGCACATAGGTCTACATGGCGATCTACCATCTTTAATAATATTAAGACGTTGGAGAAAAACCGTCTCGAAACGATTGACTTAAAACGCCAAATACTTAAAGAAAGGCCTAAACCCTCCTACATTTATACGTACAACAACATAGGCCAACTCTACTGCCACAGCTGTCGTAGGACATTCAAGACCAAGTTCGGTCTAGCAAGCCATATTAGAGCTCACCAAAGAAAAGATCCATGACTTCTGAGGTCGCCGTCATCGAAATCGATGAGGAGGACTATATATATTGTGATTAAAAGACCGAGAGAGGTTGTTACAAAGCATATAGCTTTGTCATGTTCTCGGGCACACAATAATAGATTGCGGTATAAGATTGTTGGACGGCTCTTAATCCTAAGCAAAGTCCAGTCTTTAATCGGTAATACTATATTCCGATCCTTATAAACACTTAAGTATGTTTTTAGGAATGACAAGAAAGCAATGTCCTCTGTATGATATGAATGATGTATATATAAGGAGCGTATGAATGTAGCACTTTCTGATGTTTACTTAAACAAATATTATTACATTTAACCTAACCAAAATTTTGGCATGCCAGGTTAATACTTAAAATTTTACTTATACTTACCAATAACTTAAATATTATATTTATTGTAAAATTCGCTTATCAAAACCGGTGAATGTGGGAATAAACATAAAAAAATTTATAATACAAAATTCGTACTACTTTTAGTGCAAATAAAATGATTTGATTATATTTGTATGTTTAACCATACAAAGTTAATTTCACTTATTATTTGTATAATTAAATATCCTTACATCTAGGTATATGCTCTCAAAATATGGCAAGAAACCAGATCATCACGTTGTATAAAATCGAATAAGGCGTTTCTAGGCGGCAATCTATTATGAATAGAGGTGCCCAACATCCACCCACGGATTGAAACCAATCGAACTGTCCTCAAGACATTATGAAAAGAGGTGCCCAACATGCACCCACGGATTGAAACCAATCGAACTGTCC
Source organism: Catocala sponsa (assembly GCA_963564715.1). Taxonomy (NCBI): domain Eukaryota; kingdom Metazoa; phylum Arthropoda; class Insecta; order Lepidoptera; family Erebidae; genus Catocala; species Catocala sponsa. The sequence goes on from OY751331.1 coordinate 11,161,729, forward strand.
TCAAGACAAGGAACAAGGAACTTGTAGAACACCCGAACGGTGTTTTACAAGTTCCTTGTTTGTCCGCTTTAAATGGTTATACAACTGTGCAAAGCGGACAAACAAGGAAGTTCTTTTGATGCCTTACTGATTTTAGCATAGGGACAACTTATACAAATCAAACTTAGCTTATATAAATCATCTATCGTCCAGTTAACAGCGTGGATACTTAGTTAACAGATTTACTTCTACTCTATTTTAGTATTCTACAACTTAGTTATAAATGACTGAAGGCGAAGGCTAATAGAATGTAGATTCTACTACATTGTTACTTCTTACTAAGTATTTTATTGTAGTATTTGTATTTTATTTATTTACGAATAGGTATGTTATTCAAATAGTTAGTCTTTTTATCTGTTTGTATGAAACCTACCTCTAGTAATAATTGTGTAGAGCAGCGATAGCTCAGTGGGGAGACCAACAGACTGCAATGCAGAGGGTCTCGGGTTCGAACCCACGTCGCGCACCTCTGACTTTCGAAAGTTATGCCTTTCAAAATTAGGTGCGTATTGATTGACAATTATCGCCTGCTCCGTGCCTCGGAAGGCACGTTAAGCTGTCGGTCCCGGCTGCCATGAACATCTATGGCAGTCGTTATTGGGAGAGTGTCGACACAAAAGATCCCACTGGGTCGAACTGTCGCCGGTCTGCACTGACTGGCATAACATAATAATTGTGTAAGGATTGTTTAGTAGACTATCCATTAACGTTCTTCTGAACGAATTTTTATTAGACAAGGCGTTCAATCTCTATGAAGATTAGCCACCTGCGCAGGAAATATTATAGTGCAGAAGTGGGTATGCAAATACAAGTGCACTTTCCTTAACCTTATGTATACATGTGTGTGTGTGATTGTTTTCAAGCCGTATCGATATACGACCTGAAAATGATCAGGCGCAGAACAAACGCGCCTTCACTTTTTTTACATGCTCTTCGGGGCTTTAGAGTGAAATATCACTATTTTGGTAAACGAAAAGCCATTAGATAATGTCAAGACATTCTGAGTAGAAGTAGCAGCCTGCTGCTATTGAGAATTTCTTGATATAATCTAATGGCATTTGCATGACCCGACATTTGAACCTGGGACCCTCAATATCCGTAGGCATATACTCTAAACTTAATGCCTTATCGACGAGGCATTCAATCTCCAAATAATATTCAAATCCATTCGCTATTAAAATAATTAAAAAAGACGTGTGCAGTAAGTTGTGTCAAATATCATTTAAAATTAAATGGTTATATTTACACAAATAAATGTCGCTTGGTTTTTCGTCCGTGCAACGTTTCTGACGCTAGTAGAGTAACACAATATTAATTGGGGCATGAGATTTCCTGTAAATTTGATTCTCGTTTCGACGTAGCGTTACGGTGCCCCTTTGCGCCCGGCCGCGTCACGTAAGCTAATTCTTTTCATTTCAAAATACCATTGCTTTCGAATTCTAACAAAATAAAAGTGTACACACGAATATTTATACAAACGAAAAATGCAAGCAATTTTAAGGAAAATGTAATGAAAAATCGAACATTAGCTATATGAATTTTCGATTAATTTATTTCGAAGGAATAGGTACTATTGTGGCTTAATACTTGTTATGTTCCATATTTGCTTTTTTACGTTTAACATGCTAGCTCATTGGTTTGGCGTGTTCTTAATCTAGTCTTTCTTCGAATACGTTTCTCTACTTTCAAGAAGTAAGTATTTGTTGTACATTAGAGTAGCCCAAAATATTTTTTTCTTCTGTTAGCTTTGGCCACCCCCTTAATTTGTAACATGTATCTATGGTATTAACGTTGTAAAATTTCAGCTGGCTATCTGTAGAGTAAGAGGGTGCTCAATCGAGTGTTATTTTTGATTTTTTGTAAAATATGCTTTATCTTGATTCATTCAAAATTGATTACTAGTGTTCAATTTATGTAATCTGTTGAAATATATGTATACGTTATACATATTAAGCAGATACTGTTTTACATATAAAATATAATTACTAGGCTGTGAATAAGTGTTTAAAGATAGTTATATATTTTTATATATTAATTATATATGCTCATCAATTATAATTTATATACATCTTATCCTAACCCTTCTCACAGTGAGAAGAGGCCCGTGCCCAGCAGTGGGACAGTTTAATACAGGGCTGATATTATTTATTATTATTATTTTATGTATCTTACGTATATATTTTTTTGTGTTTGTAAAATATTACAAGAGTAGCTGATGTACGTCCGGGCGTCACTTGGGGTTACCACATAAATCAGGGTTGGTTTGAGGTATAAACCGCAAACCAACAACAAACCTGAGTGGTAACCTCATTTTTCATTATATATGTATTATGTACTTTTTTTGTTTTCTGTGTAATAATATCTGTATAAGAACGTGTACCTATATTTATAAAAAAAAATCTTCCATTAGTTTACTTTACATTAAATAAAAAAAATGAAAATTTTCTACTTGGATGCTCGAACCTTAAGCCGCTGCTAAGGTTTAACTAACTCCCAACTCCTCGTGAAGTTCTGTTAAGTTATTATCATTCAAAAACTGTAAAAGATTCTGCGTATAGGTATACTCATTCAAGAAGTCATAGAATTCAACAAATCTGGTATTTCTACAAGACAAACTTAACTTCTCTTACTGCGTTGAAAATAATCCTGCTTCACTCCCAATTTTACCAAGTAGAAAAAGAGCCAGGACAGAATACAGAGCGAATTTAGAATAAACCTTCAGCCTGTCTTATCCACTAGTAATACATTGTGATAGAAAGCGATTGACTTATAAAATGGGTATTAAGAAAGTAGACCGGCTACAGATTCTTGTCTCTGGCAATGGTTGCGAAAAATTACTATATATACCTACTCAAACTGTCTGCAGAGACGGGAGAAAATACGACACTTTTAAACAGTGGAACGTGACAAATCAAGTCGGCGCTATGAGATTTGACACAATTGCCTCTAACACTGGTGCCAAAAAAGGCGCATGTGCTATCTCAGAATATCTATGGAGAACTCTTAGACATGCAGGTTACCTCACGATGTTTTCCTTCACTGTTAAAGCAAGCGATAATTAACTATTTAATATGCAGGAAAGATAAAAGGACAAATTATTATCAGACTTTGGTGTACTTATTTACACCAAGATCTGGTTCGAAGCGCCATTGGCAGCAGATGCACCAACTAATGATTTACATCTTTGGAAGAGATTAAAATCATCTATACTTACAATAAAACTGTAGAGAGGTCAATTCTGTACATTGAATATATATTCAAAATTAGTATTGGAGGATGAATGGTGATCGATACTGATGACAAAAATGCAATCAGTAAATTTTTTGTCTGTCTGTCTGTCTGACTGTATATGCATGCATGCGTCAAAAACTACTGAAGGGATTTTACCCAAACTTGGTACGATTGTAGTCCATACTCCTGGGCAGGTTATACGCTATATAACATAACGCTAAGACACATAGGAGCTGAGCAGTGACGATAAATTTGAAGCAAGTCGGACGAAAATGCGCTTTCGAGCTCTTATCCTCGCATACGTTGATCATACACCAAAAATATGTATGACAAAAATTATGGACTTCAAAAGATCTACAGAAAAGTCCTCAATAGTATATATCTATCTTTTATAAATTAGCCACAATAACGTGTTTAATCGTTAGGCATTTCTTCAAAGTGTATTAAATACATAAATATATTGTATTTCACATAGATATATCTTTATCAAACTCCCATATTCAAAGAGTACACTTTAATATTTATTTTGCAAAAAAAAATTCTTGGAATCGGTTTATAAACACACAAGATATAGATGAAATAAAACTTCCAAATCTCGCCGCGCCAGTATGGGTACGGCTATACGGTTGATTTTTGTTTAACGCGCGAAACGGCCATCCGCTGCATTTATAAAAAGGCGGGGGCGCTCACGCGCCGACTTCACTCACATTTTGTTTGTTTGGTTGAGCGCGCTAATCTAAGGAACTACGGGTAAAAATTAGAAAAATATTTCAGTGTTGGATAGCCCATGTTCGCGACAACGTTAATATTGACTTTAATCGTGTTATCGTGAGTGAATACATAAGTGTGACGTATAAAGTTTATCGTTATAATAGTGCCGAATTACGTCATATATAGACTTGAAAACTATAGATAAATAGTGTAAGTAATATAATATTATGTTTATTTTATATAGTTTAAAGAATATCATGTTTAAAGCATAAATATTGCCAATAAAATGCATTTTACCTCAAGTTAGGTATGTTAGGGTTCCTAGGTCTTAAGTTTTTAATAAAAGGTTTCACTTGTGTGTTTTATTTTATACACTAATAAAAGCACTACAACATACTGAAGGAATCATATTCCTACGTAATATAGTTAAAAAGTTATTACACTTTTTCTGATATAAATGTTACAGCAAAATAGATTTTTAGCCTAAAACCTAGAATAATTATATCTAGACCTAATTTCCGATAGATAAAACAGATACCAATAGATAGGTCTTATCGTGCCCTACGCGGCAGTTTTTGTACCATCACGCTAACTAGTATAGTTCCGTAGATATAAGCAGAAATGTGTTCCATATATAATTAAAAATAAACTTGTGGACCGAGGTTTCTGGACGGCTCTCGTTACGGTAAAGAGTAGAGGTACTTAAGCGGTACAGTATCGATCGACCGCAGGTGCTCAAGAAACCTCATCTTCAAGCCTCAAGAACCAAACGGAGCCAGCCAGAAGCCTTCAACCAACTGAACTATGAAGCTTGTTTCTATTCATTTAAAGTCCTGATCCTGACCCGCACATCGAACCCGCAACAACACGCCTTTCAGAGCCTCCGACATAGTAACCAGTCATCGCCATGTAGTACAGTCTACACATCGTGTACAGGACGTCAGCGACTCGACGGTTGTTTGTAACCATCATCATATAGTAACGAAGCCCCGAGTTCGCCCGTCCGGTACATTCGTTGGTCCTTCGAGCCGGATTGAACAGGAGGCCTGAATGCGTGTCCCGTCGACGTCCCGCGCCTGAAAACTGAAGACTCAAGATGCCGGTGACAAGATCCAAGGGAAGAGCTCCTGAAGCATGGACAATCGACGCTGATGCAGGACCATCGACGAGCGGCCCCGCGCCCCCGCGCACCGAAGCTCCGTGCGTCCGACACCAGATGGCGCCACGGTCACCGTCGACAAGTACAGATACAGTGCCGCGCATTCCGGTCGCCGCCGAGTCTACGTTGCGCGCCGCATCAAGTGAACGGATCACTGCTCGCCGTGCGGAAGTAGATTCGAATCGGACGTTGCGGCCTGCAGCAAGTTTGGGTTCGAATGTGGCACCGAGCAGTGTTGAAGATACATCAAGACAGGCACAGAAAATGCAAGAGGGACGTCGAACAGCGCGGTCAGTGATGACACACCGATCGAATAGAAACGTGTTGAAGGCGCGTGAAGAAATTTTGAGGATCAAATTACAGTTGGCGCAGTTGGCGCTACAGAAGGCTGAAGATGCTGCGGATTCAGATGACTACGAAGAAGATGGCCGTTCGAAGGATGACTACGTGCGATCGTGGTTAGAAGAGGCTCCGGAACCGCAGATAGAAAATATAGAAGCCGACATCGGAAGAGGAACCGATCCGCCGGCACCGCCCATGAAGGGCAATAGTGACATGAAAACTGTCAACCCACAGCAAACAGAAGCCGACATTGGAAGAGGAATCGACCAGCCGGCCGCCGCGCCCCCGAGGGGCAACAGTGACACGAAAATTGTCAAGAACTTACAGGACGCTGAAGACGTCAACAATCAGGATGAAGACCCTTTACAGAAAAAGGCCGTTCATCAACAGGGAGGAGATTCACTGAAGCCATTCATCACTGAACTCACCTCCGCCATAGCAGCGCTAGTGGACAGGAAGCCGCTGGACACCGCTGGACCGTCGCCACACCCAGCGGTATCGAAGGTCATCATGACACTACCAACGTTCAGCGGGGCGCATACAGAGTGGTTGTCGTTTCGTGCGATATACGACACCACAAGAAGATACTTCAACGACGTGGAAAATACAGCAAGATTGAGAAAAAGTCTCAAGGGAAGAGCACTCGAAACTGTCAGTTCGGAACTGATTGGACATGCGAAACCGGACGACATCATGAAGGAATTGGAACTACAATTCGGAAGACCAGACTCCATCGCCCAAGCGGAGACAGACAAGCTGAGGACGCTGCCACGCTGTAGCGAAGCACCGAAGGACATCTGCACATTCGCAAGCAAGATAAGAAGCAGTGTAGTGACACTTCAAGCATTGAAGAAAGAACACTACCTCATCAATGCGGAACTCCTGCGTGTGCTGACCGAGAAGCTACCGAACTCGCTACGCGCACAGTGGTACCGGACCTACACAGAAAAATATGAATCGAAGCCAGACCTCAGCGGATTCAGCGACTTCGTCACCAAATACGCTCGTTACTGCAGTGCCTTCGCGCCAGCGGAGAACATAACTGATGGCCAGCCTACGCGTCGCGTCGTGCAGAGAACCCACACAGCTACCGAGAAGTACCCAGTTACCACACAGTACTGCAAGATTTGCGAACGCGAGGGACACTACCCGTATAGCTGCCAGAAGTTTCTAGCGGGCGACGCTGATAGAAGATGGGAACTGGTCAAGAAGCACGGCCTGTGCTTCAGATGTCTGCGCTCACGCCGCCAGGGACATTTATGCAAGTCAAGGAAGTGCGACATAGGGGGATGCACCGCAACACACAATCGGCTTCTGCATTACGAGAAGAAAAACAGAACCCAAGAAGCTGACACTGAGAAACGTGAAGTGGTTGTAAGTTCGAGTATAACAGCGAAGCCCCAAGCCTACCTGAAGATAGTTCCTGTGCAGATTGTCGGACCGGCGGGAGAGGCTTCGACGTTAGCGCTACTAGACGATGGTTCCACGATCTCCCTCATAGATGAAGATATAGCCAACGCAGTCGGAGCAGAAGGAAGCCTAGACCCTTTCACGATACGCGCTATCGGCGACACTTCTATAGACATGCCGAAGTCAAGAAGAATAGACGTCACAATGAGAAACACTGAGGGCAAGCGAGTGCCACTATGTGCGCACACAGTTCCAGGGCTGCACCTGACGCCGCAGAAGGTTACTGAGGAAGATCTCAGGGACTGCATGCACTTGCAAGACATCAAAGACAAGTTGGTGTACGACATTGGCGTGCCGAAGATTCTTATCGGACAAGACAACTGGCATCTTCTCATAGCAAGTGATATCAAGAGAGGTCCTGATAATCAACCGGTCGCATCACTGACAAAACTTGGATGGGTGTTGCACGGCGCACGCTCGCGAACGCTAGGACACAGCGTTCACTTCGTTCATCAAATGTCAAACACAGAAGAAAACATAGACGCACAGTTGAAAGAATATTTTGCGCTCGAATCCTTGATCATCAATCCACGTCGTCCGAAGACAGATCCGGCAAAACAGGCCGAAGAAATTCTGGAGAAGAGTACGAAACAGTTAGAAGATGGACATATAGAAACGGCTCTTCTCTGGAAGAATACAGAATTTGTTATGCCCGATAGTTATGAAAACGCAACAAAGAGGCTTGCGAATATAGAGAAGAAATTAGATAGAAATATCGAGCTGAAAGCAAGATATACAGAACAGATGAACTCGCTAATAGAAAAGGGATATGCAGAAGAAGCTCCAAGGGAAATTACGCCCGGGAAGACTTGGTACTTACCTCACTTCGATGTCCACAACCCCATGAAGCCAGAGAAGCTGCGCATAGTACACGACGCCGCTGCGAAAACAAAAGGGATGTCACTCAACGATTACCTCCTCACAGGACCAGACCTGCTACAGTCGCTGCCAGGCGTGATGATGAGATTCCGTCGCCATCGCGTCGCCGTCTCAGCGGACATATCCGAGATGTTCATGCAGGTGCAAGTTAGAACAGAAGATAGAGATGCACTACGTTACCTGTGGAGAGGTGACCGGTGGGAGGGCGCACCTCAAGAATTCCGCATGAAGTCAATTATATTCGGTGCAGCGAGCTCACCATGCACAGCAATCTTCGCGAAGAACTGGAACGCTCGGAGATATCAGCACGAGAGTCCTGAAGCGGTGGAAGCTATAGTACAGAACCACTACATGGACGACTATCTGGACAGCTTTCCCAGCGAAGAAGAGGCCACAGTATACTGGACAGACAGCAAGACAGTGCTGGCATGGATAAGGAAAGGCCCCCGAGCTTACAAGCCGTTCGTCGCGCATCGACTGGCCACAATAGAAGAATACAGCAAGATAGATGACTGGCGCTGGGTACCTACGAAGCTGAACGTCGCCGACGTTGCTACCAGAGACGTTCCTGTAGACTTCGACTCTCATCACCCGTGGTACAACGGACCGTCATTCCTGTCAGAAGATTCGTCCCTTTGGCCTAGTGAAAAGCCTGTCGTCACGGAGAACACAGGCGAAGAGCGAACAACAACAGTAACAGAGTCCCGGAGAGCACAGATAAAGATATTAGAAGCTATTCCCGACCCCAACAGATTTTCAAGATGGGAGCGCCTATTGCGCGCTACCTCGAGAGTTCTACAGTTTATAGATTTGTGTAGAACACACAAGAGATCAGCAAAGTCCCGAGAGAAGGATCCGGTTTGGCGCAAGACGAGCACGAAGACCACCACGTCGGGGAGCGCGGCACCTCGCCCCGCTGTCAGCTCCCGGAACATCGTGCTTCTCACCGCAGAACACACCCGCGGCGCAGAGGACCTTCTTGTGAAGGCGGTACAAGAGGACTCCTTCGGCGCCGACCTCCTGGAGCTGCGGCGCGGGAGGGGTGTCGCCCGAGACAGCCGCCTATATTCGTTACCCGTAGACATGAACAACGGTATGATCACTCTGCGCAGTCGTATAACAGCTACAGAAAACGTTCCAGAGAAAACAAAGAGACCGCCAATCCTGGATGGCGATCACCGTATTACACAGCTCTATATAGACTGGACCCACAGAAACCTGCATCACAGCGGTACAGAGTTGGTGATCAACGAGATACGCCAACATTATTGGGTTCTTCGCCTGCGGCCTACGACGAAGAAAATAGTACAACAGTGTCTACAGTGTCGCATCAGAAAGGCACGACCTCCGGAGCCGGCCACTGGGGACCTGCCCAGGGCGCGTCTGGCTCACCATCAGAGGCCTTTCACCTATACCGGCCTCGACTACTTCGGGCCGCTCTCCGTGACCGTAGGAAGACAGCATCAGAAGAGATACGTGGCGCTATTCACGTGTCTCACATCCCGAGCAGTACATCTAGAGGTGGCCGCCAGTCTCAGCGCTGACTCCGCAATCTTAGCACTGAGAAGGTTTGCTGCACGCCGTGGCTGCCCCACAGAAATATATTCGGACAACGGTACGAACATGCATGGCGCCGACAAAGAAATGAGAGAAGCAATAGGACCAGAGGCGAGTCGTCGTGGCATCGCATGGCGCTTCATCACGCCCTCAGCGCCCTTCATGGGAGGCGCCTGGGAGCGTCTCGTCAGATGCGTGAAGACCACACTTTGCACCATTCTTCACGACCGACACCCGCACGAAGAAGTTCTGGCGACGCTGCTGTGTGAGGCCGAATACACAGTCCCTTCCCTTGGCGAGTTCAGCGAGGCCGACATCGACAGCAAAAGGCACTGGCGGCGAGCGCAGATCCTAGCGGACCTGTTCTGGCGTCGCTGGGTGCGCGAGTACCTGCCTGAACTCCAACACCGGTGGGAGCCCCACGGGACGAGCTTCAACTTCGCGGTCGGCGACCCCGTGCTCATCACCGACGGCCAGCTGCCACGCAACTCATGGCCGCGCGGCCGAGTCATCGCCGTCTACCCCGGTGCTGACGGACAGGTGCGTACGGTGGACGTGCGCACAGCGGCGGGAGTCCTGAGACGTCCTGCAAAGAAGCTGGTGCCCTTGCCGAAGTGACGTCGCTCACCGGGTTGTCTGCAGCAACGCTACGAGCCAGCCGACGTGTCTGCGCGCTACTGCACGGCGGGAGAGATGTTCGCGACAACGTTAATATTGACTTTAATCGTGTTATCGTGAGTGAATACATAAGTGTGACGTATAAAGTTTATCGTTATAATAGTGCCGAATTACGTCATATATAGACTTGAAAACTATAGATAAATAGTGTAAGTAATATAATATTATGTTTCTTTTATATAGTTTAAAGAATATCATGTTTAAAGCATAAATATTGCCAATAAAATGCATTTTACCTCAAGTTAGGTATGTTAGGGTTCCTAGGTCTTAAGTTTTTAATAAAAGGTTTCACTTGTGTGTTTTATTTTATACACTAATAAAAGCACTACAACATACTGAAGGAATCATATTCCTACGTAATATAGTTAAAAAGTTATTACACTTTTTCTGATATAAATGTTACAGCAAAATAGATTTTTAGCCTAAAACCTAGAATAATTATATCTAGACCTAATTTCCGATAGATAAAACAGATACCAATAGATAGGTCTTATCGTGCCCTACGCGGCAGTTTTTGTACCATCACGCTAACTAGTATAGTTCCGTAGATATAAGCAGAAATGTGTTCCATATATAATTAAAAATAAACTTGTGGACCGAGGTTTCTGGCCGGCTCTCGTTACGGTAAAGATTAGAGGTACTTAAGCGGTACAGTATCGATCGACCGCAGGTGCTCAAGAAACCTCATTTTCAAGCCTCAAGAACCAAACGGAGCCAGCCAGAAGCCTTCAACCAACTGAACTATGAAGCTTGTTTCTATTCATTTAAAGTCCTGATCCTGACCCGCACATCGAACCCGCAACAACACGCCTTTCAGAGCCTCCGACATAGTAACCAGTCATCGCCATATAGTACAGTCTACACATCGTGTACAGGACGTCAGCGACTCGACGGTTGTTTGTAGCCATCATCATATAGTAACGAAGCCCCGAGTTCGCCCGTCCGGTACAGCCCATTTATAGAGGAAGGCTATAGGCTATATAACATCACGCTATGACCAATAGGAGCGGAGCATAAATGAAAAATATTGCAAAAACTAGGAAAATTCTCTTATGTGAAGCAGACGAAGTTGCGCGGGTCAGCTAGTAAGAAATAAAAATGAAAATAATAATTGGTGTGACGGCAAGGAATATGTTACAGGGACATTTGTGGTATTTATCTAATGAGCTAGTAGGATTGGCCTTCGGGCACGCTACAATCGTGGCGGTAAGACTCGTACTTAGAGAGTGGCTGGAGAGGCGTCTGGCGCCCTCACGTTTCGTCTGACGCAAATGCTGACCGGCCACGGTTGTTTCGGTCGGTACCTGTGTCGAATAGGCAAACAGGAGACGCCCGGTTGTCATCACTGCGGCGACTGCCGCGTCGTTGTCGAAGACATGGCGTTGTACACATTGGTAGGTTGCCCTGCTTGGGCCACGCACGCCGTGTTATGCACGCGGCAGTCGGTAGGGTCGTCCTCTCGCTCGAGGCTATGGTTCTGTCCATGGTTTCGAGCGAGAAGTTTTGGAATGCCTTCGCCTCCTTCTGTGAAGAGGTGATGTTAGTGAAGGAGGCGGCGGCGAGGGAGAGGGAACGTTCAATGCCTCTCCCTAACCACAGAGCCGGCCGCAGGAGGGCGCGAGACGACCTCCAGCCACCTTGAGTAGAAGCCTGCGGGCGGTGGACCCATTGGGGCCGTCCACCCCCGATCAGCGCAGGTTCGAGTAGGCGGCGATCGTGTTCCGCGCACGCCTCTCGGTGTCGGAAGGGGGATTAGGTCCCGCGCTTTGTCGTCGGGGACTAGTGCCCCAATTGTGTGTGTAAATTTTTATGTTTGTTTACATTGTATGTGTGATGGTTGTGTGGGATCCGTCACGTCCATCGGCGGGTCGAACCTTTGGCGGGGTCGCGATTCGAATGCGAGAGCGATCCGCGCGGCCCCGCCATAAAGGTGTCGGTTCAGCCCAAATCCATCTTAGGGGCTGGATCCCGACATATCCCCATCGCCCGCCCCAAAACCGGCGATGGGGAATGTGAAAAAAAAAATAAAAAAAAGGAGGCTGAAAATATAACCAGATAATAGAATAAGCACATATAACAAGATTAAGGGGTGGCGGAACTTCTACATGGTACCTTTTTTCCACCATACATATGTGAACCACCCTATTCTACATACATAAATGTGTTTCGGTCATGTGCGATGGCCAGTAATGAACAATTGATTCGATAGAAAAACAATAATTATATATTCTTCTGCGTGCTATTTTACATGCGTTTATCCTATATACATAATAATATGAATTTATTATGAACTACTGACCCGCGCAACTTCGTCTGCTTCACATAAGAGAATTTTCTTAGTTTTTGCAACATTTTTCATTTATGCTCCGCTCCTATTGGTCGTAGCGTGATGTTATATAGCCTATAGCCTTCCTCTATAAATGGGCTATCCAACACTGAAATATTTTTTTAATTTTTACCCGTAGTTCCTTAGATTAGCGCGTTCAACCAAACAAACAAAATGTGAGTGAAGTCGGCGCGTGAGCGCTCCCGCCTTTTTATAAATGCAGCGGATGGCCGTTTCGCGCGTTAAACAAAAATCAACCGTATAGCCGTACCCATACTGGCGCGGCGAGATTTGGAAGTTTTATTTCATCTATATCTTGTGTGTTTATAAACCGATTTCTATAATCTGTTTTTTATAAAATAGATATTAAAGTGTACTTTTTGAATATGGGAGTTTGATAAAGATATATCTATGTGAAATACAATATATTTATGTATTTAATACACTTTGAAGAAATGCCTAACGATTAAACACGTTATTGTGGCTAATTTATAAAAGATAGATATATACTATTGAGGACTTTTTTGTAGATCTTTTGAAGACCATCATCTTTGTAATACATACTTTTGGTGTATGATCAACGTATGCAAGGATAAGAGCTCGAAAGCGCATTTTCATCCGACTTGCTTCAAATTTATCGTCACTGCACAGCTCCTATGTGTCTTAGCGTTATGTTATATAGCGTATAACCTGCCCAGGAGTATGGACTACAATCGTACCAAGTTTGGTTAAAATCCCTTCAGTAGTTTTTGACCCATGCGTGCATATACAGACAGACAGACAGACAGATAGACAGACAAAAAATTTACCGATTGCATTTTTGTAATCAGTATCGATCACCATTCATCCTCCAATATTAATTTTGAATGTATATTCAATGTACAGAATTGACCTCTCTACAGTTTTATTATAAGTATAGATTATTTATTATAATCTCGTAATAACCCACTGCTTAGCAAAGGCCCTCTCTCTCGTATCATCTCTCTCTATCTAGAGCTTCTAAGGCCCTGCCTTTATTAAAGGAGTTCAGTTCATCGAGTGATCTGTTAAAACTTATTAAACCTTAACAAGCATTTCCAATATGTAAATATGACTATTAGTTGTACGAAACATTTTGGGAAGATCTAAGCGAACGTTTCTCGATCAGTTCGGAGACGTTCTGGATAAAGACCAGGTTAAGAGCACTTTAACCGGCGAGCGTGTATGAGGAATGTTATGAAAGTAAATAAAGCCAGAGAAGTGTGTCAGGATCGTAGCAAATGGAAATTCGTAGTCTCTGCCTATCCCTCTGGGAAACAGGCGTGAATCTATGTATGTATATAGAAATATTTTGGTATTGCAAAAGTTCAAATTATTATTTCAAATTTTATTTGCATTTTGCAAGATGCAATAACACTTACCTTGGCTTAGTTAAAACCATATACCATACCCAAAAAAAATTTAAAAATTCTTAAAATATTTTTATGCTCGTTACTCAATCATGCGTAAATCGTAGAACGGATTTGGAAGCAATTTGGCACTGAGATTGACCATATCCTGGCTTCAATCAAGTATTTGTTGATTGAAGTGACCTGGATAACACACATGATAGTTTTATCCCTGTATGCGTGCCCGTGAGATTCAAAAAGAGTTTGTTTTTTTTATAAATGATTGCAATAAAATATTACGAATTAATTTATAGGTAAAAGTATTTTCAGAGCAGATTTATTCAGCAACATTGTAGCGCACAATTTCATGCAGCACAATGTCGGAATGTGTCGATACATACATATGTCTGTAATCAATTCGAGTACTCGGTTTGTCGTTGCTGAATATCCACCCCATCAATCTTGGGTTGATACTTTCACTGGATAAATGGATTGGAGCCGAAGCTAAGGCGGATATTGGCGTCCGTCCCACAGCATATTTACTGCTGCAAACATCAAAATGAGAGATATTTTAGAGGAAATTACTTATTAGTGCAGCGATTTTTGTGATTAGATAAGTGCTTGCGTTATTCAGAACTAGTGGGTTGGTTGCCACCAATTATGCTAAATGTTATCTTCACTAAAACTTGTAACTGAATGAATACATTCATGCCTATAATTCTCAAGGGACCACATTTAGCCCGGTAGTAGCCATATTTTGCCACGTATGTTATTAAGTCTCGAAAAATAAAGGCCGAACTTACACTTTTCTAGATACCGAGAAAATGCCTAGAGAAATACTCAATAACATTTTGACCTAGGAGTCCAATCTAGGATAAGATCGGCCCTAACCATACGGCCGATCTTATTTACATTACATTTTTGTTGTTTATAAACAACAAAAATGTATACCTATATACCTACTTAGTTAGTTATAGAGCTTTTCCACTAAAGCAACAATTACGAAACTTTTTGTTACTTATTTATTTATTTATTTTATTAAGGTTTACCAACAGTTGTTACAGATATAATACAGATAGGAACATACAAGTATTTGTGTCTTAAATCTAACTGCACAACTAATTATAGGTAAACACCACATGCAACATGTTTACTGTATCAACATCTATTACTTATATAATTTAATATACTTATATATTATGTGTACTTAAATTTTAGATATGATATTATATACTTAATTTCTATTTATCACATTTTTAATACATTTGAGATGTCTGACAAACGTCGATATTGAATCAAAATGGACGTCAGCCAGGTCGCTGTATTCGTTTATTAGCTTGCACATGCGGGGTATTGGCGAATTAACACCAAACACTGTATGGCGAAGAAGTGGAGCTAGGGGTGTTATAGGTTTACGAGGTGGTTACTGATTAAAAAAGTTTTTGTTAATGCTTTAAACAAGATAAGTAAAGTATGTTGTTGACAGTTTATAATCATAAGAATGAGATACAGTTTTATCATCTTGATATTAAAACTAGTAATAAAAAGCCATATGAAGTGCATGTTTGCAACAAAATCGTTGTTTGGTAGTCTTTTGTAAACTGTTTAAATAAAATTCAGAAGTAGTTCGGAAACTTTGAAACGACATCGAACTGCTACCATTGCAACAGTCTTACCTTTACTAAAAACCCTACAATACCTTACAATTTACAATATTGGCCAAAGTGACTAAAGGTTAACCTCTAAAAAGTTAAGGATCTGTCTTTAATTTCTAACTTTTATGCATAGTCTATCATAAGTGCCCAAGTAAATTGGTACAATAAAATACCGAAGTGAAATTGGTAGAGTGGGATATCTTTACTAATATTATAAAGCTGAAGAGTTTGTTTATTTGGTTGAACGCGCTAATCTCAGGAACTACCGGTCCAAAGTATTTTAGACCTGGATAGCCCATTTATTGAGGAAGGCTAGAGGCTATATAAAATCACGCTACGACTAATAGGAGCACAGCATCAGTAAAAAATGTTGCAAAAACGGGGAAAATTCTCTTACGTGAAGCATACAAAGTTGCGCGGGTTAGCTAGTTAAAAAATATACAAACTTTTTGTAACGTAGGTTACTTTACAAGAAGTAGGTACTAAACGTGGTAGTATTAAAGTAGAATAGAATTCAATCGGACTGCTACGCTTACTAAAGTCCCATAATACTAAAGCCCCGCTGTAAAATTGCAGGCAACTTCTATCGATACGGTACGTCAGTAACTTAGGCGCCAGCCACGTTTATATTCCAATAATATATTTAACTTTAGAATCAAACACTAACAATGATCGAGTGGAAGGGTCTTATGGAAAATGTCATATATTTTAGGCAGAGGTCAAATGACGGTATAATGTGTGGACGTAGATGGATCCGACGCAAATAGCTCCGTCAGCCGACAGGCCCTTGTCGTTCTCGTTAAAGTTTATAATCAAGCTTTATGGGAAAAATCGTTGCGGTGCCTTTTCATGACCCATATTTTGGTTCAATATTATTTATGGTCGAGGGTGTATCTATATATAACAGTTATAAATGTATCATGGTGTTTTTATAAACAAATGTTAGTATACGTGTGACATTGGAACGAAGAGCAGTTATCGTAGCCTATGTGCGGTAGTACATTGTTGCTGGGAACCGTAAAGGTTCTAATGCATGAGCTTAGTGTCTTCCTGTAAACCTTACTCACTGCTGTGTGCACTTACACAATTATATTCTGTAGCACTAATCTATACTAATATTATGAGGCTGAAGAGTTTGTTTGTTTGTTTGGTTGAACGCGCTAATCTCAGGAACTACTAGTTCGAATTGAAAAATTATTTTAGTGTTGGATAGCCTATTTATCGAGGAAGGCTAAGGCTATCACGCTATGACCCACGGGAGCGGCGCAGTAACGGTAAACGCGGGTGAAACCGCTGGAACATCTATTCTACTATCAAATGATGGCTATTTCGGGCTGCTCTTGTTTTGTCAGAACTAATAAAAGAAGCAAATAAGTTCAGTAGGATTAGCTAACGACTCGTAGCAGGAATTAGTCACTTTGTCTACAGTGCAGGACGTTCCATTTTTAATGCAGTCGAAATTGTATGTATCTAATAGTTTAATTAAATTATTACGTACAACTGGACGTACTTTTTGAATAACGTTCCAACCCACACTCGGGTCAAAATCGAGCAAATTAGTCTCGGGGTTACTATTTACTAGCTGGAAAATTTGGTAGCTCTATTATCACTCTAAATATGAAATCATGACTTAGTAGCCCAAACCCACATGTATGAAGAAGCAATACGGGATTGAACTTCAATCACGATTATCTCAAAATGTTAACTTTGTGGGTTGGAACGTTTTTCAGAAAGTACGTCCAACTATAAAACTAAAATCATACGTAATAATCTATTACGTAATAATCTATTACGTAAACCCAGTTAACCCCTAATTTAGTGTAATTTATATTTATATATGTATACAATATATTAATTTTATACATGAAACTAATTAAGCGATCATAATTATGTCTATACTTTCTAACTAAATGATCAAAGCCTGTCAATCTGTTATCACATAGATTTACTAGACGAATTTACTTAACTAGTGAAAGTCTAGTTCTACTACATCTATTGCGTAACATTTTATGTTTTGGATGTATGCGGAAATTGTCCCCGGTAGGTTTTGAACAAGGCAGTATAATGTAATAATTTTAGTACTAGTTTTATCTTAAACATTACGAAAGTCGGGTTATTTTTATGACTCATGAAATTCACCATCTGGTGTCGGTAGACATCTTACGAGACCACGACTCGTGCGATCTCTCCGCTCCTTTCCCTGGAGGAGGCCATTTGGCCTTTATAATCTCTTGGCCAACGGTCGGATCTCGGAGTCTAGACATAATACTTTATTATTGTGTCTGCTTGCCGGTTAATTAATGAAACCAAGCATAAAAATGGCTAGATATTATCTATTAACTTTCAACCGTTTTCTGTAAGTAATAAAAAGGCACACCTTGTGTAGCAACTAACTAAGTACCTTAAGTTTTCATGTGTTTTTATAATTCCTAGCTTCTTCTTTCTTATATTACCTATATATTTATTTTTATGTAAATCTAGGAATCAAATCAGAGGAAAGTGGAGAGGATTGAAGGAGACCTACACCAAATATTTGGTCGATTAAGGCTAAAGAAGAAGAAGAGGAAATCTAGGAATAAAATATTAAACTTGACAAATCAGTTTGTGAATCGCATTTAAAATAAGGAATATACCTACAGTAGATATAAAGACGGCGACTAATTTTGACTGTTGTGGGTTCACTGCTGCACTGTTCCACTGCCGACTGTTGTGGGTTTGAATCCCACACGGCACAAAATTTGTGTGATCCACAAATGGTTGTTCCGAGGCTGGTTATTCTTTACGTGTAGTACGTTATTTGAATGTTTGTAAAGTCTCCCCTGATACAGAAATTATTCCTAGTGCGGAATTGACTTTTAAAAAAGATAATTCTAAAAATACATTGTAACCGCTGCCGTAGAGTACCTATCAGTAGAAATAGATTCTTAGAAGTTATAATTAATTGAGTTTGTAACTCTGGATTATTATTTAGTAGATATTACATACATAACTACAACGGCGTGAGAGTTACATACATATGTATATAGATTGCAACTAAGAATTCCTATATAGAAAAATATAATAATATTTTATCCAATCTGAAAATAAAATTTGTTACCTCATATCTCACAGTTTTAATATATTATATATTTTTGTTGTATATTATTTTATAGCTCGATCAAATGAGACAAAAAGTAAAAACTTTCGGTCAAACCGTTCTTCATCCCAAATTGTTTTTAAATATCTTTTATTATCTTCGAACAAGAAATAAAATACCAAAATATAATTTCAAAAGTATCTTTGAATTAATTTCACCTTCTTTCACCCCGATAAAAACTTGGTTACGGTAAATAAGTTTTACCGGGGTGACAGAAAGTGAAAATTACTCAAACTTATTCTTTTAAAAGTATTTGATATTTTGTTTCTGTGTCAATAGAAAATAAATCTATAATGAAGAAGTATCCTTTGGAAAATTGGCAAATACTTTACTTTTACAAATAGAATATAAATTACATGCCTTATTTAGCGTAATATACAAAAATGTTTAAAAAGTAGTTTATCAAAACTCGATTTGTAACAGTGGTGTCATAAATCAAAGACTTCCAAGGCTTGGAATATTGCCAGTTTCAACACGGGCTAGGCGACCTAGACAAGAAACTTATGGAACATTATTATATCATTTTTATATCATAGCTTTCCGATACTTGAATCTGAGGCTTTTTAACCTCGGATAAGCATTGTCAGGAGTAGTGTTATTGTTGACTTTACGTTAATAGACGAAGGCTTTCTTGGAAAACATCTCTCGTTGCCAAGTCGACAATGCTAAACAACAATAACAACAAATTTCTGAATCGATATTGATGATTATTTTAGTCCATTTCGTTTATAAGTGTGTATATTATTTGTAATATATAACACAGTAATATATGTGTTATGTATTTTTATGTAAGGTAATTTATGTTTTTGGCTTACTAAGTGACAAAAATATTTATGCACAGTTTTGTGTCTAGTTCAATAAAAGGTACTACGTGGTCTATTTTAGGAGCGTATAGTGGACTCTGAACCTCAGTGGACACTGGCAATGTTTAAAATTAAATCTCATTTATAACGTAGAAAATTATCTAAGATGGGAATATGCAATGACTTTAGACGAGATATGGATTTGCAATGATGCCAGCATCTTTGCAAATCTATACAATTGATAGGTGAGTGGATTTGAATTAACTGTAAGCCTTGACTTTCAAGGTTGTTATGAGACATGACTAATTGAAATAAATCCGGTATTTGTTTTGTCCGGCAATTAAAGATTAAAGAAATTAAAAAGTCTTTGCGTTATTAACAAGCAATCATAATAAATTGTGTTAAGAATTGTATATCTTTATGGGTAAAAGCAAATTTTGAAAAAACGATTATTCTCAAAAGTAAGAAGCTTTTTGTTAACTATAGATGTGTGGTGTGATGTTTATTTTATCTTCAAAACAAAAACTAGTTCTAGGCATAATTCCTGTGAAGCGGGAGCCTTTACAAACATTTAAACAACGGACTCTGAACCTCAGTGGACACTGGCAATGTTTAAAATTAAATCTCACTTATAACGTAGAAAATTATCTAAGATGGTAATATGCAATGACTTTAGACGAGATATGGATTTGCAATGATGCCAGCATCTTTGCAAATCTATACAATGGATAGGTGAGTGGATTTGAATTAACTGTAAGCCTTGACTTTCAAGGTTGTTATGAGACATGACTAACTGAAATAAATCCGGCATTTGTTTTGTCCGGCAATTAACGATTAAAGAAATTAAAAAGTCTTTGCGTTATTAACAAGCAATCATAATAAATTGTGTTAAGAATTGTATATCTTTATGGGTAAAAGCAAATTTTGAAAAAACGATTATTCTCAAAAGTAAGAAGTTTTTTTGTTAACTATAGATGTGTGGTGTGATGTTTATTTTATCTTCAAAAACAAAAACTCGTTCTAGGAATAATTCCTGTGAAGCGGGAGCCTTTACAAACATTTAAACAACGGATACAAAGAAAACTCAGAATTGGAACAACTATATATGGATTACACGAATTTTGTCCAGTGATCGAAGCAGCAGTGCCGAAGCGACCACTTAAACCGTCCCTTAAACGTCACCCATGCTGTCTTTTATATATATGACCACAAATTACTGTGACATGCTGCATATACTCCAAAAGGTCCACTAACAACTTTAGTATTTACTAAGTATAACTCTGTTTATTTTAGTTGTAAAAGCAATGTTGTAAAATACCACCAATACTTATTTTTAACATTTATTTTCAATTAAGCTGAGCAAAAAGGCGAATAACGCTGGCTGAATTTTTGCTGATTTTGTAGGATTCCTATCGTCAGTGCAATCTGCTCGACAAACTGGACGCCGGCAATCGCGTAATTTAATGAACACTTCCCTAATCGAGTGACGAGTCGAAAGCCGCTCGAACGAAAAATAGTATTTTCGTTTCGCAATTTTCGAATTTGTTTGTAATAAGAAGGATTAATGTTGACATTTTGTAATTTGTTAATTAAATTTTAAATCTAACAACATGAACTACATATTGTAAAGTTCATAAAGGAAATTTAAACAGATTTGTAAAGTGGTCAGTCATTAATTTAGTTACTTTGCTAGTTTAATAGTATGTTTTTAAATGTTAAAAGTTGACATGTATATGTACAAATCTTAAATAACCAGCTTAACAGCTTCAGTAATTTGTATAATATTATCTAAGGATAGTAAGAATCTGTTAAAAATAATTTTAAAATAGAGTGCAAAATATAATTATAATATAATAAATATTTTTGCTTGCACCAATCGATTTTGAAATGGCTCATCTCAAAATCTCGGACAAAATTTCTTCTGCTACCTACAGGAATAGACACGGGGCTACAAAAATGAACAAATTCATAAAAATAACGAATGCGACTCTATGACGATCCGTCGACTTGCCTGAGGTCTTGGGTCGGGTAGTGTTTGAGTTATACTGTCAAAAAATTCGAAACATAAACTCTTACACTGTGCCTTATAGACTGAAATAGGCTCACTCCCTATTATTTGGGACCTTAAAAACATAGTTTGCGAAATATGGTTATAATACACCTCTACATACGCATTCGGGCATAGAGGCGTGAACCGTATGTATGTATTTTATACACGAGAGTATATCCAATTTAGATATATTGTTAATAGATATATAATTACGATTGCAATGCAAACGCAATTAAATAACAAAGCGCAATTCAATATTGATTTCTATAGCTTTACACAACACTAGATCGTTTCGATTTACACAACTCGGCGTATTTGTGGATATGGTATAACAAATGTGTGCATCAGTAATGTGTTTTTTGTCATATTACTTATAAGCACGTATACACAAAGTGTTGCCAGGCGTCCGGATAAAGCCGGACACAGTCTGGCCTTTTGGTTGCGTGTCCGGACAAATTAGACGGTGTCCGGCCTACCAGTAAGGCTTTTAAAGATATATATTTTTTTAATTATGGAATATTATCGGATACGAATACATGACGTGTTGGTTTCCGCTCCACCCACCTCACCTCACCACGCCAGCGCAAGCGAGCCGATAAGCACTATCGTTCTCTAAAAAAAATTCCTGTTATACAAAGACTATAATATTAAGGGTGCCCGCGTTTTTACCCAAATGTCCGGTTCTTCGCTTTTAAGATCTGGCAACCCTATAGTATACACATCGAACATGGAATATTGGCTACATCTGTAAGCAGGTCAGAACAACGATTTATCATTGTGAAGATGACGTTTACGGCCGATACCGACTGATTTGTTCCAGATCAAATGCGAATCCGATATTTACGCATCATAATCGTAAGGGTACGGAAACATTCACATCGTATCAGTCTAACATATTGCATTACATTGCAGTTCCATCCATATTCGATTTCCCTGCGGAAATAAATATATGGGATCGATAATATTTAGTCTTCTTTTAATATAGCTTCCACGCTGCGTAATAATAACAATGTCATGCTTTTTAAATATCAAAACTAGAAAACGTCTAGCTTCAGCATATGTACTCGTTAATTATTCATTGTACTCTAGGACCGAACTTCTAATAAAAGCGCGGTTTGTAGTGGCGTGGTGAAAAATAAGCCAGCGTCACCGAGCTTCACAACATCATACAAAGAATCTAAGTTTGTTTGTTACGATTTCACGCCTTAGCTACTCGACTGATCATCATAAAATTTTGCATAATCTTTGCCAGGGGTACAGAAAAGGACATATTATATCTATACATGCATTATTAGTTATGCAATTCGTTTTAAACTTATCAATTGTATTATCTATAAGTTAATTTTTGCATATAACTGTTGGTGGATCAAATAAATAAATAAAAAAAGTGTTCCTGAGGGATACAAATTTAATGGCAGAATCTACAATAACTATATTTATATTTAATGTATATTTTTACAAATATACATTAAAAAGCAAATATATGAAATTGTGATTAACATTTTTGTTTGAACCCTAAACGCCTAGTGCTTTCGTAATAGAGAAGTGATATGACAACATATAAACCATCTCTGCAGTTAAATTGATAGTGACTTGCTAATTGATTGAATACCAAATGGCTAAAGTAAACGCCTCACCGCGTCGACCCGAATCTCAAAATTACTATTTAAACAAATATTTGCACTAAAATTATTCAAAGCAAGGTTACCGAAGTGAGACTTACGATGTCATTGACGTGACTTTGTCGCCCCAGTTCTGCCTGCCTGCGAAAGATAAGCTGGTTTCCTGCCTCTGTATTGTCTAAAATTTAGTTGCTTTGTTACATGCTTGCAACCTAGTTAACATGAGTTAAGCTGCCTGTGCAGCCATCAGCTATGTACGTACGAATTTCAGGGAAATTCACGTTACAGTAGTTTTATCTTATGTTCTTTGATGTCAAATTGACTTTCATGAAATTGTAACAATTGGGAGTAGAATGTATTTAGGTACATTTTTAAAAGCCTTGTTCTAAAGAAGGCTTGAATTTGTATGCATAAACATAATTTCCTTTGTCTCTCCAGATGATTGATGACAATATTTTTGGCCTAAAGCCTGTGGATAACGACTTTAAATCGTTTAAGCTTGC
This sequence comes from Catocala sponsa, assembly GCA_963564715.1. NCBI lineage: Eukaryota > Metazoa > Arthropoda > Insecta > Lepidoptera > Erebidae > Catocala > Catocala sponsa. Next base: position 11,185,257 of record OY751331.1, read on the forward strand.
GTAGGTGGACAGAATATGGTAGTGATAGCTCGAAATATTCTGATAATTGTACGTTTAAATCTTTATACAGACACACCGATAAATTTTGATAGAAAAGCTACTCAATTAGTTTGCACCACAAAGCAAAATAGTTATAATTACCTATGCGTAGCAGCGGAGTTTAAGTGTTTTAATATTTTCAATTAAAAAAAGAGTTTTAATTTGCAAACTGCAACGATCAACCGCCCGCAAAGTCACTACCTACGAAAATATGCGAGCATTCGCGGAGTCAGTGACGCGAGAATCACATGCGTAGCTGTTTTTCATCAAACGTTGCGTTCATTTTTCCATCCATAGCTGTACCTGCGACTGATCCTCTCTTCCGCCCTGCGTACCTTTCGATTATCCAACGGGACGGGGAGTGGATTTCATGTAATATTTCATCTGTTTCTATTAAAACATTTTATCATACTGCGCACTGCGTAGGATTTGCTGACAACATTGTCAGCAAACTATAAATTCTCTTATTTCCTTTTGTAGGGCGGAGTAAAACAGGATATTTTTCGTCATTTGTTTATTTTATGGGATCTTAAATATCAGTAAAACTTTGTTGTAAATATTAGAATATACTTATTTTAAAACATTTGCAATATACGTAAAAGGGTTATTTAGGTAAAGAAAAGTCTCTCCTTAAAAATATATGTATAATTTTAAGGTAGGTATAGTATACATATACAATACATAGTATTCCTTTTTTTATCATTAATACCATGAGTTCTTTACATATCTTTCAGATACTAGTTGTGTCCTTGAAGTACATACAATGATATCAATGATACCAACAAAATAATTCAACCAGTTACAATCTCAAACAAGAAACGTATAAAATAATACTGGTTATTAATTTTACTTAATAACCAGTATTATTTTATACGTTTCTTGTACAAAAGAAACGTGGGGTCTTGACATCATTACGTGAATGTAGGCACATCTGTACGCCGCCAAATCGTCCCGCGTCACCCTCTGCCTTTTATTGTAGCGAGCTTTCCAATTACACCCGAGATGGATATTTGTGCGCGCCGATGGCGCTCACGTCGTCTACTAAGACTTGTTATCTTCAAAACGAAAGCAAGGGTTCATCGAATGAAACCCTAAGCTCACATAAAATATTACACCATTAAAATATTTTGATATTTCGGTTTTAATGTCAGTTTGTCCCGTAAATTCTGTAAGATGAACTGTAAATTCATTAATGCGTTTATGATGGCGAATAAAATGTTGTATCAAATTTAGTGTATGATTTATTTTACATTTACACCATGGATTAATAAAAATCCGCACTCTCTTTCTCCTATTTTCGATGTTCTGAAAAGTATAACTCATATCTCCTGCAATATTATACGCGTTCTCGTTTAAACCAACATATAATCACAGCTGATAGCCCATTAGATGAGTGTTAGTTGACAGATTGTAATCGCGAGCCTATAGGATTGATATTTTCGTTTCCATCATTTGCATCCGAATTTATGCGAATCAATCATCTACTAATTTATGACACGTCAGACATAACCAAGCGTAAATAAATATTCAAGCACAGTTTTCGGAGTATTCCGCTTTCGGCACCAATTTTTTCGGCACAGGTTTTGGCACCTAAGCTATTCCACTTTCAGCACCAATAGGTATTTGGAGCCGAATGTTGAATAAAATACCTATTGGTGCTGAAAGTGGAATAGCTTAGGTGCCGAAACCATAGGTGCCGAAAAAATTGGTGCCGAAAGCGGAATACTCCCAGTTTTCTCTATCCCGCTTCAAGCACAAAAGGTCACATTAAGCGTATTAATGTAATTACGTCTAATTTACGTCTAGTGTTTTGACACTTGGCATTACCGTAACCTCGTTTGCAAGCCTTTGAATCATATCAATAATGTAACAAGTATAATATGAATACTTTAATTTACTCTTTATCATAAAATGTTCTTATTTGGACCGCCATATACCTTAGTCTAGACTTATTACTTTTTACTACAAGAGCTATTTATAAGTCCCGAGATATAATCTCCTAATCCTCTGAACCAATTTAAAAGTGGTTCATTGCTGGAAATGGATTATTTCTGAATGGCTCCTTTTGCCACTATTTCAGTTTATAGGAAGGTTTTTGTGTGTAAGTGAGGCGCTCAAGAGAATATCTTTGAAGAGATGAGTTTTCTCACAGTGACTGGTATTTATATATTGTTTGAGAAAGTGTGTTAAAAATAAGATCGGATTTTTATTAAAGCCTGATTTTAATATATGCTTAGTAAGAAGGGATCTAGTCTATAAAAAATATGTGATTTCTGGTTTGAAACTGCCGCTAAGGACATTCAGCAATGTCAGAAGTATTAGGAACTAAACCAATGGCTGCTATGATAACAGCCATCTTTAAGCCTTGTTTAACCCCTTCAGCTTGGAATGCTAGACAAAATTGAAAACCTACTATGTCTAGCCACCGGTGTACCGCTGCAATTCAATAGGTTATATAAGTACAAGTTATAGCGCTCGAGTAACAGCTCGTTATGTAATTCACTCCAAAGCTACGTACGTGACAGAAATGATTTCAGAAACCGTGCTCTGCTCCATGAGAACTTTTCCAGGAGGATGGAATGAAACCTGCCTACCCTGTATATCTATTTCAATACATAAAGCGTTGCTTTGAATGTATATTTTCAAGCTGAAAGTTCAGAGAAATTTTGAATACTGAAAGTGTTAAGGCTTGAGATTGGCCTACGTATGAAAACATTTTCGTTTTCTATATAAATACTGCAACACTTAGTTGGACCTACTGCATACATCATTTATGAAAATAAATAAAAGAACCATGCTGGTCACTTCAGGCCTGGTCCAATAAATAATTTTCATAGCGATATAATAATAATAATGTGCTCCAGACTGAATTTCGGTCACGGCAGCCAATCTTAACGGAGACAGGCCATCTGCAAAGGAGATATTATAGTGCACAAGTATGTGCGCAAACACGAGTGCACTCTCTATTCCCTAACCCTCATGATCCGGTGGGACTTTCCGAGGCACGAGGGTGTCTAACACCGCCAACTTCCTAACTCCGGGCTCGTATTGAGATTTCTTAACAGAAAAACCCAATACCATTTTGTTAGCCCGAGCCGGGATTCGAACCCGAGACCTCATGCACAGTCGCAGTCGCAGTCACTACCGCTGACATAATAATATAGTAATGTTTTTTACTTCAATCCAACGACGGGTTGTGTAAAATTAAATATGGGAATATTTTTCGTTGATCAAAATTGTTTGATAAGGTACTAGGTACTACAAGCTTAATGTGTGACAGTTATAATAGTCAGTAAAAGAAATATAAGTTCTTTAGTATACTTTTTAAGTATACAATATAAATATGCCCTGAAAGAAGTAACTGTACAATTTTATAATGAATTGTTTGTTTATCAAATAAGAGAACATAATGAGTTTACGTCAGTATGTTAATGTAAAGGGTGTTTATGTAAAGTGTATAAGACCTATGAGTCTTACGCAATAAGTGGTGAGTCTAGCGCTTTTTAGATCAATATCTGCACTAATATTTATGGAAAATCCTAATTAAAATTGCAAATGCTATCACGCTTTAACTATTCGACCGATTATCATGAAATTTCCATACACGTTGTCAGGAATACAGAATAGGACATAGTGTAACTTTTATACAGAAAAATACTGTTCCTAAACTAAAATAAATTAAAACCAGAGCCTCATGGTAGATAGCTGCGTCAGTCAATTTTATTCGAATATAAACTCACTTGTACGAGAAGATACAAGGACTTCAAGTGAGCGGAATGAGTGTTACCATTAAAACGGGATATTAATACACGGGAGCATCCATTTAGATGCGACGGGAGTCCGGTCAGTTTGCTTCCAACTACTTGATAGTTGGCAAGTCCGGAAGACAATCTAATCAGGAGCGAAGTTCCGGACATTACCGATCGACGTCCTCTAACGATGACTGATCACTCTTTGATCCCAATCCGTCCACTACATGTTTTATTCATTTATTAGTATTATTGTAATAAATCACTAGTTTATTTGTTACTAAAATCAATAGTAAAATTACAGAGATGTACAGTGAAGTTTTTGAAGGACATAATTCCCAAAAGCGGATTTAATATAAAGCATTAATTTTGTAATTGACTTTTACAAATAATTCTTCAAAAGAAATGACATGGTTTAAAAAAATATACCTACTTGTTAAAGTTAAGGACCCGTTAGGTGTATCTTGTAAATTTTAACTTAATCTTAATATATGTATATTATCCTATTAAGCTGCAGCGGCACACCGGCGGTGGCTAGACACGATAGATTTTTAATTATGTCTGGTATTCTGAGACTTAACAGATTAAAAATAAGGTGCAGTATGTTTGTGCCAGCAGAACTCGGAACGAAGTCGATGGATTGACCTGAACTTTTTACACTGCGTTGCATTTCCATATAAGAGTGGTTTTATATACTTTTTATCCCCAAGTGGCCACAGGATCTGGAAATACTTTCCTAATAATTAATATCAGACTGAGTCATAGCGAAGCGTCACTGGAATTACTTAGTTAGGTATAAGGTTAAGCAATTTGTGATGGTGTACCTTTTGGACGATTTGATTGAGCCATATTCTTACCATATATTTGATTTATTGAGACTGTCGTTCATTGCTATTTTGGAATCTGATAGATGGCGCTGTAGTTTAGCACGATCTATGTTTATTGATCATGTCATTCATTGGATCGACTCATATTCACCATATAACTATGTTGGCTTAATGCCATCAAAGAAATTACAAAATCCGAATCCGCATCAATCGGACAGGAGGCGTTGTGTTCGAGTTATTAATACATTTTTGGACAGGATAGTGCAGTGTTTGCCGGGTCAGTTAGTAAAATATATGCGTGAGAGTTAATTCATTTGCATTTGAAGAAAAGCATTCGCGTGATTTGGCGAACATATTAATTATTTTTTACCTTATGAGGTTTTTGTCGTACTAAATGTATGTAAGTCGCGTCTTATAAATGTTTCAACTTCTTCGTATTTAAATACATTGTAATAAAGTACGTATGTTTTAACTCCACAGATAAATGTAAAATGTTTAATGGAAGCATCGAAATGGAAATCCAAACCGAGCTTTCCAATTTGTCAAAAAGCAAAAAGTGACTAACATTCGCTAATCTCATAGCAGATGTCGTAAATGGCGGGATGAACGCTGATATATTTATGGTTGGTATTTAGCCTCGAATAAAAATATTATTTTGCTATGGAGTAAACAATAAAAGCGGTTAAAGATTTATAGGCAGCGTTTATCCGAATGATCCCGCGAGGATTGCCAGTAAATTATCACCAAGGACACACCTCACTTTCGACGGCCTTCATTGTGTTGGTCCAAAAACAAGTCACAAAATTCAACAGAATTTGCTTTGTTACTTTTTTGATCGTGTAAATTGCTAATATATAAACATATGCTTGCTTGTACGGAAAGGTAAGTAGAGGCTATTGGCCTTTACGTTCGATCTTGATACTAAAGTAAAATAATTAGAACAATAAAAACAAAATTTTAACAAAAAAGAAAACCGACTTCGAATAAGAATATTCTAAAACTTAAAATGCACTAAAAAGTTAATAAATAATTGCATATTGTTGTGAATAATTAAATTATTGTTATTATTGGAGTCGGTGTCAGCCGAGGTAGGTTTGTAACTAATTAAACATGAGATGTCTTACTATAATTATAACATAACATTGGCACGCACAATCGGGCGGCTGACACCGACTCCAAAAATAACAATAATTTAATTATTCACAAGAATATGCAATTATTTATTAACTTTTTAGTGCATTTTAAGTTTTAGAATATTCTTATTTGAAGTCGGTTTTCTTTTTTGTTAAAATTTTGTTTATTTCTCGGTTTTTAGTGAACCTTGCCAAATATGAGAACATCATCAATGTAGCCAAATACGCATTATTAAGTTTAACTCAAAAACGAATGGTCAAATCTTGATCAAAATTAAATGGGACCGCACGGGAAGCACCAGCTTTCAAATAAAAAAATAATCATCAAAATCGTTTCACCCAGTCGAAAACGAGGTAACAAACAAAAAAAAAACAGACGAATTGAATACCTCCTCCTTTTTTGAAGTCGGTAAAAATCAACTTTTTTTGTTTGTAAACGGACAATATTTACTACTACAATATAGATGTGCATTGTTTCAATATAGCCCAGCCACCTCAAAACATTGAGATGGGTCGGATATTCCAAACATAATTCTTTGGATAGCCATATTATGCAAACTATTGACGTGTATTATAGTCAGTATATTGCAACTACAGATTGCAGTAAAAATAATGCCCGTTTAGAAATCCCTAAACTGTCATAAAAGTCTTTTTTAATATGTACTCCCAAGAACATTATTAACCTTGGATTTTACAGAACTTTGCTTATGTGATCAAATAACGTTCGCGGAGGTCGGTCTTACACTTACTGTCTCAATAATAAGTATTTATGTTTTGTTTTTGTCCTTCTCTTTCAATCATTTTTTCAAAGATCTAAAACATTTCATAAATCTTTCTTGATGCATTTATTTCGTAATATTCTCAAACTGTAATAGTATTTGAAGATATTTTTGTAGAAATTCATCAATGTGGAAATTAAACTTACTGTTTAAATACGTAAATAATAATAATAATAATATTTATTTATTTTCTCCCAGTTGACAAAAATAAGTATACACTGTTTTGATGACATAGCAGTGGAAGACTGGTTTCAGAACTAGGTTAAAAACCTGTGCGATGGATAACCAGGCTCTTTTTCAAATTTACATTGATGATGCAAAATTTACAGTTACGGAGAATGAAAATAAAGTAAACAAAATAAAAAAGAAAACAAACGAGAGAATAAAGGCGTGTATGTATGTGTGTGAGGGAGGGTGTGTGTGTGTGTGTGTGCGCGCGCGCACGTGTGTGTGGTGTGCGTGCGGTTGTTTGTGTGTGTGTGAACACATACATATTATTATATTTACTATGATATTTATTAATGTTGTACTTTTAGTAAGTTTTCGGTTTGTTCATAACCTAAGGTAAGTAAGAATTTTGACACAGCCACTTTTGCACTTATTTTAGTTTTAGGATATATATTTAAGTTCTTGTTTAATTTATTATATAGATATCCACTTATGAAGGAAAAGGATCTATGAGAGAAAGAGGAACAAATTACGGTCGTGCATACACTAAACTTCCGTCGTTTGGCCAACACGGAAGGATCGAAATACAATTCGAGGTGCTGCTTAAGAGACGCGAACAGTATAAATAGCTGACGAACTAAAAGCACGGAGCATTTATTATATAGTTCCACTGGGGGAAAACGAAATGGATAAATAATAAAGAAAGGAGGTAGTGAACGAATTTCGGTGTTTGCAGTCGTGATCGATCGCGTTCTCTAACGAGAGTACCCCAAATTACAACATCGACGTAGCTAGAGCTATATGCAAACCCATCACTGGTGATACATTGCATAGGTAAGTACTACAGACTAGTAGTAGTAGTGTGTGCTTCTACGAATTTACTCAAAGAGTTTGTAATGAGAAAATTTATGAATTATTTATAATTTCATAATAATTAAGCGCGAATTATATTATACTGTAAGTCCAATTAATCATTTAGATAAAATGTGGATGTAATGAGAATTGATTTTTTAAATCGATATGTGAATAAAATATGTTATACTTGTTTATTTATTTTGCGCATATATACAGTCTACATATTTTCAAACCACGTTCCGCTACTGAGAATGTTCTAACAGAAAACTCAATAATATTTTACTTGAATCCCGGGTCGATTCCCCAATCAAACCTAGAACCTCATGATCACGCGAGCAAAAGTACAAGTCACTCATGATGTCGAAAATTGTCTGTAACGAACACATAATATGTGCAATTGTGCAATGTGCAATAAGTCAAGTTTCTAGACCTGCAAATTTAGCTTCGCACCTATTGATTATATTGTATTCGTATATTGTAATCGTATTGATTGATTGACGTAGTGGTAGCGTAGTGGTTAGCGTTACCGACTGCCACGCCTGAGGTCGCGGGTTCGATTCCCGCACAAGTCAAACATTTGTGTGCATGAACATGGATGTTTGTCTTGGTCTGGGTATTTCTAAGTATAATATATATCTATTTACAAAAAGAAAGTATATATGTATGTTTATCCATTGTCTAGTACTATAGTACAAGCTCTGCTTAGTTTGGGCTAGATGGTGTTGTGTGTATGTGATAGAATATTATTATATTATTTGATGAGCAGTTTTTCCTTTTATCATCATCTCAGCCGAAGGACGTCCACTGCTGGACATAGACCTCTCCCAAGGTTTTCCACACAGTCTGGTCTTCGGCCACCCGCTTTTCCTTTAAATGTATAAAAAAATATGAATTAGTTTATATACTCTAGATATGTAAATATTATATTTGTCGCCGATGTTGTATGCATTACTTAATAAGAGACAACAGACTGAATAGACTTACAATTCTATAGGCCACGCTGAAAAGGATTTATAGCTGAATTAAATAAAACCGTCAAATCACGTATTTGTTTATGTAATAGCCTCATGAAAAAACCTAATAATGTCAGAGTTCCTTTGTATCTGTTCCTTTTTTGTCATGGAAATAAGATTCCATTAGCTAAATAAATACAATTAAACTTTTAATTGGTATTCGCAGAAAATTCATGAAGAATTATAATAAGGTGTAAAGAATAAATTAAGCAGTTTCATATAATTAATAATATTTTCTTAACTACCTACTTGTGTATATAAAAAACAATTTAGTGTGTTTGATCTGATGAAGCTGAAATTAGAGGTTTCTCTTCGACACATTACTCATTGAAAAGATTAAATAGTAGTTAGTGTAATTTTCAGTTGTAGGGTAGTTGATGGAAATATACGGTCCTCGAGACCGAACATCTGTTACAGCGGTCAGTCTCAGTCAGTCAGACGGAGATTGGTCTTTTATGTAGAAAATATTGCACAAACTGTGTGTGTGCAAACACAACTGCACTCTTTATCCCCTAACTCTTATAGACCGATGAGACGGCAATACGAGACGATCGGAGGCAGATTAAACGCAGGACCATCGGCTTTTTGTGTTTTCCGAGGCACGGTAGGTATACATTAATACACAAACAATGCCTCGGGTAATAGCTAGTATTACATGTTACTGCTTTTGCCTTTATGTAGCCCATCTAATGGTATACAATGATAGCAGTTTAAGGACATGCTTGGGCCATGATCGGTCAGTGCTATATATCTTCTGTGCTCTGTATATATATATATATATACATATTATGTCGGTAGTGGTCTTTGTCATCCTTAAGTTTGGCAAGCACAATACCGACATACAAAAAGTTAAAAGGATTTTGTCTAAAAAATAAAAATTCAAGCTTTTTATTTTTAATAAATGTAAAATAAATAAAAATGCGTTGTTTTTCCAGTATTTTCATAGATGTAGATTGGTTGCAGATGTGCCGTTTACACGCGTTTTAGTACTTTGTATTGCCTCCGCGAGCTCGCAATACTGCTGTTATGCGATTTGGCATACTTTCTACTAGGTTTTTGAGGCGATGCTGCGGATTATTCTGCCATTCCTCTATTAGAGCTTCTTTCATTTCACGTAGTGTGATTGGCGGCGGATTCCGCTGACGTACACGTCGTCCCACTTCGTCCCATGCACGCTCAATGCTTAAGTCGGGGCTGCGTGCTGGCCAGTCCATGTGTGTGATACCGACTTCTTGAAAATAGGCAAACACTATCTGAGCTGTATACGGGCGGGCATTGTCTTGCATAAAAATGGCATTCTCGCCTATGTCCACTAAAAATGGACCGACGTAGTCATTCAGAATTTCAGTGACATTACTTTCTGCAGTTAAAGTTTCATTTTCTATCACATCATATCTCAGTGCGGCTTTCGGAAGAAATCCCAGCTTACACGTGAACAAAGACTCCGCCGTATGGTACTTTTTCTTCTATACAGGCTTGGTTATAGCGCGTCTTCTGTACACTCTTTTCCTCCCGTCGTGCTTGTATAAACAGAATCTAGACTCGTCTGAAAACATAACTCTTGACCAGTCATTCAGAGTCCAATTCTCCTGTTCTCTACCATAACCAACTCAACCTTGAGTTTCTGTGATGTCTTTCTAGTTTTGAGCCATTTTCAGGTCTTAATGGCTTTAAATTTGCTTCAACCAGACGCCGCCTTACTGTATTCGTACTCAGATTGTTTCCTCTAGCTCGTAAATGATGATTCTTTACTTCAACAGCCGTAAGAAAGCGATTTCTCAAAATTGTTGATACCATAATAGCAATCGTCCCGCGCCGTCGTGCACCTTGTTCGGCCTGTTCCTGGTCTTCGAAGATTGGATCTAGTTTCATGGAAACGCTGGAGTATTCGTTGAACTGTAGAAAGAGTTACACTAACAGTTCTCGCTGTATTTCGCTGACTTTGCCTATCTTCAAGCATTGTCAGGATCCTGATACATTCTTCAGGGGTTAACGACATGATGACTTCAGAATAATAAAATTTATAAGGCAGATACACCATATTTATAGCTTTTTTATTGCAAAACTAAATCAAACACGAAACAAGTGATTAAAATTTTTTGGTACTAAATTCAAAAACGACCATTATTTTACATTTTAATTTTTTTATACAATTATCAAAAATAAATAAAAAGGTTTTATATATTATTTTATGTGCCATTAAATATTCTTTCTTTATTAAATTCATTAGATTTTCTAACCGACCCTTTTTCTTTGCGGTCCAGTGTATTAGCGTATATAAATAAATCTTCAGCCAACTTCAAGCGAAAAGTAGTAATTTCCATGTTTTCCTGTAAATGTTGTATATAAAAACATGTTTATTTTCATAACAGTGACCAATGCAATTCAGTTATTCATGAACAAACACTGAATTGGTCCAGTTCTGGTTGTTTGCAAATGAATTGCATGACATGAGTGATGTATTGCGCCAACTCCAGCACCCAAAAACCCAACAAACATTCCGAATTATAAATAACGTTTAACTTTTCAAACAATTACAAAATTGCACATAATTTTTCATCGATGTTTTTTGCTTTACCGAAGGCAGGTGTCAAAATTTCGCCTCCCCTATAAATCTTCATTTTCATTACACAAAGGGAGGTGTGGGGAAGAAATATTGTTGAAGGCTCTTAGTCATTAACTTCTTTTATATGGTGTTCAATATGTGGCTATGTACTTTCTGAATAAGTATTTGTAACACCGAATGTTATTTTAGTTTACTCGGTGACCATTTTTGATGTAGTTAAGGATGATTTTATATAAAATCTCGAAAATTGTGTCTAGGATGTTGATTGTAAATAGAGTTTTAACATAAAGAAACGTTTGTATTTAGATATGGCTACTAAAGTAATAGCTTCAACATGATCCTGGATAGATTGTATAAATTAGATGGCTTATATGTTTTGAAATAACAAATATGACATAACACACCTACAAGGAAAGCGCGTATTGAGAACATGAGATAATGCCTAAACGAATTGAATGGAAGAAAAACACATATTGCGTCGATTCCTAATAGCTTAACAACAGGGAGAGCGAAGATAAGATCTTAATTTCCTATACATTCATTTGATTTTGAAGAAGCAATAATTATTATTGCTTCTTCAAAATCGTAATAAAATAATTTTGTATAATAGAAATTTAGACATTAATATATAGAGAGCTCAGCTATTTGCATCAGTATCAAGACTTTACTTTATACAAAATCTCTTATAAAATACATTTGTGTACGGCTTCGCCAAGTTGTTGGTATTCGTTTTTATATCACACCTACCTAAGTGTATGTTTAAGATTTTAAAAAGAGCGCGAGCCTATTGTTGTATATCTGGTCTAAGCTTCGTGTTGCTACTGAGAGACTAACAAAAAACAACAATACTTTGTCCGACCCTGACCCCAAAATTAAACTTGAAAACTCACGACCGGCACCAGAATGGAAACTTACGGCACCAGAATGGAAACTTACACCACTAGTTCACCGAGGTTACTTTTAGTAATGTTTTTAATTTCATAAATTTTATTAAGGTAAACATATAAATGTTGGATAATAAACAATTTTAATAGCGCACAATCCCAGGGGAACAATAGGAGGTAGACAATATTATTGTGTAGTCTCTATTGGGGTGCGTATGGCCTTGGAGATAATTGGCTCTTCACAATAAGTAGGTACAATCATGTAGGTAATCCCGCATAATCGAGTGCTTCTGATTTTAATAACCTGATTGATGAGCCTATTTACGAACCTACCTATTGAGTCAATTGTTTCGAACATTCGAACCACTTCAGTCAGACCTTGAGGTGAATTGTTAAACTTAGAAACTACTTAATATCCTAACTAATCCTTACTAACATTATAAATGCGATTGTGAGTTTGTTTCTTTGTTACGCTTTCACGTCTTAACTACTTGACCGATCACGATGAAATTTTGCATACACGTTGCAGAGATACAGAAAAGCATATTGGGTAGGCTTTCATCCAGAAAAAAATACTGTTACTATCCCAACCTAATCTAAATTAAACGAAGCCGCGGAAAAAATCTAGTAATATTATAAATGCGAATGTGAGTTTGTTTGTTTATTACGCTTTCACGCCTTAACTATTTGACCGATCATTATTAAATTTAGCATACACGTTGTCAGAGATACAGAAAAAGACATATCAGAGGATCCAGAAAAAAAGTATTAATCCCGAGGGATAGAAATTTATTGACAAAATCTAGATTAACGTGAGGGAAGCCGCGGGCAAAATCTAGTAGTATAAATATAGTGGTAGTATCCAGCCATATCAGATACTTTTCAGCACAATTTCTATTGTAATATACAAATTGTGCTTGGTGGTTCTACTATCAAGCTACTTATACAAACCCAAAAATAAACAAAATACAATACTGCAATATACTTTAAACATTTCTGCGTATTTATGCAGAATATGCTCACCGCGTACCCAGGAACATGGTCTAATAAAGGAATTTTCGCTATGCATGTAAATAACGTATTTTCCTTGTAAACGTTGATGTAAAAATACATATATAAACAAAATGTATGTCGCATCATTGGCAACGCAGTCGTTAAAAAAGAAATGTGTGTCGCATTTAAAATAAACAATGTTTATTTCAAAAAATATAAATAAGTACTAATTTTCATGCATGCTGTAATTCAATGTGTTGCAGCTGGAAGGCGGTGCCCCCAATAGGCTCGAGAGTAATCAGACTAGGATGATGCTTTACATAATATAGAATAATTTTATAAGAATACTAGCTGTTACCTACGACTTCATCCGCGTAGATTTTAACTAAACAGTGTTTGTCGCCGCGGAACCAAACTATATTTCTCTGCCCAAGTTACTTAAATGGCGTAGTTTTATAGTGTAAAGCTAGATAATAGCATGGCTTACTCAAAAACAACATTTAAATATGCGTCGTTAGATTACACGTTGTCACAGAATGCGTAAGAAAAATAAAGATTCACAGCTCCTCCCCCGTAGGTGATAGCGTGATAATATGTAGCCTATATGTTAACCCGACCTGTTAGCAATATTCATGCAAAATTTGAAATAAATCCATGCAGTACTTTTTGAGTTTAGCCCGGACATACATACAGACAAACAGATAAACAGACAAACAGACAAAAATTCTAAAAACTATATTTTTGGCTTCGATATCGAATGTAGATCACGCCCCAAGTATTCTTTTAAAAAAATATTTAATGTACAGTTTTGACTTTCCTACGATTTTATTATATGTATAGATAATAATATACATATATAATATTCGAAGGTACCTATAATAATATAATATAATATTCTATCACATACACACAACACCATCTAGCCCAAACTAAGCAGAGCTTGTACTATGGGTACTAGACAATGGATAAACATACATATTATATACTTTTTTTTTGTAAATACATACTTATTATACATAGAAACACCCAGACCAAGACAAACATCCATGTTCATGCACACAAATGTTTGACTTGTGCGGGAATCGAACCCGCGACCTCATGCGTGGCAGTTGGTTACACTAACCACTACGCCATCGAGGCCGACAACCTAAACCTAATAAAGTGCTGTAATTATGTCGAGAGAAAATCTTTTATATTTCACTCACATTCCAGGCTTACTTTTGTTTTCATACTAATTTATTTTCCTTTTCATACCGCAGACTAACATACTTCATAATTCTTTTTACCAGAAATTGAGATTTCATATTTTTATTTGGGTCACTGGTCATGGAATACTGTATGCAGTGAGGGCTGTATACGAATAGAGAGAAGCGCCTCGTGCAGGACTCACTCGGTAATAAGGTTAACGAGATGGACGAAGGCGTGAATGAGCGAAGGATTTCTTTCATTGAATTAAAAAGGCGTGGAAACTCTCACTATTGTTTAAGAGAATTTATTTGCTAGGAATTTCGCAGTAAAGTGCCTGAGATGTACTTAAATTTTTCGATGGTAGGTTTCTTAAATGGACAATAGGTGTGATATTTAGATGTATACCTACGTTACAATTGATAATGATAATGTCAATTAATAGTTTTGGTAGGTTGAACACGGAAGGATTTTTCTGATGCTTTAAGAATGGAATTCATAAAAGCTCTTGTTATAATGCCATTCCACATTCTATATTCTACCACATACCTACACACAACACCATCTAGCCCAAACTAAGCAGAGCTTGTACTATGGGTACTAGACAATGGATAGACATACATATTATATACTTTTTTTTTGTAAATACGTACATATTATAAATAGAAACACCCAGACCAAGACAAATATTCATGTTCATGCACATAAATGTTTGACTTCGACGGGATCGAATCCGCGACCTCAGGCGTGGCAGTCGGTTACACTATCTACAACGCCATATATCCTTTAGCTATTCTATTTAAACAGATAAGTGAACAGAATAACTAAACTGATCAGTGTAACGTGTGATGAAATAAAACTAGGGCGCGGTTCTATTCTTAGTAAAAGTTGGTTAAAGCCGAGTCTTCCTCCTCACTTGGAAAGTTTTATGAGTCGGATGAGATAGATCAGGGATCGGAATGCATTATTGCCTATTCAAGATTGTGTCATCTCGAATGCGGGGACTTTCATTGATAGCGTAATAGATGTTCTGTGAAAATATTTTTAAATTCTTTTTTATAAATCAATCAGTTTGGACCAATGGTTTGCATAAAAATAAATAATGTGGACGCAATTTTAAGTTTACCTTTCTGATGAATGACATATGTGATTAAACAAAAAATAAAACTTGTACGCTTTTTTACACATTTCACAACATATTACTAGCAACTTCTCTCAGTTTTTCTTAAGCCCATCCATCTTTCCTCAGGCTCCAAAACATAATATCAAAATCGATTAGTTCAGCCGTCATATTACTCTTGGTTTGCCTATGTTTAGATGAGTAGTCGTTTAAAATCGTATCAGACCGTAGTGGCACCAAGTATCGTTGAAGCTTTGCAATCGCGCCAAATACGGAAACTTTGGTCAAATCACCACTCTCATCCTCATTGTGCAGCACTATTTACATTCGAACTGCGAGATTGGAGTTATAAGGATTGAGCTGCCATTCTACTAAACTTGTCGGAAGACTCGAGACGGGCTCTCATTCAGATGCAGATTTAGGTCAGACGTCAATTGACTTCCAACTGTGTAATTAAGAGACTTTTGGAAGTTAGATTGCTTAATTTAATTCTATTCACTGTAAAAATATTGTTTCATTGTTCGATAAAATAAACTGATGTTGTTTTGTGAACATTATTTCAATAAGTTGAACAGCCTACTCGCGTTGAGAGCTTTATTTCAGTCAAAAGTGTTTTATTTTTGCACGTGCATGAATCAAATGAATGCTCGTGTTGAGTTCGTATAAAAACTGAAAAACGAGAACAAGTATGGAAATGAAGTTTGTACGGCAACTTCCATAGAACTAGGTCATAGCTTTGCTTGTATATTCACATGTTCTATTGGTGCTGTATGGGCACCTAACGTAATTCAATATTGCTTGAATGAAATACTTGAAAAGCCTAGTGTGAGTCCGGGTTAGTTTCTGCAAAAAAACTAAAGGACAAGTGCCTTTACTAGCTCCAAAAGAAAAGCGATTGCTTTCGTATAGAATGAACCTTTAGTATGTACAAGTAGACCATGTTTGTTGGTGTGAATTACCTATTGACATAAGTAAGAGCAGGATGATAATAAAATATTTACATTGTTTGCGTACTCAGTGTTTCGTACATATTTCGGGGTAACGAAGCCTCTGGGGATTTATGCCTAATACTTAGGTATCAAAAGATTTCCGATGGGATATTATCCTAGACACGAGATTACAGAAACGGAAGCCCTTTGAAATATTATGAATATAGATTATATAATAATAGTAATACTGTTAGTAAATGAAATAATATACAAACATACATTTAGGTATTTAAAATGATGATGTGCTTCATACGAAGGCGTAATATTCATAGACATAATTATGTCTATGAACATTACGCCTTCGTATGAAGCACACAAAGATTTTGCCGCTACTACCTACGATTCCTATTCCCTTTTGTGTATGCCTCACATATACGTCGTGCCTTACCCAACAATATTATACTGTAGACTTGTGGTCTACGGTATCTGTGACGACATAAAACTGTTAAGAAAATGAAAGAAAATTAGAAAAATATGTCTAAAGCAGTTACGCGTGAAACGTGTGATGAAATTAATTTAAAATTTTCTTGTTAAATGTAATTGGAAAGCGTTGATGTGAGGGCGACCGGCGGCGGCGAGGGGAGCGACCGAGCGAGACAACGCGTCGACTGAGCGTCTTCTGTTGAAATATGTTGACTTTATATGAAGATGACGAACGTGATTCACATAAAACTCGTGAGAGTAGGTATTTATTATAGAAAAAGTGATATACCATTTAATAAAACATGCTATAATGTTCTTGCAGGTGTTTAAACGCATTTTAAAATTTAATCTAACGTATTTGGATAATATTTTTTTGCTTTTATGACATTAGCTGAGTATTTCACGGCTGAGTGGTATCCTAACCTATAATGTGATTGATTACCGATAATTTTAATTTTATTTATTTTACATTTGCGTAAAGCCCCCATGACGTGCTGGTGACCCCGCTGAACGAAATATTCACGAGGTTGACCTTTAGATAGATCACGCATAATAGCCGACGCCACCGACTGTTATACAAAAGATGTCACATAGTAGATTGATATGATAATAAAAATTAATATGTAATTGTATAATCAGTCAGTCAATTTTTATCAAATATTTCAATAACTGGTCTTCAGAATGTCGCTATTATTAAAGAAAATAAGAGAATTTTTATTTGTGAAATGAACCTACAACACACGGAGTACAAGCACAACAACTGGGCGACCGACTGCTTAAATTTTGTGCTAGATGTGCAGGCATTTGGGCCATATAGACACAACACATGGACCTCAATATTCAGAGATAGTATTGACAATTCATGTTTGTAAGCTAATACGGATAACGTCACCATTACAAATATACCCATGTCGGTTCAATACCTATATCAGTACACTGACTGACATTTATTACATGAAAAAACGTAGCAGTTTGTTTTCCTATAATCCAAGTTGTCGTCATAGACGCTTATGGATACCTACTGCCGTGAGGGACGCCCGGCAAATAGTACACACGTCAATCTATTATTGTACGTTTGTTTGCATGATAACGATAAAAGTTTATATTTTCCCTATTCCCGATACGTACACCGTGACATCTGTCAAATAAAACTATGAATATAATGATTGTGCGGGAAACTGTAGCATAAATTCAACCAAACAAAGTAAGTCGAACGGTCTTATTTCATTACAATTTATAACTTTTGCTGTTGTTTTACGAATGGCAAGTGAGTGGATCGAATATCTTACGTATTTCGGAGCTTGAGTTTAAGGGTTTTATTGATACTTTTAAGCTTTTGTGAAATATGGTGTGTTTGCAAAGAAAAAAAATCATAATCAATCAATCATAATAAATAATCAAAGATAAATAATCTAGATAGAAACAAAGTAGAACACAGTTGCCATACAGTGGGACTGGGTGGTTTTAGAAAATGATATAAGTTTAGTATTAAGGAAATTTTAAGGAATAGTAGTAGTAAAAAATTGTAGCTGAGGCGTGAAAGAAGATTTTGTGACAAGAATTTTTTGTTGGGAATAAAATAGCAAAATCTTGGTAATACTTGGAAGGACTCCTTCTTCCAAGTATTACCATTAACTTACGCAAAGTGGCGACTTTGCGTAGAGC
Source organism: Catocala sponsa (assembly GCA_963564715.1). Taxonomy (NCBI): domain Eukaryota; kingdom Metazoa; phylum Arthropoda; class Insecta; order Lepidoptera; family Erebidae; genus Catocala; species Catocala sponsa. Next base: position 11,203,645 of record OY751331.1, read on the forward strand.
TTACACATTGGAGACTTTGCGTAAAGTATTAATCAGATGTGATCTGGACTAAAGCTTAAATGTAGCATAGATAAAGAACGTGGTAAGACTAAGTGTCACAATCTGGAGCAAAGTTAGAAAAACGTTTAACCTATTTCTTTGGGATTTGAAGAGTCTATATACGGTTAGGTTGAATACGATTAATAAATAAATGTATTTCTTTTAGCAAATGAAATAAATATTACCGACTAAATTGTAGGTTAAAGCTAACCGAAAAAATAACTTATTCTGTTCAATCAGGCCTCGTAAACACATACTCGCTCGTAAACTCTTATTAAGTAGGTACTTTCAATGAAAATTATAACGATCGCAGGAGCAATATACTTCCGGGAAAGAAAAATGTTTTCATAGAACGCACAATTTTTGTCAAAGTAATATAATATTTTATATCACGTGTCATAAAGTCGAAAGGGGACTTATTTAAGACGTGCATTGTTCCTGTTGGTACTTCTTCAAGACGAATTTGAGGAAACATTTGCCTGAAAAATTAGAACAGACTGGCTACGAAGTAGCAAGCACGTATCGAGTGACATCCAGTGCGATTTTACTTTTTTAAACAAGCTTTTGAAACCTGAAATCTTTCGCAGTAGAAATATTCTTATCCTAAGTAATATTATAAATACGAATATTAGTTTGTTTATTTTTTACGCTGTCAGGCCTTAACTACTCGAGTCTCGGGGGTACAGAGATTGACATAGGTTACATTTCATCCAGAAAAAAGTACTGTTCCCAAGGGATATAAAATTGACATAACCTACATTTACGCGATCGAACCTCTGGGCAAAATTTAGTACCTATGTAATATTTTTTTATAAAACTTATTATTTATACTCATATTACCGACGTATACTTTACATTCGTAATGCGTAAATGTTTACATTATACAGGCCGTCAGAATCAATGGCGCTTAAAATTCGAAATTATGTAAATGTTATCTTGCTGCACGTAATAATCTGCGCGGTTCATTTCTTTTGTTCACCTTTTAGAAAATTTGTATGTGAATTAATGAGTGAAAGAAAGCATAGTCGTCTTGCCACCCCTTTGTCAACATAAACGTACGAAATTGTCACAATTACTCCCTGTTGTGATTATAGACCCAAATCAATTTGCGTTCGTGCTTAGAATTAATTTGTTGCTTACTGTGTAATAATCTAGTGACAATAAGTAAACCACTTTATAACAAATTGAGGGTTTTGTGGCGGTTGATCAATGAATTGAATTTATGCGGGTGATTGATAGGGCGATATATCATTTGGTATCCCTGAATAAATATTAAATGAACAACCCAAACTACTAAATATAGACGGATCACACGGGAGGAAACTGCCGCTGAAACGTATTGGCAAGGACAATTGCAAAATCGTCATGACGGTAAAATTTTGTGATTGCCCATGTGGCCTTTGGGTTGCAGTAGGAACCTGATGTAACTTCAAAGCTGGGCCTTTGCAATCAATCGAATAAGGCACCCTTAGGTATTAACTCATAACTGTTGTATTTAAACTATGCTATATTTTATGCCAGCCTTTGCAATCAATCGAGCTTAATACCTAAGGGTGCCTTAGGTATTAAGCTCGATTGATTGCAAAGGCTGGCATAAAATATAGCATAGTTTAAATACAACAGTTATGTTTTTAAATAATTATATTTGTATTTTATGAAAGAAAAAGAGATATATTGCAACTCATACTTCTTGTGCAGAGATTGACTGTAGACTTGATGATAGTAAAAGTACATTTGTAGTCACATACGCAATCATTGTAGCTATGACCACGTTAGGGGCATGTTAAACATTATAGGACGGTGTCCATAACACAGTTTTGATTGTTGACGTCGATACAACGCACATGGCTCCACCATTCAGGTCCGCTCGATAAATCCTTTCGCCTTTATTCATCGTTTCTACACGAGCGGACCGCACGACACACCTTCCTCGATCTTTGTCAGTTTCTCCAGGCCGTAACAATTTCTTACTTCAATCGGGCATTCATATTTTAAACGTAGGTAATACTTACATATGTATATTCTACGGATTGTGATGTTTAAAAGAGTTTTAAGACTACTATTTTAGTTGTATAAATACCACTAGAGTACTTCATATTACTTATTATAGTAGTATGAAAGTCACCAGTTCAGTGAAAAAAAAATTCTACCAACACTATGTGGATTTTAATTGTAATATAGCAATTTTTTTTCAAATCAAATCAAATATTCTTTATTGTGAAACATAGGTATATATAAGATGTTTACAGTAATGATAATGATCAAACTATGTTCTGCCAATTAGGCTTACAATAATTTAAAATTAATTTGGTAGATCACTAAATTTTAAAACATGCAAAAATAATACTTCTGGACCACTTCTATTAAAATAATACAACATATTAAATTCACATTAGCATAACTTAAAAAAATTGAAAACATGCAGAATTAATAGCTGCCAATTACTAATTATAAATACAATAAATACAAATAAATTTAAGAATTAAATATGTCAATGCGGCTAATTACAAAATAAAATTCAATTACTAAGGATGTCGATGCAGCAATTTCAGTGTCAAATATAATTCATGTCAGTTTAATTTATATATTATTGAACCCTTATTAACCGGCTAAAAAGTCTCTTATATCATAATAACACTTTTCAATGAGAAATTTGTGTAGATGTTTTTTAAATAGGATTATGTCTAGATTTCTAATGTTATCGGGTATCTTATTATAGATGACAGATGCCATACAGAATATACTTTGGTGCATTAATGTGGTATTTGCTTTACGTATTCGGATTCTCTTACTGGTGTGAGCCCTTTTATTGCGAATAACAGTATCAGCTAAAGTTGGGAAAAGTTCTGGGTTTGACTTTACAAAAACTGCTGTTTCAAAAATATAAAAGGATGGTAATGTCATAAGCTTATATTTTTTTAAATATGGTACACAACTATCTGTACACTTTAACTTAAACATTGCTTTAAGGCACGGTTTTTGAGATTTAAAGGCAATATCTTTATTCGTCGAATTTCCCCAGAATATTATGCTATATCTAAGATAGGATGCGGTCATTCCATGATATGCTTTAAGTATGCCTTCATGATTAAGAAGAGGTGCAAGTTTAAAAAGAGCATAGGCTGTACTGCTGATTTTTTTGCATAACTCTTCAGTATGTACTTTCCAATTAAGCTTATTATCAATATGTAGTCCTAGGAATTTTGTAGCGTGAATTTTACTTATTTTAATGTCATTGTATGTTATATTCATATTTGTAATTATATTATGTCTTTGTGAAAATTGTATTACCTAAATTAATCATTAAATTATTTTTCGCCACCATTTTATAATACTATAGAGCGTGTTATTAATGTCCCTTTCATAGTAGGCGCGATTATTACTTTCTATAACTACCGTACTATCATCCGCAAATAAAGTAACGGGATGGTTAGTTACTTTGGGTAGATTATTAATGTATAAAATAAATAATAATGGTCCAAGTACACTGGCTTGCCCCACTTCATAATTAACTGTCCGTAAATGAGACGTGTATATTTCTTCTTTTTTGTTTATAATGTTTATTTTTCTTAGCTCTGTATATTGTCTTCTTACTTCTTATCGATACTTATATAATGAAAGAATTGTATTTTTGTTAATCTATACATCTATACTCTATACAAATAAATAAAATTGAAGTGTCTGTTTGTAATGTCAAAATAACAGCTTTTTATCTAATGCATATGAAATTATATAAGGGACCTATACGAAAACATCTATCTTTTAAATTTTTATCTGTCTGTCTGTCTGTTTGTTCCGGCTAACCTCCGAAACGGCTGAACCGATTTTGACGGGACTTTCACTGGCAGATAGCTGATGTTAGAAGGAGTAACTTAGGCTACTTTGATTTTAGAAAAAAAATATGGTTCCACGGAGACAAACACTTTTTAGTTAAAATCTACGTGGACGAAGTCGCAGGTAACAGCTAGTAATAAATAAACTTAAAACTACTAGATCGATTTGCACAATTATTTCACCTGTAGAGGATACGTTATCCAGAATTGTCATAGGCTATTACAACGTGACACTAAGAGACCACCGGAGCGGAGTTGGTGAAAATGCGCAGGATATATAATCCAAAAATTGTAATGAATTATTTTTAATTCTTTATTAGTAATTCATTATTTGTATTTTTGTTCAATTTTGCCAACTGTATGTATGTTTGTACTTTGCATGCTGTGGTCTACTGTAAGTGAGGGTGCACACTTAATCTATTGACCTAACACTTTAGTATTTAGCTTTAAGTTGTGTATCTTGTAGATGGTCCAATAAAACAAGTAAATAAATTTTATAAAAAAGGTTCCGTCAATGCTACGTCACTCTAGTTACGTATTTAACACATTGTATTTTTATCTATCGAGGAAAATATACATACATTATTTACAAGTTATAAATGTTTTGCAATAATCAGATGTGATAAATCGTAATGTAACACTTACAAAATGCCTGTAATCATTTCAACTTAAAAGTTATGATGGCTTTGTAACAAGAAAAACCATGACTCCAACGTATCAGCAACAAATCAACATATTCTTCACGTGCTAACATTTGTTCGCATGTTTTTTTATTACGATAAAAGTAAATGGAATTAAATACATTTTGTTATTAGCTTTGGGCTAAAACTAGCACAGACTGGATCCCATATTATCTTGCTAAGCGGCAACGTGGTAGACCGAAGGGTCGATGGCGACGAATTAGATAACTATAGGAGAGACTGATGCAAATTAGCACATAAAAGGGAGATGTGGAAAAGTGACAGGGAGGCCTTTGCCCAGCAGTATACAGGCTGAAATAGGCATATATTTTGAAAAATAATTGTTATTATAATACTGATAGCCTCCGCGGGCAACAGACAGTGAATGCGACTGCTATGCATGTTCTTTCAGGGGCAATTCCCGGAGCGTTTAGGTTTTTTTTATACAACTAAGGTGGCAAACCGGCATACGGCCCACCTGATGGCAAGTGGTCACCGGAGGCTATGGGCGCCTGCAACACCAGAGGCGTCAGTTGCGCGTTGCTGACCGTTTTGGAATAAAAGGAAGAGGGAAGGAGAAGGAGCAGGAAGGGAGAAAGAGGGTGATTGGGCCTCGGGCACTCTCACTCACCGAACGAAACACAATAGTAGGAATACTGCTATTTCACGTCGATATTCTGTGAGAGGGTAGTCCTTCACTGGTCGAGCCGGCTCATTCATGCTGAAATCAGCGAGGCTTTACTACTCAGAAGGCTCTACTACTCAGGTTTTTCTCTCAAGACATTCTCGGTAGCAGTACCGAGTTTACAACTGTGTTCTGTAGACGGGAATAGGTTCGTAACCTTTTACGTGGCACCATAGGTGGCGATATGTAGCCAACCATTTCGGGGATATAGGAGTAAAACTATGTATGGATTACTCTGGTACATATTTTTCTTTAAATAATATTCCAAGTAGTATAGACAAATTGTTATTGGGTTTTGCTGCCAAGAAACACTTAGTATCGAGCTTCGTCTGTCTGAAATTGTGCACGATGGATTGCTAGATTGGGACAAGCTCGCTTCACACTTGATTGGTACCTGGCAACGATTTGATATACGAGTACATCTATCTGACCTTTCTGGAAGATACAGACAATGATATCCAATGTTTTGCTACTCTTAAGATAACTCGTATGTTATTGAAACCATATTTTGAAACGACACATGTTCACAAAGAAAATGTGTGATATACTCGAGGATCGTATAAGTACTATTCGGCGCATGAGTATTGTTGAAGTTAGCACTTTAATTAAATGCTCAACTCACCTAAAACTAAATTTGGCTTCGGAATAGTGCCAACGAGTAAGTACAGAAAACAACACAAAAGTAATTGTGGTAGATAGAGAAACGGTATATTTTATTAGAATACCTAATTACTGTAAACAGCTAGCTATAATTTAACAAAACTTCATTAAAATTGACTTATAAATATTGTATGGTCGTATATTGCCCGTATATGTCTAGAATATTGAAGTAATCATAAACTAAAGAATATCAAACATATGTTAATTCTAAAACAAGGGTTTTAGCTACGAAGATGTAAAAATTTAGAAGCTCACGTTCATGTTTTAAATAAGCAATGACAGAAGTTTTAACTTTCTTAATAGTTAAATTATGAATAATATTACGTGTCTTATTCTACAATGAATAATTCTAGATTGACTTACAATACGAATATTAGCAAGCATTTGTAGGCACATTACAACTATGTCAACTCAATAACTTAGACGTACTTACGACCTCAATTATTGTATAACTCAATTGTGCTGAATTGTAATTCAATATTTTACTAGTCATATATTTCTGTTTCTATGTGTGTATATGTGTATACTCACACATGTTTAATATTATAATATAAATACTGTCATCATGACCAAATAAAGAAACATTCTGAACACGCAATCGTAGTTTTCACTACATTAGTGACACCGACGTGATTTTTAAAAGTGTTAGTGAAGCATGAATGTACAGTTAAAATAAAAAAGAAAATGAAAAAAGATCTGCTATATTAGACAACGATATCATACCTAAATGGATACATATATTTATACGACGATGGTACAGAGAGGATATTAAGATACATTTCAGGTATTACGAACACTCTCTCACCACAAGTACCATTAATTAGGCAACATCCTTAGAGGTACAGTCTGTAGGTAGAGTTGAATTAACTGAAACAAGGTAACTAACGTGAATTAATTATGTTCATAAGACATTCGTTACACTCACATCCCACTATTCAGCTGGTTATATGTAGACCTGACTGACTATAAAAGCATTGCGTTATTGTTATCGAAGCAAAAACTTTCTCTTGGAAACAAACAAGTTACATTTGTCACTGTTTATCCATTACAACATCGTACTCCTTGCTTTCATTCTTCCCGCCGTTTATCATTTGTCATCGGTGTGTCGCGCGACGCCGCCTGTCCATCTGAATAAAAGATAGGTCTCGGCAAGAAGTCTTCTGGGACGGATTTATGGTTAACTCATACTATAGTGAGCGCCTTTATTTCCGGAGAGTTTAAAAGTAAAGTGTTGCTCAGTTATGTCGTTTCCCGGGCGAGACCCTCCTATGCGCAAAACCTACGTACCTTCTATTGCAATTCCGGGTCCCTTGTCGTGATAACACAGCGAGAATGTACGGTTAGTTATCATAGATCACGCTAAATAATGTAAGAATGCTGAAGGCGCTGAAGGCTGTGCAGACGGACGACTCTCGCTTTGCGGGGTCGTCGACCTCGCGCACTATTCCGGGTCCCCCGCCCCACATTTTTCTTTTCGGACACTATACGGCTGGCGGGCGTACGCTACACAAAATGTGCTACGTCGTCGTCATCTTGCTGAATATGCGACTATTGTTATGTTTTTGCAATTTCATGTGTAATCTCGTCTCTTTACTTATATCATGCTTTTATTCAGCATCCTTCTAGAAGGTATGATTATGTAAAATTTATTAGACTCTACATCTTAGTGCTTTTAGAGGCAATCAATCATAATCCCCGAAGAAACGTTACTTAGTTAGGAAGTGACATAATATGTATATGAAAACGCTGCGTAGCTCTGAACAGCTTTGTGGTCTAGGCTTCAGATCTAAAGCGAACCTATTTTTCATTTATTATTAATAATTAAATAGCATACTTACACCCGATTGTAAATAAAATAGTATGAATTACTTTTCCGTTTTGATCATAGTGCGCAATAATAGGTGCGAAGCGTGGCAAAGTTCATCATTTTCATTCTAACACAATGAACGAGATTTTCACTTGAATAATACATAGTGCCTGAGGATCCTGGGAATTTTTAGACTTACGGCTGCCATTACTGAGTCTTTTTATTTTTAGAACGATTCAAAGATACCTCGTTTTATTTACAGTGGTCAGCAAAAGAGTGTAGTTTCAAGAAGGAGCGAGGATGAAGGACGACTCAATTACGCGGCATTCACCGCGTAACGAGCGCTGATGTGATCCTCAACATCAGTTCAAAGCAACTAGTACTTGGTATCCAACGCTCTTTGTACTCGCTTCTTATTTATTTACAATATAAAGTACAAGACTGTATAAAGGCGTAAGATTACTATGTCATCAGCGTAATAACTACCTAGTCAGAGCGGTTCGTAGCCTTCAAGAATAAACAGACTAATGAAACAAAGGTGATTGTGAAAGAGTGTTTAAAATAAGCTCAATTATAAAAATTGTGGCATCTAATAATAAGATTATCTGATTTGTTATTCAGAGGCGTTTGCGAGAAGATCCCAACTAATTCGCTCAAGTCTAAAATTGGTTTCAAAGTTTTAATAATTTGGTTTAATGTCTTTAATCCAGCAAATCCTATATAAGAGTATATTTAATATTCACTCTTATATAGGATTTGTCGTTAGAGAGAGTGAGATAGAACGATAGTGGTGTATCGTAGCACCTTAATGATGAAAATCACTTTAGTGAAGCTCGCTTTAGCGTGTAGCGTCAGTTTGCGGTCGCTTAAGCACAACTTAGTGTTGTCTTCTCAGCTCATGGCATTATTTGTGATACAGAAATGTACCATTTTATTCCGCGTTGTACACATAATAATGTTATTCTTTTAAAGCTCGTTTAATAGTATGACTATAAAAAATATCCCACCAAAAACATTTTCATGTAAAATGTTGCCAAGACGAGACCATATTATGTCTCGCACTGTCAAAAAGCTATCAGATCAGATCTCATGTAGAGCCAAGCTTCTAACTCTACACGCCATAACTCTACAAGGCTTAACTTCACAAACTCTACACCTTAGTCAAAATATGTGACTTGGCCGTTTCGCTACTTTTACATGGGCGTAAGGGAAAAATTTGAGTCGCGACCCGTACACCCACTGGACTTTACCACTGGTGGGTGGAGGGGTAATTCACGATTACCCCTCCACCCACTATGCTAGTGTGAACCGAAGTTATCCACTTCTTAATTTAAAAAAAATATAAATTCAAAATAAATATTTTTCTTTTTATCCGCTGTTCATTACATTTCTGTTATACAATAGTTCTTGTAGTAACGAAACGGCCAAGCCACATATTTTGACTAAGGTGTAGAGTTTGTGAAGTTAAGCCTTGTAGAGTCAGGGCGTGTAGAGTTAGAAGCTTGGCTCTACATGAGATCTGATCTGATAGCTTTTTGACAGTGCGAGACATAATAATTATGATCTCGTCTTGGCAACATTTTACATTAAAATGTTTTTGGTGGGATTTAATTTCTTTTTGTAAGTTGCTTGTGACAAAATTTGTTTTCCTTTATTTTCTTTTTTTGGGGTGTATTTCTTGCACATCAGAGGCGCCTTTTTTATAGCCCACTCTCTAACTTTGCCTTTTTATTTGTTGGTTTACTCATTACTGTTTATAATAAGTGATAGATATTAAGATTATTTTTTTTTGTTGTTTATTAAGAGTTACATTATTATTTAATTACATTTTTTTTTTTTATTGTTTGTTATAACAAGGAGTCCCTATATACATTTTCAGACCTCTAGTGTCAAAATTGCGGAAGTCTCATACAAACTTCCATCCCCTAGTTTAAGGGGTTGGGGGATAAAAGTTACAAGTTTTATATTTTTTTGTTGTTTGTGTACTAATAATAGCGTACATACCAAATTTCAGCTTTCGAGGACATTAGGAAATACCCTAAGAATTTTGATAATCATCAGTGAATAAGTGACGAAATCAGAGTTATTAGATATCAATAAAATCTAAAGTGTAAGAGCTATGTAATTAAAACTTTATATGTTTAATAAGTCCGCTATCGACAACATATCCCGAGAATTTTGTTTATCTGATATAATCCAAACCCAAGTTATAAGGGCTCAAAAAAACGACGAAGCGCTTCGAGAAGAGGTAGGTAGTGCCCCTGCGCTGCGCTTGGCTCGTCTTGGCGGGGCCTCTACCGTGCCCCAGATTTTACAAATGGACATGCTTACACAAATTAACTTTTTATTATTTCGTAGCTGGTTATGTATTTTTATTTTGCACTATCTGGCCAGTGATATAAATCAATGTAACATCTGAAAATGTCTTTCACTCCGTTTGATATCTACATTAGGCTACGCAAAGATCAAGTTCCGCAATAAGATTTTATAGTTATGTGTGCTAATAAATAATAATGAGTACTGAGGAAAAAGCATATCTACTAAGAGTAAACGACCAAGATTGTACTGAAACAAACGGGGCTTAGTCGAGAATCTCTTCGTAATTAAATACTTTAGGCGACCCTTCACAATGTCGGCCACCATTTAGCCAACTTAAGTTCTTTTCATTGAAACCATTAAGGAAACGGAATAATTATGCCTCTCTACGATTTTTAGATTTTTTCAAAGCCTGTTTACCGTGGTTTATTGGAATCTCATAATATTAGGCTTTATTGAAAATTATAATGATCCTACTTTATACTCCGCCAAATGTAAAAATTCAGGTATTCTTCAAGTTAAATGCCTTTCTTGATTTATTTTATACATTTTATTTTCGTATTTTCTGAAGTATATAAAGTAAATATAACATTTATTTTTACAGTTCATTTGAGATACGTGCTGCTCGTAATTAGCAACAACCTACTTGGTTTATCCCGCCGCTTGTCTGGCTGAACCAACCAAAATAATCTTCTCGGTACGGACATAAAAAATATATAAATTCACAAAAAGCGTCAAAAAGGCCCACGCTCACCGCAATCGTATTTAATTGATATAATTGGCATTTAGGTCTGCCATTACGGAACCGTCCCGGCCCAGCCCATCCCGGCCCGTTCCAGAAACAGACGCAATTTTTTCATTTCCCGTGCCAAAACGAAAATCGCTTGTGCATTTTTACACAATTCCCTTTCAAAGTTGTTTATTATTCAGACGGATCCTTTTCAGAAATTTTGGCCGTCAAAGATAAAAGTACATTTGTTTAATACAAATCATATTTACTATTCCCTCATCCAATAATGTAGCAAAGCATTAGTTTTTTATTAATACATATTACTCTCGTCCTTTGATGTGGGATCTTCTTGCGACTGTACCTACGTTATATATATAGATATGGAGTTTTCTGTATTTTCTGTATAGTCACACTATTATTAATTGCGATAATTTTAAGACATGTACGTTTAGGAGTTTGATAACAATTGAACAACTCGATGAACTATCTAAGATGTCTGTCGACGAAGTTAGCGCTACATCTGTTAGTCTGAGTTATCTTTATCTTTGTTTCAGACTGTTTTGGCTTTAGATGACTGACCTGCCTGAACTTATTGCGTTACTTGAAATATTGCAGGGTATATTAAAATGTGGTCGTATTGTGTTAGATTCATCTCTTGATAAAGTATCAAGAAAGGGTCACTACAAACGTAGAAAACTGCTATTTAATATAAATATAAATGTATTAGAAACTTTATTTTACTAAAAGTGACTTATTTACATGCTTAAAATACGATCGTTTTGTTGGAACTCAGTTAACAACGATATACATAAAAGTAACTACAACGGTAGCCATGCACATTTTTATTATATGAACACTGCAAATACTCAAGAGCCATCGAAACCAATCACGGATATATAAAAGGAAACCTCTAGTTTTCTATGTATTTGTTGGAGTGCGCAATAAAAACAGTAGTTCAATTGATTGCGGTGAGGGCTGGGGCGCCGCGCGCCGGGAAACGCGGCGCATGGCAGGCGCCCAGGTTGGACCACGTGCAATGAAACACATGAAAAATGGCCTCTAAATCACCACCGGCACTTGAGGCGATCTCCCCGACTATAACCACTACAGCGATAAGGGAGATAGGACCCGACAACGATGTCACGTAATGTACCAAGATATAACGCTTTCTTATATACTTGCTTTATACATTTGTGACTCTTAGACTTCGTTTTGTTCTATATTAAAACTGTTATTCGGGTTATATACCTAATTACTTACTTTAAATTGAAATGAATTAATAGATTTTATACACATTTTTAATGTTGGAGTAATATAGACTAGAAAGAAACGCAGGAGTGTTAATACAATGGTTTAGTGTATGTATTTGTAGTGTGATGAAACAGTAAGCATTAATTTACATTTTTGTATTAAGCAGTATGAATTTGTTGTTTCTAGACTACTTTTAGATGGTATTTAAAAACTAGTTTAATTTGTTTGACATTTTGTGTGATGTGTTTTCTAATATGATAATTACTCTGATTCGTACCCAGGTCGATATAACGCATAAATCAAAAGAGCAAGGACATTGTAAAAAATTTCAAGTATTTTATTTCATGGGATTGGTTTTATATAGGTATCTCATGCAATTACAAATAGTATCATTTTGTTTCTAGGAGTAAAGCGTACACGAGAAGAATGTTCATTGTCAGTATTATCTATATAAAGTATAATTTTCATTAAACTGCAAAATATTTTAAGCTGCGCTTATTTGATATAAGGAAGACATAGTAAACTGAACTCACAGAATATAGCCTTGTTTCATAGATAGGAAATAACTTGCACTTCCCATACACCTTTTCCCGCTATAATCTGGTAGAAACAATAATATAGTGGTTACATCAATATTTTCTCAACCAATTTAGATATGCCTTGTTAAATTACAACAGTTCCGTTCTAAATAAAGGATAATATTATATATATTAATATTTGAGTGTATCGTCGTAAGTCTTGCAAGTTTATGGTGGCGTATGTATTACAACAAAAAAGAGGGTACATACTGCCCTGAAATGTGGCGATAAGTTGGACACGGAAATGAAACAGACGATGAAGATAAGTTGTTATTACTGTTTGTTATGCTACCTTGGGCTCCTGGGCAAGGGGAGTCATGGAGCGGACACTTAATGCCTGTAAGTAACGGCGATCGCAGGACATGTGCTCCACTAACAACAATAAAATGTTTTGGTTATGGCGCAGTGGAATGCGGCGAAGTGCAGCCGCCGGATGTTAGACGAAACTTGCTACATTACTGAAATACTTCAGACTTTCATAGCACAATGAAAAAAGGAATGGGGAAGAGACCTGTCTGCGATTTATTGCTCAATGACCAATGAGACGATATTTTACATAAAACTTGTCGTGAATTTTATTAATGTAGTTATGTTTATATGTCGTCTATTAATATTAAACTATGATTAAAAATCTTAAATGAAGGCTTCCAGAACTACGAATCAAAAGGAAAGTCGTTGCAACCAAAATTATTTTAACTTCATTTCGTATATGGGACCACGTCTTTGATTTGATACTAACTATCAATTGTGTATTAGGAATGATCTCATTGATGAATTTGATACAGACTGCTATAAGTAGAATTATTATTGTGTATAAAAACGTATCTATATATAAACAAAGTTATAACTATACCATTCTTAATTTGTTACGTTCATATCTTGTTTGTGTCATTTATATTTATATCAAAGAAAAGGCAACGCGCAGCGGCGTGATTTCTTTATAGAGGTACCGAGGTACCCATAATCTACGGTTAGTTGTCATTTTTGACCACTAGTTATGATGGTTATTTATGTGTCCGCCTTGCTGTAGCACCGTTAACGCGGCTGGGCAGACGGACAGTGCTTCCATTCTTCCGACGATGACGAAATTTATGTTTTTATTTTTAAGTGATTCGTTTCTGGAGCCGCCAGCTATTGTTGAATACCTACGTTCCACTATTCAATAACCTAGCTATCGAATTAGGACACTTGTATTATGTATGAATCATGATATAGTCTTATATACTTGCTTAAACTTACTAATGTATGTTTTGTAAACATATTAAAATTAAACAGCTTTATATGGATTACCCCGCGATTTTTTTTGTAAACACTATAAAAGCTATTCCTACGTTCCACTATTCAATAATCGTAGCTATCGAATTAGGACACTTGGGTTATGTATGAATCATGATATAGTCTTATATACTTGCTTAAACTTACTAATGTATGTTTTGTAAACATATTAAAATTAAACAGCTTTATATGGATTACCCCGCGATTTTTTTTGTAAACACTATAAAAGCTATTTAAATTTGCACTTTGCCCGCCGATTTAGCTTAGTTTAGTTCTTTTTTAGCAGCCGTAATCGCCGGGAAGTAGTGGTCGTCTCAATGTCTTGAACTGAAATCTGAAAAGTTATAAACTGTAAAAAATAATTTATTTTAAATATTTATTGGTCTTAGGCAACTGGACATCAGAAGTAACGTCTCTTGTCAACGTCCGTCAATGGAGTATTCGGCGAACTTTTACGGTCGAGCGTACTAGTGCTTGATCTTACCTTAATAAAAATGAACAGCTTCCTGATCGGACTAAACTGTCCTAATGGATTGTATAGCCAACCGTTATATTTGTTAGAACTATATATGTATGTACCGTTAGCTGCAAATACACAACAGAGTGGTATAATAAAAGAGAATATAATTTAGGTGGTTTTAGCGTATATTTAGTATTAGTCTGTTCATAAAACGGTTACTATACACTAAATTTAATGTAAATTATTGCTACACTATGAGCAATTATAAAAAGGTGATATTTAATTTAGGCTGGCAGCTTTGCTATTCTTTGGGCCAAGGAAACACTAGTAATTCTAAGTTGCATTATCGCTTAATCAAAACTGAATAGTATACTTGACAATGGTTTTATTTTATAGAGACGTAAATCTCTATAATAAAAGCTACAACATTAGAAAATTAAGCATAATCCGAGCGAGGCATAACAGACGTGATTTATACCATTCATACCTTGCGTATTGCTAGGATTAACAAATAATTATCTGGATTTGATTCTAGTGCATGAGTGATGTATTCATTGTTCAAACTAGGTAATAATAGAAGCGTGTTATGTCCCAGTTAGACTCTGTAGCAATTTACTGTCCATTTAATTGTCTGTTTTGGCATCAATCGCATAATTAATACGTATGCGTGTCAAAGTATCATATGCCTACATTGGTTCGAATAACGTGAAGTTACGTAATCAGCTAATTAGTTAGTCCCGCGAGTGCTCCGGTATATATTCAACGGATTTTTAAATGGGTTTGCGTCAGACGTCAAAGCTTACGGTGTTCTCTTATTATGCGGTATTGTAACACTGGATAAATACCGGGTCCGCGGCGGGAGCACCAATGCAAATGAACGTTTTTATGTCTCCCAGCGCGGCGGGCGGCGGCCGGCGGGCGCGCTGCTGCATTCGTCTGGCGAGAATTAAACCCTGCATCTGAAAAGGTTTAAGATGAATGAGAGCCGCGCACTCACAATGCAACAACAGTTTAGAACAACTTATTCCTGTTGAGCGAATGTAAACAGTCTGAGTTTTATCTACATTGCAATGTTTACAAACACTATGTGCGTCTACTTATCCATTTTTTGTTTGAATGAGATTATACAAGTAATAGCAAAACAGAAGGATGACGTTATGCTGTTTTATAGTAAGGATAGAGTTCCAGCAGTCTGAAACCACGTACTTTCCGTACTATCGATTTGCAATATTAGGTCTATATTTAGGGATATACGGCGTCTGAACCGCGTCTGAACAGGAAATGACCACCAGATGAGCTCTGCCGTTGGCTTTGCAGTTTTACTTGTGTTTGTATTAAGTATACTGTTTATTTATTTGATATTACATTTGCAACCACAAATCTTCGTAAACCTTTAATAAACTTCAAAGATTTGATTGATTTATTAAGTTTTGAAGTAGGATGTGTTTTAGACACTTAAATTAACTGACACAATCGTTTGGTACATTGCGTTAGGGGATAACGACGAAAAAATTGGAATTTGCATCACTGATTGTGAAAGACCGCGGTTTTTAAATTTACATATCTGGGATGAGATGATTGAGGGAGTATGGGTCCCTTTTATAAACGGCCTATTGCATTCCCTAAAAGGGCAAGGGAAATATTTTATGAAAATATACTTTTTGTTGGCAACTGACACGTGGATGATATTTATAGCTTCATGAAAAAAGCCGCACACATTGATAATATTAATAACCCTACAGGTAATATATGTAATGTACGAGTACCTACATTCTTGACGCGATACATGGCTGCATTCACTACAATAGCGTTATCTTGCAGCATCCAAATAATGCTTTTGTCATAGTTATTTAATGCCGCTCGTATTTCTAGCAATACACGTATGTTTGTATGTATTAGCCGTTGTAAAGAATAATGTTCAGTCGAGAAGTTATTACTATGCCCATTGATATTTATAACTAAATAAAACAACAGCGCATACATGTTTGCTTTTATTATTCTATGGACGCTTACTAGAGCTAGCCTTGGCATAGTTTAATCGAGAGTTGCAGCGGTGTGTGTTTTTTAAATGGACAAATAACTAGTACTGTCGATGAGTTATATTATAGGTACAAGTGTAAAAAGCAAGTTTGTGTTAATGTTATATGTAAGTTAAAAGTCGTTGCCGTAGCATACCCAATAAGCCCGATGCCGTTTAATATTTCTACGTTTATCAAGTTAAATTCTCGCCAGCCAGCGGTGAGCGGGTGAGCGGCCGGTTCTTGGAACGCTCAGGTTAGTGGGCTACCCTGCGAGACAACATCCTCGCTCGACTACCTGCCTCCCTCTTACCTTACCTGCCATTAAGCAACGAACATTATTCCCCGGTACAACAAACACAAAACACCAACGTGAAATTTTATGGGAGTCAGAAGGTGGAGCAGTTTTGTTTTAAGTGTTCTATTGTTTCCGATATGGTGGAGCATTTTATGTTGTAACCCTTAAATAATAATAATAACGGAATATAAGTAATAAATAGCTATTTAACTTTTCACCGTTCATTTTTGTATCAAGGGCGTACTCGAGAAAACTGGTATGATAAATGAAAGGGGAAGTGGCAGTGACATGGACGCAGGTGGCACCCTCGGGTCCCGTCGACGGCGATAAAGACTCAATCACCTGCCCCTGACAGTATCCAGTGACTCCTTCCACCCTCCCGTGTATCGAAGAAAATTTCTAACAAACAATGTTTATCATCTATTATTATGCAAGAGTGCGTGGTATCGATAAGCTTCAGAGCCAATCGTGGGTTGTTGTAAGCACAAAGGCAAGGGAAATTATTTTGCGATACAGAATTTGAAACATGTAACTGTAATATAACAATAAAACGCGTTATTAATTTCTTAAATGAAAAATAAATAAGATATTTCATCCTTCGTATTCAAAATAGTATATATATACTCGTATATATATGTACTTAACATATTTGAATTTACTTTATAAACCTACCTTCTTCAATTTTGTTTTGAATATTTCTTTAGTATTAGGTATCGTTCTAAAAAGCCTAACGGATATGAATAATGATCGCAAATAAATGGTTTGCTGTCAGTTAGGCACGTGAAGTTCTATCATAATTCTTAGATAATAACAATGAGTTTACAAATACCCACTCTTTGTTACCTATATTTAAGTTCAAGGGTAAAAAACCCTTCGAAACAGACAGTAATTGAATGAATATATTATATAATTCATAATAAGGTTTTCTATTATTATGAGGAAGAACATTAACTAACTATTAAATACAAACAAGAAAACCACTTTGGGTTTATGTACTACCATTAGTGGCTGCTTTTTAATCATTGCGGTTAGAGATAATTATTACTAGACCAGAATAAATTCAATAATTTACAATTAGCAGAGTCCTGTAACGAATCCTCAGTTTACTTGTTAGAGTATATCTCCATTTAAAAGCAAAATACAATATAATGTAGTAATGTATCAAAATAAATATTTTGGGATGTTATGGTGGCGCGGATAGGCGCGCGCACTCGACGGCAGCGGCACCGCGCGTCGGCGGCGGAGCGCGGGGCTTCGTCCTCGCCTCGGCACTCGGCCCGCGGCGCCCTCGCGGCTCACTCAGTCGGCGCCTGACCACGGGGGGACGAGCGTCGCTCCCGACCTCACCTTACGACGACTGGTTCGCCAACCTTCGAAACACGTTGCAACAGTGAATAAACCATTCACGCGACTTGTTATCATAAACATTCATTAACTTTACTAATTAACCAGCCTCTTTCATTTACACTCTGAGAGACCGGCTCCGAACTTGACCTGTGATTGTTTGCTCGAACTGTCAGTGCGCGTGTTGTGCTTTATCGATAACATAACCTGTACGATTTCAAGGGCACAGAAGACTTTTGGTTAGATTGTGTTGTGGATGTGGTGTTGAGCTGTGGGAGCAGGTCTAACTTAGTTATTCTTTAAAATGTAAGTGGGCGTATTCGAAAGTTTGAAAATCGATCGGGTGACGTGCGTGCGTGGGATTGCGTTTACGTAATCTTTGTTTACCTTGGGAATATGCACTGTAGTGACTGCCCGATGTACTCTGTGTGATACCAAGGTGTCCAAAAATATTCCGGACGAAAATATAGCATGGGTAAGTTGGCTTCTTTCCTTAGAAACCCTATTATTTGGCACTATATTATGTTTTGTTTATGTACTTGTAATTAATTTATAATTACAAGTACATAAACAAATTGCTATATAAAGTAGATTACACAAATATAGTTAGGTACATTGCTTATAAAATAAAAGAAGATATATACATTTAAATTCAAGAAAACAACATCTTAAATAAACTGTAAGGAAGTGAAATAAGACAAGTGTTTCATGCCGCCGCGCCGTATCCATTATTGATCAATTAGTGAAAGCGTTTTAATTTGGATACTACCTCAAAGAAAGATTTCGTTTTAGCCTACATGGTAAAGAATTTTCTAAAGCGTGGGAAGAATGCGCTCGTAAGAACTAATATGGATAATGGTCGTAAAACCAGAAAGGTTATGCTTACCATTTAAAAAACTATTCAAATATGCTATTAGAAGCATGCTTGGTACAAAATTAAGGATTTATTAAGTTTTATATCCTTACATGTATGGCTTGAGTAAAGCTTTAAATAGAGATAATTAAATTAGATAAGAAACAAGAAGCCTTTTGTAATTTATATGTGTTTATAATATAAACAAAAATTTAGAAATACATATAAACTTTATATGTATTTCTAAATTGCATAATTCTAAATGACATAATAATTAGTCAAATGTTGCATGAGTATTTAGAACCCGTTTGTATTTATTTTGAAAATAAATACTATTGAGGAGTAAGCATTGATTGAATCTTATACCTATATCTATTAACTATCTAAATCGTACTTAACGGGATATATGCAAGTGCTGTGCGTCTTGCAACATTCTTATTACATGTATTATACAGTGTACACAAACGACTCCACGTTATTCACCTTCGATTAATCTCGGCGTCTAAACGGTTTGAGACTGATCGTACAGGTTTTTGTTACCATGAACCCCTTTTGCACGATCCTGACCGGCTCAGAAACAGCAATTACACAATGAAAACAGGTTTTAAAAAATTATGTGAGAAAGCATGAAAGTCGAGAACCGTTACGAGCCGTTAGCTATTAATAAATGCCAAGTCTGTGCAAAAACTACCTACAAATTATATATTATCAGTAATAATACCAACGTCGAGATATTCGCTTCTGATAGGCAGGCCTAAGGGTAGTCTGTGCTATGCGTTCTTTCAGGCTAGGCAGTACATATTTGATGAGCGGCAGGCGCTATTACAATGGCGTCGGGATGAGGTCGTCTGGCGGACAAGCTCGCCTTTGCCTTCCTCATTATATGACCATGCTCGGTACTTATTTCGCGTATATTGCACGTCTTCAACAGGTTTCACGGAATACGGCTGTAAAATTTATATTTATATACGCATTACGTGCCTTTAAAAGGCTATATAAAACACATAAATTACAAAAGTAATTAAAAAAGCAGGTACGTACTCTGTACTATTTGAAATAATCTATTCATTAAAATAAATGTTTGTTTGTATAATACTTATAGACTGAAATAGCACTTGAAGAGTTGCGCTTTGCATAGTTTAGGCAAGTATGGCACATTGCTGGAAACCCGGCAAGAAAACAGTTGAGTAATTTCATTTTAGTAATCCATCTTCATTAAGAAATGTGTAAAATGTAGGATATCTGTGTCCTACAAGTAGGAGAAAACAATTGTGTAAATAAGCGTAATCGAAGTCTTAGGTAACAGCTAGTACCTATATAGGTACATACAATATATATTTTAAACACAAGTAGATTACACTAACTACTACAGTTGGGAAAAGTAGAAGTCTCCTTCAATATTTTATCTTTTCTGCAGTGTCATAACAGTATATGACAACCAATAGCTTTCTGCTCTTCCTTTGTCATTTGTCGATTCATAATATAGACGTAAAGTGCAGGCAGTGAATACGGAACGGTTATTCAAAATCGGAGGCATGAATATTTTGTAGCTATAGAATCTTTCTGATAAATTGGGATACAGCCAATGAGGAAAACCATTAACAAAACCTAGTTGATATAATGTTAATTAAGATACTGATGTAACACTAACCAAAAATCGTTTAGTATCCTGTTTTTATTCCTGTTCAACAACAGCTATTGTAAGAATATCATTTTCAAACAAATAGACAGTATTTTGTATGAACAATTTAGATGATGAGAAAACTTGGTACATTTTAAAACTTGTTACAATCAATGCGTACGTCATATTCATTTTAATCTGGATGTACCTAATTATGTACATTCCTTAGAGGTATGCGGCCGAAATTTGCATTGACGATGATGCAGATTGCAGATCAAGCGTCTAGGCACTTAATGTATTAATCTAAGTAACATGCATGTGCTAGTTTTTACGATGGTTTATGTCACGACAATGATGAACTATCTACTATATTTTATTGGATAAGCATTAACGTAAAAAGGAAGTCTGTAATACGTTTGTGTCAAAACTTTAGTCATCTTTTACGGTTTGCAAGAAATTTTAATTGAATACTATGATTTATAATTGAGATTAAGTAAGAAAAGTATGAATAGTATGACGGAGACCTGTGAATCTTTTGCAAAAACGTTTCTTTAGAAAAGAGTTTAGGTTTAAAATTCTTTCAATGAAAATATAAAAAAATCTATTGAAGATAGTAAAATATAATTTTGCTAATTTCAGAATTTTTCAATCTAATGGTTTTAGACGGCGCGGCGTGAAAGCAGCTTATTGTATAAACCAACCTTTATCAGGCTACATATAGTATAAGAGCTAACAGTTAATTGTATACATTTAATGTGACATGGTAACATTAGATGTATAAAATGAGCTATTCTGCTGGCGGATGGCAAACAGTAATCGTAGCCTAAAGATGCTAAATCATTAAGGGTTGCTGCGCTGGCAGCGCAAGGTACAAGTCCAAATATTCTTCTGCTGATAGCACACGGGTCCTTATCTTAACATACATCTTTAGAAACATATGTTACCAAACATTTCCATTACGATAATTTGTTTAAGCATCAAAATCTGGAATACAAGATAGTATGTAAGTACTGCATCAACATTACTACATAGTTTGATAAAGTTTGAAGTTCTGGGAATATTTCACTGTACGTTTAACATATCCAGACGACGAGCTTGAAAATTACAGATTTGTCTGCGCTAACGAAGTACATTCGTCGTGTAGGAGACATGTGGCAACATATAAAATGCTGGCTTTAAAAGTATAGCGTCAGAAAAAAATTAGTAAATATAGTTATGCAATGCAATCATTTGCGTATCAGGCCATTTATAAGTAAAACGAGAACCCATGCGAAATTAAGGATTGTGCAAAAGGTTTTCTGCACCAAGGAGTCGCATTTATTATGCCTGGCACTGAAACCGTGCCCGATAAATGGCCATAGTTCCACCCCTATCACATTCGTAGATAATACCACTTTTGGCAAGTTATAAGGTGTACGAAAGTGCTCTTATACATGCTCCTTTGAATTATTACTAGCTACACTTCACTCTCATAAGTAAACTTCTTTTATACCTCCAATAAGAGTTCGTTACGTAAGTATTAATTCCATCTGCTCCGAGTTACGTCCCAATAGCAGCAACTCTCAAGAAAATTATTTAACAAGTTATGCCTAATACTCTGCACGGGTCCTTTAATAAATCAATGTGAAAAGAAATTAACAATTTAAAAATAGATTTTAAGTTGTTAATCTGGCTCAAGACATACGATATTGTGTCAGGGACCGAAATAGCTTTTTAAGGATATCATTAGCCCCTCGGGAAATTAAAATAAATTACACGTTACTTTACGTATTCCTCTAGCTTCAAGTATGTACGCTATTTACATGAGCTCCTTGCACATACGAAGAAAATTAGATTCAAGTTTCTACAAATATAGAATGTACTTTTCTCACCTGACTACAAGAACTGAATTACATTATCGTGTGTCTGCTACGCATTCTAGACAAACATTCTAAATCAAGAATGTCTTTAGTTGTATAGTAACATCCTTGGTTGAATTTTCGTTTAATTCTAAGCTTGTAGTGTTTGTAAACAAACTTAGGCGGTAGGTAATACAACGAGATGTCCTGCATCGAGTAGTGACTCACTACATGATGGCATCAACTCGTAGGTCCTAGTGACGCCATCGTAACGACAATAATGCGTAGTTTTACTCTGTTCACAATAGCGGAACGACTTTTCATGAGTTGTTAAAAGGTCAGTTGAGAAATTATCCACCATAATTAAGTCGTACATTAATTTCTGTCGGCGTCCCCGTCACGTTGGCAACGAACGTCCTGCTAATGCGTGTTGAATGTACAGAGCACTGACGCCCCACATTCTCAATCCCTAGGGAATGTGCTTCTTACATACAACCCACACCCGCGCAGTCCGTGTACGTGTGCTCGTATCCCGGCGATGGCATCAAAAGCCTCATCATCATATCTCATCTCTATACTTAAATAAAAACGTTATATTCACACCGTATCTGTACATTTATATGTATAAATATCGCCATATAATAATATAGAATGTGAGTCACTTTATCGAATAACGCCAGTCTAATTTACCTTAATAGGTACATGTCCATAATGTATAATTTAACGCTTTACTACCTATGTATGTGTATCTATCTATCATTCTTTAACGACTGTTTAATGATATAATATTACTTTGCGCGCGATCATTGCTCGATCTATTATTCATAGCATGATCTGTGAAAAACGCGTAGCCGTCACGAGATTTTTTTAAACGTTTTTTATATATTAATAAGTTCGATAACTCCGACTAGAAATTCTTTCGATATTATACATCAGCGGCTCTGTGCGGCTGTTTGTGACGCATTCGGCGTCGTACAGTAGCGAGATAAAAAGATGACCCTCCGTTGCCTACATCTCATTATTTATGGTTCTCAGCCTCCCTTTTGGTAATTCTTCCATAAAAATATTTTTTTTTCACCTTAGCAAGTTTTCTACTCATCTAAACTTAAAAAGACTTTAATGTTATTAATAGCTGTTTATTCAATATTAAGATGGTTGTTCGAGATAACATTAAAGTGGGCAGGTTAAAGTTTAATTAGTTTTGTGTTCCTCTACTAATCTCTTAGCGCAGGATTGACGCCGACCTGAGGTCGAGGTCATACTGGTTAGTCTAATTAATGTGTAGTTGCGGTACATTCCACAACTATGTTTTTAATAAAATATCATGTTTACCTGGAAACCTGTTAGTTCCATTGTTTCTAAAAACACTGGTTTAAAATTACATATTGCTGTTCATGTTTATAAATCTAATAGCGTGTGAACCTCTAATAATTTGCTTTGACTTATCTTAAATGGCGTACTGTTACGAAGCCGTTCCTTCAACTACGAGAAGAAGATTAATGTGTGTAAATGCTACTCCATAAAGTAAACGACATCATTTAATGGTCGCATTTATGAGTGGAGCTTCCGTTCGTTATATGTATAATGCAATTACCGGCTAAATGGATACTTTAACTCTAAAGTACGTGTGCTTTATGAGTTTAAAAATTGTGTAATTATTTGAGTAATGTTGAATTAATATATCTGTAGTAGTGTATTTGGACCGAGACGGGGCAGACCGGAATCGGTGAGTGCAACGAAGCGAACCTTGCTCAAGGTCGGCACACGCCTTCATAATTCAACTAATTTAACCACAAAGCGCATGCATCATACTCATAATTCATATCAACTGCACACATGCTTATACAGTAGGTATGCACAATAAACAATGTTGACGGAACATCTTACGACTATATTAAAGGAGCAACTATTGTCTTGTGATTGATGATCGTTTAAGTCCTCAGGATGCACTACAGCTAGTACTTCGGCCAAATGCGAGTAAATAGTTTTTGCTGTGTTCCAAGTTTAATGCTTCTCGTTTATGTTCAACATAAACCTTTGACTATTTCAAAATATAAATGTAGAGCAAATGTAGGGCTGTCTCTATTTCCACCAAGATTATCGTTATAGATGAAAATAGCTAGCAGTTAGCTTTAATTCGTAATAATAAACGGAAAAGAATTGACCGAATGAATTACGTAATGGCATATTATGAGAAATGAACGATAACAGAATGGTTACGATGACACGTACAATATGAAGATATTAGTAACATAAGAAACGGATATTATTTTCTCTCGGAGTAAAAACCGAAACTGATTTATTGCCGTTCGGATCGTAGTCCGAAGCGTAACGGATAACGGAGTAGAGCCGGCTTTTCAGTGCAACTATTTATTATGGATAATGGCCGCAGGCTGTCACGCCTCATCAGCCAAATCTTACTAAGTGACCACTCTGTTCCGTCATTAAATGCCACTTTGTGTCCCGGATTAATTGAATCATTTTGTCTTATTAATAAGACCTAGTCAGACTTACTGAAAGGTACCAGTATAGATGAACGCATTATACAATCTGAGCGATGTCAATTAAACAATCTGAAGTAAGAACGTACTGTGCACTCGCGTGACCGCTGATGATAGTGGCGAAATTCTCAGCAAAAAAATAAGATTGTTTCAAATCACAGGCATTACGCGATGAACTACGAAATATTCTTTCTTTTTTGTTAGTTTTTGGTTATTTTTCGAGAGAAAATGCTTGTTAGACATGCGATTTAAACATAGTATCTGAAATTACACTTCCTCAACAGAGCTAATGTACACATTTCCCATTACGAACTACTTTTAGTCAACGATTAAATGCAATGAAAACGAACAAGTAAAAGTGCAGTTGGACAGTTTGTTATGTTGGATTCAGCGTTGTTGTTTGTACGCAGAGCGAGCGGCGCGGCGGCGGCGGCGACGCCAGTAAAAATGACTAGGGAATCCAGATCACGTCACAGCCGGGCGCCTTGTTAACAATGATAAAGTAGCTGACCTCGAACTTGGTATTACTTTAAATGTTCTACGTGTTTATATTATCATCTTATATCTTTTTACTACCTTTTATGTAAGATGAGTCATATGATGTCACGACGATTAATAGAATATAAATAACGTACATAAAGGTACAAAAAAAATCTATATCTAATTCCTTCACTTCTTAATCTCGTTATGATTAATTTCAGTTATGGTTCATAGTAACATTGGATAGGCATGTCCTCTCTTATTTAATATATTTTTAATTAGTATGTTGAAACGAGTTTTGAACAATAAAAATTGAATGTGAACCATTCGAGGCATCATTTATCAAATCGTGCGGTTGCTGGAAGACATGACGTGGTTGGTCGGTCATCTCCTATAAAAAATATAGGTTCTTCTGTAATTTTAGTATACGTACCGCTTGTTTTTGTGCTCTCGAGTGGCGATTGCAGATTCCTTTATTTTTAGAAAATTGGCTTCTCATGGATAAATCATCGAATCCGGTCACGGCGACATTCAGAGCGCGGTGTGCGTATCAAGTATCGATCTGGTGAGCGGCTCAGCTGCGTCGCCCCACATTTCACGCTCGTTGCCAATCGCAACGAACACGCTCGCTTTGGTTAGTCGTAGTCGCTTTGCTCTCGCCGCGCCATCGCGGCTCTATGAATGCTGTATTTATGGATCAAAACAATACTCACAAATAGAACCCGGTGCCGGTATTGTATTCTATTAAGAGCTTGGCATTTTCATGTTTCATTATTGCGATGTGGCAAATACTGCGATGGGTAAAGTTCACAATTTATTACGTGAATTATTACACTTTTAAAATAACAGCTATATTTTTCTTACTTATCCTTAAAATGGCATAGCTTTGTACAAAGTAGAATTGTGGTAATAAAATTAAATATGGAATTGTTTTGTAATAAATGGCCTAAATACAACTACCAGTTGTTTGTTTCTTACATACCTAATACACATTGCGTTGGTGTCTTTCCTAATTGACCTTTACGCATGTGTTGGACAGTTCCACGTGGCAATCTGCTAAGTGACGTGTGCTAGGTTTCAATTGCGTTTCGTGTTGACTTGTTGTCTCTTGCGAAACGCCAGATGTTCGGTGAGTCACGTCCCTAGTGCGAGTAGGTGTCGCAGTCTTTACCATGACTTAATTAGCTCTCTAATCTTACTAAACAACTACTAATTTGCGTAGATGTAATAAACTAGCTGGTTTAGGACAGACAGGTGTCAATATCATCCTAGTGGCACGAAAGTCTAATGATATTATTACCAGCCCTGTGAACTCTTTCCGTTTTGTGGTTACCGGCATTTATATACCGTAAATGTAGGTGTGGTAATAACCACTTAATCTCACTGCAGCAATTGCGAGTTGCTCATGGGCCTGCGATTATGTCTAGCGCAGTAATGTCTGGACTGGACTCGCTCGTGAACACCGTGAGAAACATTTCAAGCAAATCAATTTGCCGCCATTACTGTCACGCGAGAAAGAATAAGCAAACTGCACATATTATGTTTTTCTTGCATGTATTACGTGAAACGCGTTACGATCGAGTATGTGTAATCAATTAGATTAAAAAGTTTCACGTTCCTTCGTAATGGTGATTGTTATTTGGGTCTTTGAACAAACGGGACTGCGAGCGAGTGCATGCATTGAAGTGTCGTGTTGCTGATTATCGTGACTGCCATTATCGATAGTCGATACGTATCTTCATCTACGAGTACTCGGGAGTACTAGTGCCAGATCAATAGGTAAGTGTACTATATACATATGTCTGCTAAAAGTATACCCGATTTAAGTCGAGTAATTGTCGATTTTCGTTATTAATCTCTCAGTAAAACAAGAATACCGACAAATAATTGATGAAAGCCACAAACCAATAAGATATGCGCGTCTGTAGAGGTGGTCGCAAGCTCTGCTTTAGCGCGACTACTCTGAGACAATCGGACTTCGGCTTTGCCGGGGCGAATAATGACAGCATTGTTTGAACGCTTTTAATTAATACCGATTCGACGACATGCGATATCTATATCGGGCAAATTTGAATCGAACGGATTTAAATGAGAATTATTATGTGGAGTATAATTATATCTGAATAATGATAGATGAAAGTTAAATACGCAATAAAATGACAAAATACCTCTATAAATGGTAAAGAAATAAAAACGTGACTTATTGTAAGTATATGAGATAATAACCACTTAATTATTATTGTTCGTCGTAAATAATGCTAATTACATTATTAAAATATTGTATAACGCCTTCTTAGACTTGTAAACAGTATGTATGCACATATAAGGCGTGACAAGGTTTCGAAGTAGCCAATGATATCATGCTATCAACAGACTCTCGTAATCCAATCAAGCGTAGAAATCGTAATGACGCGTGCTGCGGCAATACTTTTTGTTTTATTACATCGTTACTTTAACATAATAGTAATTTATGTTGAAATTATGAAGTTACTTTTACTTAGTGCCACCTAGACTGCCGAGTGTCATGTACATTCGTACGGTTTTTCTGCGGTTTCACAAACATTATAATTCAGGAAGCTGGGGTATACGGATATTATGTCAAAAGACGGTAGCAGTAACAATATTTATTACGATAGGTTTTATACCAAGAGATTATCCATTTTATGTACTTTGAAATCTTTTTATCTGAGCTCCCAGAAGTAGTATACGTAACAGATTAAAGTATCGGGAAGAGGCATAAATCTACTGGGTCTATTGTTATTGTTCGATATTTCTCCATTCTAGGAAATGACTAATAAAATCCGTTGGGCATTTTATTGAATATTGATTGTAAGGTCGCGCGGTAGGGTAGGCGTTTATTGAAAGCTTTAGTGAAGGGCATTCACGTGGTGATTGACAAATTGCCGCTGATCCCCGGGGTGATGGAGCTCGTCATGATGGCAACAATGATTAACCCGCGGCCGCGACCCGACCCGCGCCTCATTCCCTTTATCACATTTTTCTTTAATAGGTATACATACTGACAAAAATGATTGTATTTTTTCGTTTAAATCAACTACGAATATATTTTTCTAGAGTACCTTGTTATTTAATATGAGATCGGAAATTCGGATGCATATTTACCTACAGTTCAGGTGTTGGCTATTATGGAAAGCGCTTTCTTATCGACATTTACTAGGTACTATATTTCATTTTTGTTATGCATTTTCTGTATGTGCAAAATAAATAAATATTTTGTGAGATATCTTTAATAAATAAATAATATTGAGTTCGATGAAATATTTACTTTTATTTATGTTTTTCTTTACAAACTTGAATGGGGAACTAAAATTTAATGTAAGCTAAATATACTTCAGACTAGTTAAGCAATCCCGGTAACCCGGGATTTTATTTTTAATAAAAATATTCTCAGAAGCCGCTTTCTAAATATGTTAGCCGAAAATTAATTTTAGGTAAATATGCATCCGATTATCCGATCTACGTACCTAATAACAATGTTGAATCTTTTGGAAATTATGGGCTTGTCCACAATATCTAAGTAACCGACAGCCAAATCAATTGGATTGAGTAGGATACTTGTACTTAAATCAAAGATACTTTCAGTAAACGTTACCAAGATTCATTTTAGTTAATTCTGTTTTATCTGAAGTAATAGATACATTATAATAAAGAGGTGAAATGATAAATTTCATCTCTGGAACTAAAGCATCAATTTGCAAAATTTTAAAGTATATATACGTATATAAACAAACACTTTTATGATATCTGCTTTTGTTTTGATTATAAGGCGTGTATACACTATTGAGTAACCTGCTAAGTAAAACGTATCAGTGCTTGAAACATTATTATTACGAATATCACATTTTTTGTTTCAGTAATAAGCGAAGCTATGCTAATTTGTTCACACTACACGAGTCTCTTTAGACAATGAGACAATTAATTTCAGTACAACCAGGCAACCTTAATATCTTGATGGGCCGTTAATGAATTTAAATAAGTGAATTAAGGATAACGATCAACAACTACTTAAGTATAATAATCAGTACTTAAATGCTGGCAACATTTAAGTACATTTAAGTACTCTTTGATCGTTATCTTTATATTAGGAATTTCCATAACCTACATGTAAATTTTAAACGTTTGTAAATATGTAATAAAAATTGTGGTCATGATAATCATCTGTTTTACGATTATTAGATTCATCAAGGAAGCTCCTTGTATATCTATTTATACAATGAACAGGGATATTGCTCTTTTGAAAATTATATGTATGTATATTCAGTTGAATAAATATTTTAACATTACTTTTCCTTTTAATATAATTGATTGTCTACCTATTTTTTATATAAGTAGGCAATAAATTATTCTTCTATCAAGTTGGGGTATAATCCGAATGTTTAATGGAAACATCAAAGTGATACAAAATTACCCAAATTATTTTATGCAAGAATTACCCAAGTTATAATGACTAAGGTAATTGTGTGCGTATCACTTTCCTTCTTGAAGAGTAACACTTAGTTACGGCACAATAACAAGATTTTTAAACATTGCGTTGATAGGGAAGGAAATACTATACAATCGTTAAATATAACCTCGCCTTGCTACGTTCGTATGAAATGTATGGAGGGGAAGGGTGAGTTGTTTGTGATATCGCATATAGTATCAGTGATGTCACTCGGTAAATATGTCAATAACGAGTAGCGGTCAATAATTATATCATCATCATCATCATCAGGCTATAATAGTCCACTGCTGGACATAGCCCTCCCCCAAAGAGCGCCATAGCGGCCTGTCTTCGGCTTGCCGCATCCAGCATCTGCCTTGCAGTCTTTCGCAGATCGTCATCCCACCTGGTCGGATAATTATTACACAACTTAATATATCATAAATTCTATTGAAAATTTGCAATAAGTACAGTGCGAGAAGGAAAATAACCTGGAGTGCGTAGTTTATTCAGTGGTGCGAGTATGATAACATGCACTATCACTGATCGCCGAGTTTAATATAATATTTCTTTTTTTTCTTTTTATAACAACTCTCGCACTAGGAATTATTTCTCTGTCGCGGGTAGCTTTACAAACATACAAACAACGGACACAATGAACATCCAGACTCGGTACAAGCATTTGTGGATGATACAATTCTTTGACCCGTGTGGGATTCGAACCCACAACACTCGGCGTAGTACCAATGGCGAGGCGAACACTTAAACCACTACGCCATCCGTACAGTCTAATTTAAATGAGAACTATGAAATATGAGAGTATACTCTAACTCTAAGCTGAGCAAACTGTAACGTCTGTTGTTGAATTTTCGGTTTGCAACATATTTCGCCTCTAATTAGGTTTCTTATTTTCCATTGTTGGTGAAATGTGTGTGTATTATAAGTATACTTGATTTCAAATAAGCCCTCGCAGATATATGTACATACAGATGTCAAGTATGTTTTACTCCCGTAATATTTCTTTAAGTTACAATCAAATATTTTTTTTATGCTCTGGAATTGTCGATGAATATTTATTTGTAACTAGTTTCTGCTCAGAGCTTATCCTGCGTGCACGGACATGCAAACGGGATAAAAAGTATTCCATGAATTAAACCAGGGCACAATCTATCTATGATATTAAAGTATCCGTGTAGTACGCTTCATCGAAGTTTGTTCAACAGTTGACGCGGGACGAAGTAACAAACATTCAATTTTTTTTACAACCTTTCAAAGTATTACTAGGATAGCAGTTATGACTCAGATTTTTATCCTTTATAGCAACGTATAAAACATGTGAATGATTCTTGCGTGTTTCGTCAGCGAAGACTTAAAAAAGAAAACAATTTTTTGAACGGCTAGATATAAAATCGGTCATGTGTAAGAATCACGGCAGGGAATAATTTAACAACTTCAAAGAACGCTCATTAATAGGACAACAGCAACATTATGCTGTCATCACTTCGTTAAATCGATGTGACGTGAAACCAATCGACGCCGACGTTTCCTTGCTGTAACGTCAATTAAGGATATCACGATACGTTCTTATTAAGTAAAAATATTTTAAATTATACACGTAAAATGACACGATTTAGGAAGATGACCACACTTTAGTATTGTATTTTTATAGTCATTATGTTTTTGATAGGTGTAGGTAAACTCGTGGTTGTAAACGAGCATTAATATGATATCGGCCTTAAATAAAATAAACTAGGCATGTCAAATAATATAATAATATATATATATGTATTTCGGCGAAATGTAAACCCACCGTCAGCAACGTCAGTTTATTTCACAGCTATTTTTCTGGAGAGTTATTCGTAGTATCGCTAGGTAAATCAATGCTCTTACTGCCGAACTCAGACATATTTAACAAATACTTCAAGATTTTAATAGAAAATCTTGACTAAGGAGTCACTTAAGTACTCGGTAAAAGTCTTCGAGTGTTGGCGTAAATCTATTAAATGCCTTTCTTATATGATTTACTTTTAAACTCTAGAGATAGATTCTTTATCTTAACTACATTTACACATTATAGTGGCACTTTCTATTCTAATCCGATGTACCAAATTCACCAGTCATTTCACTTCACATAAGTCTATATCGTTGCCGTCTAACTTTCGCAACCCAACTGTTACTGGTAGCAAACCAGTGACGGAAGTCTCACACCTGTTATTATAGACCTCCGACTACCTGTATAGATGCTTTTATGGAAGGCAGGAGAGTTAAACGCATTCACTAAGGTAAAGGTACCTGTTATGTAGTTTTTAAGGTATTTTAAGGATCGTCTCTTTAAAAAGATAGGAAGCCATTAATCACGCTATGAACATTTTAAAACATTTTCCGCGAATTGAACCTACTTCACTCGGTGCAGCATCCTGGCGAAGTGACTGCTTAAACCATTACCCTAGTAGTGCACTCAAATAAAACAACCACCTATCAAGTAGAAATTGCGATCCTGACATATAAAAATATCTTATCGCACCATGCATAAACACTGGCATTTGTAAAATTGTGCGAACGCCGAATTTCGTATCGGTAGATATTTTTTATCCTACTTATCTGCAGTGTTAATGCTGCATGTTTTATTTCTGTCTATCATAAAAAAACGTACGTTAATATGATCTCACCTCTGCGTTTTTATATACCTGTTATGATGATATATTTCCGTGTGGACTCGGCTATGAATAGATCACCACATCACCGCGTTGTCATCATCATTCTGTTCAATTGACGCGAAAACTAATTTAAGTTGCAAACGTGCCTGATATTAGCGATATCCCTGCTCACGTTCTCTGTACTTGTGATAAAAGAACGGGAGACTTGTAATGTTCCTATGCCATCTTTTCTTTTTCCCTAGAGACGTGCAAAATATTTCGATTTGACTGATATTACTCCCAAGATATTTTATCAGACACTTTTAAAATGGAATATTATGATTTTAAGCTGAGGGTGTTTTTAGCTAATATAGACGGCCGTCAGTAACGTTAAAGGATCACATTTAAGTGCACACTCAGGGGATAATCCCTTTTCGAGAATCTCAGCAGCTTTAAAAGGCAATTTGTTTGGAAGTAGATAATGTTCAAGGGTTTTCATTTTGCATATTTCTGTAACTATAAATAATGGGGTAGTCCTCGATTGTGGTGTCCGTGGAGATTTGGCAGTATATTGTCAATGGCAGTTAACAAAGATAGTTATTTGTGATGAGAGATTACAGTCATTTATCTTTCTGTAAATGGGCATTGTAGGTGGTTGCAACGGGATGCCGAACAGAGGAAAATTAAGTATAATATTACCAAGGCTCGGACCGTAACATTGTATTGTTATTTTTAGTTTGTGTTATTTTTGTTGCGTCCACATTTTACATTCACTTACAAAATGTTGACTTTTGAAATTTTTATTCATCGTGTTTCGTCAACCACAAACATCTTTATTAACAAAAGTTAACAAAACCGTGTCTAAAAATATTTTGAATGCACACTTCGAGATATTTTCCAAACAGATTTGGATTAGTTAACACACGTCGAACTAAAGGATTCTGAATTCAAAACAAGTTTGTCTGTCTGTTTGTTCGGGCATCACGCAAAAATCGGGCCTCACAGCTAATTCAGTTTTCACTTATTAGTAGGTTCGTCTTCTAGCTCCGTTCAATAAAATCGAAGATAATAATATGTTGCATAGACATAAATTGAGGACAAACTATAGTCCGCACGGACGAAGTCTCAGACAAAATGTAGTGCAGAATAAAAATATATATAACCTCTTGAGGCTAGTTTGCTCCGAGTAGTCTGACTGCAATAAATAGCATGTTTCCAGCTCCTAACAAATAATTCAAGGTAAAACTCGCTCGCAGGACAGTCTATTAAGTATGAGACAATCTCCTTATTACGAGCCATTGAGTTAATATGTGCTAGAGGAGACATCTCAACTAGCTTATTTGTAGCATGAGTTAGAGTGCATACTATTCTCGGGGATTATTGCAACGATACGTATAAGCGCAAAATTGTTATATTTATAACATGTTATCATATATGCTACTTTTTATTTAATATATACTGCACTCTAACATGTCGTTCCAGTAATCGCCTGGTTCAGACTAAGTCAGTCAGAGAGCATGCTCTATAACGTATGTTACAAACAAATTAGTTGAGATGACTCCTCTAGTACATAGTACTTAATATCAAAATGGTTTAAGCTAGTCCTGTTTAACAATTGATTGCATTTGTACATGACAAGCTATTCGTGTTTAAAGGCGGTGACGTAAGAGTGTAAACTCGTTGCATCAACTCTCCTATTAATACTTGAGTTCACAGCTTTCCCAGTGTGTGTTGCATTCATCAGATTGGTACAGCTATTAGTTATTATTTGAGACTATTATTGAGCGATCACGGGTCGTTACTTATATGGTAGGCGGTATTGCACAAGCCGGAGCGAATTGCTTGACAGCCGTTGTCGATATCATTATGTTTTACGCGGCATTATAAAAATAATTATGAGCTCTTTAATGTATGAGGTGCGACCAATTTTGAATGTTATTTTTAAGGAGTGTGTAGTAATGTCATGTTATTAAATGAGCTGTGCGAGTTCATTAATTCGTTTAATGTAGTTTGTAGATAATCTAGCGATAATTTCAGCCTATAAAGTTCACAGATTGTTGAAGTAGCTTAGTTGAATATTTTGTGTTTAAAGCTGAGACAGATAGAAATGCGTGCTGATTGAAAAACTGAATAATATACATTTTGTCAATCCTGACAACCGAACCAGAGAAACTCACTATCGACAGTTACGCAAGCATAACTTATAAGTTAGTAAACCAAAAATGCAGTGAAACTCATTATTTGGTCTAGGTATATCTTCTTCACGGTAGATTCTTTCGACCCAATATTTATATAGTGAAAGCACTACAAATATAGGTACATATAATTATATAATGATAGATATACGTTTACCTTAGTCTACAGATATGGTAAAAAATATGATGCGGCGACGTTGCCATTTGAAACTAGCGAGTAGCACTGAGAATAGCACTGTGTCATTAAAAACTATAATGTATATATAGTAAAATTATACAACGAACGAAAATAAGAATACATACAAAATCTCACGTGTATATCCCCTAAGGATCAGGCAGAAGTATAGTACAATCAATCTTCAAGGCCGATTATGACTAATGAGTATTTTTTGACAATAAATCCCAACAACATTTTATCCGACTCAAATCCTCATGCACAGTCGCATTTACTACGGCAGCGTAACCAAGACACTCAATAGACGAAAATAACATTAATTCAAATTAAAGTAGATATAAATATAAATAAACAACAGGCAATAGAGGCAGGCTAATTTATTTTAACTTATAGAACGCAATTGCATGTCTTACACATAAGGGCAAGAGTTCACGGGCTGCATAATAAAGGGCCCCCTTGTGTGCGTATCGAGCGGAGGTCACGTCCGCATCGTCGCTTGCGCAGCAGTTCGATGCCCGGCCCACGTAAATAGCACATTGCAATATAGAATATGTAGTACGTACCTGTTATAACAAATTTAATTTAAATAATGTATGAGCGTCAATCTTATATTTAGATGTCCGTTTGCCTTTTACGCAGACTGAACATCTGGCGTAGCTAACTTTTTAAACGACTTCATAGTTTAAAAATTCAGTTGTATTTGTTTTTTTCGGATTTTATTCCAAATCCGAAAAAAAAGCAAACACTACAGAAGTTTTATAATATAATGTGCTCTCAGGTATTTAGTTTTACATATTTTTTATCCAAGGAGATTAGAAGGGAATTCTTCAACGACAAACGACATAGAGCAGAAATTGCATACAAAAAATACAAAAGTATTCAGATGGTTTTTCATTTTTATGAATTATGTGATTCAATTAATATTTTTGTGCAATTTAAATACTATGAGTGCGTTTGCTTCGATAGGTGATAAAATGCAAATCTTGCACATCTTGATTTCTATTTGTCACTCGCATACCTAATAATAATAATAACACAAGAGTCTGATAGTTCCTAAGTTAAATATGTAATTATAAGCTAGACTACACTTATTTAGTTAAGCCCTATTCCTCTTCTACTGTAAAACAGACCAGGAATACCTGAGTCGGGTTGTTGTACATTCGTTAAAAAGTAAATTCGTCACAAAAAAAAGTATGTGTAAATTCGTCACAATTCTAATTTATGCAATAAATTTCCAATATATTAATTTTGTTTATTGTAAATTCGTCACATGGTTTTTACCCGCACCGATAGCAAAAAAATTAAACAACTACTTAGTAGAATAAAAATGTTATATATTTTTCATAATCACAGTAAGTTTAATAATTTACCTTACATCTACATAAAAATCACAGTTCTCAATTGGACGATTTGCACACAACATTACAGTTATAAGATAAACAACAGAAAGACAATTAAATCGGGTAGTATGTGACTATTCCTCAAGTTTTTGCCTTTGTTCCACCAAAAATACTAATTGCATAGCAAAATATGCTTACTAAAATTATTTAAAGAGATCAAACTAAGTCGACGGAGCCCCGCTTCGCGGGGCTCCTATTTTTGCGTGAGTTTAAGAAGGAACCTAACATAACCTAACCATTCCGATACGGAATGCAGTGATTTGAGGCGTGTAGGTGCTCGTTATGATATATTTTAGTAAGCATATTTTGCTGTGCAATTAGTATTTTTGATGGTCATTATATTTAATCCCAATTAAATCACAGTAATAATTATATATTATTTTAATTTAACATAACAACTATAAATAAACAAAATTTTAACAAAAAAGAAAACCGACTTCAGAAAAGAATATTCTAAAACTTAAAATGCACTAAAAAGTTAATTAATAATTGCGTATTCTTGTGAATAATTAAATTATTGTTATTTTTGGAGTCGTAAGTTTTAGAATATTCTTTTATGAAGTCGGTTTTCTTTTTTGTTAAAATTTTGTTTATTTCTCGGTTTTTAGTGAACCTTGCCAAATATGAGAACATCATCAATGTAGCCAAATACGCATTATTAAGGATAACTCGAAAACGAATCGTCAAATCTTGATCAAAATTAAATGGGACCACACAGGAAGCACTAGCTTTCAAATAAAAAAAGAATCATCAAAATCGGTTCACCCAGTCAAAAGTAACGTGGTTACAAACATAAAAAAAATACAGTCGAATTGAGTACCTCCTCCTTTTTTTGAAGTCGGTTAAAAATCACAGATCACAAGTTGCTGATTTGCCTACAACTATATAAATAAATATAATAACCTAACATCTACGTAAAAATCATAGTTCTCCGATTAGAGCGATGATGGAGCGCTAAAATTAATAACTTTGCTTGCTACCGCTACTTTAAGCAAAAATTATGTAAAATGAGGATTTGTGCCAAACAATAACCTTCATGTACCTGTAACGAATTTACTTTCAATGTATAGATTTTTCAAAATGTGACGAATTTACTTTGTGTCCAATGTACAACAACCCCCTGTGTCCAGTAATACATATAATTTAATAATAAAATAACAAAGCATCACGTTAATTTATCGCCGAAAAATCATAAAGAGGGGACTGTGATCACATTTTGATAGCAATATTTAATGGTAAACGAATCTAATAGCTGGACACGGTTACAAAGTCTGTGTTGCTAACAGCGCTTCTATTTAGTCCAATAATACTAGCGATCTTTAAATTTAAGCCAGCGGCGCCCCACGGTGTGCAGTTGAGCATGTTATTATACATTAGTATTTTATTATATAATACAGCATCAAAACAACAATGGCCGAAATGAAAGTATAATAACATTAATAGATAGCGATTAAATGATGTTTCGTGCAAACATTGTCATGTCATGAATATTGAATAGGAAAGTAAATGTGATCGCCAGGTTAATCTTCAATCAAATGAAAACATTTCTGGGTATATAATGAATTATGAATTAACTGCGTTGTACAAATAAACAGTGTCATAAAAATATAATGGCCAACCGGAAAACGATTAGAGCGAACCTATATATTTAAATTATGAGTATGTTGATTATTTTACCAATTTATTGCAACACGAACCTATTTTATTAGTACTAAGTATTGATTTAAAAAAAAAACTCTTACCGTTTTTTTACTATATTATACAAAGTTAGAATAGATTAACAATCATAATTACCTTTAAACTTTTTTAACTGTATCTTTCGTGTTTTTACGTTTATTCAAATTAAACTAATATAATACCGCGAAAACTATCAACAATGTCAAATTAATCCCTTATTTAAATAAATAGTGATATAATTTTAAATCTGTGTAACTAATCTTATTTTCAATTCCAATTCGTTTATTATCGATTCAAATTTGAATTAGTACTATAAAAATAATTGTGTTTCAGTTTAAAACATTTTGGCTGGCTTGTTACTCTTTAGAAATAGTTTAATTATATCCTTTATGAAACGTTTTCTCAATTAGATATCAATACTATCAGTTGAGGTTATCGTTATAGATCTAAGATATCGGTATTATCTATCTCATTCATTTAGATTTAATAAGAATGGAACATGTGAATGTAAGTATATATCTACATAATATAAAGTATTAGGCACACATTAGCTAACAGGCCGGAAATAATAGTACCTATTATAGATCTTACTTTTTATAATAAGTTGTAATAGGAACAGGAGAAATTTTTAAACTGTAGAGTATATACTTTTTAATGATAAAATAATAATATTATTGTAATCTTATTTTGTGGTTGGAAATCAACTTTCAAAAGGTGAGAATAGAGCTATTTAGCTTCATTATTTATAACGAGAATGCCACTCGCTAAAAATATATCCGCTTGTTCACTTTTTGTATTTTCTTATTGCAATATATTAGTCACGCTCTATGTATATACATAAATAGTATAATATTGTATATAATTTAGCGACGTTCACAGTAACCTATAATAAATCAACAGAAAACGTTACCCACCAGAACGGATATAAACTTCACTTATTTAACAATATGCTTAATTTGGGTTTTGGGTACACACTTACAAAGGATAATTCAATATTCAGACCAAAATATTATATAATCAATTGATATCTGATAGTCAGTAGGCTTGTTTTTGAAATTTAGATGACTATTAAGAGATCATTGTTTCCTTAGGTCTAATTAAGTCTATAGAAGGAGAGCAACCGCTAATAAAAATATCAAACATACCAACCACCTAACTGAAGGACCTATCGGTAATTGTTCTATTGTTAAATACCTGACCTTTTCTCATTTTCATTCTCGTGAGATTTTTCAACCTGATGTATTTCATTCTTACTCATTGAAAATACAAAGAGAAAAAATCACACTTGTTAATTATACCGTTGCAAGGAAGGGTCTTCGATTGTTTATTGCCTCCTCCGCCGGATGTTTCCACTATTCTATTTATACTGTTCGTTTCTTTCATAGTACGACTTGTCAAACATGCCGAGGATTGAACAGTTATTATGACAGGCCAACCGGTAGTGACGCTTTTGTAGCGAAGCCAAGTTAGTAATTGTAGAATGCACTTTGAATTTTCGCAATATAATCCCATTGATCGGGAGCCGTCTATGAGCACAAAGAACGCCTATTCGGCACTATTTGCTGAAGTAGTGCATGTTGGAAAGCGTTTACTTTCCACTTGGTCGAGATTTACAGCCTCAAGTTGTGTTAGCGGCGGTGTCTGGTGTCATCGGAGGCTTTCTAGAGAAATCCTCTTGGAGTAAGTCGTCGCGCCGCGTCCACTCGTGACCTCGCATTGATATGCACCGAATTCACTAGCCAATGCGCTCAACATAAATTATATGAGGGCCAATTTAATATTTGAATAGAAGCAAGAACACGATAAATCGCAGCTATCCATACATGAATCTTATAATTTAAGGCGATATTGTTCTCGTTTAGATAAACGTAAACGAACTAGATATAAGTCGCAGCTTGCTCATATGGTACCTACGCTACGTACGTTAATAAATATATTATAAATCTAGACAGACAGATCTAGTGATCTAGTGCGCTCTCTGTATTTAATATATTCTCATTGTCACGGGATGTATAGACAGATAATAACTTCAATAAGTCTGCGGTTGAAATTGATTTAAATAAGTGACCAATTCTAAAAAGTTACAAATGGTCGAAGTTTGAAAACCGTTGCTCCTGATTGTCAAAACCAGTCGACAAAAATATTTACTAATTTTATAAAGTTGAAGAGTTTGTCCTTTTATTTTTTCGTTGTTATGTTACTTTAAACGCGCTTATCGCTGGTCCAAGCAAGCTGGCAACTACCAGTCAGATTAGACCAGAAAGATTTTCCGTTTGGATTACAACCGACAGAAACTAAGGTACAAACGTAAAATGTAAATTTATTTATTTTGAAGCAATAAATATTAAAATACACATGTATCAAATCAAATTTATTTGCTATCTTAGAGTATACGAGGTCTTACTGACAATATAGGTAATTTGTGCGAATTCAGTAGCTCAGGTGCTTCGAGTTATAGAAGACAAAGAACAAGAGTCTGGGTAGATCGTATTAATAATATTTAATATAAATTAGAATAACACTTTGAACTTTAATCACGAAGGTGGTTGGTGAATGGTTTCAACTTGAGGCGTTTTATAATGTTTTGGTAATTTATTAAATCAATAAAGCCATGTTCGGACTCTCGTTAGGGATTTCAATTCTTGGTTATGTTGTATGTACATACGTAGAATACTTTGTTTTAATCAACGAAATTACTTCACCAAGGCCAATTCATGATATTATACATTGAACTTTACGACCAAGCCTGGAAACTGAACAGATAATAATCCTCGGTTTATCTATATGATGTGTCAATACGTGATTGATACTCCCTTCAATATGGATTGAATAATGAAGCTTACCTTGGGTTAGGTGAGTGGCCGACTTGCAATGTTAGCACGTCCCGGCTCTCTCACGGTGCGCGGGCGCCGGCACTTTCTCCTGCACGATTGGCCTATATTGTTCTATGACAAATCGCACTTTCATTATAAAATTTTACATTTACAGTACTAGGCATAATTGCTAAATCTTCTTATAGGCAGCTTAGTATGTTTCTTGAAAGATTCGTTATTCAAATGACTTAGAGTTCGACATTGTGATCGAGCTAAGTATTATTCGGTATATAGGTA
The DNA here is from genome assembly GCA_963564715.1 of Catocala sponsa. Classification (NCBI taxonomy): domain Eukaryota; kingdom Metazoa; phylum Arthropoda; class Insecta; order Lepidoptera; family Erebidae; genus Catocala; species Catocala sponsa. The sequence goes on from OY751331.1 coordinate 11,244,549, forward strand.
TTCTTAGGAGTTCAAAATAGATGTCAACAGAATCGTCTGATAGCAATAGGGCTTTTTATTAAATAGAACCAAAATGGGTCGTTTCATTAACCAAAATTGGTATAATAATTGATAAATATCCAATTATGACAAGTTTTGTTTAATGAAATGACAGAAATGTGTCTCTTGGATACATTAACTCTTGAAAAGAATCAAAAATATGTTTTTTGTAAACCGTAGTTTACTAAAAACAAAATAACTCTTAGCTATTTTGGAAGTGAAAACTTCTTTAGCGGTGTTGTGCACTTTTTTGTGATGGGTAAAAAAGGTTAAACTCGCGTTAGGACACGTGACCTGATCGAAAATTCGTAAGACGGAGGGTGAATTGTCATGTTTGTGTACGATAGCGCAATAAATGAATATTGTATATTACCACATAAATGATAGTACTTTTATACTGATAATTAAAGCAATTCGTACAAAATGATTCCCTAACTATTCCAAAATATCAAAAATGCATAACAATTTAAGTTTTCACTTCTGCCGGCGCTCCCGGAGTGCAACCCGTTGTTGTTTTCTACATGTAATGACTCATAGGGATTTATTAAATCATATTAATATTCACATAAAATACGCCGATTTTGTGACAAAGTGTAGAAAGACAAAGATGCAATAAAAGAAGCTACTAATTGCCTACGAAACTATAACTATAACTAAATCTAACTTTGGATAAACAAGTAATGAAAGGTAGTTGGTGTCAAGTCGTACTAAAATGAAAGTAGAAAATTAGACTTCTTGTCTTTTGCATGGTTTGCTTATTATCCAGTACACTATAAATATTTTACGTATATGCTCATAACGATAGCATTTATTCCGTAAAAAACATCTAAAGAAACCGGAATTGTTACCTCGATAACACTTACAAGTATGCATTTGATTTCCATTATAAATGCTAGTGTGGCCATAAATAACTGATTAAAAGTCTTCGACTAAGCTTTACATAAATACACACTTTACAAAAATATTCCCAGGAAATGTAGACGTGTAAATTTATCGTGGCGGTCGTCGAGGTGCTCTAAACATGGACAAGCGCGGACTATAATAATAACTCTGTTTGTTGTTTGACACGGTTGACACGACAGGACAGTTATATCTTTAAAGGTAAATATTTCTGAGAGGTCGATGAACTCAGGTGAGAAGCCCTACATATTATGAATATGGCTTTACATGTCTGGACCGTTGAGATTAAACGATATACCTACTAGAAATCAACATTGTTAATGTTTCTTATAAACCGTCCCTTTTGTGGTCTGATTGCTAGGAAGCATTCACGCTTCCCCCTGCAACATGCATAATTATATCACGCCAGTGTTTTATATTATCTGTATTTGTAATTTATTGTCTAATAAGTCAAGTTTTACGCTCTGCTCGCATGTGAACACTTGCGCTTTCGCTGGGTACTATTAATTAACGATGTTATTCAACATGTGGTGCATTATTTCACGCTCCGCGGGACCGACAGTGTTCCGGTGTACGCTGCACCGACGTCAGCGTAGAAGGCAAATGCAGCACTTCCCAAGGCGAAATATCCACACGATTTTGACATTTTTAGATCTCGCCTGATGCTTGCGACACGACGCGACGCGGTGACGCTTTGAAATGCCGCGCTCTGACGCGTTTCGTAACACTGTTTACATTGTAACTTAACCTAATCCTTTAATAGAAAGTCTTCTAGTTCAAAATTTACGGAAATATACACAGAAAGTTAGTTCAAGAGCTATAGAAATTACGAAACATTACTCAGCAGAAATGTAAACTTTCTTCCAATATTAGTGTCGAAGTTTGTGTTATCGATAGTAACAGTTCAATTGCTTTACTAAAATCGAACTAAATCTCTAATCGGAATAGGTCGGCTGAGCGACGTCGATGCCATTTACGTCGTGCGAGTTCGAATCCAGTGTTTTTCTATTACAGATCTCATGTTGTAACGATGTGAGTACAATAATCGTAAAAGCCGGTCCCCTCGCCGAGAAGTGCGCAAACTGTCCGCACCATGATAAAGGAAAATGCATTACTTCCCTAGCGAGGGCGACCGGGGGGTTTTCCTTAAAACAGCCCTTCAAAATGGCGGCGCAGGTCATTAATGTTCGGCTCAGGAGCTGCCCAAATTTAAAAGTCCACTTCCAACTTAGTTATTACGGCTATACAAGAACCTGCAACGAGATAAGAATGCGGATTTTTGACATTATTCTTAATCCGTCGTGATAAAACAGTCACAAGATCGTCATGTTTATATTACACGTTTGTAGCTCTAATCATTTGACGACAAGAATAAACATTCAATTGTTACCTTCAAAAGACTTAAGTAATTCAAATTGTAATCTCCAGCAATCAGTTTTTATGATTCCTATTGTTATTGCTAGTCGTTTGAGTTAATATGATACTTTGTAAGAAAAATAGTGGCGAGTCTATTGAAGACTTGTGTGAAATCAACCTCGCAATTACACGTAATTAAACGGGTAAAGCTAGAAACAGCATGATTATGACCACACTGCTTCAATTTTGTTTTGTATCAATATTGTTTGGAAATTTAATAGTTATCAAACTAACTTGCAGTAATGACTGATTATAAAGATTTTATTCAATTTTGTGTCCAACGTGTGCGTTTTAATATAACCAAAATCATATGCATAGTTCGTTCTCATATAAAAAGCCGAATGTCGTAACATGTGCTAATTCTTGCGGTCATTGCACTCGAACAATAGACGTTAATATGAACTCCTAACCCGCCGTTTTACCGAACGTGGCTTGCACTATGTTTTGGCACTAATTGGTTTTGACGCTTACGCTATTAAGGATTATAAGCGACAAACATTATTTAGCCATGTGAGTGGCGGAATAAGCTCCAATTAGTTGGGATTAATGACGAAATGTGTATCGATCACGCGTGTACATTATATTAGGCCTTTTCACTCTAGAACCTTACTCCCCCGAGAAAAGTATTGAAAGGAGTTTGTAAATTGTAATGCTATTTAGCATTTAAGAAGTTATGCATAATTGTATTGATATAAAATAGTTTAGAAATTGAGAGTTCAGCAATTAAGAAGCTTGTAACCGCACGACTAGATCAAATAATATAAGATATTCAGTTATGATTGTTGATGTTCAAACGTTCAAATCCCAAGCAAATCAAAATAATGAATTTTGCGCTATGTGTCCCGGTTGTTAAGAAAAGTTGTCTGCCATATATTGCTCCTCTTAGCGTCATACATTTAAGGTTAGGGGTCGGGACGGAAGAACAGTGCGGCATCCACCTGCCGCGCCACCATTCTGTTTTATCTCCACAAATATATTTAAGAACCACCGCAACCTCCGCTATTTACTTTATAATTCTAAGGTAAGCTTGCTTCTTGTGGTTTTGTATTTAAAAACACTCGAATAGTTACAACTGTAGGAGGCCCATCATTACGTACATAAAAGTCTCGATATTGTTGTTTAAGCGACATTCAGACAAAGGCATGAATGGACATGTATAACAGGTACTCATAAAATATTCATCAAGTTGGATGCTGCACTTAGCGTTATCATTATCGTACGTAATGTCTGTTTCTATTATTTCACTGTTATGTACGTGCTTCGGCAAATGCGTTAAAATTATCTAGTATTACTCCACGAGTACGGCCTTCTCCACGCTCGCATTTAGTATGCTTGTCAACCGCGCTATACCACTCAACCCATAGAAGGTGCGAAAACGTTGTAACGTTACTCGTATGTAAGTATATACATACATACACTTGTACTTATAGTAATACCTGTGGTTAGGTACAAATCTGTCCAGACGCGGCACTCTCACCCCAGGCGATTGCGAATTTCCCGTTGACGGGGAGGCTTTCTTCAGGTGGAGGGGGAAAGGAGGGTAGACGTGACGAGTTTTTATGATGAGTACAATCAGGACCTGTGGATGCCACGTTCTCGCCACGTGACGGGTTGTTTGGCGACTCGATGAATACATGCCTCTTGTTTACAACCGAGTAACAGCATTAGTATTTTATTATATCACACTTGATAACAAACGCAATTATTTGATTTAAATACTATTACGTGTGTTCCCAATTTCCCATGAATAATAATCATTTTATAGATTTGAATTTCTAGGAAAGCACACTTACCGATGCCACGAGTATCGATATAGATTAAAGTATCGATCCAATCAGATTATTCAGCAGTAATCGATAAGTCCATTTGTTTGAAAATGAGTGCAGCATGCTACATTCTTCCCGTGCGAAAGTAATTAACGGTACCTACGATGAAATTCGAGGTCATTGACCGACCCTTACCTCGACACGTGCAATGCTTTAATTTTTGGAAACACACGTTATATCATAAAATGCCCTTTAATAAATTTAACGTGCACGTGTAAATGCTACGCTGAGTCCATTTAAATTAACTTATGTCACATTAAATTAATCCTAAAGTATAATAAAATGTCAAAGACGTTGTCTTTTTACTTTGTTAACTCGCCACTTTCTTTGTAAAGTTATCAGTCCACTTTTACCTGTGAGTATTTTTATATAAAGTTACTGTCTTTAATAATACTTAGTTAATAAAGTTAGTGTCAAGTATACTTACACGAACTATGTGTATTTACTTTTGAATTAAGTTTGCTAAAGCATCTAATGCTATTTTCAAAGACATAATAGCTATTTATATGGTACGATAAATATAACAGCCATTTCATATTGTTATGAATATGATCCTTTTAAGATATCTCATTCATAATAGTTCTTTATCTCTGTTTATCATGCTACAGCTGTTTAAAATAGCGGCTCTATTTCTGAGTCATAAATGTTTTCGTAATTACATCGTGTGTACATACATAAAAGTGAACTAACAGATAGTACGGCCATGTGCAACTACCGCCACATCAGTGCAGCTGTCAGATTACCACTGGCTGTATGCCAGTATTATCTAATCATAATTTTATATAAAGGTACTTTTTTAACTTTCAAGCTTTCTGGAGCACCCGGTCCTTGAGATTTGCGAATAACAGAATTTTATGACAATTAGTTACACCAACTACCCTCTAAGAAATTCTTGTATTAAAGAGGTGTCCATTTATTCAAAGGACAGGCTGAGCATTGGTGGCGACTACTGTGCCTACGGCCTAGCCGCATTCGCGCTTCAGCACTTAACTCGACTTATTCCGCGCTTTCAAAGGAAATTTTCTGCTTATCATCCTTGACACAGTTGTTACTCGCCAGTTCTGGCTCACACCTAAATGTATTTTACGCAAACAATAAATTCATTTTCTATGACACGACTACTATACGAAATATTGCATGACCGAGTTACACGAAAATTGAAATATGAATAACACGATTCTCGGTCAATGACGTTCATCTCCCCGATGGTGCGGGAAATATTTTCATCGAATTAGGTCATCTGATGTAATATGAGAGCGAAACAGGAACCTCCGCATCATGTTCACGGCATATCGCCATAGAGGCCGGCCGTACAGTTTTATTTGGCTACTCGGTGACTGATGACAGATATTGATGGGTCCGATGTTACACTCGCAGGCTCCCTTGTAATATTCGTTGGCTATCATCGAACGGGGCCGAAGCTAATGGGCTGGGAGTTTTATTTATTTGACAGCTCCATAAAGACGGGATAACAATATTACGATTGAAATTAATGACCATGTTCGAAAACTAACTTTTTCGTTTAACTAACAGAGGGGAAAATAGTTCTCGCATTACCTAACAAAGTCATTCCTAACGACCTAAATACAATCTCAACGTGTTTAAATATCAGTAGCCTGATAGAATACTTACTACTTAATAACTTTCTCTGTGCATGTACTGTTTGTTGTTAATGTAAATTGAAACTCGGTTAATGCATCCAAAATATTTTAATGTCAGCGAAAATGTTGCACTTGAAAATTGAGCACGCGAAAGTTGAAAGGGTAATAATGAAACAATTAAAGCTACCCGAAGCTCTTGAACACGGACGCTACACAATGGATCTGCTCAGGACAGTGTCGAGAGGCTAAAGAATTGCACACAGTTTTATTATTCAGAACACTCGACTAGGTGAAAAAGTGAAGCCGTCACGAGTGCCTATTGGGGGCGAGAGTGCGTGCTGCGATCCCATCGCAATCCTCGGCGGATGTGCTGGCTCTGCTAGGCCAATGTTAATTGTATACCACCGAGGCACGGTCCACAGCTCCATTCTTTATTGCGCAACGCGTAACAAAGGATTACAATGTAAATAGATAAACAATTGTATATCACCTATTTATATATACATAATTAGAATATGATATATTCAATTATCAGTGTTTAATAATACAATATAAATATGTATACAGAAATAATATTTAATCCTAATAAAATATTAATAATAGCTTTACATTTTGTCTAATAATACAGAAATTTCTAGCTATAATTACAAAATTAAATACTCTTTAAATGACGCATGACGTCAACTTAATGATAAAGGAAATAACAAGATCAGATTCTGTAGACGTAAGGGTGAAAATAGTCATTTTATCAGTACATCAATCTGTTCAAAGGTTGCTAAGTGGTAAACATAAGCCCTTCTTCTAATTGGGCACATATACTAGTCTACTTCTGAGCTTAGTCGAAGTTTTATGTTAATCTATACTTATCTCGTATTAGATAAAATAGGCCTTATTTATTCCCTCTTAATACATTTTATTCGACGTACATTGTAATATATTTACTTCATCATTACCTAATTGAATACGATCTAATCTATAAAATCCGTTTGTTTCAGATTTACTCCGTTTCCAATTTAAATTGTAAACGTCGAGTTGAAGGTAGGCAGTGTTTAATAACGAATTATGAAGAATTCAATCAATACTGAACAATTGTCGACTCCAGCTTTATCGCGAACTCGTTAACTCGGTACTGCTGCCTTCGAAAGTAACTGAAACTGTGTGTTTTTATCAGGTTGGCATAATTTATAAAACAACTCGTTGGCAATTTAGCCTCGTTTCGTTTTTCCTGCTCACCATGCAAAACTAGGTTATAGTGAGATAGATAATAGCTGCCCATCTCGCTTGTTTTTCTCCATTGTTTGCATTATCGGCAGCTCTGTTGCTGACTATATTTTATTGAAAAACTTCTCGAAGCTAATAGGTGAACAATATTTGACGTTTCAGTGCGAGCTGTGAATCGTTTTGTTATTGCCTTTCCATGTTCGCACTACGGTACTAATGTCTGTAAACAAACATTTTAATGAAAATATCCGGCTATCGATAAACTATCCTCGCACTGGTATAGGTAACTAGTTCAAACATCCGCTTCATAACAAGCGCTACGTGCATGAGTAACAAGATTACAAAATGTACGATTAACCCGTTACGCAACGATATCGCATCAGAGTGCCTAGAGAGCAATTCATTTATTTTATATAGAACGATATTATTTTTAATTTACATAAAATAGTGCAGCGGTTTCCTAGTGGGGAGTCCGTTGGGCTTATCATGTAGAGGTCTCGAGTTTAATCCAACGCCACGCACCTCTGACTTTCTGAAGTACGAAGCGACGCGACGTCCAGCGCGGTGGACTATTCGTCCACCGCGTGTCTTAGGCGATTATATCACACGGCACCGCGCACCGCCGCGGAGGGAGGTGGCGGTAAAGCGAAAGAGCACCGCTCGACCGCGCGGTCGGGCGGTGTATGTGTGTTAGGCATCAAAGGATTTAGTAGATGCCAATACGACATGAGATCCGCTTCACCGCCTACCGCGGCGGTGCGCGGTGCCGTGTGTTAATCGCCTTAGCCTTCTCATAGAGGCGATGCGCGTGCTCAGCCGCGGTACAGCATAAAACAGGGCTGATATTATATATTATAGAAAATTTTGCACATCTGATATCAGCCTACATAATAGCAATATGAAATTCATTCATGAATTCCAAAAATATAAGAACAATAAAGTTATTAGTAAAGTAGTTCTTTAATTGTACAAATGAAGCTTAATTCTAATATAAATAAAAAACTTTTGTCTCAAACCCTGAATACATTTTGTCAAACTAATTATAAATAAGGCGACAATGTCGACTTCTCGTGATGGAATAAACCATCTTTTAGTATAAATTGGAGTAATGCGACCGCTGTAACTAAATGAAAGTTTGTTTGTTGTCCGGGCATGTTTGTCTCGAGCTCGTAGCTCGCAGGGAGCCGTTCTGCTGACTCCGCTGATTTAGGGGGAAACTTTCCTTGTTTTGCATTTTACTGGTGCGCGGGGAAAGTCGCCCTCGAGATTTGAATATTTTAGAAGTGGCGTAACTTCGCTAAGGTGCGTCCCTTTATGCGACTTCCAAGCAATTGCCTCACATGCTTTCAAGGGAGGTAATTGAAACATGTTTTCTAGAGTAAAGTGCAAATAATAATTTACAAAGAAGATGTCTGTTACATGAAAAGGTTAAAGACAAAAAGATTGTGCAATGGGATAGGTCAATTCTATTTCCCGCAGTGACAGTCATTTATTTCCTTTGTGCTCGCATCGGTACTGTATCAACGTGGAACGAGTGCGGGTTTTGTCTCTTTCTGTAAAACAGGTTAAGTAAATAGTGAGATCGCTATTCATAATGGACGAGTGGAATCTCCACGTTCAGCTAAATAGAATTTGCGCTTTATCTGATTCAGTTTTTAATTAACTTCGTATTACTTTTTTAATACTATAGTGTTCTTGTTTTTCTGTGATGAGAATTCGAATCATTGATGCATGAGATTGTGGAGAAAAGAATGCACTCGTATGTAAAACTTTAACTGTGAAAATTATGGCTCCTGTTATTATAGTGCTTTAATTTTAAAAGCGGTAAGTAGCTATACTTAGAGTTGTTAAAAGATTTAGATACTGGTCATATCATTATTTTTCATCTCACTTTACAATTGAATGAGATGGTGCTGTAACCTATGTAACCCTTTGCTCTTTCGTCATGTCAGATTGTGATAAATGTACAGGTCGACGTAAGTATAAATGCATCTAAACAAAGATGGCATTAAACATTGCACTCAAATACCATAATTATATATTCATTTAATAATACAAAGTTATAAATTATAAAAATATACATTTAATTATTATAAAAATACATTGTTCGACTCCATAACTGCATATTCCCTGCATAGATTATACGAGAGAGAAGGACAAAGAGTCACATAAAAATATGAAAATACGACACTCAACATAAGCAAAGGATGAGTTTGGGAATAGGGACTAAGTTTTGACATACATCAACAAATTATATCTTAGATTCAAATAGTGTGCTCCGTACATATATAAAACTAACATATTATGTTACTAGTTAATCTGTTAAGTCATAGAATACCAGATATCATTAAAAAACTATTGTGTCTGACCACCGGCGTGCCGCTGCACATGCAAATTATTAATGTTTTGTTAGATTCGACTTTTATACGTTATGCTATTAGGATGTTGCAAACTATTTTGAAATATATGATTGACTTTCTATAGGACAATATCATTATATTTTAGTAATTTGCGCCGCCGCCACTACTATGGTAAAATTGTCGTATTTTTAATTTTAATTAAGCAACTAATAAAAAATTTAGGAAATACGGCCTCTTTATGTATTTTAAAAGTATCTATCGTTTAGGCTTATTGGTAAACTAAACGTAAGCACGAAAGTGAGCCGACTTGTTAATAAAATAAACTCCCCGTTACATAATTAGATTAAGGAAGCCTTAAAAGAATTAAAGTTGAATAGACGTTTCGTGAATACGAAAAGAAAACGAGCCGGGAATCAACGATGTAATCAGATTACGACCTTTTTGATATACTGACATATTTGGGTCATCGGAATCCTTTGAAGTTACTTAGACACCAATCGATACAGAACCCTAATAATTGAAGGTACAATGTTATGTAACCGTGTACAATTGTTTTTATAAATTCACAATGGAATGCAAACAAAGGGTTCATCAACTTGATATCAATAAATATTATGATATGAAATTAGTTGACAATTTTGTTGAAGCACGTGTTATGCTGTTACTGTTACCACCTATTGAGTGAGCGCAATATGTGTATATTAAAGTTTATTTTCCATTTTGCCATTTCAGTATGAAAAGCACAGAAGTGTATCACGTTTCAATGTTTGTCTACGTTCTATCTGTTGCCGCTTCGATGCATACCGCTTGAATAGTTTTTTATTTGTTTTTGTGAACTAGGCGCTAGGCATCGTTTTTCTCGCTTTGCTTTGTAGTCGTGTGGACTGATTGCTGATACACCATGTTATGACAATGGAGTATGTCACCATTCTTTTTTTCAATTAGAAATAAAGCTGAAACGTAGTCCTTTAAAAAACAAACGCGTATTTCAAAAGCTTAATCAGTAATGACCGTCTTATGAAAACAACTTGAAGTTACGTTTATCGTAAAATGAATAGTAAATCTAATATACATTCAAGAATAGTCACAAATATTTTCTTTTCACTATATAATATTTTGTCTATAACAGATCTTATATAAAAACATATAAATTATATGTAAGTACGTATGGTGTTTTAGGCTTTTATATTATACTACATAAGATCTGCTATAGGTAATAAGATGTTAGGGTGTTGGTTACTCAATCACGTATTAATTGAATTTAGATAAACATGGCACATAGATGCAACATATCCTGGATTAATAAGGATAGAAAAGCTAGTAATAAATATAAAATAACACAAAAAATATGAAAACTATGGCCATGCATATTTGTTGCATTGTGTATCAACATGTTATTACTTCTAACCTTGTTATTTGTAGATTAAGAATTTGGGCTATTCTATGTAGGTATTGTTTTGTAGAAAAAGGGATATAAGTATCTATTTTTAATTTTGTTTATTGTTTTGGAATGTTTTCTTACAACATGATTTAATAAAAAAAGTTACGCTGAAAGCAGATTTACAGTTAACCGATAGTAAAGTATTGCTTCAAGTAGGCCATCCACCGCGAACAATACTAACCACTTAGTCAGAATGTTCTATAACGAGTTTATTAGTAAAACAAACTTGTTTGAAGTTACCGGTCAAAGGTCTCTAATCTGAGTAGTGGAGCTAGGTGAATGTTGTTAAGTTGTTGATGAATCTATATCGAATTATTATGTCAGGTCGTCGGCCCCACCGCCCGCCGCGCCCGCGCATTCGTCCCGCGCGGCGCGCCAAGCCGCCCTGTGCCGCTGGCCAGTAATCCGGTTAGGGCGACCGCACGCGCCGCCGGCGCTGCCCTGATCGAAATGTAATTGGGTGTGCTTACCTGTCGCACCGCACACCTATTAAAACAATTTTCGGAAATATGGAGCTAGGACATCATGTCTATACGTATACTTATCACATCCACATTGTCATCGTACAACAGAAACGTAATCTGAAATGCGGTCAAGAGTCATTTAATCGCAAGCCGAAAATGAACATGTCATTCGGGTAATTAACACTTGTTTCTGAATATCGACTCTGGTAACAGGATTTCCTCGTGCAGATGCCATGTTTATTTTAACTTTAGAATACATTGTACACATATTCATATAAAGGCATCTTCGTAGAATAAAAATAAACAAATTATTATCATAATTAATAATTTGTAGCTATCTAGAATCGTAAGTGATATTATTATACAACGTACTCCGTGGAGGTAATCAAGAATATTATTCTCAATGAAATAAATATAACAGGTTCTTGCTAATTAAGTGCTTGCAAAAGCTTGTAAAAGAACTATCACTTGGAGGTAAGGGCAGTACTGATCCGCTGAATCAGATTTTATAGGGCAGTTGGAATGAAACATCAGACAGTACTAGCGTAGACATAGTCTGAAGCACCGCACCCGGTACTCTACATTTTACCATCTTCCGTCTCGATGCCACCCCGATTTCTGTCTGATCAGTGCTTTATCAAATAACCTTTTGCTTATTACCGCTATTCTGCATAATATTACGTTATAACCTTATATATGTACATGAATCGATTTCATTCAAGCCGCCAAAAACATGTTATCCATTCAAAAAGTATAATACTCCTTGATGCATTTAAATGTGGTTTACAAAAATAATATAAAGGGTACAAGGATCATAAAAGCTGTAATTAAACGGGTGCGTCGTTTAGGTTTACACAATGGTCAGGCGATTCATATGTACGACGCGGATTATTTTTGTTAATACTCTCGTGTATCTTGTGTAATTTATATGTAAAGAAATTGTTATATTATGAGGAGATGAGAAGAAGACATCGTGACGAAACCTGTATGACTGGATATTATCTCAAATGATCTCAGAGATGTGTGAATCTTATTTGCTGTAACCTGTATTTGTGATGTAGGTATTGTGTATAGTATATCCTCGGGTAACAGTGGGATTATTACCACACAAAAAAAGCTATTAAACAATGAACAACGAACCACCAATTTAAAAGTACTTGGATATCTCTTGAATTTGCTACACTGATGAATTAAATGTTACCTCTAGAAATAAATGGATAATTTAAGACAATTATTAGAAGGTGATTTAACTATGAGGTAGCTGCCCATGATATTAATGAATGTATCCTACCTAGGCCTCCTATAAATGTCCAATGTCCATGTCCTGATTCGAGCAGCAAGAATTCAATAATATATATTTATAATTTGAAAACTTTAAAAATCTTTTGTAATATTCAATATGAATATAATATTGTTCATTCAAAGCGATTGTTTGATCTTTACGATAAACTCCTATATTCTACGTCTGCATGTCCAATATTTGTCAATTTCTACACAAACAAACGTTCGAAAAAATAATATCTATTAAATTGTATGCAGTTCGGTCTTAGGGCGCAGGTTGCGCTGTCACTTGCATGCTTGGACCGATCAAAACTCGCTCACTGTTTCAGAGCTGCTTTTAACCGAGCGTAACAAAGTCAAATTGAAATGTCAGCCTTTCAAATATTCACATAACGTAACGTACGACGTTTCTAACTTGGTAGCTTATTTGTAATCCACTATGTTCGGTTTGTTTTGCGATAACATCATACTACGAATGTAATTGCTACTCTGAGTTGTCACGGTCACGTAATGTTTCTGTTTCTGATGTTTCCCAAACATTGCTGCTATTCCTGTCCTTTTGTTTTCTCATCACGATTATTTCCTTAAACAAGTTTTGTGATTTTTGTTTCGTCTATTTGATTTTGTTGTCTCTTTCGATAATATTGGTTTTATTTATTATATGTCCGGTGATTTGGTAAAAATTTACGTAAGATAACTATTTCGTAATCTTTAGGACAAGGTTTCCTTAATTAAGACTGTGTGAAATACTTTTGTCAGCGTTATGTATTTTATGCGTTTATCTTGAATTGTGGTGAAATCATACCTGCATGAATTAATTCATAATTTATAATATATGGTAATATCATTGTGTAGCTAGTTATTTGTTTGAGGTTGTTTATGACTTTATATCTTGTGATATGCAATCTTTCCGTCAAAGTATTGTGTAAAGTATACTCAACCTTCCTAATTATATCGATAATATTAATGAAGGAGAATATGTAAAGTGGTAATAAAATAGCAGACACTCAAAAGGGTAAGGTTGTATCTACGTATTATATAGTGTATTATACATATGTATATTAAGCACGCGATACTCCTGATGGCAAGCGGGTACCAAAGTCTATGAACGGCTTAGTAACAGAACTATCTCTTGTGCCTTGACAACGACCAAAAAAGGAGTAGCTATGCTGCCAGCGCTAGGGACAAAGCTACCCTGCAGACAAGCTAGGGCCTTCGTTAGGAGCTTGGAAACCCTGCATAATGTAGGTCGACTGCCAGCTCCTGTAAGTTGGTGTATCCTCTTAGACTTGGTTCAGATTAAGCGAAATTCTAGTTTCAAGCATAATATTAATAAAATATATTATAGCCATATATGTAAATTTGCCAATGTTTTGCATAAGTACTCTAATCGAGAATGACCTGATATGTGTCAGTTGTTAGGTTGTCCGTTCTGAAAACTATAACTTACCAATGTTAAGTAAGACATGGAAACTATAATAGTTTAAACAAATGGTCTTTAAATTACATAACATATAGATCTGACCGTTGGATTTTCTCATACAAATCTCATAATGCTCAGCGGCTTGAGGCTTCGTCTTCATATGGAATACGGAAATATGGATTACGTCTATTCATTTGAAATTCAAAAGAGGTTTCATCGCTTTCTCATTTGTTATAATGAACTCATTTTATATTGATTTTACATGAAATACCCTTAGTTTTCTTTTAACATTTTGTTTTTGTCACGTTTCTTTATTCAAGCGAAATGTTACTTTATTTTTGTTAAGATCAAGAATAGTGGTTAGCGTACACCTAATAACCTCTTGTAATCTTACTACGTAAGTAAAAACCACACCCGAACAAATGGGTACTTTGAAAAATTACAATTGATATACATACTAGAGGACTAATGATTCTCGTCATAAAAACTGTTAAGTAGTCTAATAAACGTCAAATGAAAACTGAAATGCAATTTATGTTCACATTTGACGTTAATTTGAATTTTGGAGAATACCGTTCGTGATATTTATGACACTGAGACTAGATCAAAACACAATTACTAGCAAATCGTATTGGATGTAAACCTGTTATGATTGTTTTTTGTTATGAAGTTTAATTATTCTATACCGGGTATCTAAGAGCATAGCCATTATAAACTATGTCTATATAACAATTATACAATTTCTTATATTTTGAATTACTTCAGAAATCGAAGGGAAGACGAAAAACGAGAAAAAGAAAGGATCACAAGCCTACGCACACTGAGTTGTGGTATAATTAAAATAAATGTTTACACAGTACCTTATATTTGTCTAATAAAAAGTTTGTTAAAGTTCCTACTAAGATTTTTTAATGCAACGATGTTTAAGCTTTGTTTACTTAATGTTGATAAACTGTCGCTATAGGTACTGCTTCACAAAAGTTTTAAGTACCAACTGTATGTTATTTTTTTAAGTGAAATTTATATAACTGTAGTTTATCGTCAGAATTATACAATGATTTTTAGGGTTCCGTAACCAAAGGGTAAAACGGGACCCTATTACTAAGACTGCTGTCTGTTTGTATGTCCGTCTGTCACCAGACTGTATCTCATGAACCGAGATAGTTAGACAGTTGAAATTTTCACAGATGATGAATTTCTGTTGCCGCTATAACAACAAATACTAACAAACAAAATAAAATAAATATTTAAAGGGGCTCCCATACAACAGACATGATTTTTATGCTGTTTTTATAGATAATGGTACAGAACCCTTCGTGCGCGAGTCCGACTCGCACTTGGCCGGTTTTTAAGTATAAATGACTATTGAATAGCACGGGCGAGGTTTCCGAATGCTGTCATTCGTTTCCTAGACATCTGCAGTGTCTCTTGTAAGCAATGGCCTTGTGCGACTTCAAAGCAGATCGCAACAGCTTCTAGTAAAAGGGATGGGAACGGCACGTGTAACCTTTCACTTTTCAATAGAAATATGAATACTGCAATATTATACAATAATAGAACTCTTTTTGTTTAAAACCGATGACATTTTTGAAGACATTACTATTATGTGAAAGATAGGTCGTGCGATCATTTTGAACATCCCTTTTTTTATTCAGAAAGAAAAAGATAATTTTAAATTATAGTTTTATTAGTTAATGAGAAAAATATTGAAGAAGTAGGTCATAATACTCATCTATACATATAATAAATCTGTAGAAGTGTAAATTCTGTACATTGGAAATATTAAAAAAATAAATAGCAGGAGGTGTTACTAGATCTAAACCGAACCCAAAAATGTGATTAAAAAAATTTTTGTTCCTGTCTGTTTGTTCAAGGATCACGCAAAAACTACCAGTTTGATTACGATGAAACTTCGTATTATTATTCTTTAATATCCTGGGCACCACACTGGGTACTTTTTATCCCGGAAAAGTATATACAATAAAAACAGACTTAATTTTGCGGTTCAATCCCTACACACGGTTACTGTACCAAACGCAAATAATAAGTTTGTCGCCTTTTATGTCACCCTCAGTTCACTAACGTTGCGCTGGAAATAAACTATGTACGAAAGTTATTTAAAATATTATTCGACCGTTATGCTACTTACCAAACTAGGAATCAACTATAAAAAGTTACAGATCGCGAGCGAAGCCGCGGGCAAAAGCTAGTAATAAATAAATTTAGAATGAAGTCTGAAGAGCGAATTTAATAAAAAAATTCGGCCTGTAATTTAAGCCCTGATCGCTTAAAAGCTTAAAAATTCTATCGGTGATTGTAAAGTCCTAAGTTCAATTCTCCAGTCGAGACAATGTACCAGAAGGGGTCTAGGATTGCGGTCCTGCCCTCTATAACGTGAGACCTAATTATACCTAACGGAATGTTTACTGTGATACAACCGCTATAAAAAAACATCACCTAACCCAACATTTTTAACAAAATACCTACATGATATCATGTAGACACGCCGCTTAGTTACCAAATAATTTGTTTTGTTTCCCGAGCGCTATGATATGTCCTTCTTCAAACGAGGTTTAAAGAGTGTTCTTCTTTCACGGTACGGCTTTGCCACAGCAAAGCCGCTGCCTACCGTGAAAGAAGAACTCCTGTGTCCTGACACATCCTGACATTGCTGAAGTCCACGAGCAGCTGTTACCACTTTCCATCAGGTGGGCCACTTGCTCGTCTGCCACCAATGGCAATAAAAAAAAACTTTCTTTGTACAAACCAGCCATACCAAATATTATATAGAGTGGGTTTAGACCCAATTCGTATATCAAGAAACGACATTATAGCTACGGGCAGTTAAATGTTGACATGTTTCATACAATATGTGTCATAAATTAACTGTCCGTAGATAAAACGACTCAATGTTGAGAAATAATATTAAGAACTTTATTTAGGGCAGTTATTCGTTATATTTGAAAATTTTAGCACATCTGACGAGATTAGCATTGAAGGTGGAAGGTCTCTATTGAACATTAGCGACGATTATCTAACTTGACAATTACTGGCGAAGCTTCGCGTTGTTTTAAAACACGGAATGCTTTTGTGACCTCATATATTTGTTTCTTCTTTTTCTCCTTTTTAGTTTCTGGATCTACTTCTCCTTCCTAGAAAAAAGAACATTGTTTTTTTAATATTCGTTTTTAGTGCGTTAATATTAAAATGCATATTTTAATATTAACGCAAAGAAAATAGAAAAAGCTATAATATAAAATTGACGGCCTACGTCTGCCATTTGTCTCAGTTATTGGACATTGCACCATTTGTATGTAGGCACTCCAAATTCTCTAAAAGGATCGCCCTTTAAACTGGTGATAGGGTTGAACCCGTAAGGATTTGAAGAAGTGGAACTGAAATTTCTGTGGTAGATAAAACTATTCTTTAAATATACATAAATAGAGTTAATACCCTAATATTCAAAATTTAGTTTTTAACCTAACATAACAAAGTATTTTCATATTCAATTAATGAAAATATATAAATTTTGCTTTGAAGTAGGTTATACTTAATATAGATTTTAGTTTATACATATCTGACCTGAAATCTAGAAATTAAAACTTGTCTCGTAGGGATCTTTATAACAATTGAACATACTCTAAAAATATGTCACAATTATTTCAGAAAGATAAAATTATATATTTTATTGTTACGCGCGGGATCTAACTCGTGAATAATTGGATCCAATTAAATACTGCCCCTGGGCGCCCGGGCAGTAAATTACATAAAATATAGGCAGCAAAACCTGCAAAATATGAGATGCAGCAATTACTTAACTTGAATCTACTCCGATTTGGATGCCAAAATAGAAAATAAAACACAATGAAATAGAAAGACTGTGCATTGTACTAATAAAAAAATGTATGAGTCAGGAGTTGCGCACGCGAAAGCATTACGTTGAAGATATTCCGTCATGTCTACAGTATTTGGCGTTTTATGCATAAATAGAAAAATATGCTTAAAGATCAGTTTTATGGCAATTCGTGTCACAAATGATTTTTTAACAGCAGCTGGACGCCTCAGTCTCACTGTTTCAAGAATTTTATAGGTACCTTTTATTCTGAATAACTAACATTTAAAATAAAGCCTAAAGCTTCAGTATTCAATATTTTAAGGCTGTTCTTCACGTACTACGTGGTGTACGTGGTAAAACATTTATATTTTAAATATAATTAGGTCTTATTCTTTGGGAGATTTCAATTTTATTTAACGTTTATCACAAACAAGGTTTTAAAATACTATTTTTAGCGCAGAGAATAAAGTTTATATTGTGAGTATCTCCACCGTGTTTCGCCGATGTATACAGGTCTAGTTTCTAAAGCAAAATTTCGATACTAGTAGGTCAAAGATAACAGAGAAAACAAACGTGTATAAACTCATAGGTGTAATATTATTATCTTTTATTCTGAATTTAATAGAAATTTAAAATATTGAAATTATTAGATTTCTGTTTCAACTAACAGGCAGACTAACTGTTTGTAATTCCCCTATCTTGGTGTTGTTACTGAAATGCTAAGAGAAATACCAGGGCGAAATGTCAATACGCAGCAGTAACGGTTGCCCATAGTTACTTATGTCTGGCTCGACTGCTATCTAAGATAATAAAAAAGAAATAAGCAGGCTTTGATGATACGAACAGAACTTACGAACCGGTCATCGCCGCGGTCACTTGAGCGCAGTATCATTTTGGAATTAAAAGTGCTTAGACCAGCCAATCAAGACGGGTAATTTTTCAATACATCTAAATCACAACATTGGCAATATTGTATATGAAAAATTTGAGTGAACTGCGTGTCTCAAAATATCACTCATATTTATGTCTCAGCCTTATTACGCGAGAGATTTTATATCTATAGCAAACTGGACAGGGTTTGCTATAGAAGTAAACTTCGTTCTGTAATTTATAAACGCTATCATTACATTAGTACATATTTAAAAAAATATTGGGACAGTCTTTGGGGCCTGCCGATAGAAGTAAAAACTTTAATCCTTGATCATAAACACGTCATATAAACCAAAAATTTCGTTATTTTTGGACGCACCATTTCTGACATATTGTTAATTTAATATTCTAAAAAAAAGTAATAAAGCGTGGAAGCGTGACGATGACGCGAGTTCCATGTTTTTTGTTCGCCCAAGAAGTGCTCAACGCGCCTAAAGAAGTTTTCACTTCAAAAATCGTATATGTACGTGTAGTCCTCGGTATTGAAACCATTTTCGAGATTGTCAGTAATAGCAATTGTTAATTAATTTATTTATCTTATTATTTTACCTCATCTTCTGAAGATTGTTTATCTTCTTTCTTCGTTTTTGGAATCGATATTGTACTCTCTGTAACATATAGTAGAAAATTATAAAATACACTACAGTGGACACTTCACGTGTATTTAATGGAAATATAATTCACTTAATATTAATTATTTTATTAAGATTTTTATAATAATGGTATCTTAGTTCGCATTAATAGGTATCAGAAAAGATAAAATAAACTTACGTGAATTTTGGATTATAATTATATTATTAAAGTATTCGTTCAAACTTTCTATCCTTTCACTTTCTGGAAAAAGAACAATAAAAATACAGTTTATTATGACAACCTAAACATGCTGTCAGATCGGCAAGCTTAGTTTCACTTACTTGGAAGCATATTCTCCGGTTTCACGATCATAACGTGGTTTTCAACTATAGATGAAAGGCAAAATATGATTATACATACATTCACATACAGAATTATGTGGATTTTAATGACTTCATTCACTGTTTATATTAATATTCCCCAACATTAGCACGTTTTCAAGTTTACAACTAGCGTTCTGATAAACTCATACCAAATAATGCAAGTCGAGTTATCTCTTGCAAACTTAATATCGGCTGTGATAAAACGTTGTTGTGTATCTTATAAAGTTATAACGATGTAAAGAGTTTCTGAATGTAATCAATTCAAAGAATAAATAAATAAGCATATTTATCATTAAAACTTACTTATCTTCTCGACCTGTTCGTCCAGAAGCGAAAGACCCACTGTAAATATTATAATAGTCATTATAACCGATAATATAATTAGAAGCAGAAATAATTTACTATTAATGCATTCGAAATCTGTCCAATTCAAGTATCGAGATTATTATTTTCTTTTATATAAGTACTAGTATTTAATACTAAGGTACACACGATACAACGCCTGTATTTTAGTAAAGGGAATTGTAATATCAATAAAATCCCCATATTTCTATGTACATCACTGAATCACAACAATTAAGTAATCAATAGCGACGTGCCACAAATATAACAAATTAACAAAATATTCGTCGTAATACTGTATGCGACGAACATTTTTTAAAGGACATTGTTCAGCTGCCATACATTATTAGCCTAAGAACCAACAGCCACAAAAAATAATAAATATGTGGTTAAGGATGAGCACATTCAATTAACAGTGAATATAAGTCACCCGCGGACACTTCTGAATATTGCTTCTGAATAATCCGGGAGGTCCATTATTATCATCCTTATTCCATTTTTCTCTTTTACCCCGGTGAGTCCGATATAACCCCTCCGCCCGCCTCCGCGGAGGGGTAGGCGTCAATGCATTGCCCAACGTAAAACAAAATGTGTTGCCATGCTTGCACTATAGAAAAACGTATAATACCGAGAAAGTGGTATTTATTATGGTCCTTTAAATTAAATCTTTTTTTTTTAAGAAATTGGTCATATCTATGATGAAGTTCAATAATGGTATTTATAGAATAGCATTCATATTAACAACGTAAGAAAAATTACAGACAAGCTAAATAGGAAATAATTTATCTGATGAAACCGTACACATATTGTAAAATCTGTAGGCATGGCAATACTGCGTGTGAGATGTAAACAATGGAAGCCGATGTACTTTTTAACACGAAAATAAGATTCGAAAGTATCCGTGAGATTGTAATGATTGACGTGCGACGTTTTAATACTGTTTTTACAAAGCTGGTCATCAGACCTTGCTGTTTGCAAATATGGAAGGTGATTGTATGATTGTATGCCGGATATAGAAGTACATAGTACTACAGGTATAAAACCCTATTACACTACTAAAATTTTAAGTATTGAATGCGACTACTGTGCATGAGGTCATTAGGATTTTCTGTCAAAAAACTCCTGTCGGCAGCATGGAATCTGGACATGTACCTGAGTGACGTCAGTAATTGCCTACATCTGACCTAAATGCATAGCTGGCAAAATGTGCGTGCAATACACTTAGTCGGGAATATAGACTTGAGACTATGTATGCATGATTATTGTATATTTTTTATGACACGAAATGGCTGTAATTTTTATATTTCATTGCATGAATATTTTTTCTTTTTGCGAAAGAAATGTTCACATTGTGTTAAACAAGTAAGGAGACGAGACTTACTTTTTAGGTCAAATTGAACTCGCCTTTGTGTCATATCATTTAAATAGTACCATTTTTGTAAATATGTTTTTTGTATACAATACGAACAACGACAAAAATAAATCTGCTAAACGCTGCGAAAAACTAAGTCAACACAGTTGACTACAATATAAAGATATTGTATGACACTTTTAAAGAGGTCTCTCAAGATATTTATTTTTCTATATTCTATACAGTATATTAAGAAAATATATTTTTTAAAGGCTGGTATCTTGTTATTCTGTCTTATTAAAAAATATATCAGTAAGTATACTGTTTGCTACTTTGCATACGCGTCATCTGTGCAAATGCTCAGTGAACTGATTCCATTTCTTAGAAAAGGTGATTCTACAAAACGGGACAACTTGCATGTACAATCTTATTACACTAGCATGCTAAAGCTATCTTACCATAGTTACTCATGCATTTTTTCACTTAGTACTATTTGAAGTTCAAGAATGTCAGCGTTAACCATACCATTTTAACGATAGCTGGATCAACAAAACGTTCCAGTCTATCGATCCAGACAAGTTTGCCGCATATTGCGGGACTCACCATATTTATTTTTTACATATTAGTTAGCCCACAAAGTTTCGCACGTATGTCTCCCTATATTTGTCCACGACTTCTATTTTTAGTCCCAATCTGTTCCAGCACTATTAAAAAGTCTCTATTAGCTATATAATATCCTTTCACCAATTTTAGGCTCTTGCCGTGAATTTTGACGTTATGTTACTGAGAGTGTAGTTTTTTTGGTATTAAAATTATATAAAAATGCATGTATAGAAAAAGTGCATGCATGCTTATGCAGATTATATGTGTTACCAACTTTTTATAGAAGTAACTGGTAAACAAACTAACGGTGCGCCTGATGGTAAGCGGTTACCGTAGCTTATAATCAGTTGGTATACCTAGGGCTAAAACGCACGTGGCTTTCCCTAGGGAAAAGGATAAACATGATAAAGGGAAACAATGGGCCTGGCAGGAAGGTGTGAGAGCCTTTGAACACTCTCAACATATCAAGCGATACCCAACTGACCGACGTATGTACCTATCTGTAAGAAGGTGGTATTTTTCTGCTTGATTATTATTGGGCTAATTACTATTTTCGAAAAATCTTCATAATAGAGACATAATAACTTATTTATATCTGACCATTTGTAATACACTTTTAAGCAAAAAAACTTACGCATACGACGGAATGACACATTACTAATTTCATTGCTATTTGCTTGCTTTTGTGCTTCTGGAACATCTATACACAAATTTTATACGGTTATAATTAGATACTTAAAATATACATAGTTATTGAGTAGACTTGGGGACAGTAGAGTCACAGTAATGTTATCTAACAGTATTCTATCTTCATACAAACGGTCGGAACGCGAGTCATAGCTACGCCCCTCGAGGCCGGTATGCACTTGGTTCGCAGCCCGTCGCGAATGCGCCGCAGCGATGAACGGACGGTGTGATGGTTTTGTAAACAGTAAGCATGCGACTTGTTAATATTTGATTGAAATAATTACAAGTACTTACATAATAATTATGGCAAAGTATGTACAATTGTAAACAAAAGTATTTTAATTAAAGTTTTTATCCGAATGCGGATATTTTTATACTATTAAATTTAACAATATAGCTTTTTGTACGTCTCGGTCGAGGTGCAAATATTTTTCAGCCTCAAATATATAAGGTTGTTTTTTTTATTAAATCTACTTATCAAAATACATAACATGATTTTGATTGAACATTTCATATTTCTATCACAACAAATTACATTTTTTAAATAAAAAATATAATATTTACAATCACAAAACTAGAAAGAAACTCAACTAGGTAGATGAAATTAAAATACTGTAGGTGGGCGGCCCTCTCGCGTATTCGCGGACCGCGCGGCTGTAGGTAATTATTTCAAGGACAGAGCCGAGTTACAATACTGTTAAATAACATTACCGTGGTAGAGTATAATATTATTGTCACTTACTAAACTGTAAAGGACATTGTAATCGTGCATCGGCACGATTGGCCGTAAGCGAAAATTTATGTCTTAAATATTCATATTTGGTTGTACAGTTTGCCTTTGTTGTACAACACGAGTTTGTCGTTATCAGTATAACTACAGTAGACTGTAGATTTAAATTTTTACACAGTTATTTCAATTATGATAATCACTTAACTAAAGAAAGACCATTATTAAAAATCATAATTTGAGTCCTTTGACGGAGTAAAATATAATTGAAAATTTAGAAGTGGCCTTGCTTCAGGCCAAGTGTATTTACCATACCATGACCATGTATCTGTGGAGTCCGTTCCATCGACTTCGACTATTATAGATTTAATTATAAACTTTTTACTATAATTATTACCCTCCATGGTGCCGTTTTGTACTGTCCCGTTCAGACATTTGGCAATTAAATCACATGTGTCCAAATTGTCTGGTTTTGTACATTCATATCTCCACGTGCATCCAGAGTGAAGATCAGGTTTTAAATCTGAAATATGTTTTACATTTTATACATCTGACTATATATTTTTATATACTGTGTCGTAAATATTGTTAATATATCAATCAATTATTACAGCATTCGAATACGTATTATTTGAATAAAATGTATATTTTTAGAAAATTGTTTATACATTTTGTAATTTAAATTTAAAATCGACAATTAATCGCACGCTCGCTAATCTGGACTGTTATTTATCTTGGCTATGCAGACACTCTATCCATACTATCAGCGGCCGTATAGGTCTAGATTTCGAACTTGAAAATACCTAATTTAGTCCGTATTTTATATCATTTAGCAGCTTCATTTTATTTTTCTTATTCTTTAAATACATTATCTCTAATCCAGTTAACAAGTCATATAATTAAACTATTTAAGACGATCATTTACGTACTTCTTCGGGAATTTTTTATCTTTCGTTGCACCTTTTTCTTTTTCGGTTGCGCATTTTTATTCTTTATACGTAAAAGTTTTGTTCTATTCCTTCGCTTTTTCTTCAGCATCGCGTCTTTATGTTTTCCAGGCTTGGTAGATGGTTGTGAATTAATAACCAGCTGACGGTTTTTCGCCAATTTCTTTTCTAACCGTAGTTCTATGAAATAATAATTAGTAGGTACTTAACACTAGTCATGTCAGAACACTATCAATAAATCATTCTCAATTAGAATAATACGCTTATAATCTGTATGCTAAATATATCCTAACTAATATTATAATATTGTCTTCTGTTTACGCGAATGTTATTCATTGAAATTAAACTACCATATACGGATTTTATCGCGTTTTCAAAATTTTGTAATAAAGTGTCAAATAAACAACGCGATAAAATCCGTATATAGTAGTCTAACTAATATTATTATTAATGCGAATGTAAGTTTGTTTATTTGTTTCTTTGGTATGCTTTCACGCCTTAACTATTCAACCGATCATCATGAAATTTTGAAACATTTTGTCAGGAATACAGAAAAATAGTCAACTACTCAAGAAACTCTGTAAAAAATATGTTTTTAATGTAATACTTTACTTAATTTCCTTCTCCTGTCTTTTGCTTTTTTGATATTTTGTTCCAGACGAATTCTTGATACTCTTTTTGTAATCACTGTAATTTATGATGTGATTAGTTATTCATTTTACCACCTTACGCTAAGCAATATAACAAATCATGGCGTGTACTCACAATTGTAGTGAGACCTTCTATTACTTGTCCATGCAAAGATTTGGTCTGAAGTTCAAACACAAATTAGTTTCATATGATGATAAACAAATCATTTATTTAATTGAACATGCTAGCATTAGTAATTACCTGCGCGCCGCAGCATTATGGGCGGTACCTTTGTAACCGTTCTGTCAAAGTATTTGTTACTCGCCGCTGTGATAAAAAACAATATTTAAAGAAATATGTACTTATGCATAAATATGTACTTATGTGCTATGTAACATTAATTATAATAATGTTACATAGCAAAAATCGAGTAGCATAATTATGTCATTTGATAATTAATCTTATTATCTTATTAAATATACTAATCACTGAATTTAAATTATTTTAGGATCAGGTTTTGGTGAATTTTGTGATAATCCAAAACGGGGAGTTGTATTTGCCTAAAATTGCATTTTATCAAAAATATTGACATATTTTCGTTTTAGTAATTTGTCACCTAGAACTATGCTAAGTAAAATGTAGTTTAAAAAATTCTTAATTTACATCAATTTTAAAAACGTTAACGTCTTTACATACGTTCTCCTTCGATGGCCAAAGCTTGAAATGCATCCAAGCCTGCGATGTCGTCATCTAAAGTAAACAAATATTTATATATTTATACATTATAATTATGATATTCAATTACATATAATACTAAACGAATGACACTTACCTTTCAATATAACGATTCTTTTCATTGTTAAAACTGTGAACAGACATTGATTATTAAAGATATGGAGTATAGAAAAGTGCAACTGGAATGTTGTTATGTTTACTAATTAATTATTATTATTAGGTAAGAGTAGCGACCGAAGGAATTTACAAGGTTTAACATTGAGTCACATTTGCCTCTTCTAATAAAATTAAATGCCTAGAAAAGTCAAGGTTATTTTTATTATATAGATACTTAATTTAATTGGAAATACATTTCATTGGCAATAAGTTAAGCACGTAATAGCTGCATCTTAACTGAATACATAATAATTACACAGTAATAACTACGAAATCCCCTTGAAAAGCACCTACTTATAAATCTTCGTTTAAAACGTACCCAGCAACCAAAGAAACGCCATCTAAAACTATTTAGTTTTAAACTTTTATATTAAGTTAATCCTAGTTCTTCTTTGTACGTACAGTAAGCAGCGAAGATTCTGTCCGCCATGTCCTCAGCACTTTTCGATGAACTCACAATTCCTCTTCCTTCTATGAATTTATATAAATTAATCAAATCGTTATTAAATTCTATAATTTGAATCATTTCATAGATATACGTAGCGTATATTGGCGCACTTACCTCCAGGTGGCATTTCAACTAAATATGAAAGGGATATAAAACACAAGAATTAATTACGATTAATATACAAAACATAGAATAGGTGCAGCAAATCTAAACTTGACTGCAAAAAAATTTAATAATAAATGAAAACGTTGGTACTTACGTTTTTTAATTAATTTTTCGGTAACCGGTAAGAATTCATTAGGAGTAAAAAGATCACCTGTAATAAAAAAAAGGTTCGTAAAGAAACACTTTTTTTATGTTGTGTAAATAAATTACAATAGGCTCCAACAAAAATGACTTACCAACTTTTAGTGGTCTTTTAACAACTGAAATAGAAATAGATAACTTTAATAAACAGTAAAAGATAAAGCAAATACAACCAAACACCAAACGGTTGGTTTAGAATTGAACGAATGCTGGCGCTGAAAAAGACAAGCATTTAAAATCGATGACTGGCATTAAATTTCGATACCGCTTTCATCTGCTGATGTATTACTTGCATTTTATTAAATACGTGATGCTTATTATAGAACATCATATCTATATTGTGAACAGGTAACTTAAATATAATAACTTGTTAACGGCACGATGTTTAAATTAAGAACTCGGCCCAAAGACAACGTAATGACAGCACATGGTGTTTCTTGATAAGATGTCAACCGCCTCCTGATCTGCTTCCACAGACATTTATTTTCGTTCAAGAACATTTTATAGTCTGAGGGACATTCCGATTGTAAACTGTGACTGCGTTGACCATCAAACGCTGTTGCGAAAATTCAGGCATTATGGCATCCGAGATACTGCACTTGACCTAGTTGATTCCTACCTAAGCGATAGACTACAACACGTTGATATCAACGGAAGTAGATCTTCTGGATTACCAGTCACAATGGGCGTGCCACAGGGCTCGATTTTGGGACCCTTTCTGTTTTTAGTGTACGTAAATGATTTGCCGTTCTTTGTTCAGCATTTGTGTGACATTGTTTTATTCGCGGATGACACATCCCTTATTTTTAAGGTAGACCGAAAAGCACCAAATTTACGTGCTGTTAATGATTCACTCGCGGAAGTCCTGGACTGGTTTACGGCGAATAATTTACTACTTAACTCTACAAAAACTAAATGTATCAAGTTTACATTGCCAAACGTAAAGAGTCCTAACGTGAATATAATTTTAAATGATGAAATTATTACTTT
Source organism: Catocala sponsa (assembly GCA_963564715.1). Lineage (NCBI taxonomy): Eukaryota > Metazoa > Arthropoda > Insecta > Lepidoptera > Erebidae > Catocala > Catocala sponsa. The sequence continues at coordinate 11,272,164 of OY751331.1, forward strand.
AGTTCAATCAACAGTCTTTTTAGGATTAACTTTAGATCATAAAGTTCAGTGGGGCGCTCAAATATCGTGTCTTGTAGGGAAACTTAGCTCAGCCGCATACGCAATTCGGAAAGTAAGACAGCTTACTGATATAGATACTGCAAGACTAGTATATTTCAGTTACTTTCATAGTGTCATGTCCTACGGTATATTATTGTGGGGCAAGGCAGCTGATATTGAGACAATTTTTATTCTTCAAAAGCGTGCAGTACGTAGCATTTATAATTTAGGACCACGAGTTTCCCTGAAAGATCGATTTAAAGAAATTGGCATACTTGCTGTTGCGTCGCAATATATATTTGCTAACATTATGTTTATTAAACATAACATTTACTTATATAATAAGAATAGTGATATCCATAACGTAAACACTAGAAATAAGCATAAGTTAGTAGGCCCATATCATCGTTTACATAAAGTTCACAATACATTTGCGGGACTCGGTATACGTTTTTTTAATAAATTACCTATTACTATAATTAATTTACCATTGTTTAAATTTAAAAATGCCGTTAAAAAACAACTTATTCGGAAGGGTTATTATTCAGTCAACGACTACTTAAATGACAAAAACTCATGGAGCTAGTTGCTTGTTGCATACAGGATTCAAAGATCTGTATTACTTATAAGTCAATTTAAGCCTTTGCATAGTCACAAAGTGTAAGTGTATGCGCCATCATGCCATCTTACTGTCTATTTTAGATTTATATTAAATAATATATCTTAGCTCAAATTATTTCCTCTCTATAATATTATTAAGTTATTATTGTTATTATCTTTAGTTTTTTATAGTCAGTAGTATATGGCATAATGGCTGTAACACCTTGTTAATCTGAGTTGTAAAATACTGAAATTATATTTAACTGGCGATTTAAAAGAGTGGCCGTGAGTTTCTTGCAGGTTTCTTCTCATAGGCTCTACCCTTTGCCTGAACCTAGCAACTAACCTAAATGTAGCTTCAGTAACTTAGTAAACTCACTAACCTATATACTTTGACGTTCATAAGTGTTACTTTGTGACCTAAATGAATAAATGATTTTTGACTTTGACTTTGAAACAACTCCGATGTTCTATCAGCATTAATGTATAACTGTCTTCTATCACTAGAGCCTTGTACTAATACGGTTTTTACACCTAGTGCTAGCCTCAAGCAGATTGGTACCACTATTCTGTAGATTTCAGTCCGACTGAATGGCAGAATTAACTATTTTCTGGTGATTGTTACTGTAATACTAAAGCAAAATAGTCGTGTGTATGGGTTCTAACCATTATAGCCCAGACATATTAGGGGTTTCACCTCGGAATGAGAGATAATAAGCTGTAAACTCGTATACACCTTCATTTTGGTGTTCTAAAAGTTGTCTCAGAAGTCTCATAAAATCTCGTGTCTGCGCCGTTAGTTATTCAAGGTCAAAGGTCACAAAAATCACAATTACTTTTTCGCGATTATCTCGGTTTCTATAGCTCCAATGATGTTAACATCTATACAAATAAATAAAATTGAAGTGTCTGTTTGTAATGTCAAAATAACAGCTTTTTATCTAATGCATATGAAAGTATATAAGGTACCTATACGAAAACATCTGTTTTTTAAATTTTTGTCTGTCTGTCTGTCTGTTTGTTCCGGGTAATCTCCGAAACGGCTGAACCGATTTTGACGGGACTTCCACTGGCAGATAGCTGATGTTATAAGGAGTAACATAGGCTACTTTGATTTTAGAAAAAAATAGGGTTCCGCGGAGACAATCACTTTTTAGTTAAAATCTACGCGGACGAAGTCGCAGGTAACGGCTAGTTTATTATAAAATTGTAGAGCATAGAATTTGCAACAATTTTTTTATAAATAATTGTTATACTTCCAACCGTTTTTGAGATAGAGGGCGGCGAGTCCGCAGCGCTCCGTCATACCCACTGTAATGCAAGGTCAACCGTGAATCTCAGTGAATAACAACTTGTATAAAGTTTTTACCTTGTATAAAATTATTGAAATATCATTAACAATAATTAATTTGTATTATTTATTAGTTAATACATTATATTTAATAACGTTTTACATATATCTTATATTTTTATTTAATAAAACCCACTTTGTGTAATAAAAAACTCATTAGATAAAATGTTTATTGTATATCTTCAATTTATATTAATTTATTTAAAGTAGAGTTTAAGTAGAAATAAAACGAGTAAATATTTTGTAATTTTATCTTTATGCAATATCAATTTATTACAATTTGAATTGAAATGAAGTAAAAATATATAAATCTTTAATTATTTAAAGAACAAAAGTATTAATCTTCTTCTTCTTTATCGTCGTCATCTTCCAGGCGTGTGAAAATGTCTTGTTTCATTGTCATCATCTTCGTTGTCCTGAGTCGTTATTTCCAGGCCTTCCAGGATTTCCGAGTCAAAAGCACTCGCTTCCTCAGAGTCGCTTTGTAATGAAACAGCATTGAGGCAAGTTTGTCCATTACACTGGCCACAAGCTAAAGTGCATTACAACCGCGATTTTCTGCACCCACAGGAGCTAGTAGTAATAGCAACCAACCCCACTCCTGGCGTTCTAAATCATGCCCTAACCATTTTTGAACCTGGTAATAAACACGATTTATATGCTGATGGGCTGCTGCACTTGTCGGTAGAAGATTGGACAACTGGACAGGTTTATGAAACTTTGTAGACTTTATGAACTGAGTATATCTAAGATGATCGATATTGTCCTCAGTTTTAGGTGCATTATGTCGCTAGTAAGATGCGTAATCCACTATCTTATATTATAGGGATCTTTCAAGTTATTTTCTTAATAGACAAAAAGTATTGAAGACTACACATTTTAAAGATATAATACTTAATTATTTTTCTACTTAAAATCTACTTTACAGAAATTTAAGATATACAATAAGTATTTTATCTAATGAGTTTTTAATTACACGAAGTAGGTATTACATACACACATACATAGATTCACGTCTGTTTCCTAGAGGGGTAGGCAGAGACTACGGATTTCCATTTGCTACGATCCTGACACACTTCTCTGGCTTCATTTATTTTCATCACATTCCTCATACACGCTCGCTGGTTTAAGGTGCTCTTGACCTAACCTTTGTCCAGAACATCTCCGATCTGATCGAGAAACGTTCATTTGAAAATAGGTGTTATTAAATCAAAAAAATAAGATATATGCAAAATGTTATTAAATTATAATGTATTAACTAATAAATTATACAATACGCAGAGGTCTCGAGCTCGACCCCAAGGCGCGCATCTCTGACTTTTAGAAGTTATATGCGTATTAAATAGTTGATTATCGCTTGCTGTAACGGTGAAGGAAAACATCGTGGGGAAACCTGCATGTCTGAGAGTTCTCCACAATGTTCTCGAAGATATGTGAAGTCTGCCAACCCGCACTAGGCCAGCGTGGTGGACTATGGCCTAACCCTTCTCATAGTGAGAAGAGGCCCGTGCCCAGCAGTGGGACAGTTTAATACAGAGCTCATATTATTATAATTTAATAATTTTATACAAGGTATTATTCACTAAGATTTACGGTTGACCTTGCATTATAGTGAGTATGGCTGAGCGCTGCGGACTCGCCGCCCTCTAAAACGGTTGGACGTATGATTAATTTTTTATACAACATTTCTTGCAAATTTTATGCTCTACTATTTTATAATAAATGTTAACATCATTGGAGCTATAGAAAACGAGATAATCGCGAAAAACTCATTTTTGTGACCTTTGACCTTGAAACGGACGGCGCAGACACTAGATTTTATGAGACTTTTGAGGCAACTTTTAGAACACCAAATTGAAGGTGTATACGAGTTTACAGCTTATTATCTCTCATTCCGAGGTTGACCCCTTTTTTGCGCTTATTTGACCGGACTATTAGCCATTTCTGATATTAAAATACTAGATAGAAACGTGATGTGTATACTTACATTCATCTTTCTCGTTACTTTCTTGGCTAGAGGAGTTTTCACTGTCACTATCATTTGCACTAGCACCATTTTCTTTATAAGGACTTTCTTCTGCCTCATCATCTTCGTCTTCATTGGTGTCTTCATAGTTACCATTATCTGTTGCACTATCGTCTTCTATCTTTGTTTCACTACTATCTACCTTTAGTTCACTATCGATACTAGCAGAATCGTCCCCGCTCACTACCATACTTCGAATATCTCCAACCCTGGGAGTAATTCTACCTCTTTTAGAAGTTTTATCATTATCACTAGTGTTTGACATTAAACTCTTATTGTCAATACTACTGTTATCTTTAATAGGCTTTTTACTGCCATTGTCGCTATGGTTGTCGAACTTTTCATCATTGCGCAGCTTTACGTCCTTGTAATTATGCTCGATAGTTTCATTTTTATTATTCTGCGTCTTTACATGTTTGCCTAAAACCAAATAATGATTAACCTTATTTATTGGCTCGCCATAAACCGTATTTAAATTATTATATCAACAATATTAATGACTTACTAGAAGACGTCCGCGGTCTAGCGTAAACCTGCTTGTGATATAAAATTTTGTAAGCTTGGTATTATACAAACTTTGTAGTATCATTGAATTAAAGAAAACAACTTACTAAATTAAAGATCAATATTAGCACAAGGAAGCCCCACGATGAACAATTATTTTTGTTCCACATCGTTCCACAACATATTAATGTCGAGGTATGTAGATAGACTGAAAAACAATAATACTTCTAAAGTAATTACATCTGCTTAATTAAATTGCAGTTGCCGTGTAATGTGTATATGAGTTTATCAGCTTTCGCATCGATAGTTTGCTTTGTGACTGAAACTACGACTTAAAACAACCACGTTATCCTAACGGGAAATGTTATTATGCTCTCAACATCAATATTCCTAAAAGCACGACTTTTGACGATACGACTTCAGATATCAGAAGTAGATTTAGTGGTCACGACATGCACTTTAATATTGTGCGGCGCAGCAGGGGTGCCAAAATTTAACCACGGATACTATTTATGGTTTCGTAAGACTAGATATGAGTTGTTTATCTAAATGAAAAGAGAAATCATGTTTATCATATACAGCTACAAAACGTTATCAATTTTCTGATTAATAGGTAGTCTTATGCATAATTCATAGTCAAAACTCGTAGCCAGCGCTATACCCCATCAGGTTGTAACAGCTTTCTGTACTATGCTGGTTAATAAACAAGTGTCGGTGGGTTATTGTAACCACATGTCTCGCCGCATCATCCCGGGACATGTCACAGTAATAATGCGATACCGCACGCACTAAACGTCGATATTAAGTTCCAAAATACATAAAATAGATTCGTTTTAATTTTTTATTAATACAAGTCTATCCTATTTCATATAATTAATTGATAAAATCTATACGAACTATAAACCGTAGCAAAGTCAGCAAGAATAAATATTTTTTTAAATTAAGATTGCTAATATTAACTACTTAATGGTTTTTACTTTTATTTCATAATCTATACTAATATTATAAAGCTGAAGAGTTTGTTTGTTTGTTTGAACGCGCTAATGTCAGAAACTACTGGTTCGATTTGAAAAATCTTTTAGTGTTGGATAGCCTATTTATCGAGGAAGGCTATAGGCTATATAACATCACGCTACGACCCACGGGGGAGGCGCTGTAACGATAAACGCGGGTGAAACCGCGGGAACATCTAGTCTTTTTATACACTTAGAATAAACTCAATGATATTACTCTTCGTATTTTCTTTGTACGTTTATCGTCAGATTGACAAATGTCTTCAGCCGTCGTCAGAAATGACAAAATAAAATTTGTGTTAGTATTACAGTAATATGTTACAAGATCTAATTCAAGCAGAGGTTACCTTTTGTTCATTAAAAAGTATAAATCTTTAGTCTTTGACAATTTTACAGACAATGAGACCATTTAGTGAGTTCTTAACGAAGGCGAGATTTAAGATACTAATCTACTACTTAGCTTTGAGATTCTACCATTCCTGTTAGATTACATTTTTATTTGTATTTAATTGAGTTGTATCGTTTATTAAATAATTTTAATTAGTTACGCCATAAATTATATTGGTTGCTGAGCATAATTAACAAAATACTGAAGGTCGAATAACATATAATAATTTATAGGTACAATGAATTCCATTTAGATCTAACTTCTGATTGACATAGGATATTTTTTACTTGTCTGTGAGATTTGGATCAAAACTGACTGTAAGCAGTATAGTTCTTGCTTCGGGTGTCAGTTGGCAAGATGGAGCAACGCCGCCGGAGAAATGCAGTCAGCACTGGGCGCAAGTGAAAGGTTGCGGCGCGATGACCCGCAACAGATATGCGCTTGCCGCGTCGTCGCCCAGCGTCCCAGTAGCAAACATTTGTTCCATTGTAAAGCCAACAGTTTCGCCACTTAGCACAACTCTCACCACAGAGAAAAGTTGCTAACACCTCACAAATTACTAACGAGTTTCGTAAAGACTGCATTGTCCGTTTGATCTAGATTTCTTTGTTGCCCAGTTGTTACATTTACTCTATATAGTTAGTAGAAGTTATCTCTACGGCCTATTGTGAAATCGTGAAACGATCCATTTCACATTGTGCATGTGTGTGATGCAAATACATAGTTCGTAGGACGACGCTCGTATGTGCACTAGAAAGCGTCCAACATGTGGGTTTTGTGGTCTTGTTTTTTATTCTGTTATATCTGGTATAAATGAAGTTTAAAGAGAGTTCTTCTTTCATTTAGGCAGCGGCTTTGCTGTGTCCTGACATTGCTGAAGTCCATGAACAGCGGTTACCACTTTCCATCAGGTGGGCCACTTGCTCGTCTGCCACCAATGGCAATAGAAAAAATAAAAAAAATGACTTGTGGTAAATAGTTTTCTAATTGTTGTATTAAATGTACGTTATGTCGTATATTTTCACATCATAAGTACGTATGCGACTATGGCTGCCTATATATATTACAAATGTTATAGTTTGTGAAGATGTTTGGAGGTTTAGATCTCTATTACTCAATTACGCTGAAGCCGATGAACGGCTTTGAATTAAACTTGCAACATAAATAAATCATGTCCAGGATAATTATATATAGGATCATTTTTATCATGGTATGGGACCTCTCGTGATGGCCCAGACTAAGCCGCGAGCAGAATATAAAACCAATTAAAGGTTTCTACTTTTAGTTGGTTTTGGTGTAGAGGTTAAGCAGTAAGTTTTACTAATGTTGCACCACCATCTTACCTTCTAACGTATTAGGTATTATACATAGTGACAGTAGTTCGAAAAATAATTGTAAGTAAAAGATCTATTCAGGGTTTCAGACGGAGTAAATAAAAGCCAGTGTGCGCCCGATCAAGCGGAGTACAGCGGTCCTATGAAGTTTCACCCGGCGCGCGGCGGGCGCCCTGCGCGACCGACCTCGCCACTGCCGCACCGTACCCAGACTCGCCACTCAACTGTCAATGCACTGTTTGGGATACAGTGGCTGAAATATACCTTCTATATAACGATAAGAGTAATTTAAGCACTCACTAGGATTTTGAATAATGTTTGTTATTGAATGGGTCGAGTTTCTGAATTAACGTGGTAGGGAGGAAAAATGTAAAGTACTCGTACTAAAGACCGTTTTTACCGTCAACGTACGACAAAATATTCTCAAAACCTATAGGACCAACGGATGGATGGTCAAATGATAGCGCCGCTTATTACGATATCCACTGATATACTTATTGTAAAACGCTGATCTTATAATAATAAGATCAGCGTTTTACAATAAGTACATCAGTGGACATGTATTCATGATAGATATAAAAAGATATGATTTACGAGAATAGCAAACTTTTGAGTTATGGAGCGTCTACAATGTCTACAGTAATACCACAAGTTTGCTGTTATATTTCTGATCGAACCACTTGCTCAAATTTAAGTTTGTGGAAAATTAAATAAGCGAATAAGATCGAATTCAACCGGATATCCTAGACCGGTACGTCGCCCGCCCACGTCACATAATTTTACGGCAGCCGATAGGGATCCGACGCGCGCCGTCTAGACGCGACAAAAGCGCTAGACTTGTTTTACAACCACTCTAGTACCCGCCAAGCACCACCGCCGCGTGTAGACTGATCCGTCGACAAATCCGATTTAAGAGTGCCGATGGTAATGCGACTAAGGTGTGATTTTCGATGGAAGCGACCACAACGCGGCGCGGCGGTAGGCTCACAGAACGCCTCGCACCACGAGAACGCATCTTACATCTAAAGTAGATTGACACCGTATTGGCTGAAATGCGATCGGTTGCACATGATGCGTGAAATATCACGATCTTGACAGACTATTTGAATTCCAAATGTAGAAATACTAAAGACATATTGAAAATACCAATGTGATGCAATCATACGATGTTTGACATTGATTTACGAGTTCTCATAGGTATCCATCTGTATGTATTTAAATTCAGGATGAAGTAATCGTCAACAGAGTTATTCGTCATGTTAACACGTTGGCGTAGCGAAGCTAAGTGAATTAATTAGAGCCTCTCGCTCGTCTGAGTGACCTTATGGCAAAGTAACTTTTGAACGTCACTTCATGAAGTTGCACATAAATAAAAAAGCAAAAGGAATATAAATATGTGATTGTGTAGACTTCTTAAGTATGAATTGATGATAGTTATCTCTTAGATGTGTTAAAAATTAAATCATAACACAGCGGTAACTTATTAAGCAATTACGACTTAGGTCATGTTATTTTGATGTAATTCGTCCTGTTCTTAAGAACAACATCAAATAGAGACAGGATGTAAATAGTGTTAGAGTAGATAGTGTAGACAGTTCGTACGTAACATTGAAACACCTTTTTTATTGCCCTCTCTCTCTAAGCTATAATGTGGTAAAATTCAGACATTGCTTGCCCAAATTTAGTGCGAAAATGAATGTTGCGCAGTATGATTCAATGAAGCAACAACTTTTACGGTGCTGTATCAAGAATCGATGCATTGTTTAAAACAAAACAAGCGAGCCCATTATCTAGAACAGAACACTTCCTTTCACTTCAAACATACAAGCATCAATTTGTGTAATCTCAGGCCACTTACCGCAAAAACAATGACCCATTACACACGCCTTCGCTTACTGTTGCACGGAGCGAGGCTCCAACATCGGCCAGGAAAACTGCATAGTCTGCACACGTACGGTACATACTATTTTGTGACGATACTACAACAAAGGAATGTACTTAATAACACAAGAGATATCTCGGCCTTTCAGAATAAATACCACAAAAGATTTTTAGTTTAGTTCAATATAATTAGACACATTGACAAAAACAATTCTTCAGAATTCATCTCTTATATTAAAACTTTAGAATACAATCCACAAGCATCCTTATCCGAACATTTATCTTATTATTTCCAAAACAAAGTATAAACATTTAAGTTGTGTATCGGTAAAAGTTGCAGCAAACTTGGAGTTGACTTGAGCGTAGTTGAGGATATCGGTCGCCGTAAGTGCTCTTGTCTCTAAACGCATTCCCGACGTCTCAGTCCACTTGACAAAGAGAATTGAAATCCACAAGCTTCTTGTTGGTCGTAAAGCGGCTCACAGTGGCTTAGTAAAATCCAGCCACGTACGGCCTGCGGATAGACTTGCGGTCTCCCGGGCACCTTTGCTATCACATTAGGTATTGCATTTTTCCGATAGTTTTGTCTTCGATTATTCGCACATGATCTGATGCGACATTATCAATGATTGCAAGTCAATAATCACTAATTATGAGTAAAAATAAACCCTTTTAATCATTATGAAGTAGAAAAAATGCTGCGATATATTAATCAGATAATGGCAAAATATTCCGATAAAATAAAATTCAATACAATATTGTCTATTTCTGAATGCTGCGAACTGGAACATTCGTTATCAATGGCTTGCCCTATTTCCTACCCCTCACCTTTACGCCGTCACGAACATTGATGGAATTGTTAAAAGACGCCTTTCTTTATTCACAAAATTTATTGTTCGTAAACATAATAAAATATGCATTTGGTAGAAATATCGATTTTACTATACAAGTTTCGTAAATGTTAAGATGTTTTTTAATGTGGTCGGGATCGGGATAAATGTATCTATTTGAAACATATTTATGTAAATTGAAAGATGAGCCCTAAAGTTCTGTAGACGTTAGCTTTTCATACAAGAAGGTACAACGAGTCTGATACCTTCTTATCTTTTCACAGCCACCCTTATGTTCGCGTTAATATATTCCAGTAATGACATAATAAACTGTTTTCATAGCTATTGTCATGAAATCTAAACTAGACGTTCAAAGTAACGATATCAACAATATGTAATGTGAGACGTCGCTAAAGTACCCAAGGGCATTATAGCGAATACATATGAGCATGCAAACATTATTGCGATTCATGTAATATGCATCTGAAAATGGCGCAGCCTCTGTTGGGAATGCTATTTATAATCATAAACATAGCATTAATATGAATTAGCAAACGGACGATGTACGTCTCTCGTAATATGTAACAATACTTGCTGCCTCAATGATATCGTAGTTATATCGAGTATACATCCTACTGGGTTCCACTTTCAAGGCTTTGTCTGTTCTCATAAATCGCCAGTGTTAAGCAAGGCCTGCCTACAGCAGCCACTAACTGCATAAATGCCCATTTACACACACAAGTTGCGGTGCATTTCGCCAGGCACGTATATCGTTCACCCCGAAGCGCCTGAGAGTAAACATTGAGTCTGTAAGTCTGGAAAATGTAAACAACATTTAACTTAGCACTGAACCCCGAGATTATTTTTTGTCATGGTTTGTTCTATTGTAATACAAACTAGCCATCATGGTGTTCTAAAAGAATCAAACAGAAAATATATAAGGCATTCAAAGGAAGTTCTTAGTAGCACAGACATAGGAGTCGTGTTCGACCAACAGATTTGCCTTAAATTACAGGACATAAACTCAGCTAATACAATGTGGCTCCCTACCTAACCCTTAATCACTATATACGTAAAAGTACGTAGTGTTATATTTTGTCGTAATCGTCTTAAGGGAGAATTAGCCTTTACGTATTCTGAATAACAAAGAAACGGAGCTTAAAATATGACTGTAATAACCTCGACCTATATAACCGTATCTACTTTTAATAATAAATAGGTTAAGTCCGGATGGTTGTCTTGATGACGTGAAAGGTGAAAGGGAACTCGGCCTTTTGTTTACTTATACCATGGCCATATACTCAATATGGATAAACGTGGGCACTTATAGTAATGTATAAAACACGACGCAATATCAATCTACCTACATACATACATAGATTCACGCCTGTTTCCCAGAGGGGTAGGCAGAGACTACGGATTTCCTTTTGCTACGATCCTGACACACTTCTCTGGCTTCATTCACTTTCATCACATTCCTCATATACGCCCGTCGGTTTAAGGAGCTCTTAACCTGGCCTTTGGCCTTACATACTTTACTTAATTAATGATATTGCAAAAGAGAACCGTTTTATAACGGTATTGTGTTCTCGACACGTGTGAAAAGTAAGAATTTAAAGAACTGTCTGTTACTAGGGCAGTAGTTAAGTGATCTCGCCAGATTGCCTCAGCAATGCTTGGATCCCTACACGAGACAAAAATATACATATGCGTTTGTTATCCACGATTGTACTTGACTTTAGTTTATTGACAGAGTGTTTAATTGATGGTTGTAAACTCCTTATAGACAAAGGGCACCGCTAACAATAAATATGTCCTTTAAAATAATTGCCTGTATTAGGGCAATCTCTAATATCATTTAAATGGTCAATCCACATTTTCCAAATGACTACGAAACAGGAAAATATTAATTTGCATTTCATGCGTTTAATCGACTTGACTCTACGGGCAATAATAATAAATCGACCGAATTGTGGGTAAGTCAACATAAGAATACTTATATTAAATTTTCTGATGTTATTTTACGCAAACGACAAATAAGAATATTTTTTTAGGATTTCTTTGGCCCAGAATTCTATTTACTTAACGCAGATTCTCGCTTAGCCCCAATTTCCTTGTCTTTATCACCTACAGGCTAAACGGCTGCAAACAAATGGTATCATTAAATTAGCTGTAGTGTCATCATCTCTAACTATGAATGAAAATGAAAAACAAACGGACATAGTATACTATATGAATGGCAAGATCGTGCTCGGAATTATATTATACAAAATTCAATTTTATATCGCCTGAGTTTTGTATTTGTATCGCTCAATTTGTTTCACTAAATTGTAGTTTCTTTATTTGGATAAAATATCTGTTTTAAGATCAGTAATCTAAGGACAACTTAAAACTTTTGTATGTCGATGACAGCAACTTACCTGATATCGACGTAGAGTTAACTAGCGTTAGGTCTGGGCCTATACTATTATATCGCCAGATATGTTTGATCTCACGCAGGAACTTTACTTACTGTAATTAAAAGTCAGTCTATGGGTACAGTTCATTATTCTAAAAATGCTTCATATTGATACCTTTCTGAACTTGGGACTCGGTCGTATGTCTCCATGGTTAGCAGTTACGGATACTCACACTTACATTACTGAATCAACAAGGCCGTAAAAACATTTCATTAAGGCCTGGGAAGTGTACGATTACTGGTGCCTTATTGTTTTGGCATTCGCATAACAGCTTGCAAATAAAAATCAAGTTCATAATAATTGACGTTGAACGTGGTCGCGGCGAGTCCCGTCAGACATCGAGTCGTCGGCACTGAGAGAGCGCGAGGGTGACGCTTTCCCAGGCTGGGGCTGCGCCCGCGCCGACAGCTGCGTCCGGCCCGTGACGTCACTAATACCATACTCGCAGATTATCGCATAGTAATTCAGGATTTCCTTTACGATGCTATAAAATCTATTTTTGTGTCAGTTTTATTTTAATTACATAATTTCGTTTAGTTTTGACTGAAAATGTTAACATACACACATATCTACATTCAAGTATGCTTCGGTACTGCTGAACCCGAACATTTACATAAGCACTTTCGTTATGCTTAAAATATACAAAACTAGAATAATAAAGCGGTCAATGACAGAATAAATGTCATCTAAATGTATGCAAATCTAAGTTAACATGTTGAATAGAATTATTTATGAGTATTTTATTAATAAACACTACCTATCTTACGACATCGTAGGCAAATATTTTACACTATTTAATTTTTATGGAAAGTATTTAAGAATTGTCCGCAATGTCTCCGCGGGGGCGTAATGCCTGCTAATCTGCACATTACGAAAACCGTCACTAGGCACAAACTGATTATTAAACCTTTTTGGTAGAAGGTGTGGAATATTGTATTTAATATGAATTTTATTTTTTTACTCTTCGTATTAATAATAAGTACTTAGATACAACCAGTACCTACTATTAACTCCAAATATTTACCTGTTTGGACAAAGATTTAAATCGATGATTGTGCCTGTATGGCTCTCGTATGAATAAAAAAATATTGTGACTACTTTGTATATACATATGTCATTACCTAAATACCATTTCATTACATCTAAACAAGTTATTATAGTTATATATACATACATATAGTCACAATAGTAATCTGTTTGTGACCGACACCGTAACCGATCCATGGAAATGAAATTGGCACCTGACGAAACCGCAACAGCGTGTGCCATATTTTTTTTTAGTTTTCTGTGTTATAAATATCCAGTTCAAAACTGCAGAAACAACTACAGAGGCGCCACTATATCGCTATTTACGTTATGTAACATAATGGTAAGTATCTTAACTAATATTATAAGTGGGAACGTGGGTTTGTTTTGCTTGTTATGCTTTCAGGCATTTCGACTTTTCACATAGATGTTGTCAGGTATACAAAACAGGACATAGGGTACTTTCAATCCGGGAAAAAGTACTTTTCCCGAGCAAGCGACGCCGCGAGCAAAAGTTGTTGCTTAATAAATCTTAAAGACGAACAGCGAAATGATTCTACATATGTTTAGAAGAATTCTGCAAGCTTGTCTTTCTAACACTATATCTTGTTTTCAAAACATACGGCCCTACTATCTCCATCACAGAGCATATTTACTACATTGAAAAAGACATAAAATAAAGCAATTCATATAACTTTCGAAAGTGAAAGAACATATCGTAAAATTTTATAATATTAAACTACGTTGTTAGTTTTGGCAATTGGCAATTACTTTTAGAATATTAACGTGCTATTTTGCATATTTACACGCACATTACGTAAGGTAATAAAATTTCAGTGGTTGTAAAGGTACGGTATGTTTATCTACAACCTGCACACATACATAATGTCTTACATACGATCCCTTAGAGGGAAAGCAGTTATAATTACTGACTGAGCGGTACTTGCTACTTACTCATTGTTTAGTAAGCCTTCTCGTAAAGTCGTAACCTATTCATAATGTTACTGAGCAGTGTGCTATTATATTGCCGAGAGGCTAGGCAGAAGTGTATCACAGCAACATAATGTTTTTTAAATGTTAACAAAGTTGTATAATATCTTACCAAGCCAATCGTGTACTTTCTACTACAGCGCACAGAATACTTCCTAGTAAAACGGTAATCCTTAGCCTTAATCGAATTTTAAGACTTGCCCGGGGTAATAGCCGTACGGGTAAGTTCCTGAAGCATCCTTTGTTTTTCTTTTTGTGCAGGGAAGTGTGGGAGGTAAACTTAACAGCGTGTAATGTTATATACCCAGAAAAGTGTATGACAGTGTTTATTGTAATTTAAAGTCGGTATATACTAAGTAAAGAAAATCCATTCTTGAATAAGTCATACATATTATGCAAAATAGTGAACTCGCAAAGTAAATTAACTGATTCGTTCGGAACGTCCCTTTGGCTTATTTTGCTCCATTAGCGCGGAGACAAATAAAAAGTGACATGTCCGTTCGTTACACTGTCATTTAAGTAGCGTCAGTGTGAACAAGTCCTAGTAAATATGAACTCAACTATTGTTTGTATTGCCTATTCGTATATAAATAACACATTCAGGTACGGTGGCAATGTTTTATTTAGCGCGTTGTTCATGTTTTATCAATACGCCTCTACAAAATTGCCTCTGATCGAAACTTGTTGGGTGATATACGTTTCCAGTTGGTTAAAATTTTATACAAAATATCTGTGACGCGTTCGAAAAATATTATTGGAAAATACCTTTCACGGTATTCATAATACGTTATGTTGATACCTACTATATGAATCAGGTTGTAATATTTTCAATGCAATAAAATCAGAATAATTGAATACTCACGAGTTGCAATACTACTGTAGGGATTACACGGCATAGATGAGAATCAGAACCGTATCGATTTTACATAGAACCATTAGTACTCAACACTAGCTATAGCCCCGTGTTTCCGTGAACTGTACTCGACCACTTCCTGTCTCGCGGCGGATACTGACAAAGCAGGATTACAATCTGCCTCTCAGTGGTGGTTTGAGGACGCTCGAAGCCCCGAGTGACTCGAGCCGCGATCGCAACACCCGCTAAAGGACCCTGGAAATATCAATGTATATTTCTTCGATCCCCTTGCCGGGCCCCGCTGTCGCCCCCGGCACTTACGATAAAAGCTAGTTCGCGGTACGTCAAAGTTTACAATTTTAGAATCCCGAAGCTGGTTGAAACATGTCTAATTAAAAATCGTTTTTTCAATATTCTATCCTCAATGTAAATACGAAACAAATTATGACTTTCGATACGTTTCCTAGATATTTTAGTAGTTATTGCGTTTAATAATGTGAGTCATTCATTTGGCATTGGTATTTGTTAAGATCTGACTGCGACATTAATTTTATGAAATTTTTTACTAGTCGTGCAAGGAGTCCACTAGCATAAGACTTGGTATAGGAAGTTGGCACTTCGCCAACCGAGAGCCAGTCCTGGCGCGGAGTCAGAACATTGTGATACCACTAGCTTTATCACTAAACTTTATTTATATGTACATAAGTATCTACTTCTATTACATCATCCCGATAAATTTGGGATAAAATATTATACGATAATTTACACAGCATTCTTTTGGTTACATAGTGGAATCTTGGTGCTAAGAAAATCAATGGCCGTGAGGGAAAATATTAATGAAGTATTCTAGGGCACGACTCGGAAAACATACACTGTAAGCAAACATCGTCGTAAGGATGTTTGCCTGTGTTGTCTGTTGAAGTAATATTCACATATATAAGAACGTTTGTTTATTGTATTTTAGCGTTGTCACCGCGGCGCTTCTCATGTCTATTTGGATCCTTAGCTGTCGACACTCAGCTATCCCCTCAGCGCGCTCCCTGCTTTTATCATAATTCTACAAACACACCTATTGTCTCGTGTGTTTTATCCGCTATGACACCCTTTCCGCTATTTATATTCTAATGGTGAATTTATTGTTTACCCAGTTTTCAACAGCTTCAGATCTTTTAGCTGAAGTTTTAATTAGTTGTATTTTATATTCAGCTGGAAAGTCGTTGACGTGGTCTTAATTTATCTGGGTAATAAATTTGTAAGTGTCATGCTTGTAAAATAACAACGGGCCTTTTAAATTGTTTATAGATAATGTAAATAAGCGGGTCTATTATAAAATATAACAATTAAGGTGAAAATACAGAGTAATCCGTGGGCGGTGCGGTAAATGGGTCGCCATTAGTTTTTATGGAGTAGGAGTTAGAGGCTCCTCGGGCTGACTGATGCTGAGTTAAACTATGAAATTGCGTTCTAAACTTGTTTTACACTTAGAGCTCTCATTTTATACTACTTATAAAGTAGCTTTGGCCACGGATCCGCGCGTGTGGATAAACTTAAACTATACAGTAAAGTTGCGTAACGACCCACCATGACATATTTAGAGATGGGTTTCATGCGTCTACATTGTAATGTTTAAATTGAATGCCGTTTTAATAGTGTCTATTAGAATTTGACCGAATTAATGTTTGATAACGATTTGTTTACGGCCTCAGGTCTTAAGGCTGTGAGATTTGATCTTTCGATATTTTGATCGTATTACACCGACCGTTATTGTTAGTTCGCTGGCTAACAAAATGTGAACCAGACCGATGATGCAATAAGATTAAAAACGATATTTAGAAATGTTTATGTATTTATTTATTTATTTAGCACAACCACATCATATGTATTTATACATTTATAGGAAACATTACATAGTATTGCATCTGATACATATGACAGTTACGGTATGCATAACATTGGCTATAATAAGGTAGTTACTTATTTTCTAACTTATATCTACTAGTCATTCAAATAACAACAAATAAATTCGAAATGTGTGGAGAATTAATCTAGGGAGAATAGTTTTAACAATTTAGTCTTATAATTATTGTAGGAATCGTTGAAGATGTCAATTTCGGTGTCGCGACTTTGTATACTATTGTACTGATCAAGAAGTCTATGTATTGGTGATTGCCGACCCAAGTTGGTTCTACAAAAAGACGTGTGAAAAATTTTTGAGATTTTACGCCGGGGATAAGAGTGAGGAATGGCTAAAGACACTTTATTTAATAGAAAGCTGCACTGTATATGATTATTGATCAATTTATGGAGGAAGCAAAGGTCATGTTAACTTGAAAGTCTACGTGTATTGTTTTATCTGTTTGTATGTTTAGCTAAGGTTGTTTAAAATATTCTTGTTAAAGAGTACGGGAGTTTATCCATCAAATATGCAGTATTGGCTAAATATAGCTATAAGAACAATACTGCAATATAAATTAGCTTTGATCATTATAATTGCAGTATGTTAACAAACGTTCAATAGGTATTTTCAAATAGGTGACCTATTTAATAGGCTATGAAAATTCAATGAGGTAGATCTAAATAATCGCAGCAGAACAATTCTATAATGTATGCCGGTTTGACACACATGATAGGAATTAAAATATTTTTAAAAGAGATATTGCCGTTGGAGGTTACTTCGTGGTATATATCGTTATAAAAAGCTTATATGATACCAGCTCTTTTGATTTAGACATGGTAAAAATATACATATTCGTAATAATAACATTATGTTATGATGTGCAAAATCACAATATGCGCTCTATAATTTCGAAAACTGCGGTTTGTGATTTTATCTACAGAATAAGTCTAACGGATATTAAATCGTATCTTTAAAAGGATGTAATAGTATTTCATGTTTATTATGTGAACATATTTTTCTAAAGTTTTGAAATCATGTAGCAACCAAGGTCGCGAACAGATAACTTTTAAAAACCATCAGTTTTAATATAAGCCGTTTACGGATAGTATTGTATACTTAGTAAGTAAATAAATGTTTATAATTACAGTTCTAAATAGCAAGTATGTAATTCCAATGAGCTTGTCATTGGAATTACAATTCCACTAAAGTTAACCAATGCGGTGATAAATCGATAAATTAACAAGCAAGATCCTCTTTAATTAAGTTTAGTTAGCGAGTAAGCAGAGTAAGCACTACATTAATCCTTGAAACTCTGCAGGTGCTTAACTTAATCAATACCCTTACGAGGCTCACGAGGAGAGCAAGCGAGTGTAGTTGCACCCCTAATTGCTAAATTTAGGCTAAGGTACCTTGACGTAAAGGTGCGTTTACATCTCCGAGGCGTTTAATGACGATGTTCCGCGTTCATTAAGTCGGCTGAACACCGAGGCATTTTGTAGCGACTCTGTGAAATGCTAATTTGTTCCTGTACACTCAATATGGGCCTGTCGTTGAACCTTTTGGCCGAGTTTTTCCGCCCGAATACGAAAGTTAAGTTTGTTTGTTTATGTTGATATGAGTTCGTGTTGGCACCGATCCCAGCCTGAACGAAAAACTTTTTTACATACAATAAAAATTATGCCAATTTCTTTGACTGGTCGCTATTTTCCCCTTTGTTTATAGAGTGCTAAAGTAGATAGAAAATAACCACAATCATTCAGCGTGAAGCGAAAATTAAGTTCACTTCATCTCGTGTTGTATTGGATTAGCAAATACATGGCAAGCCATATTCTTTTTTTTTATTACTACTTCTTTTTGTGTTTGTTAGGTTTTATATTTATCTTACGTTTAGTATATAGGATAGACTTCATCTTGAATATCTTATTGATATACCAAGTATATGACAAAATGAACTAAATTCTTAGCAATTCCTTTTCTTTTTATTTTGATGCATTCACGTATTTTATTTTTGTATTACATACTTTGCTTCGATCTTTATATTTACACTAATACCGTTTCGATATACAGTATGAGGCTTGAGTTATTAACTTTAATCGGTAGCTTTCGCGTATCGTGTTCAAATATTTGTTTATTATGTCAATATTAAACGATTGTCGTTGCTTATACAATTTATACAAGAAAACCGTTGTTGAGCTGAAATGAGTACTAAACATTTCTAATAATGCACGGTCGTCATAACAAGTCTATGAAAGTTATTATCGTAATTTTATTTAGGTCACGTTAGTTCCCCTACTAACTTTACATACAATATTTTATTACAACACAACATATACAAGTTTAATAAGATAGCTGATTAACATTTTTTATTTCAAATAGTTACATGACGCTAACTCTAAAATATAAAGTAATTATTGAAATCTACATAGAAATAAGTAAAATGTCAGCGTCTGAAATCAGTTAGTAGGAGTAATTGTCAAATGACATAAAAAAGATGCACAATACAAACTATGACCGGTATTTAAATGCTGCTGTCTGAAGGAGATAGCGAGATATTTCTTTCTACTACAAACCGTTTGTATCTAATTTTGATACTGTTTGCTCAAAAAGCTTTTTAAATTCTTTGTATATAATAATGTATAAAATCAGGCATAAGCAACTACCCTATGGTATCAGTATATAATAGTAAAGTTGCATATATCTAATTTAGTACATACATCAGTATTAATAAGTACATACATACATTGACTTACTTATATCAATAAGTACATACATTGACGCACATTTGTTGTTCGGACAGGTGGACAAAGACTACGTATTTAAACCTACCACGATCCAGGCATACCACCTTGCTTTATAAACTCTTATCACATTCTTAATGCTCGCTCGGCGGTTTACGGTACTCCTTGCCTTTCTCCTTGCGTTCTCTGATATGGACAGAGAACGTCTGAATGTACTTTCTTAAGCAATGTTTTATATAAAGTAGGTCCAAAAATGGACAGCTAATTAGAAATCGTCGTGTCCCATTTACAGCCATGTTTTGGAAAGCACGTATGGTTGTCTGTTCTCGATTGACGTTGAACATCTATGATTTATTGATTTACCTTTAAATGTTTTGACAACTGTTGTACTATAGCCCATTGTTAATATAAAATGTCAATCGCATAAAAATTCTTATAAGTAACCGTAGCCAATTAGACTAAGAAGCCCTGTATAGATAGCCTTCAAGACTAACGTGGCAATCTAAGTTTAATCTAAGGATTAATATTTTTGGGCATCATAAGTTTATGAAGAAGTAACACGATTGCAGAATACATACATAACACATGGGCTCGAGTCCTATATCGAAAAGACGGGTAATTTTAGCTACGGACAGTTAATTCGACATGTTTTTCATATAATATGTGTCAAAAATTAACTGTCCGTTGATCAGTCCGTAGGTAATTACAGACAGCTTGTCGAGGCGTTTTTTGAATATGGAAACCGAGCCTAAGTCGTCTTATTGACAAATACCCTCTTTATTTACTTTTGTTAAAAACTACGAGCTTGTAACATGCAACACTGTTTATTCCGTTGCATATTTTATGTGATTTACTGAAATATTTGCGCAACGAACTAAAACACGAAGTTTCAGTGCTTTTTTGACGTGAAGACTGCAGAGTAAACAAGTAAAAACACTGAACATTGTAATATCGGTAAAGATAGCAATATAATGGAACTGTACATGTATTGAATAACATGCCGAATACGTGTCTTTATTGAATAGTCAATACCAATCTTCTTGTTTGCCCAGTCGATTGTTTACACACACAATTGAAAGGGCATCGTTGGCACCTAATTACCATTTCGATAAAGCGATGCTTGTTGTCAAACAAATACAATTGAAGCCTTCATAGCATTATCAAAATGTATCTAGCCTTACGGTTATGAATAGAGAATATATAATAACGTAGCGTATAATAATATCAGCCCTGTATTAAACTGTTCCACTACTGGGCACGGGCCTTTTCTCAATGTGAGAAGTGTTAGGCCATAGTCCACCACGCTGACCCAGTGCAGATTGGCAGACTTTATATGTGTAAAGTCTGCCAACCCGCAGTGCGAGTCTTGACATATGTAGAGAACATTATTTATAGAGAACTCTCAGACATGCAGCTTTCCTCACGATGTTTTCCTTTATCGTTTTAGCAAGCGATAATTAACTATTTAATACACACATAACTTCGAAAAGTCAGTGATGCACGCCTTGGGATCGAACTCTAGACCTCTGCGTGGCTGTCCAACGGTCTCCCACTAGGCTATCGCTGCTATATAATAATATATATATATAATAATAAAACAATAAATTATGTCGGTGCCGCAGCTGTATATGCGACTGCTCTGCATGATTTTAGGGTACGAATCCCAGTTCGAGCAAAGTGTTATTTGGTTTGTCAAGAGAAGCTCAGAAGCAGTGCCACGCCTGAGGTCGCGGGTTCGATTCCCGCACAAGTCAAACATTTGTGTGCATGAACATGGATGTTTGTCTTGGTCTGGGTGTTTCTATGTATAATATGTATGTATTTACAAAAAAAAAAAAGTATATATGTATGTTTATCCATTGTCTAGTACCCATAGTACAAGCTCTGCTTAGTTTGGGCTAGATGGTGTTGTGTGTATGTGGTAGAATATTATAAAAAAAAGCATGGAGTTTGGAACGGTGTCCGGTAAGACGGTAATAGGCTCGGCCTCTATTACGTGGGCAATCATAGCTGGCGATATGTGGGTCTAATAGATAAAGACGTAAGACTATGTATACAAAATTCGACAAATTGTTAAAATTTTTAAAATGTACCATCAAAGTATGAGTTCTAATTTAAATATTTATTGTTACAGATCACATGCCGTTCTAATTATCCGAAGCATCCGCATCTAGCATTTCCAGGTAGGTACATTCCATATAATTTAATTCTCACATACATTACAATATAATATTTGCTCGCGGCCATAGAATAATGTTGCATACGAACATTGCGGTTATTTTTCAGATACAACGTTAATTAACCCATTTGGCGCCTCTGTACCTGATTGTGTACAGCAAAACAATTGAGGGTAGTTACCCAATTTGTAATGTTATAGTTTATTTATTTCGCTCATTTTAATAGTAGATAAATAGTGTACCGGAATAATAACCGTTTATGTGGGTATATTTATAATATTTGTCACTGTGTGGATTCTGTGTTAATAGTATAACCGCTTATCCAGGTAAGTACACCATTTTACTATTTTTTAAAGTTTGCATTTGACTTTTTATTATATGTATGTTTTTTTTTGTAGTTTACATAATTACTTATAAAACAAATAACATTCAACAATTTTACGACTTATACCTGTGAAGAAATCATGATTGAAACAGTACCGTACCTAATTGGGTACAACGGCCGAATCCATGTAAAGTTTGCACTTTTTGTTTCAGGTTTCTGCAATAATGAGTTCGAAACATTTTAACATATTTAATTACTATAATGGCTTAGAGGAAGCAGTTCACGCCATTTTAGAAGATAGTAACAGTGATGGCGATTACGACCTCGCAGTTATACCACCAGATCCGAGCGTTGTGACGGATGAAGAAGAAGGCGCTGAAGACGACATGGTAACCGCATCTTTGCCACAGGATGTGCCTGGTAATATAGAGGTTTTTAGAAGCAACGAGGACATTCAATGTGACGACAACGACAGCAGCGATGATGAACCATTAGCAGCATTAGCTAAAAAGATAAAGCAAAGTCGTCAACAGCCAGATCAGCCAGTGTGGCGTAAGTGCTTGCCAACATATTCTTCTACATTTGAAGATAATACTGATGTGCTAGGCAGACAGGAAGTGATAAAGGAACAGCTCGGTGATCTCACCCCAGTACAAATATTTGAAAGGTTTTTCGATGAAGAAGTGATTAGTCTGATCATTACAAACACCATTGTATATGCTAATCAAAACAATAGACACTCTTTCCAACTAGACTCTGTTGATTTGAAAAAATTTATAGGCATTTTGATATTGTCTGGATACCATAAATTGCCCAGAGAAGATTTGTATTGGTCTTATGATGAAGATATAGGTGTTGAAATTGTATCAAGGGCCATGCCAAGACAAAGATTTCGGGATATAAAAAAGAATATTCATTTTGTGAACAATGACGAAGCACGTAGTATCAAGGACAAAATGTTCAAAGTTCGGCCTTTAGCTAATATTCTAATGAACAAATTTCTTCAGTGGGGTGTGATGCACGAGAGTATTTCAATTGATGAGTCTATGGTGAAGTATTTTGGCCATCATCCTGCTAAGCAATTTATACGAGGTAAACCAGTGCGGTTTGGCTATAAGAACTGGGTAGCAGCAAGTTCTACGGGATACTGCTATACTTTTGGTTTTTATTGTGGGAAGGCTGCTGAAGCTTCTACTGATCCCTTAGGATCAAGAGTAGTCAAAACATTACTTCAGAAATTGGGTACTAATCCAGCAAGACATCAAGTATTTTTTGACAACTTTTTTACAAATTATAATCTCTTAGTAGAACTAAAACAAGTAGGATATCGTGCTACTGGAACAATAAGGGAAAATAGAATAAAGAAATGTCCACTGAGAAGCGCTAAAGAAATGAAAAAAGAAGATCGGTCCTCATATGATTACAGGTTTGATAAACAAAATGAAATATTATTAGTCAGATGGAAAGATAACAGTGTTTGTACAATGGCAACTAATTATGACACTATTGAACCCTTGGGTATTGTGAAACGGTGGTCTCCTGTACAACGTGAAAAGACTGATGTCAATATCCCAAAACTATTTCAGACTTACAACAAAAATATGGGCGGATTGGACGAATTAGATCAGTCGGTTTCGCTTTATAGGATTGCAATACACGGTAAAAAGTGGTGGTGGGTTTTATTTACCTACATGTTGGATATGGCTATTTCAAACGCTTGGCGTTTACATGTAATGAGTCACAGTAATAGCATGGATCAACTAATGTTTCGCCGCTCGATTGCAAGGTACTACTTACGCCAAAAAACTCAACCTAAGTCTCGACCTTCGTCTTCATCGATCCCAGGCTTGCCTCAAGATGGAGTAGGACACTATCCTCAGAAGCTTCAAAATCAGTTAAGATGCGTTTTATGCCACGCAAGAGTGCGCTAGCAATGTAAAAAGTGTCTCAAAACATTGAGTGTAGAAAAACAATGTTTTGAAAAATTTCACCTGTAATACGCCGCTGTACCCAATTAAGTACACCCCCCCCTTAGGGAGCCTAACTATTATTATTATTTTTTTTGATTTGTTAATGCTTATTTCGTTTGTAAACAACAATAAAATTAATATTTCGTAAAAATATCACTATTATTTTTATTTTGGCGGTTAATGGGTTAAATAAACAAAAACATTTGTATTTGAATACTTTAGAAATGCAACCAACTGTTATTTATTTTATAACATTTCGCGTTATTACACACACAACACATTTAATCATTATTCAGACTAATATTAAATGCGTTTGTAACTTAGTGTGTATCTGTTTTCGTAACGTTTACATAACTATGCCTTAGAATTTGCTTTTGGTGATATTTATTTACCGTACTTATCTATTTGACTGCACGGATATTGTAGTGGTTTGTGTGGTCGCCTCACCACTACGCCGAGTGTTGTGGTTTCGAATCCCATACGAGACAAAAATTATGTGGTCCATAAATTGTTGTTCCAAGTCTAGGTGTTCTTTGTGCCCACTAGGATTTAATCCTGTAGGAATAATTCCTAGTGTGAACGTTGTCATTTTAAAACAATATAAAATAGACAGTTCCAACCCTACGCAAGCGACATCTGCTCGGAATTAGTGCCTATCTGTATAAAACAAATATTATTCTTATTAGCGTAATATATTAAAATGTTTTAAATAAACCATTCAGCTTGTAATATATTTCACTAAAGGCTAGTTATTATATTTTAAACTGCAAAGCTCGTATACCTCGGTTACGCTAGAAGGTATAATATTTAAACATGTTAAAACTATATTTTCATACACACGTATTTCTTAATAAGAAGAACTTGTCTATTCGTATTTCGCAACGCCAATTTAGCAACACATGTTTCGTACTGCCAATAAAATAATCGTAAAGTGAGGGGGTAGCGCATCGTTTATGTGCAAGTTTAGCCGTCCATGAGTTTCATTAATACAAACGTTTTATTTTATTCACATAGAAAGTTTACGATTATCATGCAACACGGTTTAGTTATGAAGAATATAACACTACATATTAAAATGATCATAAACTTGTTACTAATTTCAGTACACCAAAGGGATAAATTAATTTAGCCGTGTTTAAAACAGCGCAGTTGCCTTGGTAACGTTTGTTCACGCAGTCGTTTCCTGTGTGCCAATTACAAACGCAAGCTACGCGGGCTTGTTCTCAGAGTATGTAAGTAAGTGTTATACCACCTAAGTGGTGTAAGTAAATGTGCTATTATTCATGTCATAACATCAGCTAGCTTACCTAGCGACCTGTGCCCGCTTATTCACACTTGCGAGCACCTACAGTACTTACTGCTCGCGGTACACACACGGCTCGATGTTGGTAGCTTTGCAGGCTTTGTGAAGGGATATTAATGATATTTTATAGCTGCCGCTCGCGACTACACTCGCGTGGTAAACCGTTTTAAAAACACTAAGCACTAGTGTAACGCCATGCCATCACTATTTATGTTTGTTGTCTTCTTTAAGTTCCTCTATGTTCAAGGACTAACAAACATTATAAGTAATGATGTCCACGACTACATTTACCTATTGAGTCGCATCGGTACTCCAGTAGCCAAACACAATAGATTTTTAATTATGTCTGGTATTCTAAGACTTGACAGATTAATAAGCTTTATAAAAGTACTCATTTTGTTTAATCATTTATAATTTGTATGAAGATTATAAACAAGCCACATTGTTTGTTTATTATATGTAGTGTATATCTCTAAAATGACTGAACCGATTCTAAAATTCTTATAATAATAGATAGCTACTTTATCCCTGAATAACATAGGCTAACTTTTAATAGCATACCTTGCGAGAGCAACCGCTATCGGAAGCTAGTTCTGGAACGGATATGGGACCATTGCCAGATAATAAAAGTGCAGAGACAATTTATATACCAGATATTGTAAAACGTGTCGAGCATTGTGATTAAATATTTATTTGACAATCTATTTCTGTACCACTGCAAATAAATGATTGAAGCATGAAAAGTAAAACAAAACAAATATACTGAAAACTAAATCCTTTCCACCCACCATTGAGAAAAACCGTCTTAGGCGCAAATTCTCCAATCTGCCGTTTGATTAGGATGGCAAATGAATACAGCAGCTCGCTGGATATATTCAATATTTCCTTGTCACGATTTCGTCGAATTCTTAAAAAAAATATTAATCACTAGTTTAAATTAGTACTAATATAAACTTATAAAATATTACCTGTCTAGTCCTTAATTTAGATGTCTATATAATTAAAATAATAAGTTAGTTCTGTCTTAGTTTTAGTTTAGTTTTTATGTATTGTAGAACAAATATAATTTGTGAAAGTTGTGTTTGCTTCAACGTGGTTGTGCATTAGCTTATAATCCTTATGTATGTCATTAGATTAAGTAATAATGTAATAACTGTAAGCAATCCTTAAATAAATAAATAAAATAACAGGTTGCGTGGCGTTTTACAACCAGGCATCATAAGCAGCAAACATGACACTCATGAATATGGTCCCAAGTCGAGAATTCTATCCTGAAAAATATTAGTCTATGTCGAAACTTTTACGTGACTCAACCTTACGTCAATATGTTTTAAAATGAATACTTGTAAGTAATATTTGTATGAAGTTATGATACAATTTGCTTTTCTACAGACCTGAGTTGAGTCCTGGCTTTATACACAGCGGCAGTGTTGCATTCTGATCTGTCTAATAGTATTAACACCCTTCACAGTGGGTCACTAGTGTTATATCTAGATCATGCTGCAGTCTCGGCTTATTGTTCAATCAATATGTTGACAATGGCAGTATGTACAATTCTGTCAGCCGTTCGTTCATTGTTAGGAGCTGGTTGTTACGTATTGTGATCGTTATTAGCGTGTAGGCTTCGGCGATTCGTTTTCAGTACAAATTACTTCTTTTTTCTTTTGTTTGGGGATAAATTATGTAGCTTGGGTTTAATTTTAATATCATGATTGCGTATTGATTCTTTAGTGATCACAGCTTGCCATAAATTCGTTCATTTTTGTCCAGTTTCTACGTTAATTGGTTATGTATTTGTTAAATATTCTGTCTGGTAAATGACACTGAAACCTCTAACTACCATCCTAAATAAAAAGATGAACGCGAATGTGAGTTTCTTTGTTTGTTACGCATTCACGCCTTAACTATTAGACCGGTCACCATGAAATATTCCCAACACGTTATCAGGGATACAGAAAATAACCTTTCATCCAAGAAAAAGGTAGGTACTGTTCCCGTGGTATAAAAATTTATTGGCAATATGTACTCTAACGCGAGCGCAGCCGCGGGCAAAATCTAGCAAAGATTTTGCTCTAGCAGCACAAAACATTAGTTATCTAACATATATAAAATGAATTATAAATCATGTTATGTTACGTGCATGTTGTTTATTTTAAACTTGTCTTCGTTTACGATATACAGTACATAAATAAAACATAGGCGGGACATTTCGTCGACTAATAATCGTATCCTTTAATCGAAAGTAAAACTATTAATATATTATAGTACTCTGGCAATAAAAAATAATATTAAAATATTGTTCTGTAAATTCAGAAGTGAAAATTCTCATGTGATTGAATTACTCGAAGCATACATAGAAAAACTTTGTCTTCGTGGTATGATAGCCGAGCACAAATACCAATTGTTTCGGGCAATACCAAGAAAGATTTTCACGATTATTCTTGTGTATGGAACAAGTAACTTTATGAATTTTATCTCCATCGTGGCAAAGTTCAAAGTGTGTTATAGGTAAATTATTTGAACCAATTTACACGAACAATGCATGCATTGTTTCCTGAGACAAGATTTATTTGCAGACCGCTTTCACTGAGAACCA
This sequence comes from Catocala sponsa, assembly GCA_963564715.1. Taxonomy (NCBI): domain Eukaryota; kingdom Metazoa; phylum Arthropoda; class Insecta; order Lepidoptera; family Erebidae; genus Catocala; species Catocala sponsa. Next base: position 11,300,464 of record OY751331.1, read on the forward strand.
GACTTTCTTTTGCGTTGGCGATTTGAAAATAAACTTGATCTATATCGAGAGCTTTTGTTAACGTTTCACATGTTGTGTAAGAAAGCGGACCTTGTACTTGTTCTGCCCGTTCTTAGAGTTTAATACACATATTATGTAATAATTTGTCTATTTTATTATTCGGCATCATTTACTATTCTACCCGCAGAAGAGCCTTTAATTGATATATTTTATATTCCTATAAGTCTAATGGGGCCCTCGACTCGACATCTCCGTTTCCGCCAAGTTAGGGGAAATTCTTCGTTTATTATTCACAGTAAATTACTCGACTTCTACATTTTTCCCCAATGGAGCTCTCAAGCCCTTTTATTTATTCAATACGACTTATTTAAGTCTAATAATTCGTACACGCTCGTAGATAATGCGCACTGGGAAAAGTTTCCCTTTAATTAAATGACTTTTATTATTTTTACGAGAACCGTTCCGAAGAAGTATTTGTTGTGTTCCCTACCTTCGTGTGCCGGCTCTCCCTTCCGCCGTATCACTAAATGTTATCTATCACTTAGATATTCACTCGCGTTAATTTATGTGGTTCCTTGCTCCGCATCTTGCTTTCATTAATTTGCAAAAGACTCCTGTTAATTCTCTTAAAAGGTCTCGATCCCTTGTGTTCGCGAAACTTCTTACAAGCATTCCGCATCTCATCTAGTGTTCCGCAGAACTTATAGTTCAAGATTCCTGCAATAAGTCGCTTGCGAACTTCCTTTCTTTGTCTTTGGTATCGTCTTTAGTGCATTTGCGTTGATATGATGACTCGTATAAAATTTATTACCATTCATCATGTTTAGCAAGAAACTTTCCTTTCTATAAATGAAGAAAGTTTTAGGGTTCAGTAACCGATCGAAGTGTTTCGTTCGGTTGCCTGTCCGTGTTCACTTAAGTTGTACATATACATATATCGTATCTATCGGAAAGAATAGTAAACTTCTTATATAGGTGTTCAGTTCGGGTACGGGGGCAAAATAGTTAATGCCCAAATCGATCAATCAGCGACAAAGCGGCGTGCGGTCAATCACTAGTTGAGTAGGGTGACGACTTGACGAGCTTGTCGACTGTTTACCCACTGAAGCCTACTTGCCCTAGACAGCTTGTCACCTACCTCTTGGTACCGATAATTTATTTACTTGCTAAAAACGTAGCTACACAGATCGTCTGGTAAAGTTATGCTAACTTAACAGTGCCACCTAGATAGATGACATTCTGAAAACTTGTTAGATCTGTACAAATAAATAAAATTGAAGTGTCTGTTTGTAATGTCAAAATAACAGCTTTTTATCTAATGCATATGAAAGTATATAAGGTACCTATAAAAATCTATTTTTAAAATTTTTGGCTGTCTGTCTGTCTGTTTGTTCCGGCTAATCTGCGAAACGGCTGGACCGATTTTGACGGGAATTTCACTGGCAGATAGCTGATGTTATAAGGAGTAACTTAGGCTACTTTGATTTTAGAAAAAAAAATAGGGTCCCGCGGAGACAAACACTTTTTAGTTAAAATCTACGCAGACGAAGTCGCAGGTAACAGCTAATTAGATATAATTTTGGAATAAGAACACCATTGGGTAACGGAGATAAATTTTTGCGTTACTTAAAACTTTATTTATTCTTTATATTCTGTTAACATAAAAAACAACTTGACATATTATATAAATTAACAAATTAGCAATAAGTAGAACCTCAGTGACACGTCAGTGCATGAGGCTTCGGGTTTGAAGACCGGATGGGGCGAAGTGTAAAAAATATCTTAGTATGGAATCTGAAACTGTGCTCGCTAGACGGCAATAAAGATTTCATAGCACTCACAACAAATTAATAAATAACTGTTTGCTCTTTGAAGAGGTATACACTCCGCTATTTGCTTTTAAGCATTTCAGATAATATCTACGGAGAGAACATTGCCGCGACTCACGTGCCGCTACATAATATATTTTGGAAGTGTGTTTGTTACAAAAACAAGCTTTCCCATTCTGTCTTCCGTAGAGTAGTTTACATGTAAAATTCGAACTAGCTGGCAGCACCCTCACATATTGAAGGGGCCACCCTGACGCGCATCCCTCTGTGTGGCAACACCCGTCTTTGATACACGCCTTTTGATGTCTGCTTCAAGCGACACAATGCCACTGTTTACCTTCGCTCCTGAAACAACTTTGCTCTCCAGTCAAAAATGGACTTTTTAACGAGATGTACAAAAGTAAATAGAAGGATTTAGTGAAAATACTTTATTCAACAACATGGAACAGTTTTGAATGAAACGAATGTATGTTGAAGAGTAACCTCATGCAGATAAAGGTGTTCCAGTGCTGCTATGGCCGACTGATAGTCCTTTGTGTCAAATTTCCCGGGATAATTCATATTAGGACAAATTGTCAGTGGCATAATATTGTCTACTTTAGAATAACTAAGACAAAAAGATGACCACCATTTTAGTTTTACAGTGACTATACTATATAGACTATACAAAGCAACTAAAACGTCGGGTAAGTATAAATATAAATGGGAGCATTGTCTGGTGGCCAAGAACCAAACTAGCTGCATGGCTATAACAGGGGCGTTCCCGACTACGCCAACGGCAGCGTTAGAGGTCCTGCTGGATCTAACGCCGCTACGGTAAAGGCGCTACATAGACTATCTGTGCATGGGCTGTGGAGCGTCAACATGCCGGTAACTTGACACACAAAACTGGAGACTTCAAAGGATCTCAAAAGGATTATGAGCATGGGATGCGACAAAATGCAACCATTGCACATATTCAAAAAGAGTTTTAAAATAAAGGTCCCCACGAGGGATGAGTGGAGACAATGTCTAAAATCCCCTGACGAGGGTTGTCTCATCTGGTACACCGATGGTTCCAAAATGGAAACAGGATCAGGCGCTGGTATCTATGCCAGTGACTGTAAGGTGAGCCAAAGCATGGGCAAATATGCAACGGTCTTCCAAGCGGAAACCTACGCTATAATTGCCTGTGCTCAGGAGAATATCAACAGTGGTGTTACTGACAAGACTGTGTATATTCTCAGTGACAGTCAAGCTGCTCTCAAGGCTCTGGACTCGTGTAGGGTGGACTCCAGACTGGTCCTGAACTGTGTTAAAATCCTCAATAAACTAGGCAAGAAGAACACAGTCAGACTGGTCTGGGTTCCGGGACATGCAGGGGTGCAGGGCAATGAGGAGGCTGATGAGTTGGCCAGAAAGGGCTCGGAGCAGCTGTTTGTGGGCCCCGAGCCATTCGTGGGACTCTCTGAGAGCACCGTCAAGGCAGCTTTGAATGCACATGGCAATGACAAACACAGGTTGGAGTGGATGGCCCTTAGGGGTCTGGAACACTCCAAACTTGCTTCACCCGGAAGTTCTGTGGATATAGCAAGAGCCAAATGCGCCTGCTCACAGGAGCGTTCACTGGCCATTTTGGCACCAACGACTTCATGTGCAGATTGAGATTGGCACACAATTTGATCTGCAGGGCCTGTGGTGAATAGGACGAGTCCCTATCGCACCTATTGTGTGAATGCGACGCGTTGGCTGGACTGAGGACGGGTCTGATGGGGGTGGCATATCCAAGCCCTGAAGACTTCAGGCTTCTCCCTCTGAATTGTACACTGCGGCTTATGCAGTACATTCATAAGGAGATAGCTAAGGGTTAAATCTTGGGGCCGACACAAAAGATCCCACTGGGTCGAAGTGTCGCCGGTCTGCACTGACTGGCCCCCACACATAAGATAAGATAAGACTATACTATATAGACTATACAAAGCAACTAAAACGTCGGGTAAGTATAAATATAAATAGTTTAAAAATAGTATTAATGAGGTTGTTTAAAAGTAATCCGTGATAAAATCCGTATTTAAGTGGTTTTATTTCAAAGTAGTAGCCGTAGCAGACAATATTTTGAAATTAAAAGGATTTACACATAGCTGATATATGAATAATACACCTCCGCAGAAATATAAGCGATGTCGCGATGTAACAGATAAGTGTTATTACAGATGACTCATTAAACGTGTGTAATATTAACAATGAAAGAAACGATTATCTTAGATTGAACGCGTACGCAATCCAACGTCGCGCCGCAATAGTAAACAGCACGCACTGTCGATAGTGTACCCGCGCCCGCGCCGTAACGTCACAGTAACGTGCCGCACTCCGCCTCTTCAAACCATAAAAAAACTTTTACTACCACATTTTACGTGCCGTCTTTGAAACAAATGACCTACTTTATGACCGAACAGTGTAGGCTTATTTTCAAAAGAAAATATGTAATCTCGTCAGATCTAACAGAACTGCGTAATATTAACTTCGTACCCAACGCTCTCTTAACTCATGGAAGTGTTGATAACTATTCGGACGTTTTTATCGCTTTACGAAAATTAAATTTCCTCTTTATCGAAATGGAACTCGGCGGAATAAGAATAAGAACTCGTTCCTTAGTGAAGGCAAATAAGTTTTTGAGTCGGTAACGGCAGTCCACGATCAGATAAAACTCGCCGACTTGGTGCAACCACATTTTACATTTGCGATAAAACTTTTGTAAGACGTGTACTTAATGACACACATACGTTACATAGTAAGCCGAGCAATTACATTACCAGACTTGTTACAAAAACGTTTCTGAAGTAACATTTACTTCTTATTCTAAAAGCAGAAATTAAGTTCGTCGAGTTAAAATTACAGTTCGCTTACATTGACGTTTTAACCAGTTATTTTTATACTGGTTTAAATTTGTCTTGAAGAGTCTTCAGATGATTTGCAAAACGACGGCAGTTATTTCAGTACTGTTGACACAGGCCGCAATCAGATTGCGGGCGAAGGCGCGCGGCGCGCCTGCGGGCTCGCCTCGATAAGAGGCTCACAGCCCGAGCCTTCTGAATATTGTTCATTGTTACATTTTATAAACGATGCACTTTATGCAATCGCCGCTACCACCACGAGGAAAATAAAATTGTCGTTTGCAGTTAACACGAAAGCGAATAAAACGCACCTTGATAATGAAAAACGAGAAAATACTATCTGAGGCCATTGTTACAAATGTACAAAATGGAAACATATGGGATCACGAATACATCCAGATTTGTATCCTGAAAATTAATTTAAAGGCGGTTATGAGCGATTCATCAGGCTTCGTTTTAAATACGCATGGGGTAAAACGGTGGGTAGAATGTTATATATTGTATTTTCGTCCCCAGCCCTTTTAAAACAAAAAACGGGTTAAGTACGAATTTGACGCATGCACCGAGGGTTCCGTGCCATAACTCCTTCTCTTTTGTTTGGATGATTAAATGTGAGCTATTTCGTAAATCGTCGAACGCACTGTTATGTGTGCTCACGTAATGAAATATATTAACTTTAAAAGGATATTGTTTAATTAAATTATTATTATAACAATTAAATTATTTCCGTCATTAATTTTATCCATGATAATATCTCTTTATTTACTCACGTAAGCGTAAATGTTTACGCAACTGCTGATTCTGACAAATCGACATGACACAGTATCTTTTCATATATTTACCTATACGGAAATAACTATCGGCAGCACGACCGAGTTTGGATCTACACTTGGTAGTAGACGGAAATGAACTTGATACAAAGATTATTTTTTGATAAAACGAAGGTGTGAAGGTCGGCGTCTAAGGGACAGATCATGAAAACATTGGCGCGATAAGTTGAAAACCTTTATGATAACTTGCAGAATAAAGCAAGAGACATATCAATGGGAAAGCTTAGGATTGATATTGAGACAGCATAGAATAAAAACAGATGTCATACAACTTACGATCCCTCCGATGGCAAGGGATAACTACGGTAATAGCTTGCCACCAAGCAGGCCAGATATGGCCATCTATAGCTAGCTAGCAACAGCTAGGTATAACTCACGCAATATAAGAATGTTATGATACATTTCTGCCCAACTTGTCGCCTACTAACAGGCATGATACTATGTCATGCTATACCCAAAAGCCATGCAAGCGAAACTGTTAGTTGTAAATCACTCATCGTATAAATCACTTTTCGACCTACTAAGTAACACTTTAATTGTGAAATGTAACTTTTAACTGTGTTAATGCACTCTGTGTAGTAATTGGTTTATGGAGCCGTAACCTAATCCTATTAGAAATGCCTATCAACTTATAAATAACTGCTGTTAGTCATGCTATTAGTAATATTAATTATGAAGGCGCTCAACGTGACAATAAATTTACTTGTGTGTCTATTCGTGTGTTATATTGTATATTTATAAGGACAGAGCTCCTCGTTTTTCTTTTGAAATATTTTCTTCTTACAGTTTGCAACTTCTAAAATATTGTACCTATATTATATTATAAATTAGGTATCGCATACCACCAATGGCGCGGCGGCAACTACCGTGTTTAAGCAGCAAATATGTTCCATTTGTCTACTTATATTATGTTTATAAATGACTGTTACGACTATGTCATAATAATATCTGTGCATAATCTTATTTCTATATTATAGCAAGCAATATGAGGTTGTAATATTCTTCATATTACACGCACATTTTGCGAGGTATAGTTTTAGGTACCACTTTATACGGGAGCAAGTTTATTGCCATTTACAGGAAAGGGTTCCAGACTGCATGCTGATATTTAAAATTTCTTGATAGGAAATCACAATAACTCTGTGTGATCCTAGAATGGAATGAGAAAACTAATAATCAGTTGTCGCTTTTACTATCAGAAGCACTGTAACGATGCCGCATCAGCTTTTTATCATACTTAATACTAGCTGTTACCTGCGACTTTGTCCGCGTAGATTTTAACTAAAAAGTGTTTGTCTCCGCGGAACCCTATTTTTTCTAAAATCAATGTAGCCTAAGTTACCCCTTATAACATCAGCTATCTGCCAGTGAAAGTCCTGTCAAAATCGGTTGAGCCGTTTCGGAGATTAGCCGGAACAAACAGACAGACAAAAATTTTAAAAATAGATGTTTTCGCATATGTACCTTATATACTTTCATATGCATTAGATAAAAAGCTGTTATTTTGACATTACAAACAGACACTTCAATTTTATTTATTTGTATAGATGTATAGATTTATTATTATATATACCTACTCCATTTTTATACATTGTTATGATATGAACTAATGATTCCAACTGTGCTGACAGATTGAGTATCAAACCGTCGTCCCACCGATATCCTAAACGACGAGAGTTAGATTTCTGCGCAGAAAAATGTTTGAGCTTGCGGGGTTTAAGGGTATAAGTTATATTGATTGCTTTAGAGCTTCGGTTACAAATCAACGAAATAATAACGTCCATATTTTATGAGTTCTGAAAAATGCTGGTGGTATAAACATTCGCAGACAGACAGACATACTTGTGTGGAAGTCAAATTTGTTAAATAAAACTGTAACAAGCACACTATGTTATAAATCTTTCTTTAACCTTATCTATCATTAGCAAAAACAATCGAAATGCACCACGTTTGCGGCAAATACAGTCGATACATCAAAGTACTTGGGGTTATTAATTAAGTTAATTACAATGCAGTATCGACAAAATATCCGATACCACAAATTGTACTAGCGGCGGCGGCGGTCGTATGAACGTCAGTGTCTGAACGAGCCTTTATTGAGGCCGGCCCGGATTGCCGGCTTCATTCTGTTTTTCAGCCCTTTCAACGTTTAAAAATAAGCAAGAGGAACTAAACTGGTTAACACACATGGACGGTTCTAATAGCTCTCGCTATTGTCGGTGGCTAACTAGGGCACTGCACAGCAGGATATAATGTAGGATGTGGCGCGGGTTAATACTGTTGTGCACTGCAACCAGCCTACACAATGAGTGACGTCACCATACCCAATGTACTATAAGTTCTGGCTTTACTGCCGCTGAAAATACTGAAATCAACCACACGTGTGTGTATGTGTGTGTGCATAAAGTTCGTGAGGTACACCTGTTTAATGGATTTTATGGAGCTAGCGGCTTTGTTGTAGCAGTAACTACATATTAATGTGTTAAGTAACATAACATTAGGCTTTTGATGAATTTATTGTGTAATTTATATAAAAGTCTGCTCTTAGCTTGTTAGTCTTGTATTGTAGGCAAACATTCATATCTATCTTCACGGGTGCAAACCTATCATCTTCGAATGAATACTTCGGTAAGATTACTTGGATAATAAAATGAGATTACTGTACACACGTATCTTATATAAATACATATAAGTATAGTCTCATGCCTATATCCTCAAAGGGGTCTGCAGTAGTGTAATACAGCCACATTCCGCCAGAAATGATTTTAGAACCTCCGTAATGGGCGATCCCGAAGGAAACAGTTTTAGACACCATACTGTTACTAAGAATTTCTTAACAGAACAATCCAATAACAGTTTTTCAGGTCGAGAATCGAACCCGGGACCTGCACAGCAGTCGCATTTAGTACTGTTGAAGCATCGAGGCTTGTTTTGTATGACTTCAGATACTCAGTAAAACTCGAAGTCCAGACTTTAGTACACTACATTACACTGCTATTAAGTTCTATTGACTTTTAGTGGTGACAGCGCTGAAACTAACCATGAAAGCAAGGTTCTATTCGTGAGATTTTGGTAATAATTGATCTCGACTTAGCGAATTGTGGGTCCACTTGCTCTACTGACTGAAAAAGGGCAGCATATGGAGCGCCGTATAAGATGGAATCAATTTAGTGCTAGTTCGGTTGTACGGTGGATGTTCCTTGAGAGTAAGTTGATATCGAATTGTGGCACAGGATGTAGGTCGCATGCCGGGGATGCCTTTGTTCTGACTACCGCTGTAAATTATCTACATTCCGTTCTCCTTTATAACTCTGTATCGAAACGGAACGTACTTTTCACAATGAAACAGAAAAAAGTGAGTGTTTTTTGCACAAGCCTTATTGGATTTCTCTCCGTTTAATATTCTCCGTGCCTATACGTTACAATTAGTAGGTACAGTCGTGTCGATTGAAATTACCAATTTCACAGCTACGTTAATGTAGATATCGCTTCATGAAGGTTCTCACGCCACATTTTCTCTTTTACAAAGAGCAGAAATTACATTTTTCAACGTTAATGACGGGCATTTGCAGGGTTTATTTTATATTGATAATTGGGTTGGGTGTTAATTAATTAAGGCTAATTCTGTATGAGCGATTAAATTAATATATTGTTTCATTTTATCTCTGGCCACAGATGAACATTGATTGGTAAGATGATCAAAAATTATATTTGTTCATTTTTTATGTTTTCAGATCTCCGTATGCAATTTGCATCAACCATATAATGGTTTACTTAAATGTTTCGTTTAATCCAATAACAATACAGTCATTATTATTTAAGTACCTACCTAAATAATATTTTTATTATATAAAGGTACGAATCAATCACAAGATCAATAATTCAAGTAAATTTCTCTTAAGTTATAATAACCTGTTTTCGATAAGCTAGCGTTTCAGCCTTGAGTTAAATGGTCGCGCATTGGAAGTTGTTATGAGATTACTTACTGACGATTTTAAATTTTACGATAATAATATTTTACTCTTGGTAAACGGTGTGGATTTTACTCGTGGAAAACGGTGTGGATGTCACAATTAGTTACAATGTACAGAACAATACAATTTTAAAATTTGTTATTGTGATATTGTTAATTTACCCAATAAAGAGAAAATATATAACATAATAAAATGGTGGGCAGAGGAGTATTACACAAAGATATTTCGCCAAGAATCATTGTAGGTTCCATATAATAGGGGATGAGCCTATAGGCGTCTACCAGACCCGGGTCCAGATCCCAAATTCTATGCTGACGCTGAGAATTTCTTGAAAATAAATCCCTATCATTTATTTCTCAATATGAGTATCGAACACAAGACTGCATGCATAGAAGTCGCATTCTCGGCTAAAAGACATTGTTCATCTGCCATACATTATTAGCCTAAGAACCAACAGCCACAAAAAAATGATAAATATGTGGTTAAGGATGAGCACATTTAATTAAAAGTAAATATAAGTCACGGACACTTCTGAATATTGCGTACTAACTGAAATAGTTATGTACCGTTTTTGAGGTTATTATTTTATTTTATTAGTATGTTTGGCAATGCGGGTCGCATTTGAAATAAGGATATAATATGGGCCATTATGGGCTAGGTAAGTAGGTACCTTTAGACCTACAACTGCAATCAGTCAACCAATCAACTAAACAAGTGGGTCGTTCTTGTAATGTTTTATGGTTAATGTCTAGTTCATCTGGTTATAGCTATATTGCCATCAACTTTAATCAGAAAATAAACCCACAAGCGTCATAAATTCTAGCTTTGTAGGTTTCATAAATATTGTAGAATAGGTATAAATGCGGTTAAAAAAAAGAAAGATAGTCAATGAGTTGATATTTTATATGCAGCAACGCAGCAGCCGATAGTTCTGCGGCCCACAATGCAATTGCAGCAGTACTGCCTTATAGCATACCTGTTATTTCGGATAGCATCTATTAAAATGTAAACAAAATATACTTTTTGACTTGTATGCCAAGTTGTCGTGCCAATAGATCTGTAAATGACAGCCGAAGATCGATTTTTCGAGAAGAAGCAAAGTCATTTGTACAAGAGAAGTCGTAAATAAAATCGTTTAACATAAAATGTTACAAAATTAGATATAGTTACTCAAAGCACACGCGCAATAAGTACAATGACATGCAATCGATGTTTGAAAAGCAACTGAAAATACAGATAAAATAAAACAAAAAATATTTTTGGTTGACTTGGATTAGTGTTGCCATGCTTGCAGTATAGAAAAGCGTATAATACCGAGAAAGTCGTATTTATTAAGCCATTTTCATTACAAATTATGACTTTTTAAGAATTTGGTCATATCAATGATAAAGTTCAATAATGGTATATTTATAGAATAGCAATAGTATTAACTACATAAGAAAAGTTACAGACAAGCTAAATAGAGAATAAAATCTCTGATAAAACTGTACACATATCGTAAAAACTGTAGGTATGGCAACACTACGTGTCTCAGATGTAAACAATGGATGCCGGTATATTTGAAATCGAGAAAATACTTTTTAAAACGAAAACAAGATTCGAAAGTGTCCATGAGATTTTAATGATTGATTTTAAGTCATAAAATAAAATACAAATTTTGGTTTCGATGGAATTTGTGTTGATTCATAGGCCAATTTGTTCATTGTCCTTTACTTTAGAGAAAGACAAGAAAGTATTCATATTTACGTAAAATTAATGTGTTTATTGATTAGTTTTAAATGCAAAATAACTATTTAAAGCTTTGTCTTTCGTTACATAAAGTTGCGCCTACATTTACAATCACAGCATTGGACCAACATCACATACATTCCATACGAATTTTGTAAACCAACATCCTGCTATTTAGCCTGAATATTTGTAGTAACAATTAGTTAGAATATAAAATGCACAAATGTAAAGTGTGTTTTATATTCTAACAAATTTTTCCTTGACATGTACAACGAGTTGCATTATAACCGCTGACGTTAGAGTAAGTAGGTATCTTTTTATTCTAAGAAGTGCGACAGAGATAGATCTCGTATATTTGGTATTCTAATAATATGTTCAATATTAGGCGTTAGCGGCGGTCCATCACTTTATAGCCTTAATTACGATATATATATGTGTGTGTATATTTGCTGTTAGCAAAAACGGTAGATTAAAAGATAACATCTTGTTCGAATAGAGAGTACTTTGCCAATGTTTAACAATGGAGTTAATTATAAATCTCTCTGATCAGTGATCACCCATGCCGGTCTACCATTGATGATTTATGCCTTCATGAGCAATGGGGTATCCATTAGGTAACAGTTGGTGTAAGTAGGTATTCCTACTACTATTGCCATAGATGGCATAGTGTTATACCTATTGTATTTTAACATTTATAACAGATACATATATAAAACCCAATGCAAAAGAGAACGAACTTACAACAACTTGTAAGTGTTGATAAATAAATAATAATCGCTGCTCTCTTTCTCGCTCTAAATTCATCTTTAAGTATATTACTATCACTGTTGTCTTCTATTTGTTACATAAAAATTATAGTTCTACTTCCTTTCCAATTTTAACTCCCAGTATTACCCTTAAACTCAGAGGTCCTTAATTAAATTATTATTATTCTTGAGTAAGTAATCACAGAGACAAACGTAACGAAACTAGTCTTAGTTAGATTTGATTGTACCTAATCAATGTGATGATTACTCACGCTCGGCCTTATGTAGGCCTACTTCTGAGTGATCAAAGGTTTTCCTGATACGATACAGACTATAAGTATCTTATATGCTTTGACAGCGGTTGGAGGTCAATTAAGAGAGAGAACAGAATGTATTCTGTGTCTTGTCGGACAGAGATCGTTCGAGCGATAAGGTCACTATTGTGCCTACTCATTGATTTACCTATTTTTGAATATGTTGCGGTGGTTAATGAATATTATAATATTAAGCCAATGTGTACCGCCTCTTAAAAAAATGTTGCATTCGGCTATTTGGTCCTTGTATATTGTGAATCGGAAAGTCACATTGAAATCCTGTAGAAAAGCTTTTATCAGCTTATAATTTCGCTGACTGCCAATTTTTTTTACGTAAACCTTTTCTGTTATGAGTTATAGTTTTTGAGCGTATCACATCAAAGTATTTATGAAATATTTATTTAAATAAAAGTGCGTATATCTGATGCTGGTTGCCGACAAACGGGATTTTGAACTATTAACCATACACACTTCCATGAATAGAATATGTAGTTATGAAGTAAATGTTATCGTAGACAAATCTTTATCATTTTTAAACATAAGTTTGCATAACCGTACATTTGAGTAAATAGAATAGATATGCGCTATATCTATGTATAGGTATGTATGTGCTATCTATAGTAGTCATATAAATATTACACAATGGTAGTAGTGCAATTTGCAACCAATCGTTAACGTTTAATTGCTCTAAATTGTCCAATTATTTACTGGTAATCAATATTTGGTATACAATAAAGACCATTCTATCGACGGCTCTACAATTTTACCTAAATTATGATTTGTGTCAAGTGAAATGTAATTAGGCAAATAGGCGAAATAAACTTTGTACGAGTTTTATTGCGATTTATTTTAAGGTTTAAGAACAACTTTATTTCTCATAAATAATTGTATACATACTGAGAAACAATGTTTAAAACTAAGATTAATATTTTTAGAGCGCACATGGGTACGTAAATAAAATAAAAACAAAACGAGAAAAAATAATAACAACGATGTGGGTAAACAAATAACATTAACAGTATGACACGATCCTAGCCAAGCACAACATGGATACATGAATTGATATTTTGTTTAATCCTTTTTATTTATTCTTCTTTTTTCTTCTATCCTCGCAATATTTTGCATCCACGTTCACAATATGACTTAACATTATTAGTCTTAAGTCTTAGAATACCAGACATAATTACAAGTCTTCTATGTATATTCGTATTTATATATTGCCTAAATAATTATTTACATACATATTGTTTCTAAATTTCGCTTTATTATTTTTACAAAACTTGTGCATGCTGTGCTTGCCTGTAAAAGGCTACTATACTTTTATGTAGTTATTAATTATGTAAAAAAAAGTGTGTTAGTATAAGTAGTTGTTGCTAAGCCTAAATAAATAAATAAATAAAGACTTTTGTGTCTGGCCGCTGCGATTCAGAAGGTTTAGGAATATTAACTATAAAAAACCTAAGACGATAATAAGCAAATGGGTTTAAAACTCTAGCTGTGTGGAAATAAACATGATATAGCTAGGTAATGTATGTTATGTTTGACTTGAACCAAAGCGTTCAAAACTTTGCACCGAGTATTTTGTGGGCTATAAAATATTTTACAGCCGCCACCCGCCGCAGTTGCAACGTGAAAAACCGCGATGCCGGATGACGACAAACGGGATTTTATGGTACAGGATTGCAGGGCAGGGGCCGCGGCACAGGGCTTATTGTCCACTTGTGATTGTACATCATACACAGCAAGCTATATATAGTTATATAACCGAGCGTTATATTCCAAAGCTGAATATACTATACGCCTTCATAGATCACCACATTGAACATTCGGGTAAGGATAATAATAAATTATGACAAAGCGACAGGTAAACTAGCTACCTAAATAGCTGTTAGATTGTTACAACAAGGCATGCCATCAGACCTGTGTTTGTGTTTAAGTTATTCGATATTCGATTAACTTGAATGTGCAAATTCAAATAATATTATTGTTATCCCATTGACATTATTGTTGAATGCGTTAATTGTAGATTAATTGCATAACAGCATTACTAAAACAAATGGACAGTTGTAAAGTGAAATATCGAGATGAATTATGTATGTGTAATTATAACAGTTAAAACAATATTGTTAAGTTCAAAGTAATCACAACGATCGACAAATAAAAGTTCGCTTTCTAATTAATTCATTCAAAATTAAACTATCGAGACATTCGATATATTATCGGTAACAATCGCATATTGTTAGTAGCTCTTAACTTTTAGACATTAGCCGTCTAGTCAATCGTTTCGTTTCCATCGTATATCAACCGGCACACTAGTACGTCGTTAAGTTTATTTCGTGTAGTTAGAAGAGTTAGTGAAGTGATCCGCAAACGGGTCGGTGTTCCATTTGGGTCATCTGGATCGGTGTTAGCGGGGCACAGTTGAGGTCGAGCGCACTCGTCCGCAATATCGTACTAATAGAGAATCCTTCGGCCATCTACATACAAAATAACCTCGATGTCAAATAGACGGGACGTTCATTTCGACGCTAGGAGAGCGAGGGTGGTAGGAATCTGAGATTTATGAGTGGCTCAGATAAGCCTACGTAGGTAAATATTTACATGTGGAATATTACATTTTAAGATGTGGTATAATGTACTTTATCTTGTAAGGGATATAAAATGGTTTTTGTAGGATTTGTAAAACACGAGTCACTCTTTGAAATGCAAGTGTCTATAGGCTTCACTTATCATGTACGGTGTGTTTATTTGGCAACTTACTAGTATATAAAACCTGAGTTTAAACCATAGAACGAGCCACTTAGTCATTAACTTGTTGAAGCAAAATTTTTCCGCATGATTGAGTTGCTGCTACTTGACATTGGCAATTTTTAAATATTATAGAATCTCGACGTCGATGACGTGTTTTCAGCGGTCGATTTACCATAAATCAGTCGAGTAAATTGTATGATTCTGACATGGCGTGAAGTTTAAAATTTTAGAATTTTGAAACAATGTAGTATTCGTCTGTATATTTTAAAAGGTGTATGCAGAAGTACGTATTCTACATTTTGCCTGTTATGTTTTATGGTCTCCTTTATCTACGTCTGCCGACCAAATTGCCGAACCTTTAGTAGGTAGAGCCTCGCTGATTTCAGCATGAATGGGCCGGATCAACCAGGGAAGGTCTACCCTCTCATAGAATATCGACGTGAAATAGCAGTATTCCTACTGTTGTGTTTCGTTTGGTGAGTGAGAGTGCCGGAGGCCCAATCGCCCACTTCCCCCTTCACGCTAAAGAAAAATGGGTGTGGTAAAGTGGGAAGGATCTCCTTCCCACTTTCTCACACGCATTTTTCTCTTCTTCCTTTTCTAAAGGGTCGGCAACGCGCAAGTGATGCTTCTGGTGTTGCAGGCGTCCATAGGCTACGGTGACTACTTACCATCAGGTGGGCCGTATGCTTGTCTGCCACCTTATGTGCATAAAAAAAAAAATTGAAAATCCTCATGCTGCTATTGCGATTTTCCTAACCAAAAAAACGAACAACAATTTGCCTGTTTCGATATCGGTATCAACGATACAGTCAAACTTCATACTATACATATTAAGATGTAAATATATTATGTTTACGTTTTAAAACATTTGCTACGTAGGTTTGTACGGAGGCACAATTGAAGGCCGACCCAACACCACACTTGAAAACAAATGCACTCACTTATCACATCACACTCACGTGCGTAAAACTGTTTAGGATCAACTCATCTATAACTAGAGATCCTAAACAGTGTTGTGTTGAGTTAACCTTCAATTCTACTTACGTACCTACCTATGTAGCAAATGCTTCTGTGCTATTTATTAGGCATTTCTGGCTGAATGTAATAATTGACATTGGAACGACGTAATTCTCGCTCTCTCCCTGTTTCCGTCGTCAATTGCCACATGTTTATTGGTATTGACTATCCAGACTCAGGTGAGAAATGACTTCACCCTACCTACATAAAAAGCAAATGTGTGGACGTGAAAACAGTGAAATACACCTTTACTGCCTTTCCCAAACTGACCTGCTTTTTACAACCAATCAGATATAGCAACGTGTTCTATATACCTAATAATATCAGGTCTGTTTATAAGCTGTCTTACTGGCGGGCACGGGCCCGTTTCAGGATTTGATGGATTAGATCATAGTCCTCTACTCTGCCTGGCCTGATATGGGTTGATAGACTTCACACATCTTAGAGAAAGTTATGGAGAACCCTCAAACATGCAGGTTTCCTCACGACGTCTTTCCAGAAAAGCGAATGATAATATTAAATTATTTAATACACATAACTTCGAAAAGTCTGTGATCCGTGTCATGGAATCGAATTCTCTAGAGTCATACGCTGCAGATTACAATTCAAGTGAATAACCAATCGTCTATTGCTGTTTGTAAAATTATGTTGTCAAATATTTCTTAATAATAAATATCTATTAGTCGTTTAAACCCCGTGTTATTTGTGTTCTTCGTTATGATAAGGCATAAACTAAATATAAATACTAACATACCTTGTACTCAAAGTTATGTCATCAGCATAATATATAAGAGATTATGTTCATATTACACCTTGAATAGCGACACTAGAGACTATAAGCCCGTACATTCTCTAGGTGGGAACCACATGAATCGTGTGGTATCAGATTTCAGACGTAGCTATCTAATATTAACTACAAAATATTACGACACTATAAATCTGTTCTAAAACAGTCTACGTCAATTAGGTTTATGATACTACAAATATCATTAACCTGAGTCTATTTGCTAATAGTTCAAGCAAACAATTACTAAAGATTTTATCTTTTGACCTTTCACAATAATAAATAATAATTTGTCTAATGCTGCATTCATTACATAATAAGTGTTTGTTATTTCGCAGGTAACTGGAATGATCCAGACTAAAAGACAGCACTTCAAGCCCCCCGATCGAATGACCAGGTAAGTTGTTATTCAATATTTTCTCACAAAAGTGCTTATTACTAATAGATACTATTTCATAGTTGCTATACGATTCGGTTACAGAAATATAACACAACTGATATTGAGTGTGAAATTAAATAAGGCAGTCTACTAGCCCGAGGCGTACGTACCCACATAAAGTCGCAATAAAATGGCCAAAGTTTAAGGGTACCTACGCTTATCGGTAGTACCTTTACGAGATGCGATATCAGAGCTGACAAGCGAGGCCCACGACGCTTACTGTAGACGCATTTGCATAGGATTTTTGCAATTTCATTCCGCATACCAAACGAAATCAGCATTTTACGACTTACTTACGCTTTTATAAAAGGAATTTATAAACGAAAAAGTATAAGTATAATAAACGCTTTTATTTTGTACGTTTCATATCACTAGTGTTTATATATTCTCTCGGCGAAATAGAATACGCTTTGTGAATACTTGTATCGTTATCGGCGAAACTCCAAGTTATACTATCCGAAACTAGCGCTGTAATAAAATGTATCATAATATATCCCGTAGCGAATGTAGCACGCGATAATATTTGTTTAAAAATATAACGACAAAATTTGTTCCAAATTTAGTCGATAAATATTTATGAAATTCTTAATCCAAACTGTGTTGCATATTTCACAGATGTCGCTACAAATTGACTGAATTGTAACAATCAGAATGTTGTTACAGAAACGGATACTGGCGACGGAAATAATGTAAAATTGTTACTTGCGTTAGACTAATTTGTGATACAATTTCCGCGTCACAGGAAGACTTTCACTGAATAATTTCTGTTGCCTTCACATGGTTATTTACAATGCCACACCCTCACAAAAACGTGTGTAAGCTCCGAGATGTATCGACGTATAAAATAGACACGTGTTCAATCACAGCCACAGCCGACGGTGATACAATTTACGATACATGGTGTACCGGTAAGTACAACCGGGGTAATGTCGGCATCGCGTGCCCCTCCGAATTATCACTCGCGTTTTACGCCATATTACATACCAAAGTGAAAGCTCGCGACTAATATCGTTTGTAATCCACTTAAAACTTTATATTACTGCCCCTTCGTACGTAACACGGAACAGTCATGCTAACTTTGTGAATGAATGAATATATTTAGCAATATGACACAGATAATGTAATTGAAAACTGTTTTTTGACTTATTTCCTATGTTACTTTGTACACATACTAACGTACTAGCAAACATTGCGTTTCAGGAAGACGATAAGATTAAAATATCTAAATAACGCGCGTATACTTTAATCAGAATAAAAGCAGATAGAGTAAATGTACCATGTGTTCAACCTCATGCTCATAAATATTAACATTTTGAAATTAAC
This sequence comes from Catocala sponsa, assembly GCA_963564715.1. Classification (NCBI taxonomy): domain Eukaryota; kingdom Metazoa; phylum Arthropoda; class Insecta; order Lepidoptera; family Erebidae; genus Catocala; species Catocala sponsa. Next base: position 11,319,075 of record OY751331.1, read on the forward strand.
TGCATAACGTAAAGAAAACTTTATGTAATCATACGCAACCATTACATTTATATGTATATTTTATGAGAACACTAATATCTGCTTTTCATTTACGAACATCTCAGAGACCTAAATAAATACTTTTCCGAAGAATACACACAGAATTCTTGAAACAACAGACAAGAAACAGGCTCAAGGCCAGCACTGAAGGAGATCAATAGACACGAGATAATTATGGCTGACAGTTTGTCTAAGGAAGCTTTAACTATTTTCCGGTATTCGCGTCGTTGAGCCGAGTATATTCTTCTTGTTCGAGTCTCATAAATTTCCACGGCAGCTCATTGTCTACCTATCGTCGTTGATGTCGCAATTTAGCTTTGCAACAGGCGCCAACGTTAAAATATTGCGACTGGCCATCAATCAAGTTCTTTGCCAAATAGATCGTTGATTAAATTGTTAAATTACAGCATTTATTCACCGGTTGTCAAGTTGGAATCGTGTATTTGTCTAGATCTATAAAAGTTATATTTTATTCAGTTTATCTAGTTCGTGATTAATTTGGCTTACGAAACAATAATTGCCTATTATATTTTATGTCCATAATAAGAGTAATGTTATATACGTAAACGTGAGATGTATTGTCTTACTCCGTTTACGTAAATGTTACAGAAGGATATCAAAACATTTTTAACGATATTGCGGCTTATGATCAATTAATTGCGGTTTATGATCTTAGAGGCACTTTAGTCAGATTCCACAGTTCAGTACCTGCCCCTTATCTGTTTGTCAACCGATTTTTTTTTGTCTTGTGTTTGCTATTGACGAGCCTAGAACCGTAGTGCTATCAATAAAAATATAACAGTTATGTTTTATAGATTGAGACATACATAATACGTTATGCTCAAATTTTTACCACTTTGGTACTCTAATATATATTAATAGCAAATGGTAAACAAGTACGTACATATATCGCGATAATACCTAGTTTAATATGAAAATCATAACTTATAAATGAGCTTGTTTTATTTATTTATTAGAGATAAACAAACAGTAACACATTGCATAAACACAATTAGTGACACTACGTTAAACATAAATAAATGTGCACTCACAACGTTATCCACGGAATATATGCTAAGTATTGTAAATTTTTATTACATTTCATTTTACAAATTACATTTATGTTAGGTATTAAGTAATCTATACTAATAATATAAAGCTGAAGAGTTTGTTTGTTTGGTTAATCGCGCTAATCTCAGGAACTACTGGTTCTATTTGAAAAATCTTTTAGTGTTGGATAGCCTATTTATCGAGGAAGGCTATAGGCTATATAACATCACGCTTCGACTCACGGGAGCGCAGTAACTATAAACGCGGATGAAACCGCGGGCACATCTAATCTGTAATATAATTAGTTTAATCAGATAAAATCAACTCGTAGTTTAAAAACAAACAGTTATTTCTTAAGATAATTAACAATTGACACCTATTTAATATGAAGCTAAGACAAGTCATGGCCACTTTTCGTAATTGTGAATGTAGGCTAATTGGTGATTACATTTAGACTTTATTTATATTGCATAGCACTCTTTACAAAGTAGATCATCAACGAATGCCCGGCGCCATACTGCGATGATATCAACAAACTTATATAAATATACGAAGTATTAGAAAAAGCGACAAATGCAACACGTTCTTATGTAAACTCAAAATCCTAAAACGTGCTTATGTAATTTTGCAACATAGCCAACCCTAACGGATATTTTCATCCCCTTTAAACATCAGGTCTATTCAGGAAGAAATTTAAGACATGCTAAATAAAAAATTGAAACAATATTTAAAATATAACAGGCTGGAGAACCCGCAATCTCACCGGTTGACTGGGAGGAAGAAAATACATTATTTATGTAGACAAAAATTAAGTTGAGAGAACGGACGGCCGGCATAATTTGATGTATCATCCAACTAATAATAAATTAAGACGAGGCCTAAACTGTATTTAGTAAGCGTAAAGACGCGGAAAAGGCTCGTGAACGACTTGACGTTAATGGATGGTACGTTTTTTGCAGGCCCTGGGCGTGAGATGGCACGCGCGGGCATGCTGCACAGGGGAGGAAAAAATGGAGCCGAGTGAGTATTAATGTAACTACTCCTATTAGCACATCATTTTCAACACATATTTACAGCTCCGGTGAATCGGTCACGAAGATATATTATATCGGCAAGGCACCGACTCAGTGCGCACTACTAAATACAAATCAATATGCTGCAACGATTCTTATCGAAAGCTATTAGGCGCGTCCCTTACCCCAAAAATAACTGGTGTTCCGTTTTGGAAATTTGGTACGGAACACTAAAAATATTGTTTCATGGGTGTATATAATAGTAATATTTATCTTTCACATTTTCATGCGATGATAAAGCCTCTTAGTTGCGTAGATAATATCCGAGTTTCATGATCATTATATCAACAATATTCATTTGTATACTTAATGGGTCACTTCATATTGTCCTTATAAGTGTATATTCTTCTAAATTGCCGACCTACATTCACATAACTTTCTTTGCCAGACATGATTTAGCACTTAACATAATTGACACATGATATATGCTCTTACTTAATATATACTTACACATCCGTCACCTTACCGTTTACACACTTCTTTTATTCATTGCCATTTTCCTCTAATCTGTGTTTACGTTACAGTTATAATATAAACTTTGTTTGTTTATACAAATCACAGGGACACGTGTCGTGAAGGGTTTATTTTCCCTATAAATAGAACGGCATAAATATACATAAACGACGCAGAGGAGCTCGCACGATTGCCCTTATCACAAAGTACTTAAGGGCGTGGCGGTAAGGGCGGGTGGTAGGGTACGCCTGGGCGGGCGTCAGGTGCAGGCTTGATAGAGCAATTACTTATTTTAATATTTTTAATGCCGGTCTGTAAGGCAACCGGCGCTTTTCACCCTCTGATAAAGTTGTTCTTATTATTCAGGTGCTACAAAGAAACAGCTCATGAAAAATATAATTTTCTGCAGATATTATTAACAGCTCACAAAAACCTGCGCCCTTCTTTCTGTCATTCATATTTTCCTTTGTGTTTACGATGTAACGTTTCGAAGTTATAAAACCATTTCAGTCATAACCGCATAATTAAAGATGGTACCAGACATTTTTATTTCTCTATTTGTTAGCAAGAATACTACACCCAGACGTAGCGAATCGATACAATGGCGTACGTATCGAATAGAAGCGAACAATGGCAGATATAAGTTGGTTAGCGATGCAACCTATTAGATCGACGCGCTATCCGTCTTGTCGCCTCAAGTCGAAGTTCGCAGACGGGTCCCCGGTGAATATTCCCCACGTTCCTTTGATGTGGTTCACGTTAATTAGGCATTTTAGCATTGCGATGCTCTGGTCGGTAGACGGTGACACGATGTTTTATTAACTAACCAAAATATCTAACCACCGCTGCGCCGCCGTCTCGCTTGTAAACCTTCCATCGAATATTTGGCAGGCCCATATAATTTGCTAATACAATTTAGTTCAAATATGGCTCCAGCCGAAATTCCGCTAAACCTTGTCTAGTTATTCAGTCTCCGACATTTTCAGAACATTCAATGTTAGAGGCTAACTGCAGTTGGACGGTCGCCGGTTAAGTTACTTACCTCTGGTTTCGCTGCAACTTTATCAATGGTGGGAAACGCTGGCAGAACTGATGTCCGGTGCTCCACCCTTCACCCCACTAACGATTCCTGTCCCCCCACATTTTCTCACCTCAGTTCGTACTCATCCGCCTAGACTAACTTTAAATTGTTAGCTGCAACGTTACTCCTCACTCTGGTGAACTTTATTTGTTCGTTCCATAGTTCTCTCTCAACTTTTGATGACAATTTTCTGGAATAACATGAATTCAAATGAAATATTGCAATATCTTTATTGTGAGCTGATTCAATTTTAGATAGGGAGGCGCTGGCAAATAATTTCGTCACTCGTACTTTATATTCACGTGAAATAAATAAAAGAGATTTGAAATCAAGATAGAACACAAGTTTTAGTTCAAAAGTCAAAAGTCGCATGAATCTTCAGACAAATGAAAGCAAGTAAATCTTTACTGTCACGTGCTTTCTTATTTAGTTTTTACACAACAGGTAACAGTGTGATATCTCGCTCTAATATTGAAAGTAACGTAATGTCAATATATCTATAAGATATGATAACAAGCTTTAAGAAAGAAACCAGACGCAATTAGTCGTAGTTTAGGATTAAGTTTCATTAGATAACAACGTTGCTACAATGGAATTTTGTAAAATTTTTGTTATAGCGACCCAAAATTGTAAATGGGTTCTTTGTATATAAATCTAGCAATTATATTAGTAAGTTCATTATTTGACAACATCGCCTATGCTATCGCAAGCCACGCTCATGCGTGGCTTGCGATAGCCTTTCTCATGAAAGGAAACAGATTACTAGCAGTGTTTAGTTAACCTACTTACTATCTATTTTCAAATGTAATGAGCATTAGGAAGCTTGCAACATAAAGAGGATTGAAACCAGAATACATTGAAATCGCCAGGGAGGAAAAATAATACCAAATGAAGTAGGCTCAAAAAAGGCATGTTGTTCTTTTGGCGGCGTGGTGCACATAAGCACATGTTGTTATGTGCGGGGCCCGGCGCGGTGGCGCGGCGGCGCGCGGCGGGAGCGCGATATTTGATTTCATCTCCGCCGGTGATCCGTCACGCACAAGGCCTCCGCCTTCTCGAGCCCTATAACAATATGTTGCTACTTACCACACAGGTATAACACCGCCGACAACTTTGAGGCGTGCGGTATTTCCACGGCTTTTATGGCGTTATAAAAGCTGTATTATATTTAATACCGTTACCTATACTATCTTTAATAAATAAATTTAGCAGCATCAAGCGATATTTCTCTTCTCTCGGTATTTTTATAATATCTAGCGACATAAAAACCTTACTTGCTGTAATTCTATTAAAGAGCTTTTGTATTCAGCATATATAATTTTTTCATACGCATTATTCATGAAGCATCAACTGGCCACTATCAGAATATTGTGGTCTTGTATTATTTACGGCGCAGGCGGCTCGTCATAAATCAGTATCTCGCTTTTATGTGGTAAGGAAATAGCTCATAACTTTGATTGGCCTCTTCGACTTGCAAGGTCTCACCTTCACCTGGCGTCCGATTGTGGATCAATGCGGCGCTCGAATATCTGCATTGTTCATACGCGTATACAACTGTGCCCTATACTTACATACAACGTATAAAGCAAATGCCAACAATAGAATATTCAAAGACATTTAAGTCTTAAGAACTTAATGAAGAACCCAACGAGCTATGTGTGCAATTATGGATTTACTCGCGGTCCATGACCGCAGCCAGCTATTGTTAATTTTCCGCAACGAAGATTAACAGAGTCTCCATTAAACAGATGGTATACAATAACGTCACGTCTTATTAAAACGGGCTTATTTATCTCAGTTATCGAATCTTTCACGAAACGGAATACCTATTTCTTTCCACGCGTATTAGAAGCTTATGAAATGAGGTTTTAGATTTGTTTTAAATACATACTCAGATGCGTATCGTTCTGCACAGCGTGCCTATATACCAGCTCCTTATCAAAATAAATAGCTATTGCCATTCGACGTTTATTTTATTTACATCACAATGAGGCCTCGGTATTTGTTCCTTTTTATGAGTTGTTGTTAGAGCGAATATTCTTAAAGAAGGACCGTATTATAGATTACTTTTACTGGTTGTTCTGAAGTGGGTCAGTGTCCCGTAAAAGTTTCCGCGAATGTGGTCCGCCAGCCCCATTACCGCAGCCGATCAAAGCTGCCGGCTCTCCACACGATGACCCTACAATTCACGAGACTCTGAAAATCATGCGTTTGTTTTATCCCCTCGCTGCGGTATATCCGCATAGATTATTTACGGCCTCTAATTTCGAGCATCACTTGACACCAATGTCGCTAGACGTTGCGGTGAGCAAAGCCTTACGGTTTTAGTATAATCTTGTTTGCATCGAGTTGGATGCTCCCAGCCACCGCACCGGCTAGGCGTCTGCATAATTATTTTCAGTGTTTGCCCCCCATTAACATCTGCCACGACGCGGCGCGGTCGTACCTCGGTCAAAGACGAATCCTCTGAACATGTAATCGCAGCACGTATTGCAGCGCTGGCACTACGTGCATAATTTACATTTACCAGTCATTTCAAAGGGATTCATATCTCTTAATACAACAGAAAATACTAAGTTTGCAAAAATATACCTTTACATTCATGCTGTTTATCTTTTATGTTCAAAATATAATTACACACTACTAATGAGTCAGCCTTTAGCTCTGTAAAATTCACTTTGATATAGTAAACAGAATATTTTCGCATGCATGAAGCATTACAAACGTGTGCTTGATTTGTGTATTTACAAAACGATACAATAAAAGTGATGGATATCTGTCATCTCGAAGCGATGGAGCCGCGCGCGCCGAGAGATGCAAATTCTGTCGACTCACCCGGAAAGCAATTACCGAGTCTAAGCTGCCGCTCGTTCTTCTGCACTGCTTACCATAAATCAATGGAACACAGATATTTACACAAAGCTATTGATATATTAGGAAGTTGTACGCAATATTACAGAACACTAAATAAAGCCTAAAACGAACGGCTTCCTAGTTCCTACTAAAAAAAGACATTGATTTCAATATTCACACTTAATTAATGTTACGCATGGCTTGAAACTATCAATTAATATCTTTTAGTTGTATGTATGTATATGTAAAAATATGGTAGTAGTTTCTAAACTAAAAAAGGCTTATAAGAATTCTTTAATGGAAAACGGTCTCACAGTGTGTCATTCTTATGCTACCTTTCAATCTTTCCACTTTAGCCACAGCTTAAATGAATAGAACGGTACTTTGCAAAACGCATTGTGCTATTCACTACAGTTGAAGCAAAATATCGTAGTTGGTATCCTAATTAATATTATAAATGCAAATGTGAGTTTGTTTGTTTGTTACGCTTTTAGGACTTAACTATTTGACCGATCATTATGAAATTTTGAATACAAGTTGTTATGGGTGCATTAAAGGACATTCTGGATAATTCTGATTCATCTAGAAAAAAGTACTGTTCCAGAGGGATGGAAATTTATTGACGAAATCTACATAACACAAGCGAAGCCGCAGGTAAAATCTAGTACACTATATATTCAATATATGATTACTGTAATAGTGCAACAACATCAAACACTAGAAAAGTAACTAGTTAGTATTATTTTGAACGCTTACTTAACCTCATACTATTTAGTCACTAAATCCAATTAATTTGATCTCTTTTGTCGATAAAACAATACAATAACCTGTTTTTATTATATTTTAAAGGCAAATTATTGTTGAAACTATCGCGCATCACTAATTTTTACACAAATTATTTACAAAATACAGACTCGGTCGATAATATATTTTACACTTTAAAATAATCAATCTGGTTGTGGATACGTTGCATACCATCTGAGCTTCAATTCCATGTGATCTTTGACCTGCGCAGATACAAATCTTCAAGGATTAGTTATGCAATCATTAGCACCATGTGGGCGTAATGATTACGCTAAATCGACATTCGTCTATAAACGGCGATGACTTCAACATAAAAGATCTTGCCTAGTAGAAAACGCTAATGGATTTTTAACGAACACTATTTTATTTGTAGTAAAACTATATCTTTTTTATAAATAGAATGTGTAAACAGCAGACGAATTCTGTTCCAATGCAGACAGACGCTACAAATTCTTTCGCTGCGGCATAACATTGTCCCAGTCCAATGTTCGCAATACTGTGATAAAAGTAAATAATACGCGCATAGGAACCATTTCAACAATTTGCTTAGGATATTGTATTGTGTTCGTGATCGCTGCTGTTGGCCTCCACGTATAATATAGATATGTGTACGTTACAGAGACCTTATACTACTCAACAAACAAGTTCACTACACTGAACACCTACACGGCGTACGTGCTCTTTTATGAAAGTGATATTTATTCTTGAACGTGATTACCTGTTGGTCAGTGCTTAGATAATATTACTCTCTTTATAAAATCGAAAACGAACAAATAAACATTCGATAATTAAAATTAAACACTATACGGATTTTGTCGCGTTGTTTATTTTACTTTAAAAGAACATATAGCTGATGTAAAACACCAACGCTCGTTGAAGTCTGCTGTACATGAACGCGTGCAACAGGAGACTAACCACTACCTACGATTTGACAATCCACAGATACTCTCAAAAGAACACCGATTCCTACCAAGAATGCTTCAAATTAAAAAATATCCTTATTTCAATAGAGAAGATGGTTGGAATATACCACCAGCTTGGGATCCAGTAATTCAAATAGTCAAACCTAAGAAGAAGCAATACACAGCTAGACTTCATGATACTTTGAGCTCATTCTGCGTAAATAGAAACACGAAAGATTAAATTATTTTCGGGTACTTTGAAATAGGTACACTTCAGATCATTGAGACAACTACCATCTTAGGCTCCCCGTGAACATGGCTGCTGTAAAGCAACCGAAACGTCGAGGCAAAGTGTAAACTTAAATATAAAACTTAAATATGTATAATTACATGAAATAGCTTAAATAGTAGTAAAGTTAGAGTTTTCAAGATTATGTAATAAAAGTGTTTTAAAGTAAAATAAACAACGCGACAAAATCCGTATAAAGTGTTTAATTTCAATGTATAACATTCGCGTAAACATAAGACAATATTATATTCGATACCTAATTGACTAATAATAATCTAATTTTAGTCTTCACTCTATAAATGCTGCAAAGCTATAATACGATTGTACGATAGGCTAAATACAGTCGGCAGTTCAGCGAGGCACATGGTAGATCCACAAAATCAATTAACACATGACTAGATGATATTGACTGAGAGTATTCCACTCGAAAATGGAGCATAAAATCTATAATTGCCCGGAATCACAGTTTCCGAACGTTTTCGATTTCGCCGATTACATACGTGTGTACAACCGATTTCCGATGTCTGATAGCAATTTGAGTAACCATTTACAAGGGTAAATACACGTAATATTAATATACCTTTCGAATAAAAAGATTAAGAACGATGTTAATTTATATTTGTGAAGAAGCATCGGGGTACATTCTTAAGCGAGGAGTACTGTTAACAATTGCAGTTTCGTATTAATAAAATCTTTCTGAGTAGAGCCGAGCTTCAAATGTTAGTGCTTACTCTTAAAACTTTGGTCGGGTAGTTGTGTTATTCTTTTAAAATGAAATGAGCTTAACTTTTGTTTGAAAAGCGCACCAAGTTGCGAACACTTTTTGCGCTCCACTCATGTATGGTCTTTTTCTGGCAACGTTTGTGAGCAGCTCTTAAGCAAGTTCAGTTTACTTAAGTAAAAAGGCCAATACAAATCGAAATATTCGCCGGCGACAAATGGTAGGGCAATTTGTTTAGGACTCGTTTTTACTATTGATGGGATGCTGTTCCTTTTCTTATTTCATTATCCTAATATAAGCTGTATTTGCATATAATTTAAAGTTTGATTACCTAGTTTAATCCCTTCTTGTAGGTATAGAATGTTCTTGTGTGTGTGTGTGTGTGTGTTATATAAAATCGGCTGCCTGCTTATACTTTGAGCTGCATTTAACCTAAAATCATTGTCTTCTCAAATCTGTGTGGAGTATAAGTAACCTTATACCCATAACTTTTGCTTAAAATATATGGCACTGACACCCCAGTCTGATTTATTTCAAAATTATAATACTAGCTGACCCGCGCAACTTCGCCTGCTTCACATAAGAGAATTTTCCACGTTTTTATATGGGCTAACTAACAGCTAAAATAATTTTTCAATTTGTACCCGTAGTTCCTGAGATTAGCGCGTTCAACCAAACAAACAAACAAATTCTTCAGCTTCATAATATTAGTATAGATTTTATGCAATATTTTTTACTACTTTGTAAATAATAACGTTTATAATAAAGAATAATGTGAAAATATCCACAGGTAAATAGTGAATATATGAAAATAGAAAATATTACGATAAATAAATGAAGTGTAATAATAATACTTAACAATAATAACAATGATATTTCCTGGATTACGTTATTAAAAACAATGAAGAAAATAATTAATTACAGTTTTGTCAGAACCATTCGTTTAATGATCTTGAATATAATGATGAAACATTTTGCTATAAGCACATAGAATTGCACCGTTCGATAGCGTATATATAATTAATAATCATATCGTAACAACGTATTTCCTAAGTAGCTGGCTAGGTACAAAAGTTTTAAGCTTTACTTAGCAACTTTGGTAATATGTACCTACTACTATATGCCTTTATAAACTGTTGTAGTTACTTTATAACGTGCTATGTTACAAGCTTCAAGAATCATGAAAGAGTAAGTGCCTCACGCTGAAGACGACATCATAAAGTAAAACATCCATATTAGTTATACTTGTTATAAATTCAAGCCACGCCCTGGGCATATTTTAGGGTGAGCTATGATTTAGTAGACACTTCCTTTAATCAGAGAAAGTGTTGTACCACAGATTTAATGTCCCGTTATTACTTTGCGTATCAAAATATATATGGATCGCATCTAAAAATAAATACTAAAAGTATTGAACAATTATATTAACTGCGGTAAGAAGTGATAATCTGATCTAATTCCGCATTTCCATTTATTTCTGTATAGCAGGGTACTTTTCAAAATATTAAAATAACATGAAAAAGTATCCTAGGTGATCTTTGTATGTCGTTACAGAAAGTCTTTGTTCCGAGTCTAGACTCGGAACAACGATGTGTGGATCACACAATTTTGTGTCTCTTGTGACGTACGAACCCCTCAGTCCAAACATGTACGGCACACTGGTATTTATATCCTATATTTAAAACTCTGTGATCAACAGCTTGAATACCTAGTTCATATGGACAAATGTCATATTTAAATATTTTCAATACAGAGTGCCGATCTAGACTAATTATTGCCAAACGCGAACTGAAATGTAAATTATATTTGAGGTTTATTTTAAACTAGATGTTCCCGCGGTTTCACCCGCGTTTACCGTTACTGCGCCGCCCCCGTGGGTCGTAGCGTGATGTTATATAGCCTATAGCCTTTCTCGATAAATAGGCTATCCAACACTAAAAGAATTTTTCAAATCGAACCAGTAGTAATCACGCAGAATAAACCAGGAGAAACATCGTTTGTACTATGTCTGTAATGGGTAATTATTTTGCTGCGATGTTATTTTAAAACTGCTATATCTCCTAAGATATTCATTGAAATCGAATGATGTAAAGGGCAATTTTGTTTTAAATTAAATACTTGTGATGAATAACGTATTTATTTGGATAAGGATTAATATCATGTTTATAAAAATACCTTCGCAAATAATGCATTATTTTAGAACAAATTTCATTAGCATAAAAATGGTTATAGTGAGCCAACCTTAAAAGATAGACTTATGCTGTCGCGGACTTTTTTTTAGAACTTTTAAAGGGGAACAATTCTGACATACATGATTTTTGCGAAACTTTAACTGTTTACGCAGCGCACGCAGCGGAAGCTCTCAAAAGAAAAAAATACTCTCCGATTTTGAAACATTCTTCATTGGTGCTCCGCTCCTATTGATCTTAGCGTGATGATATATAGCCTATAGCCTTCCTCGATAAATGGGCTAAATAACACTAAAAGAATTTTTCAAATCGGGCCAGTAGTTCCTGAGATTAGCGCGTTCAAGTAAACAAACAAACAAACAAACAAACAAACAAACTCTTCAGCTTTATAATATTAGTATAGATTAGGAGAATGCCATTTGTGATTGATTACTGATACTAAGACTAGAAGGGAAAACTATTTAAACCAATTTTTATCACGAGAATCACAAAATATAACGCGTAGTTATTTATTAATAAATGAAACCACACATCTATGGCTAGCCAAAGATAACTAAATTAATAGCTGACTAATTTAATCATACGCGTTACAATTGCTTCACCTATTATCCTAATCAACTCATATAATAGCTATTATTGTCAAATGCTTTAAACGGTGTTAACAAACTCTGTATCATTACAATCAATAAATTTCATTGTCATCTGTGTTGCATCGCTGTCTAACCCTTAGAACATAACTGTTAGGAATGTTTCAAAGTAAACTAGATTGGGATTTCGACGCATTCGCCTTTTTGTATTCATGAGGTCTACTATAAACTTTTCTAAAATATAAATCAATACTCTTTGTGTCCGTTGTTTGAATGTTTGTAAAGTCCCTCGCGATATAGGAATTGTTCCTACAACGGGAATTGTCTTTTTAAAGAAAATAAAATATACGTGTTGACAACACTCGTAACTATGTTATATTTAACACTTACATAATATGTAGTAACGCCGCCACACGGCTCATGTAATAAATAATCTAATCTGCTTAAAAAATAACGTAATTTGTTCTTTTTAACAATCTCTTTTCATGTAGATATACAATTTCTAACATAGTATCTAAGTTAACTTTTAAATCAACTGCAGCCTATTACCGAGTATTAAACACATTTTCAAATTCCGTACTGCTACTGTGATTTTTCTAATAGGCAAAAACAAATACTTCGCACTCGTACCTGGGACCTCACCATTGCATGCAAACGTATGCCGCGAGATCAACGAAGCAATCAAAACCAACACACTATACATTTTAAAGTGTTACATGATCTTATAACCAAAGTGATTAATACTTTTATTATACTTTCCTATCTTTATGTACCATACTTAACACTAACACCATTCAGCCTGCCACAAAGCCTTGTTAAAACTATTAGGTACAACCGCTTAGGTTTCATAACACCTACATACGTTCAGCCTATAGCCTAGGCACCCCATCCCCTGTCAATTTCCATAATGGAATGACGTCGGTCTTTCGCCGACCAGCTACCAGCTGTTATTACACAATATAGCGTATAAGCCTATTGTACTGCCTTGTTCGATAAAACCATTTAGCAAATGGTCGTTCGAATTTGGATACCACGAACGTGCAATTACGTTATTTTGTAGAAGTTATACAAAAAACGATTTAATAAAAATATAGAGTTTGAGTTCTTTATTGGTAAAAAAATGCTAGAAATTTTATGGTATTTAGAAATGTTATTCAGAAAGTGAGCAATATATGGCTAGACTGTTGTTTTTTTTCTATTTTGACCCCACTGGCCTAATTTCGCAGTTTATTTTTATTTTGGTAAATTCTTAGTAATAGTACGGCATTTGAAAATGTTCTCTGTAGCGGGATAACGCTAAGGCTAAGACCTAAACACCTAACCCGTCGAAAATATAAAAGGACTAGCTAAACCCGACCACGCTTAGCAGTATGAAATTTTTATTTGCCAGCTCTTGTACGAACTTTGGAATAAAATGTATATAAAAACATTTTTATATAAAAATGCAACGTTGTGTGCAAATTTCAAATCAATCCATCAACTACATTTTAAGTTGTGCGGGTACAAACATAAGATAGCTTATTTTTTATACAGCTGATAAATCTATGCGTGCAACTATTTTTAATCTCTTATGTGGATATCAAAAGCATACTTTTGATATCCACATAAGAGATTAAAACTGACATATTATTCTTACATCATGCGTTTACAAGAATAATACATAATATATTATTCTTGTAAATGATGTAATAATAATATGTAAGTTTGAAACTGGTGAACTGTAACTAATTAATTATTTAGTGAAAATGTAATTTAATATTCTTTATAGTAACTTGAAACACGAAATAAGTCGGTATACATTAATACTGTCATGTCTACAATGGCAACTAGCTTATAACAGTATAAATTAAATTTGAAATGTGTACTACGTGTAATATGTATACCAGAGCTTAGCAACACTCATACACAAATCTGCGAACGGGGAGGCAGAGGTCAATGACACCCACATTTCTTCAGCTGCGTTTCCAGTTAATGGAGGGCAAATCGAATGCTTTCTATCGATCTTACTTTTAGATACCCCGCTGTTATTTAAATTGTCCTTACAAATCTAATGATGTTTTGATAAACTTTTGAATTGTAACCGAAACCTTACGACAACCAGTTGCACATGTCCTATCGCTTACAACATATAGGAAGCAAGGCAGCCGATTATAGCAAAAAAATATATGCAAACGAAAATTATCCTAATCACATAAATTTATATTAGTTTCAAATGTCTATAACTTAAAAAAAAAGGTTTCTCTATAAAAACCAATAACGTATTTTTTTAATGCCTCGCGCATGTCAAAGCCGTTCTATTCTGATTTTTTCGACCATAGGAAATACTTTTTATATTTTCAGATGGTCTTTTACCTGAACATGTCGCGTTAACGGTTAAGTTTCTATTTCTTAAACTACTCGCTCCTTTTTCCGAACGTGGCATCTAACTTTTACATTCCTTGTCGTATCGACCGCTTTACGCCACTTATAATCTCTAGAGAGCAAGATGTACTTTGTCACACTTGAATTTAACGCCAAATAGTTTTCTGTTTTATTTTATCACCGCTTTGATATTATCAACCAGGTACACGCAAATGCACAGACGTTGCGATTGCACCAGATCTTCAAACGGAACAAATAACTTGTATTTACCGATAATAAAATAAATGTTCTTCGAGTCAGCTTACTCAATATTTCTCGAACTCTCCATCACATCTAACACCACAAGTGCAAAAGTCATAAAAAAATAGTTCTTATTTATTTTTAATTAACTCAGTTGTTACTACTTTTACTAATTGCCTCTCTGAGTGGCTACTTAGTCGAGTAACTATGCGAAATTATTATTTAGCTTAAGCAAAAGCTGTTTAATGTATTTTGATTCTAATAACCGCTGCTTAGTAAACCCCGATAATTTTTGCAATTGGGTAACTATACGTTTTCTAAAAATATAGTGAAGTTTTTATTTTATTTGAATAACCGTTTTGACGCCAACAAACAAATTTAGGAACCACCACGACGGATGCACCACCAAATGGAATTTAACAAACATTTGGTTTCCATAACAACTGAGTAATGAGGTGTTGAAATATAGTCACGAATCGTCAATAGACATTGCGATAGGCCACAAAATCTTTTATATTATGATAACTGGGTTTACGAAAGACTTAACAGAATGGATTGGGAAAGTTGTGTAGTCGGGAAGGTCGGGAGAGCTGGTGAAATGAAAGTGAAGGTGCGTCCCCCGCCGACCCTCGCCCGCCTGCGGATGCACGCTCCTGGGGCAGCACAGACGTCAGGGAAAGTACTTAAGAGAAAACTTTTACATAATATTGTTATGAGAAAATTACAGCTCACGGTACGCGCAGAGTTCGTGGAAATTTATGGATAAATATGCGTTTATAATGTTTGATGTTCTACGTATTATTGTGTTTACTTTTAATAATATATATTTTTGTGATACGTTCAAATAATATGTAGAAAATCTGGCACTGATCTGAATGATTTTGTGAAAAAGTTTAGAAATTCTTGATTTTTAATACTATAAAGATAACTGGCATCTGTATGCTAGTTATCTTTATAATATATAATTCTTCTGTACGAGTGTATGTCATTAATGACACCTACTCCGAAACAGCTAGACCGACTGTATTTTTTGTGTTTGTCCCTGGATAGTTTAGATTCACAATTGGACCCGATAGGTGGCGCTGCTATCGGTACGTTTTCTCCTATCGTTTTATAGAAAAGGTTATGCCTTTTCTGTGAAATAACCTGTATGTCGTAGTTACCGCGCAGCCAATAGCCGTTATTATATTATGGTCAACGAAAATGAAGTTTGCGACGAGGCAGGCAGCTTGTGTAAAGGTTAAGCTCGTTGGAATCTAACGGTAAGCTGCACGCACCTTTGTCACATTCGTATATTTTATATTGCTAACTTAGCAAGAGCAAGATAATTAATATAACGTGTAGCACAACAGTAGTATTGCCATATATTAACTTATAATACCAATACTAACAAAATTTTTATATATGAGTAGGAATTTCTATCGAAAAAGAACTTCTACACTAGGAATTATGTGCTGTGCCGCGGGAGACTTACAAAATACTTAATAATTTACTGGGTACTGGGAATCAAAGTAACAAAGCATTCATTCATTAAGATCACAAAGTAACACTTGTTAACTGTCAATCCCAAGAGGATAAAAATCATTAGAAAAAATTTGTTGAATGTAAACTATACCTGTTTTACTTTGTGCCTGACACTCCACGAAATACCACTTTTATTTATCATACGACCAAAGTACTAAGTTAGATGATGAAAATAGGAATAAAACTGCAACCAAGCTACAAATTGATATAAACAATCAATCGAAATACATATTCTTTTGTTGTAATAATCTTTTAACTAATAAAATAAGATAATTACTTTATTGTAATCCATGGTCAATCCTAAAAAAATATACATTATATTTATAAAAATATACATAAGGACAATGTTACGTAAAATATTTGCTACTCGCCGGCGGTAGGTTGGCCTGTTAAGTTCAAACTCAGTTGTCTTGAAAGTTGATTTTACTTTAGAAGACATTGAACTACCCTTTTAGAAATTACTTAGCACTACAAATAAACACGCCCATTACACCACACTAACACGTACTTACGTCTAGCCCTCATACGCACTTCACATAATACAGAAACTTATTGAAAAGAACCAAACATTTATGCTCAAGTGAGAAATAAAAATAATAACATTTTCTTTACTCTAGAGAACAAACAATTCTCAGGATATAATAATAACACGAAACTTGGAAACACTTCGATGTTTCTTGTCTCAGTTGCGTTGCTTATCGCAAACATCGTTACGGACCGCTGATGTTCAAGTGAAACATTTTTAAATGTTACGTCTGACGTATTTTAAGTAAGTTACGCACATAAGTGCGCTATACAGTTGTGGCGTAATTTAAGCTCTCTCACTAACGAGCAGGCACTCAAGTGGAGCCTCTCGCGCACAGCTTTCCTCCAGACTAGATGATATTGTGAGATTTGTAAGCACATTGTTTATGTTGCGTGTAAAACAGCGGGCGAGCAAAGCTGTACGCAGCTTCCGCACCCACTCGCCTAGGCTTTACTCCGACTCACATTGTTATTTTCTGTTTATACGCACGTGCTATCTGCAACGGTATCTGAGGACATTATATCGTATATAAAGTCTCAGTTTCAAATGAAAATAAAGCGAAAAACACGTATAAAGTGGGAAATAGAACAATACAGTAAGCAAAAAATATAGCTGTAATATTGTGTAACAAACAAATCTTAGTCGACTTTTGGGCTATAATGCATGTTATTTATAGCCACTTACGCCATTGTTGTGAACATATCAGCGTAATACGTTTATGTGGGCATGTGTAAATAGCTGCTGTTAAATGCTTTTTATGAATGGTTTTGAGAGTGAAGTGATATTAGCAAACAACGTCGGGAACATGTCGGACGTCGCGTCACTTTGTACTCAGGCCTAATTATAGTGGGGGAGGCGAAACGCTCCTCACCTCTTTAGCTAGCACTAGCACACACGGCCTCGCAACCCCATTCAAAATATTTAACTATTAGCCAACTGCTTATAGAGACAGCAGAAACACAGCCAATTATAAATGAAAAGCACAGGGCAACATGATTACGTGTGTATTAAAAACGGGACTTAAAACGATCGTGCTAGCATGGTTACGTATATATTAATTTTCTGATGGATTTAATTGAAACTACCTAATTACAGAGGCGTTCAATGACTCGACGGGATCTTGGGACGCTTGACGTTTTCACCAGGTTGCTCTGTAGCCCAAAATGATACGAACAGATTTAGCATAACGCGTTTTTCTCGTAAATTGTACTATGCAAACGTATAAAATGAATTTGTCTGCCGGTTTGATTCAACGTCATTGCGTTTACGTATTGTGAGAGAAGTTAGTAACCGGGATCCAGCATACGTTATTAGGTAAATTATCGATGGAGCTTCGTAGTCTGGACCTGCCCAGTGCCCACCTTAGACGGTAATAAGTATGTCTTTAATATATTATTATGTAGAAATGAAACATAAAATAACAAATCGACGTGAGCCACCTCTGCCTATCCATGCAGGGCTTACAACGGTATCGTTATGCTGATTGATGGATTGACGGGCGAGTAATAAACTACAATATGATTGACTAATTTAATAAGAAAATCTATCAATCTTATAGATATTGCATACAATTATATCGTGCTGCCCATTTTACTTTACAACTTTCTCTAAAACACCATGACAATGTCCGAAGTGATAATGTCGTATTCAATTTTACGACACGCTTGCGAAGCACGTCATCGTTAACATTTAGAGGTCGTAACGTGACTTTCCATTAGCACCTGGCTATCAAAGCAAACGAGATTAATGTAATTTATCTGTTTAAACGAGTAATTATACTTTTAAGTAAATATTGCATTTATTTATGGGTAAACTTCCAGGGATCACTTGCTACCATTTACTTTCAAGAGTTGAAGCGAACTAATTGTTTAGTACGTTTCCCAGATTTTAATCTCCTTGCCCACTTCAACACTGACATTATTATGTATTCATTATAACGAATGAGTTTATTGCTAAAGTCGGGAATGGTCTGAATATTCAGTGAATTTAAATCTGATGTTTTTACTTTATTCTCAGCGCACAAGGCGATAAAATACGAAAATGGTGCTTTAATACCAAAATAACATTTCGATATCGATCAACCATTTATTTTCTGATGGTTTTAATTAAAACTAATTACGGAGGCTTATCGTTCAATGCTTCGACGTGAATCTTGGGTCGGAATCGTAGCTGGGGGAGAAATTGGCATTTTGCGATGTCTTCCCCCTTTCGTCCCCTCTGCACGCAGATAATTAACTGCAGATAGGTAGTCCGGGTATGCCTGTAGCGCAAGGGTATGGGATCAAATTTTACCCACAAGTTTTAAAGAGCCGGGCCTCGAGCCGGCCTCGAGTGCATCGCGGTCGGGTGATGGGGTTGGAACAATTTGTTAGGGTGGCTAGGTAAACGACCGACCGTGATTATATTGATTTTTAAAATGACATCTCTTTCAACACTTCTATTTGCTTTATATAATACTAGTTTTCATCCGCGGCTTCGCTCGCGTAAATGTAGGTTAGTTTAGGTTAGGTTTGCAACAGTTATTTTTTCTGGATGAAAGGTATCCTATGTCCTATTCTGTACCCCTGACAACGTGTATGCAAAATTTCATATTGATCGGTTGAGTAGTTAAGGCGTAAAAGCGTAACAAACAAACAAACTCATTTTCGCATTTGTAATATTAGTTAGGATTAGGATTAATGTTTTCATCTGCCTTGTTTCACCGTTGCCGTCAGTAACACAAAACACGAAAAACAATAGATTGTTATTTAAAATAATATATCTTTCGCAATTTAGGGCACATACTACTTAATATATTTTCGAACATTATATTTTATTTTCATTACGATTGCATAATTGTTTAATTTTGTTTATGTGAGCCAACAATGCAAAAAGCTTTTAGGTTGCGTGTAAGCTTTTGTATGGCATGGGCAGTCCGGTTTTATATATGTGCCTGCCTATAGAATGCTGAATGTTTAGTTATGAACAGGAATTACAGAAGTAAAAGACCAACAATTTTAAAATTAAATATGAACTCAAATAATATTACTATGGTAATAACGTACAATGTAATTTTCAATACCTTGCCCTTTACTGAATACACATTATTGTGTATCTATGCGGTGCATTCAGTAGCCACCTTTTCATATTTAAATTCCGTATGCAATACCTTTGATGTCTAACCCTATGGTTAATTTGCATATTTATAGCGTTTTTGATAATGTTGTTGTTTATGAGTCTGTTGGAAAGAATGTTCATTGATTGTAGAACCCCTGTATTGTTTGTGGAATTAACGCTATCCAGCTAGTGGCGACGCCAGACGTATAAATCACGTAGCTAATGCTGCAGCATCCGGCGCGTCTCCGTTTATTGTAGACTCGCGGCGACATTTGCTTATGTTGGTACTCGGCGGTACCGCGGCACCCTCGCCGAGCCGTGCGTCGTCCTTGCAACAAACGTCGAGGGAGGCGACAATTTATTAATTCGTAAAAATTACTTTCCTGCGCAATTTTGTTTGTTTACGCTCGGGAAGAGGATACTGTGCAATAAATAGAGCTGTTCTTCAAGCACAGATTTTCCTTTTCTAATTTATGTTTCCTTAGCTTAAAATTGTACAACTCGCGTTAAGTGGCTTAATTCTGGCCATAAATAATGTGCAATTTTTAAGTTTTTCAACTTTCGTAATTATTGCATTATAATAACTAAAACTTTCTAAATTAATTTATAAAATCTTCGCGTTGCATGATAAATAAATAATATGAAACATTTTATGATCGCATAAATACCCGTTACTATAAGTTAATATAAAATGATATTATAAATCATGGATGAATGAATATTTTGTAGAAATCCATTTAAAACTTATGGTAAAACGAATTAGTTAAATTTTGTAAATAGATGACATGTTTCGGCCGAATGTCATTCGCATAAAAGAGTTTGAAAACATTATAAAATACCAATTTGACGGGATCCTTTTATGTTATATCTCATATCAAAAGTCGGAGGGAAAATATACTTTCGTAAGAGCAAACATAAACAGTAACTGGTAAAGTTCTCAAATTGTAAGAATTGCGCATCCTTTTTATGAATCTGGGAGGGTTTGTGTAAGTATTTATGAAGCGTGGAACTCTCGATGGTATTATTACCATCATTCTCTTAGCCCGTATTATGTTGCAACGCTTTTGTAAACCGTTTTATAGGCTTATGGCGGGCAACCAAAAAGATAATGAGCCCGCAAGAGAGGCTTTTAGGAATGCACAAATTACATCCGATGTTGGAGTTAATTGTTACGTTAATCTTACTATTATGAACTTGTGACTTAATATTAATGGAAAGTACTTAAATATTAAAGTATATACAATCCCTTGGTAAGAATTTTGGGAGAAATGCGATTATTGCCGAAAAATGCGTTTCAAAGATATTAACCAAATTCTTCGCAATTTGTAAAACAACAATAACTTGAATTTCAAATTATTATTTAAAGTTTATTTTTTATTTATTATAAATACCTAGGTCAAAAGCTTCTTAAACATTAAAAACATATATTCGAAATATTTGCATATTTTTAAAGTTAAAGTTTTGTATAGTCAACAAAACTTTTCAACGTGGCAAAATTAGACAACGGACCACTTTTAGCATATATAGTTATTTACTAGGACCTTAGACAGTTTTATTTTAATGAGAATATAACAGAATATGCTCTTTCTACAAACCGTAAAAAAGTATTAGGTGCCTGGGTTTATTAATTTTTCTGGTTTACTTTATTAGATATTTACCTTTTTTGGTTGATCATGACTATCGAAATTAATGCCTAGAAATGCCTATTCAATAAATATCTAATATAACTAACAAAGCACTTCAAATTCAACGTCCACATTGATCAATTATTTTAAAAGCAGAACAAATGTCAGTTGCCATTGGGAATTGGGGGATGGCAGTAAATAACAGAAGATAGACTAATCCACTATTTCACGGGGATTTAACACCGTTATCGGTGAGTTCTTAGTGCGGCGGGTTACGTCTGTGTAACCCTTCGAGTACTGTTTATTGTAACCTTTTTACAAATACAAACACTGCATATGTTTCCTGTGTACTTATATCGATGTAATATATTTCACCCACAAGGGCACTGGTACCCATAACACAAGTTAAATCTATCCATGGGTACCAGAGTTCAACATAATACTTATAACTTAATAAAATTGTATTTATTATTTAAGGATACAGTTTACTTTTTTTGGCAATAAACATTATTATTATTATTAAATATTTCACCCGTGAGAACTTAACCCCGCAGATATGCCTATATTAAAAATAATACTGCTATTAAATTCATTAAAGTAGTCTAGTTTGTTAACTCGCCTCGAACTAAAAAGATTAAAATAAATTTTCGAATCACGGCGTAAATAGAGAACTGTTAAGCTGGAACCATGCCCAATACGAAGCTCCGTAAATGATTTAAAACTCTACGGGTTGTCTAAAATAACGATGGCAAATCCATAATAGTGACACGGAAACTAATGTCTTAGATCTTCGATACGGTTCTAAGGCATTATCTTCTTGTTAACCGAGTTACAATCTGCTTTGGCGGGTTACTGTCTGTAACCACAGCTCTTTTAGTTGTTCCCTACCGATATTATGTGGCGAAATACTTTACTGTGAATTCATTAGGATCAGTACGATTAGTTGGAGAGCAAACGCTTAGTATCACAGAAGCACCTAAAAAATATCGTCCTTCAACCGTGGCTCGTGTAAAAAGAGCATTCCCTATCCGCTATTATGAAATCAGACATTTAAATTGAAGTCTAGGTAGTTATGCGACATTATACGTATCTACATAAAGTTTGTCAATTTACAAATGCGAACGAGTTGTTATGGGAGTTGCGCTAACAAAAAGTATAGTTTTTCATTGGCGCGTCGGCCGTCTGGCCGCGGCCAGAAATCGATAGTCGCTGCAACTCTCCAGACACAATCTTAACTGCCACTGTCTTAACTTGACTAATGTTTTGGTAGCTCTTATACATTTTGATCGAGTTTAAGCAGTCAAATTTCAAAAGTAAAAGTTTCTTGAGTTGATAAATTAAGTTTAATGTTTTAAAACTCCGTTTAAAGCTTGAGGTCTTAATTTGGCTGTTTATTTGGTTTACGTCTAAGCGCTTTCACATATATCAAATCCGATTAAGGCCATTGTTTTTTATTTGCGAGTGTATATTGAGGTGATGCCTTAGGTATGGAACGTTATTCTTTGTAGATCAAAGACTGTCGCAAAGCTAATAACATTATGCATTGAAAATAAAATAAAGATGAATGTGTTAGATAGTGCACCTTCATCTCCTGAAGACTATTCATAAAATTTTTAGACATAACACTTAATATGCCCATGCGTTTAAATCGATTGCAGCTTGCTATTACAAATTCTGAACTATATTCAAGTATCCTATGTGTTAAACGACTATAGACTATGTGTATACCTATACATACGTATATCAAGTGCATAATGAGATCCAAATCACAACAACAACAAACAACAACAATGAGAACAATGTCGACATTCACAGGACTCGTCAAACAAGTTACTTACCTATATAATAGAGTAGTTTATTGAAGTTACGCCAATAGCACGCCATGAAACTTTCATAGTTTTCAGTGTTACAGTGTCTTTAAAGTCTGTTTTATTATTTCATAAAAGCTTTCCGCAAAGCTATTGAACAAATACCTAATAGAGAAGTAACCGCATTCAAGAATCATAAGTTTGTTCGATTCGTTTCAAATTGTTCGTAGTTTTTAAAGTGTCTCTAACAGTACTTATATAAGTAGGTAGATACGTTGCATCGGTGCGATAGCTGTCATTAGCCCCAAATTATCGTTGTTAAACTACTTTGGCCGCGGTCCCGGTTTATACGTAGAAAGTTTTACTGAGAGTGCCGTCAACGAATAATATACATTTGGAAATACAACAAAAAAGACTGCAACTGAAATAGCTAAGCAGTGGTGTGATAGCCGCATTTAGACAGTCATGTTTAAATACCATGCTTAATTCTTTTTTATGTCTAATAATGGTAGCAATTAGCGCACAGCCCGTGTGTTGGCACGCGGGTACTGTAGCCTGTGATAGCTCGCAATATCAGGTGTACCTTTAACTCGCCATTGTCCACCAAGGAAAAGGAATTACAGATGGGATAAAAAGAAAAGATGGAATGGGATGCTAAGCATGTGAGCCTCCGGTATTGTTACTCACCGGGCGAAACGGAGAGTGTTGTGTGTCTACTCTTACACTGGTTGCCTGTATGAGCTGACTATATTATGTACTAGCTTTTGCCCGCGGCTTCGCTCGCGTTAATTTAGAATTTGACAATCAATTCGGGTTGTAGTAATCTGCTTGTAATAATATATAATAATATAATTCAATCATGATTCGAAAGACACGTGGCGCCATCTATTATCATAAGAACGTTATTATTGTTTTCTTTGGAAACAGTCATTTTTTTGGGATCAAACGTAGCCTATGTCCGTTTCTGTACACCTGACAACATATATGCAAAATTTTAGGATGATCGGTTCAGTGGTTTAGGCGTGAAAAGGCAACAAACAAACAAACAAACAAACTTATTTTCGCTTTTATAATATTAGTTAGGATTAGGATAGACTTTATTACTATGACCAAAAATTTGGAAACAAAAGCTCTGCCACTCAATCGTGTACAGACCACGGATCGAAACTTAATATAATAGTAAGAATGTCTGTAAGATATTAAGTTAAAACAAGGTTAGAGTTGGCTAAAAAGCTGACTGTTCATTCTAAACGTATACCATGAACTACACAGTTAGGCTACGTAGTCATAGCTTTATATTTGACTAGCGGACCCGCGCCACTTCGTCTGCTTCACATAAGATAATTTTTCCCGCTTTTGCAACAATTTTCATTGCTGCTCCGCTCCTATTGGTCGTAGCGTGATGTTATATAGCCTATAGCCTTATAAATGGGCTATCTAACACTAAAACAAACAAACGCTTCAGCTTTATAATATTAGTATAGATTAGGCTACAATCAATAAAGCAGAATTCAGCGTACAGCCTCTTGTTTACATCCTTTGACTAACCCATCAAATAGATGAGTATATTATGTAATAAATAAAATTATTTTGCCTGTTAATCGCGATTAAATCATTTACATATATACATAAATTCACGCCTGTTTCCCAGAGGGGAAGGCAGAGACTACGGATTTCCAAATCATTTATAGTAGTTTAATTAAGTGTATGTTATCCGCGTAAGCGTAAAACAATAAAAAGTGTTTAAGATAATTACCTACCTAAAGATGTATTTTTAAATGTGTACTTACACTCAAGCAAGGTTGGATAATGTAGTATGACAGATGACATGGTTTAAAAAGAGTGTGTATCCTGGAAAGATGATCAATGGTGACGAATAGAAAAAACACTCGCCTAGACTAAATAATATTCGTCGGCCTCGATAGCGTAATGGTTAGTGTAACCGACTGCCACGCCTAAGGTTGCGGATTCGATTCCCGCACAAGTCAAACATTTTTGTGCATGAACATGGATGTTTGACTTGATCTGGGTATTTCTATGTATAATATGTATGTATTTATAATAAAAATAGTATATATGTTTGTTTATCCATTGTCTAGTACCCATAGTACAAGCTCTGCTTAGTTTGGGCTAGATAGTGTTGTGTATAGGTACATATGTCTAGAATATTATTATATTATAATAAATAAGGCTAGACAAAGTAGAGAAGAAAATTATTTACGTTTGTAAATAATTTTCTTCTGTACTTTGTCTAGCCTTATTTAGGAATGTATATATTGTATAGTCGTTTGACTATACAATATATACATTCCTACATAGTCTACAGGTTATAAACTCGAAGGGGTAGCCAAAGGTGTATTGCACTTATAATTCAACAGTTATGTCTTTAAGTCCTACGTAATAGAATTAATCTTTTGTTGTCTACTAAGCAGCGAGTCTATTGTTGTTTACTGGGCGCCGTTCCAGACTCCGTGCTAGTACTTAATTCACATAGACTTAGAATAACAAACAACAATTTATTCGACACGGGAATAGAACCTCTTCAAGACCTCAAATTTAGCAGTCGGAATCAGTACCGTTGCGTCCAGACAGTTCGTAGAATATTTACAGATTTCGACATTTAAATACTTTCATTTTAACATCAGAATGAAGGTTTCTATTTTCGCCTATTTACTTACTTAATAAACAACAAAGCACCGCGCGAACTTAGACAAAAATATAGGATAATGAGGTTAAGGTTTATAAATTTACTCTAGCGCCAAGCTGTTTGTTCATCGACTATTTTCAAGTAGTACCAACATTAATTACTAGATATTATACTATCGTTTAAATAGAACAAAGAAAACTCGATGAGATGACGAAGTAAATTTAGTGTCTTTGTGTCCGTTATTTAAATGTTTGTTAAGTCCCTTGTAACAGGACATAAAACTAATGCGAGAGATTGCTTTAAAAAAGAAGAGAAATTAGGTTGTACATTTTTGTGTCTATGTTTGATAATTCTCTCGCGACACAGGAATGATTCTAAGTGTCTAAACACACTATGCCGAAGATACGCGACCGAAGTTCCGCGGCATTTTACGTTCCGACCTATTCGGCTGATACGACAGACCATAAGCGCGGATATTACGCTACTGAAATATAGAAACCATTCCCGCTGTATTTACGCCCGACCGAAGTTCGGTTGTACGGCAAAACGTGACGTAATTTCGGCAAATATGTTGCTACTAATTGAAACAGCATCGCAGGCGTAATCACGCCGAATTTCGGTCGCGTATCTTCGGCATAGTGTGTTTAGACACTAAGAGTTCTAAAAAGTAGGAAATTCTGACTAGTATTATAAATGCAAATGTAAGTTTTTGTTACGCTTTCAGGCTTTCACGCCTTAACTGCTTGACCAATCATCATGAAATTTTGCATACACGCTGTCAGGGGTACAGAAAAGGATACCTTTCATCCAGAAACAGTACTGTTACTTACCTAACCTACGTTTACGCGAGCGAAGCCGCCGACAAAATCTACTACATAAATATTTGAGATAATTGAATATGTGTAGTTATCTTAAACGTAAAACAATTAATTAAATATAAAAGCAGAGCAGCACAGCCCTACTTTTATGAGCATTTAAACACATACTTGACACATTTTTACAACCGTTACACGATTCAACATAGCGCACACGCGACTGTGGACTGAGTTAAACTCACTCCTCGAGCTTTATCTGCGACCACTGTGCAGTTAATGTGTCTCTACAGAAAGGATAAAATATCCGCTTTAGTTAAAATAAATGCCTTTTTAAAAGCAGGTATGCGAATATGCAAATAGAAGAGGCTTGTGCTCAGTAGTGGACTGCGAAAGCGCATTGATGCCAATATGGAGATATTTGAATAGTTTTTGTAAGCGTTTCTTACTACTACGTTACGCAGACGGAAAGCTTAAAGGAAAAGGGTAGGTGATGCTTATGATGCTACATGTTGTTACAAAAAGTATAGCGACTAACTTCGAAAATGATGATTTTTGTTCCTATATGCAAATACCATCTATCTAAATTGACATGAATATTTGGGTTAATCTATGATTTCAATCATCAACAATTCATAATTTGTATATAAATATAGAGCAAGATGTAATTAGTTATATTCCTTTATTCGTAGGATCCTTATCTTGATTTTATTATTCATCAAAAACTAATACTAAAAACAAATATATAAACATCGGTTTATTATCATGTATGTACTTTGTTAATGATTTAAAAATTCTTATATGCTCAAGTAGACCTCTGTTGAAATAGCAGATGAAGATGGAACGATAACGTGATAGTTAATACTGAGACAATTATAAAGTTTCAATATAAGGTATTCGTGATCGTGAATAAGGTATTCATGACCAAAACGCCCCGTACAAAACGGTTTGATAACAGCTGTTCCTACTGACTGTACTTGTAAGATTGAAACAACGACATTATAATGTCTAAAAGGTACTTTTACTTACTTGAAATAGTTGTTAGAAATACCATCCACGGAATCATTGTCATTCATAATTTTAGCACAAGTTTAAATTAAAACCGGAAACGGCCTTGGCAGATTATGAACAATACCTACACGTACAGATAATAAAATAATCACTTTATGCTTTAAAATTCACAACTAGATATAATTAAACACAATTACATTATAATGTGTATATAGATATAAATATACAAATAAGGTATCATCCAAGTCCCTCCCTGGCATGATGTAATTGATGAGGAGACGAAACATTCACGAAGAGGGTTCTTTGCGCCCCCGTCTGTGGCGCTTACCGTAAAAACGGGTTCCGTTGCACTAATTTGATAACCACTAATTACGCCACAGCAGTAAAATCCATAAATACTAATCTTCGCGCTCGTACCGTAAATTACCACGAGGAGAACGTTTATTTCGCTGAAATATTACTCGACCGCTTCAAATTAAAATGAAAATTCTATGTACCGCATTCCCACGCCCCAGAATCTCTCGTAATATGTATAACACACGATGTGAACACAGCTTAGATGAAACGCTCACACGTGATTTAGGATGAAAATGCCATTGGTGCCACAGAATGCGACAAGCCCAATACATTACCTTAAATGATTCAGTGTAACACAAATTTTAACCAAAAGAACCGAGCCTTTTTAACCACGATTTACTTATGTGTAAAATAAAATGAAAATTCTGGTCGGATAAATACGGCACCAAAATGTTTATGAAAATATCACGTTAGTAAAAAGCTGCCGGGTCTCGTAAAGGATGACGTAGTTTCATTTACCTTTTAGCTATCTCAGCTGGCTGCTGTGGGCTCTATTATAAGCTGTTGGCCGTCTTAATACCTTAACGTGTACGACGGTGCCGGCCTGACGAGTACCTACGTCGCAGCAGTTGATGAGACCTAATTGCTTAATTAACAGCGCAATCCGACGCTGTTTGATAACCCACTCTACTTTGATGCATCTGCTGAATGATACTAACTGCTATTAATGGACTATTGAAACTTTTAACAAATTGCCTTTGTTATTGAGAAAGTTCAGAAAAAGCATATTATACACACCACATTAACTTTTTTTAACAAGCATAAAGTTTTATATGGCTTGACAGCTGCTAGTTAATAATGATGTATAAATAACTCAACTTAAGTGTGAAATTATCTAACAAACGGTTGAATTTGTTCTTGAGTGTCGTAGTTCAGTACGTAAGTGGTTTTAGTGAGGAAACCAGTGCGGAACACATCGCTTCCATGAGTTGAAAAGTTCAATATTGACTCACAAAATTGCTTTAAGTCGCTGCAGCCGATAATAGTGAAAGCTTATTTGGAATGTCAACCTTATAGCACGCGCGGAGAAGTGGAATTGCTTCCGGGGCGGGGCTTGTTTGAGCGAGGTGTTGGTACGCTCGCCGCGCTTATTGGCATGTCCTCAAAGCTTCCTTCCGACAACGACGATGGCGATGATTTTCCGCTACAAGTGAAGCGTCCAATAATGTTCTGATAGCGTTACGTACACCGCCAATTGATTAATACGCATGTTGGTGCTGAATTTTTCGGAGCCATGGTTTTACTACTATATTTGGGATCGAATAGTTCCTTATTTTATGTATTTCTTATTCTTTACTTTTTACTTTTTAACTCGATATGCATGTCTATGGGATTAACGAAGGCTCTGCTCTGCGAGCAGTAGTTAGTTATAAATTACTTTGAAAATACAAGGCTTATTATATTTACTATATTGACAAAATATTGCATTTTTAAACTTTGTGTCATACAGCGCCTTTGTTGTGTCGAACGGCTATACCCCAGAAATCTCAATTTCGATCCTTTGATACCCACTCTTGACATTTCAATGTTACGTGCATATTTAAATAGTGCATTATTACACGCTTTTGCGATTGTGGGCAACACGAGAAAACCTGCGTATGATGCATATCTGAGTGTCTGCCAAACTACATAGGCCTATATAACTATAGTCTCACTTTTCTCATTCTAAAAGAGCTAATAAAGCGGATAGTTTAAAAATAGTACTAATAGTATTATTAAGATAGTAATATAGGATAAAAAATAGTATAGTGTAATCAATTAAATAACATATTATTATAGCAGTTTCTGATATTTCATACAGTATGCATATAAATAATAATATACTATCCAAGTAAATTTAGCAATCTAATTTTTTTAATAAGAAGCCAACTTATGTAAAAAATATATAACTGCTCCTGAAAAACTGTTAAACATTATTTTTAAGTGCACTCAAAACTTATGTATAACAGGTTTTCAGTTGCAGTTATATTAAAAGCTTAAATTATTTGGCTTACACGTAATATTCTCTCGCGTTGCACTTTTAGTATTGTGTTAAAAGAAAATAAAATATTAGATTCTACTCGAATTATTAGACAAACTAGTGTACTATACTAGACCACTCAAGTCCAGGCAGACTAACTAATGTGGCCAATCAAGATAAATGTATATTTTAAGACTACTTCTTATAATATTTTTAAAACCTAGAACCAAGGGAGAACGAATATTTACGACTGCTGTAATTGAAAAAGCCATAGGTACACGTCATCGTACGGTAGCCAGCATAATCAAAAGGAAACGCTGAAACTCTGGAAAATAGTGATTGATTTTAGGAATACATCAGTACGCGTATTTCAGCACCACAAGTGCTTTGATATTGGAACTTGAGTTGTACATGTCGGAGACGTAATCAAAACTTCAAACCGATGGCCATTTGTTTTTATTAGTACTTTTTTATTTTGCTTCATAATCAGATAAACCTAAAAACGAAGAAGTCTTCGTGGCACTTTTTCTCATTTCACTTTAACATTCGATAAACATTTCTTGTTCTTCGAAAAAAGTTTGTATAGAATCTCTTCGGACGTCGTCAACGACGATACTTATTCACAGACGACGACCAGTTTTCATTTTAGTGAAAGCGTTTACCGGAAAATCTTCGGATGAACCGAACACTTGTATTTTGGTCACGTAACGTGCATTTTTTTTTTTTTATTCTACTAAGTTAGCGAACAAGCATACGGCCCACCTGATGGTAACTGGTCACCGTAGCCTATGGGCGCCTGCAATACCAAAGGCATCACTTGCGCGTTGCCGACCCTTTAGGAAAAAAAGGAAGTGGGAAGGAGAAGGAGCGGGAAGGGGGAAACAGGGTGATTGGGCCTCCGGCACTCTCACTCACCAAACGAAACACAACAGTAGGCACACTGCTATTTCACGTCGATATTCTGTGAGAGGGTAGTACTTCCCCGGTCGAGCCGGCCCATTCATGCTGAAATCAGCGAGGCTCTACTACTCACTAGCTATCACCGGCGAATAATTGACGGACAGAAGGATTATGTAGGCACATACACCTAGCTAAGTTGAGCTGGGGCCTAAAAGAAATATGATATTTGTAAAAATTTCCTTGTGAAAGCTGTGTTTGTTACCTTACAAAACGACTTTAACTAATATTCTTAAGCTCGGTGATAATCGACTGATAAATAACTGCCCAGTTTGTTCGTTCACGTTTTCCTTATCCTTTTATCCTATTCATTTTAAGAAGCTCTGCGTGTTTAACCCTTTGGGGAGCCTTACTAACAAAACTTTCAACCAACTAATTGACCAGGTTTTGTGCACTTTAACAACTAGTTCAATTATGTCCGGGTAGAAAAAATTTCAAGTTTAAAGTATTCGAATTTTCTCGTCTTAGCCTCAACTTTCATAGATTTTACCGAGTTAAAAACTAAACTATACTTAGTTTAATATAATCTAATGTTATTTGCAATAAAATTTATAAATCTTAATGTTTTGTTAATTTTAAATCTTTTTTGATTTAACATTATGAATATATACTTGTACTGGTGATCTTATAATATCAGAATCAAGCATTTGACATGTGTTCCTTAAGCATTTCATCCTGAAGTAATTTAATTTAAGTAACAAGACGTAATATAATATAAGAACCTAGTAATTAACTTATAAATACCATAACATTGAAACAAACAAAACCGGTGAGCGCAAACCAGTATATTATGTTAGATAGCTCGATTACGTCATCCGTAGACAGCATACCGAACATTCAACTTTGATTGATCTTTGAGAGATTTTCCATGGCGAAGCCAGGTTGTCGAGAGGACGTCGGCATTGAGTTGTTATTGTGTGTGGCAAGGTACGGCGTACGTACGCGAGGTCGACGCCCGAGGGTGCCGCGATACAGGCGCGGGGGTGAGCCACGGGGTTGCTTTGCACTTCCGCCTCGCTGCACTCATTTCCGCATAAATAGTACCTGCCTCACAATATCAAGATGTAGGCCTACCGTTGACAAGATGTGCGACACACATACATAGCTCGAATAATAATAATAATAGCATCTCCCTAAAATGTAATATTGGTAACCACTTTTTAAACATCATGTAAGTGAAAGAATGAAAACCTTTATCACTAACAAAACAAATTACCAGCTGACTGCGTCCAACTAATCAGCGCAAACCAGCTCCAGTTAAAAGGAGAAACGCAATTTGAAGTTCCCCTTATAAGTTTCGAAAGCGCAGGAGTGTGGGTGAAATAAAACAAAAGCAAGCACGCGCCTGGCGCGGCACTCATGCTGAGTGCTCTGCTTTGTGGCAGCCTGGGCGATACAATGCAATACGCGATACATACACGCACACCACCAAGTAGTAAGTCTACTGAGCATTGGCAAGTAGGCTTCCACGCGTCGAATGCGGAACCGATATTGTGTTACCTGTAAAATTTATGCTCTACGTTTGCATATATTTGTAACCGATATCGAATGTGTGCGATATTGATAACAGCGATTGTTTCAAGTCGAGGAACTAGTTCCGTCGTAACGATCGATACAGAATACCATTTGTGACCTATTTTTCTCGTTCACATTAGTAAATAATGCTGATTGCGTTATTTGTAACATACCTATGTATTATTGTCGCACATTACATTAGTGTTACAATTTTATAACTTCACCCTTAATGGTAGTATTTGTAGGCACTAGGAACCGTGAATACACAAAGCTTATATAAATAAAGGGCTATCGCAATTTGAACACTTCATGTTCCATATTTGAAGCGTATTTATTTTTAGTACAGCGTACCGCTGATTTACGAGCTTTTCGTTCAATTGAATTGTTTATACAAATTTCCTCATGAATAAAACTTCAGCAGAAACTAGTTCTCTATAACCAACTACGGCGATATTAAACCGAAATGGAGGCAAGTGAAATTGAACCAATGATTTCGTACAAAAATGTAATTCTATTTGATTGTTGGTGTCCTTACGCTCGACCGTGCAGCGGAGATCATTAGTGAGGTGAACACTAATGAACCTCTCGATCGGGGACACAGATCGCCGGAGGAGACAAGCCGGTTCATCGAGATAGCGGCGACTTCACGAAATATTGGATTTTCCGTGTCAAGAATTCATAACAAGAATCTTACAAAATCTGCCTCAGGCCTTCGGTCACTTTATCTCAAGAGCTTTCGAGTTTTGTACTGAATATTTACCTACTAAACAAATGAGATCACGATCAATGTCTGAATTTCCCGTTCTGCAAGCTTATAAGTGATTCAAGTTCGACATACTCCATATTTGCTTCCACGAAACTTAAATCTGATTAATGGTGTTGGAAATTCTCCAAAGACGATTCTTGCATTTTAAACAGTGTAGTGCAGTTTATTGAGCAAATATAAGAGCACGCCGACGCTCGGCACTCGTCGAGGCCTTATCGAGAGATGGTTAAAGAGCGCTCTTCTTTCATAAGGGTTGCTTTGTGCCTCCCACTAGAACCACTTTGCGGCGCCGAAGACATGCTACCTTTAAATATATATCAATTTGTGTAATAATTTAAAGACTCATGGGGGTACATTCTATATGACGAAAACATTTTCTTAGTTCACGTCCCTAGATAGGCCATCTTCACAACTTTCTTTGACCTTTAGAACAATAGGTAAACCAGCATAGACCAATAGGTAGGTAACGGATAAAATGACAGCGCCCACATAAAGTAAATATCAAGATGAATTATGCCTCTTGGAACAAAAAGATTTTCATTGCAAAAGTAAACATAGAATATATTTTTCATGATAATAAACATACATTTCCCAGACGAAATAATAAATTCCAATATCAGCTAAGTAAATTGAGACAACGTTGCTTCTTGTTGGCTCATCTAGTAATAGAATAAGCATAATATAATTATGTGATGCCACAGTTGATTGATATAGGACGTAAGTATGTCGCGTTCCTCTAATTCTGTTCTAATGGTACAGTAGGGATGAGATCAGAGGCTCGTGAAGGAAATGAGTTCAATTTACCATTATCTCGGGGAATTGAGTGGTGCGACCTCGCTCGCCGCTACTTGTTATACTGACTTATTTAGTATGACAATCCAACTAGAAAACCATCACGGAAATTGCACGTTGCAAATTGGGCTCGCTGTAGTACTGTGGCTTGGGAGTTATTGAATTGAATTTTTATTGAATGCTGAGTTTTATAGCTACGTCTGAAGAGAGATCGTATGTATTTATATGCTTGTATTCGAGTCCTAACAATTTGTCGTCTCTAACTAGCTAATTTTTATATAATGGCAATGATATTAAGAATACATATAGAGATTATACCGGTAAACTTTTAAACATATGAATTATGCTATCTGCCATATCATTGTGACTTTTTGTTTGCGCAAGTTGCACAAAAATGATACGTGAATTTGTTTTGATTTCACCAATACCTAAATTAATCCAGGACAACAATCTATACTAATATTATAAAGAGCTTGTTTGTTTGTTTGTTTGAACACGCTAATCTCAGGAACTATTGATTCGAATTGAAAAAATATTTTAGTGTTGGAAAGCCTATTTATCGAGGAAGGCTATAGGGTATATAACATCACGCTATGACCCACAGGGGCTGCGCAGTAACCATAAACTCGAGTGAAACCGCGGGCACATCTAGTTACTATAAACCTAATTTACCTATATCCATTTGTTGCAATTTCGCTAAACTGTAATTAAATTTTTCGATTAAATATACTACAATAAAACAATATCTACTTTCATATATCCGACCGGCTATATGAAAACAAAACCTTGTAGGTTTTACTTACGTTTAAACATATTATTAAACTTTAAAGGTAACTTTTAGTTGCTCTAACATTATTCTGTGATGTAAGAGTTAGATCACTATAAGTATTAAATGTCATTTTCATAACTATATACATATACTAACTATATATATGTTTAATAAGTTACGATACTATAGCAAGGGGCTACTTAAATATTTGCTCTTTTAGAGAAAGTGTTATTATTGGTTTGCACGTAGGTACTTATAATAATACGCCATAAAATTGCTGCATAGCTTTCAAAACAAATCGCCAATACACACGCATAAAACTTTCAACGACGAGTTGCCTCATTTAACTATTTGCTGCAATACGAAAAGCATAGAAATCATAAACATAAAACAACTAAAATTACTTTATACAATAAATAAAACACAAATGGCAAACACTTATATCTACATATAAATTATGTTTATTTGTTATTGTATATGGACATATTTCATGTGCTTGCGTGCCTCTATAAGTGTGCGTAGGTCATAGTGAGTGTGTAAACATAATGCACACATTCGTTCTACACGCACACGTTCACTTTGTTCACATAATAAAGTACGAGTATTACCAAAAACGCGACATCGCGTTGCGAACAATCGATTTTTTATTGTATCGCATGTCGTCTGCCCATGCATCGCAGTCCATTCAACCGTCTACAATTATACATAAATAATGCATAATTTGGTTTAATCTCAATTATTTACGTTAATTATTTTGACAAACAGTAACTATGTCTGTCATGTTTATTACCTGTCTGGTGACGTATTAATTAAGCATCACAATGTGCATGAGGCTTCTTAGAATAAATAGAGCTGGGTTATTGTTCGTTATATTTCCCAGAGTTACGCTAACTGTTTGATGATGTCTTGTATGTACTTGTAGGTTCACCATTAACAGCAAAATTTTTAGAGAGAACATTTTGAATTTTTTGAAGATTTGGGTTTAAGTTTATAACGACAAATGCGAAGGAATGCAGAAAACTTAATTACTTATAAAAAAATATATTTTATGAACTAATATCTTCACTCGATCACTGATCGACTACTAGTTTATGTTTATTCGAAAGATCATTCGAATACCCATCTAACATATCTAATACTCAATTCAAATGTTATTTATTTATTGCAGCGGGTGCGACGATGTTCAGCGGTCGCTGGAGCTACTTGACCAGGTGTTGAGCGAGTACGACGAGGGAGAGCCGCGGTCCCTGGAGGCGCGCGCGCCGGCCACGCCGGCCACACCCGCCACCCCCGCGACCCCCGCTACCGACGACGACTCGCCACTCGCCGGACACACTTCCGAAGACGATGGATACATGAGCATGAACGGGAGAAGGTAAGCAATAACAAAATAACTATTTGTTAGAACATCTTTTCCACGCAGATCCTCAACTAACTAATCCACACATGGTAACTGGTTTAATGGTTGCAGCCATCGATCAAATCCAGTTCATCTCATTGGTTAGATGAACACCTCTTGAGTAACCGTGAGTTTTTGCTAAACATGCGAATAGGTAAATGTAAATTTATATTACTAAGTGTAACTTTAATGTTCGTAAGTGTAACTTTGACGTTCATAAGTGTTACTTTGTGACCAATATGAATAAACATAACCTGACCTTTGGTCTTCTATATAGAAGAAGATGGATTTTATAATGTAGTTTCCTTGAATAAAAGGTCATCTAGAATGCCTACCCTGATTAGGCAGGCTATCATAATATATCTATTCTTGTTTAAGATCATTATTGGGGCAATTTTAAGCTTATTTCGACTATTAATTTTATTGATTTCTTTATATATATTATCCGAGTCGGCTACCTCGTTGATTTGCTTATGCTAGTCATAAAGGACGATTTTGCAGACGTCAGATATTTTTGAGAACATGCTGAATGCTCAGATTTCTGTGTATTTGTATTCATGTAGCCACAGGATAGATAATTGATATAACTACGAAGTGTCAAAGACATGGGATCGAACTCGAAATTTCTGCATGGCACTCCTACAATCTCCCCACTAGACTATCGGTGCTACAAAAAGTGATAAAGTGAATACACGCATATAATATTCGCTTAATTATTTAAACTTATAGCAATAAGGTTAGGTGTATTATAGAGACTTAGACTTTCCGTGTCCGGAAGACAGCAATAGGCTCGCCCTTTACAACTTGGGGCTTATTAATATAGTTGACGATATTTGGGTGTAATACACTCACAACTACCCCTTCAAGGATACAGGCGTGTAACTATACCTATATATGTATATTATATAGTACTTCATTTCTTGAACACTACCAAAATTAATGATATCCTTCTAGAACAATTACTCACTATCAGGCGCTATAAGATAAGGGATCTACACGTTTATAGTAAATTCCTGTCTTAAGAAGCCTTTATGTCACGACCCGAATCCATTACGTAGGTCTTGTAGTAATTAGGACGGAACTGGATAATATCGAGTGACAAAGGTTCGGGACAATGTGTGTCGTTTCATTTTAGAAGGTTTAACGTTTTTGTGTTCAGAATATCAACCCTCTACTTTATATACACTAATACTAGATCTACTGTATATACTAGATTTTGCCCGCGGCTTTGCTCGCGTAAAAGTAGGTTATATTAAAATATTTTTTCATGATGTAAGGTACCCTATGCCTTTTCTGTTCCCCTGACAACGGATTTGCGAAATTTCATAATGATCGGTCGAGTAGTCAAGGCGTGAAAGTGTAACAAACAAACAAACTCACATTTGCTTTTATAAAACTAGATAGATTTTGTCCGCGGCTTCGCTCGCGTTAATATAGATTTATCATTTATGTTAA
The DNA here is from genome assembly GCA_963564715.1 of Catocala sponsa. Classification (NCBI taxonomy): domain Eukaryota; kingdom Metazoa; phylum Arthropoda; class Insecta; order Lepidoptera; family Erebidae; genus Catocala; species Catocala sponsa. The sequence continues at coordinate 11,356,736 of OY751331.1, forward strand.
GATAGATTTTAGTAGCTTATATGTTATTCGGATATAAACAAGTAGGTACCTAATATAAACAATAATACTTACTGTAAAGTTTCATTAAAATCCATTCAGTAATTTTTGCGTGAAAGGATAACAAACATCCATCCGTCCATCCTCACAAACTTTCACATTTATAATATTAGTAGGATTAGTTAGGATTATATAATGTTTATGTGTACCTAATCATAGTCATAGCAATCAAAGGACCATGAATCGCTTTCCCTTAGGTTATACTAGCGATCCGCCCCGGCTTCGCACGAGTAGAACAAAACCTTAACCAACTATACACCTAAACCTTTCTCATGAATCACTCTGTCTATCGGTGAAAACCGCATGAAAATCCGTTCAGTAGTTTTTGAGTTTATCGCGAACAGGCAGACAGAGAGACGCAGTAGGGGACTTTGTTTTATAATATGTAGAGATAGTGATAGTGCTGATGCAGGTCGCAGACGTGGCCACCGGTAGCGGCCACAGTAGAGTGGTTTGCGCTCGCTACTTGTGGCTGCATTTACTGCCCGTCGCGCGTCTTCTGCACACACACAAACAGATCGGACCTGGGTCGAATTCTAGATGTAAAAAGTAGATACGTTTAGCACGGTAATTATATCTATACAGTATTGTAACTCGGCCCTATCCTTGAAATAATTACCTACAACAGCGCGGTTCGTAGACACGCGTTAGGGCTGCCCGCCTACAGTATTTTAATTTTATCTACCTACTTGAGTTTCTTTCTAGTATAGTGATTGTAAATATTATATGTATATTATATTATAAAAAATCAAATTCGTAGTGAATGAAATAGAAAGTGTTCAATAAAATCAAATCATCACAAATCGCACATTACTGCTTACAAACAATCACACCGTCCGTTCGTCACTGCGGCGCATTCGCGACTGCTTGCGAACCAAGCGCATAGTGCGCATACCAACGCCGAGGCGCGATGTATTTAGTCAGTTCAGTGGCTACTGGTGGCTACAAAACGCCACTAGTCCAGTGTGCGATGGCAAATCTACGAATCTATAGCAAAATCTATATCATTTTAGTTCACATAATGTTGTCTTACGTTTACGCAAAAGTTATACATTAAAATTAAACTAATATATACGGCTATACAGCTTATATTGCAATTTATTTAAAAATACGACTTTGAGATAATTTGGAATTTATTCAACTACTACTACCATTAAAGAAAGAAGCAAAACACAGCTAGACTTCATGATATTTTGAGCATATTCTGCGTAAATAGAAAAACCAGTAATTATATTATTTGCGGGTACTTTGAAATAACTATATTTGAAGATAATGAGACAACCACCATCTTAGTCTCTCTATGGCGCCCGAAAAGCAACCGAAACGTCCGGGAAATTGTAAATCTAAATAATTGATTAGTAGTAAAATGTTATAGAAGTTTTTGGTTAATAGCCTCAAAATTATCTTAACGTAGTATTTTCAAATAAACTGCGATAAAAGCCGTATAAATAAATTTAATTTCAATCAATTTATTTAATTTTAACCAATTCGTATATCGCCAGCATAAGCTACTAATTAACACAAGCATTGGTATAAAATAACCGAGACGACATAGCAGAAAACGTTTTAAGAACATGAGCACACAAATTCTAATTGAGCGCAACATTGCGTTTACTTTGCTCGGTAACTGTGTTTAATACAACATTTTGTCATGAAGTATTTTCTTTTAGTTGTGTTTTTATAATACACTTGAGAGCAATAAAATCGCACACGTTGACTTTTTGTTGTTAAAGCAGTTTTTTTCATAAATGTGAATACATATTAAAATAAAACTTACACTATTTGAATGTTTACTTCAGTACCTTTCTAATGATATCAAATACAGTGTAAAAAAAGTACCCATAGGGAGTTTTAGGGCACAAAACCCAACATACGGATAAAATTACCCAATTTAGCTTAACAAAGAATAAAAATAAAACTCAAAATGCTTGATCAAATTGTTTTTTAATAAGGTGTATTCCCTCCCCTAGCCTTGATTACAGCTCTTAATCGGTTTTTCATGGACCGTATTAATTTCACCATGAAATCTTGTGGTATGGCGTTTCACTCCTCTTCAATGGCAAGTTGAAGCTCTTGGAGGCGCGTAGGAGCAGGGCTTCTTGCTCGAACTCTTCTTTTTAGCTCATCCCAGACATGCTCAATCGGATTGAGATCAGGACTACGAGCTGGCCACTCCATCGCGGTGATTCCAACATCTTCCATGTAGTCGCAAACTGTTCTAGCGACATGCGGTCTGGCGTTGTCGTGCATTAAGAGAAAATCTTCTCCCATAAGCCACGCAAGCGGCCTCACATGTTCTTCGAGCACTTCTTCGACGTATCGTGCAGCCGTCAAACTTCTCGATCTCGGGCCGGTATTCGCCGTAGTGATGAATACAATGTCAGTTTTAGTGTCCAACATTATGCCACCCCAAAACATACACGATCCACCTCCAAAAGCCACACGTTCGCTTATGCAGCATTGTGAAAATCGCTCTGATGACCTTCTGTAGACCCTAGAGCGTCCATCATGACCATGTAAAGTCATTCTGCACTCATCAGAGAACATAACAGCCCGCCATTGGTCATACGTCCAATTTAAATGTTCCCTAGCAAATTGTAGCCGGGCTTGTCGGTGAGCTGTGGTCAATTTGGGACCATTTGCTGGGCGATGTGAAGTCATTCCTGCTTCACCTAGTCTTCTTCGAACTGTCCACCGACTTATACTGACATTGCGAACTTCTCGAAGCTGTTGTCCCAGTTGAACCGCGTTCAGTTGCCGATTTCTCAAAGACCTTGTCACAAGAAAGCGGTCATCACGCTCTGATGTTGTGCGTCGCCGGCCAGATCCTGGTCGCCGAATGTAGCCACCGGTCTCTTGGAACCTCTGGTATACACGACGAACAGAGTAGCGGCTCAAATTTAGCCGTCGAGCAACTTCACTTTGGTTATGGCCTGCTTCGAGCAAGGCAATAACTTGAGCGGCTTCTGCGGGCGTGGTATCCATATTTTTCCAGTAAATCCGTATGCTTCCAGTAGAGATGTTATCACGTTGACCTTCGGTATGCAACTGAATAAAAATTCCAATAAACTGACCTTTTTATACCTGCGGCTAAGGGTGCAAGTAGTGACAACGCAAACGCGTGAATTTGGGGAATTCGGTGTACGGTCGGTTTTTGTAAGTTACGTGAAGGTCAATGATTTTAATTTTATGTTTTTGTAAAGCTAAGCTTGTATGCTTTAATTTTGTCTAATGATTTTTACTCAATATCTTTCGATTTTAGAAAACAATCAGTAATAAACCAAATTACAAGGGGTGTGCGATTTTATTGCTCTCAAGTGTATATCACTTGTGTTAGTTCACGCGCGTATAATATAAACACTAGGGATGGTATTAAGGTATCTTAATACGATCACCATCTTATTATTATTTTCCATAATTAACAGATTATGTAATGCAAAAAGAAATCGGATTGAATTGATAGTTCTTGAGGTTATGGCGTTTATATAAAGAATTATACAAATTCTTCAACATTACAATATTTGTATATATTTGTGTTATTATATAAGTAATATTCAAGGGTTAAAATACCTATCTAATAATAGGGTTAACATATCATAAATATATATACCTACTACTATACTACTATAAATATAGGTACATTAAATGTATGGAAGGGCTTAAATCGCCGAAGAGAAACCAGTATAATAAAATGGACATCATTCTTTATTTCTTACTAATATGGTAAATGATCACGAAATTTATTTAACAATTGAACTTTGTATTCATATCCTAAATAACTAGGAATATTTATATTAACAATAGCTTTCTGCGAAATTTGGCTAAGATGATTTTTTTAGGCATGTGTCGCATTATGTGACATGCTAGCGTGTTTTGTATTTCCAATAAAATTCTGGTCATAAATAGGTAGGTTAATATGTAAATTTAAGATATTTCATTTCGTACTCACTTTGGAAATAATTATGAATATTTATTTTAGCCATAAGTGTTTGTACATTCTATTATCAATTTATCATATATAATTACAAAATATATTTGACAATAACATTTAAGCATCGTCTCATTCCAATTGCGCAATACCTACTTACGCAATATATCCAATAAAAAATATGCACTCCGGGAGTGCCGGCAGAAGTGAAAACTTGAATATTAACGTTGTGCATTTTTGATATTTTGGAATGGTTAGGGAATAATTTGGCACGAATCGCTTTAATTATTATCAGTATAAAAGTACTATCATTTATGTGGTAAAATACAATATTCATTTATTGCGCTATCGTACACAAACATGACAATTCTTACGAATTTTCGATCAGGTCACGTGTCCTAACGCGAGTTTAACATTTTTTACCCATCACAAAAAGTGCACAACGCCGCTAAAGAAGTTTTCACTTCAAAAACTCAATTTACAGAAAATAATCTTACTATATCGCACTTACTCTTAGCTGTGCTTAAAAGTAAAACAAAGCAATTATCAACAATTATAAAGAACTAGTAGAATCATCTGAACATTTGTATGTGCTAAGTTCAATTCTGACTACATGACCCTTTTATCAAAATGCTTCGACCGAAGTCCAACGCGTCACGCAAGGTCCATTGTCCAAAATTATGATAATATTAACTTACTTAACCGTATGACAAACACAGCGTAGGACCTTCTCCAGCTAATTGGAAGGCGATATAGGAAAATGGGGCACAGTGACGTGTTATTGAAGTAGCCTACGATAAGCAGACCATAGGCTGATTACAATGCAGGCCAGACAGTACCAATTCAATCTTAGGACTAATTCTCGTAATGAAAACTGGTCATAATAGAGCTCCGATCTAGTCTCAGTGTCATAAATATCACATACTAGATTTTGCTTGCGGCTTTGCTCACGTAAATATAGGTTAGGTTCGTTTAGAGTACTTTTTCTGGATGAAAGTTACCCTATGTCCTTTTTTGTTCCCCTAACTGCGTATTTACGAAATTTCATGGTGATCGGTTATTAAGACTATTGACCGCCTTAAGTTTCGTTTCTTTATCAAGAAATCGTTTTAGCTACGAACTATTTAATTTTGTCATTGTCTTCATAGAATATGTGTAAAAAACTAACTGTCCGTCGATAAAAGGATTCATTTCTTGATAAAGGAAATTGGCCTTAAGCAGCAGTATTTATACATAAAACATACCACTTTAACGCAAGCTTTAGCTCAAGTCTCCTGTCATCAACGTCATCATCTCAGCCAAAAGACGTCCACTGCTGAACATAGGCCTCCCCCAAGGTCTCCCACACAGACCGGTCTTAAGTCTCCTGTACTTAAGCATAATTACTAGTATTTAATGCTTGTTGTACAATGTTCCAGAGCGAAGTTCGCGTTGGGTTTCCGTCCGACGGAGGAGCGAGAGGAGCCTTCGCCCCCGGACCCGCCGTCACCACACTCGCCGCCGCCGCCCGAGGAGGCTGAACGGATCATCTCTACGCTGCTGCCTAAGTAATTATACTTTTATTCATATACTACCACGACTTCGCCCGCGTGGAATTTAAGTAAAAGGATTTAATTATTTTTTTCGCGAATACCTGATTTTCTAAAATAAAAGTAGCCTAAGTTACTCCTTATAACATCAGCTATCTGCCAATGAAAGTCCTGTCATAATCGGTCCAGCTGTTTCAGAGATTATCCGGAACAAACAAACAGACAGATAAATATTCTAAAATGTAGGTACTGTATATATTTTCATATACATTTACTAAAAAGCTGGTATTTTGACATTACAAACAGATACTTCAATTTTATTTATTTGTATAGATTTTAAGACTGCGTTACATTGTTGTATCGTTCCTTTACGATATGTCTATATCATCAAATATAGAGGAATGATTTTATGACTTAGCAGAAACTTTAATCATATTATAACATGTACAAAGGACAGAATTTATGTTCCTTTTAGTATATTGTAGACTCTACGACTAAATGATTATTCTATTATAGATGAGACTAATTTTGAAAAGTTGTCCTTAATTCGAAGTTTGTGTATATATTTTACAGGCTCTGTAAGCTGTTATGAACTAACAACCTACGTATATATTCTGTAAGCTTTGTGAAATATCACATACAAAATATTCGTAATATTTTACGGACACGTAATATTCAATTCCTGAAATCAGAAAGCCAATGTAAAATTAACTTATTGTATAATTGTTACAATTTCAGACTTAGAAGTATGTCGTAGGTATATTATTTTCATTTAATTATATTTTTTATGAGATATATGAGTTATATATTATAATTGCTCACTAAACATATCTCAAGGATAAAAGGGGTGATCCAAAAGGAATAGTTCCGTACAGTCTCGTACAAATTAAGGCACTTGTGCGGGTTGTAGGCATCGTGTAAATAACCGACACCACCGCAAGTAACCCGTACCTATGACTACCTCGCACATGTAGCCCTTGCGATTAACTTATACATATAGCCCGCGCTATCTACTTGCGTCGTATACAAACATCATAAATGTAATTCATATTTGATGCAATAATATTTGGCAAGTCCTCGACAGCACAGGGTTTAACCCTAACTAAAGCAAGCTTTAAGCTGTGAAACGAATGCAAAACCCATTCTTGGCTAAGTTAACAATTTATTAACCAAATGCATTAACCATTACAGGGTGTCGCCAGCCAACTCAGCGAAGCGAACGACATCAGTAGAGCAGCGCGAAGCAGAAGAGAGATTAGACTCTATCATCAGTGTCAATGGAATCACAACCGCTACGCAAACTACTTTTGTAAGTTTTTGAACATTTACAATTCGATATATGAATATTATTCCATAATACGATTATGTTGGCTAACGATCTATTCGGTTAACCATTACGTAATTAATAGTTAGATGCAATAATATCAGCCATGTTTATACAATGGCCTACTGCTCGGCATGTGCGTCTTCTCCATTGTCCATAATTCACCACGCTGATCCAGTACCAATAGGATAATTACGCCGATGTTTGTCTTCTCAGTTTATAAACCGAATCCGAATATATCGGCAAGTCAATATTTCTGAAATTCTAATACTAGGTACTTAGTAAAATATTTAGAACTTACCAAATATATGTAAATTATAACTTATAACTAAGCCAAACTAAAAATTGTGTTTTACAGAATCTATACCTAGGCTTATGCCTATTAATTTTTACAAACTAATAATTATTGACAAACTTAATGAGATTTGCAATATTATTATTGCAAATCTCATTAAGTTCGTCAATAATTATGTACAACAGCTAACAATATACATAATTGACGTGTGCATTGTTATCATAATATGTACTTAGCTTGTGTACATTTGCCTACATGCGGCGCTTTATCTGAATACAAAACGTCACTCACAAGTCGAATAAAGGTACAATGTAACGCCATTATTCCTGGTGTATTTAACTTGATAACATGGCGATGCGAAGTGCGTTTGAAGGTGGTCAGGTCATCGCCCTACTTATACAACTGGAACCCTTCAACCATAAGGGAAAGGGTGTTGTATATTTTTACGAGTAGCGCGGGAATTTTACCAACTGATACCCTCTATGTTTTTCTTTGTCGCCACATTGCTATAGAAATAGTTGTATAAATGTAAAAATAAAATTACCTGTTTTAAGGACATGGGATCAGTGTTCATACTATCAAAGCTTCTTGAAACGTTTCATTGAGGCATTCTTCTTATATTGAGTTTAGACACTTTTCGTCGTCTGCATATCCTACCAAAAAGTTTACTAGCCTATCCGATAAATGTGCTTTAAAAAATGTATTGTAGGATATATAGTGGTACACACCCATCAAATTGCTCCGAAATTTATGAAACGGGCTTGATGATAGGCTTTGTGTTAAAATCTTAATAAAATAACATATACCTACAAAAGTCGTTTAATTAGTAGGGTTGTTTTTAATTGTACGTATATTTTAATTCCAGCCCAAAACAAGGCATCAACGCCCTTACGGTTGGGACAAAGAGAACGAGGGAAACGGTTTTCAACTGCAACAACCGCCGATACCTCCGTACAGGTTCGCATCACTCCAACACGGAGCCCGGCCGCCGCAGCCCGACACAGCACTCGCCTGGCTGCCACCACGACACAACACACCACCCACAAATCAGAAAAAGTCGCCGAGCATAGAAACCCCACCGATATTCCCATTCATGGGATTTTCGGCTGAATTTGCTGACAAACCTTACAATGAACACCCAGTTACAATATATCCAGGTCCGAACATACAATTTAATAAACAATCTCATTCACCTACATACAACGTACTGAAAGTATCGCCCTCAAATACTAAGAGCTCCGAAAAGAAGGCCAGTATGAAACGCGACAGCAGGTCGGACGGCGAAATGTTGTCACCCAAAGGGAAAATACCTCCGCGAACTCTCGCCGGTTCTATGGAGAGACATAGAGAAGTGTGTAGAGGTTCTTCGGAGGACGTGGTGGCGAGCTGCAAGAGAAGAAGTTCGAGTAAGAGTAACGATGAAGAGCACTTTTCGGACGATTCGCTCGAGGAGGCGTTCCCGCCGCCACCGCCTGCAGTTACAACACCTTCGAAACGCAATTCCATAGCATGGGAAGTGTCTCTCGATGGTGATGACCCTCTACTAACCCCAGGGAGCACAAAGGTTGGTTCTCAAAAACATAGCATTTTAAATCAAATAAACCCACAACAAACATCACTATGATGATTTTCTGTCAGTCGTAATATACTTGATGTAAGGCGTTTAGAAGTTATCTTATGACTATTGCGTAAATGTATCTTACTTCTGTGAATAGAAAATGTTAATAACAACTAAAAAAGTAAAGGAGACTTATTAATGCCTTTTCCACTAAGTGTATTACACAAAATTATAAAACCTGCTTTACTACAAAGAACAATAACATTGTCCGATTGCCATTAAAGTAACGTTGCAATATTTAATTAATAATACCTGACTAAGCTAATATGTTTTTAAAACTTGTATGCAATAATCTTCAATATTATTATAAGCTCTAATTCAAAATTAACTATACAACTCTGGTTTGTAGATTTGTAATATACTAACAACGATAATAAAATATGTGCATTTATAAGTAGTAGTATTGTAGGCGTACAAGAATATATGATGCAAATATTGACGCGAATATGTGCAGAAATCAAAATTTTCTTAAATTATGTTATATTTAATGTTTTTGAAAAGACAAAAACTAGAAATTATTTCTGCGTCGCGAAGAACTTTACAAACATTTAAACAACGGACACAAAGAACAGAACCTGGACTCGGAAAAACTACTTGCGGGTCACACAATTTTTTGTTTCGTGTCAGAATCGAACCCATCCACCATGTTTGATACCCTCTTTTAAATTTCACCTTCAGCTCCTCATTAGTGCTAAGCTCGAGTAGCTCCTCTTGTAATATCACATTCTCCACTTCCGATTCATTAAATGGATTTATGATCCATGGTAGTATTTCCATCGTCAGAATATCTTCAAATCTGATTTTGAAATAATCATGCAGAGCAATTAAATTTTGAACGTATGTCTGAATATCCTCATCAAGGCATTCTACCTGTGACAAGTTTGAAAACTGGAAAATTCGCGCAGACTAATATTTTGCTTCATAAATTTCAATTTTCCAAGAAAAGCTGAAATTACACTCTTTTCTTTTATTAAATTGAGGCTGTCCCCTTGTAATTGTAAGTTAATGTCATTAAATTTTTTGAACAAATCTGTCAAATAGGCGATGTCTGCTTTTAAATTGATCAGGTTTTCTTTTAAATCTGGATCTTTACTTTCCAGAAACTCTAAAATGAATTCAAAAAGTTAGTAAAATCTTGTTAAACATGCACCTTTCGACACCCGCGTACTTCAGTATGTAAGAGCAATCCTTGGGAGTCTTCATCATTTTCATCGCACAATTGTGCAAATAAATGCGTATTCAACGCATTGCTTCTTATTTTTTAACTGAATTAATCACAAATTGAAACGATTGGTGCAATCTATCACTCAAATTTTTCGCTACTAGGTGTTGTCGGTGGATGACACAGTGAATTGCAGTTACCTCTGGTATTTCTTTTAAAATGGCTTATAATTATAAACCCACGATATCGCCCGACCATGGTAGGAGCTCCATCTGTTGCCATCGAAATAACGTTTGTGAATGGAATCGACTTTTCCTTAAAAAAATCATTCAGGACATTAAATATTGATTCACCTTTAGTGTCCGTTTCCAAAGTTTTCGTGAATAGTAGCTCTTCATGAATTTCTTCGTCCATAACAAATCGAACATATGCCAATAATAATGCTTCATTACCAGGTAAAGTTGTTTCGGCGAATAGAAAAATGAGTTGTTTGCAGATAATTCTACAAGAAACTTTCAATATCAGAGCTCATTTCATCAATACGTCTTTGTACAGTGTTGTTACTCAAAGGAATTCTTTTGAGTATGTCAAATGGAGATTTGTGCAGACAGTTTTTAAAACCTCTTCAACAGCGGGTAAAATTAACTCCAATGGTGTGCGGTTTACCAGATTTCGCTTTAACTAATGAGATATTGTAAGATGCCCCAAGCCATCATCGTTACTTTCAGATGTTAAAGCGAACATTCTGTGCACGGTGGGTCTCTTTTCATATATTTTCCTTAAATGCTTGAAATTTTTCAAATCTTTACCTATTTTATCAGGATGACACCTTCTTAAATGATATTCGAGCTTCGATGGTTTCATAAAGTCATTGCTCAAAACTTTGTTGCATAAAAGGCATATGGGCAATCGCTTTAAATAATCAACACTATACTGTCCACATTTATTCTTAGATTCATCCATGTTTTGTATCAGTTACCTACCTGTAAATAAAAAAACTTTGTTTTAGTAATCATAAGGCGGTCTTAGTCAACAAGATATGGCTATTTTAACAGAATAGGATTACCTAATTAATTATTGCAATGAAATAAACAAAGTATCGACGGCAAACTGATTCCAATCATTAAAAGCAATAAATCGCTTCATAAAACTCTATTATGAAGATATAATAGAGTTTTATGAATACGGCTGAAACGATTTTAATGTAATGTAAAACCTTTTTATCATAAATGATGTATATTTTGATATATTTCTGTAAATTCGATAGAAAATACTTTTAAATAATATTTTGATATCAAAACTCCGCGATTTTAATTATTTATTTATTACTTTGATGCACATTACGGCTACGTTAAGACGCGTACAATTTATGAAAATATATTTAATTAATTAATTTAGCATTAGGAAACTGAAATATTAACAATCATGCAGGTCAATCATAATATATCTCACCTTTAGTGAACCACCACATAGACGGAAAAAAAATACTAATAAAGTAGGGACAAAAAGTTCAACCTTTCTCGGCTTTCTGTTTTTTTATGGAAGTATCTAATAATGACTCTGTTCAATATTTAATTTTAATACGTAGGTACCTACCACACGCAAACATTACAAATATACTTATTACAACATAAAATAAAAGTATGTATAACAAATAGGCAGATAAACTTACTTTTTCTGACACTGGCCAACACTAACAACGATTCACTTTACTTTACTTTTCGAAATTCCGGCAACAAATGAGTAACGTTTATCCTTGGCATTCGTATTTATATTGGTGAAGAATAAAACAAGTCCATGCAAAATTGCAAGCACACACACCACAAGTCGTAATTCGTCCCTTTGTACGTCTGAACAAGCGTTGCGGACGGCGGCGGCGGCAGCGGCAGCGCTTTGCAAGTCTCGACACGTTGTACTGAATATGGAATATGCAAGTTTTTACAAGTAACAGTCGCTGAGCTTCTTAAAATATTATCTGCCTACATTGATAGGTGAAGTCAAGCCAACATTTTAATTCTTCACTAACGAAAGCAAATACATTTTCGTGGACCCCCGCTTACGAATTGTGAAGCCCCATTTTCTTGTCACGCCAACGCAGACCCCCGTCGAGTCTCCAGTGGACCCCTGGGGTCCACCTGGACCACTTTGGGAACTAATGTTCTAGACAATAAAACAAAGTAGCAAGCTTAGGAATATCGTCAATTAAAGAGTAGTAAATCATTTATTTGAAAATATATGTAAATTAACCTGTATAGATCGAAATCAAGACATTTCCATTAATTTAATTGTTGTTATATGGTGACTCTTCTTTACAATTTCAGGTTATCGGTCGCCGAAGAAGAAAATCAGGTGATCAATCACATTCAAGTACAAGTTCTATACCACAAAGGGTAGATGATGATTGGGCTGATGAATATTGGCCACCACCCCCGCCGCTAACGCACTGTGAGTCTCTCGTATCGCCCACTTCCGATGCTGAGCCTGATAGTAGACGGGCACAAGATCTCGCTTCTGGTACATACGTTATCAGAAAAGGCAAAAATCGAAAACAGTTACCAAGTTTCAATAAAAACGCGACTAGTAAATCACCCACCAGCAATCTAATACATAGTCACAGTTTGAATAGAAGTTTGGATACTGACAAATCGATAGATGGGTCGAGCATATCAATCAGTGGATCTGGATCAGTAGGCTCTTACAACTCTAGACCGAGCTCCGACTTAAGTTTACCACAGTCTCGATACAGTGTGGACTTGAATTCGCGACTGAGTCGTGAACTCAACACTCCAAACTCTAGATATAGTATAGATCTCTGCACGCCAAACTCCAGACTGAGCAAAGAAATAACATCTCCAAAATCCCGACTGAGTTTAGATCTCAACAACGGGCAAGACAGATATATTGCCCAGGAGTACTTTGGTCATAGTCCTAAGAGTAGAAAAACACACACTGAGAAAAACGCACATATTACAAAAGTTCAGAATAAGCTGTCGCCACAAAATAGATTTACCGATTTTAAGAAATATTCGTCGACTTTTGATAATTTTCAGTCTTTAATAAAAGAAGGAAAAGTCGAGGAGACGCCCCAGACGGAATGCAACGAAACCGTTAATGAACTGACCACTGTGCCTCCTAACATGGTAAGAGTAGTTTCATTGCCGAGCCTCGGAGCCGACGGTGAGAGCAACAGCGCCAGTCGCCAAGCACTTATTACCACCGTTGAAGAGGAGGAGGACCAGGAGAGCGGAGAACCAGGCTCCAGTGGAGACACCTCGCCTCTTCGTAAAATTGAAAACAATATTAGCGCTATATTAAGTCAAGGTCGGGACCAAAAACATTTTACCCCATATATACCTAAAGACTGGAATATACATAAGGATGAATACTGTGATGACGTATCTAAAGATATATTAGAAAACAATTTCCGGTATAGTTCGAGAGAGAGACAAAAGAGACATGATATTCAGAAATCGTCGAGTCACAATGAAATACAGAATCAACGTTCGATAGACAGACGTGATCGGTCTAAACGATCCAACAGCATGCACAAATCCACGAGTGCCAAAGATGTACCGGTTAGTTTGATGCGACAGCCTTCGTCATCTGATTCTGCTGTGTCGAGCGGTGGCGACTTTCCGTTAAATGTTCAAATCGTAGAGCATTCATATAGACATCCCCCACTGCCACCTTCGCCGATTCTGGGCCACGAGATGGGTCCTCTTCCACAGACTCCTGAATCACCCAAGTTTCCGCCTCTTCCTCCTTCGCCTGTACAAGAAGTTGAGGATGAGTATACAGAAATAATGCAGCCTTCAGAGAAGAGACATTTGAAGAAAGCTGATACATTACCGACACCAACATTGGAATCTAGAAGAAGGTACATTCTATTATCTAGCTAGTGCGCATATACTTACTAATAATTTTAGCTAACGTAAAATTCTATTGATGTACAATAATCTGTTATACGATAAAAATATTTTACGCTTCAGGCCTTCGGAACCCCCAGCCGTACCTCCACATCGTGACACCACAAACAGTCTTAAAACGCGATCGATGGAAACAAGCTACAACAAAAACAGGAGAAGCAGCAATAATTTCAAGAGTGGCTCCACAGACAGACGAACGTTACCTACAGGTACAAAGTCCTCTCCTAAACAACTTATGTCAATAGTTAGTAGAGAATATCAATAGATGGCACTGATTCTTACAAACATTGATTCCTAATTTAAATAAAACTTTATTATGAGTGATCCTTAATTAGACAAAAATAATTATAATGTGCCCAAATTGGAAAATATAAGTGTATCTTAAAAAATCTAATATTTTCTCTTTAAAATACTAGTACGGATTTATAATTTTTAAAATTAAAATTTACTCCAGATATAGGAGCAAGTGGTGCACGCCGTCGTACATTACAGCGTCAGAGCAGAGAGGCAGCGGCAGCTGGTCGTGGTCCACTACAGACGTCTGCAAGTTTACCTGAAACACCAGTGTTCGCTCGCGGGTGCGACGTACCTCGTACTCCACCGCGGAACTCCACTGGTCCTCCAAGGAACAACACCATGACTTCTATACAGTCCATAGGTTAGCATGTTCTTTAAAACATAACACTTGATGATTAATCAAAATCTAACATGAGTTCGTATCGCATCATATTTTCATCTCATTCAACTGTCTTATGCATACCTCTTGATGTTATGTTCTTTTTTATTGAGGACATAATTGTGTTTGACTACAATTTCATCTAATGTTAAGCGACAATGTGGTTGACGATAAACCAACCTTACCTAGAATGTTGTACCCATCAGGAAACATAGATATAGGGAACTCCGTTTATTGCTACCAAATTGTGTCATTTCGACCTTCGTAGGTACCTACACTAGAATTAGTTGGTCGCAGTTACAACAGACCACACGTAACAATCAACTGACAGCGGTATACACGGCGTAGATACTTGACAGTCCTAAAACAAAAAGGAAAAATAATTGAGCTACATTAAGTTTACACACACAGAAGATAAACTATCTGTATCTGACCGCTTATCGCTCACATAGAAATCAATGGACGAACACACATTGCTTATATAACATTATTTTATTTTAATTCCGTCATACAAAATATACTTAAAGTTATTAATCACGTACACATTAAGTCGTATTAAAGCGATATGTCAATCTACTAGAGAGCTGTTGTAATAAATCTAATACCACGAACTCCTTACTTTTAACCACATAATATTTTAGGCGTAAACAAGTGTACAAGGACTGAAACTGAAAGTTCAGTCCGTTCTGAGGTTTGCATATTATATTATTGTATACCTACATATGTTTCAAGTATGATATCTACAGATAAGTTTTTAAGTGCAGATAGATACTGGCAGATAAAATATAATATTATCTGCGCTATCTGTTACAACACTTACAACTATTAAAATAACAAAAGGTCCACATTGTGTAGGTAGTTTTAAATTTGTAATGCTAATATTTTTTTAATTGTTGCTTATGTTTAAAACCAGAGGGTGCCTGTGACTTTACTCGTGCGTATTTCTATTTAATAATTATATAGGCTTATGATGAAAGTCCAAAGTTTGACTTAGTAATAACAATGACCCATGCAGTAACAACGTATTTTTACACGGCTTAAATACGCCTAAACGGTCGCTCAAGATTTAGAGTGCAAGCTTTTCAACTCACTTAGACTGAGCCAGCCGATTACTTCTTCTTCATGTCTTTTTGTACGAACTATACAGTCTTGGCCAAAAGTATGGAGCACCCCATATATTTTGCACGTGCGTATCATTTGCAGTAGGAAACAATAAAAAATTTAAATATGGATTAGGCGACATCTAAAAAGTGATTTAAAACAATAGTGTACCCAGTTAGGGCCAATAAAACATAATATGTTGCAAAGCATCTTATCCGTTTAGTCATTTCCAATGTTTATTTCAGTTCACTATTTCGCGTAGTTGTGTACACATACCGTGATCTAGCGCACTTCTTGTATTATTTTGTGTTCAGTTATATTAATTTCGATACATAATGCCAAAAACATCCGAACTGTCTCTTGAAAAACGTTTGAAAATTCAACTTTTACATGAACAAGGGAAATCCCAAGTTGAAATATCCAGAACTGTTAAGTGTCGCACCAAGCGGTACAACTTACCATTGAGCGATTCGGCGCTACCAGTACGCACAGCGATAGGCCCAGAATTGGTCGTAAACATATTACCAGTGACCATGAAGATCGAAAATTAGTGAGAGTCTTTGAAAAATATGAAAAAAGGGTCTTCTGAGGTCGCTGCCGAATTCTCAGTGGCGAGTAACAAATCAATTTCTGCCAGAAATAACAACAAAAGAAGAACTAAAAAGACGCCTCCGTCAAGAATGGAATGTCATAACTGAAGAACAGTGTAAAAATCTTGTAGACTCTATGTCGAGAAGAATAGCTGCTGTGATAGCGGCAAAGGGTTGGCCGACAAAATATTGTTTTTATATCATAGTAAAGACCACATCTCGTCGAACACCCAGCGATGATATTCCTGCCAGGCGCTTACTGAAACAACACGTTTAAATGCAAATTAATTGAGCAATCAGGCAGTACACATGAAAGCATATTTTGTATTTAATATACAAAATTTGCAAACAAGCTTATCAAAGACTTATAATATAAAAAATAGCCAAACCTTAACCCCCTTATGCATCTTCCTTCTTTCTATCATATTGGGACATAGTGTATTTTATATTTTAATTTTCTTCCCACTTAGCGATTTCCTATGTCATGAAAGAAACCTGCAACCTGGCTCGGCGTTTTCAAGTTAATAATTACTGCTATGCTCCCGTGGCTCGTAGCGTGATGTTATATAATCTATATTACTTCTAGATAAAGCAGTATACTTATGATAAAATAATTATTAAAATCACTCCAGTAGTTTATTAATAACAAAGAAAAATACAAATCTTTCCTCTTTATAATATTAGTATAGTTAAATGACCTAAGTTTCTTTATAGCCTGACGACTTACAGTCTGAAGCATTTTCTATTACAGCTTTAGAGTGATACAAAGATAAAACGAAGGATACCAAATAATACTAAAGTTATCAGCACTTGAACAATACAAGATAGTAGCAACTGTGTCCGCTAGCTGTCTATACATGGCATAACAGGGAAGGATAAATACTGCCGAAGGTTTTTGTTATTAGTCATATTTTATTATATAGAATATCGGTATTATATTATATATTAATATAGGCCGTATAAGTGGTAATAATAATAATAATGAGTAGGTGATAAAAATGTGTGTAATTGTGTTGATAATTTAATCGATCGCAATTAATGGGCTTTTCACTAAGGTGTGGATTGACATTTTGACATTTTGACGTGATTGAAGTTGTATAAGCAAACATAGTTAATGCCAATGATGACAAACTGTAACACAAAATGCTTTCTGCTTGGAATATTAATAGATTTAAAATATAATGTTTATTTAGCATACGGATAGAACAAACTATATATTTGCATACTACTTAGAGTCAACTCAACTAAAGCCTCTTACTGTAATAAGGTCGCAAGAGTTAGTATTTACTTAGATACAAACACAGATACATAACAATTAATAGATTAGTTCAGACCAAATTATCGAGAGAGTTCAATTCCAAGCATACCCTTTTTTAAATTAGCATTGACCATAATTTTGAATTTTAGACTAGATATAATTATTATCCAATAAGTAATTGCAATATATTAAATCTTAGTTCCTAAATTTTACTTATTTTTATTCTTTGTTACACTGTGACAACAGAGCTTTCTAATGGTAATGAATTTTTAAAATCGTTTGTTTAGTTTTTGAGTTAAACCCTTATAAACGAACAAACAAATTAATAAAAATCAAATCTTATCTCTTTATAACATTAATATAGATATACATAGATATACCTACTTATTTATGTTACTTACTCGTTATTTTATTACTACCTACTCATATTATAATTATTATTGTGAAATCTTGAGTAACATACATTATATACGAAAACATATTCCAAAGATATGAGTTTGTTTGTTATCATTACACGCCTTACGACCGATCACCATGAAAAGGTACAGAAAAGGACATATTCATCCAGCAAAAAGTTTTGATCCCGGGGTACAGAATTTACGCGAACGCGAACTAAGCTGCGGGCAAAATCTAGTAAGTAATGTTGTTTAATACAATATTGTATTATAGTTATTTTCGCGTGATGATACTACTTTTAGTGTGATCAGTCACGCTCACATATTGTATATCTATTACGATTGATTAAATTTAATTGCCGTTTCCATTTAGTATTAGAATCATCTTCCATTTCAAAAAAGGAAATTAGCATATAGATTGTCCTGGTACGAGTAAAGTCTATTAACATGACACGCAACAATGTAATGTCCTATATGTCATTGTATAACTAGCGGATTATAGTACCCAATGGATATAAAATTATAACTGGAAACATAATTGTTATGTGTCTACCGATAAAAATTAAATGTGCTAATATAATATGTTTAACCTAAATGTAAAACTAATTGAATTAAAGCGACATGGTCTTAAATTTTTATTACGTTACTAGCTGTTACCTGCGACTTCGTCCGCGTAGATTTTAACTAAAAAGTGTTTGTCTCCGCGGAACCCTATTTTTTTTCTAAAGTCAAAGTAGCCTATGTTACTCCTTATAACATCAGCTATCTGCCAGTGAAAGTCCCGTCAAAAACGGTTCAGCCGTTTCGGAGATTACCCGGAACAAACAGACATACAGACAAAAATTTTTAAAATAGCTGTTTTCGTATAGGTACCTTATATACTTTCATATGCATTAGATAAAAAGCTGTTATTTTGACATTACAATTTTACAAACAGACACTTCAATTTTATTTATTTGTATAGATAGTGTTTAAAATTTAAATCGATAACAATTATAGTTTGCTAGATCTTGCACGCGGCTTCGATTGCGTAAATATAAGTTAAGTTAAGTTAGGTTAGTAACAGTACCTTTTCTGGATGAAAGTACCCTATTTCCTTTTTTGTTCCTCTGATAACGTGTATACAAAATTTCATGATGATTGGTCGAGTAGTTAAGGCGTGAAAGTGTAACAAACAAATGCACATTCGTATTTATAATATTAGTTAGGATTAGGATAATGATGTGTACCTACATCGGCTACATCCTGCATCGTAGTTACAACAAAATATGATACAATTTGTGTAAAGTTCCACCCGAAAATATTTCCGCTTATGAAAATGAGTACTTTATAGATAGGTCGCTGTTTAAATGTCTA
This sequence comes from Catocala sponsa, assembly GCA_963564715.1. Taxonomy (NCBI): domain Eukaryota; kingdom Metazoa; phylum Arthropoda; class Insecta; order Lepidoptera; family Erebidae; genus Catocala; species Catocala sponsa. The sequence goes on from OY751331.1 coordinate 11,375,951, forward strand.
ATTTCATCGAAATTAAACCGGACAAGACAATGAAATTCTGTAAACGTACATTCACCTTTACAGAAACACATTTCTGTTATGTAGAGTTAAATATAACGTAAATATTCTACGAGACATACACTTTGCAAGAGGTTGTTTTACATACTGAACCGGCGAGCAATAGTAGATAATACATTTGATATGAGCACTTCTGTAAAAGCATTTAATACTTACTTAGAACAAATGATAAGATGCGCTTAAAGTATCATCGCTGCATCGTAGTCAAAATGTTGTTTTCTATTAAAGGGTCGCATATTTTTAGTACACGTTAAAAAGTAAAACGATATTTTATTTCTATTGAGACGGAAGTCAATTGCCGAATTCTATTGAAGTTGATATAAAAAAGCCAAATTTAACTTAAACTTTGAATAGGTACTATAAGCAATGCAATTATGTATTATATGATTAAATATTCTTTTAGTATTTTATTATAAAGTTCCAGATCCAGAAGTGATCAATCGACTTGTACTGACTGAACTTTTATTGACATGTTTCTCTTAATAAACACTCAGCTATTATTCTTTAATTAAAAATCCATATCAAAATACCATTATACCTTTACTAAAATAATTGCACCATGAAACCATTATTTCAGTTTTGTTTTCCAATAATGTCCTCGCCCAATATAAAACAAGCCTTTATTTTTTCTAATAGGGAGTTCAGCGACTTTGGGCGGTTACGGGCGAGGGTCTGTGATGGGTGCATCAGGGGTGTGCACTGGAGCCGACCTGTTACGACTTGGTGGACCTCCAAGAGGCTGGTACCCGAGACAGAGACACCGGTAAGGAATAACAGCATTAATTTTACTAACAGTATGATGATGTACAACTTTGCATAGGTACCTACACTTATTACAATAATGATATGCCTATAGCGCATAGGCATTCATACCTATTAGGGAAACCACAATACATTAAAATGAAGTAATTAATACATTGAGATTATAATATATAAAAGCCGTAAATATCTTTGCTTACCCCAATATAGTACAAGTGCATGTCCATTTATGTATCATTAATATTATGTATAGTCTTTTTTATCCTGAATCATGGTAAAATGCAACAAATTGAATTAGGAGACTTAATTTAAATTTATTTCAACAAATAAGTACCGTACAGATTCAAGTTAAGGATAAACACACAATTACCTGTTTTATTAATAAACCGGAAAATAAGGCCTTTATCCGTCTATATTTCCATGTAGATGAAAAACAGGTTAGTCAAGGCAAATCAAAAATACATTATTAATTTAGGACATAATGTATAGTGGTTAGTGAGTAGGTACACAGAAATTACATTAAGGTTTATTGTTAGCATCAGAAAAAAATTGAATCTATGAAAGCATACTACTACCTACTACTGTTCACGGCCGGTCTTTATTATCACAATTAAATGTTGGTATTTTGCGATTTGTATTTGACCTATCAAGATGACCAGTTTTAAATAATTAACAGTAGCCTGCTATTAACATAACTGTAAATTATGTTAGGTTAGTTCGACCAAGAGCAGACGAAACAAGGAAATGGGACGTACAAGGTTTTACAAAAGAACCAAATAATTTACAATGACAATAATAATAATGAACAAAGGACGCATGTTTTAACCAGGAGTCATTAACCTTCTATTCCTTCTCTCATCATGTAATTTCAAAGAATTTGTAAAGCCCTACTGTCAACTAGATTGCTTGTGTATATTAATACATAATTTAACAAGTGAGAAACGACAATGAATTGCCGTAAATCTCGGAGTTCGAAAAATGGTATCACGTGACCTTGAATTTCGGGGGTATATCGACTATGCTGAGTCGAATGGCGTTGACCGCGAGTCTCTAGCTCTTACGATTCTTGAGCAGAAAGTTGTATAACAGACAGACGGACGGACGGACAAAGCTGTTGTATTAGAGTTTTTTCGAACTCTAAAAACTCTTATCCCACTGAGAAGAGGCCCGCGTCCACAGTAGGACAAGTTATTAACGCCGCTATCATACAAAGCAAAATGGCAAACTACTGTTTGTTGTTTTTACCCAACTACGGCGAAGCCAAAAGGAAGGGTAATGATTTTGGCAGTCTGGGTATGTATGTTTGTATGTTCCACCGTAGCGCCTAAACTACTAAACCGATTTTAATGAATGAGGTGTCAATAAATTCGTAATAATGGCCCGGGTGACATAAGCTATATAAATTTTAAATTCGTCCTTTTTAGACTCCTGTTTTACGTAGTCGGGTTATAGTTTTTAAACTTTTATATAGAGACTAGATGTTCCCGCGGTTTCACCCGCGTTTATCATTACTGTGCCGCCCCCGTGGGTCGTAGCGTTATGTTATATAGCCTATAGCCTTCCTCGATAAATAAGCTATCTAACACTAAAATAATTATTCAAATCGAACCAGTAGTTCCTGAGATTAGCGCGTTCAAACAAACAAACAAACTCTTCAGCTTCATAATATTAGTATAGATATAATTTACTAGATTTTGCCCGCGGCTTCGCTCCCGTTAATGTAGAATTTGTCAATAAATTCATATTCTTCCGGAACAGAACATTTATTCTGGATGGAATGTACTTTATGTCCTTTTCTGTACAACAGATAACGTGTATGAAATTCATAATGATCGGTCGAGTAGTTAAGGCGTGGATGCGTACCAAACAAACTTCTAATATTAGTTAGAATAAATTCGTCTAACACCGCTTCTCCGCTTGGCAGGCCCGCTTCAACGGAGCATCTGGACAGACTAACAGCGTCATCAAAGATGGCGGTGGAGAATCCAGTGCCTTGGGAAGGAGGCACTGGTGCCCGCAAACCCCTCACGCTGCCGCCTAATCTGACGCCCAAATTCTTCCAGAAGTCTCCTAGAGAAGCGCTTCGCAGGGTAACCAGCTTACTAATAAGAAAAGGTGAGTAATTTATTTAACTAGTCTCGGAAAGTTACCAGAATAAAGGTAAAGTATTTAATTATAAGGTATATGTAATCCTAGCCGCATTATATTAACAATGACCCTTTCTTATAATATTCCATTATATCACTATCAATATTTATTTATTTAATAATAATAATAATAAAGCCTTTTATTCCGAAACCAGACAATTACACTAACAATAATGGTTAAAACAAAAATCACAAGATGTCTCGAATTTCGGTGTGCCTCGTGGCATAGGCCTCCTCTAACAATTTCCATTGACGTCTGTCGTGAGGTACTCTCCGCCAGTTTGGACCTACTGTCAGGTTTATTTCATCCTCCCAGCGGATAGGCTGCCTTCCCCGATTTCTTTTGCCGTCCCTTGGATACCATTCTGTCACTACCTTGCTCCACTTGCCTTTAGCGTCTCGCACCATGTGGCCTGTCCACCTCCACTCTTGTTGGTGTATTCTAGTTAGAAATTGTTATTTATTTAATACATTACTCTTCTTCTTTGCGTATCGATGGCAAACACTTTTAAATTATATATCTGCCTCCCAGAAAGCAGCTACGCTAGCTGCGTTGTCAGAGGTAGCCATCAGATCCTCCTGCGTGCAAGTTGCCGGGCATGCAGGGCACGATGTGAGGTGGGACATCGTTTGTCTTGCACCGCACGCACAAGCCAGATCGGTGCCGTCTGAGAGTTTCCACCTAAAGATGATTATTTTGCACCGACGGACCTGGGTTCGGAGTCTATTTAGGGACTTCCAGACCGACCATGGCAATTGATGTCCAGGTGGAAGGCTCTCAGCAGGTGACTCGAAAGGTGTAGGTAGAGATATTTTTTCTCGCCACAGGTTGCATCTCGCCTTTGATGGCTCCAGAGTCAGTGCATGGACACATTTAACAAAGCTGTTACGGCTCTTCAACCTTTGCTGCACTGGCCTGTGATCATACAAGGGGTGCCGTGCATCCCCATCCATCTTTGCTCTCTCTGCTGAGCTCGCCACAGCCCTGCGGACACCCGGAGGTGCGATGCCAGCCAATGGGTACAGTAGCTTTACCGGGGTCGGTTTAAGGCAACCCGTGATAATCCGGCAAGTTTCATTAAGTGCTGTTTCCACCGATATGCACCGATCGACTCCACACAGGGCACGCGTATTCACGGGCAAAAAATGCTAGCGCCAGGGCAGAAGTTCCCAATACTTGCGGTGAGGCTCCCCATTTAGTAGAAGTGAGTTCTCCAACGACTCTGATCCGATAGAATATGAACCCGAAAGCGACGGTTATGGAGGAGCTCTCGGAGTAGCATGACAAATTTGTAGTCACCGGTCATGGTTTCCACCTTCCACAAAAGCCTTCTGAGGTTCACTGTATCGTAGGCCGCAGAGAGATCAACGAAAACAGCGCCAGTTATTTTGCGAATTTCAAACCCGTCCTCCACATGCTGCGTGAGTTTCAGTGTCTGGTTGCAACATGACTTCACTGGTCGGAAATCCGCTTGCTCTGGAATCAAAACTGGATCTATCAAGCTCGTAAGCCTGGCCAGCAGCAATCGCTCGAATAATTTATATGTGTGACACAGAAGTAATATAGGGCCAAAGTTTTTGGGGTTATCTGCTTGCTTGCCCGGCTTTAATATAGCTATAACTTTAAATTTTCACCAGAGTCGAGGTATAAGAGTGGATTCTAGACAGTTGTTAAAAAGAAGCAGCAACCACGACACAGCATTTGAGCCAAGATATTTTATGTGCTCCACTGAGATGTTATCCAGCCGAGGCTTTGCCACTTTTAAGACCGGTAATTGTAGTGACTATGCCGGTCAGGCTGAATGGCTTGCTAATCTGGTTTCTTGAGTTTGTGCAGCTTGGGACCTTCGGAAGGCATGAAGGCATGAAGATTTGCCATTTAGTACGAGCTGATGAGCAATTTGGTTCGCGGTGACTTGATAAAAAGAGATTGGTCGTGGTGAGTCATTGGTCAGCTTTTGGATGGTATTCAATGCCTTCTTACTGTTGTGAGTTAGGTCTATGCCAGTAACGGTTTTAATCCACCTCTCCTGTCTGGTGTCACTGATACGCGACAGCAGCTCTTCACCAACCGAAGTGGTTTCCTCGGAGAATCGGTCTTGGCTATAACTCATACTCTTTTAGCAGGTCTACAGAATATTCGATAGCCCAGGAATGTAAGATGTTCGACAGTCTCTAGGTATACAATGGCGTGATGTTTTGGCAACTATGTCGACCAATCGATCGTAGTTTTGTGGAATAGGCGGGACATTCAACAGAGCTTGATCTATGGACTGCGAGAACTGTTCCCAGTTGGCCTTAGAGTAATTGAATCGGCGCTTTAGCGGGACGCTTATAGGTCGTACAACGGGTCGAATCGTACATATTGTCGGCCTATGCTGTGTGCGGGGTATTGGGGTGCATACGGTCTTGGTGCACTGTGAGCTCATGGTATAACTAACAAAGATAGGGTCTGGATTATAGCCACGCTGCCATCGGCCACTATTAAAGGAAACCGGTTGTTTAGGATTATGAATCAGCACCAAGTCATTTGCTTCTGCCCACTCTTCGACTGCTTGCCCGCTAAAGTCCGTATCGTTATAGCCCCAGCTCGTATTGTGGTTGTGGAAGTCGCCAATTACAACATTTGGTGGCTTGTAAAGTGAAGTAACGGTGCAGTATATCCAAGGTCTATGGATATTCGTTCGATTCCTTTCTGGGTCAAGCATTTAGTTGACTTTGTGCTTACGCCGGGAGCAACAAACACTACGTTACCGTGTTTCGGGTGACAGATCTCGGCGATAAGCGTGAGTCCAGGAATGTGTGGCCGGCGCTGTGATTCGTCTCTGTGGGTTTCTTGGACACACATGATATCGCAGCGTGTCGTACGATATAATTCGGCAAGTATCTCTGATTTTTCGCCTGAGAAACCTTCGATGTTGGCAGAAACTACGCACAGGGCCGGCTTTAGGGCTGGACTGATGGTGTTTGCCATCGTGGTGAAAGGATTGGCCAATCAGCGTTGGGAACTCGCTGATTGTTACCAGGGTGCGCCGAACGTACGGGGTTTCTGGAAGTACGTCGCTCGTGGAGGCTCCTATCATTACAATACATTACTGCAAAACCCTCAATAATATAATGATTTACTAAATATAAAAGTAAAACAATCGAATGATGAATAAAGCATATATTATAGGAATTTAAGTTAGCCTATCTAAAATTCTTGATATTTTAAGGAAACAATACTTGAGAGTTTATGTCTCAGACTAACACTTATTTTTTTATTGCTGGAATATTCATAATTAGCTTCTAATAAATAATATAACTAAATTGTATTACTACCTAGAAATAATAGATAGAAGTTTCATAAAAGGAAATCTAACATAGCAGTTGAGCCTATGTTAGATTTATATTTATGAATCTTATCACATTTGACATTTAAATGTATTTGTATTCAAAGCAAACTAAGGTAATGGTTTTCCTAGTTTGCCCTATCTACATACCAATTAAAGATTTATATATGGATAAATGGGCAGATCAACTTTTAAACCGTCAAACAAGACCTTTTCAGAATATTTCCTTAATTATCTTTATATGTATACATAGTTCTTCTGTATACATACTTATTACATGTATGTATGTCACTGAACTCCTCCATAATGGCTGAATTTTTCGTGTGTCTTTGTGGGTTCTGAATGGTTAAGATACATAATTGGAACCGGTAGGTAGCGTTTCGATCGGATTTTACTCCTACCTTCGGGCAGAACAACGTCTGTCAGATCCACTAGTATATTATTAAACACTTCCTATTACCCACGGTTTCATTCACTCATTCACTCATTTGAAAGTTACCCTACATATCGTTTAATATACTTGCAAAATCTTGTTAGTAATATTAACATGATCCATGAACGCAAGCGTTCGAATGTCATTCGGGTGTATAAAAATGAAACACAAATTAACATATTTTAAATATTTATATATAAATCAATGTAAGCCTATGATGTAGATGACCACAATAAAAGGGGGAACTAGGAAAGGAAGGCTGCAGTATGTTAAAAGTTGAAAAACATGTGGAAAGTGCAATCTGCACAGAAGAACAATAGTCATGAACGTCTTGCATGAATATAATAATAATAATGTCCTCCAGACCGAATTTCGGTCACGACGGCCAATGTTAACCGAGACTGGCCATCTGCGCAGGAGATATTATAGTGCACAAGCGTGTGCGCAAACACAAGTGCACTCTCTGTTCCCTAACTCTCATGAACCGATGGGACGGTAATCCGACACGACCGGAGAGAGATCAGGCGTAGGACCAACAGCTTTACGTGCTTTCCGAGGCACGGCGGTGTCTAACACCGCCAACTTCCTAACTCCGAGCTACTATTGAGATTTCTTAACAGAAAAACCCAGTAACTGTTTGTTGGCCCGACCCGGGATTTGTTGTAAGGCTGAATTACATAAAAATGTGACCTAAATAACTAGGGATAAGATTTACATGAGGAATGATGTCAAATTAATTCTCACTTTAGTATATTTTTAAAGACAATTTCTACAAAATAATTATTGCCTGTATCGTGACGGACTTTACAAACAGTGAAATAACGAAAATTAAGAAACCTAGACTCGGCAAAACATTCACAAAAATTAACAAGTGCCGGAGGCCCAATCACCCTCTTGCCCCCGTCCCGCTCCTTCTCCTTTCCACTTCCTTTCCTAAAGAGTCGGCAACACGCAAGTGATGCCCCTAGTTTTGCAGGCGTCCATAGCCTACAGTGACCACTTACCATCAGGTGGGCCGTATGCTTATTTGCCACCTTAGTAGTATAAAAAAAAACAAATTAGTCGGCAATGTGACCCGTCTGGTGATCGAATTAGTGGCAGTGGTGAGGCGACCGCTTAAACCACTACGCAATCTGTGCAGTCTAATATTCAAAGATTAGTGGTATTGTATACTTACTTACTATAACATAGTAGTAGTACTTAAATCGTAATAGTCATGAGACTATTACTAATTTAATATCACTTCAATCAGTAGGTATTTCAATCATAGATTATGATTTGAATAAGGGATTATTATTAACCTAAGATTGGATTTATCGAGATGATTGATATCAAAGGTCGTTAGCCTTTGTAAAAATATTAATTTTATGACAAACTTATCTTGGTCTCGTAAAGTAAGGTGGCGTGAAGATAAGCAAGCATTTTCTAAATCATACCTAACTTTCTAATCCGTTTTATAAATACAGATTGTTTCAAGGCGATTACATTAAAACGCTTTATATTTTCATGATTACTAAAATTTAATGATTACTAAGATTGTGTTTAGACTTTGCATGGAAAATACCACAGAGTACTTTATAGAAAATATGTTGATTTTTAATTGTCAGTTAAATGTCATCTGGGGTATACATTTGATGTTTTGAAAGCTTTTGTATAAAAAATAAGGCAAACCGTCATATCTATTCGTCAGATAAAAGTTATCTATCGATTTAAAAATCAGCCCTGACTTTAATAGATGATTAAATGGCTATCTAGCAACTACCAGTGTGCCAAATGTAGTGGGTTTGATCCACAGAAAATACGCAAAATTTTATGATTAACAAATAGTTGCTCCGAGTGTTTTAGAGTCCAATATTTGAATGTTTGTAAGGCCCACGCGATGCAGGTATTATTAGTATTAGAGTGACAATACCTTTCATTGAGGAAAAATGTTTTAATAATAATGTAATAATTACAATTTTTTTTGCAGAACGTTTAGCGAATTTCTTAACGCAAAATTACTTATAAAATGTATGAGTCCCTCTTATCTAACATCCGTATTGGCTTACACATTCTACATTGTAAACATTTATATCACGTATTATTAATCTACAAAAACATTTATCAAATGGTAATCACTTAATCAGCAATCAATTTGAAACATTACGTGTATTCCACGAGAAATCTACTAATAATGATCATCCAACCTCTACATAATTCTATCTTAGGATAAAGCAATACCAAGACAAAGGATTAGTCATCAAAAATAACGAATTGTTTATTAATGTATGCGGTCTTCTCAGAAGCTAAAGGTGAATTAATAAAGTTAATATCAATGACAATACCGAAGCCAATTTAAAAATATTAGATCGAGTTACCACTCTGTTCACTTTGCTTACAATTTCAGTTAACAGTTTATCTCATTTATATAAGTAGAGCTCTACGATCTTTTACGAATATAATAATAATTCCTAATTTTGAAAGATAGGAACCCGCCTGTCTCTGGAGTCCTAACCACCAGTAGCTCAGTCCATACAACCGATACCGGTGGGTGTAACAAACATTTTTCATATTAAAAATAAATTATTTAATATAAATAAAATGAAAAATGTTGAGAAGGTTATGTTATAGTATAGTATATACATAATCAATGACCTTAAACACAACTACCGCACTAGAGTAGTGGCATTTGTGCGACAGCAGACTCTAAAACAACAACGAGCACAAAGAACGCATATACTCGGAATTTGTGAATCACAAAACCTTTTGTTTCATATAGTATCGAACCTACACTTCGGTAACTTGGAAGGAACAAAGTGATAACTTACATAGGTTAACAGTGCTTAGTCATGCAACATTTGATAAAGACTCTTTTTATAAGAACTTCAGAAAATACTGATTATTACACATTAGTGTAGCTTATCTATTTACCAATTTTACTTTATAACCCCGTCATCACTTAGTTTTTATCATAATATAACGTATCAATATCTACTTCTCAGAAGTTTTGAATTTAGTATGCGATCATAAGTTTACCTTTCAGGGAATACTTATAGTCAATGCTGATTGCAACTCTGAGACGACGGTAGCAAAAAAACATACCTATTTAGATTTACTATCATTATCGTATCTAAAGATATTTGACAGAGAGGGCCTGGCCCATGAACAACATTGGCGTATATAAGTATAACCCTAGAATTTTGAGTTCAAACCTATCATCTGGAGTGGACCATAGAAATTCCTTGAGTACCATAGGAATTCCTGGTGTCCCCTTATATGCGCCAAAGTTTACTATGAAGGAAATGGATATCACAAAACCTTGGTTCCCATGCAGAAACATATAAAGTAGGTACACACAGTGACACATCAACCTAGACTGTTTGGACTTTGAACTATTAAGACAATTTGAACTACATTAGAAGTTGAACGCTGCGAATCGTGCGAGAGTGTGCGTTATATTTTTGTTATTTTGTCTCATTCACGCTGAATGGGACGCGATGCGACTCTCTGTCCTTACCATCAAAGACTACAATACAAATATTATAATATACGGCTTACCATTACATCGACACCACTATGCACAGTCCCTTTGCGACAATTATCTTTTTTGTATGTAGGCGTAGTTATGCGTATATAGGGTGTCTAACGTGATGTATAGCCGTGTGTACATATAATTAAAGCGTGTACTTTAGTCTGCAGTAGGGATACTATATATGCCTACAACTTCTACATCAATACCACGCGACCTAAAGATCGGCCATGGAACTGTCGTATAACCAAAGATACAACGCAGGGTATGTTGTGCCGCTAAAAGTATGAAGTGCGGAAGGGAATGACAGACAAGTTACGTGCCAGTCCGAGGATGGCCCGTGACGAATACGTGTTGACCTTTTGACGGATTACTAAGGTTAAACAGCCGTCACTTTATATATAAATACTATATCTACTTTAATCGGTAAACGTACTTCCTAACTGTGTTATATTATATAATTATATTAGTATAAATTGTTTGGTCTTTCTTCGTTAATTTAGAGTTTCGACGATAATGCCAGTCATCTTTTAAGAATTATCTTTCAAATATACTCTGAGAGGAACACAAACCAGCGCACATTTCAACTCAATTTTATTTGGATATGTTTGTTTACTGTTCATACGTCATATAAATATTCTGGCTCATACTTCACCCCGAGCCATAGTCGAGCTAAACCCACGAAAGCTACAGATATTATTGGCTAATAGCCTCCTTTTAATATATCAATGGCTAATAGGTACTTTTCCTACTAATATTATAAATGTGAAAGTTAGTGAGGATGGATGGATGGATGAATGGACGTTTGTTATTCTTTCACGCAAAAACTACTAAACCGATTGCGATGGAACTTAGTATGTAGATAGTTGGAGACCGGGATTAACACGTAGGCTACTTTTTATGCCTATATTCTTACGGCATCGGGACTTACACGAGTGGAACCGCGAGGCGCAGCTAGTATTTCATAATGTAGAATTTGTAAAGATGCAACAATTAAGTAAGTATTGATTGAAAATGTGAATTGTGCTGAAAAACCAAAAAAATAGGTATGTGCAGATTTGTGTCTATTTTCGTATAGGTACGCTAACCTAACCTAACACTACATTCTACAGAAATAAAGTTGCGTGCATTAGCTATTTAAATAAGTACATATATTTCAGAGAACTTATGCTCGATTAACGTAGCATAAATACATACATTTCTTTCACGACCACGCCCGATATAAAAAATTCCATTCATGACGTCATTTACAACGACAATAATAAGGTGCCATTAACCTTATACTTAAACATTACAACAAAATGATAAAATAGAGTATTACACAATGGTGAGATCAAAAACTACTTGGACATCTGCCAAATATTACACTAGGTGATGCAAAACTAAAAACTGCTATGATCTTGAATGTCCTCTCCTATTATGAAATCTTTCTTATCATCATCAATCAAGATGATAAAATATACTTAAGAAATTGAAAACAGTTTTAGAGTTCGAAAAAACTCTTATACAACCATTGAATTATATATACAACAACTTTGTCTGTCCGTCTGCTCGTCTATTATACAACTTTCAACTCAAGAACCGCAAGAGCTAGAGACTCGCGGTCAACGCCATTCGACTCAGCATAGTCGATATACTCCGAAATGACTATGACCTTTGACCTCTGCCCTCAAGGTCACGTAATATTATTTTTTTTCGAACTCTAAGATTTACGGCAATTCATTGCCGTTTCTCACTTGTTTAACTCTTAAATTAGATAACTACTCTCAAGGTTACGGAATTTATTATTTGACAAGGTTGTTATTAATTTAAAATAACTATGAAGAACCAAAAATTTTAATTATTATTCCCACAGAGTAATTAACACAAAATCTCAAACAAAAGGCACGCATTGATTTTGGACTAATCCATTTAACCGGTTGCCCCTTGATTGAGAAAAACATTAAACCGTTATTTTTCATATGCAGTGTCGTTTGATGCTACTAGATGGCGTTAGACCACAGTTTAGTGATAATGATAAATTAATGTATGTATATTATGTACAACTAATTCGCCGCACGGCACAAACAACTAACGTGTTCAAATAACCGTGTTATAAGATAATATGTTATAGAAATAAGGACCGTTCATATACTCTGAGCCGAATTTTACATTCATAATCATAATTATCATGTTTGTATATAACCACAAATAAGTAAGTATAATAGTTTTAGTGAGTATATATTATTCTAATTCCAAGTGTACTGTCTATAAAGTTAATAATATAGCTAAGTATAATAGGAATGTTTCTCGTTATTCTGCATACATATGTAAAACATCTGCGTGTTAGAACATAATAACATGCTTATCTAGGTAGGAAAATAAATAACTAGGTAGGTAAGGTACTGTAAATAAAAACAATAACGTACTGTAAACTAAAGCAATTTAATTAATATAATGTTACAAAAAGGCGCTGGTACAACGTAATATCATTATACATAGGGCTCTACTATTACAATGATGTGGAGAACTGTTCACATTATCCATCACGTGTGCCATACGTGGCTACGATAAACGAATTCCTGAAGTTTATATTTTGTGTAACTACATTGTGAAACATAACAAGTAAAGACAATGAAGTAACACAGCAATATCATCTTAGACAATTAAAAGATTTAATTGACACAACGCAACATGCTACAGCATGACTCAAAACATGAATATGTATATCTCGTTAAGTATACATAAACATAACAAATTGAATGGACCTGGTCTGTGGGCTTAGAATCCTGTTATTATTCCAATCTAAATAAACCGGCATATTCGAGTCGTGTAACAAACAATAACGCGTTAACAATCGCTCATGGGGACCTAAAAAGTTCGGCTGCACAATAGTGAATAGCATACAATGGCGATTCTGTTACCTGCGGCATCAATATGTGCATAATAGTATGGCGAGGGCTGGCGCATGGCGCGGTGGCGCGCTGCACTCAGTCACCAGTGATTCAGAGTTCGTCGCGCGATCACCCTGCATGACTGTCGCGCGCCGACCGAACTGAGTGAGTCACCGCCGCCGCGCCGCCGCCGCCAGCACCACACCACGATGCCAATACACCCATACTCCATGATTAATAGAGACGTGAAAGTAGATAATAGCTGACTCAAATATTATTTATTACTTGAACATAAATTATTCATTCTCGGAAAGTAAGGACTCATCCGTCTGATTGTTCTCACATCCGCTGTGAACTGATATCACGAACGATACGTTCGACTGGAAACATTAATGCAAATATTAGTCTTAGAGAGTAAACTTTTACCTACAAAGAAGTCCGCTAAACCGGTCAGTCTACCAAAGAAGGTAACCGGTCAGGCTTTGAGGCCAAGATCGTAGCAGTAAGAGCCGACGCGGCTACAGTATAGGTAGGTACTGCGCGCCACCGACTGTGCCCTACATAATTATGAGCTGACCGCTAAATTCTTTTACTTAATTAATAAAAAATATAAAGCATTTTATCTATAACAAATTTCTTGAATCACTGATACACATCGTTGTTTCTTATATTATTTTTATAGGTTTTACACATAAGTAAATGTCAGTCCTGTTGGTCGGGCGTGTCAAGTATCTATCTGCTAATCCGAACATTCAACAATATCTAGACACGTATTTTCCATTTACGTAGGTACGCGTATCGTTTTGTCTTCCAAAATATGTAAAAATGTTTTCTCTCGAAATAGTTTGGATGTTGTCCAAAAATTATGTTTATTCGTGTTGAAAGAATAGTGTAAGTACGTTACCAAGTCATTTAAAACTTAACATTGTCTTAATGGCAGCCCTTAGCATTTTAAAAATGTTAACTGTGTAGTTATCTAGACCGTTAAATGTACACTGAGATAGTGGTTTATTTCTGTTAAAGTCGGTTCAGTTAGGCGTATGAGTCACGTTGTTCTCGAAACATGTAGAGATTTTTGCTTTGTTAGTAAGCGACTCGTCTAGGTAAAATATGATGGATAAAATGTAATTGATATGCAATATTACAAGTTAAACCAATCAGCAGTACAATACGCGACAAAGTGTACCGCCTTCAACTTGAGTTCGCTATCAGTTAGTTACTGATAGATAATGCAATCTGATACGGCGGGTATCACCGATAACGGGGTAACCTATGAAATTTAACATCTTAATCGACAAGAGCAATATGGCTAAACCTTGTTTGTGTAATATCTGAATAAATAAACTATGCTATGCTTGACACCAAGTCACCAAACCATGTTTTATTTTATTCTTAATATCTAATATAATCTTTAGTAATTTTCACGTAAATTTTGTCATTGTGACCCGATAACTACGAAGACGCCCTATAATAATACCATTTGATACGACGGATAATAAGTAAATAGTGATTAACTATTGCAATCAATAAGTAGGTACTTCAAAATTCAATTTTGGTTATCATGTCGGTATTGATTGAGGACGCATTTATGCATGTAAAATACTAATATACATATAATGGGTTATTCGATTTGAAATACTTAAAAAATATTGGTGAATTTCTCGGCAAACCTTTATATCCACAATATACAGACCAAGTGAGTTAGAGGGCATACAGTCTAATGCGTGTTACGTGTCTCGTTAGTTGTCTCCTTAAGTACATAGAACATATTTATTCAATATTTACATGGCTCTACACTCCTTATTTCTCTGATCTCTCTGCTCTCATAAATCTCATCCACGATAATAGCATTCGCACAAAATGAAGCGTAGCACTTCACCACTCAACATTCTCAACAAATAAGTAGTTGTACAATAATACTTTGTCGTATTCTGCCAGTATAGATTGTTTCGGGAGCTCCGTACAATGCATGCCGCATTGTCCCATGTCCGCGAGTCGAATGCAAATGATGCCACATCCGTCTTCAACGAATAATATTATATCCGGTGTGTAGTAAGGCCTTTTTAATATTCATAGTCACATAGAAAATCTTGTTGTTAATATAACTCAGTTCTCGTATAATAATATTCTTTGACAAAACCTGTTGAAAATTTTACCAGATTTATTCAAGTTCAAATTACCGCAAATCTTCTGAACGTTAACTTTTCGTAATTAGCCACTATTATTATGTTCGAAATTAAATATAAAGTCTGTATTTTAGTGTGAAATATTACCTAGGATCTTTTTGCACATTCAATTAATAAGCAAATCCTAAAACTAATTATAATTGGACATGCTTTCAGTTAGATACAGTAGGTAATTTTTATACGGTACGAAACTTAATAAAACACCTGAAAAAACTGAAATCCTCGTCAGGAGATATTTTTAATTAACCTAAGAGAAAGGCACTTTAGGCGAATATTACTAAAATACGATTCACAGTTTTATTTTAAGAACACATTTGAATCCTAAACTAGGAATAATATGAGATTATTATGTTAATATAAAGTGATCCCCGACTCGATCACCTACATAACATAAACCGATCCGAATCTGCACATTTAAACGCAATGGCAATTATCTACGCCGCCGCCGCTGCCAACACTCTGATAAATCAACTAAACTTTCAAATTATTTAAAAGATAATCTCCGCATTACAAACTACTTATTAGAAAATTACTATTTAGGCGTGCCGCTTTTATGGTTTTCTTTAAATGCTCGGAGATTTTGGTTTGTGGCAAACCATGTATCTTTTTGTAGTCTGTGTGTCCGTCTGAGCTTTCAACCCTGTATATAAATTATATATCATAAACATAATATATAAAGATTAAATGTACGCAGACACATGAAAAAGATATTCCGTATAGGCCCGGAATAATAGTGTTCAGAAAAACATGTACCGGGGTCATGAGTGAGTAAGCTTCCTTAACGTCAATACTATACATGTACTATATCCGTACTTATTGGAAATATCTGTTGAATCTCAATTGTCCAACGCCTCCGCGTCTGACCATAACCTTGGAGGCCCACGTGCTCACCAGTTGCTATATACTTGTAGTTGTTCATTACGTAACATCCGCTAATAGACACGTAGGTACCTATATATTCTTAGCTTTTCTCCGCCTGATGTAGGCACTAATTTAAGCAAAAGTTAAATGACCGCCGAGCCAGTAGTTAGCAAATAAATCTTTATTAAAAACACTAATAAACATCGTCGTGGCACGCAACACACGAGCTTATTTAGAAGTGCAGACGTTCTGTGGTCCTATTGGTTATTTATAATTATCCATGAATGTCTCGCCTGGAGACGTTTTCAGAATTGTTTATACATCTGACAATTTGTATTCCACTACTCAATAAAACAACAAGGTACTGGTGTCGTTAGCATTGCTTGTAATTTACTCAGATATTCTCAACATGTTTATCTTTAAGGACATGAATAGATATCTGTTTATGTCTCCATGAAAAACATGTATGTGTTGTGATGACGCATTTCTAAACAGACCCTTATAAGAGTTACGTTATTCTCTGTGTGTATAAGTAAATCATGTGCGGCCTTTGCCGGCGTGTAACCTAAAAGCTCCATAAACCTTTTTATGGATATGACTCCGTCGATAACCGCCACTGCCATATGGCATTGTACATTCGAGTGAAAATGAATTTCGAATTAGAATACAAATTGACATTACAAGTTGTCTTTCAAAAATAGTATACGGCAATTTTTTAAAGACCACTATCTATAAGTAGGTAAAGTGCGAGTCAACTGCAGTGTTGTAGTAGTTGTAGGCAGTAATGACCAGCTATCCACAGCGACGTCATCCATTGATAAATAATTATCCTAAAACAACACAGCGGCGTGCAGTTATGTGCCGCCGACATTTTAATAACTTTTGGCTCACCTACTGAGATAACGTAGACTCATGATAAGTTAAATCTACTTAACAACACCAATATTTTCTTTGTATCGATGAGTCATTCGCCAGCGCCGCTACCTAAAATCAATCGATTTTTAATTTATCGCCACAATAAATATTTGGATATTTGCTTGTAGAAAGCATAGCTGAATGTTTTCCACTATCCACTTAAACCGATTGTGCGTGACATTACGAAGCTTAACCTTAGTGGTATCCTTTCGTATCACACGCTCGAGCACGACCTCGTGGTAATCCAATATGGCGAGGCGCCACGCTCGACTTACGATGTGATTACTCTTTTGTGACATGTTATAATCATTTCTTATAAGTAATGTCAATAAATCATAACCATAATTATATGCATTCGAAACAATGTACTAAGAAATTACTTTTTAACAATACAGTTTAATAATAACAGTTCGTAAAGGCTCAGCGAATAACGGTCGTGTCGATACAAATCTGTTATATTCGATGGCGAGAAACCAGCGACTTGTTTTATTTTTAAACTTGTCTCCAGACGTGGCGGTCGGTCCTCGCGAGTGTCCGACCATCACCTACATACCACATGCCTAGTAGGTACACCTGTGCACACATGTCGCCACTTACCTATGCAATTTTACTGTTACTGACACGAACTTGCTACTGTACGACACATCAGGCAAGAGGATTATATTTTATAATTATATAAATATTACTTACAGTTTTGAATTACTAGGCTTTACCAGATTTTCTACCGGCAAGAAACTATTGCAGTCTTATTACAAGACGCAGTCTCGGTTACGAAGTTCTTTGTATCCGTATTAGTAGTATCAAAACATAATGGTTAACACTTAAAATTTATGACAAATAGTTTGTTACAATAAGACGTTTGACAAATTAATGTTTTTCGTCATTAATTAAGTCTCATCTATCTGTATGAAGACTATTAAATATGGATGTTCTAATCAAATAGCAGCGTCGTTATACGCATCCAATAAATAAAATAAAACAAATTAGCGTTTCATTTTGAGCGCATTCAGATAAAATTAAACGAAACTTTCGAAACCCATATTTCACTTACGACGTATGGTAACCTAAATAACGGAATTTAAAATGCAAGTCTTCGATTAAGAAATAATTAATCTGTCTTGAAAAGTAAAACAATTTGTATAAGTGGTTATAGTACGACATTAATGTGACAGATGTACATAAAGTGAACTTAGTATATATAATTTCCTCTTTATTAATAAAATAATTTAATATTGTTTACTCATTACTAGTGACAAAGTTATCTTGTGTGTTTCCGTTTAAGCTGAATTCATATAATCGCCTACATATTCTTTCCTGTTGACTAAAGCAACATGGTAACAAGCACAGTTCGTGGTTGGACAATGTATTGTATGGCCTATTTTGCATTGATATTTCTCAGCACATTTATGTAGGATATTGTGATTTAAATTAAAAACGGGCTAATAATTTTTCTGTTGCCATAATTAATTTTAGTTATTTAAGAATCAAAAAAGATTATTATTTATTATACATTGTTATCTACGTAGAAATTGCAAGGGTGAAAATTTGTACTGGTACCTATCACTATTGATTTCCACCATTGATCCATCTCCAGCGAGCTTATAGTCGCCTGTAGATATTTTCAGTAATATTAATCCAGTATTTGTTGAAACACTACCTACTCATAGGCTTGTAACTGAAAGGTAGGTTTTTGGCATATACCTACACTTGATTTGCGTATCCGATGACAAATGAAATAATAATTGTTTATTTGCGTATCCGATGACAAATGAAATAATAATAGTCTATTCCTGGAGCTGTCCCTTCCTAAGCCTTATCTAATTCCTTTTTCAAAGTATTATTAAATTCTTTCGGATCCTGTATTACGGATATGTCTTATTTTCTACCTTATAACTTAGTTGTGCTGTTCTTAATATAATTATTGGTAACTACAGTTATAAAATTTCAAAAGGAAGGAAGGATATTACTCCATACTTGGAAAATAACAATTCTGACTAATGTGACTACTAAAATATATAAGGACATTCACAATGCCGATAAAATTAATTAAAACGGTTGATGGCTGCATTTGTTATTGTGAGGAACAAATACATTAATTATTATTGGTTATAATCCTTGTTCGTATCCTCGTAAATGCATATGTCGGTAATAGGTACCAATATTCCACTATTTAAAGAAGAGGTACAATATGTTTTCGTCCCATACTCGAGTTGGATCGCTGGTCACAGTGTCATGTTTTGATCAGAAATGTTTAAAAATAAAGTTTAGGAGCGCGTCGTCATCTATCATAGCGGTAATATTGGGCCTTAGTTTCTCTTACACACAATCGCACTTAATAATTATAGGCTGTTTAAACATAGATGGTAATATCCATTTATAACAGTACATCATCTAAATGGCGTACTAAATGCTCGTTTGTTAGAACCTTGACCGAAATTGCTAAGACAAGTGTGTACTATGGCACCCTTAATGTGCTCCTGAAATTGGCAAAATGCACCTGGGGTATACCTAAATTCGAAAATGCATGTGCATGTATCAGTAATTCGGCAGTTAGAATCATATCAATACATATGAATAATATACGAGTAAATGATTTTATATGATCCACGTGGCTACAGGTGACATAAGCGTGACAACTTTAAAAAAACCGTGCTGACAGATGGTATTAGCCTTAATACATACCGGTCTATGTATTGACACGTTGTCACACAAAATGTATTAAATGATAAATGTGAATTAAAAGCAAGTAGGTAACAGATTATATGGCATGCCGTTGAGATAAATATGTAGTGATTTTTTCCTAAATTCGCCTCTTTAATAGGAAATCCTCATAATCCTTTGGTTTAACCTTGTCATTCCCCAAAGCCTTCGGATGACTAATTCTGTTTAGTTACATAGTTCTCTGACGGTGACTCTTCGTTAAGAGTCAACGTAAAGACACACTGTGGCTCTAACTAGTTTTACAAAAAATGGTTTTCATTAAGTAATAAGTATTTAAATTATAATTTGGTCAATATCGTTTAAAATGTTTACACGAACGTCTGCAAGTGCATATCAACTGGCTAATCTACGAATTATTATTTCATGTTCAGGCACATTAACCGCAACTCATGCGCTATTAGAGATAAGGAAAAAGATATAGAGTTCACGTGTGTACGCCACACCGTAGGGTCTTTAAGTCGATGTATAATAAGAATGAGTATATAAATGATATGTCGAGTACAGATGCTACAAGTATATGGCTCATGTGTTAAATCTACGGCGCGACGGTTGGTTGCGATTTGAGGCCGCGCGAGTCAACGCCACTGCCAAGGTCGGCCCGTCCGCCTCCACTTCAAACATATTGTTACTTGAATTTGGTGCAACCGATTAATCTTTATCTTCATTGATAATCGTTACTAAACGCAGAAACAATAGCACAATTTTATCAACCAATTTAGTCTGAACCGATACAAAAGTATCAAGGCACTCGACACTCCGTTTTAGATAGGTAACGTAAATCCATTGATATATAAAAACCACAATTTTACATTAATGCTTAAATCACTTAAATTCAATTGCTTTTGTTTAGAATATTGAAATATTCAACATTATTGATAGGATTATAGAACTAACTATCCATAAACAGGCCTTTTATCAACCAATCTCTTACAAGTAATCCTAGATTAGCATTGCATCTCAATATTCATAAACATTTAGATTCAGTAAGGGAGTTTAGAGAGTGCATGTTAGTCGAACATTAACTTATTCTTGCAGCTGTTGTGTTACTCGTATCAGACGTACGTGAGTAAATAAAAATTTTATAGCGCTGACTAAGTTGTTCCGTTGTCTAGCTTGCGCCATGAAGTTTCCATTAAAACCAAATAGGCATTATCACAAAATAAATGTATTGCGCATGTTCAATGTTTTTATATTGTACTGAATCAATATCATTTGCGTATTTTGAAACTCGATGTGTTTATATAATTCGGTGAACATTATTTATAACAGACTTAGAATAGAATATTATCTTTTCGCTATACATAGATATACTAGATGTGCCCGCGGTTTCACTCGAGTTTATGATTACTGCACGTCCCCCGTGGGTCGTAGCGTGATGTTATATAGCCTATAGCCTTCCTCGATAAATAGGCTATCCAACACTAAATTTTTCAATTCGAACCAGTAGTTCCTGAGATTAGCGCGTTTAAACAAACAAACAAACTCTTCAGCTTTATAGTATTAGTATAGATGTAGCTTTTATCCTTGTTTATTCTTCTACACAGATTAATATGCATAAATGTTCAAATACCTAATATTAATATATTAAGACTGTTTTGTATATGTCCCTCCGTATCTCCGAAATTTCTAAACGGGTTTTGATGAGTCTAATTTTATTAGACAAATTATAAGTAAAACATCTTACCATCCTTTCCGGAATCAATTATTTTCAGTTTAAGGCAGAAAATAATAAGTTTTAAACATTAAGTATATAAACTGAATTCAAAACATTCGACAGAAAATTAAATTAATCTGTGCGCTTACGTTTGCATACGATCCCTGGTGACTATTAATTGTTTCTGTTACAAAACCAAACGGCAATAACAACAGTTTGCTCGGCAACTATTAAACTTACATTTTGCGATATTCTATTACGATATAGATGACGCTAATATACATTTGACAGAAGTATTGGTGTTCTTTGTCTACGTTGTTTGTATGTTTATAGAGTTCACCGCAATACGGGAATTACTCGCAGAGCAGGACCTTTTTCTAAAGAGAAGAACATAAAATATACTCTTGTACTTTTTGCTTTGGTTCGTTTAATCACCTACACGTACTAGGGGTTCCAAGAACTTGTTTATTTACTTAATAGAATAGTAATGAGATGACGCAGCAATATCGATAATAATGTTAGTATCGAATTATTCTCATTTACGGTTTGTAACATTGTAGAGGAAAGCTGTGCAATGTAAATTTGCGAGCGAGTGTGCTCGGGTGAACGATCGCCATAGAACCGGTCTGACAGGCAGCGGAGGCAAAAAGGATCCTCCCGGGAATGTGCCGCGGCCGCGTCGCGCCGGTGCCGAGTACTGCGCACTGGCGACACCGAGCACGCCGCACTGCTCCCTCACCTCACTCTTCTGTCTACACCCAGATATATCCGGCTTATACTCTAATAGCTACAGTAGCTACGTACACAGCATGTCACACTAAGGTGTGGTCGTACTTACGTCACGTAAACCGTATAAAGCCGATAAACATTCTTGTCACACTAACAAGCAAAATAAATGTCCTTCTTGCGATATCGTATGAAAATGTTTTACGCTTGAGGCAGGTTCCAAATTTAAATAATTTCATTGATTGAATACCTCCTTAATCGAGGTTGACTACCCTCATGCATATCACACATAAATCTATACATACTAATATTATAAAGCTGAAGAGTTTGTTTGGTTGATCGTGCTAATCTCAGAAACTACTGGTTCGAATTGAAAAATTATTTTAATGTTCGATAGCTCATTTATCGAGGAAGGCTATAGGCTAAACATCACTCTATGACCAATAGGAGCGGAGCATCAATAAAAAATGTTGCAAAAACGGGGAACAATCTCTTATGTGAAGGAGACGAAGTTGCGCGGGTCAGCTAGTTAGATATAATCTGTAAAACAAAACACAGTACAATCACATATACGCTATCGACACATAGAGGAAATTCTCAACAGGATATTTGATACTCTCTAAAAATAAATATTCTAGATACAAAAACATGGCGATAAACTGGAACAGGAAAATGTTCTTGTTGTTCATTATCCAACACTAAATAAATCAGGAATTTTTTAAATTATCATTTCTACGTAGGTACCCTATAAAATATTTTATATGTAACCGACATAATATATGTACGTATGTAGGACCTGATAATATATCGATTACGATAAGTCGACATAAAATTTCGCAAGTTGATCTAAACGCAGCCTTATCGCTTACTTTATCAACCTGACATCAATTGATAATATTGATATGTAATAATATTACATCACATTTTGTCTACATACAGTTTCAATATTCTTAGAATTTTAACAATATGACACATTAGATTGAATATTGAACTACCTGGGTTATACCTACTTTATATTGATTTGACAGATGGACAGACAGACAGGGTATAGTATATTGTAAAGTAAAACTACCTAAACTAAAAAATCTTTGAATAGTTCATAATTAAGTGGTTATCGAACTTAGATAATTATTACTAAGCGAGCGAGAGATTCAAGCGAGATGCCTATTCGAATAAATTGCCTATTAAACTATGGGACCAGACCCCAAAACCCAGAAAATATTTAGCAGCTTGTCCTTCCATATATTTTTTGTTATTAAATGGATAATATCATCCCGAGTTCTAACGGAGATGGTCTACATATAAGTCAATAAAATCTGGAGATAGCAGATGGATGGGGATGGCAAATGTTTATTAAAATTCCGTTTGAACCCTCCGTGAACGAGTTTACCCTAGACACATACCGCTGCCGATGCCGTACCGTAGTCAATTTAGTCGAGTCTACCGTGCAAATGTTTGAGCTCTGTAATTGAGACCCCTAATTTACCTGCTTGTAGAAATAGGTGTATGTATGCTTCTATAAATGTTTTGTAATTTGAATAATTTTGTCACAGGGAACAACGGGAAAGAGAAAGAAAATTCTCGAAGCAAGGAAGCCACATCCCCAGCAGCCCGTTCTGCCAACGGTTAGTATATCTTCATTATTACAGTTACACAAAGTGCTATTATTTCTCGAACGAGCATAATTTCATTTACAGCATCGCAGTGTATAGTTACTATGGTGATAATCGCGTATTAAAGCTTGAATGAGTGCTTAATAATCGAGCTTTCAATCGAAAAGGGAGGGAGCACCCCGGTTTTGCGTCGCAAGGGGTCGGGGAGGGTTAGACGGTGCGCACATGCTGCGTCCCCGGGGGCTGCGGCGCGGATCGCGCAGCCGCAGCCGCCACCCCTGCGTGCCCGAGCCCGCGCCCGCGCCCGCACCCGCCAACCTCCTCCCGCGCCGCACACCCCGCTCTGCAGGGGCGACGACTCAGGATACCCCATCCTACAACATTTTTGCGGAAATTGGAATCCTTCCTAGATATTTGACTACATCATGTTATATACGATTTCGTTCTATTTGCGAAACCTACGTAGATGTAATACTGAATAAACTCTGTAGTTTATATTTATTATCATAATAACATTAATAACATAACATAATAACTCATACGATAATGACTCATACGATAATAATATTAATAATGAATAGTTAGATTATATTTATGTTGGAATAACTGCCGGTCCAATCAATTATGACAATAATAATAATCGTCGCCTCGGTACGAGACAAAACAATGAACTTGATATAAGTGAGTTTACATTACATAGTGTTAACATAACGCTGCGTCGCGTCGGTACAGCTACTGTTTATATAAGTTTAGTAGCTATAATTCTATAATTATTCTCGTTCTCACACATACAAAGGCATCCCAACACTCTGATATGATAATAGAACGTTGAAGCACAATGTCATCGTGTTACTAGACGTGACATATCAATGGGACAAACATCCAGATAAAAGAACATCCGTCTTTCGTGCTTGCCTAAGGCTATTACATTTACAAAATACAATAATGTGGTAAGATAGTGCACATTGCGAAATGTATTCTGAAACACGTTTATGTCAAGCATAGTGCCACTGTCCATATTTTTTACAATTAAATAACCTAATCCTTTTAGAAGCTCGCTTTGAAACGCAGATTTCACCACATTAGCGATGACACTGCTTAAGAAAAATCTGATAATCATTACTCTTGCATATAAGATAAGATAAGCAAATTTATTTAGGTGCCCGCTTGCACTAATTCCTTTACCTTACAATTTAATGAAACACTAAAAATAATCATCACTAAATCAAGCTCAATTCATCTCGGGCCATCTACGTCTAGATATGTCCCGTGCATTTACGCGACCACAAAATCAATATGTCTGCTGGAAACTTGACTGTTTGTTGTGAGTTCTACGTGACAGATTTGAATATAAAGACGGACTTTATCGAAAGTTGTATGATGACGTAAGACAGTAACAGGTACCTTTATACTGCTGGGAATGAACGATTAGTTAATTGGTTAGAATCTTTCTGTCCATTACAGCTGACTCGGGTGAGCCAAGTGTCGGAGTATTCGTTAATTGACATTCTAACGCGCTTTTATTATCAGTCATTGTGATAACACTACATATTTTGGTTTGTTGACCAGTACTATATTTGTTAAGCGATGGATTAATCAATCACAATCACGTTATGTCTAACCTCTCGGCCTGAACTTAGTGGATAGGGACCTATAAATATACACTCGATATGTATCATTAATTTATTTACAGCGATCCGGTCTAGTTCAAAAACAGGCAAATTTCTTAAAGTACCACATTGTATTTAATAGATATTAAAAATATTTTACCTATTAACATAGTAAAACAGTACTGTACGCGTTTATTCGTAGCCACAGCTGCTGATAAACATTCGCGTCATTTTCACAATTTGGATCGATTCCAATATTAGGTATATACAACAGCATGAAGTATGGGTGGACACTCCAAATATTTCCAGCAGTTTCCAATTTCATTGATTATACTATTAATTCAAGTAGCAGCGGTGGTTGTAATAGTATTTATCTCAACTTTATTCATCAACTGAATTAATCAATAGAGATACTCGTTCACCCGCTAACGACAATTCACCTTTATTACCATTTTACAAGCAAAACAAACTTACATCTTTCAACAAAGCATTAAATGAATGTAAATACCAACATTTATTACATGTTATTATTGCGAGACTCGATGACATCCATGGAATACGCCTACGACATTTTTAATTTGGACATATTGTTGATAACTGAAAGTGCTTGTTTACACGATACCGCTTTTACTACATAATATTTTAATGTTACCATAATTAAGTTCTCAGAACGTGTATGCATGCGTTTCTCTTTGCTTTCATACGTTTTGAATGTATTCACAGGCGGCAAAAATTAGAAAATATATGCTAATTGATTTCCGAGCGTCATAACTTAATTTAGTAGAGCGCGTGCAGCCTTTCTGCTGGTGTCATAGTTGGTGGTGGGGTTATTGAACTCCCACTGTGCACACATACCTAACGTTTGTCTACAATTAATAATTCATGTTGTAATGGCGGGTGACCGTGAACACATTTGGCGAGGATTCTTTTTTCGCAACGCTTGTTAGATCGTTCTGCAAGTAATAAACATATCTGGATTCTGGAAGAGAATGGTACTAGATAATTCATGAGGTACTTACCTAGATTACCAGCACACTACGCGAATTATTTAAGTGGATTTTATTTATGTACGTGAGTCACAGTACCAATAAATTATTTACCTATCGTTATCATAGAAATAACGAACATGGAATAAACTCCAGGTAGCTGATAGGATTGTTTTTCTAAAATGCTCGACCACGAATATACCTACCATTTTTATAGTAGTAGCACTAGCATGCATACAGTGCGCTCACACACAAACTGCATGTGCAAATTAAGAATAAAGAGGGAAGATAATAGATTTTATTCCATCTTCTGGTTAAATTATTAACCAGCAGATGGAATAAAATCTATTATCTTCCCTCTTTTTGTGGCAAAATGCGATAATAACGGTAATAGGATCTAGTAATACTCAAAATGCGATAATAACGGTAATAGGATCTAGTATATCTAGTATTACTAGATCCTATTACCGTTATTATCGCATTTTGCCACAAAAATTGGCATTTTTAGTAAGTCTCTCTAAACAATCCTTTAGCTCATTTTATCGCATATAAATATAATGTAAAATAAATATATCCTAACTAATATTATAAAAGCGAAAATTAGTTTATTTATTACCTTTTCACGCCTAAACCACTGAACCGATCATCCTGAAATTTGGCATATACGTTGACAGGTGTACAGAAACGGACATAGGTTACCTTGCATCCCGAAAAAAATTACTGTTCCCGAGGAAAACAATAATAACGTTCTTATGATAATAGATGGCGCCACGTGTCTTTCGAATCATGATTGAATTATATTACAAGCAGAGTACGAATTTGACAATCAATTTGGGTGAATTGATTGTCAAATTCTAAATTAACGCGAGCGAAGCCGCGGGAAAAAGCTAGTAAATCATATTTGCAAAGCCAATACCGTTCTAATTGAGGCAAATATGCCTGGTCTATTTATGAACACAAATATTTCCTGGACTATTTTCCTCTAACCAAAACAATTGACAACAATAAATCATTACACAAGTTATAGCTGCTAGAAGTCACAATAGGTATACACTCGCGAGCAATCAAATCAACTCAAACCTTCACTGCGCACACTTTACACCAATTTCACAAAAACACGTGGTATTTATGGTATTTAATTGAGTGTCATTCTTATATATATAATATATCAAAAAATTATGATTGGATGTCAATTCCTTATTTTTTTAATTAATGTCTGAACGTAAGTATAGAAAAAAAGGGAAATTTAGGACAAAGGGCTGTGGTCGGGTGTTTTACAAATTAAACAAAATAAAAATTAGAAATATGTACATAAAAAAATATTAATTTTATACTTGGTATTACCCCCCAGCTCTAATTACAGCTTGCAGTCGGTTTTTCATCGACCTTATTATCTTTTTAACGGTCTCTTCAGGAATGCCGTCCCACTCCTCTAATAATGCTGTCTTCAGCTCTTCTACGCTCGAAGGGACTGGATTTCTGGCCCGTACTCTTCTTTTGAGCTCATCCCATAAGTGCTCAATGGGATTCATGTCTGGACTGAGCGCAGGACAGTCCAGTGCGAAATTCGACTTCATGAAGAAACTGCCGAGTGATACGCGACGTGTGACAACGGGCGTTGTCGTGCATTAACACGAAGTTTTCGCCAATAAACCCTGCGTAGGGTACAACATGCTCCAATAGTATGTCGATGATATATACCGATCAGCCGTTAGCCCGCCTCCTTGGCCTCCCCCAGGCACAAAAACAAGCTCGGTTTTTCCTTCTAACGAGATCCCAGCCCACATCATGCAAAAATCTCCGCCGTATGCAACTGTTTCAGCGAAACAGCACTGTGCAAATCGTTCACCCGGACGCCTGTAGACCCGGCCTCTCCTGTCACTGCCATGCAGACACATTCTGCACTCGTCAGTGAACAGGACTGACCGCCATTGCGCAATGCACCAATCGAGATGCTCTCGAGCAAACTGAAGGCGCGGTTGTCGGTGGCCTGCAGTTTAGGGCCTCAATTTAGGGCCCGACGCAGGCCTTTTTGGATTTAGGTTAGCTTCCTTCAAGCGTCTTCTTACTGTCCAACTTCAACTTTCATTAGCAATTCCCAGAGTTGCTAGTGATGAGCGGCTTTATTGCTCCGGTACCTATCTGGAGAATAGGTAGTGTCACTTGGGCACGAGGTAGCTCGCTTACGAGAACCGGATCTCTGAGGTTAGGATGACAAAGACAAACACAGGTTGGAGTGGATGGCCCTTAGGGGTCTGGAACACTCCAAGAAGTTCATTGCAAACGGAGCCACAGGCTTCACCCGGAAATTCTGTGGATATAGCAAGAGCCAAATGCGCCTGCTCACAGGAGCGTTCACTGGCCATTTTGGCACCAACGACTTCCTGTGCAGATTGAGATTGGCACACAATTTGATCTGTAGGGCCTGTGGTGAACAGGACGAGTCCATATCGCACCTATTGTGTGAATGCGACGCGTTGGCTGGACTGGGGACGGATCTGATGGGGGTGGCATATCCAAGCCCTGAAGACTTCAGGCTTCTCCCTCTGAATTGTACACTGCGGCTTATGCAGTACATTCATAAGGAGATAGCTAAGGGTTAAATCTTGGGGCCGACACAAAAGATCCCACTGGGTCGAAGTGTTGCCGGTCTGCACTGACTGGCCCCCACACATAAGATAAGATAAGATAAGAGGTTAGGATGGAGAGTCGAGATTTGGGGACAAGATCTGTCTATAACTGGTCCCGGAAGGTGCTCTCGGGTACTGGAAAGTACAGCGGCTCCCCTAATATAACCTTGAAGGTTGGTGTAGGGGAACGCTATATCATAAACTGGACTAGTCGTAGAGAGAGGGGGATGTCCACTCGCTGACAGCCACCCCTCGTACACGTCTCAGTTCTTACTGCACATCAACACCCGTTAGATGCCGATTGCGCAACGAGTTTGAGACTATGAAACGGTCGTCTCTTTCGGAAGTGCACCGGCGGCGGCTGGTCCTTGGTCTCAGATTGAAGGCACCAGTCTCTTGAAATCGTCTGTATACTCTGGATACAGCAGACTGGCTCAAGTGAAGCTGGGCAGCGACTGCTCGCTGAGTTAGCCCTTGTTGTCATGTGATAAGCGATATGCGATAAGCGATAAGGGTAGCCGGTTGTGGGTGGGTTTTATAGCGGGGTAAGTACCGCAAGTTATGGGTAGCTTATGGAGCAAGTTTACTGTATCGCCCAATTAAATTGCGTAAATAAATAAAGGCTTATTTTTTTATAAGGTATTCATGCTCATTGAAAGCTTTAAATTTAAAACTTTCAAATGACATAATATTGTTGTCATAAATAGGTACCAAGTGTATTTTTTGTAAAATTGGTGATGTGTACGCAGTAAAAGGTTGAGTCGATTTGGTTGCTCGCGAGTGTAGATACGTCGGCAAATATATTATACGTACATGTATAGCGTACGTATATAGCGTGTGTTTAAAGCGGCGTTGCATTTTCTAATAAGTATTTTGCCAGCATCGTGCTTAAAAGCCGCGTAAAATCTTAAGAGATCCGGATCGGCAATTAGCTCGAAAACATATCCATCTAAATATAAACTCTATTATACAAAAACAAGCACATTTAGAACGCTTAATTCGATACCTGCTTACACCTACATAATACACGTTTTCTTTTTATAACTGTTAGACTTTGTTGAGAACAGTAGGTAAACTCTTCTCAACATAGTCTACGTGTACGAGATCAGATAAACAGGCTTGAATCTGTCTATTATAGATTATCTAAAATTTCGAGATCAATGACGGCAGCGATATAAGCCAATAACGTCAATATAGAAGAGCCCGATATTTGTGATTAAAAGTATTTAACATTCGCAAAATAATAGGTATATACTCATAGGTATATTTGATAGATATTTAGTTTGGAAAACTGTGTTGCGATCTTAAATGTATCCCATTGGTCAGACTAGTCTACTGCTCAGAGAAAGTGTAGATAGTAGGCTCGCTGATTTATCATACTTACCCCACTGACCCGCATACCATACCAAATATTAAAAAAATAATAATTTACTTAATAAAATTGCCACAAAATTATCATTTATTTTCCTAAAGTAACACTTGCATGGTTCTTGGTATATTTTTTCAAAACTCCAATTAGTTTTGCATTTTGCACAAACGGTAAATATTGTTGCCACGATACGTTCGCCTTTCGTTGTTAATTAGTGCACTCGAGCTATTACATTAAAATTGCTTATGGTTCGAAAGCGTCTCCGCTAGTGCATGCCGTGGTTACCTACCGACGATATTATAAAATTATTGTGCACTGAAAATAATATAATCTTACTAGCTTTTGACCGCGTCTGCGCCCGGGTGGACTGCTGATTTCGCCCGCAATGTTGTTTACGTGGTACACTTATATACGGCATATCATCATACCGGTCCTACTAAATGAAATGCGATGAATGGCTTAAATTTTTAATTGAACTCTAAGCTACCTCTACCGAAAACCGCATTAAAAATCCGTTCAGTGGCCTTTTGTGACGACGCAAAATATGTAAAGACCATTGTTTTGGATTCAGCCGTCTTTAAAAGGCCCTATCTCTATTAGATTGACAAATATACATCCAACCATTGGAATAATTTTACACACAGCTTCGGTACACTTTTACAACAGTAATATATTGCTTATTTTAATAAAACATTGGACGCCAGTGATAACGGGTCAAGACACCTTTTATCGTAAGGTCAATAATCGGTTGAAGTAAGGAAGAAATTGCACGAACGCACTTTACTGTACCTATATAAAACAATACGAGTAATTTATAAAGTGGAAGTTTCTCGAATTAATTAAAAATGTTTATCACAATACATTCATAGACAGTAATGTAGGTTTATTATGCGCGGGCGCAGGCGCAGCATGAGTGATCGTGTTGCAGAAACAATAGCCGGCGCCGCGGCAGCCGCGGTCACTGCGGCAGGCTAGCTCACTTAAGTTACCTGCATCCAGGGCTATCACAACTAGACAATACCAAAATCTTACGCTTAAAAAGATAATATGTGCCATGAGATTAAGTACCTACCTATATAATATATCAATAGATCATTTTAAAGTTCTGTTAATATGTAATATTATATGTAAGTTACTATTTTACAACAAACTGACAACCTGACAATGGAAAACTGTACTATGAATGTAGGCACAATTTTCAATTATAATATCCATATGAAGCAAAAAAATCAAAACAACTATCAATAGCTCGGTAAACCGTCAAAGTCAATATTTTGTGTTTGATATATTTCGATAAGCGTACAAAAATGCATATAATTTTTCTATAGATTTATTAGTTTCGTTAAACAAATACCTTATTTTTAGTCGAACAGATATGTAGGTAGGTACCTAATTAATTTGTACACTACTTGCCGAGTAGGCTCTATGTATTTTCTTTTATTATTCTTTATTGTCCCGATAATCTTCTAGGTTAAGTAACCATTATATAATAGGGAACAAAGGGACGAAAGGCTTCTAAAATCGTTAGAGCTAAATTTTATCTAGTAATCAAGGTACAGAATAAAATAATTAACAAATAAGACCGTTTCTTGTTCCATTGACCTCCTAAGTGTTTACGAGTAGTTATAGAAATCGCGTACCTAATAAATTCTAATAGCAATAAACGTTTAAGAAATCAAGTAGAGATGTAGCGCGAGCCGAATGCGGGAGGCTGTGAAGCTGCGATCAATAGTCGTCGCCGCCGCCGCCGCCGCCGCGCCGCCGCGCGCCTACGAAAGCGAACGCACCGACCTCGCTGCCCTTCACCGAAGTGTCGACGACCCCTGGGCCCCGCGCACCTCACCGCAGACCATGCGCTCCTCGACCCTCCCATCAGCCCTTCACACTTCTCCGGCTCGATCTTCGTGACCCAATTAGTTAAAATTGTCACTTCAGCTCCAGACTAAATAATTATAAGACGCGAGTTTCATAAAAAAATAATCATTAGTGCCTGTGATCAGCTGTTGTAGTCATTCTAGATCATTAAAATGTTTAGATGCCCAGGCCCATTTCCTGCATAGCTATAAATTAGTCATCTCTATACACTAAGTAGGTACCTACAAACAAGCAGGCAAGCGTCGCATTCGGAACTTGATTGCGTAGACCCATTTCTATAATCGTAACTTCCGCAGCTATCTTGATGACGTCTCTACTTTGAACATCCGGTGAACAAAGTACGGGAATGTATAGCGCTTTTTTAAAAACCGGATCGATACCCTCTTAGTTAATATTCTGTCAGCAGCAGCTGCGTCCTCTAACAACAATTTTGCGAATAACACCGATTTCAATTATTTAATCTGCTTCACACTTCAATTTCGAATGAAATCAGATATTATATCTAGTTTACCACGTTTATTTAAACAGTGGACAAATTTTTTGTAAATTGCGTCATTTTTTCCATCGATAAACAGAGCTACTCCTTCAACTGACGCATCTTTGCGGGGAGTCTAGCCAATGAACTTGAATTGGATAGACCTCCACTGCACGAACTATAAATACGCCTTTGCGATCACTGAAGATTTTAGTAACATTACAATATTTATGTTTTGACAAAATGTATATCGCTCATGGTTTATTTATACTACAAAAACAAAATAAACGTATCACTAAGTTGAATAATAATATTGGTTTGGATAAATTGAACTCCGTTAATTGTCACACTTTACATATAAATTAAATGTTAAAATAGATAGCGTGAATAATTATTGGTTCCAGTTCCCTTTAGGCAGTAGGCAACGGAGTCGAATGTCGGGTGCGGCTGCTCACGTGCCACGGTCCACGACTATTTTAGGCAGCGTGCATGGCATTTGGGACGCGTGCTGGAAACTACCTATTTATCCCGGGTTATTTTCGTTTGTCCTACTAACGACTTACATATATAAAATATCATGGTTCTCACTAATTTCAAATTAATTTTTAAATCTTAACTTCTTCAATTAGTACTTTTCATGAGATATTATCAAGCAGGTTATTGGGCGTCTAATGAAATAATTCACGGTCTCTTGAGCTTCAAATTAATTCAAGTTTATCCAGAGCGTCTAAGTAAAAAAGTGCAGCTAATTAGGTTTGGCTGAACACGCCTGAGCAAGTGTGAACGATCGTTAAAGTTAGTTTTTCACCTGACGTCGGCACACGATCGGTGTAACGGTAAAACGATATTAGGTTACATATTTTATATCAATTTGAGCATATTGTCACTGTTGCATCTAAGTAAACATTTTAAATTGAGTATGTGTTTAATTAAGTTCTGAATTTTATAATCTTATACCCACTAACATTTTGTATTCTAGTAATTAGTTGCTAACAAATAAGTAATGTAAAACCTTTGTACAAACTCATATAATATATAATATCATGAACAGTGACAAATGTAACTTCTTTTACTGTTTATAAAACTTTATGTAAAATAAATGTAAAGGAAACCGGTGTGAGTATATCGCGCATCACAGCGGCGCTCGGGGAACTCTTCTCGCACGCGATATGCCTTGTATCGATCCGCTTGCCGAGACACTAAGCTAGCCGCGCGCCCGCGCCCGTACACTTGACATTCGTGTCCCCCAGCAGAGGGTTCACGACCCTAATGTTAAATTTAACGTTTATGCGCCCTCAGTGTTGTGCATTTGTTAGGTATAGTAATATAGTATGCAATTTACAGTCTTGTATTTAGCGATTATATTAAATATTGAATCCACTTGCAAGCACTAGCCTAATACGGTAATAAGATTAATAAGTACTAGTACATACTACTTTACGTTTTTGATGTAGGTATCTACTTTAATATACCTAACGGCATGAAAACCTACTAAAATATATTAATATCAGTCACTCAACGGAAGCTATGTAGTTATCTCGTAGAGATGTGTACAAACATCTCGTGTGATGTACTTATTATAAATTGCGCCTCCCACTGATGTTTATACAATTATTGTCTCACAGCTAGGCGAACGATCGTATATGTAAAGCCAAGCCTTGTGTAGTACTATTTATCAAATCAACTTCAAAACAACAGAATTTTACATGCTCGACATAGTACATTCGACTTATGTAGGTATAATTTTCTAAAAATGTTATTTTATTGACTCCTATCCCTGCAATAACATATTATGTACTAGGTACATTCTAATAGTGTGCAGATGTTTATGTGGTTTTTGGAGGAGGCTAAATACTTACAACTTTATTAGACTCCGGTAATGATCAATACGTGTCTATATTTGCGTCCGGTTTAAACATTTTGTTTCTGTCAACAGGCGAGGAGCATCCAGGCCAGAAGCAACGCAAAGGGTTCTTCAGAAGCCTCTGGAAAAAATCTCGCCACTACTCTTTAGAGCACCCTTGAGGGGAAAAACCGGAAGACATTAGACTTGATCTGTATTCGAATATTTGTTTTTCTCGCACTACGCGATGAAAGAAATTGTATGAACTTTAATTAGCGTAGACCATAGCAAGATAACAAACATAAATGAAAAAGAGCAACTAGGTACCTACCTACGTCTTATTGCAAACCAAACATAATTGAAAAACGTTTTAGCAACAGATTTACATTATAATATTCATCTTGTTCAATTACATACATTATGTTAATAAAATAAAAAATAATTACACCGAAAGTAGTTGATACGAAAAAGATTGTAAACAACTAGATAATGATTTATTGTTATGAAAACGAATGCTTAATTTTAAGGTGTGCTGGCTTATGGGACTCGAGTATTATTATTTTAATCGGATGTAGCGGTATTCATTGTGTATTGATTTGTCTAATGAATGCTTATTATCAACGCATAATTTATTTATATAAATGACAAGTGCGTATTTTATTCATACACAATTATACTTACTTTTGGTATAAATAGATTTGTAGAAATGTAGATAACCACGTTAGCAAGTAAAACTAATGAGTTTTAATTTTTCATATTGTTGTATGCTCTTAGCAATTAAAATAACCAATCAATTGCAATTTGTATGTAAACCGTCGAGGGAAACTAAGGTTATATAGATACTAATGCTACCTACTTTAATCTCACCATTTTCTATGAATTCTTTTAAAATAACTTACGTCGTAAGATTAGAACGACCTTGGTGTTGTAATTTTAAAGAACCAAAATCACTTGATAGGTTATTGCTACAAGTTAACATTTTATACCAATCCTTGTATTCGAGTGTACTTAACTCTTATTACTGTAGATTTTGTCAAAAGAAAAATAAATTATGTTCATTAGCAATATACTCCATATTTTCATTTTACTGATGTACCCCTTACTCCCGTATAGGTATTTCAAGGTGAAGAGGAAAGAAACCAGATATATTATAATACAAATCATTTTATTATTAGATAGACACAGTTCCCATCGCTTATCAGAAACAATGTACAAAGCTATAGTAGTAATATCAAATATAAACAATATGCACCCTTCGTTTACTGCAAGCCTTGTTTGAGGATACAGGGTAATTGAGCGCTTCTATTTCTGCAGCTAAGAGATAGAATAGAACAGAATGCAAATGTTTATTACTCACTACACAAGATTATAAATGCGGCACAATTAAAAAGAAAGCATAGCAGAAAACTGTAACAGCGGGCCATATGGAGCCCGCGAGCGCGGCGCGTCGCGACGCGAGCTTCGACCGCCGCCACGCACTGATGTGTCGGATATTACTCACACGATGGTTCCAGTGGGACTAGAGATCTTCAATTAAAATCGTAATACTTGGGTTACAGTGTCTTTCAATTTGTAACAAGCCCTTACACAAATGCTAATTATATATATATATATATATATATATATAAGTTGTATAATGTTGTTACAGTAATTTCATTACGTGGTTATTATAACTTCTCTTCAAGCATCTGTACGCGGGCTTCCTCGTTTAGATGGCTAGTGACGCTTACACTCTACGAGTCTATCTCGTGTATTTAATTATAATTTAGTTGATTCTATATGCCAGATAAAGTACCAGAATGCTTGATAAGAAACCTAAAAAAATCTCTATACATCATACTTTGAGACCTGCTTGCAAAGCTAAATATGCTTCACTATACCGGTCGATAAAAGCAAACTTTAAAATACATTTTTAAACCATAACAGTTTACAATTACTTTATGGAAGCGGTGAGCGTATAAAAAGGGTCCAAAATCCGCAAAGTAATTGCATCTGCACACAGTTACTAAACGCATCACACACTGACGAATGACGCCATAATTTATCGAATATCAAAACAAATGAACGGTCCTTATCACTTTATAGAATATACAAAATGCAGTTACTTATTTCCCTGTGGAAAAAATATTATCTTATAGTACTCTTAGATCACGGCGCGCTTCGATCTGGAAAGAAGAGAAACCCTGATTGAGATTTTCGAAAGACTTCATACACATATTATCTATATAAATAAATAAAAATGAAGTGTCTTTTTGTAATTTCAAAATAATAGCTTTCTATCTAATTCATATGAAAGTATATAAAGTACCTATACGAAATCATCTATTTTTAAAATTTTTGTCTGTCTGTTTGTTCCGGCTAATCTCCAAAACGGCTGCACCGATTTTGACAGGACTTTCACTGGCAGGTAGCTGATGTTATAAGGAGTAACTTAGGCTACTTTGATTTTAGAAAAAAATTGGGTTCGCGGAGACAAACACTTTTTAGTTCAAATCTACGCGGACGAAGTCGCAGGTAACAGCTAGTTTATTATATGATTGAGTTCGGTAAACCGTAAAAAATCTTAATTTACAAGAAACTCACCTCTAATAACCACAGGTAATTAAATAGTCTCCTAACTTCTCCACTATAGATGCAGCTTGCTGGGGTTGGATGGGTTCTTCATACAGAGAAATTACGACGGCTGAAACAAAATATTAAAATGAACCAGCCGTTACATAATTATTCTCGGCTATCACTTTTATTCGCTTTCTCCTACGCACAGCCGTGCCTAAGTACAATACTTTCCCTTTCGTTAAGACAAAAATTAAATTCATAAGTAAAATTCATTAATAAGTACACGTCTAAATTCTAGATTTCTTTGGTTTTCTACAGTATTTAGATTGGCTTCGTTTTTCTATCGATTTTAAATTAAAACAATACTATAATATATATAATACGGAAACGATGCACTGATTTACGCAAATTTTTAAATGCGGTATAGTCTATGATAAATGGGCGATCTTAGTTTGAATGTTTGAAAAATCGCCCGCAATGCAGGATTTATTATAGTGCTAAGGAGCTATCTTTTTGAAAAATAGAAGAATGAAGAAGGCTGCCCGCTTTTCTATATCAGGAAGTAGAGCTTTGAGATAATTTGTCGCGAAATTGCATTAGAATGCCCATGGCCGTAATTGTTTTCCTCCTAGGGAGCTACGAACAGACTGCAAAGATCTAAGGAGCACATGAAGCATATTTCCCAAGCAGGAATCGAACCCACAACACTGAAGAATAAGGAGAAATTAGACCGTGGAGTATTGATTACGTAAAAACCCGTACCATGTGCATTCAAATTCAAACATAAATAGAAGGACTATGTAACTAATGAACAACATAAAATAAAATCATTATTTAAAAAGTAAACTTGTTTACAAAAATGTTCAACTCCACGAGATAGTAGTAAATCTATCACAGAGCAGAGGCATGTGGCGTTCAAAAAGACTAACTGAATGATCTGACAGAAATTAATATTTTTTAATTATCCAAATTGTACATATTCAGCATCATAGTTATTTGTAACTGAGAGGTCAAACAATTTTCATACGTACAATCAGATTACCACATCGTGTCGGCAACCGTAAATAATAGATACAGTTCAGATCAATTCTGTTTACTTAGTAGATTCAGCAGGTTACTAGGTAAAGGGCTAAAATTAAACACCAAAGTGCAAAATTAAAGAAATATACTTGTAATGTTTTTGGACAGCTAAAGATATAGAGTAAGTATTTGTCATTAGTGTGTGTGCCTACCTTGCTGTGTCTTCATGCAGTGCACGCCGACTTTGCCGAGTTTTGCGCGTATGATGCGGTCTGTGCCACTGAGGTAGATGTACCGTGTGCCCGCTATCGTCAGGCCACCGCTTGTTAACAGTGATTCGTTGTCGAAACCAGCCACTATCTTGGCGACTTCATCTTTTGATATCTGTACCAAAAAATAGCACATTAGGTAATGAGTAATGACACTACTCGTAATTACATTGATGGCATATTAAACAACCAAAAGATACAATAACAACATTTATGATTCGATAAATATTTAAAAATGTTTTCTTTCATAAGTTCGCATTTATAATAAAAGTTGTTTTCTTTATTATTATATGAAGGAGTATTTTTTTCATTGGTACTTTTTGTCAAAAAAGTATGTTGAGTATAATAATGAGTATAACAATAAGTAATTTCTTATTTGACGATGTATTAACAGTGCACCTATTACGTATGTAAGTATGTAGTACCTATATACAAATAACTCTAAGAAGAAATATTGTAATAATCAAAATGATATCAAACTTCTGATTAAAATGGTAATTACTTATATTTGTTTGGATCTATAATAATTTAAATAATCCTGTCTTGTGTTGGAACTCTAAATTATGTTGTTGAGATAGTTTTCACAATCTATAACGCATTCTTGTTCTAGACTTGGAAGAGTAATGCATACATTTTTAATTTATTTAAACTAGATACAGAGATAACAACAATATTATTTCGACTAGTAAGTTCTTTGTCTATGTTATATATCTGGTAAAATCAAATAGACTTGGACCCAGACCTAAATTAACACAGACATACTACTATAAAATTTTACATCAGTATCAAGAGTGCAGCAGATAAACGTGGACTGAAAATAGAGATGGAACAAACAAAAAATACAAATCTATAGTAATCATAAGAGCGGCAATCTTGTACAAGGACGTCTGAGCTATGTAGAAGTTCGTAATACATACCTATTCATATAGAATAGCTTTAATGATTGATCAATCTTGCCTATAGTAACTTACAATCAAATCATAGCGGGTACTCTTCTTAGGGTGTCACAAGTTATTTCTACATAATTTTGCTAGCGGCGAAACAGCTAAGTTCCCTGCTATCGACCGGTATCCAGAGAACTACATGTAGCTTATCTACCAAAAAAAAATACCGGCCGGCAATCTTCAAAATCTTTCTATTACCGATATATGAAACAATGAGATTTTTCTAGCTTAATTATATCGAATTAATAGCTATCGTGGTCGTGTTCAGAACGGAATACTTATTTGGAACACAATGAAATTCACAATTCTAATTTGAATCGCTGGCTCCCACCACATGTCGCCATCTTGTCAAACTCGCCGGATAAAGTATTCGTCATCCAACGAACCTGCTATGAACTGCACTTTATCACCATGGTTTAGCACTAGTTATTCACAGCAAAAGTAAAAAAATGCATATCACTGACCGCGTAGAACTTGACAGAGAAAAACTTACTTCGAAGCCTTCTGACTTGGCCCAGACATTCCCATCGTGACCGGCGATCGCAGCTTTTGTAACACATCTGGATGCCATTAACTGTTTATCGACATAATCTTGCCAGCTCATTTTGATTGAGTTCGACTAAAAATAAAACTACACTTGACTAAAACACAATCTACTCCTCACAACGAGCAAGCGCTTCACACGAACAAAAAGCACTGCCGTTCCAAAATCACCAAAATGGCAGCGGAGTCATAGATACGACCGGAAGAACAAAACTGTCAACGTCACAAATGAGAATATTGTTTATGGTGTGACCAAAAACAAAGCTGCTACTATAAAGCCTAAGACCCAGATTAGAAGTTTTAAAATGACAAACATAATATTAATTAATATCGAAATATTAAAAATTCGGTGATTGTTTGCTATGTTCAAGGTCTTACATGTCCTTAATTCAATAATAAAGAACATTAATAAGGTTCTTAGGGAATTGATAGTTGAATAAGGGCTTCTTTGATAAGTGCATAATATCTTCAATTGTGACTTGGGACAATTCGCAGGTGAAATATATAATGTATTTTTAATAGAAAATGACTTCACATTTCATTGATAGCAACTTCCTTAACCTGGTAAGATCAGAATTCACGATAAGTTTGAAATCCAACAAACTTCGAAGCTACATACATTTTAACTCTGCTAAACAATTACAATGAGATAATCAGGTGATGAACTAATTTCATTATTATAACAAATATGTGCATTTTATTAGTGAAAATGTTTACTGTCTGAAGATAAAGCAACTAATAACATGGAGGGCAGTCCGTTTAATAGAAGTAGCAGGACAGCTCGCATCTCCTACGGCTGATAAGGCATCTGTGTCCTCGCCAAGACCCGAAGCCTCAGGTCAAGAAGAAGATGACCTTGAAATAATAACAACGTCTGAAATCCAGTCATGGATGACGTCCATTGAAAAGTGCCTAAATGAAGTGTGTTCTATTGTATCAGAGGGCAAAATGAACTCTGAGCAAAAATTAAGAATTAACACTTTATACCGTAAAGTTGGACACGGAACTTCGCAGCTGGTGGTACAATACCAGTGTTGCGATTTCCTGATGCGCGGTTTTTTGTCGCTAACACACAAAAATGCACACCTAGAATTATTATTACAACACGGACAATATGTACCTATGTTTTTAATTATAAATTAGATAATAACCTAGATTCTCATCTCTTTATATATGAATATTGTTATTTGTGCGATGTGTATAATTTAATTTATTATTTAATTTTTACCTATGTTAATATCTATATATTAATACATGAAGCGAAAACTTTGGATACCTTTTTACGAAAATTGGGTGGATGGAGGAGTATGAAATTTCGCACACTTATAGTTTATACAGAGAAGAAATGACGAATGCTAATATTTTTTTTAAATATGCATTAGAAATACATTAAATTAATGAAAAACACTACACGCACACAACCATGCATTTGACACACGCAGTCGAAGCGCGTAACTATGGTTACATATCTATACTAATATTATAAAGCTGAAGAGTTTGTTTGTTTGTTTATTTGTTTGTTTGTTTACTTGAACGCGCTAATCTCAGGAACTACTGGCCCGATTTGAAAAATTCTTTCAGTGTTAGATAGCCCATTTATCGAGGAAGGCTATAGGCTATATATCATCACGCTAAAATCAATAGGAGCGGAGCACCAATGAAGAATGTTTCAAAATCGGAGAGTATTTTTTCCTTTTGAGAGCTTCCGCTGCGTGCGCTGCGTAAACAGTTAAAGTTTCGCAAAAATCATGTATGACAAAATTGTTCCCCTTTAAAAGTTCTAAAAAAAAGTCCGCGACAGTATATGTCTATCTTTTAAGGTTGGCTCACTATAACCATTTTTATGCTAACAAAATTTGTTCTAAAATAATGCATTATTTGCGAAGGTATTTTTATAAACATGATATTAATCCTTATCCAAATAAATACGTTATTCATCACAAGTATTTAATTTAAAACAAAATTGCCCTTTACATCATTCGATTTCAATGAATATCTTAGGAGATATAGCAGTTTTAAAATAACATCGCAGCAAAATAATTACCCATTACAGACATAGTACAAACGATGTTTCTCCTGGTTTATTCTGCGTGATTACTACTGGTTCGATTTGAAAAATTTTTTTAGTGTTGGATAGCCTATTTATCGAGGAAGGCTATAGGCTATATAACATCACGCTACGACCCACGGGGGCGGCGCAGTAACGATAAACGCGGGTGAAACCGCGGGAACATCTAGTATCAATATATAATGACATAATATGTCAGCAATATCTTACAGGCAAACTTTGGTCGAATTTAGAGCACTAGGCGACCGCTAGTATACATAAATAGCACTATACTTGAATATATCTTAAGTCTGTTGCTTGCGTTAGTTTACTAAATTTGTTGTGTTGGAAGGCCCCGTCACCTGTGATACAGTTCTTAACTAATACAGGGATGGGTGACCTTTCTACCAGTTTAATCATTTTGATTATATATATTTACACAATATTTGTAACTATTGAAATAAATGATTATTATTATGTTTCTCTTATCACAGATATTTTCTAACATGTTATATTAGAAAATACCTGGCTCTTTAGGAGGCTTACACGGAGATATGGGTAAAACGTGAAGAGGCCCTTCGAGAGCTTAAATCAAAGGTGGGATAGAACACCTACAGCGGCACTCACCGCAGCAGGCGTAGGACTATTGCTACGTATAGATTCTAATATATGGGTTATAGGTATGGGTGTTTGGTGGACAGGTATATTGCTAACTATGGATGAAAAACGGCGTCTGCCCTCAAGACTCTTAATAGCATTAATCGAATGGACAGACGGTGACTCGCCAACTCACTAGATGGGCCTCCTGAATAGCCACGATAGGCATACAAGCCAGCA
Source organism: Catocala sponsa (assembly GCA_963564715.1). Lineage (NCBI taxonomy): Eukaryota > Metazoa > Arthropoda > Insecta > Lepidoptera > Erebidae > Catocala > Catocala sponsa. The sequence goes on from OY751331.1 coordinate 11,418,740, forward strand.
GCAGAGGGCAACACCGGTGCGAGTGGCTAGGGGTGTCGAGCAGTGCGGCGCCGGTTTCACTATCACGGATTTCCTCGAAGTTATGCCCTTAAAAATTACACTTCCAACCCCAAGCATATAGCTCTAGCGGCCTCCCTCTGACCGGCCGACCAAGGAAAGCCAGAGTTGAGTCCTACGGGCGCTCTTGAAGTTCCATCCCAGCCAACAAGTAACGGAAATTCGGGGACGAGGCCTCAACCGATTCTCTGAGGCATTTAGGACCGCAGTGTCGCCACTCGCATTCAGCTTGCCACAAGGTGCCCTGCGGTTTTATTATTATTATTATATTTTTATACTATTCGCGATTACAAGCTCCATAATGACGTTGACTTTTAACAAAACTTTAAACTAAGTCCTATAACTTTTAACTAAATAGCTATCTAAAATAAATATTGTTTTATCTATTCGAGTTTTTATTAAATACCAGTGTTATTAAAATATAATTTACTTACACCGTTAATTCAGTACTGCACATGAAGACGTTCTCGAACTATAACGAATTAATCGATTTATACAATCTATACTAATATCATAAGGCTGAAGAGTTTGTTTGTTTGATCGAAAGCGATAATTTCAGAAACTACTGGTTCGAATTGAAAAATTATTTTAGTGTTGAATAGCCTATTTATCCAGGAAGGCTATAGGCTATATAACATCACGCTACGACCCACGGGGTGGAGCAGTAACCATAAACGCGGGTGAAACCGCGGGCATAGCTAGTATATTATATACATAGTGACCACACCATTCGGGTACACTTTGCCGATGACAGTAATTGAAAAAAAACATTTGGGTGATACTCAAAAACCATCAAGCCTTTTTTGTAACAGTATAATTATGTACTCGTATATAAGCAAAGTATTATATATTCCTTACAAGTCTGGTGAGTGAGACTGGTTGTACCTGGCAGAATATATCCAAAATACGACTTATTATAATAACTAATGAAAAGGCTACAAACGAAGTTTGTCACTTCCTGAATTTCGATAGGTTTAACTTAGTTGTAATTTTTGTTCGAGTAAAAAGCAAAACATAACGATATTTTCGTAATAAAAGATAGAATACAAATAAATAAGTTATTAAATATGAATCACATAGAACGCTAGTCTCAATATGTTCTTGCTTCGAACTAACGAATATAATTTTTCGATAGTTTATACTTAATGGAAATATTACGGAAACGCTTCCAACCGCAGGCCAAAATTATTCGATCATCAATTAATATCTATATAAAAACTACCTCCTTGTATTATTTTAATAAATCTTCTGCATATTTGTTACGTTTATTTTATTGGCTTAAGATATTATATTAATAAATAAATAAATCATAGTCCCTTACATTTAAACATTTTATATGGCCTGTAAAGGCTACTATACTAATATGTTGTTATTTTTATGTAAAAGAAAAGTGTATTAGAGTAAATAGTTGTCGGTAAGTCTAAATAAATAAATTATAAAACATTATTAAAGATTGTAATTTCAATATTACTGTTTTTTCATCTATACATTATTTATTTTTTAAATTTTCTGTATTTTTATGTATATCATTAAATATAAGTATAAAGTATTATACAAAACATATAATAATATGTTATAATAAAAGCGCGTTTAAAAAATATTAATCTAACAATAGACTAATAAATCGATACAATATTGAACTTCGTGTATGGAGGTCTTGATATTCATAAACTATCAAGACGTACTTCCGCTCTTTTATTTCCCAATAATTTTGCATTATTAACTTGTACTATTAGAGCTCTTATATCAATAAGTTATTATCTTGATAATTCTTAAAAAAATATAATACTAATAACGTAGTATTAAAAATAGACTAAAATTAACTCTTTTAAAAATTCTATAAAAAAAGCTTCTGTTAACTTAACTTGACCTTGCTTATGCTTTGCTAGTTCTTTTCCGTTCAGCTACCGCGATTGGAACATGTCTTATTCACCTGAAAGAAGGTAAGTTGAGTTCCTACGTTTGTTAGGCGTTATTTTTGTAAGTTTATATGATACAGAAAACATGAAAAGATCCAAATTTCGTTATGGCATAGTTATCACATGATATTTTCTATAAATTGTGAGATAATTTCAATGTCCCTGTCGTCGATTGCCAACATGGCGCTGGTAGGAGTACATTATTACAAGTCTGACTTGACACACGTGTTTTACATTGTAGTTACTATTTTTTGCTATGATTTCATATAGAACAGTAAATAGCATTTCATTTGTGTTGATATGGAGACCGTCCCTATCATTCTTGCCAAATCTTTATATTGCGGCAGGTACTTACGCCTTTTGTGAAAATCTTTGGTAGAAATGGCTAATGAACAATTTTTGCTTATTCATACTAATCATATGAACAAGTTAGAAATAAATTGAATCCGATGTAAAGATCTCCTCAATAATATAACAAATGTATTCATTCACAGATCAGAAGATTGGCCGGAGGATTCCAAAAATGGGCCATCCAAAGATCAAGGAAGTTATGATGGGAACCCTACAGATCCAGAGGGAGCACTGGATACTAACTGGCATCAAGTCGTGGAAAGCTTTGATGACATGAATTTGAAGGAAGAATTGCTGAGAGGAATATACGCCTATGGTTTTGAAAAGCCATCGGCTATCCAGCAACGCGCCATCATGCCGTGCATTCAGGGGCGCGATGTCATAGCTCAAGCCCAGTCTGGAACTGGCAAGACTGCTACTTTCTCAATCTCAATTCTTCAACAAATTGACACTAGTGTTCGTGAATGCCAAGCTCTCATTCTGGCTCCAACTAGAGAGTTGGCGCAACAAATTCAGAAGGTACGGCGTCTGTGGTGTGTTTGTGTTGTGTTTGGGTGAATAACGCTTACAGTTTGAAAATTAACAGTGTGGTAATTTTAGGTGGTGATAGCTCTTGGTGACCACTTGAATGCGAAATGTCATGCCTGCATTGGCGGCACAAATGTGCGTGAGGATGTTCGTCAGCTGGAGAGTGGTGTACATGTGGTGGTGGGCACGCCTGGCCGCGTATACGATATGATTACTCGCCGTGCACTGCGCGCTAGCACTATCAAGCTTTTCGTCCTTGACGAGGCTGATGAAATGTTGTCTAGAGGGTGAGTAATTTGCCTAATCTTACTAATTAACCAGCATACTACATGATCTTCGATTTCATATTGATTTAATGCTATATTGATGTAGTTAGTAAATCATCTGTCAAGATGTCATGTATAATTTTTATGGTAAAATACTGTTGACATTAACATAGTGATTGTTAATTATGTATTTTAGATTCAAAGATCAAATTCACGATGTATTCAAGATGTTGTCAGCTGATGTTCAAGTTATTTTACTGTCTGCTACTATGCCCGATGATGTGCTTGAAGTGTCCCGATGCTTCATGAGAGACCCAGTAAGGATCCTTGTGCAAAAGGAAGAGGTAATTATCTTCATTTTATCATTAACACATTTAATTTTGCCTTATAGTGCATATAACCTGTTTGCCTCTGTGACTATGCATATGCTCAACCTTGGCTGTCTTGATTGTCTGTAAGAGTTTGTATAATCTTAGCTTAGTCCCCAGTCATATTATGAAATACCATTTATTAAGCCCTTTACACTTTCTTTGATAAAGGTGTAAAGTCTAGATAGGGTAATGTACCCAATTATTGACACTTTAAGGATCACTATCCAATGAAATTGTGAAAACTATTTTTATGAAGTGTTGTCAGAAAAAGAAATATATCAAGAAGACAGAAAAATTGTGAATTAATGTTATTAAATAAATGAAACGTCTGCTAGATACAAATTGAATAATGTTTTTAAGGTATTTATTCAAAAACACGATTTTCCAAATTACTGGCATACTTTGGCCAATTATCCTACATGCCTAGTACCATTTATTGGCATTTCAGATTGTTCAATAAATAAAGGAAAGTTGTATATATACAACAAGGCTAAAGTAAGAAAAGGCTATTAAATAGGTAATCCCATTTATTTATGTGGTTACTTAGACATACAGAAATGAAAACAATACAATCAGTGCAACCTCCATAGCAATCATATTTTGATTCATATAAAGTAGTATCATATCACATCACAGTAGTATCAAAATCAACATTCAGTTAAAATTTTAGGAAAATGAACAATTAGGTATAAAATAATATCTCTTATCACTAACACAATAACTTAAACGTAAGAGATCAATAGTAGTAACTGGGTAGTTATACCTATATCTAAATTATTATACTAATGTCTTAATTTTCAAATTCAGTCAAAAACTTCTCTATTTCAGCTGCAGTGTATAATATCTTGTTTGGTTTTCCATCCTTATTTTCAGGTATTAAATTAGCATAGTCGATATCATTTTCCTTTTCCTCTTGTTTTTCATCCGATGTATAGTCTACATTTGCAATTTGGGGTGGTATTAAGGAGATGTCCACGGTATTCAACTTTTCAGGTAGTGCAAGTTTTTCCAAATCTGTGTTCACTCTTTTGTTGTTTTTCTTAACTTTCATTTTAGAGTCTGGTACCTTTGATTTTTCCTGTTTAATTATTTTTCTTCCTTTTCTGTTAGAATAGTAGGAGGGCCTGGACGTGACTGGTGCTCAGGGTTCTTAATCCTATATTGCAAAGTAGCCCGCGGCACTTGAGGTCTTTGCCGCCAATTTCTTGCTCATTCCTTCTTTGACAGCTTGCAAGGCCTTATTTAAGTTCTCCGAGTCGTATATCTTACGTCGACGTAATGGTTCGGTTTTTTTCTAGACATCTTAGTTGTAATTTTTGGTTTCATGTTCAGATAAATCGGGTAGCCTGAAAATAAAATTATAGGTAAGATGACACCAATTATTAGCATACTTATGCCTGATTATTGGCCGTAGTGTCGACAATTGGTAATTTCGCAGTTGGCAACCGGTGTCAGGATTTGGAAAATGCTTTATATTTATTAATTACACAAAATGAGGTGGTCCACTAATAATACTAGGTATCATTCACAAAATAAACCTCTAAAAACAAGTAATCTGAAAAACCAACTATTGTCATTGGTGCCAATAAATTAGAATATGGATATTTTTGGATACCAAATGTTGGCACCAGGTTAAAATATTTAATAAACAATGCAATTCTTCGAAATAAATTGTGAAATAGGTGCAATAATATGTGTTGAATTTGCTTTCAATGATAAGTCACATTATAAACACTGGATATTACTAAGATTCGAAGATATTAAAAAAGCTCTTACCTTAACAAAAAAATAGTTTTCACTAATCAAGTCGAGACACGTTCAGCTGTTGCTATCCTTCCGACGCCATTGTAATATATTTTTTTGTTAGGTGTTGCCAGTTTGGTAGCTCAAGATTCTACTACTCTATTTAAATAAGTTGCAACACTGTGAGATTAGATGTTTTCTTATTAAAGCGGTTAAATCACAGAAGTGCCAAAATTAGGTTACTTTACCCTATTTAGTATAATGAAATTAAAGATTTCAATTATCAAACCTAGTTTCAAAATACATGAATTGTTTTAATAACAAGCTTGTAATTATTGGCTACATATAGCTGATAGCTATATTATTTCTATCTATATTGCATTATAGGCATGTAGGATCAATTTCAATACTAATCAAATTTTACCTTGAGAGATATAATAATTGTTCTTACGTAATGTGAGTACATGTTATTGTTCCTCTACGACAACTACTGCTAAAAAGGAACATAGCTAAAACTGCCCAATGTAATATTTCTACCAAGATTGCAAATTATTTGTTGCTTCCAATTTTGTGTACTTTATGTTTAAGGAATTATTAATAACTTAAACCCAACATGCTGTACCTGGACTTAATCAAATATGGTTTAGGGAGAGAGTACTACTGCCACAGTAGGCAGCAGCTTAGCTGTGTAGAGTCCTGACATTGTTAAAAGTATATATGTGGCGGTTACCACTCACCACCTGGTGAGCTACTGGCTCATCTGCTACTAGTGGCAATAAAAAACCTCACAATAAATATAATTCCTTGAAACTGCCTATAACCTTGTGTGCTAATTATTACTTATTTTACTTACAGCTCACCTTGGAAGGTATTAAACAATTCTACATTGCCATTGAATTAGAGGAATGGAAATTGGAGACCCTTTGTGATTTGTATGACACTCTCTCCATTGCTCAGGCTGTCATTTTCTGTAACACCCGTCGCAAGGTAAATATACCAAACATTTAATTATGGTATAATTGATATTGTTAACTAGAAACATAAATTAGAGATGTTTCTTAAATTAAATTTTTATGTTTGCTTATTAATTATAAAATAAATATATTACAGTCATACATACATTAACTTAGTAAAACCCAAAATATTTAAAATGATTGAACAAAAATTATTTTGAATATGAATAAAGGCAATGATTTGAAGGATTTTCATGCTGGAAATGCAATTCATACACATTAAACAATATATGGGTGTATAGCATTACTTAGAGTATATAATATATAAATATTTAATAATTTTATTTAATATTTATAGGTGGACTGGCTGACTGAGTCTATGCACGAGCGTGATTTCACCGTGTCTGCTATGCATGGTGACATGGACCAGCGCGAGCGTGAAGTGATCATGAGGCAGTTCCGTACTGGATCGTCTCGTGTGCTGATCACCACCGATTTACTGGCGCGCGGTATTGACGTGCAGCAAGTCTCTTGCGTCATCAATTATGATCTGCCCACTAACCGTGAAAACTACATTCATCGGTATGTACCTATTTATGGTTTAATATTACTAAAAGATACAGAAAATTCTACAAAAATGATGACAAATTGATTTGTTGGAGCACTTGTGAAAGATTGCACCACAGATTGACACTGTGATGTGACAAATTTGCATTTGTAATTTAAATATATTATTATATTATAACTCATGACGTAACATACTTTGATACCTTCCATTAACAGCCCTCAAGAATTGGCAATATAATATAAACTTTGTAAGCTTAAAAATGATTATGTATATTGACATTTTATATAGATTGCAAATACTAACTTTTGTGCTTATCCATATTTAAGTATTCTGTTATAATAGACACAGGTGTTACTCTGCACTATTAGGAATGTTAAGATATTAAAGGTTTCATTCATTAACTGTTAGTTGACACACTTTGTTTTCCTCACTTCCAGAATTGGAAGAGGTGGACGTTTCGGCCGTAAGGGTATCGCCATCAACTTCGTCACTGAAGCCGATAGGAGAGCACTCAAGGATATTGAGGAATTCTACCATACAAGTATCTCGGAAATGCCCAGCGACGTGGCCAACCTCATCTGAGGGGCCCACGCTTTCCCGGTTTATACTTTGTGTCCTGCGTTCTATTGCGATATTTATAAGGTGTGTGTATTAGGAGGAGCCTTCTAATAACAGCTGTGCCGAATTTTTCATTGGAACTCATTTCGTTCGGACCGATATAATCGTTTTAATTTAATTAATGGTTACATTATACTATAATAGACGTATCAATATAAGTTTAATATACATAGTTAGGAGTAAGCCGGCTCGGCCGGATGGCCCCCGTTCCGCGCAGGCCTCTTTGCCGCTTGCAAGAGGTCTCATCGGGTACTGGAGAGGCTATTTCAATCACAAAAGTTCTAGAAGGAAACCACTATATTGTAACTTTTTTTCCAGTTGTACATAATATGGTAACTGTTTTTGTAATACCCTAAATAAATATAATGAAATATCTCATCTGTATTGTTATTGACATACTTTGGAATTGTAGCGCTCCATTCCCGATCGGAACCTTAATTTCTCTGAAGCATTGTATTGAATTGTGTAAATTTTGTTTTACAGAAGAACTACCTACTGAGCCTGTGAAACGCACTTTGGACACAACTATGTGGAAATAATAAATCAAAATTTCCTCAATATGTTCATTACTTTCTTTTGACAGGTCCTTATTGTATCCTGTATTCCCATTTACATTTGCTTTTGCATTTTACTTTTAAAAAAGATTGTTTTCTACATGGTTTTTATGTTCATTTCGAATTATTTATATTTTTGGAATAAATTTTGTTCGAAGTAATAGCGGCTTTTGACGAACATGATAATTAAGGTTCCTATGCTTACATAATATTTTTATATAAGTACTTTAAAGGATTTAATTCCATACTTTAATTTGATTAATATAATATGTTAATTTTAGCTTATGTACGCTTTGTGACGATCAATATTCAGATATAAATGCATGACAAATTCAATGTGTCTTAACTCTGAACATTAACTTGTAGTACCCATGACAAAGTACACTTAATGTACCGACGCTTGCAAACTATCAAGAGTGCAATAGTTACATTCGCTCCTTTAAAATATCATTGACATAAAAACCAGACAACGAATCGACAGGGACAACCAGTTGTCTAAATCTATTCGTATATATTGCGAAGGCGATAGCCCAATGGCTAAGGCGGCGGATTCACGGTCGAAAGAATGCGGTTTCAAATCCTATTCCGTTGTCTTAGTGAGGTGCACCTATGAGCTCAAGCAGCTAAGTGTAAGACTGTGCGATAATATTAATTTTTTAAAATGGAACTTACTGCTTCATGCTTTCCCTACATGAAATCTAGAGGTGAATCTGCTGCATTAACCTAGTGTTTGCTAGGTCTTTTTAATCTATGCATTTGTTCTTCAAAGAAATTGTTGATAATGATGAATAATAATTCAATTATGGGAGATATGTAGTATTACCGAGGATGGTAGTGAATTAGTCGAAATCGGTCGCAAAATAGCGGAATTGGTCGGTTCACTGTTTAAAAGGTAGAGCGCTCATTTTGACACAGTCACCTCAATATCTCGCAATCTGATTACACCAATAATTAATCGTTAATTGGTCGATATTAGTCACAACCAGCCATAATTGTTCTGTGTTTATGCAAAGAGAAATTCTGGCTTATTTTTTTACATAGATTCGGTCGATGAACAGTCGCGTAATTATCTACATAATGACTTATTGAATGGAAGAATGTACCTGCATATTGAATCTGTTTATCTTTAAAATTAAAATGGTTGCAGTAGGTTACATAGTGCAGATTAAAAAACCACATCTTAATTGATAATTTTCTTTAATATGAGAAGAAAATGCTGATGCTGAACCAATTCATGAAACAAGAGTTTTATATCAAAACATACCTACCCTGGAATATAAAAAATATTTTTTTTGTCATTAACCGACTTCAAAAAACGTGGAGGTTTTCAATTCGGCCTTATGGACGTTGGAGCATAACTGCTGCTTATGATCCGATTTGATAGTTTTATGTGGTTCTGTTTATCTCCATGGTCGCATATAAATTGATCTCATGATGGGTTTCGGAGATAAGTAATAAAAATTCTCAAAGATTAAAAATTTTTTTGGAACAAACGCTGTTATTACATTTTTCTCTCCTAGATTTTACTTAATTGTCGCGCGTCGGTCGTTCAGAATGCAATCGTAGGCTTCGTGACGCGAATGTGTTGTGTTTATACATACTCACGGTTCTCGCGCGCTTTATACTTTTATATTCTAAGCAACGGTATATATTTGGGATATTTATAAAGAATTTATTGAAACAGATTAAAATATATCTTTACGGAAGTATCACGGATTCAGTAAGTACCTATTTCATTAAACAACAAATATTTTTTGTTACATAGGTAATCAGTAATTACCACAGAATTATTATTCTTAGATATATGTAATTGAAATGTATAGATTATTATTGATAGGTAACCAAGTCGCCAACAGTTGCCATTTACTGAACCCAATCCCAGTTACTTGTAACGAGATAAGATTTTCTTTTCTGTTAATTTCAACTAAAGATTTTGCGTTTATAGCAAGTAAGTAATAAAATATGCTTGCGAACGTCGTGAAGCTATCCACTGATTGGTAGGTAGTATAGATATATTAATATTTATTGTAACAATATTTTAATTAGTATTCTTAATTATCAACGAAAATTGATAATCAAGAATACTTTATATTAAGAGTACGTTAGCTTGACTAAAAATTCGTTTCAGTAAACAAATAGAATCATCACCTTCATTTAATCCTTTCAATAAGTCAATAAATACGCGACTGTACCTACGTCGTGTCGAAAAAAAATAAGCTTTATTTTCTCTTTTCAGAAGCACAGACTATTTCTGGCAGCTTGCGACAAATTTTATTGGTGCAATGAGATTATCGTTTGGCATTGTTGTTCCCAATATATTGAGGTGTGTCCCAATATATAGACGAGCGCTCACTTTGGCACAGCCACTGATACCCCCTTGTATCTTTTAAACGGCGGACTGACTAATTTTGCTACTCTACGACCAATTTCGACTGATTCGCTATGTACTATCAACTCCAGCGACGGATGACCGCTCCTAAGGTTAAAATCGCATAGCAGGCCAATACGGTACCCGTACCCGTGACACGCCCCTTTCTTAATTTTTTCTGAAATGGTCATCCGTCGCTGGAGCCGATAGTACCTACGTAAATAGATGCAATGGTGACTGTGCCAAGATGAGCCATACCTACTATTACCAATCGCCGGCCGACTGATCGGTCAGCTTCAGTTTGCCTAGGTGGGTCTTGTATATAGTTACCTAACTCCCGAAAACGTGTGCGTTACCGCAGCAAAATGTTGAAAATTTTTGTACTTTAGAGAGGTGAGAGTATGGCAAATAATTAGTCCATCGTGAAGAGTAATTTGTTCGCTAATAGCAAAATTTGTTCAAGTGATAGTTTTAAAGTTATTCGAGAAAAACACATTTTACGTAGCTTCGCTTTTACGTAGCCTTTATAAATTGGTCGGCTTATAGAAGAATTGCTGACACATTCCTTTTGTTGATATAACTTTTATAATAGTCGTAATTTAAAGCTGAAATTAACAGGATTGTTTATTGATGGAACATTTTAATTTGTTCAAGGTATTCCATGTTTCCTTGGTTTATGGGAACTGCGTATTCGATCATTTAAATCTGACCATATAAAATGTAATTAAATTTCTATTATATCCTACGTATCTTCATATTGCGTAATGTTACGTAATCTAAATTTATTGTCGTTATAAAGGTGTACCAAGGGTACATGATACAGCTTTTTATTTGATTGTAAGTGTTATGGTTTACTTGCAAATCCGTTTCTTTCTGAATTTCGGCACCATTTAATTACATTGGTGTTTATCAAACAAATCAAAAACGAATGTTTGAACAAATTAAGGTCTATTATTGGTATTTTATTCAAACTTCTACGTTGAGCCGTTTTTGAGATCTGGACAATCCCAAAACGTTATCACTGCAAAATCTTAAATAACTTTTGAACCACAAGACACAAATTTTGCTGTTCACAAACATTTAATACGCAATAAAAGCTATCTATTCATGTATTTAATTCAGGGATAAAACGATTTAAAAAAAAAATTTGCTGGGGTGACGTTTCAAACGTTACCCCAGCAAAATGTGTTTTTCTCGAATAACTTTAAAACTACCACTTGAACAAATTTTGCTATTAGTGAACAAATTACTCTTCACGATGGACTAATTATTTGGCATACTCTCACCTCTCTAAAGCACAAAATTTTTCAACGTTTTGCTGTGGTAACGCACACCCCGAAAACGGCGCATGACTTTCCTTTTTTTTCCATTAAGTAACTCCAGTATGTGTCACACTGTTACTCAATTGAAAAAAAAACTCCCGATAAGTAGGTATGTATACCACTGTTCCTTATTGAAACGTTTTTTCTCAATGATAATTAACACTATAATCTTTGTACGTAACAGGGTTACTTATTGGGTCGAAATATCTCAAAAAGTTCCAGAACTTTATTGTTCAGGTGAAAATTAAATAAAACCATTCTAATCCAAAATCAGCATCTTTTAATAAAACTGTCTAAGGTTTATGCGAATGCTACACATTTCAATTAAATTCCTTTTTACGGATTATATCGCGTTTTTATTAAATTATTTTAGAATAATATTTTACAGTATTATCTTAACTTTATCCTATCGACGTTTCGAACACTATTTCAGTGACCATGTTTACGAAGGCTACGAAGAGACGAAATGTTGAATAGAATATAGCTAAGATAATATTGTAAGATATTATAAAATAGTTTAATAAAAACACGATATCATCCGTAAAAATGATTTTATTGTAATCTTCCAATAAGTTTAATCAGTCATAATGTCGCTAAAACCCTAATGATAAGTCATTGAATATACCTATAATAAATATTAAATACTTTTATTTTGCATTATTTATTTCAACGTCGTGCAAAATAACTAATATCGTAATTATCGGAATAAATAGTTCTAGTTAAGACGTATTTCAACAATGATTTTATTACAAAGAGGTGTTACTTAACGAAAATACAGGATTCTGTTATGTTACAGTGTTAAGTACATAATGGAAAAAATAGCGTTGCAGTGTTACTTTTCGGGAAATTTTCCAATTGAGTAACAGTGTGACACAATTTGGTGTTACCCAACGGGAACAAAGGATGAATGCTAATCAAATCGGTTTTAAAATAGGTATCTTGACGAGACTGATGTCTGAGTAATCGTCCACTCGGAAGCCGGTTTGGCCTGCCCCATAATACGATCAGCAAAAATTAATCACTAGTCTGCCAAAATGTATGCAATAGACTTCGATCCTGTATGGTTAACACGATTTAACAATACAAGGTCGATTTCGATGGGACGACAATCAGTGGTTTAAAAATCGTTCAATACCGAAATCGAGATTGACCGGCGGGCGGAAGAAATGCACGTGTGAAGGCATCACAGCCGCCGTTAGTCATATAAAATCCACTTAGGTGTCTCACTTAACCTTTGTCTACAAAACTTAATAACTCTGAGTTAATATGTAATTACGATGTACGATCAGCGGTATAACATAAGTAGCTGAACATCATTAAGATTTTGACTTCTATTATTCTAAGTAGGTAATTATTGTATAAAACTTAATGCTTAGTTACTTTAATGATAGCTGTTATACAGTGTGACCCGCGTTAAAGTGCAACCCCGAAAATGGGTGAAATTAGATCGAAAACTATCGACGAAAATGGGTCTAAAAACTTCTAAAAAAAAAACTAATTTTTTTATACGCCACTGAACATTTGTTTCCCGAATTTTGACCTCTATGTACAAATAAATTTATTCCTCCCAAACTAGCTGGCCGATTTTGATGAAATAAACGACAAATCAATGCCAAGTATTTAGCGATGAGAATAAAACAAAAAAAAACAACAAAAAATGGCTTTAAATACTTCATTTTTTTAAATACTTGTGAAAAAAGTCACTATTTTTCACTGTTTTTTTCAATCAACTCAAATTTCTATGAAATAAACCCCTACATCTTGATTTGTTTTATAATTTATTATTATTCTTGACTGTATTAGCTTTCAAGAAAAAAAAAATCAAACATTGTATCTCTAAAAATACAGGAGTTACGAATTTTTAAAGTTCACTACTCAGAATGGGAAAATCCAGGTAGAGACCCTTTTTTTATTCCTTTGTTATACCAGTGGTCGGCTGCTATTGTGTTCAATGCTTGGGGAAAAGGGAAGGGGTATTGGTACAGTCCGGCAGTCGCCCGCGCTAGTCCGCTCCGATCACATCGCTGCTGCTGTACGTCAGCTGTTGTTCTCGCATTAAAGTTACAGTTTTTCGTTGAGTTTTCGTTATTGACTACTTGTTACGTTTTTGTTATTGACTGTTTGTTACGTTACTCGACTGTTTTCGTGGTTGTGCTGGGTTGAGATGCCGCGATTAAATGCATTCTCCCCGCGAGAAATCGCTGACATCCATTATTATTATGGAATGTATGGTGGACGCACAACAGTCGCTCGATCGGCATACGTAAATGCATTTCCGAACAGACTTGCACCGTCGGCAAGGAACTTCCAGGAAGTTCATCGGAAGCTCTCCGACATCGGACTTGGATTACAACACACAAGACGTGAACAAGAATCCATTGTAATCGACACAGCGATAGAAGAAGCGGTTTTAAGTACCATTTTTGCCACTCCTACTATTAGTACGAGGCGTTTAGCTTTACTCCACGGCATATCACAAGCCTCAGCGTGGAGAATCTTGAAGAAAGAAGGTCTACATCCATATCATTATCAAAGAGTCCACGATTTGCACGGGGATATGGATTTCCAATCAAGGTGCGTTATGTCGATCTGGCTACAACGACAAATTCGTCGCAATCCACAATTTTTAAAAAAGATTTTATGGATGGATGAGTCGAAGTTCACCAGGAATGGCATCACGAACGCTAGGAATTTGCACGAGTGGACACATGATAATCCACATCTGAAGAGGGCCTCGTCATTCCAGGTGCAATTTTCAATAAATGTTTGGGCAGGTCTACTCGACGACATGTTGATAGGACCAGTAATTTTACCAGCGACATTAAATTCGGAACGATTCCTAACTTTATTAAGGGATGAGCTTCCCCGTCTGTTAGAGGATGTGCCGCTGGCATCGAGACAGGGCATGTACTTGCAAATGGACGGCTGCCCTGCTCACTACGGGCGCAATGTCCGTGAATTTTTAAATAATAATTATGGCAATCGCTGGATTGGGCGCGAAGGCCCAGTGGGCTGGCCAGCCCGCTCTCCTGATCTGACGCCGCTCGACTACTTTCTATGGGGCCACATGAAGCAAAAGGTGTACAGTGCACCTGTGAATTCAGAGGCTGAGCTTCATGACCGCATCATGAGGTGCGCTGAAGAATTGAAAAATGAACCGCAACTTATACGGAGGGCCACACAACACATATCATTACGCGTGGCAATGTGTTTGCAACAACGCGGAGCACATTTCGAAAACCTAATACATTATAATCTAAGTCAACAATAATTAATAATAAATCATTGTTTTTGATTAATTTTTGTTTTATTTCAACTGTCAACTAAAACGGAATAAGCTCATTGGAAGCTTATTTCGTTTTGTTATACACCCCAAGCATTAAATACAATAGCAGCTGGCCACCGGTATAACAAAGGAATAAAAAAAGGGTCTCTACCTGGATTTGCCCATTCTGAGTAGTGAACTTTAAAAATTCGTAACTCCTGTATTTTTAGAGATACAATGTTTGATTTTTTTTTTTTGAAAGCTAATACAGTCAAGAATAATAATAAATTATAAAACAAATCAAGATGTAGGGGTTTATTTCATAGAAATTTGAGTTGATTGAAAAAAACAGTGAAAAATAGTGACTTTTTTCACAAGTATTTAAAAAAATGAATGTTTTTTTTTTGTTTTATTCTCATCGCTAAATACTTGGCATTGATTTGTCGTTTATTTCATCAAAATCGGCCAGCTAGTTTGGGAGGAATAAATTTATTTGTACATAGAGGTCAAAATTCGGGAAACAAATGTTCAGTGGCGTATAAAAAAATTAGTTTTTTTTTTAGAAGTTTTTTAGACCCATTTTCGTCGATAGTTTTCGATCTAATTTCACCCATTTTCGGGGTTGCACTTTAACGCGGGTCACACTGTATACAATATACCTAATCATAAAGTGTTCATTCATAAACTTATGTTAGAAATTAATTCAATGTTTAACTAACTACTTAGCGCGCACATTGTAGGTACCTACGTTTAACATTTATAGTATGATGAAATACTATAATCTAAAAGTATTCGAATTTTCGTATTAGTACAAACGTTCATTTATATTTTAAAGTTAGTTATACACCGTTAACAAGAGAACGACCCTTTTATTTTGTAATAACCCTGATAATTAATTAGTGCCTACCTTTATTGAGTAATTCGTCAACTCGTCTTACATGCCTACGGCCCATTTAGGACGACTTGCAGAAAATCAAAATAAATTATATTTTCATTCTGCAACTCGTCCCACTTTATTATTAAAATGAAAAAAGGTATAATCGGTAGCAAAAGTGTTAGTTTGGAAATAAAAATAAAAGAATTTGCTATAAAATATTTAATCATCACAACATTGTCAGATATAAACAGAAAAGATTCATCACAAATTTGACACCACTTAACACACGAGGTAATAATGAACATTCATACATGTAGATTTAATAATAATAAACCTAAAGTTATAAAATAATAAGCAATCGTTATAAATAATCAACAGTTACAAAGAAAATAATAAACAATTACAAAGGTAATAATCAATAATTATAAATAAAATAATCAACAATTTTAAAAGATTTAACAATGATAATATTATTATGACTGAAAGTGAGGCTTTCTAGGATTTATTATTAACTTGTAACTTAAAACTACAAAAAATTCCTAGGAGTTTCTATGACAGTCTTGTAATTAATAATCACATTTTTAAAATGAGTTTTACACATAAACCATTGTAGTTCTTAAATAATCAATAGTAATAAAGATAATATAGTAATAAATACAAATATATAGATAATAATCAATAATACATATTAAAGATAGTAATCAAAGTAATCAACAATCAGTAAAAGATTTAACAATCATATTATAACTGAAAGTAAGGATTTATCATTAACTATTGTAATGAAATATTTATATGACAGACTTATATTATTAATCACATTTTTATAATCAGTCTTACAATTGGTTGGTTTACACATTTCTACGGAAATCTCAGAATCCACGAAATCTTTTAATACTTTCACATTATAATCATCCATTTCTTGAGTCTCTTTTTCTTTAGAAATATATTTGAACCTTTTTTAATCAAAGTATCATAATAACAACTAGCTAGACCCGTAGATCTTTTAAATTTTGGCAGTTTGTTCAAATATATCAAATATACCTATGTAGAAAAGACGTGAAAAATTTGGTAATAGTGAAGACATGAATAGAACTCTAAGTTACATTGGTAATACATAACGGTGTGCTTTTTTGCACGTATGGATTCAAATTACAAAGGGCCCTGCTAGGCAGACAAAATTTTCTTGCTGAATTTCTCGTTCTGTTAAAGATTCCTAGGAGTTAATACATGAATCGAGAGGTACATTGGCACAAGTTACAATCAGTATTATTTTCATGTATTCCGAGTGTAATAAAACCGAGGGCCCTGCTGGATAGATGAGGCGATTCATTGTAATTTTTACTATTTTTCCCTTACCCTGCACTTCAATCCCACCCCAAACTACCTGAGATAGATAAAGCAATTTTCGAAAAAAGATCCACGTGGTGGCGGCAAGGTCTTTGTTTAGCCCTTCATAAAACTGTTTTGTTTCGGATAAAGGTGTGGTTTTTATGTTGTTTTAAAGCTATTAGATACAGATTAATGTCAATTAATAAAAACTAGGGACAATGGCGACGTTTTCTTGAGTTTTTTAACAATGTTTAAAAAAACATTGTACGAAACTCAGTTTTGGTCTAAAATGTTCCTTATTTTTATGCCACCGGTATTTTTTTGGTTGTGAATAGTATACCTACCGTCGTTATTGTCTACACACTGCGTATTAGTACTATTTTTGTTTCAACACGATTAACCACCTGGTTCAAAAGTTACAAGGTTTTCTTGGTACAAGGTCCATAACTACTAAAGAAAAGATATAAATAGGTATAAATCGAAGAATATTATTTTTTATTTTTTTATTATTTTTCCTAGCGATAAAATGATGTCTAGTTTCACTCATTTTCATATGTGCACTTTATGAAAACTCACACTGTAGATTTTCTAATTCTACCTGATAATAAAATTGGTCTAATTATGTTTGTAATAATTATGTTAAACGTTAATCTAATATGACTCCTAGATAGCGGATAAAGTTCGTGCGATTAATAGTTTCGCAGTTACAGAAGACTACTGTCAGAATCACAAGTGTGTAGTTTTAAAGAAAGGACGGTGGGTTTTGTTTTGATGCAAGTGTCTTATAAAACGTGATAAACTCATTTTTTTATAAGTTTAGTGTTAATAGATTCGTTCCTAGCCATGTTGCGAGATTTGTCATCCCTACCTCCGCAAAATGTTTCTCAGTGGGCGTTCAATGGTTATTCCGGTTTATTTCCTGGATTGCATAATAAATGCAGACACTTATAAGTAAGTAGGTAGTACTGGTCAGTGCCACATACTGACGCGGTTTTTGTATGAGAATGTGCATCCATGGTATATTTCATCGAAGGTGACCAGCCATCCTGACGTCAGAATGGCCTGTCACCTTTAAAAGTAGTATACTTTTAAAAAAACGGGGTAGTAATTATATGACGATTAGTAGCAACTAGAAACAACTAGGTAGCAACTTTCTATAATTATTTCGATGTAAAATATGGGTAGTGTCCAGCCATTCTGATAACCACGGGACCCCGCCAGGGTTTTCAAATTTCATGTGACTAGGATTTAATACAATATTTCCACTAATTTATACTTATAGTGAGCGGCTTTACGGTGTCACTCGGTTACGAAAACCGGATCTCTGAGGTTAGGGATGGAGAGTCGAGATTTGGGGACAATACCTGTCTATAACTGGTCCCGGAGGGGGCTCTCCGACACTGGAAGGTACAGCGGCTCCACCTAATATAACTTTGATGGTTGGTGTAGGGGAACGCTATATCATAAACTGGATTAGTCGTAGAGAGAGGGCTGCCTCACACCCCTCCCTCTAGAGGGGAGATGGACACGACACAGAGACGCGCGTGGGAACATGCACGTCGCCTCTCGGACAAAATAAATAATCTTTAAAATAACCATCCCAAAGGCAACTAACTACATATTAACAAACTAAACGCCTACTTAAATTGTAAGAGCCATAAAATGATATTCGGCTTAAAATTAAACTTTTTGAAGCGCTTTTGTGATAATATATAAATATATAATAAACACTTTATTTATTGAAATTACAGTTATAAAAGTATAATAACGATTCAAACGTTGTCGTACTATATCGTATTAAATGGTGTGTTCAGTTTAAGATCACGCTATGTGTTTTTCATTAATTGAATAGTGGTTTCGCCATTTAGATATCAAAATAGCGGGACCACTTTGTAGAATATTTTGAATGTTTATGGGTGTAGAATTTTTCTATGAAAGTATGAAATAGCAGAATGTATTAAATCCTATTCACATGATATTCGAAAAACTTGGTGGGGTCCCGTCATCTTGACGTTCAAGAAATTATAAAATTTAATATTATTTTGGTTCCCCACTAAATAAATAGCTTTCTTCGGAGTACATACTTTTTCATGAATATCTTCTAATAACTGTGTAACCAAAACTTAAATATTAAAGAAAAGCGCCGTAGGTAGGTATGTATTTAGATATTCATTGTAAAGATAAGTTTTGGTTTTGGTTTAGGCACAGTACATAAATATATTATTAATATATAATATTTATGTACTGTGGTTTAGGTAACAACAACAATTTTCAGAACTTACTAATTAGTAAGTTTCTCAGTAATTATCGAACTGATCAAGTCTGTTTTTTTTACTTGAGGTACAATTAAGGTACCTACATTTTTTGGTGTTATTATATTTTATTAGTAATGGTTAAATAATAAAATATAGAACACCGCTATATTGACGTCAATACGGCGGGTGTACCTAAATTTTGCTGTGGTTTCCTTATAAAGGAGGTAGGTACAATTTATTTTAATTGAGGTACTAAGTGGTACTTACAATTTAGGTACATTTTTTTGGTGTTATTATATTTTATTAGTAATGGTTAAATAATAAAATATAGAACACCCGCCGTATTAACGTCAATATGGCGGTGTTCTATATTTTATTATGTACCTAAATTGAGCTGTGGTTTCCTTTTAAAGGAGGTACATTTTTTTTAACCGGGGTATCTACTAAATAGTACAATGTAGGTACATTGTTTTGGTGTATGTTATTACTCGATTGATTAAGGTACACCCGTCATCTTGACTCTCATGAGAAAATGTGGCGGGCGTTGGGGACATCTCCCTCGCACACCTGCACTCAAATAGGAGTTACGTCACAACTAAGTACGATAGTATTTCTTGTTATTTGAAAATAACTCCATCTACAAGATATACCAGAAAGGCTGATATTTTATTTGTTATTGTGTGGATCTATATATATTTTATTTATTTTAGATCTTGGACACCAAAACCTATTATTATTATTATTTTAGAACTAAGGTGGCAAACTAGCATACAGCCCACCTGCTGGTAAGTGGTCACCGTAGCCTATAGACGCCTGCAACACCAGGGGCATCACTTGCGTGTTGCCAACCCTATAGGAAAGGAAGTGGGAAGAAGGAGCGGGAAGGGGGAAAGAGGGCGATTGGGCCTCCGGCACTCTTACTCGCCGAATAAAACACAACAATAAGAACACTGCTATTTCACTTCGATATTCTGTGAGAGGGTAGTCCTTCTCCGGTTGAGCCGGCCCATTCATGCTGAAATCAGCGAGGCTCTACTACCTATAAAATTTTATATATATTAAATTAATAAAAAAATATAGTAGAGGGAACTTGAAAACCAGTTCATTAAAAATAAAATAACACAGAATATATTTGCTCGGCGAATATCAATATTATAATAATTAAATTTATATAACACATCTATATCAACATCAATAAACTCTAAAAACTTAATAAATTAATATCACACTTCTGGTAATGTTCATGTTAATTATAATTAAATGGAATAACACTTTCAACAAATATCATAAAAACGCAAAAAGAAGAATTAACAAAAGGACAGAAATAGGAAAAAATATGTAAATAGAGACTCTGGGATGACAAACTGATATAAGAATAGATGAGTCACTCTCTTCATTTTGCAATCCCTCTCTTGTGGGCTTCTCTACAATAACTAGCTCATCACTAAAAAAGTCTACATTGAACTCACATTCTGTTCTATTTACACATACTTTGGAATCTGAGTTATTAACATATTGGAATGTTGGTTTGTATATTTCAAAAATAGCATGAATATCGTTAACACCATGATCACCATAGAAAATATAATAATAATATCCATCATCAATTACTTCATGAATAACTTTGAGTATAGTTGTCTTTTCTAAATAATCTGTACTATTACATTGTATTGAATAAGGAAATAAATGGTTTATTAGAATTTTTTCATGATAACATTCATGCAAAGTTTTCTCAAAGCTGGAAATGGGTTCCTGTGGTATTGCAGTGCTGTTTAAGGCATTCCCGCCGTGATGAACACCAGTGTCTAGTATAGTATTTGGGTTATGTAAAGGCATGTCTTTTATGTCTCTTTTTAGTCTGTCTGTTTGCTTATATGATTTCCTTATATCATCATCAGTATCTTCCATTGAGTCACTTGATTCATTTGATATATTGTTTGAATCATTATCAATATCTTCACCACTATGACTGTCATTATGAGTAATATTGGCTTTCTTTGTCCCTTCAGGCTTTTGTACTGTGACCAGTACTCCTTGATTTTCAACATGTGCAGGTTTCTTATGATGTTTATATCCTTCGAGTATTCCACATGTATTTAATATCCTATCACCTTTAACAACTAAAATTTTTGAGCCTTTCTGGAGTGAACAAACTTTCAATTCCACAATAGCACCTTTTAATAAATAAAATCCCCAGTATTCTAGCGTGTCATCAGGTAAAATCATTGACTTTTTTAATCTTATGTGTTTCCTTTTGTCAGATATTTCTGGTGTACCTTTCATTTGGAATGCGCTAAATGTGGTATTCATTTTCAAAGAGTGTTTTTCACAAAATATAGATGATTGTCCTTTATGAATTTGGATAACATCGGAGTCTGATATTTTATACATAACATCGGCATACTTGATATTTCTTAAATACAAAGGTAAAACAATGAGTATTGTGGGCAAAACAGTTGTTAATAGGCAAAATGTTATAACACGCCGAGATCCATGCATTTTACTACCATCTGAAAAAGAAAAGTAAATTAAATGACATAAAAATATCAGTAGTATAATATGTATGTACCCATAATATTTTTATATTTATTCTATAATATTATAATCATTATTAAATGTGTATGTATTAGGCACTTCAAATATAAATATAAATCAGGATGGATATAGACAGTCTAGATAGAATGGACCGTTGATACCAAAATACTTGGTAGTTGTTTAATTTTCTAATTGCGGCAGGTAACTTATGGAACACATAGAAATCTTAGGCCTAGTACCTACAGAATATTACGTAAAATTATATAATGCCTATGCTCTATAAATCCATATTATTAGTAAAACAAATTGCCATCACGTTTACTTGATATGATATATATATATAAATTATTCTTTTATGATGCTTTGAACGTTTTCGAAATTAACACACACTTTATAATAATACCTATTGTGATGTTGTGGAATTATCACAGTATTAAATTGTAACTACACTCGCGGTTTGTATATACATGCATTTAAACTTTATCATGTCGTATAACGTAACTTGCAAGATTAAAATCGTTTTAAATAGAAAAGATTGATTATGTTTATGTTTACAGTGTAATCAGTAAATACCTAATCAATTGCTCTGTCATATCACTCTGTTTACTCTGTCATCTTATACTAGGGATGGGTAAGATAATATTTTATTCATCTGTCTTGGTAACTGATTTCTGCGGGTGGCTTTAGCTCAAAACTAATAAAGAATATTAAATACTCATATCCATAGTTCCGAACAGTTTGTTAAGAATAGTTAAGATAATGATTTAATCCGCACTGCAGATAAATCACTAGCTTATCAAACCGTTCGTAACCGTTCGTATCAACTGCGTTGTAACTTGTAAGATTATGATCTAATAAACATGAATGACGTTCTATGATAATAATATATTGTATACATTATCATAGAACATAATATATTAGCATGGATTTAAAATTCAAAAATATCAAGTAATTCAGTTTCAAGTTAATGCACATTCGATGTTATATATACCTACTGGTATATAACATCGAATATGCATGTGCATGCATGTGGCGGCAATCACATGACTTCAGAATATGATGTTGCATATCTCATGACTACCTACCCTACTGAGATTCTAGAGCCAGCAGACCTATGCCAGAAACAGTAATTTTTACAGTAAATTTTAAACATGTACCTACGTATATAAACGAACGTATGCTTAAATTCGTTAGTTATGTTACATCTTGGGCTATGTTATATTAGCAGGCCTTTTATATAATATACATTTTAAGTGACTATTTAAAGTCTGTTTGTAAGTGGACAGAGTAATCCGAAAAGCCCATCAAATAAAAGCTATATTAATGGTCTGACTTTCAAATCATGCATATATCGTTTTCATTTGCATTAAAACAAATTTCCTAGATGATGCAACTCTGATTGCTTTGGGATTCTTATCTTAATACTCAATATATTTATTGCATTCCACAATGTTAGCTTAAGTGGGGCAAGTTTTAATCATCGTGGACAGCAATTTAAGGGAGAGATAGATAGATTCCTTTAAACATTTTATGTTATTATTTCATTATTTCAGTAAGTTACCACTGACATATTCGATAATTAGGATATAATTACAAATATTTTTTTAAATTTATTTCTATATTGCTTAATTTTTTCTTTAGTCTTTGTTTTCAAGTTCTTATTGTATACTTTTATTGCCAGAAGTAATGTATTTGTAGAGTGTATATTTAGTCGAGAAGTTGGCAGATTAAACCTGTTTCTATGATATATGTACTTTGTTTAGCTACTTGGATCCTGTACTATTGTAGGTACACTTATCCATAACAATTATGCTGATATGCCAGTGCATGTGCATGATATGCAGCGAGTGAGTAAACATTATGCACCATCGCGTTAATTCACGTTACGTATTATATTAGTGTCATGGGTTGAGAATTGAGAATGAAGTGAGAAGAACAAGAGTGAGTTATTAAGGTTAAGGGTGTCATGGGTTGAGAAGTTGTGTTAAGCGAAAAGGTTATGAATTTTGTTTTAGTAGTATTGAGGGTTAGGGTGTGAGAAAAAGCCACTTTAAGGTCACAGAGATCGTTGATGAATACTAGAAATAATGTGGGGCCCAAAGTACTTCCCTGAGGAACCCCGTATGGGATAGGAAGTTCATCACTAAAATTTTGATCTATAACAACAACTTGTGAGCGATTTGTTAAATAACTTTTAAACAATTCAAGGGCAGGGCCTCTGACTCCAATGTTTTCCAGCTTCATAAGAAGGATAGGAATAGGCACTGTATCAAAGGCCTTCGCAAGGTCCAAAAATATTGTTAAAACCTTGTTACTTGCATTTAGATTTTCTACTACAAAATCTAGTAGGTTATGGATCGCATGACTAGTTGAGAACTTTTTATGGAGGCCAAATTGTTGAGGAGAAAGAAGATTGAAATGTTCCAGATAGTAAACCAATCTCTTGTTCATGAGTCGAGAACTTTTGACAGAGCGCTAAGGACAGCTATAGGGTGGTAGTTATTAGGTAGATGTCTATCACCATCCTTATGGATAGGATGGATGATAGCTTTTTTGAAGGAATTAGGGAAAATAGCTGTTGCAAGGCAAAGATTGAAGATCTGGCTTAGTATAGGGGCAAGGGTTTGAGCATATCGTTTCAGAAATGGGGAGATGTCGTCCCAGCCTGTAGCGGCATTAGCCCTTAAGGTATTTATAGTTGAGTAAATTTCGTCAGGGTCTGTTTGTTCTAAAACAAAGGATTTAGTTGATTTTATAGTAAGAATAGGCGCACAATATGTTCGATATTTGTTGTTTACAATGTTATCTGCAAGTATTTGCCCAATATTAACAAAATATTGATTTACATCATTGCAAGACTGTGTGTAAAGAAAGTGATAACAATTGATTGCAAGAGTTTTTTGGTTTGGAGGTATTTGTTATGTTTTTTATGGTATTACAGAGCTTTTTAGGGTCATGACTAGCCTTATTTAATTGATTAGTATCAAACTGTCGTTTTGCTTTCTTTAATATTTTTGTGCAGAAATTGCTGTATCGTTTGTAGGTAACGGTAAGTATAAAGTTTTCGGGTGATTGTTTGACTTTTTTTTGAAGTGAGTCTCGGTTGCGTATACAGCGTAGAAGACCTGGCGTTATCCAAGGCTTGAGAGTCTTTTTGTTCGCAGGTACTTTTATGCGTGTTGTACATTCAGCTATAGCAGTTTTTGCAATGTTTATAAAGGTATCTGTTGCATGATTAGGATCTAGCAAAGAAAGGAGAGGGGTGAAATCTATATGCTGCATGAGTTTGTCGAGAGCATCATAATCTACTTTATAGAAGATAGTAGGAGTCGTTGATTTTATTTTACTTTTGGTAATACAGAGAAGAGATGGGCAATGATCCATTACCGCTGATTCGTAAATAAGTGTTATCGTTTTAGAAATTATTCTTGAATTTCTATCATTTTTGTCTTGTTTACATTACACAGTTAATATAATAACCTATTATTAAAAAAAAACAATAATTAATATTGAACTATCATTAAAATGCTATGATTTAATGGGTTCGTGTGGTCGTAGTCGTGACACAGTAGCGCGAGTTTAGCAGCGTTGCCTCAGCCGTGCTCATAAGTAAGTTGACAACCATTTACATCAAGTTCTATTTACTGTGTTTTTAGGCCTCAAATCAGATAAGAATTTTCAGACTGTTTATCACACAAACCTCATCCTTAGATATATAATTCTTCTGTACGTGTGTTGACAGTGAACTCCTAAACGGCTGGACAGATTTGAATGAAACTTTTTGTGTGTGTTCAAGTGGATTCGAGGATGGTTTAGATATGCTTTTGTTTTTCTCTTTTGTACAGGACAACATCTGTCGGGACAGCTAGTTGAATATAAAATTCTCAGTGCAGAATTACTAATGCATTATGTGCTTATTAAACTGTCGCCTATTCTATAGAAAGTAGACCGATCTTCTATACCTACCTACATAAGTACATGTGTTGTATTATATAAGATTTAGAAGTGGCATGTGACGTTATTTCAAAAGTAAAATTATTTACAATGTTCCATCGAATTTTAGTAGCTAAATAAAACATAGAAGTATTTCAGTATTGAATTATAGACTCTAAAGTGCTAGTGAGGCACTACCTTCATTAGTGTATAGGTACTACATTATGATTTCCAAGCCGACTTCTGAGCCGTAAGACACTCTTCATTCTTAGTTCCCAAGTTCGATATCTGTATCCGACAGAGTTATTAAGTTTTTGTTTGGAAACCTTCATTATATCACGACATTCAATCTTAATATCGAGACCTACGGCGGGTGTCTTGACATCTCGTAACAACTTGACCACTATTCTAAACATTAGGACATAAAGCCAAATCAAAGACATTCGGTTGTTTATTTTTTACTACTCTATAAAGAAGCACAGAGCATTGTTATGTTAACGATTAATTCATAAACAGTCCTTTAGTTATTGTTTTGTAAAACATCTATAATCTATAGTTGCTATAAAATGTTTGTTTATCCAGAATACTCGTAAAACTAATAAATAAAAAAAATCGACATCAAGGATCGATTCTGGATGGTTCTACATTTATACACTACTAGATGTTGCCGCGGTTTCACCCGCGTTTATTGTTACTGCGCCGCCCCTGTGGGTCGTAGCGTGATGTTATATAGCCTATAGTTTAGCTATCCAGCACTAAAATAATTTTTTCAAATCGAACCAGTAGTTCCTGATATTAGCGCGTTCAAACAAACAAACTCTTCAGCTTTATAATATTAGTATTAGTATAGATTAACATATAGATTATACATACTCGACTTAATTTCCAATTATTTTAAAAGTCATCATTATTTATTTAATCTGAATTATCTAAAGCAATCAAGTCACACCTAGTCTCATATTAATTGTCACTGATTTTCTTCGTTTTCTATGTGCGCAGTTTATTTGTATAGGTACCTAATTAAAATTCTGTAATAGCTAATTGTACAAACAAATATGTTTCGTAATCATCTTTATAATCTATCAACTAATTCTTTGAATTGCGTTTTATATTTATAGTTTTAGCTATTTCCAAACCTTTCTTTATGTATATTGTTTTCACTCTATTAAAGTCTAGCAATATAGGTTCCTACAAAGATATTGTATAAATATCTTTGGGTTCCTATATGTATATATTATTTATTATAACTTCGAACATTATTCTTATTTAAATCAATATAGTAAGTAACATTAAAGAAACATTTACATACCTTCTTTGTTCACGTTAGTGTACTGGTAGTTTGTATTATAATACGATGTATTTACAGGCCTCGACAATACTTTCTCCATTGTTTTCGTCAACTGCTCCAGTGCATATAGGTATGTAACAGACACGTATTTACGCTGCAGTCATTTAACTATAAATACGAAAATGTAAATACTACCACTGTAATGTGTTAAAGATAAGCTTATCAAACGGTATTATCAGCTCGTCTTGGTAACGTCTGGTCTACAAACGCGGCCAATATTATGACCAAACTTGCTCGCCTTGTCGCGTGATTCCGTCACTCTTCTAAATAAATATTGATGGTTGCTTCAATGACATTTTTATTATAGGTAATAATATTTATCTAACATAAGCCTATTGAAAGTAAAAGAACAGCCAGATCAGAACAACATCATTCTTATTTTTTAACACACGTAAAACTGGTTAAGTGTTTAACTTCTAAACGAGTTCTAAATAAACATTGTGTAGATAGATAAATTTATATAAACTAGTTTTGGCAAGCTTGTTAAAATAAACTGAATCTATACTAATTTAGAGGACAACAAAGATAATATTTTTGTGGTGACTACTAAATGTCACGGCTTTCTGTGAAATCCAAGAGCATTATTCATATTGTTTACCTAGATGTGCCCGCGGTTTCACCCGCGTTTATGATTACTACGCCGCCTCCGTGGGTCGTTGCGTGATGTTATATAATCTATAGCCTTCCTCGATAAATAGGCTATCCAACACTAAAAGAATTTTTCAAATCGAACCAGTAGTTCCTGAGGTTAGCGCGTTCAAACAAACAAACAAACTCTTCAGCTTTATAATATTAGTATAGATTTGTGCCCTTTGGTCTATAGTTGTGCATGTGGTCGTCTTGGCGAAACTTAATTTGTTTAAATCACTTGATGATATGACTGTGTCTGAACTGCTTAGTTGGTCCTGTGACATAAATTTATGTTTATGTAGATATGCGTGAGAAGGTGAGTTCCCAGATTCGATTCCTTTGTCAGGCGGTGTTATTGAATTTTTATGTTTGAAAATTCTTAGTAGTAAAACGGTGTTTAGAAACGTGCCCAGTAGACGCGCAAGGAACATACAAGCTATAATGGAAAGGTAATATTACTATTAGGCGTCACATAGACACAAATCTAAGTGTAGAATACCTATGCCTACCCCAACGGAGAAATACAGCTGTAAATCTACATACCTACTTATATTATGTTATGTCAGTTAAATTGCGTATTTAATTTTCTGTAAATTAACATATGTAGGTAATGTGATAAAAATAGCGTGGATATTTAATTACTAAGATATAATAAGCTCACATCGAACTAATCTATACTAATATTATAAAGCTGAAGAGTTTGTTTGTTTATTTGAACGCGCTAATCTCAGGAACTACTGGTTCGATTTGAAAAATTATTTTAATGTTGGATAGCCTATTTGTCGAGGAAGGCTATAGGCATATAACATGACGCTACAAACCACGGGGACGGCGCAGTAACAATAAACGCGGGTTAAACCGTGGGAACATCTAGTCTCCTATAAAGAACAACATCAGCCAAGGAAGCATAGCAAACGATACACTTTGGCATACCAAGGCTGACTTCATGATTTAAAGCATTCCTAGAAGGCTTCTTTCGAAAGGACTTTTAGCTGCTTTGTCGCAACCTTTTCAATCCCGAGAATGAAGATGATCAAAACGTTATCCTTTTAGCAAGGCTTCAATTATTAGGTAGAGCCTGAAATTGCATGGTGCATCCAGAGAGTAAGATGGATGTGAATAGACAGTAACGCTTCTTTTGGTCACAATTAGCGATTCAAAAGTGAATTAAGGCACGGCAAGTTGGCGTAAAAAACCTTTAGATTTTTTTTCTGATCATATTCTACATACGTCGTCTCACTATTTGTAGTAAGTCATTGTTATATTTGACGCTTACGTTGTTCCTCTTGAAAAGACGTTTGTTCTACTTTTTGCAACTTACCGAGTAAAACAAAATTTAATCTTCACGCAATGTTCGAAATCCATGATTCACGACAGATACTGTAATACAACCTCACTATTATTGTTATTATTATTGAAGCAACGACTAATGCTATTTATATTATGTATTAAAAACGTGTTTTAACGCTATCAAAATCTGACCGCTTTAATAGTTATATAAATCGCGTAAATGTGACTATGCTATTGACTTCAAATAATTATAACTACCTAATGCTAAAGTTGTACAAACTTTATTGCAAATAATAATAACTCGAAATATTTCTATCTTTATTGACGGAGTAAAAAATATATTTAGAAAAATACTTTCAATTAAGTATATTTTAATTCGCAAATATAATTACGAAATCCTTTTTGTAAAAAATATTTGCAAGAATTCTTCGGTTTTAGCTATGCTGACCTAACATGTGAATTCGTAGTTTTTTGTCATTCGGAGTACGACTAATTCTACCATCTGTTTGTTTACCTTTATCCATTATCAGATTAATTTGTCCATTAATGACTTATCAACACGTGCAGATCGTAAAACTAGAGCTGAGGTATCTACATAGTAGTAATATAAATTTGCCAACTCTCACTTCGTGTGTCATAAATACAAGCGTAGCTAATATTATAAATGCAAATATGAGATTATGGTTTGTTTATTACGCTTTCATGCCTTAACTACCTACTTGACCAATCATCATTAAATTTCGCATACACGTTGTCAGTAGGAAAAAGTTCTGTTACTAACTTATCTTAACTTAATCTACATTTACGCGAGCGGAGCCGCGGGCAATATCTAGTATGTTGATAAATTTTCTTTTCAATCAAAGATCAACAATGTCTCAGTTAACTGAACCAAACATATTATGTGATCAGAATTGAAAAATACGTTGCTTTTGCTTGATAATATTAATTACTTAGTTGCTCGTAATTTGTACATATAATTTCATGTTTAGTTATGCTACCAATAACAGAGATTAGTTATTAATTTGTGTGCTAGTACCATGTAAGATAGCTAATAGGCAGTTCCATATCGAGCGCTGGTAACCATTACACAGTTAGATCCTGCATCGGGTATCAGAGTTCAACAAAATAAACTTACTATGTTTTGAAAGTTTAATATTTTCGGTTAAAAAATTATTATTATCTTTCTATTTGGCAACTCATGACAATCATTGTCAGTGCCTTGACTCATTGTCAACCTGAAAGTGTCACTGTCAACGTGCTCAGTGCTGTCATAGTCATAACATGCATGTATACTGAGAAAAGTTGAAGTTGAACATGCATGTATGACATGGATCGCAAGGATGCACTACTCACAGAGTACATTTGTATATGGCACTACTCTTTGACTCTGTATCCCGGTGCTGATTTACCTATATACATTTTATAAAGTATAAAATAGCCAATAAAGTCTTTGATAAGTAATTAAATAAGATACTGGCGATTTTGTATTTATTACAACAAATTCAAAAGCGTAAAACGCATCAACATGACAGATATCTTGAGGCCAGAAGTAATATGGATTGAAGGAAGATGTTACAGAGTGAATGATCCCACTACTGAAGTAACTGCGCTACAAGAACACGATTTGTACGAAAATGGTAAGTAACAGGATTGAGTAGTAACTCTGATAGAATTTATTTGCAATGCTAATAGTATAATATGTGCTGCATCGCTTCTGTTATGACATTATTGATAAACTATAAGCATTTACAGATCGCGCAATATACGATGGCCGGACTGAACATAGCGTCTCCGAATTTTTGCGCATGTACAGTCGCTAACAGGCATCCCGTCCCCGCCCCCTGTCACCAAAGAGATGTAAAACTTGTAACTGCGACGCCACTCGCGCAATGTTCAGACCGGTCATCATACAGTGCGCGATCTGTAATCATATTTAGGAAATAAATAAATAAATTACCCAAAGTTTTGAATGTGGATAGGCAAGATAGTAAGGTTGAATAAAGATAAATGAGTATGTCAGACATAGCAAGCTGAAGAAGAAGCATAAGGTATAGGCTGGAGTGAGGATGATCTCCTTAGAAATGTTTACCATAAAATCAGCTGTACCATATCAATTATAGAACTGAATTGTGATTTAACATTGTTCTTTAGTTGGAATATCATAAGGATTGTTTAAGAGATTTCCATAAAAAAGGTCTGTCAATGTTATTGTACTTGAGGCAACATCAATGCAAGTATGTTCCAAGTTTGCATTTATAATATAAATCTTTTATACAACTGTGTGCAACACCCTGTCCAACATTTCCTTATAACTAAATTTAAAATATTAGTTGCAGCTTCAGTCTTCTACCAATTTTATAGCTGTTTTTGATGGAGAAAGGATTCTTTTGAAACCATTTTCTTGAAGTGTTTAAAATAACAAGAAATTCAAAGATAGGCAACTACCCTATTTATCATTGTTGCAAAATTCTTGCATTCTTTTAAATTTCTTAACAGATATCAGTTAAGAAATTTATATAAAAGTCATAGGGCAAGTAGTTTTAGAGATTTCATCATTAGTCAGTAGGGTCAAATTCAATGTGGTTATGATATATTATATGGATGGGATAAGGAGTATATAGGCCTATGCCATAAATTCTATATAACCCTATGGTTATATAGAATTTAGTCTTGATACCTAATACACCTGCATGGATTGGTCAAGTTATATTTTACATAATTATTGTATAAGTAAGTATACACTTAGATTTATACAGTGTAATTGAAATACATACTGCTTCTTTAATTATTGTTTTATATTTACTTACAGAAAATACATACAACTATGAACTTGATGAAGGAGATGATGATGAATTTGAAATTGTGATGGTGGACAATTCTAGATATAAGACCAGTTTACATGTTTCTAAGTAAGTAGAATAATGTAGATTTCATAAATAAATTTCTACCCCTTAGGAACAGGCCTTATTTCTAGATGAGGTAACCTATTTCTATTTCTGTACCCTTAACAATGTGTATGTGAAATTTTAAGATGATTGGTGAAGTAGTTATGATGTAAAAGCATAACAAACAAATAAAGTCACATTCATATTTATTATATTATTTAGAATAAATAACATTATAAATGTGAAAGTTGGTGACAATGTTGTCCAGCATGTCATGTCACGTGTCCAGCACTGAAAATTATAGGCATCTCTGTGGCTCAGCAGAAACATAATAATTAGCATTGCTGCAAATGAAAATTAAACAAAATGTGATAAACAATGCTCAGCTTTTTATTTTTGTTTACAGACATTACTTGGGATCGATAATAGGCAAGAAAGGGTCAATCAAGACTAGAATAGAGAGAGATACAAAGACAGATATAAAAATTCCAAGACACGGGCAAGACGGTGATATCACCATATTAGGACCGACTTCAGCAGTAAGATAGATTTAACATATATTTATTGTATAAATAATATGCACTAGTATTAATGTATTAACAGGCAAGGAAATAAAACTAAGAGAAAATGCTTTTGAACTGAATCTGAGTTTCTGCACTCAGTATCTTTCATAAGCAATAGGTTGATCATTACATCAAGATGAGCTATATATAGTCCAGAAACCTTGTCTGCTCAATAGATTGTATAGAATAATATATAGAATTACATTGCAGAGCAAATTTGGCCTCACATGGAGTGTTGCTGTGACCAGTGGGCAGTATTGAGGATGCCACTTTGGGTTTTGTTATTAACCTCTGGGGCTTCTTCGAAGAGGTTAATGAAAACACTATGTGGGTACAGACCCACATAGTGTTTTCATTAACCTCTTCGAAGAAGCCTTCACTAACAGACAGACAGACATCTGTATGTCTGTCTGTTAGTGACAGGCATAACTTCGGAACCACTGGACTGATTGACTTGTAACTTGGTGTGCAGACACCTTGGGGCCATACCTCGGTCGAGTTTGAATATGGGCCCTGTGGGCCAAAAGACCCCCGAGATATAGGGGTCACGAGGTCACATGTATTTTAAATGCTTTTACATTTAGGACCTTGTAACATGGTGTGCAGACACATTGGGGCCATACCTCGGTCGAGTTTGAATATGAGCCCTGTGGGTCAAAAGACCCCTGAGATATAGGGGTAATTTCTTTTCATTACTTTTACATTTAAGACGAAGAGGTTGAATCCTGGGTTTTTACACCCATCTCATTCAGTATGGAAACTATCATCCGGTAGGCTCTATGAGAGTTTACCACTATAATAGTACTAAATAAGGAAAAGGATGAGTAACTAATGTAAAATGATTTTGTGTTTCAGAATGTAAAAGCAGCAAGAAGAAGAATTAACATTATTGTAATGTCTTCTAGAATGAAACAAAAATCAACACATTTTATATCAATACCTATGAATCATCCAGTTATTATGAAGAGATTTGAAGAATTTGAAGTATGTATGTATTCTTTAATATTTGATTAATAAGTGACCAAATACATATCTTTTTTACCTCGACTATTGATGTTACATTTAATTGCATGCGTAGCATAGTATAGCATAGCATAGTATAGCGTAGCATAGTATAGTAGTATTGGTCGGCCTCGATGGCGTAGTGGTTGGTGTAACCGACTACCGCGCCTGAGGTCGCGGGTTCGATTCCCGCACATGTCAAACATTTGTGTGCATGAACATGGATGTTTGTCTTGGTCTGGGTGTTTCTATGTATAATATGTTTGTATTTACAAAAAAAAAGTATATATGTATGTTTATCCATTGTCTAGTACCCATAGTACAAGCTCTGCTTAGTTTGGGCTAGATGGTGTTGTGTGTATGTGGTAGAATATTATTATTATTATTCTAATGCATTTCTCAGTATGTAGACTAAGCTAAAGGTAAGTAACAAACTGTACTGTGAGATTGAATGTATTTTTTTTTAAATTACTGTTGCAAGATTCTGCTCACATATAGGTATCTAACTATAATATATAACATTGAGACTGTCTTGTTAGCGCAGTGATATTGAATGTGACTGCTGTGCATAAAGTATAACGACCGAATCGAGCCAAATAAAATTATTGGTGTTTTCTGACATAAAATTCTAAATAGCAGCCCGAATTAAGGAAATTGGCGCTGTGGCACACCCCTTTGCTTCCTTAAGTACGTAAAACCATTGGTCCAGTGTCTTATCTCTCTCGAGTCGGGATGGTGTCCTATTGTAATATGGGTTCTTTAAGCGGGGCGTGAAAAAGCATCTTCTCAGGCCGTCAAAGTAGAGACCTCAACATCGCCTCGGCTACTGTGGGGGCGATGTGGAGGCCACTGCTCTTAGACCACACGACTGCTTACCATCAGGTGGAGTGTGGTCATTTTGACGAGCAAAATAAAAATAAAAAAAAGAATATAAGAGTACACTTATGTTTGTGCTATAGTGCACAAGTGTGTACGCAAACATAAGTGCACCTATCTCCTACGTAGATGGCTAGTTCCATTTCAAATTGGCTGCCATGACGCCCATGACTTAATTTAGTCTGGAGGACACTATTATTTTTACATGACGTTCAATGAGACAGTTCACGTGCCTTATAAGGCAGCTAATTAAAACATCTAAGAATCCTTAAGAAACAGTTTGGTTGTTGTTTATTAGAAGAGCATCAACAGCAATCTATTTAAAAATATTTAATTTTCTATTACAGACTGATGTATTACGTGAATGTTCTGCGAGTAGAGGTCTAGATGAAACCTTATTTATAAAACCTTTCAAGCTGCATTTAACACTTGGTGTTATGTGTTTAATGGACAACGAAGAAAGATTATTTGCATCAAAACTTTTCACTGAGGCGAAAACGAAAGTAGTTGCGTAAGAAAACATTTTTAATTATACAAATGGTGCCGTAGAGAATTGATAATCATGAAACACTTTATAATTTATAATAAATCTATTGGGAAACCATAATAAAATGCAAAGAAAATGTCATTTTTGCAAATTTTGATGCATACTTGGTAAACCGCTAGACTCGAGAATAGAACCCGAACTGAATGTACAGCAATTATTGCTTAAACATACATATAATAAAGAAAATAAATTACAAATATAATGTACTCATAAGTACTAAATAATTAAAAATATGAAACCACCTAAAATAGCTATATTGTGAAATATTTTCCATTATTAGTTAAATAATATAGGTGTTTCAGAATAGTTTTGTGATTTATCTCATTATATCCAAACTAGCTTTAGCGCACGGTTCCGCCCGCGTGGTACCTGCATCAATAAAAAGCCTACCTAGCATATGCCTTCCCAGGTTTAAAAATATATCTAAACCAAATCCCTACTATATAATATTATAAATGCGAAAGTAACTCTGTCTGTCTGTTACGCTTTCACGCCTAAACCACTAAACCGATTTTGATGAAATTTGGTACAGACGTAGACTAGACCGGGATGAAAGTTTGTATGAGAATTGGTCATTATCGCACTTAAACCACGATTGATTTTAATAAAATTTTGTACAGTCATAGACTAGACTTTGGGTATGGACATAAATTACCTTTTGTTGTAAGAAAAGTACATGTTAGGGTTGAAATAAGGGATGAAAGTTTGTATGGAAATTCCTTATTATCGCGACTAAACCTAAACAAATTTCATCAAAATCGGTTGGATTTTGATGAAATTTGTTATAAAGATAAACTAGACCTTGGGAGAGTTACTTTTATTGTAAAAGAGGGCATGATAGGGTTGAAATAAGTGATGATAGTTTGTATGGGAATTTGTCAGTATCTATATATTAATACGTGAAGTAAAAACTTTGTACCCCTTTTTACGAAAATTGCGCGGACGGAGGGGTATGAAATTTGGCACAGTTAAAGTTTATATGGAGAAGGAGGGGCGAATCCTAATATTTATATAAAATAAGCATTAGAAATACATTAAATTAATGAAAAAACACTACACGCACACAACCATGCATTTGACACACGCAGGTATTTCGGCATATTCAGCTGATGTAGTACTATTCTTCGTAACTATGGTTACATATATCAACGTAATAATTTGTTTGACAAAGATAGGTAAATTAACTTGTATAGATCGAAATCTAAATAAAATGTGATTATAAGGGTATAGTTCTAGACAATAAACCTTAATAACTATCAAACTTAAAATTTAAATCAATTATGGTCGAATTTCGACCACTAGGCGACCGCTAGTCTAAGATAAAACCATGAGACTTTGTATTTAGGCACTTGATAAAAAGTAAATAAGTAAACATTGGCCCCAGGGATTTTGAAATTTCAACCTACATGGGGATGAAATAGGAGACGAACGGTACTTTTAACTGGTGACTTTAGACAGACTCTGCCGGTTATTACTAGGGGTCCACCGTAGATTAAAAAAATGCCTGTTTGAAGGCGTCTGTATTATGGGTATACGTAAAAATTTTTGTCTGACAACAAATATGCGAGTACAACTACACAACGATTCTCACGCAGGGCAATATGCAGCTGCTCTTCTAAAAGTCGGAGAAGATTGTATGCTAACAGACAGCAACGGCATCATTACACTAAGACGTGAATTCTGTCAAATTGTCGATAACACAGATGATTTAAATAATAATGTCTATCCAGATCTACAAATAAGTATGGGCAATCAAGAATGGTTGTGACAGGTGAATTTTGGCGCCGACAAATGAGACAGTAGGCCAGATAAACGAACAAATTATGTCAGATGTTGAGGGAATGTTGTCGTGTCCCTCTCGGTACACAATGTTATGAACATTGAACAAGTGCCATCGTACCCTATAGAGTATCTCAACTCTGTAGACTTATTGAGTGCTTTCCCATAAGTTAAGGCTGAAAGTTGGTATTCAGTCCTGTCAATGAGAAATCTTGCCGCACAAAGGCTATGTAATGGCAAAAGGAGAAAATGTTTTAATTCCCCGTATTTCGATAATTCCGAGCAATTTGCTATTTCAGTTTATAAGAGTGCAGATTTCCCTAAAAGCAGCATTTACGATAATAATAAACAAAACTGTTTTCCATGGGTAACTTTATGTGGCATGCTCACGAGTATCAAACCCAAAGGCAAAGGGTTAAAATAAAAAACATTGTGTATAAAAATTTATTAAAATAAGCTATTTGCGGTAAACCAAGGCATTTATAAGTGTATTACTTGCAAAATAGTTTTCTTAAAAATTAAAAATGCTGCCCAAAGTAACTATTCCATGCGGACGAAGTCGCGGGCAAAAGCTAGTTTCATCTAAATCAGTTGACTGGTATAGCCGTGAAAAGTTAACAGACAGACACAATTACATTCGAATTTATAATTTAACTAGATGTACCCGCGGTTTCACTGGCGTTTATCTTTACTACGCCTCCCCCGTGGGTCGTAGCGTGATGTTATATAGCCTATAGTCTTCGTCGATAAATAGGCTATCCAACTCTAAAAGAATTTTCAAATCGTACCAGTAGTTCCTGAGATTAGCGCGTTCAAACAAACAAATAAACTCTTTAGCTTTATAATATTAGTATAGATTAGTAAGGATTGTGAATTGAATTATTGCTGTAATATTTATATTCACATTTATTTACTCTGCCGTTCCAGACCACTGCTTGAAGGAAATTTGCCACTGAAGATCAGGCTAAAAGGTCTCTCTTACATGAATGACGATCCAGCAGAAATAGATGTTTTGTATGGAACTGTACAAGAGGAGGGAGGTGGTAAAGGGTTAATTCAACAATTAGCTGATGGATTAGTGGAACACTTTTATAAAGCAGGTACTTGTGTCATTTCAGTAACAGCTGCCCACCGAATCATGATATTGATTATAACTAAACTGTTTAATTTAGTTTTACGGCACACATCATCGTTGTAAGTCAAATGGAGGCTTTCCGTGACAGCGATTAATCCTTACTAATAATATATCTAAATGCGAATGTGAGTTTTTTGTTTGTAACGCTTTTACGCCCTAACTACACGACCGATCATCATGAAATTTCGCATACACTTTGTAAAGGGTAACAGAAAAGATACATAAGGTACCTTTCGGCCAGAAAAAAGTACAGTTACTTACATAACCTAACCTAACTTACATTTACGCGAGCGAAGCCGCGGGCAAAATCTAGTTATACTTATAAAAATACATTTTTGCCTTTCTACAGGATACATGGATAGGGATCATGGCAGAGACAACGTTAAATTACACGTCACGTTAATCAATACGAAGTATAGGAAAAGTGCGGCAAGCGCGAATACAGAAAACTCGGGACGAAACTCAAGAAAACCGAAGGAAACTTTTGATGGCACAGAAGTTCTGAAGAAATTCTCTGATTACGATTTTGGAGTGATGGAGGTTAAAGATATTCATCTGTCGCAGCAACACTCGGTGGGGCCCGATGGTTACTACCAGCCCACTTGCGTGATTACATCTATTGCGAGTTAGATATTGTAAATAAAGTGGAAAATGCAATATGTCAATTTTGTATATTTATTAATTTTACTACCCACCCATATTATTCCTACTCATAATATTTATTTATTAAAACAAAGAGTAATTTTACTAATAAAGCTGCGTTTGTTAAAATTGTGACTACGACTAACATAATATCAATGTACAGACCTACAAATCTCTAAATGTACGTAGCAAAAGCCTATATCGATATAGGCTGCAAGTAATTTTAGTAATATATGATATGATGACATTGCAACTTTATCTATTAACCTTTTCAACGCCAACGACTTGTATAGAAGTAAGAGATTTTAGTGACCTCAGCGCCACGACTTTAAAGTAACTACCTACTGTAATAAAATAAATTTACGATATTTAAAGGTTTCTTTGTTTGTTTTTTAAAAGATCTCCCTGTCTCCAGCCGTATTTTTTAATTTTTCACTCGAAACAAGCTCTAGTTTTTTTATATTAACGAAAACAAAATCGCCTCAGAATTTTTTAATGCCCCTGTCGCCAAGCACTTTATATAAAGTAGGCTAGTGATGAGACACAATTCACAAAATAGTTACCACGTTATGATTCACCTCTTCGAAATCCTTCTAAACGGTATTATTGAAAAAAAATGAGGTCAATAAATAACATTCATATACCTATTATAATAAACTGCAACATTTTAACTAGATTTTCTCTCTAAATAAAAATTTATGAGTACGTTTTATCTCGCTTAACTATTTTCGATAATTAAACTACCGATAACATATAAATATACTATAACAACATATACTATGTCTATGAAACTACGTTTGAAACACCCATCCCTACAAAATGGCGAATTGTTAGTGCCATAGATAATACACTATACTTGGGAAGTTAGTGCCCTCAACGCCACGAGCTTGTATACAAGTAAATCTGTGACGTCACAAGCAAGCGGGTTTCAAGGTCAAAGTGACTTAGTGTAGTGCAGCGTTGTAATCGTACGTAGACGCACGTGTCCCCACAGCGCAAAATGGTGACCATCAGAATGGCCGGTCACTAATTGCTTCTAGTTGCTACTAATCGTCATATAATTGCTACCTCTCTAAGCTCAGAAAAAAAGTATACGTGCTATAGCAAATATATTTGTACCCGAGTCTTACAAACCGTATTTTAAGAAATTTTAAAATGTTAACACTTGCTTCAATTTATAGATATGAAGTTGTCGTTTTTGTAAAAACAAATAAATCTTTATTTGGCGAGCTCAAGTCAAAGAGCAGTTTTATGAGGCACAGTTACTGTGCCTCATAAAACTGCTCTATTTGATAAAAGTTTCTTCGGTATGGTATCAAAGATATACAGGTTGTCCGGTAATTAATGGATAACCTTGAAATGTCTTATAGTTATAGTAGAACTGGAGGCCGTTAAAAAAAAATGAAAAATATATTAAAAAAGTGCAATAGCAAATCATACTTTTGACTGTCTATCTATTATCATAATTAGTGTTTAATAATAAAACAACAAAAAACCGATGGAATTCATTAATTTATGGTCGTAGTGTACAAGAAAGTTAAATACGGTAATTAAAAAAAATCATATCTCAGGTAAGATAGATTTTCCATTTTTTTTCTGAACGGCTATCAGTTCTACTATAAGACATTTCTAGGTTATCCATTAATTACCGGACAACCTATATAATAAAGTACTAACTCAGATAATGAACATTCCAGAACTAAAAATATTTAAAAACAATTTACATAACTGGTTGATTGAAAAAGTATATTATACGATCCAAGGTTTCCTTAATGACAACACTAATTAGGTACTGACTTTGTTAGTTATATAAAATAAGCACGTTTTCGTTATTTCTTTGTTTAAATTTATAAATGTTGTATGCTTAACCGCAGGATATACAGGAACCTACCTATGTTTTTATAAGTAGGTACACCTTTTTCTTTACCTATGCCCACGATAAATTATGGATTTGATTTGATTTGATTTAACATCCTTTAAACATTGCAGTTTATGTTTTGTTTACCTACTCCTTTGTATTAGCTCAAATGATTGCAAATCATATTTTAAAAGTGGTCTTCTAAGACAAGTCTAAGAAAACCTTTATTAAATATTCTATTTTAGAATTGGTATTCTAAAATATTTTTAAGCAGTTTAAAAAAGAAAGCAAGCTGCTGATGAGTGATCATTTTTGGCTAAGTTCGGTCGTATCAACACTGCGGCCGCGCCTGGGGCAGGGGTTCGAATTCCAGACAGGACAATTATTTGTATGATCCGCAAATGGTCCTACTTGTAGGTTTATTTTCAGTCCATTAACTGTGTATTTGTTAAGTCTCACATTATATTGTTACACCCAGTGCCATCTCTCGGCATTGTGTGGATGACTCGGCAGTTCCATCGGATAATTTATTACAGCGTCATCTATTGACATCTTACGGAACTTCGTACGAGAAGAGTAGAGAGAACGCTAGCACATTCTCGAATATTCGTACTGTTTACATACCGGGTATGACATTTCTAGAAAACTCCGGAAACGCTTTAACCGCGTATAAATAAAGCGCACGCGCACCGCCAAGTCAGTTTACAATCGTAAGCGGTCAAGTATTCATCAAAGCGAACGGAAGCGAAAATACTACGAAGTTTGAAGCAGTTACAGTGGAAAAGTATAGTAGGTATAGTATTTGTTGTTTTTAAATTTAATTGTGTGCTAGAATAAAACGT
Source organism: Catocala sponsa (assembly GCA_963564715.1). Classification (NCBI taxonomy): domain Eukaryota; kingdom Metazoa; phylum Arthropoda; class Insecta; order Lepidoptera; family Erebidae; genus Catocala; species Catocala sponsa. Next base: position 11,459,949 of record OY751331.1, read on the forward strand.
GTTTTATATAGTCGGTAATATTGTTTACATTCTTATCCGTCGAACCCAGCACGTAACAATTGGTGTCAGAAGTGATTTATTGGATTATTACTCTTTCAAGTACCTAAGTATTGTATTGTATGATGCTTTTTTTAATAAAAAGAGGGTACTAAACGGTGTGCTTTTACCTTTTTATTGTTATTACAAGCTTTTACTAAACATTTTGTGGGTGGGTCGTATGTAGCAGGTACCTATGTGTGTTAAGTTCAATTATTCCAAGTAAGATTTGAACCACTTTCCGATGTCTGATTGAGCCATTGATATATAAAAACCCTAGATACACAATGCCATACAAAACTTACACTTAAAACTGTCCTCAGTTGCTTATAGGTAGTTATATTAACTATATAAAGTTTCATTAATGCAAATTAAACCTTACCGCCTTAATTTTAAGTTGAATATACAAGGCTATCTAAAAAAGGTAATAAAATTTACGAGCAGAGTTCGCAAGAATGAATGGAGTCGAATACTGTTTTTACAAATTCTGTGCAATATTAATTTGTTCTTTCTTCAACACAACTATAATAAAAAAAAATTATGTAAGTTAATATTCTGACGTAATTATGTAGAGTTTATAAAATGCACGTGAATGTGTGTTTTAAACACATATTTGTTTTTACTTTTACCTTAATATATAACAGTATTAGATAATTAATACGCACGTAAATTATATTACGAGTATGTTTCATTGCTGTTCATATATTTGGTTCCCCGACTTTGAAATTATACGTGTTTGAACATTACGCGAGTGATTGTACATACAAATTAAAGTAACATAAAACGATAAAACGAGAGAGACAATTAAGATTTCAAACTTGAAAAGATACGACGTAATAAGATTTTTAATTTCCTTGAAATAAATTGAGTTTATTGTATAATTTTCTTTTTGACGGATTTTAATTTTTTGTCGTATCTTTCTTTGTTATATTATAATGATATCTTATCTTGATATATCTCTCGATAATAGATTTAATAGTATAATTAACATGATTGTTGTTTGTTAATATGGCACTTTGAAGAATATAAGCTTACTCCCAAAAACTATGATAAGTGTTGTTGTTGCTGTGCTTGCTTGTGATCGTTGCTATGCTATGAATGATATCCATTTTGCACATCGCACGGGATTTCAAAGAAAGCTCAAATTCAACATAAGTATGTAGATACATATTATAAATATCCCACTATAAGGATACCGTAAAGATCATTTAAAAAAAATATTAAGCGGATACTATTATGGTTTGTAATAAAACAAGTCTAGTAATTAATAATATATACAATGGCATTATCATTTTAAATCAAATAAAACATATTTATTTTTAAAAAGTAACAGCGTCTCTATTAATATTAGAACAGAGTCAACGTATAACCCGGACTAATCAAGTAGAAATACAATAGTATGATTAATGCGTTTAGTAAGTGTTCATTTAAATGAGCCGTGTTATATGGTTACTTTGTTACGAAATAAACAGAAAAAAATATTTTACGTTGATTCCTTGACGCAATAATCAGTATTATAATATAATTATAATAATAACATTATTAGTTACCGAAAATATGAAACACCATCCTTTTTTAGTGTCCTGGAAGTGTGATTTTACAAGTGTTAAACGAGCTCTGCTACATGTTTACTCTCGGAGCGATCGAACGGTACTAAATTAAATGAGCACCCAAATGTTCAAGTGGGTGCTCATTTGGTGAGGACGTTTTTTGACGCTGATTGTGTATCTAGGGTTTTTATACATCAATGGATTGAGCTGAAATTTTGTATACCGTAACTTCAGTGACAATGCAATAATATGATAGATATAACCTGATGCTGCAGCCAGGATTGTCTCCTCACTAGGGAACTCTTTAACGGGTAGTAGCACGGTCAAGAAATTTTGTATGTTAATTTAATTTTGATAGTTTAACACGATTTTTATCATGAACTGCTGCTGCAGCCAGCATTGTCTCCTTACGAGGGAACTCTTGAAAAAACTTTGTTAGATTCAGAATTTACCACACCATTAAAAGAAATAATAAATTATTAAAAAACAAAAATTATAAAAAGGAAATTATTAGAGTAAGTAATTTGTAAAGTATTCTATCATACTGAATAATAAAACTATTTAACATATGTTTTGTTTAATTTGTCTTCATCTACAACCCTACCAAAATAGGTAACAATTTTGCACGTTCTTAAGAAGCTTAGTCTCTGTTCCGTTTATCTACTCATGTGCAGTAAGTTCGTGTTCGCCATTCGTGCCCTTTGATTCGCGTCCGAAAAACCGCACCCAACGCGAGCGCTCGAATCGCGAGGCGAGGCACGAGGCGAACAGCAAGCGCACTGTTTACATATGCGTGTTCGTTATTCGCCTCGCCATTCGCCTCACGATCGCACGTAAGTGTAAATGAGGCACTAATTGTTCCACACAGCTTGGGCTCTTTTAGTTTAATAATTATTTGTCTTCTTCATACATGTGGATTGGGCTACTAAGTCATGACTAATGATTTCATATTTAGAGTGATAGTAGAGCTACCGCAAGCCCTTGACTAATTTGCTAATAATAATTCGATTTTGATCTGAGTGGGCTGAGTGTGGGTCGGAACGTTTTTCAGGAAGTACGTCCAATTAGCGGCGGCGTAATGTTATAAGTCTAAATTACTATTTTATGTAAATAATTTTATCTTTTGCGAAGTTTTTGCTGAAACTTCCGAAAACGTGGCTCAATTAACACCTTAATAAATGTAAATATGACCACTTTGTGAGTGTGTGTGTGAGGGTCTAATTGGTCTGAACATGAGTGATCAAGCGCCGACAGATGTGCAGCCTTGGAAGCAACGATCGGATAAAGGTGAGAATTATTAAGGATTTGCTCGTCATCTTATTTGTCGTGATGTATCTAATTTAATAATATTTGTCTGTGTTAACACGGTTGCAATCCTATATACTTACCTAGGTTATTTTTAGACATTATGAGACACATTGGTAAACACCAATGTGTCTCATTGTACATTTTTCTTAAGACTGCGCCGAGCGAAATGTGCCAAAACCGGCGGTCTCAGTTAAGTTGATAAAATCAACACTTTTTGTTTAATACAAATATAAAATATACATTTACCATAAAAATGAATGTGTTCACAATTACTCCGTGTTATTAACTTTAAATAATTAATATTTTGGCCTACAAAATTATGCAAATTTGCACGAAAAATGCAAAAAGGTAAGCTCGTATTAAGTGATTTTTTAGATTATAACAGTAGAAATGTATCCTATTTTACAGCTTAAATGAAACATAAATAGTTATATTACAATTTGTCCGTCCCAAATATTTAAGTTATTGGTTGACATAAAGATACATATTTATCAAAAAAGCACTTCAAATCCTCCATACAATTTTATTAAGGCGGCCCGCGCGCCGATTTGAATATCGAGCTTTGTCATTCAGTCCAACCGCGTCTTATGGGTCCCCGAGACGATCAATTGCATTTGACAAGTCTCACGTGATTGACTGTTTTACTTGATGGGAGACTTGAAACCTATTGAAGGTGCCGTCAAGTCTGGTCAAGTGCGCACGCTACAGTCGCCTACCGATCTGTGCCCAAGCAAATCATCGCAAAAATAAAAATGATTTCCAATGCCGATATGGCATTCCTTGCCATAACTATTATTTTCATTTTAAATGGTTATTAGTTAATTTGATTTAATTTTTAGATTAAATTTATGTGTAAATTACTAAATTTAATATAATTTAATTTTTTTATTTAATTCTTCGTCATAGAATTTTATCTAGTTAAATCTTATTTTAATTAATTTGGTTTATTTTAATTTTAAAAATTGATATGAAATTGAATTTTGTAAGTGCTGTGCACACCTGTAAGTGACAAATTCACTTAGTATAACTATGTTTAACATTAAAGTATGTCGAGTGTATTAGTGAATAAGTCGTTGGAGTGTCATAAATAAATAAACTAGCGATATTGTTTGTAGATTCGAAGTGATTTCATTATGCTTGATAAAGCAATCGATCTTTTATTTTTGTCAGCATAATCCTTACTTTTAAATTTCCATAGTACCACAAGGTTCCATTCTCGGGCCTCTGCTTTTTCTCATTTATATTAATAGCATTAACGACTTGAATCTATCCGGAGATGTAACCTTATACGCCGACGATACCAGTGTTTTCTACTTTGGCAAAGACAGCCAACAAATTGTAAAACAAGTACAAGGGGATTTAAACATCTTAAATACATGGTTTCATTACAACCTACTAACTGTCAATATAGCAAAGACGAAGTACATAATTTTTAGTGCAAAAAACAAACTTATCGCATTACCAACCGCTAAACATAAATGGCGAATCGTTAACAAAGGTGAATTCCGAAAAATATCTTGGCCTAGTACTTGATAGTCACCTCACCTGGAAACCACACATTTATATACTAAAAAAAAAGCTATCCAGTTTAACAGGCATACTCACAGGCATAGTGCGATGTTTTCCTAAGTCTGTGAGCTACATAATATACAATTCACTAATAAAATCTCACCTATTTTATTTTATTGAGCTATGGGGTTCGGCATCTAAAACCAATCTAAAAGATCTACAAGTCGCCCAAAACAAATTAGTAAAACTACTATTCCATATGAATTACTTAACCAGAACAAACATTGTTTACAATACCAAAATAATGTCAATTACACAGCTATACAAATACAACACATGTATCCTCATAAGAAAAATAATAACAAGAAATATCCATACCCAAATAACATTCAATAAAAAGTCACAAATAGGTACACAGCACCGTATGATGAGAAATGCCAATAATTTATGTTTCCCTGTATCGCGCACCAACTATGGTATAAGAGATATTAAATACGAAGGGCTCAATTTTATAATAAACTAGCTGACCCGTGCAACTTCGTCTGCGTCACATAAGAGAGAGAGAGTGGGTCGTAGGCACCTATAATACAATTTTAAAGAAGCTGAAACTTTCTTTGTTAAATCCACGAACTACATAAGAACCATTGAACAAAATTTTATAAATATACCTACAGCGCTAATTTAAAATCACGCAGAATAAACCAGGAGAAACATCGTTTGTATGTCTGTAATGGGTAATTATTTTGCTGCGATGTTATTTTAGAACTGCGGTATCTCCTAAGATATTCATTGAAATCGAATGGTGTAAAGGACAATTTTGTTTTAAATTAAATAAATTAAACAAAATTGTCCTTTACACCATTCGATTTCAATGAATATCTTAGGAGATATCGCAGTTCTACACACACGTTATTCATCACAAATATTTACTTGTGATGAATAACGTGTTTATTTGGATAAGGATTAATATTATATTTATAAAAACACCTTCGCAAATAATGCATTATTTTAGAACAAATTTGGTTAGAATAAAAAAGGTTATAGTAAGCCAACCTTAAAAGATAGACATATGCTGTCGCGGACTTTTTTTTAGAACTTTTAAAGGGGAACAATTCTGTCATACATGATTTTTGCGAAACTTTAACTGTTTACGCAGCGCACGAAGCGGAAGCTATCAAAAGGAAAAAAACCCTCTGATTTTGAAACATTCTTCATTGGTGCTCCGCTCCTATTGATCTTAGCATCATCATCTATCACAACATCACGCTACGACCCACGGGGGCGGCGCAGTAACGATAAACGCGGGTGAAACCGCGGGACATCTAGTAATATTAGTATAGATGTGCACAGCTTTTTTGTCATTAGACAACACAAACATGTTTTCTTAGGCACACGGCGCCGCCGCGGCGCGCCGGCCCCGCGGCCGGTACCGCCGCAACCGCTATGTCCCTGCATTTTAAATCTGTAATATCTTCGAAAATATTCATTTAAATTACATACTGTAAAGGGCCATATTGATCTATATTAAATGCACAATGTATTTAAGTTACTTAATTGGATAAGGATTAATGCTGTATTGCTTAAATCGCTTCGTAAATAAGCCATTATTCATCGTAAAAAGTAAAGGATAAAAAATGGTTATTGTAGGTTATCCCTAGGAGATAGACATATACCATCGCAGACTTTTTTGTAGAACTTTTTAAGATGTACAATACTGTAGTAAATTATTTTGATCTATCTCGTAGGGTTCAGGCAGCGTTTGCATTGTAAGCGAAAAAAAATGTGTTTATTTACGACATCACATTAGAAACCTCAAAAATTATCAGTGTTTCTCTGCTATATTATGCATGTATTATACATATAAACCTTCCTCTTGAATCACTCTATCTATTAAAAAAACCGCATCAAAATCCGTTGCGTAGTTTTAAAGATCTAAGCATACATAGGCACAGACAGACAGCGGGAAGCGACTTTGTTTTATACTACACACAAGTTATACCGAACGATATAAAAGAAATTCAATCGATGGCTTTATTTAAAAAGAAACTCAAATACTTACTACATTGAAAAAAACAAAGAAAAAAAAGGAATTTATAATAGTATTACATTTACATTAAAATAAAGTAACTTATAAATAACTTGTAGCATGCTGCATGCATAAAATAACAAAACAAATAAAAATTAAATAAAAAACACACCTTATCATAATAGATTATAGATAGAAATAGGATAGCAATTGCTTTCAAACACGTAATATGGTAATAGTTGTTTACGACTTAACAGTGCGTGTGATTCTCAGAACGCGCTTTTGTTTTGTAGTTGCTACCCTCATTAATGATTGTTTAGACATTAGAACATTATTTGAGTTACAAAACATAGTGTATTAATATATACATATATTCTTTCTTTTTTCACTGTAGGTACTGATTAGCCGCTCTGGCACTTGTATTTCTTAGTATAACTTATACTTAATTTATGTTTCTCAGATAAATGAATAATGTATTCTTTTGCGAAAATAAATATCTTAAACCATAGTACAGGAAAATCCCTATATAGCGATATTAGCAATAGGACAAAATCGCGCTCGGTAATTGTGTCGGGGCTTCTCGCCAAGACAACGTCTAGGTCCCGTTCGGCGTCCGTCATCTTCGATGTTTCGGCCGCAAATGAAAAAAGCTTGTTAAGTCACGTCAAGCGCAATCGCATCAAGTGTCGTTAATTAAAATTTCTATCAATTGCGATCAAGCCGTAAACCGCTTGACGGAAGCGTCAAGTGTACGCGGTAAACGATCAATATTCGCTTCAATCACGTAGACTTGTCAAGTGCACTTGATCGTCTCGGGGACCCATTACGCTCGGCGCAGTCTTAAGGTATAACTTAGCGATCAATGACTATCAATGTTTGTGTGGACAATACCGTAAAGTTAAAGATAGATATTTTGTTTTTTATTATTAATATGTATTGTGAAGTAGGTATATATTAACATAATGACACACTTTACATTTGTTTTCTGCTTAGTTACAGGCAATATACTGAACAATGAGCTTGATGAAAATGATGATGACAATGTGGAAGTTGAAATGTTGGACAATTCTAGATATAAAACTAGTTTACATGTTGCCCAGTAAGTATAATAATTAGATATCTAAGCATAGATATTAATAAGATTAATTTTATTTTATACTAGCTGTTACCTGCGACTTCGTCCGCGTAGATTTTAACTAAAAGTGTTTGTCTCCGCGGAACCCTATTTTTTTTCTAAAATTAAAGTAGCCTAAGTATGTTACTCCTTATAACATCAGCTATTTGACAGTGAAAGTTCCGTTAAAATCGGCTTAGCCATTTCGAAGATTACCCAGAACAAACAGACAGACAGACAGAAAGACAAAAATTTTAAAAATAGAGGTTTTGTATAGGTACTTTCATATGCATTAGATAAAAAGCTGTTATTTTGACATTACTAACAGACACTTCAATTTTATTTATTTGTATAGATGTATACATATATCAGAAACAAATAAAATAAGGCCAAACAGTAAAAATAATCAGTTTTAAAGTTTATTTGTAATATGTATGTACTTACTTAACATTACACAATATATATTATTTATATTTGTTAAAGACATGTCCCTCACTAGTAATAAATCCTGTATTGTGTTAGACTTCATAAACATTCAAACAATGGACACTAAGAAGATTGAGACTTGGAGCAACTATTTGCAGGTCACACAAATGTTTGTCCCGAGTGGGGATCACATCCACAACACTTAGCAAAGTGCCAACACTGAGCCAATCACTTAAAACACTATGCCATCCATGCAGTCTTACTTATTAACTACCATTATCGAGCGCCAGAATCAAATCTTATTTTGTAGCTAAGTATATGCATTGTTTTACCTTTAACACAAATTGCCATTGCAGTTCTCATCCATTATTAATTCTCATGTTATGTGTAATATTGATCTGGGTACAATACCACATGAATGCTTAAATTTTTATGTATATAATATAATATAATATTCTACCACATACACACAACACCATCTAGCCCAAACTAAGCAGAGCTTGTACTATGGGTACTAGACAATGGATAAACATACATATATACTTTTTTTTGTAAATACATACATATTATACATAGAAACACCCAGACCAAGACAAACATCCATGTTCATGCACATAAATGTTTGACTTGTGCGGGAATCGAACCCGCGACCTCAGGCGTGGCAGTCGGTTACACTAACCACAACGCCACCGAGGTCGATTAATAAAGATCAAATGTTAAAAACAACATTGTTGTCTTTCAGTGTGGTAATGAATCCTATATTGATATATTGCATGATATATTTTACTTATCAGTTCTTTATATGATTAGATTGATTATATGACTCAAGTCTCCTTTCAGTATTATCTCTACTTTTGGATTTTTCAAAATACATCACATTGTGAAGGCAAATATGATGATTAAATCTAAAGTGCATTAGCACATTTTTAATCGAATACCCACTAGTTTATTGAATTCCTTATTATTTTATTTATAGATGAGTGTGTGTCATCTGTAAATAAAATAATAATAATAATCTGCACTTTAGACAGAACTATAATGTCACAATGTGAAAAGTAAAGGAAATAAATACACAGGAATTATTTATTTTATGTTTATAGGCACTATTTAGGGTTAATAATAGGAAAGAATGGTTCAACCAGAGGTGTAATTGAGAAAGAAACAAAGACATATATAAAAATTCCTAGACAAGGGCAAGATGGTGATATAATCATATTAGGACAGACTACAGTGGTAAGACCATTCTAAAATTTACTATGTAACTTATAAATAATAAATAGGTACTTCAATTTATTTGTCAATGGTATAAAACTAACAGACATCTCTACTAGATTATTTTGTAACCCATGTTGGAGTGCACACTCTATAATACACGAGGCTGAAGCCTGTGCAAACTTAATTGAGAAGTACTGTAGTAGGTACACATTAAAGCATATTATTGTGAATACCTATCTAAACTTTCGTTTTAAAATGAACATATTTTAATGCATACTTAGTTTGGGTTATGCACTTACTGTAATAACGGTCACAATACCTGCAAATTATAACTGGCGTTAATTACCTACTAAGTACATACATACCTATCTAATAAAAGTATGTATTTGAAAATAAATGGTATTTTCCTTTTCAAATATAAATCCTTTGAAAATAAAAAAACAAGATATTTTTTTGCTATGGCCACAACCCGACACCATTGTCCTAGAATTGTCCCGGATTTGATGAGTTTCTATCTAGCAACCCTAGTTAGGGAGCATGCATTCTTATGTATGCTATAAACAATTTGGTTGAGTTGTTTGTTCTGTTTAGAGTTGGCGAAAACCGCTCACTCTGTGTTTTTAGCTGTCAATTAACGTCCGAGAATTTAATTAATACTCGTGTGTTCACTCTACAGACAGACAGGTTAAAATAAAACTAGACAACAAAAAAGCAACTTTTGGCCAAGAGATCAAGTTATATATCTATGTGCCCTAGGTAGATTACATACTGTTAAAACAATTTTGTTTTTTAGAACGTAAAAGCAGCAAGAAGGATAATAAACAAAATTGTAATATCATCTAGAATGAAAAAACGACCAACACATTTTATATCAATACCAATTAATCATCCAGATATAATTAAAAGATTTGAAGAATTTAAGGTATACTATCTTTAACCTTTGAATGGTTAAAAAAACTATATTAGTAACTACTATATGAAATCAAAACTATCTAAGTAGGTAGGTACTTCAGTTTTCAAGTTTTTTTACGAACTCTCATTACAAGTATGGTTCCGAACTGAACCCAGTTGACCAAATAGAAAATGCGTAGGTGTGAACATACTTAAATAAGTACTTATTATATTTATCGACTTTAAAAGTTGACATAAGTAGGTAGGTACTCCCTGAAAAATATTTTCAATTCTTTTATTGTGATTACGTCTCAAAGACTTCTAAGTGCATAACAGGCTGGGCTGATTAGATTTTCTATGGCTCTCACTTTGTTTTTCCAACTTCTAACAAATATTCCCTTAAGAAGAAATTAGGAGATCGTTAAGTCTATACAAACGTATTTCCTTGTTTTCTCCCTAAGTAATGAGATTATAGCGAAAAAAGGCGTTATTCATATACATAATGTCATTGCGATGTCCCTGTTACTTTGCTTTTTTATTAAGAATGTATTGTTTGATCTAGGAACCTTAACAATTACAATATTTACAATATATGCGCGGTTATATAATTTCTATCCGTAATTTATAAAACTTCAACAGCCCTGCTAGATTAACAGGTTCCCTGTCCGATGGATCACATATGATACATAACAATAGATTTTCTATTGTGTCTATCGCGGGACAGTGAATGGGTTAATAATGTTTTAAGTACTTTACCTTAATTTGCAGACTACTGTATTACGTGAATGTGCTGGGAGTAGAGGTTTAGATGAAACTCTTTTCATAAGTCCTCTCAAATTGCTTCGCACTGTTGGTGTCATGTGTTTAATGGATAATGAAGAAAAAATATTTGCATCACAACTACTTAACGAGGCCAAAACAAAAGTTATTGCGTAAGATATATTTTTTAATTTAGTTATAGTAACGTAAGCCAAAACTTATTCAAAGTACACTAATGTAATGTTAGCCTTTCAGTAACCTTAGTGTGTTCTGCTTAGCTTAGGCATATAGTGTCACATTGCGTTACCTAAGGGTCAATTCCCACTGAAAGAGCAGCGGCGCGCAGCGGCCGTTAGAGTAAGTGACTGAGCGCGGCGCCGCGCCGCGCCGCAAGGGCCAGTGCGCCGCCGCGAGAGGCAGTGCGGTGCCGCGAGAAGCTGCGCGGGGCCGTGAGAGTCAGCGCGGAGTTGTGCATATGACGTCATTTTCTGAATTGCGGTGTTAAGATTCTCCGTCGTAATATGTAAATAAATTTTACTAAAAAGAAATAAACCGCCTCCATAAATGTCGAAATAATGTCGGAATAAATTTGGAAGTCGGTGGCATATAAAAAAAACAAGACACCGACTGCCGAATTTATTCAGACATGAAAGAGTCGCACGCGCGCGCCGCCGCGCCGCGAGTCTGTTAGCTGCGGCGCGGTCGGCCGCACGGCGCCTCTTTTGACTAGTCGCTAGAAGCACACAGTTATGAACTGTGCTAAAAGGCTCGTGCAGCCTGGCGGCGCCGGCGCCGCGCTACCCCTCCTTTGCCTGCAAATAACTATGAACTTTTTATTCATGTAGACAAGATTCAAAAAGTTTTTTAATATTTTGCCTCAAAAAGGCGCTGCCGGCCGCTGCTCTTTCAGTGGGTGTCCAAACTCACTAAAATATTATAATATCAGTAGTTACATGGCGCGATTGTTTTAGCATGTGCTCGATAGATGGCGTTGTACCAGTAAGCTGAATCGCGCTATGGTTTCGTTCCCAGACACAGTATAAATAGTTGGCATTATTATTTTAATAAATTGTCTTCGCCTTGGAACTTGAGTATTATTCATGGTCCTTCGAGCCGGATAGCGCCACCAGAACGAGTGTGAAGCAGCGGAACTATTGAGACTACGGACAGCGACGGAGGCGACACCTATCGGAAACATTTGGCAGCTAAGTGCAACAAGTTATTGTGATAGTGCAAATAATACGTGTGACCCGGACAAACTGTGAGTACTTTCATTTCATTTAAACTTCTAAGTTCGTAGTGAGTGAATTAGGACTTGTAAAATTTCACGCGAATTGTGGTTGAGACGGGGAATCCATGCCAGATTTCGACTAAGTGTACAATCTCAAACACTTAGAAAAATTTTGAAGATTTTTTAAGGGACATAGAAGTTGCAACTTGTAATATTTTAAAGATATTGAACTGAACTTAGAATACTTATGAGCAATTTCAACTTAGAAAATTTCGAACTTACTGAGCTACAGTCTTAACTGGGATAAGTTAAGTGGAATACAACTTTGTAAAAAATGGAATCTTTGGGTAGAATTCAAGCAGATATTTACAATCAAATTGAGAGAGGTTACAAAAATTATAAAAAATCTCCGAAAGAAAGAATAACTCTTAGCTATTTGGAAACACGACTGGAATGTTTGGAAAAACAGTGGTTGACGTTTGAACAGACACATCTGAAGATAATTTCGCAATACAAAAGGGAAGAGTTTGAAAAGTCGGAATATAGTGTGAAGGACTATTTTTGTAAAACTGAAGATCTGTATACTGATTACAAAATAGCACTAAAAGAATGTCTTTTCAATTTGAAAGTTGAGCCTACAGAAAAGAAAACAAGCACAGTTTCTAACAAAGAGAATATTGTTACCACTGTGAAGCTACCCCGAATCTCCATTCCGACGTTCTCTGGACACTATGCTGAGTGGACTTCATTCAGGGATCTTTTCCTTTCTCTCATCCATAACAACGAGTCGTTATCAAGCGTTCAGAAATTGCATTACCTGAAGAGCTATCTTACTGGAGAGGCAGAACGTCTGTTGCGCCATCTGCCGGTCACCAGTGATAACTACAAAACGTGTTGGCAGACTTTGGAGGATAGATTCAATAATAAGAAATTCATAACAAATTGCATTTTCAAGAGATTTTTTAGCCAAAGAAATTTAACCAATGAATCGTCAAATTGTTTAAAAGATCTTTTGGATACCTCCAAAGAATGTTTAAATGCCATAAAAAACTTAGGAATAAATATAGAAAGCTGGGACATCATTGTAATTTACATTTTGAGTCAAAAACTTGATAACGAATCTAGGAAGCATTGGGAAGAAAAAATTTGTAACTTATCAGATGAATTACCACGATTAAGTCAGTTTTTTGAGTTTTTGGAGCATAGATTCAGGTCTCTTGAATTTTTAACTCACAAAGTTGTAAAAGTTACCAAATCTCACCATGTCACTAACAATAATGCTAATACTCAGTCTGTTTGTGTCTATTGTACTGAGAGTAATCATAAAATAGGGAATTGTAAAAAATTTGCTAAAGAAGAATTAGCAGCCCGTCGTAATTTTGTCCAAAAAACAGGATTGTGTTATAATTGCTTAGGTGCAAACCATTCCGTTTCAATGTGTCGTCTACCTACAAGATGTAGAATTTGCAAAAAGAAACATCATTCACTGCTACACTCAGTTTATATTAACCAATCAACTGATACTACAGAGCCAATTAAACAATCAGTTGATAATACCAATGTTGTCGTAAGTACAACATTTCAAGACGAGACCAAAATGGACAGTGTTGTTAGCTATTTTTCAAGTAGCCACTGCCAAGTTATCTTAGCAACTGCTTTAGTAAATGCGGAATGCAATACAGGATCTTATGTAACGCTACGGTCTTTAGTGGACCAGGGATCACAGGCCTCGTTTATTACGGAGTCTGCAGCTCAATTACTTGGGCTTAGAAAAACTCAGACTAACTGTGTTATATCTGGAATAGGGGGTGAGGAGAGTGCTTCACTCAATTCGAAACATATAGTTAACGTGAAAATGCACTCTATACAGGATCCTAAATTTACTATCACAATCAAAGCTCACGTTCTGAAGAAGTTGACTTCATTTCTTCCCGAAAACAAAGTTGTAGTACATCTATGGCCCAAGCTACCAAAAATGAAGCTGGCAGATCCAAATTTTAACATACCAAATAAAATTGATTTGGTACTAGGTGCTGATGTCTATTGTCAAATTTTAGCTGAAGGGTTAATAACAGGCCCGCCAGGAACACCAATAGCGCAAAACACCAAACTAGGTTGGATTTTGTCTGGGAAAGTTGGTATTGAAAATGAAACCAATACTACTTTACATAGCCATAGTTCAATAGTGAATATGCATATACAAATGAAAAATGAAGAATTCAACCTTAAACAATTTTGGGAATTAGAATCAGATAACTTTAACTTAAATAAAATTAGATTTACACCTGAAGAACAAAAATGTGAAGACATATATAATAAAACTACCACACGTGATTCTGATGGTAGATATGTGGTTACATTACCATTTAAAGATTGTGATCCAAAATGTAAGTATGGGAATTCACGTGAGATTGCATTAAAACGTTTCTTTATGCTAGAAAATCGGTTTCGGCGATTTCCAGAATTAAAACTGCAATATTCGGAAGTGTTTTCAGAATATTTAAAGCTTAAACATATGCAAGTAATACCTCAGAAAGAGATTGCTAAACCAGATGCGGTTTACTTACCTTATCACGAAGTAGTAAGAAATGATAAGATAACTACTAAATTTCGAATAGTATTTAATGCCTCCAGTTGCGATTGCAATGGTGTATCACTTAATAATGACCTCATGGTAGGTCCCACTATACAAGCAGATTTAAGACATCTTCTGATGAGGTGGAGACTTCACCCCATCTGCTTGGTAGCTGATATTATAAAAATGTACAGGCAGGTAAAAGTGTCTGATTCAGATTCAGATTTTCAACGTGTGCTGTGGCGGTCTGAACCTTCAGGCGAGTTACAACACTTGCGTTTGGTTAGAGTCACGTTTGGTACTGCTTCTGCCCCATACTTGGCTGTAAGAACTCTTCACCAGTTGGCATATGACGAAGGTAAGTATTTTCCATTAGCATCGGACAGGATATTACATGATTTTTATATCGATGATATTCTTACGGGATGTCAAACAGCATCTGAAGGCAGAGAAATAGTTAAAGAATTGAACAATCTACTTAGTAGAGGAGGTTTTGAACTTCAAAAATGGTCTACTAATGATGAGCAATTGCTTAAAGAAATAAGTGAAGAAAACGAAGCAATTGGAAGTCACCTCGAACTGAAAATGGATAAACTGATAAGAATTTTAGGACTTAACTGGAACCGAATGACTGACTGTTTCGAATATTCTGTGCAGCTACCACCTCTCAGCAAACCTGTAACAAAAAGAAAAGTTGTGTCAGATATTGCAAGTTTATTTGACCCAATGGGTTGGATCTCACCAGCAATAGTGAAAGCAAAAATAATGATACAAAGGTTATGGCTGTCAGGTATAGAATGGGATGGCGAACTACCACCAAATCTATTAAATGATTGGATTACTTACCGTTCAGAGTTAACTGAACTTACCAAGTTCCAACTACCACGTTGGATTCACACCAAGGATTCAGATGATACTGTTGAACTACATGGATTTAGTGACGCATCCAATGTAGCTTATGCTGCTGTGATTTATATGCGAGTGATTGACGAATCAGGAAATGTTTCTGTTAACTTAATCACATCTAAAACTAAAGTAGCACCTATAAAACAAGTTTCTATACCGAGACTCGAGCTATGCGGTGCAGTGTTGCTAGCCAAATTGTTGCAAGAAGTTTCACTTGTTTTAAAAATCTCTAAGGCGAACATACGAGCTTGGACTGACTCAACAGTTGTGTTGGCTTGGTTAAGTAGCCATCCAAACCGATGGAAAACTTTTATAGCAAATCGGGTATCTGAAATTCTGAACATTTTAGACAGGAATCAATGGGCTCACGTGTCATCAGCTGATAACCCTGCAGATTGCGCTTCTCGGGGCATAAAACCATCTGAATTACCGCTCATACAATTATGGAAAACAGGACCATCATGGTTGCAAGGTGGAACTTTGAACTTCAACAGTCATTGTGTACCCGAAACTCATTTAGAAGAAAAAAAAGCAAGTCATTTTGTTGAAATAGAAACTTGTGTAGTTTTTACCAAATTCTCTTCACTTCGTAAAATGATCAGAGTGTTAGCTTACTGTATAAGGTTTATTAAACATTTAAGAAAAACACACACTACAAAATTACCTGTATGGTTAACTAACATGGAACTAAATAAAGCTCTTCACATTTGTATTAAGCAGTGTCAAGCGACTAATTTTCAAAAAGAAATCAAACATATCAAGAAACAAGGGCAAGTAGATAAGAAAAGTAAAACTACCTCACTAAATCCATTCCTCGATGAATCTGGTATCATGAGAGTTGGTGGTCGCTTAGAAAGATCTAATATGAGTCATGAAACAAAACATCCCATTGTTTTACCTTCTAAATCTCACTTGACCGATTTAATAATTGCTGAAGCTCATAAAAATACTTTGCATGGTGGACCACAATTAATGATAAATTACCTGCGTTCCAAATATTGGATATTGGATGCAAAAAATCGTGTGAAAATGTTCGTCCGTAAATGTGTGGTATGTGTTCGACATAAAGCTGAAACAAGAAACCAGTTAATGGGACAATTGCCTCCAGCTCGGGTAACACCAGTCAGACCCTTTTATCAAAGTGGTGTAGATTATGCTGGACCATTACAAATTAGGACTTCTAAAGGCAGGGGTCACCGATCCTATAAGGGATATATATGCCTGTTCATATGCATGGCTACAAGAGCCATTCATTTAGAAGCCGTGAGTGATCTTACATCTTCGGGATTTATTGCAGCCTTCAAACGGTTTGTTGCCAGACGTGGTCATTGCACCGATCTTTACAGTGATAATGGGACAAATTTTGTGGGTGCCGCACGCGAGCTAAAAATCTTATTGGCCCAAGAGAAGTCATCCTTAACGATAGAAATCGCTCAGTGTTTGGCAAACAACGGTACCACATGGCATTTTATTCCACCTCATGCTCCACACTTTGGTGGACTATGGGAAGCTGGGATAAAATCCACCAAGCATCATCTTCGACGTGTAATTGGCAATGCTACACTTACCTTTGAAGAAATTTCAACATTGTTATGTCAAATCGAAGCCTGCTTAAACTCAAGACCTATATCTCAGATACGCACAAGCTCGCAAGATCCGAACCCTCTAACACCAGGCCATTTCTTAGTTGGTGAACCGCTACTACTTGTACCAGAAGGCAGTTATGAAACATCGTCCATTTCATCTCTGAGACGTTGGCAGCTGACGCAAAAAATGCTCCAACATTTTTGGCGTCGGTGGTCAAGTGAGTACCTTACTCAATTTTTACATAGGTACAAATGGTCTAACAAAACTCCTGAACCCGAAATTGGTGACCTAGTTCTTGTAAAAGAGGACAACCTCCCTCCTGCTCAATGGCTCTTAGGTAAAGTTGTCGAAAAGCACCCTGGATTGGACAATATTACGAGAGTTGTCACACTTAAATGTAAAGGCGTGTTACTAAAACGTCCAATAACTAAATTGTGTGTGTTACCTATTGCTCAATAATTGTATTTGTTGTAGAGATTGCTCTGCTAATATCCCTCAAATGAGGATTTATTTGTGTTTCAAATTATTTTGTTTTTAATTATGAGTAATTCAAGTAAATATTACTACATTTCGTATGGTTAACATCTCGGCAGTGTAATGTTTTTAAGTATATGATATTGGTTCCCAAGTTTTACTTACTTACTAAATGTTAACTTTCATTGTACCTGCAAACGTGACTACTGTTATTTAAAAAAAAAAGGAATCCAATTATATATAACATTAAAATTGTACATATTAATATTAACTGCCGCTTGTAATGTAATTATTACTGGTTTATGTTTGTGAACTAAATATCTATATTTTTTTTTGTGTAACTTGTTAATGGTCGATGATCTTGGATTTGATATTTCAGCTCAATCTGTGGTTATTGTATCGACTCGTAGAGGTGAATAATGTTCACAGTCACCATGAAATTAACTTAGACACACAGCAAATGAAGGAGATAACTACATTTTACATTTACTGTCCATTAAACCGAATTAAAAAGGGTGATTCATGGTGGGCGGGAACAATGGACAATGTGTCCATGGTGGGCGGAATGTCCAAACTCACTAAAATATTATAATATCAGTAGTTACATGGCGCGATTGTTTTAGCATGTGCTCGATAGATGGCGTTGTACCAGTAAGCTGAATCGCGCTATGGTTTCGTTCCCAGACACAGTATAAATAGTTGGCATTATTATTTTAATAAATTGTCTTCGCCTTGGAACTTGAGTATTATTCAGTGGGAATTGACCCAAAGACATGTCTGTATTCTAATATAGTATTTTGTAAACGTCGAAAGTTAAATACATTGCTTAATAATTTTAAAATGTAAGTAGTTAAAATATTTTGAATTGCCTTTATGTGTTTTTGCCTTCATTTACTTTATGTTCGCATACATGTCTCAAATTGAAAGGTACACACAATGTTGTTCTTAACATTTACCTTCCTATTTTATAAAAACCTTTATATGGTGTTTCAGACCATTACTTGAAGGACATTTGCCATTGAAAATCAGACTCAAAGGCCTCTCCTTCATGAATGATGATCCAACAGATATACACGTTTTGTATGGAACTGTGGAAGAGGAGGGAGATTGTAAAGGGTTGATTCAGCAACTAGCTGATGGATTAAAGAGGCACTTTTTGAAATCAGGTACATAAATACACACGTCTGCCGCACATGTGTATGTTAGTTAGTACCTATTGACTCAATGCCTAAACTTTCTAAAATGATATTTGATTCTTTTTGCAGGGTACATGAAACAGGAAAATGACAAAGTCACATTGCATGTTACATTTATGAATTCTAAGAAAAGAAAATGTTTGCCGACCACGAGTGTAGCGGAGCCAGGCTTGTCAAAATATTCAAGAAAGCCGAAGGAATCCTTCGACGGAACGGCAATTCTTAATAAATTCTCTGACTACGATTTTGGAGTAATGGAATTGAAGGATATTCATATATCGCAACGATTCACGACGGGTACCACTGACGGCTACTACCAGCCTACTTGCATCATTGATATTACGAGTTAAATATTGTAAATATGTAAATAAATATTTTGTAACAATGCGGTGTGGGTACAGATATTTAAAAGTTGTTTTACATTTATATAAACTATTGTTTTGGTAACTAAAAATAATATAAAACATAAATATTTTGGTACAATACTGTCTAACTCTTTGAAGAAGTACTGACATGACTATGTGAATATAACACCCAGATATGTCGAAAAATGACTGCGTAGAATAATAAATTATAAAACAGATTGGAAATTACTTAAAGAGTTCAAGGTACTTACTACTAAGTATGTTAGTATTTGTTTATGTTTAAGTAAAAGTACAATTGTTTATTTTTTTAAATAGTATGTATTTTTATATAGGTACTTACCTTTAGCCTAGCTGAGCATTTCTATTTTTTCTTTCACTCTTTTAAAAATGCACAAAAATTTTTTCACTATACTAGGACATTCTATATACCAACAAATAGTCGATTTAACTATTTTTGACATTTTTACATTGGAATTAGTGTAATTTGCGGTATTTATTGTAAAAACTTAAAAAACCTTACCAAGGTAGTCTAAAACGTTCCTATTTTGTTACTCCATAGATGCTTAATTATGAATTATCAAGTTCAGGTAATATTCTAAAATGATGAATTACTTACGCATTTTGATGGATTTTATAAAAGTAAAATTCAAATAAAATGAGATGAAAGTTATATAATCGTTTAAAAATAGCCTCTTAGTTTTTTTTGTTACCTTGGGCTAAAAATAGTTCAAAAGTTTTAATTTCATTAAAGACATCTATAATTTGACCATTTTAGCTTACTTTTTATAAAATTTATAGCTTTCTTGAGCTCTACTAGCAGCAATATATTATATATTATTACAGAAATACGATTCATTGCGAAAATTAATTTTTTTTTGAGACTGTAACAAAAAACGTAGCTTTGGTAATAAAATGAAAAATATAAAGCTGTATCTATGATGCCCATTTAAGTTACAGTTTTCACAAGATAGTTTTAATTTAATAATGAAATATAATGTAATGAATAGTAGCTAATATTTTGAAATATAATTTTAAAATTCTTTGAAGTTTAGTATCAAGTTCGTTAAATAATAAAATAAAACACATTATTTAAAAAATATTTATTTTCATGTGTCTCCATCACCTTCATAAGTTATTAAAATATTTTCCAAAAACTGGGCTGGTGAAGTGACGTTTTCATATCTTGCCCAGCTTAGGTCCATATTACAGACATTATGTGAGCACAGCAACCAACAGTCCTTCGGCCGACTATGCAGTTGCAGTAATACTGCCTTATTGCTTCCAGGCTGTGCTTCTGATATCCTAACTAATATTATAAAAGCGAAAATGAGTTTGTTTGTTACCTTTTCACGCCTAAACCACTGAACGGATCATCCTGAAATTTTGCATATACGTTGTCAAGTGTATAGAAACGGACATAGGCTAACTTTCATCCCGAAAAAAATTACTATTCCCAAGGAAAACAACAAAAACGTTCTCATTATAATAGATGGCGCCACGTGTCTTTCGAATCATGATTTAATTATATTACCTACTAGCTGTGCCCCGCGGTGTTACCCAGGGTTTATTAGGGAAACTAAATTGTGTATTAACATTAAAAATAATTAAATAAAATACGTCAATTTCATACTACTGGATGGTAACCAATATTTATTATATATTTAAACAAAGCTTTTAATATTTTACTTTGTTTTTAAGACGGTTGTCCACGTGCAAGCCGAATATGGACGGTCTCCTTTCCATACATTGGCATTTAAGATGATTTTTATTTAAGCATTTTTTTAATGGAAAATCCATTTATACACGATATCTTATTATTTTTGTGGAAATGAAATTGTATATTTGATTATAATAAAACTATTATCACAAAATTATAAATTTCAAAAAATATATTAGCTCTCTACTTTGTGGGACATGCAAAAGTGGGTACCTATTGGCAAAAAAATTTTGAAATGCTCAGCTAGAGAGTTCAGAAGTGTGTCTTTTTAACGACTATTTTTTATAATTATCTATACAACAACACCACACACATCTGTACTCGCTGTTAATATCAAGCGAAATATATATTTTTAATATTACCTGTTTATTGGATTAAATTGATTCTTCGGAGCTGACTTTGATATGCATTTTGCTTTGCCGTGTACAAAAATAAGAAATATTTGTGTTGAATCGCATATTATAAAGAATAGAAAAACTACTGGCGAATAAATATTACATTATGACTTCTCATAAAAATCCTATGTACTTATAATATAATTATGTAGTATGGCTTAAGAAAATAATAAAGATGTCATTATATTTAATAATTTACTTTGTAAATTAACATTTAAAGCAATTACATTTTCATTTATTAAAAATTATAAATTTAGGACTTTAAGATCGACAGGATAAGGTGCCAAGTGCAAGGATGTTTTTGTGTACCTATTTTCGATCAAATGCTCCATATTTAATAAACCGGCGTCCGATTTTCCAAAAACACTGAACAGTAAGTGCGAGCTATAATTATATTTATTATGTTGTGTGCTGGAGAAGTGGACGGCAGGGATAAATGCTTGCGTTCATGGACAAAACAAATCACCTTAATATGAGTTCCTCTATACCGTAATATGTTATGCGATATCTGTTCAGTGTTCACATATTTTAATCTATACTAATATTATAAAGCTGAAGAGTTTGTTTGTTTGTTTGTTTGGTTGAATGCGCTAATCTCTGGAACTACTGGTTCGAATAAAAAAATATTTCAGTATTGGGTAGCTCATTTATCGAAAAAGCTATATAACATCACGCTACGACCAATAGGAGCATAGCATAGATGAAGAATGTTGCAAAAACGGGAAAAATCTCTTATGTGAAGCAGACGAAGTTACGTGGGTCAGCTAATTTATACTAATACTAGCTTTTGCCCGCGGCTTCGCTCGCGTTAATTTAGAATTTGATAATCAATTCGGGTTGTACTCTTGCTTATAATAATATAATTCAATCATGATTCGAAAGACACGTGGCGCCATCTATTATCATAAGAACGTTATTGTTTTTTTTCTCGGGAACAATAATTTTTTTCGCGATGAAAGGTAGCCTATGTCCGTTTCTGTACACCTGATAACGTATATGCAAAATTTCAGGATGATCGGTTCAGTGGTTTAGGCGTGAAAAGATAACAAACAAACAAACTCATTTTCGCTTTTATAATATTAGTTAAGATTAGGATAGGATTAGGATTAGCATTATAAAGCTGTTGTTTGTTTGGTTGAACGCGCTAATCTCAGGAACTACTGGCTCGAATTGAAAAATTCTTTTAATGTTGGATAGCCCATTTATTGAGGAAGGCTACATAACATCACGCTACGACCAATAGGAGAGGAGCATCATCCCCTCTCTCTACGTCCAGTTTATGATATAGCGTTCCCCTACACCATCCGTCCGGTTATTATAGTGGGAGCCGCTGTACCTTCCAGTGCCCGAGAGCACCTTCTGGGACCAGTTATAGACAGGTCTTGTCCCCAAATCTCGATTTCTCCATCCTAACTCCAGAGATCCGGTTCTTGTAAGCAAGCTACCTCGTACCCAAGTGACAATATTTATTCTCCAGGTAGGTGCCGCAGCAATAAAGCCGTTCACCACGAAAACCTCGCTGAAGCCGACGGAGAAGTCGCTTCCCATATCTCCAGTATGGTACCGGAGCTGTATAAGGCACGCTCACTTCCCGACGTATATCCATACGCCTACCCAAATAGGCCCACAAGCCGGGTGTGGCCCGAGTCACTCTAGCTATAACTCTTGCTGAGCAGGCAAGCACCCGAGATGAGTTGTGGCAGCGAAATCACGCTGTCACTTCGCTAAAGACAATTTCGAAACCCTATCTACTCGGGTCCTGAAGATAGGGATATCAATGAAAAATTTGCAAAAATGTGGAAAATTCAAGAGACTTTTCCACATTTTTGCATTAAGAATGTGAAGTGGCCGAAGTTGGGCGGGTCAGCTAGTATAATATATTAAAGCGCCGTGTCTGGTCTTTCAAGATAATATTGAAAATATATCGTGATATGCCCAGCTGTAACATACAGGTTGTCCGGTAATAAATGGATAACCTCGAAATGTCGGAAAAAAAAGAAAAAATAATAATTTAAAAGTGCAATAGCTAGTCTTATTTTTGATTGTCTATCTATTACCATAATTAGTGTTTAATAATAAAACAACAAAAACCAATGAAATTAATTCATTTATGGTCATAGGTCTGTATAATAAAATAAATGGAGAGATCTCAACATACCATATTACCACGTCCAACTGTAAAAAAACTGTCACCTCGTGGTTAAAGACGCTTGGGTACGATGAAACTGAACAGCTATTATATATAGACGCATAATTTCTCGAACCTCATGTAATACCATACCAGCTATACCTATAATCATACCATAAACACTTTATGCTCCTATCCACCACTTTTGTTAATAGATCTGTTATGACACAAAATTATTTTCTGATCCCGAAGACTTGGCTCGTAGGGTTATCAAATCATTTCACTCTCACATACTCACACACACCCACACACATACACACCCTCACACAAACCCACACACACACACACACACTTACACACACACACACACACACACACACACACACACAAACACGAACACACTCGCATGGACACACACACTCATACGTATACCCACTCACACATTGCCCAACATGACGTACATTCTCAATACGAACATACTAGCCCTAATCATACATATTCCACCTATTCAAAGCACGGAGAGGCTGGTTATCTGTAATACAGAGAGCAGTCTCCCACACAGACTACACATTCACTGCTCACACTGCCGCACTGCTCGACACCCCTAGCCGCTCGCACCGGTGTTGCTCTCTGCTGCTGACTTGTATGCCTATCGTGGCTATTCAGGGTGCCCATGTAGTGAATTGGCGAGTCACCGTCTGTCCATTCGATTGATGCTATTAGAGTATTCAGGACAGACGCCGTTTTATCATCCATAGATACCAATATACTAGTCTATCAAACACCCATACCCATTGCCCATATATTAGAATCCATACGTAGCAATAGTCCTACGCCTGCTGCGGCTAGTGCCGCTGTAGGTGTTCCATCCCACCTTTTATTAAAACTCTCGAAGGGCCTCTTCACGTTGGACCCATGTCTCCGTGTAAGCCTCCCAAAGGGCCGGGTATTTTCCTAATGTATTAGGAATATACCCGTGAAAGAGAAACAAATAATAATTCCATCCCACCTTTGATTAAAACTCTCGAAGGGTCTCTTCACGTTGGACCCATGTCTCGGTGTAAGCCTCCCAAAGGGCCGGGTATTATCCTAACGTATTAGGGAAATACCCGTGAAAGAGAAACAAATAATAATAATAATTGTTTATTTATTCTCTCACACAGTACATAATATTTGACATCATAATCAAACAGTCCATGCGTAGTCTGTGTGTCACTGCCTCGTGAAAACGGAGACCCGTAGCGGGTTTCCCCGTAGTTATGCCCTTGAAAATGACACTTCCACCCCCAAGCATGTAGCTCTAGCGGCCCCCCTCTGACCGGCCGATCAAGGCAAGCCAGAGTTGAGAGTCCCGCTCTTGAATTGCCACCCCAGCCAACCAGTAACGGCAAGTAGGGGACGAGGCCCTCATCGACTCTCTGAGGCATTCAGGACCGCAGTGTCGCCACTCACATTCAGCTCGCCACAAGCTGCCCTGCGGTTTGTGCGCTTTTATTTAACCTGGTGATACATTTTTTGTTTATATCACAAGGCGAAGGTGGTAGTTTAAAAGCTAGTATACTATGCCCTCCGGTATCGCGTTAGTCTCATGAGAAGATAACGACTGTCCCAGAGGGGTTTATTATTATTATATGTATCCACGTTACAGTATATTCAGAAGGTACGTGAGTGCATAATAAAATCTAATAAAACACATTTTGTAGAAGAGCTCGTTCAATACACAGAACTCATCAACTTTTGCTATTGCTGCCAGCTATTACATTTAATGAAAGTATATCGCAGTAACCTCATTTTGCAGGAACTAACATGGCGGCGCGATACCGCAAAACTCGCTATATGATGATTGATTCCTTGAAATATCGGTATATTTACTACCGTATGGGAAATCTAGTTTATGATTATATAGCTACATAGTATATTTAAATAATATACGCTTAAAAGCAGCAGGTACTTCTTAAATATTAGATATCTGATATTTGTATAACATAGTTTGTATATTCGTGTGATTGGAGCTGAGTAATTTCAGTGTATTTATACAGGTACTATCTCTTTTCCGTGACAGGGATATCCTTTCAGGATGAGAAGAATTAGGTCATAGTGTATTACTAGAATTCCGATAGGTGATAATATCTCCGACATTTTACAGCCGAATTTGTAGATTTCTTTCATATTTGAAAAGGCATAAATTTCAGTGCGATCCCATATTTATCCTAAATTTGATGGTTTCATATTTAGTTAATGATATTTGTTAACGGCTAACAGCAAATCAGTTATTATAAGAATTGTATGTGCCTTGGGAATACTTTGACATTCTTTCGGTAGAAGAGTTCGAAATATAAATTTTATATGAGCCATATAAATTTGATTATAATCTAAAGTAAATATTTAAAAGATGAATAACAGGTCTCTTCAATGGAAAACAGCAAATCACTAGCAATCTGTTTAATAGTTTTGTGAACAGTAAATATTTAACTAGATAAATCAGCCAATAATGCTAGTGACATCACATGTTCAGCTTTTGAACCTGAAAAATGGCACAAAAAATTAAGAAATGCGAATATGAGTTTGTTTGTTACGCTTTAACGCGTTAACTTCTTGATCGACCATCATGAAATTTCACATACACGTTGTCAGGGGTACAGAAAAGGACATTGAGTACCTTTTGTCAAAAAGAAAGTACTGTTATTAACCTAACCTAACCTACATTTACGCGGGCAAAATCTAGTGAACAATAAAAGAGACGACAATACTCTTTTGTCCATGATCGTGCCATTTCATCGTAATAACAAAGGCTCTTAGATTGCAGCTAACTCATAGTAGGTATACATTCAAATCACACTGAAACCCGCGTGAACCAATTTTCATTCGTCTTTCGCCATAACAGCGATAGCCTAGTGGGAAACCGTTGGACTGCCACGCAGAGGTCGCGAGTTCGAACCCAAGGCGCGCATCTCTGACTTTTCGAAGTTATATGCGTATTAAATAGTTAATTATCGCTTGCTTTAACGGTGAAGGAAAACATCGTGAGGAAACCTGCATGTCTGAGAGTTCTCCATAATGTTCTATGTATGTGAAGTCGGCCAACCCGCACTAGGCCAGCGTGTTGGACTATGGTCTAACCCTTCTCATAGTGAGAAGAGTCCCATGCTCAGCAGTGGGACAGTTTAATACGTACAGGGCTGATATTATTTCCGCCATTTAAGATGGGTGCTTATCATGAGATATCTATCTGATGAGACGTACTTTATAACACGAACAAGACAATATTTAGTAAGACTAAGTGGCTATATCTGTAGATAAAGCCGCGATCATCACATTAGCCTCTGAAGGCTTTAATTCGACATTGAGTTTGTTCGTTTCCAACCAAATGGCTTTTATCAGGTGGTTTGTGAGCTAAGAGTTAAAAGGATTTGAATGAAAAAATACGCTTACATTACCTTACTTATATATTTTCTTAGAAAGTTACCGGAGTTTAATTAAATTTCTGCTCGTTCGCTCGCATGGAATTAGGCAAATACAATTAAACGCGTACCCATATAAATTTCTTAAAGGGTTATTTGAATTTTTGTGCCCTATATTATTTCAGTGTGAGTAATACCTACGTGTGGCGCAGTGGGAAATAAATCAACATACCATTAGCATTGCATTGAATGTTGCGAATCCTTGAACGAGACAGAGATAGTTGTTTAATGCCTGGATGTTCCTTGTATCCGTGCTTCGATTATTGTAAAACCCTGTTATTAGGAGAATACTGCAATATGAGTCACCTTTTTCAAACCTTTAAAATTTCATGCATACCTTCTAAGTGTATTTTTATTTGCCATTCCTTTTTATAAGAATTATAGTCGACGTATGTACTTAAATGATTCATATCCACTACATAAGTGTAGTAATAAATAGAGTGCGAAAACGCGCGCAGAAGTTATAAACACATAAATCGACGATGTGTTTTATGTGCTTTATTAAAAAGCTAGTCTCGTTTCGTAGCTCTGTGTTGTTAGCAGTGCTTGGCAGTTGGCAGGCTAGGAAGTGGTGTATGCGGGCGGGGCGGCCCGGCAACGTCACCGTCAGTAGGGGCGCATTGGCTATGTAATGCGCTCGCCCTGCGACGCTCCGTGGGCGCTCCACTCTTCTAACAACTCGAAGTGAATTTTCACGTGATTGTGTACATACAACGGATTTTTCTTGAATACGTAAGTCAGTTTAATATATTTTGTTCTTGTCAAATATTTGAACCGTTAAATAAGTATAACATGTTTAACAGTTATCTACAGTTTTCTGTAGCATTGAAGGCTTTTTTAGTTTTTTAAAACTAGTATATATTTGATTTCTTTTAAAATTTATAAATGTTTTATTAGTTATTTTGTTAAATTTAGACTTAATGGCATTCAAAGTAAAATAAATTTTACTTTAGGCACTCAGTTGTTCCCGCAAGCAATTATAAATTTAAATCCAAACCTCCCTTATGTAGGTGACGCGAGCGTAACTTACGGTTTACATTTATTTGCATAAATCTAGATTATGTGTTTAACTAGAGATATTTATTATTGCTTGTATTTTAATATCTTTCGATTTTAAGTGTAATACAGTTTTGGTGACAAGTAAGAACCAGGGCATAGCGAAGTCGAATTGGCAAACTCGTAAAATGCCAAATGTAAATCGCGCTCTTTTATGAAAACGAGAAAAGGACTGATCTTTTTGCAGACTACATCGTTCATTGGTTTATAGGTTTTAAACGACGTCGTTGCCCGAAGCAAGCAATGTAATTTAAATTTACTAAAAATATTACCTAAGTACGATTAGGATTATGTCACAAATTAGGTAGGCTGTAAATAAAAAGGTGTATTTGGTTCTTGAATATTTAGTGTTATATAGTACCTATATGAATGTTATGAATAACCATATTTTCTAATTCTTATTGGCGGTTACGTCATGTATCGATATCAGGAATGTGGTGTTCTATTCTGGTATACTTACTGTTTAATGCTACTAATGATCGTAATTATATTAAAATCATATAAGTTATAAAATATAATTGGCTACACATTTTCAATTTCTGATATGGAAACATTTGGGTTGCCATAGCGTTGTCCTTGTTAGAGATTTACGGTAAAGCGGTGTATCCGATTCATATGGCTCTCTTCTTGCTGACGTCAACCCCGAGGTTTAAAGCTTTTGCTACAATAAATTTACGCTATGAACCTTTGACCATATTTATTTATTTATTCGGTTAACACACATCGCACATGTACATATACAACCTAATAAATTGAAATGAAAAAATAAATTCGGTCCTAATTTTACTGTATTATTATATCTAACACAATGAATCGGACAATCATCGCGATTACTGAGTGTATGATATATTTTCCCGCTGGACGCACCATACAATTACATGTACGTTACGTTAAGACATGAACCAGACGTAAGTACGTATGTAACATATACAAAAACGAAAAATCTGGTCACGCAATTTCTACAACTCCAAAGCTCACGTACATGAAAGTGACAAAAAGTCTCTTTTGGTTTTTGGTACTTGGTAAGTAAAATATTTTTCGATATTCAAATCATATGTCGAACGAGTTGAGCTCAATTTATTATTATTTATATCTCTTTGTCTGTAACACACTATGTGGTTTACATCCAAATTTACGTGCTACTTTTCGCAGTGATAGGTAGTTTAGTATTTTAGTAGTTCTTATCTATAGCGTAGGTACTATAAATGTCTACTTCTTGGTTTTCCATCCTAAAATACCTAGTAGCAGGTTTATAAAGCAATAAGAGACAATATTTTATTAAAATCTTTTTGGACATACATACCCATCGAAATTTACTTACAAAATATTACGTACTTCATTCTAATTGATTCGGTTTCGTGAGTAGGTACATATATTGTTCAGATAGCCATAGGGGACCCAAGGGTAGGAAGTCCCAAGAGATTGCCAATAACCTATAAATTCGGGTGCTATCAGAATCCCTCGGGAGTTACAATGGAACCGCATTAAATCAAACCTTATTCGATTGTCTATAGATGCATAGTATACATGTGTGCACTTATGATTGACCTCGCCTTACTGCTACAGCAATATTTTTGGCTGCTATCTTGGGATAGCGGCCTTATACCGTAACTTACCTATAAGCTATAACCCTTATTTTATTTGATATCTACTTATCTGATCGAGATCAAATATTATATTAGAATTCAGTAAACGAACTACAAAGAATAATAATAAATAATCGCTGCAGGTTGAGCTATTTCGGCGCTTTAAAAATATATTTTAAGCAGGTATTCTTAGTTAGGTAAATAGTGCTATTTAAAGTGCTTACCATCAGGTGGAGTGTGGTCATTTTGACGACCAAAAAAAAAAAGAAAAAAAAAGTAGATGATTAAAGATTTTGCATTCACAAACATCAAACGAACATTTCAATAGCACTGTTTGATGATAAGTTTTTGTCAGCACTTATTTATTCTAGCCCAAAACGTTGAAGTGTTAACGTAGCAGGTTTCTTTGTTCTACGTGTGTAAATAAAACCTTTGTGCTTACCAAAATCAAATATCCCTTAGATACGTTATAATAAGTTACAAAAACGAGGCTACTGAACGTATTTGACAGGATTTTATTTATGACCTAATAATGTAATATCTTCTTCATCTTATACTTCCAAATTGTATATTTTATATTCATTGGCTCATAATAAAGTCATCAGTATTAAGAATAGAAAAGCAAATTACCTATTGACTTACAAAGGATACTAGATAAACAAGTTATGGGTATACTTAAGTGCGTATGTTTAAGTATTTACGAAAGTAGCTACAATTTGTAGCCGTTGATCTTGTTTTTTATTGAGGTGGTGTTTAGCCTCGGGGATGACCCTTGTTTTTGAGATCTTTTGGCACTTGCTCGTATACCTACCGGTCTATGGCATTTGTAACTGGAATTGCGATAATTTATAACAAGGGGTTCTTGGCGTCAAATAATAAGTGGTTCAATAAGGGCTTTAAAGGAAACTCGTTACGCTTCCCAATGTTACGAGTTTTACTTTTACCAATAATTTATATGTAATGCAATGAGGATTTATAAATCTTATATTATTAACAAAATATGGTATGGCGCTGTTTTTGTAAGTATTAAAATGAGGACCAAACCATTGTTATTTAACAGTACCATTGGAGCAGCTATAGCTCAGTGGAGAGACCAATAGACTGCAATGCAGAGTGTCTCAGGTTCGAACCCACGTCGTGCATCGCTGGCTTTCGGAAGTTATATGACTTTTCGAAATTATGTGCGTAATGATTGACAATTATCGCCTGCTCCGTGCCTCGGGAAGCACGTTAAGGCGTTGGTCCCGGCTGCCATGAACATCAATGGCAGGCGTTATTGGGAGAGTGTCGACACAAAAGATACCACTGGGTCGAAGTGTCGTCGGTCTGCACTGACTGGCCCCCACATAAGATAAGATAAGATAAGATAACAGTACCATTGCACTTTATGTCGGAGTCTATTTCTAGCATAATTCTTTATTCTAAAAATAATGATAATAATAGTGATAGATGGATGCATGGATGAAAGCTGCGAATTCATAAAAAAATTAAATGTTGAAATAGCTTCAAAAGAAATCTTATTAATAATAGGTTAAATTATTTAATTTGATTTAAAAATATAATATTCACTAATGTAAATTCGAAAGGAAGCCAATCACATGAGGCTTTAATACTATCAAATTGGACCTAATACTGTCATTATGGAAACCGTTGAATAATAGTTTAATACTTTTATTGCCCAATTAACGTTATACATATGTTGAGTAAGTAGCGCTAGATATCTACCAAATATCAAACGATTCTGCAATTTGATTGCTACTATAATCATAATTAAGCATATAAATCTAATCAACTATTTAAATAGTATGATTTGACTAGAGTTGGTAACTTTCAACTCTTCAATTTATCCAATTAAATTAGATGAACTGAAATTTGAAACAGTTCGGCGTTGTAATTAAACTTTACTAAGAATATGCTGCTTGATAATAGTAATAGGAGGCGCATTTTCTACATTTTGCTGGGTACACTAATTTTCTGGAAGGGTAAATAGAGAATAAGGTTAAATGATAGTTTTCTTCTTTTAAAAAGACAACTGTGTAACGTGTTCCATAAATAAATTCTGTGTCGCGGGAGACTTTACAACGAATCAAACTACCAACACAATGAACATTTAGAGTTGGAACATATAGATATGTGGACCAGACAAATTTTTGTGCCGTATCGAGCACTCGAATCGTTCGAGTGTTCTTTTAACCAGCTCTATATTCAGAAGGACTGCGATTAAGAGATCATGCCCACTTTGCTAGTCTTTATATGTTTACTTCAGTAATGCTAAAAAGAAGAATGATCGAAGCTTCATCCTTCTACCTATCCGATTTTATTACTGTATCTTATTTATTGCGCAAGGTTTTGCTAGCATTATTATTTACCTTGAGGTTTGACCTGGGGGTGGCGGGCTTTGTGGGCCTGCCCGCCATCCGTTCAGCACCAGGTCCGAGAGGCGGCGTGCGTGTTCCCACGCGCGCCTCTGTGTCGTGTCCGTCTCCCTTCTAGGGGGGGAGACAGTAGGGACTTGTTAAAGGTGACCATTGGGCAGGTCTTTTGTGCAGTGGCCTGCCGTTTTATACGGCGGGCCGAAACCTCGGCGGGGTCGCGACCGCATGTGAAAGTGATTCGCGCGGCCCCGCCGATAGTGGTTTCCGAGGAACACCGTGGTAGGTTCAGTCGGTATTCCGGGAGGTCTATTTTATCGTTTTAACATCTTTCTTTTACCCCGGCGAGTCCGACATAACCCCTCTGTCCGCCCCCGCGGAGGGGTGTGCGTCAGTGCTTTCCCCCACGTAAAAAAAAGCATTATTATTTATTCTATGGTTTATAGATTAAAAAAACTTTACACTAGGTAGTCATTTAAATCTCTCTCATTTCCACTCATCCAGTTTCATGTCAACATTACCAAAGATTATTATTTCATTTTAAAATAGCGACTAACTAGTAGCATCTTTTTTATGTCATACATGACATACATACATGCAAAAGTGTGGTTGTATAGAGATAAGATTAATGATGGCGACCCGTATTTCACTCTGGTTTGACCTCGTCGTCCGGGACAGGGCAGCATTCACAATTACTACAGAAACTCTGCATGTTACCACTTTTGGCGTCAATCTGGGTGTTCAAAAGTTATAATTTTGAGCGGTATAAGCCAACGCTTCGAAATCGTATTTAAAGAAGGTTTTTCTACGATTGCATAATATTTGATTAATAGCTATGTAATTTCGTATGCTTATTTAACACTTTCTTTTGACATAATGTTACGAATTATCTAACTTGTTGGTGATTTGTAAGAATCATAATAATAGTAATAAGATATTTCAGTAGGTATCGTGTTTTAGGTCATGCAAAGTGTTTGTTTATTGTTGTTGCATTTTGTATATTATACTTATATACATAGTAACTACTAGGAGCTTCGAAATGATTGTATGCTGTAGGTATGTATATGTATGATTTCTCAGGCCTTGTTTATGTCCACATAGTAGAGACTTAGCTTATTGCACTACCGTCATATGACAGTTGTAGTCACCTTGTTGCTATTACCTATATCTTTAGAGAAAACCGAATGACCGAATGACCGAACGAAACTCGGTTGTAAATTACGGTAACAAAATACTACTCTATATTGTGTTAGGTATAGGTATGCGTGACAAGAACGGTATAACACATAAAATGGAATCTGAAGTTGTATTCCATGTCGCAAAGAGAATAAACTCTGTGCCACATGGCACATGTCTTGTGTACGTTATTGGGGAGGACAATATTTTATAGTGATTCAGGTGTTTGTTCAAAAACAAACTGGAGTTAAAAACACAAGATCCGGATGAGGTGACATTTTGTAAGGAGGATTTTCGTGGAATATTTTCCTAGAGGGGGAAAACCGAGCATGAGATTTTTTATCATGAAATATGTTAATAGCCGGTAATTTTAATATGATCTCTCAACGTGCAAGTGTAATCTGTGGTATAATAGTATTTTAACCAGCTTGACTCTGTACACTAAATGTATTTTTGATTTACGCTAATTGGGATTGCCTATTGAGAGCGGTCTAAACCCAAAACAACCGTTTTAATTTCGTGTTTAGAATGTTTATCCATTATCAATTTAAGATAAAGAAATCGATTGTTTTCGTAGTTTAGTAGTTAGTAGTTCAAGTTACGATTTCGATTGATTTGATAGCGTTTTGCAATACCGAAGATACATACTGTCATCCTTGTGAAATTGCAACAAATCATTACTTACACGGACACAGTCGCAGGCAAAACTAGTCCGTAAGATATGAGAAAGAAAGAAAGAAAAAATATTTTTTATTTTGGCATACAAAAGAGCACACCGAAAACATGAAGAAATAAAAAAATAAAAAAAATACAAAATAAAAAGCAAAACAATACGTAACTAAAAAAATAAATAAAATAAATACTAATACTAACACTATAACTATTTCTGCTCACTGGCAACACCACACACATCCCATCAAGTCAAGGCTAGGCTAGTATTGTCAGTGAGCTAGGCTAGTATTATCTACTTATAATAACAAAAGAATACATTTTTACCAAAATATAAGTATTCGCAGGATTGAGATCTTTTCGCTCTATGCCATTCGTTATAACAGCTTTCTTGCTTTTCCTTACGCGTAAAATACGTATATATAGGACACAGAAGGATACAGATAAATATTAGTTACGTAGACGTACAAGATTTCCCGTATATCTTTGTTAGCATGGTTAGTTATAAGTGCATTTTCTGGCAAGTAGCTTGCCAAGAGCATAAAAGTACAGCATTAAGTAATAAAAAACAATGTAATTTAGAACATAGGAATACAATGTAAATTATCCTTATTCCTTAAAAAGAAAGTATTTAGAATAATTCTTGTACCCAGGAGTGTCCGCTGTTGTAATGTTTATAAACTAATAAACATTAAAACGATGGACTCAAAAGACCACCCAAACTCGGAACGGCTATTTGTGGGTCACATTTTGTCTAGTGTGTAGAACCTATTATAATATATAAAATATATCGATGTTGACTGAAGTAGTAAAACATGCCTCGAATCAGGCTTTGACTTGTAAGTTTAGCGAGCTATGCTTTATCACTCCAGCTAGATCATTTTATTTACTAACTGTTAAATATTCAGACTTACGACAGTGACGATCGATGATAGCAGTATCACGGTTGAAATTTTAGAACTTTTATTATTAAATTCAGTGACTTAAATGTTATAAAAATAATAATTAACTTGTTGTTGCCCACACCCACTTCAACTTTTAGGATGCGACTGACTAAAATCCGAGTTATGACCCATTAAATAAATTTCACGCCGTACCTATCCATAACACACTGTAATGTGCC
Organism: Catocala sponsa; assembly: GCA_963564715.1. NCBI lineage: Eukaryota > Metazoa > Arthropoda > Insecta > Lepidoptera > Erebidae > Catocala > Catocala sponsa. Next base: position 11,494,800 of record OY751331.1, read on the forward strand.
AATATATATATATAAATATTATAAACAGTGGCATAACATACATCCATTTGTGACACTTGGAGTGCGACGAGGCCTTGGTAAATCTCACAGGCTAATAAATGAATTTGCCCTTCCTCGCTTGCGCCTCTTACGTGTCTCATTAGTGATAACGAACTAACTTAAATCAATGTATCTACGTGCTATGTTACCTTGGTAAGTTACTCCGGTAAACACGATCTCTTTGATTGACTAAATCAACAAGAATTAGAGAACAAGATTCTATAGGATCATTAAAATATTAACGTTATATGTAACGTTTACAAAGGGAACGTGTGTTGTGCGGTATTACAGAGAAATATTTTATTTCAATGTAATATAATAATAATATTATGAGCCCTGTGTATGAACCGTTCCATCGTTGGGCGAAAGTCTCTCGTTAATATGAAATTGCTTAAGCTGTATTCCTAAAGACTGAGCCCGTGCGGGTTGGCAGGCTTCATATATCTTCGACAACATAATGAAAATTGTAGACATGCAGGTTTCGTAACGATGTTTTCTTTCACTGTTAAAGTAAGCGATAACTAACATTTTAATACGATCAATACTTCCACCACCAAACTCTATTAAACTCGATACCTCAGCATGGCACTTCAATGGTCTCCGCACTGGGTTAATACTAACTAAAACTCCTTATACTAATCTACTCTATAATACTTGATTTTATATCCGTAACAGCTAAAGAATGTTAGGTTACATGACATTGCCATAGGCATTTACACATAGCTAAATATTAATAACTGAGTATTCTCATATTCCTAAATTTGAGGTGTACAAAGGTATACCACAAAGTTTGTTGAGTTTTGTGTATTCGTCCACACGCAGCCTGTATCACCCTACTTTATTGATACCGTTTTGTCACGCAACGACTTATATTCATATTTCTACCTGTGCTGGGAGAAGTAATTTGGGAAATCGTAACAAGCACTTCGTATATTACCCATTGTTTATGTATGTTTCCATTTTGAAATCAAATCCATAGTCAATTTTGAGCATTGTAATCGAAGTTTATTCATGACATTTCAATGTAAAAGGTAGACACAAAGGACGTTTAAATGTCTGAACGATGAACTCTATGTTTATTTATCGCTTTTCATGTATCGGCGTTTTCGCGTTTCAACAAAGAATTGTGTGAAATTCTATTCGACATCCCGCAGTGGCTGTTTTGTGCACTTCTAACACCCTCAGCGAAGACGAAGACACACATACATAAGCACACTCCATGTTCTCGTACACACACATACTTCCTCGTACCTACTTTTCACTAAGGGGGTGATTCAAACTTGAAGTACCACTTTGTGTATATGTAGGTAGTAGGTACCTACAACCGTAGAGTTACGTTAGAAGCCGTGTTTAGTACAATCACACCAGTTTAAGCAAGTTCGTTAGTTGTTACAAATTCGTTGACTCCGAACACCGCAGTTATCTGTTTCTTCTATTGGCTCTTTACACGTGCCGTGGATAGCAAGTAGCTACAACACTCGACTCTCTTTGAAGCTAATTTTCTGATTCAACGGTAATATACCTTCTTAATAGGTCAAGTAATTACCTCTTAAGCTACGTTATTATACTTGCGATAGCAGGGGCTTTATACCGCTGCGGGCGAACTATGAAAGAACTTATCTACTTAGATTTTCTGTGAAAAGTCAATTTAATAATATCTTGGAGAAATTGTATACTAGTTTGATAAATTGGAGCTATATATAGAAATAGAAGGCTCTATTGCCCGGGTACGGAGTATCCTTTGTAATCATCTATAAGAATTGCTGCTGCACGTTGGATTCTAATATCGTTATTGGGAACAGTTGAATAAAAAGGAATGCTTTGTGTGTGCTTGCTCACACCTCTATTCGAAATGACAATTATAATATTATGGTGGAATTGAATAATCTAATGTATATTTCGTTGAATGTATCTAATCAAGCTTACTTTTTGTTGCTTATCACCCCTTTTTCTTCACCATGATGATGTTCATAAAGTGCCGACTAACAATAAAGATTTAATCTGACTACTCGCACGTCGGCGTACGTCCATAAAAGTAAATCATTCCTTTACAACAAGTCGAATAGTAAGAAACCAAATCAATCATTTCTAAATATTTGAAGCATTAACATAGTTTAATGTGATATTTATCTTTTAAGCAGTAAATAATATGTAAACAAATTTATTTAACGATATTAAAATATACTTAGAAAACATTTTAACATATAACAATAAAAAAGCGGAAGATTGATTTTTAGTGAAATTTAAATGTTGCTCGATCGTATCGTGCGCCGTAATATTGGCTCTGAAGACCTGAAGTGTCGTAGCTTGGATTCAAGGATGGGGTTTGTAAAGGAATTCTAATTTATTTTTCAAAGAATGCATCTTTAGGCGTAATTGTGGTCTACTTCTTTAATAGAACACCTGTCTTATATGCCGATGTACATGCGTTTATAAATAATGCAAGAAGTAATAATATCAGCAAAGTTCTTTTAGTCGAGCATGTAAGGCCCGCACAGTATCCTGTGATTCCGACTCTAGTACTGAGCGTAAGTTATCCTTAATTAAACTGTTTTCTTAACGTCGCAACGGACATTGTAGACCTTGTATTATTATGTAACAATCCTAATCCTAACTAATATTATAAAGGCGATAGTGAACTTATTTGTTACGCTTTCACGTCTTAACTACTTGACTGATCATCATGAAATTTCGCATACCACGTTGTAAGGGTACAGAATAGGATATAGACATAGGGTTTCATCCAAAAAAAGCTTTTTTACTAACCTAACCTCACCTAACCTACATTTACGCGAGTGAAGCCGCGGGCAAAATCTAGTTGTTTAATATAAGTAAGAAACTCTTCACATTCATGTCACAAAAAAAGATTATTAATAACAATACTGAGTATGACCCAAGTTATATTAACATGCGAATGAGTGTTTGTTGGATTGGTTATTGTAAAATATTGGTTATTTATCAGCGTGTTGATCGAATCTATAATATTTTTTGCAAAGAAGTACTTAGATGCTTAGGTATTGCTCGGATAATGATATAGGTTACTTACTAGTAATATTATATCCATTGCAATGTATAGTTTCTGTGCAGGTACATTCAATTCTTGTGTAGGCGATTTTAGATCCAAGCCGCGTTTAAATGCTTTTACGAACAAATAGTAACTATTGATGGGGTTCGAGTCCAAGTTGACCTATGACGTATCTTAATTATGTGCTTATTAGGTAATTATCTGACGTGTTTGCAGTGTATACTGTGAAACTTGTGTGTGGGATGTTCTGAGGGATATCTGCTAATCCGCACTTGGTCTGTGCAGTGAGTTTCTAGGAGTATTCTACTAATCTTGTTCAGGCAAGCTGTAACCAAGGGAGTCCCAGGGAGTCTCTCCGTGAATATGGATGCTGAATAGTAACTGAACCAAAAGGTCGGGGAAAGTGTAAATTTAAATCTAAATACTTTTAATAATTTAAATAGATTCAATAGTAGTAAAGTTTAACAGTAGTAGTGTAATATATACAAAATCATGTAATAAAAGTATTAAATAAACAACGCGGTTAAATCCGTATGAAGTAGTTTAATTTCAATCTATGGTCATTTTTAATATTGTCACTAATCCAACTGTCAGCATAGGTCAGAATCTCATTCGTTACGGTGCTTCTATTTCTAATGTATAGGAATACCTTTATCCATTGTTACTTCTTTATACTATAAGCAGTACAAAGTTAAATTATAATTCGTAATTTCTATAGTAGTTTCTTATTTCTAATCGGGCGTATTAGTACCGAGTTAATATAGCATCAGTACAGATAGGTACCTCTTATTTTGGTACTGTTATTTCAGGCATAACCTCCCTGAAAGTTGTATATAAATCCTTAGAAGATACTAGTTTCTGTCCACAGTTTCACCCGTGTGAATCTTTATAAAAATTACCCTATGCGTTAATCCGTCGATGGGATGGTCGAGCTTTTAACTTACATTCAAGTCCATTAAACGGTTTTCGTCTGATTGAGTAACAAGCATCTAAACATAGATGCATTTTTTTCAAACTTGCTAAATAAAATTCGAAGCTACCACTAATAATGGGATATTAGATTTTTCGCTATGAACCAAATTAATGTCACGCTAATTTAGTTATTTTCACAAGATATTGCAAAACTTATCGGACCAAAGAATTATTTTCTAGATAAATACTGAACCTTAAGACCTTGTTGATAGTAATAGATAAAGTTTTAACCATCTAACGCGTTCCTTACAAAGAAAAACAAAGCTACGACCAACCCTACGATATAGGTCGTGACTGTTTATATATTTTTAATTGCGGGTAACTTAATAGTCGTCACGAATATAATACTAATATACATAAAAAATGGTGTTAAAGGGTGGTGTTTCAAATTAATGTGTATAAAGGCTGTTTGGTTCGGGTTGGATGATGAATGGGCGACCGCCGCGCGCCGTACGCCATCGATCCACTAAAGGGGCAAGATTCCAAAAGACAGGCCATGTAAATGTACTATGATGACGCACCTTATCGTCGGTACGTCTTCAGCGACTCGCATTTTATGTAGAGGACTATTACACAAACAAAAATATTTGTCTTTGCGGGCCAGACTCTGAACAATATCTGGATATTTTTGCATTGGTGTACTTCAAAATTCCAATACGAGTTTCGTTTATTGAGGTTGGAACGAATATTATCTCCGTCCGTTGGCAATGATGAGGCTCGAAGTACAATACGATGTCTGGTTCGGTAAATTGAACTGGCTTGTTTTAGCACTATTTGCACTTGGTATATTAAAACCATAGATATTGTTTCGCATCGGTTACTTTTTAGTGCGACATATAAAAATCTAATAAACTACATATTTAAGTTAGGCGGTTCGAATAACAAGGAAATAAATCTAGCCCTACATTAGCTACTAACTGTCGAATTTCTTTATTTGAATCCAAATTATTTACCTATTACTTTTATTATCGTAAGTGTAAGTGAGGTATAAATATTGCGGTATACATATTGAGATATTGAACTAGTGTAGGCAAGCAGGTATTAAAATGCTTTACATAGCCTTGGTGAACTCTCTTGTCCCCTGTGTTCAAGCTAAGCAATTATACTTAACGTTTTATCGGAATCGGTTGTGTACTTGAGTTGTGAAAACAAAATATAATATACTTCATATAACATAATATAAAATGTATTTGTAGTTGCTTTAAATCATCATATCAATCATAAGAAAAATACAACTGCTGAAATATTGCCGAAAAGCAAACATTTTGACAATAAATACCTTTATATTAATACTTAAATAATTTAATGATTCTACGTATCTGCTGTTGATATTTAGAAACAATAATTATCCTTTCTTTAGCGTAATAAATTGAACAAATTATGCGTTGTACGTATATTTACTTGCCTCGCTCCTGTGTTACAGTGAGACGAGAGGTAAGGAGGTTGTAGTAGTGCTTGTATTTAACAACTTAATTAAACATATTGTTTTCCGTGTCATGTTCAGATAATTTTTGCGGTGTTAGGTGTAATGAACCTCCTACCAATCAACCGAGTTTTAATTATCCGAGTGTTATTTTGATACGAGAAGGTAAGTTACAAAGAAATTCATTCTAAAATCATAGGTGAGAAGAGAAATTCACCGCGCTTCTTAAGCTCGAATCGATTACAATAGAAAATATTGCTCAGTATCGCTAGCTTTCTATTGTAATCGTTCCTTTGAGTCTCAGATATTAGAGAGGATTATCAAGATGGACCGAACTTGGATACGGTATTTGATTGATGCCATCTAATTATGACTCGGATTTGATGAGTATACCCAAGTACAAGAGGACCGGTCTCTAGCAACGGTATCCTTTGTTTACTGGCACAAAATATGCATTTATAAGTAAAATTCTTCTTTGAAAACATATACCTATCTTGATTTTTGTTTGATATTTGGGGTTTATTCGCCATTTGTCGCATATATGCTGAAATATATGTGTTACAGTTCTACCTTCTTCGTTAATATAACGGTGTGATACAGTGTTATGTTTATATTATTTGCTTTATTGTTTACGGTATAAAGATTTTGGGCTCTTGAGCTAAGGGTGGAATTCATCAAGCTCACTCATCTTTTCTACATGGATGAGTGTACGCTTTTCAATATCTTGAGTTTGTTACGCCTGAGGGACCTATTGAGAACCATTTGTGGTTTCAGTAGACAAATGTGCGGTCGCTCATGCCTATCAAGTTAAGAGCCCTTTCTGAGAATAAAACGTAGTAACGGTACGACACGCTCTTATTTATGTAACTCTCGTACTTATATACTATTTATTACATAAAAAGAATTTGCTTTATAAAAAGCTGTTGCCTTGCAACCTTGCAGTATCTACCTTACTTTAGTACATATCCTATAGACGACAAACCTACTGTTTTGCAGTAAATGTGTAATATGTTGGTAAAAACTAGCTAGTCAGGCGGCGTCAAGTATTTTCTGTGTTGTGTCTTTGTTTGTCACCAAAGCGTGAGCCCATACGAAACCACCATTCGTGGGCTCGTAACTGATTTGAATTAACGGTTCGATCAAGTCAGATATTTTTATCAGGAAATTATCGGTGTTGGTACATTACCTGGACCAGTAAACAACACAGTGCTTGTAGTGATGGGCACTGATTATCTCTACCTGTGCCTATCACAACGAGAACATACGGGTTTGATGCTATATCATGTTAGGTTTTATGAGTGGATAAGCGTACCATTGCTAATAATTTGGTGAGCCAACGAATGAGTCGGCTCACCGGCAAAGTTCTTACTCTAACAGGAAACCGACGTAATTGTTGTAATACAGCTACTGTGTTTCGTCTGGTAAAAAAGAGGTTAGAAGGTTCACATAGTATGAAAAGAAAGGAATGGGCGATGTAGGTTATCGTTCAAAGTAGGCTTTTTTACGGTAAACGCTTACCTTGCCTGTTTGCAATCTAAGTGGTACAAAAATAAAGAAAATGCCGATATCCTTAATTTTTTATCAATGAAAACCTAAATCGATATCGTAAATTGTTATACTAAATTATGCAAAATAAATTATACCGATTTCGGCTGGCGTGTTATTTTAAAAACTCTTTGTGTTGATAGGAGCAAATTTCGTAATGAACAGGCGGATAGCTAAAAGGGTGCCGATTGAATAGTATATTACGATAACAAAGGTTTTAACTTAATAAAAATATTTTTCTATAACCGAAAAGAGGTTATCGTTTTCTCAGATATTCGACGAGTACCTATGTTTATTTTTTTTGGTGTTTGTAGTCCGATGTTTCAGCAATAGATTAACCAAATTCCATTTGAAAGAGGGATTATTGTGGCTTTATATTAATTTAATGAATATCTGTTGATGGGTTTTTGAGATGATTAATGAGACTCATTAATAATAAGCTACAAAATATATTCTGGAAGTGCTCCATTATTTGGCCTTCTGTCTGTTATGGTAATGTAAGTGTCAATTTTGTATACAGGTGTTGACAGCTATACTAGCGGACTAGCATCAAACTCTCTCTAGCATAAAATGTCTTCCATAAGAAAGATAAATGTAAATGTATGGTAAAAAGTTTCTATTTTTGAATAAAGATTGTAATGTCTAGTTAGTAAATTACTCAGATAATTGACATACTGCTGATATGTGTCTTACTGAAGAGTTCGGCCGTGGTAAGTACCTCGGCTTACATTTATAATTATCATAGTATTGACATTTTAACTGACAAGCTAATAATGGTATGTTGGTATTAAACCTAATTAACAATCATATTCTGCTATGAAATGCTCAATGACAACACGGTGTGTGCACCCGTGCTGCGAAGATATTAGTTACTCACGTGGAACCTAAAATCCGAAGCTAACAAAATGTTGGCGTATGGCTTTACCTTCCTCTTCGAGTATATGCAAGCGTGGGACCTTGTAGGTATGATTGAGATTGTAATAATAAATGTGATAATCATGGTTATGTCGAATTTTAGGATTTTGTACACATATAAAAACCTTTCATGAATAATATAATTACATTATGTTATCACTCATATGATTTAAATGGAACTAATCCCAAAAGGGTCAACGGTTTCCATAATATCTTGAATAAATATATATGAAATCCTTCTCTATAGCCAGGGAGAAATGGTTATATTGTATTGCATGCAAATCCCTGCACCGCTAGAATACATGAGCTGGCCATCCGGGTCAAGGATTCTGATAGTACGCCTCAATAGACCCGAACCAATTTTAGTAACTGGGTACAAATGATGTTATTCGGAAAATATAACAAACAGGGTACATTTCTTTTTTGTTTTCCTTTAAAAAATAAACCGCTGTAGATCTTATATCGCTAGAGATTTTACAGACATTTGAACAAAGAAAACCCACGGTTGGCTTTTCATTCCGTGAGGAACAACTTTATAATACTCAGCGAATTTAAAGTGGTAGGCGACCAATGTTTTTTATTTATTACATACATTTTCTGAGTAATGTGGCACGTCGCTTTTTAATTCATAACTTAATAATTATAGTTAATGGTATACTTACAACGAATTCTTTTTTATTATAAGACTGTATTCTAGTTTTTGGAATGGTTTGATTTATGTTTTATTGAACTATCTTTGGGCAAGGTCGGTGGCTGACGTTTCATTACGTATTCTTGCTATTATATTTGCTACTGACCCTGAAACGTCACTGAGAGTAGTCAAGGATATCTGTAATTTGCTCATCGATGTCGCATCGAAATACTATTATAATTAAAACTGGTTAGTATACAGTGCTCGTATGTATTGTGTTACAAACCGCAATACGATTTTACAAATGGTATCGTGAAATGTTAAAGTATAGTTAAAAACAACTGTACATAATTTTTTAGTACATTCGCTGTAACGATCTCTATTATAAATAAAGCTATTATTGTCTTTTGAATATACCGGGCAAAGTGGAAGCCGTAATGCAGTCAGCGAAACGACTTTAATTTACATTTTAAATTGGTACAATTACATAGGCTCACCCGTAAATAGTTCAAAGCTGGAACGGCTCACATGCGCCGAGTTAAAATTCATATAAGGTTTCTCATAATGGATGGATGACAAAACTTAAAAATTGATATCAACAATAGCTGGATAGCTGCCAACTTACGTAATCAACTTTCTCCATGTCTTGGAGTGCAACTTCGTCCGCCAAGTTTGCCGGCTTAACTGAACTTCGTCGTTACGGAATGTGTGAGCCTGTTAGCGTCCATAATTATGACGTAAATGAAGTGCGGAATTTGGAGATGTCGTTACTGAGCAAGAACGTCATGGCCTTTCATATATCCTTGAACTACAACTCGATGTTGTTTTAACAAACAAGAATATTTAAGGTATTTCTTGCAATACAGTTTCGAAGAAAATACTGCTTAGTTGGTAATGCCGATGACACGGTTTGTCAAGATCGCAGGTTCAATTTTTGCTTCATGAATTTACTTTTCCTCTGTTATAATTTAACATCTATGAACAAAACTAACAAAGTATATTGTGTTTTATTTTTGTTAGACTAGCAGGACGATCCTTATATAACCCAATTTCTAAGCTTCTCTTATCATTCTTCGCTTATTTAAATTCTTCATGGTCAGTGGCGATAATTATACCTTCTTCTCCACTCTCTCTCTCTCTCAGACAATGAACTTTTATAACTTTTTTATCCGATTTAAAAGTTAAGTGGAAGTAAAAGAAAATGGCTACGCATTAAAGCGTTTGCAGTATCTTAACAGGTAAAGCACCCGTCAGTTTGGGGAGGGAAATACGTCGGTAACCAATTGTCTGTTAAAAATACGTTGGTACCTAAGCACTGTAGGCAGTTTCGTTCGACCTACATTTCTTAATCACTGAGGTTTGGGATTGACCCTAACCGTACCTGAGCCGACTGATTACCTGTTTTCTAGAGTGCTCTGGCTGGTTTTTTAGTTACTTGTAACATGATTGGGCTTTTTCGCTGGACTATTTTGTATCCTTTATAAACTACCAAGGTACAGGTAACTTAGTAATATACAAAATAGGTACTTACTGCAGGCAATCAGGGAAATCAGTTGCGCGTGGTCATCTCTAGAGAAAATGATTAAAATGGTATGGAAATTCAAATCTTTTCTGAGGTATCATTGTTGACTCTTTCTACGATAAATTAAATTCTATAACATAATTACTTTTCATAGAAATACGGCAAGTAAAAATAGAAATATTATATAATAGTGTGTAAGAATATTAACTCCTTTGAAGCTTCTGTAATATTACAAAGGAATGTCAAGGAATTATTTCGTCTTAATTAAAACCGTTTTATTAGTTTGACCTGTAACGGTACGCTGGCACAAATAAAAAACAAAAGGCTTACTGCACTTCCATCTACTTATAAGTATGAATACTCGTATATGTTTTATACGCTGTTACCTAAAGGCCTCGGTGTGGCAGCGGAAGTGAATGCGACTGTTGCGGATGAGGCCTCGGGTTCGATATCCGGGTCGTGCAAAGTGTTATTGGGTTTTTCTGTTATGAAATTCTCAGGAGCAGCACGGATACTAGAACTGTGCTCGTTAGACCTAGGCGAGTGTAGTTTAGTCCTTCATTTATAGAAAAAGATATAGCATTAATTTGTATTACTCAGCTTGTGACAACAGAATCTTTACATTATAAACATAAACTATCTCCGTTTCACTATTTTCGCAGCCAGCATTGAAACTTTTCCTCTCAGTTCGAATTGAAGATAACGCAAATATGGGCGAACTTTGCGAGTTGAGGTGGATATGGAGAACATTTAATACTGTCGGCGGAGCTGAGCTGCAACACTACTTACGTTATTTGCTTCGGTTTATACAAACTTCCTGAGTGTATTCTATTTCGAGTTTTAATAAGGTAATAATAATAATAATCATTTATTAACTTAAATTGGTACAAATGGACGAATGAAATGAATAAGGTTTTCTATACTGAAGTCTCTTAATAGCGCAGCGGTGGTGAGTGATGTCCTCTGATCGGGCAAAGTGTTTTCTGTCTGTTTGTGATTTCTGTCAAAAACTGTCAGTAGCAGCAAGGAGTCGGATACTATGTCTGGAAAACTACAATAGACTTGCGCTCTAAAAAAATTGCTGACCAAATGTGGGTGTAACACACTCCTGCCAACGTCTTCAGGCAGTCTATGTAGACTGCCTGAAGACGACCGAAGTAGTTCATTTTAGAATACGCATATGTATGCATATTCTAAAATCAACTATTTCTAGTGGCTTCGTTTGAACTCATTAAAAAGTAGCATATAACATTGACTTAGTGAAAAAACAACTACATTTATACTTGAATAAAACTCTAAAGAACCTGTGTGTACAGCTGTGTGTCACCTGTAATAGTGCATGGATACCTTAAGGTCCAAAATCCTGTGAACACTCTAATTAGAATGAATATAAATGAACTAAATGGCGTTGTTTTATAAATATTGCAACGCGTACTCATTTTAGCAAATAGGTGAAATTTATAAGAAATTATAGTCTCAACCGAAAGGGCAGAACACAGGGACAGAATAATGTTTGCGTACGAACAGAATAGCAAGTCATCGAGAGTAGTTATAAAACTACCTACTATAAATTTATTAATTAATTTGTCATTCTTTGATTCTTATTTTACCCTAATGTGTTCTTTTTTAAATAAACTATTGTGAATAGAGATTAATTTTTTTTAAGGTAAATGTATCAAATTTGAGATATTAAGAAATCTACTTCTTTTTATTTTATAGTAGTATACCGCCCGCCATCTATTACGATATAAATAAACTACTTAACAGTTCTTGTATCGATTTCTGTTAGATGGCGTCTATTACCCTTATACTATTTTAGTTTTGAAATGTGTATGCATTTTTGCAGTTAGTAAACTGCAAAAATGCAAACAAATATTATTTTCAGTAGTACATGAAAATAATATTTGTTTGTGCTGCCTTCGGACGGTATCCAATTGATTTTGATGCGGTTGGCATAGTTTATGCTCTTAAATGATAGTGATATGATATAGCTTATAGACTTAGATATTAGATCCCAGTTTCGCAAACAATGATTGTGTTTACAAAGCTGGACAGTAAATAGATTTATGGTGAAAACTCATTTAGACATTTTATTTCAGTGTGCCGTAATAAGCGTTCTACATTCATGTTATATGGATAGGTGGATCATATTTGTTTCCAAACTCGACATCGTGGAGAGCAATCCACTCGCGTCTGTATTGGAGACCGACGCGGAGAGCCCATTGTTTGTTATGAATACGCCTCCAGTGTGATTGCTCAGTAAACGCGCTCTAGGCAACGCGCTAAGGTATTGTATACATGTTGCGGTCCCACAACATATTTTTATGATCAGCCCTTCAAATGAGTTGACATAAATATGACGACCAGTCCTACAAGTACTGGTAGTAAAAAGATCTCATTTCTTTTGATAAGATTTCACAGCTTGAAAACTGATTTATAACGGTGAGCATTTACATTTATTGGCACCCAACCGAGCAATCGCTTTTGAAATGTGTTTTTATGAAGACCTCACCTGGCCTAAAGAAATATTATATAGGGTCGGCTTTGTCTTTTGCTGACTGAACACAGCATGCTACTAGCATTGAGACCACGTATACAAAGAAATACTAAACGTGAAAAATCTATTTGTGAACAACACAACTTTAATCTCGTGCTAAACCCTTGTAGCATTGTGCACTTATATTTTAGACAGGTATAAACAAAGCACAGTTAGTATTAGCATCAAATAACACAAGTAACTGCAATAACCATTTTCTAAAGTAATATATTTCGAGAGTCATAACCTTAAAACTTGAAACAGTTGCACGTCACAATGAGCGGCCAGGGTGATGTTATCTTTATAATTATGGCTGTAATAATTTTATTAACTTACACAAACCAGAAACATTATAAGAGAGTCCCTAGGCTTGTTTTATTTGTTCGCCGTTAGTCGAGATGGGACCTTGGCCCAATTAGTGTTGTGCCGGTGGCACTTTACACCGCGTAGTGACAATTGTGAATGCGGACTCAGGCTTGTGGCACACAATAGTGCCGTAGCACCACTGGCTGTTACGTAATGTGACTGAGAGCCAGTGACGTACGCTGCCACTCTATCTTTCAGAATAGCGCTCTACATTAGAGGCTGAATGTTTTGCTGTTATTAAAAGGCTAGCGGCTTTGTGCTTTTTTAAATATGACGGCAGCTTTGTTTATTTATTAATGTACTAGATGTGCCCGCGGTTTCACCCGCGTTTATGATTACTGCGCCGCCCCCATAGGTCGTAGCGTGATGTTATATAATCTTCCTCGATAAATAAGTTATCCAACAATAAAATAATTTTTCAATTCGAACCTGTAGTTCCTGATATTTGCGTGTTCAAGCAAACAAACTCTTCAGCTTTATAATATTAGTATTTATTTGTAGGAACATATATTGAATACTTCGTACAACAATATCTACCCAAATATCATATTATACACGTAGGTATTATAACAGTAGAAATACTTTCTAATGAGTAAAAACAGAATAAATTATAATATATACTTGTGTCTGCATTCGGTCGTATCAAAATCGCGGGTTAACTGGACTGCCACATTGCGCGTAGGACCGGACAGTGATTGAGGTTCCTCTTATTAATTACTTAATTATAAAATACGATTTAGGCATTAGGGATTAACCGCTTGTTTCATGGACTCACAGTAATTGGTCAAATGGGCACTTTATTTCAAATGCGGATATCGGGCTTGACACAAAGGCCTTTGTTATCACTTTAATTTTGCGTTAGACTACTAACCTTCATATTTCCACTTTCAGCTTTCGCTAGGTTTGTTAAAAATACAGTACTATTGTGCGTCTTTTAGTCAAATAAACGGTATGCTTAGTATGTTCAAAAATAAACATTGTATTAACTATGAAATTGTATGAAGAAAATTGGTAACGTTGTGTATTTCATACAAAATACAGGTCATACATATTAATACGAGGATAAACATTAAGCATTTAATAACTTTAACTAAAATAAGAATTGACGTAACAACTAATGGATGACCATGTTGTATCCTAACTTTTAAGTAAAATTATATATGCGGATACGATTTTATACCCTTTTCCGCTTTATTTTTCTACCGATTATCATGAAATTTCGCATACACGTTATCAGAGACTTAGAAGAGAACAAAAAGTAACTTTCATCTAGAAAAAAGCGAGTAAAGCAGCGGGCAGAACCTAGTAATAAATAAATAAACCCAGTAAAATCCACGTCACAAATGCGCCGCTACGTACATCACTAAAGCACCTTAGTTACTTTGACTATGCGATTAGATATATTCAAAAAAACGTATAACGTTTAGTTATTGCTTTTCCTTTTATGTGTAATATTAGTTTCAAAAGAAACGTTGCTATATAGTAGGTAATAGACATGTTAGATCTACGGATTGTCTCGAGGGATCTGTGAGAGTCCGTGATGTGTGGTTTTACTTACTAGGTTTACTGTGTTCATTGTGCGTGAAAATATAAAAAATATGCTAATACAACAAAGAGAAAAGTTTTGTTTATTCCCTTAGGCCCAGGCAGTTCAAATGTATCATGCTAAAGCGTAGTAAGATTTAGTAGCAATTTAGATTTAGTAAGGTTGAGTGATTTTTAAACAGACGGCAAAAAAATCGTCGAGGCATTGAATTTATGATCAAAAGGACGTGTGTTCAAATTATTAAGTGGATCATACTAGTATCTAGACAACAGAACTGATTATGATTCTTACAAAAACAAAGCATTGCAAGTTATTTTGGCATCAATGGCGGCGGTTGCCCAATTGATAAGGCTTCGGACTTGCGATCATGGGTCATGGGTTCGAATTCCACCTGTTGTATTACCGAACTCACTAACTCAAGCAAATTAGCATACCTGGAGTGGAATAAGTATCTATAAAAAGACTAAAAAAGAAATGAAGAGTAGGATAAATGACCGCTAAGTTTAAATAAACCTGCCAATTCATCTAACTAGGTTTTGTTGAATATCAGTCCTTCTAAGCAACGACAGCAGTCAGCCGAACCCTGAGACATAAACAGATAGCGGTACTCTAGGGTTAAGCAGATATCAGAATATGTAAGGATACTGACCTTTCATGTCGATAGTCCGATATACCGACCCTTATGATACCCGAGACCAACAACTTTACATGGACTCTATAACAAGGAAAGAGTGTCCTTTATAAACGACTTTTTATTTACGACGAATTTTGACTGCACGGATGGTGTAAAGGTTTAAGTGGCACTGCCACTTAGGACAAAAATTTGCATGATCCGCAAGGAGTTGTTGCACGTCTGAGTGTTTTTGTTTGAATGTTTGTAAAGTCTCCTGTCACTGGTATAATTCCAAGTGCGGTAGACGTATTTAAAAAAAAAGAAGATAAGAAGAATGGTCTCCTGTCTATGAGGACGACGATGAGAACGTTCGTATTAATTTATATCAGAACTTTTTACATTTTCCGACATTTAGAGTTGGTATTTACTCATACATATTAGGCAGAACTTGTATCTTTACCGTCAAACATAGCCGACAAGGAATATGGAATATACTATTATGATAAGTAATTATTTTTATAATAAGTATCACAACTTGCCAAACTACTTTACCGTCCAGCTGATCGTATTCTATCTATCTAATTCTGGAACGTAGTACAGGGATGTTGCCACATGTTGCCGGCTTGTTAAACCTGTGGTACCTAATACCTATACCCTTTTTAAGGGCGGCAATTAAAAGATGATTAGGACAGTAGAATTTTCAGAATTAGAGAAGTGTTATTGTGTCATCCTCTTATTAGTAAAAAATATAACTTTTGACTGATTTAAAAGTGCTGGCGACATACTCTTAATTATGGCGATAAACATCAAGCATTATGTGTAGTAATTGTATTTAGCACGTTGCAAAAAGTGGATGGAATATTGAGACAATGAAAGCAAATAAAAAATGTTATATTTCTGTCCAATTCCTAATTGAATATTTCAATTTGTAATTAAGTTAATTACTTAATTTTAAATCCATCTATATTACAGTGACGATTCATTGATGACAGTATTTTATCCCGATGAGTCTGAGCTTATCACAATTATCAAGAGACAGTGCCAGCCCTCAGCCGTAATTGAAAATTTTCTCTATTATAGAAAATGTAGGTCTGAGAGGCGGCAAGGCTAGGTTGTTATAGCTATAACCTGAGCACTATATCGAATACTTTTTTATTTTGTAACAACAGTATTTCACATTAAAATATGTTATGAATACTTATCTATACAAATATTATAAAGCTGAAGAGTTTGTTTGTTTGGTTGAACGCGCTAATCTCAAGAACTACTGTTTCGAATTGAAAAATTGTTTTATTGTTGGATAGCTTATTTATAGAGGAA
This sequence comes from Catocala sponsa, assembly GCA_963564715.1. NCBI lineage: Eukaryota > Metazoa > Arthropoda > Insecta > Lepidoptera > Erebidae > Catocala > Catocala sponsa. Next base: position 11,511,253 of record OY751331.1, read on the forward strand.
GGTTGAAGATTGTTCACTATTATGCATTAGAATACAACAGTAAAATCTATGTGGCCTATGTGGTCTTAAAGTCTTAAAGTGATTTACCGAAAATGCGGTAAATATTAATAACATGTGTCTTGAATTATTTGAATGAATATAGTGAGCTCTACTGTTCTGTACAGATTTATTTGATATTAATTACCGGCGAGGCTATTATTACCGATTCTGTAGCTAGCCGATACCACATTTGTAGGTAATATTTTAAAGTTATAGCTCCCTCACAACCGTGTCGGGACGGTCGTTACATTTCGCCTGGAGGCAGTTTTGGTAGTACCTATTTCCCAAGGAAAACGATCCCTTACCTTTGCTGAATTCGCTGACGGCTAGATGGATGTTACAAATTTCCAAAACGTCTACCCACGTTTCATGTTCAAATTACAGTTTATTATCTTCGATGATATCTACAATTTCTCCGCAGAAAGTTACAAATTTTGATTTATGGCTTGATAAAATACCTTGGCGTTTGTCCGCGCTGCCGAGAACATTTATGTTTCAGAGTCGCGATTCGTTAGGATTACGTAGCTGTAAGGGTTCACAAAGAAGAATAGCTGTAACGTGTATTCCCGAGAAAGGATATATCTTCATAAATTTTGACACGCTAACTTGTGATTCAATTTCACGCACGTAATGGATCAGCATCAATAACGTTAGATGTTTCCCCGTGAGTAATCTCACGATGTGGTATTTACCTATACGAATATTTCACTTATTAACTACTTTAATATTACTTTTAAATTATACGAACCTGTTTTTCTTTAGACATATTTTAGAAGCATGAATATAGGAACGCCTTACGTGGGTATACGTTGGTAATAGGGTGAGATGATCGGTGGCGTACGAAATAATCTGTATTTATCTAATTTATTTTCTTAGGTTTCACCAGCACCACTTATAGGGTAGTGACACTTAAACAAGACAGCGGTGGGTGTTGTTTTGTGTCACCGACGCTATACAAATATTTTTCCAGCGCACTTTTAGAATTATGAAACAACGAAAGTCACGATCTCTTTTGAGGTGAATAGACTTCAAAGGTCAATCAATTGTCTGACACGTCTTGTGCTAAATTATGTGCAAATTACATTGACTAAATCTATTTATCTATAATTACTCCATAATGAGTTCATTATGGTGTAGTTATAGATAAATAGATTAGTAAGGCAGTACAGCTGTACTGCCTTACTTCAAATTGATTTAAATAGATATATTATATAGATTATAAATGTTAATAAAAATAAATAATGACTGACATTATTTTTGAGTGAACAAAGAACAAAGTTTGACATTATTAGCGGTATAAGAAACTAAGCCATCAGATTTTTGTTACGTTATCTTTTCATTGCTGCGTAGAATTTCATGTAAATAAAAATCTTTTGTAAAGTAAGTTTTCCTTTTCTATTTGTCTAGGTAGTAGGTATATATGTATGTCAAGTGGTTGTTACTCCAAAGTAACGAGGTACACAGTGATATCGAGATCACATCTGCAGACATGGACGTAGATTACGTTCTTCCTCATTTCGTCGGCTGGTGTAATACATATATAGTACATCGTTAGGCTTGCGGTCGTGCGGCTAGGTAGCGTCGCCGGCGCGCCGCTCAGTCTGCCCCGACGTTATTTACTCTATGAGTCCTTATCGATTTGCTAATATAGTTTTTTAACAATGAATGGGAGTATATATACGGGAGGAGTTTTTCTATGATTCATTTTGCCATACATAATATAAAAATTCTGTGATTGAACTTGAAGCGATTATTTGGCTGTTCTACTAAATTGTAATCTTTCCTATCGTCAAAGCCAGAGCTTTGAAAGTTTGATCCAAGATTCTCACCGATTTTCAGGTGAGAGCATCTTGGATCAAACTTTTATCTTAACAAAGTTTGATAAAAATATCGTCCACAAGAAGCAGTTGGTAAAATACCATCGGCCAGTCTGATCTGGTGTGACTTAAATAGATAATAGTGAATAGAAAATATATATGATAATCTACACTATGAGCATCTAAACACATTAGTACTAATCATGGCTTTCACAAGCTACAACGTTCGTCACGACCTTGCGGCTAATAAAAACAATTTATGCTCGGAACACATCGCAAAATTATGGAAATGACAGATCATTTCAAAGAACAAAGGAAAGTTTTAATAAAAACATTAAAACAATTGCTTATAAAGCCAGCTAGACTGGCAAAAACAAAGCGTGATTTATTTAGGTTTCTGTTTTATAAGAACAAATGTTGGCGTGTAGCTCAGTTTTGCTTATTATGTTCAACGGAATTAAAGATTGGCTCATGACCTACTCTACGTTTCAAGGTAAGAGAAACAACTACATGGTGAAATAGCCACTACAGTGTGTATAATTATCTTTAGGTTTCTACATATTTGTGACATCAACAAATCGTAAAAAAATTTTAGAAGTATGTCTTTACCAATTCCATAAATAACCAGCTCCATATAATTCCAAAAGCAAATCGATGCTCGAATAGCTCCTACGATTTGAGAATTGTGAAAGCCGCTGTACTCCAGCTTCTGTTAAAATACTTATATAGCAAGTGGAAATCTCTAGTCTCTGCGTGATCTGCTTGAAAAGTCTATTTACATGACCTTTCATCTTATAAACATACATCGATTTGTATTTTCAATTAATCAACAATATAAAATATTTATACAGAGCTATTTCCAATATTTGATCAAAGCGAAGTAGGAAAATATTTACATGAGTATATTTCTATTAACATAACATCAAACGTGGTGAGTAAACACAGTGAGTAATATTTGCGAGAGGTACTCGAACATTTGTCACTATTCGATAACAGTGTCAGCGATGCAAATTAAAATGCAAATTTGTGGAAGTGGCAATTTGACCTGAATGAGCTGCAAGTTCACTACCACCCCATTTTTGTTTATATACTAGATTTTGCTTGCGGCTTCGTTCGCGTAAATATAGGTTATGTCAGTTTTCTATCCCTCGTGAACAGTACTTTTTCTGAATGAGAGATTAGATAGATTTTTTAGTAACCTATATCTTAGTGTGATGTGAAAACAACAATGCTTCAATTCATCAAAATTTATTCAGTAGTTTTTGCGTGAAAGGGGCACAAACATCCATCCATGGATCCATCCATTACAAACTTTCACATTTATAATATTAGTAGGCTTAGGATTACAAGCAGTTTGGATTTCAGATTTCTAGTACTCTTGTTAAATACTCAATCAAAATGCACGAGTGGGCACTACAATCATGTCGGTATTGCAGTCTTACTCATAACCGATCGCAAGTCCAATGCCATTCAACGTAATTATTTCAAATTTTTACATTCTTCATACATCATTGTTATTATAAGGTACTTTTAACATGTTATCTTTCCTACGGCTTAAACTTAATAAAATAATATACGACAAGATTTATCTCACAAGTATTATTTAGTAATTACAGTAGCTCGAAAAATGCGGTGTCATTTTTCACAAATTTACTTTACCTCGAGCTCGGGAATATAATTCTTGAGCCTGAGTACCGACCGCCGTTTTAAGAATAAAATGATAACAAAGGACGAAATCATTGTAATAATAAACACTGATACAAGTCCAAGAACCTTGCTACAGATGTGAATCGTAGTACATTAAGACCCTTCTGTACATTATTCGAAGAGTTCTTCTCGTTTACTGCTAACTTGAAAGCTTTTCAACAACATTGACTACGTTCAGTATCTCAAATGTACCGAGAAATTATTATAAAGTAGCGTTTTCCGATACTTATTTTGGGGTTTGAGAACACATAAGTAACTTTCAAAGGCGTTTGTGTTGGGCACACTTTGAGCATTTGAATAATAAGAGACGGTTCTTTATTTAGAAAGGAGTAAATGCGTACTTTAATCTTTTCATAAAAACGATGGCAATGTTTTTCTCAGAGCAACCAATTGTCTTGAGACTCCAATGCTTACTACTAGAATAGAGGACAAGATAAAAAAGGTCAAAGCTGACTTAGATTTAGTCAGGTTGTTTAGCCGACTTAATTGCTACGGTATCATCACGGGCAAAATAAAACTCGAGATCTAATTATTAATAGGATCTTGCAAAAATCAACTGCTACGCTTTCGTAGACGTGCTACGCATTCATTCATGAGGTATATTTTCATAGGCTTTGTTGTGCTCTGGTACGTTTATGTTCAGTATACATTACATATATAAATGTACCAGATATTTAGTACATTTAATAGTAATAAAATAGTTAATCTTACTAATATTAGTAATATTAGTTTGGCTCTTTGTTACTCAAACACGCGTATTATATACATATATGTATGTTTATGACAGACTTGTGTTAAAAAGTAGTGAAATCCTTTTGAGTATATGAATATTATAGGTTTACGCTTGTGTAACTTCAAAGGTTAGGTAAAGGTCTTACACGCCTCTTTACATCAGTTAAGTTTAGGTATCAATTTCATAAATCACTAGTTATGTAGGTGTTAAACTTAGTCTATATTAAAAATGATTCCGAACGCGTTATATGATATACCTGCATTTCATAACAACAAACTAGTTAACACTCGATATTTAATTAACTATTAATACGTATAGGGGTTTAATGGGGTGAGAGGAGTCAAATTACAAAATCGATGTTGGTACAATTTGTTGATTTTATATTACACGTGTGTGGGGCTTCAGTGGTGAGCGATAGCGGCTAGCTATGAAAAGCAAATACATAGATATAGCTTTTATATAGCCTTATTAAGTAACAGTCCGTGTCGTACAAATCCACCCGCGTATCCATGTTCCGAGTTCTTTTATGCCCGACACGACAAGTGGTGCTTCCTATCGTCGCGTTCGGAGCACGACGCATGTGGAATTTATTATTAACAGTATGGCTTTTCCTCACGGTTTTTCGCAAAGGAACCTATATGTTTTGTACTATTTACCGGCCGTGATAAAAGATTTAAGTGTAGTACATGCTGAGATCGTGTACTACAGACAAACGTCCTTTGCTAACGACTCAACTTTATGTGAGATACGTTTAGCTATTCGACGATGTAGCCTTTGCCTAGATATTGTTAAATTTAGCGTGCCTTAGAGCACGCCGCGCATGTTTTTCATAGGTTTTATTTTTCGTTTTATAACGTTAGATCAAAAAGCGACCTGCGTCTTGTACAAAATTAGAAATATTCTTCACCCTTGTTTTGTTGAACTAACTTAGAGACTTTCAAGACGCCTAAAGGACTTGTCTTATAGTTCTAATATTATATTCATTGATAAGACTTGTGATTTATCTATCTAGTTGACGATAGTGGAGACTGACGGATCTGTATCTTTTGAGACTGGAAAAGAAAGATGAAAGCTCAAACAAAAGTTTTTACCGAAAACCACTTAAAGGTCTTTTGATAAGGCTTATACCTAATGAATCTAATATATCACAATTGCTGGTTCCCTTTACAGCACTGTTACAACAAACAACGACGCAGTCGATTCGAAGCTACTGTTGATCGAAGATTCGAAGGGTAAACATGAAATAATCCATTTACATAAACCTATCAACCGACGTTGCCATGTAACCTAAAACTAGTTTTATAGCTTAAACATAAATATAAACTGAAAGCTTCAAGCATTTGTATGGCAAATACAGAGCGGTCGTTTCAAAGCTAGCCGAAATAGGCTCGTAATTAGAAAGCAAATATTTGTTTTAATGTTTTAATTTAATCTGGCTACTATATTTTGTTACGTAATTAAATTTAGCTCTTGAACTAGACATTGCTTTGTTTCTGCGGATTGTTTCTAATAATTAACCAAAATGTAGCTGTAGGTAGGAAAATACAACATGGCTTCGAGCTTTTGTTTAGCTACTTTTCAGATAGTACATTGTTGAGTTCAAAACTAAAATAACATAACATTATCCAAGTAAAATAATGGTTAGGTATATTTCGCTAACATTGGGTTATTTTTCCACAGAGGAAGGGCAAGCGGACCCTAAATATTGATTGATAAAACTTTAAAGTTTTGAGTAAAAACCTAACGTCTTGGGAGTCCACCAGACTATTCTGGGGTCGGCACGGCTTACCTGATCCCCTATAAACGTCAATGTTTGCTAGCCATACTTAGTTTTTACTGATCAGGGGAAAGTTTACTGGATACAGTTCAGCATGCCACAGTAGGTTAACTATCTCTCAGATCACAGAGAGTAAAATAAAACCAAAAACAACATGCCCTTGATTGATTGTTGGCGTTTGGGGTTAAGCGCAAGCTTACGCTCGCAGTAAGTTCGATGACGTTATCAAAAACTTGTATTTCTGAATATCTATGTGCAGAATATTGGAATTTGTTCGTGCTTCGCTATCTAGTGTGAACATCGCTTGAGGGGGCTTGTGGCGCGGTGCCAACCTGTTACTACAAATACAATATCGCGATGTTTTGTGCTGTACAATTTATTTCATATTATTATTTTATATTTTATTTATTGGATCGCAGCAAGTGGAAATTTGCTGACTCTGCTTACACCTTAGGGAAAGGACGTGAGCTGTATATTTATTGGCTGCTAGAGTCCTGTTTATCGTGTGACGTAAAACTATGTGCAGCCGTGGCTATCAGAAAACCTTTATTAACGCAGTCTGTAATAGCGTCTATAAAATGGCTATAAGCTATAACCTGGGGTCTTACCATCTTATCTTAAAGCATTGTTTTTGCACGCACTAGAGTAAGATAACGCGTTACTGAAAGTATGGCTGTATCTCGTTCACGCGCATGCAACGATAAGGCTTTAAGAGATGGTGGTATGGCATTGTTTAAACGTAATTGATGAATAGTGCCAGTTATAATCATACCTGGCTATTCGGTTTGTCTTATTTAACATATTTCTATCATAGATTATGCAGTTAATAATCTGGAGGAATAACGTGCGCAGCTCTGCTAAATCATTATATATTCTTCCATAATGTTTATTTATTTTAACTCTGATATCCGTTCTATTGAAAAAGCGAATACAAAACATATTTAGTATGTAAAGAGGTGTGGTAATATGAAATAGTAGCTGCTAGAACTAAGTTATTTTAGCAAAGCTAAGACACTAAATATGTAATACGGTTCTCTAGATCATGTTTCGGTAAAGGCCGTCAATCTTAACGGAGCCTAGCCTTTTTTGTACGAGATATTATAGTGAACAAGTAAGTGAGTGTGCACAGACACAAGTGCACTGTCTAATCTCTAACTTGTATAACTCTATGGGACGCCCATCCGTCACGACCGATCAGGCGCAGGACTAACAGCTTGACGTGCTTGTTGAGGCACGGGGTTTGCAACATCACTAACTTTCTAACTTCAGGCTGCTATTGGGAATTTCTTGTCAGGCAAACTCAATAACTTTTTGTTGATACAATCAGAAATTCCAACTTGTGACCTCAGCAATCGTATTCACTACTACACTACTAAATAAAATACAAAAAAGTTTCCATATGATACTCCTTCTCTATATCAATAGTAATAACCTCGTAATTACGCTAGGTAAATTACGTATCATATCATCCTGAAATCTGCATTATATACGCTTTTTTAATGGCTCTCTCTCAAACACACTCGATAGTATAAAATTGTACCTTAGATAAGTACGTTATTCATGGTGTCCGTCAAATATGACTACACCTTTCCATTATATGGTGCATAATTCAATTTATAGCGCCATAAACGGTGCTCTTTTAATATAAAGCGGAAACATACGTGGACCGTGCGATAACCTGTCTCTATATTAAACCTAATGATCTTTGCCGGTCCAGTATATTAATTAAATCCTTCTGTAGAGATAATGAGTGCGATTTTACGTTTTACGTATCTAGAAATGTACAGTTGGCAACATAAGCCGTACACTTCCGTGAGAGTTCGATTTACTTTATTATTAAAATTATTTTTAACAACAGAAATAGCAAAAGAATGGAAGATTATAATTAAAGTTAAAAAAAAAGGATCGGCCTTGTGTATAAACTGTCCTGCTGCTGGGCACGGGCTTCTCCTTAGCGTGAAAGGGTTAGGTTAATAATCTACCACGCTGACTCAGTGAGGGTTGGCAGACTTCACATATGTTCGAAAAAACTATGGCGAACGCTTAGGCACGCTGGTTTTCTCACAACGACGTTTACCTACGCTCGTAAATCAAGTAATAATTAACTACGCACATAATTTTGAAAACTCAGAGGCCTTGGGTTCGAATTTGAAACCTATGCGGCGCACATTCAAAAGTACAGAATGACAATTAGAATTTTTTGTTTATAAATAGATATAATATGTATATTTTTGGTGTCAATTACTTATGTATTTGACTGTACATGTTCGTGTTAACTCTGTGAAATACTAGCTGCAGCCCGCATTGCCGTTAGCAGATCTGGTCCGCTCACATGCGCCATACGATGTGAAACTAGCTACATTCTAACTAATGTTATTAACGTAAAATAATGTGTTTGTTTATCCTTATTTTAACGTCGAATAATAGATTATCTGAACGCACAAAGGAATTATAGCTATCCATATATTCGATGCCACACAACCATTATAACAATATAATAATAGCTACCCTGTATTAAACTGACCTACTGCTGGGCATGGGCCTCTTCTCAGTCTGAGAAGGGTTAAGCCATAATCCACCACACTGGCCTAGTGCGAGTTTCCTCACGATGTGTTGCTTCACCGTCAAAGCGAGGGATAAGTAACTATTTAATCCGCACATAATTTCGACAAGTCAGGGATTGATCGAAGATCGCCTTGCAATCGAGCTCGAGTCCTCCGCGTGGCCGGCCAACATTCTCCCACGAGCATTTCTTATAATTAAATTTGTGTATATGATAAATAACATATGTGGACTGACTGCTTATCAGGCTGGTCTGGTGGACTGGCTAAATTTGATTGTAATATACTTCTGACTACCTTTTCAGGGGCAAGGCCCTGATACTATGTATGTATAATAAACCAAAGTGTTACTGTAAAAATATACTTATTTATCGATATTGTTTGTTGACAAAGAAAGAATAGAAAAACATTTAAACGAATTGGCAAAGAGCCTATTAAACACATATGAAAACATAAAACGTCTGCAGAAATGGCTAATATTGGAACTGAACCAAAAAAGAATTATGGAAACCTATATGATGTCATTTGATGGAATGCCATCAACTACTTTACCTTTCATGAAACACAATTGAGGGCCAATTCTCGAAATAAAATCTATATATAAACAGGCAAACACAAAAAAGTTCAGTATCATTTTTTGTTTAGTATCTATTGACGAGCTTCAGTTTGATCAATAACACTATACGAAAACTGTTAGCTTTTTATATAGGTAGAGAAATACAAAACAGTTCAAAACTTTTATCTTATTTTATTGTTTTGTACCTATTAACGAGAGTAGCTACTAAAGAGTAAAAATGAAATATTAGAAAATGTAAATTCATATATATCTACATATATGATGTCTTCCTCAAATTTTCAAACATATGTATAAGAATTTTGACCACTGACACTGACAATTTTAAACATTAGTATGTATGTATGTAAAAAAAACTTCTGATTTAGTGTAATACATCTCAAATGTGAACTACGATGCTGTTTAAGTTCACATTCGTCGCTTATTTGAATTTAAAAGAGTACCATTACTACTTTACACCATATTATAAAAGAAAGTCTCCCGCCGCGTCTGTTTGTGATAAACTCATAAATGACTGAACGGATTTTCATGCGGTTTTCTCTAATATACAGAGGGATTCATGAGGAAGGTATAGTGTACGTATAATTTGTTAAAGTTTCGTACTACCTGTGCGAAGCCGGGGCGAGCCGCTAGTATGTGATATTTATTACTCTGAAACTAGATCGGGACTAAATATTGAACAGATTAGTCTTTATATTATGGTTGGAGAACCGATATCAGATTAAAGGCATGAGGGAAAATCAATGACATCCTTAATTAATAGTGAATATGACACTGCTGTGCTTTATAATTAAGTATAGTATATTATTGGCAAGATAACCGACATGAATTACCCAGAAGTAATAGCCCCAAGATAATTGGAACGTCCGGATTCGACGATAATATCCGTATGGAACAAAAAGACAAAAGTTTAATGGAAAGTAAGATTGAGATAGTTCGTTGGTGAGTAAGGTTTGTGAAGTGCCTTTCAAGGAAAAATTAAAAGTCACAGAGCAAGTATTATTTCCAGTTCTTAATTGTTTTATTTCTGTACATGTCGTAGTAGCCGCAAGTAATCTATACTAATACTATAAAGAGATTTAATTTTTTGTTTAGTTGTTTGGGTTTAACTCAAAAACTACTAAACCGATTTTAAAAATAGTTTCACCATTAGAAAGCTATATTATCACCGAGTAACATGGGCTATCTTTTATTTAAAAAAGAACAAGTACTGTTACTAACATGAGTCGGGTCGAAGTGCGGTGAGCGGTGCGTGTGCTCCAGTGAGTTGGGGTTGTTGCGTAGCAGTGAGTCCCACAGTGAGTCGGGGTTGATGCTGCGTAGTTGCTGCGTCGTGGCTGGCTGCTGCGTTGACGGCAAGTGAGGTGCACTGCTTGCGTGGGCCGTATGTGCAGTGGGTTGAGCCTTGACGATGGTGAGGTCGTAGGGTAGACCAGGCTGCGCGTTCACTGCAGGCGTATGGTGGTCCCTGTTGAGGCCGAAGATGGTGGTTGGCTGCGACTTGATTACTGCTCATCTGGAGAAGCGATGGTTACTGTTGCTGATCTGCTTCGTGAAGGCTGCTTCCAATCATGTCGATTGCTGGATGATCACTTCGGGTGCTGTGATGATCACGTCGGGGTCACCAATGTGGAGGAGCAGGGTGTGATGTCCCTTCAACACAAAGGGAGGATCCTCCGACAAGGCTGGTTGATTGTGCCTGGCGGGCCGCGGCCCGACGGTTGATATCGGGAGCTTGTATATATAGTTAGTCGCTGTGTAAACTCCACTTGTGCCATGCAGAATTGTGTGACGTCATTTGAGCGCTTTTTGCATGTAGCGCCATCTGTTGAAAGTAGGCTGAACTTCTTCGTCTGTGCGGACATGCCACAAATATTATACTTAATTGTCTCAGTAATTAACGGTCAGTTTAAGGAGCCGCAGCATAGTAACTTCGGAATAAGTTGTCGTCCGTTTTCAAACTTAACATTCACAGCGTAGCACGTAGTCTACGCCGTAGGCAGTTTGCTACGAGACCTTAAGACCAAGCAATATATTGGTGCAGTTGATATAATAAAACAAAAGATATAGGCTTGTAGACTGACTCTTGTCTGGTTTATTTTTAACTGAGCTCTATATTGAAAAAGCTTTCAGCCTCAATATTCATGCTATGCTTTGAATTTTGAACTTTGTAGATAAAGAAAATAGAATTCAAGATTGTTCTTAATTCTTAATTGACTTATTTAATTAAAATTGACTTATGTAACTTGAACAATGATTGTGTTGTTACAGTTCACTTCGTTATGTATGTGTGTAGTGCATTGGAGCATTGTAGATGTGACACTGTAACTGCTAGTATTACGGTCAGTCTCATAACGTATTCTGATGTTGTCCCGTGTGTTGCACATAGTGCTGAATATCTAATAGAATACTAAATTTAAATAACATTTGCATAAAAATATTATTTTTAATTTAGATATGTTACATTTTGTTTATTATATATATAATGTATTATTATGTACATGGCGAAAAATTAACAGAAATATAGAAAATGAAATATGAATCATAAGTTATTCGTGACCGATATTTAATGTAGAATAAGTTTGTTTTTAATTCGTCTAAAATATTTAACCACTTTTTATTAGCATTAAATATAATATTAAAATACAGTAGTTCATTCGTCTGGCATAGCAATTCAATTTTTTTTACGAGTGGTAATCCATTGACGCATACCCCTCCGCGGGGGTGGGCGGAGAGGTTATATCGGACTCGCCGGGTTAAAAGACAAAGATGGAATAAGAATAATGTACCTCCCGGAATACCGACTAAACCTACTACGGTGTTCCTCGACAAAACCACTATCGGTGGGGCCGCGCGAATCACTTGCACATGAGGTCGCGACCCTGCCGAGGTTTCGGCCCGCCGCGCCATATGAAACGGCAGGCCACTACATGAGAAACCTACCCAATGGTCACTACTACAAAATCCCTACTGTCCCTCTCCCTAGAGGGGAGACGGACACGACACAGAGGCGCGCGTGGGAACACGCACGCCGCCTCTCGGACCTGGTGCTGAACGGATGGCGGGCAGGCCCAAAAAGCCTGCCACCCCCAGGTCAAACCTCAGGGTGGCTAAAGGTCGTTCTGCGCCCTCCGGCGCCTGGCCCTGCGGTTGGAGAGAGGGTTTAAATGCACCCTCTCCCGCTCCGCCGCCTCCTTGATGGAAACCACTTCTTCACAGAAGGAGGCGACGGCGTTCCACGACCTCTCGCTCCGGACCATAGACTGAACTATGGCCGGCAGCGAGAGGGCCACCAATCCGAACGCCGCGATCAACTCATGGCGCTGCGATGCCCAGGCGGGGCAAACCGCCAAAGTGCGCAGCTCCGTATTCTCAACAACGTCGCGGCAGTCGCCGCAGTGATGACAACCGGGCGTCTCTTGCCGGCGTATAGGACACAGGAACTGGCCAAAACAATCATGGCCAGTCATTACCTGTGCATGCCGCCTCTCCAGCCACTCCTCAAACACAGGACTTACCGCCACGATCGTGGCGTGCCCGAGCATAGCTATTCAATTAGTCGAACTCACTCAACCCACTAACATAAGTTGATGATATTTGAAAGTCCTTTACAATTCAGATGGCTACAATTGAATAAAATCGATATAAATTTGAATTGAGGTAGAAACGTATATATTTTAAACTTTTTGTTAGTCGGCGGCAAACTTGGAAAGCCATTTCAATGATAATTTTGCTATTCGAGAGTTTAGTTCTTGAGAAATTGTGGGTTTGAAAATGGTTTTATACATTACAAGAATATGTTGAAGTTTTATAAAAAATTATTAGGAAGATAACAATACTAAGCAATTGCTTTTGTCTCATTTATAACTATGGCTAGGAATATTTGAGGACTTTATCTAATGGAATGTTATATCTTCATAGAACACAGCTAAGTGGCTCACATTAATATTTGTTTCGCATGGTATTGACCTTTATCCACACACTAGTAGAGGAAACTATTGAACCTATTGCGTCTCGTGCACTGAGCCAGAAACAGAATCGGCTGTTTATGTTTAGTGCAATGTTGGATGATGGGTGTTCAAAATAAAATATGTTACTTTGTCAGAAGACTATTGTATAATGCATACATTTACAAAGAATCCTTATATGCTTCACAAACTTCACCTCCCCCGTTTTTATAAAATAAGAGAAATGGCTACATTTTCTTTTATGAAATAGTTTAATACAAATCTTAACAAACTGGTAGGATCGTCATGTATTATTGGGTGTTGGGTGTTCAAAATAAAAGATGTTACTTTGGCAGTAGACTATGGTATAATGTGTACGTTTACAAAGAATCCTTATATTATATAGTAGGGGAGGCGCGTCACAAACTACATTGGTTAAGCACAAATAGGCTGGATTCCGCTAGACTGCAGTACATAATAATACGTATTATCTAAATGTGCCTACATTCGTAAAAGCATTTACATAGCTAATTCACGTTTAATCATTGCTTAAGCCTATTGACACATGCGTAAGTCCAATTCATTTGCATGTAAATAGCTTCGAATGTTTTCCTCGACGGAATCGCTTACTGTAATAACTGTCTCGTACAAAGTGTCAACCTTGGAGTTGGTATTAGGAATAAAGAAATTCCCTGGGTGAAACTGTGAAAAGGCCACTTTATTCTCGCAAATAAAGATGTGCAGAGATCGTTGTTATTATATTAACGTGTTATACTACGAACTCGGTAATCTATACTAATATTATAAAGCTGAAGAGTTTTTTTGTTTGTTTGTTTGAACGCGCTAATCTCAGGAGCTATTGGTTCGATTTGAAAAATTCTTTTAGTGTTGGATAGCCTATTTATCGAGGAAGGCTATAGGCTATATAACATCACGCTACAACCCACGGGGGCGGCGCAGTAACGATAACTGTGGGTCAACCCGCGGGAATATCTAGTGTTAAATATGAGTAAACCGTGAGATTGCCCGCCTTTCAATTAGGTAACCGCGAGGAACAATATTACACTTGTTGTCATTTATTATTGCGTACTTTTGGTGAATTTGTACGTGAAGCGAGGCATGCGAAAAGTGATATTAGATGTTGGTTGTGGCACATTATTTATTATTGTCACCGTTAAGATATTAAGTTACTACGTAATCTATTGTTTTTTATTAACCTTTATCGATTTTATGAAAAATATAGATGTAGATCACAACGGAATCGCCGCTGAAACATGAAATACAAAATATAATTTGACAAAGAAAAAAAATACCCGAACTTATTGAAGACCTTAGCCAAAATACATTGTGTTGTGGAGGCACTTTATTGGCACTGTCAGCAAGAGGACGAATGGGGTTTTTTGTGAAAATCCTCAATTTAATTTCATTGAAATGAAAAGTGCCGTGAGAAATTCTACTTAGCAATACCAATTTTGGTTATCTGACAAACTAAACTATGTATTAGGTTTACGTCAATAGTGGTATAAGAATGTTATAAGAATGAATAAATAAGCTATTTGTGAAATCTGGAGTGACAACATTGATATATTATAAAAAGATGAAAGTTTGTTTTCGAAACTACAAAACGATTCTATAAGATTTTTCTGATGTCAAGCTAAAATATCTTTGAGTAACTAGCTACGTTTTGTTGATATACCACACAGAGCGCAGTTGTGGGCGGCAGTTCGTATAATATTTATTGCTGCTTCTGGTATTATGTAGTCGAATGGTATATTAAATAATATATAAATTACCAATTTTATTCCTCTTACACAGTGTGAGTTCAATATAAAGCACAAGACATACTTTAACGCACTCTATGTTACGGTTTCGAATGTTATATACCCTGGCATATTGAATCTCAATTCTACCATTTGATAGTATGAGAGATTGAAGGTGTTTAGAAGACAATTTTTATTTGGTGAAAATCGCCACGTATTATTTTATTTATACTTGTAATAGGTAAAACTATTTATTTTGGAGCTTTTCTGTTGAATATTTATCTTAAAATATGATAATTATACAAACTAAACACAGTTTTACAGTAGTTAGCGCCCACTTAAATAAGAGATTTCGTACATATAGTAGGAGTGTTTGGTTATCTATCGTTGTTTTCTTTAATTAAGACCTAACTTCATTTCTCTAGGCAATTATGTCGAGGAACATTAAACTCTAGAGGTAAACACGTAAAACTACTACTAAAGGAAAATTCTCGCACTAAAAACAGTTTATGATAGAGTCCCGATCTACTCTTAGTGTCATACATATCGTAAATGGCATTCTCCTGTATTTAAATAAACGCCAAACGTAAACTTCTAAATTGCATTTTAGTTCATATTTGACTAGACCATCCAAATATATAGTGTGGGTTTTATACAATATCTTTGAAATCATCACTCTATTTGGAACAGGTTTTATTATATCAAACAAAAACCTTATTTATTTCACTTATAAATATTAGAATCGTCCAAAGATTTGTTTTTTATCTCTACGTAAAGAAACTATAAGTGGATTAGCAAAATATGTCTTAACCATTATATACGCAAATATTATCTTACATGAAATTTAAAATAATTAAATTGAACTACTGACCCAATGTGTAAAATTAATACTATAGTGAGCTTTTAAAAGCAAATCTATGTTGCTAAACATACGTTCATGGTACGGCGTCATAATATTATCGTCCAATCCATGTTTCACAATTTTTGTGTGTAAATAATAATAAATATAAATCCACAATTTACTCTAATATTGTATATTCTAAAAACAACTATAAAGTAAAACGTCTTTATCTCTTGGTTTAAGTATTCAAATTAAAGCTAATGCTATTTTCATAAAATTTTCGTAATTTAAAAGGTTGGATTTGCATATTTATGAGGTGTAAAGTAGGCACAAAGGACTGCACCCACGACCTGTAGCTGTGTAAAAAAGGAACAACGCCATCTGCCGGGAGGCTAAATCAATAGGTCGAAGTTAACTAAAGTGGGCAAACTGAAACAATACGTTGGGATAACAACAGAAATACCACGATAAGCGCCATCTATCGCAGGGTAGCGGTAACAGTATACCTGCTCTCTTACTATTGTTTGACTCAGCTGGCTCGCAACGTCTGGCTTTTCTCTCTAGTTAGCAGCTGACTGAAAATCAGGTTTAGCGCCACCTATGTTGATTGTATTCTCACTTTAAGCGTTGTCTATGGACATTGTCTGAAGATGTCTGGATACAGAACACGTACTATATTAGTTTCAAAACAAAAGCCAGAGGGCTTTCCGTGCTGTATGTACCTACGTAGCAGTTCTATGTAACTAGTTACCTACTATGAATGAATCTTTAAAGCC
Organism: Catocala sponsa; assembly: GCA_963564715.1. Taxonomy (NCBI): domain Eukaryota; kingdom Metazoa; phylum Arthropoda; class Insecta; order Lepidoptera; family Erebidae; genus Catocala; species Catocala sponsa. The sequence continues at coordinate 11,527,785 of OY751331.1, forward strand.
GCATGAAATGTAACGACCGGTACAAATTCCTTTCGCATTGTGGATCGTATAAAAATTTTACTACTTTATGTAGAAAACACCGTCATCAAATCAATTTTACGATCGTTGAAAGGGTTGCTATGGTTATTTCCTATCACTTAATATATTTACATAGCTATAAAGACCTTTAAAACATTTCGCCCATCAGCAAGGTCATATTGTAAATAAAATACAATGGAAACTATCAATACCACTATCTAAAGAAATGGTTACACCTTTTTTCTTTTTTTAACCCAATTACATCCTGTCATTATATCATACTTTTGTTATGATAATTAACGTGGTGTATTATTGTTGTATGCACAGATTGTAGATGAATATACGAGAAAGTCTATTCACTTTTCAGTACTACCGCATTCGCAATGAAATGCAGTTCGTGTGAAGTAGGTACACAGACGTTCATAAAAATGAATTGCTGACAGAGACCTGCGCGCTGTGTCCTGGGCCGCGAATGCAATGCTGAAATAGTACACGTTACACCACAAAATTTAAGTTATTTAAATAAAAAAGCAGAACATTGAAATTTAATTAAGTGTCAGTATTACATTTACATGTTGCGCGCTTACTTTAATAGAAAACTGAGATAAGGCGCGTTCTTCCCTGATCATAAAAGCCTAACACTTGTATAACATCACCCAAGATTATTTTGAAAAGCAATAAGGAGCATTTTATCTGAAATGGCAGTATTTACTATGCAAAAGCCGGCCGAGCCTGCAGCCGGCGGGCGCGGCGGCAGCCGGCGCGGGGGTGCGTGCGGCAGCCCTCGCTTCGCCACGCGATCATTTTGCACCGAAAGGCGGGCGGGGTGCACGTAGAAGAAAAACCGTCCGCCCGCGCCACCCACATACCGTTTCTTATACTACAACCTCGTTAGTCTAAGTGACGTAAAGCCTTCATATAGACGCGCAGTGAATGAGTACCTACATACTGTATTGAGGACAGCGTGGAATCGTTGCATTGGATTGTAGTGTACGGACAAATAAAAGATAACCTTGCTCGCTGCATTTATTATTCAGTGGCTGCGCTGAAACACATAGCCAGGATGGCGCCCTGTACAGGTATGTTTTTTATGGGATATTAGTCTTCTTTACATTTTTGTTAATTTTTTACTAACAAAATGCATTTAAGCATTTTGAAAATGTCAATCTAACAATTGCGTCGATGATTAAATATTTATCATTAACTTACGCAGTCAAAACAGATTAGTTACTTAAGGTTCAAAATTCGCTGTCAAAATACAAAATGAAAGGCAGCCTCCCTGACTGCATTTTCCAACGTGCACAATTCGTTTTATATATTTTTATTCCCAGCGTGGTTTGAAATGCGATTTCTGTTTTATGTGGATTTCTAGCTCAATAGGTAAAACGAACTGTGAACATTATTTGTACTGGCAAATTGAACTGGTCTGTAGATATGAATGCTCTATTGACATGATTAAAAAAATATCTAGAATATCTGTGTTAATACTAACACATAGCTAAGTGTGACAATTCTCGTAACAGCAGTACACAGCAGTTCCAGTAGGCAAGTACTAAAACGATAGTAGTACCAGTGAGTAGTGTGGAAAGGGCCAGTGGCGGTCGTAAGCGCTATTTACGGCGCGAACGGTTCATTTACCGTCGGTCACTTTATTGCTGGTGTGAACTTTACTTAATGCACATCCAGACGTGGCCCGCAACAATAATGGTTGATATTAAACTCGATATGACATGATTTAATAGAAACGAAAAGGTTGAAGTTATTGCTTAATGCTGCATTCAATGGTAATTGTTCGTTTATGATGTATTGATTGCTTATATTGTTGATGGTTGATGAAATTGAAAGCTTTTATAAGAGGCAATTGATTTGCATCAAAGAGTTTCATTCTCAAGACGAACTGTATCTTTCCGTTTATTAAGGGATAGTTCACAAGAGAAAGTATCGCAAGACTTCTTGTCGAATAATATTTCTGCGGCGTCTAATATACACAGGCTTATATTTTATTAGATCTGACTTTTATATTATGAAAAGCTGTATGTATAAGTATGTGGTTGTGTCTTTAAAGAATTGAACGTGGAGTAGTATACACATATATATGTACATACTAGGAGCGCGTAAAGTAAAAGAAGATGTAACAACTATATCTGGAAAGGATGCTCGAATATTACGGACATGTGGAGGAAAAAGACGAAATAAGATTTAAGAAGGAAGTAGCAAGTCTGAATAGAATAGTACACGAGACTGCGATCGCGTCGATTGCTGGTGGTGCCGAGGGTGCGTACTTGTACTGCTCAGTTTGCTCCGACCAATCAGGCTATGAGACTTCTCAACTCTCAATATCCAGAAGTTGACATATTTTTCGATAAAATTAATAAATTTGTTAAATACTGTTCACTATTTTTAAGTTATAAATAATATGTTGTGTACGTATTATGGCTCACTGCACGCGTTGGGTAACTGTAAGTGCAATGAGCAGTTGATGCAAATAAAATAAAATAAAATAAAAAATAAATGCGAAAGATGTCGGCGTACGTTTCCCTTTATATCAGGGATGTTTTGGATAATGGCTACGATAAGAAGAAGAATAAATGAAGAATGTGATGATGATGATAAAAAAGGCAACATGTCAGGATCGTTGCAAATGGCTTTCCGATTATTCCAAGTGCCCCATTGGTCAATAGGAGAGTTTTCCTTCGTATATATATTTATGGGAATTTTATACGCCTACAGGCTTATCTTTAATCACTCATATCATATGACATAGGCTAGACTCACCACGCCGCCTGCCAGCCGCGACGCAACGTCGGCGTTTTCCATCAGAATCCCTACACAGACATCGCAGACGATTTTAATAGCCACATAAAAGTGTAACCATTTATTTGTATTATATAAATGTTGTACTAGTGTTTGTTACTTTTTCTAGAACAACACAATTTTAGTTCGGGTTCGGTTAGCAGTTCGCCAATAGGCGTGTCAAACGGATTAATGGTATCGGCTCCCAGTGTAATGGAGAGACGTTATTTACATTACACCACTCCACATTTCTTGCGCTAGAATAAACGACCATTGTAGCCTGACTGGTAAAAATAAAATCCTTACCCTGCGCGCTGTTTACATACTTATTCGTATTAGCTTCATGATTACATGAGGTATTGACGTCACATAAAGTTATTTTATGTTCGTGGTACTAGGTGTTCCTTTTTGACGAACAAAGAACGTCTTATAACTGCATTAGCTATGTACATTTTACTACTTGTAAACTATACTCGAAAATAAATCCAACAAAGTGCCAACGGTGTAGTTGGCGATAAGGTTTCCTGGGCTTTGTTACGTCTTAACTTTAGAAGATTGTTTAGACATTTGTGTACTTTTACAAGCTTTGTATAGTGTTCACGTTTTAATAAACAATGCGAGACATTCTCGAGAAATGTTTGGGTTGGCTTTTGGAGTAAGCTGACGAAGCAGATTGCATTACGGAGCTTGTTTTCTGTAAATCGACTGGAAGTCAGTGTAGAGATAACGTCAGGCTGCGATTACCAGAGGTACCTAACTCTACTTTACTGTTATTGTAACGATTTCCTCTACAAGTAAGGTTCAAAGCGACAGTTCCGATCTTTTCAGAAGACTACGTTTGTCAGTTAGACCTACCTAGAATTTGATAAGCAGTCAGTAAGACCAAACCTAATTCGTGATTTCATATTATCATAGTTTCATGTAATAAGCTTTAATGAAATTGATTGATATAAATACAAATCATTGAACGTGTAGCCTGATTGCCATTGATTTTATGAATAATATACTCTACATAATTTTAGTTTGAAGCAGCACTTTACAGACGTACTTGACCTCGCTGTGCTACATATATTATGTATATAATTAAGTACTGTAAACTGATTATAGCCAGGAATATTATTTGTGACATCAAGACCTGATTTAATACTCCTAATAAATAGTAATGAGTCACGATCTCGGTAATTTAATCGTTAAATAAATTAAAAAAACTACAGAAAGTTTAACGATGAATAATAAATTACAAGTTAATTATTAACTAAGCTTAAATACAGTACTTTAATATATTAAATTTCCCCTCAGCCTAATATTGAAATGTCTATTGCCTAACAAAAAGGTTGGGAATAGCGTGCAAGCCGAGTCAGCTAAAATAATCATTTCGTCTAAGGTCACGAAGTAGAAGCGGTCGTACGTCAGCAATGTCACACACAATGCTATCGTGCTGTTGCAGCGTTGGTTTATATCGGCTAATCGATATTGTTTCGACTCAGAGCTTTATAGTACCTTCTCTTTATATACATCTAGGTATGCTAAGCTAAAAGATCAACGTAGAGATACCCGTAGAGATACCATTGTTCGAAGACAGTCAAAACTTTGTACAACTACTGTAGACTCATATTATTTTTGACTTACGATTATCGCCTGAGGATCGTCGCGATTGTATCGCTAAAAGTATAAAAGTCTTATACTAGGCTCTGGATAAAGTTTGGCATCAAAATGGGCACACTGCTAATTCATATACTTACCCATTATTGTATACATAAAGGGGGTTGAAAAGTAGGTCTAATAATTCGCAAGGTATCAGTTCGTAAGCTGCAATAAAGCCTTCAAAGTCTAAGTAGGACAAGAACTTAAGGCTTGCCACGTATTGCTATGTTTAGCTTGCCTTATGTAGGAAGCAAAGTGAAGTAAATTACATTACGCAATGTACTAGTATATGTTTGTAATCAGCATTTGCAATCAATACTTGCTTGCATTGCTTTATACCATTGGACTTACCGGCGAACGAATAGGTATTCATGGTGAACTTTTTAATCACCTAAAACGGACTTATCCGAAAAATATTTTCGTGTCCATTCCGCCTCAGCCCTATGTCTCACTCTTAAAACCTTCATTTATATAATTTTCTCTATTTAATGACGTTGCATTTTACCCAAAGTTATCTTATTTCAGAAAATATGTTAATCCTTGCAATTATTTACAGTATTATTCACTGCCTTCTTTAAATTTTAAACCACAATATTTATGCTTGAACTTAGTTAAATTTACTAGCTTCATAAGCTGGGTGCTAGGGGCACAGCAACTAATATTATAACCTAGGCGGTTTAAGGGTTAATCGTGCTTTGAACAGTTCTTAGTTGCAATAGTTGTTTTAAACGTATCATCATAACTTAATACTTACTTACATACATATAAAATTCAGCAACTGGTGCGAGGATTTATTTAGAAGAAAAATAAAAATAATTCGTTTTACAAAGTAAAAATTTTCCTTTGCATGTTTATTTTGTTGTGAAATATGAGCGCTCTACATCTGTAGAAGAGCTTCTTACTCAGTTCTAGTACAACGGGTCAAATGATGACCTGAATAAATGATAAAACTGCAAGCTGCAATACTAATACATGTAAAAATACTAACGAAATTGTGTCATTTATTAAATGCGTAATCATAATATACATTGCGTGCGACTGTATGAATGAGGCTATGGGTTCGTTCCCCGTTGTCTGGTATTAGAAAATTGTACCTAGTCAACGGTAATAGGATCTAGAAACTAATTGAAGGAATCAAACCGATCGCCAGAGGCATTCGGCAGGGACCCAAATTCTAGGCAAATTAGGATGATGGCGTGGACGATGTGCCCGAATGCCGTGCCACGTTTGCTATATTGCACCTTAGGGTATTTTCTCTCTGAATCCTCCCTAAAAATTCTATTCATTTTTCATAATAATTCTGTTGAGGAATAGTTATACAAAGTTCTCTATACTCATGATTGATATAATGTCTAGGAGAGTAGCGCCAAATAAAACTGATAAAGTTTTGAATTTTCTATCTGCCTCTGAACGAGTCATTATTAGAAATTGTATTCTAAACTACCGCAGATTGAACTTTGTTTTAAATCGCGAGAGACAAGGACAAGGTGCGATCATATTAACAACATTTCAGAACACGGAACGTTGGTACTTCTTCCGGCACGGTCGATTCTTTCGGCGTTATGGATTCTTTTGGCACGGACAAGAATGCGATCGACTCAACAATGAAGAAAATATAAGTGTAACTGCGAGCTCGTTATATAATGTTCACGAAGGTATGCGAAAAGGCTAAGCTGCATTTAAATCGTAGAGTATGAACAGACCATAACAATGGACAGGGTATTGTCATGGCCATATTCCATCACGCTGCAATAAAACCGCTTATAAACATTACGGATATAATTAAAGTGGTGACGTGTACAATAAGGGGCATTGTACTTATTAATTACGTTAACTTAGCTTCACACGTGTATAGCCCAGAAGGATGAAGCATAGTTGTATTACATTTTCGCTCGCTATCTATAGGATTAAAATACTATGGAGCAAGTTTGTCGATTACATTAGACTACTAGAGACGACAATTTCAGACTCCGTGCGCTTACAGAAGACCTGAAAACCGCTACGAAACCGGCAAATTATTAACAAAAGTTTTGAAGCAGTGAACACTTAAGTTTTTAAAACTGGTGTTGTGAATAATAAAAAGCCGTGTCGTGAATAATAGGTGTATGTGTGTATTTAAGGCAAAAGACAATTTATAAAAAATTTATTGAAATATGTGATTATTACTTCATTTATTTTAAAAAAAGTCGTTCTGTTAGTATAAGATAAACTGATTGAACTGGCATTTGCGTGAAGTATAATTGGATAGCTTTTGCTTGCGACTTCGTATACGTGGTATTTGGAGTAGAGTCCCTATCTATATTTTCTTTTTTTGCTTTCTCGGAAGGGATAAGGTTAAAAGAGCTGATGTCTCTCTCTCCACCCTTTCAACTATTTCGTGTTATTACGGCTTTTAGTGCATGAAAATGAACACACATCCGATTTTTAGTTAGACTTCCGGCAATACAACTGTGAAAACCGCATTCTATTTGGTGCAGTCGTTTTAGCGTTATGCGCGTACAAACATACATACAGACAGAAAATAAATCTAAAAATCATAGTTTTCTTCTATATATACTCGTATTAATATTTCTTATATATCTCGTAGATAGAGACATCGACTAGTTATGATTTTATTACATGTATAGATATTAGCGTTTTTAAAGGGAGAATGATTAAAAAAACAAATGAGTGAGAAATAAAGTAATCTCAGCAGAATATTTCAATCACAAGAAGCAAAGAAAAGTGGTGGTATTTTTGAATGTTGATTTAATTTCGTGTACTCAGATAAATTAATAATCATTTTAGTATATGACCGGTATAAAATTGAATAAACGTTTAACATAAGGTGTAAGGTAACACAAATGCCAAAACCAATTTAAAAATTGTTTCCGAATTACGAAAATTGTTGCTCTTCTTAATTAAGAACGAAAAAGTGTTATAATGAATTTATGTTGTGTAATGGACTCGGCGTTTTGTATCTCTTTAGGCATGAAGTGATATTAATTAACCATTACTAATAAATTATATTATGTTTCTATATGTTCCAAAAGAGTGAAAGCTAATTCTGTGAGTTTGTTTGTATATGGAGGGTAATCCTCGCAACTACTGCACCTATTTAAAAAATTATTTCACTATTTAAAAGGTTTATCCAAATGAACATGCGCTATAATATTAGTTTAACACGGGCGAATTCGGGGTAGATCGTTAGTATACATTCAAAATATATGATGTATCTCTTTATCATGCATAGTTTCCCACAGGTAATTAAATAGGAACTAAATTTCTGTTACAGTCTGTATCTATGTTATACAAGGCACGTCGTATTTTGGGAACGAAATATTTTATTTATTTATCTTTGTTGACATCCTTATCAATATAATATTATAAAACCAAAAATGTGTTGTTTGACATAGATTGACGTTATTTTTTGCATAGATAGTTTATGCAGACACAGTTTATGTCAGCGAGTGAAATATACTACTACAATTACTTTTTTAGCTACATTTGTTTTTTCTTTCCAACCACAGTAGCAAAGCCGCGGCTAAAGCTAGATGCTAGAATACTTAAGATTACAATATTTTTTGCCCAGTTATTCAACGTAAAACTGAAGATCCTAATTCATTAATTAACCTAGACTGGTCAAAAGTCATATATAATTTCTGTCTCTGCAGTACTTAGTCTGACGTTTAAATCACTTTCGTAATTACAATTACCTTTAAGAGGATACGAAAAAAACGATCAAGCACTCTTTTTGTTACAGCTAATTACAACAATCTTACGTAGAATTACACAAAAGGGATCACTCAAGCTTTTTCAAGTTTGTTCTACTTCAATTGAATTTCAGTTTAAATTGATTTCACTGGTTATTCTCTTTTTGTTTTTGTTTGTTAAGTGGCGCCTATGGGATTTATTATTTAAGTAAATGGGCTATCTATCTGTACCTGAACTTTGTTATACTTATATATAAATAACAATTTGCCTCTCATGCCTATCACTTTGGAAATGTTTTCTAAACTACGTTTTTAAAGTTTGTATATTATTTTAGATATTCAGGTTTGTTTCTATTTTATTTAAAATTAAGTTTTATTTAGAATGAATACGAAGTGTAATGGGATGTGCATTGTATAACGTACACGTTTCTATTTACCAAAAGTGTTAATGTATCTTTAAACAAAATTTGCATGCTATTTGAACATCGCGAAATATGTTCAGCACCTATAATTATGTACTTACCATCTACTTTTGTTAGTACCTCTTTTACGCAAATCAATTTATTATTAGATATATAGATATGTTATTGCAAGCTATTTATAACATATAGGTACTTTAATGGAAGTAATGACATATACTATCTTCAGTGGAGTAGATATTTTCGGACATACCTGTAGTATCCTACGAATGTACTTGCCTGACCTTCTTAACCGTACTAGAAGGAAAATAGGTAATCTCAGGTTACCCTAATTCCTAGACGTTTTCATAGATGTTTTTATGACGTCCAGACAGGCGAAACCGGTAAAAGTTTACAAAGCTCGTTATATTTTTATGTATGCATGCCATCGGCAACCAGTGTTATCCGGTATTCTAAAGAATACCTAGGTATTCTATAAAATGCAAGAAACGTTCAGAGAATGTATGAAATTTAATAAATTTCATATCTAGGCATTCCATACTATATTGAATGTTCAGGCAAAGTGTCGAATACGCGATTTGCAGGATGGCGGAGTTAGCTTAATAAGAATTAAACGCGTCTACAAAAGGATTATGAACGAAAAAGACTACTTAGACGAGCCTTTCTGGTTGTTTATGAAAAAAATTGCCCCAGAGACTTTTAAGGCTTAGCCTTTTAATCTTTCGGAGTCGGGGTGCTTCCAAACAGAGTGTTAACCCTTAATGGTGGTATCAATATAATTATATTTTAAACGATAGATCATACGATTTTAAAATAAACTTATTTTCGATCTAATGAACGTTATATCCAATAATGTTAGACGAAATAAATTTTCGAGTCCAAGTTTATCCAATATCGTAGATGTGTATGTAATATGTATTGAAATTATATCACCAGTTCGCATATTTGATGTTCTATCTAGTAAACATAATTGAAATAAAAATATACCAAATAAGTTAAAGAAGTGTGCAAAATAAGTTGCAGTCCCATAATAAAACATATAATTCCGTCATTGTATAGATTATCTAGTCATTCTATACAATGCCAGACTTGTTTAGGCAACGGGAAAAAACATTTTCACCTGCCGTCTAATATTACATACTCTACCCAGGCAATGTAACTGGACATTGTATAGAATGTCATGAAGAGACCGGGTAAAGACCGGTATACTTTACCTTTTTGACTAGGTATTCTATACAAGAAGTTTTTCCGGTAACATATATATGGAAACAAAAGAAATGCCGTCCTCGTACGACAAAACATGACATAAACAAAATAGGACAATGCCATCTACCTGAAGGCATCTGTCAAAAAGGTATGGTCTGTTGACAGTTACAGTAACAGTCGACATCTTATTATTCTGGAGGTTGATAATATGGACAGGCCAATTTTAAGTTATATTTCGGTATAGATATACCAATCTAGCTACTACGGGCAAACAGTGAGAAGTTCTATGAGTTGCCACATGCATTAATGTACACAACTATTGGAGAAGAACTTCTATCTGCCCACTACCGACAAATTATAGGTCAACTATATAATGTGTATGCTAGTGCCACCACACCGATACTGTTAAAACTGCCATAGAGATACAATACGACTTCTACAGTTTTTTGTTTAGCGCTATTAAGTTAGACAATAAAGGTGCATTTCCAAATAGCAGTGCCGTAATGATCTACGTAAGACAATAAAGAGCTATGCTTAGTACTTCAAAACAGATCAATTGGTACTACATAAAGTGCATTAGTTAAAATATGTGATAAATCATATATTTGTCGAATAGATACGAAAGTCTATACGTACAGGCAAAAAGGCTTTCGACTGTTAGCAAAAGCCTCGCCAAAATATATACAGTTCCACGCAATTTTTTTTAATAGCAATCTTTTCTCGCGAAGTACACAAAGGCACGATTAAACGTCACAGCTATGTTCATTTCGTACCACTGTGCTCTGAAATCATAGAAGGAAGAAAGACACAATTTTTATCAAAACGTTATAGTTTTACTAGTAGTATTGTATAAAAAAGCCGTCATGTATGAGTTGGTAAGTCGAATTAAATAAATATTTTGTTTAATACTCATCGTGCCTATTCTTTAGAAGATAAGCTGGCGATATGCTATGCTATGTCAATAAAACGCGTGGCTTGGTGTGAATAAAACGCATAAGTGATAGTTAAAATATTTCTGACTGCCAAAATAACACATACTTTAGTGATATCGTATATTTTTGATGCAGGTAGGATTATAAATACAAAATAATTGCAAAAAAGTTGACTATGTATATTTAAAGCAAATATTTAAATCTTTGCATTAAGGATGTGAAGTATTCACAAATGGCACCTATGATATTCAAGAGTGTTTATGCAAACACTGGTGATAATATATTTCAATATATCGACACCCCTAAAGCCTGGTTATTGATTATTTCCGAATGATTAACAAAGCGTTGCTTTTAGTAGTTAGACTATTGTTCCCAAAAGTCGGTCATTCGTTTGTTGGAACGTTAACAGGCACGAATAAACATTTTTGTTGATATTTCCTTGTTTTTATACGTAGCCTCACTTGGTCACCTACTTATAAACAAGTATATATTTAGCCATAATAGTTTTTGTAAAGACAAATATATGTATAATTTTTAATTATTCATAAATGGTACAAAATCTTAGCTGTAAGTCAAATTAAAATCAATGAATATTAAATAGCGCAATCTATTCTGTTATTTTCACCGTTATTATCACTGAAAACCAATCCTGAACAAACCGATTTTTGTTAATTTGTAAGTAATTCTGTTTCTTTTCTATTTAACACTTGCGCAGTCATTTAAATGGTCACCACACCATTACCAAGGTTCCGAATGCTATAGGTTCGATCCCTATATGGGGGAAAACTTTGTGTTGCCTACAAATAGTTGTGCCAGGTTTGTTATGGTATAAGCCCCATGTGATACGGACTTATAGTTAGTTTGGAAGCAAATATATTTTATAAAACGAGGAAAAAATACGTACAATGAAACACCTAAAACAAAACCACTAATACGTACAATGAAACACCTAAAACAAAGCCACTAATACGCCGAATGTTGCGGGCATCAACTGCTATATCAGGCACAATTCATTGTCGCTAAATACCTGTTGAAAACACTATACCATCCATAGTGCGGCGCTGAATATACAGCACGTAGAAGGCTTACAAAATTCATCAACGAATTTAAATACAAAATGATGATATAATAACTAAGTGGATTTATCCTCACGGTGGAAGCGCTTATCTTCGCAACTTCAGCAGACGCTGCTGTTAATAATCCTTTTGGCAGCAGCACAGAGGGATTTTATTTGTGCATTCACATAGCTTACGTGCCAGTCGTGCTACTAGTCTGGTGCTTCAAAAGATACTCCATTTTCACGTCGTAGAGCAAATGCAGACAAGATTTAACGACGGAGAACATGATTTTGTACTGCTAGTTTTATTATGAGCTTGTACTGTAGACTGTAAGTACGCCACCATCCTAGTTTCAGCGTACGCGGTAACGTTATGGTATCTGTTTTATTGATTTCTCAGACTGCACTCGGAATAATCTAACCGCGTTTTAATTATAACGCTGAAAGCTAACACTATAGTACATTTTAAGGCTTTAATGTTTAGGTATTTGCCACTCAATAATGTATAAACTAATAAACGGATTTAGATAAAACTTGGCACAACATTTAGTTTATTTGTTCATTTTTGAAGTTGAAAGTAACAAATGCACTTTAGCATTTATACCATCTATTAATATCAATAGCGCTGGAAGCTCTATGTGACATTTTCAACTTACACTTACTTTGATAAATATGTTACGCTTTTAACAAAGAGTTTTTACCATCGTCTGAGAATACGCCCACGTCTATATAACTAAAGTAGTAGTAATTTGTTCGATATAAAAATGTTAATTAAAACGGTATAGTTTGTAATTGGAGAGGCTGTAGTTACGGCGTATAATGGCGGCGTGTTCGCAGTAGATTATTCGCACCATACACCGCCGCGCTCGCTGCTACGACAATTTATGAGACAATTAACGTTAAATGTGATGAGCCTTTTCAGGGTTTCCATTTTTGAAATTACCTCTCATATCATGTGCAAACAAGCAATTACTTAGAATACGTTCGGGACTAAAAAGAATTTCTTTGAAATGATATAACCTAATTTATGGGCCGTGTCCCTTGGTGTAAGCTTGCGCTCGAATTCGCGAAAAATCACATGGTTTCCCGGTTTTGATTCTCGCGTCTTGCAAAGGGTTATTGGATTTTCCTATTAGGAAATTCTCAGTAGCGGTACTCGGTCTAGAAATAGACCGCAATAGGCTTACCCTCCATTCCCTTCGGGGAACTATATGCATGAATATAGCTTAACTTTATTTTGATCTTGCTACCGTCATATATGTATTAAATTGAAAATAAGATTAAAAGGATACATATCGTAGATTAATGCGATAAAATTCTTTAAGCAACTTGTTTTGGGATGTGTACAATACAAATACAATATTTTCGTTATCGTCCTTAGGTACAACCGTCGTGTAGTATCCAAATCGACAAGCATTTTAAATACTCGTTTAAATAAATTTCTAATATAGCAGTTATTGTAATATCGTTTGATATTATAAATCATTCATTCTCAACAACTTAGACCTATTCACGTTTATCGTGTAGATACTTAAAGCAGTTATATATTATATAGTTTTATTAAAGTTAAGCAACTTAAATCTTAATTCGACGTTCATTATGTTTAGAGCATTCTATAACTATAAAATAATGTTATTAAATGCTCTTACTCTCACTCAGATTCAGAGCTCCTTTACACATCGGAAAAGTTAATAGCAGTAAAATATAACTCTTAGCTAAGAATTATAATAATCATGAGTAGACTTTGACTAAGTAATTGCCAAGCTTTTCTTAAATCTTTAAGTGGAAAAAGGACGTATGGGCCGCCTGATGTAGCTAACACCCATTGATGATGGCAACACCAGGGTTATATCATTAGTATATGTTCAATCCAGTAGAAAAGAAACGCCATGCTACAAGTGCAGGGATAAAGATCAAAGGACAACACGTGGCCTTGTCAAGGAATTTTGGAAACCCTACACATTTCAAGGATATTTGGTTTTATTTTACTCTCAGAGTTCTCTATGTATAAGAAAATATATCATAGATATAATAGAAAATATATAATGTCTATGTATATATATATAAAATAAGGAAAGTCTTGTATTGTATAAATAAAATTTCCTTATTTTATATAAGTGCTTAAGAAATGCCAAACAAATCACTGAACTGTAACAGAGTAAAGAGGAAAGTAGGTATATAAAAGCTCTCTAAATCCGAACATTAAGGCAACTAAAAATATGATAAATCTTACACTCTAGAAAATAAAAGCTGCAACAAATTTAATGCTGTCACTGAAGTCTGCCTATTCTCGTCTGCACATTTATCACTTAGATAGTATTAGATATACGCCGAGACCAGTCCAGACTGAACTGAGCGCCTGGCGTCTTACAGCCGGGCTTTCTAAGTGTCTGACTTGTAGTCGCGACATCGGGTGTCTACACCATACCAATTTATGCGCTAAATATATTTTTAGAACGTCATGTCGACTATATTGTGCTGTTTTACATAAACTTTGTCACTATGGTGTAGGTAAGCCAGTATTTCTACTATAATTTTGAAGTACGACGTTTTATAAATCGCACAAAACTCACGTTTTAATTAAAATAATGATAATATTTTATCACATACACACAACACCATCTAGCCCAAACTAAGCAGAGCTTGTACTATGGGTACTAGACAATGGTTATGTGTTCGTTTAAATCAAGCATTGTATTATCAATGTGGTTAATATTTTTAGTAGCTTCCGATAAGAGGAGGGTCGAGATGATAATGATAGTTGCACTAATCCATTTCTTAATTAACACCGTTTATTTCAACTTCGTTCTAAACGTATTTCATAAAAATGCGAGTAATAATTTATTTTGTTTATAAAAACCATACCTTGCTGTCACACCTAATACAGCCATTTAGATTGTGTGTTGGTGAACAACATATTGTATTTCCAAATAAACCATTACCATTACGGATACGTCGCTCGGCGTGACAGTCGCCCGGACTCTAGTGTCTATGGGTGCGTTTCCATTGACGCGGAGCTGGGTGGAGTGGAGAGGAGCGGACTGTGAACTGGCAAGTGGCAATCACAGTGCTCGATATATCCACTCCGCATCAGTGGAAACAGTGCAAGTGGAGTGGAGCGGAGCTGAGCGGATTTTCAAATAAAATATATGAACCTACTGCCCCGAGCCAGACAGAACGGAGTCGAGTAGGCTGTGGTGCCGAGCGGAGCGCACGAAGCGGAGGGTAGCGGGACGGTGCGGCGCGGCGGATAGTGTAGACTTGTCAGGAAAGGACTCGTGCGCTGCATTTTAGTTTAGTTAGCGATATTACGTAACTTCACACGTCATCGACATTGTATGTGAATCAAAATGGATGAGAAACTAATTGAAAGTGTCAAAAAATTTGGATGTTTATGGAATACACGATTGACAACATAAAAATGCAATGAAACCAAAGATATGGTGAGGGAAATCATAGTGAACGACACCAGATTACAAGATCATTGCAGCTCTGGTCTGCTCAGCTCCACATGCTACTTTTCACTGTTTTTCTCCGCTCCACTCCGTCCAGCTCCGCGTCAGTGGAAACGCACCCTATAGCATCTATAGCGAGTAAAACTCTCGGTTCAGGATCGCAGCTACAATACCTGTAATGTTTTGTGTTTATCATGCCGAATTTATCAGTCTAGAAAGTTCCCTAGATTCCAATTACGATTGCTTTAATCCGAAAGCTGTTAGTTACAATTTGTAGCGACGAATACTTTGTCCTAATAAACATTTTATCTGTCGTTTCGAATAGAACGATAAGTCATTACTTGCAATAGTGAACTAAGTTACATGTTTGTTCTATTTTTACCTATAATAATCAATGCAAATCCTTATTTATCTAACTATTTTATCTAGCAATAAATTTCCCAAATATGTACATTGCAGATCGGTTGGATTCCACGATGATGCCACTAGATATTAAGTCAATTGTTACTTACCCTATGTACTCTCTCTGAAATAAATAAACAAAAGTAGTAGAAGTATTCTATGTATCGAAGACTTCGATTATTTTAATGACGAACAGACTAGCGGTCGATGTGTGTGACTGGCAAGGTGGCCACTAAAACCATCGTGTAATTAACACGACTGTGAAAATTCAGGGTCATTAAATCCTTTTGAATTTTAAAATTTACTAATGCTGTACCCTTTATGCTAATGAGGGGTTAATAACCTAACAGACGATCAACTGAGTTATGGCGGTGTAGTGTCCTTTATAAATTATAATACACTTTGCTGTTGTGAGCTAGACTGAATTTTTGCTTAATTTTGGCTGAGCCAAATTTTTAGTATTACGTATATACCAGGTTGCAAGCGGATAAGATATAGTTTCATACTTTGTTAACTAGATGCAAATATATTAGTTCCGAAGTACAACTTATATACGCTTAAGCTCGAACTGCAACTTAACTTATCAACTTTAAATAATACATTGTAAACATAAACAAAATGTAGTTTGGACCACAGAAAACATAAGACTTTAAAGCTTGAACCCAATGACGCACCCTTTGTTTATAGCGAAAATCTAAAAGTTAACATTCGGTTTACGGATGGCTAATTTAATGACGTGTTAAAATCAAACTCATGTCAATTGATTTAAATGGCTGTTGCTACTCCAGTCAGCCAATACCAGCAGCGACATGCGTTTGTTTGTCTGTTAACTAACTATTGCATTGAACTACTGCCGTCCAAAAATCTAGAATAAATTTACTACTCCCTGTTCACCATGTTCATTAATGTAAAGAAGATCAGCATCCTAGCGCAGGGTTATACATACTAGCCGTCCATACTGGTGAAGTGAGCAGGTATACCCTTGAAATTGCATCAAGCATATCGAGAAATGTCTTCTTCGATAAATAAATTGATATCCGTATTAGCATGCCGACCGACCTACGTACAAGAGTGTGGTGGTACTAATAAAACTCTCTTGGTGAGAATTAAGATGATTGTTTCCCAAACATACATAATCATAAGCATATATTTGCATGAACATGGGTTGTATATTAGATCTTTAAATAAACAAGAACCCAGGCCATATCCTACCTTATCAGGTGCGCAAATTTATAAAATCCTAAATAATTATTGATAGAAACATTTAATAAGAAATGACAGCTCAAAATATGAACATTGAATCCAAACACTCAAAACTAATAGAGCACCAGAACACATCAAAGAATCAGCGATATTTACACCCATGTTTTATCCTTTTTCCCAACTTAGTAATCAATACCCAGAAACTACAGCGTTAGACAAGAGCAGATTTTATAATAAAAAAGTAATTCAAATAGGAATACACCAGTCTTTTAAGCAGCAATACTTATAGTTTCCTTTTAAACATTGACATACGAAGCTTTTGAATGTCCGACGGTAATTTATTAAATATTTTTATAAAAGTTTTTACTATATACAAATATAGTAAAAACTTTTTGAAATAGCGTTTATTGTTGTAGATACCCAATCATACTCTTGTACAAAACCGAGACCTGGTCATCGGACATTACACTGAAACAGTAGCTTAACACTTACTTTTTACGCTATCCACACTAAGATAGAATACGAAAACATCTATAGATAAATACTGCCGCATCACTGCTTTTCGCAAACGCCGACACTTAGGGCATATATGCCCCAGCCATATCCGGACGTACTTACGGAATGAGCAGCACTCGTTTACCTACATAGACTTTATTGAGTTAAGTTATGAGTGCAAAATGTCAATTAGACCGTCAAATTCATCGTAATAAAAATTAAGTGAGCGCAAAATAATTTATAATAATCGCAACTCATGTGCTGACCTCGCCTTCGACCGCGAAGAGTAAACTATCTTAGGAGCGATGTATGCACAACTCACGATGACTCTTGGTTTCTAAATTTAGCACAGAAACCGCTTTGGCTTTGGACCCTCAATACTTGCGCGGAAAATGCTCACGAATTTGACTACTTAGCTAAAAAGTACTGTTGTTATTATATTATTCTAAAAATGTCATACTGATTATTTTTTATTAAAATACATAAACGTAAATAATGCGCTATTCAGTTTATGTGTAAATTTTAGAAAGTAATTTTTATATCTTACTTGTCTAGAAGCAGACTTAATGAAACTTTGCTTGTTTAGAAATTATATTCAATACACTACGAATTTTTGTTTAACAAACTTCATAAAACTCTGCAATTGTGCTCTCTTCAATATTAAACAAATGTTATCTTTTTAAATTGGATATAAAAACAAATCTATGACGATATAAAGAGATACAGTATGCATTATTTAGTAACTATAATAATAAAATGTGTATGCAATGCATAGTAAATACATATACCTACTCGAAAGAAAAATATTATAATAATAAAATAAAAAATAATAGATACTGGCTTCTGATATACATACCTACTTGTTTAGGAGTCGGAGCCATGGTGTAATGTGTAATCGTTCTTATAATTGTAGATTCTTATTCCCATCATTATGTAATTGATCTAGTTATAACTAAAAGTTTAATAAACTAATGAAAATAGTTTATACATTATTTTTATTTATTTGTTAATCAAAGCAAAGTAATATATAGATGGACTACAGACCAATAAGCATTATTAACCTTGTGGTGTGCAAAGATACATAAAGTAGATGTTTGTAAAATCAGTCTAATTTTAATGCAATAAACAGAATGATATCGATTGATTTTTCTAATTATTGTATTACTCTATTCTATTGGGTATAAGATTTTCTCTGGTTTTGGCCATATCTATATATGTATATAGTTCAACACCCTAGTCTAGTTTGGCAGGGCACCTCCAAAACCATTAGGGAACCTCTCAAGTAAGTTTGCAGGTTACCTCTCGACGACTATCTTCACTATTCAAGCGTCGAATAAATCCGACGAAAAGCGCACTTTCATTCGCTTGAAATAACGACGTTCTTTTTGTTTTAAATTTATTCAGATTTCCTACATTTTTATTCGCCATTTTTTTGTCTATGTGTGTCGTAGTGGTTTAAGTGATCGCCTCGCCACTGCTGAAGCCGCGCCGAGTGTTGTGGGTTCGATCCCCACAAGGGACAAAAATTTGTGTGATGCACATAATTATGTTTGTGCCGAGTCTGAGTGTTATTTGCGTCCGTTGTTTGTATGTTTGTAAAGCCCAGAAGACACGGGAATTATTCCTAGTGCGGCAGTTGTAATTAAAAATAAATTACAAGTATAGAGTACTAGACATGATGTTAAAAGAGATGACTGCCTTGGTGGCATAGCGGTATTGAATACGATTGCTGTGCATGAGATCTCGGGTTCAATTCACGGGTAAAGTGTTGTTCCGTTTTCTAACCAAAAAATTTAAGTCGGGTGTCCATAACTATTTATTTATTTCTTTACTTAATTAGAATGGCTGCAGGCCACTTATACTAATTAAGGACATAACATCTTACAAACTTTTCAATATTCCTTGCACACCGACAATATCTTCTTTCATTCATCCGTAAATATTATTACACTGAGTGTTGTCCAGAATGAGAGCTATGTCCCCGGGACCAAACGCGAGAGTGAAGTACGTGAGATCGAAAACCTTGTCAGGCGAAATGTCAGTGTGATATACCTGCCTATCTTTTCAGGTGTACAGGCCTTAGACTATGTATGTTTGTTATATTAGACATAAAAACATAGACTCGGGCTTGCACATTATTTTATGGTGTTTGTAATGCAAGTAAGTTAACGCAGGCTACATACACTATAGAAGACGGATCCATCCTCGAACATCTGGCACATTTCCAAACTCTGTGTTGCTACAAACCCAAAAATACTTTTGCCGACTCGGGAATTGGGCCCGGTCGGGCCTTATCATAAATACATAATTTTATTGGTCTTTAATTGAATACTTTATTATAGAGTTTTTAATATTTATTGCTTGTTCAAGCGTAAACCGTTGAACAGATTTGTATAAAACTTGGAGTATAGATAGACCATGTCCTGTATTAACAAACAGGATACTTTTTACCTTTGTGTGCATTTCCGTCAGATTCACGCGAGTGAAACCGCGTGCACAAATTAGTGTCGAATGCAACTTGTACATATTAAAGAAATTGTTTATTATCATCCATAGAATAATACTGTTAAGGTTAAGTTACCCTATTCTATCTATCACTGTATAAAGTAATTTCTTAAATTAGCTGAACCGCGCAACTTCGTCTACGACTTAAAAGAATTTTACGCTTTTGCAACATTTTTCTTTGATTCTCCGCTCCTATTGATCGTAGCGTGATGTTATATAGCTTATAGCCCTTCTCGATAAATGGGCTAACACTAAAATAATTTTTTAATTCGAACAAGTAGTTCCTGAGATTAACGCGTTCAATCAAACAAACAAATAAACTCTTCAGCTTTATAATATTAGTATAGATTTGTTGGGTATGATTTCACAGAAGTGTAGTATATAGATGTACTTCTTTATTCGGACTGTAGTGCAACAATCGATAAAATTGAAGCAACGAGCTATTTCTAAAATTCTTACTTTGTTTCAAAGTTCAGTGGCAACTTCACGTTAGTGAATAGTTGAGTACCCACCCAGAGTACTGCTGCATATAATATAATCAGGACAACTAACTAGTATGGCTACAGCTATATTATTTATTTATCGTAGCTGTTTTGAGTAAGATTTCTAAGTAGCGTAACGGAACGTTGACGGCTTTTACCATCTTCATAGAGATTCTTCTCAAATAGTTTACCTTTTAAATGTATTGATATCTGAGTTTCAAATATGTTTGATATTCAGATTTTAACAATTTTATGTCATGCTCAGTCCTAAGGCTACATTTTCATATGAATTATGATTATACAGTTTAGCTGCTACGTAAATATAATATGTATGTCAGGCAGCCAAAAAAAATATATATTATGCCATTTTTAAGAATTCTTGCATGTTTTAATTTTACGTAACTTACTTTGTAGGTACTTTATATCCTTATACTTACGCAGGTCTTAATACTTTTTCTTAAATAACTTTTTAACTCAAGTACAAGTACCCTAATAAAACAAGGAAGTTTATTTTCAAGAGTTTTCACATACTGAATACCGAGCAGTACCTATCTACTTAAAGAATAAAAAGATCTATTTTTGTATGAACGCGGCGAGAGATTGTAATCTCATCATCCAATAAAATCATAGCTGCCTACCTGAATTAAACACGATAAGATAAGAAAGAGCTCATAAATTCCTTTATACTGGTTAATTTCCCAAGAAATATCTTATTCCATTGTAAGAATTTATCCCTTATTTTCATTGTTGAGCGAGGTTGAATTCTTTATTACTAATCAGCTACCTAAAATAAACAAAGACTTGAATTGCAAATGCTGACGAGGTTATATTATTAAAACTTAAGGGAGGGAGCTTTGTGAAATGTGGTTTACATTGTATATTTTTCATTATTTTACCATTTCTATTTCGCCTGTGTCAGTTGTGATAATTTTTCATAATTGAATTTATCCGTCTGTCTAATGGTGTAGATATGATTGCTTGTACAATCCTTGATCATCATGGCTACTAGTCTGGTTCGATTTGGAGAAGTGTAATAGGGTTTTCCTTAGAAGAAAACATAACAGTTTTGAATATAGAACCTATACAATCGCCAAAATGTTGGTGTGCCTTCGCGCAACTCTATGGGGATTTGTAGTCCTGATGCTATGTGTGTGTGCTCACGAAACATTTTATTACGGACTTCACATAGTTAGTGTAACCGTATTATTGTTTTGTATTCTGTTTGTCAGTTCGCCGTTATGTTGTGGTAGGATTTTTCCCTTGGGAGGCTTATGTGAGAACATAGTTTCGATAAGCATATACCCTGCTGGCATCAATATAAAACGTTATGAGGCTATCTTGGTTCAAGTACACGTGCATAAAGCAGTTATGGTTTTGAAACGTGTTGTATATATTGGTATATACAAGTTGTCATGTTAGTATTTGACCATAGACTTGGATGACTAAAGGGGTTATTAACGAAAAAGAAAAAGAAAGAAAGTAGGTAGGCTGCTTATTTAATATTTTCGTGTGCTGGTGAAGAAATATAGTTTTATATATGTACGAGCCGTTATGAATACTCGCACTAGGATGTCAGAAATGTCAGAAACTATAGTATTATGTCACGGGAAGAGCTATGTGAAAGATTAGTAAAAAATACGTCAATACGGAACGAATGCCTTTAATGCACTGCTTTACAAAATGTATTACATTCAAAAGATGCCGATGGTGCATAATGACGCCGCTTCGATACAATATTAAAAATGGCTTGTACATTATATATAGGACTTAGGACAACAAACTTTAGTGTTTTTGTTAGATAATAACGTGATTTATTGATTAGTGGTTAATGTATATTTTGGAAAAAACATTTCCACTGTTGAATTAATGGTTTTATATTAAAATCGGTAACGTTGATTTACTTTATAGATACATAAACTACCATCATATCATAAAAATGGCAGTAAAATACTGTTGTGCGTGATTAGAGTTATTAAGCTTTGCGGCCCTGATTTAATTATTGTAGGTCTTGGATAAACGACTACCTGAAGCTTTAAAATAATATTTACGCCTTTGGGTTGAGCTTTGACAATCTTTTTCAGTGTCAGCCAATCATGAGGTCAGGGAGATGAGGACAGCAGCTACTAAAAAGTAAACAAGGCCTGAGGCGTGGTTTTAGATAGCAGAAACGATGGTATCCTTCCATACGAAAACGATAAAATAATCACCTCATTTGACTGCATGAAAGAAAAATTAAATCAAAATCTCTATATTTATTGCTACATCACATAACATAAATATTTATTTATTGACATAAAGAAAATGTAAAACCAACCTTACCGAAATTGATTCAACACTCATCAAGTTTGATTTTGATTTATATTAATACAGACGATCAGGACATAATCCAGAATTTATTAACTGAAAAGTCTTTAAGCTAGAGTAAACACAAAGGCACTTTTAGATACTTTGAGTTCGAATTACGTAGGTGGAAACCTCGGCGCCAATATAGACGCGATTTAAGGTGCCTCGTGTAATCGTCTAGGTAAAAGCCTAAAAGTATTAGAGACTTTTAATATCCTTGATCGTCATCTCTCATATGTATATGTACCTATATTTCTTCTTACTTCCTTTATATTGCCTTTATTCTTGGCATAGTTTACCAAGAATAAAGTCTGCAAACTATGCCACATTTGCTCTCTTGTCCAATGTGCCCCTCCAGCTCCATTGTGGAGGATCTGTGGAGAGCACCGGACGATGCCGTGGCTGTGGCGAGATTTTTGGCAGACAAAATTTAAGGGTGTTCATACATTGACACGAAGAAGAAGAAGCCTTTATTCTTGATGGAAATGGTTAAGATCCTTCGGCATGGAGAAGTCAGCACAGAAGCATAGGGCTTCTGTGCTGCCTTCTCCATTCCGAAGGTTACAATACTAGAATACAATCCAGAGCCTGGCTACCGTAAGAAAAGGTATCATATACATAGTTATCTTTTGATATGGTAGCCAGAAAAGCCATACTTATAGCAATGATAAGAGGTGACAGTTGTGTTTAGCGACCAATGTCAAATTGTTAAATGTCACTAGTACTGCAAGCAAATATGTTACAACCAGAATAACCTTTATAAATACAAATGTTTAATATTATAATAAAAAATAAACTACGATGACATTTAAAATATAGTATTCACATGACCTTTATAACATACAATTTTAGTTTTAAAGACTTATAAGCTTTACTAGTCTGGTTTATTTAAGCCTGGCTGCGTAGTTGGCGCAGCGGTATTGAATGCGACAGTTTGTGCATGAAGAACTAGGATTGATTCCCGTGTAAGGCAAAGTGTTATTGGCCTTTTCTATTAAGACATTTTAAGTAGTAGGACAGTTTCTGAGACTTCTTCCGGTAGCCGACAATAGGCTCGTGGCACGTTAAACCTAAAGCTGTAGCTGGTGAAATCTGAATGTAATGTTTTATATACAGGTTGTCCGGTAATTAATGGATAACCTTGAAATGTCTTATAGTAGGACTCATGGCCGTTCAGAAAAAAAAGAAAAAAGAAGTGCTATAGCTACTTACTTTTGACTGTCTATCTATTAGCATAATTAGTGTTTAATAATAAAACAACAAAAAACCGATGGCATTCATTCATTGTCAACCGGTCGTAGAAGTATGTACAAGAAAGCTAAAAATGGTAATTAAAAGGAATCATATCTCAGGTAGTAGTTAGGATAGATTTATTTCATATTTTTTTCTAAACGGCCGTCAGTTCTACTATAAGACATTTCAAGGTTATCCATTAATTACCGGCCAACCTCAGCAACCTGTTTATATATTTTAGAAATAAATACTCTTACCCTATGCTCCGAAGGGGTAAGCAGAGGTGCAAGGACCTAAGAGCATAGCTGATGACATGTGGGTGTAATACATCACAGTCTACATCTGCAGGGATATAATAATAACAACCACCATCTTAGTCTCCCCGTGAACATGGCTGCTGAAAAGCAACCGAAACCTCAGAGAAATTGTAAAATTAAATCTAAATAGTTATTATAATTTCAATACCTTATATATAAACGGTAAGTAGTAAAAGTGTTTAACAAACACTATTATTACATGATTTTGAAACTTTAAACTACTAAGTTTAAAATTTCAAAATTATGTATAAACAACGCGATAAAATCCTTATAAAGTTATTTAATTTCAATAATAATGAATAATTTATTTTAGATAAAAATACAGTCTATACATACAGAGTAATTTTATTAATTTAAATTCTATTTCATAATTCTGGTCACGCTATATGCAGTTGCGTCCACGAAGAATGGAAAATCCATTTTCATTCTTCCTGTAATGAGTTGCAGGTAACTGTTGGACTGTTAAATAACTCTTTTTCTTGATATTGCGGCAAAACTGTCCACTCCAGTGTTGTGAACATGCAGTATGTATATATGTCATTCAAGACAAAACCTATTCAAAGTTCATAATATGTTATAGGCCATAAAGCAACAACTGGGGCGTAAGTAAACGTATGACATGTTGGCAGTTTCTTATTAAGCTCTCGACGCCTTACATCAATCTTTTTCAGGCTTTAACGTCGCTTCCTCTCCGGGTGAATGGTAACAAATATTATCTGATTTTTATCAAAGCTGACATTGTCGACCCGACGTTGCTTGTCAGGTGTGTTCTGTATGTTTCTACAATCTGCACCATATTTTACATAAAATGCGATTAAAACGAAGCATATAAATAACTATCAGACGACTATATCTTAATGTATGTATGTTAGCTATTATTATAATATGGATAAGTGGCGGTGTGGTTTACTAGCTGAAAATAGATGTTAAGCAATCAAAATTTGTGCCTATTTATATTATAGACTAGCTGTTACCTGCGACTTCGTCCACGTAGATTTTAACTAAAAAGTGTTTGTCTCCGCGGAACCCTATTTTTTTCTAAAATCAAGGTAGCCTATGCTACTCCTTATAACATCAGCTATCTGTCAGTGAAAGTCCCGTCAAAATCGGTTCAGCCGTTTCGGAGATTACCCGGAACAAACAAACAGACAGACAAAAATTTTAAAAATAGATGTGTTTTTTATAGGTATCTTATATACTTTCATATTCATTAGATAAAAAGCTGTTATTTTGACATTACAAACAGACACTTAAATTTTATTTATTTGTATAGATGTATAGATATGTATATACCTATATACATAATATAATATACCTAGCTGCCTCCGTGGCGCAGCGGTAGTGAATGCTACTGCTCTGCATGAGGTCTCGGGTTTGAATCCCGGGTCGGGCCAATAAATAGTTATTGGGATTTTCTGTTAAGAAATCTCAATAGCAGCCCGGAGTTAGGAAGTTGGCGGTGTTAGTCACTCCCGTGCCTCGGAAAGCACGTAAAGCCGTTGGTCCTGCGCCATGTCATCTCTCTCCGGTCGTGTCGGATTGCCGTCCCATCGGATCTTGAGAGTAAGGGAACAGAGAGTGCACTTGTGTTTGCGCACACGCGTGTGCGCTATAATATCTCCTGCGCAGACGGCTAGTCTCCGTTAAGATTAGGTGCCGTGACCGAAATTCGCTCTAGAGGACATTATTAATTTATTATTATGTGTATATGTACCTACATCTATACTTATAATAAAACTGTAGAGAGGTCAATTCTGTACATTGAATATATATTCAAAATTAATATTGGAGGATGAATGGTGATCGATACTGATGACAAAAATGCAATCAGTAAATTTTTTGTCTGTCTGTCTGTATATGCACGCATGGGTCAAAAAGTACTGAAGGGATTTTAACCAAACTTCGTACGATTGTAGTCCATAGTCCTGGGTAGGTTATAGGCTATATAACATAACGCTAAGACACATAGGAGCTGAGCAGTGACGATAAATTTGAAGCAAGTCGGATGTAAATGAGCTTTCGAGCTCTTATCCTCGCATACGTTGATCATACACCAAAAGTATGTATTACAAAGATGATGGTCTTTAAAAGACCTACAAAAAAGTCCTCAATAGTATATATCTATCTTGTATAAATTAGCCACAATAACGTGTTTAATCGTTAGACATTTCTTCAAAGTGTATTAAATACATAAATATATTGTATTTCGCATAGATATATCTTTATCAAACTCCCATATTCAAAAAGTACACTTTAATATCTATTTTATAAAAAAGAATTATAGAAATCGGTTTATAAACATACAAGATATAGATGAAATAAAACTTCCAAATCTCGCCGCGCCAGTATGGGTACGGCGATACGGTTGATTTTTGTTTAACGCGCGAAACTGCCATCCGCTGCATTTATAAAAAGGCGGGGGCGCTCACGCGCCGACTTCACTTACATTTTGTTTGTTTGGTTGAACGCGCTAATCTAAGGAACTACGGGTAAAAATTAGAAAAATATTTCGGTGTTGGATAGCCCATTTATAGAGGAAGCCTATAGGCTATATAACATCACGCTACGAGCAATAGGAGCGGAGCATAAATGAAAAATGTTGCAAAAACTAGGAAAATTCTCTTATGTGAAGCAGACGAAGTTGCGCGGGTCAGCTAGTCTATACTAATATTATAAAGCTGAAGAGTTTGTTTGTTTGTTTGCTTGAACGCGCTAATCTCAGGAACTACTGGTCCGATTTGAAAAATTCTTTCAGTGTTAGATAGCCCATTTATCGAGGAAGGCTATAGGCTATATATCATCACGCTAAGTTCAATAGGAGCGGAGCACTAATGAAGAATGTTTCAAAAAAATCGGAGGTTATTTTTTCCTTTTGAGAGCTTCCGCTGCGTGCGCTGCGTAAACAGTTAAAGTTTCGCAACAATCATGTATGAGAGAATTGTTCCCCTTTAAAAGTTCTAAAAAAGGTCCGCAACAGCATATGTCTATCTTTTAAGGTTGGCTCACTATAACCTTTTTTATGCTAACCAAATTTATTCTAAAATAATGCATTATTTGCGAAGGTATTTTTATAAACATGATATTAATCCTTATCCAAATAAATACGTTATTCATCACAAGAATTTAATTTAAAACTAAATTGCCCTTCACATCATTCGATTTCAATGAATATCTTAGGAGATATCCCAGTTTTAAAATAACATTGCAGCAAAATAATTACCCATTACAGACATAGTACAAACGATGTTTCTCCTGGTTTATTCTGCGTGATTACTACTGGTTCGATTTGAAAAATTATTTTAGTGTTAGATAGCCTATTTATCGAGGAAGGCTATAGGCTATATAACATCACGCTACGACCCACGGGGGCGGCGCAGTAACGATAAACGCGGGTGAAACCGCGGGAACATCTAGTATAACATATATAGGCAAGCACATATCGGTTTCTCCTTTGTTTGTCAACCTCTTTTTCTTGTTTAGTTAGTGTCGATAAACGAATGTAAAAGACTAAAAAAAATTTGGAAAAATGTAAATTCATAATAATTCCCTAAAATTATCAATAATGATTATGGCCGAATTTCGACTACAAGAAGGACACTACAAACCTTTGTATCCCTAATTAAAGGTGTGTGTGATTTTGCATAGTTAATGTCTAAATAGAAAAGACAGGATGAAAAGTAAAATTTACAAAAACGAAATATGTCCTTTTTAATTTACTAGGCAACAACAATGTAATAAAATTTTACATGTTGGAATATTTCAGCAGACTTGATCACAACTTCTTTAGCTATATGTAGGTACTGATAGTCCCTCAAAAGTACTATTAATAAGTAATGGAGGACATTGTGCTAGGTGTTAAACTTATAAACGCTGATCCCCTATAAAGCGCAATTATTTTTATACATTCGAGTACAAATGTCACGTTAATATCCTGTAATCGGTAGGCAGAGTTGTTATATAGTCACATCGCCAGCCTATGGCTGTTTACTCGCCACCGCATCGATCCGAACTAAAAGTATGCTGTCTGCAAACGTACCCAATAGATGACAATACTATAGCTATATAGCGGCTCAGCTCGAGCTAGCACTCTGTTGCGTGGGACCTTAATTTTAGTTGCTGCAATGTGAGTAATACAATTTATATAAACTTTACAATACACCTTCAGCAATTACTAGCAGGAAAAATGTAAGTTGCCACGTATGCTTCCGCTTATGTTTGTTAGAACTGGGGTTTGACACCCAGGTCAGTCTAGTGTTTTATATTAGACTGGTGGTAGGCGACAATAATAATACATTACTTTGCTAATCAATTGCAAAGTATTTTCCTATGGGTTAGTATTTTCTATGTATTTTTGTACGTCTATGATATGTATTTTCTTGTTTTCTTTAGTAGTAGATATTGCAAAGTATTTTCATATGGGTATTCAAACAAAATATTAGCAGATATAATTGCTGTGGTGGCAAAAGCCAAACAAAACTCCCTTTTGCGGTAATAACGATAAATCAAAATTAAATAGTTTACAGGTACATATTATTTAATGTTTATCTTTACGACCTACGTACTACCTAGATTATCAATATATTTATTACCCTATTACCTATACCTAAATTACATTACATTATGTTAAAATAAATAGCATTAAAGCGTAAAGCAATAGATAGCGGCTGTTCGATAGCACCTGTTTCTCTAACATTAACATACCTAATGGATAGATCGTGTCAGACCGCACTCAACTGTAACGATTCTATACGCTTCATTAGATTTTAAATCTGTAAACAAATCACAATGAAAATTTGCATATCGGCTCAACAACCTAAGCATAACAGTTGCAACAACACTTATCGGGCATTATTGATTACATCGATGACTTGCTAAGAAAGTTCAATGGAATGTATAAAACCGTTTGAGTTCAAAGGCCGTTTCTGAATTTAAATTGATGTAGAAAAGGTATGTCAACTGGCATCGTTGAAGTTTGACCTTTTTCGATCAATTTCGATTGCGTTGCCGAAGCCATATTTTAGTGACCCCAAGTTTTGGTATTGTACCGATAACGTGCCGCCAATGATCTGTCTATTGAGGATAACGATAGGCAGAGAGGATTTATATAATCGAAGCAGATGTCGAACCTAGACAAGTTTTGACCTATATACCTTTCGTGCCTTCTTACTTGATATTCTAAAATCAGTTAAGTTCTTATGTTTATCTCGAAGGATTAAATTGTAATCAGAAAAATATACTGATGGCTATTTTTAGATCGCCAGTAAAAGAGACCCGATCTATTACAGTCTATCGAGCATAATCGGTGATTTCCTGTCACAGGAGTTTAACTTTTTCCCTGAGTGGGAAAAAGGTGGCATGGAGTTGGAATGTCATAGAGTGGTTTAATGAACGAGTGTAAAAGAAAGCGCTGTTAATAGCCAGTACGCGTAACAAAACTAATATTGTTCCATATTTTCTCAGTTTCATTACGAGAGTTGCAAGAAAATGTGATGAGATTTTGGAAGAGGGAATGCGGATGACGATACATCCATACAAACGTATTCCTCTATTTTCGACCTGAATAATGAAACTAGGGCCAATGAAAAAATAACTATTATCTTCCACTGCCATACAAGCGTGTAATATTTGTGTTTTTCACTCATTTTTTCATCGTTTAGTTATCATAGGGATTAGATATCTTCTAAAATTACAAAAATCACTCAGTTATACTGTTACCAAACCAAATAAATGTAACGACAATAATAAAATAAATAAATACACATAGAAATAGTCAAAATACCTTCAATATTGATTATGAAACACATAAAATTTGGTTTTGTTTTAAAAAAGGGAATACGAAACGATGTATTTGTAAATTTTCAAAGTCTGACCTGTTGTGCTGTTCTGCTACCTCTTTCGCACATTACACTTTCGTTTGTACCTAGCGCGACTGCAATAGGTTTTTTAAAAACCCTTTCTTTAAATATTTTGATGGCTGCATTTTCTCCTAATGATAAAACCTCTTCCGCTAAACGTAGGATTGTATTAAATTTGAAAATTTGTTAATATTTATTTGGCCGGCCTGTCCATAAATAAGGCCCCATGGGTGTCAGACCGCGATTGTGTCGTGCGGTACTTGAGCTATCCATCATTTCGTGGCCCATTAGCGCGTAGGGCGAAGGCTGAGGGCGCGCCGGGTCACGCCATGTACCGCAGTTCAACCGCTATGGCCCAAAATGTAACGTTTACTCAAAACATAGAGTTTTATATAGCTTTACGTTACTACGAACATTATTAATAAATCAGTGTAACCCAAAATCTCTTTTGTAGATGTATTTTTATGAGTACAGTAGTTGTAATATAATGCTTTTTAAATTATATACCTTCCTACACTTCTGATATTTGTGAATGGAAGAGAAAGTCATAAATAATGGTCGACCTACATTCAAAAATTGCTCGATTTTTTTTTCAAGACGTCTTCGGCATTCAGATATGATTTCATGCGCGGGTTACTACCCTAGTGTAATTCGACCCCACACGAGTCTACAATTTTTGATTCACTGGCTGTTACGTGTGTTATACTTCACTATCACTTATTGGATTATAAAGTTGTGCATCCCCGTAGAAATAGTATAGAAAATCCTCTGTGCTTACGCAATCCGCAATTGTAACAATAATAACAATGACAGTGATACAGTTTCATACAAACGTTATAACCAAAGTTAAACCACTTTATGAATGCATTACCGACGTCATCAACATTTATGTTTGACTAACCGATCTTTGACTACATGCAGATACTAAGAGTAATGGCAATAGGTAGGCTACTTACGTTTGCTCTGTGCAAATATTACATAGAAATGCATTTTGTAATAAACTTAATTCCTTCTGGAGCAGACATATCGAACTTGCGGAATGAGATGTCAAAACAGATGTGTAAGTCGAAATCGCGCAATAGGGGTTCTGTACCTAGGCCTCTTTAATAATGAATGAAGTACTTTTATATGAAGTCACCCAACAATGAAAATAGAATAGAGAATTAAACTTCTAACTTGCGAAGTGTGATGTAGTTCTATTGTTTTATAGTTGAGAACTAAGCCCAAGATTGTAATTTACTAAAATCTGTAATACTCGCTGCATTATAATTAAAAGCCTTTTTATATTAGATCCTAACCGGTTCTAAAAACTACTCCACGTTTTGTGATTATAGGATAAAATTCTTCCAAATATTTTAAAAGTATTACTAAAATTCTACTGACCTACAAGCGTTTTTCCAACCTTTTATGTAAATTTGTATTGGCCTAAAATATTGACGAATTCAATTAATCCTTACTTGAAGGACATCCGTATTATCATTTAAATTAATAGTTGATAACTTTTTTCAACCATTATTTATACAATACGACGATACGCCTACAATATACTCTATATTATAATGTATGCAAAGTATAGTATAATATAGGTCTATCATACCAATAATATCCAATATCAAATACAAACGTAAATAGATGAAATAACAGTTTATATAAAGTACATACTACGTACCTAATTTATTAAAATATTTCAGACAGTTTACGTGGTAAAACCGCAACTGTTATAGCCCGTATCTTTTTACATTTATTCGACATGGAATTTCATTTTATTCATTTTTCAAATGGTCCATTGAGAAGAGAATATTAGGTATCGTTCTCAAGGGACTGGTTCTAGTGGCAATTGGCTCGCCGCAATTGTGATTGTAGGCTTAAGTTTAAGGCTTCAGTCACAATAAGCGATATTAGGTTGAAATTTCATTTTGTCTCGTAACTCGCCTAGAATAGGCGAAAAGAACCCTTTGTGCAATAAACTGCCCCGTCCTCTGATGTATGTAGTCCGGAACCGAAAATATGGGTATGTAATTTTATTTATTTTGGTCCTTGATGCTCCTAGCAATTGATGACGGTCGGGTTCAGGCGGCGCGGCGGGAGTGTGACCGCTAGCACACTGTAACGCCGCGCTATAAATATTAGATGCGGCGCTAGGAGCCATCCTCACGCAATGCGAGGCGGAACCGTAAGAATCGATAGTCTACATCGCATATGTGTCACTATCTCGTCCCATACATTCTAATAACACGAAATAATGTTCACGCTCTGAGGTATTCGCTTCCCCAAGAGTGTATTAGGGTCTGAACGCACAGTTTACGCGTCAATAATAAACAAAATGAAATACCTTCATTCCGCCCCGAGCTCCATACAAAATCGTACGGTATTTCAGTATTAAAGAAGGCTTTGGAATGGATTGTTAGGTGTTTGATCGATAAAACTCTATTATTACTAGTAGTTATACTTCGTGGGTCGCGGTGAAAGGACAAATTATGTGTCATTATAAACAACTGTACATAATCGCCGTTGCCTACTTGCTTCACGTAAGTTAAAAGATTTAGTAACTTTAAAAGCGCCTGGAGTATTGATCGGGTATTGTAAAAGTATTCGAACGGTAGTATTAAATAAGAAGATTCTGTAGAATTGAAATGTTGATGAATATTGATATGAGATATTGTAATAAAATCTGAAGTTACATTAAATAGCTTTAACTGCCCATTTGACATCATAATGAGTAAACACTTTCTAGCCTAATAACTTTATACATTAGGTAAATAAATTATCTTCAGTTTGAAGACTGCTTGTGTGAAAGGTAGATTGAATAATAGATTATTTTTGTAGATGGCATGCGATTCGTTCCAGTAGGCTTACATCGATAACCCTTTGCTTTCTGTTTCTATTCTAAGGCACATGTCATAACCTAACAAAACTTGGCTATAACAGGGAGTCCCTTACCTAAAAAGGTAACTTCCAACCTTTTTGTATAGAAATGTAAATGATTCTTGACAAAGTTTCCTGCTTCTCAGCGTTATCTTAACGTGAGGCCCCTTTTTGTATAAGTTTGTGGCAGTAGAGTGAACAGAAAGTTTTCACCTTCCTTGTTAAACCTCACAGGCAGTTAAAGCTTCAAGGTGCTGTGATTTTACTAAAACGAATTCTCTTAACAAAAGCTGATCTTCTTTACGTAAAAATCTGGATAAATTTTGAGCCTTTGTTTCGTCCTTTTCAACAACGGAAATTATAGTCAGAATGGTATTAAAATTAAAACATCTGCTTTATGAGCAAACCTAAAATGGGCTACCATACCTTTGTCTATCATAATTTTAATAAGTTGTTTTGCAATCATTCAGGTCATGATGAATTTATATTATGGGTACTAGCCTCGGGTGAAAGTAAACGGAGGTCCCAATATACGTTGTAATTGATATGCCTGATATACCTGTTTAATTTTTGCCGAATGCTTCGACAATTAATTGTAATATTAATTTCCTTTTTGCCATTCTTTGTTAGTCTTACGTCGATAATCAAGGAGACATGTAGCTTAGAACGGCAAATATACTATATATGGAAGTCTGTAAGGACATACATATAGTTAAATCTGCACATATAGCCACGTCATTGTATTGAAAACTACCTATGAGATTTGAAAATATGGCAGATCTAAATATTTTCAACGTGTAAATTGTGCAGTAGCAGAATTGCAAAGTATTGCGATAAAATTCACTAACTTAACAAAATGTATAACAAAATTCAACCTTATGTATATCTCTCTTTATTATATGTTTTATTTATATACGAGCAAGGATATCTTGTCAACTATGTATACCTATACCTGAAATGCCGAGATTGGGTACTATGAAAATTTGAGGCATTTACAGTTAACAAAATGTTGCACTTGTGACTACGTTTACACATACAGAAGCCTGAAGAAGACAAGTAACCTAACGACTGAATAAAAAAAGCAAAATAAATGTTTTTAAATATCACAGCAAAAAGCACCTCGCCTTAGAAATATTACTGAATATGCGTACTTAGTTAATTGTAAATATTATACATTTTACCCGAGGTTGCCGTACGGGTTGCTCCGTCTGTGCTGAATTATCCTAAACAAAGATCGTTACAGCACAGTAATTAACAATTATAAAGCTGAATTACTTTATTTAGGCATCTTAACGAGATTGTTAGTGAACACAAAAGCCGAGGTGCCCTCATTCGAGCGACAAAAGTGTGCTTCATTTCGTCTTTTCTCCACATAATTTGAAGTGTAAACAATTAACTCGAAAGGGGCTGAAGTTTTCTCTGTAATGAGATTAGTTTCCGATAGAAAGCTGGCAATCAATTAACTGGCATTCAGTCCTCGCTCGTGTGTATCACGGTCTCTCCATCCAATATTCTGTTATAGTTTACAAAATCTATTTCTATTGTATTATTGTTATTTCTTCAAACTTTTGTTTGCTCTTTGTGATCAATTGAACATCTCATCTATTTTCATAAGGCTTCAGTAATTTGATATTACTGTTGAGAAATATGTAACAACGGTCTATATCGCTTATGTCTGCTATAAAATCTAATAAGTAACTTGTAAGTCTTATCCTAGAATCTCATTTCATTGTTTTAGTCGACGTGGAATGGAAAACCAAGATTAGGAGTCCGTTAAGGAAAATAAGATCGTGTTTATATCTTACTGTGAAATCCGTAAGTGCCATTAAATACCACCACGGGGTTGGTGGCGGAGTTAAATTTAATTAAATCTCTCACTTATCTCAGGAGTTCGTTCAAAGAGCTATTAAATTCAAAGTTTTCTGTCGGAAGGAGTGAGTTGTATGACAGACTAGCTGACCCGCGCAACTTCGTCTGCTTCATATAAGATAAGAGATTTTTCCCGTTTTTGCAACATTTTTCATTACTACTCCGCTCCTATTGTTCGTAGCGTGATATTATATAGCCTATAGCCTTTCCTCGATAAATCGGCTATCCAACACTGCAAGAATTTTTTAATTCGGACCTGTAGTTCTTGAGATTAGCGCGTTCAACCAAACAATCAAACAAACACTCTTCAGCTTTATAATATTACTAGATGTGTCGATAGTATTACATCTTGTCTTCAAAGTGCCGTTTGTAAACATTTTTAAGCACTGTATTTAATGTGATTACACTCCTTACCATCAACTAACATACTATCATGAATAATACCCTGCGCCTGATAAAAGTAACCAGTGCACGTTAAAAATATATCAATACAAGAACAAGTGGAGGAAGTAAAGGAGTTTGTATATTTGTCCACTTGTTTATTACATTACTCTTACGCGGGTAAAAAAGAGAAAATATCGGAAGGAGAGGATCACAATGCTGGACATGCAGAAGTATTGGTGCATACACTTATGGATGGTACTGATAGCTGGCGATGGCATTATAAAAGCAGAATACATGCAGTGGGTATGAGGGAATCGAGTATCATGCGCCGGCTTTAAATAATAGAATAAAGGAAAGAACGCTTTAGTGTGAAGAATAATATGTATGGTTCAACGTTTAGAAGGAGGTACTAACATCTGTTGTGTATGTAACAAGCTAAGTTGGATCGCAGTAACAGTAGTGGAATTTCGTAGTCTCTCCTTACCCCTTCAGGTAATAGGAGTAACTCAATGTATGTTGGAAAATAAGTTATTTCTCGTAACTAAAGAAATTATAAGATTAACAATTCATACTAATATTACAAATGTGACAGTGTGTTGTTTATTGTTTTATGTTATTTTCAAGGCAGCAATGTAGATGTTAATTTTTACATAATTATTTTTCCTTTTTCTCGTAAAATATGTCGGATAGACAGTAACCATGGGAAGTCACAGGTAAAATGTAGTGTAAATATAATTTGAACATGCTGCTGGCAGGTAATGAGACCTCATTAGTGTTATGTTCTATAAGAAAGTACGTTCCAAATTAAAAAGTAGTTTTGTGAAAAAAAATTCTTGGAGTATGGAGCTGATAAAAGTTTTGAGGTAACATGCTTGATTTATTTTTACGTTTATTAAATTATCGATAATTGCCATTAGTACTAACTTCTCGATTTATGTAAAAACTAAATTAACTAATAAGTTAGTTAATTAATTATATGCTAAACTAACTGTTACTTCGTCCGCATGGATATTTTTTTTCGCGTTACCCTATCTTTTTCTTAAATAGAAGTAGCGTAAGTTACTCCTTATAACATCAGTTATCTGCCAGTGACAGTCTCGTCAAATCAGTCCAGCCTTTTTAGTGATTAGCCGGAACAAATAGACAGACGGACAGACAGAGAGAATATTATAAAAAGGTTTTTTGTTTAAGTACCGTAGATACTTTCATAAGCATTTAGTAAAAAGCTATTATATTGACATAACAAACAGTCACTTTAATTTTATTTGTTTGTATGTATAGATTATAGCGCTACTTCGGTAATGTAGAACAGCAAGCGAAGCAGGTAAACAGCCGGTTCTTAGTGAACATGGAAGTCATTTTAAGAAATTGCACTAAGCGATAAGAAAAACAGCCCACTGAAGACTTTTTAATAAGTCAGTCTAGAAGAGGTAGACTAAGATGAAAATAAGTAAACAGTTTTCTAGAAGTCGTCCTTTTGAATAATCCTGAGCATATTTTCGATGTAAATTGAGGTGCTTCATTAGGCTTCACTCAAAATTGTGCGCAGACTAAATATTATGGCTGCAGTATAGTACAATTTTCTGATGCAGTTCGGATGCCGACATATAGATTCTTGTATTAAAAGTGCCGTAGGTACCATTGTTTTGAATTATCACCATATCAAATAATTTTAAAAATCAGTCTTCATCGAAAGCAGTAAATAAATATTTTTCTTAAAAAAGAAAGAGCTTTATTTATATGTATACAGAGTTGTCTACATAGCATTCAATGGTTTGCGTAAATTTTGATTGCACAAACCAGTCTAAATCATAATGCTGGGTTAAGGAGTGCTTCATAAATTTGGAAAATATTACAAATTATATGGTGATCATTAAATACAAACAAACATGAATAATGATGATTATC
This sequence comes from Catocala sponsa, assembly GCA_963564715.1. Classification (NCBI taxonomy): domain Eukaryota; kingdom Metazoa; phylum Arthropoda; class Insecta; order Lepidoptera; family Erebidae; genus Catocala; species Catocala sponsa. Next base: position 11,564,862 of record OY751331.1, read on the forward strand.
ATGATTGTGATGAAAAGTAGGTATACACGAATATGTTACAACATAAAACGTCTAATAACACTAACCTTGTTTGTGCTAGGATATGCCTATCAGAACCGAAAAGGCAACTCTATAACATAATATACCACATAAGAAATGCGAGTTAATAATGTAGCAACTATTTTACCTAATTCATTTGATGCTTTTGATTTGGGTATTGTGAAATTATTAATTAAGTTCTCCTCTTGTTTATTTGTAACGGGTGCTATCCTGCATAAATTATTTGCATTCTAGACACCTTTAACCTTATGGCATAATTCAAATTTCAGGGTTCAGAGAAAATGAATTCACCATACCAATCGAATAATACCTTAACTTGATAAGATGAGATTTCCTAGCAAATGCACATTGTGTTCTTTTTATTGTTGTTGTGATTGACAAAATAAAGTGGTCCCTTTCTCAATCATAATAAGGCCATGCGAATGTAAAAACATAGTTCCATCTCTCGGCGCTGTGGGGAAGACTCGGCAGTTCTCTCTAATAATTTATTACAGCGCCATCTATTGACGTCTTACTGAACTACGTAGCTTGTAACTACGCGAAGAGCAGAGAGAGCGCTAGAACTTTCTCGTACTATTTTATGGAACATACCGGGTATAGCGGTTCTAGAAAATTCCAGAAACGCGTTTCTTCGCGTATAAAAGGTAACGCAGCGGACTGCCAAGTCAGTTTACAATCGTAAGCGATCGAGTATTCATCGCAGCGAACGGAAGCGAAAATATCACAAAGTGTATCGCTGTTAGATTGGGAAAGTGTATAAGTAGTGTGTGTGGTGTTTTAAATATATTTGTGTGTTAGAATAAACCGTGTTTTACTCGGTAATATTGTTTAAATTCTTATCCCTCAAACCCAAGTCGTAACAGTAATTTAGAAAGAAAGGATTTCAGGACATAAGAAATACAATTGTGCACCCTTCATTGTATTTGGGGCTTTACGATGTTATTAGATTTGTGTACCGAATTGACTTCGGTTATGAGATTTCCAAACTTGATATATGGGAAGGGCGTAGAACATGGTGTCACTATTCTACTATTGTTTGTTGTAGAACACAATATACATAAGTTCAATAACATTATATTATTGTTTAAATTCAGCAACCTATCAAAGTCGTAACAAGTCTATGAATTGATTGACATCTAAACATATCAATCAATTCATAGACTTATAACGATTTTATTTAAGCATTCGGTTTCGAATTTCAATGCTTTGTTAGGATTTTTTTATCTACTATGTATACAAAATTATATACTACTAGCTTTTGCCCGCGGCTTCGCTCGCGTTAATTTAGAATTTGATAATCAATTCGGGTTGTACTCTACTTGTAATAATATAATTATTCAATCATGATTCGAAAGACACGTGGCGCCATCTATAATCATAAGAACGTTATTGTTGATTTCCTCGGGAACATAAATTTTTTTCGGGGTGTAAGGTAGCCATGTCCGTTTCTGTACACCTGTCAACGTATATGCAAAATTTCAGGATGATCGGCTCAGTGGTTTAGGGGTGAAAAGGTAACAAACAAACAAACTCATTTTCACTTTTATAATATTAGTTAGGATTAGGATTAGGATTTGAGTTTGCCCGTGGCTTCGCCCGCGTAAATGTAAGTTAGGTTAGGCGAGGAACAACGTGGTGGGTTTAGTCGGCATTACCGGGATGTCTTACCATCTTTCCCCCGGTGAGTGCGACACAATCTCTCCGTCATCCCGCGGAGAGGTATGCGTCAAAGCATTCCGCCACGTAAAGAAAAAAGAAGGTTTGTCACAGCACTTTTTTTCTGGGTGGAAGGCACCCTATGTCCTTTTCTGTTCCCCTGAGAAAGTTTGTGCGAAATTTCATCACGATCGGATTAGTAGTTATGGCGTAAAAGTGTAACAAATAAACAAACTCACATTCGCATTTGTAATATTAAGTTACGAAGTTAGGATTAGGATTTGTTTGTACTCCGTTAACGTTAGCGTTGCAGGTGAAGATCATTGTCCTATATGCCGACGGCGGCTGTAGGCCTCCTTTCCACGTGGTTGAGAACGAATTCAACTGTCAAATAACTTAGATCCTTTTCTTAGTTATAAGGTAAAACTATAGAGGTATAATAAACAAGACAACTTATTTACGTGAACAAGTTTAGTTCGAATTGTACAGTTCCAAAAATCGTTTGTCCCCTTAGTTCTTGGATAGATATAGAAATTCACAGTAAGATACATATTCATTTCTTTTATAAAAACAGAAAAGATACTAACGATTAAATGACCTCAATGTTTTATATAATTAGCCTTTGAAACTTGTCTAAATAATCTTGCATATTCTTTATACACTAGCTGTGCCCGCGACTTCGTCCGCGTGAAAATTTGTATAAAATGTTATATGTTTTAGGACAGAACTTCTGTGTAAACGATGTTAGATGTGGAACCATTGGGGACGTACACATACAGATTTTGGGGATTGCTAACGCGAGACAATGCGACATAGAGTTGGCCATGAGTCATGAGTAAAACAGCCCGTACTGAGATCTATACCTGGAACATGTAATCTCTGACCTTGCGCTTTATTTATTGTCATTGCATTACATAAGCTTACTGGGAATTGGACGCGCTTAAAACTGAACGGATAATTATTTGGTATGATGGGGATTCTCGGAATAAAAACTATTTCACCGGCGCCACATACTGTTAAAATTTCGGCTTCAATTAAGTTACGTTGCAAGATTTTTACTTTAAGTCTAGTTCCGTAACAAAGCCTAGGTGGACTTAAATTTCTTAAAGATCAAGATTATGGGAACGCCCACTTACTTGTAAAGAAATTTTATGGGCTGGCAGACCAGGTGCGCGTCAAGAATTAAGAAACTCTACTGGATAGTTAGTAACGTCGTCTTCTGCTGTGACATTGTGAATAGACGTAAATTCGACACTTTCACCGTTAATTTGCCTTAGCATCTCAGAATTAATAGCTGTTGCTTGGTCGTTTCGCGGCGCCAAAATTGTAAGATGCAGCGGGGCAAACCGCCAAAGTGTGAAGCGCCGTGTCCTCAACAACGTCGCGGCAGTCGCCGCAGTGGTGACAACTGGGCGCCTCTTGCCGGCGTATACGACACAGGAACTGGCCAAAACAACCGTGGCCAGTCATTACCTGTGTCAGCCGGAAGATGAGGGCGCCATGCCGCCTTTCCAGCCACTCCTCAAACACGGGACTTACCGCCACGATCGTGGCGTGTCTGATAACCATGCAGCTGTCTGATTTATTGTATCTGTAGGTGACCCATATACTGATGAAATTAAAATTTGCAACGATGGAACCATACAACATAACTATCTGATAAAATTACCTTATTTTCTGCTCGCTGCTGAAAAGTACCGTCTCCTATTTTAGAGTACATCGATTTTAATGAAATAAAGACTAAATGTTACCCGAGGATATTCTCTATAGTGTTCTTACTGAGTCTCTCGTATTACCTTTGTACTTTAGGCGTGATGAGGTAATAAACAAACAGACAGACAGATTTTTCTAAAATGATTGAAATGTGTTCAGTTAATTATTCTGAGTCTCCTTAATTCTTTTTTTTCGCAATATTCTAAAATGTACAGACACGTGAAATTTTGAGTTTTATATTCCTATTGGCCAAAAAATACCAAAATCGAAGCGATTATTATCTGCATATACCGACTTGGTTTGTAATTAATCAGTCAATAGTTGTAAATAATAAAAGTTATAATAAACAAATTTTAGAAAATCGGATTACAACATTTAATTACATTATATCTCTAGAACAAAGAGTGGTTGTTGAAAGCCAGCATGTCATACAACGGTGGAAACCTTAATATCGCGATTTAAAAAATGACGTCAGTTGCACAGTGCCATCTATGGTGATATGTATAAATCATTACGTCGGGTCTAGTACTAAACACATATTACTAACAAATTAGAGATGTCATTGTCAATTAGTAAACATTCAACATTGTCTTAGAATTAATTATTATTTATTATTATAACAAAAATTAAGAAATTTATATTCTATCCGTATTACTGGCTTTCTATATACGATCCTGATCTGTAATCAAAATCTATGAACTTAAATTTAAGCAAATCTCAACCTTATTTGTAAACTATTACGGCGGATCTAGTACAGTACGATCACATCGCCTACATTAAAATTTAATTTAACTTCAAATGCTCATAACTTTTGACATAGAAAACCGATTTTAATTAAATAAAGACTAAATGTTACTTGAGGATATTCTTTATAGTGTTCTTACTGAGTCTATCGTATTAACTTTGTACTTCAGGCATGATGCGAGAACAAACAAACAGGCAGACAGACAGACAGACTTTTTAAAAAAATATTGAAATGTGTTTAGTTAATTATTCTGAGCCCCCTAAATCATTTATTTTGTAAAATTCTAAAATGTACAGACACGTGATATTTAGAGTTTTATTATATGTATAGATTTTACTATTGTAAATAAAGTTGCATTAGAATATCTACTACTAACCCATATACAGCATTTCAACATAAGGAACGTCGAAATATCCCAGAAGCGTAGGCACATTACACCCACGGTTCACCAGCTATGTTTAGTTCAGTTCGACCTTAATAAGGGACAAAGCCTATTACCGTGTACCAGGCGTAGTTTCAGACTATGCGGCTATAGTATCTCTTAATAGGAAAATGCACTCTATGCGATCCGGAATTGCAAATTGCGTAGTTATTGTAGCTGACGTCAGTCGACCGACGATGAAGCTTTAACCTATAATAACTATAAAGTGTATATAGATCCTAGATAGTACGTAAATATATGTAGAGTGCTGACGTCACCCGTGGATTATTGCATTGATCGTGAATAGCTTTTGCTACTGTGCATCAAAGATACATGGACAGACTGCACGGATAGTGAGGGGTTTAAGTGGCCGCCTCGTTACTGCCAATGCGCCAAGTGTTGTGGGTTCGATCCCCGCACGGGGCAAAAATTTGTGTGGTCTACAAAAGTTGTTCCCAGTCTAAGAGTTCTTTATGTTTGAATGTTTGTTAGTCCCCCGCAACACAGTCATTATTATTCCTCGTGCGGGAGTAATTTTTTTAAGAAAACGAATATAAAAGGAATCATAATGTTCATGTTTATTTGCTTCTAAAATCGTTTATGAATAACTACGCACGTTTCGACCCTTGTCTTTTAGATACGAATGCGAATAAACTGCAATATAATTCGAATATTTTTATGTTCATACTTGCGCTTAGAGCTTGTTTACACTTCACTCTTGAAAACTATCGTTATATCTTCCATTTATGTACAGTTTTAAGACGTTACAGTGTTTAGTATAAAGGTATCTAGAACTTTGAAGTAATAAAGTAAATTGCTCTGATCCAGTACACGCAAGGGACTGCTAATCGTAAAGTACCTTGATCATATTCTATATAATTTGTTATTCGGATTTCTGACAGAAAATTGTCAGTGCCGCCCGGAGCCTGTTAATATAGCTGGTGGGTGAGTGCGATGGTCCCTATTATTTACATAATAATGTGACCTAAATGTAGTCTATTAGACCTTTGCCTGACCCTCGGTGGACGCAGAGATGCGATGTTATTTTAGAGAATAATATTAAAGTATTTGACGATATTGGAAGATTATATTAATGGACAATATTTTTATTTGTCTTCGTCTTTTCGGCTTCTATTTATATAAACGAGACAAACAAATAATTATTAGACCTGCTTGGCAGTAAGGGAATAAATACATACATACATAGTCCGAAGTAACACCATTATCTCCGAAGGGCTAGGCAGAGCTATAAAACACCCACATTCCTCCAACCATGGTTTTAAGTCCTATGCAATAGAAGGCGAGTCTATTGTCGTCTACTGAGCAAAATGCCTGACTATATGCTGCTAATGAGAATTTCTTGACAGAAAAACCAAACAAGACTTTGTTTTGTTTGAAATTGAAATTGTCTACTCGTGCATCGACCTGAAGACCTTAGGCACAGCAGTCGCATTTACTACCGCTGCGACGGCGAGCAATTGCCGTAGCTTATGAGTGCTTGCGATACCGATTTGGACAGTTCCGACCGAATGGCATGCCATTTTCTGTAGGTATATAAGCAGCTTCAACCAGCAACAAGGATCTCGTTTTGCTCTAGATCTCTTGTGTTAAGCATGCAAGAGTCCTAGACCTAGCAATTTAAGTAGTGTCAAAATGTTTTCATTCGTTTATGGTACTCTGACTCGATTTAACAATCTACTACACAAGGACCGACATAGGTATTTATGCCAATCCAATCACAGTTTGTCATGAATAATTATGACAGTGATTAAAAGAGCACTTATAATGTGAAATACCAAATGATCGGTATGTGTGCAGCGCTCACTCAAATGTGAGCCTACCGAAGTATTTTAATAGTCTTCGAAAAATTAGGTCTCTTTAACTATTTAATGTTAATAAAAGTGCTATCTACGTAAATATGAAGAATACACCATTTTGTTATATGCATTAGGCATATAACAAAAAGCTGCATTCTCAAACCCATATGGTCCAATAGCAATTATGTTTATCTATTGATGAGGATACATATATATGTATTCAGGCTTTCAATCACTTTCATTTGAGTCGAACATCCGCTGCTAAATATGTACCTATAAACCATTTATAGTTTATATGGGATAATGTTTACGATGTTTGTTGCTCAATCACGCGTAATGTTGACGGGTTTGGATGAAAGACATCGATATAGTCCACCACGATTAACACTAAGAACGCTTTTTCTTCTTCTCCTTAGCCTTTATTATTCCCAAGTCACTTAGGGTCGGCTTTCTAGTCTAACCGGATTTGACTGGATATCAGTTTTTACACGGAGCGACTGCCATCTGACCTCCGCAACCCGAAGGCTAACGATACCCTAAGGCTAGACCAGTGCCCTAATCCCAATAACGACTACCATAGATGTTCATGGCAGCCGGGACCGACGGCTTAACGTGCTCTCCGAGGCACGGATCAGGCGATAATTGTCTATCAATACGCACATAATTTCGAAAAGTCATATAACTTCTGAAAGTCAAAGGTGCGCGACGTGGGTTTGAATCCGAGACCCTCTGTTGGTCTCCCCACTGAGCTATAGCTGCTGCTAAGAATGCTTTTTACCCCTATAATAAACAACCAAAAAACTGATTTAGCATTTAATATAGCATTTTAAACTGTCAATGCTTGGAATGCCAGACGTCGGTGTGCCGCTAGGTTAATTAATACGCTATACATAAGTTTTTTTAACAGGTTACTACATATACCTACCTAAGTAGGTTGGTTCCAAAGCTTTGTAATGGAGTCTACGGTACTAGCGAGCGTGGTAGCTACCCATTCGGTTTTCACCATTTGAGTATCGTATAATTCAAAAACTGTGTCACGGTGTATAAAGCCATTTCAGTCCTCGTTCAGAAGTATGTAGCTTACATATGTACATACATTATTGGCCTCCCCCATACTTATTCGATGGATTCCCTTTAATATTGCGAAATTAGCATAACTATGAATATCATTATTATGTAAGTAGTTTTTCGGTGGTCGGCGCGAACGATTCGTGTGTTTCGTATTTATTTAAAAACGCGTGGCAAACGTAAGAAAATTCTGTACGCTGTGGCTTTTTTGTAATGTTATCTTTAGTAAATACGGGTTAGGTCGGTCGGTTTATTAAGTGGGTGCGTGCGGGGTTGGGGTCGAACTTCGAGACACACCGTGTTTTGTCCCCGGGGCCCCCGCACCGTCCGCCGCCGGAAGGACGAGAAGGCTCCCGCTTACAATATCCGGTACTGATCCGCAATATCACCCTATATGGATTTAACACATCAAACTCAATGATTATAATATAACCTTAAAGTCTAACCATCATTATACATTGCCTGAAAAAAAAATACAGGCAATCATATTTTATTTTGCGTAAAAGCGTCAAGTATATTTATCTTGCTCAGGTGTTTTGTAGGAAAATGTTAAACCTATTTCTGAGTAAATGTAGGTAGTTAGGCGAACAAAGTTTACAATGCGTCCCACCGCTAATGGTTATTTACATTGTTATGTGTATGCTTTATTTCGAACTTAGCAGGACGGTAATTATATTTTGTGTGTTCATTTGCCGTAAAATAAATTGAATATTCATGAGAGTAGGCCTTCATAAACTCTAAGATTAAAAACTGTTTTATTAAATTATAAATGTATAAATAGTTTAAGCATTTCTCACGCTTTAATAAGAATATAAATTACAATACAAGGACTTTTTACTTGTTTACAATATAATAATATATTCTTACAATACAAGCAGCAAGCAGGACAGGAAATTGCGACCTCAATGTACTGTATCGTCACGGCATAGCTTTATCAACTATAGGTGCCTACTGTCTATAGATCTATAATTAGTACAAGGCATGACTTGAAATTACACTCTGTTCATTTCACATTTTTCATTTTAAGCAGTTTTGTGCGCCATCTATTACATATTTTAATCGTAGAGGCTTTAATAATTCTAACTAATATTATAAACGCAAATTTGAGTTTGTTTGTTAGACTTCCACGGCTAAACAACTCGACCGATCATTATAAAATTTTGCATAGGGATACCAAAAAGGACATACGTTTTATCTAGGAAAAATACAATTATTAACGCGAGCGAAGCCGTTGACAAAATCTAGTTTACATTAAATGTGTTGTTAACTTGTTACAGGTAATCATGAGGATCAAAACGGACAACGGTAACGTCACCGTGTTTAACCGACAAGACGTAATATCGAACAGAAATCCCGACAACAGAACGTGGCTAAATTTACATAACACCGAATCTAATATACCAGATAGTACATCGGATTACTCACAAGTGACGAATAGTAATACTATTTATAGCTCTAGAAGGAATTCTGAGGCGTTGGAAAATTATACGGCCGGGGCTGAAATTGTTGCTGAGAGTGATGCCCCAGTATTGAGCACGGAACTGGTATGCAATAGACAGTATCGGATCAACTCAAGGCACGTGAATACCGTACGACCGTGCGACAATACTGAGACAGACAATCTGGAGGGAACTACAGAAACAGTCCTCGCTCCTTGTGAAGGCTTCATAGGTAAGCATTTGACTCAATCATTGTTGTTTATTTTGGAAAATAATTAATTGCTAAAATACTTCAAATGTTAATTCTTAAAATTCATGTTCTGTTTTTCTATTTTACATATCTGTATCCCTTAAGGGTGGATAGGATGCATTAAACATATATTTTGTTAGCTATGTGTGTCCTGTGTAATAGGATGCGAGTAAATCGTAGAACACGTTTCTAGACTTCGTGCTAGTAGCGCTGGTACACACGGCTACACATCAAGTTAGACACCCTATATACGCATAACTAAGCTACATACAAAATAGAGAATTGTCAGAAAGGGACAGTGCATAGTGGTGTCGATGTAATGGTAAGGATAGAGCGTAATAAAAATATAACGCACTCTCTCGCATGATTCGCAGCGTTCAACTTCTAATAGTTCAAAGTCTAAACACTAGACTGTTTGATGTGTCGCTGTGTGTACTGAGAATTATTAACAGAAAATCCCCGTAAAAATATGCTATTTTTGGAGTATCTGAATAGCGGATTCCAGGATCGGCAACATACATAAGCGTAAAGTTAAGCCTCGACACCTTCCTTTCCTTTTTTATTTTTCTTTTTTGTCATACTGGGATAAAAAAATGCCTATCTAAATATTACCTTCTACAGTTACAACAATAAATATATGTAGATCTTATTTATTAGGCGCTATAAAGTTTAGCATTAACCGTCTGTCATTATTATTAATTAAAATTTCTGTGTAAATAAAGCCTTATGTTGTTAACGATGACTAGCGTGTTTATGATCCCAGGTATAATATTGGTATGTCACGTTCGGCAGCCGCGATTTATTGGCTGGTATGTTTCGTACCAATTAACCGTGGATTTTCCTGGATCATAACTAATCTCATGCCACGAACCAATTAATAAGCTATTGTAAAAGCAAATATATAAATAGAATATAAATTACTTACCAATTTAAAATGTATTGGGCTCACGAGGTAAATGTGTCTTTACTTTCAGACAACACTAATGTCTATACAGATACAACGCCTATCGACGAGGAAAGAGCATTCGAGCATTCCGACACAGATGAGATGTCGGAGAACGGCATCCATCCTGTACCCAGGGGAATTGTGAATCCTAATTATCCTGGTTTTCAACATTTAGCGCACACATTACAGGTAAAGTTTCACTTAGGAAAAGAAACCTTGGAAGTGTTTAAACTTTGCTCATTAAAGCGACACAAAAGAAGCCCCAGTTGTTACAAAATAGTACCTACTGGGTCGGGCACCGCTACCAACCGGCTTACTTTTGTTTGTATTATTTATAATTTAAGGTAAAATTTGAGAGTTTACTACATTTTTGCCTTTCCTACAGGATTATTCATCAAATATTGAAAATTTCTATCATTCGGAAAATGAAATGACTGATGATGACGTTGATATAGAAATCACAGATTTAGCTTATGAATCCGAACCTAATCAGAATGTAGCTACTGAATATAAGAATATTAATAATAACAATAACACGAAGAAAGAGCTGACAAAAACTACACTATTGTCTCCGCGAAACAAATTAGGATCACAGACAAAAATTTTAGATAGTCAAATACAGAATGAAATACCTGATCTTATAAAAACGGTGTCTAAAAATAATAATAATAATAATGACGACTCATATAATTATGATATTAACTGTACGGATGCAGACATAGAAAATAACTTTCATACAAAAGATATTATTGGTGATTTTAATAAAGAAATTGAAGACGAAATAAAGCAGTTATTGAACTATAATATCAATATTCAAGATGATTTAGAGGAGTTACGCAAAGACATAAAAGACACATTTGCTAAACCTATTGAAAATACTATTAATAACATAAGTGACGTTGTAAATCATGTTATAAAGAAATTAGTGGAAACGCAAAGTGAAGGTGCAGACGAAAACGAGGAACTAAAAGAAACGCTGACATTAGACCAGAAAGTGGATCAGGAAATTTATAAAATAAATAAAGAAAATGAGAAGAATACCAGAACAGAAATGAGTTTAAGCAGGCCTACGTTTTTACTTATAGACAATAACACCGATGGTAAGATAACAGACGCTTTCCTTTCAGACGGGAAGGACGAAATAAATATTAATGAATACGACACGGAAAAGTTGAGCCTCAATGTCGAAAATACTATTAAACAGCTTAGTACAGAATTGCGAAAAATTATTCCAAAATTAGATGAAATGCGGGAACGCGATAGACTGTGGGCTGAGTGTAAACGAGAGCCAGTCATTATAGATGGCAACTCTAATGAAATAGCTAACTCCTCGAAAAGTTATAGTTTAAGTAACAGTCATACTCAAGACAAACCGGATGTTACTAGAACCATCAAGCGTAATGATAATCATGTTATTGGAAAACATTATACCATTAATTCACCAAAGTAAGTTCCACCTTTCCTAACACGATTTTTATGCGCTGTGACAGCCTAATAGCAATCCGACAGGCTCTCTGTAGATTGACACGCAGAGGTCTCGAGTTCGAACCCTTGCGGTTACTTAACCCTAATTTCGCAAAGTAACGTGCCTTCTAAATAGTTACTTATCGTTCTTTTTAACAGGGGAGGAAAGCATTATGACGAAAACTGCAAGCCTGAAAGTTCGCTATAATGATACGTTTATTAAGAAGAAATTAAGAAAACTATCTGCATCTCCATAAGGAGCATTATGTTATTTCTCAGAAATCAAACATGTGTAAAGTCTGCCAACTTGAGTGGGTTATTATGTCGATTATGGCTCAATTCTTCTCGTACTAAGAACAAGATTGAGCATAATATATTAGTTGTCTAGCATATAAACAAGGCTACTATTATTATAAAGTTTGTTAAGGACCAGCCAGAAGGATAATAACATAATTTTAATGTTGAACGCTGGCAAATTTTACCTCACACGACGGATAGGTAATAACGTTTAAAATAGATTTGACGCAGCCGGTATTACGCTGATAAAATAAGTGGCCATGTTTACACGTAACACATTGAAGTTTCTTGTTTCCTTATAATTTAGTTGGTATTGAATATGTGAACTCATGCAAATGAGGCGTGGTACATCATAGTATTTTAGAACTTTATATTGCAATTAAATTGTATTATAGTCTAATATACGATGTTTTCATACTTCAGTGATTCCAAGACGAGCAGAGATAAACAAAAAGAAATTACTCCAACCAAAAACTCTTACCGCAATGCTCAAAATAAAACTTCCGTCCGTAAGAATGATAACGCAAAAGATTTGGATTTGGGTAAGTTAATTATTCTAGTAATTTGTATTTACTTTTACTTGTTGTCGTCGTAAAAATCCAAGCCTGTGTTTCATTAAACCTTTTACATAATTTTCATATTACATTAAGTATATTAAAATTTTTCGCGTGGGAGATATTGCAGACGAATAACATTTTAGTCCTGTCTGTTGTTTTTATCTTTTCGTGTTTTACTAGTTTATTTCAATAATCAAAAACCTACTTACAAGGTATCAGTTTTAATAATAGTAATAATTGGGTAATTACTTTACGTTTCTACCTAATTAAATGATTATTTCCTTAGTTATCTCCTATTATAACTGAAATATTCATTTTGTATTAAGTATCTACATAACTTTTAATAGAAATTTACCTATCTATAATTGGATGATCTTAAACTACATATTTAGTAGTTAATTTTATTTAAGTCAAAGCCTTCTTTCGAAGTGATATTGATCTAGGTCTTGGTCACGATGTAGCGTAAGAATGAAATAAAATTGTATTAGGTATTCCATTTTATTAGGTAAGTATATTGAATGTGCCAGGGCCTCAATAAGATTTACAATCTTATATGCTTACTTAGTAGGTAATGTAGTTGAACAGTTACTCAGATAAACGTTCATGTTTATCGGCTTTCTCAAGGTTGGTAGTTGTGATGGTGAATAACAAATGTCTGAAATATGTATGTATGAAATATGCATACATATAGTGCGACCTTACCAATACTTGTAGACGAGTTATTTTATCTATGCAAATACTATTCCGTGTATCAGAACACTAAGAAAGAACTAGTTTACCTTTAACTACTGTTGCCTACTAAACAATGGGGTCTAGGGTTTAAGGATAAATCAAGATGGATACATTTTTTTAACTGCCAAATGAAGTGAAATTCTTCTTGTTGCGTATGTTATACTTTAACTTAAGTTTAATATCGCGGATGAACACTGTCTTTAACGGCAGTACATAGAGACACCGGCTATCTGCCAAAATCCAAGCCAAGCTAATTCTTGTTACTGCTACTACCACTTGTAAAAACTACGAAAATATAGGCACTAGTTCTATATTGTGAAACAAGCCAGTCTTTTGGTATTGGCCTTTTATGGTACTGCCACTGATACTAATCTAAGTAAGTACCTATAACACGTAGGTATATGATGAACACGTGGCTTTGTTAAAACGATAGACTAATTGCCTATTTCCCATTATGATGGTATGGCCAAGTGGCCTTATTGTATGTACAGAACATATGCTTTAACCTGTTAATTATAGGCATGCCAGACATATTTAAAAAGCCTATTGTGTCTGGACGCCGGTGTGCCATAGGTCCCTACTTAATAGATTATACAATAAGAACCTATACATAAAACAACCTGAAGAATTATACCCATGTACTAAATATTTAGTAAAAGATTTGATTAAATAAAATCTATACTATCTATAGGTACTAATATTATAAAACTGAAGAGTTTGTTTGTTTGGTTGGTTGAACGCACTAATATCAGGAACTACAGGTTCGAATTGAAAAATTCTTACTGTTGGATATCCCATTCATCGAGGTAGGCTATATAACATCACGCTACGACCAATAGGAGCGGCGCATCAATGCAAAATGTTGCAAAAACGGGCAAAATCTTATGTGAAGCAGACGAAGTTGTGCGATGCAGCTAGTGTCTTTTTTTTACATTTAGAAATAATAAGTCATAAAGAAGATTCGTTAAACTATCGTTTTACTTGTGATCATTTATAATCTGTTTCTAATATTTCAGAGAGTTTTGATGTTTACAACATAGAAACAGCTCTACCTAAATTAGATTTGGATGCAATCGAAAATCATTTGAAAGCAGCAAAAGAAGCAGAGAGGCGGGTAAGTGACGATTATGATATACCTAGGTACATATTTGATGACATACCTACCTAGGTTTGTCAAATCTGAATTAAAAAAGACATGATGTAGGTAAATCTATACTTACTAATATGATAAAGATGAAGAGTTCGTTTGTTTTTGTTATTGAAAATGCTTGGAATCTCTACTACCAGTCGGCTTTGAAAACCTTTTTTTATATGATAGCACAATTATTCTTGAAGAAGTTATCACGCTAATAGCCACGAGATCGGTGCAGTAACCATAAACATGGGTGAACGCGTGGGAGAAGCATACTATAAACGTGTACGATATTATTTATTGATGCAATATGGTACATTTATTTTATAGTGATCAAGAAAATTTTTTGGAAGTTGTTGTGTATTTGTTCATGGGAGCATACAATAGAGAAATGTCTATATTCATTCTTAGAATAATTAGGCTAAGCATATCACACTTTTTTATTGTATTCATGGTGCAACGGTTAAAATGCATGTCTCGCTAATGAGCATCACAAATAAAATGTGCATCTAATGCTCAAATATGTGTTCAGGGTCTGGGGGTCCTTAGTGTCTTTAGTTCTTTAGTTTAAACGTTTCAAAATCCTCCGCGACTCAAAGGTTATTAGAAGAGCGCAATTACATTCTGTTATAAAAATAAACACTAACATGACAAAGTTTATTCTATGTTTTTTCTTTAGAATCTACTTCAAGGACAATAACTTTAGCTTATGTGTACGGTCTATTAAGTTATAAACGATAGCAAAAAATACACATCGAAAACAAACTACAATCAGAATTTTCCATATACCTACCTAGTTGTTTCCAATGGTATCCCAGCGAAGATTAATAATATAAAATAATAATGTGAGCTACTGCGGCTTACCGTAGGCATTTACCTATATTTGGATAGCGTAACTAGTTACTTCGGTGTTTTATTAGCTGTTAAAGTATAAATAATACATAACATGATTACGTAAATAATCTTAGGCTCTAATCTAATTGCGTAACGCGTTTAAGTAATTAACTATAGCCAATATTTTTCACTTAAAGATTTGCATACAGTTAAAATCACGAAACATAATCGATCATTTGAATTCCGCGCTGTTAAGTTAACGGTAACCGCACATTCGCGTTTGATCCACGTCTGCCGCAGCCATGTGTAACAGTTAATTATCAATAGGTAGTACCTACGTTTAGCTTTCTAAGGTGATTCAGCGGCGTAGCAAGCTGCCAGTCTCTTACTAAATATCGACTCATTCGCTTGGTGTGCGGGTGGTGCTTACGCTGCATTTAAATATCTTTTGTTTAATAAGTTTATTTTCAATTACTTAAGTGATGGCGTCAATGCCATATTTTGTTAATACGGAACAAAGGCATTACAAGAAGGATACCAGGTTTTTATTGGATTTGTACACAATTACCTATGATAACCACGAATCGGTTGACAACGTTTGTTGCCTAGTAAGTTTTGTTTTTTTTACTATAATTCGGACAATTATCTACGAACGCATAACATTAGGGAAAGATTTTAAATGGAACACATCTTGACCTTGTCCTAAATGTCACATTGACAGGACGGGATTTCAACCATATTTTTTGTTTATATCATACGTTTTACAGTTACGTTGTACAAACGCCATCCGTGCCATATTATTGCCAAATTATAGAAGACTGACTAGTTTTAAATATGTTCGAAAATTTAGTTACGAATATCCGAAGGAAATTTAGTAAACCATCTGAAGAGATTCGCGACAGCGCGAACGCAGATACTGTAGTAACAGTAGAAAAATCTGGATTAAAAAAGAGTATACATCTGTTCAAGTCGAAGTTTCTTAAAAGTGACAGTGGTAATATTAATATTGCGCCAGAGCCTTGTGACGATACTGTCTTAAGTCCTAGAGCTATTGGATCAGCTGAGTGTGCGCTGACAGAGATCGAATGGCCAAAACTTACTGATAATAACCCTAATATATTAGAGAAATTTACAAGAATTGTTAATGTTACTGAACCATATGACAAAATTGTAAGGGCAATTATTATTTCTCACCAAAAAGCTTATTAACAAATTTAAAAACACGGAACTAGGCTAGTTTTATTTATTTATTATTTTATAATGCAAAATTAAAAGTTCTGCCTATTTGCAGAAACGCAATGATAGGGAAGAAATCAGGAGACGACTGGCAATGGGTGCCGATACTGAAGAATACTATAGTATGGGACATACAGACCGGCCAGGAAAGAAACCAAGTCTACATTCAAGACTTCAAAGTGGTAAGGATTATGAAGTTCACTCTGTAGTTTATGTTGGTTGGTTACAAATGGTTATTATATAGATTAAGTCATGTACCTATACAAATCATTACAGCTATCAATGTTATGTTTGTTGAACACTAATTAGCTACTTTGACTCTTACTTAATAGCATAATATTGAATAACAACATCTATTTTGATGTTTCTGGGCCTGAATATTCAAAAAATTTTATATAAACATTAATTTAATGTGGTCATTGAATATTGTTGCTGTTAGATTCTCTTTTGTTTATGGTAATCTGTGGATAAGGTTGTTGGGAAATAACTAACTCTATGTGCTCAATAAGATTAATTCTTAAGAATTATTGTAGGCATATCATCCATCATTATATTATGGTGTCTTCAGGTTTTGGTTCTATAATATTTACAATGTGCATTCTAATTCAGATGGGATTATTTACAATAATAATAAATACACATACACATTATATTTTGGCTTTCAATATTGATTCTTATAAAGAGCCCATGTGTATTACAATGTGGGTTGTCTCACTGTTTTGTACTCCATAATCATTCTGTGATGTTCTCATATTAAATGTGTGTTGTGGTGTGCGGTACAGGGATGAATCTACAAATATGTTTCATGAACGAAACAGCATCTGACAATGAGTCTCAAGCGTCAGACTTAGAAAAAAATTACAATAATACAAAAAGTTTATCACGCTCGAGCATTTTTAGCAAGTCTAACTACAATCACCCGTATCAGACGAGGCCTCTGTCAGTAAACATCGCAAAGCATGACAAAATAAGCACTGTGCAGAGTGGTAAGTATATCCTGTCTATTGTTTAATATCACTCGGTGTGGGCAATTGATTTAACATTATTTAACGGTTTCTCTATTATCTCTTTTAACAATCAGTATTATGAATTATTATATATATGTTTTGTATTTAATAGAAAGTTATGACTAATTGATAAGTGGTATTGCATGTTTGGTGAGTTGAATAACCATTATAAGTATTTATAACGTTATACAAATATAAAAATAAATTCTCATATTTCCTGTAAAATTCTTAATATTATTAAAAAATCTTCAAGGCATCTTTGCCTCTGTGGCGCAGCGGTAGTGAAGGCGACTGCTGTGCATGATGTCTCGGGTTCAAATCCCGGTCGGGCCAACAAAAAGTTATTGGGTTTTTCAATTAGGAAATCTCAATAGCAGCCTGGAGTTAGGAAGTTGACAGTGTAAGATACCCCCATGCCTCGGAAAGCACGTAAAGCCGTTGGTCCTGCGCCTGATCTCTCTCCTGTCGTGTCGGATTACCGTACCATTGGACCATGAGAGTTAGGGAACAGAGAGTGCACTTGTGTTTGCGCACATGCTTGTGCACTATAATATCTCCTGTGCAGTTGGCCAGTCTCCGTTAAGACTGGTCGCCGTGGCCGAAATTCGGTCTGGAGGATATTATTCTTATTATTATTATTTGACCTTTGATATTAAGTAAATAATATATATATTATGACTTGATGGACTCCATGACTGAACTATTTATGTAGTAATGCATGTTGTGTGTATCCAATTGCCTTATGAGATTCAAACCAACATTGCATGTTAAATATGATCCAATTCTAATATTTACTCTTTGCAGGAGCTAAAATTCGCCCATCATCCCTAACATTAAAGACCACAAAGTCAAGATCATCACATTCCTTGGGACACATTGAGATAAAAGAGTCTGACTTCTATGTTCTACAAGCGACCTTACAAACTGAGGCCAGGATTGCATTGGCACAAGCTAAGGAAATGGCTCGTATACAAATGGAGGTAACACATTGAAATTCAAGTTTTTAGCTTCTTACTATATAGTAAAAATGTACTAGTTTTAACCAATATTATATAATTAAATAAAGAGGTGTTACTTTGTTCTTTGAAATCAATTAGGTATGTTGAGGATAGTAAAAATTTAACTACATGTCTTAAACATCTTATACAAAAATAAGTAAGAACATCATTACATATTAATAAATGATTATTTTTGTATAAAATGTGTAAATTTAGCAGCAACAACTAATGATACTTAATTTAAAAATTCCATTTGAATTAAATTAATGCAGGACTATATCTCTGTGATAGGAAAACCTGTTTCTTTTATGTATATACATTTAGAGTTAAATATGATTAATATACCTACGCGACGTAGTACGCAAGCATTGGTATTTTTAGTACTTTAATATCAGAAATTAGGTGTCACCATAATTCGGCATGAAGACGTAATTTATTTTTAATAGTTTGCATTCTTCAACCATTATAGTTAGTAATCACAACTAGTAGAATGAGCACATAATTCTAACTAACTTCCTAACTAATTATAAATGCGAAAGTGAGTTTGTTTGTTTGTTATGCTTCACGCCTTATAATAATAATAATGTCCTCCATACCGACTTTCGGTCATGCCGGCCAATCATAACGGAGACTGGCCATCTGCGCCAGGAGATATTATAATGCACAAGTATGTGGGCAAATACAAGTGCACTCTCTGTTCCCTAACTCTCATGATCCGATGGGACGGATAATCCGACATGACCGGAGAGAGATCAGGCGTAGGACCATCGGCTTTACGTGCTTTCCAAGGCACGGGACGTCGTAACTAATCGGCCGAAACCTAAATTTCGCATAGATGTTGTCAGGGGAACCGAAAAGGACATAGAGTACGTTTCATCCAGAAAAAATGTATTGTTACCAACCTAACTTTACCTACATTTACGCGAGCAAAATCTAGTCTAGTGTGTTATAAAGTAGTACATGGTGTGTTGTTGGTTACAGCGAGAACGTCGTAGCCGTGCGGCGTCGCCGGTGACAGAGATGCTTCAGCGCAGCATGGCCAAGGCCAACGCGCCGCTCGCGCCCGACCGCCGCCGCGTGTCGCGGCAGCTGCTCACCGACATGAACATTGCACAGCTGCAGGTACACAACACTTGCATATGCATGCCACTGCAACTTAACTGCACGGATAGCATAGTGGTTTAAGTAGTCGCATCGCCGCCGCATCGAGTGTTGTCGGTTCGCTCCCCACACGGGACAAAAATTTGTGTGATCCACAAATGGTTATCTCGAGTCTGGGTAGTAGTAATAGTAATACAAATAGTTGTCTTGAGTCTGGGTGTTCTTTGTGTCCGTTGTTTGAATGTTTGTAAAGTCCTCCGCGACACAGGAATTATAACTAGCGCTGTATCTAGTTGTTTTTTGTAAATAAAAAAAAATAATTCAAAACATGATCTGTCGGATTCTGAGACGAAGCTTTCTTGTTTGCACTCAATGGGCGTTTGTGCACTACAAGGAATTTTACTGTCCGGCGGTCCGATTTTTTACGGTCCGATATGGCACGCCATACATGTTTATACTAGTTTGTATTTTTTACTTTTCCCCATTCCGGGCCGTTTTTTTCGGTCCGAGATGACAGTAATGAAAAACGTGTTTATGTTTGTGCACTGCGTCCGCGTTATTCATAAGCGGGCGAGGCGGGCGCGGGCAAGGGGGGGAAAAACTCATTGTTCCTAACGTAATTACGCGTGCGTGGCGTGTAGTTACAAAGAGAGCTACCGTAAACTGCGTCGCACCGATCCGAGTAAAGACGGACAAGTGCACAAGCCAATCATCCGGTTTTTTCATGCCACATCGGACCGTAAAAGTCGGACTGCCGGACAGTAAAATTCCTTGTAGTGCACAAACGCACAATAGGTACCCATTTACCTGCTGTTGAATGTATTGTATATATCAATATCTGAGATCATCCATTAATGCATGCGCGATATTGCATCAACAGCGTTGCCTATTGATCCTCCCACATGAACGATTTAGTATTGTTGCCTTATTGTGTTTTGGTTGTATTAGTCATAGCTCCATAAATTTTATTACCTTTGACATTTCCTTTACTTTGGTGCAATTTTAGTACAGTTTATTCGAGTAAGCGTGCAATAAGATCGTAGTGTTGCTACTTTTTATTAAGTTTCGATTGACCTTGTATGCAAGATCAGTTCTGCAGTGAACTGAGTCATGCACAAAGACCATTCATACAATGGATTTAGTCGACCACAATGACTATTGTGCAAGGTTTTTGTTAGTTTTTTTCACTCTGCATATTTTATGTACGTATATGACGTATTACCTACAGCTGTTGTGTAATTATTTAAAGTATTTGACACTAAGAAGTAATGAAATATCTACTTTGTTAAATAATATGCCGTATCACATAGAGAATAGAGTTCATTTTCATTGTATTTTTACACATAAAAACTCAGAGCAGATTTTAAAGACAATTAAACTGGTACTAATTTTGTTAATGGTTGTTAGTAGCTTGGCGACTTGCAAAAAATATGTGTTAAAATAATGACCGGACTACTAGGTAGTTATATTTAGTTTTACTTGCGATTTATAGCAGTTTTGAATACGTGAACATTATTTTTTATAATTACTATATTTTGATTATAAAATATAGAATATAGATTATACTATACAAGTACAGGTAGAGGATTTTTCAACAAGAACTTTGTTTTGTAAATAAAAATAAAACAATAAATTTAGATGATATTGATTCAAATTTTTATTATATTAAAAAGTAAAGTTCGGCAATTATGAATGAAAAATGATAAATGTGCACCACGACCACGATTACAGATGTTGATTCTTTCATCAAAGTTTTTAATCACTTTTTGCTAAAGTGGTAGGTCTATTTCGTTAATCACTTCACGAATTTTGAATTTTAAGGCTGCAATCGATTTGATTTGCTCCGTATAGACTATGTCTTTAACACAAAAATAATCCAGCTGTGTTAAATCACTTGATCGAGCTGGCCACTTAACAGCTGAATTTCGTCAAATTATGCGATTGGGAAATTTGGTTTGCAATAAATTCTTGTTTCGGTGGATGTGTGACTTGTGGCACCGTCTTGTTGAAACTACATGTTAGTGATATCCATATCATTAATAATAGGCCAAAATTGAGTTGTTAACATCTCTCGATAGCTCGATAGATGTTGACCGTAACCGCATTTCCAGACAAATTTACGAAAAAAGACGCCCCAATCACGCCTCAACACCACATAGCGCACCATACAGTGACATGGTCAGCATGTAAAGGGTTCTCTATAATCTGTCTTGGATTTTCAGAAGCCCAAATGCGACAATTTCGCTTGTTGACGTAGCCTGACAAATGAAAATGGGCTTCGTCCGAAAAAAAGATTTTTTTAGAAAATCAACGGGTTGTTCTTGAATGAATTGAGCGAATCTACGGCGATGTGAATGATCGGCCGGCTTCAATTGTTGCACTAGATGCATCTTGTAAGGTTTTAAAGCCAAATCCTTACGCAGAATTCGCCATGCAGTTGTTGTGGATAACCTCAATTGTTGAGAAAGTCGAGGAAATGACAAATTCGGGTCTTCTTCAACACTGTGGCTCACGGCTGCGATGTTCTCACTTGAACGACCCGGTCGCACACGCGTTGGTCTTGGCACCGAACCTGTCGACTCAAATTTATTGACCAAATTCTTAATAGCGGTCTCCAAAGGACGATTATGTTGACCGAAAATATCCCGAATTTTACGAAATGAAACTTTTACAGATCCACCATTTTTATAGTGAACTAGCTTTTGCTCGCGGCTTCGCTCGCGTTAATTTAGAATTTGACAATCAATTCGGGTTGTACTCGTCCAGAAGTGAGAAAATTTTCATAGAAACTTTATCCCCCCTTCCGCCCCTTTAGGGGAGAGTTTTCTCCATTTCACCTACACAGATATTTTTCAATTGTAATCGAAAACTTATGTACCAATTTTCATACTGCTAAGTCCAGAAATGAGAAAATTTCCATACAAACTTTACCCCCCCATTTTACCTTTTTAGGGGGAGTTTTGTCCATTTTACCTAAACAGGTCATTTTCAATTATAATCAATAACTTGTATACCTATTTTTATACTTATAAGTCCAGAAATGAGCAAATTTCATATAAACTTCACACCCTTAGGGGTGGAATTTAAAAAAATCCTTTCTTAGTACACCCCTACAAATTAAAACACACATGATCTCCAAATTTCAAGTTCCTACGACCAGCGGTTTAGGCTGTGCGTTGTCTCTAAGTCAGTCAGTCAGGACATCTTCCTTTATATGTATAGATTTTTATTATTTTTATATATTTTAATGCGATTTTCGAGTGAAATTGAATTTATTGTAACAATTGCCCAAGCTTCTACTATAGATATGTAAAAAACGAAATGTCAATACTGTCATGTAGTTCCGGTATGACCATATTGAAAAACAAAGTTCTTGTTGAAAAGCCCTATATAACTTGGGTATATTGCAGGTAATAGTAAATGAGCTGCACTCTCAGATCGAATCTCTGAATGACACCCTGGTGAAACTTCTGATGGCGCGCGACGAACTGCACATGGGACAAGACTCCATGTTAGTGGACATCGAGGATCTCACGCGCTATCTGTGAGTCTAATTTTATATTAACCTGACAGTTATTGGCTAATTGAAAACCCGTTGTGTCTAGCCGCCGGTGTGCCGCTGTGACGTTAATACGTAACCAACGTTGGTACGTCAATGAAGTATCGAATATAAAAAAACGAGGACATGCGTGAAGAACGCTACTATATATTGCATAAAAAAGAAGTCGTTAGAAACAATGCATGTGTAGCTGAATCAATGATTCAGTCTAAATTATATTATAAACACTCAAACATATTTGCACTTTAATATGAAATCATATATAAAAATTATTTATTTTGGCAGATACGTCTTTTCCCTTAAACGGCAGGACACTGGCACATAATGACACTTTTCCTTTTAAAAGTGTTTATTCATTAAAAGACAAATTGTCAAATAAGGTTACATCAATAACAAAATCGATACACTTATAAAAACATACGGAATAAAGGGTCCATTATTTTCTTTGTTTATTACTTTAGTAAGTTTACGTGTATTGGTGAATTACAAGTATTTAAGTAAATATAATAAATTAATTTGCAACAGTTCTATAACCTACAGGCATACTTAAATAAAACATTTAATATAGGTCTAAACTAGAATTGAAATTTTAGACTGATAGTAATTTTAAAATCAGTGTATTATTTTTACCGGTAAGATACCGGTAAAAATAATCCACTGATATATGATGATATTTCGTTTTTACTACTTAAGCTGTCTTAATAAGCAACAGCTATCTACATTCGCTTTGATAAAATTGTAATGATGTTGTGTTAAAAATATGCTGTATATTTGCCGTTCTGAATGATTCCTATACGTTCTCTTCTTCCGATTGTCTCATGCCCATTTGCCCTATATAAGTACTTTCTTAATCAATATTTTCTCGTTGCCATACCATCTTAGTACTCTTTTCTCAATCTTGGCACTATGTCTTTTGTGATATTTATGAAAGAGCACTGCTTTGGTGCGAAACCGCACCACCAGCATACTCCGATAAACCTTTTCATAATTCTACTTTAACCACAAATCACTAGAACTACTCTCAGTACTCTCACTGCCACTGCATTATTCATCTTTCATGTTTCGACATACCCAGCTTTCACTACCATACATAAGTACATGCAAAATTATTTGTCTTTGTCAGTATTATGACAAGTATATAGAAAGGAGAGCTGGTATAAAATTACTTCATGCTATAAACACCGAGGCCATTTACCGAATCTGTCGTTCCATTTTATGTTTACTAATATTATAAATTCGAAAGTATCTCTGTCTGTTACATTTTCACGGCTAAACCATTCAACCCATTTACATGAAATTTGGTACAATAGATATAGTTTAAACCCTGGGATAGGACATAGGCTACTTATTATTGATGTAGGTACCACGCGGGCGGAGCCGCGCGCAAAAGCTAGTTAATAAAACACTTTTTTTTACAATGTATCTATATCTTCAAAAATCGGACATGACGTAGTCATTGTGCGTATACAGTAATAAATACAATTACCTTTAAATATAAACTTATTTATAATAACATGTATGTACCTATATACTTTTTTGCTTTTCACAAGGTTTGAGGTAGGTACTCATTGTTCAAATCATACTGTCTCGTGTACATTTTAGAGTTAAACAGACGACATGCATAATTTATTTTGTTCGTGTTCGTTGTGTAAGACATAAAAATAGCGTCACCCACATGTTTATTTCACACAGACTAATAATGGTCATGCGACCTAAGCAGAGACAACGACGCAATGATTTACATATTTTTAACTATTACTAGTTTATGTCTAAATGTCAGGGTCTTAAAAACTTTAAACTTAGTCGTGTATAGTCTTTATTTTTCAAATGGATTTATTATATTTCTGTTAAATATAGATACGCGTCTTGGAATTTGTCTGATCAACGAGATGAAGTAACAAATACGGTAGAAAATGAGGCTGACGACGACGTAACTTATTTTTAATTGATTTTATCTCGATTTCATTTATGTAGAATTCGTCACACAAACCAGATAACATTGTAACTCAAATATGGTTCTTAGCAAAATAACGATTATTTTAAGAGCGTTGCAGTTATTAGACGAGTAATTATGTTTTAAAGATCTATACAACGTGTAATTTATATTTGTTGTTCGAAGCTCTTTTGAGTTACGATATTATTCTATCCTTGTTACTGTCTTATCATCATGATTATTTGAAAAAAAAAAAGTATGAGTAAACATAGTAGTTTCTGTAAATTAGGTAGCCTCTATGTATTAGTAAACTCACGGTCTGATTGTAGCAATAACACCCGGTTTATGAAAGGCTAATAATAATTAGTGTGTCATAATGAAAATCATGTCAAGTGATTTAATTGGCTGTTTGTAATTTAGTCGAGTTGACATGCGTTTGACTGACTTTTAATTAGTCTTTATGTTGATTTGCTGTTTGGAGACGGCGTAACAGTATTTCGTTGTTAGTAACACTGTTGAAATATATTTAATTTAATTAAATATATAAAATGTTCTTTTTAATTCCAGGGGTGTCAAAGAGCAGACTAAGAAAACCAAAGGCACTACAACTAAAGCGGGAATGAAGAGGCTCACATCTTTTGTGCACAAATAAGTACACAATATTTTAATATTAGGCTTATTTAATACTGCGATTTATATAACTAGTAAATGCAATGGTGGTCACTGTAAGACGTTTTGAGCAGTGCGAAGGATAGACGGTACATACAACAATGTATAAAAAATATTGTACGTCTGTTAAATGTCTATATGTATAAATATAAGAGTGTATAAAAAATGAGAAAGTGAATAAAATACAAACGATAATTCGATACGCACGCGTCATTTACAAGTGCAAAAAAATGTATGGTCATTACATCTTTGACATTTAAATATAAATTTAATAAGTAAAAACGGCCGTGTGTGTCAAATTGTTTCGTAAATATATGCGTAGATATGCGTTGGACACGGTACTTATTGTATTAATTCACGTATATAAAATTCTAGTGAATTTTGACATAGGGCCTCTCGTGGAACAAACACAATCACCGAGAATAATACAATCGGTGTGGCCGCCTTGTGCTATAACTCCATTTCACTGACAGACGTACTGAGTAAATCAATTTCAAGCTTCTCTCTCTCAGTATTGTATAGTAAGTTGACAAATAATAGACGGATTTTTTTAGTTAAATATTCGACGATAGTACATCTGTCTTCGCACTGCAAATGATATTCCTAAATCATATAACCAGTAATGTCATCGTGTGACGGCAATCCTATTTTAAAAACTTTCAGGGCCTCGGCCATTTGGCGTGGCAACAGTGGCAACGTATGTATATATCGATTATTTGATCAATGCAGCTATTATATGGTTCATTTGTAACCTATTGTTAAAATAATTATGCAATTATATTTTTTTTAAACTAGCACTTCCTATTCGTGGAACTAATCGCTCATTCTTTTACTTGTTTTGGTGGACCAGTTGTAATAATTCAGCCGCTAAAGAGGTTATATTGTTAATCATAATATCCGGGAGGTGTGTAATCCGTCCTTCTTAGTTTGACCAACTTATAATTATTGATTCGTAGAAAGTGAAAGCTGAAGTAAACAGAATATTCAAGAGAAAAGTGAGAGACAGTACATTTGCATACGATTTGCCACATGGCCGGCGCCGCCGCCGTCGCCTCGGCCCCATTGTGTACACTGCATGGTATTCCGTAACAGGTGTTGTTGCATTATATTTGTATATACGGTTCTCTCATTAGTGAAGTAACTCCGTCACAGTTCCCATTATTTATATAAAATGTGTATATCGGATCTAGTATATTCAAATTATACATGTCCGCTTTAAATAGATACATATTAGCCCACCTACATATTATATTTTACAATTATTCGCAAATTAGAAAAATATTTTTTCATAATAGTGCTCATTGTTATCTATCGATATTTTGTCTATGCCTTCGTAGCGTGGTAGACTATCACATTATAAATGTGTGTTCTTTGACAACATCGGTGTAAACATTAAAGAAATGGATATGATATATCAATATAATGGCTCTTTATTTAACTACGAGGCGTGATCTGAATAATTTAAAATCTTGTTTTCTTTTAACAAGGTTTTAATCTTAAATATACGTTGTTACATCTTTAATTTAAAAGGTGTCCACAGAGCTGAGTTAAAAGAGAAGAATGCCGAAGTAAATATTAGGTAGTTTATCAATAACCGCGGTATGAGTGTGAGAGTGTGGTCACCTTGAAGCGCGAAGGCGTAGACCGTAAGGTTTATAACTAGTATACTCACATATATACAGGTAGGCATGTAGAGTGCACATGCCGTCGATCGTGGGTCGCCGTGATCTTATCGGACGCTTCTGTAATGAACGAAATTTACATACTAAATATTAAAGGAATGCAAATCGCGCATTAGCCGTGATTACTCCATCACAAGCTTTGTAATTTACTACCTAACAACTTGTCTATCATTCATTAGAATTCAACGTTTCTCACCAATCTCAGTAAATTGTTTCTGTAATGTACTTCTTAACGTGAAGTTTTTGGATGTTGAATTTTAAATCTTAACGTATTTGGAACAGGTTTATTATGTATTTTGAATGTATAAATATATTGGATGTGTTCATAAATAATTAAATTTGATATTATTGTAATATTAAATTCTCTCGAGTGTAAATCTTCTTATATGTATAAACAGAAAGAAATACTGTGCGTCGTACATTCGGTTAAGCATCAGAGAACACAAACATTTGTTTCTAGAACAGCGCATATTGGTTTTCTTATGACGACACCATGGGTTGTCGGATTAACGGACTGATTGAATGATCGTCGTAAGGGTGACGAGATATAAATAAAGCTTTCACTTCTACCACCTTTAACTGCAAAAGGGTTCGTTCCCGACTAACATACATATTGTACTTGGCAATGATACCTACTATACACTAGATATGGCCCTGTGCCTATTACTATGGACGTAACGTAAAGAGCCGTGAAAGAGATAACCTAGCATTACAGCATAGCACTTGAATTGCAAGGTGTTTATTTGAACCGGTTTTGTTGGTGACCACGTTACAATTGAGACGTTTCCGAGTCTTCACTTTGCGTGTACCTATTAGTAACATATCTGTCTATTTTCGTATAATATCATTAGTAGTCGGCATGTAGTCTAACTGCCATCAGGCCTCGTAATTTAAAGGGAATCGTCCCTTCAACAGACCAGTTTTACCGGATAGCACTAAATTGCTCTATCTAGTGACAGGCACGAAAGCTAGTACAACATGTGCTCTCCGTGGCACAGTCACGTGACTTGTATAAATCGTCACCTATCTAGAAACTAGACCGTGTCTCTGTTCCTTAACCTCGCTAATATTAATATGCACGGTTAGTACTACGTCACGGCAAGGACTTTTAATTATAAGATTGAATAAGTAAACAAAAATATAATGATAATGTTCTTTTTAATTGTCGTGTATTTAATTTTGTTAGGTAGTACTTTATGCACGATTGCATTCCACTAAACACATAGTTTGTTGGCCGGTATTTGTTGTGTACTAATGAATATTAATATTATAGTTCCATCAATCAGTAAATAATAACCTCCGGTTCGTCTTCTTTCTTGCCTTATCCAAATAATTTAATCTCGCTAAGCTCTAAGCAATTCGTCGGTGATACATAGGTACATACATATTATTATACTTACATATTACAATGTTAATTAGTTACGTAATCAAACCATCATAACACTGAGTACACGCGAGGGGAAACATTAACAGGGAAAGTGTTCGCCCTGTGAACCGCGACTCTAATAATAATCATTTCTATAATATCGTTTCTCTCACTTTTATAAATGTTTCCTATGTCAGTTGTGTATAAGACACTATATGAAAGAAGTGTATTGTTTGAATAACGCGTACTGTTAGTCAAATTAGCTGGTGGAATCAGTGAACGAAAGCGCATCTGAACATCGTGAGAATTTAAGAAAACCGAGCTCCGTACTTAAGACCACCGTATGTAGTTTTATCTAGCACTAACACTAGACATTTTATCGATCGATAAACACCAATAACCTCTCAACATATTGAATGGAACCTATATATTATGATAACCTATCGATACATTCGAGGAAAGTTATATACATATGTGTAGGCCTTCAGAATGATGACAGACGAATGCTATTATGCACCTTTGTTAGTTGAACGTTAAACATACCACTTTGGTTATTGCTTTCCTTATTATACAAGTTACTCTTTACTCAAAATATTTATTTACATAATCAGGGAATGTTTGGAGAGCAAAATACTCAGTGTTATGATGGCCCTACTATAATAGGTACTGACTGGGGAGACACCAATGTTATCAGTTTTTATAAGTATTAATAGGTCTCTAAATTTAAAGTGTTTCGTAAAGTATTTTCTCGTGATTTAGCTCATCGCTTAGGTATTTGATTCCTCTATTTGGTTGTTTACGGCTTAAGATCTCGAGTTTTATTCCTAATACTGTGTACCTATTCTATTAAGTGTCTTTCTTACTTTTCTATGTAGTTGGGCACTGTCATTATTTTTAATTCGCGTTAAAAATGCGATGCTAATGTCGTGCCTTTCGCTTGACCGGTGACATTCATTCGTACATTGTGTATATGTCACTGTTTCTCTTATAATTTCAAATGTTCGGAGTGCTTAAGCGACGCGTCATTACGTCACTTTTCTGAACACGAATTAATTATATAAGTATATTAAGTATACTTTGATTCTGACATTTTACTTATGATTTTCGACTGTGTCTAAAATGTCAGAAGATTGTTATCCAGTGTCCGATAGTTTTGCTGTGCTAGATTTAGTTACCATTATTATTAGCTTTATATAGTTTATGTTTATATCTAAGATATTTTGTACGGATACGGGCTCACAGTCGCGCTAACATAAACATCGTCAAGTCGATATATTTATCCACATGCTTGTTAACGCTACGATCTGATGCAGATGCTAGTGAGATTATGTGAAGCCCTGAGACATTAATGTGTTAATTATGTACCTTCCTTTTAAATTTTAAACGATATACAAGCATATTTAGCTCATTTATTTCTTCGATATTATTCACTAGGTTAATTTACATTTTTATGTGAAAATATTATTCGTATGTAAATGTTGGTATATTGCGCCAGCCGCACTCAATTACAGGATATTTTTCATTCCGTATGTTAAGCTATTGAACACTATACAACTTGTAATCTATACCTAAATATCTATTGCTAAATATTTTTATATCACCTTATGTTGAAGCACGTCAAAGGAGAATGGTTGAAATTTATGGAAACTGTTCACTCTTATTGCATTACCATTATGATCTCAAATAAATATTAAGTATATGACATAAATGTATATTATGTTTACGGAATGACAACCCACGGCATATCAAGTATGATTGCCTTTGTCAGTATTATAATTCGCTTAATTAAATTAACAGCCTTTACTTAATTACTTGCTCTAGACTTAATATTTTTATGATCTTAACACAGCTGCTTATACGCATTCTGGGACATTTATACAATGTATTCATCCTGTTAGCAAATGTTATTCTGATAATCTGTTAAAAGCTGACATTATATGCCTCATTACGAGTGTGTTAAAGGTACCATTGCCGTTAAAGAACTGTAAAATATAATTGAAAATTCGTCGGAGTACTGAGAGTACCGGCCGTTTTATCACCGTCTCGATAATGCCGACGGTTAACAATGTAGCCCCACAAATAATTATATTGAAAGGTTTTATCGATTAACTATGTTTTTATTGTATTTTTATGAACTTGGCGCCTTTGCATAATTATATGAATCAGAGTGCTACAGTTTTCAATATTTTGACCAAGAACTGACAGAAAAGATTATTCTTTTTTGTATACTTTACTAATTACAGGGACAATGCTTACTGTTGAATTGAAGCGAGCTTTATAATTTACCTTTAATTACCCGTTGGGAAAAAGCAAAAGGAGGCTTTATCAGTTTATTTAATGAAATGCAAACTATGGTAAATGTTGTTATGTTATTTTATTCATTATTGTTTCCTACTGGTGTTGGTCTAGCAGTGTAGATCGTTGACCGATGTTCGTGGTAACAAACGAGAATGCTTGGCGTGCTTATTGTCTAACTCTTACCGACATGTGATAAATATTATTGAATATTCTAAATAAACGGGAAAGTGTTTATATTGACTTTTATTTATTGACTGCATAACGAATAACATTCGTCACCATCTTTGAATAGATTACACCTGTAAGGTAAGTAGGTATTATAGTAGTCTTTGGAAAATTATCACGATCATCTCGTAGTGAAAAGTGTAAAATAGGTCACGCTACTAACACTAGGCATTTTCGTCAACTAGAGCGTGAATTTCGACCAATTAATGACGGAGAATAATAAATCAATTGCACTGACTATGATTGACTCGGCGGGCTGTGTGCTACAAAGGTAGAATTTCGTAGTCGAAACTCAGCGTCTTGGTCAACCTGGTTGGATCCAACCTGATTTTTCCGAGCTTATACCTTCCTTTACTAGGGATTGGCAATGTTTTCCTGTAACTATTGTATGTGTGTGCGTTACCGCAGCAAAATGTTGTGTTTTAGAGAGGTGAGAGTAGGTATAACAAATAATTAGTTCATCGTAATTAGTTCACTAATAGCAAAATTTGTTCAAGTTGTAGTTGTAAAGTTATTCCAGAAAAACAGATTTTGCTGCAGTATGTAGGTAATGTTTGAAATATTAGACTGGCAAAATTTGTCTATACATACTAATATTATAAAGCCGAAGAGTTTGTTTGTTTGTTTGCTTGAACGCGCTAATCTTAGGAACTAATGATCCTATTTGAAAAATTCTTTCAGTGTTAGATAGCCCATTTATCGAGGAAGGCTATATATCATCACGCTAAGATCAATAGGAGCGGAGCACCAATGAAGAATGTTTCAAAATCAGAGGGTATTTTTTCCTTTTGAGAGCTTCCGCTGCGTGCGCTGCGTAAACAGTTAAAGTTTCGCAAAAATCATGTATGACAGAATTGTTCCCCTTTAAAAGTTTTAAAAAAAATCCGCGACAGCATATGTCTTATCTTTTAAGGTTGGCTCACTATAACCATTTTTATGCTAACGAAATTTGTTCTAAAATAATGCATTATTTGGGAAGGTATTTTTATAAACATGATATTAATCCTTATCCAAATAAATACGTTATTCATCACAAGTATTTAATTTAAAACAAAATTGCCCTTTACATCATTCGATTTCAATGAATATCTTAGGAGATATCGCAGTTTTAAAATAACATTGCAGAAAAATAATTACCCATTACAGACATAGTACAAACGATGTTTCTCCTGGTTTATTCTGCGTGATTACTACTGGTTCGATTTGAAAAATTCTTTTAGTGTTGGATAGCCTATTTATCGAGGAAGGCTATAGGCTACATAACATCACGCTACGACCCACGGGGGCGGTGCAGTAACGATTGACGCGGGTGAAACCGCGGGAAAATCTAGTTTATTTATAAAACAAATCACATATGTCATTACAGAAAAACCTAATGCGACATAGTGGACATTATAACAAGGCAGCGAGTACCTACTTGTGATTTGAAGAAGTGCACAGTTAGAGAGGCAAAACTAAAAATGACAAAATGGCTCGCTTCCCTATCGTACGATTCCACAGAAAGTCTTTTAGTATCCACATAAAACGCACACCCCAACTTGCCTACGTAATATATAAGTTACATTATATATATACATATCTATCTATATATATTCCTTTATATGCTTATTTTATTACATAATATAATTTAATACATACCTTAGTTAAATTGCAACTTTAATTGTATCGAGACCAATGTACTTATTTTAGTATTATAAACTTCGCATGTTATAGTAATTATAAGTTTGTTGTACCTATTTGTTTTATTTTTTAATTTATAAGCCATAGATATATTTTATGATGCTGTCCGAGCTAACAATGTATGTTAAATAATTTAGTCGCGTCAGGTACCCACAGGACAGGCTTGCCTAGATTTCGAGTTAATGTGATATTTACTTATTGAGTCAATTGTTTTACCGCCACTAAACTATTAAAATCAAAATAATGTATTTACCTAAATATAATCATTAAAATAATTTGCATTCCGATTCCAACAAAATGTAAGATGATAAAAAAATGACTATCTTTATTTCCTGGCTTTCTTATGAGATATTTTTACTGTTTATACAACCTTAAATTTTTTTTCATGTATATAACATATCTGTACACGCTCAGGGTACAATATGACCGATGTTCGTTGAGCGAAAATTTTCTCTTGTCAAATCCATTTCGACGCAAAACAGATACTTTTTTAATTGCCGCCAATTAGTAAAATGAAATGACATGAATTCATTACACATCTATAGATTTCCAAAGAGTTCCTTATTTTAAATTTAAATACATTTTCATCAGCTGCTTTTCTTACTGGCCTATATTCTAAAAACTTTCAGTGTGATCCACGTATTTAGTTGCTTAACAGCAGTAATTGATATGACCTATTGAGGCACATAATATAATCAATCGACCTTTAGTATCAAGCAATTTTAATCTATATTTGACTCGTCCATCGACTTGCGGACGTCGTCATTACATAAACAAAAAGATTAAAAATCAGGTAATGCCTTAGTGGTGCAGCGGTAGTAAATGCAACTGCTATGCATGAGATCTCGGGTTTTATTCACGGGTTGCACAATCGATTATTGAGGTTTACAAGAAATTCTCAGTAGCAACACGGAGTCTGAAACTATGCGCGTTAAATGACAATAGGCTGGCGATTGCATCGGACCTATAACATAGCTTCTCTGCGTAAGCAGTCCCCGTAGGGGTAACCCTAAGGTTATATTGGCGTTAGGCTGTGTATGCAGGTTAAGCGACACGAAGCACATGGATGTCAACAACTAGTACATATGTAGGGTAAGGGTGCCGAATATGAGATACCATTTTTATTTTTGGCCATAAACAATAAATTACATATTGCACTCATGACTATGAAATTTACAATATTCGATATGGTATTTAATGAAGTTTATCTACAAAAGACCATTTAGTGCTGAGTATAATACATTTTTTATTATATCAAATAATATTGGAAAATTCAGAAACTACGTCTCAGGTAAATGGTCTCCTATTATGAGGTACTAAAGATTGCTAATATGAGATAGTATCTCATATTAGGTTCGTTTGGGTTTGAGTATAGATATAGAGAAAATGGAAAGAAATCAAAGTAAATTAAACTTTTTACGTAGCCTATAAAATCTTTGGTCAATTCTTTACAATATTTTTCTAGTTCTGCTTCTAAACAGTCAGGCAAAGCTGGAGGTCTTCCCATGTGAACCTTGACAAGTAGTACTTCTGCATTGGCGTCTTTCTTGACATAACGTTCAAGGGTCCCCTAGGAACTCCGAAATGTTTTAACGCTTTTGTAACCCATTTGTTTGCTTCACACTGTATTCACGGCCCGTACCATGGCATCGTGGTCCCAGAATTTCCTTTTGTTCGGCGTCATCTAGAAAAAGGGATTTTTATATATCCTAATATGAGATATAGATGATGTGTCTCATATTAGGAAAACATCTTCAACTTCAACAAAATGACTGCCTATTATTGCATGGCAAAAAAATGCAACAAAACTGCAAATGCATAGTAAAATTAATTATATAATCAAGGCAATAATTATTGTAAATTGAAATCATTTCGTATAGTTATAAAGTTATAACATACCCCGTAAACATTTGATGACAAAAATTTGTTTTTGTGGTTCTGTAAAAACCCGCGCGGACACAGCCTAACTTCGCCTCGGACTGGAAAGCACTTACACACGTTTCGACCTGTTGCCACGCGGCTTCTAGCGACGGTAGAGCCAAATGGCTGCGGCGATTAGTTTCGTCAAAATCTAACTATCTCATATTTGGCAACTATCTCATATTCGGCACCCTTACCCTACCTTAGTAGTTCATACTTATATAAACGTTAAAAAAAGAATCTAACTAAAACTAAGCATAGTCAAACTTGTTCTAGAATATCAACTTCGCCACATAATAAAAGGTACATTTTATTAATATTTACACAGTATTAGCATATCTTTATACCTACGTTAATATGAATGTCACATGTCCGTGTCGGCGCCTGCGGGCATTGTTGCCGCAAGCTGCAAATGCTTAGATCTACCCCGTCCCTATAAGTAAGTATCTACATTTATTTTTGTCACCAACTTGACGACGCTAACAGCATTACGATTATGCCGAAGGTGACAGTTGTCCACATAGCAACACATCAACCTAGACTGTTTGGACTTGGAACTATTAGAAGTTGAACGCTGCGAATCGTGCGAGAGAGTACGTTATATTCTTGTTACGCTCTATCCTTACCATTACATCGACACCACTATGCACTGTCCCTTTCCGACAATTCTCTATTTTGTATGTAGCGTAGTTATGCGCATATAGGGTGTCTAACTTGTTGTGTAGCCGTTTGTACATAAACATAAACTGGTCATGTTATATAAAATAATTAAATTAAACTAATTAGTGTTCGCCTAGTGGTCGAAATTCAACTATAATCAACATTGAAAATTTGGAAAAAACAAATGTGATATTACCTTTAAAAAGCTGTTTTCAGTTTGTAGTTATTGATTACACTAAAGAGCGTCAATACCTAGTAACTAAACAAAACAAACAGAAACATAAAATCTGATGAGACACAGAAGAAAAAAATACTGACTGTTTTGATTTTGCGTATTTATAAATAGAAGATATTCTTAATATTGTCTTCTGTTTACGCGAATGTTATTCATTGAAATTAAACTACTATATACGGATTTTATCGCGTTGTTTATTTGACACTGTTACAAAAAAATTTTGTAACAGTGTCAAATAAACAACGCGATAAAATCCATATATAGTAGTTTAATTTCAAAGAAGATATTCTAAAGAAATACTAATGCATCTATTTTAAAATTATTTAACTATTTTAAAAGATGGAGGTCGGTATATATTCGACCCAGTCGAAATTGGTGTAAGTGTACCTAATATAAATAATTTTAACTCTATATGTATATGAACTACCTATACCACCTCTACGCACAGGCCTCTTATCAGTGTGAGAAGGGTAAGCCCACCACGCTGACCCAGTGCAGGTTGGCAGACTTCGCATATCTTTAAGAACTTAAGAGATAACTCTCAGACATGCAGGGTTTCTCACAATGTTTTCCTTCACTATTAAAGTAAACGGTAATTAACTATTTAATTCGCACATAACTTCGAAAAGTTAGAACTTATAATATTTATTACAAAGAGATAAAATTTAATTAATAACATAAGATTACTTCCTGGTAATCCTTGGAACTAAAGAATAATTGCAATAATAGAAATAAGTTTTAGAACCGTAATCATCTAATATACAAAGGACATTGTTCATGTGCCATACATTATTAGCCTAAGAACCAACAGCCACAAAAATATTATAAATATGTGGTTAAGGATGACCACATTTAATTAAAAGTGAATATAAGTCACGGACACTTCTGAATATTGCTTTTGAATTATCCAGGAGGTCCATTATAATCATCCTTATTCCATCTTACTCTTTTACCCCGGTGAGTTCGACATAAGATTATAATCTCAGGTGTAAACAATGGATGCCGATGTATTTGAAATCGCGAAAATACTTTTTAACACGAAAATAATAAGATTCGAAAGTTTCCGTGAGATTGTAATGATTGATTATTAAGTCATAAAATAAAATAGAAATTATTGTTTAGGTGGAATGTGTGTTGATTCATAGGCCAAATAAAATTGTTGATTGTCCTTTCGTATGTTACAGGACAGGGTGTCAGCTAGTATAGTACCTGTACAGAGTATTACAGCAAGGTATACCTAATCATATTTCAGGGCGATGAAAATAGTAGGCTGATAAATTATTATGGTGTAAGTATAGAAACTATTTTTATAATCCCATGATGATGCACAAATCTAAATACGAGTATTATTTAGATTTGACGAGTATAATTTTACGATTTGCACGAGATTTTAGAGATATCTAGATATCTAAATCCTGCCTTACAAATATAATTATATGACAATTCTACAAAATGCCAATGGCTCCTAACTGAGCAATGTACTTGCTTTGCAATCGTTATCGATGTTTTGCACATGTTATACACGTTATTTTTTTCGGGTTTGGGAAACTTGCACTGCCATGAATTGCCGCAGAAAGAATAATAGGTTTAGTAAGTATAATATAATAAGTAGATATAGTATAAGGAAGTGGGGCCTAAAACCATAGCCAGCGAAATCAGGATGCAGTACACCTCTTGATGATGATTGATTGTTACAAAAACTACTCCCTCACTAGGAATTACTCCCATGTCGTAAGTGACATAACAAGTATTCAACTATCATTTGTGTATCACACAATTTTTCTCCGGTGAGGGTATCAAATCCGCAACACTCAGCACAAGGACAGTGGCAAGGCAACCACTTACGCCACTACGCTATCCGTGCAATCAAATTACTAACTACTCCTTCGGGGATATCGGGGACATGCCTATATAGGCATGTTGTGTATTTATATTTATGACAAGCTGACCCCCGCAAATTCGCCTGCGTCACATAAGAGAATTTTCTCCGTTTTGCAACATTTTTTATTAATGCCCCGCTCCTTTTAATCCTATCGTGATATTATATAGCTTATAGCCTTCCTCGATAAATGGGCTTCCCAACACTAAAATATTTTTTATTTCGAACCCGTAGTTCCTGAGATTAGCGCGTTCAACCAAACAAAGAAACAAACTCTTCAGCTTTATAATATTAGTATAGATGTTCACTAACATACACGATATGGAAAAAAATTGTGCCTTTATAATGTATAGATACTTTCAGACGGATTTTACCGCGTTTTATATTTTAAAACACTTGTTACATAATTTTAAAATGGAAACAGGATCGGGCGCTGGTATGCTAACGACTGTAAGGTGAGCCAAAGCATGGGCAAATATGCAACGGTCTTCCAAGCGGAAACCTATGCTATAATTGCCTGTGCTCAGGAGAATATCAACAGTGGTGTCACTGACAGGACTGTGTATATTCTCAGTGACAGTCAAGCTGCTCTCAAGGCTCTAGTCTCGTGTATGGTGGACTCCAGACTGGTCCTGAACTGTGTTAAGATCCTCAACAAACTTGGCAGGAAGAACACAGTCAGACTGGTGTGGGTTCCGGGGCATGCAGGGGTGCAGGGCAATGAGGAGGCTGATGAGTTAGCCAGAAAGGGCTCGGAGCAACTGTTTGTGGGCCCCGAGCCATTCGTGGGACTCTCTGAGAGCACCGTAAAGGCAGCTTTGAATGCACATGGCAATGACAAACACAGGCTAGAGTGGATGGCCCTTAGGAGTCTGGAACACTCCAAGAAATTCATTGCAAACGGAGCCACAGGCTTCACCCGGAAGTTCTGCAGGTATAGCAAGAGCCAAATGCGCCTGCTCATAGGAGCGTTCACTGGCCATTTTGGCACCAACGACTTCCTGTGCAGATTGAGATTGACACACGATTCGATCTGCAGAGCCTGTGGTGAACAAGACGAGTCCATGTCGCACCTACTGTGTGAATGAGACGCGTTGGCTGGACTTAGGATGGGTCTGATGGGATTGGCATATCCAAACCCTGAAGACTTCAGGCTTCTCCCTCTGAATTGTACACTGCGGTTAATGCAGTACATTCATAAGGAGATAGCTAAGGGATAAATCTTGGGGCCGACACAAAAGATCCCACTGGGTCGAAGTGTTGCCGGTCTGTACTGACTGGCCCCCCACATACAAGATAAGATACATAATTTTAAAATGATTACCCTTTTATTTTTAAACTTTATGACTGTTTTGCTATTTAAATTATTAAAACTATTTATATTTAAGTTTATACTTTCCCCGACGCTTCAGTTGCCTTTCAGCAGCTATGTTCACAGGGCGACTGTAAACGTAAGACAATATTACCTAAATCTAGGTCCAAACAAGATCAAGAATTAAATTAACTACATTAAAGTACAGCTATAGTATAAGGTACAGCTAATTAAATGGTGTAGTAGATATTACTACTTGATTAGGTGATCCTAATCCTCCATACATGTAACTCTTCAGGGACATGTAATGCTACAGAAACAATACGTCGAGTGCTTCGATTACATACACGTGTATCTGGCCATATTTCTACAATTCTGATAATGCTTTGTGATATTTTCAATCTAAAACAAAATCTAGAGTAGTTGAAATTTGTCTAGATTATAGACGTATACTACCTACGGATTAATTCATAACAAATATAAAATATTAATAATATAAATTTATTTTGTTTTGTAATCTAGATTTTGTGCTGCTTCAAGTGCTAATGTACTTAGGTTATGTAATTTTTTTATACCACGGGGAATAGAACGTTTTCCTGGATGAGTACTCTTATCAGTCATCACAGAAAACGGCGAAAGGTACTCCTTACGCGTTTTCTGTGCCCCTGACAACCTGAATGTGAGATTTTATGATGATCGGTCGAGTACTTAAGACGTGAAAACGTAACAAACAAATAAACTCACATTCGCATTTATAATATTAGTTTGGATATTACAGAAATATCTTATACTGCACACCCTAGGTTACCCTTTGTGTCTTTAATATTTTAAATATTCCATTGAATCTTGTTCTAAACAAACAAGCCCACGTTAGCATTTTTAATATTAGTTAGGATTAGGATATAGAACCAGAAAAATAAAAGCGCCAGGGTATGTAAAGGCGATTTAAGATTGAACTGGAAGATATAAATAAATTTTAAAGCCTTAGGTACTCTACGCTCTATTAACATAACATTGCATGACATCTTATAAATTGTAAAAAGTGATGATTTATTTCAGAACTAATGTCTATACCTAATTTCACAACAAACGAGGTGTTTCTGATAGAAATGAGTTCATATAAAC
Source organism: Catocala sponsa (assembly GCA_963564715.1). NCBI lineage: Eukaryota > Metazoa > Arthropoda > Insecta > Lepidoptera > Erebidae > Catocala > Catocala sponsa. The sequence continues at coordinate 11,604,857 of OY751331.1, forward strand.
AATACACTATACAGTATTAGAACCTAAGTTCTGGTAAATGAAAATCGATGTCATATGTATTGCCTTATAAAGTAGCGTTTATAGGACGGAAGCCTCTTTAAGTGGCAAATGTAGATAGATATATAGATTTAATATTGTAATCGATTAAAACACCTAAGAGTCATTTAAATCATTATTTCAGTAGGTAATTATTCATAAAGAATTAACATTGTGTTAAAATTAATATTATAACAAAACAAGGATAATTAACTAAACTAGTTATTCATATAACAATATATCAATCCGTTAATACTATAGAGACATTCATCCAACAGGAAATCTTTAAGTTTTAAAAGCATTAGCACGAAGAGTGCTCTTAATATGTTCAAATAGGCTATTAAATTATATCACTGATTGGTAACTTATAAAGACTTATAAACTAACTTAAAGCTACACTTCATTTGCATACATAATAAGTAAACACCATACTTAAGTGACATCGAGCCCGTTTATTTATTTATTTCGCGTAGGAGGATATTCTTAATTGCTTTTTACTTACTATAAATATTTGAGGCGCGTATCTATTTCTAGCCCCATCTTGTAATAAAATAGGAACAAGCATCCTGTGTAAATCAAGATTATAATTAGAGAAAAATAAATGAAACAAGCCGCCATGAAGTAGATAGATAATTACTTGGTCGCCTGACACTTCTTTATGCAACTTTGTAACTAAAAGATGTGGTGAAGTCGTAAATGTCAAACGTGATTTCAAGGTGGCAGCACTGTTTAACCACTAATAACAAGTTTATATGTATCTCCTTACATTTAAAGGTGTGACTATGCATGTGTTCAAAATTCCATAAATCAATAGGTACTAATTAGTTTATAAACTCAGCAAACAGACTAGGTATGTAGGTACTACAATACCAGCTTGTTACGTTTCACGGGTCAAACCAACAAACCACTTAAGTGAGAATCATAAAGTCGGTACGGTATGAAGATACTTAAAGATATTAAAGCTAAGGACTGATATATGTACATAAGATATTTTTTATGAAATGCAATTTGTGTAGGTAACTGGTGAAAGGTAAATATTTCTATAACGAAATTTTACGATATTCTACACTCAATTTAATCTCTTTTTAAAAAAACTTTTTTTAAAAGATTGAGCTGATCACAAGACCGCTTTATATATTAAAAAGAGATTGGACACACTTGATACTTATTGGCAGGAGTTCCAAGCTAATCATAGCAAGTTATGTGAATCAGGTGAACGTTCGCATGCATATTTTTTAGAAAATTGGGATAAACATACGTCGCAGTTTTACAATGAAGCGCGCGTGTATATCAAAGGCTATACTGTAGAGTCTAAGAGAGAGGACAAGCCTCATATTAGACCAACAACTCCTTTAACTATCCCGCAATCACCATTCCCTGACGGTCATATCGGGAAGACACCTCCGGTCACTACTCATGCTCAGTCGATAACATTTGAATTTCCTGAATCAAGTAGCATACGCCCTCCTACTGTGGTTTCTAGAGGTAATACTAGTCGGTTAGACGAGATGCTGCGTAATCAAAAAAGTAATTTCAAAGCGTTTTCCCATACTAACTTCAATTCCAATGTAGATTACAATTCTATTAACGAAAATTGGGAGTTAGAGGATTTTCTTAAACTAGTGATTACTCGCTGGTCTACTATTGATGCTTTTCACTGGAAAATTGATAGTGAACTGCTAAAAGACAATTTAGACTATGAACAAACCTTCACCAAGTATGAGCAAAAATATAACGACATAAAGAAAGAAATTAACATCAAAATTAGATCGTCGCGTCATAGAGAAAATGCAACTTCCGCAAACAGACATCCCTACCTTTGGTGGCAGCTACTACTTACAGGTAACTTTCAAGAATTTGTACACTGAAACTGTACATACAAACGATTCAATGTCTAATAGCCAAAAGATGCAAATCCTAAAAAACAAACTTAAAGGAGAAACCGAACAAATCGTTGCACACTTACGAATAACATCCGGCTCGAAGGACCACAAATGTTTGGGTAGCCCCAAACTATTTTAAGATGATTGATATTAAAAGAACTAATTGATTTTTATAGTTTATTGATTGATAGGTATATGAATATTGATAACAATGAGTACGCGTCTACCGTGAAATATGCGAAAACGTGAACTAACGAAATAATGAATAAAATGACGCGTACTGACGCCTGACCTACATAATATTGATGACTATGAAATATGTATGTATGGTTGCACCGTACAGGACCTCTAACGACAATGGGACCATACTCAATACAAATATAATATCGGTACCAAAACTACTACTACTTAATAGCCATAAGTGAACATTGAATCGACACATTTATTTCAAATCTGTTTTTAAAAACTACTACCTAACTCACCTAGTTTGTTTTATCCTTATGTCGTTTGCGGGGCACTTTACCAATATTGAAATAATGGCCACTAAGAAAACTCAAACATAAAATCAGATTATTATCGTGAATTAATCTATATAATTATAGATTAATTATATTGATCTATAATTATATAGATCAATATCTGATAAAACCTCATCAGCTTTGCTAAAGTTATGTACCTAGATCTCACAGCACTGCGATCACAGTCTATAAGTAGCTTATGTTTTGTTGACCGACATCTGATATTAATTACAATATTGCATTCTAATATTGTTTGTAAAACAATACAAAAATAACAAATAAAGCTCATGTTCATGTGTCAATAATGTCAATTCCCTCAATTCTTTAAAACGTTTCAATGGTGTCAAATGTATGTCCGACCCCAAATTGAAATAGTCACCTGCACGCCCCAGGTGCGCAAGCGCAATTAATATCATCCTCTAATAATAGATACACTTCGCCACAATAATTTATTTGTTTTATTGTCTTTATCGCATGCTACGGAAAAATTCTATGCGTTAATCGCGCTCCACCTAAATTATTGTTTCTTTCGTCGCGAATTTCAAAGTGTTCCCATTTATTGGGTCACTCATCTTTATCTTAATTGAAAATATAGGGGATATCGAAATGTTTTTATTAGTAGGGTGTATTAATTGTGTGAAACACATTTGCAATGTTATCATAATTTATTGGGCACCAATGGTATATTTCTGTGGGAACTGCAGATTAATATTGTTTATATTTATTAAGTGTGCCATGAATGTTGATCAATTTTAATGACTTTGGGATAAGTAGTTTACTTTTTTAAATTTATTTTCATATTCTATGATGAATGAATAAATCATCTTATTTTTAGATTTCATTAAGATGTTCGACAATGCGTTGATGTTATCATCGAAAACAAAAGGTTATCTTATAATAAGGTCAAATATTATTTTTTATAAATTATAGTTTGTATTCATACAAATAAAGAAAATTCTGAAAGAACAATGGCCATTCTCCTAACATGCTTGTCCCAGAAAAATCATAGGAAACGTAACGTATGGAAACATATCTCGTACTATTTGTTTATAAAAATATAAGTAAATTCGGACTTCAGTATATTTTTAAAAGTCCGGCGAAAGAAGTAATTAAATAAGTAATGTCTTTTTGAGATTATGTAGTTAGAAGTCGTTGTTATCATTTTAAATAACACAACACAACAACACATAGGGAGGTAACTAATCAATCGATTTACAACTGAATCAATTTTCTTTTTAAAATATGGTGTATTAATGATGAGCATGAAATTGTATTAAAAGCTACTAGTTTTTTAATATAAATTGTATGTATGTTTGATATCATCTGTGTTACAATTTATTACCGTTATGAAACAAAACAGATTAAACTAAGAAAAAAAAACATGGACATCCTAAGTGACGCAAATACTTTTAGATGCGTTCAAATATATGTTGTTTTATACTGCGTTCTGTTTAAATATATTTTTTTAACACGTTTATCTAAAGACTTTTGAAAATAAAATTTTGATATCGGATAATTACATGAACAATTATTATTATCTACACGTTGGTGATATTTTTCCGTCGATAACAATTTCTGATATTTTCCGGTACAAAGTGGCCATTGTTCTTTGTGTTCGATGATACGGTCGTCCTTTATAACTACATACATAAAGGTAAAATGTAAGATTGTAGTTATATAAGCATGTATTTATCGTAATCTGTCCAGAATCCAGAAAAATATAAGTAAAGTTAAAGCCTTAATCTCATTAACTATCGTTCGAACACCGGTAGGCGTTCTGACACAATGTTTTTCTTATTATGAATCGCTATGGTTAAGTTGACAGTTGACATACATGTTCTGGCTGTTAGTGGTGTCACCTAGATATCAAATTGGCTACAGGAACGTCTTATAAGACAAAGATAGGACTTAGGTACCTGACATATTATACTTCTTACCTTTAAACCTTTGATCTAACATTTGAACAGCGACTGGATGTCCAAATAAATAAATAAATTAACACAGTTGCCATTGTTTCAAAAATAAAAGTCTCGTACTTATACTTTTTTTACTTTATTCTTGCATTTTAATACCTTGTTGGTAAACTTAGGTTTCGTAAGTGCTTACCTGCCTATATACATAAGTCAACTTTGATTTAAACTCCTGATTAGGCGCGTCATGTGTTTTATTTTTAACCGTCAAAGCAGATAAAGCTATCGTGGATGTTATCTTTGTCGAGGAGTGGAGGAGCATGCAAATCAGCGCACGCGCACGGGCCGCATGCGGGCGCCCCGCGTGCCGCCTCACCGCACTCGGGGGACAGATGGCTTCTATGATTAAACACTTTATTAACTACTATTTTTATAAGTAAGTGACACGGTTTAACCTACACTGAAATGATATATAAAGAAATCATGGTATTGTCTTTCGTTTATGTAGATACTGCGTAAAATTAATTAACTATGTTTGATACGCGGACGGGGATTTTTATATGGCTTTTTATATATTATAACGGTACGACAAAGTCTCCGAAAGGGTTCAAAAGTATATAATATTCTACCACATAATAATATTAGTCACATATTTCGCCAGCTCTGTTTTATGTCCTACAAAATAGAGGGTGGGCCGGGCCTGTCATCTACCGAACACATTTCCTAAGAGAAAATCCCTTAACACTTTTCCAACACGCATATTAAACCTCATGATGACCAAGCTTGCGTGAAGGAACCAACGAGTTGGTTTTCAGTAGCCATTGCCATGGGGGGATTAAAGCTGTAAACGATGGAGATAGTCTTATTGAACTAAAAATTTGTTACTAAAATAAACTGCGATATTTGCATAAGAATTGCTTAGATTATTTAATTGTATCTAGTATGTACTGTTAGACTGCGTATTCATAAACACGATTTCCTGTTCTTATTCTATATAGTTTTATTTATAATAACATTTTGATGTTGAACCTGCATTTTTCTCTAAACACTGAAATAAAAGGCATTCATGCTAATAAATATATTCAGTAAAAAAAGTCTCTCTTTTTGAGCTTCTATTGCAATTACAATCGTATTTGCAAGTGGTTTCCCATCTCCTATGTTTATTAAATATAATTGACTCAATAACTAACTAGCCTGAGTTATGAGTTTATGACAGTTAGATACAGTAGGCCTATCATGAAACGTAAATGCCGAAGTTTCGGGCATATTGTTAGTACTACTAGTACCATGAAACGCATGAGGTAACAATTTGATCACACTAAACTCTACAGTAAAGTAGTCCTAGCAACGAAAAAATTACACTTAGAAAGAAAGAAATCCTAAGAAACATCGTGATAGGTATAATTTTAATATTTCGTTCGTCCGAAGATTCGGTAAGGCATTTTCGTGGTAGACCTACAGGCTTAAGCACAAAGCAAACTACCGCATTATGTCAATTGCTGATAACGTCATAATATATCTAATATTTGAAAAGCTTACGCTTGTTCTTTACATAATTATTCGTCGTGCTTACTACTACTTATGTGTGCTCTTTGGGTGCCATCTGTCAAATCATGAACTTATGCATAGTTTTATACATTTATTGCGTTTCTAGGTGTCCTACGCCGTTTTACCCATGTTTGTGATTATTATCTGATTCGCTCTTGTTGCTCGTAGCGTAAAGTTATATAGCCTATAAACCTTTCTTAGTTCTCGAGATTTCGTGTATAATCAGCGAATGTAAATTTAGTTTATGCTATGTCTGCGCAGCTGGCCTTTTAAATAAATAGCATTTCCGTAATCAAAGGGTCCCAAAAAACCCAATAACGACACTCGTATTGATTTTTAGATCTTTTACAATATTAAACCGGTTAGAGGTTGAATTTTGAAAAATTACAAGGTAGCTAATTGCTTATTGGTTTCTAGGAGTAGGTACTACGAGCCATAATGCGTATTTAATATCGCTTTGCCATATAAAGTTTAAACATCGATTTAAACGCTTAGGAATTAATTTTCAAAATCTGTTGATTCGTATTTAGCTGACGTCTCCTACTTGTAAACTGCCAAATTACAGTTATATAGGTTTTGTCCGTAAGTAAATGAGTGAGTGACTTATCGCTTTTACCTATATATAAAAATTTGATTACGCATTGATTTACGTTTATTTTAGAATTATACCTAATCCCAAACCTAACATAGCCCTATGGTTATTTTACCCGATAGTACCTAAGCCTCAAGCTGTAGAGTTCAATGTCAGCGGTAGGGTCGCCGCCGCGGTCGAGCCATACGGGCGACTGTTGACGACCAAACTACTTTGTTATTGTTTGTTCAACATCATTAACACTACCTTAACAATCAAAAGCTTTGAAAAAGTGTATTGAAAAATTTTGCACGCTTTAAATTGGCTATAAGTTATATTTATAATCCGTGTAGGGTGCAGCACAATGAACCCCATCAACCGAAAAATGATTAACTAACGATTACACTGACGGATGGACGGCGCGCGCGCACTGGCTTCTCTAACCACAGAGCTTGTAATCTATTACAGGCTCTTATCTAATTAATTATGGGCGCTTTAATGTTAAGATTCCTATGTCAGACTATTGTTATCTATAGTATTTTCTAGGTCAAAGGAGTGTTGATGCATTTCAATCACACTTTGGGTTAGCTAGCAGACTGAACTGATTCTATGTAAATCATATAACGCAATGTCTGTGCTGAGCACGGGCCTCTTCTCAGAGTGAGATAGGATCATCACGATGCTTCACCGTTAAAGTGAGCGATAATTAGATATTTAATACGCACATAACTTCGAATAGTCACAGGTGCGTGCTTTTTGTTCGAACTTGAGACCTCTGCGTGACAGTCCAACCGTCAAAGCTATCTCTACTATACTATAAGAATAACCCACCCTGGCTTCGCACGAGTAGTACAAAACCTTAACAAATTATACTTATACCTTCCTCAAATCACTCTGTCTTTTGGCGAGAACCGCATGAAAAATCCGTTCAGTACTTTTTTATCGCGAACAGACAGATAGTCACGGCAGGGGACTTTGTTTTATAATATGTAGTGATAGTGATAGTTTCATAAATCTTAAATTTGATTTTAAAAGCTTTCTGTAGTGAATCTATCTTTATAGAATGTATTTTTCATTCAAACATGTTTGCAAATATCTCAACATTTTAACCAGGTATGTTTTAACTTGATAAAGATAAATGGTTGTAGCAAATTAACTTGAAGGCGTAGCAGAAGATCATTAGTCAAGATTAAGAAAACTTAGCAAAACTTAGTTATTGTGTCAATACTTAAGTAGAAATTGTGCATTTACATTTCATATACAATATAATACAGATAAGTGTACTATCTGTAAAGCTTTCACGGCTGTGGTTTACAGTTTCATCCCTGAGTGAGCAGCGCGCGCGATGCGCCCGCGCCGGCGCACGTGCCGCGACATATGGCGCCGCGCGCCATACTGTTTGTTCGCCAATCATAACGGACATATTTCATCAGATAACGGCCCACCACCTCCGGCATATTGCCTCAATCTAAAACAATGTGTAACAATTAAAATGTCGTCACGTTACCAGAATTTATTTTGCAAAATTCGACATGGCTCTCATCGCAGATAAAATTAGGGTTTCCTCATTTCATAGAGATGGTGATAGATTTTTGTAATTAATTTCATAGAATTTGTTTCTATAATTTAGAATTTGTATATTATTATAATACAGTGCACACGTCAGCTCCCTTTCGTGGTACCAGGAGAAGAGGGATACAACAAATTGTACACTTTGAAAAGATTTTATTTAATTAGTCCCGATCCTACATATCTTTGCGTGTTCATTTGTAACGGTACATGAACTCCTTGTTTTAAGTGCAAACAATTATCCTAACACCGTGTTTGAGTTTAAACGTTAGGTCCCCCTGTTTCATTGAATGAGACCAATTGACATAACCTGCAATTTGAAGCGGCACGAGCGGGCCAGGCGCATGTCGATCGCCATATGGCGTGAATCCATTGCCGATTCGAGGGATGACTTCCAAACCTTACGGCTACATTATTATGCATATCATAGAAACTAAGCTACTGGAATCGATTCACTTGTGTACCTATTAGGCATGAATTTATGTACATTAAAATTACAGAATCGGTTAGAAACCAACATACACACAACCAGTGGCCCAAGTTACCTATTTTTATAAATTCGTCATTACGACACGATGTAACTGCAATTCCATTGTCATTTTGCTAAAAGTTCGTAATCTGCTAAATTCATAATGGTCGATCATTGGTCGGTCAATGGTCTCGTAATAGGATTGTGGTAGAATGACATGTTGTTTTGCCATTATTATAAAACCTTTTAGTAGAAGTGATTTTTAAAAATCTACTACTTAATTTGAACATTTATTCATGCCAGATTTCGTTTATATATATTTTTACATATTATTTATTAGTGATAAAAGCAATTTGATCAAAGGAACTGAATCTATCATCTCTAACCTTAACGTAACTCAGACTGTATTTTATAGAACACACTAACATTATATAGAATCTCAATATAGGTAAGTGAACTGTAGCTGTTCTTTTTGAGAACTAATGAATCTTTAACCCGAACTGTCAAAATGGCAGATTACTGCATACGTCAGTCATTCATTTGTCATTATGTACGAGATTACTATTCTATGCCATTTTTCAATGGAGGGTCAGTGGTTGACCATCAGAAAGTCATAATGATGCTATTTATATTAGTAGATTACCAAACTTGTCAAACTCAACAATTATGAAATCAATGATAGACCTTTTCTGTTCAGTGATTTTCAGTTCTGACACTATTGTACCTAATAGCAGTATCAGGCCCCTGGCTTTTTCTGGTGTAGCCAATAATAATAAAATAAACTTTGAATTAGTATAAAATGTTTAATTTTATCAAAATGCCATCAGGCACTCATGATGTACACATACTTTGCGTTTATTAAACTTAAACTAACAGCGACTACATAATATATATATATGACTTATGTATAAGCTGATCCAGCTTATTGCTCGCGTTATCAAGCAACGACAACAATGAGAAAGAAGTCAATATAATAAAACAACTAACGATCTAATATAATAAAGTTATTTATTTGAAATAAAACAATTTTTATAACAACTTTATTTATACTATATTTAATCGCTTAGCATCAGGCACACGCTAAAGCAAGGCAAGCACAAGAATTACAGAGCACTAGTTCTCTGTCGGAAGCTCATTTTCGTCTTAAGGAATTCTGCAAATTAGTTTCACCGGAACACAGCACAAAGTATATCATAATTTACCGCAGACATTTTAATACTAGCCCGTTCTAGATAGAGTGATTAGAGTAGTGCAAAAACATAACTAATAAAAATCTCTGTATAGAAAGAGACTACAAACAATTAAATAATCGTCCCAATAAACACATTATCTTAACATAACTTTCGCTGAAACCCATAATTTTATTTGCTGTAGAGATGGAACTCAAAATACTCAACACGTTGATTTGACTGCAAGGATTACGTAGTGGTTTAAGTGGTCGCCCCGCTTGCGCCCGCGCCACTGCCGCCGCACCGAGTTGCGTTCGTTGTAGGTTGGTGACCACACGAGATAAAAGTTTGTCTGAACCATAAATAGTTGTTCCGAGTCTGTGTGTTCTTTTCCGTTGTTTAAATGTTTGCAATTCCTCCGCTATACAGAAATTATCCTAATCGAGAATTGTATTTCTAATTGGTAGGGCACCTCTACTCAAAGCTTACTTTCAATAATGTTTGACAATACAACAGAAAATGTAAGTTTATACATGAACCAAGGTGATATCCATCTACTCAAATACATTCTTATAATTTATTTGTAACTAGCTGACCGGCGCAACTTCGTCTGCTTCATATAAGAGAATTTTCCCCGTTTTTGCAACATTTTTCATTGCTGCTCCGCTCCTATTGATCGTAGCGTGATGTTATATAGCCTATAGCCTTCGCTAAATGGGCTATCCAACACTAAAAGATTTTTTTAATTCGAACCAATAGTTCCTGAGATTAGCGCGTTCAAAAAAACAAACAAACAAACTCTTCAGCTTTATAATATTAGTATAGATAAAACGTATTCCTTAACCTTTCAAGATTAATGTAGTCGACTCAAATCAACAACTTGCTTAATAAATAAACATGGAGCATCCATTATTTTGATTGCTTGCAACTGAAATACGAAAGGTGTTACTACTAAATAAGAATGTACTGAATACATTTTTACAAGCCGCATGCCACATCTAGCAACAAAGAAACTATATAAAGGACGCGGACTGCGAGCCCCACACGAGTTTTTTGAATAACGAAAAACTGAGTTCAATTTTTTTGGATATCATAAGGCATCTTATAAAAAATGTCGCGGTTTTGTTTTACACATGACTCTGTTGAGAGAAAGTTGATAGAATTAGTCTTTAGCGGAATATTATTTTGATATCGCAACAGATGGTTTGATATCGCAGAATAAATGTTAAATGAATGTCAAAAACTTATCCTTGGTTAAGTTTTTATAAGAGCTTTTAAATAATAATATACGAATGTATAAAGGGTATGATACTTTGTAATAAAGTCATGTATCACCTGCACCAAAGTGCTATGTTACTACTAGTTGGAGACTGAACCCTGGTTTCTAAAGAGATAATCAACAACGGGTCTAATAAACTCGTTTTAAGTGATTTGATTGACTGTTGCTATTATTATCAGCCAATCATAGTAGTTGAAACGCGTTTGAATGTCTGTTAATAAATTTTGTATTGATCTGCCTTTCTGAAACCGGGAATTCGTTTAACCAATTAAACTATTGTAACAATTGGCGTAACCTTAAAATATCGTAGTTCATGATTGCATGTTACACATTTATTCTCGCTAGTGATATTCAACCATATGGCGATAGACTATAGAATTTAGAATTTTAAACTAAATCAATATTTTCTTAAGTCATAATTCATTCATAACACAAACTTGATTAATTTATAAACAGCAATAAAAGGATTTTATCAGCAGCTTCCTAAGTCCGCTAAATGCTGCTCCCCGATCGACGTCAACCCTCAACGTGTGCATTGCAGAACACGCTTAGGCGAGTCTTATACACCCAAATTATACATGAGTTGCCACTTGCCATTTATTTTACTTTATAGCTATATTTTTATGAAAAATCTCTACGTTTATTTTATGTATAATGCTAAGACCTATTAAAGTGGTCTATAAAATAAACTATGAGTTTAGACCAATAACCAAGACGCTAAAAGAAGCGCCACATAATAGCAAAATATAAAACAAAACACTAACAGCTATATCTTCTGCGTGTAAACATATTCAACAAGAAATCATTTATAAGTATCAGTTACTTCTTGTATACTACTTGCGAAAGAACGCTAATTTCTACCAATACGTCCGACAAAGAATAACAAAGGTGGTTGCAATTATCCAGGCTTAAGATGTAGTTATTTCGCCTACGATTAAGTAAAACACAGTTCATATATATTAAACTCCCTCCGCATAATACAGAAAGACTGATAAATTGGACAATGCTGATTGGGACTGCCTTATTGGTCTCTTGGCATAAATTTGCACATGTGGCTACTATTGACGGTGAAGTCCTAGATACGTTCTTGGCAACGGCAACGTTTTATTGAATATTTTGATAGAAAATTATCAGTAGGTGGCAGTTGAACATCCACGTGCGATTTAGATGCAATAAGTCACACATATTACGGGTTAGCAAATGAACGTAGAACTTATGCGACACAGGCACGTAATAGTTTACGTGGGATCTAAAACGTAGCTGCCAAAAGGTTAGTGTTATACAAGTCTACCTACTCCTTCGGAGATATATATAATCTATGCATTTGCAATGCGTATTCTGTAATAACTATGCACACCCAGACAATCATTTACACTTAAAGCCTCCATCTCCGCATGATTATCTACTGTTGCAAAGTATCCGACACCTCGAGATAAATACAAATAAACATCCATAAAGTATAAATTTAATTTAAACCATTTAATACACATAAATCGACATATAAATAAATTACTAGTTACTTCCGTATTGTAAACGCATATTTTAAATGAAGCAGTGATTTGGAGCGTTGATGTCTTTTGTACTAAATATGTATATGTACAAATAAGTATAACATATCTGTAGAATGTAATATGTGTTAATGGTTATAAAATTGATGATTATTTTGTTGCGATTATAAGATATAGAACAAAATTTGTAAAAGAAGTCTCAGTCGTCTTTAAGGGTGATATGTAAAAGGCGCGCAAGTGGTCGCCGCGCTAAGTGATATGGGTTCGAACCCCACACGTGATAATTATTTGTATAATACACAGATGATTGGTCTGGATATGGATGTACTTTGTATCTTTCTATCTTTGTTAATTGTGTATTTGTAAAGTCCCTCGTATAACAGAGGTAGAAACTAGTGCGAAAGTTGTCGTCCAAACCACATAGATATGTTTATTTTTTCTTGTAGGAATTAGTTAGCGTAAGAAATTGGTCATAAGATTTTCGATATTAAAATTTCATCTTTGTATAGCCATTACTACTTAGGTCATCTACGTGAAATTTTTGTCTTCTGTATTTGGCAATCTTGACAAGATTTTCAACCTCATTCCTTTTATTTTGAATTTATTTTCCCTGGCAAAACAACGCATGACTCTTACCGCTTACTATTAAGCGGATCGTATGCTTGCTTGGCACTTTCATAGTGTCGACGAAAAAACAAATAGTATAGCAAAGATGAGATTGACATCATTCACTCGGAACAACTACATATAGTGCACCGTAATTTTTTTTGGTCTTTGAGACAATCATATATATATTATTATGTCGGAGTGTCAAGAAAATAATCATTGGAATGTAATTTATTTCTGTAATTAGAGTTGAATAAAACGCCATCTATTGGTTTGTTTCGGAACGTCAAGCGTAAGCTTGAGTAAAGTCGCCATAAAGCCAATGTGTCAGTTGGAGTGACAGTTATAACTGTCAGTGTCATATTGACGTTATATAAGCGCTGGAGACTCGTGCGCGGACACATTCTGGTGACGAACTTGCTGCGTTACGCATCAAATCAGAGATAATCACAGTCAACCTTTGTTTTATTTCTCTTGTATTTGCCTATCATTAGTATACGTACGAAGTATAATACCACTCCTATAACTATAGGTATATATGTTGTTTGACTAATTGTTTGTTTGTTACGCTTTTATCATCATGAGTATACGTTGTCACGGATACAAAAAAAGGACATAGAGTACCTCTCATCCAGAAAAAAGTACTATTTCCAAGCGAGCGAAGCAGCGGGCAAAATCTATTATATTATGTATTTTTATTTTATAAAAATACTTACTGATCATAAACAATTAAGGCGTATACTTAGATTACTACTACTACGTACTAAATTGAGAGCAAACCTGAATTGCACAAGCATCTTGCGCCATTAATTTTATATAAGTATCTTTAAATAACTATTAATTGTATAACAACCCATGTATAGGAGATGATTGTTAACAGTAGAACTAGTTTAAATGTGTGGTTATATATTATAACTAGTACTATTATTAACTTGTCTGTCACCGTCAGCGTTGACAGGCGACCCAGTGTCGCGTGTAGTCATCTTTCAAAACGTAAGTGCATTATCATGATGCATCATTATTATAGAAACTAGATTACGCCCGCAGCTTAGCTTGCGTGTCCGTTGCCTGAGATGGAAAAAAAAGCGTCCTGCTATGTTTAAGTATGGTCAGCTTTCTGGATGTTAAGTTGTCATGTGACACACAATCACAACATACCATCAAAATTATTATAAATGTTGTATCAATTACACTCTAAGTGAGCGTGATAAGTAAAACTATATGTATAATTGCTATATCTGAAATCGTTGTAAATAGTACACTATCATTCTCTATTAAATGTGCGAGTTCAGTTTTCTTAGTGTAGACACTTTTTTATGCAATCTAAGTATGGTGAGGATATATCCATGATTTCAAATACTGGACGATTATGATTGCGATTGCGGAAACCCTGTTTAAATTTATTTTCTTTCAAAAATACATCTCCTGCCCTAGAATTAAATCCTGTGTCGCGGAGGACTTTACAAACATTCAATCAAGGGACACAAAGAACATCCAGACTCGGAACAACCATTTGTGGATCACACAAATGGTTGTTCCGTGTGGGATTCGTGTCGGCGCAGTGGCAGCGGCGCGCGGCGAGGCGACCACCTACACCACTAGGCCATCCGTGCAGTCATTGTTCACTATTTATTTTTAAAGTATGTTGATGAGGTTTTGTCTTAATCCTTTATAGGCTGGATTTTGTAAAACCCTTTGTTTTAATGGTACCTGTGTGCAAAATTTTAAGATCTTAGACCGTGCCTTCTAAGCCGTACGTTAATACATCAGTCAGTAAGTTTCTCCACTTGTAGGCGTAGATTAAAAGTTTTTAGTTAAAGCTCTATAGATAAATGCAAATAATATCGATATTTTAATATATTCGTGTTTGTTTTTGGTTCGAACCGCAGGCAGCACTTTGTCTTACTAGCCAACCACAGTTGTGGTTTTAGTAATTACTCATACCCGCACGAGACAAAATTTAGATCTTTGTTTTTTTCTATTTGCTTGACCCAATGTCACAGAAACTATGCATAATTAAACATAAAAATAACAGAAAAATAAACTTCAATTATAAGAATAATAATAATTTAAAATTAATAATATTAATCCATAAAGTACCTATTCTGAACAACTCGATAAATTTTAATATCGACAACATCGAGTAATATTTTTTACAACAGAACAATAAAGCGAGTTAAAGCTCATCAACGGAAAACTTGGGCGATACATGCACTTTAACGTAATTACGTTGTAAAGCCTGCGGTGACGTCACACTCACCTCACGGCTCCTGCGTATAATGACGCGAAGAGAAATTGCTTTGTGAAACCTTTGGGAATAAATAGTATGTCAAGCTCAATTTTCTTTTCCCCGACGGTGATTTACACCTACATTTCACTAGCTATGTATTTGATTTCGCGTAGTACGGCGCTTACTAATTGCCATCTACGCGGTACACCTTGATATTTCGTACTGCTACTCGCTAATTTAAAACCAGTTCACTAAACTAAGCTATCAAGGACTTACATTATTTTAATAAAGAATGTGCTTTACCCATCAGTATTTGGAATAGAAATACGCATAATAGGCATGATGACGAGGTTAAAATAGGTGGTTCTAATTGGTCCAACTTTTAGATTAGCACAAAGTATTCGACTCCTATTTTTTGTTTTAACAAAACAATAAAAATTTAATAAGATATAACTCATTAAAGTTCGGGGGAGGAGGCTTACGCTGCGAACATGCTGTATTCGAAAATTATGCCAACACTATTATGTGCATGAATTAAATTGTGATTTTAAGTAATTGTTAATACAAGGCATACACCTATTATTATATCAGACCTGTTTATAAACTGTCCCACTGCTGGGACAATGGGTCTATTTACAATGTGAGAAGGATTAGATCATAGTCTACCACGCTAGCAGTGCGGTTTTGCAATCATCACACATAAGAAAATTATGAAGAACTCTCGGATATACAGGTTTCCTCACGATGTTCTCCTTCACAGTTAAAGCCAGCAATAATTATTATTTGATACGCATATGAATTAGAAAAGTCTGATTTGCGTGAGTGAGAGACAACTTCCATCAAATAATGTACAATTTGAAAATAATAAACAATATAATGTTATTTTATTTAAATAAATTAAGTAATATAAAGTTTAAAATCCGTACTCAATCACTTGCCTTGTGATTGAACACGAGACCTCTGCGTGGCAGTCCGACGTGTCTCCTACTAGACTATCGATGTGTTATATCATCTTATTACTTTTCTCAAGTTTTCTCGTTATGCACTAACGTGGCTTTACAAAACAACCGTCGTCACAGCGATTTAAGCCGTGGGAAAATTAATATGTGAACGGAATAAATGAAGGTTGGTGTTCATGAAGACGGTTAGCCCGGATCCTTGTAACGTCTAATGTTATGTCACGATGGTGTGTGTGCCACCATAACTTTAGTTCACCTTTAAGTGTATTCTCTTGTAAGCAAACACGTGTGTTTTATTAAACGAAACACTCAATTGGGTGTGAACGTAACCAGTCGGTGACTTGAAATGGAAAGTAAATAAGATTGGTGTTTTATTTTCGGGCTGCAACTGTCAAATGATTATTTCTAACAACTTTGTAAAGATGTTTTGATATTTATTACTTAATCATTCGTAAATCTTCTAATCTATTTGTATGAAAGTCCGTGCAGCTTGCCTACAGTATAGTTGATATCTCAGTATACGCTGCTATGAAATTTACAAGCGCTAAACCGTGGTTAGAAGTTAGTATACATTTTCTTTATTTAGTGATACCTGTCGGACACACAGAACAACCATTTATGAATCACACAATGTGGCCTTCAAACCCATAACACACCAACTTGAGGCAGTAGTGAGGGACCAATTAAACCACCACTACACCATCAGTTAAAGTTAATTTTGATTTCTATCGTATTATGAATGTGTAAGTTTTTAGATATATTGGGTGCCTGTTACTCAATTTGGCACAGATTTAAACCATGTCTTTAATTAATACTAGGATTAGTACTATTTATCCCAGAATGCGTTCCGTAGGATTTTCTCGACCGAAGCCGCGGGCAGAAATAGTATATTTTATGTCTTTAGACTTAACTGCACTCTGCCGCATGTAAAGGAACCTTGAGCAGCCCAACTGAAATAGGACATTCACCCTACAGCGGAACACAACCAATAGTGAAATATCCCTTGTGTTATGTGCCTGCAGTCAATATGATTGTAGAAGTTCTTATAGAGATACCGAGGTGGGCAGAGAGATGAATAGACATTTTAACCAACATCGAAAAAAAGAGAAGATTCTATAGGTACTCATCGCATGTATGTGTATTTATATATGGTTACTAATTTCTAATTAATAATGTTTCATCGTTTGTTTGTTGTAAACATTTAACATAATTTTGTTGTATCAACTATGAATGCTGTGTTAGATCATAAGTGATCATATATTAGAACCATATCATCAAAATATTTCACAAAAATGTTACTTAAATGTATATGCTGTGTGTTAACCGAATTAATAAATTAATTTCTCGAGAAGAAACCGACTGCTTTGCAATATTATTTTATCCTCTGTACCATTTTAATAGTAAGCATACCTACTTTTATGTGAAATGAGAACTCCTGCACTCAGACCAAGACCTGTGTTGCACAATACTTCACAAATATAACATAAACGGACATAAAAAACCAAGCCTCAGTACAATCATATGTAGATCACACAAATAATTATCCGGTTTGGGATTCGAACCCATAGCACGACGGCAGCGACGAGGCGACTGCTTTCCCGCTGCGCCTTCTATCCAGTCAGAAACTTTTTTATAGTTTTGCGTGACTGACACTCTTGATGTCGCATACATTATTCATAGACGCCTACAACATGTACGGGAATATGCTAGTTTGGCATCTTCACAGACAATCAGACCAGCGACACAGGTACATATACCAAATTTGCGCATAAGGCGCTTTGCTTCCACTTTTATAATGCGTACCGCAAAGGAGTGGAACTCGCTACCTAAGTCTGTGTTTCCTGATGAGTACAATCTGGGTGTCTTCAAGTCGCGAGTGAATAGGTATCTTTTAGGCAAGCGTGCTCCATCGTCGCTTCGTCACTTTACAACAGATGAGATCGCGGTCAAAGGCAAGCCTTTTAAGTAATAAAAATAAAAGAAATCTTATTGATACAAAGAAAGACCAGAAACTTGAACTTCCCTACATATTCCTGAAGAGAGTGGGCAAAGGTGTATGACACCCACATTTTGTGAGCTATCATTTAAGTCTCACATAATAAAGAGCGAGCTTATTGCCGACTACCTTAAATTAACTTTAGGCTCCGTGTAATTTGATAATTTCCTGACAGAAAAACCCGATTAACATTTTGCCTGAAGCTACTGTTGAACTCATGAGCGCAGTATGCCAAAGAACTGCAGACTTGCAGAGGCAGTGAGAGGAAAAGATTGCTTTGATATGAATCTGTGCAAAACCTCGTGTGTCGCGAAAACTTTCGAATAATTGCTGCATTTTACTTGTTGTTTATTATCGCAATTGAAAAGTTTATTATACGTGTATAGAAAGTATTATCATCTTTTTCTAGGCTGAATCAGTGACGCAGCGGCAGTGAACAGGTTCGATTCCAGGGTTTGGCAAAGTATTATTGGAAGAATCTGTCAAGAAATCCTTAACCTTTTGAGCGCCAACCTATGCCGAACACGATGTGTCCTCCAGCGCCAAACTATAAATCAATATCAGTTGAAAAATGTCGGCTACTTCAATTTTGCTGTTTTTAAAATAAACAAAGGTCTCTATTGAAATAAAAATGTATAAGTAGAGTTTTAGGCAATAGTAAAATTACGCACAAAATAAATCTAAATATTTTAATGTATTATTTTAAATAAATGTTACGATTAGACATTGCTTTCTAATAAAGTCGTGGCTTGGAGGGCACGAAAACGCTTGTCTTCTATACAAGACCGTGGCGCTCAAAATTTTAATAGCCGCCCAACGTCTGGAACTGTGTCCGCAAAACGACAATAGACTCGATCTCTACTACGTGCCACCTAAAACCATAGCTGGCGAAATGAGAATTTCTTCTCGGCCTACTCTTTTGGCGATGTAGATAACACGTGGGACTATGTATGTATTATCACATATTATGCCTGTTGTTAGTAGGTTCCTAGCTACTATTGACAATATACGAAGATGCTTACAGTCATACTTATATGCTTATTAACAGTGGCGTGCATCGGAAAAGAACAAGATAATCTCTACTTCCTAATAGTAACGCTTAATTCATCTGGATTTTCTCTGTTTTTACAATTATGTTCGCATGTCGTGGATCAGCTCACGCAAGTACACTGAATGCATGCTAGTGCTAGACCAAAACAATCAACTATTCTATGTTCTGGTCCAAGCATTGTAGTAAGGCTAGCCTGGCTTAAGAATAGGTATGTGAATGCCGCGGCTTATGAGTAAACAAATCTTGCAAACAATAAACTACTAACGATTGTCTTTTTTCGGTCGGTGGCATCAGTACGTACAATACGATTGGGCTTACGTGGTCGCCTCGCTACTGCCACTACATTGAGTGTTGTGGGTTCGAATCACACAAGTAACAAGAAAAAATGTGGTTCACTAATTGTTGTGCCGAGTCTGAATGTTCTTTGTGTCCGTTGTTTGAAGTCTCCCCCGACACAAGAATTATTCTTAGTGCAAGAGTTGTCCTTTTACCAAATCAAATTATTAAAAGCTGATATAATCATGATATGATAATCATTTTAAATGTATTCTCATGTAAGCAATAATACTCGATAATGACACGCAACAAAGTTTATATATGTACATATTAATACAAAATAATGAATTTAATACAAGCTTTTAAATGCATTTGCAATTTAACGATTATACAATCATATATAAAAGGTTGATAATTCCCTAAAGCTTTTATAAAAATGCTGGTCCAGAAAGGAATACCTATACAATGTTGAGTAAATGACAAATAGATCATAATTATCTTTGTAAGCATAATACCATAACATACTTGTAAAAATTCTTCAGCAAATTCATTCAACTTTATGTCAATCATACGGGATTTTGCAATGTCACAGCGAGTCATTAGTCATTACAGTGCCGGTACAATACAAACACTACATCCTCATAAAATATGAAGTAATACTAAAGAGACTTATTCCTACTTGTCAGTCGATTATGTTTGTAAGGTGGGGAGCACACGCGACGGTGAGGCGCGCGGCGCGGCGCGGCGCGGCGGTGGCTACACCGGCTAGATCCCACCACTTACCGGCTAACCCATTTATACGCCGCGTTGAAAACAGGACTAAATGAATTAATGCAAATTTATACTATAAAAATTGTCGCAGGTGCGCGAGGACGAGTTCCAGCCATCGTCGGATTCGATTTAACGCGCTTGCGTCGCGCGAAAGTTTTATTTATAACCGCATACGCAGCTCAGCTATTACCCGCCACAAGCACATGTCATTTGACGAAATATTCAACACTTTCTATTATGTGAAACCTTTATAATACGGATGTTTTAATTATAGTGGCTAAGTAAGCACTCATTGTTTATTAAAAAGTAGTCGAATTCTTACACTATGCTTCAATTATTATTAACGAACTTTTACATTATTATTATGTATATTTTATATTAATATTGAATCGTGCATCCGCTTTTTATAATACGCTATAAAGTTATTTTACTCTGTTTTAAATGTGGATATTAAATACCTAATTGCTTGCTATGAGCCTTCAGATTATGACTTTAACGTAATTGAAATCGTAAAGTTTTTATCTCCTTCGATTTTAACTCGCCGTCGATGTAAAATTGGTTACATTGAAATCAAATAATTCTCTTCATTCATTAATTGCTTCATAGCAGAAAGTGGAGGCATTAAAGTGAGTCGTTCAAATAATTTTATGATGTTTTGAATCTCTGCGAACTTTGTTACTGGAATACGAAATTCATAGACCGCTTTTCTCAAGATAAGAGCACATTTAGAATGCATAATTTCTTAAATATTTAATCTAATATAGTAAATTATGTTTTTAGTGATGTATAGTTATTTACATCGATATGGTCGGTAAACGAGCACTGCGGCAGATGTCGCTAGTGGACGTGGTAGCAGTCATACAATCATAACACATGAAATTCATGGCCGTACCTACTTAATTGAGGCTTTGTTGTGCCACCACATGCCGTCGCCGTAACACGTAATTGCATTTGGCTCTCAATAATTAACTGGACACAGCGACCGTGGCGAACGACAGTTTATCGGAAAACGTCTTTATTATGTTGTCGATAGTCTGTGAAGTTAGTGGTGAACAAAGAATGTATGTACATATATAGGTACAAGCTTCAACCTTTCCAAATGCGTTTCCTTACACTTTTTATAGATGAACAGTTTCCTAAAGTACCTACGACGGTTTAGTGAACCAGCAGAAGAAATATTTCTACCAGCAAGTCCTGTTTCTTTTTAATTTAATATTCTTGCACTATAACTGTACAAGGAAAGAATGCCTGCAGTTTTCAATTTTTGATGCTAATCCCTTTTAAAAATAGGATCAGTTTATACATATTTCCAATTTATTGTGCCAAAGAACAGAGAAATGACTGGTATTCAATGTCAGACAAATGAAATCTGAAACGAATAAATCATACGCCAATTACTAATATGTTTATTCAAGTGTGTGGACTCCAATCGCAACCGACTATGTATAAATAGTAACAGAACAGATTGTTTAACATACGTGTGTACAGATTGCAACAGACTTTACATTTTACAGACAATGTTTGATTTCAGCATTATCACGAAAATGTTGATGACCTTTGTATTTTTTAGTCGTCAATGGTAGTCGTATACGAATGCAGATATTGTATATTTTATTTCATTAATTATTGTTAATATAAAAAGGTTTGTTAGTTTACTGTTGGATATTATTATATGGTATGTTAATGGTTAATAATGATCACTAGGTTTTGATGCACGTCCAAGGAAAGTGTGTCTAAGCCAAATAAATTATGATTCTGAGTCTGTAAAGTTATAACCAGAGACATTAACTGATTAGGTTCTTCTGAAATTTTATTTAAATCCAACTTAAGAACTTAGCGAGAAACTTAACTTTACTTAGTGAGAAATATAAAAAACGCGTTTAATAAACCTTGTTTTTATGTCGATATATAGGTAGGTACGTATATTATTCCCTGGATATACTACATACATTAGATTAAAGCGCAAACCACTATTTAAAATATAATTCGTTTTTATATCGATAAATTCTAAAGCTTTAGAGTAAAACCGTCCGAAAATAGACATTACGGTAAATAAAAAATCATATATATTTATTTGTCCGAATATGGATATACACAGTTGTTACAGTTTTTGATCATTTCAGCCATATTCTGCCATTATTTGGCGTACAAAATATTAATAATTGGTTAAATTAATTACAATTTTACAGTCACATAGTAAATTCATTCTATTTGAATGAATTTACTATGTGATCATATAGTATTAGCATGCATTTATTAATTTCATAGGTTTTTGTTATTTATGAATTCTTTTATACTATAAAAACATTTTCCTAATAATAATTTAAATCATTTTTGTTTAAAACCTTTACTTATTATAAATTCGTATTGCCATGCAGTATACATTGTGACTGAATACATTTACTCTTTGTTTCGGTACAAAAATTTATGCGTATGTCTACCAGGTCTTGTCACAGCGTCATTGTGCTTACAGAGTAAATGTGAATGTCTACGTCCAAAAACACAAATTTCAAATATATAATTACAGACTTGGTAGCGGTAAAATATTAAGTTTTTAAAAATATTCTTTATAACTCTCCGTTTGTTGTATGCCAACTATTGCACGTATACATTTCTTTTGCACTAGATATTTGCCTTTACAGAATTACCCCATATTATCAGAGCATATCTTAATTTTGATGAGACATAGCTGTATTATGCACTAAGAGCAGTTTTTAAAGTGGCTACTTGTCTCAAACGATATAGAAGATACACAAATCTGTCAAGATTTTGGAAAAGTTTCTCAATATGCTGTTTCCAGTTACAATGCTTGTCAATAATGATACCTAGAAATATTGTTGCGAAAACTTCTTCAACTACGTTATCTCTATATTTTATGTTCAATTTCATTGGTTTACTATTATAAGTCTGAAACTGTATTTTATGTCCATTTTTTATTTTGTTCATATACTTGTAAGTAATTGCAGTCTAACCAATCGATTACATCATCTAACGTTTTGTTTATATTATGCTCTAGGTTATTTTTATCGCTATCTTCTATTATAAGAGTAGTGCCATCCGCGTGTAGTACGCACTTATGTTCGGTGATGTTGGGCAAGTCATTAATATATAATAGAAATAGCTAGGGGCCAAGGATACTCCTCTGCGGTATACCAGAACTATTAAGTAGTTTAAAATCTGACCTAAAATATAAATTATATTTTCCAGATGCGCTTTGTATTTCTACACACTGATAGCGATTTTCTGAGGTAACTTTTGAGCCTCTGTAACACTTTTCCTCGTATTCCATATTTATCGAGCTTATTCAATAATAGTTTATAATTTACAAAGTCGAAAGCTTTGGACATATCTAAAAATATTGAAACTATATTGTTTTTCTTGTTGAGACTTTCAGTGATTATATTATTTTAGTAAGTGTAAAGCATGCCAAAGTTGTAGGGTAATTTTTCCTGAAACCATTTTGTTCAGGTTTTAAAATGTAATTTTTTTCTAAAAGCTTATAAATATTGTCGTGCATTAAAAATTTTCGATAAAATTGGGATTTACGTAATGGGCATATAATTATTCATGTCAGTGGTATCACCCTTCTTGTGTAAGGGTTTGACGACTGATAGTTTTAATTTTAAGGGAAAGTGACCTTGCTCAAGTGATAAATTAATAATGTGACACAAGGGAGAAGATATTATTTTAGCACATCATTTTAAAATGTTAGTTCTAAGATGGTCGTATCCTGTCGCATATATATTATTTAAAGAACTAATAGTTTCAAAATGTCAATATAAAATACTGAATAATGTCAATACTGGAGTCAAGAAAATGGTGTCAAAATTATTAGGAATTACTGTGGGGTAACCAGAAGATGTGCTTGGAAACCGAAACTTCGATAACAGTAGATAGACTATTTACAATTTAAATTAGATTTGCTATGTCAATATTAAGCTAGTTCAACTTATTTTTGCATAGAAATCTATAGTATTTATACGTATGTTCCAATGGCATCGTTAAAACATTACGATATTGCATCAATACATTCGAACGCAAAAGTAATTTTAGGTGTATCAAACAACATTCATATTCAGTAGGTACTTTGTGTATGTAACATATTCAGTTACATACACAAAGTGGTTTTATTTTAGAATTAAATATATAGGAGTATTTTAATGTGTTTATATTAATAATCTGAGATGGTATTAAAAAAACAGTTAACCAGTTTAAGAGAGATAGAGTAGTCAAATTTTCGTTTACCTTTGAAGCAGTACACAGAGACTAAGCAAGTACCGCCACTCTACAGAAGTTCGTAGCCAAGTAACCTCGGGTTTAAAGGATCCACCACATGTGCTTAGCTCTTTTACCATATCAGTCGACGCATTTCGACGTTTTAAGCATTGACGAAACTCTACAAACCAAAGAACCTCTTACTTTTTAGGTAAGTTGCATAGATAACTTTGAAAGCTCGTCGTGGTTCCTTTGTTTCTTCTTGAGTCGTCTGATATATAGGATCAGACTACTACGTCAGACCGCTCTACTAAACACTTACAGACAAACGAGCTATGTGATCGTATTTCAAGCCACATCACAAGTATTTTAAAAAAAGTACAAAGCTAGTAACGATGCAACCAACAATTTCGGAAAGTTCATCTGCTATTGGTTAGATATTTTCCGTTTTTATTTGCTTAGATTATTTTAAACGGCAAAAAGAATTAAGTGCAGGTTGTGAATTTCGTATTTACTATAAATGGGTTGGTGCACATTAACAATACAAGTATAATACCCAAGAGCTAACGCCAAGAAAGAGCTAAGATATCTTCCAGGTATGTGTTATATGTGGGTAAACAACGTATGCATTCAGTAGTTTGAAAGCTGGACCGATGTTTGTTTTGTTTTTGTCTTACGAATGATAGGCCTTTAAAATTGGTCTGGTTGCTTAAAAATGGTTTTAAATAGACATATATCAGCCGATTTACTAAAACTAATTTTCACCTGAAAACTGAACCTTACTGAAATTACGTAGTAGAAATTAAATCTGGCAACCGATCAATTTATCGTTAGTAAAGTGAGCAGGCTCAGAGCTGCTAACTTTTCTACCGAACCGTGATGTATTATTTAGAAATAAGAATTTATTGCAAGTACTTTTGTAAGGTTCTGTACAGTATAATTTCTGCAGGTATGATTAAGCGATCAATGATGGTAGAATACTGCATTATGCAGCTTTGATATGCGCGCTTAATTTTCTCTATTCGCATGCTTTGATACTTAATTACTTTTAAATGTGGAGTGAACACACGGTTGAGTGTCGGCTCACTACACGAGTGTGCATAAAAACGTGCTTCTATTGGGCATGAAATATTGTCAATACTGCTTAAAAACAAGAACCTAAATTATTTTAAATAAGTAGTAAAACTTATAATAATTCAGTACAAGTTATAATAATATAAAATTTAATGGTTAGTTTTTCATGTCTTTATACCTTTGCTGCTTTAAAAGGTGCCATTTAAAGTGTTACGATGAAATGGTGAAGAATATTTCTAAAACCTTCCAGAAGGTAAATCTACTGTATTTACGTAGATAACATAGTATATTTAATTACCTTGTATTGCACTACTATATATGCAATTCAATCCTACATAAAGAATTGTGAGTACAGTATAAAAAATCGATGCAACAATATAAGTACCTAGTCTAGTTTAGCTTAACTATTGTGTATTATGTAAATATTGTAAATTTCACTCTTTATGTGTTGGTAATATTAAAGAATTTGATATTCAGCAACGCCAGGAAGCAATTCAGCAAGAGATCTTTTTAAATCGTAAATGTAATTAAATCTATTCGATTATTGTACCGGAAAAGTATTTAAAGTAAAAAATGTAAGCAAGTAAGCTGCCTGTATCGGAAGAATAATTTACGTAGTCTAATTAGAATTAAGTGAGATTATATCTACCGTCGTGACTATATCTATGCATAGATATAAATAGACATTCGCAACTTTTTCCAGTTTATATATTATAATATTATAGAATTTCAGGCAGTGCAATGACGTACACAAGATGTATCGGCACTTTAATATTTGATACCTCTTAATATAACATTGTATTGCTGCAATGACGTCACTCATGTGGCTTTATCAACATTTAGACTAGTTCTACATAGATTAAAATTGGTTAGTGGAAGTAGGCTGCTTGATTAGAATAAGACTGGCTGCACATTTACAATTAACATATTAAAATGAACAACTCTTGGACCTTTTAAAACTTGGAAATTGGTGTTGACGTTGACAAAACATCCTCAGTACTAAATTAAGTTATCTGAAATGCAAATGCATAGATTACTCATTAGCATATACATTGACTAACTCATTAGCGACGATCAAAACTTCGCAGCGTAGGATTTAATAAATGACAAACTATCGAGTTGCAGGCTCTAATGACGTTAGTGGGCAGCCAGGGCTGGGAGTATGTAATGTTGGTTGAAAGTGAAGACGGGCTTGAGGCTATGCGCGGTAATGGTGGTGGAATGGGCCGGCGCAGGCGGCGCGGGCGCGAGCGAGCGCAATGTGCGCGCGCGACCTTTTGCGCGTAATTATTAGGCGCGTGCGCCTCCAGTCTGCGCACACGCACCGCTCGCTGCCCGCTGTCTGCAACACATATATGGAAACAGCTACTTTACAACACACTCGCCCTTTGATTAACATTTTTTGTGTTTGATTTTAATCACAATGTTTAACAAAGTGTTTTATTAGACCTACACTAACGTTCTTTTTTTAGCTATTACACGAGACATGTTGTAAGACCATCTACATACTTTATAAAGGATCTAAGTTAGGTTAATTATATCTTAGTATTAGATGTCTATATCTATACAAATAAATAAAATTGAAGTGTCTGTTTGTAATGTCAAAATAACAACTTTTATCTAATGCATATGAAAGTATATAAGGACCTATACGAAAACATCTATTTTTAAAATATTTGTCTGTCTGTCTGTTTGTTCCGGCTAATCTCCGAAACGACTGAACCGATTTTGATTGGACTTTCACTGGCAGATAGCTGATGTTATAAGGAATAACTTAGGCTACATTGATTTTAGAAAAAAATAGGGTGACGCGGAGACAAACACTTTTCAGTTAAAATCTACGCGGACGAAGTCGCAGGTAACAGCTAGTATTGAAATAAAAGGCAGCCAGCATATTTTTCAACTTGGTCTGTCTTTATTTTTTAACAGGAACCCAGCCTAAATATCTGGACGGTCTATCAATATTCTTGAGGTTAGTTGGTCGGCGCCGCCCGCGGTCTAGTTCACTTGGTATATCATTAAAACATAGTCCATGTCAGTCAGGTATAGTGTAGCTCTCAATTACTTAATGTTTTTTTAATATGTTCTTTGGTTCCCGTGAAACCCTAGCCGTAGGTAAGTATAAACAAACAATATTTTAGATGTTTATTCTGTATAGATATTTACAGTGACGATCAAATTTTTAAGATCACATTATTATTTAATAGTTGTCTCGTGTAAAGTAACAAGCTTTTATGTGATTATTGAGCATCGCCTCATTCGTGTGGTAGAACTAGACAACCAATATCCAATTTAATATAGAAGGTCATACGGCCCTTCAAACTAAATATGACCATACCACTTTTGTTATAAACATAGACTATTAGAGACTCTATAGCACATAATCACATAATACATCGAAACGGCAGGCAAAATGAATAACAGCCAGTTTGTTTTAGGTCCAACTTAAAAGGAGGTGAACCTATTATTGCCGCTTACCGGGCACATTACCGGACTTCATACCGAATTGCCAAACAATAAAACCTAAAAACAACATGTACGATCCGGCAATCGAAACTGGCACTACGCAATAGCATGTAATGCTTATGCCACGCGGCCCATGAGGCAGTCTTTCTTACACGCTATATAAAAAGCAGCAACAGTAAAATATGACCTTGACTAACACGCATATTGATTAGGTTTCTCCAATGCATAAAAATAACTATAGCTAACTAATTTATATTTAAAACGCTCTTCTTATACGGTACTTATAAGTACCGTATAAGAAGGGAACTTTAAAAGCCGCTTGCCATTTTCTTACCTAAAATAGACCATAAGTATTCAAGCAATTATTATTGATACTGACAGGTATTAATAATATTCATAATTTTTTCCTGGAAGTCATGTAATTTTGTCATCGAAGCTGGTGATAAAATAATTGTCAGGTCTAGATAAAATCATTACGTACATAATAATTATATATCTACACAATATAATATCTGATAATAACACAGCATGTAATTGTGTAAGTCTCTTGTTTGTTTACCTCGAAATATCAGTGCTGGCCATTAAACATTAACATGAAGTCATCGATACCCGTGATTACTTGAGTAAAATGGACAGAAAAATGGCGGATCGCACTCGAAATAGCCACCGCGCAGAGGAAACGCTCATGTCCCCGGATTAATGGTTGCAATTAAATCGGTTCACTTCGAAGGCGGTCCACGCTGGTCCAAAAGCTTGTTTTTTGCCGCGCTACCGACTCTAGGCTGTTCTTAATGAAAATCAATGGTTCTATAATCCGTAGGTAGTCGCAAAATGATCAGTTTATACACTATATCATTCTTAAACCTGTATGCCATGTGATACGATATTTTTGTTTGTATGTCGGTCTTTAAATAAAGATTCATGATGATGATCATGTCTGATTTATGTTGTTCGTAATTCAATATATCGTTATAGAGATTTGAAATATAGAGGGTTAGCGTCGAACGTTTAGAGTGACGATATAGAATAGGTACACTTTTCATAATCTTGGTTCATATTTTATATTATACTAGATTTTGCCCGCAGCTTCGCTCGCATTAATGAAGATTTTGCCAATAAATTTCTAGAGAATAGTACTCTTTTTCTGGATAAAAGGTATCCTATCTCCTTAACTGTGCCCCTGACTACGTGTATGTGTAATTTTATGATAATTGATCATGTAGTAGGTAAGGGCGTGATAGCGCATTCACATTTAGGTATATTATTAGTTAGAATTTCCATGTTGGTTTTTATTACATTAGGTACATCCGTATCACAAGGGATGGTCTTCATATTGATATATATACCTGTTATTTGGATATTTAAATACCTATGTCGTGATAAATTGTTTAAATATGTAATATGTTATTTTCCCTTTATATTACCTATTAATTATACATCTTTCAGCAGATATTGGAAATTAATTCAAAATAAATAACAATAGAAAAATACGAAACCCCGTTACTTCGAGCGTTTTATAATTAGCGAAGAGCGAGAGTGGATACACGCTTACTTACGGAGTAAATTATCGTGGGCCGCTTCTCAGATTGGAATCAATTAACTGGAGGCGACGCGCTCCCGGTCCCGAGCGGCCTTCGCGCCACCTGCCCGAGTGCCCCCACCGAGCGACACCAGCTCGGTGGACGGAGGCCGGAGCCACCGCGCCCCGCGCGCCGCGACCACTGCCGACGAACCAGACGCAACTACTTCCACGCCAGCGGACCACGCTCCCTGGACACCGTCGTGTACTTATCAAAGCTGCGTGATTGCCCATTCATTATCCGCCAACAAAATCGCGGCACCTTTGTTGGTTAATTGCGCTAACCTAATTTTTTTCCAAATTTCGTGAAGTTGTTCAAGTCGCCACATTACGATGTTCATTTCGACTGTCGAATATTATATTGTCGTACGTCGATGTATATCGTAATAAAATATACATACCTAATATATGCCGCAGTATAGATATTTTAGATTTAGACAAACAGACGGTGGCTTATAGCATGCAATTTTATTCTTTATTGATATCATGGTGACATTAGTGCATCTTAAATTTTATGATTCTTTTGTTCAACCTTTCTCTTGTCGAGGAGTATGCGATTGGATATGGTAATAAAGTTTAAGTCCTGAATCATCATGCGCAGGTGATTGGTAGCGTTGTGTCGTATATCTGAGCCCGAAGGACGTAAAGCATGATTTACCAACAGTAGTTAAAACACTCATTAAGCGGACATGAGCGGCGACCGCAGCCGCCGCGGGGCACGCGTTAACTCGCTCAGACATCTTCACTGAACGCTGCGAGCTCCCAAACCTGACTCCACGCTGCCGGCACAAATAAAACTTTAACGTTTTTAATCATTTAATTCATATCTGCAACTGATTTAGAATTCTTTCAATCAACGCTATCGGTTTAAAAATACAGAACACTTAAATATAAACTTTTTATTTCCATAAAACAAAATAAAAGGAGATTAAATTGTATTCTTATGTATATAAAAAAACGATGTAACGTCGTCTATCATATATATATGACAATAATTGTTAATTTGTTCCACTTTACACAAGATATCAAGATTAGAAGACATACCGAAGTTGCCAAAAAACGAGCGCAATTATCAATACGTATCATAATTAAAATATAAATAGCAGAGCAGGTATGTTTACGTACGTGAAATGTGAGAACAAGTACCTATTATACATATTTAGGTTGCTAGTCTAAAGACCAAAGAAATCCAAGTATGGTCAAACGTTATAAAAACGTAACACGAGGGCTTAATGCACCTTTCCAATCAATTACCAATAAATAGCGTATAAGATAGGCTAGAGGACGACGCGGCGACGAATTCCGCGCTTCACTGCCTGAAGCGTGCGCCTACTTTTTGCAATGGCAGGTGCAAGCGCATATGCTATTAAATTGTCAAAGAATACACGTACGCATGCCTGTGTATGCCTCTGATAGCTTCCAATAATCAAAAGTCAAGTGAATACCGTGTTCTTTCGAATAGAGCATAGAGGATCGCAGCCCTACTTACGCACGCGCACATGCAAGCACCGCCGCGCGCTCGCCAATCGGTTACCGCAAACGGTAACTGCTGTGTATTTAATAATTTATTAATAAAAGCTATAAAATATGAATATCGTAAAAGTAAGTTTTTGTCGAGAGCTCGAGCAGTCATTACACAATTACACACGCAGTAATCGAAAACCGCAACATAGCAAGCTGGTGCGGCCTCGGAGTCGGGAACATGTGCTCACTCAATATGGGAGCGCCCAAGAATGATCGCAATTAGCGGAGAGGAGCGCTCTTTTTCGTAGTAATGAGCGGGCGTGGCGCGCCCTGAACAATGCGCAGCTTTGTGCTGCGAGCGTACATGCGTACACTCGACAAGCTTTTACGGTTTCAGCCGACGCTGACGCCCGCCATATGACTCGCTGCCTTGCGCCACTCGCCGTACGCCGTGCGCCGGTCCCCACCTAACTGTACCCCATCAAGTTCTAAGATATTTTCTTAACAGGTGATAAGATAAGAATGTTGCACTGATTTTTGAGATTCAATTGCTCTTTCTTACGCAGACTGTTAGTTACAAATCATATGGAAATGCATTTAGATACATTTACATTATATTACGTTGAGCTAAACCAAGTTTAGGACATGTCCGTAAAAAATTGTGATAAAGCGATCTGATTTCCAGATGTCACGCTTGTTTGAGGGGAGGTTTGAATCTCGTCAGCTGCTCTTGAATTTCAGTTGTGTGTCAACGGTATAAATTGTCTTACAGTTGTCTTTAATCGTAATTCAATACAGGAGAAAACAAAATAAAGTATAACATATTTGCTGAACATCCTTAACACAGGTTACTTAGTAGCCTAGCTAAGACTTCAGTGTTAAATGTTGTAACAGACTTATCTTTAGAAATAAAGTTTATTACTATTATTTAGTAATGCTAGTTGTAAGGCCAGTTCTTTACATATAGCGCTTAGACCTAAATGTCTTAACGTTTCGGCACTAAAATGAATGGTGAAATAAGCCGCGACCACATCAAAATGGTGAAAATTTGGTTAATGAATTGTGAAAAATCAAAATCAAATTTATTCAAGTTAGGTTACAAGGTAACACTTATGAATGTCAAAGTTACACAATTTTTTTTCTGTGAATTTACATTTACTGTCTGAATACTTATACTTAGGATTAAGAGGCCGTTTGTTCACACCTCGAGTGTTTCCAAATTACAGATTCATTACGAAGTACATATTGATACCAACCAACTTTGTATCTTTTTTGACTATGTAACTTAATAGGTACCTACTTTAGTAACACAAAGTGTGTTTTATAAACAAAATAATAAATCGTAGCGACATGCAATAAATGATCTAGATATTTGTAGCTTTGTAGAGTTTCGGCACTAAAATGAATGTTGAAATAAGCCGCGAACACATCCGGCTGTGCTAAGATGTGATGACCTAATTCCCTAATTTCATCAGTAATAAGTAGGTATTTTCGAAGCAGTTTTATAATGAGGAACCATTTTGCCACCGTACTTCACTGGATCGGATTTAAATATGCTAAAGCAAAATATAGTAGATACTTGGTATAGAAACGCGGAGAAAGTGTTCACCTATAAAGAAAACGGGACAAATAAAGGCTTGAATGCGAGTGGATGACGCACGGCACGCGCAGACGTTTCAATAAATCCGTTAAAGGCACATGCCGCGGCGCAGCGCCGGCGCAGGCGCGGCGAGCCGACTCGCGTGGTGAATCTTGTCTTAAACACTAAGGGTGCTGCTTAGGCGCGCCACTAGCTCGATATTACTTATCGATAACTGACATTAGTTTTAGTTTTATCTAAACATTCAAAGTGCGTTTAGTGACTAAATTGAAAGAAGAATTTAAAGCCTCTACGAGCGATATAAACATACCTATCTATATTTCTAAATTATGAATCAGTCGGTAGGCGACTCATTGAACAGATTTCCATGTTGATAATGATATTTTTATTCTCGTTACAAATGTTAACCCGGCTAGATGTATTTACAGAAAATGCAAAGAAAATAAAAACCATATTTACTCGACATTATGAATTTATCAACAGATATCACAATCTTTAAAACAGGTGAATATCAGGTAGGTAC
Source organism: Catocala sponsa (assembly GCA_963564715.1). Lineage (NCBI taxonomy): Eukaryota > Metazoa > Arthropoda > Insecta > Lepidoptera > Erebidae > Catocala > Catocala sponsa. Next base: position 11,638,127 of record OY751331.1, read on the forward strand.
ATTAAGTATTATGCCACTACATAAATACCGTATATTATGAATATTTTAACTAGCTATTCTTGCCGTATGACTCATGTCCCTTGCTAGTGCTATAAATAGAGATTATCCAGAGAAAGTTCTTTAAGATGATCAGTTCCTTTCTAAAACACATTTGTAGAAACGCGTGTCGATACGTAAGTAAGAACAATGGCGCGTCCCTAAACCGCAGCCACCTGCCACCCGCACCCCCACACTATATTTTATTCCACTTAATCGTCCTTTCCGTTATAAATATTACCTGTTTTTTACACACACATAAAGCAAATATTCTCGTTTCTATAAACGCTACAATGTCAGATCGTCCTATTAACTATAATAGACACTTTTAATTGAGAATCTATAAAAGGTTTCGCGAACTGTTGTCCGTATAAGGGATAAGCATTCATCATGGAAGCCGTGGCTCTCATCTGCCCAATTAATAAAAGTTGACTGTAAGGAATGGCGTACGGCGACAGCGACAGCCGCCTGCGCTTGCGCAGCTCCGCAGCGCGTACCGGTTCTGTGCGCCTGCAGCTGAAACACACGTACATACCCTTCAACTGTTTTATTTTGATTTACTTATCTATCAACCATGTACTCGCATACTTTATGAACGTGTTTAAGGATTTGCACGGTTTTTATCTTCATACATCGACTCGCACAACTACCCTTTTACATACTTCGACTTTTTGGTTTTTTTACAATCTTATATCTGAATCTGATGATGACAAGAATAAAACCTTCGATGGACGAAGCTCTGTGTGCATATTTATTCAGCAAAAAACAGAGCTTATCTAAGTTACTTCGTTTACCGTTATGCAATCTTACTTCAAGCATAGCATTACAAAAACGCCTGAAGAGCCATGAATGAATAACGCAACTTTATCAGACGTACCATCGTGATATCGTAAATCCGGTCTCATTAATTCACCAGAAATCGAAATGGAGGCTTTAATTCGTATTTCGAACAAAGGGAGAAAACAAAAACGCAACAGAAAAAGAAATATAAAAAGATGTATAAAAAGCGGCGCGGGCGCGTGCCGGGGCGACATGTGCACGCGCCGAGGATCCGCGCTAACGGGCCGTGACGCGCGCCCCGCACCCTCGCTCCTCCCGCCCCGCACCCTGCGCTTCTCCACGCGCTCGCCGTTATGTTTACAGCCCTAACTCTCCCTCCTCTTACCCCTCGAGCCTTGCACTCGCTGAAGCACTTCCCCCACCTGATCTGAAACCATACATTGTCCTGCGTAACAAAACACGTAGTAACCAAAGCAGATTAGCCGCTTAATTGAATTTCCTGAGATTGTTATTACAATCGCTTGATCAGGTGAAAATTTGATTAATGAATTGTGAATATACTTAGGATTAGGAGGCCGTTTGTTCACGCCACTAGTGTTTACAAATTACAGATTCATTATAGAGTAGGTACGTATCGATAACAATTAACAACCAACTTTGTATCTTTTTCGACTAACTTAAGTTTTTCACTTTGCTAAATAATCAAAATAATAAACCGTAGCGATATGCAATAAATGATCTAGATATTTGTAGCTTTGTAGAATATTATACCGACTTTGTTACAGAATCCACTTTTTTATTAACATTTAAATAGTCCCAAATAATCCATGATTGTTTAAAATTGGTTTCTAGGTAATTACAAACGTGATTATGATAACGCGAGATGATCCAAAACTATAAATACATACCTACTACAGTATTAATGGAATAAAATAAATACACTTAGGCAATGAAATACGTTGCACTGTAAGAAAGGTTATATGCGATAAGTTAGGTACCGTATAAAGTGATGAGATCGAAATTGAGTCTGAAATAAAACTCTAGATCTTTTGAAGAAGGATTTAATACAAATTAAGTCACGATATGTACTACTTGTGTATAGCTATATTTGTGTATTATATGAGATATTTATCAGAACGCTCGATTCACTTGATGGTTCAATTCTAGAGACAACATATACTGATTATCCCCAGTTGACTTTTACTATGTGCCTCAGACGGTATAAACTTTTATAAAATGACCTTATAAACACAATTGTTTGACTAACGTTATCGGGAAATATAAGTAATGAATGTTTTGTAAAACTATATTATCTTACTGTAAAAGGCTTCTAAGTTAGTATCTAAGCAACGCTCCGCCCAGCTCTAGATGGCGGCCAATAGCGCGCGGTGGGCGGGGCGACCGCACCGAGAAATCTAAGCTCCATGCATTTAGTGAATCTCAGTTTTAGGCACCAAACGAAATAACAACCTCTGACAGACATAATAACACTTAGTCCTGAAGCGTACGTCTTGCCCAGACCGAGGCTTTGTCCTAAGTAGTGGACCGGTCTAGCCGTATAGTAGTAGTTGCGCATAGTCGCTAACTTTTGCATTTCTTAATACGAGGGTTTTAATGTCACGCGGGGAGCAACCGCTTATTTGCGGGCATTAATACTTAAAAGTCATTTTTCAGTGCATCCTCTGCGTCGTCAACGTAAACGCAACCAACAATTAAGTGGTGGATGCGACGCGAGCCACCTGTCAAGTGCCTGTTTCATCAAATCATTTCTTTATTGCTCAGCCTCCGTCCGACCTCTTTTTTGTTAGCAGAGTTTTGAAAAAAGAACGTTATTGTGCTAGAGTAGTCGGGTAGGTCGGGGGCGCGCGAGCCTTATTTCAGTCAGGTGCCAGGCGCCAGACGCGACGCACCGTGTGTCGTGGCGTTTTCGATCCTACGCAGCCTTACGATTTTCGCGACGTCACGTCGTTCGCAGCATTTATTATTAATATATCTGCTATTATTTATGCTAAATACAATGACATTATATTTACGGTGTATATTGGACTGATTTATATTGAATACGTAAAGCCTACAGTGCATCGTAGCAGTGAGTGAAAGAGATTTTCGTAGCTCTGTAGAAGTTCCGCAAGGTAAGTTCTAACTGCATAACTATTATAATTGTTAAATTGCATATTATTAATAGAATAACTAGAGAATTAGCTGCGCCAGTTTTTAAACTCTGTATTTATTTTAATAACACTAATTTAATATAGATAGGTACTGTCGCTATTAATTTAATATGACGGAAAGGATTGATTTCGATTATATGGTTGACTTCCTTGATATATTTTAATCTCTGGGTAATATACTAAATATGAATGAATATCGGCATTAACTATAGACGATGAACACTTATTTTCATAGCTGTGTACACAAAGTATTGAAAATTGGTTTTTAAACGTGCATTTCGATGGTACTAAAATGCAAGTTAATGACGTCAGCAACCATCATGACGAATACCTACTGCTATTCCAATTTTTATTAAATCATGTGAGGGTTATAAAATATTTTTCTTTAAGATGTACCTACATTATTTCGTATATATTTATTAAAAATAAGTACATGCGTTTAATATTTACTTATAGTTAACGTACGTAGGTACGTACGTTAACTATAAATATTAAAGGCATGTCTAAGATAAATCAAACCAATCCGATTAATAAAAATTTGATAATATAAATTTTGATTTACATACAAGGCGAATTGAATGTGATGTGGTACTTTTACAAAACAGTTACACAATAAGATATATTACTAACTACTTAGTTACACATATATATATATATTCCCAGTAGGATCATAATATTAATTATAGAATTCTTTAATGTTTGTCGTATATATAAAATACAAACTTTTAACATTCTGAAAACCTGAAAAGAAATCATTCCGTGCGCGTCGATTTACGGAAGCGTCAACCGCCGCTCCGTGTGTAAAGTTCCAGTTTTTCATATATTTTTCTGTCTGTGTTTGATGAACAAACATTGCGAATGTAACACGTAGACGCTCAAACTATACCCCGTCTGGAAGGATGCAGTGCAATGCAAATAATCTGCAAGTATATTTCACGAAGCAATAAACAAACATACCAAACCAAATTTGTACATGTGTTTCGTGAATACCTAGTGTTATTGAACACGACGAATGTGCGCATAGAACCCTAGACTATGAATTATTTTAAGTCTGAAATTGTTAATTGGGACTTTTGAAGATACATGACGTAGGATTACGCTTGTATTTCCACGGTGGGTATATGAGTATCATACTTACCCACATTTCATGTGGTGTGATATGCTTAGGTAGGTATTACGTAATAGGAGGCCAGCGCATCGTAGTTTGTCTCATATACTTCCATATTCTGAACGACTACTGATTATTAATTTTGTTGGAATAGATGATCATACCTGGGGCCTTACCACCACCTCTTAAAGTATTGTCATTGCATAATCAGGAATAAGACAAAGCTATACATATATAATCTCTCACGCACGGTTATATTCACGCATAGGCAATAACAAAGCTTTAACAGTTGCTGGTAAAGTACCATGTTATCAAGCTGACAGTTGCGCAAACCCTAGGTGTTACTTCTGGAAGACCATAAATACTAAAAGCAAAACGATTTGGATTTTTTAAAAGCATAGGTCACATTTAGGCACCTTTAGCTTTCGGGTAAGCATAAATACGAATTTCCATTTGCTTAAATCCTGTCACTCCTTTCCACTCTAAACACATTCTTCATGCACACATTCCTTTACAAAATATATTTTTTTGATTTTCATTATACTATTCAAAACACCATGAATAAATAATATTAAAACAGCTTGTCGATACCTACGCCTAATTAAAATAAAATTTTTGTTTATATCATTTTATAATTACTTTTGACAGTTTTAAATAATAATATAAAAGAGTTTACTATTTTTAATTACTTGTTTAATTTAATAATCAATTAGTAAAAACTATTCGATATGCTTAACTATATTTGAATCACGCATTTGTTTCATTCGAATCCCTGTCATGCCACACAAATGACATTAGAATTTCTGTTTTATTATGGGGATAATTAATTCATTTATTTTATATGTATATATTTTACACTTCAGAAACCTGATAACTAGATAATTTGAATGCCTTTTAACTTATGACTATCGTTAAGACCAACTAGGTACATTAATAAATCTGTTCTGAAAAGTGATACATTGCTCGCATTTAATCTATTCAAATTGTCTGAGACAAGATTTAATTTACTTCTTACATTAACACCTGTTTCTAGGATTCTGACAATATTCAGAAGCGTTAAACGCATAAGACAATACCTATATTGCTTGTTATACATGTATGTATGCTTTAAAAGAATATACTTATAGTAAGAACAATAGGAGCATCAAATAAATGTATTAAACTCATCACAGTTTTCTTTAGAATTTTCATCTACACGTACCGATGTTTCAGTATCTTGCGTTGAAAGACTTGCCCGACAAATATAAAATAAAATATAACTCACAATTGTTGCGCTATGTGATTTGCTCGACATTTGCTCGAGTTCTCACTGTGTCGTCGGGGTAAAATAGGTGGCAGCCGTCATGCGGTAGGTAATTGCCACTCGCGATTTAATAAAGACTTGCTTTATTGAAACAAGAAATTGCGACACAACTACACCACCCTCGTGTCAACCAACTCGTTAACCAATTAGCAGTAATAGCACGAATCAATTGCTTTGCATTTTTAAGACAAGATATAAAATTGCCCTTACACGTGTACCGTGTTTGTTATGAAAGTGATCAATATCTACCTACACACAACTATTTGTTAATGAACTTTCCTTCGAGCATTATCGTTATTAGGAAATTTAGCAAATCATTGTGAGAGATCATTATTTATAATTTACAATGACGAATGTGAGTTCTCGCCGCGTATTTGTGAAGTCTTCGAATTTAATTCCTAATGGATGTGGCGGGGAATTGTATCGCAACACGCGGACGTTCATTCTGTAAATATGTAATGTGTGTTAGTCTAATGAAGATTGTTTTACTCGACACGTGCATTATTAATGCGCGCACGCAGCGGGCGCCGGACGCCGCGCCGCGCGCCGCCGCCTCGCGCTTCGCCGACCACTTCCATTATTCTGATTCTTCATTTGCTTGATTGAGCTTTTAATACGATTCGCTGTCAACAAACAAGCGGTCGGATTAATCAACAAGCGCTGTCAACAAATATGTACGTATGGAGTGGGATGGACACTAATGACGTCGGTCACGTAAAACAAAGATGATATCGCAACTTTGAATTGATCCGCGCCGACCGTAAAATCTTGATAAATGCTTTACTTACCGTATTGAGTTGTCTTCGTGAACTAGGTGGCAGCTTCGTTTAGTATCTGTGCGATCTTATACAGCGACAAAAAACATCCCGCAGTATAAATATACCGCTGTCTTCCACGATACAAGCAACCTTCATTACCCGGCTGAACTTTTAAATTATTCAGTGAGGTTTTATCGATGCACTTCTTTTCCTACGATTCTGTATTGGACAAACACATCAAAATACTTTAAAATATTCATATTTTGCGAAATATAAAGGGAATATTGCATAATATACACTTATAACTTATATAGGCTTATAACTTACTTATAACACGCACCAATAGGCACCAATGTAATAATGCTGTGGTAGTGTACTGCCTACTAACAAAGAAATAAGTAAAGTAGCTACTTATATTGTATATCGTTAAATAGATTCAAGCCTGTTTAAAATTATCAACATTTTTCAATAACACTGTCAATAAGGCCACATAACATTTTATAAAAGGTACTGAAAATAGAGGCACAGCCTAGTTTAGGGCCAAAGCAATATTTATCTGTAGGTAATTGTTTCTTTTTTTATTAAAAAATCTGTCAAGACATTTTAAAGGACAATGAACAATTTGGCCTATGAATCAACACACATTCCACCTAAATAATAATTTGTATTTTATTTTATGTCTTAATAATCAATCATCACAATCTCACGGACACTTTCGAATCTTATTTTCGTGTTAACAAGTATTTTCGTGATTTCAAATACATCGGCATCCATTGTTTACATCTGAGACACGCAGTGTTGCCATGCCAACAGTTTTTACAATATGTGTACGGTTTTATCAGAAAAATTATTTCCCATTTAGCTTGTCTGTAATTTTTTTTACGTAGTTAGTACGAATGCTGTTCTATAAATACCATTATTGAACTCCATCATAGATATGACCAATTTCTTAAAAAGTCATAAGTTTTAATGTAAAAGACCATAATAAATAGGTACCACTAGCCCGGTATTATACATTTTTCTATAGTGCAAGCATGGCACACTTTTTTTTTACGTGTGGGAATGCATTGACGCATATCCGCGGGGGCGCGCGGAGAGGTTATGTCGGACTCACCGGGGTAAAACAGAAAGATGGAATAAGGATGATTATAATGGAGCACGGATTATTCAAAAGCAATATTCAAAAGTGTCCGTGACATATATTCACTTTTAATTGAATGTGTTCATCCTTAACCACATAGGTGTTTATAATTGTTTATGGCTGTTGGTTCTTAGGCTTATAATGTATGGCAGCTGAACAATGTCCTTTAGCCAGTATCTTCCTTTTATCCTTGTTTTTTAGAAGAAAGGAAACGTTTTACCTTAAAGTAGTTGTTGTCGACTGAAAAAAGTATTTTCCAACAAACCTCATCCCCATGTAAACTATTAAAACCTACCCCGATTCAGGGAACGAAGCTAACAAAGTCAGTATCACAAGAAAAGCGGAGGTTCCCACGGGAAAGCAAAATTGTTGCAATAAGATCGATCGATAAGCTCAAGTGCTGGTCAATGACAATTCAAAAGCTCAGGTGGTTTATTCTACGTACTAATTGGATGCAAAATTGAATCGGAACTTAATCATTTTCCAACAAGTTTCACATAAAGCGTAGTCTACCAATTATAGGAGGGTTTTAATTAGACTGTTGATTTCTAGTAGCGAACATAATCGATATTTGTATAAGTAACCTTCAACACTAGTCCAAATATTGACTTGACTGCGTTTTTAATATTAGAATAGCTTCAGCCGAATGACGTCCATATAGGTATTTTTATTGTCGTTTAAGTTTTGAATTGTCTTTCTAAGTGTCAACAAAAAGTCGGCTAAATATGCAAAATATTCCATAAAAATATTCTTGAAAATTAGTTTACTTTCAATGTGTAACATCCACGTAAACTTTAAACAACATAATTTGTGTAATTGTTATATATACATATACATATATGTAGGTATATATAACAATTACACAAATAACTCAAATGTACTATTATTTATTGACTAGGTCCTCATTTTTACGAGGGTAAAATAGTTACAAGAACTTGTAAAGTGCTGGTAGCATTACATTCTTACATAGCATACCTGCATCGCAAAATTACCTTTAAAATAATGTAGGTACATTCATTCAACACTTATAATCTTTAAGAATTTAATACGGCTGTTTGTTAATTGTTGAACTAATTAACGATGTTTAATGTGTTCAGGATGTCGAGGCACGTACTCCTCTCGCGGTTGGCGGAGCAGTTCCAGCCATCATCACCGCCGCCTCCAGCACATCGCTTTCCTTCACCTGAAGGCAGTATCTCTCCACGTACCCCGCCTTCACCACGCTCACCACCACGCTCCCCAGACTCGCTGTCGCATCACCGACTAGATTTACTCGGTGACATTGAAATAGCCGGGCGAGCTCTCAAACAGTACGCAAGAGCTACAGGTTTGTAAATTACCATAACAGCTTTAGAAGGAGACGCTACTCCACACACTCTCACTAGCTAATGTTGTCCTTGATAACTAATAAGTATTTATATGTGCATGTTATTAAGTATTTACTTATGGTGTAGAATTGGGGGCACTGATGTACTGCAGTGGCCTCGGAGCATTGTACAGCGGAGCTGGTGTATGGCCATTGCTTATGCCACGAGCTTCGCCACAGTTTGTACGACCATCCCTAGACCACGCCAGACATACGCCACCAAGAGACGGTAAGACCACTTTGTATAACAATAACATTTGTAAGACTTTTAAATCGAATGTGACTCATTGTAGCCCAGTTTTATTCTAGAACAACATGTCTGGGTGTCTGGACTTGTTATTGCAACGTCAATTGATAAAATGCAGTTATTATTTGTTAAGTCTCAAGCATAGAATCGCAAGTCAAAAGTGACCTACATATTTGCAATTATTATAAATCTAACGTACACTTAAATCAGAGTCAGGAGAATTCATGTTTGTTCAATTGCATGTCGTAACATTCAAATTCATATAAACAGAGCAGCCCACCTCACACTGAAAGTGTTTACGTGTTTCAAGAATCCTAAAATGGTAATTAGATACGTTAGTGGTATTACAACACATCGGTTCGCCTCGGCCTCCTTACGCGACTTCTCCTGAATAATCCTCATTAGAATAGCTATCAGTGTAAGGCACCGATTAATAACTCGAGGCGCTGATACGTCGTCGTTTACATGTCGTTTACCTCCGCCGAAGGAACATACTCGCTCGTTTCCTACGTTCCAAGGAAAAGTAACAAAGTACTCGCCTCATTGTCGTTGTACAAAATAATTTAAGCATTCTAATTGTTTCTTATCCGCCCGTGTACCGGTTACGACTCAACCTCGTAGATAACAAAAGAAACCGGCGACGAAACCTCTATAAGTACTTGATTTTTATATACCCAAGGCTAATTTATTAACAAACTTACTTTAGGTACCTAATTACACTCGATAACAATTAATTAAGGATACTATTTTACAAATAAACTGCTTTTATTATCCATATTTTGCCGATAGCCCAACGTTTATCTCATCGGACTTGCGATATTGAAGTGGTGGTTTCAATCCACACCCATTACTCTACCGTGTAGCTGCAAGCACAGACTTTAGCTGAAGTTTATAATACGCTAGTAATTTGTTACCCAAATACAAGGTATTTCATTATATTAAAATTTTACATCTACGCATTACTTTTCGTGCGCAATAATTTAAATAGGCATTATACCTAAGAGTATATTTTAATTTTGTACTAGCATTGATAATCAATTAATCATGTATTACAAATGTGCGAATATTGATGTTTTAAAAATACCTACCTCACCTTATTATTATTCAACGTGCTATGAAACAACGGCGTCACTAATACGACGAAGGTTTAAGATCGACCTCATGTTCTATCTCGTGGATTTGTCATAGAATCCCTGAAATGCAAGTTTAAAATATTGCATATCATATTCTATGGCAAACATTGACGTAACCGTGAACAAATAGTGGCGCACCTGTACAGATTTCATAAGTCACTCGACATGCGACCGATTTGACTCGTCCGACTTTAAATTTACTGATAAAAGCGTGAAGAACAGGCGAAGAGAAAATGCCGGCGACGCTTATTAATTATATTGACTTAATAATGTCACATTATAAATGCATTTCCTAAACATGTTTCTTATTGTCTTTACTTGTCGGCAGATGATGAAGAAGAATTGCCACTCAATTTATCAACGAAGAACCGTCAGATTTGGTCACCCGGTAGTGCATGTGAACGGGAAAAGATTGACGTCGGTGCGGAATCTCCACTCTCTCGGTGGGAGGGTCAAGACGACATTGACGCGCCTCTCGAATTAGTCAAGAGATGCCGCAGCAATCCTGATGAAGCAGAGCGTCCAGCGAGCGCGGAGCCCCACCGCTGCCCCTCGGCGCCAGCTCACCAGACATACCCCATTAAAGCTCCGCAAACAGGAGACCTCAATTACTCCTTACTCCTCAAAAACGAAAACAGAAATGAAAAATCATTCCAGGTAAGTTTAGTAATCAATGTCGTAAAATTCTCAATAGGCAAAAGTAGTCGCAAATCCAGATAGCTTTATCCCTTAACAAGTTCAGAATAACTGTACAGTTTCCGTTCAAAATGCTTTAAAATAGCAAACCAGTATCCGTTTTAGTCTCTTTAACAAATCAAATAGCAAAAACTGCCCCTGTCTTAATAAGTAGTTGCGTATCGGAACGGGTCGCGCGTCCCCCGCTCGGCGCGCGGTGCTCGCCGCACGCGGCTCACATCGAACCTCTTCGCTCGTCTTCTCGCCATTTTTGTGCCTTTCGTTTTTTCTACGCGCCGCCGTTATAAAAATCCGCATCGGTTTTAATCAAAATTCCAAGTTTTAATATCACGGTGCGGCAGTTTATAATTGGAGGAATAATTACCTTGTGTCATACGATGATAAAAACGTTGTGCCACTACTCCTTGGTTGCCAATTTATCATTAAACAAGTGTTAAAAGTTTCTGCGGTTACAATATCCATTACTAGAGAGATTAAGGTGGGTTAATCTCTCTAGTTAATTGAAAATGTTCGTAAGGACAGCTTTACTAGTTGTAATAATGTACTTACAAATGCTTTTTGTAAACTTTTGTTTAAGTATAGATAGTACAGTATAGTATGTAATATCATATCGGCAGTTAGTAGGTGTTAAGTATGTGTCAACGTATAATAAAGAAATATAAATAAGTAGTAATGGAGGTGTTGATATAAATCAGCTAAGTGTAACACAATAAAGAGCGTGGGGCGGCAGGAGTGGCGGCGCGTGCGCGCCACGCGCCGCTCTCGCGCACTCTTCCACGGTACTTCAACGCCAAACGTTCATTTACAACATTATTAATAATGAATTATGCCTCCTCTCATAATATGTTAAGAATTATACTTACTGCACTAATAAGGCTATTCATGCAAGTACCATGGCACTTATTGTATGAGATATTCACAGCCACCGCTAGGTACCTACAGTCTAGTTACAATTGGATAATTAAAAGGGTTTATTACATTTTTAACAACTCAAAGCTACCGAAACTTTAGTTGGATTACACTAAAATAAAGGTAACCTACTCGGTTATTGAATTTGTCACATTTAGGAAGATTCACGATTAAGTATACATATGTAGATTAAACATGTTATAAGAAGCGATATAGGCAGAATATTAACAAAAATAAATTACGTATTTATAACATACTAGATATTACCCGTGGCTTCGCTCGCGTAAACGTAGGTACAGGTAACAGTACTTTTCCTGAATGAAAGATATCCTATGTTCTTTTCTGTTCTCCTGACAACGTGTATGTGATTTCATGATGATCAGTCGAGTAGTTAAGGCGTGAAAGCGTAACAAACAAACAAACTCACACTTGTATTAGTTAAGATTTTTAATATAAAATATAAGCTAATGTATACATCGAATTATGCTATACGAAAAATGATTAATATAATTAGATAATTCCTCCGCTCTGGAATTCGATTTTATTTTAAAGCAACTTTCGCACTTTTAATAGATACCTATTCCCTGTACCTTTAAAGCGGGACTTCATAAACATTCAAACAACCGATACAAACTGTAATATATAACTCTGTTCATAGGTATATTTTGCATGGATAACAGCAATATCTCAGTAGACTCACGCATATCCTGAAGTAATTAGTGACTTCTCGGTGACTAAAGCTATCTCCATATAAATTTAATCAATATCCGTTTAATGGTTTCAACATGATTGATAAACTAACTTTAAAACATACTTCACATTTATACTTTGCGTTAAGTACTTGAATTCTTTTAACTATCCCTAGGTCTAACGATAAATATTTTTATTAGATGAAAGAAGTGAACCATAAGCATTATAGACTTTTAGAATTTCCTAAACCGCAATTTACCATTCAAATAGGTTGACATATTTTAGACATACCTAATGGGTTGTTTTATAAGTGTTAATTAAATATTTCGTTCTAATAGACCACGATTTAGAATAACTTTAAACCTTATTGGTAATAAGTGCAAAGCGCAATAAAAAACCCAGTGTTAAGTTAGTTCGGTATACTTATCTCATTTATGCTTAAGAAAACATGAAAATTGTATTCCGCTTATTATTTGTTGTAAGTTTTAGTTCAATTCTGATAAACATCTCATTATGTTCTTTTATTACCGCGATCTTATGCTGTGGCTGTAAACTAGCAACCATGATCAAAACTCACAAGAAAACGTTATTTAAATACTGGATAGGTATTATAACCACACATTATATGCTTTAATGATAATAGCATGATAGGTAATACGACACTCTTTGTTTTTTATTTGTTTCCATTATTACAGGTGTAAATGGTCGCTTATAAAATATTTTCCTTCTCGCGTGGGACCGAAGCAGGTTTCACGGAGCCGTTAATAAAAAGCCAGTTTCGTAAAAAACGACACTAGATTTTTTAAATTCAAACGGCTATCATAAAAAATCACCTCTGTACGTGGTTCAAGCCGATAACCATATGTGGACGGTCATACCCTAGCACCTGTGTTGTTTATAAGAGAGTGCATCGATTGTATAAAAAGGCGACCAAAAAAGTAGCGGTTTTTGTGAGGCGCGAGGCGGTGCAGCTGCCCGGCCAACTGTCACGAGGGCCCGCTACGCGGATTTGTGTCTTGGATTATCATGCCGCATACTTAACAACTAACCACCCGACTAATAGCCGTCCAACATATTTTTCCCGTTCATATATTTTACATCAATCAGAGTAATGTAACCACGAGGATAGCCAATTCTTTCCTCAACGAGTCAGGGTTGAGATTCATTATCATGCGTGTGTTTTTCTCAATGGCGCTTACATTAGAAGGCGCGTTTTTGATCAATAACGACAACAGTTACGAATCAATATTTTCATAGCTTAATGGCTTAGATGTTATTTATTAGTATTAAGCATCGAGATATATCGTGTTTCGTATACGTGGTTAAACCAAGCTTACCTATGATTAAGTGCTTTATAACGCAATAATAAGCAGTGGTTTCTATATAACTATATCGATATATTAGATAGCTACTCGTCTGTTATTGCTATTCGTGAATAACATAACGGATTGTGAAACCCTCCTTCAAAGTAATCCATAACTAATACTCTTAATCTGTGTGCCATGTAAATAAACTGAGTTAGTAACGAAATTATTCCATTGCATTCCTAAAACAACTGATTAAATAAATCTAAAGCAGTGTCACGGCAGGTACTATGTTAAAAATCTTTTGTCTTACAAACAAAGGTGAAGAAAACGAATGTTTGCTTTACAAGCTTTATGAGGAATTTCGAAACGAATACCGATTCGAACTGCGGAAGCTTGGAACTCTTTTATTTTGATAATAGAATACACTTATTTAAATCCCAAGTAGCTACACTTAGAAGTGATAACTTTAAGAAAATGCAATGACATTTCTATAATACAACGATGCACAGTCGATATAATTGATTCATCATATCACGTGTAGTACATTTCCAAACCAATTTTCTTTTCAAAATATTCCATGTTATTAGTCGTTCTGTGAAAAGTATGGCTAATAACTAGTTAAATGCTACTAATTACTGGGCAATGAAAAAAATTCATAGCTATCACGATCCTAGATGGGAAATCAAAGAAATGTGTAGAAAGGGGTAGTACAGGCCTGTTATTAGTGTATTACCGGCTGTCACCGTCAGCCGAAGGTGATGGACGCTATCCACTCCTGGTTTATAATTATATCTACTTCGGTACTTTATGTTTCGTACCTTTTACATTAATATTGCAAATGGCTTTTAATGTCGCTAAACTTTCATAAGCTGCTTTATCGCAATGTATTAAAGCAATCAACTTTTTATTCAATAGTTACTTAGGCATGGCGTTTAAACATATTATTTATTTAATTATTGTAGTACGTTTACGCGAATTTTGCAGATTTAAACGCGGTTTATTTTAGCATGGTCACAATGAGTCTCCCATACTTACCATAGCTGCTATAAAATCGAAATGTCGGGGATAGTGTAATCCATATAAAGTAGGTATTGATAATTTCAATACACCGATTTATATATTTCATTCTTTGTCGTAGTGCAAGCAATGCGGCAAATGCTTCAAGCGATCAAGCACCTTGTCGACTCATTTGCTGATCCACTCGGACACCAGACCTTACCCGTGCCAGTACTGCGGGAAACGATTCCACCAGAAGTCCGACATGAAGAAACACACCTACATACATACAGGTAAGATATAAAAATGCTACTCATCGGGACAGCCGTCAATCATAAGTTTAACACAAAAAAATCTTTAGCAAACTGCGTAATACCTGTGCATTTGCAAAATAGGTACACCGTATAAACCAACAAATTAGGAAACGGTTAAACAAACCAATAGTTTAATAGCAAATGAATATCTGTATTCACCCGCGAATTTATTTAGCAGTTGTTTTGTAAAAAGAATATGACACCGATCGCCAGAATGATTAGCGGAATAAAATCTTTGCTACAAATTGCGTTCTTGTGAATGGCTACGAAATAGGTAATAAATTACACGGCGTATTCCAAGTAGTGTGAAACTCAAATTATTGTGACAAGTGTTTCACGTAACTTCCCTCGAGTGTCGGCGCGGAGGCGCCGTTACACCAGCTTTACGTAGCCCTATTATTTGTCGAGGAAACTTACGACAAACTATTTGTCAATTTTGAAAATTATTCAGCTCGTAATAGTTCTGCTTCGTATTTTGAAATGTCACCTCCATTTTAACATAATTACTGTTTAGAACTACATTCTTACATGAACCGTGGCGAGTAACAATACTTAGCAGTGTGCAGCTATGTCAGTTCACCAACGACCTTCTAAAGAATTAGCACTAGAGCACTGTGGTTGCATATTTAATAATGTCACCAAGCTACAACAATGTGCCAATACAACACCTGTTTATTAAAATAATTTTAAACCCGTATGTATTGTTGCCTTTATTAATATAGCAAAGGATCTATAGGTACTAGATTGCTGTCTGCGAGATATCGAATTAACAATCTTAAAAGGCTATGGGTTCAAAATAAGAACAGTGGTAAATGAAATAGTATAAATGGTATTATAAAGATAAACTTTCTTGCATACTATTTAATTTACCACTATTCTTATAGCGAATAATTAATAATTAACAGCCAATTTTCCTAAGAGACGGATAGGATGTTTCTGCAGCAAAGATACCAGTCGTGTTTTTTAAATGTGAATCTACAAGCTAGAATCTTAATATAATATGTATGTTACATCCTCCGAAATAACTTTAAATCTTTAACAAACCCCCACTCTAAAGTATTTCTTAGCTTATCTAGATGGTGAAAAATGTTACAGCAGCTTTTACTGCGATAGTAAAGTTCGATATCATTATTTTGCATCTTACAGTCATAATTTCAATTGTATCGTTCTTTATGAGAATTTGTACCATTGCAAAGGAGCTGTTAATTTATTTAAACACATAAAATTTTACTTTCACAATTAGTCGCCTGCGATATCCACCTACGTTCGTGTCGAGCGTGTAATGATAGGTAATCTCCGACGATTGCCCTTTTAATCGGAATGACAGTAAACAGCTGCTGAAGACGTTATCCGACTTTATCCTCGTCGATTTATTAAGCTGTATAAGTACATGATATGCTGTTATAACCGATGCATAGGCAAGGCTCTCCCACTGGAAACAAGTTCATTAAATGGAAAACATATAGGCATGCGCCCAATAAAAGCAATCACGCGACACATCGCAGACGATGCCTTGGAAATTAAACATTTAAATGCTGTGCAATTACCTTTTTGACGGCAAATCGCGGCCGGTTCACGGCGTGTTAATGAATTTCCAATAAGCAAAAAATACTTTATACGCTCAGCAGTCGGTCGCGACGAAGTGCGTCGCGTCGCCTCATAGGGCTCCTACCTAACAGTTGTTTGTACACATTTTTTACCAAACGTTACTCGAATAAGGCCAATTAATTTTCTTAGAATAAGGGGTATTTCTCGAAATATTAATTTAGATAGACAGTAAACACTTAACTAGATTTATTAACAATTAAAATGTTCATGAGCCTCTTACAAAAAGCTTACAACAAAAAGTGGCAGTTGTTTTTCAATGGTCTGACTACTTCCAGTAAGCTCAACGAGACGAATTATAGTAGCTAAAAAATGTGGCGGACATATTTGTCTCGGCCGCAGACATCTCGTCACGTCTCTGCCCTGTTCCGAATGATTTACAGCGGCCTTACATGGTGCTCGTCCTCCCGATAAATGCCTCATCATCAATATTCCAAAATGCGGCTCGGCCTGCAATTAGCCGCGTAGCCTTCACAGGCCTTCACGTGCACCGCGATCACAGCATAAACAAAAAGTAAACTTAAATCCTGTTCTATCTATAAAATTACATTTGCATTTTTTGCCATAATTTTATTCGTAAGTAAACTGTCTTTGGAGATTTTAAAAATAAAAATATTTGTACAGTGACGCTGCCTGCAATTACCTGCGACGGTGGACGTTATTGTTTAAACCCTGTCCGATTATTTTGCATAGACACAGTATTTTAACAACAATTCCTTAAATATATATATATAAATATCGTCTAATTACTTATGTATGGTATCTTTGACTAAAAGTTATTAATATATGTACTGGAGTAGGTATTATTAATATTCCGCAATGGTGATTCAATAGTTCCCTTTGTCATTAACTCTTACCTGGTAATGTTGTAAGAACACTAGTTAGCATTATATCGAGCCACGAACAATTACCGTTAAAGTTAATAAATACCAGTGTACAAGGCGACGATGCATATTAAATCAGTTCGGAAACCGCACCGTAAATAATAAATTGTCTATGATATGACAAGTAGTGGCCCACTTACACAGGCTTTAATTACTTGACGAAGTGATACATAATATCTATAAGTGGTTTATGAATTAGCTAAGGTAACCGAAATTACGTAACTGTTAAACGTATTTATTGGTATTCAATAGTTTTGTATTCATCTTTAGACGCCAGTCTATGAATTTATAAGTAAGGGATAATGCTTGGTACTAAATGACATTGATGATTGATGATAAGTGTTACCTATCGTCTATACCATAGTATAGGCGATAGGTTATCATACGAGTTAATAAGCAGCCTAGTATATTTGCCAAGTTTATTCAGTATTCTAGGATCAATAAAAAAAAAGAATAATATAAAAGATGTTTTTTTATCCACTATTCTGACTTTTGTTAGTGCCGCGGTATACAAACACAAGAATAAAAGGGAAATACGTGTATGTAATTACTAAACAAAGTCTCGAGCCTAGTGAGCGGAACGAATGAGTCCGGGCAGAGGACGTCGAAGGAAAATTTCAAATTTTTTGTTTCTCGTTTCCTTTAGTAAGACATTTTATAATTTTGTTAACTGGCTCAAATCTTACATTATAAGAAGATAGTCGATATTAATCAATATGTTTTATTTCTTTGTTTCAAAGAGTTTTATACATTAAACGATTCTTAATCCATAACATGACTACACATTACGCGTCTTATTAAAACATGTATGCCAATCAACCGCGACATGTATCTGTAGTATCTAATGACAATAATTTGTTACAGGTGAGAAGCCGCACAAGTGCGTCGTGTGTTCGAAGGCGTTCAGCCAGAGCTCGAATCTCATCACACATATGCGCAAACATACTGGTTATAAGCCGTTCTCATGTGGCCTGTGTGACAAGGCTTTTCAGCGCAAGGTGGATTTACGTCGCCACCGTGACTCTCAACACTCGGACGTGGCCGAACAGGCCCCTTCACTGCAAGTACCCCATCGCTACAGGTTCTACGGCGACGAACCCCCAGCACCGCTCGCTCCACTTATTACCAATTAAAGCCTTATAATCTATTCCACAATTGCAGCTATTTACACAACAAGGTAAATAGTGATATGTTTATACATATTTGTGTTAAATGTAATGCGTCCTTCGAGAACAGGAACATTAATTATTTTATGTCGCAATATTTTGTCTCTGAAAACTAGATCGAGGCTGATAAGCTTATAATGATTTCAAAATTGTATTTTTGTTCGAGTGGCCAAAGATTAAAACTATAATAATAAGGAATCCAAATATTTTATGTTCAATTCAAATTTCAAATTACATTCCTAATAATATAAAGGAATGCAGAAAATAATCATAAGATTAGGTCCTAGGAGATTTGATATTGAAAAGGTTGTATCCTGAGAAGTTGTCTATGTATAAATAACAATTATTGTTACCTTTTAGTGCCTTAGGAAAAGCCTGTGAAATGTATTGTTACTTATTTAACCATGTTCGAAAATTATGTATGTTTATTGTAGGATTATCTGAACAAAAATCCGTCCCTTGATACAGTGATATAACTAGATAGTGTTACGAGTTACGATGTGTGTAACGTTTTCATCATCTGTAAGACAGCTAGCGGAACATCGGTAGATAAGTAAATTATGTAGTCTAATACATACCAAAGTGAAGTGTCTTATTTAGTCGAGTGTGAAACGCTTTATTTATTTAGTCTAGAAATAGGCGTCTTATACATATGCTAGTTTATTTATTCCATCATAAGCCTATGTGCCTACAACACGCCTTATTAAACTAAATAGCATCAAGGAATAATATCGTGAATAGTAAAATAATAAATGTCTGTAAGTATATTCGTAGAGTTTAAAAAATACATGTGTATATATTTGATGTGAAATAGATATTAATTAAATAAGTACCGTATGTAATTTATCAAAACGTCCGGTGATATGTGTAACGTACCTACTTGTAACCGTATTCCATGTATGGTATAATTTTGGATAGCAAAACGTATAGTGATTACCATAAAAATAAAACAAAATCATGTGTTACCACCCTATGGTTTGTTACCATTTATCTTCACCAGGTGTTTAAATCTCATAAACACACATTTTACTGTCGTCTTAACGAATTTCAAGTTGATGTTTTTACATAAATAATGTAAGTGATTCGTATTGCCATTAATGTTTTATAATGTGTTTGCTAATTATAACTGCAAAACCATATTTTATGATATCGGATTAGACGACAACAGGCGGTCTCCTCTCAGCTATACAACCGCAGGGAAAGAATGCATTAGTTACAGTATTCGTTACATCTTTGTGTGAAATGTAATTGTAGTACAGTTATTCTGTATGTATTCTCTCGACTGCATAAAGTTGAGCAATCATAATATAGCTCGGAATGAGTCCGTCTATAAGCACCTACCACAATATGTCACCATTTTTAATAAATGCAGTAATTAATGTATATTTTGTCATAATGCATTTAATTTAGAAATAAGTTGTGTTTATTAAACATTGAGAAATATGTATAGACATTGTTCATTAGAGGCTATAGCTTATTTCTATTATGAGACTGCACTGAAACACTATTCGATTGTGTAACCTACATATTTCAAACGGTTTATAAGTGTTTTATATCAATTTAATTGAAATGTGAAATTCTATGTTATTGTAAAAACGAAATAAGTACTTTATTTATTACGATAGGTGGCTACACAGTCGCGTGTTCTCATAGAGTATAAGTGACGTTGTTCCGTGAACATGTAACGGCTAGAACACCAAAGAGAGTACAGCGGTCAGCCATGATTGTTTCATCTATACCTTTACTGACAACATTGTGAAGCGAGGAGCATTCACCGACATGTTTAGATTAAGAATATTTTACCTTTGTATAAGAATAAATCCGGATTTTACAAATTAGGTATGGCGGTGAAACCGTTCAGCTAACTTATAGTTTTTGACATACTTGTTGTCATACATTACTGGTTTGCGTAAAAATTTAATTGACAATCAGTTTTTGTAAGTTTGGTTAAGTTGTAATTTATTTAGGCCAGTTCAATATAAATATTTATGAAATATCGTGATCTTTTTATTTTTTTATACCAGATATATCCTAACCAAAAGAGTCTGGCATCTCATATCAAACTATTTTCTATAAACTAGTTCAACAATGTGTACATAATAAATGGATAAATTCCCTAATGAAAATGAAAAATCCTTTGAACTATACCTATATAAAAAAAAAAATATGTAACTGCTGTAACAGGATGCCCTGTTACATATGCGTTGTACCCCTGCCAGTGCTCTCTGGTCAGGCATATGGAAATCAATACATACAAGTTACTTAAAATTGTTCACGAAATCAACCACCATCATCTATTGACAGTCCATATTTAGATCTAGAGATCATTCGATAGTCAGGTCAATAAGATAGCCACTTAACTACTAGCCAACTAGGCTTACCACTTGTTACCCGTTATCACAAACATTAATATAATATACTATAGTATAGATCAACAATCAACAGAAGATATCGACGCCGGCACTAGACGCCGCGCGCCGCCATGAAAACAAACAATTACTAGATATGAAATCAACATTACGAACGTGGCTTAACATAACTCATTCCGAATTAATCGTATTTATGAAAGCATTTTCATTTCATTTCCAAGAGCAGGTAATGTACTAAGGAAATCAAAATAACGACTGTCGCGTGATAGTTATCAATTCTGTTGTAGATGTAGCACTCAAAGAATTTTGTAATTTCGTCCGACGCAATTATTTCAATAGCTTTATTAATATCTGCATGACATTCTGGCTACGAATGGAGACCTAATCATTATAGAGGGGCCCTTGATAATGTTTAGGTATCTACGTTTTTACTGTAGTTATGTTTTTAAAAGCACAGATGTTTAATTAAAAGGACAGTTAAAATAAGCAGTTAATGTGTAAATATCTTTGATAAACATTAATTTACCTATAGCAGGACACATCTTAAATTAAGACAATTAATCTACTACGGTAGTTAAATGCAAAACTGTAAAGAATTTGAAAAACATTAAGCAGCATTTTCAGACAAGCAGGTTTCCTCACCGTGTAAAAACATAATGACCGTTAGAAAAAGCGTAATTTTGAAAGGTTGCAACGTTAGTCCGTTGCCTTAGCTGTCTCGACGGTAGGCTATCGCTGCTGATTATGCTGTAGTCAATACAAAGTGTTGCACTTATAAGCCTACTTACTGACAGCCCTAGTAGCGTGTAAAGTGGTCTGTAATGAGGAAGCGTGCACATGCTGCGAATAGAGCTGCTTACACGAAGATCAATAGACTCGACAGACTATTATCACCGCAGTGACGTTACTCGTAATCAGTGGTTACGAAGACGAAGGAATATTGAATGCTATCCAGTGTTTATTGCTTTATTAACAACATAATATGAGAACCATACCCATATTTATGGACAACTAGCTTTTTTCCCTTGGCTTCGCTTGCGTTAATTTAGAATTTGACAATCAATTCGGATTGTACTCTGCTTGTAATAATATAATTCAATCATGATTCGAAAGAAACGTGGCGCCATCTATTATCATATGAACGTTTTTGTTGCTTTCCTCAGGAACAGTAAATTTCTTTTCGGGATGAAAGGTAGCCTATGTTTGTTTCTGTACACCTGACAATGTATATGCAAAATTTCAGGATGATAGGTTCAGTGGTTTAGGCGTGAAAAGGTAACAAACAAACAAACTCATTTTCCCTTTTATAATATTAGTTAAGATTAAGAAGTTAAGATAAGATTTGCCCGTTGCTTCGCCCGCGTGAAGTACAGATCGCCTGCGATTTTATTTATGCACTATATTTCTGGTTCCACAATTCATGTAACTGATTCATTTCACTGGACGGATTCAGATTTAACTACCTTAAAACTGCTTCAAAATTCGTTTAGGTAATATTTTTGCGTGATGCCGGCTCAAACAAAATACTTAATAGAGAGACAAGCATAATTACCAAAACCATAGCTTTTTCACTCGAACGTAGCTATGGCGATGCCGATGGCGTGTATTACGTAAATCTAAGAACGAGTGCACTATGTGAGTGCGACAAACTGAAGCGCGTTTAACGCTAGTGCGACAGAACTGTATCTACTATGACTAACTATAGGTCGAATGCACGCTAGTGCGAATCACTAAAGCTCGACATCACTTTAGTGCGACATTGAAGGCTCAGAATTATCTGAAAATGTATTACCTAATAATAAGCATAGGAAAATAGCGGTTAATAAAATTATTGGCATACTTTACTGCATTCGCCGTACAAAATGAAATAAAGGAAGGAAGTTTATTTTTATAACAAATTCGATTGCTTTCATTTACATTGCTATGTGGTTTCATTAATGTATAAATACATATAAGGTTTTGTTTAGTTTTGTTATTTTCAAAGTATACATTAAATATACACATTATGTACAAAAATTGCATTTTCGATTAAAATATCTAACATTACTTATTGTTTTATTAAAGACAACTTCTGCTTTAGAAATAACTCTGTATAGCAGTGAGCATTACAAACATATAAACAACGAACACTGAACAACACACACACAAACAACAACTACCTACTGGTGGACCACCAGTTTTTTGTCTCGTGTGGCAATCGAACCCACAACACGGCACAGCGGCAGCGGAAAGCGACTATTATAAAAGCTCCTACGTTATTACAGTCACAAATAAAATCGCCGTCCTAACAATAAAATTCGCTTCGCGTTATCATTTGAACTAGCTTAGTTATATGCGTGGATGACTTGTAATATTATAATATACCAACGTATTCTCGAATTACTCTCGCATAATCGTTTGTCGCGCTAAAGTGATGTCGAGCGTTAGTCATTCGCACTAGCGCGCATTCGAACTATAGTTAGTCGCAGTACACTTCTGACGCACTAGCGTTAATCGCGCTTCAGTTTGTCTCACTCACATAGTGCACTCAATAAGAACACAATGAATAATTAACAACTATGATGCAAGGGATGCAGTGTTAAGATCTTAGACCGAAATTATTTTCACGTTTCGTATTTCTAAAATGACACTAAACATACATATATGGCTTATTCCACGAAGAACGGTTTCATGTAGCCTTTGACTATTTGCATCACCAGCGGCGTTACTGGAGCGCCTGACATTGATTAGACTTAATGGTCATGTAAAAACTGTAAGAAATCTATCTGCTTATCGCAACATAGTGAGAATCTAATTGGTTTAATATACAACCGTGCAGTTCGTTGGAACTAGAGAGTACGTGCGCCACTAAAAGACGTGCGCAGGGAAAATTGTCAGCAACGCAGTCCTTTACACACAAAAGTGTCCTGAAAGTTTTTACTCGGATCTATGAGTTGTGGAGAAAAACAAGTCTAGATATAAATATTTTAATGACCAAGTACATGGTAGTGGCGATGGAACGAAACTTAGCTCAGTATATGCGTGTGGGACAAAAACAGTCCAGCGATATTGGCAAATACAAGTGTTTAAGTTTGTGGTAGTGAGACATAATAATATGTCCCAGAAAGTAGAACTAGCCTGAGACATTAAAAAATTACTTGTTATATGACTTATACACACATGAATGGCGTAGTGGTCTAATGTTCACCACGCCACTCTCCGCCGAATTAAGGTAATTTGATTCCCATACAAGTCAAAAAAAATATTCGAAAATATTTGACCCTAATTTACGTAGTCAGACACACAACACATCGATTATCGCTAATATGAAAGATGGCTCTTAAATGAAGCTAATAAATCAAAAGCATCAATATCTTCTTCTATACAATTCTTTAAAACACATCAAAACTTATGGTGTGTTTTAAACTACACCTTTAGTAAACGAAATACAGAGAGATAACGTAGATATTATATATGTAGGAAGGTAATTAATATCAACTGTATAATAATAATAATAACATATTTATTTGCCAAAAAACACGGTATACAATGATCTTACAATTCAATATAGCACATACATGTTTTGCCATGGTTACATAGCACGCAAACGTTAGATAATTATGCAACTATTACAATTTAAAATCAAAAAAATCTTTAAGACTGTAGAAATTAATTTTAGTTAGCCATTTGTATAACTGAAAACCAAATTGTCTTGTATTTAACAGTTTAAAGTAATTAGGAATCTTATTAAAAATTCGGATACACATCGCGATACAATTGTTATTGAATTTCGTGGTTTTCGGGATACAATTTAGAACCAGTCTATTTGGATCTCGTCGATTTCTAGGTTTTAAATCATTCATAGTTTTATAAAATTCCTTGTTTTTCCAGACAAACATACAAATTTCAAAAATATATAAAGAAGGCAGTGGTAGCAAGCCAAGCTTTTTGAAAATTGGTTGACATGAGTCATCACATTTGAGACCGTATATTGCTCGGATGTTCTTTTTTTGAGCTATAAACGCTCTCATTTGGTTTGTACTATTTCCCCAAACTCTTAACCCATAGCGCAGTACGGATTCTACGTATGCACGATATGACATCACAGCCGTTTTTATATTAGTCACATTCTTAACCTGCCTATACAAATTTATTTTACGCCTAAGAATTTCGTCTCGTTCACTTGTCTAAGTTTTGGAATATTCATTTTAAAGTTGTATTTATTATTATGTGATTGATTAAATTGTATGTACACGGATTTATTAAGATTTATGCATAAATTATTATTATTAAGCCAGCGAATTAAAAAATCAATAGTTTCATTTATTTGTGATTCATGCTCTTTATAGCATTATTTTTCTTGTCCGTCGTTACAATAATAGAAATATCATCGGCAAAGTGGAAGCATTTGTGAGGAGTAATATCAATGATGTTATTTATATATAGATATAATAACAGCTATGTACAAACATATTTACGATAACATGCCCACAGAAGCCGTACATCATAACAGAATGTGGACGTGAGGCGTTGGCTGCGTAATGCTCTACCCCTTTATCGTCGACCATTACGATTTTATAATACAATTAGGAAAGTAGGCAGTAAGACAGTGAACGACATCAGAATCCATACAAGGAGCTGCTTGTGCATTGGTACCTCCGTAATGAGATTTGTTGCTAAGTCTCGGAGAACTGACACGAATGAATATAGGTAAAGCAAATAATATATTCTATCACATAATAATATAAAGTAACTTCTTGGCATACATTACTCTATTATATCACTATAACTGAATAAATATTTAAAAAAATTATAGCCGACCGTGATTGCTATTAACGCCCGAATTCCTAAAAACCCTATTAAAATATTGCTTGATATTATATTTAATCCTAGGGATCCTTGCAATGATTCGCGAGGTCCCTAGAGATGCTAATTTATAATCTTCGATTTACAAAGCTCTAATGCCACATGTCAACTTCTCTTACAGCTTGAAAGAGTGCAATAGTCCAAACCTAATCTACAAACAGAGTATAATATCTTGTTGAAGAATTATTGTCTTTGCGTTATTAGAGCTCGTCTTAATACATATTAATCTATGCTTAACAGGCTTAGTTCTGTCTGTTATAGGAATCCTTTCCTATAGCAGTCAGACCTCGACATCACAACTAGGGTTGCCACCCGTACTTTATAATAAAGTATTGTACGTTATTTCGGGCAAACGTACTTTATACTTTATTAGCAAAATAAAGTACGCGAAAATACTTTATTTTACCTATGTCGACATTTACAGGTTTCATTTAATTATTTATTAAAAGCAACGCTATAGGTTCCCTAAATTGAATTAAAACAATTGTTTATCTATCTTAATATAGACATATATTGTATAGATCCGGTTAAGACGTTCCTTGAGAATAAATATTTCTTAGATGTTACTAGCATCAACAAAAATATGGCAATTAATAAGCTGGTTAAATTATGAATACTTTATTTACTGATCTTGTACTTTATTTTTTTACCTCAGATAGTAAATGTACTCTATTCGTTCAAAATAAAGATGGCAACCCTAATCAGGACATATTGCCAATGATCGCTTGCCGTACCAAGAATATCCGTCACTCGTTGCCGATCAGCTAGTAAGTGCTATGAAAATGGAATGGTCGAAAAAGAGGTTTGTGAATACTTACCCCGATTTCCAGCAAGTACGTCTCTAAGCAAATTAAGTGGCACTGTGTGTTCTTTCATCCTATTGTAGTTCTGGAACTGTAGAACTCCACTAACTGCGTAGGCGGATTGGTAAAGTCACACGTAAAAAAAATCATTCCCAGATATTACCGCAGCTCCGATAAGTAGGTACGTCGAAACACGAATAAATAATTTAACTTAAACTACTTATACAGATTATATCACGGTTTATTTTATAAACACTATATTGTCTTACGTTTACGCGAATGTTATTCATTGAAATTAAACTACTTTATACGTATTTTACTACTTGAATTTTGAATATTAACACTTTTTAAGCTTATTAAATTATTAAAACTATTTATATTTAAGTGTACACTTTCCCCGACGTTTGGGTTGCTTTTCAACAGCCATGTTCACGGGAAGACTAAAATGACAGTTGTGTCATTGTCTGGAAGTGCAGTTATTTCAAAGTACCCGAACATAATATTGTCTTCCGTTTACACGAATGTTATTCATTGAAATTAAACTACTATATACGGATTTTATCGCGTTGTTTATTTGACACTTTATTACAAAATTTTGAAAACTGTTACACTACTATTACTATTAAACTTTACTAATTATTAAGCTAATTAAATTATTGATACTATTAAAACTATTTATACTATTACTATACTATTATACCATTTATATTTATGTTTACACTTTCCCCGACGTTTCGTTTGCTTTTCAGCAGCCATGATCACGGGGAGACTAAGATGGTAGTTGTCTCAATGTTCCAGTGTAGTTATTTCAAAGTACCCGAACATAATTTAATCATGGGTGTTTCTATTTACGCAGACTGAACTCAAAGTATCATAAAGTCTAGCTGTGCCCGAACATAATTCTTGGTGTTTCTATTAACGCAAAATTAGCCGAAAGTATCATGATGTATTGTTTCTTGGATTCATACTGTATCACTGGATCCTAACTTGGGTGTTCCTTAACACGTTCCCTGTCCAATGAACCACATATGGTACATAACAATTAATTTTCTATTGTGTCTATCACGGGACTGTAAATGGGTTAATTTCAATAGTCTCTCGAAGAAGTATACTTAGTAGGAATCGGATTTCTTTCGCGTGTATATGTAGTTTGTCCGTATACAGTAGTTTAAACTACTTTATACCTATCGGACAAAATTAAAATCCTATTGTGTCTGGTCATCGCTGTACCGCTCGACTTAATAGGTTAATTTTAATGTATAACATTTGCGTAACCGTAAGACAATATTACGCATAAACAACCATAATATTTGAATTACCATGTGTGTTATTTCTCACAAAGCAAAAAGTTGCCTACATTTTACTCGATTCCATCAGCTAAATTTGTTAATAATCTCGACGGCTATGTTTATTTTTTATTTATTTATTTATTTTCATACATACTTACATCTATCATTACAGTAATAAGAATACCAATGCGATAGAGAAGTTACACAATTACACACTTAATATACTAAAATTAAAGATTATTTTGATGATCACAACTAGCTATCCAGTAAGTGGCCTTTGCGAATTCATTTATTGAACACGAAAACAAGTCAATGCGCTCAGCTACGTTGTTAAGTGTGCGCAATGCTCGCGTCAGTGGCGCTTGTTGCAGTAAGTTTGTACGCGCTGTCGGTACCGCCGGTATTTTATGGAAATACTATTTCCAATTTTATTTTAATAAATATCCCATATTAATAATATACCTACAGCTATGTCGACGAGCTCCATAACAAAGCTGGTAATAAAAACGAACATAGATTCGTTTTACTTTTTGATGAAAAGGTGAATGTGGTGGTGTGACATATCGCATGTCTACAGCCAGATTATACACCGGTTGTCTTATAATGGCACCTAATGAAAGAAGAGACAATCGTTATTAAATTCGAGTGTTTAGATAGCACTATAATAATAGTGTAGTAGGTCTGTATAAGAAAAGCTATTAAAATTACTATATTATATGTACTATAAGCTGTAATTAGCGTTTAGGTACCCTTGTCGTGTAGCCCTTAAAACATTTATTTTCTTACAATTTTTATTCCGCCTACGATGTATAGTGAAGAATATAAGTATTTAGTGAGGCATTGCTGTGCCACAATGTTTTTTATGACCAGTTCCTTCAAAAAAGATACAAATACTACTTTTTTTTCTTTTCCGTAAACTTCGTTGCATATTTCATTCAACCTGGATACAACCATGTGCCTGCTGCTTGTCATTATTCTGATGATGGGCAATAACAGACAGATTGTCGGCGCGCTCGTGATTTAATGCTGGACGTAGATTATATTTTCTTTTAAATATTCCATAAGTTGAACTTGAACGAGAGTATACCTACATTTGTACAAAATTATTTTAGTTGTTGCTAAAATAGGCAACTGTGACAGACATACCAAGTTACCCCATGAAGCTACAATACTGGTAAAAATTATGGATACCTTTCTTCCTTTCTGGGTAATTACTATAAAAATCTATCACCTTTTGTTTGTTAGAAGTAGGACTTAGATAATGAGGTTCGTTAGTTTTGATTATTACAAGCAGGTTCCTATTATATAACTTTATCTACGTATCAAGAAACCTAAACTCATTAGGTACACTAAGTTTTAACTTATCTAACTTCTAATAATGCTTTTATTCCATTGTTACAACGCAGATCACCGAACACACCAGCCGCTTTGTAACCAGCTGGCTTAAAGCTGTTTAATAGGTATCATACACATTTACAAGAAAGTTAAAAGACATGATTACTCCGGCTGGCCTCTGGCACGAGCGAATCCACGATATGGGTAGGTACATACGCACTACTCAACATATGTTCCGAAAATTGCAACCATAAATTTTTATTGCCGCTAATATAATAAAATATTATTCATTTGCATAATCTAGATGGAATAAACGGATGCTCCAAACGTTTTTTACAATAATGGTCGCAATTTATAGCGTTCACTTTCAGCAAGTTCTTCTGTGCTTAACTCGGATAAGCAACCTAAATTAAGAACTGGTATTATTTTAGACGGTCATCCGTTGATTTAACACCCACTACTATTGTCTACATTAGTATTAAATGTAGGTACCCTTTTTTCTTTTTTTTAACGTGTTTAAATGCATTGCCGCTTTCCCCTCCGCGAGGGCGCGCGGAGGGGTTATGTCGGACTCACCGGGGTAAAAGAAAGATGGTACTGATGATAATAATGGACCTCCCGGTATTACCGACTAAACCTACCACGGGGTTCCTCGACAAAACCGCAATTGGCGGGGTCGCGCGAATCACTTTCACATGCGACCCTGCCGAGATTACGGCCCGCCATATGAAACGGCAGGCCACTACACAACAAGACCCACCCCTCAGGCACTTCTCACTTTTAAAAGCACTACTGTCCTCTTGAGGGGAGACGGACACGACACAGAGGCGCGCGTGGGAACACGCACGCCGCCTCTCGGATCTGGTGCTGATCGGATGGCGGGCAAGCCCACGAGGCCCACCACCCGCAGATAAAAGTAATAAATGTACCCAGCGTAACTATGATCAAATTATTAAATACTAGTGACCCGCCCCGGCTTCACGCGGATAGCATCAGTGTAACACATTATATGTTGACAATTGTTTAGAAGTTGGAATGGGTACTACTACTGGTAGCTTACTATAAGCTATCCTTAAAAGATAGACATAGTCTACGTAATTTTCTGTAAGCCAATCTAAACAAGACCAATCTCACCATACGTTGTTATGTTATATCTCAAAGGGATTAGGCAGCGTTTTAAACCAAACCCTCCTCATGAATCCTCTCCTCTGTCTATTGGTGAAGACCGTATGATAATCCATGCAGTAGTTTTTGAGTTTATCGCGAACAGAGAGACAGATAGACGCGGCGAGGTACTTTGTTTTATAATATGTAGTAATACTTAATGCTAATTATCTAATAGAATTTCACTGCCATAAATTAATATTCTAACAATAAGGTCGTCACTTGTCGACGCTGCGTATTAATTAGGTGTATTCTGTGACGAGGCTCCACCTGATATGACAGTATATTTCGTCTATCCTCTTTCAAGAAGTTCTTTGTAATTAGCTAGTTAATATATTATTTATTTTTACTTGAACAAATAGAAACTACGTTTTAGTGATAACGTCACACAGAACAATTATTGATGACAAATGGAAATCATTGTTTACGGTTACAGTGATAATAGTGCTTTTAGTTTTATCACCTTAAGATTTAAAAAAAAATTATAGATAGGTACCATTTAGTTAATAGGCACTATGTGCCAGAGGAGATATCCCAACTAGATTATTTGAAAAACGCGTTAGAGGCCTTGCCCTCTAACTGAATTAGTGTAAGCCGGGCGCTTACTACGACACGAAGGAGTGCAATATTTTCATTTTGAAAATATAACTATCTTGATGTGTAATCTGTTAAACTTCTGATTATCCTTGACCATCAGAAAATTTCGTAGTTATACAATGACATATAACTAAAACCTAGACAAGACACTCGGTTATGTTTGTGCAAAACTATTGTTTATCTATAGAAACAATAATTTTGCAAACATAATCGAATGCTAGTACTTATAAGAAATCTGTGCATGCATCTTACTTATGCAATAGGAATAAGGATAGGCAGGATTTCTTTATGAACCTTCAACAAATTTCGTATGTCTAATGCGTAATTGAATGTGCATAAGTATAATGTGGTTGTTATTTTAAAATTAATGCAGTTAAAGTAAGCCTATGTTTGGACGTCTTTTGGCTGACATGATGATGATGATGATGATGATGATGTTTGTCACTGCTGGCGCTGCAATTGGTTGTTTGTATGGTGTGGAAAAAACAAAAGGGCACAAAATAAGCACAAGTCCATAATTCAAACCTCTGCTAATGAAACCGCTGCGAGCCGAGTCAAACAAAAGTCGGAGTCTATCATTTTTACTAAGAATGATTTCCGATGGCGTACCTACCGTAAATGAACAATTAGGCTCCCGGCATCGTGTGATGCGTGCAGATAAACAAATACTAATTCTACCTACTAACGACACTGTCATTTTAGGGCTCTGGGAATCTGGATATCTACCCCAGAAACACAACACAAGATTATTCGGCTTAGTAGTCGTTTCGCATGAATTTATTCGCACGAAACGTGGGAAAAGACACTTTTTTTAAATATTTTTTTTTTTGTAGTCGTTTCGCACACATGGAATATAGTTTCGTGCGAATCGTTCCCGTCTGAAAACGCAGGTCTCGTTTCTATATAAATTGTTAGGTGCTATTGAAACTATTCCTCCAATTCTTGAAACAATAGCTCACTACAAGTGTCAGTTTTGAAGAAAAGCCGGGATATTTTGCTACTATGACAACAAAAGTAAATTATGTAAATGTTAAAAAAGACTCTGCATCCATTTTCTCGAATATGGTTTTATAGAGGTGTAACTAAATTATTATTTGTATTATTTGATTGGTTGATTTTTGTAAGTACTTACAGGTTTTCATTTTTATAAAAACGATTCTGTAGAGGTGTTTTAAATAAAAATTACAAAAAATCAACAAATAAATTTTATTTTATTTGTTGATTTTTTGTAATCTTCATAAAATATTATGTTTGTTAATTTTGCAAGCTGTGATGAATAAACATATCAAATTATTGAAATATACAATTATTTTATTTAGTAATAATACATTTTGTAGATTGAGCTACATGTTGTCTAATATAATTGCTCGTCTCCAGTTAGAAATATTTCCAAATAAAATCGAAATGATGGTTTGGTACCCTGCACGAACATTGTTTGAGATCACATTATTTTTGAAATTACACGCGTTGAAAACTGTTCTGAGGGTAAAACGATATGTCATTCTTATGAGGTTAATATGTCGAATAAATGGATGTTCACACCGAAATTCTAGCAGTTATCGATAATGAGATATCAATCTACGAAGTAACGTTTCGACCGCGCGGCCACGTTCTTTTTGTTTTGGGCTGATTTCTTCTGTTTAACTAAACTTTGGTAGTATATATTGCTTTCGTTAGTTTTGACAAATTAAGACAACAACAACTTGTTTCAGATCTAATTCTTCTAACTAATTCTTGTAACAGTTTTACTGTATGAAGTCTTAAAATTTAAAGAAATAATCAACAATAAAGAAACAACAAGTGCACGATTGCGCGGCCATAACTTCCAACGTAAATAATTCGTAAAATATAGATCTAAAGCTTGTAATTCTTTTTTCGTCAATTTTTGACAAATTCAGTCTACAAAATTGACAAAAAGATTTAGATCTCTAACCCAAGCAGTTGCTGAGATCTCCATGGCCGCGCAATCGTCGACGTTACGTTCGCGCTGCCAACTTTAAATCCTTCTAACTTCTTTATTTCTACATTGACAAATTTTCTAGTTGGTTCCCTTCGATTTTGACAAATTCCGTAAATTTTTCTGGCGAAGTTTTTCTCTGTTTGTATAACTTGGCGGAGCAATCGTAACGCACACATAATTTGCATCAGCGTACTTTTGCCCGAAAGAGTAATTAGAGGTGTACCTATAACACCGGCATTTCGCCCGGTAGACGGCAATGGCGTAAGACCCAAACCATAGTTTGGGTCTTACGCTATGCTGTCTACTGGGCACAGTTTCAGACTCCTGAGTTCGGAATCTGAACCTGTTAAGGGTAAGTCACATTCACTGCCGTTGCGACTGCCACCGAGGCTGTTACAGTATACGTAAATAATATAATATGCATGATGATGTTGACAGATCAGTCTTAAGCCATAAATGAATTAACAGCATGTTTCATCTGGCATATACTACCATTTGGGCCACAGAACACGGCCCGAATCACACTCGGCCGGTATAAGCGCGGCGCGCAGTGCGTGTTTTGTGATTTATGCTATCATTATACCTACGTACAATTAGCAGGTAAGTAAGTAGATACATAAATACCGCACGCACACTTAATTAGTGTACATATACCTACGCCAAACAAATAGGCAAAATAAAACAATAATGTCGCACAAACTAATCCGTGCACGATTCAAAACTTACCTTACTTGGATTATGAATAAATAAAGTATCACAGTTAGATACTATACTTATTCACTTGTGATGAGTTAAAGCTTTACAATACAATACGAACACGGTGCGGCATCGTTACTAAATTTGAGCTTCCACTGCAAGCGGAGCGGGCTCCCTACGGACAGCACGTAACTCGTAACTTTATACCTCATTAGATTAAATGATTAAAAATATTATACCTGAACAAATTCGTTTCTAATTATATGTACTTGGCAAACCATAAAACTACAAAGTGACTCATAAATATGATCAAATCTCTTTCTTAGTATAAGGTACCTATATTTTACTAACTCTGACTCTGTGCTGCTTGGCTATTCCTTGTTAATTACTCTATTGCAATGCAAACTCAAGCTGGGTTGTAACAGCAATATGAGTTACAACACCACTAATTCCTATTATCAAAGACTTAAAATGCTTCCTTGCTCAAGTTATGAATGAAACTCAAATATAATAAACTCAATAACTTATGTAACATAATTATGTAACATATACATAACAAGCAGGAATTAAAGGTTTTAGAAAACCACCTTATACATCAAATAAATATCCTACAAACCTAAGCCTTATTTATTTATTAAATTATTGTTCATTTTCTTATATATGTGGTCATGCTCATCCATTTCCAATGAGTCAGTATGAGCACATACAGTCAGTGTTCATACTGTGCAGGTAACATTTTTTACATTAATCTCTTGGCCAACATACAGGCCCTGAGGCCCAGGCAGAATGACCTTAAGTATGGATTTTAGCTTTGAAGCATTAACAGGTCAATACATAGTATTCTAGATTAAAATAATATACATACATACATAGACATTAATATAAATTTGATAGTTTTAGTAGTTAAACCAATAAATGAGAACTTTTCATATTTTCTGCTAATACCAGGTTTCACCCACTGATTTAAAAGATAGTTTATCTTTACTTGTGGTTCAAGCTTATTCTCCACAGAATTCAGATGGATAACAGGTGGTTGTAGACTTGTAGTATATAAACACAAGTACTATTACAACTTAATTAACCATTGATATTTTTTCATAGCTCTCAAAATCTTTAAATATTTTTAACAGATTTATTTATGAAGACAATTATGTAAATATTTAACAAACAGACAATCATATTTCATTGTATTCAACTGTGTCTTTATAATTTATCAAAAGGTTATCAATGACATGCTCAGTGTTCAACTACAAAAGCTTTGATAAACACATTTTAAATTATCATATTTTGTGTTGTAAACAAAGGACTTTGTAATGGAAACAACTACCAATCAGACTCCTATTAGAATTGTTTTATAATAATAACTCTTATTTCCTTTATGCTTTGGTTGATTTAAAATCTACTCCATAGTGATGTGATTAATCAACTGTACTAATCCATACCTACCCACATGAGATTCAAATAACTGTACAAAAGCCAGGATATTTCATAAATGAAAAATTTTTTAACTAAAGGAAATCATGTATTGTAGTTTAAAGTGCATGTGACACTCATATCACAGGATTAACATGGTTGTAACACTAACAATATAAAAAGCCATTACATCCTTAGTCATCCCAATTTACTCGATGACAATCATGCCATATGAAAGCTCCTTTGAGTGACTGAGGTGCTTCAAGAGCTAAATATAAAGGAGCTCTCGCACCTCGTTCAGGAGTGAAATCTCCCATGCCTTTTGTCATGTCAGTCATTATAAATCCAGGATGAACACAGTTAGCTGAAATGTCTTTGTCTTGTTCAATGAATTGCCGTTGCTGAACAAATGTGAGTGCTGACATAGCCACTTTTGACACTTTATAATCTCCATAATGCCCCGCGAACGACACAAAAGAATTTTTACCATTTTTAGCTGCTTGCAAAAAGTCATTCACAAACTGTAATATTTCTTCAACCGTAAGATCGTCTTTAATCAAAGTGTCCAACCATATCTGTTTACGTATATTAGATAGTAGTCCCCAATCACTGCTTATGTTAATAATTCGTGCGGTATTTGTAAGAAGAGGATATAATGTCTTCGTTATAGTTAGCAAGCTCATAAAGTTCGTATCGATGAGTTTCTTAGCGTCTTCATGTGAGGATACAGGTTTATCAAAGTCTAGAATGCCGGCGTTGTTTACCAAAACATCTATACCCGTGTGATGTGTTGCAATGTGTGTGGCGAAATCTTGAACACTTTTTTCGCATGTGACATCCAATATGTGAAACAATGGTTTTAGGCCTAATTCTTCTAACTTCTTAACAGCTTGTCGACCTCTTTCTTCATTTCTAGCAGTGAGGTACACAGCACCATCGAACTTTTGGCACAGTCCTTTTACAATCTCGAATCCTATGCCTTTGTTACTTCCTGTCACTAGTGCTACTTTGGTTTCCATTTTGTACATAGAAATTTAGAAACTTAAGATTAATTACGTAGAAATACTACGTTGTAAAAATAAATATTTATTTTATCAATGCGCCTATTTTAATGACATTTCGCTTTTCCGGTCATTTTGACAGTTAATTGACACTTCACAATTATTGACCATAACGGAAGAGGTGGCAGCACTTTACCTAATGTATTCATCTTAAAGCTGGCCACATACATACGTTTTCCGAAATCGATTTCCTAACACGTAATCTCGATTCGGAATTCCTTGAGACTAGCGCACACGTTAGTTTTTTTCATTCGGAATGTATACTGTCAGTATGGATAGTGATAGCGTAGTGAACGCACGTCGATGGACGACGATGATTTATTAGCGATTGCATTTCAATAGTAAACAATTATAACAATATTTAACAGTTATCAACAATAATAAAACAACATTAAATAAAACAAACATATTTAAACGAAATTATGTGAATAGTATGAATTATACCTCTTTAAATACCTGCTGCCAGGCCAAATCTATACTAATATAATAAAGCTGAAGAGTTTGTTTGTTTGTTTGTTTGAACGCGCTAATCTCAGGAACTACAGATCCGAATTGAAAAATTATTTTAGTGTTGGATAGCCTATTTATCGAGGAAGGCTATATGCTATATAAAATCACGCTACGACCCAAGGGGGCGGCGCAGTAACGATAAACGCGGTTGAAACCGCGGGAACATCTAGTCTTTTATATCTCTGTTGTGGTAGTCCTTGTCATGTATATTCCACAAGCAAGGGTATTTTTCAAGAGACAATATTAATGTTTCTACCTTACACATTATAAATATCGTTTACGTACGTACGATGCGCGCGGCGCGGGCGCGGTTCCGAATGAGAATTTCCGAACGTGTGCACCGACACAAACAAAATGTATGCAAGGGCTGCATTCCGCATGACGTCATTAGGTTTTTTCCGAATGGTTTCTCCGAACGCACGGGTTTGCATTCGAAACGTACATACGGAATCTTTTCCGTTCGGAGAGAAAGCGGACGTGTGCGGCAGTTAGTGTATTTTATATTGATTCCATGCATTCGGAGCTCCGAATATGGAAAACGAATTCGGAAATCGAATTCGGAAAACGTATGTATTGGGCCAGCCTAAAACTTACTGCCTTTTACTATTAGGTATGTTTTAGAGTAGGTGACTTTGAACTAAAAGTTTTAAAGAATATCTCTATATTATACAGGGTGTCCCAAAACTCAACGTCAAGCCGAAACGGGGTGACAGGATTGATCATAACCATCACGAGAAAAATCTGAAAAAAAATCTATCCCATGCAGTTTGAAAATTATGGGCATTTTAAGAAAAACCTAGAAATTTGATCAAACTGTACCATTTTTCGGTTATTGTGGTTATTATTTTTTATTTTTGTTCATTTGAACTTTAGAAACGTAATCCTAAATAACATTTCTAGAATCCCAATAAAAAATAATGACACAATTGCCTTAAGTTCCCGAGAATTGAGACTATTTGTTAAACTACGAATTTAAAATTTTCAAGATTCGTCGACTTTGACAGGCCCTCCTATAAAAAAAATGTACTAGAGTGCCTTGGCAAGTAGCATTAAAAGTTGGCGCATTTAATCAGAATTCTAAAATGGTACAATACTTGTTAGTTCCATACAATAGAAAAGAGTAAAAAAATTAAAACCTCAAGTAACCCGATTTTTGCTATCAGATTTTACTCAGTTAAAATGTTTTTAATTCGCACAAGCTCTAGGTAGGTTCTTAATTTTAAGGCAAAATGATGAGAGAGATGGATAATGGGTATGTTTGCCATGAGTGAGCGAGACAGATAGTGACGCCACGCATTGAGACGGAGATGCGTCGTTTAAACGAGTGCGAATGAAACAGATAGATGCTATGGCATCTATCTGTTTCATTCGCACTAGTTTCAGCCAAGCAAATGGCTACGCTACCAGTCCGACACCAACCAGTTAGTACGTTTCGCTCATTCGTCTACTGCGCACGTTCGTATTCGCTTGTGTTGATTTAGTACTGACAACTTTGGCTTCTCTTTTTGGACTTGAATCTTTGTGAATTGGACTTGTTGATAACATACCGGCAACTTTGGCTTCTCTCTGGACTTTTGTGTTGGCATCCTTTTTATCTACCATGCCTACGCGCTACACTTCACAAGAATATGCGAACATGCACCTCATTTATGGGGAATGCAGATGCAACGCAAGTGCTGCCGCTAGACTTTATCGTGAAAGATATCCAAATTTAGAGCGCTACCCGGATCACCGCGTGTTTGTTAATGTGCACCGTTCACTCACAGAGGGCGGCCATTTCCCGAATCAAATACAGGCTG
Source organism: Catocala sponsa (assembly GCA_963564715.1). Classification (NCBI taxonomy): domain Eukaryota; kingdom Metazoa; phylum Arthropoda; class Insecta; order Lepidoptera; family Erebidae; genus Catocala; species Catocala sponsa. The sequence goes on from OY751331.1 coordinate 11,676,578, forward strand.
GAGGTAGACCTGTGTTTCCTTTCCAGGAAGAAGTATTGCAAGAGGTCGCACGTGACCGAAGTATTTCCGTACGTGGAATTGAAGAAAGAACGGGAATACCGAAAAGCACTGCTCATCGTATTTTACAAAGAGCCGAAATGCATCCGTTTCACGTACAACGAGTTCAAAGTCTTCTACCTCGAGATTATCAGGAAAGGATTTCTTTTTGTAGAACAATGCTACAGAGGCATAATGAGAATCCCCAATTCATCCAAAAAATTCTCTGGTCAGATGAATCGACATTTAAAAAAGATGGTTACATGAACTTGCACAATTATCACGAGTGGCATGTGGAGAATCCACATTTAATGCGAGAAGATAGATCCCAGTATCGTTTTAAAGTAAACCTGTGGACCGGAATTTTAAACGGTAAAATTATTGGGCCTATTGAACTGCCTGAGAACTTGAATGGAACTAATTACCTACATTTTTTAAGAGAAGATTTACCAACCCTGTTAGAGGACGTACCACTAGCAGATCTTCGCGACATGTGGTTTCAACAAGATGGCTGCCCAGCGCATTTCGCAGTGCAAGTAAGAGATTTCCTTGACCAGGAATATCCGGGAAGGTGGATTGGACGTTCGGGCACTATCTCGTGGCCCGCCCGTTCACCAGATTTAAATCCCCTGGATTTTTTCTATTGGGGAGTTCTCAAAGAAAAAGTTTACTCAAAGCCCATTGAGAACGTAGCCGACCTGCGTGAACGCATTTCTCAAGCAGCTGAGGCGATCAACTCTCGAAGATATGCCCGACTAATAAGTAGATCTTTTTTAAGAAGATGTAGGGCTTGTATTGAGGCTGATGGTAAACAATTTGAACATTTATTGTAATAAAAAACGTTATTTCTCTATCATCTGACTTTTATTCCAACAAACCTAATTATTTTACTAATTTTACTAACTTTTTTTCACTTTGGTAAAAGTGGCGTCACTATCTGTCTCGCTCACTCATGGCGAACATACCCATTATCCATCTCTCTCATCATTTTGTCTTAAAATTAAGAACCTACCTAGAGCTTGTGTGAATTAAAAACATTTTAACTGAGTAAAATGAGATAGCAAAAATCGGGTTACTTGAGGTTTTAATTTTTTTACTCTTTTCTATTGTATGGAACTAACAAGTATTGTACCATTTTAGAATTCTGATTAAATGCGCCAACTTTTAATGCCACTTGCCAAGGCACTCTAGTACATTTTTTTTATAGGAGGGCCTGTCAAAGTCGACGAATCTTGAAAATTTTAAATTCGTAGTTTAACAAATAGTCTCAATTCTCGGAAACTTGAGGCAATTGTGTCATTATTTTTTATTGGGATTCTAGAAATGTTATTTAGAATTACGTTTCCAAAGTTCAAATGAACAAAAATAAAAAAGAATAACCACAATAACCGAAAAATGGTACAGTTTGATCAAATTTCTAGGTTTTTCTTAAAATGCCCATAATTTTTAAACTGCATGGGATAGATTTTTTTTCAGATTTTTCTCGTGATGGTTATGATCAATCCTGTCACCCCGTTTCGGCTTGACGTTGAGTTTTGGGACACCCTGTATATGTGTATAAGTTCTTCCAAGAAAATACTACAATGCCGTGACTTACTTATACTCAGAATAATAACTAAAGATAGGTTCAATGAAATAACAATATGGCTTATGCTGTTTTTGCCGCTATTGCGTAAATTGGAGTCTGCAGCAACGGTCTGAAAATGGTGTACCTGCAATTTTTTTTTTAGAATTTTGAGACTTTGCTCGTTATATTTTTTGCCTTTTGCTCAAATTAAGACATTTTAGCCTACTTTTTTTGTATCTTACTCCTAAATACTTGTATTATTTAATTAAATTACCATTCTGGGCTTTATTAATGTGAAACATTATCAAAATTAATATTTTAGGTAATTTTAATTTTTTCTGTACCTCAATTTTTATCTATGGACTGATTATCTCAAAAACATGTCTAGTTTGTGCAGATTCTAAAAAGGTATTACAATGTATGCTTTACTAACAATACTGGCGACAAAATCATAATTCGTAATTACTTAGCAAGGTCAGAATTCTGAGTTGTAAAAAAAATGTTTCAAAACAGGATTTCAGCTTTGTAACAGCATGGATAGATTTCATTTAATTAGGATTTACTATTCAACTGTTAGGTATCAAAACACATTAATAAAAAAAACAATGACATTTCTAGCAAAGAAACTTTATTGATGTGATATTCAAAATGTCTTCCGCCTGCAGCTATGCAAGCTCTACGTCTAATAAACAGCCATATTTGATTTCTTATCGCCGACGGCACGTCTTGTAGTAGTCTTGTATTAGTAATGTGTGTTGCAAAAAATGTAGGTACATTTCGGCATTTAATGTTGCCGGCAACTCAAATGGGCCGGGCCTATTAGGTATTTCCCCACCAATAATGCCCGTCCACAAATTAATTTTAAATTGATGTTGCGATCTGTCCGCGCTTATAAGTTTGGGGTTTTCTAGTTGCCAACTGTGTAAATTTAAAAATCCGTCTTTACGGCAAATTGAGTCAACTTGTCAGACCATAAAATCTTGTCGAAAAAGTTGGGTCTTCTCTCATCTTTCGCATCATTGTGCGACAAAATGCTACTCTTAATGCGGAGTCCCTCGATAATAAGGTTTGTACCCTTTGGTAATGGTCAAGATACAGTTCGTGCCTTTTTAAAATTCTGTGTACTGATTTCTGAGGTCCTCCTATACCGGTACGTTGCGATACAGTACTTATGGAAGTACTAGGAGTTTTCTCAATAATTTCAAGCACTTCGGCTGGATTGTGTCGTTGAGGTCGTCCTTCTCGGGTTCCGCCTACGCCGCTTCCAGGAAATCTTCCTTCACTAAATGCGTTGTGCACTCTAATGAACACACGGTAGTCAGGATGCCGAGCATTTGCGTATCTTTCTCGATAAACTGCAGCAGCTCTGTTGGCGTTGCCGTTGCATTCGCCGTCAATGAAATGCATGTTTGCATAATTTTTCAACAGGGGTGTATTGTTGCGGCATGTTTCACACAAATCACACTAGAATTTTCCTATAAAAATAAGTCCAATCGAAGGCAAAAGCAATGTCCGTGTAATAAATAAAGTAGGTAGTAAGGATAATTTATTCGTTTATCTGGCCAACTATCTCGTTTGTCGGCGCCAAAATTGACGTGTCACACAATCCTTCTCGAATGCCTATAGGTACTTATTTGTAATCTGGATAGGCATTATGATTATGCTGCGAATCCTTTGAAACATCTGTGTTATCGACAATTTGACAGAACTCACCTCTTAGTGTAATCATGCTGTTACTGTCTTAGCATACAATCTTCTCCGACTTTTAGAATAGCAGCCGCATACGTGAGAATTGTTGTGTATCTAATTATACTCGCATATTTCTAGTCAGAAAAAACTTTTTTACGTGTAGGTACCCACAGTACCTACACGTAAAAACGTTTTGTATTATAAACGCTATACCATAGACGCCTTTAAACAGGCATTTATTTCATTTGCCGGTGTACCTTTAGTAATAACCGGCAGGGTTTGTCTAATAAAGTCACCAGCTAAAAGTACCACCATCCCTCGCATGATACCCTGGTTGCTCTTGATTATCTTGATGTAGTGCATCGATTGCTCTTTTATGGGACATAGTACATTCATCCCAAACCAACAGCTTACACTGTTGCAACAATTTTCCTCGCTCACCGCTTTTGCTAATGTTACAATCTCCCTCACTACGCCGCGCTGCGCCGGCATCGTTCATTGTGTATGGCGCTTGGCGTGTCTTGCGCTCGCGCTACGTATATATATTAAGACGGCATTTTTACTAATTATACAATGTTTCCGATAAATATACGTATTGTAGAAATAGACAGATTTGTTTGAGCTTCCATACGAACTTCAGTTTCCTATTCATCCCCATGTAGGTCATAATTTCAAAACCGCTGGAACAAATGTAAACTTATTTACTTCTTATCAAGTGCCTAAATACAAAGTCTCATGATTTTATCTTCGATGATGACGAATTCCCATACAACCCTCTTTTACAACAAAAGATAACCTACCTATTTCTTTTCCCAAGGTCTAGTCTATCTCTATACCAAATTTCATGAAAATCGGTTGTGGTTTAAACGCAATAATGACGAATTCCCATGCAAACTTTCCTCCCTTATTTCGTCCCCTTCATGCCCTATTTTACAACAAAAGGTAGCTTATGTCCTTTCGCCAGGTCTAGTCTATCTCTGTACGAAATTTCATTAACATTGATTCAGTGGTTTAGGCGCAATAATGACGAATTCTCATACAAACTTTCATACCTTTATTTTAACCCCATCATGCCCTCTATTACAACAAAAGGTACCTAAGTCCTTTCCCAAGGTCTAGTCTATCTCTGTACTAAATTTCAGCATAATCGGCTGTTGAAATTAAACTACTATTGTGATCTAAATGAATAAATGATATTTGACTTTGACTTTTGACTTACAGCACTAGAACGATGAGAGATAAGGGGTCACCAATTTAACACATTAACAGCCGGCGGGCATAAGCCAGATCCGTAGCTAGTAACCGTTAGAGTTATATTGAAACACGTAGACTGATTCAACTGAGAATATACTTATTTACGATTTTTAAGCCTTCTTATATCCCATTTATTGTTGTTATAAGTAACGCTCGCACTAATGTGCACAATATTCATTTGCACCAATCAGCGACAAGTACCTAAACATTTACCATTTTACGAGGAATTCTTGAGCGTCTTTGCGTGCGGCGCGGCGACGTATAAATACTGCCACGTATAAAAACAGAGGGCCTCATAGATTAGTATACCTGTTATAGATGGGTAACTCTAGCCTCGCTCGAGGTCTGCATAAGTGCTGCCGCCAAGTATCAGTATCATGATCTAATCTGAAGACGTCAAACAAAGCAACCTATACCTATATAAGTGTGTATACGTATATAGACATCTGCATTATTCCTTAAGAATTTTTATAGTAATTTATATGCTGCCTATATTTGTATGCATACAAATATAGGCAGCATATTAATCAAATTACAAAATGGGATTATATGGATAAGGAACATGAAAAAATAATCAAATATAATGTGTATATTTTTTATTTGTTACGCAATATTTATGCGCTGCGACTTTAATAGCATCATCACAGTTCCAAAAAGTGGTCATACCAGTGAGTACTTGGTTTACATCTTTACACCAGTTTGTACAGCACTTGTTGAAGGGCACTTAGCGACAGGTACTTCAGCAGTCTGTGTCTCAAGATGCTTGAGGCCACATCTCAGCTCATCTGAAATGTATAGAAAACTTATTTTAATTTGTGCTTAGACATAGTTTTAATATCTTTTTGATATCAGTAACACTGATATCAAAAAGCCACAGAAAATCTTTTTTATAATTTAAACTGACCATTTAGTATCTTAAATAAATTAGCCCAGGTGTTGGTAATATACTAAGTAACAGATAAATGTCTCTTAATTGCTCAGTTAACACATCATGAAATATATACAGGATTTTACATCATTTGATATGCTTCTATTTCAAAGTACACTGTACATTGTACAGAATACCACCATACCCACATTAGTTGTTAAAAATTATTTGTATTAATTTGGCTGAAGTACCTATCTGTTTGTGTGCTTTAACTGTAAGCTGTTGATGGCTATGGTATATTATATTATATGGTATATTCATTAAAATTTATGCTAAAATGACACACAGTAGTACACAGGTACTATTTTCAATAATATTACAAAAAATAATATTATAATTACCGTCTCCAAGCTTCACCAAACATCCTGGTACACAACATGATCTTTGAGTCATGGTGACAAAATTGACCAAATTCACCACGAAATAGAAGCCTTTAGCGTTTTTAGGTACTCTCGATGCCTGGCCGAAGGAACTAATTTCAACTCAAACTTGTACTAGGTTGAGAAAAACCACAAAAACACAGAAAACAAGAAATTAACAAAATTTGTGACGCATAATCATATTATATCAAAAATTTTCTTGTTAAAATCCATAGATAGATTATACACAAAGTGTTGTTAGATGATCTCACTATTTCTACTAAATCTTATTCAGTTAAATATTTTAATCTGCATTGATATTATCTGTTTAGCTCTATTGCACTTTTACATGGCATTATTACTGAGATTTTAGATATTCTTTATACAAATTATCATCTTCATTGATTTAAGTTGTTGTAGACTAAAAGAAAATATCCTACTGGATTTTTTACTTTGCCACACTAAAGTAGACGCGACCGCAGCAAAATTTTGTAATATCGCCATCTATTGAAAACTATATAGTAACACAATTAAACACAATTATTTCATGATACTGCTACTAGAGGCGCGCGTGTCGAAAAACGTACCCGTACATTTGTTCGTAGTTACCACACCATGGAGGGCCTCTTCGCGCGGCACTTAGTTTGACAGTTGGTTTCGTCGCGGGTAGACGTATGATGCTCCGTTCGATCACCTTCGCGCGTCGTTCAGTACTAGAACTATGATGCTCCGTTCGATTCCAGGTTCCTCATAAACTTTATATTGTCTGTGCGTATATACATAGGTACGCCACAAGCTACAGGGATATTTCCTAGTTAGTTTAAAATTATTTTTAAGTAGGTAATGACTACTTTATTAAAACTGCGCCTAATAGAGATATTCAAGAAACTAAAGATTCTTGTACTCACTACAGAGTAGGTACACATGGGTAGGGTAACTGAGCTATTTAATTATAAACTATGTTACGGGTAAGACCTGGTTATACTAGAACAAACTAAATTTGAGGCAATTTACGTCACTCATCTATAGTTTCTCACCCATGGTATACCCCGAAAGGGTACGCAGAGGCGCATTACACCCACATTTCGTCAGCGGTAGTTTTAGGTCCCACGTAATATGAAGCGAGCCTAATACCATTTACTGGGCACAATTTTATCGACTTTGCTCAACCCGGTCACCGAACCCAGGACCTTATGTACAGCAATCGCATACATAACCGCTTCAACACTGAGGCCGTTTAAATAAATTTACAGTTCTAAATTAATATCAATAGTTTGAAAACTATATTTGGACAGGTAACCAATATCTCTTCTTCAGTACTACACTGTAAGAAGGCTGGTCATTGAATGAATCGTCCAACTGCGATTGATTCAATTTACAAAAATTGTTCTATATTTAGGAATTGCTTTTTATGTAGAATATTAAATAATATAAGGTCTTAGATGAATATGTGTTTTAATATAATTATGATATTTCTATTTAGAACAATGAATATGACCTGCAATTAATAACAAACATTGCCAGAGAATGTAACAATAACAGCAAGTAGCTGTAAAAACACATAGCTACCGGAAGCTAAGAGTGTCGTGTACAAATATGCTTAATGGGGATGAAATATATTGTTGGTGTGAAAGCAGGCGGGAGTGAAACTTGCTACATTACTATACCTATCTTAAAATCAAAATTATACAAAAACTTAGATCAAAATTCAAAATAATATAAATTTTTAAAATGCAATGTTTACCTAAATATCTATTTACACAAATAATAATATGCACAATGTAAATCATCAGCAAAAGATCTTTGTTCAATCCATTCGTCACTCACACAAACTTAAATACAAACACATTTAGTCAATTTTTACTGCCGCATAAATTTTCCTAATAAATGTATACGCTGCGAAGAAGCCGATGGTGCCCGTCAGAAGCCAAAATGTTAACACCATGAGACCTGTAACAATAGGAATAGTCCATATAAGTACCTATAATGCATTTTATATCAATTTCATATACGTAGGTATATATTGTCTCGAATGAGAAGTTACTTGGCGGAAATCCATTGAAATAAAATTATTGAGAAATCCGCCTCGCACCCTCGGATTGCCTACCTCAACTACTGCAACAGAAAAAGGTTGACAATACCGAACTCCTCTAGATAGGGACAGCCACGTCGCGTCGTGGGAACCGGATGTACTTCAACTTGCAGTACTTGGAACACTAAATATGCGACGACGTGTTTTGCCTCTGCGCGAGGCATCTTCAGCACCGTTTGGCAACGATCGAGCTGACTCATTCGAATCGTCATCAATTGTCCCTATCCAGAGTAGTTCCGTATTATCAATTTTTTTCTATTACCATAGATGGGGTAGGCAATCGGAGGGTGCGTGGCGGGTTTCTCTCTTCCCAATAATTTTTGAACTCATATATTCTACGATTTCATTTATTTACAGACGGAAGTAAAGCTACTATTAAAGCGCTCGGATCCTTTATACGTCATACGGTACGTTAAACGTATTGCGATTACCGCCTACTATTTTATCTATACTAATATTATAAAGCTGAAGAGTTTGTTTGTTTATTTGTTTGTTTGAACGCGCTAATCTCAGGAACTACTGGTTTGATTTGAAAATTTATTTTAGTGTTGGATAGCCTATTTATCGAGTAAGGCTATAGGCTATATAACATCACGCTACGACCCACGGGGGCGGCGCAGTAACGATAAACGCGGGTGAAACCGCGGGAACATCTAGTTACGTATAAAGCAGTTGCTACACTTTGATTTTTGCATTAAACGCAATGTGAGACGCGTGTCATTTTAAGACTGAGTCATTTGACTGCGTCGAGCGAAATGTGCCAAAACAGGCGGTCACAGTTAAGTGAATAAAATCAACACTTATTGTTTAATACAAGTATAAAATATAGGTACATTAACTATAACAATGAAAGTGTTTACAATTACTCAGTGTAAAAAACTTAAAATAATTAATATTTTCGACTACAAAATTACGTAAATTTGCGCGAAAAATGCAAAAACGTGAGCTTGTGCTGACGTGATTTTTGGATTATAACAGTAGAAATCTATCCTATTTTACAGCTTAAACGAAACATAAATCGTTATATTACAATTTATCCGTCCCAAATATTTAAGTTATTGGTTGACAATAAAGATAGATATTTATCAAAAAAGCACTTCGAATCCTCCATACAATTTTACTATGGCGGTCGCGCGCCGCGCCGATTTGAATATGCGCCGCATGAGCTCTGTCATTATCTGTCTTACGCTCGGCGCAGTCTTAAGCGAAACAGACGCGGCAAACTGAGTACCTACGTTTGACACACGCGTCGTACGCATAAACGAACGGAACGCTTTAGGCTGGCCGCATACATACGTTTTCCGAATTCGATTTCCTAACACGTAATCTCGATTCGGAATTCCGTGAGACTAGCGCACACGTTAGTTTTTTTTCATTCAGAATGTATACTGTCAGTACGGATAGTGATAGCGTAGTGAACGCTCGTCGATGGAGGACGATGATTTATTAGCAATTGCATTTCAATAGTAAACAATTATAACAATATTTAACAGTTATCAACAATAATAAAACAACATTAAATAAAACAAACATATTTAAACGAAATTATGTGAATAGTATGAACTATACCTCTTTAAATACCTGCTCCCAGGCCTAATCTATACTAATATAATAAAGCTGAAGAGTTTGTTTGTTTGTTTGAACGCGCTAATCTCAGGAACTACTGGTTCGATTTGAAAAAATATTTTAGTGTTGGATAGCCTATTTATTGAGGAAGGCTATAGGCTATATAACATCACGCTACGACCCAAGGGGGCGGCGCAGTAACGATAAACGCGGCTGAAACCGCGGGAACATCTAGTCTTTTATATCTCTGTTGTAGTAGTCCTTGTCATGTATATTCCACAAGCAAGGGTATTTTTCAATAGACAATATTAATGTTTTTGCCTCACACATTATAACTATCGTTTACGTACGTACGATGCGCGCGGCGCGGGCGCTGTTCCGAATGACAATTTCCGAACGTGTGCGCCGACACAAACAAAATGTATGCAACGGCTGCATTCCGCATGACGTCATTAGGTTTTTTTCCGAATGGTTTCTCCGAACGCACGGGTTTGCATTCGAAACGTACATGCGGAATCTTTTCCGTTCGGAGAGAAAGCGGACGTGTGCGGCAGTTAGTGTATTTTATATTGATTCCATGCATTCGGAGCTCCGAATATGTAAAACGAATTCGGAAATCGAATTCGGAAAACGTATGTATGCGGCCAGCCTTAATAAGCAATGGTTTGTCGATAATGTATGTAGAACTACATATGTATGTAAAACAGTTATTGGCGTAGGTAGGTATATACGAGGGTGGGCGAGAAGGGGCAGGTGAGCCGTGCCCGGGTTGGGCACGAGAAGTGTAAGGTGCTACCTCAGGATTAGCTTTCAAGTCAGAATTTAAAGGCTAGTATAGGAAACCATTGGACTGCCACGCAGAGGTCTCGAGTTCGATCCTAAGGCGCGCATCTCTGACTTTTCGAAGTTATGTGCGTATTAAATAGTTAATTATCGCTTGCTTTAACGGTGAAGGAAACCATCGTGAGGAAACCTGCATGTCTAAGAGTTCTCAAAGATATGTGAAGTCTGCCAACCCGCACTGGGTCAGCGTGGTGGACTATGGCCTAACTCTTCTCACAATGAGAAGAGGCCCGTGCCCAGCAGTGGAACAGTTTAACACAGGGCTGATATTATATATATATATACCTAGCCTTTATATACTTGAATCTGATGATCCTTTAAAGCCTGAATCTATGAATGGTCGGGACTATATAAGTATACTAGATGTTCCCGCGGTTTCACCCGCGTTTATCGTTACTGCGCCGCCCCCGTGGGTCGTAGCGTGATGTTATATAGCCTATAGCCTTCCTCGATAAATAGGCTATCCAACACACACTACAAGAATTTTTCAAATCGAACCAGTAGTAATCACGCAGAATAAACCAGGAGAAACATCGTTTGTACTATGTCTGTAATGGGTAATTATTTTGCTGCGATGTTATTTTAAAACTGCTATATCTCCTAAGATATTCATTGAAATCGAATGATGTAAAGGGCAATTTTGTTTTAAATTAAATACTTGTGATGAATAACGTATTTATTTGGATAAGGATTAATATCATGTTTATAAAAACACCTTCGCAAATAATGCATTATTTTAGAACAAATTTCGTTAGCATAAAAATGGTTATAGTGAGCCAACCTTAAAAGATAGACATATGCTGTCGCGGACTTTTTTTTAGAACTTTTAAAGGGGAACAATTCTGTCATACATGATTTTTGCGAAACTTTAACTGTTTACGCAGCGCACGCAGCGGAAGCTCTCAAAAGGAAAAAATACTCTCCGATTTTGAAACATTCTTCATTGGTGCACCGCTCCTATTGATCTTAGCGTGATGATATATAGCCTATAGCCTTCCTCGATAAATGGGCTATCTAACACTGAAAGAATTTTTCAAATCGGGCCAGTAGTTCCTGAGATTAGCGCGTTCAAGTAAACAAACAAACAAACAAACAAACAAACTCTTCAGCTTTATAATATTAGTATAGATACGTCAATCAGAACTCATAGCTTACACTAATATCTATCAGTGTGCACCACGTACAAGGCATAAATAGAAATACAAGAGAAAGCTATTAATTACACATTTTATCGACTAGTTTGTGGACCATTGGACCTCATTAGTCAACTTTAAGGTCAATAGAGATAACACTAACACATACTTTTAGATAAGTAAATTTACAATTTGGTCAACATTTACATTATTCATAACAATGTCCCACTGAACAGTATTCGCGTCGCTAGAATCTATGAAATAAAGTAAATCACCAACTTTTCTGAAAAGTGATCAAATAGTTGAAATGAAAAACGAATAGAGATAAAGGCCATCACACACAGACAGTGAAGGCGAAGCGTACCGGTGGCGTTTTTGTCGTATTGTTCGAATTAGTATGAATCATTATACGCACGACCGCTCCGGTTCGTGTGTGTAATGTTTCTTAGGGTATTTTTCTTGTAGACTTGAAAGGTTGTAAGTTATGTTCACAAAATACGATAATAGCTCCCTCAGTCAGTTCACAGATAAGTTAGCCGAACTATACCTACCCTGAACAAAATTGATCTACGGGACGGCAAATAAATTGATAAATTTTGACGAGGAGGAAAACGCCATTTAGTTATGTTTTTATTGGCATAACAGTAAATGTGTGTGTCAGAAGCATTTAACTGACTAACGTAAGGAATACCTACATTCCAAACTTCTATCTTATACCACACAATTTTATGCGCGCTAATCATGTTTCATAAACAAAAATAAAATTCATTATCTATACTAATATTATAAAGCTGAAGAGTTTGTTTGTTTGTTTGTTTGTTTGTTTACTTGAACGCGCTAATCTCAGGAACTACTGATCCGATTTGAAAAATTCTTTCAGTGTTAGATAGCCTATTTATCGAGGAAGGCTATAGGCTATATATCATCACGCTAAGATCAATAGGAGTGGAGCACCAATGAAGAATGTTTCAAAATCGGAGAGTATTTTTTCCTTTTGAGAGCTTCCGCTGCGTGCGCTGCGTAAACAGTTAAAGTTTCGCAAAAATCATGTACGACAGAATTATTCCCCTTTAAAAGTTCTAAAAAAAAGTCCGCGACAGCATATGTCTATCTTTTAAGGTTGGCTCACTATAACTATTTTTATGCTAACGAAATTTGTTCTAAAATAATGCATTATTTGCGAAGGTATTTTTATAAACATGATATTAATCCTTATCCAAATAAATACGTTATTCATCACAAGTATTTAATTTAAAACAAAATTGCCCTTTACATCATTCGATTTCAATGAATATCTTAGGAGATATAGCAGTTTTAAAATAACATCGCAGCAAAATAATTACCCATTACAGACATAGTACAAACGATGTTTCTCCTGGTTTATTCTGCGTGATTACTACTGGTTCGATTTGAAAAATTATTTTAGTGTTGGATAGCCTATTTATCGAGGAAGGCTATATAACATCACGCTACGACCCACGGGGGCGGCGCAGTAACAATAACCGCGGGTGAAACCGCGGGAACATCTAGTAAATAAATATAATTAATATATTTTAATTCTATAATACCATAGTAATAATTATATTATTTTTTAGTTACAGTTTCGAAAAATGATCTTACCTGTGTAGCCAATGTAAAGCAATGTCGGTATAAACTCGGTGATTTCCAACTTCGTGAAGAAATAAAATATAGAATATATTAAAATGTACACAGCCGAGCCTCCAGACACAATGAAGCTCTTCCACCACCAATGATAATCCTATTAACAAAGGAAAACATTCAGCTATATCTATTATAAGAAATACTTTATAAGTATTTGGACACGTTGTTATAATACAAATATTATAAAGGGGAAAGATTAGAAAGAAAGTTGCTTGTTTGTAAGGATTTCACTCAAAAACTACTTAACTGATTTAAAACATTCTTTCACCATTTTAAGCTATATTATCACCGAAAAACATTGTCTTTTATTTTTTTTATAGATACTTTTATTAACATAACCTAATCTACTTTTACGCGAGCGAAGCCGCGGGCAAAAGCTAGTTAGTTTATAGTTAAATAACAGTTACATAATTACAATATTAAACACTAGCTGTCTCCTGCAGATTCATCAATGTTTATGACTACTGCTCCGCTTCCGTGCGTAGCGTGATATTGAAGACTTGTTGTTAAAAATAACATAGGTACTATATTAGTGATGTAACGAATGTTCGCATTCGCATTCGCGAATATTCGCATATTTTTCGCCATTCGTATTCGCAAGAAACGATGCGAATGTTTGGCGAATGTATTTGACAAACTAAAAGGAAATTATGTATAGATTGGATGGATATGGAATGATAATAGAACTGACAAGATTTATAATTTTTATTTACTTATAACATTTGAATAACAAATTATTATGGAACAGTCTGGATGTAGGCAACTAAATTAGAACTACTGTCTCTCTTGTTCTTGTTAGTCTAATTAAAATATAAACAAAATCACAAATAAATAAAAAATATAATTTCGATGCTTACTTTAAAAATATCTAATTCTAAATAATAATATATTTTGTGAAAAAAGAACTTGAGAGGTTTAATCAAATTAGGTAATAATGATATCTAGGTCTAATAAGTCTTGTTACAATTTATTGTGTAAGGTTTGTACTTATTTAGCAGATAGAATATTAATAAACTAACCCCAAATCATGACGAATACTTTCGAATGAACTTCATGTGACTTGCTTCAGTCATTCAACTTGTAACGGTTAACCATGTTCGGTTTAAACAAGGCTGATACGAAATATCAAACCTGTATGATATTATGCGCGCGCTGTATTTGAAATTCAACATTCGCATTCGCGAATATTGGAGATGAATATTCGCATTCGCGAATGTGAAAATTCTAACATTCGTTACATCACTAGTCTATATACCTACCTATGTTACTACCGAATAGCTTTCTACTGGTGAAAGAATGATTAAAATCGGCTCTGTAGTTTTAAAGTTTATTGATTACAAACAATCAAGTGTTTCCTCTTTATAATATTAGTATGAATATGGATAACATTAACATACAAAAGATTTAAATTAAAGTATATGACATCCACTTTTTAACACGCTTTTATTAGCTTCACCTGTATGTTTGTTTTGTAACCGACTTCTTTGGACTTGATTTTGACCCACTTCAAACGGTCAGATTTCATTTAAACGTTGTAGACTTAACGAGGACCGATGACAATACAATAATTTGATAAAATTATCTCATTATCCTGATTAGGATCGTCAGGATTAATGATTTTCTCGCAGATCCTTTGCGTGAGAGCGACAGAGATACAGCAAACTGCGCATGCGTACCTTTTTGTTTCGAGCACTCGGCTCGGAAAATTAATATTTCACATGAATATTTTATAACATAAAAAATAGAAAATAAATAATAATTTAAAAACTTAAAAAACGCTTTATTTAAAAACCAATCTAAAAAGTAGAAAAAATTTTTTTTCATAGTTCAAAATAAGGATACTCGTAGAGTGATTAATAAAAGAAATCATTTTAATGTAAAAAAGCGTGGGGTGCTTTCTAAGATACTTTGATAATGACGCTACTTGGTGCGCATACGTTATTGATATTCCATTTCATATATCTTAGAAAGCACCCCACGCTTTTTTACATTAAAATGATTTCTTTTATTAATCACTCTACGAGTATCCTTATTTTGAACTATTAAAAAAAATATTTTCTACTTTTTAGATTGGTTTTTTAAATAAAGCGTGGTTTTTTATTTTTTTAAACTGTTATTTATTATTAGATATATTAAGGTCCCTCCTATTATTGCTTGCTTTCACGTGTGAAAGTTTTTATAATGTTCTCCAAGAACTTCTGCAGTTTGTAAACCCGCACTAGTCAAGCGCGGTGGCTTATAGCTTAACCTTTCTCATACTGATAAAACAGCAGGACAGTTCATAAAGCAAGCATAATATTGTTTGCCAGGCCTAGACGACAATATTCTCGCTATGTTCGTAACACACGTATACCAGACAATCTAAGTGTGTGTTTCATAACAGGAACACTCCAATGTCTATTGTGTGATATTTATTAAATAGGTAGGTAATAAAGAATCTTACCTCTCCACAAAGTTGGAAGTAAACCATGACGATCGATATTTGTGACACCGACACTACTAGTATACAAAATACTAGGAATAAGAATCCAAACAGGTAATAGAATTGGTTCTCCCACAGCGCATTGAATATGAAAAATAATTCAATAAACACAGCTCCAAACGGAAGAATGCCAGCCATTAGGATGCTGAAACAAAAATATGATATACGATCTTAATTTGATAAATCCATAAATCGATTCTTTGAGGTCAAAGCATCGATTTTTATATTGATCTATTTCACAAAATTTATTCGGCGAATCGAACGGAGCAGGCTAGGCATCGTGAAAATTAGATGCTTAAGCTGAAACCGATCGATTTCAAATTTTAATACGCGCTAGTGAGTGGACCTTTTTGTAGGACACATGTTTCATTCGGTTTTGTATATTAAATTATATTCTCTAGTCAGCGGTCAGCTACGCACCGATTTTTAGTTGGATTTTATTAATCGAAGAGTTACAATTCGAGTTCAGAAGATTAAATCTCTTCATTTTAACCTAGATTCATATCAAAACGTAGATGCTTTTTCTCAATACCAACGAGATGCCTATGTTATATTTACTACTCCGTACTAAGGATGTTGCGAATATTCGCATCCGCATCCGTAATTGCGGAGCTTCCACATAGATTTGGACATCTGCATCCGCATCCGCAATCAACGCGGATGTTAATGCGGATTCAGATATAGCGCAGGTTGCGACAAGAAAGAAAAGGGGCCGATGAACGGCGCGATGATTCTTCAAGTGAAGATGAGAATCAAGAAACACTACAAAATGGTATAGCTACATTTATGAACCTTTGCAAAACAAACTTGAACCTGTAGAGGTGATATTAGATACTTTTTATTAAATAAGATGCACAATTTTTATCAACATCCACAATTGCGGAGCTTCCGCATCGATTTGGATATCCACATCTGCATCCGCATTCGCGGATGTGAGCCTTTAAATATCCGTATCCGCATCCGCGGATATAAAAAAATCTGTATCCGCAACATCCCTGCTCCGTACTAAGCTTTACAAACAATAGGTTCAAAGAGCCCAGATCTGAAATCTGTGTCTGATCTAAGAGATCTGAGATGTCTGGATCTAATAATTTTATTCTCACGTGGGAATCGAACCCTGAAGACTCACTCAATATAAAATTTCTCCGATTCTGCAACATTTTTCATTCGCTCCTATTGGTCGTAGCGTAATGTTATATAGCCTATAGCCTTTCTCGGTAAATGCTATCCAACACTTAAAAGATTTTTTCAATTCGAAGCAGTACTTCCTGAGATTAGCGCGTTCAACTAAACAAACAAACTCTTCAGCTTTATAATATTAGTATAGATTAAGCTTTGGGCTTGCAACTTATAATGGTTTAGCACAGTGATGTTGAGTAATAGAATATAACAAGAATGAGTATATTGTTATAAAAATAGATAGATTCAAAACTGTTTATACCCGAAAGTGTTGCCAAAGGTGTATTACATCCATAATAACATTTCGCCAACAGTATTTTAGACCCCAATTAATAGGGAGCAAACTTATTGAACCATTTCTTAATAGAAAATTCAATATCAGCCCGTCTCATGAGTGGAACACGAAACCTTACAATCATGTCCATATAGGTACATGACAGCAATGTTATATCGCGGGACCAAAGGATGGTTAGCTATTTAGGTACCTAACGATATTTCATTTACGTAAATACCGTACTTGCAAACTATATATCTACAAACAAGCATACCTTACTAAAATAGAAATATCCTTACCATATAAATATATTCATATACCACACTTGCTCAGGTACTTTTCTTGGAATAAAGTTAGTTCTCACTGGATGCTGGAAAGGTTGTTTCCTACATCCAAAATAGTATCCCAAATATACTAAGGGCAATGATATGCAAAACCAAAGACATAACAAAGCCATCATTGTCGAAAATGGGACAGCGCCACTGGAATGTTTACCCATAATGAAAAAGTTTAAAAAGAAACATGTGCCAAAAACAATAGCAGGGTATAGCGTCGCCGTGAGGAATGCGGCTTGTTTCCATTGTTTCCCTTTCATCGTATTATACAGGCGCGCCGAGTTATAACCTGCGATGAGACCCATGAATACGTAGAGAAATATGGCAGCCGTCATTAGCGCTCCGCGACTCGCCGGAGACAACATGCCGAGCATAGCAATGACTGAAACAAACATAAATAACATTTTTATATTGCTATTCTTTTACAATTAATTTTTACTGTATGAATGTGTTAGTGGTCAGAGTGGTCGCCTCGACACTTCCAGTGCGCCAAATGTTAGATTTGAATCCCACAAAAGACAAAAAATTGTATGATCCTCATATTATGGTTGTTACAAGTCTGAAGATGTCTTGCGGCCATTTTGTAAAGTACCCCGGTACACAGGCAATATTACTAGAGAAAAGCTCCACTTATTAAAAAAGGTTATGGTAAATACAGCAAAAACTTTATATTGCAATAACCATTACATTTCTGTAAGTCAGTTTGTTTTAGAATGTATAAAATGGTTTATAATATAGAAGAAGCTTAAATTACACATTATATTCACTATCTCAACATTCATCAAGCATTTAGTCAGATACCAGACCTAGCAATATGTTAACAAAATGCCTATTGATTTACTGTACGTAAGTCAAAATGGTGGTTTGGTTAAAATTGAAACACTCTACATAGACATATCAATAATTAGATTACCTCTGTATATTTAAATCTTAATTCAAATAACTTCTACAGGAAATTTAATATTAAGTAAACAACTTACAGATAGTAATGAGTGCCATTAGGAAAACTTGTATGCCACTGCCAATAACAGCTGCAAACAACATTCTCTTTGGTGGAGGACGAAAAACATCACCATGGACCAGTTTCCAACCAGTCTCTTCCATCATATCATCAATACTCTCATCTGAGTTGTAACGAGCAATGTCCCGTCTCAAAGTGCGAACCATGATCATTGTCAATATACCTGAAAATTTAATAATTTTATATTGTAGTCTAACATTATACAACATCATATAATATTATTGTGTTAATGATTTTTCTAAGCAACTATTACATTATCATAGTTGAAAGATATAATTATGTAATGATCAGATATTTGTCTAAATATTCATTTAATATTAATTATAGAAAAATGAGTAAATACCATACCTGACAAGAAAAATAACACTACTATGGAATTAACAATAGAGAACCAATGTATTTGTACATCTTTCATTCCTAAATATATATCCCATCTTGAAGCCCAGCTTATTTCAGATTCTCCCCATTCCACTGAATATGTGAAATATAATTTTGTGCCTGTATCTTCATTTACTAGTTGTGGGTTGGGATCCAGTGGAAAATTGCAGGAGTCATCAACAAATGTTAATTCATCCTTGTCAATAGAGTTGGTCTCCACTTCAAAACCAACAACTCTGTAGGAATCTCTGAAAACCCAGATGATAAACATAACATTCAAGTAAACATTTAGGTAAATACAGGTCAAGTACAAGTTATTCTTGGTAATCATGGTGGCACATCATTTGATATAGTGATACAAAAATAATGAATACCTACAATGCAGAAGTCTTTTTTAAAAATATGGAAATTCAGCTATGAAGAGCTTTTAATCTCCTACTTAAGTTATATTTCATGCAGCAATCTGCCAGAAATCAGACAGTCTATTTGAATTATTAGATTAAATTTAGATAAACTGCCTTTTTATTAAGACTATTAAAATTCTACAAGTTAAAATAAACAATGTCACTTGTCTGAGAATAATATCAGTTTTATTAACTCTTCAATTAGCTAGGTACCTAACACAATGAATAAAACATGCCAGGGTTTAGACACAAGCCCTGGAATCTGAGTATTATTGACCAAGAAATTAAAAACAGAAACTGCAATGATGACTCCAATTCCGTTATTATGAAAAAATGTTAATAATTGATATAAACACTAGAATAAAATACAATACGAAAATATGATATTACTATATCCTCTTAAGCAGTAGCAGGCCACCAGGCAGCCAGACATACATACATACATACATACATAGATTCACACCTGTTTCCCAGAGGGGTAGGCAGACTACGGATTTCCATTTGTTACAATCCTGACACACTTCTCTGGCTTCATTCACTTTTATCTCACATTCCTTATACACGCCTGTCGGTTCAAGGTGCTCTTAACCTGGCCTTTGTCCAGAACGCCTCCGAACTGATCGAGAAACATTCGCCTAGACAATTGATTATAAATTATGTCTTCATAATATGGGAAATCATACAAGTAATGGATAAATAGAATACTTACTGACTATGCTTGTGATACTTTAGCAACAATTTTAAATGATTGTTAATATATGCTTTTCCTTTAGACATGAAACCCAAACGATATCCTTGTTCTATACTTCTCTCTGAAGTGTCACTGTTTATAACCTTTGTTGCCACTGGTAAATTATCAACAAGCCTGAAATTACGGCACCAAATTATTGTTATCATAATATAATAATAGAAATATTTATTAATCAACTGGCATACTTACAAATGTACAAAATATTCATGTTCAATTCGACTAGCAACTTTTTCAGATTCTTCAACACTCCAGTTTATGGGATTATTTTTTTGATGGCACAATAATCTGCATTTAATATTTTCTGCCATATGGACTTCATACGGTGTGTTTACTATACGATCACCACGTAACACTTCACCTAAGTTTTCAGATTTGTATACAAATGTGCCATTTTTCGGTAAACATAAAGGTAAAGAATAATACTCATAAGGCAGCTGTGTATGTATGCTGGTCATCTTGACGGCTTTAACTTCAATTCTTTGGCCTTTTTTAAATTCCACCGGAGCCACTCCGGGTACGTAGAATCCATTACTAAAAAGAATGAAGCTACTAAATAAAACGCACTGAAAAAGACCCTGAAAACAATAAAAATTAATTTTAGATTTTGAAGTAGCACTATACAATATTTACATTACACCGGTACGCACCACAAACATATTTGAATAATACTAATCAGATAAAATAAAGGAAAATAGAATCATTCTTCTACAAATCGCTTGCCTCGTCTCACATCTGTCAAAAAAAATTGACGTTTACTCACACAAATGTAAACTAAAACCGGCTCTACATTAACGATCGGCTCGCCTTATCTAAAGCGAGTTGGTGATACTCGGTTGCAAGATTCAATAGTAGGAGTGAGTAACACTCCCAGCCAGAACAAGAACCAATCTTTTATCTTCATATAATGTTACTTGCTAAATATCTTGTTTAAACTAGATGTCCATTGAGAGTGTACACCTGTATCACAGACATAATTAAGAACACCTATATAACCTGTATTGGATTCTCAATCCACGAATTTTTAAGGATTATGACTTACAAACTAAAATGAGGAATTACTGAGTTACGTTACGTCTAGTTTACTGATGAGTTATCAAGCAAGAACAATAATGTAATTTAATTACAAATGCGAATGGTAGTCTGTTTGTTGATTGTTACGCTTTTACGCCTTAAATACTCGGATCAACATAAATTTTTGCATACACGTTGTAACTTAATATTATAAATGCTAATGTTAGTATGTTTATTTAATTGTTACACTCGGATCAAAATAAAATTTTGCATACACGTCAGGGATACAGCAAAAGCACATGCACTTTTATACAGAAAAAAGTGCTGTTGCCGAGGGATAAAAATTGATTGACAAAATCTTAATTAACACGAGCGAAGCCGCAGGCAAAATCTTATAAATACTCAAATAAACAATATTAAGCAAGTATAGCCTCGTGGGAGTAGTAGGTCTTGGGTTCGATTCCACGGCTCGCACGGCGCACCTCTGACATTTCAAAGATATGTGCGTATTAATCAGTTAAATATCATAAAGACACAGCTACAAGAACAACTCATCCAAAAGTAAAACGGAAGAACTACTTAATATGTGCAACGATCCAAATGCTTCTGTAAACATTATAAATAACTACCTACTTCGCAAATGTTAGGCCGAATCTTGCTCGGCAGGCGGCGTAGGGTCAGTGTGAAGACCGCTCAAATTTTAATTTTAACTGTGTAATAAATTATCTAGGTAACTCATTCGTACTACTTGAAACGGACAACTCAGAAATAGATAGCATAATTAGAGAATAAAAATATAACTGTGCAGTAGGCCATGATGGAATACCAGCCTCTGTTATTAAATCTGCTAGGCATGTTCTTGTTCCTTCAATCACCCACATCTGTAATTTGTTTACTTAAAGTGTATTTTTTCTGACAACTTTAAGAAGCCATTAGTCACCCCTGTATTTAAGGGTAGCAATGGAGATCGTGTCGGTCGTAAACTATAGACATAAATATCTGTGCTCACCACATTGTCCAAAATGGAGAAGATCCTCAACAAAAGGCTGCTTGGGTATCTTGAACGTAACAACATTATTGCTCCAAACCATTATGGTTTTAGGAGAGACACATCAACTGAGGATGCTGTACTTGAGCTGACAAGTCAAGTTACTAAGAATCTTGATAAAAGGACTAAAACTATAGGTATATTTCTTGATTTAGCCAAAGCTTTTGACACGGTCTCTACTCCCATCTTCCTACGCGGCCTAGAGGACATAGGAATAAGAGATAACTGTCTAAACATTTTCTGTCCGTGACTATCTTACGAACCGTAGCCAACGAGGCAGAGGCGTCTCTAGCCCGTGTAGCGCCCGTGTGCAATCATTACCCTAGCGCCCTCTAGTAAGCGCACGATCAAAATGGTATAGGTAAAAATGTTAACATTTATATAAACATGTTAACATGGTAACGTGTTTACCACACACCTTATATTTACAACAGGGATCGGAGATCCGGGTGCAAATGGTACAATTTTAAATGATGTTGGGAAACAATAGGTACACAGGGCCTCGTATCAAACTACCCACATCTGTCAAATTGCTTAATTTTAATTTCGACCTCATGTCAAACATACAAAGTTCAATATCAATTGGGATACATTTGACATATTCGGGAAGTTTGATGCTAGGTCAATGTACACGGGTAAAAAGTATTTTTCGGATAGAAGGGGTGACAAAAATAACAAGCGGCGATAACTCAGTAGGGAGACTAACAGACTGCAATGCAGTCTCGGGTTCGAACCCACGCGCGGCCACGTCGCGTACCTCTGACTTTCGGAAGTTATATGACTTTTCGAAATTATGTGCGAATTGATTGACAATTATCGCCTGCTCCGTGCCTCGGAGACCACGTTAAGCCGTCGGTCCCGGCTGCTATGAACATCGATGGCAGTCGTTATTGGGAAGTCAGTGCCCTCTAATATCCTGACACTGTTCTAGCTTTTGGGTATCGTTAGCCTTCGGGTTGCGTAGGTCAGGTGGCAGCCGCTTCGTGTAAAAACTGATATCCAGTCAAATCCGGTTAGACTAGAAAGCCGACCCCAAGTGACTTGGGAATAATAAAGGCTAGGGAGATGAAGAATTACATCCCTAACGCGGTGCGATTGTTTAGGTACAAACGCAGCGAGCAATGAGGCAGCTCCTTTGACTGCTAATCTTTGACAGAAAAGCCGACAAATTTTAATAGAAAAACAAATACATCAAAGAAGCCGCGCCGCGATTTGGTGAAGTGTTGCCAGTCTGTGCGAAATTTTGAGGGTAAAAATTCTTATCAATACTGTACTTAAATATATTATGTAGGCGTTTTACGATAATATAGATTATTTTTCTTAGCATGTTTGTTAAGAGAGAAATAAGCCCATATTGGATCGGACAGGGTTGTCTATACATCTTTACTAACATTATAAATTTGAAAGTAACTCTGTCTGTCTATCTGTCTGTTACTTTTTCACGGCTAAACTACTCAACCGATTTAGATGAAATTTGGTAAGATATAGTTTAAAACCTGAGGAAGGACATAGGCTACTTTTTATTCATGTAGGTACCTCGCGGGCGGAGCCGCGCGCAAAAGCTAGTACTGTATAATTATCTGTTTTAAGGTTTATTTCAATAAAAAAAAACTATTTTAAGAGCCGCTTCTGGCGCGCCGTGCTTTGCAGTATCTCGATACATATAAGAAGAGCTGCGGATGGCATACAAAATGTATGCAAACCGGAGCTCTTTTTACGTAGGGTTGAGTTAAAACATCCGGCGTCATAACACGAGCGCAGGTTCATTGAAAGTGCCGAGGATGGCGTGGCGCCCCCTAACCATTGCGCCCGTGTGCACCGTACACCCTGCACACTAGGTAAAGACGCCTCTGCAACGAGGTAAAGTAGATAAATACATTAGTGACAATGTAAAGCTGACTTTTGGCGTTCCACAAAGTAGCGTCCTAAGTCCCACACTCTTTCTTGTATACGTCAATCGGTTGTGCCAGCTATCAATTCACGACTGTAAGATCCTCGTTTATGCAGACGATACAGCGCTTATTATAAGTGGAGAAACATGGACTGCTGCTCACCGCGCAGCTGAACATGCTCTTGGCATAGTAATGAATTGGCTTTCCTCAAATTTGCATACCCTAAATATCTCTAAAACTCACTACCTATGTCCCTTTCTCAGCGAACCTCTCTACACAGCCTGTTACGCTGGACGTGAAAGCCCATAGTTGCTACGCTGCACACAGCCCTTGCAGTTGAAAGCTGACTTTTGGCGTTCCACAAAGTAGCGTCCTAAGTCCCACACTCTTTCTTGTATACGTCAATCGGTTGTGCCAGCTATCAATTCACGACTGTAAGATCCTCGTTTATGCAGACGATACAGCGCTTATTATAAGTGGAGAAACATGGACTGCTGCTCACCGCGCAGCTGAACATGCTCTTGGCATAGTAATGAATTGGCTTTCCTCAAATTTGCATACCCTAAATATCTCTAAAACTCACTACCTATGTCCCTTTCTCAGCGAACCTCTCTACACAGCCTGTTACGCTGGACGTGAAAGCCCATAGTTGCTACGCTGCACACAGCCCTTGCAGTTGCCCCTCGATACATAGAAGCTCTTGCGTTAAATATCTGGGAGTGCACATCGATAGT
This sequence comes from Catocala sponsa, assembly GCA_963564715.1. Lineage (NCBI taxonomy): Eukaryota > Metazoa > Arthropoda > Insecta > Lepidoptera > Erebidae > Catocala > Catocala sponsa. The sequence continues at coordinate 11,701,216 of OY751331.1, forward strand.
ACACTAAGTTGGCAGAAGCATATCGATGTGACAGTGTCGCGCGTTCGCAAGATTATATTCCCCATGAGAAAATTAAGAAATGTGGTTACGGGCCTTCTGTTAAAAGCTATATATTATGCCTTAGCTCAGTCACTTCTCACCTACTGCAAATCTGTTTGTGGTGGTACATTTAAAACCTATTTGCTTCGCCTTGAGAGGGCTCAAAGAGGTGTCTTAAAGGTCATGCCTCACAAACCGTACCGCTACCCAACAACCCAGCTATATAGAGACATATCTGTACTTACTGTTCGACAACTGTGCGCGCTCAACATCATAGTACGTAAACCATGTAAACACTCAACAATAACTTATGACTCGATGTTGCTAGATCATAAACGTCGAAAATATCTTGTATGTTGAAATTAAACTACTATATACGGATTTTATCGCGTTGTTTATTTGACACTTTATTACAAAATTTTGAAAACTGTTACACTACTATTACTATTAAACTTCACTAATTTTTAAGCTAATTAAATTATTGAAACTATTTATACTATTACTATATTATTATACTATTTATATTTATGTTTACACTTTCCCCGACGTTTCGGTTGCTTTTCAGCAGCTATGGTCACGGGGAGACTAAGATGGTAGTTGTCTCAATGTTCCAGTGTAGTTATTTCAAAGTACCCGAACATAATTTAATCATGGGTGTTTCTATTTACGCAGAATGAGCTCAAAGTATCATGAAGTCTAGCCGTGGTTTGTTTCTTCTTGGGCATGACTATTTGAATTACTGGATCCCAAGCTGGTGGTACATTCCAACCATCTTCTCTATTGAAATGAGGATGTTTTTTTATTTCAATAGCCTCGCGAGGCATCGTTGGTAGGAATCGGTGTTCTTTAGCGAGCATCTGTGGTTTGTCAAATCTCAGGTAGTGGTTGGTCTCCTGTTGCACATGTTCACACACAGCAGACTTCAACAAGTGCTATCTCGCTAAAGCTATTTGTTGACCAGTTAGTTTGGCATCTTTGGGCGAAATCTCCTATATAGTTGGTTACTCTTTATTTGTTATAGAGCTTTCAGCTTAAACCAAATAATCTTTCATTTTTGTTTTAGATGTATTAAAACTACGGTTTTGATTGCCTGAGCTCAATTTCCATTTGTTCAAAATCAGAGGTTTCACAGATTTTGATTTTTGAAGCTATGAGCCTCGGATCTGCTCGGACCAAGGGTCCGAGCCGAGCTATGAGCAATTGAGCATAGATAATAATACACTACATGACTACGACAGACCAAAGAGTATAAATATACTACGCTACAGAGTACAGATACAGACCAGGTATACTAAATACTAATCTATGGTACAGATCCTATGAGCCGAAGCGCGCGTCGTCGTCGTGTCGTTACTCATTCAATATTCGCAGAATTGTTTTTTATTTTTATATGTGATATTTGGAATTTGCATCTTGTTTTAGATCTATAGATCACCGTTTGCAATTAGCACAGTGGAAATTAATGCCCTTTTCTATCATATTCTTGCAAGGGAGGTTAAAAGTTGGAACAGCATCATGGTTCAGGTGATTGTTTTGAAGTTTCTAACCATGTGATTAGTCATTTTCTATCGTCTATTTTATTTTTTATTCAGTGCACAGCATGTAAATGAAGAATCGATAGTTCCGTATAGTGAAAAGTGATAGATTTAATTGTGACATATGAAAATGAGATCTACCTTTGAGAATATACTTTGAATAGATTCTGGGTTTTATTTGAAAAGGTTTTTTAGAACATTTTTTGTGTGGTAACGATGCCGCGTTTTTGTTTATCCTTGTAGGAGCATACGTAAATAAATGAACATGTGAGAATCGAATCATAAGTAATTATATTTTGTTTTATAATAAATAAATCATTTTATTTCAGGCTACAGATGAAATGGAACAACCTGATCTGCCTCAAGCTGTAAAACTGCTTAACGAAATGAATATGAATGTCCAGCAAGTGTCACAGCTAATAGACAATATGTTAGTCAGAGTCAAAAGTGGAGAACTCTCAACAGATAAAGGTCTCAGTTTCCTAGAAATGAAATATCAAATGCTCCTTAGTTATCTTATAAATTTAACTTATATTGTGTTACGAAAATGCTCTGGTGAGAAAATTGAATCAGATCCCTCAATTGATAGGCTTATTGAGATTAGGACAGTTTTGGAAAAGATTCGTCCCATAGATTCCAAATTAAAATATCAAATTGATAAGCTTGTCAAAACTGCTGTGGTAGGTGGTACTACTGAAAATGACCCACAATCATATCATGCTAATCCTGCAAACCTAGTGAGTAAGATAGACAACTCTGAGGAAGAGTCCAGTGATGCCTCAGATGATGTGGAGGAAAAGAAAGACAAGAGCAACAAGTCTAATATATATGTGCCCCCTAAACTAGCTGCGGTACATTTTGATGAAAACACTTCAAGAACTGATAGTGAAAAGAATAGTAAAGAAAAATCAAGAAAACAAAAGCTTAATTTAAGTGTAATGAGAGAACTACGTGATGAATACTCTGAAGCACCTTTAGAAGTTAGCACAGGCAACCATGTGAAGCAGTCAATATCTAAATTTGAACAAGAAAAGACTGAATATGAAGAAAATTATTTAACACGTTTACCTGTTACAAAAGCTGAAAAGAATCGCAGGAAAAAATTGTCCACAGTAGGAATGATTGCAGATGAAATCACAGGCACCAGCAATACTCGAACATCACGAAAACATAAGTTGAAATCTAAGAAAGGAAAAGGCTTTAAAAAGAGGCGCACTCATTGAGACTAAAACATGCATTGTTTTAAAATGACATGAATGAAGGTAAATACATATGGTAAACCTAAAAGTTACTAGAAAGAACTTCAAATTATAGACATGTATTATTCAATAAGAATTTGGCAACTAGTGTATCATGTTTTGTTTATATTTTATTTTTGTCTTTTGTTTTGAGATTTAGTTTAGCTGTCTTATGTTGTTTGCATTTTTTTATGTTTTAATAGTTAGGATTTGTTATTCTACAGATTGAAAATGATTTCATAAAAATTACTTTTCTGCAAGTTTCTATAACCATTGTTGCAAAGTTCAATTATTGTAAATATTCAACACAATATTTAAAAGTTCCAACATATAAAAGGAATATAGATAGGATAGGGCACAGGGTAAATTGATTTTACTGAAATAATCTTTTCTTCACAAAGACATAATATGTTGCTTAGATTAGTGCTACAATGCAGATAAGAGATATTCCATAAAAATGTACAACTTTCATCATCCTCGCTTTTTATCTAATACAATTGATTATACATCAGTTTGTTACATTGTGAATGTAACTGCAAACTACTTTCAGCAAATCAAGTTTAAATATTTATAAGTCAAGTATAAAATATTAATTATTATTATATGTAGATTTAAGTGATGGACTTACCTTTATTTCTTGCAGCATTCAAATAATTACGTCCAAGGAGGTGCTAAGGTCTTTAGTTGTACTGCATTGTATATAAATAAAATATCAACTACATTATTTTCATTAATTGATTTATATACAACTTAGTAAAAGATGTCATAATGTGAAATATAAGTTATGTTATTTAGAAACCAAGTCATTCAATTTTGAAAAGAGTTAACTCCTGTATTTGGCTTGGAACTATAATCTATTGTCATTGTCATATTTTTAGCTAAATAGTGTTTAAAATTATAATTGGGATTAATTAATATAATAACCACCAAAAATACTAATTGAGCAGCAAAATATGTTTACTAAAATATATCATAACAAGCACCTATATGCCTCAAATCACTGCATTCCATCACGGAAGGGTTAGTATGGTAGGTTCCTTCTTAAACCCATCCAAAAATAGGAGCCCGCGAAGTGGTGCTCCGTCGTCTTAGTTTGATCTCTTTAAAATATTTTAGTAAGCATATTTTGCTGTGCAATTAGTAGTTTTGTCGGAACAAAGGCAAAAAATTGAGGAACAGTTAAATACTACCCATTATAATTATTCACGTACAGTGCAAATGATAAGACCAAACAACCCCCCTTGTGTTTTATGTTTGCTTTATATAGTATAAAAAGCAATGTGATAATGTTAAAAACAATCATACATAGGGTATCAAAGTACAATGTACTAGATTATCATTATTATTACTGGCTCCCAAAATTGTATATCTCATAAACTCGCAAAGTTCTACCATTTATGTTGTATGATGAAGTGTTTTTTATTTATCAAATGTACATGTTAAACTTCAATTCATATCATATATCATAGCAAAAGGCCCTTTGTTATTGGCTTATGCTTTGATCACATGTAAATGTGACAGCTTCAATGCAAATGCATTTTATTTTAAAGCATAAACAATTTTGGACTGACTACAACAAAAATATGTTTATGTTAAACCAGATAACATATAAATTTAAGAAATGTAAAATAAGTTTGAAATTTTTTGTTAGTTAACCGTTTGTAACATATTACTTTGTTTTAAAATTACCTTAATAAAATATATTAAAGTGGGCTTGTGCTTCACTGTTGTCTTATAAATGTTTGGTTAATTATTTATTTATTTAACTCTTGCTGCGTATTGTCATTAGAATTGTCTATCAGCATGTATGATACTGGCTTGTTATTACCATAAGCCAAGATTACATTATTTTGTCTCACACATATTTGAGAATGTTGAAACAATGTTTCTAATCATTATTAATTTTTAACATACTCTAATACATAGAAAAAATAAAAAGAAATCCAGTCAAGATAGAAGCATTTTATTTTTCTAAATATGTTGTATTTGTGGTTGTTTAGTATTAAAAATCAATTACCTTGTGCAAAAACAGACCTAAAATACAATAATTGTATTTATTACATTGCTAGAATGTATATAAAACATTGCTAGAAAATACTAAATATAATTATTATATTCAGTATTTTCTAGCAATGTTTTAGACATTTTCTGTCTTAACATAGCAGAAAAGTTAAATACTTAATAATTAGGTAATGTTCTGGTCTGTCTTCACTCACAATTATATATTAAATTTCTTTTAATATTTCGTTAATTGGTTTATTTATAAGTTTAATTGTTTTATTCATTTGTATGATGTATAATTTGTATGGATTAAATATAATAAAAAGATTGTATTATAATTATAACATATTATTGATTTTAATTATTATCTAATGATTTTGAAAACGTAGGGAAGGTTTGAAGACAAGTGGACGGGTCAAAAGACTGGTGTCGGTACAGTCTCATTTGACGGATAAAGCCGATTGGAGTGTGGGTGTCTAGGCACTGGTAGTCTCCAGGTGGTGGTGCCGCACTGTGGTTTTGTGTGAGATCTGATCGTATTATACGATTTAGCAGCCATGGCGGAGATGACATCGTTAGCTGAAAATTACGTTAAAAATAAAATAACATTTCTAAATACCTATAGAACAAATTAAACGAAATGTTAAAACGGTTACAATCGGACGCGTATTTCCTCACAGGACAAGTGTAGGTATACCACAGCCATAGTTCAATAGTTTTAAATAAAGTAGCATATTGATCATAATAATATTGCCGTCTATCAATCACCATATTGTTACTGACACAACTTTATAAGAGAACAGCCTGTTAGTTTGCCCGTCCTAAGACCTATCGGACCTATTGCACACAGCAGTCGTCATTACTGCTACGCCACCATTCATTTCAAAAAGAATTAATGCAATTGGGTCACGCTTTCAGAGCACTTTTTAAATATTGAATATGGTTAAAATTAATAAAGTTATATTTACGCACCGGTTTGGTTACAGACGGGTAAGGATTTCTGTAATCGTCTTGTTGATTGGTCATGTAATCCATCACGCCAAAATCTGCGGGTAGTTGAGCTAAGTCTGCTTTCTTCATTAATTTATTTCTTCCCGGTGTGCTATTGAATGTAATGACCAATTAGTGATTAATTTGTCGAAGCTTGTTCTTGGTTGTTACTACTACACTTAATTAGGTACCTATCTAGACCTACTAAATATTTAGGCTGACAAGTTACAATCAATAAAACATTACACAAGCTCTCGTAGCTTGTAACTATACAATGTGTCCGCGCATGTACTAATAAAACTTTAGGGGCGGTAAATACATGTCATTTTATCGGTAAAAACATACCATTTAGACCCCCTACACACAAAAAACGTGTGGCCGCTGCGACCAGTGCGCGCACACTGAGTAATTTCATACAAATTGTCGTATCTCGTTGGCCGAGGCGGCGACCACGTGGCCGCGTGTGTGTCGCGATGTTTTTCGTTGGCCGCGCGGCCAGAGCGTGGCCGCTGGTCGCGTAATGCGCGCAGTTACATATATCATGGAAGAATTAGTTGGCCGCAGCGACGTGGTCGCGCGGTCTGGCCGCCTAATGCGCGGGGTCACTAACTCCAAAGGTGGAGCAATTTTAATATTTGACTTACGTATTTAGACCTCTAAATTTAGTGATCTAACAATCACAACATTAAACCTAGGTCACATTGACGCATAATTTTAATGTTTTCCAAAAGTTTACAGCACAGTTTTAAAAAAGAACCTTAGCGGCCATACGTAATGCAAGTTACTTTTGTTATTATGAGTCATAAAAGCGAAATTTCAAGCACAATTTCATACATTAATTTAAATACAAAATCTTTAAGGGTAGAAATGTATTTTTTATTAGTTTTATTGTTAGTTTTTGAGTTACACTTACACCCCAGTACAAGAATCACAAACGTAAGTTCACTATCGGTAGAGTTATTGTTACTCAAAGATGTCCCTACGCACGCCCTTTGTTACGCAGGTAGACAAAACTGAGCCCTTTGTGACTTAATGGGGATTCTGAACCCTTTTAAATTCAATTGACAAATTATTAATAGGTAGGTACCTAATTAGTTAAATAAAACAACAATGTTTAAACCAAATACGCATTTATTAATAATATTACAAACAAAAGTAAATTACATAAAATTCTCGAAGTGATCGCCACGATTTAATAATCACGCGGATTCTCTGAGAGCGACTTGCCCTTTTTACCATATTTGAGATTTCGCGGATTTCATTTGCAACTGCAACAATTCGCTCCCATAACTCTTCTCTAGTATTTACAGGTTCATAATAAACCCTTTGTTTTATTTCATATCACCCCAGAGGAAAAAAATCTAACGGGGTTAAATCGGGTGTGCGCGGCGGCCAGGCTACAGGACCGCCGCCACCTATCCAATCACCAAAATTTTAATTTAAATATTGCCGCACGTCTCTTGCGAAATGAGCTGGTGCACCATCTATTTGCAGCTACATCTGCTGACGGTAAGAAAGTGGCAACTCCATTACGACATTTTGGAATTCGTTCTTCAAAAAAAGGAAAAACCTGGCGCCGTTTAGTGATTGAGGTAATTCAATCGGACCAATGAGTCTGTTATCCAATAGAGCAGCCCACACGTTTATTGAAAATTTATGTTGGAAACTTGCTGGTCTTATAGCGTGGGTATTTTCACCCGCCCACGTATGCAAGTTGCGGAAGTTTGTAATCCCCGTTCTTGTAAACTTCGCCTCATCAGTCCACATAATTCTCCCCGTAAAAAATCGTGTTTGCGCATACCTACTCTATTGATGATCCACGCACAAAAACTGCCCTTGATGGACAATCAACGTCTCGCTGCAGATTTTGCGCTTTACGAAAATTATAGGGATGCAGACCATCTTTTTCTAATATCTCCCACACTGTGGTTTTTGACAAACCAAAGCGTAGGTATAGCAATTCTTCGCACACTTAGTCTGGGGTCCCTCGCTATTTCACTTAACACACGTTCAACTGGGAGGCAGTGAATACTATTTTCAACTAGTCTATTGTGTATGTTGATACATGTCCGGAAGTTTGGAGTTGGCCGATAAGGATATCTTCTTGCGTATTCACGCACTGCTGCACTTGCATTTCCATTGCAGAAACCATAATGCATACCTATCTGCGATGTGCAAATTAGAGTAATCGTGACCTCCGCATGGCATCACAAACAACATTAAAGTTTAGATGAACAAACCGGGCAAGTGCGAGTCGGACTCGCCCACCATCCAAATTTGTAGGTAAGTATGGTTTTTTAATCATTCTTCGTCATAAATCGAAAACTATACATCATAAAAATAATTAAAAATCTGTTTAAGCTTGTGCCAATGAAGCCCTTTCATACGATACCCCACATGACACGGTTAACTTAATTCGAAAATTGGACCGCCGGCGCCGTTCCTTGCATAAAGACCCTGTTTTTTATGATTTAATTACAAATGTATAGTTTTTAGATTTTTCCCTGTATTTGTAGTATAAGACGATATTACTTGCCAAATTACATTGTTCTAGGTCAACGGAAAATACCCTATGTTTTTATTCCCTTGAGAATGTCGAAATATAAGTTTATTGCGACATAAACAGCCGTATCTTTTTTTTACGTTAACGATTTTTCACAGCTTCAAGAGACTGTAGATCTGAGTACATCGTTTTAATTTCAACTCGATGCCTCAACGCGTTCCCGAGATAAAGGGTCTTGATAGACAGACAGACGGACAACAAAGTGATCCTATAATGGTTCCGTTTTCTCCTTTTGAGGTAAATATAATAAGCTACAATCAATCATGGCAAATGAAAGTAATGAAACACGCTTTCGATAATTAACACTTAAGTATAATTCCTAAGCACAATCTTAATCTTAACTACGTAAAACAACACAGTAGAAATTTTGGAGGTTGAGGATAGATGACGGGATGTAATAACACGTATACTTTAGATTTCAGAATCTAGTACTCACATTCACAAGATTACAATTTGTAAAGAGCTCTTGCCTCGGAGAGAACTCGTAATAGAATCACAGATCACAGATCACAGAACACTTACGTATACTCAGATTGACAGTTGACTTTACAAGATAATCATTCACAAGTCTAAAGATATATCAATGGTCTGAAGTCACAACGCCAAACGCGCTAAAGATGGCGGGCGTTGGGAGGTCAATACACAATCACAATATTTCACTATTATTTTAACACACACTTCCTTAATAGCTAATTTAATTACCTACGTTAATTCTTTACAAAAATCAACAGACTGTTTTTAATATTAGAACATTTTAATTTCATTTCAAATGTTCTAATAACCGACTTTTTAACACTTCAATTTAATCTTGAACTTGTACATAAGTACCTATTCGAATTACTTTGAACTTAACAAAAATATCTAGAAATCAATTATTCCTTAAAAATCAAGTTATGAATTTAGCAATTGCTTAATTACTTCAAAATGAATGTTTAAATTATAATGAGTAATAGTTTGTCGTCTCGAACATTAATAAACCTTTACAAATCTTATTAGCAATAACTGTTAAAACTCGCATATACAATGTGGTAATCATGAAATAATCTTAATAAATAAATAGAGACCTGTTTATAAGTCAGTTAGCGGTAAATTAATGTATTAAAATAATTGATTATATATCTGTTATTACTTATCTATTATAGCCAAATACTTAGGTACTTAGGTACCTACGTAACTATTATTGTTAAATTGAAATACCTATTTCATCCCAATTTATGCAAGTATGAAGAAGGTTCGATATGAGATGACTTATATTAGGTACTTACTCTGTACATGGATATGATGTAAAATTTACGAGAGGCTTAAAAGAGTACACTGGGTCTGATTTTGTAAAAATTTGTGCCAACATGTGGCGTGTTTCAGTCATGCGGACCCCCTGGTCTTCGTTTCCCCAACGTGTGTATGTACTGACATGGTTACTTAATCCGTCTCGATAAACGTGGTTATCTTTCTTCTCAGCGTGTATACGATAATCCCAGTTTTCCGTTTTAGTTTTAAGTCCATATGTATTTTTGGAAAACAATATTTGTTCAGGTTTTTTTGCTGTAGCTTCTTTAAACCTCATTTTGGTAAATAACGACAAAACATTAGTATCAAATAAGTAAGTAGGTATATATTTCACGTCATGAACGTATAAATCGTCGAAATAAATATTCGCAGCAAAGTTTAGTTTATCTTTGAAGAGAAAATTTACTATACATGAATGTCAGTTAACTTTTTTTTAATCGAAGATCTGCGGTCCCATTAAGTTTGCTGCGTAAACCGTTTTGGTTGAGCGTTTGCAAAAAAAAAATATGTTTATTAATAACTAGCTGTTACCTGCGACTTCGTCCGCGTAGATTTTAACTAAAAAGTGTTTGTCGCCGCGGAACCCAACTATATTTCTCTGCCCAAGTTACTTAAATGGCGTAGTTTCTATAGTGTAAAGCTAGATAATAGCATGGCTTACTCAAAAACAACATTTAAATATGCGTCGTTAGATTACACGCTGTCACAGAATGCGTAAGAAAAATAAAGATTCACAGCTCCTACCCCGTAGGTGATAGCGTGATAATATGTAGCCTAGGGGAAAGTGGGGGAAATGGGAACACTTAACTACCAATGCTTAAAAATAATAGAAAAACGTCATAAATATAATAAACTTTTACCGCAACATGAACTTTGCTTATTTATCTAATTATTAGTGTCAATAAATATCAACGCTTTATTAGAAATATGACTGAAAACAAAAAACATTGCTGTTCCTTTTTACCCGATACCCTATGGGGTAAATGAGATCATCACGTGAGGGAAATGGGAACGGTATGGGGTAATTAGGAATGATACAATTTACTCTTTAGTGTGGCACATATCACACATATAACCTTTACTAATCTTGCCAGCAGTACATTTTTCATTCGCCGAGAGTTTACAAATGGCGCACATGATCCAATTGTCTGTCGGTGGGGATTCAAAATGTTCGTTGCATATTATGCAGTAAAACACTTCTTCGTTTTTATTTCCTTCTAAAGACTTCGACCAAATTTATGATTCCTTTACTCTTAACTCGCGGCTTCTTTGGTATAGTTTTAATGTTCTTTTCTGAATATTTCTAAATATTATAATATAATGCAGTCTACTGCATTTTTCTTTTTTGCTTTTCTCTCACTTTGCCTTTTCTGTTTTCCTGCTAGTTGAAATGTTATTAGTGTGCTGGATAATATATGAGAATGCTTCTTATTGTGTTGCTTAGAAGTGGTTTGTATTTTAGGAATTATTGACACATTATTAATATCAGAAGTGGATCGAGGAGGAGTATTAATGGTAATACCCAAATTGTTGTTATTTTCGGGACAAGAAGTGGCGTCCTATATTGGTGTTTGACTCTGGCTGCCAGTGTTAATAGTCTCATTCAAACTTTGCTCAGCAACACTTCATGAATGTTATAATTTTTACTGGCTGGGATTGATCAAATACCGTATTTTCAAAAATCTCTTTAAATTTGTCAGGATCAATAGGGTGAATTCCAGCAGCTCTAAATCCACTGACAGCTTTGCTAATGTTAGCTGTTTTATTATACGCCTTTGTAAAAATTTCTCCAACCTCGTATTGGCTTATTCGTTTTCCGAGATTATTAACCGTGTAGAGCTCGTACTCTTTATTTTATGCCATCTTTAGTGATTTGGAGAATGCAAGATCCAGTGCCTGCATTTTGCTTTGCCCAATGTAAGCTTTCTTGGATTGCATGACTAAGATGTTCAATTTGGTATTTTGTTTCAGTCTTTTGTACGTAATTTCAAGGCATCTAAAACAGTTTGTAACGTTAAAACATTTTAAAATAATCAACCAGTACCATTAGGGGTATTTAAGAACATTCCTAATTACCCGCCTGATGCCGTTCCCAATTACCCGAAGTAGTCAATGTAAATTAAAATGGCGTTTATTCTTAACAGTATTTTTGATGACCTTCAAATCACGTGGGGTTTTAAAACAGATAAAACGTGCATGATTTTAATGAAATTCGGTGTCTCTAAACTCAAAAATATGATATTTACATCTATTGTAATACCTGACAAAATTATAACAGAAACGCAAAAAATATTGTTCGACCTACCGTCAGAACGCGCATGCGGCCTTTTACTCTCCCTGTCGCGTACGCACTAAGGGGCGCTAGATACGTCTCTTTAACGGGTGCCGAACGGTGTAGTGTGGCGGGAAGTATTGCTTACCAAGCTGTTCCCAATTACCCACCGTTCTCAATTCCCCTACTCTCCCCTATATGTTGACCCGACCTGTTAGTAATATTCATGCAAAATTTGAAGTAAATCCATGCAGTACTTTTTGCGTTTAGCCCGGACATACATACAGACAAACAGACAAAAATTCTAAAAACTATATTTTTGGCTTCGATATCGATTGTAGATCACGCCCCAAGTATTCTTTAAAAAAAATATTCAATGTACAGTTTTGACTTTCCTACGAGTTTATTATATGTATAGATTTTAAACTCCGTACCTACCAATGAGTGGAGCACTCGGCAAGTTATGCGGACCTTTAAGAAAATAATGAAGAAGATTTTTTACTGTATGTGTTCAAAGTAATCTAAATCAGTGTCTACTGTGTACATAAAGTTTTATTTGTATAAACTAACTTTTAATCCTTTTTCCAAAACTACAACTGTGTCGTCTGGCAACATTTCGACTGCCTTATTTCAAAACGGATCCTGTATGGAGGATGACTTAGTATGACCTATTTGGTTTGACCGGTGTGCTCTCCAGAATGGCTGTTTTTAATCGGCCACTGAACAGGCGCTTTTGTAGTAGGTACACACAGAGACACATCAACCTAGACCGTTTGGACTTTGAACTATTAGAAGTTGAACGCTGCGAATCGTGCGAGAGAGTGCGTTATATTTTTGTTACGCTCTATCCTTACCACTACATCGACACCACTATGCACTGTCCCTTTCCGACAATTTTCTATTTTGTATGTAGCGTAGTTATGCGTACCTATATAGGGTCTTTAAGGCTGGCCGCATACATACGTTTTCCGTATTCGATTTCCTAACACGTAATTTCGATTCGGAATTCCGTGAGACTAGCGCACAAGGTAGTTTTTCTTCATTCGGAATGTATACTGTCAGCACTGTCAGTACGGATAGTGATAGCGTAGTGAACGCACGTCGATGGAGGGCGATGATTTATTAGCAATTGCATTTCAATAGTAAACAAAGTAATTTACATACAACACTACGACACACATCCATCCATCCCGAAGCAAACGCATCACACGCCGATTTTTTATTGATATATGATTTTATTGATCTGATTTCTAATTTTTATATAGTTTGGTTTACATTTTATTATACCTTCAGATACCCATGGAGGTTTTTCTTTATATTAATTTTTAACTGTATAAATGTAATAATCAAATAGAAGAAGGAATAATCAAGAATAATCAAAAGCTTTATTTGTATAATAAAGTAAAAGAAATCAGGGTTATATAGGTACTAACATTACTAAAATAGAAGATAAGCACAAAATTGTTACTAACTTATTACTAACAATTTATGGACTGTAACGTCTGAAATAAATGATTTTTATTTTATTTTATTTATTTGTATCATTAGTATTATATATGTCGGAGTGGCAACGTTTATCCCGTCCCAGCAATTTTATAGGATCAAGCACGTGGGCGTGCAGTGGGAAATGTTGGTTTCAATCCATTGATATATAAAAACCAATACACAATCCCATACAAAACTTATACTTAAAACTGTCCTCAGTTGCTTATAGGTAGTTATATTAACTATATAAAGTTTCATTAATGCAAATTAAACCTTACCGCCTTAATTTTAAGTTGAATATACAAAGCTTTCTAAAAAAGGTAATAAAATTTTACGAGCAAAGTTTGCACGAATGAATGGAGTCGAATACTGTTTTTACAAATTCTGTGCAATATTCTGTGCAATATTAATTTGTTCTTTCTTCAACACAACTATAATAAAAAAAAATTAATGTAAGTTAATATTCTGATGTAATTATGTAGAGTTTATAAAATGCACGTGAATGTGTGTTTTAAACACATATTTGTTTTTACTTTTACCTTAATACCTATATAACAGTAATAGATAATTAATACGCACGTAAATTATATTACGAGTATGTTTCATTGCTGTTCATATATTTGGTTCCCTGACTTTGAAATTATACGTGTTTGATCATTACGCGAGTGATTGTACATACAAATTAAAGTAACATAAAACGATAGAGACAATTAAGATTTCAAACTTGAAAAGATAGGACATAATAAGTGTTATCAAGTAATACATAGGGAAAAGAGAGCCCTCTTATGGTCAATTTCAGCCAACCCTATTTGAAACAGCGACATCTGAACTTTTGGCCCCGAACTAATCCTTCTATTAGCTATAGCTATTCCGTATTCTGTGCCTATAGCTATTTATATTATGTATTACTAATCCAGAATTCGTATTTAAATTGTTTTGTATCAGAATCAGAAATTTATTTGCTAAGAATGCAGGTAACATATTGTCGGTGAAATTGGTATTACATAGAAGCCAGTACATTCTACCATTTGGCATGCAAATCTATACAATGTTATTCTATAATTTGTCATATGAGTTAATAATGTGATACATTTAAATAGGCATAATAATAATTCACAACAAAAATCAATAAAAATCAATAGCAAAATAAAAAAGATACAATAATAATAAAAAAATGTTAAAATGTTATGTGAATAATATACAAAAAAAAAAAATAATATATGTCATAAAGAATTATCATTTAAAAAGTCATGGATGGAATAATAACATTTTTCGACCAGTAGTTGCGTTAATTTATTTTTGAAAATGTATGTTGTGCTATCTTTTATATAGTATGGTATCTTATTGTATATAACCGGTGCCATACGCATTATATTCTTTCTCAACAATGCCATGTTATAACTGCCTGTGTATAATAGGTTTTGTATTGAGACCTAATTAGTGCCTGTCTTGTTGAATGATCTGACCTTTGATTGAACAGATTTTTGTTCGAATTAACGAACATTCCTACTTCTAATATATACAATGCTGGAAAAGTTAATAGTTTGAGAGATTTGAACATTGGAACACAACTTTCTACTGATTTCAAGCCAGTCATTGACCTGACACAATATTTCTGAGCTCTGAATATTCTTTCTTTTTCGCTACAATTGCCCCAAAATATTAGTCCGTATCTTAGGACCGAGACAACCAGACCATGATATGCCATAATAATAGTATCAGTGTTTAGTTTTTTAGATAAATTATAAAGAATATAAGCTGATCTACTCAATTTTTTACATACCTCTTCTGCATGAGGTTTCCATGTCAGTTGGTTATCAATTAATATACCTAAGAATTTACCAACATTAGTCTTGTCTATATTTTGTCCATTATATTCAATAGATAAAGTGTCATTACGGATGCGTTGGTAAAAATGCATAACTTTTGTTTTTTGTAAATTTATAATTAGGTTATTAGTGGAGAGCCAATTTATGATGGTTTTTAATGTGTAGTTAATATATTTTTCATAGAGTTATTTTTTTTTCGCATTTTACTATCACCGTGCTATCATCCGCGAACAATACCATTGGATGTCGAACTTGTTTAGGCAAGTCATTAATGTAAAGTAAAAACATTAAGGGCCCGAGGACGCTGCCTTGAGGTACACCGTATGTAACCTCTCTACAGTCAGATTGATATTTAAATTCTAACTTACGTCTAGTACATACTCTGGATATCTCTGTGTATTGTTTCCGATTTGTTAGATACGATTTTATAAGATTAAACGCGTTTCCTCTAATACCGTATCTGTCAAGTTTTTGTAGTAGGATATTGTGATTAACGTAATCAAAAGCCTTAGTCATATCAGTAAATATGGCGCAGACTGGTGTTCTACTGTCCATATTTATCATAGTAGATTGTAGTAGGTCATAAATAGCCATGTTTGTGTTCTTGTTCTTTCTAAACCCCTTTTGTTCATTGCAAAGAATGTTATATTTATTTAGGAATAAATTGATTCATATATTAGTTTTCCAAAACCTTGGAGAATATCGAAATAAGAGCTACTGGTCTGTAATTTGACATTTCATCTTTACTGTTTTTCTTATGTAACGGTTTTATAATTACAGTTTTTAAACTGTTTGGATAAATGCCTGAGCTGATGCTTAGATTTATAATATGGCTTAAGGGAGAAGCTAATTTAACAGCATTAGTTGCTATACCATCGTATCCGAAGCTTTTTTTGTTTTTTAATATTTTTATGACTCTTATTATATCGTTAGGTGCAACCGGTGCCATAAATATCGAGTTTGGATTATTTACTATATTAATCACTTCGCTTGATTTGTCAAGTACAGAGTTTTGTATTTGATCAACAAAGAAGTTGTTGAAGCATTCAGCAATTTCCTTAGCGTCACTAATTACAACGTTTTCCTTCTTAATTTGTAAAATAGGTTCTTTAGTTTGATATCTACCATTGATGATTTGCCAAGAGGCTCTAGACTTATTTGGTGCTTTTTTATAATGTTGTTATTTTGTGCTTTTTGTGTGAGTTTGATAATTTTTTTAAATCTTTCTGAATATAACTTAAAAGTACTTTTATTTTCATTTGATGGTGTTTGTCTATATTTCCAGAGTAAATGTCTTTGTTTTCTACTGCAAAGTCTTATCCCTCGTGAAATCCACTTGACCTTTTTGTCAGATTTTGTATTTATAAGTTTAATTGGAAAACATAAGTCATATAGTAGATGAAATAGTTCTATAAAATTATCATATGCGTCATTGGCATTATTAGTATTAAAAACCTCTGAGATTGACAATTCCTTTAAGCGTCTTCTAAACTTGACTAAGTTATCTTTAGATACATCTCGTTTTTTTACACGCCATGAGTTGATTGAGCACGTTTTATTTACGTGAATTTGTAATAGTTGGGCTGAATGGTCTGAAAGGGCAAAGTCAATTACTTCGCTATAGCATTTTTTTCTACAGTTATGTGCGAAGTTATCCAGACATGTTTTACTTCTTGGTCTAGTTGGTTGCCTTATTTCTAGCTTAAGCTTGTGACTGAGAAGTAATATTTCAAAGTCCAACGTATTTCTATTTTGTTTAAGAATGGCTATGTTGAAATCTCCGCACAGTACCACATTTTTATTTTTCTTAATACTCAGTTTTTTAAGAATTGATTGTAAGGTATCAAAAAATAAATTGAAATTTGACATATTAGGCGGCCTATATACACATACAATTATTACATTTTGCTTAATTAACTCTATTGCACAACATTCTATGACGCCAGAAATGGATGATTTTGCTATATCTGTCAATACTTTAAAGTCATAACACCTTTTGATTAGAATACAGGCACCACCTCGCCTTTGAGTAGAATGCAGCGACCTTAAAGTTTGTAATGTCGATCAATTCCTCTTGTCCAGATAATACAAAATGTTCTGTGATGCAGACTACGTCAATATCTATTTGCTTCTTTAAAAGTTCTTGGATATGGATAAGTAACAATCGTATTTTTGTAACATAAAAAATATGCAAATAAAAATTGCAAATAGAACAAGTAGAATGTTACAAAAATAGATCCAAACAAAACAATTTAAATACAATAAGTATAGGGTGCATATCGTAGTATATGAATAAAACAACAACAAATAACATTTTACTATGTTTATGTTTATTAAAATTGATAACTGTGCAGCGGACTCTAGGTTCACAGTGAAATGCGCAGCGTCTCGGCATTTTTGTAGTTGGAAAAACCGCACAACACTAAACACTTAAAGCGTCACTATCGCACATTGATAACAACAGTTTTCGATGGGAAGATTAATCGACACAAGGTGGAGGAACACAAAGCTCGACTCAACGCACTTACATAAGACCTTCACAGCCGGAAAATATATATTATAGGACGAAAAACTACAAACGTGCGGACGGGCAAGATGCAGTCGCCATATTGTGACTGACTTATAAATTCAATGTATGAATTATTAGTCTTTAACCGACATATTTACTAATTTGTATTTTATGACATTTTTATGATAAAACAATTAAAATAAGAATAAAATATGATTCTAGATAAATTAAAAATATAAAAGTATAGATAGGTAAGAACTGACACTATATAATAAATTAAAATTTGTTTAAGCGCCATCTTGTGCGATTGATTTACAACACAAGTACGGGGCCAAAAACACAGATGTCAGTCCTATCTTTGAATATAGGAAAGGTATTGGGCAGTGTCCCCCCCTGTCAAGTACTCAATAGTAGCACACGGTTGTGACGTATTATATTGTTTTAAATGTTATGTTATAATTGCATATTTACATTTGGTTATTTCTATAATTAATAATTATCATTGTTATTTGTTACTGTACTGATTTTACACCTTAAAATGTAATTAATCGATATTTAACTTTCCATTTGATACATTGATAAAAATATATAAATAAGGTAGGAGATTAACAAATATTCATTCTCGTTACAACTGTCAGTTAGAACGTTACTCTGCTGAAATATATACTGGTTGTGTAAAAAGTATCTCGGCGTTTCATTGTGCAAGAACCACGACTGCGTAATATAAGATTTTTAATTTCCTTGAAATAAATTGAGTTTATTGTATAATTTTCTTATTGCCGGATTTTAATATTTTTCCTATCTTTCTTTGTTATATTATAATGCAATCTTATCTTGATATATCTCTCGACAATAGATTTAATAGTATTATTTACATGATTGTTGTTTGTTAATATGGCACTTTGAAGAATATAAGCTTACTCCCAAAAATTATGATAAGTGTTGTTGTTGCTGTGCTTGCTTGTGATCGTTGCTATGCTATGAACGATATCCATTTTGCACATCGCACGGGATTTTAAAGAAAGCTGAAATCCAACATAAGTATGTAGATACATTTTATATATATCCCACTATAAGGATACCGTAAAGATCATTTCAAAAAAATATTAAGCGGATACTATTATGGTTTGTAATAAAACAAGTCTAGTAATTAATAATATATACAATCGCATTATAATTTTAAATCAAATAAAACATATCTATTTAAAAAAAATAACAGCGTCTCTATTAATATTAGAACAGAGTCAACGTATAACCCGGACTAATCAAGTAGAAATACAATAGTATGATTAATGCGTTTAATAAGTGTTCATTTAAATGAGCCGTGTTATATGGTCGCTCTTTGTTACGAAATAAACAGAAAAAAAAAATTTTACGTTGATTCCTTGACGCAATAATCAGTATTATAATATAATTATAATAATAACATTATTAGTTACCGAAAATATGAAACACCGTCCTTTTAAATTTTAAACGAGCTCTGCGACATGTTTACTCTCGGAGCGATCGAACGGTACTAAATTAAATGAGCACCCAAATGTTCAAGTGGGTGCTCATTTGGTGAGGACGTTTTTTGACGCTGATTGTGTATCTAGGGTTTTTATACATCAATGTTTCAATCAATAGAAAACACATAGGTAGTCGGATAACTTGTGTTCGAATTTGCTGTGTTTCGTTCGGTGAATGAGAGCGCCGGAGGCCTAAGCATGAGGTGACGATTCTGGCAGCTTATGAGGGACCTGCAGAGTATCCGTAGAGTCATTGTGTGCGTGGCGCGAGTCGACCCGGCGGCTAGGGAGAGCCGTAGAAACGGTGCTCTGCTGGCCGCCCGCGGTAGAGTCCAGAGGCCCAACCAAGTCTAACCAACTAGGTTGGCTGCCTTATCATGCCGCGCATAATCTCGAGGTGCCTCGTCGTGCCGGATGGTGACCGGAGGGTGGGTCCCGGCGACCACTTTCGAGAGGGTACGGGGTCCTTCCGTCCGTCGGATCGGCTATCGCCATACCATACAGTTATATGACAAAACTTGCTCTGCGCCTTGCCCCACTTTGCTGCGAGAACAGCCGCCTCTTTTTTTTTCACGTTTCCCCTTCCTTTCACTCTATGGCAGTACGAACAAAGCATTGTCGTTCAACAGCAGCCAATCGCCGTAACCCCACTGTTGCTTCCTGTGTCGTGGAGTTTATTAACATCAGAGGACTCCACGCTAACCTTAATGCCGTCCATCACCACCTGGAGACGGCTCGGCCGGCAATGCTTTTTCTAACGGAGACACAAATACGCCGTCCTGCAGACACGAACTACCTGCAATATCCCGGCTACGTGCTAGAGGAGTGTTTCCTCGCGAAAGCCGGGGTATGCTTGTTTGTTAGGGCGGATATTTGCTGTCGCCGTCTACGATGCCTAGAGGACCCTTCCTTCTCTGTCCTTTGGGTACACGAAGATCATGGCTCTTGCAGCCAAATCTACATGTGCCTCTACCGATCCCATTCAGGAGACGCTGAGACAACTCGACTCTTCAATTACCTGAGTCAGGCGGCAGACGACGCGCAGGAGTGGTTTCCGAACGCTGAGTTGGTGTTCTTGGGAGATTTCAATGCCCACCATGAGACTTTGTTGGGTTCTCCCAAAACAGACCACGCGGGACGAACTGCCCATGCGTTCGCTCTCACGCATGACCTGTCTCAACTGGTACTCCAGCCCACCCGGATACCAGACATTGCAGGTCAGGCGCCCTCTCTGCTCGATCTGCTGCTGACGAGTAACCCGAACCGGTACAGTGTGTCGATTCGTGCTCCGTTGGGCACCTCAGACCACTGTCTGGTTTGTGCCACAGCTGTTGTTGTTACGCCCCCACGACCCGAGGAGGCAAGACGACGACTGTGGCACTACTCGTCAGCAGACTGGGATGGAATGCGGGAATACTTCGCATCCACCCCTTGGGCTCAACGCTGCTTTGAGAACGGGGATCCATCAGAGAGCGCTACTGCTGTCGCTGGTGAATTCATCCTGGGTATGGAATATTATATTCCATACAGTGATGTCACGAGCGGCGGCAGAGAAAAGGCCCTGGTTCGGGCGTGAATGCGCTGATGCTGTTGAACGCAAACAGACAGCGTATCGCGCTTGGACCAGGGCTCGCACTCTCCACGACCCTAACGTGGATCACCTGAAGGCAGCGTTCAACCAAGCCACAAAGGTCTGCAAGAGGGCATACTTAAGAGCGGATGCCCAGCGCGTCGCACGGTTCGGCCAGGAACTAATGGCGCATCCTACGGGCAGTCGTAGCTATTGGCACCTGGCCAAAGCCGTGCAGTCCAACTTCTGCCAGACCTTGCTGCCCCTTCTGAGGTATCCGAATGGATCACTGGCTCATCGGCCGCAGAAGAAAGCAGATCTGCTTGCAAATCTCTTTGCGGCCAACTCCCGAATCGATGACTGCGGTTCGCAGCCGCCTAACATTGCCAACTGCGGCTACACCATGCCTGATATATGTATCAGGCAACGAACCGTTCGTGCGATACTGCAGTCTCTCGATGTTCGGAAAGCCAGTGGACCTGACGGCATCCCAGCTGTGGTTCTTAAAAAATGTGCAGCGGAGTTGTCTCCCACACTTACGCGCCTATACCGGACCTCTTACGCCGCAGGTATTGTGCCTGAGGCTTGGAAGGAAGCGAACGTTCAACCGATTCCCAAAAAGGGGGACCGTTCCGAGCCAAGCAACTATCAACCCATAGCTATCACCTCAGTGCTTTCCAAGGTGTTCGAGCGGATTATAAACACCCAAATTGTCCGCTACCTGGAGGATCAATCGTTGATCAATGATCGCCAATACGGCTTTCGGTCTAAACGATCAACGGGTGATCTTCTAGCGTTCGTCACGCACCTCTGGGGTGAGGCTATGGACAAGCACGGCGAGTCTTTGGCTATCAGCCTTGACATAGCCAAAGCTTTCGACAGAGTCTGGCACCGGTCTCTTCTTTCCAAGCTTCGGGCCTATGGCTTGCCCCCTCAACTGTGCACCTGGATTGCAAGTTTCCTGCAGAAGCGTCGTATTCGGGTCCTTTGCGACGGTCGCGCTTCCAAATTTATGCAGGTCAATGCAGGAATGCCTCAGAGGTCTGTCTTATCCCCTACGCTCTTTCTTCTGCATATCAATGATATGTTGAATCTCGGCAACATACATTGTTATGCGGACGACAGTACCGTGCATGGGCGATATCTCGGACATCCTGGGGCCAAACAGGCTGAGGTTGAGGGGAAAAGGCAGAATCTTGTTGTTGAACTTAACCAGACCTTGGACCGCATCTATGAATGGGGTGCCAAGAACTTGGTGGAGTTCAACGCCAAGAAGACCCAACAAAAAAGTCTCCGTTCCTTCCCCTCCCTTCTCTGAAGAACACTCCACTGGTAATACGTGACAGCCTCTCCATCTTAGGTATGGATCTTTGCCGCTCCCTTAATCCCAAAACCTACATCGAGAGCGTCATTAAGCAAGCTTCGCGAAAACTCGGAGTTCTGAACAGGGTGAGGCGGTCATGAACATTTGTTTAGTTTACTTATTAGATTTTAAAAATCTTTTTTGTAAGAAAATTGAGATTAAGCAACTCTCGATATGTATGAGTAAATTAAAGAAATCTCAAACTTAATTACTATTATTGATTCTTTAATAAACAGTTTTGCACTTAAAAGTATTTTATCTTACTTCCTACCGACTTCATAGAAATAATTATTGTTCTATAATTCTTATTCACTCAATGTGTCAACCCTAGCACTTTGAAATCGCTACGTAACGTTTGTGTGAAGAGTAGAAAAAATGTCTGGCTAACATTGCCCATTAATTTTAATAGCAAAATATTAATGATATCGTGTTAATTTTTCGAGCAATCGGTTTTATTGCCAAAATGCTTTTACTGGTTTTTATGGCATTCAAATAAGGGCTATAGTTTCGGTTTAGTAGTTATCGTGGTGGGTAATGTTGGGTAAAGTCCAGATAACTTTGCCCGCCTTGAAAATTGTTTATTTGAAGGAGAAAACGATGATTAATGTTAAATTTTGGTAAACCAATGCGTGCATATGATCTTAATATTGCCATAGATAAAAAAATATGTTTGGGGCTACATACAAAATTCTTGAAATATCTAGTATTATTTACAAAATGTGGGCAAAGTTGGCGTTTTTCACTATGTATTTTGCAACGTAATAATAATTGTTACCAAATACAAATATACAAAAGTATTTCTGGGACAATTATTATTGTTTTTACCTCGAATACCAATAGAAATTATTAGTTGATTATGTTTGTGAAACAATTATATCATGTTTCGTACAGATTCTAATTATTTTAAATAGTCTTCAGTACCATAAGTAATAATTGTTTATTTTTAGTAGGTAATTCATATAAAATGTGCAGAGTTACGTGCTATGAAGTGTCAAAAGGGACTTCATATTTCAAAGTTGAAACGTACTGTGTGATGAAATGAAAAAAAATGGAAAAGAAATTGTATTTTTCTTTTAAGGTGTTTCAAAATATGAAATGTTGTCAATTGGTCCGAGGTTGAAACAGCATAAGTGTTCTGTGTGAAACAGACTATAGTAGATACGCGTTAGTAATATTATACCTACTTTTTAATCACAGACATAACTATAAGACTATTTATACGTCAGTGCACTTAAATCCAATATTCATAATTCATAAGAATATCGTTTATTCATAAGAATTCATAATAAAACGCGATGAGAGAAACCTGCTCCAACTTTGTTTATTAAAAGTTTCGAGAGGAAACCTGCTTTTGGGCCTACGAAGATTGTGCGGTGCCTACCCAATGTGAAGCAGCAAGTTTTTCCTTTATAGTGTATGAGATTTTACATGGTCCTGATATTTTAATCTCTAATAAGTAGATAGATATATGATTGAAGCTACTGCAGACCAGTGATTCTGTCTGTGACGACACATGGATTATGTTCACCTAATAATTTGACTACACGGATAGCGTAGTGGTTTATGTGGTCGTCTCGCCACCGCCGCGCCGAGTGTGTGTTCGATTCCCACGCGGGACAGAGTGTGATCGACAAATTGTTGTTCCGAGTCTGGGTGTTCTTTGTGCTCGTTGTATGAATGTTTGAAAAGTCCCCCGCAACACAGGCTTATTGCTAGAGTGGGAGGTGGATTTAAAAAAAAACAAATATCGGAATGTACATAATATGTATCTCTCTCCTATTTATTGTTAACGATTGTAATTAAAGCACAACCTTATTTTTAAAATGTCAGCAATAACTTCGACAAGTACAATACACGCACGCACCGAGTCCTCCACCAGTTATATAGGTAGTGTCTTATCTACATAATTATTATGTCCTCCACTCCTCTTCCACTTACACAATACATGCATACTACGATCCGATTCTTGCCATCAAATTTCTTAACAAGTTGTGTTATTAAAAAATCTATACTAATCCTAACTTCCTATCCTAATCCTAATCCTAACTTATATTATAAAAGCGAAAATGAGTTTGTTTGTTTGTTACCTTTTCACGCCTAAACCACTGAACCGATCATCCTGAAATTTTGCATATACGTCAGGTGTACAAAAACGGACATAGGCTACCCATTTCATCCCGAAAAAAAATTCTGTTCCTGAGGAAAACAACAAAAACGTTCTTATGATAATAGATGGCGCCACGTTTCTTTCGAATCATGATTGAATTATATTATTACAAGCAGAGTACAACCCGAATTGATTGTCAAATTCTAAATTAACGCTAGCGAAGCCGCGGGCAAAAGCTAGTTTATTATAAAGCTGAAGAGTTTGTTTGTTTGAACGCGCTAATCTCAGGACTACTGGTTGGATTTGAAAAATTATTTTAGTGTTGGATAGCATATTTATCGAGGAAGGCCATAGGCTAAATAACATCACGGTACGACCCACGGGGGTGGCGCAGTAACGATAAACGCGGGTGAAACCGCGGGAACATCTAGTCGGTAATAAAGTCATGCATTTTTTTAAAGTAGGGACCGTAATACTCTTGGTGATCTGGTCGCAATGAACACTGGACTGACCCATTCGCTCTGAGGGAAGTGGCAAAACCCGTACACTGAAGGAAGACTGCACAGTTGACATAATTATCTCGGGCGTATCATCATCTCGAAGAATTATCTGGCATAGGTTCTGTCTCTGATTCTCTTGTTAATGGAGAGTATATTTTGCAAAAACATATATGGAACCGAGTAGCCAGCTTTATCTATAAGCAAACTTCCTGCAAAGGACGATCTCGCTGTCTCAGAAGTACCGTATTACAGACTAAAGATATGTACCTACACAACCAAATTTTCGAAGTGGCCATTACATTGTTCATCCATCATTAGGTACGTTATCACTTATCACGTTTACACATGGAAATATCGAAGAAGCCAACAAAGGTTTTTGTAGAGCATGTCTAACATGTAAACCAATTAAAATAAATTAGGATATAGGAATTACTATATCTACCTAGTTTGCATTATTTGCATCGTGTGTTTTCTTCCTAGCCTTTATTATTCCCAAGTCACTTGGGGTCGGCTTTCTAGTCTAACCGGATTTGACTGGATATCAGTTTTTACACGGAGCGACTGCCATCTGACCTCCGCAACCCGAAGGCTAACAATACCCTAAGGCTAGACCAGTGTCAGGATATTATCGGACACTGACTTCCCAATAACGACTGCCATAGATGTTCATGGCAGCCGGGACTGACGGCTTAACGTGCTCACTGAGGCACGGAGCAGGCGATAATTGTCAATCATTACGCACATAATTTCGAAAAGTCATATAACTTCCGAAAGTCAGAGGTGCGCGACGTGGGTTCGAACCCGAGACCCTCTGTTGGTCTCCCCACTGAGCTATTGCTGCTATAATTTGCATCGTGTGTGTTTGGTTAAATTAAAACAGGCACATTTTATTAATAATTTTATTTAAATTTCAAATATAATTATACCAGAAAAACTAAGTGAATTAAAATATTGACCAACAGACGTGTATTCTTTACTATTTAATATCCCGTAGGTGTGCTATGCGGCACTATAATTGGGGCATTAGAAGCGAACGTCTCTCTCCATCTTAGTTCTTCCTCTTTTACCCTTATACTTTCTTCGGCACATAAAACAAAAGCTTCAAAAAAATCATAGAAAGTTAATTTTATTTCCAAATCCATTACTTTGTTATCTTTCATAACTTGTGGAAATATTTTAGAAAATATTTTTATAATAGTTTTGTTTGATAAGTTTGCAAAATTGAAGAGATCTAAGTCATCTGTGTTAATTTTAACTTGTGGCTCTGGAAGTTTATCATCTGAAATAAATAGCAATTATCTGAAATAAATACGAGATCGTTATTAAAAATAAAAACTTGTAGGTACCTAAGTGATAAAGATTGGATACGTATTTCATTCACTTTTAATTGTTATTGATGTACTATAATTATGTTAAATAGTACGATATCCGGTATAAGAAATAATTTAAACCCTCATCTGTTATTTATTAGTGATAATAAATAAATGATAGATAATATACACATAGACATATTGCGTTGCCAAGTTAAATTGCGTACTGTTATAGATATGTAATGCACCCTTTCTTGCAAACCACACATTCCTTTTGCTTACTTATCATTTATCTTTTCATAGTCGAAGTGCCCATCCATTTAATTAGTCTCATCCTAAAAGCCATCCTAGACAGTTGTCTCAATCCGATTATCGAGTTTCTTTTTTTAAAAACCTAACCTTGACGAGGCTCATAACATTTGGTGGCAGCGTAAAGGGATTTGGAAAAGTCCCCGGTACGTCTCTTATACTAAACCTAAGCCCGTCGCGTGTGTGTGTTCGAGTGTAAACGCCGACTCCGCTGTGCATATCATACAGTGCACCGAGTTCCGGCCCGGCCCTCTTAGACGTCAGTGTTCGTGAAAACCCATTGCTGCGCACTGTTTGTGCTTTAGCCGGTCTCTGTTCAGAACCAGCAAGGTTATACCCAGTGTCGCGTACAAATCAGTGCCACGACCGGTATAATCTCCCCGACGACGCGCTCCCGTGGCTTATCAACACTAACATTACGTCGACACCTGCGAGAACTTCCAAGAAATTATGATCATCCTTATCGCGCTGTCCGCATTCTAGTAAGTGAATTTATGTATTTGGTCATTGCTAATATCTTATAAAGAATATTGTGGTTTTAATTAGTACATTTCAATATACACTGTATTTTACCATTGTCATTGACGTAGTAAATAGATAACTATCATAATGGCTAAAAGATCTCATAGTCCAAAGTTCGAAAAACCCGAAACTGCTGTAACCGATACTGAGGAGGAAGGTCAAGGCCACTGTCCTCCCCCTCAAGGACCCTCTACTAGGTCCGTCTCTAAAAAGAGACCAGTTACAACGAAACCAGATATCGAACTTTCTACTTTACTCAAATTTATAAAACCTTATGACGGTTGCAGAGAAAAATTAAATTCCTTTTTGGTTAATTGCAACAACGCCTACGACTTAGCTATAGATTCTCAAAAAGATATACTTTTTAAATATATACTATGTCAACTACAGGGCAAAGCGGAAACCGCTTGCTCAATAAAGGAGTTTACCAACTGGCTACAACTTAAAGAATTCCTATAGTCCTATTTTCTAGTGAGAGAAAACACTACGCCCATCTTCTCACAGATTTACAGGAGTGTAAGCAACAAATAAATGAAAACGTAAGTCAGTACGCTCTAAGGATTGAGACATGTCTAAGCCAATTATTAACTGAGATATCTATCTCACACGGTCATAAGAGTCGAGAGATGATAGGACGAACAGCAGCTATGGAGGAATTAGCCCTCCATCATTTCCAAATGGGGTTGACACCCCGTATCTCCGATATTGTTAGGTGTAAGTAAGCCTATAAAAACCCTGAATGAAGCTATAAATATTTCAGAAGAAAAAGTTCAGCAATCTTTATCCAGACAAGGCTCAGGCGCGTCTAGTAGTCAACAGTAACGACAAGATAGGTCGAACACCTCGAGGCCGAACGCTCAATTTTCGCGTCGCTACACAAATTATCAATCACCAAACTCAAGTCAGTCTAACTCAAAACCTACGGTTAATGTCAATCGACCTCATAATAATTACACTACTCCGTTCTGTAGATATTGCAAAACTCCGGGGCACACCCTGGAACAATGTAGAAAGCGAGAATACAACAACAATCGCTTTAAGAACATTGAACGAAACCAATCGAAGACGCCCCAACGTGTGAACTTTGTATCAGAGGAAACTGATAACGATGAATGCCATGCGAACTCTGTAGAAAGCTATGACACCGTTGATGCCGATCCAAAAAACGAGTAACCGTCTCGTCCCGGTGTCGTACGGGATCTCGTAATTTATAAACCGGCATCCCATACCCAAGTTCCAAATCAAATATTTCATTGCAGGCATCGCTACATGATCGCCCGCCAAAATCCTCTGTATCCGTGCAGCAACGTAACAACGTTGATCTGCCAAATTCCTCGGTATCCACACAGCAACTGTTTAAGGTTGACCTGATAAACCCTACTAAATCCAACGTTTTTGAGATAACAAGTAACCCCGTAAAAACGTTACTACCTCATGTCCTTGTTAAATCCTGCGTATCCGACGTGCCATTGTCCTTATTGGTCGATTCAGGATCTTCTGTATGCTTATTAAAGCACTCTATCATAAAAAAATATCCTACCCTTGTGAAAGAAACCATCCAACTTAAGGGTATTGACTCAACGGAAGAACCAACTTTCACTCGAGGCCATTTCCAATTAAAAATGTTTCTTCCAAATTCTAAAATATTACATCGGTTTCATGTTACTGATATAAAACACTTACCTTACGATGGCATTATAGGGTCTGACCTGCTCAATGCACATAGTTGTAATATTAATTACACCGATAACCTGCTTAACCTTGGGCAGTCATCCTTAAAAATGCACTTCCATGACCCTACCTACATCATTCCAGCCAGGACCGAAACTGTTATCGAATGCTCTGTTTTAAATCCTGAAATAAAAGAGGGATTGGTCCTGGACAAGAAACTATCAGAAACATTACTAATTGCCAACTGCCTAGTACGTGTTAAAGATAATAATAGAATCAACATAACCGTTGTAAATACTGCCGAACAACCCATATCCTTAAAATCAAACCTGAATCTCAAGCTTGAAGCCATTGATCCCCTAGAATTTCAAAGACACACTTCTAGTTCAATAAACCATATAAAAGCAACAAATAACAGCGTTACACGTACCGAAGAAGTGTTAAAACTACTACGTGTCTCACATCTGAATATTGAGGAGAAAGACGCACTTTTGCAATTATGTTCGGACTACTCAGGCATATTTATATCTCCCCGGCGAAAATCTTACCCATACGAACGCCGTGAAACACAAAATTAAAACAACAACGGATGTGCCGATTTATACTAAACCTCGTAACTCCCCTTGGTCATGACCCATATGAGTAGTCCCCAAAAACCTCGACGCCTCTAATACACAGAAATGGCGAGTGGTGATTGACTACCGAAAATTGAATGATGTTACAATCGGAGACACTTACCCTATTCATCAAATCACTAAGATTCTAGACCAGCTTGGCAATAGTAAATACTTCTCCACCCTAGACCTGGCATCTGGGTTCCATCAAATCGCATTAAACCACGCAGACAAACCCAAAACTGCTTTTACTGTACCAGAAGGACACTTTTAATTTTCAAGAATGCCATTTGGGCTGAAAAATGCCCCCTCAACATTTCAGAGACTCATGAACTCCGTCCTGTCCGGCCACCAGGGTATTCGGTGTTTTGTTTATTTAGATGACGTAGTCTGTTACAGATTTGATCTTAAATCCAGTATAATTAACCTGACAGCCATATTCCAAAGAATCAGAGATTTTAATCTCAAACTTCAACCCGACAAGTGCTAGTTTCTGAGACGCGAGGTCTCTTATCTAGGGCACATAATTACCGAACAAGGTGTCAAACCAAACCCAGATAAGGTCAAGGCCGTTACCTCATTCCCAGTCCCAAAAACACCTAAGGATATAAAATCATTCCTTGGGCTTGTCTCATATTATCGCCGTTTTATCCCTAATTTCTCAAAAACTGCAAAGGCCCTTACCTGCCTATTAAAAAAGGATATTCCATTCAAATGGGAGAACCAACAGCAACTCGCCTTTGATTTGTTAAAACATAAATTAACAACTTTTATTTTTTTTTTATTTTTTTTTTTTTTATTATCAGAAAAATACCTTAAGACTAATTACATTTGAAATTCGCCAAACTGCTCCACTTCTTATCTATCCAGACTTTTCGCAACGTTTCATCCTTACCTGTGATGCCTCGAACCATGCAGTCGGCGCTGTTCTGTCGCAAGGAACTGTTGGTAAAGATCAACCCGTGGCTTTCGCTTCACGTACACTAAATAAAAGCGAATCCAATTATAGCACTACAGAGAAAGAATTATTGGCTATATTATATGGATGTAAAACATTCCGTCCCTACCTTTACGGACACAAATTTCTTATTGTTACCGACCATAGACCTCTTAAATGGTTATTTAATCACAAAGATCCCAGCAGTAAACTCCAGCGATGGAGGTTGAAGCTTGAGGAATATGATTACGACAGTGTACCGTAAAGGCAAACTAAACTCTGCCGCCGACGCTCTTTCTAGATACCCAGTTAACCCTATATACCCTGACAATGAAAGTCCTTCAAACCTTAACCCTAATGATAATAATAACACCAATTACGAACCTCCACTACAAACATCACAGCCCTCGGGCTCACCTAACAAAGTAAACAATAACCTGCAAGATCTTCTCGTATACCCACCATCCAGTCTTGACGCAGATCTTATAAATCCTGAAATCGAAAACGAAGTCATGGATTATCTGAGTTCTATTCCTAATGAATCGCGTGTTGAACCCGAACCTCAACCTTCAACCAGCTGGCAGAATCCTGAAACCTTGCCTGTTTCAAATCAATCTAGCTTGAAAAGCCCTCCGACACCTGAAAGCTTAACCTTACCTGAGGTGACTTATAGTCAATTTTTAAAACTACCTATAAAGTCGTATGACACCTCTATCTCTAAACACAACCAAAACCTACTTAAAGGAACTCAGAATTTAATAATTATACCTACCTCGATAGATATGGACGAGTCCATGCCTTATGTCCAAGAAATCTTAGATAACTGCCCGGAGCCTCATCGCAGTGAATTCTTGAACTTAGAAAGATCCTTATACACCTGTCTACCTCTTACTATTGAGAATAAAACTTACCTGTTTCTATTTACGAAAGTTCACTAGGTTGACGACTTCTCGTACCAAGATATATTTAAATCTTTAAAATATGCACGCAACGAGATAATAATGTCTTATCCTACAATATGTGCAATCAGCAAATCAGACTTTAAAAATCCTTTTGACAGACATTCTTTTGTTAAAATCTATAACATGTTTAACTATCGGGACGGGACGGGACTAACATAACAATACATATTTTCCATAACAACGTCATATATCCTTCGCTCAGCGAAATCCCGAAGATCCTTAAGGAAAATCACGATATTCCCGTTGCGGGACATTTAGGATCCATCAGAATGTTAAACCGCATAAAGGAAAGATTTTATTGGAAAAATATGCGCGGTGACATTGAAAACTATATAAAAAAATGTTCATCGTGTCAAACGAATAAAGCGTTGCGTAAAATAAACAGAGCGCCCATGATAATAACATCCAGCTCAACGTCTCCATTTGAGAGAGTATTTCTCGATATTGTAGGTCCCTTGCCTGAGTCTGGCACAGCCAAACTTAGATTCATTTTGACTATGCAAGATGACCTTACGAAATTCTCGTTAGCTTACCCTCTTCGTAACAATACCGCCGAGGAATCGTGTGAATGTCTCCTTCATTTTATATCTCTATTCGGAATTCCTAAACACATACTTACCGACCAAGGCACAAATTTTACAGCCGATCTATTTAAGAAAACATGTGAGTTCCTAAAAATCAAACCATTATGGTCCACCCCTTATCATCCGCAAACGCAAGGAGCTTTGGAAAGATCACACTCCACGCTCAAAGAATACTTGAGATCTTACACTAACGATAATCAAGACAACTGGCCCCGATATGTGTATACAGCTATGTTAGCATATAACACCGCCGTACATTCAACAACCCACTATTCACCGTTTGAATTACTATTTGGGCATAAGCCTTACATCCCAGACTCTGTGTACGACGATACTTCCAATACTACTTACCCCGAATACGTTAAGATGTTACAACATCGAATGAAACATTCACGTGACAAAGCCATAGAGATTATTCAAAAATCTAAAACAAGTTCTAAAACTTACTATGACTCCCATACTCGCCCAGTGATATACAAAGTTGGTGATTATGTTTTATTAAAGATCCATCTAAGGCTACGCAAGGCCTTATCACCCGTTTGGAAAGGGCCGTACAAGGTCATTAAGATACACGGTAATAACACATTATCGTTACTCATAAACAGACGCCATGTGCAACACCACTTCGATGAAGTTAAGCACGTGGACGTCCAAGATGCATCTGCTATAAACTAAAATAATTAATTGACATTATTAAAGGTAAAAAAAAAAACATTGGTACACTCATTTATATTTAATACATTTTTTTTTCTTTACTTATTTACAACTTTATTATACAAATATTATTATACAATTAGACATAGCATATAGTATAGTATAGTAGTGTCTCTTTTATTTACAGCATACTGGCCCAAGGCCACCCAGAATTTGTTCAAAAAATCAACACCAGCTCCGGCATATATTTTGACCCAATTGGTGAACTCAAAATTCACGTAAGCCACTTAGACATAGTCACACCGTTTGATATCTCCTACATTCAACCGCACATCCAAAATATTAACTCCATCTTAGGCTCAATAGGACATATATGTAGCCAAATTGAAATCCAAACTTCTAATCTTCTAGAATGTCATAACACATTAGAACCGTTAACAGTTAGATACCATGACATTGTTGCCGCGTACTCTGCTATATCTCATTTAGTAAACAAAAGGTTCAAACGAGGGGCATGGATTGGTGGTATTGGCACTCTGTCCAAAACTATTTTTGGTATTGTGGACGAGGACGACGCTGTTAAATATGATAACGCCATCCAAAGCATTCAGGATAATGAAAAAAGACTGGGTTCATTAATGAAAGAAAATATATTAGTAACGTCTTCAATTTTATCAAAATTTAATAACACCTTACACGAAATTAAGTACAATGAGGCCAGCCTTAACCAAGCTATCGACAATGTCAATAATTACTAACGAATTAAATATTAAATCAACCATTAATTCAATCTTGAACAGTTTAGAAGCATCCATGCTTAGCTTATCATTTCAGTTAGAAGATATAACAAACGCTATTATGTTATGTAGCCAAAACATCCTGCACCCGGCCGTATTATCGCCTGTGCAGTTATACCAAGAAATTGTCGATAACTACCGATACTTACCTGTAGATTTTAAGTTACCTGTAAGCTTAGCATTAAGTAATATTCATAGTTTATTGAACATATCTAATGTACTGTCCTACAGTTTGAATAACAAGATAGTTTTTATTTTAAGAATACCCCTAGTATCCCCTAACTAATACAGTTTATTTCACAGCATTGGCTTACCGACTCCTCACAACAGTGTAAACCCAAACTCTTTTAGTTTTATAATACCTAGTAGTAAATACATAGCAATGACCAAAGACAAATCAGAATATTGTGAACTGGACTCACTTAAGGAGTGCATAGCGATAAGCTCGCGCGAGTACATCTGTGACGTCATGACGGTGTTCCCGAGCACCGCGAACCGAGTTGCGAAAGTGAGTTAATATCGAATGTGATAAGTGTTTTACCAGTGCAGTGTCAAACAAAATTCCTTCATGGACATATAGACTTGTGGAAACCACTTTACAATAATGACTGGATCTATGTCCAATCTATAAGTAATAAACTTTATATCGAATGTCTAAACCAAAAACTTATTGACATAAGTATTGTCGGTACAGGTATTCTAAGTATCCCAAACAACTGTATTGCGTATTGTAAAAATACAAAATTATTACCTAGATTTAAAAACATTAAAATCAACGTTACTGTTATACACCCCGATTTTAACATTATAAATGACTCTTGTTGTAATTTAGATAAGTTTAGAGGTATAATAGGTAATGAGCCTCCTCTTAAATTACAAAACATTGATTTAGACGATTTCACAATGGAAACTAAATCAAAATGAAGATCGATGTCTGATGAAACTGACAAAATTAATAATAATAATAATAATAATATTCTACCACATACACACAACACCATCTAGCCCAAACTAAGCAGAGCTTGTACTATGGGTACTAGACAATGGATAAACATACATATATACTTATTTTTTTGTAAATACATACATATTATACATAGAAACTAAAAATTCTAAATCAACATCCATTAATTAGATACGAGACTCATTACTCAATCATTATTATTGTACTAATTTGTGTTATTTCTATTTTCTGTATTTTTAAATTGTTTTTATACATTAAATCGCACAACCGTTTCTCCCATCGCTTTCCCATATTCCCTCGATCAACTTCAGTAAACTCACCCGTAGACCAATCCCCAGATCCTGAAGCAGTAGTTTCTATAAAGATTAATAAACGAAATTCTGAAACTGATAACCTGCCATCTCCTAGTATTAGAAGAAATATATAAATTTTCTAAATTACCTCTCCTAAACATCGAAATTACAACCCCGATGTTTAGTCTACCCCTGGGAGGTGTTATAGATATGTAATGCACCCTTTCTTGCAAACCACACATTCCTTTTGCTTACTTAGCATTTATCTTTTCATAGTCGAAGTGCCCATCCATTTAATTAGTCTCATCCTAAAAGCCATCCTAGACGATTGTCTCAATCCGATTATCGAGTTTCTTTTTTTAAAAACCCTAACCTTGACGAGGCTCATAACAGTACGGATGATATTAAATATTAAATTATTTTGTTATATAAATTTATTTAATCTACTTCTCTTATTAGTTATTTAAAAAATCGTAATCTAGTGAAAATACTCAACAGAATTGAAAAAGTATAGGTTGCCTTTGAAGTTAAACTACTTTATACGGATTTTATCGCGTTGTTTATTTGACACAACGCGATAAAATCCGTATATAGGTAGTAGGTAGTTTAATTTCAATGAATAA
Organism: Catocala sponsa; assembly: GCA_963564715.1. Classification (NCBI taxonomy): domain Eukaryota; kingdom Metazoa; phylum Arthropoda; class Insecta; order Lepidoptera; family Erebidae; genus Catocala; species Catocala sponsa. Next base: position 11,736,252 of record OY751331.1, read on the forward strand.
CATTCGCGTAAATAGAAGACAGTATTATATAGGTTGTCTTCTTCCCCCTCTACGCAACTGTGGAGTTGCCTGGTATAGCCCGGTGAGTAAATGTTTATTTATTTATTTATTTATATAACAAATCACATATTATGTCATTACAGGAAACCTAATGCGACATAGTGGACATTAATACATAATAATAGTAACTATAAACTTTTTGACAGATATTGGAACGTAACCCCCGCCAACGTATAGCAAAATATATCTAGACGTTGTACAACTACATTCAGCATCCTAGCAGCACGCACCACCGCGCCGCCCGCCGATGCGTATTTTAATTTTTAAGACATCTGTGCGAAAAACTGGCGGATCTAACAGCCTTCCCCGTGGCGGGTGTCGTAACCTGGACTTAGGTAAAAGAAACTGAAGCGATGCTAATATTGTTGGGATGTTCAACTTGCCTGTTATGATAAGATAAATGTATTTAGGCAAAGCGTAGTTCCGTCTCACCTCGAGTTTATAATATCTTACCATTCCTAACACAAAGTTTTGGATACGTAAGAGGACAGAAGGGATATACTCCGTATTGTTTTAAGTAAAGGTACCGGGTGAACTTGTTTTGTATTTTCTCTACTATTAGGCTGTACTTAGTTTCGTAGGGATTCCAGATAATAGCACTCGTTTCCAGATTACTTCTTAACAACGCGTTATACAAAGATTTTATGGTTGCGCTGTTGTTGAAATCATATGTTTCCCGCATAACAAAGCCTAGATTTCTAAATGATTTTTTACATAGTTTTACAATATGCGAGCGAAATGTTAGATCTTTGGTAAATATGTAAGGGGCCTAAATTACTGCCTTGCCCTATCCCTGTTAGAGTCAAATATGGGTTTGATATGTAACCAGCGTAGTCCACAATTTGTTTTCGATTTCGTAAGTAGCTGGAAAAGAATTCTAATAGCTCTGGAGTGAAACCTGCCGTTGCAAATTTGCCCAGTAGGATGTCATTATCGACACTATCAAATGCCTTCCGGAAGTTGAAATAAGCAACATCCAGTTGGGCACCCGCTTTCGAGTCTAGAACTGCTGTCACGTAACTCATAAAGCTTATTAGGTTGGTATTAGTACTACTTCTCACCCGGAAGCCATGTTGCGCGTCATTGATTTGAGCGTTTACTTGCGAAAGAATACACGAACATAACGCCGACTCGAAAACCTTCGCGAGTACCGACAACACTGCCACCGGCCTACATCCAGCAACATCTGAGCTCGGAGCACCTGTAGGAACTAGAGTTACTCTAGTTAATTTCCAACCGTCCGGATAGGAACGATCTGGCAAACAGATATTAAACAAATGTTGGAGCGGACGCGCCAACACCATCCTGCAGTCCTTAATGACATAGGGTGCTATTCCATCTGGACCCACTAACCGTTTAGGCTTGAGGCGCGTAAGTGCAGCCAGTACTTTTTTGAGATATAACTGACCTACGTGCACGCGCGCACCGCACTCAGATGTCGTCCACGCTGCGGCCGTCACATCCAACTGTGGAACTACATCCTCATACACTGATTGAAAATAATCAGTGAAAGCTTGTGCATAAGCTTGTGCATAATCACTTTCCAACAATTGGGCGCCGCGCCGGCGCCGTCTCTACCCAGATATACTCTCATCAGTTATTTAATCGTATATTATATCAAATGAAAGCTTATTTTATTCTGAATCTAACTGTATTAGGTTGCCTTATAAAAAAGTTTATCCAATCCATGGTTGCCTACATTTTAGATATAAATTTTGAACGCGAGTGGTGAGAGTGACAGAGATGCGTTGCGCGTTCTATAGATCAAATACTGAATTCAATGCAGATTAAATATTAAAATCAATATCAAATTATTTTTATACATATTTATTTATTAAAAAAATTTAAGTATACATTTTTTTATTCATACAAAAATTTATCAACATATATGATTAAAAAAGTTATTCGGATTCTGACTCATCAGAAGTGGCTACTTCAAAATCTAATTCTTCATCGTTTTCTTTTTCTTCTGATACTCTCGAGTACATCCTCAACTTGTAAAGGTGTGGGGTCTCCTACGAACCATCGAGTCTTCAAATAGCCATCCAAAAACCAGCCACAATCTTCAGGATTCAGTTTAACGCAGATTGCATCTATTGCATGAAGCCACATTAAATTTACATCAATTGTTCGTAAAATTTTCTAGCGTAGCGTGTAGGGGCGAGGCGGCCCGCGGGCTATGGAACAGGAAGCGAGCCGCCGCGCCGTATAGCCGCATAGCCGGCCAGCAAGCCGAAGCTGCGGCGGTAAGTCCAACTTTAATTGGCAATCTCAGGTTACTAATGTCAGTCAGAGAGTAACTGGAACGCTACGCGCCTTGTATCGCCTAAAGAATTTTCTCCCATCTAAGACGAAAATAATGCTTGTGCAGACTTTGATATTTTCCTTAATTGACTATGGTGATGTGTGTTACTATGACCTGAATGCAGTTCTACTCAATAAATATGACCGACTTCTAAATAACTGCATCCGATTCATCTATAATCTTCGTAAATATGACCATATTTAATCTCATAGATCCACTTTAAAATGGTTACCCATTTGTCAACGCCGTAGTTTGCGTGCCCTCACCCGTGACTTCAGCGCAACATACTGTCGACAAGCGCCAAATACCTAAACCTTGTCTGCGAACGGACACCATGACGTCACAGCCAGTCACGGTAACACGCTCGGACTGTGTCGTCAAACTGCCGGTACGCTTTTGCTTGAAGGGAAATACTGTAGCCACCGCAAGTATTCAGCCTTGAACCGCACATGCACGACACCACAAGACACGACCAATGGCTTCCATTTGCGCGAGAAACGATTCGTTCCGACGTTAGCGCTGCTCACGGAAGTTAGCGTAAACTAAAGTCCATTATTTTGGTTACATTTCTGTGTAAATATTTTATAAGTTTTTATTGGTTAACGCAATATTTTGGCTAGGTACTATAAATTAAGATGTCAAAAGTTAAATATATTCATTCTGAAATCTGGAGTCTACGTGTTACTATACCCGTCACTATCCTCAACCTCCACATTGGTGACCCCGACGTGATCATCCAGCACCCGATGTCATTGGAAGCAAACTTCACGGAGCAGGTCAGCAGAAGCAACCATCGCCATCATCTTCGCTTTTCTCACACAGCACTTCTCCAGATGAGCAGCAATCAACTCGCAGCCCACCAGCCAGCATCTTTGGCCTTAACAGGGACCACTACACGCCTGCGGCGAACATGCAGCCTGGTCTTCCCTACAGCCTCACCAGCGTCAAGGCTCAACCCACTGCACGCACGGATCATGCAAGCAAGGCACTTCACTCGTCGTCAACGCAGCAGCCAGTCGCAACGCAGCATCAACCCCGACTCACTGTGGAGCACACGCACACGCACAGCTCACCGCACTTAGACCCGATTCACTGAGGTCTAGTGGCATACAGTTCCAACTCACTGGAACTAGCGGCATCCTTCTCTGGCACCGGCGACGCTCTTCAGCAGCATCAACGGCTGTCTCATCAACCTGATCGACCTTCGGTCTTCGGGGGGAATACTGTGGCGACTCCGCACAGACGAAGAAGTTCAGCCTACCTTCAACAAATGGCGCTACATACAACAAGCGCTCAAATGACGTCACACAATTCTGCATCGCACAATTGGAGTTTACACAGTGACTAACTATATATACAAGCTCCCGACATCAACCGTTGGGCCGCGGCCCGCCAGGCACGGTCAACCAGCCTGGTCGGAGAATCCCCCCTTTATGCTGGAGGGACATCACACCCTGTTCCTCCACAATAGTTTAATTAAATATGTCTCACATATGCGGCATCATGAATTCAAATATAATGTATCTTATGAACGCCGGTAATATTCGGGGTATTAGAATGCCGTAGGTACGCGTACCTAATAAACCCTTAAAAAGGATGAAAAATAATGTAAATATAGATATTTGAGAGCCTTTTTACCATATTCAGCCACGCCACGCCAGCTTCTTTTACTTCTACGGACAAGCCCGCTAATTCTTACAGACGACAAAAAGTTATTGGCATTAGTGGGTGGTTTGGGTGACACTGAATCTGGTCACATGACATTGATACTTATAAATTTTAACGTATCTAAGTAGAGTTAAAGGGTGACCTGTACTCTCGTCTGAAGATAAGGTAGGCTTTAATATTATCACTTTTTACTTACCAACAATAAAACTCATTTCATCTCCAAATATATAACAATTGCGTCCCAAGGGGAGATATCTATCGAATGCCTCGGTCATAGGTGGTTGAGGACGATTCAAAAAGTGCGGGGCACGGCGCACAGCTCTTATAAATTTGCGTATTGTGTGGGGTTCGCCTAATTTTTGGTATAGTTCGTATGTTGCTCTCAGAGGTATAAATGCTCCATAACCTGCTACCAATCGACCTAAAATAGATAATCTTAACTCTTCAATCGAGCCTAAAACGTTACAGATGCATTGCAGTGCTTATACAACGGAACGGTGTATAAGCAGGTCCGGCATTACTACAAGTGTAGTAGTAGGTACCATAACTATCATAAATATTATGACAGTACCACCTGGAAACTTATAATTGCCATGTCCATAATTAAGAGTTACTTTTATTTATCTCGAAAAGGGCAACGCCCTTCTGAGGCCACGAATGGACAAGAAGCTAGAGAAAAAATACTGTCCAGTTGTTTTGTCGTAAAAATATATGTATTTATTACTGTTATTCAAATTGACGCCACTGCAATTAACAAAAACTAGTTAAAAAGAGCATTTATTGGGTAAGAAATGAGTCCAATATAATGCCCTCCTGCAACTTTTCTAGGTGATTTGTTAATAGTATATGAGAATGAAGAGAATATACGTTTAAAATAACAAATGTGGTGTTTTTTCATACCCTATTAACTATAACTGGATAAAAATATATTACAAACACACCTCCTATCATAGGTAATTAAATAATAGAGCATTGAGAAAAGAGATGTTTTTGAATCATCTTACAGCCAGACACAGTTTCGTATAGAAAAATAAACTTAATATTTTTTTTATAGGTATTTCTAAAATAGTGGCGTCAATTTGAATAACTTTTTTAGATCTTAAAACACTCAATTTTTGTAGTAAATTTTTGATGTCCATCTTTGGCCTGAGACACTATGGAGGATAGGCATTCCACTTTGGGTGTAGGCTTCCGAAATAAAATATGATCTTAATTCGTTAAAACGAATAAATTTCTTCACTAGTTAACCCGCGCAACTTCGTCAGCATCATTTAAGAGAATTGTAACGTTTTTGCAACATTTTTGTATTGGTAGTAGCGTGATGTTATGTAGTTTACAACCTTCCTTGACTATCCAACACTAAAATAATTTTTGATACAAACCAGTAGTTTCTGAGATTAGCGCGTTCAACCAAACAAACAAACTCTTCAGCTTTATAATGTTAGTATAGATATTTGGGTGTAAAATATTTCATTATTATGGCACAGTAAGATCGAATCAAGTGAAGCTGTAAAAGGATTGTGACAAACTATCATCACTAAATACCTCACATAGGTACGAGTATCTACCCCTAAAAATTTTCCAGCCTTTACGATAATGATATCATAGTTTTACCTTTTTGTTCTTTGGAACCCGGCAAAACATCCTGTTCCATGAAAGTTCTGAAACCACTTGCTAGAATTGTGTCAGGCTTTGGACCTGGTAATGATCGTTTAGCATGTAGTTTATTTGCAACTGAAATAAGACTGTGCAAAAATTGCCAGAAGTAGATTTTTTCAAACGGATCATGAGGACTCTTCGCTAGCCAATCACGATTCTGATAAAATAGAATATCGATGTCATAAAGCGTCAATCCTTTTTCGTGTATATTGCAGTCATTGTATAATTGCCATAAGTATAAACGTATCATGACAGGGGTGAAATTTATTTGTTCTGTGTTGCATATCGTAGCATATTTATAATAAATGTTTCTCAAATCGGTTTCATAACATTTTAATGCTTTGCGTATAGAAATCTCCTCAAATGTCATTAAATCTTTTAAATATTCTTGTTCATTTACCTCCTTCTCTTTACATGGTTGATCTTGTTTAGGAATTGCAGAAACCTGTGATCGATTTTGTACTTGTTCAGGTATTCCAACTTTGTTACATTCCATATAATCATTAATCATATTTTTTATAATCTCTTCCTGTTTATCTATATTTTTGAGTGCTTGGTGTATGTGATAAGAAAGGCCAACAGTACTGTCGCAAATATCAAATTGCAAAGGTTCTGTATTCGAATGTTTATAATTACTATTATCAATGCAGTAGGATTCTTTTGATATGAATGGACCCAGATTATCGTCAATAAATAGGTTCTTATTTTGCAAGATGAGGCCATTATTTGTGACTAATTTTCCGGCGCCGTGTTTCATATTATTTGTAAACTCTCCTTTGTAAAATGCTCCCAAACCTAAACCTAAATTCAATAATCCAAAGCCATTACGGCATCCTTTCTCCCAACGTCCACGATATGCCTTTAAACATGGTACCGCCATAGAATTATTATAATAGGCATCCCAGATATAAATACCATTGCCCGACATAGCTCCATTTTTCCATTCGCCGCGATAGAACTGTAATAACAGTGGGATAACATTTTATTATACAAATCTAAATTATATATTCACAAAATATTACACTATACACAAACTCATGAAACTCACATCACTATTGGGCCATATCATGTAACCTTTACCTTCTCGGATATTTCTTTCCCATTCACCCTTAAATCCACTTGAATCGCAATATTCTCGAGATCCGTATCCGAAACGTTCGTTCTAAATGAAAAAAAGAAACACATGTCTATTAGTTTGAAGTATAACTACCTACTTAGCTAGTTTTGGATATCTCTTTATTATTAGACACCATGTATTAAGCCTTAGCCATAATACGGCAGTTTAAAGTAGGGAATCAAAGCGGCAAACAGTTACAGTATACGTATATCATACCGATACAAAACAAGTTGAAAAATCTCAACCGTAAGCGCTCAAGTACGACACCGCTCCGTTACTGTGTCTCTCAGCTGTGTATACGTTCGCGACCGCACCGCTCCCGTGCCGCCGCCGCGCCGACACCGTGCCGTCATTCGCCAGTGTTTGATTTTGCTTATTCCATTACCGGCCGCCAACGTATGCGCTCGTATTAACTTTTTAGTAATCTATCATGGATAATTTTGAGTACGAAACGTTCATAACTTTAGTGGAGGACAGAGCAGTGTTATGCAATGTATTACTAACAACTGTCTAGTGGTATCATCATTTCAGCCTATTGCTGTCCACTGCTGGACATAAGCCTCCCCCAGGGTGCGCCACAAGGTCCGATCTCCCGTTTTTGCCATCCAGTCACCTCCAGCCACCTTTTTCAGGTCATCGGTCCATCTGGCCGGAGGGCGACCTACACTACGCTTGCCGAGTCCTGGTCTCCACTCGAGAACCCATCTGCTCCAACGATCATCGGTTCTGCGACAGATGTGACCAGCCCACTGCCACTTCAGCCTGCTACACATCTGAACCACGTCAGTGGCTTTGGTTTTTTGTCGGATAGTCTCGTTCCGGACTTTGTCCCTTAACGAGATTCCGTAGCTCGCTGAGTAACATGCAATCGATGGGCTAGTTTCACTGTCAAGTTCCACGTCTCGGCTCCGTATGTCATGACCGGCAGGACGCATTGATTGAATACCTTGGTCTTCAGGCATTGTGGCAAGGGTGACTCGAAGATGTGACGCAACTTTCCAAACGCTGCCCAGCCAAGCTGCACTCTTCTGGTGATTTCACCCTCAAAGTTGTCTCTACCCAGCTGTAACTTTTGTCCTAGGTAGACGTACTCCTGGACAACTTCAAGGGCTACACCTTCGACAGGAACGGGCTCAGGGACGATGTGCTCGTTGAACATGACCTTATTCTTGTCCAAGTTCATCCCGAGCCCAACGCGTCTCGAGGCAGCATTAAAACCGGACAGCATTTTCTGCAGGTCTTGCAGTGATTCTGCCATTATAACTATGTCGTCAGCAAAGTGTGAGATATTCACCATTGACATTAATGCCCTGTCCATTCCACCGCAGGGTCTTGAAGACATCCTCCAGAGCATTGGTGAAGAGTTTCGGGGAAATAACGTCACCTAGTCTTACACCTCTGAGCAACTGGATGGGTCTTGTTTGGTGGTTCTGCACTTGGACGGACATCGTCGCCATTTGGTAGAGACTTCTCAGCACCTCTACGTACCGCCAGTCGACTTGGCATTGCTGCAAAGACTCCAGAACAGCCCAGGTTTCGATGGAGTCGAAGGCCTTCTCGTAGTCCACAAACGCCAGACACAGCGGTTGGTTATACTCTTCGGACTTCTGTATAACCTGCCAAACAGTATGGATGTGGTCTACGGTGCTATAGCCTTTACGAAACCCAGTCTGTTCCGGTGGCTGAAAGGCGTCAAATCTTGATGCCAGACGATTCGTGACGACTCTCGAGAACAGTTTATAGACGTGGCTCAGAAGCGTGATCGGTCTATAGTTTTTAAGGAGCATTTTGTCTCCTTTCTTAAAAAACAATGCCACTACACCTCTGCTCCACGCCTTCGGGGTAGTTCCATTAGTTATTACAGAGTTGAAGAGTCTCTTCAACTCCCCAAGAACAGGTTTACCCCCAGCCTTGAGGAGCTCAGAGGCTACTCCATCTTCGCCGGGAGCCTTCCCATTACTAAGCTATTTGAGAGCCGCCTCGATTTCGTCGACATCTACGTCTGGGAGATCGTCAGTGAAGTGGCGGGTAAGTGGGGCTCTAGGGTCTCTCGCGTCAGGTGCAGGCTTCGGTGCGTGCGAGGCATACAGATGTCCGTAGAAGTCCTCAATTTCAGCGAGTATCCCCGGGACTGATGTGACGGTTTCACCATTCGAGGTAACTAACTTTGTCAGATGACTCCTCCCCAGTGTCTTGGTGAAGACCTTCGACCCCCGATTTCGCTCGATCGCCTCATGTACTAGGCGAGTGTTCCAGCTGCGAAGGTCGCGTCTTACCAAGTTCCTGATTTTCTTGTGGAGTGACTGGGGATCTGACAAAGATTCCTCTGGTGTCTCACGTCTAACTCGCATTAGATTCAGGGTCTCGTTAGAAAGTTTGGACTTCTTATCTGATCGCCTTTTCCGAAAGTGCCTCGTTCCCACTTCGCGTATCACCCCAATTATGCCGTCCAGGTCCTCGTCAACATTTGCCGGGGTCTCCAGTGCGGCGAATCTATTTCATATTTAAACACCAACTGGCTGTTCCATTATCACACATTTTTCAATTATGCCTACAAGAAGGAGTGTTCCCTAAACTGTTAAAAAAGCAGTGGTTATCCCTATATTTAAATCTGGGGACAAACAAAGTATAAATAATTATAGGCCTATCTCAATTTTATAAGGCCTGTCCAAAATTCTAGAAAAAATCATAAACTCTAGATTAGTAAGATACCTTGAAGATAACAATTTGCTATCGCAACATCAATTTGGTTTTAGACCTAAGAAATCAATTAACCAAGCAGTACATCAATTAACTAACTATGTAACTAGCAATTTGGATAAGGGTATGCATATCTTTCTGGACCTTGCTAAAGCTTTTGAAACTATTTCTTGCTCTATACTATTGCACAAACTTGAAACACTTGAAATAAGGGAAACCCAACATAAATTATTTGCTGATTATCTTAGTGATCGCTATCAGTGCATAAAAATTGGTCAGTCCACAAGTTCTGAACAAAAAAATAGTTCCCTTAGTAGTGAACCTTGCCAAATATGAGAACATCATCAATGTAGCCAAATACGCATTATTAAGTATAACTCGAAAACGAATGGTCAAATCTTGATCAAAATTAAATGGGACTGCACGGGAAGCACCAGCTTTCAAATAAAAAAAGAATCATCAAAATCGGTTCACCCAGTCGAAAGTAACGAGGTAACAAACATAAAAAAAAATACAGACGAATTGAATACCTCCTCCTTTTTTGAAGTCGGTAAAAAGGGGGTAGATGTAGAAAAATATGATAAGTTAAATAATACCGTAAAGCATAAAGTTTGTATAACTTCAACCGAAAATATGCCTAAACAAATGGCATTGGCAATATTATTTAGAAATAACAATATTAAAAACTAGCTGACCCGGCAAACGTTGTTCTGCCATATCAATTATTTCTTAGCGGTATGAAATATACTTTACGACCTGTTCTCATAGGTACCTACCAAATATATATAAAAAATTTATAAAAATCAGTCAAGCCGTTTCGGAGGAGTGCGGCCTGAGATTTTTACATAATACTAATATTATAAGGAGAGATTTGATTTTTTGTTTGTTTGTAAGGGTTTAACTCAAACTACTCAACCGATCTTACTCATATTTGTTTCATCTATAGTTTTATCTACAATTAATAACTAACCTACTTTACCTATATTTAATTATAATTACCTAATACATATACCAAAGTTAAATATCATAATAAAAGAGAAAATGAAATAGGTACCTACCTAAATAAAACCATTTATGATGAAAAATAATCTAAGCTACCTAATTAAATAAGAAAAATGCGTACTGCATGCTCTTAACTAATATCTACTAAAACATATACGAATAACTAATCCTACTTAACAGTCGTAGAAATAACCTACATTACACACTATTAAATATACTACCTATACCTTAAAATTAAATCTATATATATATACACCTTATAAAAATAAACCTAATAAGTAACTACTCTAAAGTCTAAACTGTACTGTTCTGAAATAAAAAGGTCGCGCGAAAAGCACGGTTTAAAATTGCAGGCATACAATTTATAAAATGTCAATAAGAAGAAGAACGAACGCTCGCCGCTCGACACGTCCATCCGCATTAACAGTCAAAAAATGTATGGAGCGCGCGGCCGGAGACGCCATCCTTATATAGGCTTGCGATCCGAGGCGTCGCGCGCCACGCTAGTGCCGCGAACGGTTCAAGCCAAATTCGACCTCCGGCCCTACATTTACAGCGCAACGTTAGTGAACTGCGGGTGACATAAAGGGCGACAAACTTATTATTCGCGGTTGGTACAGTAACCGTGTCTAGGGATTGAACAGCAAAATTAAGTTTGTTTTTATTGTATATACTTTTGCAGGATAAAAAGTACCCAGTGTGGTGCCCAGGATATTAAAGTATAATAATACGAAGTTCATCGTAATCGAACTGGTAGTTTTTGCGTGATGCTTGAACAAACAGACAGACAGAGAAACAAAAATTTTTTTATTCACATTTTTGGGTTCGGCGTTGATCTAGTAACACCCCCTGCTATTTATTTTTAAATATTTTCAATGTGCAGAATTTACACTTCTACAGATTTATTATATGTATAGATTCTATAAGAATTAAATACAAAAGTTTCAACAAAGTTGTTATTCAATTTCAAGAAAAAGAAGATACTTCTAGATTATTAGAATGAAAGTCATTCAAGGACATGGCATGGAGATGCTAATTAATAAACGAGCTGTCCTTATCGTACGGAGTAGTGAAAGGCGTTGACCTTGAATTTAACGAAGAGGACATTATGAACATATTTGAATGTAACATAGAGATAGTTTCCATAAGGAGATTAAAGCGCGTAAACAATGAAGGCAAGTGGGTTGACAGTGAATCCGTGCGAGTTTGCTGTAAAAATGATACCTTACCGCCTTACATATACGCATATGACTATCGCTTAAAGGTTGAACCCTATGTGTTCCCTGTGACACAACGTGCCGGATATCGGAAATTTGGTCACATAGTTAAGTACTGTCCAATAAAGAAAAAAATACGTCCAAAGTGTGGTGGTAATCATGAAAATGGCGATATCGACAAGATTGTCTGCCTTAATTGTAAGGGTAATCATTTTGTTTTAGACAAAAATTGTCCCTTATTTTTGAAAGAAAAGATATAAGAAATGTTATGAGTAGGGAACAAGTAACATACAGAAAAGCCCTTCAATTAAGTATTAAAAACGCCAAAAAGATTCACTCTCATCGGATACCTTACAGCAGCCATCACAGGAAACAATTTTTCAAATGAGTCTGTGTCTTAGAGTAGTGTGCTTAGAAAATCCCTACAAAACTTTGAGACAATGTCACGGACGGCAGAAAACTCAGCTAAACAAGACGAAACTACATTCTGTCAACAAAATGTCGCAGAACATGCACTTCAGGAAGGCAGAAGCAGGAAGGGTAAGCAGAAGACAAAGAAAAATCATAGCTCTATAGAGCAAGCGGTTGAAGAAGACATAGAAAGCTGATCAGACTGAAGAAAAAGACGTTAAAAGAGATGAACAACTACTTTATAGGTTTGAATTTAAGAAATTTTTAATGAAAATAAATAATGTTTTTGCATCGCAAGGTACATTTGAGGAGAAAACACAATGTTGTTTAAGATTATATATGAAGAACTAAGAATCTTTTTATTAGACTATATTTTAAGAGGAGGTTTTCTAGAAAATATTGCTAAATTTGTAAATTGATAGTGTAAGTAAAAATATTAGAATAAACATAGCTCAATGGAATTCACAAAGTCTTCGCCCTAAATTAGTACCCTTTAAAGATTTTTTAAATAAAGAAAATATACATATCGCAATCTTGAGTGAAACATGGTTAGATAGTGACATGAATGTACATATCAGTGGCTATAACACCTATAGAAAAGACAGATATGACTCTTACGGAGGAGTCGCGATTTTGGTCCATAAATCTATTCACTCCCACCTTAATTCTATTAAAATTTAAATACGGGTATAGAGGTTTTAAGTGTAAAATTAATGAACTGTAAAGATATTGAAAATGTGCTTGCGCTTTGTGGTTGTGTTAGTCCTTCTTCCGTTACAACTCAATTTTCAGACCGGGATCAAATCTTTTCTTTCTTTTTCAAACAAATCTGATAGGCGGCGACTTAAAACGGCCACCACACTAACTGGGATGTCAAAACTGATATAAGAAGGACTCATATAATGGATTCATGTCTAGAAAACTCTTATATCTCTCATAATAATTGTACTCATACACGAATTAAATTAGTCAGCGGGAACTTACAGAAAACCTCACCAGATATTTCATTAGCAACCTCCGATATTGCAATAAAATTCGAGTGGAAAGTTCTCAGCGAAAACCTCGGTAGTGACCATTTGATTATTAAAATGTCTATTAACATATCTGACACTTTCACTATAAGCAAAAAGAGAAATTACATAAGGGCAGACCGGGAAAGTTACCGGAACTTTTTATCAAAAAAATTCTCTCCTTCTGCTGATAACATTCAAGAAATGTATAATTACTTAATACAACAAATAAATATAGTCGCTGATAAATACATTCCATTCAATAAACATTGTTTTAAGCCCATCAAAAATTTTAAACCAAAATGTTATTGGACTCCTGAGTTATCTCATTTCTTTGCACAGCGCAGATTGTATTTAACAAACTTTCGACGTAATATAGACGATAACTTAACTAAATTAGAAAAATAACTAAAGAAACTCAAAAAGAATACGACGCTGTCGTGCAAAATACATTGCCTGGCAAAGATTTTGTAATTTCATTGACCATGCTGTATCAACTACCGAAATGTGGCAGCGTATGCGCTGGATTATTGGTATTAGCCAATGTAAAAGTTACCCGCCTATTGAAAAACAAAAAGAATTATTGCGCTCATTGACACCTGATTATTGGCCAAACGAAGTTTTCCTCTAAAAATGAAACTTTGGAGTGTGATTTTAGTATCGAAGAACTCGACAACAATCTTAAAAAAAAGATTCAGCACCAGGCGAAGATGCTATTTCATACTCTATGATATTTAATTTACCCTCCTCAGTCAAAATGTATTTACTCAATCTATATAATAATATATTTAAGTTTAGTTTTATACCCGTTCAATGGCGAAGAATACAAATTATTTCGATTCCTAAGGCTAATAGAGCAAGAGCCCACGACGGCCAGACCTTCGTTATTTTATAAAAGCTGAAAGTTTCTCTGTGTATGCCTCCAACACAGGTAAGAACGAGGCGTGACTGTAGAGTTTCGATTGTGGTTACTTGGGCAGGTAACAGGTAGTAAAGGTGCATAAAATAGTACCTTAAATTCCTTAAAGTGTAAAGTAAATTTTTTATATTTTCTCCAGAATATCTTTAGAAATCACGATATTCATTGCCGGACACTTTTCACAGTTGCTACCCCCTGCCAGACACCCCTAAACTTTAATAAAATTTAATTATACTTTCGTTATAGTATAAAAGCTGAATTTTATATAATATGTTACTTAGGAACTTATAAAAATATGTTACCTCAATAGCCAGACAGTTTTAATGGTTTTTACATCTTCCCAGACACATTGAGAGCCCGCTGTAGGTGCGAGCGCGAGGTAGCAACTGTTCAAGCGGGTGCGAGTGACATAGAGTACTTAGTCTATTGAGATCTTTTACTGCGCATCAGCTGTCATTAATGGGGTATTGTGTATTATGTATTGAACTATGTATTATGCGTACAACCAACGTTTAACAATTGATATTAGTGCGGTTTTTTGTTTTTTTTTTTTTTTTTTTTTTTTTATTTTACTCGTCAAAATGACCACACTCCACCTGATGGTAAGCAGTCGTGTGGTCTAAGAGCAGTGGCCTCCACATCGCCCCCACAGTAGCCGAGGCGATGTTGAGGTCTCTACTTTGACGGCCTGAGAAGATGCTTTTTCACGCCCTGCTTAAAGAACCCAGGATTGAAGGAAGAAGGAAACACGTGCCTTGGCAGAGAATTCCATGCCTTGGTCGTTCGGCAGAAATATGAGGACCCAAACTTTTTGGTACGCGCTCTAATCGACTCTACCGTGTAAGGATGGCATCTGAGCCCAGCACGCGTTGTTCTGGATAGGAAAGGGGAGGGCGGGATAAGGTGGAATAACTCTTCAGAGCACTCCCCGTGGTATATGCTGTAGAAACATGCCAATGAGGCAATACAGACATTATTTTGCCTGATGAATTTACAGACAGTGGTTATCACCGTGAATGTTAAAAAGCATTTACAGGACTTATGAAAAAATACTTAACTTCTGAACCTAAAATTCGACAAAAAAGGTGAAGTACAAAAATGAAGTTATGTTAGTGATTCGCTCAAAACTCAACCAGGTATGTAATTATTATGACAAATTATTGTACATAATTTTTTAATTATTCATAAATGTATAATTTTTCTTTATTTTTTTTTTTCAGAAACTGATGGAGAAGGCGATATTGATGACAATCAAGTCATTGACTGGAGTAGTAGCGACGATGAAGATAGCGAACATTTCGACGACAATGAGGAAAATTATAAGAACGATTAAATATTTTTCTTTGACATGTAATAATATTTTGTTTGTACTTTATAATATTAAAATATTTTTTGCTATGAACGTAATAAAATTATTTTTTTATTGAATATCTTAAAAGATCGTAATAGACTAAGTACTCTATCTCACACGCACCCGCTTGAACAGTTGCTACCTCGCGCTCGCACCTACAGCAGGCTCTCAATGTGTCTGGCAAGATGTAAAAACCATTAAAACTGTCTGGCTATTGAGGTAACATATTTTTATAAGTTCCTAAGTAACATATTATATAAAATTCAGCTTTTATACTATAACGAAAGTATAATTAAATTTTATTAAAGTTTAGGGGTGTCTGGCAGGGGGTAGCAACTGTGAAAAGTGTCCGGCAAAGAATATCGTGATTTCTAAAGATATTCTGGAGAAAATATAAAAAAAAATAACTTTACACTTTAAGGAATTTAAGGTACTATTTTATACACCTTTACTACCTGTTACCTGCCCAAGTAACCACAATCGAAACTCTACAGTCACGGCTCGTTCTTACCTGTGTTGGAGGCATACACAGAGAAACTTTCAGCTTTTATAAAATAACGAAGGTCTGGCCGTCGTGGGCTCTTGGGCTATAATTGCACATCAACTGCTCCTAAATTAAGACCTACATCCTTAATTTCGTGTCTATGTAAAACTTTTTATTTCATGTTATTTAAACGTTTAGAAAGGTACACTGAAAATGAAAAAATACTATCACCTTACACAATTGGATTTAGAAAATCCCTCTCCTGTTTAGATGCACTAGTTCGCTTAGTCATATATATACAAATTAGTTTTTCTAAAAATATTCCTACTCTGACCTGTTTCCTGGATATTCAGAATGCGTATAATAATGTTTCAATTAACATCGCAGTTAACATCTTAGATGAACTCAAAATTGGATCAAAATTTTGCTCTTATATTTGATATTTCTTGAATGAGAGGTATTTAATCATTAAATCAGCAAACAACGATACAATAACAGCCAGGTGAACCAATAGAGGCTTAGCTCAAGGTGACCCTATGTCACCGTTACTTTTTTAATTTAATTACTAGTAAGTTGTTTAAGTTTCCCCATAATAATGTAGTAGTGTCACAGTACGCCGACGATTTTGTTATCTACGTTAAGGATAAAGATATAAAAAATGTGAAACATTTATTCAAAATGCCTTAGATCACTTTGTTAATTCTTTGCCTGAGTTGGGCTTGGAATTGTCACCGAAAAGTCTACATATTGCTTGTTTAGTAGGGGTAAACGAAGAATACTACCCACTCTCAAAATAAATGAACAAAACCTAGTCACCTCAGAATGCACTAAATATTTAGGGATGTGGTTGGATATAAGTCTAAGGTGGGGCAAGCAAACAAACGAAATAGTTAGTAAATGTTCAAAATGTTTGAATTTATTTAAAGTGCTATCGGGGAGTACTTGGAGAATACATACAAAACATTTACGTAGATTATACATTTCTATAATCTAGAGTAGATTTGATTACGGATGTTTCATATATGACTGCAGTGCAAAGTCTCACGTATCAAAATTAGATAAACTACAAAACCAGGCAATGAGAATAGTGGGTGGATATATCAAAAGCACCCCACCCCAATCCATGTTATGGAATCAGTTCTATGTAATCCCCCTTTACAGATTAGGAGAGAATATTTAGCTTATAAATATACTATGAAAATAATGTCTTGGTCAAATAATATTACAGTTAATTTAATTTCAGATTTAAGTATATGTTCCCAAGCCTCATACTGGGTTACGAAAAAAAAACCTTTATTAGCAAAGATACACAATGTAATAAGACGTAATAACATTGTCTCCATGCCATTTCTTAAAATGTCTAGTTTTGAAAGTTGGACTACAACCATTCAGAAAATTTTTGTGAAAATTGATCTCAAATGTTTAAATAGTTCTAAATCTAATTATAATCCAAATTTGTTATTAAGTAACGTATTATATGAATTAAATACAGATTACTGCGGATGGCATAATTTGTTTACTGATGGGTCTAAAAGCCCTACCGGACTAGGAACAGGATTATTTGATCAAAAATTAGGAAATAGGTTGGGTTTTAAAATTAATTGTGATATAAATATATCAATTATGTCGCTGGAACTCATTGCAATTTTTCAAGCAATTAAGTAGGTATTTCAGGAATGAGAATTTGAAAAAGTTGTGATTTTCTCAGACAGTAAGGCCCGGCGCCCACAATTGGTGGGCATCGGTGCGGCTCGGTACAGCTCGGGCGCCTTACGGTGGCTTCGGGCGGCTTCGGGCGCCTGAGAGCTGCTTCGGGCGGCTTCGGGCTACCTCGGCAGTCGTAAGCATACCTAAGGACGCCCCGAGGCTGTCTTCGGGTAGCTCGGGTGACATTTTCGTGGCAGACACGTCGCAGAACAGTCATAACGTTTAAAGAATGTGCAAATTTAATTTTTACCTGTGCTAATACATGCATATTATCTACAAAAATTAAAATCGTGAATATAATTATGAGAAGAATCTACAAATTACTTTTTTACGTGTGCTAATAAATGCATATTATCTACAATTAATATAATTAAAATGGAAATGGTGAATATGATTATGAGAAGAACGTGCAAATTTAATTTTTACCTGTGCTAAACCATGCATATTATGTACAATTAAAATAATGAGCGTTTTTCCAGCTCCAATAAATAGTGTGTCTAGTTTATACTAATATTTACTACTTATTACTAATAATACAATACACTAAAATTAACATGGTTTGATACTGCTATTTATTGTAATCGATAGAACTAAAACTAAAAAAACGGCAAAGCGCCCATTCAAGCTGACAATAAGCTGAATTAAAAATGTTCATGAATAAAGCTGAATAAATAATTGAAGCGATTGCATCGCCATCTATAAAACTAGCAACTCTGCAATTTTGTTTCGTTTAAAATGGCGATAGATGTCGCTAATTTTAGTATTAGCTGTGTTGATTTATTTAACTTGTCAAGTATATATGTAGTTTTGGTAATACAAATAAAACCATAGAAAATTTATATTTCACCATTTCACAATACATAAACAAAGAACACAATTTTAAAGGTTTTGCCAAAATCACAACATTGTTTATTTGAATTCTTCAGTAAATAAGGACCAAACTGCCAAACTGGAGGGCCTAGACTTCATTACACGGAGTACCAAACTTGACGTGAAAAGACACAAAACCGGTGAAGATGCTTGATTTCCTGGTAGACTAGAAGGAACTGATGCTCAACTCGACGTGAATATCATAGAAAACAACGCAAATACAGCGAAACATAAAAATAATTGTGCAAGAGCATGTAAACAAATCGCTATTAATTATGTTGTGTGATGACAGCTAATGAAAGAAGATTGACGTTACGAAAAACTATATTTCTACCATTCGGTTACAATACGAGAAAAAAATTGTATAAACATAAATATACATATTTTGGTGGTTATAAAAATGTATTAAAATAAAGTATAGGACTTATATCTTCTATTATCTCATTACTAATTTTCCTAGTATCGATTTGAATTTTTGTAAGTCACAGAACTCATAAGCTAAATTTTACTAATAGGTAGTGTTTTAGTTTAACTGGTAGGATGGCTGTGAGGTATGTACTTACGAACGAAAATAGTTCTATGTCTAAAAAAAGAGTGCGACTGTGTCGAAGTTTTCCTTCAATGTAGGCAAGATTCCGACCCATGCGCCTTTGGATATAGCAGAGGTGCATCGATAGCGTATGAAATGTTGAAAGCATTTATTTGTTTGAGAAAGAATAATATAGAATTTAAGTTGCAATGGATTCCAGGGCATATTGGTATATATATGGTAATGAAGAAGCGGATCGTTTATGCAAATTGGTCGTAGTAAATAGCATTTTGATAAATTATATACCCGATTATTAGGAATATATACCTACATTTAAACTAAAATATTTTAATTTATGGAAAAACATTTTATTCATATTTCACAAGAAAAAGGTATTTGATACCGCAGTATACAAAGTGAGCCGTCGCTTGTACCATGGTTTGATAATGTTAAATTAAGTAAACACATTGTGAAAATTATGTTAAAACTTCGCTCGGGACACTATCCATCGGCAAAGTTTGCATTCCTTATGAAAAAAAAATGATTCACCAAAGTGTTCTGTTTGTAATCAAATTGAGGATGTACAACACTTGCTGATAGATTGTGTCCGAAATAGAACTGAACGAGAGCGAGTTTTAAATGAATTTAAGTTAAATAGACTAGATATGGGGTGGGGTTACTGCAATCTATATTGGCTGTACCGTCTTCAGAGGCTGCTAAAAATATGTGTAATGTGATAGCAGTACTTAATACGTAATTTTATATTTTTTTATTGACATGTACCTACCTCTTAGTTTGTTATACTGAATAGCATTTATGTTAAAATGATTTAACTTATGTTAAAAGGTATGATGAGGTTAATATGTCTGGTTTAGACAAAAACCTCGAAAGAAATAATAAATGAAAAAAAGATAAAATAGAGCCTTTTCTTCTACTATGTGGTATTATGAATTAAATAAACAAAATTGTCTTTAGAAATGGGTCGTGTATAGTGTGTCACTATACCACAGTTTCTTTCGATAATTATAATTCAAACAATGTAGGCACATTACGAAATTGTTAATAAATAATTAAAAACAGTAACAATAATATCTACCCGCTAATAAAGAAAGGAAAAATAATGTGACAGTATTCTATAGTTTTCAAATAATGAATACATACGTGGATCCAATGTCCGTCATATGAATTTCTAAAATTATTGTCGTAGTATATGACTCCTTCTCCATGTTTAGTACCACAATTCCATCCACCTGCATATGAGCGTTGAAGACGAGAGTCCACATAAAGCCCTTGTCCATGCCGCAGGTTGCCAGCAAACTCACCTTGGTACCAAGTGTCATCCTTCCACTGAATAATACCTTTACCAATAATTTCATTTTCTTTAAACTGTCCCTGAAATCATTTTAAAGTTGCATGCCATTTAACTCCCATAAAGTGGTAGATCTAGAGGGCTTACCATGATTTTCATTACATACAGGTGGTCCCACAAAATAACTTAAGAGAAAAACCAGAGGAAGAGTACTGCCTTATGGGAATTTTCTGGAGGAACATGGACTGCTGCTGCTGATCTTGATGTTTTATACGCATTTCCACCGAAACCGCCATGTTACCAAATGTGGAGTATGTTATAGGTACCACCTAAAAGTTACAGTTAGACCAATCAGGTAAACCTCATTTTAATTAATTACGGTAGGTAATGTATGCCTTTGACCGCAGTTACTCGGATTATTATAAATATATGTATATATATTATGCTTTTACCCATGTATCCGGGTCCGTTGTTTTAAGGTACAATAACTGTCCCAAGAACCGAGCATTGTTTCAGGAAAATAAGTAGCCTTCGACATTTTCTCGACCATAACTACTTCTATTCAAAAAAGCACGTTGTGCTTTCTGCGTGTATGTACGTATATACTTATACACGCAGCACGTATATGCTTACCAAATCTAGTTAATTATACTTACCAAGTAAACAGTACCATCCGCCCATTGAAACCGACCTTCACCATGCATGCATTTCATTGAAATATTTCCTTCGTAAAGGTTACCATTTCGGAAGCGAATAATAGCTCTTTCATCCGGCCCTGACCACCAACTTACTTGGAAATCCTGTAACCCTCAATATGTAATCTACATTGAAGTAAATCTTTGTTACAAAAGCAGTTATGCAAATAATTGTTTCTACACCCCGATCTTTAATTAATGGTAGCACTATATAAGGGATCTAAAATGATTATATAACGGCGTTTTTAAGTAAATTGGTCTGAAACCAGACACAATAAAAATAGACGCTTGTATGAAAATAAATGTCTAGATCCTGGGGTCCGACCGTTAGCCAACTTTAGTCGGATCCTCCATCTATTTGATCATTTACTTTTTGCTTATTCCAACGGATATTAAAGCAGACTATATATATTTTATGAATATAAATCACTGCAGCTCCGCCCTATAGTTAATGTACGTAGTCATTAACTCACAACCTGAGGATTGTGAGTTGTATTTCCTGCACGGAAAACATCTATATTTAGGATAACCAAATGATAAAAATATTGTATACTACATTTTAAATCACCTGTGTATCCACTGATCCGAGTTTTGACCGACTAACCGGCTTTGTTTTAGAAGGTTTTACTGAAAGTTGATGGCAAATAAGTATTATTATATACTCTTTAATAAGTGTAAAAACTTAATACTCAGACGGTTATCTTACCCACAGGTTTCTTCTTTCTACCAGTTGTTACTGACAACGTATCGCTAGCTACTTTACCTACAGTAGCGTAACTATCTCCTTGCTTCGTTGGTATCGGCTCCCAAGATTGTACTATACTGTGTAACATTGATTCGAACATTAACGTGACCAGTTCCTTCTGTACCGACCCCTTGGGTTTAGTTACAACAGCTATCGACGACTCGCTGTTTAAAGGAACAGATGCTGGACCAGTGTATATAGTTGACACATCATATTCATCAGGACTACTGGATTTTTTAGGCGTGATCAACGAGCTATCACGACGCGTTAAAGTGCGTTGTGAGTCCACGTAGTACATCCTTATTTGTTTCGACAATGAGTTATTTTTATATGGAATACTATTCAATTAATAAAATAAATAAATAGTTTCTAAATATCTGAGATATCAATGTCATATGACTTGTTCTTTTTTTATAACATGTTGTTACTATAGTAACAACCTGTTAAGGCGACTGTACACATTGGGCCAAGGTAATGGGCCAGCGTGTTGGGCCGATGTGTAGAGATCTACTTGGCGGTATGTTGATACCGCCAAGTAGATCTCTAGAAAAAAAAGAGAAAAATCGTGCCTTAGGAACTTATTTTAATTTTAAATTAGTTTTATTCAATAATAAATATATTTAGTACAATAAAATAGTATATTTGTGACCAAAGAAGTGTTTCATGCTGTGTTAAGTCGGATCCACGAATCTACATACATAAATTACTGGTCGTAGGAGTTCATCACTGTGACAACGGACGAAATTTGAACATTCATCGTGTAAACCTGGGGAGTATTCTACTTTTTAAAGCCCTAACAGACACTCCACGACACTTGTTTACTCTGCTCATTGTACTATGAGCTCCGTCCACCACACACTGGCACAGTTTTGTCTCCTTTTGCTTGACAATAGGTGGAAGCAAAATTGACGACTAAACACTCGCCTCACGCACGCATATACTCACATTTCTACTTCACATCTAACTACTAATACTACTTTAGTGCTTTAGTGTGCATTCTTATGTAAATTTTCATTATAATTTCGCCTTTTCCCTTAAATTTATTTTTTAGTCTGACCCTCCATATTAAAATAAAAAAAAAAACTTCTTTAAATAATTATCTTTTACAACATAAAAAATTAACATTTCTTATCAATTTCTCAACTAATACTAGTTAAAGCTTTTCTCTTTTTTACAATACTGTATGTTTATAGTAAATTTTCAACAATTTAGATATATGTAGCTAACTATCCCATCCCACATTTCTTTTTTTATCCCTCAGTTGTTTCTTTCTCTAATTTTCAGGTGCTTGGTGATTTATACATCCACTGGACCAACAATGAGCACACAAATGATGACCCGTAAAGCGACAGCCAAGGATACTGAAAATAAGTTAAAGTTAGCTCTACAAGAATTGAAGAAATATAAGGATGACAACCATATGTTGTTGAAAGAACGTAGCGACTGTGAAGATGAAATGCAAGCAGTTAATAATAAGGTATTGGAGCTTAAAAGGCAACTGACAGAACTCCATATAGAATATATGGATGTCTTGGACCAGCGGGATCGATTAGAAGATGAAGTTAGATCCTTCAGTAATTGTAGTGATATTTTTTCTAGGTCACTGAGCCGCAGTACTGAGCTTGAAGCAAACCTGAATGAAGCTCATACTAAAATTATTACATTAGAACAAACTATTCAGATGCTCAACAGTACTGCGACTCAGAACCTCTACTCAGAACTCCTGGGGGACAAAACTAGTATATTGGATAGTAATAAAAATAAACTTAGTAATGTATTTATTAAAAGTACTAGGAAATTGAGAAAATACTTTAAGTTAAATAAATTAATTAAAAAGTTAAATATTAATCTTAATAAGTTAAACAAGGTTAGGAAGGTGACACAGCATAACAGTGAATTGGTGAAGGAGCATGATGCTTTATTAATAAATTTAGAAAAAAGCAATGATCAAGTAGTTGCCAGTAGGTTACAGTATGAAGCACATACAGCCGAATTAAATCATCAAATTAACAACTTAGAAGAACAACTTACAAGAATGAGCCTTAATCACCATAAAGAAACATCCGAATATATTTTGAAGTATGAGGAAATTGCCAGAGTTGGTAGGGAGAACATGGAACATGTTCTCTCACTAACTAATAACAATCTTTGCGGTAAGTGCTTACAGGCTACACCTTATAATAACCTGTCAGCTGTTTGTGATTTGGATTCAGTAAACAGTGGTACCACCTCCTTTTCTGATCATGAAAATATGGCTGTGTCTTCTACTTCTTTGATGAATAACATTAACAAAAATATATTCATGTTTTCTGACCAAATAGGAGTAGGTTTTAGTGGACTAATTAATTCTCATACAGAGACGCCTTGCATAAATATTTGTTCCCCTGGGGCTAGGTTAGGTTCTATAATTGATAAGTTAAAAACTACAAAATTAAATGCAGAATCAACAGTAATATTTCTTTATGGTGACAGCTTATCTGTCACTAAAAAAGAGGCAATCCATTTGACAGAGGTAATAGAATCATTACATTATAAAGTAGGGTGTAACTTTATTCTTTGTGCATTACCATATTCCTATGTACTAACAAATGAACAAAATAGGAATATTGAAAAACTTAATTTACTTTTTTATAACAGTACATGTTACAACAATTATAGTTTATTTTTTGACACTAATAAGTTTATTAGTAAATTTTTATTGACTAAAGATACAATGTATCTATCTTCTTTTTATAAAAAGCAACTTGCTAAATTATTAGCATTTAATATAATATGTAGCGACTCAGGTACCAGTAGGGTAATTAAGGTTTTAGGACATAGTAGTATTTCTACTACAAATTCAAATATTGACACTTCTAGTAGTTTAAACTGTTAGATGAGACAAAGGATAGGCATACACACAGTATTAGACTAATTCATCAGAATATTCAGGGTCTATCCGGCAAGGAGTTAGAATTAGATTTATTTTTTAAACAACATAATATTCAAATATGTTGCATAACGGAACATTGGTTAAGAACTAATCAATTAATATTTAATAACGAATATTATTCAATTGTAAGTGCGTTTGTAAGAAAGAATTCTATACATGGTGGCTCTCTAATATATGTATGTAACAATCTAAAATGTAAAGAACGTAAAGATATAGTAAATCTTTCTATCGAGCGCACTGTTGAACTATCCTGTGTGGAATTAGAGCAACATGTCATAGTTTGTGTATACCGACCACCGCAAAGTGATTTTAGTGTATTTGAAACCGTAATAGAGGATATTTTAAAACGCTTGAGTTCTAGTAATAGGCATATAGTAGTGTGTGGTGATTTTAATGTTAATTTACTTGAGCAGTCAGCTGTCTCTTTAAGACTTATTAGTTTATTTAGATCATTTAATTTACAGCATTTATTTTCTGAACCCACTAGGATCACTTCACATTCTGCTACCTGCTTAGATAATGTATTTTGCGACTGCCAATTTCTAAATAGGGCCATATTGAGTGAACTTACATCTGACCACTGTGGGCAAAAGGTAGTATTTCCTGTGAGTACAATTCATAAAGAGAATAAGGTCACATGTAGACCGATGACATCTAATCGCTTAAAGGAATTTAATGATAACATAAGTCTCAAAGTTGTCAATATGGACCTTTCTCTGGATAATCCAGACGAACTATATGAGTCTTTACTTAACATAATTACTTTAGAATATAATAATATTTTTAAATGTAAGACCTTTAGTCAGAATAATAGGATTAAGTTTTGTGACTGGGCAACATCTGGGATATATAAAAGTAGAGCAAAGCTATATGAATTATATGGTATGAAACAATACAATTTCGATCCAAATTTTATTCAATATGTTAAAAATTATTCAAAATTATTTAAAAAGACTTGTGCCACTGCCAAGTCCCTTTACCTAAAAACTAAAATTCAAAAATCTAAGAATAAAATTAAAACTACATGGAACATTATTAACAATGAAACAGGTCGCAGCAAGGTGCGTGATAATAAATTTGAACTGAATATAAATAATAGCGTAATTTCAAATAATTTGGAAGTAGCCGATACATTCAATAACTACTTCGCAAAAATACCTTTAAACATAACTAGTACCCTTAGGTCTTGCCCAGCTCGAGCAGAATACTTAGTTAGGTGCAACGTGGAAGAGTGCAAGATACTATTTAGTTTTGAGCGTGTACATCCGTATGATATAATTAAAGTATTTAAGTCGCTTAATTCAAAAAAATCAGCTGACTTCTGGGGTATTTCGGTAAAATTAGTTGAAAGTATTATTGTTAATATAGCGCCACACCTAGCCGCAATATTCAACGGATGCATTGATGTGGGCATTTTTCCAAACTTAATGAAATGTAGTAAAATAATACCTTTATTTAAAAATGGTTGCAAAAGTGACCCCAGTAATTTTAGGCCGATTTCAATATTACCTACTATTAGTAAAATATTTGAGAAGATTATATTACAGCAATTAGAGAGCCACTTCAGTGTAAACAATTTATTTCATGCAGATCAATATGGTTTTAGGAAGGGCCGTTCTACGATAGATGCGGGTGTTACGCTTTTAAAACATATATTCAGTGCCTGGGAGAATTCGCATGATGTCATTGGCGTATTCTGTGATCTCTCTAAAGCCTTTGACTGCGTTGACCATCAAACGCTGTTGCGAAAACTCAGGCATTATGGCATCCGAGATACTGCACTTGACCTAGTTGATTCCTACCTAAGCGATAGACTACAACACGTTGATATCAACGGAAGTAGATCTTCTGGATTACCAGTCACAATGGGCGTGCCACAGGGCTCGATTTTGGGACCCTTTCTGTTTTTAGTGTACGTAAATGATTTGCCGTTCTTTGTTCAGCATTTGTGTGACATTGTTTTATTCGCGGATGACACATCCCTTATTTTTAAGGTAGACCGAAAAGCACCAAATTTACGTGCTGTTAATGATTCACTCGCGGAAGTCCTGGACTGGTTTACGGCGAATAATTTACTACTTAACTCTACAAAAACTAAATGTATCAAGTTTACATTGCCAAACGTAAAGAGTCCTAACGTGAATATAATTTTAAATGATGAAATTATTACTTTAGTTCAATCAACAGTCTTTTTAGGATTAACTTTAGATCATAAAGTTCAGTGGGGCGCTCAAATATCGTGTCTTGTAGGGAAACTTAGCTCAGCCGCATACGCAATTCGGAAAGTAAGACAGCTTACTGATATAGATACTGCAAGACTAGTATATTTCAGTTACTTTCATAGTGTCATGTCCTACGGTATATTATTGTGGGGCAAGGCAGCTGATATTGAGACAATTTTTATTCTTCAAAAGCGTGCAGTACGTAGCATTTATAATTTAGGACCACGAGTTTCCCTGAAAGATCGATTTAAAGAAATTGGCATACTTACTGTTGCGTCGCAATATATATTTGCTAACATTATGTTTATTAAACATAACATTTACTTATATAATAAGAATAGTGATATCCATAACGTAAACACTAGAAATAAGCATAAGTTAGTAGGCCCATATCATCGTTTACATAAAGTTCACAATACATTTGCGGGACTCGGTATACGTTTTTTTAATAAATTACCTATTACTATAATTAATTTACCATTGTTTAAATTTAAAAACGCCGTTAAAAAACAACTTATTCGGAAGGGTTATTATTCAGTCAACGACTACTTAAATGACAAAAACTCATGGAGCTAGTTGCTTGTTGCATACAGGATTCAAAGATCTGTATTACTTATAAGTCAATTTAAGCCTTTGCATAGTCACAAAGTGTAAGTGTATGCGCCATCATGCCATCTTACTGTCTATTTTAGATTTATATTAAATAATATATCTTAGCTCAAATTATTTCCTCTCTATAATATTATTAAGTTATTATTGTTATTATCTTTAGTTTTTTATAGTCAGTAGTATATGGCATAATGGCTGTAACACCTTGTTAATCTGAGTTGTAAAATACTGAAATTATATTTAACTGGCGATTTAAAAGAGTGGCCGTGAGTTTCTTGCAGGTTTCTTCTCATAGGCTCTACCCTTTGCCTGAACCTAGCAACTAACCTAAATGTAGCTTCAGTAACTTAGTAAACTCACTAACCTATATACTTTGACGTTCATAAGTGTTACTTTGTGACCTAAATGAATAAATGATTTTTGACTTTGACTTTTGACTCTACACGTTGGCCCAACACGCTAGTCCACTACCTTGACCCAATGTGTTCAGCCCGTGGTTCAGCCGCCTTTACAACCAGTAGTATAAAACGTTGAAAATATGGATAAATGTGTTACTTATTCCATTTATTAAGTAATTATGTGATAAATTTAACAAATTTAACATCATTTGGTTTGTATACATTTCCATCCAAATGGATTGAACTCGACTATAGACGTATATCTCGGTATATCTATGTTGCACTCGGACCAATTATCACACAGATGTTGCAATTATGCATAGTAATAGGTAGGTAAGTCCTTACGTCCTTACCATGGTGACAAGATCTATACGATTGATTATAATAAAATCTTATAGGACTTTTTTGTCTATGTACATACGTTGGTTGCCACAATAGCTTAAACAATTTAAATGTGTTTTAGAGATGCATTTAGTTAAACTTCGTTTTTTGAATGAAGCTCGCTCGGGAAGTGTAGGCACCTTTTACCGGCGTAAGACTTGCAAACGATGATAAGCTATCCATATACCATAAGGTGGTTTGTATTATCGTATGTTTGTTTGCCACTAATGTTGTATTGGCACCGTAAGAATAGCGCGATTAAGTAATTTTAAAAGCATACTCACGCGACACTGTACTTGCAAATAGAAGTTACCTGCAGCGCTGTCAGACCAAGGGAGGAGAAAGAAGATTACAGCTCCGCAGGAATCTTGCGAATTCTACTAACCACAGGTACCTACATAACTTTAGTTTGACTGGCTGTGATCTTATCAGGGTGTTCCAGTTTTACATGGGCCTTAATTTTTTTTTATACGACGAAGGTGGCAAACAAGCATACGGCCCACCTGATGGTAAGTGGCTCTTCGTCATTGACTACTTTATTCGTACACAGTAGGTAAGTATCGAAGTTCTTAATGCACGGTTTGCAATTCCATTTCATATTCCTTAAATCAAGATCATTTTCAAGGAAAAACCAATATTAGGGGAAAGGGCCCTAAAGCGGATACGTTAAGATTGAGGCAGAAAATCAGTAGCTTGTTAATCGATGTTAATGTAAACTTTTAAACAAACGTATAGTCTGTTTATTGGCGTATAAAACCATTAATACAAATTTAAGATCGCTTGATAAATAAAGTTATAAGCAAATAAGTAGTAATTTAGGAAAAACCGCTTTGCCCTAAGGGGGAGCCTAAAACGGTTTTGGTATTGGGCAAAGCGGACAAATCAAAGAAATGCAAAGTAAAGTCATATAATCTTTATTACTTGTAAGAAAAAGGAACAAGTTCCAAGTCCCCAAATAAAAATAACAGTTTTTAAATCAATTATGTTTTAGTCTTTTAAAATCCACGATTAAGTTATTAATGTACTGTGAAGACATAACTATCTGGAATATAATAAAATTAAACTATACTTTAAACTTAATGGTATCCATTTATATTTGGTTTTTCTTTGAGATCAAACACTAGGAGCTAAACACATTAGCTCTAGGTAGGTAACCTCTTTGCCCGAACCGCTTTGCCCTTTTAGACTATTTAATTTTTGTAATCAAAACTAACTTCAAAAAGGGACGAGTACATACAAGTCGGCACTTTCAAATTATAGTCAAATACACAAAAAACAACATTAATTTATTAAACATGGCATACTTAAATTATAAACAAAGAATACTCACTACACTTATCGCGTATTTTTTTACAAATAACGCGCAATTTTGATTTTTCTTTGCACCACCTCCGTCACACGCAGGGCGGAGGGGGACACACTGCCCAATACATTTCCTCTATCCAAAGATAGGAATGACATCTGTGTTTTTGGCTTCGTACTTGTGCTGTAACTCAATCGCCGAAGATGGCGCTTAAACAAATTTTAATTTATTATTTAGTTTCAGTTCTTACCTATCTATAATTTTATATATTTAATTTATCTAGTATCATATTTTATTCTCATTTTAATTGTTTTTATCATAGAAATGTCATAAAATACAAATTAGTAAATATGTGGGTTAAAGACTACGATTCAAACATTGGATTTGTAAGTCAGTCACAAAGTCACAATCGTAGACTAGTATATATTATCGGTAATAGACGTAGACAGAGGAAACAGTCACAATATGGCGACTGCATCTTGCCCGTGCGCACGTTTGTAGTTTTTCATCCTATATTGTATATTTCTCGGCTGTGAAGGTCTTATGTAAATGCTTTGAGTCGAGCTCTGTGTTCCTCCACCTTGTGTTAATTAATCTTCCCATCGAAAATTTTTGTTATCAGTGTGCGATAGAGACGCTTTTGGTGTTCAGTGATATACGGTTTTTCCAACAACAAAAATGCCGAGATGCTGCGCATTTCACTGTGAACCTAGAGTTCGCTGCACAGTTATATTTTAATAAACATGATAAAATGTTATTTGTTGTTGTTTTATTCTTATACTACGATATGCACCCTATACTTATTGTATTTAAATTGTTTTGTTTGGATCTATTTTTGCAACTTTCTACTTGTTCTAATTTAATAACGCCCAATTTTTATTTATAAATAAATAATAAATAAAATCGTTTATTTGAGCAAACAGATTTAGAACTACAACAAAATAGTGATTGAAGTTCCTTTTAGGCAAATAATGCCGTGTTAGGAGACCCCGCTCTTCCATAATAAAACGTACATTAAATTATGATCTATTTGAGCAAACATAATAATAAACGTTATTTAAGTGAGTATATCAATATATATGTAGGTGCTAAACATTTAATATACAAATTGTTAAACAACAAAATATGTACGAGTGTATGAAAAATTTAGATACACCCGCCATATTGACGTCAATATGGCGGGTGTTCTATAATATTTTATTATTTTATTAGTAATCGTTACATTACTCTTAAAATATAATGACACTAAAAAAATGTACCTAAATTGTACTATTTAGTACCTCGGTTAAAAAAATCTGTACCTCCTTTAGAAGGAAACCACAGCTAAATTTAGGTACACCAGCCGTATTGCCGTCAATATAGCGGTTGTTCTATAATATTTTATTACTTAACCATTTTTAATAAAATATACCTAATAACACCAAAAAATGTACCTTAAAAGTACCTACCTCAAGTAAAACAAAATACACACTTGATCATTTCGTACTGAGAAATAAAAGAACCGTGTCTTGTGTCTAAGCAAACACGATAATTATCATGAAATATTGATATAGTTACATATACATCTATATTTTACGGATATTTTTAATTACGAATTATATGAACACGAATAGAAGCCCCGAGGCGAGACCAACAGACTGCAATGCAGTCTCACATTCGAATCCTGGGCGCGCACCAATGACTTTTCGAATGTTCAAAATTTATGTGCTAATTTGTTAAATAATGATCGCTTGCTTCCGTGCCTCGGAGAGCACGTTAAGCCGTTGGTCCCGGCTGTCATGAACATCTTTGACAGGCTTTACGGGGAATCAGTACCCTCAAATATTTGAGGATATCCTGACATTAGTCTAATCAACCGAATGACGTTTCACCTTCTGGCCAGTAGGGATAGCCTATAGTCGGGAGACCGATAGACTGCCACGCAGTAGGTCTCGGGTTCGAACTAACCTAAAGGAATATTCTTGTAGCAATTTCTACGTTTAGAAAAGTTTCTTCCAATTTATCTGATTTTATTAGGTTATGTAAGGTTGAGATATTTAAATCCGCTGATTTGATTGCTATGTTTTTTAAATATTGGCTTAAATAAAAACATTCTGTTTTGAGCTCATCTGCATTAATATCTTCATGATAAAATTCTGCAAATTCTTTGCATTTTTTGGTCAACTCACCAGATTCGATTTTTGTTAACTGACAAAGAAAACTAAATCGACTATCGATTTCTTGGTATGCTGCCGAATGTTTTTTTAAATGTGTATTTAATGTGTCAATTATGGGAATGAATATACATTCATTCCCATAATTGACACATTTTCACACATGACACATACAGGAAAAGTTTCGTGTAGATACCTACACGAAACTTTTCCTTGCCTCTCAACTGTGCAGTCTCTGATGATCCTTCAAAAAAAGTGATGTGTGTGCTGCGAAATCTTTTTCTTTCAAATGTATCTTTGTAGTCAGCATATGGATTTTTTTCTTTAGCAGCCGTTTCGTACTGATCAAAATTATTGCGTGCGGTATTGACATAACTGATCAGAGATTAGTAAAGTTTCGTTACAACGTCCATGATCATAGTGCTATTCTGTAAACTTAGACTTGTTTTATTCATAACTCCCAAAAGATCATTCCATATTTCCGTTAGAAGAGCAGTCTCAAATTTTCCTATTTCTTTTGCTAGGCTTTGGGCTTCCTTTCTAGTGTCTCCTGGTTGATTGATGTCACTTGCGATTGAAGACAATGCTTCAGAAATATTTAAACTACCATTTTGCAAAGCAGTAATAGCATTGGCACGTGCAGACTATCTAGTTTCCGAAAGAGACTTCAGGACTCTATTTGCACCTAAATGCTCTGCCAAAATTTTCCATCGTTTTGTCGAAGCCGAGAAAAAATTGAATAATTTTTGTACAAATTGAAAGAATGTTACTGCTTCAGTAACACGCTCAACAGCCTGAACACCCACTAAATGTAGCGAATGTGCCGCACATGGAACGTAAATTGCAAATTCGCAAACTTCTTTTATTCTTGACTGAACACCAGAGTACTTTCCAGACATATTTGATGCATTGCCGTAGCTCTGCCCGCGACAATCTTTTATAGAAATATCAAGGCTTTCAAAAACGTTTAAAATGGTATCTGCTATATATTGCGCATTATGTTCATCCATAGGCAAAAATTGCAAAAATCTCTCAATAGGCTGTCCGTCTTTTACGTATCTAACTATGAAAGTCAGTTGGTCAACGTGGGACAGATCTGGCGTAAAATCTACACTAATAGAGTAGTACTTTGCTGATTTAAGTTCTTTGACAATGGTTTTCAAAACTTGCTGTCCCATTAAATTAATAAATTCATTGCAAATATTTGGCGATAAATATGATGTACTTCCTTTTCTACGATTTCCGCAGTTTTGTATGTGATCAGCAAGAAAAGGATCAAATTCACTAATCAGTTCTAAACATCCCAAATAATTCCCATTATTTTGTGATCCTAATGTCTCATTATCACCACGAAAAGCAAGACCTCTTAAAGCCAAAAATTTCACTACTGCAACAATCCTCCTAAACACATTCTTCCAATAGTTAATTTCTGTATTATATTGGGACAACAACTCAGTATCAATTCGTCCAGTAGTTTTAATTCTTGCAACATAATTCATCATAAATTCCCTGTGCCGTAAACTGTTCTCATGCTCTATCAATAAGTTACTTATATGCTTCCAATCTTTATATCCATTAGGAAAACTTAAATTAAGTCCAGTACTAGTAGTGGTATTAAATAGACGGCAGCAATAACAGTATACAGATTTCTTTGCTGGTGAATAAAGGAGCCATTTTCTTTCTAAAGACTCACCATTCGTCAATTTACGAATAAAATATTTTTAGTCAAGTATCTAGTTTTCGTTTTACCATTTGAATCTGGAAAACTTGTAGAAGTTTCGGAGAAGTCACTATTTTTATTTTGGAAAAACTCTGGTCCTTTTAGAATCCAAATATCACGGACTTCTTCCGGTAAAATTTCGTCATAGTAAGTACCAGGGTCAGGAGACACAGATACATTCTCTAAGCTTGCAGTTATTAATTCACAGGAACTTGAAGTCGATGGTTCAGCATCTAATGTGTGTTTGTCATTTTCGTCACACGTAACCTATTTTTCCTGGTGACATTCAGAGGTACTTTTGTCTTGCGGTGATGAGAATGAATAATCCCTCGGCTTATTTGTTTCTTCAACCCTAAAAAACGAAGTGAGCTTTGGAAGTTTTTCCGTTATTTCTTTTTGAGCTATAACTTTTTTCTTTTTTGTGAACCACTTAAATATGTTCTTTTCGACATTTTCAATTTTAAATATCAAACGAAACAGAATAACGCCACTCACTCCTATCAAACTGAAAGTTTAATACATCATTCGGGGATTCCCCCAACCATAGACAATGTCGACATTTATGTTAGGCCTTGTTTAGACGGTGCAGCTTGACTTTGGTATCGGAGGGATTGCGTGAGTGATCGCTAGATGGTGTACTTAGTAAATTAGGTAGGATGCGTTCGGAAATATTATTAATTAGTACAGTAGGAATAGGCGCAGTCATCGATGTAATGGCGTAGTATATGCCTTGTAATAAGATTACTGATTTGAGTAAAAAGTGTAATGTGCCCGACAAAAATGTTTTGAGAATAAATGTGTGAGAGAAATTGTCGGTCCTTCGGGGCCCCCTGAGAATGGGGGCCCTGGGCACGGGCCCTGTGTGCCTTTATGGTGAAGACGGTATTGGTTATTATTGCATAGGTGTAATTTTATATTGAAATCATCTCCAGGCTGTGTGCGGTTGCAAATACTGAAACAAATATAAATTGTTTTTGCGATATTCAGGGTGAGCAAGTTTCTATCCAGCCATTTCGCTATTTTGGCTAAAACCATTTCAGCGTTGCCAAGTATCAACAGCGAAGACTACAGCGGTATCATCAGCATACGAAACGATATTAGCATTATCTATATGTATGTCAAAGAGGTCGTTTACATAAATAATAAATAGTGTGGGTCACAGCACGCTTCCTTGCGGAACGCCATATGACACCTTTGCATCCTCACTAGCGTACTGACCAACCTTAACCCTTCGCCTCCTATTCGAGAGATAATCATTTAACAAGCAGAGCGGTAATCCACGAATTCCGATACATTCCAATTTGTTCACAAGGATTGGGACAGAGACGGTATCAAATGCTTTTTTTATGTCTAGGAATGCAGTTAAGCATTTTTTACCAATGTCAAGTTGTTCAGTGACTAACGTGCTTAGGGCAGTAACTGCATCCTCAGTGGAAAGACCTTGACGAAAGCCAAATTGCGATTCAGATAGTCGGTTAAATTCTTTTAAGTATTTTAGTAGTCTTTTGTTAATAAGTTTTTCTATTATTTTAGATATTGAGGATAGAACAGATATAGGTCTGTAATTACCGATCTCGTCTCTGTCCCCACCCTTATAAACAGGCGTGATAATAGCTTGTTTTTTAGCGGACTTGGAAAGACTCCCTTAGTAAAACAGAGATTAGCGAGTTGAGTTATCACGGGAACGATATCACTACTTATACATATATTTTAAGTAACCTATTGATATGTTATCCCAACCCGATGCACTGACAGAGTTAATTATATTACAAAAATACGATTGATACAAAACAATTTAAATACGAATCCTGGATTACAACCATTGCAACGCAATACATAATATAAATAGCTATAGACACAAAATACTTAATCGCTATAGCTATGTATAGAAGGATTAGTTCGGGGACAGATGTCGCTGTTTCAAATAGGGCTGGCTGTAATTGACCATAAGAGGGCTCTCTTTTCCCTATGTATTACTTTACTCTTTGGTCACACGTCTTCGCAGAGTCGGACGAATGCCCGGAGTGAAGCGGGGCGAGGGGGTCGCTCTCGCGCATTGTGACACTCCTAGCTATTGGCCCGTTAATTTAAAAAGGCGATTCCGCTTTGGGCACCAGGGGCCCTATTACAAACTTTTATAAAACCTGTCAAGTTTCCGGCAATTCAAATAACTGCCTGGTTTTGTTTCGTATTATGACATGTGAATAGTTGATCGTCTTCATGCTGGCAAGTTTGTCGCTGGCCGATTTGTGACTTGACAGTGCATCGTTCAAAAATATGACATACATATTTGTCGGTAAGTAACGGTTTTAATTTTATCGTATTTTCTATGATAATATAATTAAAACTATTATTTTTAGGCAAATATAAAACAAATATATCTTTATGCTATCATATCATGAATTTTATTATTATATTTGCAGCATTAAACAAAATATATAAGTAACTAATATTCGGTTTCAGAACGTCGCCTGTTTTTGTAAACGCGCGGGCAATTTGTAACTACAGAAGTACCTAGGTACCTATAGTTATAGTTACTTACTTACTTAAAACTAATGTGTATCTAACTCTAATTAGGTTTTCGAAAATCATTGTTACTTCTATAAGTATTAAAGACATTTAAAATAATTATGGCGTATGTGTATTAAAGCTTTTTTAATTAATTAAATTATTATCATGATAAATACTATTACTGTTAATGTATTCTTTACAGCTTAGTAGTAGGCTTGCCAACATATTTTCGACGAAATATAGTATTTTTAAAATAAGCTATAATAAAATATAGTACATTTATAAAAATATAGTATTTTATGGAAAAACATTTATTTGTTATCTAATGTTTTTTAAATATGTACCTTGTTAATTTGACATCACAGACAGGTTCGAAACGGATTATGTACGGATATATGCTTTCGCATCAGCAGTAAAGGAGAGTCGATAGTTTTTTGAATAAAGGTTTTGGTTTGTTGTTTTTCGTTGTTGAAATATAGTATTTTAGCATACTATATATTTCTTCAACAGTATATAGTACGCAGACCCGAAATATAGAAAAATTCTATATATTATAGTACGGTTGGTAACCCTATTTAGTAGATGAGCATATTTTAATTAATATTTATAATTTAATACGTGAAGCAAAAACTTTGTACCCCTTTTTACGAAAATTGAGCGGACGGTGGATGGAGGAGTATGAAATTTGTCACAGTTAAATATAAACAAAAATGAAAGCAATAATTAATGTAGGTAACTATTCAAAAAATGCCACTCCAGCTTAGCGTAAACTGAATGGTTTGTTTTGTGTACATTATGGCGACTTTAATATGAAACGAAATGTCAAATGAAAGCTCATAATACGGCATTTGCCAGGCAATATTCGATCACCTGTCACGTGACCGCTGACTGGCTGGAGTTAGAACGTTTATAACACGAAATTGCAAGGCAGTTTACTTTACGTCGTATACTGCCTGGAAATAAGAGTTTGTAATAAGGCCCCAGTACCGCTTTAGGCCCCTTTCCCCTAAACAATTGCTCACTTTCGAACTGACGAATACCTAGGTATAGATAGATAATATAATATAATATAATAATATAATATTCTATCACATACATAATATTTGTTAGTTGAAAAATGAGCAAATTGTACTGCCTATTTGTTAGTTTGAAGAGGAATTATACTTTCGTATCTACTCAGTGTTTTACTTACAGTAGCCACACTACACCACAAAAGTGTAATAAACAACGCCAAACCTAACTAATTACGGGAAAACTATCGCAACAACAATTATTTTATTCGTTTTAATAAAGGAATTTTGCAATAAGGTGAATAATGTGAGTTAGGTACTAACTTGATGTCAAATCCCTCTAACCTAATGAATGTTTGAGATCAGAGGCTGCTCAAGGTTATAGTGCTATGGATTTGGACCCGCAATTATAGTATCGCTGGTTGCAAAACTGATATTTTATTCATGTATCGGTTACATAGATTGTCTTAATAAATTATTTATGGCAAGAAAGGAGCACAGATATTTTTAAACTCTAATTCACGACATAATTTTATTTAATATCTAATAATGCTGAGGTTTTTGTTATTTCATTACCATATATATTTACATACAAAGTCTTACGCCTTTATTTCTATAGGGATAAACATAAGTGTATTACGTCAAAAAATTCGCATGTTATGGTGGTAGGCCCCACGTAATAGCGTGGCGAGGCAAGCCATCTGGACACAGTGCCAGACTCTGCCAGACTAAGGATTTCTTTACAGACAAAAGCCGTGAACATTTTGTTTCAACCAAGGAATCGAACCCAAGACATCATGCACAGTAGTCGCATTCACTACCGCTGCGCCACCGAGGCAAATAATTAAAATGATGACTAGAACAATTTTACAGTGAGGAAGGAGATTCTAATCACCGTCATTTGCGTGTGCACACTAAGTAATGAAACTGTATCAATGTTTAAATATTCTATATTTGAAATTGCTTTACTTTAAAAAGAAATTTTATTTTATTTTTTAATTTGGGCCGATCCCCATGCAGATGGTGTTGTCCACAGTTATGACTCTCCTTCCTGAACGGAGAGTGGGTTAACTTTTTGTTAAACGCAGATAGCCCTGAAAGATACAAATGAATAAAAATAGTTATCAAAGGCACAAAATTAGTAGTAGGTAACTCGATTATTTATTTACATACATAGTCGCACGCCTTTATACCCGAAGAGGAAGGGCAGAGGTTTATTATTTCGAACACACCCACATTTTGCCAGTTATGGTTTTAGATCCCATGTAGAAGGAAGCGAACGTATTTCATTAGAATTCCATATTTCGTTCCGGTATTGAGAACATTTTGCCAAAAATCTTTAGCACTATGCTATAGATTTTTGGCCTGACCCGGGAGTCGGACACGAGAGCTCATGCGCAGCAGTTGCAAACAATATCGCTGCACCAATAAGCCTGATATTCATTATTGTTAAAAAAATGGATTTTAAACGGCAACTGTCGCATTCTGTTTAATCATGTGTCGGAGGGACTTTTCACTTTACATTCAAACAACTTTTCCCGCCTGGGGTTCGAACCCATAACACTCAATGCCTAACATGTGGCAAGGCATTTAAAACCACCAGACGCGCAGACTTAGGTACTGCATTATACTGATTAACATATTTCACTGACCCCAGTTTCGGAATGGCCTCCATAGTCGCCAAGCACTGGCGTCCTCAATAAGATCACTGGCTTCATTGGAATCTGATTCGAGTGTTTCGTTTGAAGTATCTTGGGCTGACATCTCTACGCTTGTGTTGTTATCACCGCAACATAAACTGATTATGCACAATATCGCATAGGAGACCAAAATCTTAAAAAAACATTCAGCAAAATAAAGTTAATTTTCACTTTAGGTAAAACACAGAAGATTTACTTCTTCAAAAATTTACCTTCGAATTCATTATATATAAAAATGTTTTACGTGATTTACGCACGAGGTTTAATAAATGTCTACGTTTGAATAAATAAAACATGTACTTATATTGGGTATTTCAATTTCACCACGTGGTATGGATAGTGTTTCATGTTAAGACATACCACAATGTATAAGCGACCAGTGATCCAAATAGTTATTGTGAAAACCTGTTAACCGGTATTTTATTAATGCAGCAATTAGCTACACATATACTAGCTACAAACGATGTCTGCAACTAAACTATTGCTGTTATAATATGATAAATGAGGATCATACATATATCATAATCTATACTAATATTATAAAGCTGAAGAGTTTGTTTGTTTGTTTGCTTGAACGCGCTAATCTCAGGAACTACTGGTCCGGTTTAAAAAATTCTTTCAGTGTTAGATAACCCATTTATCGAGGAAGGCTATAGGCTATATACCATCACGCTAAGATCAATAGGAGCGGAGCACCAATGAAGAATGTTTCAAAATCGGAGGGTTTTTTTCCTTTTGAGAGCTTCCGCTGCGTGCGCTGCGTAAACAGTTAAAGTATCGCAAAAATCATGTATGACAGAATTGTTCCCCTTTAAAAGTTCTAAAAAAAAGTCCGCGACAGCATATGTCTATCTTTTAAGGTTGGACCTTTTTTGTGCTAACCAAATTTGTTCTAAAATAATGCATTATTTGCGAAGGTATTATTACATACATGATATTAATCTTTATCCAAATAAATACGTTATTCATTACAAGTATTTAATTAAAAACAAAATTGCCCTGTACATCATTCGATTTCAATTAATATCTTAGGAGATATCGCAGTTTTAAAATAACATCACAGCAAAATAATTACCCATTACAGACATACAAACGATGTTTCTCCTGGTTTATTCTGCATGATTTTAAATTACCACTGTAGCAGACGAAGTTGCGCGGGTCAGCTATCTATACTAATATTATAAAGCTGAAGAGTTTGTTTGTTTGTTGGTTTAAACGCGCTAATCTCATAATAGCCTATTTATCGAGGAAGGCTATAGGCTATATAACATCACGCTACGACCCACGGAGGCGGCGCAGTAACGGTAAACGCGGGTGAAACCGCGGGAACATCTAGTATAATATAAAAAGAGTAGTTTAGTTTAAACTAGCTGTTACGCACGGCTTTCGTTTTTTTGTGTAAGCTGTTGTAGTGACAGCACACAGACGAAGGATCACACCTCGTCCCTCTCGGGACTCACGGTAGGCGGTCTGACTTTTTTTGGAATATGGAATATGCAAGTTTTTACAAGTACCTAACGTCGCTGAGCTTGTCGAACAGTCGGTGAAGTAAGGCCAACATTTTAGTTCTTCAGTATCTAAAGCAAATACATTTTCGTGGATCCCCGCTTACGAATTGTGAACCCCTATTTTTTTGTCACACCAACCCTCGTCGACCTTTGTCGAGTCACCCGTGGACCCCTGGGGGTCCACCTGGACCACTTTGGGAACTAATGTTCTAGATGAAAGGTACCTACTCTATGTCCTATTCTGTTCCCCTTACAACGTGTATGTAAAATTTCATGATGATCGGTCGAGTAGTATAGGCGTGAAAGCTTAAAAAATAAGCTAATTCACATTCACATTTATAATATTAGTCAGTACCTAATTAGTATATCTACCAGATACATACCTACATAATATCATTACTATGGCACAGTACATATAATAAGTAGTATTACCGTGTCTATGGCCTCTAAGGTTGGTAGGTACTCTTGGGGATCTTACCTACTCACCGTAATAACTCAGCATTATTTAATAGCAATAGTCATTATCTCATTACCTATATAGGAGCACACGGTAGGCATCGCATCATTTTTTTGCGACGTTGACGCGATGTGCCTGTGTTTGAGTCAAGTACCTACAGAACATTCAAATCAAATCAATGACATAATATAGAAAAGACA
Organism: Catocala sponsa; assembly: GCA_963564715.1. NCBI lineage: Eukaryota > Metazoa > Arthropoda > Insecta > Lepidoptera > Erebidae > Catocala > Catocala sponsa. The sequence goes on from OY751331.1 coordinate 11,777,114, forward strand.
GTATTTTCACCACAAACGGTTGCCAGTCCACTGCGCGTTTAAATTATAAATACAAAGAAATTAAATCCTATAATTATCGAACTAGCTCCTCGGTCAAACAACCAGCAAATTACTAAATTAAGTAAATGTTTTTTTTTTCTTATTTATTGTAAAATTCGTAGGTACGCCAAGTATTGGTATTAGTATTTAACATAACAACTAAAACACAATTTCCAACTCTGATTTATCTACCTACGTTTACAAATACCTAAATATGAGACTGATTTACCTATATGATTGATTGTTGACATCGCATCGGTAATGAAGGATGATATTGTATGATATAGTCTTCACCGAAATGGTAGCTGACGATCTACCTACCTGCGTTTTAGAATTTCATAGATACTATAATAATATTTATATAAGTACGGCACAGTTATGTAGGTAATTAACTTCACTTACAATGTCATACTCATCTAGTCAAGCATAGGTGATGTCTCCAAAGTACACCTTTGCTGTAGCTAAAGTGAATTACAACATTTCGCCAGTTATCTTATAGGTCTCACATAATAAATAAACCTATTGCTGTCTAGTAGGTACATTGTCAGACTCTGTAAAACCACCCAAAATGTTTTAACAGGTGAACCCAATAACACCTAGCTAGATTTGTGAATTGGTTGAGTGGTGTTGGCTGCTGGTCAAAGATGAGTGCGCGAACTCATGATGTGATCATGTCGCGCTCAACATAGGTACATCGTGATCCTGCCCCGTATGCCTGATGAGCCCGCTTGTCTCTACACGCACATCGAACACGACATCTAAGTTAGAGTTGCGTGGCTTGCACCCCCTGACCTCATGCACAGCAACCGTAGGTAATATGCCACCGCTATCCAAATAATAATTATGGTATCTTTAAAAACAAATATAGATTATGTGATTTTAAGTAGGTAATCAATTTATCATGTAATGAGCTGATCATTATCAATTATAAGTCATACACATACCTACCGTACGTATGAGATAAGATGCAAAATAAATAAACTTTATCAAATTATTGTTTTTATTCTAACAAATTTTAGTTTTCACACTTATACTATCAATTACGATATAGGTAACAAATAATTTAACAATTTACTATTTCATAGCACATAACTATAACGCCTTTCTAAGTTTACAATATTATAGTCAATAAAATTGGATCACCTGCATTTAAATGTCAAGACAATAGATTGGTACTTTAGTAATGTTCGATTGCCTGTAATTTAAAAAGTCGAATCGTTGAAAATTGTACGATGATTGTCGACTTATGCCGGTAATAATCGAATAACTATCAATATTATTCGATTACATTCGTATAAATTAAACATTCAAATAATTGGAGCATTTTCAAATAAGCGCACATCGCTATTACCTACTTGGGTATTGTATTAATAAAATAAATGTACCTATTATTCCTGGGATTTATATCATGTACACCCCCAGCAATTGTCTTCGGGTTCCACCCATTTTGAGGCGATACTGCCGTCGTCTAACGAATACTTGTGCGTTACGCCAGCAAAATAATGTCGAAAAAGTGTTATGATTGTTATGACGTATTGAAGCGTTTTTATATTTAATTAAATAACCTTAAAACAGTGCATTATTTTTGTTTTTTTATTGCACAATTAATAGTTATAACTAATTCTTACGAAGTCATGTACAAAAGATTATTAGAATCCGCTTAACCGTTTCCGAGATCCAGCAAACGCACAAGCGTTACTCCAGCAGGATCTCGAATAACTTCGCAGCCGAAGAAAGAACAAATACGAAATAAGTTGCAACATTTACCTCGTCTAGACAACTAATTATATAGCTAAAATTTATTTCAAAATTCCCATTAAAAAAGAAAATGTCTGGCTGCGGTAACGTTACTAACGCTACGCCAGCAGGAAATGTTTTTGTGAAATAACTAAAAAACTTAACGTGCAACAAATTTCAAAATGTGCGCAACAATTACAAAAACTGGGCGACTAATAATTATTTTTAACATTTATATTACTATTTTCAACATTATTTTGCTGGGGTAAATGCACACCGAAAACATTTCCAGTCTCCATACTGGTGCTACAGGCTTGGGTATTGTTATAAATAATAATAATAATAACTGGCAACCCTGACAAGCAGCATCGGGTCTTTTATTTTATGAATTTTTTAAATATATTTTCAACATTTCGGAGCGGGGGTTTGTGTAAATAAGTATAAAGCGTCTGGGGTCGCAGTGGGAATGTGTATTTGATGGAACTCTTTGGAGAATCTGGTATTTAATATAATTTTTACAAAATGACATGTGTGACAAGTGTGGTACGTCACAAGAGAAAATTCCAAAACAGTTTATTTTAACTATGACATGTGCAAATAAATTAAGATGTTGACCAGGGCTAAGGCCAAAGCACTTACAGCACGCCTTCCATCTCCGAACTCGTCGCATAGCTCCGCCTCGCAGTCACCAGGACACGCATCAGCGCCACCGGACACTGCAGAGGCGTCGAGCAGCGACGAGTACTTCTCTCCGCCGTCGTCGCCAACACCTATACGTCGGCGGGGAAGAGGCCGGCCACCGACTTGCTTGGGACCCAGAGGCCAACCGGCCTCGGGAGGGGTCCCCGCTATTGGTGGTAATGTGCGCCGCATGAAATGGACAAACTCAATGAATGAGAACGTCATGCGGGCATATTTTGTGGCTACAGAGGGGGGAACAAACCTTAGTGCGTATCGTGATCGCATGCTGCCTTTGTTTCAGGTACTTGAGCCAGCTGTCAACGTTTCGGCACAGCGACTATCAGATCAAGTGCGGGCAATCCAACGATGCCATCTGTTGGATGACACTGTACTTGAGAGGTTGCGCTCTGACGTGCAGGGTAGCCTTCCCATCGCTTCTTCGTCGCAAACTGTGGCACCGGTAATAACAACTGCACCACAACCACAGTGTAATCCTGCTGATGGAGTGGCAGATGGAGAGGCTGTTCATGTAGATACCCACTACAACAGCCAATTAAGGAGCGCTTTGGAGTGTGCCATTACGGAATATCGATCCATGGAACGAAATGTAAGGCCTCGTTTGCCACGTTTGCCTACGCATAAAAAGAATATAGCGCTGGTGAGTGCTCTGGATTCACTATTGTCTAGTTATTTAGATAATAGTGAGAATCTCGGTGATACACATTCAATCCTGTACTGTGCGGCCGTAGCAGTATGTCGTGTAGCTGGTGTTAAATTACCATCAAATGAAACTGCTACACGACTGAACTCTGTTGTGCCAGCTTGGCAGTGCAGGATTGAGCGTCGTATTGCTGAGGCTAGAGCACTCATCGGAAAGCTCATATGTTTCAGGTCGGGCAATACACGCCCGAGAGTAATGCGCTTTGTGATTCGGGCGTTTGCAGGTACTGGGATCAGTACGCAAGATTATACGTCTCGAGTCACAGAGCGCATTGACTTCTTGAAACAGAAGATTTATGCGTGGGCAAACCGTATCCGGCGTTATAAAAAACGGGTGGATCGATATCGCCAGAACCGCACATTCCAAAAGGATGAAAGGTGGGTGTATAGAAAGTGGGAGCGATCTGATTCTGAGGTGGGTAATGGATGTCGGCCGGATGATGATGCCACTAGCACTTTTTGGCGTAGCATCTGGTCGACACCTGTCTGCCACACAGAGGGTGATTGGATACGGGATGTAGAAAGAGTGTGTGAGCAATTACCTATAATGGAGCCAATTATAATAACAACAGATGACGTAGCCAGTGCAGTCCGTTCGTTACCAAATTGGAAATCAGCGGGTCCGGACGGACTGCACAATTTTTGGCTAAAATGGCTCCATAGCTCACATGCTCATTTGGCATCTCAATTCCAATCATCCTTAGAATCAGGATCGCTACCACATTTTTTAACAACTGGCATCACCCACCTACTTCATAAGTCTGGTAGTACCCTGGATCCCAAAAACTATAGACCAATTACATGTCTACCAACGGTCTATAAACTTCTTACATCCATTTTGAGAACAAAATTATCTAAGCATATTAGTGATAATTCCATTATATCTGTTTCTCAGAATGGATGTAGGAATGGGGCCCGTGGTACTAAAGAGCTCCTTATTATTGATATGACTATTAGCCAACAGGTTCGCCGTAATCGAAAGGATTTGTCGACATGTTGGATAGATTATAAGAAGGCCTATGATTCCGTGCCACATACGTGGCTTATGAGGGTGCTGGAGTTGTATAAGATTGATACAACCCTATGCACCTTCTTGAACACATGTATGAGGCAATGGCGGACTGTTCTTTGCTATCCAGGATGTCGAGAAATTCAGGATTATGGTGTACCGATAAAGATCGAGCGAGGTATATTCCAGGGTGACAGTCTGAGTCCGCTGTGGTTCTGTCTGGCTCTGAACCCTTTAAGCACTCTTTTAGAGAGTTCAGAGCTGGGCTATCGGTTACGGAAAGATGGTCAGGTTATATCCCACCTCCTTTACATGGATGACTTAAAATTGTTTGCCCCCAGCAATTTGCAACTGGCAGCGTTACTTAAGGTAACCGAAACCTTTAGTAACTCTATCAGGATGGAATTTGGTGTGGATAAATGTGCAGTTATGCATGTGAAGCGAGGCAAGATTATGGAATCTGTTGGGGTGCAACTCTCAGATTCCATACAACTTAGATCTCTGTCTGGAACCGAAACCTACAAATATCTGGGTATGTCGCAGGCATTAAATATCTCCGAGGCTGGAATGAAACAAGCGTTGCAGGAGCGTTTCTTTGGCCGCCTGAAGAAAGTACTGAGAAGTCTTTTAACAGGCGGCAATAAGGTGCGAGCCTGTAACGGTTGGGTCATGCCAGTCCTTGCTTACTCCTTCGGCATACTCAGATGGACTCAATCAGAACTGGATGCCCTGGACAGAAAAGTCCGGTCACTGCTAACCTCTCACAGAATGCACCATCCACGTTCTTCTGTAATGAGGTTGTACATCCCGCGGAAATGTGGGGGTCGTGGCTTTTTATGTGCCAAGACCTTCCATAACCGTGAGGTGTGCAATCTCCGAGAATATTTTCTCCACAATAACGTGGATGTTCATCGTGATGTGGTGGCAGTGGATACTGGCCTTACCCCGCTCGCTCTGGCTAAAGAGAACTGGCGCAAACCGGTGGTGCTTACAACTGAGGATCGCAAGGTTGTATGGAAGAGCAAGGAGCTACACGGACGGTTTTATCGGGCTCTATATGGACCCGACGTAGATTTAATATCGTCCGTGTCCTGGTTACGATTCGGTGACCTGTTTGGAGAAACCGAAGGTTTTGTCTGTGCAATTATGGACGAAGTAGTGATGACGAATAACTACCGGAGATATATCCTAAAGGATGGTACGGTTGACATATGTCGGGCGTGTCACCAGCCCGGAGAATCCCTCAGACATATTATCTCTGGATGCTCTCGTCTTGCTAATGGCGAGTACTTGCATAGACACAACCAAGTGGCCAGGATTATACATCAGCAACTTGCTTTAAAATACGATCTCGTGGACTTAGAAGTACCGTACTACAGGTATGTGCCCGACCCCGTTCTCGAAAATGGTCATGCAATGTTGTACTGGGATCGGTCCATCATTACTGACAGGACTGTTGTAGCCAATAGACCTGACATTGTGGTGGTGGACCGATTAGAGCGCCGTGCAATGATCGTCGATATCACCATTCCCCATGACGGAAATCTCGTGAAAGCTGAAAAGGATAAACAAGTTAAATATCTGGATCTGGCGCACGAGATTGTCGACATGTGGGATGTGGATTCGGCGATCATTGTACCGATAGTCGTATCAGTCCATGGACTGATTGCCAAGAGTCTCGATCACAATCTGAAGAGGCTCGCGTTAGACGGCTGGATTAAGTCTCTGATGCAGAAGGCCGTATTGCTTGACACGGCACGCATTGTGAGGAGGTTCCTCTCGCTGGAGCCCTAACCACCGGTAGCTTGGACCTAGTTCCCGATGCCGGTGGGTCTTCATAGTTTTTATATTTTTAAATGTGTTTTTTTTTATATATTTAAAAATGTAATTACTATTGAAAAATGTGTAAATAAAGAGAATAATAATAATAATAATAATTACCTACATTAGAAAATAGCGCTTACTCAAAGCAAATTAAACATTAGTTAATAAAAATATATATGCTGGTTCAGATAAGCTTAATAATAGGTGATTCAATTTTTGACAACGAATAGAGGTCTAGATATCTATAGGTAATCTATTACTAAACGTTCTTTAGAATAAATTTTCCGAAAGGCCCTTCACACATTAGACACTACCAGTCAATTAGTCTATGTACACACATGTATATCTTTTACATAGGAACAGAAACACGAACAATACGACCAGCTATACATATACCTACCTATTCTTAATCGTAAAGACACCAAACCGATTGGCAATGTCTAAGTGTCCTAGACTGCTATGAACACCAAACACATTGGAATACTGCAAGTAAAACACTTAAATAATATAAATAAGTACGTAAGCAATCAAGATTATTTACACAGAAAGACAAAACATTTATTTCATATCACAGTAACACCATTTGGCTATAATTACATTATACATGTACCTGTATTGGCAAGACATTAACAATATAAGAATAAATTACTGTTACTACTTTTTAATACTTATTTTCCACATCGACGATAAAATAAAGGAGAACATACATAGAGTACACACAGCGACACATCAACCTACACTGTTTGGACTTTGAACTATTAGAAGTTGAACGCTGCGAATCGTGCGAGAGAGTGCGTTATGTTTTTGTTACGCTCTATCCTTACCATTACGACACCACTATGCACTGTCCCTTTCCGACAATTCTCTATTTTGTATGTAGCGTAGTTATGCGTACATAGGGTGTCTAACTTGTTGTGTAGCCGTGAGTACCACTAGTGCAACACTAGTTATTACGTATTACATTCATTAATCCACAAAGTAAACTTCACTCTTAAAACAATAGAAAAACCTAAAGATTCGTGCTAAATACGTTTATTTCACTTCAATCGCCCCGCTTTTCTACCTTCCATAGCATTTTCACATGCAATACTTTTTAGGCATAAATCTGGCACATTACCTATTCAAATTATTATCCTAAATTACCACTAGTGGCACTCTATACATTTTATAAAATAAATGTTTTATTCCTTTGATTTATAGCATGTAGCCACTGTCTTCGGGCTCCACCCATTTTGAGGCGATACTACCACCGTCTACCGAAAACATTTCCAGTCTCCATACTGGTGCGACAGAATATTTCTAAAACACATTGCCAGAGCCGAGAATACCAGGAGTCACGGCACATGGGAACGTAGAGTGTACACATGTGCCGTGAGACCAAAAATGCAGTAAAATAAAGGATTGTTACAATTTTTTGACTTGTAGAAATAACATGACCACAAATGTGTAGTTGTGGCACCACTCGGGATCAGTTTCGAATAAGACGTTAAAATATAGTTCCTACAGAATTCGTATACCACTAAACTACAGTCATATTAGTAAGTAAACACCTATTTACCAAATAATAATTTCTCGTATTTACCTATCTATATTGTACTGGTATACACTGCTCTAGATAGTATCTCTAGCTAATCAACAATAACCGTATTCCTTCAATAAATTATGAATAACGCCATTCCACCGACGCATTTAATTAATAACAAACAAACACATTTTTGCATTTACAATATTAGTCCAAGTACATTATTAGGTACATTTTATATTGGCTTGATTTCAACGCGTGTTTTCGCTGACATGGTTTAATATCACGATTACCACATTACAAAACTGTGCAATTACGAAGTGTTTTATTTATAACTAGCTGTCTTGACAGACGTTGTCCTGTACACACGAAAAAAAAAAGAAAAAAAGGAAAAAGACAAATCTAAACCATTCTTGAATCCACTTGAACACACAAAATTTTTTACCAAAATCGGTTCAGCCGTTTAGGAGGCGTTTAATTACAAACATACGCACAGAAGATTTATATATATATAAAGATAATAATTTGCACTACAAATTAAATAAATAATAATACCATTAGTATGACAGAAAAACGTACGAGTGTTGTGCAGTTTGCAAAAGCTTCATAACATCGGGTATGCCCGTCAATATTTCAGCAATGGAAGTAAGGAATATTATTAAAGCTATTACTAGCGGCAAGTCTCCGGGTCACGATAACCTGAGCATAGAACATTTTCAGTACGCAGATCCGCACTTGCCGAGAATATTGTCTATGCTGTACAACCTATGTATAAGGCATTCTTTCCTTCCAAAAGAGCTAATGAGGACAGTAGTTGTGCCCATAGTGAAAAACAAAACGGGAGACTGCTCAGATAAGGAAAATTACAGGCCAATATCGCTGGCTACTATAACAGCGAAAGTGCTTGACGGTGTGCTTGAGCGTAGAATAACTAAACAGCTTGATCCGCATAGCTCACAATTCGGTTTCAGAGCAGGATTGTTTACAGAAACTGCTATACTAGCGCTCAAGCACACGGTCAGGTACTATACTGACAGAAATACTCCAGTATATGCCGCTTTTCTGGACCTATCCAGAGCATTTGACCTGGTTAATTATAATTAATTATTATATATTTTCATTATTTAATATAAATTATTGTGTCAGCATTTTAAGATTTTAAGTTTTATAATAATCAATTTCCTTTTTTAATATAATTTATATGTACCTACAGACTATGCATGCATTTCGTTATGATTATTACTGTTATTTTTATCTTTATTTAAATGCCATTATTTATTTGTTCGTATAATGTTTTAATGTAAATATTTAATTTCACTTTTGTAATTTAAAACACGAACATCGATAAATATTTTATGTAATTATTTTTTTGTTAATGCATGCCGTGGCAGCCTGTAAGTAAGGCAGCACTATATTATGTATCCACATTTTTTGTTTTATAATGATGTTTCAATTAGTGTATGCTTTGTTGGTTGTCCATAAATAAATAACATCTTATGGGCGAAGTTGCATGACAAATCTGTACCAAATGAGTTGATCACTCTTCTCAAGTATTGGTATGAGCATCAAATTAACCAGGTCAGATGGCCTGGTGGATTGCCCGAGGGGTATGGGCTGGAGTGTGGAGTGACGCAGGGAGGGCTCACCTCACCGGCACTGTTCAGCCTGTACGTTAATCAGCTGATCGAGGAGCTCTGCAGCACAAGTATCGGCTGTTCCATTGATGGAAATATTGTAAATAGCCTATCGTATGCGGATGATATGTGTCTGCTCTGCCCCTCGATCGATGCCTTAAGGCAATTGCTTAGGGTATGTGAGAATTACGCTGTAGCGCATGGACTCATATATAATATAAAAAAGAGTGTTCTCATGATATTTCAAGTTGCTGCAAAGAAACACAGATTAGTGCCCCCTGTATACCTTTACGGGGTACCACTCAATAGAGTACAAAAGTTTAAGTATTTGGGTCACATATTGACTGAGAAGCTTGATGATGATGAGGATATTGAGAGAGATCGGAGAGCGTTGTCGGTCCGATGTAGTATGCTGGCTTGCAGGTTTGCACGTTGTACAAAAGAAGTGAAAATCACTCTTTTTAAAGCATTTTGCCAGACTTTCTACACATGCAGCCTGTGGGTTAGAAATACTCAGAGGGCCTATAACGCTCTTCGCGTGCAATATAACAACGCTTTCAGGGTGCTTTTGGGTCTCCGGCGATTCTGTAGTGCATCAGGCATGTTTGCGGAGGCGCGTACAGATAGCTTTGAAGCTGTAATGCGAAAGCGGACAGCAGACAACAGCATCCTGAAGGTGATCATAGGTAGGCTAGACGGTCCCTTCCTGTGGCACTGGACACGTAGGCATAGCGGCGGGCCGGTGCAGCAGGAAGGTACATGAAGTAATTTTTTAATAATTGTAAATACTAACATAGTTTTTAAGTAATTGTTACTAACAAAATATGGAGTTTTTATATCCGAAATAAATGTTTATTATTATTATTTTTCATAAGCATAGATGCAAAACACATAGCGAAAGTTTTGTTTTTGAAGCGTTATATTGCGTGCTAGGTAATTCTTGAATAATTGGATCATTAAACGATGTTTTCAAATATTCTTCTTTTTAATACTGATTCGTTTAAAACTATTACTATACACAACGGCTAGTGATCGCATACCGAAAACATGCAAACGTGTGCCTAATATGTCGGTGGAAAAGCGTTTTGTGATAACAATAATTCTACGCTGCATATAAATTATTGCCATCGTGGGGAGTTATTGAGTGCAATGATAATGAAGCCATATAGCAATAATCGTGATCAGAGCGTGCGTGTGATCTAATCACCAAATGGAGTTCCACTATGAATTTGTTCGGCGCAAATCCTTAACTAGGTTTATTATAAGCGTAATGAGTTATTATTACTTTGAGAACTATCTTATAATATAATGGACAACCAAGGCTTTCGCTCTCTATCTATTGATACACTAAGCCTTCTACGTATATTAGTATTGTCTAATATTGAAACAATTTTAAACATTTTATAATAAAACACTCAAGCACAAATGCCGTTTTGAATGTCTTTGTCCAATTCTATGAGCTATAGATGTTTTACATCCAAGCACTTGCCCTCAGGTTGTCCACGATGGTAGCTCGCCTGCGGTGACAGACCCGGATGCATGGCTCCAGGGCCAGTCGGCGCCAAGGTCACGAATCGTGGAGCAACCGCTGGTAGTGCGGGAATACCTCATAGGGCGGCACGTGTAAGCCGAACTCCAGCGCCACTAACACCGCGAATTCGAATCTCATCAAGTCTTTTCTGTTCACTCTAAAAGTTGTTTCGATGCGCTGAAAAATAAACACAGTTATACATAAACTCCCGCACGGTCATAATAGGGGTTGATAGAATTCTAGTCGATTCTGGCATATATCTTTTGTTTCACTCATTCATCGGTAAAATGAGCCATTTTCCTGACCTTCTTCTATGTTTATTAAAACCTTTAGAATCTCACGACATTTCTATTAACAGAACGATGAATACAGTGACATTCAGTGACTGTATTTGGTATGTAATCACTTAACGATATGGTTTATAGTTACCTATGCTTGAAAATATAGCAAAAACACGGAAATTATGGTCTATGGTATCATTCAATTAGTTTTTATTCTAGGAAACGTTCGTCTATTATGTTGATAGAAAATTTTTGTAACTTTCTTCCAAAAGAGATAACAAAATCGCTTAAAAAAGGTAATCATGATTAAAACATTATGTTGTACTTACTTCTATTAACGCCTTCAAAGCGTCGCCTTTTACATCGTTAAGTTTAGCAGAAAGCAGTAAACATGCGCCGGCACATAACTTCCTATTGTCTTTGTTAATGAGGTTGGCTAGTATCAGTTTCTCGAAGTAAACGTATGCCTGAGCCACCGACAGTAAATCGATTCCTCCGCTGTCATGTTTTGCTATCTTACGCATTTCTTTTTTGATACTGTAACAATAATCAATGTTTAGCATATAGATGTTATTCCTCCATGAGACTTTGTAATAATATACATTAATTATTTCTTTCCCATATGAAAGTATACAATGTATGAGTTCGTGTAGTGCTATAACCTAAACTGCACTATGGGAATGAGCCTTATAATATAATACCAACATTTGTAATTTGTACGAGGGTAGATCGAAAAGTTCGGGGCCTGACATACAAACGTGTATTTTATTTTTACAATATTACCCACATTAGGTCTATACATTCCTTGGCTGTCACAGTATAAAATTTTGTTGCCGAAGTATTTGTGGTTTTTAAGTTATAACGTGCTACACGAGACCAAGTGTGTAGCTTTTTATAAAATGGACAAAATTGAACAACGTGCTGTGATCAAATATTTGTTTAAAAAGGGATTAATACCGAAACAGATCCATGATGATATGACGAAAACATTAGGGAAATCTGGTCCATCGTATACCACTGTAAAAAAATGAGTAGCAGAATTTTAACGTGGACGAGAGAGCATTGAAGGTGACCCTCATTCCGGCCGGCCTACCATGTCGACGACCGAGAAACATCCACAGTGTGTGATCTCATACTGGAAAACCGCAGATTGACTATAAGCGGGATGGCAGACACTGTAGGCATTTCATATGAGCGAACACGAGACATCTTTATCAAAGAATTCGGCTTTTCTAAGATATCTGCTAGGTGAATCCCTAGACTACTTTAAACGAACGACTTTTTGGAGATGTTTGAAGCTGACTCGCAGGACTTTTTGAACCGTTTTATTACTATGGACGAAACCTGGGTTCATCACTATATGCCAGAGTCCAAACAACAGTCCAAGCAGTAAAAATATGACGAACCGTCTCCAAAGGAAGCAAAGACAATTTGAGTGATGGCATCAGTTTTTGGGATGCTCGTGGAGTGGTATAATGGTGGACTATCTTTCAAAAGGCCACACAATAAAATCAGTATACTATTGCACCCTATTGCGTCGTTTGCGTGAAGAAATTAAAGAAAAGCGTCCAGGATTACTGAGAAAGAAAGCACGTTCACACGTCTGTCGAAAGTATGGCTCAAATTCGCGATTGTGGTTTTGGATTGCTGCCCCATCCAGCTTATTCGCCTGATTTGGCACCTTCCGACTTTCATCTGTTTCCTAACTTAAAAAAACACCTTGGTGGTCAGAAATTTTCGTCAAAAAGAGGTTGAAGCCGCAGTGAACTAGTATTTTGCATACCTTTGTAGTGAATACTATTGAGGTCGTAAGTACATTTAAAATATTGAGGTTACACAGTAGCAATGTGCGTAGGCAAGAATCATTTTTTAAAAACTGTATAGAAGCTTTGCAATACAGATGGAAGAAATGCATTGAGTTAGGTGGAGATTATGATGAGAAATAAAAATATTTTTGTGTGAGGATCGAACCCATAGCACTCAGGACGATGGCAGTAGCTAGACGACAATTTAACCACTACGCCATCCGTGCAGTCTATTGACTACGTACAGCATTAAGTTCTTCCACCTTATCCTGTCAAAAGTTGTAGCATCTGCATATGTCGCAATAATTGACGATAAGCTACAGTTGTAAATGTCACCTGCAAATCCCTACTCTACATCCGTCTAATATTATATTAAATTGCGTTACAGTTCCGGTTTGTAACAGTTAAATAACATATTATGTAGAAGCAAGCGACTAATAGTAGCATATCGAAGAAGCAAGCTTTAATCTTAATTATTTGTGAGAAAGAGTTTCGCACATTTGCTTACCTTCTTAGCTTACTGAGCGTTAATTTGATGTGGGGGAATTTTTCTCGGAATTTGTCATTCAGTTCCTTTTTAAGATCTTGTGGACGAACATAATCAATTATAGATGTCATGTAAGACGTAAATGTTAGAAGAGTTCTGTGTTTCCCAGCTATAAGTTCTGGATCATCTAATACATTTGGACAGTAGTGTACCTATAATAAAAATAATATTAGAATTGTAAATAATAATAGGCTTTTGTAGCATCAGACCTAAAAATTACTATAATAAGTACATACATATTTTTGAGAGAGTAATGTTCCTTCATCCCAATCAAATGTTTTAATGTCAACTGAAGAATGTGGCGGTGATGAGGGTATTGCGCTTCTCTGAGATGATTCGTAAGAAAAGCACCTACAACAGTTATTGCAATATAAATACACTATTAAATAATAATATTAAATGCTGCCTGTTAGGTACTGTTTAAGTTGGAAATATATAAATTAGCATGCAACTAAATAGTCAGTCAGAAACTTAGAACTAGAGATTCCTTACACATGCTTTATTTACATAGTTCTTTCACCTTTCCAATGATATTTTGTAGTCAATGATAAATCATGCTTATTGCGAAATGTTTTAGCAGTGACTAGTGAACGCTACATCTGATGAAGACTAGGATATACTGCATGGTTTGCTATGATTAGTACTTAAATGAAGTGATTATACTAACATATATTTACATAATTCTGCTTAAGAAGTTATTAAAATATCAATTATTTACTTAAATAATTATTAATATACTCTTTGTAAAAACCAATTAATCCCAAAAATCCAAGCTAGTCACCATACAACACCTAAAATGGTCAAGTATCTTGACCACAACTAAGCATTATTAAATAAGTAGTATAAATTATCTTATTGTATATTTAAATACATATACATAATAAGTTCGATTATTTCAGCAGGGTCCAAAATAGCATTAGCAAAATCTAAGTGTTGCATAGCAGAATGTAATTCAACTGTTCAGTGTTTACCATTTCTTATCCTTGTGCCTCGTCAATAACTTAGTCCTGAAAGTCAAATTTGTTAGTGATGAAATGATGTGGATACTGCATGACATACAAAATGCATCTGATTTTAATGTAATGCGCCTAACAGTAATAATAATGATTTGTGTTTTGTGTGATTATGCAGATAATCTATTTAATATCCTACTAGTATTGTGTAAATGTGTAACATGGTTCTAACATTTACATGTTTTTCAGTCAATAATGTTGTCTAGTCTTATTGACTATGGGATAGTTATGCCTACAATTGCAATCATTTTCGGAATCTAGAATCCCAAAAGTATGCTTATAGGTAATAACAAACTGGATTATTTACTTGGGTTTAATGTTTGTTCATTGATAACAATGTATACGAACAATTTAAAGTAGTAGTAGTAATCCAGTTACTATAGAAAATATTTTAAATATTTTACAGTACAAATAAGCTTTTCAAGATGTCTTCTAAAAATTGACTTCCACAAAGGAATTATACAAGGTATAAATCATATGGTAACTGGACCACAAAGAAACCATAGTATTAGAGATAGAGCAAATGGGACACACACTTAGTGATAACAACAAATTTATAGAAAAAGTAAACATTCAATTAACATGCATAATGTGAATTTTGTCATAGCATTGAATAAATGAATATTAGACTCTGATGAGAAAAGCAGCAAAATATTATTTAATTGTTTCCTTTGTTTATCTCAAATTCTTGTCAATAATCTAATTAGATAATAATTAGGCACTTATTTGTCAATATGACTAGAAATATAAAATTGGTAATATTACCTGGCTATGACATGTGGATGGCGATTAACTACCTTCCAATTACCCTTTTCTGTAAAATCACCTTCATACTTCTTTTTATATTGCTCTCTAGTACATATTTTTGAAGGCACCAGCAATTTTGAATATGATATCTCTTGTCCGTTTTCTTCTTTTTCTAATCCAAGAAGATCAAATGGATCAACCCCATTGTCAGTAATAGAAGAAAGTGGTCTTGGTCCTGATGTGTTTCTCCTTCTCACTCCATCCTTCCGTAGATCAGACCTAAAGTAGCACAATGAAAATGATAGCAGAATCACAAACATAATATAATTATCAAACTATTCAACAAACAGACTTGACCTAGACTCAAACTGAAATTCATTTAAAATAAGAGCTGTCAAAATAATAGCCAATGCAGGAATATAATATGTTAGTAATAATAATATATTAGAGGTAAATTATATATATTACTAGCTGTCCCGCACAACTTCGTCTGCTTGACATTAGATAATTTTTGCCAGTTTAAAAAAAAATATCCTATCTTTTAAGTTGGACTAAATTACAGATGGTTACGAAGTTTGATCAAAATCGGTTCAGTAGTTTAGGAGTCCATAGTGGACAAAGTGACACGTAATTTATATGTATTAAGATTACTAACATATTATATAACAATTCATAGCAATATTGTGATAGTAAATTCATAGCAATATTGTGATAATTTCCATTCAATATGAAATTTTAACACATTTTAGATATGTATTTAATTTTCAGCTACAGAGGTCTCTAAGCAGCTAGAAATTTTTCAATAATGTAAGTGTATATTTCACCACTTGGTTGGAATTAAATGTTCTTAACTGCATCATTTTTGCCATAAATCAGAGGATTTCATAAAGGTGTTAATGGAATGTGATCAGAATCACAATCATATTTGGCTACAGGTAACTAGCTTTTTATACTGAATGTTTGTATCTACACTATATGTATTGTGTGTATGGTTTTTAATCAATTTGACAGTTGTTCCAAATTTCCCACATAAAATTAATTTTAAATAACAACATTCCACTAATATCTCATATATTGTTGTCATATAAGTTTTCTAATTAATTATTATTATGATAAATGAACATACCGTGCACTGCGTATAGTCTTAGAGTATGGTATAGTACTGAATATAACACAGGGCGCTCCTTGTCCAGATACCAATGCAAGTCTTTCATCTTTGAATGAAACTCCCTTAGATGGACGTACCAAGCGCACCTCTTTTGTGAGTAAGTTTTCAGGAATGCATGTGTTACTTGTTCTAAATCTACCTATAATACAGAAAATTTTTATCAACAAACTCAGTAGGTATATAACTATATTTTTTATTTCTTTTTCTTGTGTTATTCGGTGACAGATGAGCTAGCGGCCCACCTGATAGTAAGCGAGAACCGTGGCTCATACACATGGCTATGTTTTCTTAGCATTACAGAAGCAATGTCAAAAAAACCACAACCAAGTCGCTGTCTACCGGAACGAAAAGGGAAATGGAGCAGGTTGGGCTTTGGGAAGGGAAGGGTGATTGGGCCTCCGGTGCTCTCACGCACCGAACGAAACATAACAGATACTGTTATTTTATGTCGATCTTCTGTGAGAGGTTGGTACTTCCCCGGTCGAGCTGGTCCATTCATGCTGTAACCAGCGTGGCCCTACCACTCAATTATATAATTTATATTATTATTTAATTATATTAAATATTACCAAAATTAAGGCTTTCTGAGCTGCTTTTATCATCTGCATTTGCTCCAGTGAGTGTAACTAGGTGTTTTGTTCTACTTCGAGAACCATGCTTTTCTTTAAATGATTCTGTATTGCCAGAAGAACATCTGTGAGAAAAATAATGAAATAAATACCTATGCAACTTAACTATTTCTTATTACTTTAGCCCAGAGTTATTGCACTGAAAACTACTATTGTTGATTAACAATCACTGAAGAAATTGACTAAGTTATAATTTAGAGCAGCACTATACATTTACTTTAAAATTAAATCGTGATAGCATTTTATTACCTCTCTCTGAATGATGTATTTGCGCTGATTTTTACAGGTGTTACCGTAGCTGTATGTTCTGAATCTGAACTTAGTGAATGACTGTCAGCACTTGCTCGATGTACCGGACTAGACTGAGGTACCTTACTCTTGTTACGAACACTATTCCGTAGGTTTACATCTTTTTCCTTATGAATATCAACTGCTTTGGAGCCGAAATCTGTTTTATCAGTGTTCGATGTTTTGTCCACAATCTGAACTAATCCAGTATCTTTAATCTTGCCGTCAAGTGATATATTTGATAAAAATGTTACGGCTGCAAGACGTCTTCGAGCTTTTTCATATTTATTACGATTGTTAGACATTATGAAAAGATATTTATAGTTGGCTTGCTGTAATTTATATAAATATTTCAAAGGTTTCGAATTATAATAATTTAATCAATTATGAACTGTAGGCAACTTTAATAATATATAAATAATTCACTGCAGACTTCAAGGAAGTAGCACAATATTATAATTTATGTACATATGTCTGAATGTGAATGCCTAATAATAATTAATACATATTATTACATATGACATAATGACATTATTGACAGCAGGACAGCAATTTTATTTTTAACAGTAGTGGAAGTGAGATGGCTCTAATAAACAGATTGACCCTATGTATTACTTTACTCTTTGAGATTGACCTTGAGACCGAAGCATTTGAAGTAATTTTAGAAATAGTGTTGACTGTTGAGGTTATTTCTCTCATAGTATAACTTACAAAGTAACTTACTGTTTATTAGTAACTCTTGAGGATTTTTCACAAAAACATTTTATTTCAGAGCTAAAGAGGATCTCTTGTCTCGAAGTACTCTGTGGTCTCGATGCATGGTATTAAACCATGGGGCAAACTTTATGAAGTTATGAAATACATCAAAATAATGTACTGAACGAAATTCTATAAGTAGAGGAATCTTATCTTAATCTAGTATTGGCTATTGCATATTATTGTTGTTGTTATTAATAACCCAATAGGAACGATAATCTAAATATCAGATTTAAACGAATAATAATTAATATTGTTACCTAACTAATTAGTGGGTTTGACAGATTTATTTATATTATGTTTATGGTTCCTGAACGAAATCACTATGTCATATCAAAAGTTTTGACGTTTGAATTTAAGAGCTAGGTGGAGTGAATAGATAGATAACTTTTATCGTCTTATACAACTACATAAAACTCTTCCAATGGAACCTAACATTCCTGGTTCGTCGTCAACTTCTAGAGCTACTAGATTTATGATGGAAGGTGTTGGAGCACGAGTGATTAGAGGTCCAGATTGGAAATGGGGCAAACAGGTAGATCTCTGTTTATTTTTGTTTAACAATATTTTATCTTGATTATTCAGAGTATTCCAAATTTCCTGACATAAGGTCTTACTTATAATCATCAGAAGGTCTACCCTACCCGCAAAACTGTTGTAAATTTTCTTTTTCAAGTCTTGTCATACACCATTGTAGAATTTTATATTGTTTACAATTTGTAAATAATGTTAATATATTTATAACTTTTACAGATCTTCAATTAATAGAAAGCGTCATACGATCCTGTCCTTTTCGGTAGTTTTGTACTGTTTTTTAACATTCTAATATGAATGAATAAGAAAGTAATAGATCTAAGTTGCTTTACTGTAATAACTGAATTAATAATGATCAAATAATTGTATTTTCAGGATGGTGGTGAGGGCCATGTTGGCACTGTTAGGAATTTCGAATCTCCAGAAGAAGTGGTAGTTGTCTGGGACAATGGTACTGCAGCAAATTACAGATGTTCAGGAGCATATGACTTGCGCATACTAGACAGTGCACCTACAGGTGTTAAACATGAAGGTACAATGTGTGATACCTGCAGACAACAGCCTATATTTGGTAAGCCAGTAATTATTATTGTACCAATGCCACTATTAAAAAATGTTTATTAGTCAATTTTATATACATTTCTTTATTTTATTTATGTATTATATGAGAATCCCACCTGAATAAAGATGTAATGAATATAAATTAATAATTAACTACTACATTATTGCAAAATTATTTATTTAAATTGAAATGCCACTTATTGAATTAATGATTCATGTATTAATCTTTTTAGGCATTCGTTGGAAATGTGCTGAATGCAACAATTATGATTTATGCTCAGTATGTTATCATGGTGATAAGCATAATCTAAGGCACAGATTTTACCGTATTAGTGCACCTGGAGCTCAACGGTGCCTTGTAGAGCCTCGCCGTAAAAGTAAGAAACAAGCTGTTAGAGGCATCTTCCCAGGAGCTAGAGTTGTGAGAGGGGTATGTACAAATTAGCCATAAAGTTTGTATTAAATCTAGATCACAGCATTTAGTGTTAGTTGCCTGCAATAAAAACGGTGTTAGAAGTAAATACGTGATTTTTATTAGGTTGACTGGCAATGGGAAGACCAAGATGGTGGAAATGGCAGGAGAGGTAAAGTCAATGAAATACAGGATTGGTCAGCAGCAAGCCCTCGATCTGCAGCATATGTTGTATGGGATAATGGAGCTAAGAATCTCTACAGGGTTGGTTTTGAAGGGATGGCAGATTTAAAGGTAAATAACAAATTTTTATGGACTAAGGTGTACTTGGTTTTCCTCCTATCTATTTTATCCATCCATTCCATTCCATATGTGATGACAAAATAAACATTATTATTATTATTCATCCATCCATTTGAATCAAATAATATTTCTAGTCATTAAAAATTATACAGTGAATCTCTGCCTATATTCATAAATTTATTTAATATTCCTGACAATAAAATTAGCAAATGTTAAGCTGATGAGAATGCTTTTAAAATTGACATTGGATTGTGAAAATAATTGTAATATATTTCTGTTACATTTTCAGGTTGTTAATGATGTGAAAGGACAAAATGTATATAAGGAACATTTACCACTTTTAGGAGAGTTAGGACCTGGACGTACTGGTCCTCATGGATTACAAGTTGGTGATCAGGTAAGGATTTTATTTCGTTTTATCCTTGCGAAGGCTTTAAATTTTGCCACTTTGTAGAAAGATTTTGTCATTACAAGATCTACCTACTCTGCACATAAAATGCTTTATGGTTATTTGGTAATCTGGAGACGAATTTTTCCTAACAGATAGAATAGTTTAACTCTGTCCATTGTAGTTTCTGTACACAGGTAGTACACTCGCTAGGGTGGGCAGCCGCGGTTTATTTTGTGGGGTGAGGTCTGCCGGACCTTTGGTCTTTGTCCATTGCTTGCGATGTTGGATAAGCTTTCATATGCTCTTTAATCCCCGTCTGCTGCTTTCTATCGCCTGTGAAACGCCCTATACAATACTAGACTATCTCCGCGGCTTCGCATGCGTTAATATAGATTTATCTATCCATTTCTATCTCTCAGGAGCAGTACTTTTTTCCTGGATGAAAGGTATTCTATATCCTTTTCTGTACCCCTGAAGTCGTGTATGCGAAATTTCATGATGATTGGTCGAGTAGTTAAGGCCTGAAAACGAAACAAACAAAGTCACATTCGCATTTATAATATTAATTCGTATTTAAGTAAAAGTATTTTTATTTTATAGCTAAATTTAATTTTTTTATAGCTAAATTAAATTTTTTTATTTTATATATTAGGGAGGATTAGCATCAAATACATTATTATATTTTGCTTTTAATATCTTTATTTTGTTATTGTTTTCAGGTGAATGTAGACCTTGATCTTGAAATAGTTCAGTCCCTGCAACACGGGCACGGTGGGTGGACGGACGGCATGTTCGAGTGTCTCGGCACCACCGGCACCGTCGTCGGTATTGACGAGGACCACGATATTGTCGTCACATACCCCAGTGGAAATAGATGGACATTCAATCCTGCTGTCTTAACTAAGGTAAATGCTTGGTGGTTTTAATTGTAGTTGTTTGTTATTAGATTAACTGTCATATAAAGGATATTTATAATTTAGAGATGTAAGATATTCTCATATACCTTCATACATAGACTCCATATTAATACTGAAGTATCAGGCATCATCATCCTCATCTAAGCCGAAATTCGTCCACTGCTAGACATAGGCCTCCTCCAAGGTTTATTATACCGTTCCTTGACATTGTAACTTAATTTGATAATATTCTGTCATTTTTACTGTTAACTGAAATATTATATTAATTTAATTTATTAATACTATAAAATTAATTGTCTACTCAAGGAATGAAACATAATTGTAATATTTCTACACCAGCAATGGAAGTATGTGTCAATCAATGTTGAATATATATGACCCTAATGTACCATATACGTAGAAATAAAAAAAATAAAAATAAAGTATTCCACACCGTTGATCTTGGTCCGTCCGCATTCAATCGCTTCCCGCGATCCTATCAGGTCGTTGGTTTACCTTGTTGAGGCCTACCCCTGCTACGTCTTACGGTGCGTGGCCACCACTCCAGAATCTTTTTTGCCTCAACGGCCATCGGTTCTGCGAGTTATGTGCTCTGCCTACTGCCACAACATCTTGGCTATCAAAGAGCTATGTCGGCAACTTTAGTTAACCTGCGGATCTATATAAATAATAAAATCTGAAATTAAAAAACTTTATACGGATTTTATCGCGTTGTTTATTTTTTATAAATCACTATTATTACATAATTTTGAAACTTTAAACTACTATTGTTAAACATTTTTACTAGTTACTGTTTACTTCTATTTAAGCTATTTAAATTATAGAACTAAATTTTTGGATTTAATTTTACACTTTCCCCGACGTTTCGGTTGCTTTTCAGCAGCCATGGTCACGGGGAGACTCCGCTTATAATTTAAATAGCTTAAATTGTAGTAAACAGTAACTAGTAAAAGTGTTTAACAATAGTAGTAAAAGGTTTAAAAATTATTTAATAATAGTGTTTAATAAAAACTAGCTGCTAGCTGTCCCGACAGACGCCCTGTACACACGAAAAAAAAAACATATCTAAACCATTTTCGAATCCACTTGAACACACACAAAAAGTTTCATCAAAATCGGTCCAGCCGTTTAGGAGGAGTTCCGTGACATAGGTTCACACGTACAGTAGAATTATATATATAAAGATATTTATAAAAATAAACAACGCGATAAAATCTGTATAAAGTTTTTTAATTTCAATGTATAACATTCGCGTAAAGATAAGACAATATTATCTATAATTATAAACTCGCTATAGCCAGAGTCTATGATATTCTACTTGATACAACCATGGCATACTTGTCTTTTTAAATGCTCTTACTTGATATTCTTCAAAACTGGTAAACTGATGTGTGCTGTTGCTTCAACTGGCCTTCAAATATGTCTAATCTGAATAGGAGTGTTTGTTTAGGTCTTACTGTAAAGACAGTCACATATATTTGTTTATTCTTGAAAAACACTCATATTTCGGTACGTAGGTACAATTTCCCCTACTCCTATAGAGGGACTGGTCTTTGTTCCTCCCTTAATATCTCGTATTAGGGAACAAGCTAAGAATGATATGAGAATCTTTACAAAAAATCAAACTCATTAACTATTTGTCTGATTCAGCCCAAAACATGATATCAACGGTTAGAAGTCGGTAGTCAATTTCTCAATCTTTTCCGAATATTGGTAAGCTAAGCTGGTGTTTCTCCATGGTAGGTGTGTAGCGGAAACTTGAGCGCGTCGACGTCGAGCGGCGGCGCGGCGGGCGGCGGCTTCGCCGTGGGCGACCTCGTGCAGGTGTGCGCCGACCAGGAGCGGGTCAAGGCGCTGCAGCGCGGCCACGGCGAGTGGGCCGAGGCCATGGCGCCCGTGAGTACCCACTGAATCGAGAATATAAAGTCACCTTATCTTAGAGCCAACGACTGGCGCGAAACGATCAGAGACGGAAGAAAGTAGCATTGTTCCGTATCGGCGGCCAAGACACACTTTGGTTCTCTGAGCTAATGAAGTACCTAGTAGTATTTTCTGAGGATGAGTTGATGCGACTATAGGAGTGCTTGATGACAGGGGAATGAACGTACTTATTTAGTGATAAGGCTGCCATTACCGTATTCCGACGCTTGAAGTCGTAAAAATATTAATCCTTTGACCGCCACGTCAAAAAAGCAAAAGCGTGCTCAAGGCGCCAAGCTACGATTTCATCCTTTAATTTGTTATGTCGTGTCGTGACCGAGGCGTGCTAGACACATTTTGCTTTTTCATGTATACTGTGACTGTGGCGGTCAAAAGGTTAAACAAGACTAAAATACGAAGAAATACACAGACAGTCTTTTTTTGTAATGTTTTTTTTTTAATGTTAATATCTCACGCATTAAGGACCAAGCCCTCTATTGCGTAAGTGATTGACGGATACAAAGTACACCCGAACGCAGAACAATCATTTGTGCACACACAAATAATTGTCCTGCGTGGGCTTCGGGCGGCGACACTCAGCGCGACGGCAGTGGCGAGCCGACCGACATATTATGCAACTTCATCCGTACAGTCTTTGTTATGATTCTCTGGTTAATTAGATAATGAATGATGAGTAACAGGTAGATCTACCTAAGCTATCTCTGATATTAATTTACTGAATGTGAAACTTACTATTGCACTATCACTGTATTTCACGCATAGCTGCATGTTATATGGAAAAGAAGAAATACTACCGTCTTCTATTGCAGACACTCGGCAAGATCGGTCGTGTACAACAAATATATCATGACAACGACCTGAAGGTGGAAGTGTGCAATACATCTTGGACTTATAATCCCAACGCTGTAACCAAAGTAGCATCGTCCGATGGAAGTATACCGGGCAATTCATCAGGTAAAAAATTATTTTCTCCTTGTTTAGCATAATTTATTTGTCCTCATGATGAATATGGTCAGCTTTTATAGTTATTGACACGCTTGGACACGTATAATCGACAACTCATCTATCCAAACATTTTTAAAAGTGCCTTTACAGAAAACATCCTTGTACTAACTTAAATGTATAGAGAGATATGCTAACGTTCAAACGTATCGAGGTGCGTCAAAATCTGTTACTGATAGGCAAAATTTTGATTGAATTGAGAACAGAAGATATTTTCGATCAAGTCTATAAAAACTGTAGATGTGGCATTCGGTTTGTAATCATCATTATTAAAATATATAGACAGATAGTTTAACGATAATATCAACATATTTTTAATTCATTGCTTAAAGTAGGTATGTTGTTAGTTGGCAACCTCACAACATTGTGAATAAGCCAAGAATTGTGTTTTGGATTCTCACACGAGTTGATGTTCATCATATTAGAAAATGAGCGAATTTTTTTATCGGATCGATGAGCTGACTGTAGTCGTCGGTAGCTATTATGGGTGCTATCTAAATTTGTCTGGAAATGTTTAATTGAAAAAGAAAAAGAAATCATTGATATTGACAAAATCCACAAATTTTGAACTGTTTTTCGAATCGTGTATTTAGAGGAATATCATAGTCTGATAATATTTTTATTTGTAATACAATGTTTTATTGGTATAGGTGAGCGCCTGTCAGCGCTTTTAAAGAAGTTGTTCGAGTCGCACGTGACGGGCGACGCTAACGAAGAGCTGGTGAAGGCGGCCGCCAACGGCGACGCCGCGCGCTGCGCCGAGATACTCGCGCGAACCGACGCACAGCACGTCGACGTCAACGGGTTCTACGGCGGACACACCGCGCTGCAGGTACGTCATCTTGGATAGCTATCGAATGAACATCGTTTTTTGTTAATGCCGGAAAGAAATCATCCTATTAACGCTAGTACCTGTTTATGAATTAATATGGCACGATGGTTGCCCCTTTCGACTTGTGGAACTATGTTGCTAAGTGGTGGCTGTGTGACTGAGTCGTTTCAGCGTATTACATCAGTATGTTCAAGTGCATCTGGTTTTTTGTGTGCAGGCGGCAGCGCAGAACGGTCACGTGGAGGTGATCCGCGCGCTGGTGGAGGCGGGCGCGGACGTGGACGCCGAGGACCGCGACGGCGACCGAGCCGCGCACCACGCGGCCTTCGGCGACGAGCCCGCCGCGCTGCGCGCGCTGGCCGCCGCCGGCGCCGACCTCAGCGCCCGGAACCGCCGTCGCCAGACGCCGCTTCACATCGCCGTCAACAAGGGACACCTCGGCGTCGTGCGCACGCTGCTGCAGCTCGCCGTGCACCCCAGTCTGCAGGTCAGTGTCCACTATACATTCTCACTTCGGCGACGAGCCCGCCGCGCTGCGCGCGCTGGTCGCCGCCGGCGCCGACCTTAGCGCACGCATCCGCCGCCGCCGGACACCGCTGCACATCGCCGTCAACAAGGGCCACTTCGGCGTCGTGCGCACGTTGCTGCAGCTCGCCGTGCACCCCAGTCTGTAGGTCAGTGTCTTCTATACATTCTCACTAAATCAAGGATAGTCTTATGTATTTACAACTTAACAAACGTATTCTTTTGCATACGTCTTCGAATGCGCGTTACGCTTGAGAGCAGTACCCGTGTCTATCTTTGTTGTAAAACTAAAATCGTATATTACGTTTTTAGTTCTAGAAAATTAAATATCCCGATTATTTAATTCGGTTTTAATTCTGATATTATTGAGGGAGGCATGATACGACAGCCGACCTTTAGAAATAATGCAGACGCTGATGTAAACCGAGTGTATTTATTATACCTAAACATAGTCACAATTTTATACGACGTCTCAACACGTTTATTGTAAAATGTGAATTACCTTAAAATCGGCACACATGGGCTATACCTACATATTAAGAGCTAGATATTATGCTGTTTTCCTTATTTCATGCCCCTGTCATTTAGACTAATTACATTAGTCTGCTGTACTGTACACTTCCGATCAACAATAGCAACTAGATATCGGGTCGGCGCGAAAAATACGTCTCGGTAAATAACAGCTCATTTGAGACGTGAGCTCTTATTTTGTTTAGTTCGCTTGAAACTCAGCCAATGTAAACACGTCTCACAATGCCACAGTGTGTATTCAAAAGTTGCAAAAATAATGCCCGAAAAAGCAATTTAACGGCCGGAGTATCTTACTTTTGGTAATTACATGAAGAATAAGTTATATTTTAAATTTTAAACTAACAAATAATATCAAATTTTGAACAAAATTACCGATTTTAAACCACCCGCTACAAATGTTTGGCCAAGGCTCGCCAACACACGCACAAACTTTTATAACAAAATAAACGAAACAAAACAATGTAGCTCTCAAGGCAATAACGGGAAAAAGTACTTTATTTGTTGCCGCTTAAGGTTGATTTCACACAAAATATTGTTGCTTTGCTCGTTTTTATGTGACGAATGATCGTAAGTATTAGATAATATTTTGAAGATTTGTGACTTAATTACTAGGTGACATGGTTGTAATTAGGTTGAACTTAAAACCGTTTTAAAACTTTTCTCTCCGTTCGTAAGTATTGTTATACGGATTGTCACGCGGACAGCATTCAGCTTTGATTTTGTACGTGACCCGATATCTAGTTGCTATAGTTGATCGAAGACTGTCATACTCATGTTCTCGCTGAAACACGCGAACATTATTTATGAACCAGTCCACGACAAAATATAAATATGCTTAAACGTATTAGTCTAAGTATTAGTTATAAAAATGTTGATTCCTATTTAAAATTTTCATTTAATAATAAATAATAATAATAATGGCAATAAAAATGTATTACCAAAAAATTTTCAAATTATACAGGTTTTAAAATCAAGAATTTGTTTAAAACGTTACATTTTTTTCTGAATCAATAAAATTGCCTGCGCTAGGCTAAGTGTCCTGTGGGAAATTGTTGGATAAGTCCGATTCATCTAAAATAAATTTTTACATAGAGCGGTTCTGAACCTCAAAATTATAATTTAATGCCATCGATCGATCTTCTTACAAAGATGTAAATGACAGAAATCCCCATTGCCTCTCCATATGTATGAAATAATAAAAAAATCAGGTAGTCATTTGTAATTTACTCATTTATTTGGCCTCGATGGCGTAGTGGTTAGTATAACCGACTGCCATGCCTGAGGTCGCGGGTTTGATTCCAGCACAAGTCAAGCATTTGTGTGCATGAACATGAATGTTTGTCTTGGTTTGGGTGTTTCTATATATAATATGTATATATTTACAAAAAGAAATATATAAATGTATGTTTATCCATTGTCTAGTACCAATAGTACAAAGCTCTGCTTAGTTTGGGCTAGATGGTGTTATGTGTATTTGATAGAATATTATATTATATATATTTTAAACTTACATACCTACTAAATATGATCATATACAAATAATTTTAAAAACGTACAATTAACTTAAAATGGACAACGAATACAATATAATTAACATATTATTATACAAGTAATATAATATAAAGCAAAAATTACCCACAATTATTATAATATTATTCGTCTAGAATTTTATTAGTTCGTATTATGTAATGTTAATGTTAAATCAATCAGGTAATGTCAGGATTGATACAGTAAAGAAAATGTTTTATGTAATATATTAGACATGTTATCACTCCGAAACTTCTCTATGCTGTAGTAGTTCTTTTCCAAAACAAATGCGCTTAGCATATTTTTAAAACCATTGACGCAGTAAATAGCCTTCATCTCCACTGGTAGTTTATTAAAGATGCTTACTGCTTGGATTGCAGAACTGTGTTGCACGACGTTTAAATTAGGCTGAACAACGCTAGACAAATCTTATTTAATGTTTCTATGTACCTTGGTTTCAAACTTGTCCAGGTTTTTAATCAAAATAGTCAGGAGCACCAAAACTATAGGCAAGGAACCGTTATATCTTTAGCTCCTCAAAGTGGTCTCTGCATTTGACCAATACGTAGCATAGTTCTAATCGACCTTTTCTGTATTACAACTGCTGAGTTATGTTATACTTATAACTATTTCCCCATAACAGGATACTACTTATATCTAAGTTTGGATTCCACTAGAGTGTAATAGACAATTTTTAACTGGTGAATAGTTCATTCTTCACTCAAACTTTTAATGGCATAGCAGGTTGAACTGGCCAGCTCTGGTTTCCAATTAAGTAAAGCGTTTATGTGTATGCCAAGAAATTTTTAACTACCTACCATTTCTACCTGATTAGATGCCGAGATAATAGTTAAATGTTTATTACTTTTTGTCGTAGATATAAATAACATAAACTTTGTCTTATTGATGTTTAATTTTAAATTATTCCTATCAAACCAAAGACAGATATAAGGTCATTGACTTGCCGCATACGATATATTGTAGCATACGATAAATATCTAAAAACACAGTTGCGTATTGCCTACTGTCCACAAAAGTGTGCTAATAAAAATATATTGATTCATCAGTTAATCCCACGCAGCACTACAACTGCATTTGGCTGACCAAATGCTTGCTTTTTAATGACATAATGTGTCTGAACACATTCTGCCGTTAAACAGCAAAAGCGGTTGACTAACAGGGGTGAGAAAGGTACTGAATTGTTTCGTCTCTGCTTATTTATATATATCTATAAATATATAAATAAATATCTAGATTAATATTTAATGGACATGTTAAAATGTAACCTAAATCTGTATTAGCTCAAAGACAGGTAGGTAGTTCGAGAAACGGTATACGGCACACCTCTATTCCACAGATCCTAAATGTGTATATTGTGTAATGTGTATTTGCGGTAAAACAACTGTTTATTCGAAATCCTAACGAATATTATAAATGCGAATGTGAGTTTATTTGCCTGTTATGCTTTCTTAATTACTCAGCCCATCATTATGAAGTTTCGCATACACGTTGTTAGAGGTACAGAAAAGGAAATAGGGTAGGTACATTTCATCCAGAAAAAGTACAGTTACTGTATATTATTCATGCTATATTTTTATCCATTTAAAATTATAATAGATGTTGTATAACTAATTGGAAAATTATGTTTTACCATAAAATATACATTTTCTACGGTTTTCTTTAGAAAAAGTATTTTTATAGAGTTTCAATAAACAATTACAAAGTCACATACAGTCAGAAATATTAACATTTAATATAAATACTGGTGTACTTTCATATTTTAGTGTTTGTCTCGTATATTATGCCTAAACTGACGGCACAGACTATTACACAATTGACCAATAGCCTGAAACAAATCCGGTAACTGATTTCACGTTACATTTCAGATATCCCTATTAGTTTAGTTGTGGAGGTGAATGAAAATCTACTAATCCGCACTGCACTTGCGGTATTAAGTTAGATGTATGATATTGGTTTCGCTTTTGATGATACAATTAAGCTGGTATAATGATAGTGTTTAGGCATAGACTGTTGATGTCTGTGCCTTTTTGTATTGCATTATGTATTTGTTTTTGAATGCATGGTTTACGATTAATCATAGCCAATTTAGCTTGTAGTATTGATTGGAATTTCAGAGCATGGCAGCGCAAGTGATATCTATAGTTTTAAAAGCGTCATGACACGTTTATCGTGTCTGATTATCGTAGGTGGGTCGAATGCTTGCTAGCCAAATTAGTGGTTTAAAAATAGGTTGCTTGATTATAAAGTGTGTCAAAGAAATACAAGTTCATCTACATACCATTAAAGTTAAGACAAATATTAATTTAATTATCACTAGAGGCTTGACTTGCGCGGTATCTCATTAAAATATAGTCACGGATAATGCAGCTCTCTATTAATGTGAGAGTACTTAGTTAGTTACTAGATTTTGCCCTCGGTTTCGCTCGCGTAAATTAGCTTAGGTTAGATTAGTAACAGTTGTTTGACCCGGCCCGCACCCACACGGGGGGCCTGCTATGGATGACTCAACTCTTTTAAGAGCTCCCAACAGGCCCCTCCATTGGGTGAGAGAGGGAACACCCCAGGTTTTTTAGTGGGTATATCTTCATGCTGGGGAGTCTTACACGCCCCGCCGGTGCCGTCCCCTAGCCGGCGGATAGTGCATCAAGCATTTTTCCTGGATACCAAAAAAAAGGTTAGTAACACTTATTTTTTCTGGATGAAGGTTCTGACAAAGTGTATGCATAATTTCATGATTGGTCAGGTAGGTAAGATTTGACAAAGTAATAATCAAACAAACAAATAAATAACAAACAAACTCACTTTCGCATTTTTAATATTAGTTAGGATTCTCAGAGGTTATCTTTTAGTATACATATTGTCAGGCATTAATTTAACTAATGGAAATTAGTTAGCTAAAGATAAAAGGAACGTGAACGCTACGATTGGTCATTACATAGGTATATAAAATAACTGGATAAGTTTGTTATGCAGTAGCTAAGTTAATCACGACAGTAACCCCGTCGAATTAGCCTTAATCCTGAAGTCGCGAGGGACGTATAAGTCATTGAAACAGCGAAACATATACAGAATACACCAAACTCCAACTATTTAAGCATGACACAGATTTTTTGTCCCGTTTTGGTTACAGAACCCACAACACTCGTAGCATTGGCAATACCGAGATGACTACTTAAATTACTGGACTATTCGTGTAGGTTTGTACTTGGCATAATGTTACGCAATCGGGCTCTAATACCGCGTTGAAGCGTGCTGTCTGTAGAAAAATAAGTGGCGCCACAAAGTCAGGGTTATTTTTAGTTTTATTGTCTTCGGCAAACAAACGGAGTCCAAGATACACTGTAATTTACTAGCGATTTACAGTAGATTTACGTTTGCTGCAGAAAACATGGGCTGCGTGCTTTCAATAATGAAATGTGTGTGCGGCGTGCGGTAGGCACGCGTGCGCTTACCTTTATTATTATTTTTCACAAGACGCTATCACGCAACGTTCGCTTGCGTTCACAGAAGATTGAAGGAAACAGCTATTTGTTAATGTTCATAGTGAATTGACATAGCTGGTTCTGGGCACGGACTGATCACCCGGTCGTAGGACACAACTACGATTAGTACTACTACGCTGTAAGATCTCACTATCCAACTTATTCCTTTACGTAACTTCGTAATGTCTAAGACCTGTTAAAGAATAGAAGTGCTAATAAAATCT
Organism: Catocala sponsa; assembly: GCA_963564715.1. Classification (NCBI taxonomy): domain Eukaryota; kingdom Metazoa; phylum Arthropoda; class Insecta; order Lepidoptera; family Erebidae; genus Catocala; species Catocala sponsa. The sequence continues at coordinate 11,808,248 of OY751331.1, forward strand.
CGTGAAAAGATAACCCGCACATAAGCCGTATATCGCAGAGGTGTTACTAAAATTTATGCAACCGACAACTTCATTACGACTCCAACAAATATCTGTACCTAACATTTTAAATGTTAGCGATTTGATACATTGAGATAACAACGTATTACTTTTTTTTTTCAATTATTAGTTGTTACCCAATCCACGTTCCTTTTTAGTTTTTAGCTATGCTGTTATTAACCACTGCTTCCTCATTGACTTTTAAATTCGTGACAGCCATGTAACAAAATTAGAGAAGTTTCATTTTACTACAGGACAGAATTCAAAATCAAATCACGATCCAAAGATAACATTGATATTAATGTCTGTGCTGTTCTACCCACGAACATGGCACACGACAATAAATAGTTTGTCTGAGAGATCCCGTATACATTAACATTATTATTGACTTATACAGTCCCTGATGGAATACATCCCGAGGATTGGTCGGAGACCGAACGTTGAATCGAATGCAGGCCAGAACTCACTCCTATTAAGAGCTCTTGCATGATATATGAAGGCACAATTCTCTATTGTTATTTCAATTGTATGTCAATGCGAATACGGTCGCCGATATAGCACAATTTAGTTGCACAAAGCAATTTCTAGCAAATGTTACTGGTGACTACTACTGCATCTTTAATAACATTAGACAATAAGGCTTTAAATAAAATCTCCGAGATACCACTTACTTGGATGCTTAGAATTTATTAAACTTTGTTGATGTTTTATGAATGATAGAATGATATTGTCACGCCTTTGGTCTCGAAGTGGTAGGCAGACATGTGCCACACCCACGTTCTAGAAGCTCTACTTGCCATCATTAGGATAGAACCAATACAGTAGGTACATAGATTTTTAAGGTAAGACAAGCCAGATTTTCTTTTTTAACTATAAGTGAAGTAAAATCAAGTTGTTCCGTCTTTGGAAATCTATGGAGATGTGATTACCAAAGCACACTGAGACTGAGGGGCATGCTAATGTTAGGTTTCATACATAGAATTATTTTAGTTAGGCAAACTACTACTGGATAGCACTATTTATACCAAACCATGGATTAAAAAAAAACAAGTAGATCACATTATGATTAATGTAATAATATATGTAGGTACCTATATATTTGTTGCATCATTGAATGGTACGATTTTTAGGGCTTCTGTTATTAGTCTACTGACGTAGCATACGTATGGTACGTATTCTAACCTAATCCTAACTAATAATGTAAATGCGAATGTGAGTTTATTTTGTTTGCTTTTACGCCTTAACTACTCGACCAATCATCATCAAATTCGCATACACGTTATCAGGGGAACAAAAAAGGACATAGGGTACCTTTCATCCAGAAAAATTACTGTTACTAAACTAACTGTCATTTCCGCAAGCAACCCCGCGAGCATAATTTAGTAACTTATAAAACCCAAACCGATTGACAACTAGATTAGGTGGGTATAGTAACTCTAAATTGAATGGATATAGGTATAATCAATACAACAGACGTATGAAATGCACTTTTGAAATACTACGTGACAAATCTCGCAGTGTATCAAACACGTTTTTTATTACGCGATTTCGCCCGTGATTCCGGCTCCGTGGAATTCGGTCTGTCACAGAGATTCCTTTCCCCCGGGAACTGTCCATTACTGCGGCACGAAAAGTCTCGAGCGGTATTCTTTGCCCCACAGGCTACCTATCTCTCACAATAGATAACATTCTTAAATTACATTGCATCAATAACTCAAATAAAGATAATATAATATTTGTGGTAAGTTTGACAGTGAGTAACTCCAAGATATATCGCTTTGATTTTTTAAACACGTGTATTTGTCGTCCCTGGGCGTAATTTTTTGGTGCGAGTGTGGTTGTTTTGTTTATTTAAACAATAATATATGACGGGTATTTATTATTAGATTCTCTGTTATCTCTTGTATTATCGTTTTGCAAGTGTAGTATGCTACAATGCACTGTTGTGCGAAAGTCTACGCAGACCACCCTAGAGACTATAATTTCTCATTAACGTAACTCGCATACAAATACACATAGGTTCTATAAAATATAATATATAATATTTTAAATTTCATACATACATTGGTATATTTTAATTGTTTATGTTATTCGTATATGTTTTCCGCGAATTAATCACTTCATTCATCATTATTTCAGTTAATTATATAATATTTTTACGCCATTTACTTTAATTTGAATAACTTATTTTTAAAAATCCCAATTGTTTATTATTTACTAAGAGACTAGCTTGTGCTTGGCTTCGCTCGCTCGGGATTAGAACTTTTTTATATCCTATGTAGCCGTTGAAATGGACATATCCTTTATATTGTATGCGATATTTCATAATGTTTAGTCGAATAGTTTTAGGGCGTAAAATTGTAACGACCAAACTCACATTCGCATTTATGGTATTAGTTAAGATTATTTAATTCTCTTGATAAACTGTATTGTTTGGAATTTTATGTTCATACATAAGCTTTGACCATATAATACATAGTATAATATAAATAATATGTTTATTTTAGCGTATTATGAAAATGTTATGTTTATATTTTAATCATGGAGCTGTTGTTTGTTATTATTATATGTTTCAACCATAATGTTAGGCAGTTTCACCTAAACAAAGTCGTTTCTAACAGCCATATTAAGAGGACCCTAGAGAACTTTATGTGACACGCGTGACGTCGTAATATTATAATACAGTACAGATGATACGTTAAAGATTAACTCACTCTTCTACGAAAAATACGTGATTACACACATACGTAGCCAGTGTATTTATAATATAGATAAATCGTAATGGTTCCACAAGCAAAGGCAGAGCGAACAAAGTTAGTACGTATCTTTGATAAGGCTTCGTGTATTTTCGTATTCGAACTAAGAGTGCTCAAGTAGAGGAGAAATCTAACTACGTTATTTGTTTAGATGTTCTCGAACACCGAGCGAAGCAGTTGGCGTAGCACAGTTAGTTAGCTACTTATTAAACTTACCCGTTTGTTTTCTCACTTTGTGATTTAATTAGTCTCAGATGTTTTACCTGCTTTTTTGTTCGTATTAGTTTTAGTCTTATAATGAGAAATGTATATAACACCGTTTAAACAGTGTAATTGATTACGTTGTTTAACCAAAGGGCACTTGAACTATCGGGGAAGTCTTAACTACGCTATTTGTTTAGACGCTGTCTCGAACATTAATCCCCATCTTATCCAACGCTCGGCTTGGTATTTCCCGGGACCCGTGTCTCTTGGACTTTTAATCTAGACGAGTCGAGTTTCAGTCGGTAATGAGTGTAGCGACGCTCTCAAACATGCGGTCTCCATAATTGCCAAACTTTGTGCCGCTGTAGACCCCGCGCCCCTCCTCTTGTCGCGCTCCATTGTTCGCATGGTAACGCGTGTGGTAGATGCCTTTACTCAGAGCCACTTGTAAGTTCACACTAAATTAAGGATGATTATATGCGATAGAGTTATAAATTATCCCTTTCTGCCATGTTAGATACGCACTGCGAGCGCCGCTATTCGTGCGAGTCTACCTATACACTGACAACAGATATCTTATAATTTAATGCTTCTACAGTCAGCTCGGTTCTTGAGTTTATGCGCAGCCATTGCTCACACGCTCACCCTTTTATTCTCAAGAAATCTACGGCCTATTTGGTTTTATTTTAAAATAAATAGACTTGGCTAAAATATTATTTTTAAATGAAAAGGTTTGTAGATGTTTGCGATGGCGGTTCTTATAAAAAGCAAACAAACACTAGACAGGCCTACCATTATTTGATTATGTCAAGTAAACTAAAACCATTTAGTAGAGAAATAACATCTACGCCTAATTGCTTAAACATTTTCAATAAATGCTTTTTAGAATAATTTGTCTGGCTAGGAATACAAACATTCAAATTATATTGTTATCAATATTACGTTTTCTATAAGCAGGCGTTGCTGGAGATAGTCAGTGATGATGTGGAGGGTCAATAAGTGCCTTTATTGCTGAGAGCATACACAGATTTATTGCCTTGTCACCGTATCCTGTTTGCAATAAAGAGTACTTACCGTTTATTTTATTTTATACCAAACTAGCTTTTGTCCACGGCTTCGCTCCCGTAAAAGAGGAGGTTATATTAATAGAAGTTTAAAAAAAATTAAAGTAAAATGACAATTATATCGCCTGCTCCGTGCCTCGGAGAGCACGTTAAGCCATCGGTCCCGGCTGCCATGAAAATCTATGGCAGTCGTTATTGGGAAGTCAGTGCCCTCTAATATCCTGACACTGGTCTAGCCTTAGGGTATCATTAGCCTTCGGGTTGCGGAGGTCAGACGGCAGTCGCTCCGTGTAAAAACTGATATCCAGTCAAATCCGGTTAGACTAGAAAGCCGACCCCAAGTGACTTGGGAATAATAAATGCAAAGGAGAAGACTTTAAAAAAAAATTAAGTCCAGCCTATGTTTCTAATGGTGAAAGAGTTTTTAAATTGGTTTGAAGTGTTTGTGACTTAAATCCTTACAAACAAACAAACTAACATCAAATCTTTCCTTTATAATATTAGTATACATTGGCTAATAACCGACATGCGTAGATCTACTTCTTTAAATTTTTCGTCGTGTCTTTGCACATCAACTCATCAAAATCGTAACCGGATGAATATTTTAAGAATGTATAAGCTACGAACAAATCGACAAACATGCAAACAAATTTTTAATTAATTTAAACATGTTAAACGCCACTAATCAGGTTTACAACTGCGACGCAGAGCTGTAAATTGACCTTTTTGGTATTTTTCCATTGCCTTATTAATGCTCATCTACTCCCCACGGCCTACGCGTAATAGTTATCCGATAAAATATTTTTGTTGTATGTACTTGTAATAGATTCCAGTAGGTCATTCAAACTATGTATCTAGGCCGTAGACTGTAATATCTACGTCTCATCTACGGCGATCTATTGCCTAAAATATTAAAACATACAAAATATCAAAAATATTGTCTTTAAAAACACAATTCGCGAAATTTGCCGCCAAATATAAAATGTAAGGCTATATAAATGAAGACTATTTAAAAGGAAGCTCAAGTACGTACCTACTTATGCTCGGCGAAGATAATATTTAACTCGGCTCGTAAATATTTCCGGAACGTAAAACTCATGAAGTTCATTAAATTGTTTCGTAAAGTATTCTGATAGGAACTTATCTCTAAAATCTTTGTTTAATTATATAACTATTCTCTCGAGCTACAGCCATATTCAAGCGCAATTGGGCGTAAAGCTATTTAAATCTGAATAGGGCATTGTGAAGGCGCGTCACCTTGATTCAGCGACGAGTCTCGTCCTTAATAAAGTTAGAGTGCCGTCGCTCGCGGACACCCATTTCTGTCCGCCGCCCACCGCTGCCTCGGGCGTCTCTCGAAATCATCTTGTACGGGCTAAATGCCTTTCTCAAACCTCTTTACACTCCACTACCTAGTTTATGTGCAATGAACCATATGACGTATTTGTGTTAGACACAAAGGGACACTGATTACTTTGATTGTCTAACCATAGATGTGTCATAACTCGTAATCGGATTAATCATTCAGACCAGTTGCGGTAGGGGATTTGCTACAAACTTTTTAGCTCAAACAGAAATATGTATATTTCGACTTAGAGGCGTGGCATGTAGCTATCTATATATGTACACAAGATCAAGTTAGTGTTATCGGAGAAACAATACAGTTAACAATAGAGGAATACTTTGTACATAAAAACTACATCAACACAACAAATGGAGCGTAATTGGGTTTCTGCCAGTCAGAGTTGTATACGGTGCAGATTTGTTATGTGTACTCAATATTACATTGCTTTGTTACGCCTTAGAAGACGGTGTCAGAAGTCAGCAGAGGCGTCTGTTACGTAAATATCGGCTGGGCGTGTTGTGAATAGGACAGAATACACGATGAGGGGAGGACGAAAGTATGTCCCGTTTATTCTGTAAAGTAAATGTATTCAACAACGAGTTAAAATAAGTTTATGTTCACTTCTATACGTGACGGAAAACTCAATAGAACTGCCTAAAGTTTTTAGAGCCGCCTTTAACATTTCAGCTCGCGCCGGTAATAATAATAAATTAGTTAGTGATAAAAAATCGGTTCTCATTATAAATCCCGCAGTATTAGACGTAACTACGGCGCGAACGACGGTCAATATTGCTGACGTCCCATTAAAATCTAATTTGCGTTAAACTTAAAGCGAGACTTTCAGTATTAAAGCTTTTCTTTTACGCTACTGCTTCAACGACTTCACTTTTTTGTCGATTTTCTCTGGAGCAGGTACTCGGTGATTGCAAATTGAAACAGGAGTAATGTTGAAGTGTATCCCGGCACCAGGTAGTTTACGCAAATATGTATATACCTAGGTTAATTAATATCAAAAGATGATGTTTTATTTACTTAATATCTTTAAAAAAATTTGAGCACGCCCGTTCACCACGAAACGGAAATTCACAGCACTTCCATTTCTGGTTATGCGTCGATTTATATTCTGCGCCCACTCGCCGCCTGAGAAATCTCATGTTGGAGGTGCTCTTTCAATTTGAATCGGAACACTCGGATCGGGGAATAATGTATTTCGGTATCGACCCTCCGCTCGGTACGGATCCTCCTGTTTATCGCCGCTCTCATTTATTCGGGCGTCGTCGCGCCTTTATTTTTTCAACACAAACTCGGTGTCGCGCTGTTTATCCGTCGCGCGATACTATTAGCAGGGTCTTTGTTTTGAAAGGCAGCGAAATTGCGTCGCCTTGACTAAAAAATAATTAAATTGTCACACATGTTGTACTACATGTTTCATACAAAACTACATAATTATTTTGAAGCTTTTATCACCCATCTTTTGGGTATGTCCATTTCTTTCATGTAAGTTTTGCTTGAATCTCTTTGGCAGAAAAAAGTAAATCTAATGATGTGAAGAATAGAATAGAATGAATAAATATACGATTAATAACAAATTTACAATACTCATTTTAATAAGAAATGTTTTAGGGCCCATTTTTGCCCTATAATATTTTCCAATAAACAAACGCACTTTTATAAAAGAAACTTAGTAACGCTAGAATTCATAGTGGTTATAGCAAGTATATTTTTCCAAAGCGCAGGTAAAAGGTGGCCATTTTACGAAATCCTTTACAAAGAGTCTCAGGGGCTCAAGTTTCTCTTTGCTAGCGTCTAAACGCAAAGAACTAAGTTGCCGGTAGTCGCTTTTATCGAACAATTGAACGATGCACTAAACTGCACAATTGCACATGTACCAAGATCTTAGAGTAAAATCAGTTTTGTGACAAGAATATTATATAGGTACTTAGGATTATATTTGTGGCTTACTATTTTAATTGGGTTTTGAATGGTTGAGAAAAAAGTAGTTTTTAGATAATGTTAACGAGAACAAGAGCAGTTCGGCGATTGCCTCATCTAACATTCGAGTCGCGATGCGGATATCCTGCGGACCCTTAACCCGCGCCCTATTTCTCCTATTCCGAGGACTATTTACGTCGTTTTGTTTGATAATCTGCTATTGTTTCGTTGGGCAACGCGGCGTCCCTGTGAGAATTATGCGAGCTATCTATAGAGAACGTGGCCGGCGTGCGAATATGTAATGAACTACCCGTCCGTAGCTCCGGCTGCGTACTTACGTTTTTTTACGGGCATTTATTTGTATTTATCCAGCTGTACCTATAGATATGCTGTCAACTTGGTAGAACCGTTATAGATAATGATGTAATACATATAAAGCTTATACTTTGTTAGTATATCGTGACTTTTTAAAAAGAAAATTAATAAGATTTTGAGGAAAATCAGAAACATACATTTCGACACATATTTTTAGATACCACTTGCCGTTCTTTGGATTCTACATGTAATAGTGGACGAGCCTCTTGTTTGCTATTGGTTACAATTTAGGAGTTCGTTCTGTTACTAAAAATAACGTTATGCCAAATTCCTTTAACGAATTACTTAACCTCTGATTCGAACCTGGGACTTATTATGTAAACATAAGTGTAAACTGCTACCACCGGACTAACGACGGCGCGCAGTTACGTTATCGGCTTAGGAATAGTGTAAAGCCTGCACTACACTGTTGGCGATGATCATTGATCGTGTGATCGTCTATAATCGCCACGATCATCGTGCAAGCATCCACACGATCCGTTCGACAAACCTCTACAGACGTGGAGTGTGTTGCTGCTGCAACCATTTATTTAATGGCGGTATATAAACATTATGTTAATGTGGTTCAACAAAACGGTGTGAAAAAAAAAGGAAGAATAGAAGATGGTGGTATTTGACCATGGTCAAACACCACCATCTTCTTGTTTGGTTGGTTCTATTACGATGCATGCATCGTAATAGAAACAAGTAAGTGGTCACAATAAATATATTTAGGCGGGCTTATTCGGGTTAAGTCAAGACGGCGAATGAATGATCGGCGATCGTGTGGGCACCTCAACGCAACCACCCGGCGATTCCCTTTGATGCGTGTCCGAAAAACTGACAATTCACGGGTCGCAGGCGATCATAAACGATGATCGGCGAGTAAAGCCGAGTATGCCTTCTACATGATCGTGCTCGCGAGTAATCGTCTGTAATGTAAATCGTTCTCATTTAGGTCCCTGGCTATTCAACGTATTCATAAATGACATATTAACTTGCGCAAAAAACAGTAGTGCTTGCTTATTTGCCGACGACCTCAAAATATGTAAACCAATTTCAAGCTCACTAGATTGCAGTCTACTTCAGGATGACCTTAACGTTTTAGCTAGCTGGTGTGCCGAAAACAAAATGGATTTTAATACTAATAAATGCTACACAATCACGTTCACACGCAATCGCAATATTATTAACACGCAATATTATATAGGTAGTACAGTACTACAAGAAAGAGCTGAGATGAGAGATTTGGGTGTACTCTTCGACACCAAATTAACATTTATAGCCCACATAGATAGCATCATCAATAAATCATCCAGAATGCTGGGTTTTATCATACGAAACACTAAATTTTTTCGCAACTCAGCCACTAAGATGGTAGTAGTTTACAATAGTTATGTACGGAGTAACCTTGAATATTGCAGCGTCGTCTGGTCACCACAATACAGCGTCCATCAACTCAGAATTGAACGCATTCAAAAAAGATTTTTAAGACACCTAGCTTTTTCGTATAGATTGCACACACAGTTAACATCATATGTTGACAAATTGAGGCATTTTAGGATGGACAGTTTGTTAACTCGCAGACAGCTACTTGATTTGACTTTTCTCTACAAATTGGTTAGATATGAGTTCCACTGCCCACCACTTCTGAAAACTATCTCCTTACGGGTTCCTAGCCGTGTGCCTAGACAAGCTATTCTCAAATCTGGGCTATTTTATCGTCCATATGCGAGGACTAACTTAAAGATGTTTTCAGCTATTTCCCGAATATCAAAAACATACAACACCATTTGCGGAGAAGTTGATATTTTTGCTGACACACTGTCAAAATTCAAAAAAGTTGTGTTTAGTTTGTTGAAGGGCTGAAAGTGCTCATGTTTAAAATATTTAAAATGTTTATAATGTCTTGTGTTTTTGTTTTTTTTTCTTACGTATATTTTTGTTTACTTGGTTATTCATGGTGTGGCCTTCTTTTGTTTTGCATTGATGTTTTAATGTTTGGTACATCGTTTGTTTTTTATTTTTATTTTTTTGATGTTTTAATAATTATCTTATTAACGCTATAATATGGTGCATGGTGTGACACCTTAAAATGTTGTGCATTTATTCTTATTACTGTGTAAAGTTTTAATGTATAAGCAATAATGTAACAACTATTGGTTGTCCAAATAAATAAATAATCGCCGATAATGTAGAGGAGCCATAACATTTTCTACCTAAGTGCCTATTTTTATATTTCTTTGGTCGTTTATTTGTACAAAAGGGCGTGTACGAAGCCGTCTTTACTTGCATATTAACCGGTGTGAATCTATTCATCAACTGTAATTCTTTTATCAATTATTATCTTTAATGCTGCTGCTTTGCTAATTAATTATGATCTATAAATGTAACGTCGTAAAAGACAATAATTGTTAGCACTTAATTTTATATACTACAGCAATTATTATTATTATGTGTAATTTTAATACTTTCTCGACCAATGGTCGGTTTTTAGAAACAGGTACGGGTTTATACCAAGTATCCTGGTTCTTGTGTACTAGTTTATAGTTTTATGCTGTGTGATGTGTGACTGTGTTGTGTGGTGTACAAGATCTGGGTGTGTTGATGTGTCCTGTGTTGTAGAGTCTGTGTTCGTTATTTTGAAGGAGCAAGGTGGTTGGGTTGAAGAAACGGCGAACTATGGAGCAGGTGTTTATTACTATAGATTTTTGAAGTGGTATGAATGTGTTTTCATGGAGGTCTAGCTGTTTTAGTGCTACACTTAGACTTTTTGGTACGACACCAGTCGAAGAAATGATGATGGGATAATTTTAACGGCATCTTGGTGCCACATTTGTTTGATTTCGTCGGCTAGTGGTATGTATTTCTGATTTTTTTTCTGTATGTTTTTGTTTGAGACGGCAATGTCTATTAAGTAGTTGTTGTATTTGAGGTTTTGAGTGTGAGTGTTATGTCTGGTCTACTGCTAAGTATAGTGCAGTTCAATAAAGTTTTGCATTGTTGTTCTCCATAACATTTTTCGGTTTGTATTTGTAGTATGCTGTGTGTGTATCTAGTACTTTGTGTTTCAGTCCTAGTAATTGGTGTATGTGTTAGGCAATATTGTCGTGGCGGTGGGTGTATTCTTTGTTTGTTAGTATACTACATTCTTCTGTAATGTGATCTATTGTTTCAGTGGTCTGGCGGCATAAACGACATTTATCAGTGGCTATGTTTTCTTTTAGTATATATTTGCTATAATTGCGTGTTTTGATTATCTGGTCTTGTATTGCTATAAGGAAGTCTTCTGTTTCACCAAAGATGTTTACTTTTCATAGCCATGTACAAGATGTAGTGCAGTTGATATGTTCTTGTTCTATCTGGTGTGGATATTTACCATGTAGTGCTTTTCCTTTCCAGAATTCTATTTTTTGTTCGTCGGTTATGATTTTGAGTTTAGGGTTATATTGTTTAGTCGTAGGGGCGTTCCAGAATGAAATAGACTGACTATGGCGCTATGTAGTTGAGTATCATTGGATTTTCTAAGGAAGTATGTTCTTAGGTTGTCTATTTGCCTGTAGTGTAGGTTTTTTATATCTATTACAACTCGACCGCCTAATCTTCTTTTAGTGTAAAATTGTACAGCTGAGTGAATGTTGAGTATATTGTGTTTGTAACTTACTGTCCTTGTTGCTATGTCTAATGCTTCGAGTTTTGTTCGAGTATCTGACCACTTAATTATTCCGAAGGAATAAGTTAAGATTGGGATGGCGTACGTGTTTATTGCTTAATTTTGTTTCTGGCGGCGAGTTGGGTGTTAAGTATTTCATTGAGTCTCTGTTTGTATCTGGCTTTAAGATTATTTTTTGTCTGTGTGGTTAATTGATATTGTTTGCTGATATCCTAAGTACTTAAATAATTCTTTCGGCTCCATACTGTCTAATATACCTCCTTGTTGTTATTAAATGGTTCAAATTGACTATGTTTTCCTTTAATGATGCTGTTTATTATGCATTTATTTGTGTCTTTCTTTCTTTGGTTACTTAGTTTCAATCGGCGTAAGCTTTTAGAGTATGCTTTTAGTTTCTGTTTATGATTATCTAGTCTGTTTATTATTTCGTCTCGACTGATATTGTTAGGGTTTATCTTCTATTGTTTTTTCTGGTTTAGGTTTCCGTTCAGATATTGGGTAAGTTGTCCTATTTCTTTACGGAATGCTGTGATTTTGTTTTCTCTGCGTCTTTGCCACTGCGGAATCTTTGGACCTATGGTATGTGTCGTATTGGTATGTGTGGTGTTAGTGTGTGTAATGTTTATGTGTGTTGTCTTTCCTTGTTTAGAGTTTATTGTTGTGACTGTTATTGCGGCGCAATAAATAGCTTCGTGAATATCATTTAGGGTAACAGTAGTTTTATTTTGTAGATGTTGTTCTATTAAGAAGTTCAAGCTGTTGACTGTTTTTATAGTATGATGCGTCATCTGAGGTTTAGGGATGGCAGGCCTAAATGTTGGGTCTGTATCAGTTTATTTAATTAGCATTTCGCTGAATATATTTTTTATTTCACGATAGGTTTTTGGTTCTCCTTGTATAAATGTTGCTACGGTGTTTTGTGATTGAGAATGTTCAGTGGTATCCAGATTACGAAGTGTTAGTATTGTTGTATCATTTGTTTGTTGTGTTGAGGTGATTGAGTCTTGAATGAACTTGGTGGATGTTTCTGTGAGAGTGTGTAGGATATTGTTTGCGAGTGTGTTAGATTCGGGTTCTATGTAATCAGCATATAAGTTCTGGTTGCTAAGGTATTCTGTGTTTGTATTGTATGTATTTGTCAATGATACGGCTTGTTTTATGTATTCTCTTTCGTGTGTTGCTATTCTATTGTTTCTTTGTCTGACTCTAATTTGATCAGCTAATCGTTGTTCTGAGATATGGCTTAATTCAGGAAATACTTCCAAAAATTTTTGGTGGAGCAATGGTCGGTAGGCCGTGAGATCTGTTTCACAAACTGTTACTATGTAGTAGCAACGCTCCTCCGTTGCTATTAATTTCGTCTGTCCACTTCATCCGTTGTCTACTTTTACCAGCTAGAGTGGTTGTAGTAAGCATTTCCTGCAAAACACTTCTTGTTGGTCTGTTAGTGTGAGTGTTTATTGTGAGTATGATTTGGTCTACGCGGTTAGGTAGGCTCGATTGTGATGTACGCGTAGGGTTGGTGTTGTCTAGAATGGCCAAAGGAGACGTAGCATTCACTTCCTGAGCAACATTGTTTGACGTTGGTAATATTTTATTAGAGTGTGAATATGATAATGATGTTGTGCTATGATACTGATATGAGTTTGGTGAAGAGTTGGGTGATTGAAACAAAGATACGGAGGATGGAGGTAAGTGTACGAGTGGTAGTGATGATGATGATGTGTGTGATGTTGGTGAGTAGTTTTTATTGCCTGCAACAGTACTAGACTGGGCAGTGGGTTGCGATACATTGCCCCCCACAGATACGATGGAGCCTCCTTCCCTCTCTTTTTATATTTTTTATATTGACACGGCAAAGTGATTGTAACGGACCTGATGGAAAGCCCAATTACAGTCCAGAGACAGTGACGGAGAGGAGAAGATAGATGTCTTCTAGCCGTCGTCAGTGTCAAGGCGGTCTGACCAGATGCTTCTTCACACTACGTTTGAAGGACCCAATGTCGTAGAAGGGAGGGAACACATGTGCCGGAAGACTATTCCAAAGTTGTATGGTACGGCATAAGAAGGAATCTGCCTATTTCGTAGTCGCATAGTATGTTACTATTGCATTTTTATTTTTACCGTTGGCTTGTTATTTTTATCGTTGGCCATTGGTAAGTAATTAGCGCGATGCTGCCAATGTCCGCCCTCCACTTGGTAATAGATTTTCGTACCGGACGTGGTTTATGGGGGCTTATTATTATTATTATTATTATAATCGAAAAGTATATTATTACACGAAGAAAACGTTTGTACCTCATTAAAGAATATTTTGCGCACGGAGGAATGTGAGAATTGGCATATTTAAAGTGTATATGGAGAAGAAGTGGAAAGAGATACAATATACGATTTTTTTAATTACGCCTTTTGCTCGAATTTCGTTTACTATGCGACTACTAGTTGTAGTATTGTGTACTAGTTGTAGTACTATGTTATAGGAGCCGATGTAAATGTATGTCTGTTAAATAAATTTAAATAAGGCTAAATCGTTCGGATTCTGCTTGCAAGTCGATAAACCTACCCGGATTTATTACTGCTAGAATGAAAAAGTATGCGTTTCACATACATATAGGATTGCGAAACTGTGCTGTCATGTCATGCGCGCGAATATCTGTCGTCTACATATTCAAACGTACTCGAAAATTAACCTAACCCTTGTATTTGTTCACCGTTATATTTATGTAACCCTGATTTGAGTGGAACAAATACTAAATATTTTCCTTAGTATATTTTAAGTAATGAATATCGCAATACATTTCTCAAAACATATCCAAATTGGTTCAGCCATGGTTATGAGTGTAGAAACGCGCAAACAAAAATTTGTATACGACTTTTATTATCTGTATGGTGGATAAATAACAAGGCAAGCTACTATAAAAATAAAAATAAAAACATACATACATACTTACACTTTCTTTTTCTTTTTGATACGGCATAGATTGATTGATAGATTATAGTCTATGTGTACCGTAGTGACAAAATTATACAATAACTTTTTGAGCTAGCTAAAAAGTAATGAAGCTTTTAGCGCCGCAGGTTCTAATATTCATTACGTTCCTAAATCAACAGAGAAGAACAATACATTGCTACTAAGTTTGTGAAGATAATCGGATATTTGTTACTCGTTCACACGTAAACTGTTAAACGGAATCGGATGTATTTTGTCATAAGATAGACCATGTCCTGGGTAACGCATATGATATTTTTTATATCGGTATGTTTTCTCGTGGGATTTCACAGATAAGTATACTGGGATAAAAGCCACACCCCGGCAAAACTAGTAGGTAATAAATCAATATTGTAATTAACATTCAAATTTTAGAAAAAAGAAGCTTGTCATAACAAAATATTACAGACAAATCAACTTGTCCAGGTGGCATAAAACAATATATAACACAATGTCCGGTAATACCGTACATGTCGTATTACTGTGTCAAACGCTCATGAGAATTTGTTGTATCGAACCACGTTACCTACATAAAATAAAGATCGTGCTCAACTAGCTTTCTTGCTCAATTTTTGTAACAATAAATTCTTTGTAATCTCCTCCCTTGACAAACTGTCCTGCCATGTGACTCGTCCATACGATTCATGAAGCCATTTCATTTCCGTTTATATGCCTATTTGTATTCTCTCTTCCTTCGCGGTTAGAGAAATCTCTATACTGAGATGCTCTTTCAATTTGAATCGAAATAGCCGAATTGGGGGAATAATTTATTTGGAAACCTACTTTTTTATTCTGAACAGCTCTCTATGCTTAACGTGCTCGGTTATTTACGTTGTTGTTAGTTATTTGGTCACTGTTTGTTGGCAAAATTTATATCTATGTAAACCTAGTTGTGTGTTGAAATTACAACCGCCCTAAAATAATTTTGCATTCTAACTAAGGTATACCTACCCAAAGATGTTAACTAAAGTTGTAATACATACCTATGTGTATATTGTTCCAATTTATTTCGGTCGTTTCGGACTCGAGAGCCTAAATTAAATTGCGACCCCAAAGCTGTTGTTTATTTATATTATGCCACTACTATGTATTAACTTCTACCTTTTACATATTTTGTAGGCATTTATACTTGTATCAAAACGTAATTTAATCGAGTACTGGATACTTAACTGTTTAGGCTCCACAGGAGTTGCTTGGCCCGGAATGTGTACTATGAAGCTATAATTTGTTCCTGTGTCAGTTTAGCATAGGATTAATAGTTTATTTAATATGTGCGTATGTATTGGAAGTTGTAGATGGCTGCGAGCTCGGGTTGCTGACATTGCATTAAAAGGTGGAGCGTGACCGTCTGCGCATTACCCGGCTTCAACTTAGGTTTGTTCCATGCCTCGACTCAAGCGTCTTATTGAAATCTAATTTTCGTTAATCCTCGGAACGAGTCCGCCCGACGAGGCAAAGCCATTGCCAATAATATTGTCGTTGTTATTACTCCTCGGAATGCATTTCATTCCTTCTGCTACATCGAAATGCTATGATAATGTTTGTAGTGTACCATATGAGATTTCTTGTAGACAGATAACTTTTTATTTATTTGGCTACATGAAATTGCTTTGTATGTTGTTAATAGAGTAAGTCGTTACAATTAAAGACGTAACTTGTAAACCTTTCTGCTGTGAAAATTATGCAATTTGGAATTATATATGTATAGATATATCGATTTCTAGCGATATGTTAAACTGTAGGTATAATATATCTGGTTAAATACTTTATTTTCTCATAAAGAAATTTACATTTTACTTGCTACTACGGGCGTGTATGAGGAATGTGATGAAAGTGAATGAAGCCAGAGAAGTGTGTCAGGATCGTTGCAAATGGAAATCCGTAGTCTCTGCCTACCCCTCTGGGAAACAGGCGTAAATCTATGTATGTATGTATGTACATTTTACTTAGATGAGAACACTTTTACACTTATGTATATACACTAGTACTAAACTTCGACATTCGGACATTAAAAATCTAGTTTACTAATGTCATTATATAAGTAAACAAAATATATAATATTGATAAAACTACTTTTGCATGAGGCGGCAACAAATCACAGATAGCATGACTACGACTGTAAGAAATATTAGCATACCCCACATGAAGATAAAAAGTGCGATCCGTGTCACAATAAAGGTAAATGACTTAGTACTACTACCTACTACACTACGTTGTTTTTTCTACTTAATAATATAATTGTTTATTTTTTAAGGTTTGAAGTAAGAGTTTTTTTAGATTGATTTAAATAATGTTAAACGAACTCTTTATCACTTTTAATAAATTGTTAATGTCAAAGTCAAAGTCGAAATCATTTATTCATTTAGGTCACAAAGTAACACTTATGAATGTCAAAATATATGGGTTAGTGAGTTACTAAGTTGTCCATGTATGGAGTGAATAGCAATCTCACGCGAGCTCTGAAATCCCTTTATGATGATTCCAGAGCTTGTGTTAGGATAAATGGTTTAGCATCGAAAAAGGTGTTAGACAAGGATATGTAGCGTCACCTTGGCTGTTTAACCTATACATGGACAATTGTTTAAAAGATGTAAAGATTGTGAATGGGGATTAAGAATGAATGAGTTACTTGTCAAATGTCTTCTTTATGCCGATGACCAAGTAATACTTGCGTCATCAGTGGAAGAGTTGCAGGCGATGGTAAATATTATGCATGGTGCTTTTGAGAGTAAAGGAATGAAAATAAATGAAGCAAGACGAAAGTAATGGTATTTGAAAAGGAAGAGTGCGTGACGATGTGTAATATTATGATTGATGGAGAAAAAGTGGATCAAGTGAAAGAGTCTGTATATTTGGGTACTTTGTTTACAACGGATGGTAAACATGACGGAGATATTGAAAGGAGAACGATTGCTGGCAACAAAGTGAATGGAGCTCTACGCGCTTTTATGAACAGTCGAAATGTATCCGAAAAGCCACGTTTGGCTGTTCATAGAGGATTATTAGTGCCCACACTTATGTATGGAAGTGAAAGTTGGGTATGGCAAAAGAAGCATGAGAGCAGAATAAATGCTGTAGAAATGAGAGCGTTGAGAAGCATATGTGGTGTGACTCTGAAAGATAGAATAAGAAATAGTGTGATTAGAGAGAGATGCGGCATGAAAGTGGATATAGTTACAAGAATAGAAAAGGGTATGTTAAGCTGGTTTGGACATGTAGAAAGAATGGACGAGGAAAGACTGACTAAGAAAGTTTATAAGGCTAGTGTGAATGGAACAGTCGCAAGAGGAAAACCTAGGCGAACGTTTCTCGATCAGATCGGAGGCGTTCTGGACAAAGGCCAGGTTAAGAGCTCCTTGAACCGACGGGCGTGTATGAGGAATGTGATGAAAGTGAATGAAGCCAGAGAAGTGTGTCAGGATCGTAGCAAATGGAAATCCGTAGTCTCTGCCTAACCCTCTGGGAAACAGGCGTGAATCTATGTATGTATGTATGTTACTAAGTTACTGAAGCTACATTTAGGTTAGTTGCTAGGTTGAGGCAAAGGGTTGAGCCTATGAGAAGAAACCTGCAAGAAACTCATGGCCACTCTTTTAAATCGCCAATTAAATATAATTTCAGTATTTTACAACTCATATCAAGAAGGTGTTGCAGCCATTTACTGACTATATAAATCTAAAGCTTATAACAATAATTTTAAATAAATAATTACTAAATAATGTAAAGGAGATGAAATAATAAGGATTTAGTAGAATTATATAATATTAATCTGTAATAGACAGTAGGATGGCATCAGGGCGCATACACTTACAGTTTGTGACAATGCAAAGGCAGTCTGTTTTTTGTGATGTTAACAAGTATCGTGCTTTCCATTTCAATTATTATTGAAAATGAAATTAAACATAGAACAAGCAACTACTTCCATGAGTTTTTGTCATTCAAGTAGTCGTTGACTGAATAATAACCCCAACTTAGCTGTGTTTTTACGGCACTTTTAAATTGAAGTAATGGTAAATTCATTATATTAATGGGTAATTTATTAAAGAAACGTATACCAAGTCCCGCAAATGTATTGTGAACTTTATGTAATCGATGATACGGACCTACTAACTTATGCCTATTTCTAGTGTTTAAATTATGTATATCACTATTCTTATTATATAAGTGAGTATTATGTTTAATAAACATAATGTTTGCAAATATATATTGCGACGCAACAGTAAGTATGCCTATTTCTTTAAATCGCTCTTTCAGGGAAACTCTTGGCCTAAATTATAAATGCTACGTACTGCACGTTTTTGGAGAACAAAAATCGTCTCAATGTCAGCTGCCTTGCCCCACAATAATATACCGTAAGACATGACACTGAAAATAACTAAAATATACTAGTCTCACAGTATCTACATCAGTAAGCTGTCTCACTTTCCGAATTGCGTATGAGGCTGAGCTAACTATCCGTGCAAGACACGATATTTGAGCGCCACACTGAACTTTATGATCTAAAGTTAATCCTAAAAAAACTGTAGATTGAACTAAAGTAATAATTTCATTATTTAAATTTATGTTTACGTTAGGACTCTTTACATTTGGCAATGTAAACTTGATACATTTATATTTATACAAATGCACTCCCTCATAAATGACAGTTCTTTTATCTTGAGTGGTCTGCACTCGAGGAACTAGGATATAATCTTTTCTACGACTGCTACGGCCAGTTATTTCGTGTTTTTGAGTGAAGGAAATTTGCGAATGTATGGTTTGGTGATTATTTTCTGTATAAATATAGTACAATATACAGGTACAGTATGTGTGAAGTTGTTTGATGTTCATGAGATTTGTAGCTTTGTAAATTTTAGTTGTATGTGTTAAGTAGTTGAAATGAAAAAGCAGTTTTATAACTTGTTTTGTGCAATATGTAGGTTTTTTAAGTTTGTTTTGGATGCATTGCCCCAGATTTTAATTAGGTACAACATGTGTGGCTTTACAAGTGATTTGTGTATTATTTGCCGTACATTGAACGGAAGACAATGTACAATATTACGCAGAGAACCCGAAAGTGACGTCAGTTCGGATTTGATATAGTCAATTTGAAATTTCTAATTTAGGTAGCAATCCAGTCTTAACCCAAGGTACTTGTCGTGTTAAGTTCGAGGACGTGACTACCAATTTTGAGGTTTGGATGGAGTGGTATTTTTTATTTTTGGCATGGAATATGACGTAGCTTGTTTTGGATGCATTAACAGTGAGACGATTTTGTTGGAACTAGATCAGTAACAAATTTAGGTCTTCTTGGGCTTGACTTACCATGTCGTTTATCGAATTTCCAAAATAAAAAATACAAGTATCGTCAGCATATAGCGAAATATGCCCGTGTAGTGGAACCCGGTGGATGGAGTTAATATATAGTGATAGTGATCCTTGAGGAACTCCAAACGTAATAGTTTGTGGTTTACTCTGATGCTCTCCAATTTTAACTATCTGAGACCTATTACTTAAGTATGATTCAAAAATCTTATATGCTACGCCTGTGATGCTAATGTCTTTTAGTTTTTGTAGTAGTATCGAGTGGCTTACTGTATCAAACGCCTTTTTGAGGTCGATGAACAAGCCTAATGTCATATACTTCTGATCAATGTTAGTTTGTATTTTGGTAGTCAGGTCTACTGTAGCTGACAGAGTGTTAGACTGCGATCAAACTGTCTCTCAAAAATGAAATTAATAGATTTGGGATGGTCGTCTAGGCGCGTGTAGAGAATCTTTTCGAATATTTTGGATATTATTGGTAGAACTGAGATAGGTTGATCATTATTTGGGTAGGATTTAGGGTCTGACTTGTGTATGGGGGTGACTTTAGCTATCTTCAGCTCATCCGGAAAAATGCCTCGAGCAAGATGGTCATTTATATAGGCAGTCAGTTTTTCTACTATTAGGTCGTTTAAGCATTTGACGATTTTAGTGGTTACACCATCAATCCCTGCACTACAGTTTGAGTCAAGACTTTTGATTATTTTAGACACTTCGCTATATTGGCATGGTTTGAGAGTACTTGGTTCTTTTTTGTTTGATAATAGAACTCCTTTCTGATATTTCTTATAGTTTGAGCAGTAGTATTTCTTTCAATTTATAAAAGTTTCATCAAATTCTCGTTGTCTGGATCATTTTTCAGTTGGTTCCAGGTTTCATTTCTTTTCTTAATTTTGTCTATTATCTCTTTGCATATCCAGTCTTGACGTGGTGGGTTTAAAATTTTTGTTTTGGTATTTTAAATATCTTTCAATATTAGCTTAGTTTGTATCGGTCGGATGGTATTCTGCAAATTTAATAGTGTTATATAGTATTTCATAATCTATTGCATTATATTTGACACGTAGGTGGTGGTGGCTTATACTTCTTTATACTTAGGCATATCTGTTTGTGATCAGACAAGGGCGAGTCTACAATGGCCATATGAAAGCTTTTGTCCTTAAGGTTAGTGCATACGTGATCAAGGATGGTTTTCGTAGAAACAGTTTCACGCGTACAATAGTCTTCAGTGATATTATTAATGAAACTGTATCCAGACTCTTTCATAGCATCTCAGTAGTTCTTAGTCTTTGCATTTAATGGAATGTATTATAAATTGTAACTCATCTTATGTTTGCGTAAAAGAAAGTTAAGGTTGATTTGTGTGTTGGCAGGTGCAGATAATTATGACAGAGTTGATAAGTGATTGTTTCATTGGAGTTTTGTTGTATGTTTGGAATGTTTAGTACGGTTAGTTTTTTGGTTTAATTTGAACGATTTTTGGCGTACCTTTTATATAAAATCATTCACTGGGGAAGAAGACATTACGATTAAGTATATACCTAATCGTAATGTCCTCTTCCCCGCTTTCTTTGCAGCGGATTAATTCTTGGCTGAATTCTTTCATTATAAACTTTTGGGCTGGGGTCTGTTCTGATTATATTTTAATGTTTTCCGGTAGTTTATTTCTGTTGCGCAATATATTCTTCGTTTTTTCAGATGATTCGAAGCATATCTTTATTGGGCGGTTTTTCCCTGAGGTGTATTTACCAAGACGAAAAGATTTTATTATTTTAGATGTCCTCCGCCTGACGTACAGTGTTGTCGGGTAATGTTGATTCTGGTAAACCAACTATTATTATATTTTTGCTTCTGTTAGTCCGCTCCTGTAGCTCACTAATAACTTTTTCATTAGCAAAGAGTGCCTTTTCTTGTAAATCACATTTAGGCGATGAGGATTTGAGTTCACTAATCAGTCTCAAGCTTACATATATATTTTCAATTCAGCATTTAGGTTATTTTTCTTCAGTTCTGAAATTTCAGCCTATGTTATTTTGTTCGACTAATCTGGGCAGTTGAGCTTTTTATGTAATTAATTTGATTTTTCATAGAGGAAATGTCATCGCTCATCGGTTTTAGGTTTGTATCTAGCATTGAGATCATTTCTACATTTCTTCTTAAAAGTTATTTAAAGCAGCTGTTATGAAACAACATTATCTTTGTTTTCTTTTGCGCTGAGTGATTTGAGTGTCTGTATCACCATCGTTAGTTTTGGAGAAGTCAGATTGGGAACCGCTTTGACCTACTGCTTTGTTCATGGATTGTGGCGACCGTCGAACACTCATTATGAATTAGATGTTATATAGTACGTGTGGAAAGAGGTTAAAAATGCAACTGTCTCTTTTACCCGAGGTGGAGCGGGGGTCGTGCGCGTAGCTGGTGATGCGTAGACAGCTTGTCGTAACTATGCTACTGTTTTACACCAATTTCGATCTTGCACTGCGACATATATGACTTGTTATAGAGTAAAAGTACTTTTAAATATTTTTAAGTTAATCAGAAACACGTTCGAACTGTCCGAGAGCCGAAGCCGTATCTGAAATATATGCGATTTAGAACTTCTAATTATTATTCTAAATGATAAAATCGTTAAAAAAGTATTCAGGCGTATATTCTTGGTAGGTAGAAATTAAGTTTTACGAGTTCCTTCCCGACCTGCGATCTTTTACGATAACAGTTTCCTTTTTCATAAAATCCCACACAAAAAACGACAAAGTGCGTTATAACTGCTTATAATTGTTATCTACTATACTAGGCGTGAGTCTTTAACAACAATAAATTATGATTTTAAATAATTGCCTATTCTACCGTACTACATATTAATATAAATTTTAATTTAATTTTTACGGTTACGTAATTCTTAAAGAAATATCACGGGAACTCTTATCGGATGAATTTGTACCAAGAAAGCGTAATTATGTATTACAACATTTTATACGTAGTTTGGCATCTTAAAGCTTATCCATCTTTTTTCCTAATTTCAGCAGAAAATGTGAAGGCTGGCTTAAGCCAACTGTTCTTTTTTTGGAGTTATAAAATTTTGCGCTTTGTTATAAGAAGTAGATTGGTTTAATTTGCGTTGTTGGTGTGCCGCTTCGTTTGCAATAGGACGCATGACAGGCGCTTAATTTAGCCACGGTTTCTCTGCGTGCTGCTCCGAGCGGTCTTGCGGCGCGAAGCGCTACAGTCTGATTTATGTTATTTGCACGTAAAGCGGAATTAATGGCTTTATTACTCTTCTCTGTTTGCTGATCTCGGATGCCGAGCTCCGTCCGCGTCCACAACTCCGTTTGAACAGCCGAAAAGCCCTTTTGAATCAGCGGTTTGGCAAACACGTAATGTATTCGTATGTAACGTTTCAACGAAATTCAACATTTGCGTTGCCATTCTGAAAGTCTTAAGATTAAATGCTGAGTTTTATATTTTACATGAGAATATAATGCGGCGCGTTTGCTTAAAGCTAAATACGAGCAAGGCGTTATAGTGAGTGCGGTAAGTTTGGCTGGGTTTCATTATAGAACATCATAATTCATGTGTGAGTAATATCTCGTGTGGCACACATTGTGTGCGGCGCGCCGGTGCGCGGCTCCAGGTGAAAAATTTGAGCGTGGCCTCGTTGTGCCGCGAGCTTAGTGTTTTATCTCGGCTTAGCGTTACGAGGATTTGTGGCTCGCTAAGTAAGGTTTTATGTCCCTGGAACGGTAGCAAGTTAGCTCCCTTGATAAAAATCTATCTTTGAAGCTCCAGTCAACTACTAGTCATAACAATATTTTTATTAACATTTATTGTTCCTGTAAGCTTTGTACGATTATAGGAACAGTAAACTAATTATGCGAACAATACAAAAAATTTCCGGTGAGAATGCTTTTGGCGTTACAGCAAACTGCAGGTGGATTTCCTGCACAATCCCAGTTACGCCGGAATCGTCTGGTCGTAAATAACACGTCGCATTCGTGCTTCCTTTCTTCTACTTTAGGGAGAAAACCTTTGGATTTGTTAGCTGCAGTAATACATCATCAAACTTTCCCGTGCGCTACTTTATACTTTCCGCACTTCCCATATAAAGACTTTCACTATATTACCGTAATTAGTCGTAAATTTAAACAACTCAGCAAAGAGTTTATTTGTTATAGTATCTTACTATAAATTTATGCAAATTTAAAACACACAATACGGCGTTGTTTAAAAATATCGTTAACTCTTCACTGGTATAATCACCGGTGTCGTTTGTTCATTCTCCTTATAAAAACTTTGCTTCACTGTAACAACATGTTTCATTCGACGAGTCCAGTACAACATCGCTCGATTTATATTATTAAGACATATGTTCTGTACGTTAAGAAAGTTTACGCTTCGTTCAACTATATCAGCGCCCAAAACTACCCGCATAAATAGTAGAAAACGTAAACATGAGTTTAAAAAAATATATAAACGTATTGAATACTGGTTATGGATGAACCCTGTGTCTTTTTCTGTAACCCGGACTAAGTGTATGCAAAATTTCATGATGATCGGGGAGTACCTAGTTAAGAAGTGAAAGCGTAACAAACAAACTCATATTCGCATTTATAATTTTAGTTTTAGTTTATTGAATACTATGTAGTTTTTACCCGCGGCTTCGCCCGCGTAAATGTATGTTAATAAAAGTACTTTTTTAAAATAACATATAGCCTATGTTACTCGGTGATAATATAGCTTTATAATAGTGAAATAATTTTTTAAAATCAGTGAAGTAGTTTTTGACTTCAACCCTTACAAACAAACAAACAAAAAATCAAGTCTTATTATTAGTATAGATGTGTGCCTTCACCAACTCGGTGTATGAACTTATTTCTTACACATTTACTAATTAGGTAGGTATCAGTAAATTAAAACTGTTTATAAATTGTGTCTAGTTGTTAGCGGAAATAAGACCGACGGTCTAGTAGTGAGCAACTGCTTCCTGGAAACTACCAGTTTGTATTTCTTTGTAAAGAAACTTACTTTATTTTTCTTCAAAGATTTAGGGCGTGGTTATATTCATAGAGTGTAAATGTACATGATTAATCGTCACATCAGCAATATACGATCTGAAAGGCAAACGGTAAATATAATTATATATTTACCATATATATATGTATATATACATATATATATATATATATACAATGTGTTTGGTGAGTGGTGTCGGAGAAGATTTTAATGGCATAATATATGGTCATTTATATCTACAATCCATGTTTCAGTATTATTTTTTATGTTAGGTACTTGGGCGAAATGGCGGCCATTTTGTTTATTTTGTTATCTAATCAGGGACACACGTGGTAATTTAGCGATATAGTCGCTTGTGATAGTCCAAAAAAACAAAAAAGGTCTTGTTTTACAGCTCATAGTATAGCTAACATGTTTATGATAAAACATTTTTAGAATCTATCCCAGTTCAATTTTTAAAAAAAATATGATAACAGAAAATTAAGAAAATTATTGCTGTTATTTTTTTGTTATTTCACTTTTTCACAAAAACAAAGTAACATAAAAAATAATACTGACGCATGGATTGTAGATATAAATGACCATATATTATGGCATTAAAATCTCCGACACCACTCACCAAACACATTGTATATATAATTATATTTATATGGCCATGTAAAATAATAAATAGATAGTACTGATTGGAATTAAGTTGACATAATAAGGTACCTTATCCGGATTAATTTCACAACAAGTCTGATTTCACCAACTGCGTAATTTCTATACGAACACCCATTCGAATTATTCTCAATCTCCATCTATGACCGTAAATAAAATGAAATGGTAAATATTTTTATCAATAAAAGACAGAATTCGAAATTTAAATGATCTTGACGCAATGGTTTCTAATTTGCAAGGCTTCAATAGTCCAACGGTTACGAGAATTAGTCACTAGATACTCGGGATATGATAAACACATAATTATCACTATAA
Organism: Catocala sponsa; assembly: GCA_963564715.1. Taxonomy (NCBI): domain Eukaryota; kingdom Metazoa; phylum Arthropoda; class Insecta; order Lepidoptera; family Erebidae; genus Catocala; species Catocala sponsa. The sequence goes on from OY751331.1 coordinate 11,833,893, forward strand.
ATAATAATAATAATAAGCCCCTAAATCCCAACCATACGTCCGAGTCGAACACCTGACACACCTGGGGGGCGGGACACATGAAAATTTTTACTGGCGTGGCTAACATGGCAATGGTAACCTATTCAATATGGAGACCCGTTCTAAAAAGAAACTGAGAGGACCGATGCCCTGGGGCGATCGCAGGGGCACACCAGGAGCTGATGCTGGGTGTTTCAGCATGCGAACCGTCAGCGGTAAAGGGCTGAATAGGCGGACTCCCATCGATAAAGATGCTACAGCCGAACCTGCAAACAATATTGACAGACTGACAGACAGGACAAGTTGCCCAAAGCCTAAGTACCATTTCTTATACACCATCAGTCCCCAACATCACCTTCAATCACTAGTAATATAACGAACAGAATAATATAGATCCACTTATTAGTAACAATAATAGAGTCGTAACCCCAGCTGAGGATGTTTCGCAGGAGGCATCAGCCACCTATCCTGCGACAACCAAAGCTGGCAAACCCAGAGTGCGTATGCAATGGAATGACGAAATCAATATTTTTATCATGCGCACTTACTTTTATATTACTAAATTGATTCCGATTTTTCTCAATTGATTCCGATTTCAATCATATTCACACTTTGATCTACTGTAACGCACTTGTAATTTCCAAGAACCTGGTATATAAAATTCGAGCCCCTAACGCCAATACTCTGCATAAAACCCATAAATCTCTAAAGCCCGCATGGCAATTACGGATAGAAAATGATATTAAAATTTAAGAGCAGATGTAGGCAGGTTAACCCAGTATATTAATAATAATAGAAGTAGAAAAGTAGTTGCAGCAGTCGAGGTAATTTTCAGAAGAAAGAAAGTACACACAATTCACGAACGTAATAACATTAGACCAGAGGAATATTTAGACACATTAAAACAAAAACTTACGGTAAAATCACAACGGTTAGCCAGATATATGAAAGAATTGCAAAGAAAGGAGGGCAAATTATTTATTGCAAATGAAAAAAGTTTTTATAGAACGTTTAGAAAGGATAACATACAACGTACACAAGAAGTGCCCAACTCAGAAGACCTAAAAAACTACTGGGCCGATCTTTAGAAGAAATGGCATGAAAATAATGACTCAGCAGGATGGATAAAAGATGAAGAATGTAAAATTATGAATGCGGAAAATATGGAATTTTGTCATGTTACGGTAGATGATGTAGAGATAGCTACGAGAAAAATAAAAACTGGAAGGCAGGCAGACAGGCTACATCATTTTTTGTATTAAAAAAAAAACAACGGGTTGCACTCCGGGAGTGCCGACAGAAGTGAAAACTTGAATATTAACGTTGTGCATTTTTGATATTTTGTAATTGTTAGGGAATAATTTCGCACGAATTGCTTTAATTATCAGTATAAAAGTACTATCATTTATGTGGTAAAATAGAATATTCATTTATTGCGCTATCGTACACAAACATGACAATTCTCCCTCCGTCTTACAAATTTTCGATCAGGGCACGTGTCCTGACGAGAGTGTAACATATTTTACCCATCACAAAAAAGTGCACAACGCCGCTAAAGAAGATTTCACTTAAAAAATTCCATACTTTACATAATATTTTGGCATAGAACATTACAGAAATCATCAAAAGTGAAGAAGTACTACCCAAATTCGTAACAATGAGCATCACTTATATGTTACCTAAAAGTAGTGACACTGTAAACCCATCACAATATCGTCCCATTACATGTTTACCAACTATTTACAAACTTAATGGATCATTAATTACACATAAAATTAACAAACACTTAGAATGCAATATCATTATGTCTGAAGAGCAGAAAGGCAAGGACATAGAGGATGTAAGGAACAACTAGTTATAGACTCCACAATTCTTAAACACGCCCAAAAGGGACCTGCATATCTCATATATAAATTATAAAAAAGCTTTTGACAGTGTAGGTATCTCATTCATGGTTAATTCGCGTCCTTCACATCTACAAAATCAACACTGTGATAATCAACTTTCTGAAAAATGCCATGTCTGACTAGAGAACAACATTACACCTTTCTAATGGTACAGATACAATCACTATAGATGAAATCAGCATCGGAAATGGCATTTTTCAGAGAGACTCTCTTAGTCCACTATGGTTCTGCCTCGCATTGAATCCTCTATCTAACCTCCTCAACAGCACCACTAGTGGATATAAATTAAACTCTGAAACATTCATTACACATCTAATGTATATGGATGATATTAAACTGTTTGCTAGAACTCACAAATGCCTTGATAATCTAATAAAAAATACAACCCAATTTAGCAAAGATATAGATATGTCATTTGGATTAGATAAATGTCGTACACTACATATACAACAGGGGAAAATAGTAAAGTATCAAAGCAATGCTACTGATACTAACATATTTATGCCTATGCAACCATCAGATACATATAAATATTTAGGAATATACCAGTCTAATATCATTAACCATACACAAATCAAGGAACAGCTTCTATCAGAATATACTAAGAGACTAAACTTAATATATAAAAACAGTTCCACTTGAAAAATCTATTTAAAGCAGTAAACACATTTGCCATACCCATATTAACGTATTCATTTGAATTGATTAAATAGTCGCGCACTGACTTAAATAGATTACAGGTTAAGATTAGAACCACATTAACTAAATACAACTACGCACATCCTAAAGCAGCAATAGAGATAATTACAGTAAGCAGGCAAAAAGGCGGTAGAGGACTGATTGACTTGACCATGCTGTGAGAAGGACAGATTCGAAAGCTTAGAGACTTTTTCTATGATAAAGTCAAAAATAGTAAAATTCACTCGGCAATTACAGAAATAGACAATAACTTTACTCCTCTAAATCTATACAACAGAGATACTATTTTTAAAAGTTTAGATGACAAAATATTTAGATGGCGAGGCATGAAAAAATATTTAGATGGCGAGGTAAGGAATTACACGGCAGACATATACACGATTTAGAACAACCGCATGTAGATTCGGACAGCTCAAACAAGTGGCTAAATTGAGCTCACTCTGCCCTGAAACGGAAGGATTTATGCTAGCAATACAAGACCAGGTTTTATAACCTGATCTTGTATTGCTAGCATAAATTCTTAAAGAATGAATTTACTATAATTTTTTGTATTTATTTACAAAAAATTATAGTAAATTCATTCTTTAAGACCCTAATACATAAAAAGACAAATTTAGAAAGTGTCATTACGCATCTGAATCCGTCCAACATGTTACAGGACTGCCCATCTCTAGCTTAAACAGATTACACCCACAGACATAACCAAATTGCTAATATTGTTCACCAAAAACTAGCCGTAAAATATAACCTAACACCAAAAACTGTTCCCTACTACCAATATACCCCAAAACTAGTGTTGGAGAGTAGCAGTTACAAAATATACTTTGATAGAGCAATACTTATAGATTAAACTATACATAACAATAGGCCTGACATAACTATGATAGATAAATTAAATAAACATACATATTTAATAGACATAGCGATACCCAATACACACAATTTACAGAAAACCATAACAGAAAAAATACATAAATATACAGAATTAAAAGAAGAAATAAGTAAAATATGGAAAATGAACAAAGTATACATTGTGCCCCTGATGCTCTCCAGCACAGGCATCATACCCAAACACCTTCTTTACTATTTACGATAGATAGAGCTATCCACCATCCTTTACATCACTATGCAGAAGGCCGCTATACTGAATACTTGCCGTACAGTTCGTGAGTTTTTGCAGGGCGAGCCCCTTTTAATAAATCATGCCCCCAATAAACCCCACTTGGTCTAGACCCGTGGTTTTCATTAAATACCGAATTTTATTTCGAGAAACACAATTTGAGCCAATCAAAATAATAATAATAATAATGTTTTATTTATTTCGCCTCACATAATACACAATTCTTACAATACATGGATGCTTATTAAATTAGTAAATAAAACAAAAATTTATAGAGTATGTGAGGAGCTGCTGACTGAGATACGAGTAGGCATAGCCTGTAGAACTCCAGGTCCCCACCTTGAGCTACAAGTAATTATATTTGCGATAAAACATTAGGTACTTACATCAAAACACAATTTCCATTTTGAACATGATAAAGAAAATAAACAAAACCATTTTACATTATACAAAACGCTTAAATTATCAAATTAAATTTAATACACGTACATTTAACACATCAAAAAAAAAAGAAGCAGACCTTAATTTAACGCGTCAAAAACAAAGATAACAATAAGGCACAAATATTTAATGTTGTCACGACTCAATTTGATTGAAGATTGTTATAAGAATAAAATACGACATGTGCCATATTGAAATATTCAAACAGTACTATTTAACGAAGTAGGTTTTCTGTCAGATCATAATCTAATGTTTTCAACCAATTCAGAACAATAGGTTTGCATCTCATTTTAGGTAAGGCGTATATTGATAAAACCCTGTTTAACTTATTATATAAATTAGTACTTGTTTTAAATATTTGTTTCGTACAAATCCTATCTTTACGACGCAAGTGACAAGATTTAGTTGGTTCGTATTTTAACATTAAATGTTGTTTAATGATAGTGTGCAATGTAAATAGCTGTCGGACCGTTAATACTGCCCATTTATTGTACAGGTCGGTTGTGAGATGGTAAAAGGGCAAAAAAGAGCCAACTTTCAGAATTGCCCGTTGTGCTCTTTCATTTCTGAGAAAGTGAGTTTTAGCTGCTCCACCCCAAGAGGTGATGTAGTATGTCAATTGGGATTGACACAGTGCAATATAATACTGTTTTTAATACTTTTTTGTCAGCAATAAGACGAAGATTTTTAAATATCACTATGAGCTTTCGTACCCTTGCTGCTAACAGATCTTTATGGATTTGAAAATTTAGTTTTCTGTTCTACCATTACATCCTAGTACTTGATTGATATCGTGTTTTGCAGCTTGGGGCATGAACACGAGCCATCCATGAAGCTACACTTTGAATGGCATTTTAAATTCAGTGAGGGATCCAGATTATCTGCAGTTTTTAGAGAGAATGTAATAAATTTGGTTTTTCCGACATTTAGTGTTAGAGCAATTTCTCTTACAACTTAGAGCTTACAACAGTGTTAAGTCCCCTCCAGAGCCCTTTCAAAAGTTTCCATCCAATTGTCTTCACTAAGTAATAATACCGTGTCGTCGGCTAACGTTATTATTTTTGCGTTTACTAGGTTGAATTGACACAAGTCGTTTATATATTTACAAAGAATAAAGATGGTCCAAACCTGGGGAACACCAATTTGTACTGATTCTTCCTCGCTAATGACATTTTCAATCTGAACACATTGAGTTCTATGAGTTAAAAAGTCCTGGAATAGCTTCAATTGAGTGCCCCTAATACCAAGCAGTTCAAGTTTATTTATTAGAGTTAGAACAGAAACTGTGCCAAAGCCTTTGCTAGGTCCATGAATACGCCTATTGTTTTCTTTTTTGCATCAAGGTTCGTAACTATGTGATTTGTGAGTTCGAGGACAGCATCAAAGGTGGATTTGTTTGCTCTGGAACCGAACTGTGATTGAGATAACTTATTATCGTTAACTGCGCACGAGTGCAAAGTCAACACGAATGTAACATTTTGCTATTTTTGACAGCTTTTTTGTTCGTTGTTGCCATACCGTTTCTGTTATTGAATATAAGCCTTATGACCCAACACAAAAATAAAATGATATTATAAAACGCGCACGTATAAACATAAAGTCAATCGCCAGTAATTATAGTTATACATACGTGATTTATATTTATTTAAACTGTTTTAACTGTTCAAACTGACAATCGAGACCATGTATTGTATAAACATTGATTTAAAAATAATAAATAGTGTGCTTATCTATTTTTAAGGCTGGCAACATTAAAAACTCGAAAAAGCAACTGTTTCCAGTTTTACAGTACGTTTATTACCTTTTTTCGTGATATTTATATCCCCACCATAAATTTTTCTGTTTACAGTAATTAAGAATCAATAAATATAAGCGCTTTTTTCTGTATACATTTAACTTCTGTCCGTAGTTTTTGTGAGTGGCCGAAATTCGCCGATGTCCTTTTTGTATCTTTTATATATAAGTTACACTAAGAATTTCGTTGGTTGGCTCCTTTCTTTACTTTTGTGTGTAGATTAACACGATTTTTAATTAAAACAACTGGCGTAATCCACGGTTTAGTAATTACTATTATTATTTTATAATTATTTTTCGCGCCGATATTTTAACTATTTTTGTATTTGCTAGGATTGTTGTTTAAATTATATTTTGTAGAAACTCAGCGGCTTCATTTGCATCTTTTATTAGGAATAATGGAGAGAAGTCTACTTTATTCAGGTTAAGCGATATCTTTTCATAATTTATGCGGGTTACGACTTTATTTGGTTTAACTATAGAGCCAGTTTCGAGATATAGTGCAACGCTGTTATGATCCGTAAGGGATGTTTGCAAAATAAGACAGCGGGCACTTAACTTAGTCTTTAGCAAGATATGATCTAGACAAGTCTTATTGTGCATAGGATATTCGTATGCAGGTTGGATCCCGTGGTAAGACAACATATCAAGGTATGAAGAACGGTATGGATCTGTGGTGTTACTAGTTAAATCTATATTAATATCACCCAATATTACAACATTTTGTGCTGATGTATATGTTGATAGCAAATTATTCAGGGATTCAAGAAAAATATTAATGTTTTTATATCCTGGAGGTCTATAGATAGCAAATATAATGGTAATATTGTCAGGTTTCATTATAAGACAGTTCGCTTCGAGTAGCTGAGGTTCTTTGATCAAAAAGCTTAAATTTTGTTTGTATTATACAATTTCGTTTTGTGAAAGATTGTTGCTAGTAGCAAAGTGAGTATAACCATGAATAGTTGGTATGTTGTATGTGGATGGTAACCAGCATTCGGTTAAAACTATGCAATCCTAGTCTACTCCTGTTCTAACTAGTATGAGTAATAAACCAGGCAGGTTACATTTAACACTGCGAATATTTTGCTGTAGGAGTTTTATACATTTATTAGAACTCGATAATAAAGCCGCGCAATCTTCGGCTTCGCAAATTGAAAACTCAGAGACACTTAAAGAGTCAGTTTCACTTTGTATGTTATTTAACTCATTGAATTTAGCGTGAATATTTCTGAACTAGTCCATATTATATACGAGAAGGTAAACCGAGATATATAGCCACAAGTAATATGCTCTGGATTTAATAATATAATATCACCGACCACCATCCCTACCGGCAAAGTTATTAAAGAGGCAAAACACAAACTATGCCTAATGATCTTATTGAATCTATGGTATGTACAAACCGACTACATGCAATACATATTCAAAATATCTATTTCTGCAATCATAGTTGGTGCATTTAAGGTAAAACAGCCCAATATTTTATCAATACTAAAATGGGATAGTAAAAACCGACGCCTAGACAACATAACAAATAAAATATTAAATGGGGTAATGTAATAAGGAAAACATGCAAAAAAAAAAGTAATAAAAATAAATGCCTTAACTAGTCAGATGTTTTTCTTGATACTTTCTATATCCTCTCCACAACTTATGTGCATACGGGGTTCATCGATATTGCGCTTCAAATACACCTTGCCAAAAGACTCCAACAGCTTACACAGTTTTGGTTCTTGACTAAGTCTCTGGCTAAATAGTGTAGTCGTATGGTTGATGCTGTTAGTGATTCAGATATAAAAATGGGTTTGGTTGGTGCATTCATTTTTATGGTGGCTGTAGAAAGCTGATGTTCCGGTAATTTTTTCCTTATTATAGACTCTTACAGCTTTTATAAAATTTTCCTTTTTAAGGGTCCAATAATAGTCAACCTCGCATCAGCGAGGTTGACTATTATTGGACCAGTAGACTTATCTTTAAGTTTGATCCGGTAGACGTCACGAACATCAGAGACTTGAATAGGAGCTTCTATTACAGCAGCAATGCTTTTGGTTACCTCCAGTAAGCTCTCCTTTGTCTCAGGTGCCATTAATGGCATATTTTTTATTTCTATTGTTGCGCAGCGTGCGTTTTTATCCATAAATTCAATTTTTGCATCCAACATTTTTATTTGCCTTTCAGGGTATTGTTTTCTTGTTCCAAATTCCTCATAATGCTCAATACGTCGTCATATTTATCTGACAAATGTATTACAGTAGTAGTCTTGATTTCATCATTCTATTTGGTTAAGACATTTATTGCAGCTTCCAGGGAACCGAATTTTTCATCATGAAATCTTTTAATTTCTTCCATTTATTAATGTTAAGTTATCCGTGTTAGATTTATCATTAAGCCTGCGCTTAGTTCTTTTTGTAATATTTAACTCAGAACTTTCAAGATTTTCTGCTGAGTATAGCGCTGGGTCTGACACGTGATGCATAAGAGTTGCAGCTCTGGAGCCACTTTTTATCGGTGAACGTTTCACAGACATTATTATTTTTTAAACTAAAATTGCTAGCGCTTATGAAGTTATCTCGCCACCACGTTTTGCGTGCCTAGCACTTCGTCAGAATATTTTGAATGATTTATTTGCAAATTATTAATTTAATAAGTTTATTTTATAATTATCATACGCCGACAGGTCCAGACGCTTCCATGGTTCCGAGGGGAGAGGGATATAGATTACTTTAATCGATTTACAATAAAAAGATATATAATTTGTAATAAGTATATTCACCTTCTTCTTAGCTTTTCGGTGGCAATCATTGCTCAATATTGCCACCTTGATTGCATCGTCTGAAGCAATCATCAAGCCCTCATACGTGCAGTTGTTGGGGCACTCAGGGCACAATATAAGGTGTGACATCGTTTGGGTTGCACCGCACAAACAGCCCAGATTGGGATCATCTATGAGTCCCCACCTGAACATAGTTTCTTTGCACCGGCCGACCTGAGTTCGAAGTCTGTTTAGTGACTTTCAGACCGGCCATGATAATTTGTGTCCAGGTGGAAGATTCTCACCCGGTGGTACGAATAGGACTGGCAGGGATACTTCTTCCCTCCACAGTTTGCACCTCGCGACTGTTGGTTCCAATATCAAGGGCTCAACACACTTGACAAAGCTTTTACGACTCTTTAGTCGACGGGGACCTAGATGTGTCAATACAGAGGGTGCTGTGAGTCGTGTGTCGTCGTTAGGCTTAAGTGAATTTTCTCATAGTACTGACTCAAGGAATTAAGAGCCACTGTTAAATTAGCCTCTACGTCCTCAAAGTTGGAAGATTGGGAAGTTACGCAAGGTCGTCTGCGTAAATAAAGCGGAATGTGTTTGAACTAGATAGTTGATCGTTGGTCTATCTAAAACTCTGCCATGCGGTAAACCATTTTTCTGTAGTCGCCATCGACTTCGGCCGGAGAGAAGATGAACCTGGACGCGCCGGTTCAGATGAGCTCTTAGAGAATCATGACGAATTTATGGTCGCGTGTCATAGATTGCATCTTCCACAACAAACGCTTAAGGCTCACCGTATCGTAGGCCGCGGGAGGTCGACAAACACAGTACCAGTTATTTTACCCAACTCAAAACCATTCTCTATATGCTGCGTGAGTTTTAGCGTTTGATTGCAGCACGATTTCGCCGGTTTAAAACTCGCTTGCTCCGGAATCAAAACCTGGTCGTTAAGTATATAAAATAATAATTGCACACTTTCTAAACTTTAGCACTTCTAGCCTGAGGTGTTTTCATAAGGAATCAGAGCCTGGCTCGCTAAGTTTACGTTGCGTGACTTCACTTAAGTGCATTGTTAACATTACGAAAATTTCATAGACAAGTTTCAGGTCATGCAAGTTTCGCTACGATATTTGCTCTATTACATCTGTTATATACTTACGTTGTCCACTACCGTCTATCATTAGTAGATCTAGTGTAATATAACATAAAGTAAATATAATACCAGTTAAAGTATTCCTTATGCCCAGAAAGCCAGTGATCCAAAGCTCTTTCTATTTGCAATATGATTCGCTGCGGTAATAAAATGTGGTATATCTACGTAAAATTGTACTGAAAGTGTTGTATCGAAGCAGTGGAGTGGAGTGGAATGCAGGCGACGTGCCACTGTGCTGTGTGTCGACGTTGTCGGTTAGAGAGCTCGCAGGCGGGAAACCATGCTCGCAGCTGCAAGCGTACGTATGGAATGCGGAATAGTCTACGGTTACACCTCGCATCGTCTAAATAATTTATATCTTTGCGATTGTTCTAACTCAGGTGAAATATATGCCAGTCTAGTGCTTTATTGTTACACGAACTGTGCTCGGAATGGACGTGAATTGAAACAGACCTATACGGCGAATGTAATAAAGATCTTTAGTGAGACATATACTGTGACATTTAATATTTTCCTTCATTAACGTGATGGTCTAATAGTTCTAATTAAGTACTATCACTTGACATCTATATGCTAACCGTTACAAACGATTTAGAAAAATATTTCATATAGTGATAGCGATAATCAAGAAATTGACAACCGCATGGAATAAAATCTACGTCATCATCTTAAAAAAATATGTTCTTATTAAACTTTGTCTTATTAATCGATCCTAGTTTATTAAACAATATGTTTTGATGGACTTAAAATATAAGTAGGTTCGTAGACTTGAAAAATAAGGCCAGGCTTATTCTTCTATAAAACCTTGATCAAAATATTTTCGATTATTTCGTGACAAACTTAAATAAAATTTGGAGACGTAAACCACAATTTTAGGAATTTCAATATATTTATTTGTATTTGTATAGGCAATACAAATTATAAAATATCAGTCCGCTATGTTTTACCACTAAGCTATTAAGGTATACAAAATATAGGTATTTAATATATGACCTATAGTAATTAAAATTGAAACACCTTTTAAATATATTTATATTTTATGCAACTAATGTGTATGTTTTTATAAGTAATGCAATTTTACAACTAATAGTGCATAATTTATTAAAATACTGAGCTCGTGTGGGCTCCATTCTAATTGATTCAAATTTCATAGTTCTTAAACAAAGAGTGTAATTCCTAAAATATACATGGTAGTGTTAGCACTTTCAGAGATTTGCAAAAGGGTACACAGCTATCCGTTTGTTTAATGTTACACATGAATCTGATACATATTTATTGCATTTTAAACGAGATCCTTGTTAGTTGAATTGCGCTAAAAATAACACCATGTCGCAAAACAAAGCTTGCTAGTTTATGATACGCTGTTAAAAAAACATAGTTATTTATTTAAACAGGTGAAACAGTGCATATGTAGATTTACTTAACCTCTTACATAATTGCACCGTGTAAGGTATTCAGAATTAAGTTAGTTGTCAATTATTATTTCTAAGAAATTTTAAAGATAGTTGATATTGGTGCCAATTCTGTTGTCACAAAATTATCTAAGCTTCACTAAAAATCACTAAAAATTAGTTTAGTCCTCTCAAATGACATTTCGTATTCTGAAATCGTTAAAAGAGACAGGACTAAAAAAATGTTTAGTGATTTTTTGTTAAGTTTAGTGAATTTTGTGACAACAGAATTGGCACCATTATCTTGATATTTCACGTAGCTGATGAGGGTTTAGGTTACACACTGTTATTTTAATCATAGGAACACAAACAAATAAATAAACATTTTAAATAAAGTATAGCTACAGTCTATAAAAAAAATGATCAAAAAAATTATCAATATGCAGCTGTGCCTTTCTTAATTTATAATTTACCGGTAATTTAATTGCATCGAGCAATATCGGATCTCGTAATAATTAATATTTAGTACATATATAATATAACAATAATTTCAGCCCTGTATTAAACTGTCCCACTGCTGGGCACGGGCCTCTTCTCACTGTGGTACATTCCGAACTTTAATGCATTTTATTACTCGATGAGGAAAGTGAGCCTTGCGCACATAAATTTATAGAGAAGCTGATAAACTATTCTACTACAGACAAATGATTATATTGAAATATATTTTTCTATCTTGCTAATTATTATAAGCGAATCTGAGTTTGTATGTTCATTTCTTTGTTACGCTTTCACACCTTAACTACACGCCCAATCATTATAAAATTTCGCATACAACGTGTATGCGAAATTAAGTCATGTCAGGGGTATAGAAAAGGACCATTTTTTTTTTCTTTATTTAAGGAGCTTTGTCACAGTGTGACTATGTCGCTCCATCATAGTGACCGAATGTATTATTACAGACTTTTCATAATTTTGTTATACATATTATATAAAAGGACCATTCATCCAGGAAAAATTACTGTTCCCGAAGAATAGAAATTAATAACAAAATTTACATCACGCGAACAAAGACGCGGGCAAAATCTAATCTTTATATACATAAATCTTCTGTGCGTGTGTTTGTAATGAAACTCCTAAACGGCTGGACCGATTTTGATGACATTTTTTTGTGTTTTCCACTTGAACACTCGAGTGGACTTGAGAATGGTTTAGATTTGGTTTCTTTTCTTTTCTTTTTTTTTCGTGTATACAGGACAACGTCTGTCGGGACAGCTAGTACTATATAAAAACATACTTTTTTCGATTTTATTATCAAACTTCAATCTTATGTCAAAAATGAAACAATAAATAATTTATACTATCAAATTGCAAGAAGTACAAATTTCTACATAGATGCTCAATACAGAGTGCATACTTGCTTAGATTTTATTGTGGATAGAAACAGGAACAAAATAATCAAATTCATCAGGCCTTTGTCTTGGAGCCATTCTGTTAGTTCGGACGCGAATTGTCGGTGTCGATTGTTTACTTCGTTAGTCGAGTCTCTATCTCTACCCGCACACACGTTGCTTCAACGAACTTTGATCGTGTTAAGTTCGCGGAGGTAAATATTTTTCCGAGAAGTGGAAGCATCTCGTAGAAATATTGACTGGTATCGGTTCAAGTTTCTAACATAACAACCTGGTTAAACAACAACAAGATGAGATGATGGCGATATTTACACAGAATTTATTATTAACACGATGTTTTATAGTTGCGAATATAGGCTTTCCCTCGAACCCGTATATGGCACCACCTGCGCCCAGCGCAACCTCGTCTCGCGTAAATTTATGAACGCTTTCAACGTGTGCCACCTGACCTGGCGAACGACATTTTGCCGGACAAATATCCTCTGTCTCCATTTATATTGGATACTTATTCTAACTCTGTTATATTCAATAACTAAGATCGACGATGTTTTGTAAAAAAAGTTTCTGTCTTATTATTCGTCCTTGTTCTAGTTGTATCTCATTCAAAGTGGAAACTAAAGGAACGGTAGCTGTATTTGCAAACGTCATAATTGTTACAATATTCATGGCAAAAATAGCACTCACAACTTTTATTCCTTTTTTAATTCTTTGTGTACCGTTCTTTGCTCATTTTACATTTTTCTACTTAATATATTGTTATAAGAGAGATTTGATTTCAAAGCATTTTGCTTTGAAATCAAAAAACTCTACGTTCTTCGGAATCTGAAATTTTACTTTACGGTTGCGTTTAATTGCATTGGAATCTTCGCCCGCTTCTTGGACGAAGTCCTTATAGAAAAACTTTTTTAATATCAAGTGTTACAGGCTGTCCCTCCGATCGGAAACACCTATCAGAGACAGTGAAAACAAAAGGCTTTTTGTATGAAAGAATCGCCAGTAGAATTGAGTTCACGACTGAGCTGCGGATAAAATTTATAGCGAAATGTAATGCCGTCCTAGGGGGCACTGCTTTGCTTGTGTGATTTGGCTCTCCCTTTGCACGACATTATCTCGCATCTTATGGTCCAACCTTGCTTTTCTATTTAATAAATTAACTCTAAATCCATTAAAGCTCTTATACATTTCTCCAGAATTCCTTTACCACAAATTTAATCTTATAATTTATTAGTTCCACAGTGGTGTACCGTTCACGAAGCTTACATTTACTTATTTAATTTCTTAAGAGATTTTAATATTGGAGTCCAAGAAACCATTTTAAAAACGGCATTTTTGTTTTTGGTAGCTTCAATGGCTTATTTATAATTTATAGACTATTACTTATAAACATATTAAAAATAAAATTTGGTGTGCAAATTGCTATTAGGGGAATTTAAGAACTTCATATGCTATCTTATTTATTTTTATAGCTTGGACCATATAAACTCACGTAAAAACAATCGGATCAGAACTTTTGAAGTTGGCAAAGTCTCTCATGAACGTTAGGAAAAAGCTTCAGTGTATTTTTAATGTATCAGACATTGAAAATTCACTGGAGCTTTTTTCTATCCCATTGTTTATTGCAAAATATTTATTCTGTTTGTAAATGTTTATAGTATATCAGATTCAAGTTGATCATTTATTTAAAACTAGATTATACCCGCAGCCGTAACATCAAAAAACACTATGTATCATTACTCCGGTCCTCCAAGACGACATTAGATAAAAGATGGCTTATAATATAAGCACAAACAGACACGAAGAAGAAAACTTATATAGTGATTAAAAATTATAGGTATCTTAGAATAATCTTTATTGTACAGACAGTTTCTTCACAGTCCCAGAATACACAGTATTACATGATTAAGATTTTCACTTGAAAGTCATACATATCATTACATATGAAAATACATAGTAACATTTAAATAAACGTACGATCTGAATAGCCAATTGTCACTCCAATCCATATGAAATAAAAACAGAACAGGAGGTATGAAAACTACTTTCGAAAATTGGATATAAAGCGGTAGATAGCGATACCGCAAAATGTGCCAAGAGAGGAGTATTATTCTAGCGCTACAGTCACAGCCGGTGCGTGAAACAAGAGGTAGTAGGAAAGCGATTGTGGAGCTATCGTGCCTCGTGCCCGGCTAGATTTAGTTTACAGAGATACGCTCCACTTTAATGTCCAACCTCTTGGTACGGCACGTTGGTTCCGCCGCTATCTAGCTGTACGCTTGCGCTTATGTATATGTCTGCTCTCTAGCCGTTTTGTTTTTATTGTGTTAACTGTCGTCCCTGTGGAATTATTACGCTATTCGCTTGGATGATAGTAACAAGTGCAACATATATTATTGGCTATGTAAACCTATTTAATTACTATAAGATTAATTACTATATACCTTAATTACTATAGGATTATAGCTGCTACGCCCTAATCACGACCTTGTCACATTTTTAAGAACCAGGTTTTCATTTTTAGTATTTGCGATTGCAAGGGTTTGACTTTCGGCCATTGCATAATTGATATGCAGCCACTACTAACATAAGCATATACCATTTCGCGGGCTATTTACAAGAGTATTAGGAATTTACAACCCAAATTACAAGTAACCTTTATAAAAAACAATTTTTCATTTAAAATGCGACATAAGTTCAAATAGTTATCTTCGAAAAGGTAGACACTTTATTTAAATAGATAAACATTATGAAACAGGCGCAAGTATATCGCACATTTACAGTTTGTCAATGATGGAGTTAGCTCCTTCTGTAGCGAGCGAGCCTATCGCCGCCGAGCACGGATACAGTCCCAAGCTATAAATGAGAATTATTTTAACATAAAAATCCAATTGTACTTTCGCCTGACCTGGGGATCAAGCGCGAGTCCCCAGAAGCGTTCCGGTCCGAACTCGTGTATGCTGCCATAAAATGATAATTTTCCACTTATTTTTATTGTTCACAATTACAATTGTACAATTTATAATTATAACATTGAGGAAATAAAGTGGCAGCGCAGTTGCTAAGATTAATTAGTGCGTTGTTGACAGTTACAAAACCCGACGGAAACATTAACCCGATATTCTCGCCGAACATAATAGAAAACAGGCATATTCATATTCAAATATATTCTATTTAGTTTCACATAGGTTGAGCAATATATTCTTTGTGTCACCCTCCATCCTCTTACATAGTAGAATAGATGTATGACTTACATACTATGCAAGTTTCGTCCATAAACATGTTGATCACTTGCAATAGCACCTTCTTCACAAAACCAATATTCATCAGCAAGTAATTAAAATTATTGATGAAATGGATGGAGTCTCACCATGATGATATAATTGAAAATACTCATTAAACTTAATAGCGTGAAATATATTATTAAATTACATACGTTCACTTTTTGAAATGAAATTTTAAAAGATTTCTATTTGCGAGCATGATATACCTTTTCATGTTATGAGAGATATTTTTACGTGAGAATGTATACTCTTTCATTATACGTGCTGTATATAATGTAATGCTATTAACGGACGCTGGCGTTGCGTACCTGTGCCATTAAGTGAGACTACTCTCAGCGTTTATAATTTCCATTAGAGTTTTAGCAAGGAGAACTTTACAAGTTTAGTAAACGCGAAGTTGTTTTAAGTATTCCCCTACTGGCGAGCTCTCTGACGCTGGTGCGTCCGGGCGGCGAGCGGCGGCGGCGGCCAGGCGGCTCCGACACCACGCCTCGGGAAACATCGCCCGAGATGCCACAAAAACTTCACCCCCGTTTTATTATTACTACGATGCTAATTAAAATAGCTACGAATAGATTACGGGCAGCTTCTGGCAGCGGAGCTTAATGCGCTGGCTTTACGACGTCACGCTTTATGCTCTCTCATTAGCACCGTCTCCTAACTCACTTTTTATGGATACACATTTTCCTTCATCATATATTTCCTTTTTTGTTTGATTAGTTTTTTGCAAGTTCCTGGCAACACTATAACATATGTATCGTTAAAAATAAATTATCTATAAAAGCAAAGTTCCCCCTCCCCCGCCTACGTAGTTTATAAGCTATTATTAAACGCTTTGTCATACCGATGTCCATATAAAAGTAAACATGAAGAAAATAAATGAGCTTCGTAGAAAAGATATGGATATATATACATAGATAGGCGTCATTAAATAATAGATTATTTAATGATGCCTACATGTTTAAGCTATAAACTCAACTGAACGCAGTTCTCCGAGATTTTAAATATTCATTATCGCTGTGCTAAGTTGTAATTATCATATAAACAAAAATTATGATTAAACACAAACTTCAATCAAGTGTTGAATTATTTTCGTGATAATAACGCAGTCTGATATTTACATAAACAACGAATGGACACACTACAATAATAACAATAAAATAATCCAGTTTCCGAGGCGTGTGATAATGACGCGACCAGCTTGTTAGCCACGCGAGGATTACCTATTGTTAATGTTTTAATTTGTTTCAGCCCCCGCATCCCCATCCTGCCCCACGTAAATTAACACTTTTATATTACTGTAGTGCGCCAACATATTTCAATAGTTGTTGTTATAAAATCAGTTGTTTATGATTCAAAATACTAGACGTATATTACTGAAAATCCCAGTAAACAACTGTCTCTAAAAAAATGTTACAACGCGGAAGGGTCATGCTTTCATTTAATCATGGGCGGGTAAAGCTAATATTTTAATACACGACACATATTTATTTGTAGAGTGGTATTGACGGAGCCTGACCTCGTTTCTACATGTGTTGCTTGGAGTTTTCGGGCGCACGTAACTTTGCCTTTTCACAGCAATTCTCAGTGAGAGCTGGTGCCGGCCGCTGCCGCAGCCCCCTCGCCACAAACTCACACCCTATTGTGTCCATTACAACCCTTTACAACTTCTAGTTTTTACTTACTTTAGTATATGCTGCACAAAATACGACACCCTTACATTGTTACACGCGTTTATTTGATACTTCGCGTTGTATTGTGTAACATTACTTTTTAGATGTTTTGGTACAACCTGTATAATATCTGAGAAGGTAGTTGTATTATTATATACATTCCTTACAGATTATGTTCGCATTTTTAAGTAAATAAACATATTCGTTTATAAAATTATGTAACTTATTATTTCTGTATTTGAATCTGGTAGACACTAAAATGTTGACATAAAATAATTTGTAAATGTACTATCGTCCAATGTAATAATATAATATAAGTAGGCATTATTCATCTATGCATCCAATATGTTCGTATCAATCGACAATTTGCGGTTGCGACGCACTTAACCGATCCAACTGTTCAACACCACTAAGTTCGTTATTAATTCAACATATATAGGTGTACTAATCATCGTTCCCAAACTTCTAAAATTAATCTAGTTGAGTACGACTATCAAGTACATTTGTTAGTCAGTAGTGATGAAATACAGAATGGTTACATATTTCCCAGAACACTAGCCTTTTTGCTTTACTGTCGGTTTGTTTATTTTAGGGGCCTGGCTCGTAAACACTCACGGACTGATACACTAAATTTAAGTTGGCCTTCTTTATATTCTGTCTAAAAGAAATTCTTTCTCAAAGTTCCGCTTTTGTAAAAATATGGCAACTTTTAGTAAACTCGTTTAGTAACTGTTTAATAAACTTCTGAATATCCCAAACAGTTAGTTACCGTTTAATACTGGTATCATAAACACGGATAAATAGAACACACCCGTGTTTCATGTATACGCTCTGGGTACATTATGTCTGAACTGGAAACTGATATAAGTGCACTTGCAACATTAAAAGGTTTCCTGGTTGGTTGCGGTGTAAGATAGTGTACGATGCTCGTGTAAGATAGCTGGCTGCGAGCAGCGCGTCCCTCGCCCGTGCCCGTACTTAATTTACTGCCACGGTAACGCCACAAGCACGCTCCATATCCACCGCGTTATTGCCAACTTGAAAGCAAGAATAGCATACACATTTCCTTCATATCTCCTGAATTTAAGCGTCTGCCCACTCTAACATTACATTATATTATTTTTATACAACCGTTTCAGTCGCGAGTTTTATACACCATTTTCGTCGGTTCATGTTTTTATTGGGTTATTTTTCTGTTTGAAACTTATTCTATTAACACGCAATTTCATATAGAAATGGAGATAAGTGTTTAGGGATATTTTAAGTCACGATATAAATAAGAGTATCTTATCTTATCTTATCTTATGTGGAGGCCAGTCAGTGCAGATTGGCGACACTTCGACCCAGTGGGATCTTTTGTGTCGACACTGTCCCAATAACGACTGCCATAGATGTTCATGACAGCCGGGACCGACGGCTTAACGTGCTCTCCGAGGCACGGAGCAGGCGATAATTGTCAATTAATACGCACATCATTTCGAAAAGTCATGTAACTTACGAAAGTCAGAGGTGCGCGACGTGGGTTTGAACCCGAGACGCTCTGCATTGCAATCTGTTGGTCTCCCCACTGAGCTATCACTGCTCTAAATAAGAGTAACACTAGCCTCTAATTAAACATAGGAAAAACACTAGTCGGCCGCGTCGTGCAACAACTCGACAATATAATATGATGTGTTGTTATTATTGGATGAATTGCATCGGTGTCGGTATGCAGATGACGTGAGGTGTGGCGGCGCGCATGCCGCATGTACGACACTTTTATTACACCGCAGCCAGCCCCGCGAGCGAGCGTTTTGTCACCTCTTCGAGAGGCTTACACCGTAAAAAGGAGAGGGTATTTTTCATGACTTTTCCACGCGGATGCATTTCACCGCTTTGCTTCAATGGGTTTGCGAGGTACCTCACCTTTGCCGCTGAGTTATATCAAAGTGCTTTCGTTTCCACGTTCACACTGCAAAAGCTTTAATTCATGACTGCTAGAGAAAATATTCTCTCGCTGTGTAGTTACAGAAAGGAAAAATCTGTTAAGTTTTGCTAAAATACGTGAATGTGGTTTTAACTTGGTGACTTAATTACTTCCAAGAGCGAATATAACTTGGTAATATAAGCAATTAAAAACTTATTTGACGCTGCCGGTCCGCCTGCTCCGCCTCGGGCGCAGGAATCGTGAGCGGGATGAGCCATTACGTGCTTTCGCAGAACTTTTCCTTTTAAAAGTCGTCTCTTACTCTTTTGAAACTTATTATATTGGATAATTCGGCCGAAAATATGAATATGATGGCTACAACTTTAGTAATTTTTGCAAAAGGCAGAAAAATTCTGTCGATTACGCCATGAAAAACGGTCTCCTACGGCGTTTAGCCCAGATTAAGGCTTTATGAGAATCCTCTTTATTATAGCGTTAGCATGAGGTGGCGCCGACTACTTTACTGGTGAAGTTTCGACAGTTAAAACATTAAAACAAAACTTATCACATACAGTACTTACACAGCTGATCCCTAATTCTCTCATACATTTCTCGTACATACAGCTTTCAGAATATAGTACAATTTAATATGTAGCAGTCCGTAAGCATTATTTAGTAACAGGGAACTTATTTTTTTTACTGATCTTTTGGCGCCGTCGCCGAGTGGTGTCATCTTCGGTCCAAAAAAATGAGTGATTTACAGATATTTCGTTCTGTGTCTGGGTATTCTTTGTATGTGTTGTTGTTTATTAGTGCAGCGGCAATCTTTTAAAAATAGATTTATGATGATCTACGGTGTTTCTTTTACTGCTATCGTTTGATTTGGATCAATGCACTGTTTTAGCATTGCGTCTAAACTCATACCAAGTTGATTTTAGGTAGTATGTACATTTAATAAGAATAGAAATGAATAACAGAATATATATGCTCCTGCCGTATATACTCAGTACGGCTAGATGTAAAGACTTAAGATACATCTGAATTGCTTTTAAAAACAGATGGACGCTGTTGGGTGTGAAAAAACATCAAGCTTTTTTATAGTTTGCTATTTTACTCATTCATATTCACAACTTTTGTTGAATTTATTATTGTATTTCCATTAACGAGATATATATACTTTTCAATTGCACTTGTGAATTCCTATATGATGATTGTAATACCAAAGCCAGATATAATTATGATATTTTTAAATGGAATTAGGGGATTTGCGTAGAACTCAGTGTTATAAATTTACCGTCGTACAAAAATTCATTGCCATCATATTTTATATGAATCGATCACGGTAGAAAGTTTGAAGGGGAATATGTCAATTACAAACATGAATGTGTTTGACGTAATATTTCATCATTAAAGCGATACGCACAGTTGTATTTGCTCTGCTTCTGTATGTACGTACTTGTATTACCAATTATGCAAAGCGTCTTCCGCGTTGCGGTGCGCGGGCGGGCGCTCGCGGGGTGCAGGCAGGGCGGCCGCTGTCGCGCTCTTTCCTCACTCGTAGCGAAATAACGACCTCAATTTGCATAACAATGCTCGTCACCCCTTATTCCCGACCAGCGACTTTCACAGGCTACGCGGTTGTGTCCCACAGGAACCGACACCTTTTTTAACTCAAAATCTGTCTGGTGAGAAGTTTCATTGACATTAGCAAAGCGAGTTGATGAATTGCATAAATACAAAGTCGGCAGAGTGACGCAGATCGTACATAGAAGTCCTAGTGCATACAATAACCGGCCCGAGGACCGGCGGAGCTGAGTTTAACTTTTGATTTAGTGGTCCTAGTGCGCCGACATTGTCGCGCCAGCACGCCTGGCGCGCTGCGGCCGCCGCCGCCTTGCGCGATACCGAACCGAACACTTTCGGCCGCGCTCGTAACTTCTTCGTCCAACTTTCTGTTTTAATTGAATCAAAGTTTTCGGCTTTTTGCGGCGAGCGTGCCAGCCACGCACGCTTCCTAAACTTTCTTTATTAAATTATTGGAAGTTCCGAAACGTTCGCCTTTGAACGTGAATTCTGAAACAAAATTGGGGATAGTCGTGAGTTACAGAAAAGTATTTATCCTCTACGGATTTACGACAGAAGTAGAGTTTAAAGCTGTAAATAAGTAATGACCGGGCGTCTGTACCGAGTGTTCCGTTGAAATTCCGGACAAAAGAACAGTAACGACAATTACCGGAGACAATTCAGAATCCGACGAGTAAACAGTTCATAAAGATGTACGATTCTCTTCGCTAACGACTAAAGCATTCGTCCGGAGCATTGTTTTGCGGCGTAGCTTTATCTGGCGCGGAACGAGTTGTCGTTCCAGTAATTTATAGATCTTTCCCCGCCCCGGGCTCTGAGTAACGATTCGGGCCGAGGAACTAGTCTGCTAGCTGCGAGTCTGCCCGGCCCCCGCCTGAATGCTATTAACGGTCACGTAATAGACTGCTGACTCCTCACGTCCCGGATTCAAATTTGAGTAAATATGTTGCCGCCGACCTCTTATTGTACTACGCCTTTGTATTTACATTTACTTTAGGCTATTTTGAATTTGAACGTGAACGTCCCCTTGTTATCTCGTATTGTTTGTGCATTGTAAAGCTCGTTTCACGTTCATGTTGAGCTCTCTATTTTTTAGTTTTCGGGCTGAAATAGTTGACTTCTAACATATACTTTATCTTTCAATGTTTTGGGTATATTGTGTGTATTTTAAAAGTATAGTAAATATACTTATTTTAAGGTATACAATTCTATCATTGCTCTGTTGGTCCCATTGCTTAAATTTGCGCTTATGTTTACTACTAGACATGAAGTTCCACCGTCAGTTTCCGGGTCGGGCTAACTGCTATTGGGCTTTTCTGTTAGGAAATTCACAGTATATATACATACACTGGGTCTGGCAATATGCTGGTAGGCGCCACTAGGCTCCTCCTAACGTGGAACCTTAAATATAGCTGGCGCAATATTGATATTATATATCTCTGCCCATTAGTAAATATAAAAAACAGTCTACGTATACACATACGTATATATATATTTAAAATATCTGTCAAAAGTCAAATCCGACGACGTAATTAAACGTTTCAGATTTGATACCCGTGTCGGATAAACTGTCATTGGATTCTATTTGAGACTTAGACATAGTAATATCTAGTTGCGCACCACCTTAACTTAACTGTTTAGGTATGTCTGACCAAACCTACTGAAATAAACAGGTGTAGTACTATGTTACGGAAAATTAAACTAGCTTCTTAATATATTTAATTACAATTCAGACGCGAGCGCTGTAATAATAACACAGCACAGTGTGTTGTAATTATTCCTGCTCGCATATTCGTCTTACCTGTTCAATGAATTCTAACCGTGTTACCATTATGCATAAGAATTTCCTGGAACAATGATAATATAATATGCCTTATTCATGGCTTGCATTGAAACTATATTCATACATGTGGATTTTCCGAAGCCGATAGCGACGGATATTGGAGATTTACCTAAGTGTGACGAGATCCGGGGAAGACTTTGTGCGGGAGCTTTAGTAACGGATCTCGCCGTCACATACAATAGCTGTTAGAACACCTAGTAATAGTTCTCTTCCCGTTCCAACATTCATCTTTTACATGTTACATTTTGCTCTGATATAAGCACTATCCGACCATGCGACGGCAACGGTCTCGTGACCAAATAATGGCGTTGAATGAAATGGTACAGATAAATCAAAGTGGACTGCGAGACAATGTTGCTACGGTCAATTGGCCATTGTTGTACTGGCCCATCTATACTTCGAACACACATGATAAAGTAATGGAAACATATTGTTCTATGTTGTTCATGTTTGAAGTATCTCTGCCTCGTTTATCTTATGACATGAGTTTTCGTTTACGTTAATTGATAGTCATGAAGTCTCGGTTTAGGTTCTTTATTGCAATGTAGACTGTACTCGGTCATAGATTGACCCCGTATTACGTAAGAACACATAGTAATGTGAGTGTTACACACCTCTGCCTATCCATGTGGGAAACACAGTCATAATCGTAATGCTATGCTGCTACACGTTCTCAACTTCAAATGTTCTAAACTAATGCATCTTATTAAACATTTTCTAAAACAAGATACGTACAAAATAGATAGTCTTTATTACGTCCCAAGACAACGTTATAAGTTTTATACAAAGAAAATTTCCATACAAGTTCGGTAAAAATATAAAACGCTACAAAGGTATAGATAACGTCAGGATAAGTGCAAGCGGCAGGTACGTGCGCGCGATGACAGTAGTATGGCTCCCAGCGGAACCCTTCTGCGATCCTCGTAAATTGCGAATATTAGATTATAAGTACGGACTGCGGCGAGCGGCACGGGGGCCATCAGCCGAATATCGAACTCGTGCGCTGGTTAACACCGCCGTGATCTGAATCTGCTTTTTAGTTAATCCCACTTGGATTATAACTCTTGCTGTATGCTTTGCTATTTTAAATTGATAACATTAACTATCAACGTGTCAATGTATAACAATTGTTACTTAAATAAAACGTTGCCACTTAATTATGTTAAAATATATTTGATAATTTCTAATCTTGCATAAGTGTGAATTTTCATCACGGAAGCTTTGAATCTCAAGTAATTTTCTAAGAAAGTCATATTGTTTCGAAATGCCCTCTTTATACTGATCATGACAATAACAACAGCTGTGCCGGTGCGCGCCGGTGTTGGTTTTCCCATTCCTCGCTTCGTTACGGCTTCATTAGGGCAGCAGCGGGTTCGAAGCGCACGCTACGCCCGTCTTCGTACCGCTAAGACATCGTGATTGCGCACAGCGGTGCTCACTGAGCGATAATAGCCTGAACATTACTATTAATAAAATATAGTCACAAAGCAAACATTAACTGAAGTGCAGCCGAGTTTTCAAAGAAAGGTAACGGCCTCTTCAAGCCGGGATAGATGCCGATAAAGACTGCGTTGCCTGTTTAAAATTCTAATTTTATTACAATTGAAATGCAGATATCGCTGTCGCTGTCGCCTGTGTATAACAAGTCTTAGACTCAAATGCCTCTTATATGCTACTACACTGCCAACTACATATCTTACAAAACATCTGCCTGTTTTCAGTTCAATTAAACTTACTTAAGCTTTATAGATTTTATCTACTGTTTCTTTTATTTCTTATATAATAAAAGGACAAGTTATATTGTAAAAGAAATGTTTAACAAAGAAAAAACAATGGCTCAACTCCATTTAATGAGAAGCGACTTTGTAAGCAACAAAGGTACAAAAATATAAATTTGATTTCAAACAAAATACCATTGTACATTGCCATTTACAAATGGATTACGTAGTTGCGTTAATACTAATATGAGACACGAAGTGTGGAAACTGTCGTTATGTTAAAACGTTGAAATGGTTCGATGGGAGGGAGTATTGGCAATGCATTAGGCAACTGTGCCTACCGTGCTCCTGTTCTTCGGCATCGCGGCTTTTGTGAGCCGCGCCGTGTAATTACTCTGGGACTATGGGAAATAGCTCACCAGGCGCGAAAGCACTTTTGTATTATTACACTAAATTAAACCAGATAAAAAATAAAAGATCATCTTTTATACGTTTACAGCGCCTACGAAAAATCGTCGGTACGAGATTATTTATAATATTGTGCAAATATAATATTCTCTAAAATGTTTCCTTATTATGTAAATTGAAAACATCTCTATTATATGCAAATATACAAACAAAGTTACGTCTTTATATCAAAACATTTGTGTGAAAATATACATTTAGAAAACATATCTCCAGCACGTCTCTGTCAAAGCATAGATTGCGTATTGGACGTTTCTTTATACGTAACAACTGAAAGTTATCGTCATATCTGAGTTGGGAAGTTTCGCAAAGACAAATTGGAGTGGAGGCGGTAAATAAACTTTTACGATATGCGCGGTTATCAGAAGTGTGCGTTGAAGCGGGGCTGGTGTGGGGGGAGATGTATTTATCTACGGCGCGGGTTACATGTCGCTCTGACGTTACTTCCCCGTACACCTGTACGTATTAAATGCTTCTCGTTGCTACTCGTTATCTTTCCACCCTTCTCCAAATTAAGAGCTTTGTGTGTCGTCCCGCGTGGCGAATAAAATAGTAACTTAATTTATTATCTCCCATCAGATTACGTTTCGTCAGAGCCGATTTGTTTTGCCTTGTTAGTTCTAGACGAAAATCGATTCACGGGCTCTATCGAGCGCATTGCTTAACAAAATTCATGCATCCGTTTTACACATACCCATAAATGTTTAACTACAGCTGGGTACTTTGAGTTTAAGTTCAAAGCCTGTTTGTAGTTACGATGTGAGGTATCTTTTAAAAATTCTTTTTATATACGCCAACCTGGGAAAAGTTCCACTTAGTTTCGTCCGTCCTCGTACCGTATCTAAGTAACAACTACGCGAGTGCTTGGAAAGTCCAGGAACGCTTTTAAGATGTTTCCATAATAAATGTCAAATACGAGCGTTTAAGGAATACCACAACACGAGGCCGCTTATTCTAACACAATTTCATAGCGACAAAAGTTTCGTAGTTCCTTTGCATATAATATACAAACAATATTTTTGAATGAATTTGCACAGATATTAATATTACATATAAAATAAAATCATGTGACAATTTTTAATTTGCCAGAACAAGAACAATATTTTGTAGATTCTGATATACTACTGGCGGTATGATTATTTATGTTTTATTTGAAAGCGACCTTTATTCAATCTAATTATGATAAATCAGAACCCCAATGCCGTAATTTTTTTGCCAGTATAGTGATAAAATTGCCACTAGAAAGTACTGTTCAACAATTTTAAAATAATAGTAGAGTAACTTGGCTGTATTAAGTTAACAAACTCACTTTATTATTACAAGGATCCAATTTTGAAGTAGTACTTACTTATCGTATGTCGGATGATCCTTTGTCGCATATTCATCTCAACTCTCCGTGAATTCTTATGAAACAAGCCGCTCCCAGCTCTGCACGGGGAAAAGTCCACGTCTCGCGCCCGCGCCCCTCGCTCGCGCCGCGCTCCGCGCCCCGTCGCCCGCGCTCCGCGCTCGCCCTACATCACCACGAGCACGAAAACCGACTCCGTGAGCGTAGAGATAAAACGTATGTTCATTTTATTTCCACATTTGTCAGCGTTCGTTTTGTGCCCACTAACATAAATTGGACGTGGAGGGAAACCTCGCAGGTGAATGTAAAATAGCCGGGTTTTCCCAAGATAATACCACCGAAATTTTACGACACCATTATGCGATTTATTGGTCGTGTCACATTCAGAAAGAATGATATTTCCTAAAATATTTTCATAAAATATGTCACCTGAACATGGTGTCTGATTACCTGAAATGACCAGCTATTCTAATATTGCATTTTTATGTGACAATATTAGAAGGAAACGGCCATATCGTGCGTACGTATCGTATATTTAAAGATAATTTATGCACACTAGTATGGTTTTAGAGTATAAAGTTAAAATATGGGTTTGAACAACGAGTACTCAATGCGTATACTCGAACGTGAGCTAATGTAACGTTTTAGTGCTACGAAGAGCTACGTGTTACAAAACGCTACGGCAGTCGATGCCAACATTACGATGAGCGCTACACGCCCATAGCGCGTCGTGCGACCTGTGCGCCCGGACGTCGAGCTCCTGCCAATAAACTGTTGTCCTGTACGTTAATGACTGAAACAGGCGTTCAATTAAACGTACCAATTAGCCTGCAGATAGCTCTGTTAAACGTGATGCATGAGCTATTGAACCTAAGTCAATATTTTTTTCTCTAGTTCTTCGAACATATAAACACATAGTAAACCAAAGTTTCAAAATGTTAGGTATATTATATTGGTTATCATATTAACCATATTGATTAAGAAAAATTAAGATTAAATATTAGTTAGCGACGTTCTGCTTCTTTAATCATTCTTAATTTTTTATCTTTTCCTTAATATATGCCTGCTTGCATTGTCAGTGGATATTTTAAACATTAAACAGAAACGAAACAAAAGTCGTTATCGATTAAACTAAATTCAATAAGCTCGAATTTGCATTAAATTTATTATTATAGAGGATACGTGGTTGGTGTTAGCTACCTCTTATCATATTTAATCATTCCTAAACGATTATGCAGAATAAAGCAGCAAATTATGACTACGTTGGTATTTTAATAACATGTGCTTTAAATAATTAAGCGCAGACCAAATGTGTATAAAAAGCCTAGTCTGTAGTTGTCCGAGCTAGCACCGTAGGCTAATAATTAGCTAATGAAAATCGCGCCGGGCGCTGTTCTACTTCATAAATATTTTCCTTATAGCCTGTTACCACGAGCTGTCGATAAATTTATGGAAGGGCCGACGTCACCTGAAATTTTATGGTTTCTTTCTTCGGCACTCACCTCTAATATTTATTACTTGAGCACTTTTTAAGCTGAACATATAAAAATAGACCGCTATTAAGTTTAAAAATTAATTAAAACGTCAAGTGTTCTAGTTGCGCCGATATATTGCAGCATGCAATTTATGAATATTATTTATTCAAGTTCACTAAAGTAGCTAAAAAAGTTGCATGTTGTGTAATACATAGCACGGGAATTAGGTTATAAATAATGTCTTGTAATATTAAAAGTCATCTGTACTTTATCAGTGCTAATATTGTTGAGTAGTGTTAGAATGTAAGCATACATGGTAAGGGTTTTAGTGAGGTAACCTGCCAAGTTGGTATTTTTGAGGCCAGGTTCGATTTGTGTCACATTACTGACACCTGTGCGTTGGCCGCAGCGCTACGTAGGAAAAACTATATTCGCACCGTAAAGTCGGCACACTCGCATCGGACCAATATTCACCTAATAAATACTTTTCTCCTTCGAATATTCACTGTGTTGCTATAGAAAGTTTGCAAACTATTATTGAATTCGTGGACCTGAATATTTTATGTGTCTACTTATTGGTTAATTTCGGATATGATTTATTCCTCACCTATCATTATACAAGCGATCTATGTTTTGCATACGTAGATATTTTTTGGCTATTTGGGTATAATTTGTTTAAATAGGCATGGCAGTAAATTTTGCTTTAAGTTGCATTAGTTATACATTTATAATCAAGTCTATAAGTGCATTTTAAGAATACGGATAAACATAACAAATTGTATAGATTTTTATAACATAACAGTTTAAATAAACGCAATGGTGCGCTATGTTAGTATTGTACACTGCGTAAAGCGAGAGCGGCGCTCAGCGCTAAATCTCGCCGAGTACATTAGCGTTTTCCGATATCTAAAGCATGGCGTTCACCACGGTTGCGGTCCAGTTGAATAACAAAGAATTGCGTGGTTCAGATATTGGAACACTAATGGACTGCGGAATTTATGAAGCTTAACAGAACCTTGTCGCCGCCACTAGCATTGTATGTATAAGTAATGAGCCGTGTGTGACAGAATTGAGAAAGAGATTGTATTTTATATACCTCGTAATATAATGGCATGTGTGAATGAGCGTGGATACGAATAGAGCCGGGTTTATTTCCGCACAATCAATCAAGGCGACTGATGAGGGTGCAGTCTGCTAGTGCAAAATCCGCACTCGTAATTTAGCGAGTCAATCGATATCTGTTGTCGATATGGACAGACAAATTAATTCAGTTATTTCGCGACTCGAACATTGAACGTCGACATTCAACAAACACTTTTTATCTCGTTCCAAATTTAAATAAATTTAAAAATTGTATATTCAGCGTTGGCAAATTTATACGATATGACGATCGTCAAATGTGTGTGTATTTCGTTTTGACACATTCCCCGCTATGAACATACTGTTGAATGTTGATTATATATTGTGCGATAGAAATGGTTCTATTTATTGTACCCAAACAACGTGTACGAATGTAAAGCAATTTGAACGAAAAGTAGAAAAGGGTACCACATGCACAAACGAAACGATTCCTATTTGAATTGTGAAATCGATAGTCGTTATTTACGATGATATTTTCACCGATCATTAACTATTGTCGACCTCATCCACTTCTGCTCGCTATATAGGACGTTCGAGTCGCATCTGTACTGTCACACAAATGTATCACAAATAGAAGCGTAATAGCACATCGAGACAATATTATTTCGCATGTATAATGTGTTTGAAAGCCAGTTAGAAATAAATGGTTGGTTGCGGAGTTGTAGCGCTCAGTTGAAAGTTGGTATTAACGGGGCGGAGGCGGCGGTGGCGTGCGCCCGCCCTTGGACGTGGCTGTAGTTCGACGCACGCTGCCGGCGTGCTCCGATGCTGTGGTATATGGTCCGTGAATAATCCTCCCGTAATACTCGACTTAATGGCTTGGAATTAAACAATTAGTTGTTTTCTTTCTGCCTCGTCAATGATGAAGTCTCGCCTGGATACCACTGAACACCGCTCTCCGCAAAGATTTGTTTTTATTTACAACCTACTTTTAATTCTTTTTTGCGGCATTCTGTGTTCTACGATTTAAATATTTAGTGTCCAGCAGAAAGAGATAGTATAATGGAGACGTCAATATTAAAATTAAATGTACATATCTCTGCAGAGGCGAGTTGCGTTTTAGTGGCTGTTTTAAAGTGTAGCTTATTTTTATTGTCGCCTGTATTAATTCGTCTGATAAGCGAGCCCTTTGTTTGCCCACAGTTTTGCGCCGAGTAGACTTTTTAATCAAGGCTAACGAATTTTTAACCTTAGGTTTTAAAGAAGCTGTGCAAAGCTCACACCGTCGCGCTCCGCTAGCATGGCTTGCCACTTCTCGCGCTCGACGCGTTGTTCTTATCTTTGAGTAATTACCTTGTTGTTTTGTGTTTATTGTTGGGATACCGAGTCGTTTTCTTTTATTACATGATTACCGTAGTGCTGTGGTAATGGCACAAGGAACAATACCTATTACTTTTTTAAGAGCAAAACTTTTGTTAGCAATGCTTTAAATTAGAACGAATTTAAATGTTATTCGACAAACCTAATTACCGGTATTTTAGCTTAAAGTTTCCGTTTGAACAGAGTTCGTGGCATTTTTCATTATAGACAAACGTGAAGTATGTTCTTTCTCCTTAGAATGACTGTTTTTATGTCAGCATATTTTGTACTATATAGAAACAGTCTTACCAGCACAACCAGAAAATTTATTATATCGTAAAACTTGTGATTGGGGTTCGTACGTGTTATACAAGCTTTAAATTAAAATATCTTGACGGCGAGTGTGTTATGAGGCCGTCAACTAGGCTGCTATAATATTCTTAAGGATATTTATATTGCCGCCGCTCGGCTTGCAGGCTGCACCTCATGTGCACCTGCGGATATTGCCGCGTAAATCAAATTTCTTATTTCGCTTCAACACTTATTTCTGGCACGGCGTGTTTACCTTGTGCGGCGGTCTCGTCGCTACACGTCAACTACTTGTATTAAAACTGTTATTAATATTATACACCTATTTTGGACTTGTTGTGTCTTTATTATTATGGTATGCCACTTTGTAAAGATTTTGGAAAGGATAACCCTTCCTAACAAATAATTGTACGTATAGGTATGTGTTATTGGCATTCTGAATAATCCGGTATTCTACAGAATATCTAGTAGTCTAGGTAATGTATGCAATATCATTTATTTATTAATATTACACTAGATTTTGCCCGCGGCTTCGCTCACGTAAATGTAGGTTAGGTTAGTAACGGTATTATTTAGGGATAATACCTATGTCCTTTCCTGTTCCCGTGATAACGTGTATGCAAATTTCATGATGATCTGTCGAGTAGTTAAGGCGCAAAAGCGTAACAAACAAACAAACTTACATACGCACTTATAATATTAGTTAGGGTTTTCTTTTATTTCTACGTTTTTTGTAAAGCATCAAATATTCTACCAGTAAAGGATAGAATGCGCGGTTTACGATATGGTGAGGTTTGTCAAACATGAACGAAATGTATCTACTAACTGATTACCACCTAATAAAGTTACACTACGGAGCTCCCTACGCGGCGCTCCTATCTCTGGATGGTTATAAAAAAATAACCTAACCTATCTGAATCGTGGTGTTGACCCTAACGGTGGTATCGATATATTGCAATTTTAAATCTTCAATTTTAAAGGAACGCTATTTTCAATAATGTTAGACGAATATTTTTTCGAGTGTTTTAATCTTATATGTAATGAAATAATATCAACAGTTGGTTGATATTATTTCTTTATCTCAAGTTTTTATAGCTTGTGAAGTTTATTGAAATGTAAATATACCATACAAGTTTATATGTAAATATACCATACAAGTTTATATGATGCTAGCTATCCCTGGGGAACTTTTTCTGGATGAGGATATCCTATGTTCGTGGCTGTATTACTGACTACGTGTATGCGAAATTCCATGGTGATCCGTCTAGTAGTTAAGGCATGAAAGCGTAACAAACAACCATATTCACATTCGCACTTATACACTTATTTATTACTAGCTTTTGCCCGCGGCTTCGCTCGCTTTAATTTAGAATTTGACATTCAATTCGGGTTGTACTCTGTTTGTAATAATATAATTCAATCATGATTCGAAAGACACGTGGCGCCATC
The DNA here is from genome assembly GCA_963564715.1 of Catocala sponsa. Taxonomy (NCBI): domain Eukaryota; kingdom Metazoa; phylum Arthropoda; class Insecta; order Lepidoptera; family Erebidae; genus Catocala; species Catocala sponsa. The sequence continues at coordinate 11,866,082 of OY751331.1, forward strand.
TATTATCATAAGAACGTTATTATTGTTATCCTCGGGAACAGTAATTTTTTTCGGGATGAAAGGTAGCCTATGTCTGTTTCTGTACACCTGACAACGTATATGCAAAATTTCAGGATAATCGGTTCAGTGGTTTAGGCGTGAAAAGGTAACAAACAAACTCATTTTCGCTTTTATAATATTAGTTAGGATAGTGTAGGTCGGTATATGAGTTAGGATGAGTCGCACCACATCATTTATACTTTACTTGATCTCTTCATGGCATGCTATACAATGCCTAGTTATTGCATATATTGCCTTAGTAGAGTATGTAATAAAAAACAAAAGCTATACATTTCTCGTCTACTATACTAAACTGCCGAAACTATAACTATAAGAATTATTTACAATTACTGGATTATACGCTTCGCCGATAACATATGCGTAGCATCATATCTATATATCCACGAAGGATTAGACGTAAGCGCAGAACTCTTATATTTCGCCAGCTTACTTAAGAGCCTACATAATAGTGAGCCAGCGTGTTACCAAACACAGTTCAGGAACCGTAACCGTAAACAACAAACTAAGGAAATTGTCAACAACAGTGCTGAATCAGAATTCAGTACTGTTACTGAGAATTTCCCTACACAAAAACCCAATAACACTATGGTCGGCAGTAAACGTAAGCGCAAACTTGTACTATTGAACCAACGAGGCAGTCAACTCAAATAATAGTAACACATTAAATATGGCAAAAGCTGTGCATACAGTTGCAAACTAGTATGATACGTACAGTTGGAATTGTTGCAGAATCAACTTTGGAGCGTTCTCTAATGTGGAATATAGGTGTTTGTTGAGCATTAAATGATATTAACGAAATGATTAACAATCAAATAATTAGCGGCACATGTAATGCACGCGCCGCGACACGATAGCATGAATTACACTCCGTAATGACCATCTATATGCCAATACGATTAATATTTAATGCTGCTATTCTGCGCGGAATTACCCCGTGTCTGTAGTTGAGCTTGCACTGAATTACTGCATCTGAATGGGATTCGGATGCTTTGTCATCCCTCGATATACCTTTGATTATACGTTACTATATTATATAGTATTTGAGTGTTTAAGATGAATTAGTTTTGTTCATACGTTAGTGTATATATATTTGGTTAGTTACGTACTAACGTAGTATTGTTATGTAATTACTTCTGTGCTCCGTGGCGCAATCATAATGAATACGGCTGCAGGTCATGAGGTTCGATTCCTGAGTTAGGCATAATGATATTCAGTTAGAAATTCTCAGTACGAGTACAGAAACTGAAACTAAGCTCTGTAAATGGCAATAGGTTCGCCCTCTATTACGATTGTAAATAAAGCTACTAACTGGAAAATGTGGATGTAATACAACTCTGCACACCCCTTCAGGGATATAGGCGTGTAACTATGTACGTATGTTATGAAACTATCATAAACACATGGTTAGCGCATTACATATACCGAATGTTGTTTCGTTTATATGGGAGTTATACTCGTATTTAGGATTTTACATATTATGTTTCTTTTTAAGTTATAACTATCATACATAGACATGGCTGTCTCTACGGCATTCTAGAATACAGCCGAGACGTTGCTCTCAAGCTTTTCTACTCTTCAGGTGGAATATTAATCTGCTTCGCGAATTCAATAAGCAACATGGTCGCATTAACTGGCTCAGTGCCAGCGTAAAGTGGAAAGTATCAATTAATTGATGGGTAAGAGGCTAGGTTAAAACCTACAGCAATTCAAAGGCTTATTCTGGTTGTAACCTTGTAACGGTTGTATTACAGGTGACTTGGATATGCGACCCCGGTTTCTCTAATCATTGCTTTTGCTCACCTAGATCTATTCGCGGTATTGGTGGGCCACTACTGCCTCACCCATCAATTAATTGATACTTTCCACTTAAGGCTGGTTTCTCGAGAGGAAATAAATTGCCACTCAGGATATAAATAATTGTATGTGATCTACAGATTATCGGTGCGAGTATGGTTGTTATATCTGATGTCTGTGCTTGTAAAGCACTTTCTGACATAGGGTATTTTTCTAGTTAGTACTAATTAGGGTAAATCCCTATGCCATTCAAAGAAAGAAAAATAATAATTAGTTTTTATATGTATTAACATACATTATTGGAACTTATACCTGTAAATTATACGCAATATATTACTAAGTCATCATAAGTACCAATTTAGAACCACACAAATTTTGCTATGTTAATGTATCTCGTCTACGAAATTTATCAAGCTTTTTTGTTGTCATTTCAAAGTGAAAACACTCATCTTACGGACCCTTGCAAATTAATTGCAGGAATGACAGAGCACAACGCTCGGCTCTCTTAATGCACGCTCACAAAGCAAAACGGCTTGGGCGGTTCCGTAGCGGCACGCAGCAGCGGTGATTATGATAATGACGCGGTAGCCGCGCTTTTTGCGCCGCTCGCCCTATATTACTGAACTCGACACCATTCTCTGGTGTGGCTCGTGTGCTGCTGGGCACCGTGGCAGCGCATCGCGCCGGTTCTCGCCTTCGCCTTTCGCTGTTCGCTTCAACCACTCCGAGATGCTTATAAATTATGCAAGTCGCCATAATCCACGCCCTAAACGCCTTCTCCGCCGCCTCAATTATTCATTCGAGCGGTTTGATGTTTTAGAAAATTGTCGCGATACTCGAGACGGGCTGTGCTTTATAATTCACGAGGTGAATATCGTCGCAGCTGCCACCGGCTCGGAACCAGCTCATCCGCTCAGATTAAAGTGCATACTGACCTAATTTGTTCCCGCGTCGAACTTGAGCGAGCCATGTAAACTAAATAAATATAAAGTTTTATTTATCTTTTACAGGACTCAGAGGGTGACACACCTTTGCACGATGCCATCTCGAAGAAGCGCGACGACATGTTGACTTTATTATTGGAGCACGGAGCTGACATGACTCTTACAAATAACAACGGATTCAACGCGCTCCACCACGCCGCTTTGCGAGGCAACCCAAGGTAAGATAAAACGTCAGGTTTACGCTGCTCCACGTTTATACCGTTGCATGTATAATGAAAAGTTCTAAACTTGAAGTACCTGATCTACTAGTTCTTATATTTTATTGGATAGCGTCGATATACATATCAACAACTAGCAGTCGAGCGCATCCTACGGGTGCAGTAAAAGTATTGGAATGTTGTGAAATATGTCGTATCCTGTTTTATTTACCATTGCAATTAATATTATTAAATCCTTACTGACACGCTTACTCTTCCTGTTAGGGACGTAGGTACATACCTGCTGAGTTACAAGTTTGTAAATATGGGTTTGTTTCAAAAATAGTGAAAAAGGGCATCCACGTAATGCAACATTGTCTGTTCGTCTGTAGCTGCTTACATCAGCAGCTACTAAAGCTAGTTCACTTCAAATATTAAATAGTTACAAATGATGGTTACAATTGAAATAAATCACAAAATATTAATATTTAATGTAAAAGGAGCCCAAAAGTTTATAACATATACTTTATCAAATTTAAATCATATACAAGGTAGGTACTTTATTTGCAAAATATAAAAAATAATTATACCTCATTGATATTGATATTTATATTGACATATTTACAAAAATAAACCTAAAATAATCTGATTGATAGAAGGTAAAAAAAAGATTAAAGAAAGCTAAACAGTTTTGAAGAAATGAGCAAATATCGATCACAAACAAACTTAGTTATGCGGTCGGTATTCAAACCTTGTTATTTCTTGAACAACTAAATATCATTCAATACGTTTGTTTAAGATCTGATACCCTCAATGCGCGATTTCGAGTCGCATTTGACTGGTGTTATATTTTTGTACCTGAAATTACGTGATTAGGCAGTATTTCCCTTTGCTTTCAGTCCTGTTTCAAAGTTCGATAATGAATCTAACAAACAAGAAAATCAGATAAAAGCTCGGAATTTATCTCATACAAAACCTTTTACAAATTCATAATGCGAACTGCCTTAGTTGATATCTTGAATATATTTTCATAAATAACCGGCATACATTGAATACTCGAGGATCTCGTTGAAATATCTATATCAAGAAATGTCCGTGTAAAATAATTAAAACAAATACTAATTGAAACTACTGCCATAAATTGAAAAATAATGTTAAACGAGCATAATAATATTACAAATGTAAAAATCTATTAGTAGTAAAAACAAGTTAGCAGAAATTAACTCATGAAGTGTTTTAAATCTAGCGCTTAACTATAACATCCTTAAATGTACTTTATCGGTACCTCTATACAACCTCTAAATAAAACAATACATTTCTGTTACACGAAGTATATAAATTTAAAATGCATGTGCTAAATGTTCTCCAAAAGTAGCTGCGGTAAAGAATTCACTTAAATATGCACGTACTCACGTAGTACTCCAGTTGTAGTAGAAATATGTGGTCATATTTAAGAATTATGTAATGGACTCCATGAACAACGTAATTTCTTTTAACTACTAACAATGTTTTCAAATATAATAACTCATTTATAACGCAATGCAATTACAAATAATATTTTTTAAAAGATAGGTATAGACGGCATAAGAATATAACAAAACAATTCAGCTACATTTCTCGAGGGAAACAAGAATATGATGATAGTTTATTGTAATATAAGATGTTTGTGTAAATATAATATTCGGCCACACTTATCTACCGAGACCTTTATAACGTGGACTTTGTCTGGAATAAACATAACGTCGCTTGTCCGACATTATCCCTAGGAGAATGGGTAGTTATGAGCGAGCCTGCCGCACAATAAACTGCTTACACGTCTAATACCGCGGTCCAGAGGATGTGTTGCCTGCGCCTTGTGTGATGGCTTTATTACTAGCCGCCACTCGCGCAACTTTATCACTATTGAATATAAAAATGTATACATTTTAATAAGAGTTTTAAACATTATCATTACTTTTCATTGCCATTCATTATCATTACGTTAATTTTGCAAAAAGGAAACAGCGTCTGAGTCGTTCTTTATGGCATTGGAATAATCGTTATCTAGATTAGCAACACTTTTGTCTGTGGATAATAACGTTTGAGGAGCTAATAGTTAACACTAGTGCTGGACATTAATGCAGTCAGTAGTAAGGGTCTGAATACAACTTAATTATCCTACTAAATTATAAATATGATAGTTTGTGAAGCTGTTCGTTACACAATCACATAACAACTGTTGAAAGGATTTAAATGTAACTTGGTCTATATATTAGGACATGGTCTATATATGTATATTTCTCAATATGCTTTACGGTTGCATTAATGCGAGCAAAGCCGCGAGCAGAAACTAGTTCATTATAAAAACTGCGTTGTCGATCCAGCGGCATAAGTTTGCTATTTACTGCCAATCCGGCTGAATTTCCAGGTCAGCCAGTGAATTTTGGGTTATTCGGTGCGGTTTCTCCATGGCTGCACCTAGTCTAGAAGTGTTTGTGGTAGACGGCAGGCTTGTACCCTTATAGAATAATATCTGATTATAGTTAACGAATTGTTATATAACTTCTCGTAACCAAGGAAAGCTAAATTATTGTGTTGATATATTAATTTTTCTTGTGTCAGTAAAACTAAAATATAAATTAGAGTAAATAAAACAAGTCTTAATATTAGATACAAGCGTTACTTTAAACTAAATCTATACAAATAAATAAAATTGAAGTGTCTGTTTGTAATGTCTAAATAACAGCTTTTTATCTAATGCATATTAAAGTATATAAGGTACCTATACGAAAACATCTATTTTTAAAATTATTGTGTCTGTCTGTCTGTTTGTTCTGGCTAATCTTCAAAACGGCTGAACCGATTTTGACGGGACTTTCACTGGCAGATAGCTGATGTTATAAGGAGTAACTTAGGCTACTATGTTTTAAAAATATTGGGTTCCGCGGAGTCAAATACTTTTTAGTTAAAATCTACGCGGACGAAGTCGCAGGTAACAGCTAGTATATTTTAAAAGTTATATGTGCATCTACAAGCTACGGTCTACGCCATTTCGTAGCACGTTGCTACGAATACTGACAGAAGAAAATATTATCTAGAGTTTTATTTATCAGTAAAGAAAATATTTTCTAGAGTCCTATTAAAAATACGGTTGTTGCGAAGGAATAATTTTCTTGTTTATCTTCAGGTTTGTTTTCTATTGCAGAATTGAATGAAAATCAAACTTTAATGAGTTTGCCGAGAACAGAAGGCTAGCGCGCATTGGATTTAAAGATAACGATAGTGTTAATAGTATCTGTTTATCTGAGCTTAGGGCGGCTGTTAGGTAACTATTGAGTTTGCCGTCTAATTCTCTCAGTTAACTAGCTCTAACAAATTTAGTTTGGTGATATCGATAAGACAATCGCTTAAAAATGTTCTATAAAGAAATTTTATGAAAATATTTCGTAACATTATAAATACCCAAAATACTTGGCTAATTTGCAATATAGTACAAGTAAAATTACGCAGTAATGACATTGTGGATTTAATCTTGCAGTTACCTTTTAGTGAGTATACTTTCGAAGTGTTCCTATGTGATTTGATTTGAATATTTAATATTCACGATTTTATAACTATTGATCGATATGTTTTTAATATTTTCTATACATTAATACGTGAAGTGAAAATGTTGTATCCCTTTATAAGCCAACTAGCTTTTGCGCGCGGTTCCGTCCGCTTGGTACCAACATCAATAAAAAGTAGTCTATGTCCTTTCCCAGGTTAATTACCTTTGTATCTAATTTCATCCAAATCAGTTGTGTGGTTTAGCCGTGAATAGTTAACAGACAGTCAGACATAGTTACTTTCGAATTTATAATATTAAGTAAGGATTGGACGCAGGAAGGAGAATGTGTTTTCACATATATCATTCAAAAAGACGTCAAAAATAAATAGTAAACGTTTGAGATAAAAAAAGAAGATGGCTTAAATTATAAAAGCTAATCGGTCTAATTTCGATTATTTGGCGACCACTAGTAAATATAAAATAACAATACGATGAGCAGTGTCACTATGAACGCACTGCTTTATTGACTTTGCCTTTATACTACTAAGACCAACTAGCATACATGCTTATCTGTTAGCGACTTTCGTAGCTTATGATCCCTTGTCACTCCCAGGTTGATGACACTGCAAAACGGAATCAGTGCGCGATCAGGGCAAGGGATGAAGTCCACCAGTTTAATTACTACCAGCGTGGCGCCCGCTTATAGGGCTCTGCAAACCCTTCTCGTAGCAGAAACCCGATACCATCCTCGCTGTTCCTTGTTTGAGCCGGGATGCCGCAGTGCCACACCTCTCAGAATATTAAGTCGCTTGCTGTAAACTCGCATTAATAAAGCTGCTGCAGTATTATTGTTCAACTTTGGACTGCAAAGTTCTACACATTCCTCGTTTATCTTTGCATTACCTAACTAGCAAAACTCCTTAAACAGTGAGTCCGTTTGTGCAAATTACTAACAAGAAATAAAGTGACTACCTCAATGCGGCAGCGGCTGCTGTGTTGCGGGCAACTGCATTCGTGGATTCGATCTCTGGGTTGGTCAAAGTGTTATTGGCCTTTTATGTGAAAGGAATCTCAGAAGTAGCACTGTGTCTGGCAATGTACCCCTTACATGGTCATAAGCTCGCCTCTATTACGAGGGATCTATAAATAGTTGCCAAATTCTTGGTGTAATACGATTCCATCTATCACCTCCGGGGATCGAGGCGTGAGACTATTTATATTTTATATGTTTAACTTTACAGGTAAATTTTATATTTCCTGAAGTTAGTGTATAAATAATAGACGTAATAATGTCAGTCATTGTTGAATATGGACATAATTGGCAATTGGTTTAATGCGCCTTATAATAGAATATAGGCCCTCGGTTGCGCAGACAGCAAGTACAAGACATGCTATAATAATTGCCCTTAATATTGTCTTCTGTTTACGCGAATGTTATTCATTGAAATTAAACTACTATATACGGATTTTATCGCGTTGTTTATTTGACACTATTACAAAATTTTGAAAAACTTACATTACTATAATCACTATTAAACTTTACAAATTTTTAAGCTAATTAAATTATTGAAACTATTAAAACTATTTATACTATTACTATACTATTATACTATTTATATTTATGTTTACACTTTCCCCGACGTTTCGGTTGCTTTTCAGCAGCCATGGTCACGGGGAGACTAAGATGGTAGTTGTCTCAATGTTCCAGTGTAGTTATTCAAAGTACCCGAACATAATTTAATCATGGGTGTTTCTATTTACGCAGAATGAACTCAAAGTATCATGAAGTCTAGCTGTGGTTTCCTTCTTCTTGGGTTTGACTAGTTGAATTACTGGATCCCAAGCTGGTGGTACATTCCAACCATCTTCTCTATTGAAATTAGGATGTTTCTTGATTTCAATAGCCTCGCGAAGCATCCTTGGTAGGAATCGGTGTTCTTTAGCGAGCATCTGTGGTTTGTCACATCTTAGGTAGTGGTTGGTCCCCTGTTGCACATGTTCACACACAGCAGACTTCAACGAGCGTTGGTGTTTTACATCAGCTATGTGTTCTTTTATGCGAGTGCCTATGCTTCTCTTGGTTTGACCAATGTATGAGAATCCGCAGTCACAATCTATTTTATAGACTCCTGCATCTTGTAAAGGTAGTTGGCACTTGACGGATGGTAAAAATTGACTTATCTTCGTTGGCGGCTTGAAGTATGTGTTGATTGAAGCTCGCTTCAAGATGTAGCCAATCTTGTCAGTGACACCCTTTACATAAGGTAGTATAGCAGGCTGGCGCTCGACTGTGGCTGGCTTTTCTCGGGGTCCGTGACAGCGGCGCGGTTGTTGTACTTGCTTGACATGTTGAAGCTCGGCGTCCAGGTGTTTCTTGTCACAGATCCCGTGGGCTCTCTGAAACAAAGACATTCCCACGGTAGCTAACTGTTTAGGATGGTGCATGGTGGTGATGGTGGCACCATCCAAGATTGGCTACATCTTGAAGCGAGCTTCAATCAACACATACTTCAAGCCGCCAACGAAGATAAGTCAATTTTTACCATCCGTCAAGTGCCAACTACCTTTACAAGATGCAGGGGTCTATAAAATAGATTGTGACTGCGGACTCTCATACATTGGTCAAACCAAGAGAAGCACAGGCACCCGCATAAAAGAACACATAGCTGAGGTAAAACACCAACGCTCGTTGAAGTCTGCTGTGTGTGAACATGTGCAACAGGGGACCAACCAGTACCTGAGATTTGACAAACCACAGGTGCTCGCTAAAGAACACCGATTCCTACCAAGGATGCTTCGCGAGGCTATTGAAATCAAGAAACATCCTAATTTCAATAGAGAAGATGGTTGGAATGTACCACCAGCTTGGGATCCAGTAATTCAACTAGTCAAACCCAAGAAGAAGCAAACCACAGCTAGACTTCATGATACTTTGAGTTCATTCTGCGTAAATAGAAACACCCATGATTAAATTATGTTCGGGTACTTTGAAATAACTACACTGGAACATTGAGACAACTACCATCTTAGTCTCCCCGTGACCACGGCTGCTGAAAAGCAACCGAAACGTCGGGGAAAGTGTAAAAATAAATAAAATAGTATAATAGTATAGTAATAGTATAAATAGTTTTAATAGTTTCAATAATATAATTAGCTTAAAAACTAGTAAAGTTTAATAATGATTATAGTAGTGTAACAGTTTTTCAAAATTTTGTAATAGTGTCAAATAAACAACGCGATAAAATCCGTATATAGTAGTTCAATTTCAATAATTGCCCTTGTTTGACTAAACGTAGGTTTTTTATTTTATTTTTTGTGGTTTGTTTTTCCGAACAAGGTACGATATAATTATCTGCAATTAATTAGAACGTACTGTTGAACTAGCACTTATTCGTATATTTGGATAATTTAACCTCTATTACGTTAAGACTTTGCAACAAAAACGGAAAGAATGTTTTAATTTTTAGGTGTCTTCTAAAAAAGACGAGTTACTATATTGGACGCGTAAGTATTTATTAATTGCACCACCAGTCCATATATTCCATATTTTACTGCATTCAGAACTCTACTAAATAGATAATAATTGTAACTGCTTGTTTGTCGTCAAATTATTGCTTAAGTTCATTTTTTTTATAAGCAGATTATTATCTAAGGCCTTTTTAGGGCAACATTTTTAAGGCAAGTGCCATGCTATAATAATAATATAATATAATATTCTACCACATACACACAACACCATCTAGCCCAAACTAAGCAGAGCTTGTACTATGGGTACTAGACAATGGATAAACATACTTATATACTTTCTTTTTGTAAATACATACATATTATACATAGAAACACCCAGACCAAGACAAACATCCATGTTCATGCACACAAATGTTTGACTTGTGCGGGAATCGAACCCGCGACCTCAGGCGTGGCAGTCGGTTACACTAACCACTACGCCGTCGAGGCCGACATATTTAGGCTATTCCTCTTTTATTCGCCGAATAAGGCACAGATAGCTCGGCACTTGCTCCAAGACACTGTCATCGTGGTAATAAGCCTTTATGAATTCTGTTGTGTTCAATCATTTGTCAGTGCTATTAACACCTTCAGCTGAAGTTTGAATTAACGCCCTTTTACTCGAGGCAACTGTTGTAATCCAAGTGTTGTAATATGTTTGTTTTACTTACTGAAGAACAGGGATGGCCCGACGCATGCTTCAAAAACCTCGCCTTGTGTAATAAACCTTTAGTAGAGCAATAGTTATTATATAAAAAGATTACATCGCCATTTTAACGTGAAGGCAGGCCGGCGGTGAATTTTCGTTGTTTCTTTGACAAATTACAACCCCGCGACACGAGGATAATCCCTATGTCTGCTGACGGCTGAAGCTCTGCAAATATTGAAATAACGGTCTCAAAAATACCCAAACTTGTAACAATTACCTGCGGCTTATAATTCTAAGTTCTGGTCGCATTGGTCGTAAGATAAGCAATAAAAGTCTTATGCGTGCTTACTCATAAGACTTTTAAGGTGGTAGTCATCACCTTTTTCTCATCATGGAAACACCTGCTAAATCAATTCTATTATTATTAAGATGAATCCAATATAGTCCACTTTTTCATTGATTCCTTGCATATTTTTTTATCTACGTAGACTATAGACCGAAACTTCTCTTTGCCACTATAAGGCTAAGATGATCATAAATGTACAAAATTATCAGATGTTAATAATTTTCGATTTAACATCTTATCAATATTAACGTCAGTCCCTAGTAAGATCACAAAAATACCAGTCATTCTAAACATGATGATAGTTACGTAACAAACCTTTTGTAACGGAAAAGATAGCTGCACATTTTACAATATACTTGGATCGGAAAACCCAGGAGCCCGTAAGAGTGGTCAGATAAAATTGATCCATGAAAAAGAAAAGTTTGGTAATGTATTATGAATCGGTAAGAGTTAGAATAATGAATCTCCGCTGCCGAATCGTGCGTAAAGCGGTTTATTTGTGGAGGGTCCGAGGAGACGTTGGTGCCGCGGAGGCCCGCGCAGCGACCGCCCACATTTATTCAAGTCACGTGACGCGTCCCAGGGAAATAATACGAAATGTGGCTACGTGACCAGTTCATTATGCGGCGGCACAGAGCGGGCCTGGTAGTCACCTCGCCCGCCGTCGGGCACTTTTTCGTATGTCCACCGGTGTCGCATATTACAAACAACAGAACGTGTCGCGACGCAAGAACCCTCTTGGATTCTTTTATAAATCACTGATCGCCTTCGATTTTCAAAGGAATTGTGCGGGCAAGTCGGGTTATTTACAAACTTTTGTAGACAAAAACACAAGTCACTGATTCGAAACCTTTTTGCCCTTTCGAGATTGGTTAAAATAAAAGACGCAAAATTTGTGTAAATGTTTGTTGTTTTGGTTTAATTTTGTCATTTACATCAAGAATGCGCCGTGAACGAGCTTTTTTCTTAAGATTGTTGTTTAACGGAAGGTAATCGAATAGAAGATTGTCGTAAAACGTTCCTGATTTTATCGCGGAATGAGAAGTCGCTCGCGACTTTTCCCATTCGACAAAAACGTTCGTTTCCCCCTGGAGATGTAAAATCGTTTTATTTTATTACTTCCGCCAGTATATCGTTATATCAGAAGCACCCGTCCTCCTAGGTTCGGAAACTTCTTTGCAATATTAAACTCGATTTAGTAATAAACGGTACTGAATTCGCCTTTAAAGACGGTTCAATTCTTGTAAATTAAACTGTGTTTATCTACATTGGCTTCATCTGCAAATAATTTTAAGTCAATACAAATATTATCAAGATTTGTATTACGATCGGCAATTGTATGTAAATAATAAACGGTATAACTATAATTAAACAAGGCTATATCGGGTGCGGCGCGCGCGATAGAGACGACTGTGTTATTACGTCTGATTAGAAACAGTTATCTCTTTCGGTTATCGTTACAGCCGCACTAACGAGCCTTTGTAAAACTTCTACTACATTATCATGATACATTACAGTTGCCCGATAAGCTGCCGGTTATTATCACAAGGTATTACGTATTTATTTCTACTCGAATGAGATCCAGTTGCGCATGAAATATGAATGTCATTTATTAAGTCGCATTTTCATGTAACTGTTGTTATGAAACGCTGTAAAATTCAGTGTTGCTCCAACGCAATATCACCGAAAAGTGAGTTAAAACCACCACATAGCAATTTGACTATTAATTAAAAATAACAATCATAATTTAAAGTCTCTTACTTGTATATACGTTTTATATTAAAAATATTCGTGACATTCGTTTCAAGTCGGGCTTGCCTATAATTTCTTTGCACATAGGATTTGAAGTTGGCGTGATGAATAAGTTGGCGGGATCGAGCCATTATCGGCAGGGCTAACATCTGCGTTTGTTGTGGCATCGCTCCTCATTCGATAAGACGCGCATTCGCGCCAAGCATTAATCGTGAGCTTAAATATTTTAACGCGTCGTAACATTGATTTATTCGGAGCGTAATCTCAGCTAGCGGCTTGTTTGTTCTTCGCCTCGAGACGTATAGGTAAGATTACGCTACGCGCCCTCAATCCGTGACGCTCCGACCTCCCAGTCTCTTTCCGTCGCTGTAATGCTGTTAGTTGGTGCTAGATACTAATTGGCGTCATTAAAGCTATTGTAGCCAATCGCTCTATGCGAAATAATAATATGCAATACCGGTATATAAGTTGTACTGCTTCGACATAGAACCTACGTGGAATATAGAACGAACAGAGCATTCACAGAAGATTTATATGGTCATTGTCTAGCGTTAATTGCAGTGAGTGGAGCGAAGTGCGATGGTATCGTACCGTCCGAACGAGAAATGTAATGCCCCGTCGACTGCTTCAGTGGTGCGGTGCTCATAAGAATAATGTGTGCGGTGTAAACACGTAACCCGCGCAGAACACGACATCCTATTTCAAATATTAACATACATGTTTGCTTTGTACGGTATTTAAATTGATAAATTGCTGCTTTGATGGCGTACACTTTTTCAGAGGAATTATAATGGGCCGTCATAAAAAGGGTTATCTATACAAGGGTAGATAGAGAAAGGGGCGCGTCTAACGGACGACTTAGTTTAACTGAATCGAAACAGCGGGTACACTGACATTGGAAACCTATTGGCACAGATATCGACGGCGTCCGTCACACGACTGGCCGGCAGCGAAGCACATTTCAGTATGGCAGATTTATGAGGACCGACCGACGGCTATAGAGGCACGGGGAGGCTTATAACTAGGAGGGACTGTGGAGAAGGGTCGGGGCGGTCGCGGGAGGCTCTGTTATTGTGCGACGTTTGATTTACGCACGTACCGCTATCACCCTTTTGTTAGGCCGGATACCGACTGCTGTGCCAGTTCCGCTGCCCCGAATGCAGCCTCTCTCTGCTGATGTTCACCTCCCTCTCTCCCCTCGTGTGCTTACTGCGATTTTAGACTTTACCGTTTTTAATTAAATTATGTACAATTTCACCAAAACAATTTCATCCATATTCATTTTGTGTTGTAAAGCCTCTGGCTATAAATATGCCTCAAAAGCTCATATGCTTTTATATTTAATTCCACAAATTATTCTGTAATGAAGAAAAGAGGAAAACCGCAGCCTCGCAACGGTCAGGATCCCTAGCGCTAGGTAGACGCAGTAGGACGAATTGTGATATTACCACTGTCGTATAAACTAAAGAAAGAATTGTCTAATACGGAGTGTAAGAGACAGGTTCCGTTCAGAGAAGACAAGGTTCTGGGAGAAAACGTCTCATCTCCACAAAACATCAGGGAGCTTAAACATGTGATCTCGGCTGAGTGGGAACACATTCCACAGGACACTATCAAAATCCTGGTGGAAAGCATGCCACGACGATTACATGCCGTAATTGCTGCAAGGGGAGGTCATACTTGTTATTAATTTTTATTTTTTAATGTCTTTTTTATGAAAATACAAAAAAAATACTCGTAGTCTTAATTTCATTATACCCATAAAAATTACCATTTCTACACGGGTCTCTGTTTACATTGACTAAAACACCGATTCCAGGATTTAAGTGTTAAAAACTATATTCTCATTGATAATAAGAAATTTCTAGTCATATTTGCTAATGACATACTAAGAATATTAATATTATCCATAGAAAAGCCAATTACTGTAAGGGCCCGTTTTTTTTGTAAAGGAGTGTATATACCACAAACATCAGTTCGGTGGCACGGTGCATGGTAGCGCACATGTGCAGATGTGTGAGACGGCGATCATAGCCGGGTGCAGAGGCGCGTCGGCGTGGAGCGCGGCGGTTGGCCCGTCGTTACCCGCAATTAGCGGCTCTACACACGCGGATAATCCGCGCTCGCGCCGCCCGCACCGCGCCGCGCGCCGCCACCAGGGGGCCCGCACACGATTGCACTACGGATTCAGCGAATAAATTCATTTGTACGCAAATTGTATCGGCGCTTGCAATTAAAACTTTGTTGGCGCTTCGAGCTAAGATAAATAACACTAATACATTCTGCTTATTGCGGGAAGTTGCCGGATACAGAGGATATATTAATGTTGTTCATAATTTGTTTGGGCGGATTAACCTTGTTGGCCTCTAAACTTATTTAACAATAGTCCCGTTGTCCCACATTACACATTCCATGTTACGACATCAAAAATTATCAGTCTAGGGAAAATGTTGACATAATAATTCAGCTATTATGCCTCGTTACTCATGTAAAATACTTTCGAAGCTTTGAACAAATTATGCTCATTATTTAATTGAGTAATTATTGTCTGAAGTTCATGAGTGAGCATATAAGCAAATGTATTACGTAAATATACAAATCACGAAGCGGAAAGATTGAAGAGCAGCATCTAGTAGTGATAATATTAATGCTGTTCACTTAATTTATTGAAATCTTACAAAATTCGGGCTTCGCCCTTCTAAAGACCTTTAAAGATAGGATAGATATATGCCTACTGTCGTCGTAAAATAAAATTATCGTCTCACAAATTCTTATATTCCTTATGAATATAATCCCTATTTCGCGGGGACATAAGCATAGACACAACAAACGCAATGAACGCATGTATCTGTAGATATGACAAATTATTGTCAGGTGCTGGGGTTAAACTCACAAAATGCAGCGCATCGCTAGCGGCGAGATGACTATTTAAACGACTATGTAATCCGTCCTGTGTACGTATCGATACCCATAGTATGCAAACTTTAATATGATTGTATCACTATGTTCGGTCTTCTAATGTTCGATGATCTCGATCTCCGTCCATCATCGCATGATTCATTCGTTTGTGCTATCGACTTCTAAAGCCAGTAGATTCAGATTTGGGTTCCACTTATAGGAGCTTTTATGGTCATTTGTCAAGATCTAGGTGTCCGCTCCAGAATCGTTACAGGCTAGATTCATAAATTGAGTTTCAAATGTAGTTTTTGTCATCTATTTGATCTCGGTTTTACTCTAAGCTGGTATTTGGTCATTTTTCGATAGAGTTGTGTGCCGCCTTTACCTAATTCTGCTTTATTATCGTGGTCGGTACGTGCCTGACCCTCGACTTCTTTCGATTCATATTTTTATCTGATTGGGGCTAAACCAAAATATGTAATAAATACATATTATTATGTTACGCGCTAGGATCTATTTGTATCTAGGATTATGATTTTTAGTTAAACGAGTCGAATAATTTTAATCGAAGGGTTGATAAGGTTATTTTTTGCTATCATATATAGCTCCTATATCATAGAATAAATAAATAACTTACTATTAAAAAAGAAATATCCGTCGTACCATTATCTTGCCTGAATACCAAACATCGACAGTGTATCATAAGTTTTACACTTGTAAACTAAAAGCACTGCCCTACAAAATAGTACGTTTATTTAATCAAATTATTAGTTTGACGATATAAAACGTTGGTATATAGCAATATTCTGCATGTATTTTTGGAAGAATTTGGTTCATGTGCATATTCAGGATAAATAAAACAAAACATAAAATGTCTCTCAAAATTATAAAATACCATAAAATTAATCAACTTTTTTTACTAATCCTGTACTGTTACCTTTTCACGGCTAATTCACTCAACCGATTTAGATGAAATTTAGTACAGATATAGTTTAAAACCTGGGGAAGGATATAGGCTACTTTTTATTGATATAGGTACCACGCGGGCGGAGCCGCGTGCAAAAGCTAGTATTATATAAATACTAGTTTTCACCCGCGGCTTCGCTCGCATAAATGTAGGTTAGGTTAGGTTTGCAACAGTTCTTTTTTCTGGATGAAAGGTACCCTATGTCCTATTCTGTACCCCTGACAACGTATATGCAATTTTTCATGTTGATCGGTTGAGTAGTTAAGGCGTGAAAGCGTAACAAACAAACAAATAAACTCATTTTCGCGTTTATAATATTAGTAAGGATTTATAAAGCTATGACGCAAGGATATACTGATACCTGCCACCACCAGTTACCCTACCCTACATAACGACGTAAGATAAATAGTGCATTAGCTTATGGATCTAATTCGGTCCATAAGCTAATGCACTATTTATCTCACGTCGTTATGTACAAGGAACTAAAAAAATATAGTTACTATTTGTTGTAGTAATACAATATAAACTTAGCAGACAGCCACCATTAATACAACGCCATGTAAATATGTGGACGTGCAACGTTTACCAAAGACAAATACGCAGAGCTGCAATGTTTCATTGCCGCAAGTTTTGATCGAGAATGCGGGTGTCAGTGGATATGTGTGTACAGTCTACAAAAGTTCCACTTGCCGCAAGATTGAAAATCTCCAGCGGGTTCCGATGTGCTCTCTGGCATGTCTTGCGGTGCAGAATTTTCCTCAACGATCTGACGAGGCGGAACTTTTTCGTTCGATGATATATAAGGCACGCGGAAGAAACATGCAGCCCGCGCACCGCATACTAGGTTTTGTCAGCGCGTTCCGTCTCTTTGTGTGCACTGCCATTGTTCCACTCGCTAATGTTGTTAGTGCACTTTTTCAGTGACTACGCTAATTTAAATACCTCTCTTTCCTTTTGTGAAGAGACTCGTCTTCCGTTTTCCGCGAGTGGCGGGATCCCTTTGCGTTTGAGAAGTCGGCGTTGGGAGACTGCATTTAAATGAGACACTTAATCACCCGAGTTGGCTCCGCATTTCTTAGAGTCGTTTGTTCTCTTCATTCATTACACCCTTTCTGTAGATTTATAAGGGCTAGGGGTTTCATCACTTGACCATATTATTTTATTCATTATAATTATTAACCTGAAGCTTTTGTAATTAACTCGACTCTTTCTCGCTTACAAAAGTCATTATCAGGTCTTTTTAATTATTTGAAAATAAATAATGTACGAATATGATATACCGACATGAAAATATATTGTAAGAAGTATAGTAAACTTAGTTCTGTTTTTCAAAGAAGTAGGTAGTGGCTGTCGGGTGACGAGACCGCTAACACCCACTCGAATTGTGTAAATATGAGTAAGGTAATAAACTCTTGGCGAGTGGCGTGCTCGGATTTGCTTGGAGTTCGGTACGTGCGCCCCCCCACGCCCCGCGCGGCGTGGCGGCACCCGCTGCCGGGTTTCGCCGCGATACTGCGCTACTTATTTTGCCTTACGCCTCGTTCACATATCAAACTTTAGACGCTGATACTGTTAGCGATCCTCTGAGACATTTGTTATTTTATTTTAGCAAGTTTCACGTGCTATAAATGCTGCTACTATTTTGCAATTTACTTATAAGAGGTATCTAATATTCTAAAACTGTATGATTATGGGAATTGATAATCCATTAACATATATTCATGCACATTAATTTATTGCTGTGTTTGGCTATGTTGAGTATTTATCTCAAATATAAACTCATGAAATTAGTGATGACAATACCAATTGCATTTATGGAACAAATAATTATTGTTTAAGTATTGATTTATAAAACTTAAGTTAACGATTTTTATGAACAAATATGATTGCGACATTCGTAGTGACATTAATTAATTTCCTTTAATATAGTAAATCTAGTAAATAACTTGGCAGCTATAGTATTCTCGACTATCGATGGTAGCTATAAATCATCGTTCTTTAAAATAATCTCAATTTATAACGTTATGTCTGGTTTTAAAATTAGATTTGTGTTTAATCTATGACGAATACAGAGAAAAATTCAACAATAAGACAATAAATAAGTATCAACAGTCTCATAGAATTGTTTTCTCTTTGCGTAATATAGCAAGTCTTCATATTCTTCTGTGAATGAAGTTGTCTTCATTTCATCTACCAATTAAAACATATGCAATAACGATTGCCAGTTAGCAACCTTTTTCATGACTTAAATAATACTCGTTATGAAGCAATAAGCAATAGCTTATTCTGTTCAAAGTACACAGCCACACTACAAGAAATGACCATTTTTGAACATATCCATTTCATGTCTTGAGGTGTGGAGGTCTACCGCGGCAGCCAGACACAATTCTTGTTCAAAGTATTTCTGGCATTCTAATAAAATTTACCGATTGCATCAGTAATATTGTTTTAAATGTATTTAACAAATACTTCATCCAGCTATAAAAGCGCAAATCGGAATTATATGGTCTCTCGTAATATTAATGTAACATTTCAGTCTTGTACAAGAACAGTGTATGTACTATGGATATAGAGTGGGTGGAACATTTTTCAAAATGATTCTTGTAAATATTACATAGCGGCGCGCGGCCGGCATTTCTGGAACTTTTACCTGGCGTACTCTATGATGTTAGATAGCTTATCAAAAAACAGCTTATCAAAAATTAAATATTGATGTAAAAGAACCTGTTATGTCGGATTTTGCAAAGCGTCCTGCACTAGGCAAAGCCTGTCACGCAGGAAAGCTTTAAATTACAATTTGCCAATTTGGATAAATGACAATATTTAAATAATAAAACAAACAAATCAAGAAAAATAAACATGCAACTATTAGAATTAATACAATTAAAAGAATTAAATACAGCGATATTTCAACAAATTTCATACACATAAACAAGAAATAAATGCAAAATTATTTAGTTAAGAATAGCAAAAATCAAACTATAGTCTTTAAAAAGCTCTCGGTGTCGTCGTAGGTCCAGGTAAGTATTTTTTTTCTTACAGCTATTTTAGCATCGTACATCGATATGTTGGCTAAAGGCAATAACCTGTTCATTTTATTATACATATACCTGTAAATATTATAGGAGGAAAGTATTAAGTATTTAGATATTGAACTTAACGTCCTAACTAACAATTTAAATGAACGTATATTTAAATACAAACAGAAGTTTGTATTTTATTCTTTAGCGATATTTTATGAAAAGAATATACCACTTTAGTTATATCTAGTACCGGGAATTATTTTACGAAAAAATGACGTTGCCGCAGAAAATATTCCCTAAGGAATCCTCGATGGTTGCTAGTAATTCGAACATACCATTTTCGTCATTTCCTTTTTGAGCAATGGTTAGTCTATATATATTGCGTTACTCTCTTTCTACTGTTAACAGCATCACAATTATTCTGTTCTTTGTATTTGAGTTATACATATATTAGATGCGATGAAGTTTAGGACCAAGTAAATTATATGAAATGCCGCATTGCCTGCCGTTTCGAACGGGCTCAATTTTGAGGCTGCAGCATCGCTACAAAATGACCCACATTAGAGCACTAGTCGTTTTTAAACCATTGCCATATTGCACGTGCGGCCACGTATTAATATCTTTCCTAAGCTGAGTGGATCACAGCGTCAGCGTGGCTTTCCCAAACGTAGCCTATGATGCATGGCGTGGCCTGGCAAACCTCGCTTAATGAAATATTCGCCGCGAGAGTGAAACAGACACGCTCATCAATCACAGGTGATGTCCATGTGCCGACCATCCGCTAATTCCTATGTTGACGGTAAATGATAATGAAAGTTAAGCTAAATATTACTTGACATATAAATATGTATGCGTCAATTATACAGTTTACCAAACATGTACTTGTCTCATTAATCGAGCTCAATATGTACATATGCTAAACTTGAACATGTCAGTCGTCATTATTATCTGTAACTTAACCTGGAACGTTTCGTTCACGTGACTTATACACCAACCCCCAGTTGTTCCACATGTCAAATGATGTCTAATATTATTTATTATTTATCACAGAAGCTTAGTTTTCAATCAATGATTCAATATTGTGATAAAGGTGATGAGTTGTTTTTTAAAGTTTCTTTGTAAGAAGGTTATACTGATTGTAACCTATCTGTATTCGGTTATGCGACCAATTTTGTATTCTCATTCACGATAATGGTGTCTTATTTCTTTCCGACTGTTCTGTGACAGGGCCCTATATTAATCAGCTTAACCATGTTAATACAATGATAAAAGCATTGTGTCTGGACGCCGGCGTCCGAGCGATGGTTAGTGAATTCATTGTTATTACCCACTCAATGGTCACCATGAGCGGGATGGTACGACCATGTTTTAATTTGGATCGCCAAGCATTTTTGTATTCCTGCTGAAGGACAAAATAGTTATACCCATTCGCCTTTTATTTAAGTTAGTATACATTTTGCAGTGTTACCTTTGAAGTTCTTTCTGTAATGCCAGGTCTCACCTTCATCCATACGCGGATGTTTCCACTTACCATCAGATGACGTTCTGTATTATGCCCGGCAAAATAAATTTAAAAAAAAACGGTATCTGTACTGTAATTTTATTCCCCGTTAAAGTCTGCAGTAACCCGAATGCGGAAGTATCGCAACCCTACAGGCGATTGCGCTTATAGGCTATGGTAATCTTACAACAATCAAGCTGTATACTTTGCACTACACTACATTCAAGTTGTATTAAAGAAACCATGAGTACAGACCGTCTTGTAATAAATAAATTGTGTCTTAAATACATTTTATGCTATATTCAAAATATAGGTATAGATTACTGAAACGGAATCTTTAAATTTTAGGGGCGCTAGCTATAATTGAAAAACAATTATCTTGCTGGCGTTGAAGACGTAAAAACACTTTGAAATTGCATTTAACAATACGATAGCAAATTAATGGCACCCAACGAATGCACTGACTTACGTTTTATGACTAAAAAATCGTTGGTTATTAGTCGTTGAAAATGCGACTTGATTGCTTATTCAATATGGTTTGCCATAAAACATCTGAACTAGAAAATGTTAGGCCGTACAAATTTCAGACCTGGATATTAGACATAGTTTTACCACAGGACAAAAAGTATTACTTAAGACCTTCTACCAAATATGAATATTGCAAGTAACACAACTTATATAAACCATTCAACAATATATTTCAGAAATAAAAATCATACAAAGTAAAATGTACTTACTCTTGAATTGTCGCTATCCGGACGTCATATTTTATGCAACAATAGTAAAAGAGTGTCGTAATACATCCTCAGTGGCTTATTGATAACTTCATTGATTTTTATATAATATGATCTAGTGGCGTGCGCGGTGCGTATACTGGCGAAGATGAGATGAAGTAAAGAATGGCACCTTTTAACGGGGCACGTATATACCATAACTTTGTTGGTAACGTTATTACGTCAGACGTGAAAACAGTAACTGAACGACGTGACCGCAATAGCAACAATCAATTGGATCGTGTTTTATTACCCACTGTACAGCTACACTTTTCCCCCGAACAGTGATTTCTTCTTTAATATTCTATCAAATCAAGTCACTTGCTTTACTATTTTCATTAGTCGAAATAAATATTTTATATTTCATTCGAAACACGCTTTATTTAACAATATATGAAATATTTCAAATGATAATACGAGTACGTTTTTAGCTTTAGCTTATGTTGAACCGATAAATTAACATTTAGTCCAGTAGCTACTCTCAATACGCCGAGTCTTATGGTTTCGATTTCCGCACATGTCCATTTTCAATGTTTGTAAAGCTTTCGCAACATAGGGCAGATCAAGCAGGGATTGCATCTTTAAAAAGAACAATTAGAACACTAACTCTCCGTTATAACTCATAATGAAACCAACATGAATATGTAGCAGGTTAATTCAAAACCTGCAACACCGAAAAAAATACAAGACTGCCAAGAAACTACCTGTCGTAGTTTACTGTATTGCTACGTGAAATATGTTATTAATATAAGATTCCGATAAATATCACTTAAATACGTGTATATGTATTATTGCATAATTAAATAAGGCGGCTATAATATGGCAATATGTTTGCCACGAAACGCTTATAATATTTATAGTTCCTCACATCAATGGGTACGTCTTTATATAATCTATGTAATAAGGAGAGGGCTACAAAGAGGAGCACAATAGCTCTTGGCATGCAGAGCGGAGCATGACGCGAGCGTTATTTCACCATCAGTCAAGATGACAGTTGTATTTTTCGCGGCCAGCGGCCGACGCTCAGGCGCCGGCTTCACGTCGTTTATCATCGACTCCACCATCATGTCCAAGCCCTTACTTATTTATGGGTATGTAGATAAAATAAAAAAGTCATTCGTATCAAGTGCTTTTACAAAATTATACGTTATTATTATTACAAATTTATTTGACTTGCGGCTTTATACTTTACACTTTTTGTGGGCGCAATTCAAAACATTAGATTTAGTAGTGTTGGTTGTTGAGGTATATTGTGGATGGAAGCTGAAGGCGCTGGCGATGCATCCGGAAGACGACGTCAGCAGTACGTGCGGCCGTAGTGCGCCGCACTCGACTCGCTCCACGTTTATTATCGAGTGATTGCCTCCCTGCGTGATCCGACTTGCCAACTATCTTTCGAACCGATACGAACGTTCTTTTCCTGAGATTAACTCCTTTTATTTCTATTTTACAATCTTCTCGTGATTACTGCTCGATCGCTGTGCAATCTTTCGAAAAATTCGCTATTGATCGCCATCGACATTAGTTGTGTGACGTAAAGCTTATCCAAATATATTTTGCTGTCAAAACTTTTCTTGAGAACAAACAACTAAAAGGTTTGTTTACTATTTTCTGTCTATACAAAATTATGATAAACTGCTTAGAGCGTGCCATACATAATCAAAGTATATGATACGTACATGTTTGCGTATAGCGCATACAGAATTCTCGCCGACACTTTGACAGTTAGTAGGGGCAAGTCTGAAATATCGGCGTGCGCGGCTTAATCGCTCAGCGTGCGATATTGGCGTTACATCATGTTGTCAGCGGAGAGAAAAATTGCCGCACTCCGTCCACCCTCCCGCGCTGGGCCGCGCGTTCCACACGCCTCGCTCGCCGATGTCGACAGCGCGTTTATATTACTTGGGGATTTATTGTAGTTTTACGAACGCACATTTATCTGTTTCCATACAAAAATCTCATTACATATGACGCAACTTTTATTGTATAAAGGTCAATAACGTAATTAGTTTCGTATACCTGATCATTTCTCGAGTGAAATAGACACACTCGGCATAATTTGCAAACATCGGTTCTGAGTAAGCTATCTCTAGTCAATTAGGCAACTGTCCGGCGGCTAGGACAGTAACCGTCAAAGAAGAATAAGCTTGCCGCTTATTACATGGATCCTTTACATAACTAGCAAAATGTAGGTGTATGTAAACCATCACTGCCTAACCCTTCGGACAGATACAGGCGGAACGTTATGTTATGTAGTATTGAATTAGGCCGCGACATGCTGACATGCTGGTTAGCATGTTATGTCACATGACACGTCATTGTATGCTACATGGAGCTATACATACAGATTGCGACAACAAAGCTTAACTTTTAATGAATACAGGTGAAACAAAAACAATTGACGCTTTTACTTTGACGTAAGACGTTGCCGTGCTGCACGACTCTTCGGATAATTAGGTTTACTGTGGCACGCGGCATTGTGGCATGCCACAACGTACAACACGGTGCTTACTCAGTGTAAAACTTATCTTCACAACTTTGTATTATGCAGACAGATATGTACTAGGGGCGGCTGATAAGTTCGCGGCCTAAGGTAGTTAATGAAAAAAAAAATATACTTCCATATTTTTTATTTTTCAATATAATCCCCCTCAAGTAAAATACACTTTTCACATCGTGAATATAATGCCTTTATACCATTGAAAAAATATTCTGAAGATTTCTCTTGAACAGGTTTTCCACGGCCGCCTTCATCTCATTGTCGTCCAAAAATCTTCGCCCCCGTAACTCCATTTTCAAGTTTGAAAAAAGGAAATGTCACTGGGTGCCAAGTCCGGACTATAGGGTGGATGGTCAATCTCTGTGAACCCCATGGCTTTTAAGGCATCTCTCGCAACACGAGCGGTGTGAACAGGCGCGTTGTCTTGCAGAAACAGCACTCCGCGCGTCAACTTGCCGCGTCTTTTCTGTACGACTGCCTCACGCGCCTGACCCAGTAAATTTACATAGTATTGGCCATTCATTGCAGTCCCTTTAGGCAAGTAATCCATTAGTAAAATTCTTTCGCTATCCTAGAAACTGGTTGCCATAATCTTAGAAGCCGACTTTTCCACCTTAAACTTCTTTGGCGGCCTTTCCCCTTTTTTATCCACTGCATCGATTCTTGTTTGGACTCGGGATCATACCGTTCTATCCAGGTTTCGTCTACGGTCACTATGCGGTTACAAATTTCGTCCAAATCACTCTGACACAACTCCAAAAAATCTTTACAACTCGTCAACCTTCGCTGCTTGTCGAGCGATGTGAGCATTCGCGGTACCCAGCGCGCACAATTTTTTTTCATATGCAAATGTTCATGCAAAATTTTTCCAATCCGTTCTTTACTAATTTGTAGCTCTTCTGCTATCTGCCACAATTTAATTCTACGATCGGCCAGTACTAATTTTTCAACATTTTGAACATTTTCTTCGGTTACTACCGTCACTGGGCGACCCGGGCGGGGGTCGTCTTCACAACTCTCTCTTCCTTGTTGAAATAGCCGAGCCTATTTTTTTACCATCGTGTATCCTTCATACAGAATCCTGAAGAACCGATGACATTTCTTTTGGCGTATTCCCTTTTCTTACAAGGAATTTAATCTCTGCGCGGTGTTCGAAATTGCGAGAATTTCCAGTTTTCGTTGACATGGTGTTGTTGCTTGTTCCAGGGATGAAGTGATAATGAACCAAATAAAAAAAAGGGCTGTTATTTATACTACCAATTAGTCAGGCAATTAGTGTTATCAGTGACGAGATGATGAGTCATCGCTAAATGCCCTAGGCCGCGAATTTATTAGCCTCCCCTCGTATATACCAGTGATATTGCGGATGCAAATTTTTTTATGCGGATGCGGATACGGATATTTGAGAATCACATTCGCGGATGCGGATGTCCAAATCGCATCCGCAATTGCGGATGTGGATGTGAATATTCGCAACATCCCTGGCTATATATCCAGCTATAGCCTCTCTCGCCATGATTTGGATAAGAGGGGATTATGGTACAGTAGGTTGTTAGTAGGTGGCATTCAATATTCATGACATAATTCGTGATACTGAAGTCAACTCGGTGATGATGGCACTTACCCCGGAAGCGTTCATTGTATCGGTCTATTTGCCAAACTTCTTGGCAGTATATGATTAGGTATAAATGAGACAAAGTTGTAGTATAGTCTAGTTATAATTATCCAAAGGTGCATCTTATATACTAACGACTACGTGTTGATCACGGATAGTAGAAACATTTAATAGATATTGAACGTGCGATAAAGATCATAAGATTGCGATGTGGATTGTAGATACAGCACAAAGATATTGTACTGTAACAGTACACCCCCCTTTAAAAAAAAAAAATATTATTATGGTAATAGTGTTTACAATATAAATTTGACCTAGACCTTACTAGTTATTTGCTGATGTATATAAATAATAATGCTATTGTACGCGGTGGAATTTGATGACGCCTGACCTAGACCTTACTAGTTATTTGCTGATGTATATAAATAATAATGCTATTGTACGCGGTGGAATTTGATGACGCCTGTTGTGGTGTGATTTGCTGACGTATGTAATTTTGACTTAGCTGTTGCACGAGTGTTTATTATTTTTTTCCGTTAAACTCTTCATTCTTCTGTCCAGTGTTTTCATTATGCCGTAAAGTAGGATCACGCCGATTGTTAAAATAATCTGTCCCATTGCAACATTTCTTGTCCACCGTAAGTCCTCCTGGATCAGGTTACGGAGTTTGTCCGCTTCGTTTTGATTGAGGCAACTGTCCGTATTGTATGTTATCTGGTCCTTAGAACTTTGATTTCCCATTTTAGATGTCTTGTTGTTACGAGTAGTTGTGAATTAATGGTATATGTTAAGATCTATGTTAATATATATACGAATAGCTTGCTTATATCAGCGATTTTTTATAGACGTACTACTGGCTTTACTTTACGTCCCGATCGTGTAGTGTACGTGTGTGAATGTCTGTAGAAATTCTTTGAATCTGGCACGTAGTTTGATTCGTCATTGATCATGAATGCTGGTTTCAATCTATCAATTGATATCACTGTCTCTTTATCCCTAATTCTAATGCAAAATGTTTTATCTGTTTTACTAATTACTGGGTAGGGTCCTTCATACGGCGGTGTCAGGGCTTTCTTAATTCTATCACACCGAACAAATACGTGTGAGCATTCTTTGAGTTCGGGATGCACAAATATAGCTTGGTTGTGGTTTTTTCTTTTCGGAATTGATGTCATTTGTGTGATGTCCTTTTGAATTTGTTTTACAAACTCTTCGTACGTTGATAACTGTGCTGCTGATGACTCAAAAAATCCTCCAGGGAGTCGTATTGGCGTTCCATATGTCATCTCTGCTGAACTATAACCTGTGTCTTCTCGCAAGCTACTCCGCAACCCGAGTAAAACTGTTGGAATTTCTTTTAACCAATTTTCGTTGGATTCTCTTGTCATTAACGCCACCTTTAAAGTTCTATGAAATCTCTCTATCATTCCATTGGATTGCGGATGATAAGGTGTTGTCCTAATTTTATGTATTCCCAAAAATTGTGAGAGTGACTCAAATATTCTTGATTCAAACTGTCGGCCTTGATCCGTAGTAATGCGCAATGGACATCCAAAACGAGTAATCCATCCTTCGAAAAGTGTCTTGGCTACTGTTTCTGCAGTTATATCTTCTACCGGAAATATTTCGGGCCATGACGTACAACGATCTATGATTGTGATTAAATATCTCTTCCCTTGTGAAATCGGAAGTGGTCCGACGATGTCAATATGTAAATGTTCAAAACGTTGCGCTGTCATAAATGTACCAGGAGGTGATATCGTATGTCGTTGTATTTTTGATTTTTGGCAGGCTATACATGATCTACACCAATTATTGATATCTTTGTTCATATACGGCCATAAATACCTTTGGGTTATCATTTTTCTCGTAGTTCTTTTTCCTGGATGGCTCATACCATGAATGGTATCGAAAATTTGTTTGCGAAATTGCTTTGGTAAGTAGGGGCGGCTTTTTCCAGTAGACGTGTCGCAGGTGATGTTTATTGTGGAACCCGGAAGCGTAATGTTTTTGAATTTTAATCTTTTATTGTCACGTAATTTACTTAGTTCATTATCTGTTGATTGACATTTTTCCAATTCAGCGTAATCGATGGGTGATGGCACGTATATTTCCTCTATTCGAGATAAGGCATCGGCGGTAATATTGTCACGTCCGCTTATGTGTTGAATGTTGGTACTGTATTGTGAAATGAAATCTAACTGCCGGACCCGTCGCGGTGTATCGTTTGATGATGGTTTTTGGGAGAATGCGTATGTCAAAGGTCGGTGATCCGTAAATATTGTAAATTCTCTTCCCTCGATTAATCTGTGAAAATGTTTGACGGCCATGTATATTCCTAACAGCTCTCTGTCAAACGTAGAATATTTTTGTTGAGTTTCGCTCAATTTTTGTGAAAAAAAACCTAATGGTTCCCAATTGCGTCCGGATTTTTGTTGTAAAACTCCACCAACGCAAGTAGCACTAGCGTCGGTCATGAGCGCTAGTGATGCGTTGCGGGAAGGATGCACTGTTAACACTGCGTTTTTCATGCTTTCCTTGCATTTTTCGTAAGCTTTGTCTGCTTCCGTTGTCCAAGGAACAGGTGAATTATCGTTCTTTTTTGAACCATGTAGATATTCGTTTAAAATTCTTTGATTTTCCGCTGCGCGTGGAATATTACTTCTGTAGAAATTGACCATGCCCAAAAATCGTCTTAATTCTTGAATTGTTTTCGGTTTGGGAAATTCCATGATTGCTTTGTAATTTTCTTCGGTAGGTTGTATTCCTTGGCTCGTTATATGATAACCTAAGAAATCTATTTCCCTTCTGAGAAATTCGCATTTTTCGAGATTAATGGTTATTCCATTCTCGTGTAAACGTTTGAAAACCGTTTCTAAATGCTGATAATGCAAATCTTCGTTGTCCGATGCGATGAGACAGTCGTCTACAAATATAAATACGAAGTTTAAATCTCTAAATAAGGAATCCATGAATCGTTGAAATGTTTGTGCCGCATTGCGTAATCCGAAAGGCATTCTTAAGTACTCAAAAAGTCCGAAAGGTGTGATGATGGCTGTTTTTTCTATATCTTTAACAGGAATACAGTGGTATGCTTTGCGTATATCTATCTTGCTTAGTATCTTCTTATTTTCTAATATGTATGTAAAGTCAGTTAATCTTGGTAGTGGGTATTTGTCCGGTACTGTCGTGCTATTGAGCATTCGATAGTCTCCGCACGGTCTCCATTCGCCATTTTTCTTTTTTACCATATGTAATGGGCTTGCCCATGGGCTATCTGACGGTCGGCAAATTCCGAGCTCTATCATATTTTGAAATTCCTTTTTGGCTATGTCGTATTTTTCTGGAGGTAATGGTCTTGCCCGAGCTGCGACGGGTGGTCCTGTAGTGATAATGTGGTGTTCAATCTTATGTTTGGGCGCATTGCGTAGAGAGGACTCTTTCGTGATGTCTTCGTATTTGTTTAAAAGTTGCGTAATACGTGAATTCGTTCCCACTGCGATAGTACGAATTGTTTGTTGTGTCGCTTTTTCTGAAGTTACATGCGTTGTCAGCTCTGTAACTTTGTCGATAAGTTTGCGACCTGCTATGTCGACTAATAGTTTATAGTGCTCTAGAAAATCTGCTCCAATTATTGGTTGTGTAACATCGGCGATTATAAAATTCCATTTATAACATCGTTGTAGTCCTAAATTCAAGGTAAGCGTCTTCTCGCCGTAAGTCCTAATTTTAGTCCCATTTGCAGCGTATAGTGTGTATTGTTCATTTTGTAAAATTGAATATC
The DNA here is from genome assembly GCA_963564715.1 of Catocala sponsa. Lineage (NCBI taxonomy): Eukaryota > Metazoa > Arthropoda > Insecta > Lepidoptera > Erebidae > Catocala > Catocala sponsa. Next base: position 11,895,918 of record OY751331.1, read on the forward strand.
TCTGTTGCTTGCTAATGACTGAAATATTTGCGCCCGTGTCAATCAAAAACTTCATACCACTTTTTCGGTCGGTAATGGTGAGGCGATTGGATGGGTGGATTGCACAGAGTTTCGCCGTTGTCTGTGCTCTTATTCGTTTCCCTGGTTCCGTACGTAAGTCATTGGTTTCCAACCGCATGGTTTAATGCAGTTCCTTGCATATTTTCCGAATCTTTCGTGGTAGTAACAAAATCGATTTGCTCCTCTATAGTTTGTTCTCGGCCTCATAATCGGGAATTGTTGACGTTTCTTGAAATGATTGTGCGTGCTGGGTCGATAGCCATATTGACCTTGCTGAATTGCGTCAATATCTATCTGTAATTTTGCTAGCTGGGCTAAAATGCATGCTGTATTGTTGTCGTTTGAAGTGTCGTTGCTAACAGCTGATATTTCGGTTACTTTTGAATTCATTATTATTTTGTCTGCAATTTGGCTCAGTTTGTCAATTTCCATGTCTTCCGTAACTGCTAGAACCGTAGTAACTGATGTTGGTAAAAGCCTGAACCATAGTAGTTTAATTGTTTCGTCACTGATTTTTCCTCTCCCGAGGACTCGCATTTGACGTAATAACTGCGAAGGTTTTTGTTCACCGAGTTCTGTCTCTGATATTAATTTTTGAAACTGTCGCTGTTCTGTTTCTTCGTAACAATCAATTAAACGTTCCTTGATGTTTTTATATTTATCTGTAGTCGGTGGTGAAGTGATTAGGTCACTAACTTGTAGTATTTCTTCCTTGGATAATTTTGCTATTACTGTACAGTATTTGTATTCGTCTCCTTGCTTCTGTGGTGCTAATATGGCTTCTAGTTGCGTGAACCATAATCTTGGTTGGTCTTTCCAAAATTCCGGAATGCGAGATAAAACCGAGGTGCCAGCAGCTACTTCAAGTGTTCCTTGCTGATTTATGTTCGCCTTGCATGGTGATTGTGCCATGTTTCTTGCTGCGTATTCGTTCGTCGGGGTCACCAATTTGCCAAACTTCTTGGCAGTATATGATTAGGTATAAATGAGACAAAGTTGTAGTATAGTCTAGTTATAATTATCCAAAGGTGCATCTTATATACTAACGACTACGTGTTGATCACGGATAGTAGAAACATTTAATAGATATTGAACGTGCGATAAAGATCATAAGATTGCGATGTGGATTGTAGATACAGCACAAAGATATTGTACTGTAACAGTCTACACGGTTTAAATCAGTAATGAGCTAGTGTGATAGTGTTACGAGCAACAACTGAATTAGCTTCATACTTATCACATCATACTTGGTTCATATATAGTATATAAATGTTTTCAAATGATAAATGAATTATCTTAAAATACAATAATATTTTTCAATCATAGTTCTCATTTCACAAAACACAAAACGTTTCTCTTAAGTGATAACTTTTTAAATTGCAGATTGAATTTTATGCATGACTACATACGAAAATAAATCAAATGTTTCTGAAAATTCTATCTCTATTCGTGCCTGTATACCCAGGTAAGTAAAAGTAAAACTAAAAACCTGCTCAAGTTACAATCGAATACACCTCTCGGACTGAAACTTTAAAAGCATCTTTTTGCAACAATTCAAAAGTTTGCCCTTTGTCCGCATGTTGCCTGTACTGTACTAGACTTTTATTTAAGCTGCTTTAATAGTGGGTACTTGATATCAGGTGTATAAAGAAAAATCTGAACTAGAAAATCTGAGTATGTATTTGAAAGTTATAGAAAAGAATCAATGTATGAATAAAGCCATCACACGTGTCGATATTGGGAGGCATTAAGTCAGAGAAAAATTTGAATATGATCCTTGTCAGGAATAAAATTAACGACATGTCGGATTTTATTGTACGGTCAGGTGCAAAAGTCAAGTAGCAATTTTACAAAGCAATAGGATCGAAACAAGTTGTACTTACGACCTTTTTCAATAAAATCATTGCACACATACACATAAACCCGCCTCACTTATTCTATCGCCTGTTCTAATTAGATTGTGACTATTAATTTCAAGTATCGCACTTCTTCTTTTTTTATTCAAATCAAATCGATCAAACCGTATTCGACTGCAGAGAAGAAATAGTATAAAATAACTTATTTTTTAAATTTGTTAAAGCGTCTCGTCCCACGCTGAATAGTTGGACAACCATCGAAATTGTAATTGGAAATTGGGTAGAATATAAGGTAACATAAATGTTATATTTTCGACATTTCTGAACCCTTTTGGATAATTCCTCTTATTTGAATGTCATCCTGATAGTGTGGTCTCATATAAATAAATTTGGCTTAGATGTGATGATGGTCTTCGGAGATAATTAACTCCTTAACGATAAACAGCGAGCTAGCAACAAACAAGTGAGAAACGGCAATGAAATGTCGTAAATCTTAGAGTTTGAATAAATGGTTCAAGTAATATACAAAGGTCACGTGATACCACGTGACCTTGAGGTCAAAGGTGATACTCATTTTGGGGGTATTATCGACTATGCTGAGTCGAATGGCGTTGACCGCGAGTCTAGCTCTTACGGTTTTTGAGTTGAAAGTTGTATAACAGACAGACGGACGGACAAAGCTGTTGTATAAGAGTGTTTTGGAACTCTAAAAGTAAAGCGTGTTTGTGACTTTAGTTGATATGTTCATACATAATATCGCACCTGTATATTCCCGAGAAATTCAGTAGAGATGTCTGACGCTCATATTATTATAGTTATATCATAACATGATCGTTAGTGTATTTAATAAAATATGTAGTGCTTGTGATATACACAAGCATAACCTATTGGTTAATTTATGGAGACCAATAGGCCACCCATATAGGTTTTACCCCTTATAAACATAACAGAAAATGGTAAAACAATAAGTTTAAACAAAAAATAATATCCCACTTCAATAACAATCTCCCAATCGAATATAACCACTTTGGAGTCGGTGCCAAACGGGCAGCCTAAAAGGTTATTCGGTTAGTTGCCATAGTGCCACCGACTCCGCATTGGGTAGACTCGATTGGGCGCTTAGTAAAAACCAACAAGGTTATTTTAATTTCTTGCATTTCAGCTTTTTGGAGTCTGTTTACAGTTAATGATTTCTTGCCCTTATGCCTATCTACCTTCTATTGATGGGTCTATAACTCACTTAAACACCTTCTCAAAAAAGGAATATGGCTCGTGTTTTATACGATATCATAGCAGACTATGAGTCTGAAAACTCGTCATCGACAACTCGGCTTTGATTTTAATATGGGCAGTTATTAAGCTGAATGTGTTAACTACAACGTCTAAACAACTTTAATCAAATATATCTTCCAAAACATAGTGATCCTGAAATATATAGCATTAGAATAATTTAACGCTCTCAAGGGCAAATTATATAATCAAGTTCCCAGTCAGTTAGGCATAACTTTGACATTCAAGGCGGTTGTTAAAGTTTGTTTTAGGACTATAATAAAATTTGAGCGAGAGTGTGTCTGTACTTTTATTGGGAAAATTGATTTGAATTTATAGCTATTTATAATAAGGTTAGCTTTCAGAAGAAGTAAAATCTGAAATGTGAACTTTGTGTCTTTATACAAGGATACTTGAGTAGCGATCGATTTCAAATATATAAAATACGTACTAGATTTTTAATATTACACTCAAAGCTCCATTACATTTATATGAGATAAAAGCAAATTGCCAATATTTTTCACTTGTAAATCAGTAAATTTTTTGTTTATAATATATGTATTTGAGATAGAACTACGGCACTAGTAATGTAACGATACTCGCGAGGGACCATGCGATTGTGTTCGTATTTCCATTTCTATAGTCTCCATATCGATTTCACCGATATTCTAAAGGACTAGTCTTTCATATATTTAATAATATCTTTAAATTTATAAAAGAAAATTGATTGAATGCGATCGCTTCGAATAGGATCGCAGTAAATATATATGTATATTAAAGTGAATCGTTAAATTACATAACGAAATCGACTAATAATGATTGCTTAGGACAATATGACTTTCAATATTTTCTATGTTGTATTAATATGTCTTTTGACGCACTATTAACATATATTTTATGATACTTCTATTAAAAGTTTAGCCGCAGCCAGACATTTGAGACGAGTTGTTAAAATCAGACATACTAATAAAGTTTTAAAAGTCACTATCATATTCGTAATATTTTAAAACGTATGGTATTCATTGCCGTGTGGAGTTTGTCGATTATCATTAAGTAAAACTTATAATTATAAATAATAAAAAGGATACATTCATAGATATCTCATGTCCATGTCTGAGAGGTAGGCAAATAGGTGTAATACCACACCTACTTTCTGCTAGCTATGCTTTTAGATCCCATGTTATATAGAATGAGCATGCCATAGCCGGCCATAATTGAGTTTTTTGCCAAAAATAACTTAGTAGCAACACGCTACTAAGTTACTTTTGGCAGAAAACTCAATTATACGCTAATGGTAGAAGAATAAAACTGTTAAATATTCAATACTTATTAAGAAAACAAAGCCAATTGAATTGCACTTTACAAAGAACTACTAAGTTTATTTTATAGCTTGATAGAATCTTCACAATTCGTTTGAATTATACAATATCGTCAACATCCGCAAGTTTTACTTTTGTGAAAGGTAAAAAAAGATCGTTTAAATGATATGGCAATGGTACGTTATCATTTTTGATAACGTACCATTGCCGTTCTCGCGAGTTTTAGCAAGTATCCTAAAGTCCTCCATTTTAAAAACAATTAGAGTCATAGTCAATATTTAAAAACACGAATACCCAACATGTCATTACTTCTCAAACTTTTATAGCAAACGATAACTGAATCAACCATGAATTTATTAATCCATCGATTTGTGACCAATATATGTATGTAATGTATGTGCCTTTTTATTATACTGATCCTAATTAAAATTTGTAAAATTGATTAATGTGTACCTACAGATATTCTTTATATTTAGGTAAGTATATTATATATGAGTGATATTTCATTCTGAAACGAATTAATTAATTTAATTTGTGCCAAAGTTTTATTATTATAGTGAACTAATATTGTTGCGTTATTGTGACTAGGTGCACTATTATAGTTTACTATCTCCCTGCTTAATAGTGAAAACAATATTTCATGAACAGTTCACTGGCTGATCATTTACTTTTTAATAGCACGCCATTTTGTCAGCGCTATGGACGAACATAGCCGTCGGAATGTCACGTTATGAAATTAAATGAAACACCAACGTAATGTGCGGAGACATCAGTGCCTGAACAATCCCAGTTTCCAATTACACAGTTCGTTACATTCCGAAAGAAAGAAAATGAGATGAAAATAACAACATTGCGTTCAGCTACTGGCATGAACCTCACTCACTGTTCATAAATCTAAAATAAAAACTGACTCATTATTTGTTTATGTCATCGTATTTGACATTTTAAGTGTATAATTAAACATTGTGCCCGTGTTGTATTTAATTAATGTTGCACGCCTATATAACATTGTCAACCATATTTAATTTACTAAAGACGTATATTTAATTAAATAGATGGATTCACAATACTTATATTACGATTAATGTAGTCGCATCGTGTCGAGAGTCTATTCAATAACAGGCGCACACCTGCTAGATTTATGAGCTCTGCAAATTCATTGTTATTCGGAGCCAACGAGTTGTAGTACAGAAATACTCCATCTGCGGTAATTCCGCAAGGTAAAATAATTATTACTTATCACCGCATTCCTAAAGCAAAATCACATTATTCTACCAACAGAATATATTAAAAAGTCATCATAGTTGAGATGCTCCTTGAAAATTTGTTCACTGTAGTAGATTCCAATTCTGGCTCGGTACACGTATTGTGTATTGTACTGCTTGTATGTATAGTGGGGTGTGGGTAATTGTACTAGTAGTGTTGTCGTGGTCGAGTGTTCGGCATGGTCCACATGGCACAAGATTGCGGAGGCGGTGTTTGCTCTTTGGCGGAGCCCGCAACGGGCTTACGGTTCAGCGAGCCGTGCGGCGAGCGCGCGGCCTCTCGGGTCGCGTCTCCGGCCAAATTGAAATATCCCCGTTTTCACGACGTCCACCAGTCGCATAGAGAACCACACCAGTCGGTCGCCCGCGGCCACCCACTTCATATACGTTATCTGAAAATGAACCGAAACAAACTGTAACTAATAGATATTATCAGACATTTTTTAAAGAAAGGAATTTCACGTAAGCCTCGTAGCGATACAGAAAAGCCAGATACAGGTACTTTATTGTCCTTATGTGCCATTCGATAGTAATAATTTGATAATTCAAGTAGGCAGCTAGACCCGAAATGAGTCGGGTCATATTTCGCTAAAAATTATATATTGGCATGGTTCTCGAACGATTCAATTTCCGTGCGCAGACAGCAGTGGAATTTACGTGCGCAGATTTACATGCCAACGAAATTATTTGCAAATGGTACCTCGAGCGATTCATCTATATTTTATGATTCGTACCGAGCACACTTTAAGGTTTCTCTCTTCGAAATGAAATTATCACTTTATATTTCAACAAGAAAATATATTTTTCGTGTAAAATATGGAAATGTAAACAGATACTTGGCAGATTGTTAAGAACAGTCTTGGAAATTGAACGAAGTTTGTGCTATAAGTAGATGTGACGACATCCTTTGGGTTTTTGTTTTTATACACAATAATCCAATAAGTATTCATTTTGAAATGCTTTTTTCAGCATTTGTTTTAAGTAACCTATTTTCGTACATAATCATTATTTTATGTTACGCGCGGTTGATATACGTACTTACAATATACAAATGTGCAAAGAGTCATTATTTGTTCCCTTTTCGGTATCTTTCGCTTTAAGCTTATTTGTTTTTGTGACGCATGGGAAAAAGGAAAAATAAATAAGTGAAGTAAGTGACGCGTGCACACATTGTTTAAATCGATAACCTTTGTAGAGGTGGTTGCCTTACGAAGCCCCTTTGCAGGTAATCCTGCCCACTTGGAGTTATTGCCGCCGAGGGAAGGAAAGATTACCTCGGCGGGAGATAAGGAGGTCGACGGGGCTTCGAGTGCGATTGTCCCCGAGTCAGGCGTCGAATTGTGTCAAGTGAAGCGGCAAATTGAACGGCCGAGCCTTCTGCGCGCCCTGCTCACTAATCGTCACATAAACTGCCGCCGCCCGAACGTTTAATTACGCAAAACGCTTTCTTCGACATGTACTTTATTATCCGTACTACCTTCTACTGGCCACCTTCGCCTACCTACTTTTTAAGTGCAATTAGTTCGTGATGGATAATTTCTTGTTATTATTACATTCGTGTGAGTCAGTCTAAAATATTTCTCTATGCAAATATCACGCTTGGACGAATAGTGAAATCTGTAAATGATAAGTTGCTTTATTCATGTAAGATTTCAGTCATATTGAAAAGGTAGCTGACCTACATTCTCATGAAGCGCAGTACATTTTCATGTTGCGTATTCGTAATAAAATACTAATAATGATACTTTACATCAATGTAGAGCCGAGACGACGACAGTAAAATACAGTGTACACGCCAGTATGTTAAAGAAATAAGATCTTTATATCAATAAAGTTATATCGATATAAAATTAAATAATACTTCAACTTTATTTAATTATTGGTGTGCTATATATAAAAAAATATTTTTAGAATTGCAAACTTATAAGCTTCAGTGCAACCATATTGCCCTCTTTCAAATGTTTATCTACATATATGTTTATGACCGCATTTATACTGAACTTAACAATTGCACATTTTAGCCTAGTTCTGTAGCAACATTTTATAGAATTCCTCAGTAGAGTTTTATAATAAAAGAGATAACGTTATTTTATTCGCCAGAGATTTGTTATATTATCATAATTAAAAATAGACATATATTAAACACAATACTAAAATGTAAAATCTAAATAAACATATCGAACATTTAAAACATAATTATTTCAAATTGACATAGCAATAGCAGACTTAGTATAGCACTGTTCAAGAAACAGAATTTACAGAGAATCACGTGACTACATTAACCCAACGGTGACAAAAGATTTCTTTAAGATTTACATGAGATCGCGAAGTTAGAATAATTTGAAAGGCCCTTGTGAATTTTCCTCTACATATCTTTGATTTTCTTCGGATGTCTTGCATGGGAAATAAGTAGGTCGCGTATATTTAACGAGAAGCGAACAGAAAATACGTAACTATTAGGATTGGACTAGTGAAATGGACAAACATATGTATATTTCTAAAATCAATTATTTTCATTTGGTTAGATAGTCTAAGTTTATATTCGTTTTGTTAAACTAAAAAGTTACGCAAATAAAATACTAGTTAATATCAGCTACAGCTTTAAATTTTTATTTATGGGCCTTAGTTTATTTGTCGGCCTCGATGGCGTAGTGGTCAGTGTAACCGACTGCCACGTGTGAGGTCGCGGGTTCGATTCCCGCACAAGTCAAACATTTGTGTGCATGAACATGGATGTTTGTCTTGGTCTGGATGTTTCTATGTATAATATGTATGTATTTACAAAAATGAAAGTATATAATGTATGTTTATCCATTGTCTAGTACCCATAGTACAAGCTCTGCTTAGTTTGGGCTAGATGGTGTTGTGTGTATGTAATAGAATATTATATTATTATTAGTTTGCGGTCGCCCAAAAAGGCTTGTTCCTGAGGTCGAGATTTTGAGAACAAAAGCGATCAAACTATTAACGCAGTATGTGTTCATTTACGATGCTTGGTCAATACACGTCGCTGATATTGTGTGCCATATGTGCAACATTGGTACAATGAAGGGACTCATATTCGAAAATAACACAAATTTCCAGCTTATACGGGCACTAACAAAGACATCGGAATGAAACAAAGTGGATATAGGCAAATACATAAACATATGTTATATAACTGACTTTAATCTTTGCTTGAGTAAATTATAATTCAAACAGAGTGATTTTTATTTGATAAATATAATTTTCAATACAAATTTTCGTCTTGAAAATATTAAATTTTAGTAGACTGTATCCGAGTTACCATTTTTTTAAATTGCTCTCGTATTGTTCTATCCAAATTATTCTTACGCGCAAATTATCCCGACGATATAATAGCTCAAACAATTTTATACCAAAGACTTTTGTCGAAAAATTTAGTTGAGAATACATTTCAACAGAGGCAATACCACGCGGCCATTTCAGTACAACAAATAGTAGGTACCATTTCAATATCTGAATAGTTTTGAAGATATGAGTTAAGTCCATACGACACGAGACGAAGTCCACTGTATAAATCACTCCTATGTTTATGGCTATTGATCCTCTATTATGCCTTGAATAAAATTGACTGAAAGGACATCTTTAAGTGATTTATACCCACTGTGCGTGGGTAGATTCGCGTAGAGTTCTGTTAATTTCACCTAAAATAGATGAAGTAGTCTTATACCTTGTTTCCTTTTACATTACAAAGCAGCTTTTAAAGCAATCATTCAAATTTCTCATTAATTAAAATAAAACGATAGATTATAAATCCGACAAATTGTAAAAAATCTTAAAGCTCTAAAATGTTCAAAATTATAACATTTTATTCACTGAATTGTCAGCGGCTGGGTCTTTAACAAAACGACCAAAATTTGTTTAAAACTAAACAAATGAAATGATTCGTATTCGAAATATTTGAGTTTAAAGTCAATATTAATCCTCTTTCCAATAAAAAAATTGGTTGTCTGTAAAGTCGGTTTACGGACGATAGTTTAACGTGACGACGTCATAACAAAATTTATTTCCCGTAACGTTACAATGAGCGTAACGGGACAACGAGCGTAACGGGACAACGAGTCATCCTTTTTCGTGCATGCAGCCGGCGTTCATCGATTTATTAGACGTTGTCACGTCAAAAATACGACGGCTGCTCTTGTATGAAAATAAAAAAAAATAAAAACCTAATCGCTTCCATTTTAATTAAAACAAATTTTCCTCCGATAATAATATAATTTATGAGTACTAAATAAAAAAAATACTGTTAATTAATTATATGTCATTTCAAAGTCAAAAGTCAAAGTCATAAATCATTTATTCACTTAGGTCACAAAGTAACACTTATGAACGTCAAAGGGGTTAGTGAGTTTGTTACATTTACGTACTAGATGTTGCAGTCATTATGTCACTGTCCATACAAAACTAAATTCTAAACAAAAATCAATACTGTCTATACGAGACTACTATGAGACTTAACTTAGCATTTGCTACGCGTAGCAGTGCTGATTCCTTGCGTAGAGCAGCTACACCGTGTAGCAAAGTCGTAGCACCAGATAGTGATATTGTTAGTAAACTAGTAACAGACTACTTTAATAAAACCTATTCACGATTATACTCAAATGCTTTTATACTGTATACCATATATTCCGAAAATACGTACCTATCTGTGTTATTTTTGTAAAGTCTGCCTGTTAATCGTTGCTCTCTCGGCACAATGATAAAATTGTGATAATTCAATAACGTGAGAACGAGTTTAATATAAAATAACTCATTTCTAAAACAAATCTGATTCTAAGAAATTTATATGATAACATTACAGTATCTACTGCAATAAATAATAGTTAAAAAAAACTAAAACACACGGTTTATTAAATATATAATTTAATCATTTTAATGTAAAAAAGCGTGGGGTGGGAGTTATCAAAATATCTCAGAAAGCACCCCACGCTTTTTTACATTTAAATTATTAAATCATTTTCTATTTTTTTGTTTGGTTTTTTTAATAAAGTGTGTTTTTTAGTTTATTAAACTATTATTTATTTTATTTTTAAGCTATTATTTATTTTTATTTGTTTTATATTTTTTTCTAATTTATTGTATTGTTCTAATTTAGTGTATTGTAATTTATTATATTGGTCCTCGATAAGTGTGCAAAGTTTTAAATCAAGCCGTCGGTTTGAAAGGGGTGAAAATCACGTTCAAAGATTCCGTTACATAGATACATACCAAGCTAATAAAAGCGTATTAAAAAGAAAAGCAATATAAACGAATGAACAAGGTGATAAGTGTAAGTTGCTTAGACGGCGTGATTAAGTTTCTATATTAATTAAATGGACAGTGTGAACGATAGCGACAGTGTGAATCGGTGGCAGGAAGCAAATTGTGAGTGACGCTAATGATAGGGCGTTCAGCAGTCGTAGTGCCACGTAGCGTCTTTCCAATTACGGCAGGCGAGGCGGCACGAGCCGAAGTCACGCTGCGCTCCATTCGTTACCGGGACGTGCCACCAACATCTGGACCATCCGTGTTATAACTCCGATAACTTGTTGCTACACTAAATTGCTTTTAGTTTTTCTGCCTCCTACTAAATCTACACTACACATTTTGTCTTATCTTTTCATTCAATTCTATCCATACATACATATATACAACATGTAATTCACAGTTCTATATTGACAAAAAATAATTACAGAAGTGTACAAGATTTATAACAAACACAAAATGTTTTATTTTTAAATAAAACTGGGCTTGTAACTTGACAATGCTATGAATATATCTTCAGAGCTGACTTAGATAAAACATAAATAGGTTTAGGGATGTTGATGAAATTATCGGAATATCGACATTCGTATACGATACGGTAATTAACACGATCTTTATTTCTTTACAAGCTTGCTAATTCGAACTGATTACAATACGTACGTGAAATGCAAAGCTGAAAGTAACGCCATAACACATGCCGTGTCATCTTTTCTACGACAAATTTATTAACATATTGCATACGTATGCTCCTTTAAGCGTGCCAGATGCCATATTAGGTATATAATGATGTAGATGTTTCATTGAGGTTCTTTATGACCCATAGTTATATGTTACAGTTTGTAAGCTTTAGAATTAATTGCTGCAGTTTTTATTATGAGTACTACGTGGATCTACGCTAGGCAAACCGAACACAAGTCGAGCATGTAACAAACTAAATGTGCGTGATGTAGACGGACTTAGATGCCCCGGACGAGATCGGCTCAAGCGTTAGTCTTCAGCTCGGCACGCTCCATATTTTTTTGCCTTGCAACAATATATGCATTCGTAGACGTGTTTAGTTAACAAGTATAAAGTATAAAAATCACAGTAATTACTGTTGATCATAACTAGTGGCTAAAGAGCATGCTGTGGCAACCTACGGACGAGGACAGGCAGACAATTTTTTGTAGATTCGATGTAAAAGTTCTGTTGCGGCATCCCGTGTAGACGACACGGGATGCCGCAACTTTGTACTAAGTTCGACTCGGAACGCGTAGTGTAGACGTTTTCACCTTTACGTTGCTAGTAATCCTAATACTATAAACAAAAATCTATGTTGTTCAATTCGCCTTTCACGCAGCAAAATCGACGTGATATTTTGTGAAGAAATATTTTATAGGCCCGAAAGTGCTGTAGACTACTTTATCCCGAAAAAATGCATAGTTCCTGAGGGATAAATCTATAGAACCAAGGGAGCAACTCTGTGAATAAAATTTAGTAAGAAATAAGTTCGAATAACCTCGCGCTCGGCAGATTACGTACTCACTCTCGAAAATAGATATCAAGGACTTTTTGAATTTTGCGTTTACTTGTCATCTTCCTTCATGTCTATTTTAAAGATTCTACGTCAACGTAAAGTACCCTATAGCTTTTGACGATCAGTTAGTGCGCCGGTTAGTGTGAAAATACGTGTTTGAAAGCCCATATATTTTTATTTTTATTGCATTGAGTTAGGTACTTGAGTTTATGAACAGAACTATGAGACGATAGACTTTAGTATTGGATATTAATTTCAACTTCATATCTATAGTCGCATTTAAGATAAAGGATCATGTCCTTCCGTCTAGCAATAAAGAGAATTCTGAAATATTATTGTGATTTTCGACCCTTAAGTTTAGGAGCAAACAGTCTCACGGACATTAACAACAGCAGTGCGGCAAGGCTCGTTCAGGCGTTCTGCAATAGTTTTCTATTTTACTTAAATGTCTTCAACGAAAAAAGTAGCATCTTCTTTCGAAGCGTAAAAACATAACTCGTCAAAGATACGGACCACATGGTTGTTTTGCTGCGATCTTCTGTAGAGTGTCACAATAATAACTTCATAAAAAAATACCAATAAAAACATGTTTTATTTCTATCACGCCGCTATCGTCAGAATTTCTAAAGGTTATTAATGTAGTGGGCGGTTCCAGTAAAGTAATATATTTTATTATAAATTCAAAGTAAGGTTATTTCAAACATAATTAAGAGATAGAATGGTTTAATTATCTCTCGAAAACTGTTTCTTGCGTCTTGCTTTATTAAATACGTAATGTCATCAAAAAGGAATTTCAAGTATTAAAGTAATCTACGCCAGAACGCTTTCATTATAAAGAACACGAGCGAATACTAAATGGAGTTTAAACTTAAGATATAGAATTTTTCATCTCGCCTTTAAAGTTCATATAAATATTAACGTTCCTCGGGTGGAAATTGTTGCGACGTGTTATATAAATAATGCCAAAACTTTCTTAGTCACAGAATAAAATAGAGAATTTCGACAAAACACGCCACGTGGAATACTGTGATAAGACTAAACTTTGTTTTGCTAACAAATTTCTCTCCAAATTCTGGTTGATAGAGTAACTCGTTTATATGAAGTCATTCCAATGCTATCTGTCTACCATTTATTGAATATGCCATACATTATGTATAGTGCCTAATTAGGATTATCGTGTAAACAAAAACTCAGCAACAGAGAAGATCCTTACATTAGTTGATCAATTCGTGCTTATGTGGAAGCATATGTTACCATATAAGCTTGTAACAAACTGCGGATACTAATATTACTGTATTTAATATTTCTCATAGTAATATTCTAATAAAGCGCTTAGAGTAACATGTTTTTACTCCCGCGTAGTAATAGTATACGTACACATTGGTGGTCAGTACAAACAGACTGTGTGCAAAACCGGTGCATGTGTAGGCACACAGGTTATAATACCTCGCCGCTCCATTATGATATTACCCTCTGAGTGAATTTGTTTTCATATCTTCCTATATTAAACTGGCTTTTTGCGTTTTGCAGAGCGTAAACATCATTCAAAACAGCTCTATGTATTTAATTTTCATTAATAACATGTACATAATGCCTTCTGGGCAAGAGAGTATTGTTGTGTTAGATTTTAACATCATAAAGACACACACATAACGTAAAGGTGTTATATCAATATGTTTTTGATACACAACATGAAGCATTCGGGTAACAATATGGTAGTGGCCGGTTAAGTTGTCAATCAGGTACATAACTGGCGGTGTGACACTTAGCGCGACACAGCGCCATTCAGTCTGGGCTCGCTGACACAGCCGCCGCACTTGACGCGCCGCACGTGCCGATCACCGCCACTCCTCGCCGATACTATCGCACACGCGCACACCATCATACACAACTACTTTGCTTATACTCCTGTAATATCCTTCAAAACGCTACCAATTACAAACTTATAAATGGAAACACAAATAGATTACCACAATAGTAACAACGCCCATACACAAAAAGTCCGAACAACAAGTATCGTAAATACGTAACATTCCACAAATAATTTACACTTGGTAGCTTGCGGGTGGTATGGAAAGTGTTATTCAAATTTGGCCGTGTTAGAAAATCCCCACACTAAAATTAATCAAATTAAGAAAGTTGCTGCAACAAAACAACACATCGACCCTTATTTTGCGAAGGTAATTTCGGTGGCGGTCCGTTAACTGACGCGCCGCGACAATTATTTTCATATAACATAATCCTGGGGCGTTGTGAGGTGTGTGTTCTCTAGGGACGCGTGATTTGGAGCAGTCGGGCGGCGGCGGCGCCTGCTCGGGCCCGCCGCCCGCTCAACAGAGCTCGTTGAAACGCCGCCGCGCCGCCTCGCCGCCTCGTCACTGTCCCCGGAAAACTCGTATTAATGTAAATTAGAGTAACCTGTCCTTGCTCTCTCTCGTTAGCACGAAACACCCTCGTCATTATATTTTTACTTACTTACATATTTTTAAATAGAGCAACAACGTGTTGTCATTTAATTTCTTACTACATATAAATATTTATTAAATGATCTTTTGTATTATAAATTAAGAGGGTTTTATGTTTAAACAGGTTTTCTTTTGAAAAGGATAAGTAAAAGGTGGATAGGCTGTAAACAGTAACAACAAAGATAAAAAGTAACAAAACACAACCAAACACTCCATTTTCTTAAAATGGTAATAAACTGTTCTTTTGTTTTCAGGTAAGGCTTTGTATTCTAAAAGAGGTGGTATCAATTCCTCGCGAGGGTTTTAACAACTATATTATACCGATAAAGGAAGAGATTTACGAATTTATAATCTTCAAATAGGTATGTGGTCTTTTAATTATTTATAACGCGTAATCTAACAGAATTTTGTGGTTTGTAGCGAGCCGTGTAGATAAAGTAGAACTGATGAACTGAAATTGCTGAGGTTGCAGTTTTTTATTTAAATTATTAATCAGCAATACGGAAAGACTTGAACCTAATAATAAATACATATTGGTGCCAATTCTGTTGTCACAAAATTCTCTAAACTTAACTAAAAATCACTAAAATTTTGTTTACTGTCAAGCGACATTTCGTATTCTGAAATCATTAAAAGTGACAGGACTAAAATAAATTTTTGTGATTTTTAGTTAAGTTTAGAGAATTTTGTGACAACAGAATTGGCACCAATATGTGTTTTTGTTTAAGAATGAACTAATAGGGCGCATTATACGAAACGCAAACGTGATCCCATTTTTTCTTACACGTATGTTGCAAGTAAAGAAGTGAAGTAAAAGAATCTGTATTTGTTTCTATAAGAATTTCTGCAGATACGGCGTGCTCGCTTGAAACTCTTGAGAACGGAGACATTTGATTTTAAGCCTCGCGGACTATAAGTGTTATTTCTTCGAGAGAAGTATTATTCTGCGACAGGAGCGCAGCTCCGTCGTCTCGAATGCTCCATTTAGTTCCAAAGTTTTTCTCGTTTATCACCGTTGGGCTCTCAGAGGCGGAGATTTTTCCTTTAGATTTGTTGTCACGCCAGACCTTTTTAATGTACCTTTCTTATCGTGGCTCGATTAAGAAGGAACTTGTTTTAGATGTAACTCTTGTTGGCTGCTTTATTATTCTTTTGTAATTAACTATGAGATTGTTTAATTATATTTCAACATTTAGCGATGATGAATCATGTAACGGGAAGATTCATGAATATTAAAATGGTACAAATAATTTTTGACATTAAAATTCCGTCGGGGAAATGTAAACGTATTTAAAATGACGTAAGTAAACTTATTACGACGGTTTGGTAAGGTTGGTGAATCGAGCGGTTCGTTAATTAAGCGACTGAAACGCGGCCATAATAAAAAGAGGGCAGATTAAGCTCGGCTCAGCTCAAGTGTGGCCGTACAGGTGCGAGCGGCGGTAAACTACAAGAACGTTCTCTCAACTCCACCGCGTGCTGCGCTTAGATAAAAGGCTTAGCACACTTTCTGCTCCCCTCTACAAAGTACTGACAATTACATTACGTCTACCACTCAGCACATTCAGCCGCTTTTTGTATTATTCAATATTAAAAATTGTATCCAAAAATTACTAAAACATAAAGCTTATCTTAAATAAGTTACTATTAAAAACCAAATACAAATATTTCTAATAATAAACTTCTATTTGTAAATTTCTTAACTTAAGTAAAACGAAAAGCTAACTATCGTGAAGTAAATGTGTTAGTAGAAAGAATGTTTATTTATGTATAATATGTACCCAAGAGCGAGTAGTGAAGGTGAGATTGTTTCCCGTGACGGTTCAGCGCCGCGCCATAATGACTCGACGCGAGGCCGACGACGACGGCCCTCGCTCAGAGATTGGAAAATGCCTCCGCAACTTTTCTACTTATACAAAAAGTTAACGTGAAAACTTTGTTAATGTTTCGATGGCTTAAGGGCTATTTTTATTGTTAGGAACAGAGTTTTTCACATTAATTTTATTGTTCTTAGTTTTTTAAACCTTTTTCATTAGTATAAACTCCTAATGTTGCCATATATAGATCTTCGCTTGCATCATAAAATCCGTAACTGCCAATATAAATCCAATCAGATCATAAAGTGAAAATCAAAACGTTATCTTCTAATATAGGAACGAACTCGAGCTTATTTTAGAAACATCGAGACTCCTCTCTCACTGTATGGAGCAAAATTTGCATAAAAATATAGTTAAAATGATTTGTGTTGTAGAAAATGTCTGACTTTCGGGCAAATGGTGCTGTAAAAATGTTGGTAGATCGGGATAGGCAGGCTCGCGTAAACAGCTCGGTAAATCACGAGAATTGCGCGCCGCAGCTCGACTTGGACAATATTTGTGCCAATAAAATCCTCCCTAACAAAGCTGTTGTTGTCAACGAAAGGCCGCCTGACCTGTTTTTAGTCTGTCATGGATTTCATTGTCATCGTTTCCTGAGCCTAATATAGATTTTGAGTGGTATTAGATCCATATAACTACGTTAGCACCAGCTTCATAAACACAAGCACCTTAGTCAAATTTGTAAACACACACTATCAGATTATTGTGAAAGCTAGCCGACTGCTGATCGTAGTTTTTTAACAACCGAGTCAAAAACATGTCCATACGAATCGCCCTCGGGTCACCATTTTAGTGCATTTTTTCCTATTTTAGCTTGAATTTAAACGATTGTAAATTTCATTCTCAGATCCCGAATGCATAGGTTGAATAAGGTCCAATTCAAAAGTTTTAATTACATTTTAAAGCAGTGAACCGAAAACTGTTGTAGCTAAAACAAACATTATTAGACCCCACAAGGTGTAGCGTTCACTGCAAGTGTTTATTAGTTTATCTTTTGGTATTCTTTGATGTATGGCAGTTTAATGCATTTATAAGTTGATCATATTTTTACTCTAATATCTAGAATAGCACTTCAAACCAACTTATTATTTAAGATGTTCAATTACAAAACTAAGTGATATATTCAAATAGTATTTTCTAATAGTCAAAAATAATAAATAACAAAGATACCGGAAAATACGGTAAGAATCGTCTCGATATTTGCTACATGAAGCAAAATAAGCTCGTTATGTGTGCACATGCTGGACGTCTTCTTGGCTTCTCAATAACTTGGAAACTATCACCGGCAGCTTTCGCGGGTGGGTAACTAATAAAGTAAGTTCGAGAGGAAAAGTAAACTAATATCGGGTTGTTCTGGACGACGAGCGTGCAGTGGTCGACGCCGGAGCCCGACCGCCACCGAGACGTCATCTTCGCTACAGATTTATTACTTTTAATATGTGCACTCCATTTGCAAGTGTCGACTATATTATTTATTCAGGACATAAGAGCCAAACATATCCTAAAGATTATGTTCTTGTTTATTTTCTATTTTTTGCAAAATTGCAAAGTAAGGCCAGTAAAATCGGCATCTACTAAAATATAACTTTTACATAAATCTATACAGCCATGTTAATATCCGGTTTAAGGAACAAACTTCAAATAATTGATGAGCTCGTGAAATGTAATGAATTGCTATAAATAAAAAACACAAGTAATCATTAGCACTCTTCCCATCTTTCTCACTTCAAAAGTCGTTTTGAAAGTTTCTTAAAATTTGCGAAAAACTTCGGTACAAATTAAGAGGAAATTTTACTCCGTCCGTTTAGCCATCAGTAATTTCAAAGTTCTAATGAATTTTCTTCTCTGACATTGAAAAATGAATTTCTACCCCTTACTTCTGCCGCTGGGACATCTGTAAAGCACTGGCCAAGGACACCACCGCCGGTACCACTCGTACCTTTTTAATATGTCAATCACATGTTTTTTCATTAAATTAAAAGTTAATCTCATGATAATGCATTCGTAAATAGTCCTGTTTTAATTGTCCTGGAAATATATTATGTATAACACACATAGGTTTGCATTAGTATTAGAGTATAAATATTTTCAATGAGCAGCTAGGTACAGCAGAGCGAAAGGCGAGCCCGCCCTATCCCCGCGCCCCTCATTACCCCTAACGGTGCCCCATTAAGCGCACGGGCCGAAGTGCCCCGGACCGTAGTTAATCCACGTCCTCATTCACTGTTATTTCGAAGGTCTGATCTAATCTAAACAGGGCTTAGGATCCTACAATGCCAGTATTTCGCGCGACTCATCCCTTTTATGTATTTGACTATCCTCATACCCGGGCCCGCCGGTCGGTTGACGTTTGCCTTTGCTATAAAAGGAAATAACACTTCCGAAACTTCCGATGCGATTTCGCGTTAATGCCTTTGTATAAAAATTAATTTACTTAACGTTATTTGTGTCGCTAGTGTGACAAATTGGCTTCTACATTGTAATAAAATATTTAATATCTAAAAGAAACTAAATCGTTTAGATAGCGAAATGTGTAGAGCGATAATGCTGACGTTGGCGGCGGCGAAGGCCGAAGTGGAAGGGTCAATTTGGAAGCTATTATACGGCGGCGGTTAGAGGCCTACTTCCGGCGGCTGCACTAAGCTAGCTGGCGTGTTCCAATCCCCCGCTCAATTTCGGCCTTTCTGCAACACCATTCATCCTTCGCACATTTGATGTAAATACATTTCTACGACGAGTTGTTTATCAAGCACAAAAACAGACTTTATTAGATCAAAAACGTCATTGGGACTCAGTTTTGACGAACCAGCTTAATAAATTGCTTTGGGAGGTGAAAATGTTTTAACTGTGCCTCAGCAGTAAGCCGATTCCGGATTACCTCTTCATTTTTTACGATCCTTGGAGAAAATTTACGAATTTAGATTGAGTATTTATGGATTCCATATCCGATATTCATTTATAGCCGGGTGGGATCCGCACCCGGCCCCTATGAGGGTGTTTCGAAAAGTTGAAAATGACTCCTTGATTCACCTTGCCTGAATAATCTTACATAAAAATAAATATATGCATGGTTGTCTCAACAAATTATAGCAAATAACTATGTTAATATTGTATTTTTAGAAACATTGAGTTAGTTACTTTGAATGTAGTATTTCCTTTATAAAATAAGTGGAACACAATGCAATTCCAACGCTAAATGAGTTAGAACCACTTGAATATGTATCAAGTGCCGTGTCCCACCTGCCATTGAGTCACGCCAGCTAGAAACTAACTGCTGTATTCCAAGTAACTTCACTACACTTAATCTTTTTATTAAGTGTAGCCATTTTCTAATTGATAAATCATTAATAAACATACGTTAAGACGAAATACAAATAAATAAAATTAAACAGTATCATTATAATAAGGCTTATGTTTAACTTATCACCAGATAAAGTAAAATATAACAGTCAAAAATTGTAAATGATCACCAAAATTGAAACCGCCGCAATAAATATAAAAAATATTAAATGCACAGCAAAAAGATCAAAATAAGTCGACGGAGCCTATGTAGGGGCTCCTATTTTCGGGTGGGTTTAAGAAGAAACCTAATATAACCTAACCCTTCCGAGACGGAATGCAGTGATTTGAGGCGTTACCTATAGGTTATGATATATTTTAGTAAGCATATTTTGGTGTGCAATTACTATTTTGGTGGTCATTATATTTAATCCCTTATAATAATAGTAAACAGTATTAGTAATAAAATCATTATTTGAGAACATAATGTTATCTCCCAGTCATAAATACATAAAAGTTGGTTTAATCCCCTTGATTATAATAAAAGAGGAAGTATAAATTAGTTGCAATAGCGGTCGGACGCACGATGCACCGGCCGTGTTCCGCTAGTGGAAAAGCGGTGTAGTACATTGTAGCGGGGCAGCAAACGAGGAGTTATGACGGCAGCGGAGGATTACGTGAGTGGATGTCGTAATAAAGCTTGCGATGAAGCCGTTACCCGAAGATAAACGTAAATATCTCCGGCCGTCTGTGTCGGTTGTTCGCCCGCATTAGCCCTCGGCCGCCCATGAGCCCGTGTGTCCGTGTACCTCTGTACATTTCTCAACATTCGTGTTTGTCTTCTTCCCTTCATAATTGCGCTACTGATAATATCTACATTTAATGTCTACGCAACAACGGTAGAATTCATTTGCGCTGAACTAAACACCGTCATATTCAACAATATTATAAGTTACATTTTTCTTTCCATGTATTATAGTGTATTAATTACTTGTATAGTGATAACATCGCATAAGAAATCCGGTCCGGCAGACCAAAGCATAGGCCGGCGGTAGCGGAGGTACCGTCCTTTGTATTCCATAACGTATGTATTCTCGCGCCTGCTCTTATCTCCTAAATTAATTACATAAATCTTGTTTGCACACGTCTTAAGCTTATGACACGCCGCCATAATTCAAACGGAATGGAGGTTTACGTTGGTAATGAAGGATGATTACAATGCGACAAGTACAAGGTGCATAAATATTTGCTTGTACTTACAAATTACATTGTAAAATAATATATTAGTATTATATAAAATCGTTTCAAATGTTTATCAAAGAACCTTGGTAAAACCAAATTAGATACTTTTCCTAGCATACAAAGTTAGTTGCGACGATGTCAGAATTCATCCTTTCTACTTAGGGTGGCAAGGCGTCGGTCATGATTTCCCAGGGCGTTCGCTGTCGGGAGTTCACACGACAACACAGAGATCCACTGCAGTTGGCACCCCAAGATGCTCCGAAGCACTGCCTTATTGCAATCACACCAACCGTTGCGACCGTACTTTATATAATACATATTGTATTAACCAGCTTGATATTTTTATCAAACGTTATCTTTAAACAAAACAGATGTAATATTTCGGAGTCCTATATGATACTTACATGATGCGTTTACAAAATGACTAGTTATCATAAATGTATGATGACTAGCATTTTGTAGATTCTGAATTAATGAAATAATCGACGCAAATATGGACCAAAATACTGAAAACGCTCGCTCTACAAAACGGCAAAATTACTTCTAAAACAAGACAAGAATTCACAGATACATAGCAACGTCGATTTCAATCAGTGGCAAACGTTTTACAGTGGCGTCTAGTTGTGTAAAGAGAGTAAATGAAGAGTTCCTCACAAGTCGTTCAAATATTCCGTGAGCGCACTGCTGCGCGCTGGCTGGGTGCAGCCGGGCCGCGACGACGCGCCGACGACGCGCGCCTCTCTACCAGACCGCCCGCACCCGCGCGGTAATCAGCTTTTGTGCGCGGTAATTGGGTGTCTGAGCTGCCAACCGAAGCATTTATTCCCGATAAATTGAAAACTGCTTTGTGCTTGGAATCAGATGAATCTGCGGGTAGCAGTTTTTAACTTTAAAGATGGACTGTGTTTAGTTTCATAAACTTGTGCTATAGATACTTTGAAGATAGTTATTATTCAATCTGCTACATTTTGTTAATTAACTCAATGTTATAACACGGATGTATATTTTTAAATACATTAATTAACTTTAGATAATTTTCACTTTTACAGATTTGCTATGTTTGGTGTTTACGAACAAGGTATATTGATAATATATGTATATATCTAACATACATTTATATTATATTAACATAACTGCCTCCGTAGCGCAATGTAGTGAATGCGACTGCTGTGAATGAGGTCTCGGGTTCGAATCCCGGGTCGGGCCAACAAAAAGTTATACACATTGTTTTATTATTAATTCACAATTAATCCAAAAGTACATAAATAATATTATGATATTTTCTTTGATACCTTTAATAACTAATAAATGATAAAATTTTAATATGTACATATAATCACAATTCTTTAAAAATGACTTATTCCTAAAATATTATAAAACAAAGAAAAAGAAAACTAAAACCCTCTAATAGGCGTCATAAAATTCCTCCGCATCACAGTCGACCGGTAGTGTGCCCAGAAGACTGGCAGCATTGCCACGTTGAATGGCAATGCTTATTCTTTCTGCAAAATAAAGCCCAGCCCTCTGGTCACGGGAAGCGTCGACTAACCTTTTTGCTATGTCTCTGTAGAGCGCTCGTTGGGTTTTCTGTTAAGAAATCTCAATAACAGCCTGGAGTTAGGAAGTTGGCAGTGTTGATCACCCCCGTGCTTCGGAAAGCACGTAAAGCGATTGGTCATGCGCCTGATCTCTCTCAGGTTATGTCGGATTACCGTCCCATCGGATCATGAGAGTTAGGGAAAAGAGAGTGCACTTGTGTTTGCGCACACGCTTGTGCACTATAATATCTCCTGCGCAGATAACCAGTCTCCGTTAAGATTGGCCGCCGTCACCGAAATCGGTCTGGAGGACATTATTGTTATTAATAATAATATATCTTTATTTCGGACCAATGAATCCATAGACTGTTAGTAATACAATTTAACTTATTTCCTAGTGTTAGTATAAATTAACCTAGAGACAATTTTTTTTAAAAGTGGAGAATGAAAATTCTCAGCAACAGTTCTCAGGATGCTGTTAGGGACTGTCTCTCACTCTCCTCAGTAGCGAGGCCGTTTTTTTGCGCACAATTGCGTAAAAGCCATCTGTTCGTGCTTGCGCGAACATTTCCGACGCACTGCAGTAACGAGACAATCCCAGCAACATCCTGAAAGCATTATTATATTGGATGCGCAGAGCGTCCAGCGATCTCTTAGTACAATTGACCCATAGATTACTCGTGTACAGACTCTGGCAGTAAGCCTGAAAGAGTGTAATTTTAACTAGGCCTGTACACCGGGCAAATCTACGAGCCAACATATAACTCCGCACCGCTAGAGCTCTACGTTCCCTCTCAATGTCTACATCGTCCTTAAGGTCGTCGGCAAGGAAATGCCCTAGATATTTAAAAGTAGACACTTTTTTAATTGGTGACCCGTATATTGTTAACTCGGGCCCATCTTCACGGCATTTGCCACCGACCTTAAAAACCATGTACTCACACTTCTTCACATTATATATTATCTAATATAAACAGGCAGTCTCTGTAAACATAAAGACATAGCTGTTAATCCCCGGTTACATAGGCTGAAGTGTTTTACGCCCACGTTTTGCTAGTTTTGTTTAAAATCTTGTCCACAGGAAAAATTTTAAGAAGCCTTTATTGAAAACTATATTTTATCCACGACTTCGCTCGCGTAAATGTAGGTTAGGTTAGGTAAGCAACAGTACTTTTATCAGAATAAAATGTACTCTATGTCCTTTTCTGTTCCCTTGACAACGTGTATGCGAAATTTCATGATGATCGATCAAGTAATTATATCGTTAAAACGTAACAAACAAACAGACAATCAAACTGTAATTCGCATTTATAATATTAGTTAGGATGTGCTCACCATAGCCCAATCACTACCCGGCCCGGTAGTCGAACCCGGTACCTTAGGATTAAATCGCAAACGCAAACTTCAGGCATACATCCATTTGTAATACGTAGCAGTTCCATAATCAAAAAAATAGTTAAGTCTTATTGTACTGTATTATAAACATCACTTTATCATAAAAAATTGGATGCTTAAAATAAGCACGTTCAATATTATTTTATAAATACGGGCAACTAGTAAAAGTGGTTAAGTGACGTAATAAGCATTCTTAATCCGGAGTCATGTGACGCCATAATTATGAAACTGTATAAAATTGTGATAACGCTCGTAGGTAATAGTCTCACTAATGAAAATATTGCGTCGTTAGAGATATCCTCCTCGCAATTGTAAGGTCCTTACCGTAGTATCTACGCGGTGGAACGGCGTCATTTACATATTTTAATAAAATAATATCGCAACTGAATCGTAACTGAGAACTTGATTTAAGTTCTTACCGCGATGAATGTAAATTCGCCACCACCGCCGCCGCAATTCCAGATTTCAATTCTGGAATTAATGGCAGCCGTCGTGGGCCGAGGCTCGTCTAATATTTGCGTTACTTCCGGAGACTTCTCTTAAGGATGGAATAAATTAGTGCCAATAAGTGAAGCTCGCGTTACATACTCTCAAATAAAACTTTATCTGCCACTATTTGTAGCTTTTGCCGTAGACTGTCGTTCGACCGACGTGCGAGATGTATTTAGATTTAATATTTTTAGAGGATTCCGAAGGCGGTGCACGCCGACGCTTGGCCCTGCTAAGCGTGCATTAATATTGTCAATAGTTGGAGTTAGTGGAAGTGAAGTACGTGTTCCGCCTGCCGCTATCTACGGCGCAGCTCGCGCGGTGAATTCGAATGGCCTCTCACACCGCGCCGCGCCGAGGAGGTGCGGCGCCCACCTTGTGCCCTCCACCCCAGTAACGCCCCATAAACTTGCGTCTTAATTTTAACTTTATTTCTTACCGCTGCTGTGTTCCAAGAAAATTAAGTGTGAAAATACTACTGAAGGATTTGCACTTTACTATGTTTACGTGTCAATCACTCGATGCTAACGCATTTACCTTTTAAAGTCGAAATAAAATAACCCGGCAACCCATACAGGCTAAAGATTTAAAAAATTTCTCCAAAATGTAACTAATCGTTGTTAAACACTCGCTTCTTAATAGATAGGTACGGCGTTCACGTGAAAGTGATATTTTTGCTAATATTAATTTAAATCCGCACTTCTAGTGTTTTACTTTTGAGAAAACCAACTTGCTTGCAAATAAAATAACTCTATTCTAGTCGACAACAATATTGTGAAAATAGATTGGCAATTGTAGTAGTTATGTATGTGGTTATTGCAAGTTTACGTCGAGAGCACGTCGAAGCGTTTGGAATTTCTCAAAGGTAGAAGTTTTCTCGGGCGCATGCAATCCCGAAGTTGCTCGAGAGGGCTGTTGGCAGCGGCGCGGTGCGGTGCGACGCGGCGCGGCGTGCTCGGCCGGCAGCGAGCGAGCACGCTAACTCGTCTAGGCGCGAGTCGCGGGCGCGCCCTCCGCGCGCCGCAAATGTCGCGAGCCACACAATAGCGATTATTGGGGCAATCGAGGCGAGCGAGGCCGAACCCGAGACGCGCCCCGCGATGCAAATAAAATTCGGAGGAGGCCACGGCTGGACAACGCTGCCCCTCGTTATTATTCGACTCTCGCGGAATTGCTTTTATGTCCTTAATGGAAAAGCGAGATATTTATTTCGGGTTTGTGAAAAGACCTTCCTTTAACATTTTCCTTGTTACAGCTACGTAACGTGGCTGAAAATTATACGATGCCGGTGTTGTTTGATTTTACATTCATACTAACATTTGCCTACACTAACATTCACGGTTTAATTGTTAATATTACTCTCTTTCAACACATTTATGAATCTGATTAAGAATAATAATTATTTAACAAGATAATAATTTGTTAATAGGTATATTAATATTTTGTCTACAGCCACACCATATGTCATATTTAAAAACACGTCCCACACTGCTGTCGCCGCTGGACTTGGCTTTCGAGATGAGAATATCTAATAAGCAACCCCTAGTGTACACCCTGCGCCAAATTTTCACGAGTTCATTAGGTAACTCCAGTCTTCGTTGTTTATTCTAGTTCACCCTTTCTGTTTTTGTTTCTTTTTGTTTGTTTTCTTCCTCATTAGATATATGTATTTTATTTTATTTATACTATTTAAATGTAAATAATAAATAAATAATTTTATTGTATTTAATGCGACATCTATTCTTCAGTTCCTAAATTAAAGCCTAGTCATGAATATGTTTCAAAAGAAGATGTCTTTTGACACATATTCATGACTGAGGGAATTATTTTTATAGTTTATTACTTTACATGTGGCCTTTTCGTGTTTAAATTGTGATGTGCCCACTTTAAAATTGCGTCTATTGTTTAAGTTCAATCCCAGTACAGAATAAATGATATTCTACAAATAATCGTTACGAGTCTGTCTGTTTGTTATGCAATGGCTATAGCTTCCCATAATACCTGAATTATCCGACACCGGGGAGTTGTCTTAAAAAAATCATAGTACCTACTTAAACAGTAGTAAAATTAAATTCCATACAATAAAACGCGCAGTCCTTATTACTTCACACAGTTATACATGCTTTTGGAATCAGAATCATATTATATACATATATTTGGTAAACCTAGTTCACACAATATTGTATTACGTTTACGCAAATGTTATACATTAAAATTAAACTACTTTATGTAGATTTTAACGTGGTTAATTTGAATAAACAAATTTTGATAGTTCTGGTACTGTAACCCGTGACCATAGCTGCTAAAAAGCAACCGAAACGTCGGAGAAATTTAAGTAGATCACACAATTTTATAATAGTTCGCTTAGTAAAATTGTAACTTAGAACACACGTAACATAAGATAACTTAGTATTAATGTATTACAAGACAAACTAGTATTATTGAGGTAAGTGGCTATAAATAACTTTTACCAGTTGGTGCGAACTGCCCCTTTAATTATGAAAATGTATGCGAAGCACATGAAAGTTTGCGCAATTATGCCGTAGCCGCTGCGCCGCCGTGCGGTGGCCGGCCACGTCCTTAACTACCGAGCACTGGCTTCTGCTGCTATTCAATTACCCACCTACACCATTCTGAGAGGAATTTCAACAAGTCTTTGTTGAAAATTAAACTACAATAAAATAGAACTCGCATTTACCTTTAAACTCTTATACACATTAATGGGTACCTATTACAGACGCGTGTTCCGCTTTGAAATGCTGTATACAAATTATTATATACTAAATACTGTAATAAGTATAATGATTACTGTAGTCTGAAATATGAACAATAGAATAGGGTTGACATGGTCGTCTTCTATTTATAACATAAATTACATAATATTATGTATACATTTTATATTAAGTATGTCAAGTAAAAAATCATAAACGTATTCTACATCTAAACGGTATCATATAATATAGATACGTATGACGATACACGAATGAGACGCTTCAAATTATCTTCAAAAATGTTTATCGCCTAACTAGTACAAAATAAGCCAGCAATAAAATGTCGCGGTTGAGGTTATTTACAACCGGGGTCAATTATGTCGCAATAAAGTTTTTAGTGTTGCACAAATTGTCGATTTGGACTCGCTGACGGATGGCCGCGAGTCTGGCGCCGGCAAATGAGCACACGATAAAATTATCGTTAGCGGTAACGACATGAATAAATGCAAGAGGGTGGTCCGTTCGCGGCCCGGCGCGAGAAGCGAGACGAGTCCGCCTCGACACTCGTTAGGGCTCTTGTGACTATTGCAACGTGCATGTACGTTCGCCGCTACCGTGCCGCCGCCGTCGCCTCGCCGCCATGTCGCACTTACCTTATAAATCTCCGCATTCATTTTCATCAACCCACGTCCGACGATTTATTTATTCCGTATCGATATTTCATTATAAATAAATTTCGTACCTAACGCGAGCTACTTATGCCTGTCCTCAACTTTAATACTAGTTTCTTTTAACCATAGTAAGAGATTAATTATTACAAAATAATAAAACTTTTTTAACATTAATTTTATGTTAGTTCTTAACGCCATAAATCCAAAAGTCCCTACCCTATAGGTTGAGTATGACTATTCGTGCGACGGCATATCTTCAGATTCCTGGCTCTAAGCTCCTGGTCGACAAAGTATTATAGATTTTCTGAAAATTCCTGGTAAGGTGTGAACTCGTAAATTAAAAAATGTGCGTGTAAGGTTACATGAGATACCTATATAAACACAAAATATAGACGTAATACTTCTTCTTGCCAACTGTACACAGACGCAGACGCTTTCTTAAGTATGTTATGTTGTACCTTAACTATCAAATACAAAATTTAGTAACTGCTTTTATAAATTAGGTCCTGTGCCCGGTGCACGCATCAACTAAGCTATTTTCTTCCAACCTATTGCAGTAAAACTGCTAGCCCCAAATTACCTATTGTAACCAAATGTATGCTTAAAACTTACTAAATAACCTAATCCTGTGCTAAAACAAAAATCATGTCATCATCGAAACAATGATACACGAGTTACAAGGGCGCAAACAGATAGACAGACTAACAGAGAGTTTTGCTTAATAATATGTAAAAGAGCGTTTAATAATTTGACCAACGCTTTTATTGCGAATAAAGCTACATACGCATACCGATTGAAACACAAAGCATGTATTGATCTCATCACAGTTTAGTAGGTACATTATGCAGCCAAAATGCACATTACACGCACTCGCTCGTATAAAACCAGTACCACGTTGACCATGCTATAAATATCAGCAAACCAGAGAGGGCCTAAATTATTGCACACATGAGAATTACCAGTAAAAGTAGAACATTTTCAAATAAGAGTTTTGGTGTCAGAATTTATAACGACGGTGTTGTTTTGTTCCCGTGTTAGTAGTTTGTGTAAAGCATTCGTTTAAATAAGGAGCTAATAATAGAAATTCACTCGGCCGAACTAGTATTTGCGTTGATTTATCGTGGGCCGCGGAGCGCGCGGGCGGTAATTTTAAATGTCACGCATTATGATGAATACTAGCAATTTTCTCACGGGATCTCGGCAACGATAGCCCTGTAACTCGAAAACTTTTTACTCGCATGATAAATTGTGTTAGTTATTTTAATCAATTCCCTTGTGACACTATATTTCACAGAATAATGTGACCTGTTGGTATCTCTGTAATTGTTCTACCGATTGCGGTGGCCAATACTGCAATTTAATACGATGTTGTTTATGGTACCGCGTAGATATACATTTTCAAAAATTTTATGTTAGTATTGGTGTGGATTTCAAACGTGCTTATAACGATGTCGTAACTAGTGCACATAATACTACCTATAGCAAATAATAATAATAATGTCCTCCAGACCGAATTTTCGGTCACGGCAGCCAATCTTAACGGAGACTGGCCATCTGCGCAGGAGATATTATAGTGCACAAGTATGTGCGCAAACACAAGTGCACTCTCTGTTCCCTAACCCTCATGATCCGATGGGACGGATAATCCGACACGACCGGAGAGAGATCAGGCGAAGGACCAACGGCTTTACGTGCTTTCCGAGGCACGGGGGTGTCTAACACCGCCAACTTCCTAACTCCGAGCTCGTATTGAGATTTCTTAACAGAAAAACCCAATTCGTTTTTGTTGGCCCGACCCGGGATTCGAACCCGAGACCTCATGCACAGCAGTCGCATTCACTACCGCTGCGCCACGGAGGCAGCATATAGCAAATAGACACATTGCATCCGTGTGCATAAAAGGCGCAACATAAACAAAAAATTAAAAACCTAGACAAGAATCTTTAACTATTGTAAAACATCACGTTCCACTTAAACATCGTGAGGCTATTTTTAAGCCAATGAAGTAAACAAAACGTCATGTTAAACATCATTAAAAGATCACTCTGTCAGAAATAACACAGTTGACTCTGCAATAGTCGGCTGAAAAGATTGACGTAAGACATGGTATTAGAAAAATAAGTCGACGGAGACGCGTGTCACGCGATCATCACGTAGCTTCTCCGAGCTTCCCCCCTTCGGTAGCAACGTTCTTAATCGCGTCGTCATCGCGAGTAGGCACAGCTCGCGTCGCAACGCCGCTCTACCCTCATAAATCAGTCTACACCCTCTGATGGATAATACATTGTCGATGGAAAAACAGTTGGCATAGCTGTCTTATCTAACGTGATTATTGTAATCAACGTGTCAATACAGAATTAGAACGACGTTGAATTTGAGAGATGAACTTACAATTATTTTTAGGGTTCCATAGCCCAATGGAAATTTTATGTAAGGCACAGCGCCAGTGCCAACTTGCAATTTCCCTGAAACTGACGCTGACCAGGTGCGAATTAGTGAGAAGCTTGAGCTGTGTTCCACCGATGGTTAGTTTCCAGGCACCTCAAAGACGAAGTCTCATGAGCTGACAGCTGACATGCGCTAGCAACGCTCAAATGACTCTGATGTTGAATGCTCTCATAGGTTACATTAACCGCTTACCATCAGGCGGGCAATGCTTGTTTGCATTTGCATAAAACAAAAATAATATTAAAAGTAGCGAAAAAGGGGCCCCCTTTTAATGTTATCCTCTGCGTCATAGCCATTAAATTCGAAGACTGATAATTGGCACTATATAGATGCATTTAGGAAGGTAGGTATTGTATGTAGTTCTTGTGTGTGTCTTCACAACTGTTATGTTGAAAACATTTAGGTGGCATATATCTAATTAAAGCATAAACTATATAATGGATTGACAGCGGTTTTCATTATATTTTAAGTGCTTTATATGGTTGGGTTTTGCAACGTGTCAACTAAATTGATGCAATTATTCGTAATTTAAATACGTTGACAGCTGCGAAAGAATTGAATTTTGTCAACACGTAATTGTATGGTTTACGTGTTCACAAATTATAAAATCTTTCACTTTATGCCGTTTAAATATTCAAATTATAAGACGTTTCTACTTCATGACTCAGTCCATAAACTACGAAACATACAAATTAGTAATGTTTCTAAATTGCAAGTTTCATTCATTTATAATATGAGTACTCAAATCGCAATAATCATAACACGTACATACATAGGTTGAAGCCTGTGTTTCTCCGAATATTAAGTAGGTGTATTTGACTTACATTTCTGCGCTATGATTCTGGGTCCTACGCGAAAAGGGCGACCCTATTTTCGTCTACCGGGCACTAACCAGATTCCAATTGCAGGGTCGCCCTCTATAAAGTGAGACCATAGTTCGCGAAATGCGAATGTAATACAACTCTGCCTATCCCGTTAGGTATATACACGTAAGAGAGGTGCCTCATTTGTGCGTTGCGTTGCGTCGTCGCAACGGATCAACGCATTGTATGCCACATCTGCGCTGCGACAACATACGACGTCGCTACGCAAAAGGGCAGAAGAAGAAAGAATCAAACAAGTTCATGCAATTAAAAAATTTGATCGAATCTCTACGGGCTGACATTTTTATTTTTTAGTAATTCTCCACCGAAAAAGTTTTAGAAATAACAGTCGCTGAGCTTCTTAAAATATTATCTATCTACATTGATAGGTGGAAGCCAACAACTATCGAAAGCAAAGAAATTTTCGTGGACCCCCACTTTGGGAACTACTGATCAATACAAATAAAAAAAATCAAGTGTCTGTTTGTAATGTCAAAATAACAGCGTTTTACTATATGCAGATGCAAGTATATACGGTTAAGGTATCAAGAAATCTATTTTTTAATTTTCGTCTGTCTGTTTGTTCCGGCTAATCTCTGAAACGGCTATACCTATTTTGACGGGACTTTCACTGGCAGATAGCTGATGTTATAAGGAGTAACTCAGGCTACCTTTATTTTAGAATAGATTAGGATTCCACGAAAACCATAATTCCACGCGGATGAAGTCGCGGATAACAGCTAGTGGACAAGAAACTCGGTAATTAATGTAACAATAACGTAGTTTAGTAGGTTTCAGGTTTTACTTCAATATTTATTGTCTCTGCTCTCTTACTGTAATAGTTATTAGAAAGAAGAAGAAGGTGAAGTAGTGCTTTAAGCATCGTTATTTCAGCCTTATGAAGTTATGATGGCTGTGGCTAAAATAACGAAGCTTGTAAGCTTCGTATATATTAATTCAAGTATGTGAGAAATTGACTTAGGGCTGTAGCCCTAAGTCAATTTCTCACATACTTGAATTACTTCCATTGCATAAACCTTTATCAAAGATCATCACAGCAATTCAAGCAGTCCCGATTTCATCACTTTAATGCCGTCGCTTTGACCTGTTGTGTAAATTATTTTTATATAACATATTCTATAGAAAATGTACGATATTAACTAAAATAATTACTACAATCATTGCACTAGCTTCAAGCAAATAATCCTAAAGGTACATATTATATTACAACGGTATGCAGACAAACAGTACACAAATAATTGCAATAGTAAATTAATGCGTACGTAGTTATCCACTAATACGGGCGTACAATAGCGTTCACAGAATAATTAACATTGAATGAATTATTGACGAAACATTTAAAACTTGTATTTCTGCCAACCATTGTACCAATTTCGTCCAATAGTGCATTTAATTTTGTGTGATAAAGATATAAATAAAATTTGTATTACTGTTGCGGAGTATTAATTAAACTAGCAAGAATAAACATTAATTCAATTATTATTTTGTATACACGATTTGTGTACAGTGCTTTTGGACGTGGAGATTATTATCGTTCGAGGCTCGTTGATTGTGCGTTGTAACGCGGAGGACATGAACTTGTTCAACAACACTGGACAGATATTGTTCTGGTTTTATGGTTTTGTTTACACAGAATAAATTCCATTATCATTCCCTTAATACGAATTTACTTGAAACTAGATTCAAGTACTAACTGGACATACGCGTTATCTACTACAGTCGTAGCGTTCACGTTATAGAGAGCTTGTCTTTAATGGCAAGTAAGCTACCAAATCATGAAAAACTAGCACTAACTTTTAAAAACACAATATTCATCTCTCATATAAAATTGTTGTAGCGAACGAAAGTGCTTAATCCTCAGAACTCATGAATGTAACACAATGTACGGCCACACGTTGTACGTGATAGACGGTCGTTAGGGCGTGAATGGCTCTTATTAGAGTGTTAAAAAGTAAAAGAAATCCAAAACAAAAGAAATAAGCTTCCCCCGGGAGTGATAGTAAACAGGACCCGTGACGAGGCCAGCTCGAGCCGCAGCGATCCGCGCCGTACCCTCCCGGGCGGCGCCTCGCGGGCGCCCAGCGCTAACTTTTATTATTTTTGTAGCGCTCGCGCTGTTTTTATTATCGCGAATGGCTTTGCCTGCTCCATCTCCTGTAATACCCTATCTAGTTGTAGCCGAGTTTACATAGGTGCTACAGTGCTACAATATAACTTGCCACTTTAAGAACTTCTTCATGGAAACAAGTCCGCCGCGTTTACTATGTTGCATTGTTAGACTTGTATATAATTAACATTGTCTGTTGTCCTTAAAGTAGTATAGTGGTGGCACAGCGGTTTGAGTATTGAAAATGCACACCCGCTCGTTAGGTCCGGCCAGCAGTGGCAGCGGCTGTGGTCCGAAGCGTGACGTCACGTCGACCCACCCCGCCTGCGCCCTCATTAGCATACATTATATTCGCCATTACGCGCAACTCCGCCTGTGGCTTTTTGTGGTGTTTTTAATGAAACACCCATGCGGAGACACCATAATATTGTCCGCTTCTTATTTGCTCCATATGACGGCGTCTATTTGTGTTTGCGTTTTAATTAGCTTCTTTAAAAGCTCGTAAGGTTTATTTATTGCACTGAAATGTTTGTATTATTCTGCTAGTAAGTTACGTAATGTAAAATATACAAATAGTAGCAAAAGCAATCTGGTGGATACATCAAACTGCGTGCATCCCGAAGCGCGCTGATTTACGTGGCTAGTCCACTATCCAACGTCCAATACGGCCGCGAGCGCGCGCACTTCGTATCACATACTACCAATTTCGGAGCTGTGTGTATCGCCTGCCTGTCATTGTATACTCGCAATTTTCACAACAAACAATCTAACGAAAGTCGCACAATTTGGTTACAGTGAACGGGTTAATTTTTAATAAGCGATGTAATTGCATAACGAAGGTGCGCGACACGCGTAAATCACCAGCGAAGCCTGGCCGCCTGCCGGTCAGCGAGCGAAGCTAATATTTGCATATCGCGATTGATGCGAACCAATCAATACTGCAAATAATGAGAGAATGTTATATGAAATTTACAAATAGATTTCACGTGACGATTGTTATTTTAAATAATTTACTTAATGATATTTGGATTAATGTTTTAAAATAATTGCTTGTAGTTTTGTGTTGAGTAAATTTAATTATTAGTTAATGGGTTTGTAAATGCAACGTGGAATTGCCGTTGTTTATTATGTAAATACTGTTATGCCTGTATAAGGTGAATTAATAGTTTAATAATGGAAATAAAATTAAATTTATTTTATGTTGAGATTAATGCTAAGCTCAAATTAATTACCTGTTGACAAAATTATTGTTTACATGCTTGTATATTTTACATGTTGCCAGTAATGTCTAGTTCATATCTTGTAATTTAAATTATGATCATGTTCTGTCTTATATTGAGTACAAATGCATACGCTTCCTGTTATGATGTCAGTTCACAGGACCTGTAGCTAGGCTCTTATCCTCATTATGGATCCCCTAAACGACAAATAGCACAGACACGGCATTTCACTTATACGTTTAATTTAGATAGGTAAACATGATATTCGTCATGAACTTATGATGCCGTAGCAGAACGATAGATGTAATATAGTTTAAATTTATAATGGTTACGACCGTATTCACGCAATTGCACTTGAATATGTGTCATTTAATCAGTTATAAGCTAATATAGCTTTTTAATACAACTAATCTGACAAACAATCATACGAGCCGCGGAGTAAGCTGCTACCGTAGCCTCTGAATACCAGATGATCACTCAAGCAATGTTGATCTTAAAGGAAAGTTATCAAACACGATGGGAGGAAAGGGATTGAAGAAGAAGGTATCTATAGCAACAGTGTTAACTACTCTAACGTCGAATTCCTGGAATTGTTCCTACGAGCCGGCTCACTCTTACTGTCACCAAATAATTGGCAATGACGGCTTCTTCCTCGCGCTACACTGAGTGGAGGAGGCCGCCGTTACCAAGTACACGTTGCGTATCCGTAATATAATAATTTAATTTACAAATCTACCTCGACTTTTTAAGGTATAAACCTCGCGCCAAGCTTTTAGCTCTACAATCATAAAGATAATCATTCGATTTTTTGGCTTTTAAACGCCAGACCTTATAAAAGTATCAGGATAGGTTTAAATTGTATAATTATAGTCGAGTATGCACTTCGGATCCTCGAGACATCTTGACGCACACCGTGTTCTTCTGCGGTATAGGTGTCACACTTATTGCCCTCATTGATAGCTTGATCCTGTGTTAGTTGTTATTTTCCACTTAATGCTAGGTAGGAATAGATTGGTACTATTCTGTCTTTCAATTGCCGAACAGATATACGTTCTACCTGTAGGAAAGGATAACAGTTCCAGTTGCTTTTTTTTACCATACGCAATGGCTTGTCTGTGTTCCATTCACATTGCTTCTTTAATGTTTGACCATGCTACAGAACCAAACATAATTATAATAAAACGGATTTCAGAGTACAAATCTAGTTAATTGATAAAACATGAGAACACTGACACAAACTGCATCGTCTACTGTTATGCATCTCAGCCTTTCGGTATTACAATGTTTAAATTGTATTGGGAATTTTCAAAACTTGTCATTAACATCCAAATTCGTGTAAACTTAAAATGAACGAAGAAAGTGTGAAAGTGATCCGTTGAAATAGTTGCAACTCATCCGTTGCGTGAATGGTTTAATTTCCGGAGGGGGATCATTTTCCTATGGCGCCTCTATGTTGATCACCTGTGCTGAAACCATATCCTTGTATGGGTTAACACATTTTGTACGATATAAAACAATAATGGCTGTGCCCTCGTAAACGCTAAGTGGGTGACTTGGTTTTAAATTATACACTAACACTAACTAACAGCAACAAAATAGAGTTATTGCTACTAAATAAAATAAACAACAACAAGTCGAGCATGTAGCTTCTGTCTTCTTACAATGTATTGAAAGCTGTGTATGAATGAATACGTAATGGTTTTTATTCCACGATTACCCTTAGTATATATTTAATTCTACATTTACGTCACATTCAAATAAAACAATTTGATTGTTGGACGAATTTTCAACCGTCGCGTTTACGTAAAAGAGTTTTCATAAAAGGTTTCCACGTAAAAATGGCGCCACGTCAGCGTTTAGTTGCGCATTATATTTCACCTTATGTATATGAGTTTCCTTAAGAATATTTTGCAGTCAATTGTTACGTTATAATACCTCCTCAGGAGACTTTCGCTCTCCGTTACCAGGAAGGTTATTAAGGCGGCGGGAGGCAATATTCGTGTCTCACAGGAGTCATAAATATTTTTTATAAGCACGAAGGAAGCGGACGCACAAACAACACCGCACAAAAGCGGCGCAATCAAAATAACACATCGGAGGCGCGCCGTCCAAATTGCTGTGTCAAAGTGTTCGCGTCCTGATTGCTCCATTCTGCTCCCGAACCAACCCACCATACTTTATTTGCTTTTTGCTTTCTTATCGTTGACACAACGTGCTTGTACTGGACGCAGCGCACATTTATTACTCAACGATTGACCTGAATAGACAGAAATACAGCTAACACAAGGTCCTGCTTACTTGCAATAAATTGTATTTGTTTGCATTACAGATACGTGTTACCTTACGCAAATAAACAATATTAAAATGGAATTGTGAAATAATTGTCCCTGTCCCTGATAAGGCTTATTCATGACATTGTTTTAATTTCTCGTAATAACATTTGATTTATACCACTGAAACAGCGGGCATAAAGTAAATTCAGTGTTGCGTTGCGAGATGAGCACGTAGGAAGAAGGGCGCGCGCCGCCGCCGCCGGCCGTCGACCGTGCCGGCGCGTCGCCGCCTCTGACAACGTCGCCCGCTCAGCCTAATTCAATTTCTCCTACTCGCTTAACAATTCCTCCGGCTAAAACGTCTAAGTAGATGGGTCACGGCACCGGATTTAGTTTATTACGAGTAGCATTAAGTGAGCAATTAATCTGAATTCAAAATGGATGGAACTAGAAACGTAAGCATTCCGGCTGCGACTAACTTCCAATAATACCTATTCAAATTTGTGAATTAGCATAGTTAACGAAAACGGTATTCATTGATTGCATCAGATAAATCACATAGAGATGTACCTAGTTGTTTGTTTTGTACCAGCTCTGTGGGTATTATGCCCGGAATTTATTATTTGAAACTGCAAACTGGAATTAAGCTTCCATTTCTATTTAATCTTTTTAAGTTCATAAAATCTGAATATACATTCAAATTCGTATAGATTATAGCTTTGGTCTACTATACTAAAATATATTAAAAGACCGTAATTATTTATTAAAATAGTTACAGTGAGCGCGTGAAATGTACTAGAGAGGTACACCGTACAAATCAGAGACAAATATTTTGCTATTATATTCAATAATGAGTGGATACTGACAATATTGATTGTGTAAATATATATTTAATTTACTGCGTTCTAGTCTTGAATTACTTTATACATAGATAGCTAAGGATCTTTACTTTCAGTACACCGTGATATGTTCGATCTAGGCAGACCACACAGTACTTCTGTTGTCTGTAAAGCTTAGGTCAAAAACGTATGTATATAGTTAAAACAATTGTAACTAAATAGAATAGATAGTTTCCTCACTGTCAAACAATTTCGCGTATAACTTACAAAACAATGATATTATTAAATGATTTGAAACGTGATAATTTTTGACTTCATATGTAGGTATTGTGTTTAAAGGTGTCATAATTTCTTATTTTCTTTCTTCTAGTCGTAGCATTATGTAGTTCCCTTGGTTCTTTGAGCAATCTTTATTAAATACCTTATACTAGTTGTTTTAAACATAAAAATTATAAACACACTTATACTTGTTACTAAAACCATAGGCATAATGATGCTTAACGTGATTACAATTCTTAACATAATGCATTATATTTTAATGATTCAGTTATGAAAACTATTATTTTAGATACGTTAAAATAAATAAATTATATATATATATATATATAATAGTTTTCATAACTGAATCATTAAAATATAATGCATTATGTTAAGAATTGTAATCACGTTAAGTTTTATGTTATCAATAAATAAAGAAACTATAAAATATATGTAAAAGATCTCCAAAGCCACAGGATTATCGCAAAGGTTAAATCAACTGAAAACCAGAAAAATCACATCGTAAGCTTCCATATTCGTATTTTAGAGCCTAGACCACAAGTAGGGCGCTTATGGTTGAATGTGAAAGTTACCTGCCTATTAAGCGCTATTGGTAACAAAAACTCCACGGTTTAGCATCTAATTAGCGTTAGATTTGATAAAATACTCAGTTTATTATATATATACTACCTTTCTTTTTTAAGCCAACAAGACTAAATTTATTTCTTTTTATATAAATTGAAAGGAATGAGGCTCCGTTTCCCCAATCGAAGAGCGAGGTTCGCAATATTCTCTTCGGTTTCGTTAGAAACAATTTCATTTGGCTCATGGTCCTTTCAGCTCGTATGTAACAATGAGTTTAATCCTATTAAAACGGACACACATTGTGCCAGAATTGTAGCGTGGTGGCTTTAGTCTGTCGCCGGTCGCATCGGCTGCCTGTATCTACTAACCGGAACCAGACCTTAAACAGAATTAAACATGGTTTAATTTCCCTACTGAAGCTACGCTGAAAAAGCTCCGCCTAGTCGAAACACAACTATGCCAGGAGGAAATAAAATAGCAAGGGAAGCGATGCGGGCGTCGGACGAAGCGATTATGCAGTCGAGAATAATGGGCGCCGGTCCACATGCACGTTTTTGTTTGTGGTCTGTGACGCGATTTATACGCGAATTTCTACCGCCGCTGAAGTGAGCACTATTCACAATAATTGCATTGAACAAAATTCCCCCCGCACGTGTCTTTTGTTCTACTCCACCTGACGTGTTTTATTATATAACAAGCAATAAAATTGCTTTATTCCTACTGTGACACTCATGGCGCTAACAATGTGATCAAAAACTAATTCTATAAACGTAACTCCTACTTTATCTTAACTTACCTTGTAACATTGTCGTGATGGTACAATATTAGTCCTATCATATGCCGTATATTAGAATAGATTTATGCTCATTACTTTTTATCCGAAATATATATATATACCTACAATTAAACATGTGAGCCGTGAAATAAAAATAAAACATATTATACGTGCCGTATTCACATAATTGGGATCACATCCAAAACTACCAATTTGTTAATTAGTAGAGAATATAAGTTTGTCAAAAGTCATATCATTTTGTAATCTTAAGATTTTCCCTAATAACAAAATATCAGGATAATATAGAAGATATTTAATAAAAGTATTAAACATTTTCCTTAACAATCTTAATAAATATTATTATGATCCGAAAAATTGAGATTATAGATAAGATAGATAGCTTAAATAACTCAAAAGAAAATTCATTATTCTAAAATGTTTTTTGCAATACCTCAACATACCTTGATAACTAACACATCGCTACTTGATCACTCTCACGTCCAGAACGACGGACAAAAACTTCTGTACGAAACAGATGTTTCGTTTTTAACAAATATAACCGTAACATAATATTGTAAGAGTATTCCATTGTTATGACATTTTTATTTGATAAAAAAGTGAGTATTCGATTAATCATAACGTGGATGTAATTTAGACACCGTGAACCTTGTTCATTTGCAGTGACTGACGATTGCGAGACCTCGGGTTCAATTCTCTGTGGGTGAAGTATGTGAAACTTATATTCTTAGGTATATGACACTATTGATATCAATAAAAATATAGCGTGTTGTAATTTTCTGTGATTTCATTGTTAAGTACCGAAACTGTTGAAGGCTGTCCGCCGATGTTGTAATTTTTCAGAAATAAGATACGTCTTATTTATATATTCAAATTTATTTAATCCTTACTATTCCTTACTAATATTATAAATTCGAAAGTAACTCTGTCTGTCTATCTGTCTGTCTGTCTGTTACCTTTTCACGGCTAAACCACTCAACCGATTTAGATGAAATTTGGTACAGATAGAGTTTAAAACCTGGGAAAGGACATAGGCTACTTTTTATTGATGTAGGTATCACGCGGGCGGAGCCGCGCGCAAAAACTAGTAATTTATAAAATCAAAACTTACATTATTATTAACTAATACATGTACGTGTTATATTATTCTTATAACAAGTACATGTAATTATTAATACTAGCGGTCGCCTAGTGCTCGAAATTCGACCAACTGATATATATTATGTCATGTCATTATACTCGTATATTGATAAAACGCGCTTCGACTGCGTGTGTCAAATGCATGGTTGTGTGCGTGTAGTGTTTTTTCATTAATTTCATGTATTTATTATACATATTTTATATAAATATTAACATTCATCACTTTTTCTCTGTATAAACTATAAGTGTGCGAAATTTCATACTCCTCCGTCCGCCCAATTTTCGTAAAAAGGGATCCAAAGTTTTCGCTTCACGTATTAATATATAGATGTATTTATACTTAAGTAGAATTATAAGGAAATGTAAATTGTGATTTCTCTTTTTGTAAATAAATAAATGTTTAAAATGTTTAACAATGTTAAATTTGAATAACAATTGGTAATTAATTATTACTAATCAACAAGTAGTATGTAATAGAAATAATTTTACATTAGTCCTTACAAGCAAACCAATAGGACTAAGCAGTTACATATAGTAGACAAAAAAATACACTAGAAGACAAATAAGTTACATGGTAGACAAATAATGTAGTGTCACCTTCTGAAATTCCGTCAATGTATACGTGAATATATCAAGATTTTGTGAGATGCTATTAAGTATTCGTATAGTACGTATAAATGGATAAATTTTAAGATATTGGTCTGAGCTACTTGGACCTCAAGTCTTCTTTTTCGACGCCTGTCTTAGCTGGGTACTAGAGACGAGCAACTTAATGGATTCAATAATGTTTCGATTGTATAATTTACCGCAATTATATATTTAGCTAAAGCTAAGTTTCGCCTTACACTACTACTTACTGCAATTTATAGTATCCTACCATTCCTAACACTTAAAGAGTAGGATACATAAGTGGATAGAAAGGGTAAACGCCGTGTTGCTTAAAATAAAAGTACTGAGTAAATTTATTCATAGTTGGCGGATTACCCATATTTTGGAAAACATTACGAAGTCATCTTTAAACGATATTTTGTATAAACGTTAGAGCAAGCAATAGCTCACCATTTAATAAGCACATATCTTAAAAAACTAAGAGCGTGCATGGTTGCCTTCTGTGGTATCAAACCGAAGATTTCTGCGCAGAAATAGAGTGGTTTGCCTACTGGCTATCTCTGATCATATGTTCTTATTAGGTAAACAGAAATCCGTTGGCGTACCATAAATATTACTATTCTATTGTAAAATGTAGCTCAGAGAACCTCATACAAATAATATGGCAGACAATTGGATTTTTTTGCTTCGACAGATACCTTACCGTAGCGGTAAACGTTTTAGACTAGCTTCTGTTATTGCAAACTTGTCGTTTGTTTGTTCTTGTCTAAAAGGTTTTCTTACTACATATCGGTAGGTCGTATCTGCTTAATCCAAACGCCCGCGCCGGTCTGTAAGCGTAACTTTTAATAGCCTTATCAGTACTCGAGCAGACCGCGTTCTCTATCTTCGCCTCACCCCTGCAGAATCCGGTGCCTCCATGCCTTCATCAACCTTTATTAAGCACTCTAAACACTGAAAGGACGACCGTCTAATCTCTTTTTCTGTTGAATTTAATTTTACATTAATACGATTACTCATGATCACTACTTTATTGTAATGTCTTAATTAAAACAGCTTGACCTAATTTACATTTAAATAGCTTGTTTGCGTTTTATTTAGTTAAAGAGACATCGAGATCACGATATTACATAATACGTATCGAAAACAGTTCGTGTTCACCGCGACGACCTATTCTCGTTTGTGTCGACACAATGCCAAGTATGACAAACGTTCATAGCTGTGTGTTGTAGTTACATGACGCCGTTTTTCTACTGTGTCGTCTGATTTTATGTCGTGTGAATGTTTAATGTGAACAAATTGGTCCGTCTGGATGTGCAAGGACCACTTTACGGTATTGGTAAAAGAGTTCAGTGCCGTTAAATCTGCCATAAACAATAAAATTTGCATTTATTGGTCGTCGTCAGTGCCGTAAATTCACAGCGAGCGAGCTGCCAACGACATTTTGAGTGAATATCTGGTGCTATTATACCAGGAATAGTAGCGTTTCGTGAACTCACCGATGCGCATTAATTGAAATCACCAGTCAATTAAAGTCGGTGACGGCAGTGAACGCCGCGATGTCGTTGCTCTCTGCACGCCAATTATTGTCATTTGTTCAGTCATCCACTCGTGTACACCCTTCGGTCACGCGACACGATACTCTCGCGTAACGTCACACAACACAGTCATGTACTATCAAATTGTCTCTGTCGAGTGCCGATATTCATCAATACGTCACTACAAAAAAAAACGCACCATTTGTTTGTTGTTAGCTATAAAAAATATTATGACAACTATATTTAAGGCCCGACGACAACTAAAATAACAACGCAGAAATGCCATGCAAACAAGAAACAAAACTTTGCACTCTCAGCGGCATGTAAGTAGGTGTGTAAGTCCAATAATTCAAGGGGAGCGGGTGGTCGTAATGTTGGAAATTTCCAGAGTACTCTGAAAAGTTGGGATCTTCCGGGTCCGGTGAACTAGTGCCGCTCACTGAATCGTTATCTTTATGTTCGTAACTGCTTTACATTTTGTCATACTTAGATGTTTCCTTAATTCATTATAATTCTGCTTACTTCTAAAACAAATAAAATATACTATCTATGGAATATAGTGACGTTGACCTGACAGTCGCTATCATACGATGCACTAGTATTATTCAATGTATTTTGGAATCATTTGGGAACTTGTTTTTTCGTTAATGGAATATTTAATGGATAGAATAGAGAATTGAGCATTTTGCCAGTGTAT
Source organism: Catocala sponsa (assembly GCA_963564715.1). Lineage (NCBI taxonomy): Eukaryota > Metazoa > Arthropoda > Insecta > Lepidoptera > Erebidae > Catocala > Catocala sponsa. The sequence goes on from OY751331.1 coordinate 11,939,526, forward strand.
ATTGTATTATAATAAAAGGATTGCTGTTTTTGTTACTTATGTTGGGCGGAGCATAGAGCATTTGTAATTAAGTTAATGGCTTGTTCTATTTTCAACCTATATAGAAATAAAAAAAATTAACGCTGAAAAAATATATGTTCTAAACTTATTATTTAGACTCATTCGATTTAGACTGTTGTGTTATATTTAAAGATAAAAATTCACGACCATCTAGTGAACTAATTACGTAGAACAGTTCATTTTAGACATTATTCACAGCTTCAACTAAGTAAGGTACCTTGTCGCTTCCCATGGGTGTCGTAAGGAGCGAGTAAAATAGAAGAATGCTGGGAGAAAAGTAAACTAATAACTAAACGTGGTAATCATAGCCGTATCCTCTGCAGACTCTTAGATAATGTTAGTAGCGCGAACAGCGCATCATTAGTGATTAATAAATTGAACATCTATACAATATAACCAATTAATGTATTTGCCTACGGGTTGCCTTGTGAAGAGGCGTAACAAGTGCCGAAGCAAATCACTTGTACTTTGAGCAGCGTTATAGCCAGACTTTATAAAACCTCTGTACAACAAAATAGAAGTGTGTCAACCTTTTCCTGTTACCATCGCGCAATCGTTGGCGTTGGCAATTTTAGGAAGGATGATGTTACACTTCTCAACCATTACTTTACAACGATTGCCGCCAAGTAACACGTATTTCAATGCTACCTGTTTGGCTTAGATTTCGTTCTACTTATTTAATTGCTGACAATATAAACAGTAGTAGAGTAAGACTTTAACAGTGCCGTTTCATATTTTCTCTCTGTTTTCTGCGAACACTGGGAGAACCAAAAGTACTTAAATAAACTAAGGCACGCAAACAAGAGGTGCTAACAATAGATGTAGGTACACTTACACAAATTAGAGAAAGAAATAAAAATGTATTTGATATTATGTACGTGGTCAGTATTGTGGCTCAAAGGGGGAATGCCCCACATTTCTTTTGTTTATATGCTCTAAGTGTGTGAACGATTCCTGTATTCGACAGTTTCGGGGATTAAAAAACGTAGCCATGCGTGCAGGTACGTCCTACATCCCTACTGTACGCACATAAATTTATTTACAATATATCGTGTATGTTGTCATGTAATGTCATGAATTTTTTATTATGTATGCCGTAATATGACCGCCGTAATGACGCAAAATGTCTTGCTACTTTATGTAATTTGTTGTAGATAAAACATCGCATAGAAATACATAACATGTTTTTATCATTTGAATGTAACCAACCGCGGCAGACGTGAAACACTATTAATAATAATACATTTGATGGAATCACATTTATTGATTTCAGAAAAAAGAAGTCTTACAGTTTTGCTCAATTTTAGTTTCATACAAAGTCACACAAAAATATATCGTCATACTTAACCGCAGTAGATTAGATAAATCACCCTGAAAGTCATGTTTTTATCGTGGAAAACATTTCTTTGTCGATACACCTAATATCTGTCTTCATAAAAACGAGCTGACATTAATTAATCATGAGTAATAAACTTTGCGGATAATATTGAACCGACTTAGTTTCTTCCAATAATGTCCGTGTATAAAGTAAATTAACATAAAAAATTAAGATAAGTATGAGCTGAATAATGTGGATTACAAGCTATACAATTGTTAATGGATACGTAACTACCTTTCCTAATGACAATCGTTCCACTATCCCAAGCAGTGGACTTTCTTTTTAACATCAAACCACAGGTTTTTAACCCCCTTTCGAAAATAAAAAGTACAGATCAGTTATGGGTTATCAGCTCATCATGTATTCACCTTAAATATGGGATTACGTAATCCCGAAGATTCGCCGGAACTCGGTGTGCGTTCCATTAACGAACATTGTAAATCTACTTCACATATGACATCAGAGGTCGATATACATAATATCACAAATTGAACAGTATGTACAATTATTAAATAGCTGGAGGCTGTAAACAATTTAGTTAATGACACATCGTCCGATAGCATAGTGTATGCGCGCCGTATTGTATGAAACACAAGTATCGGTAAAAAGGATAATGTAATAAGTTTAGGTGGTCGGATGCTAGGTAGCGTACAGTGGAGCGGCGGAGAGATACAATGGGAGCGATGGCGCAACGACGACGGAACCGGATAGCGCCTATTGCCGGCGCACTCGGTGGCGATAAGAGCCGCCGCGTCGGTCGCGCCCGCGCCGCATCGCGCCGCGCCGCTGCCGACGCCTGGCCCTGATTTATGTACGACGTGTCTCCTTTTTAATGAGTCCGTAAGAAGATATCTCCCTGAACACTACAATAAATTTCCAAGCTGTGACTTGCCAAAATGTTTCAACGTCGATATCTGCAAACAAACCCAGTTCTATTCCGTTAATCTGCCGAAGCGAAGAACGTATCGCGTATATAAGTCGTGCTTATCTCGGGTAATGGCCGCCTATCTAGTTGATCTGCCAGTTTTATTTATGGCCATGTTTTCCTTTACGCGCTCCTTCCAATTTGTGGAGAGTGAAAGGGATTGTTATGAGGCTGCCATGTTTCATAGCAATAAACATGTGTATCCAAAATAACGACATTAACTATTTTTCTTTTAGGTACTTTTGTACAAAAATCTTGTGATGATTGTTTTCCTCGCAATTGTTCGCGCTATTTTCACCCTTCAAACGCTTTATAATATCAGTTACGAACAACTAAGTACGACAGACAATAGTACTACAGATAAAATAGGTACGTGTCAGCGTACTTCTGTCATACATTTAATTACCAACACATTAAGCGTTTTAGGTAGATCTTTCTATTTATCTAATATTTAGCGTTAAATACATCATATGAAGCACATACACACAACAAACAATTCAAAAGTTTTTGTTAAAAGAACATTGATTAAATATGCCAGTATTTTCTACTTGTTTCCGCGGTAAACGTTGTTTACAAATCGTAAAACAAAACTTGTAAACAAAAAATGTATAATAAAATCTGTAGGTACTTGCGAAAGTGCTGGTCACAAATTTGCTTTGATATAAATTTCCTTGTCGCCTACATTTCCAGCGTTTCTTTATAATTTACTTAGCCCTTACTTTGCGAAATCGAAGAGGGGTGGGTGGGTATTCTGGCATTTAAACTAAGCTTATAAACTGTACTTGTGTAGATGTATTTCGTTCTTATATTAAAAGTATGAATGTTTGACACGAAAGAACAGTATTTAGTACTGCAGTTTTATCAGCATATATTTTAGTGGAATGCTGTAGGTCATAAATAATGCGCTTTAAAATAAAATGTCCTGGGAAGCCTGAAAAACGAAGGGCGGGGCGGGTTAAAACACAGACCGGTGGTTGCGTGCCCCCTCGTTACGGGCACCGGCGGCGTCCGCGCTCGTTCTGTGTAAGTAGTGCGTTCATCCTGTTAAATTTATTGTCGCTTTTATATCAGCCGTTACAGAGAGGTCCCCTTTCGTCCGTATCGGACCGCGCGGAGCCCAGCTTAGTGAAGTCGCAATTACGTTTTACCGGCTTTGAGTCCAACGGAGACGACTTTTGCCGTCCATCGAATCGTAATGGAATTAGCGTTTCAGTGCTCTTTTAATTTGTCTTCTATCCTTGTACTAAACGAATCTTCCACCTGAACTGTTTGCTCTTTTCGTAACACATTTGTGACCAACCAACACAGTATTTATTTAATCCCAAATCTAATTGTATTTAATGTACGGAACGCTCGTACACGAGTATGCCAATTGCGACTCATTGGCATTCAAGTCATTTTCATTCGTCTGCTGATAATACGTCGGATGTTATTTTGAAACAACCCTAATCCACTCTAAGCTAACGACGTAAGATTATATTATTACTGCCTTATAGGTTGTAATAATACAATCTGTACAATTGAAATTGTTACTCGATTTAACAAATATTGCGTACATTTAAACAAAACCTATAATTAAGTACGGTTAAGCTTTAATTTACATCCGTAGCACGCTGCTACGCCGTAGCACATAAACATATCTACCAAGAAAGGTCGTTTTCTTCATGGAGATATAATAATAACGGTTTATTACCACTCGAAGTTATTTAAATAAAAAGGAAACTGCGCTATCAGTTGACTGCACAGCTTTGAAGTAAGCCAAGGCTTGTCAGTTATTACAATGTTCAAAGTGCATCAGGCTGTGCTGTTTCCGTTTGTTTGTTCAAATTTAGACGAAACTGCTCATACTAAACAATTCCTGTATTTATTTAAATAGAAATTAGAACGTTGTACGCAATCAAAAGCGATTTAGTACAAGCCGTTTTCTGTTGTCAGCGTTTGCTAGCACACAGGTCACTAGAGGCAACCTTGTATAGGGATATGGTTGTAGCAGTGTTTATAATTTTTTTATATTTATACATACATATCTGTTTATATGCCTCATAATATATATACATATCTGTTTGAGTCAGCTTTTACCTTAAGACTCCTCTCCTTGAGAATACTTAAGGGGAAATCTAACAATACTTACTGTTAAAATATAATAAAATTAGGTATTCCATTGTTATTAACAACATTTTTTACATACTGATTGGTTCAACATCAAACTGAAGAAATAATTTTCCAATCAATTCATTTTATCCAAGCAAACATAGTTTCGCATAAAACAGACCTTATTTTAAATAATATATGATACTAGTTTTCACCCGCGGCTTCGCTCGCGTAAATGTAGGTTAATTTAGGTTAGTTTTGCAACAGTTATTTTTTCTCGATGAATGGTACCCTATGTCCTATTCTGTACCCCTGACAATGTGTATGCAAAATGCATGTTGATCGGTTGAGTAGTTAAGGCGTGAAAGCGTAACAAACAAACAAACTCATTTTCGCATTTATAACATTAGTTAGGATTTTAATACATAAATAATTCATTGGAGTATGCAATCATGTTATACATTTAAGACATAACTAATAACTGAAATATAGGCTAGAGTAATTACCAAACTGATGGATTACGTTCTACAACTATTAAACAAACATTGCAATATAGCGAGAAAAGTACATGTCATGTTATAGAATATTCTATCTTTTATTGAGCAGCAATCGGACAACTATATCTATCTTACCGCTTATATTAATAATAGTGAACAGTCGGGTGGCACACGAAAGACACAAAAAGACAGACTAAGTTAATCAATACTATATTATTACCAAAGAGCTCTTAAAGATATTTGGGACAGTGGCCCAGCCAAGTCGAGCTAGATAGGGTCGTTGCCATGCTAGTATTTACTCGCAGCTATTTTCAAACATCTATAAATACCACCTGAGTGAGATTTCAGCGCTATTTATGTTATATATACAATTTGATTTGCAAATTACTAGTAACCCTATTAGCTCCTCTAGTTCGCCAATTGTCACGAGTAGGTTCACGTTTATAGTACTGTAGGTTAAGCTCAAACGTATAATATCTCTATTGCAAACTCAAAATCTTAAATAGTAGCCTATAGGTTGCTTTAAAATCACTGTGATTGTTTATCAATTATACAATTATCGTAATTTTAAACTACCTATGCGTACAACGTGTACGTGATTTCATATAAAGGATATTACATAATTGGAATCTAACATTTTCCTTCGAGGTTATTCTCTATATCGTGCAACGAGCAAAGCGTATTAGAATTCTGCTACAGGCGGATTGTTCGCCTTTTAAGTTTCATATGATTTTTTGCAGAAACCGAATAAGGATGAAGTTTACCTAATTCTGATTTGTCAAAATCGATAAACGTTGCCAACTAGCAACAGAATAAAATACACTATTTGTAAAAATTTGTATAAAGCTCTTGAAAGATTATTGTTTGCAATGCCGTAAAATTGCGTATTTGGTTATTGATTTTTTATAGTTGATAATAAATGTCATATTTATATTACAGTATGGTATAAGTTCAAAACGTTTGCTCAGAAACAAAAGAATCAAAATGCAAATTAATCCACGTTGAATAATTGTAAATCCTTTTAATTTTCGCCCTTCCAATCAGATTAATAATATATAATAATAATAATATTCTAGCACATACACTCAACACCATCTAGCCCAAACTAAGCAAAGCTTGTACTATGGATACTAGACAATGGATAAAGATACTTATATACTTTTCTTTGTAAATACATACATATTATACATAGAAACACCCAGACCAAGACAAACATCCATGTTCATGCACACAAATGTTTGACTTGTGCGAATCCGCGACTTCAGGCACGGCAGTCGGTTACACTAACCACTACGCCATCGAGGCCGACAATTTATATAAATATTTAAATAACAGTGATCAGTTTCAGTGTCTACAAATTACGGAGATTAATTAGCTAATTTTATTTCTAAGACAAGTAAGAATAAATAGACTGTAGATATATTTCACTATTATTTTGTTAGTGACATATCATAATAGACACATCATGATGAAACATCATGATACGAGTATGTCTATGTATCCTTATTTTTTCGTCTAATATTTTCTAAGAACTCGTCTTAGCATTGAGAGAAAACAGAGAACTTCAGTATAAATTTTAACTTTCTCTATAAATCTAAGATACAAGTATGTTCGTTCCATATGTTCAAGATTTTATATTTCTTATAATTGGTATGTCCCAAACAAATTGCAATAGATGTTGTGCATTTAAAATAAGTCGGACGTCACCTGTGGAGAGCAGAGTGCGAGGCTCATGTAACTTGCATGCGCCAGCACCCGACGCCGCCTGCCTCGTGTCTCGCATCTCATTACCGTTTGACACCTAGCTATATAAAAATGTTTCTAATACTGATTGACTATGTACGCCGTCGTCACAATGCCTTCCTACCCTCTTAGATAGAAAGTCTTCTTCTATTATTTACACTTTATTCTGCTATCTGTGAAAACTTTTAATTGGCCTTCTTTTTTCGTATCAAATCTGTCTATGATACTAATTTAGCTGTAAGTTTTCCTAAAATTGTAAAATAAAATAAATAAAATAAAATAAAACTTATAAACACAGCATACCTACAGCATTTCGTTAAATTTTACGACACTTAACATGTCTCATTTTCGTACTCCTTAATAGGTTATCAGAATAATTTTCTAATGCGATATTAATATATATTTGTAGCCTATATAAAGCCTAATAACTATGTCTATATATTCTAAAGACTTCTGCTACGAGGCTTAAAACTGAATAACATAGCGTATAATTATGGCGCTTTGCACAACATTTTCGGTACAAGTTAGATAATCACAGCAGTTCAACTTACTACACCTACATGACTTCATTGCTAGAGATATGCAATAAGGGAGACAATACAAATAATACAAGTTTTCAACTGTTGATCTTACCTAATGTTGTCTTCTGTTTACGCGAATGTTATTCATTGAAATTAAACTACTATATACGGATTTTATCGCGTTGTTTATTTGACACTTTATTACAAAATTTTGAAAACTGTTACACTACTATTACTACTAAACTTTACAAATTTTAAGCTAATTAAATTATTGAAACTATTAAAACTATTACTATACTCTTATACTATATATATTTGTGTTTACACTTTCCCCGACGTTTCGGTTGCTTTTCAGCAGCCATGGTCACGGGGAGACTAAGATGGTAATTGTCTCAATGTTCCAGTGTAGTTATTTCAAAGTACCCGAACATAATTTAATCATAGGTGTTTCTATTTACGCAGAATGTTTAGTAGTAATAGTAGTGTAACAGTTTTCAAAATTTTGTAATAAAGTGTCAAATAAACAACGCGATAAAATCCGTATATAGTAGTTTAATTTCAATGTTGATCTTACCATTTAAATAGTAAAAGTTGACAGAGAGAAAGTATCTGTTGCATTACTAAATAAAAAACGTGACATTGTTTTAGCTCGGTGCAACTTTTGTATTTCTAGCAAAAGCGGTATACACACTATATGGTGTGGTGTAGTGAAACTAAATACGTGATCGGTTCAAGGAGTAGGATTTAAAATAATTTCAGTGTATAGATGGCTCATGTCCGTTTAGCGACGTATAAACGTAAATCCTTTACCGTCCTGGCATCAAGGCATGAATATTCGACGACGCTTTCCTAAGAAAAGATTTTTGTCGGGATAAACGTCGAAACCTCGAAAAGGATATTACCCTTAAAATTTGAACAGCTATATATTGTTACCTTGCCTAAAATTTAATATTGACGTGTGCATTGTTAACAACAAGCAGCCGGGATGGCGGGCGAGGTCGAAACTCGCTCTGGATGAGGCAATTTTATGGGTTTATTGAAAGATAGTCGTCTTTGACGTACAACCCTAAGTGATGAGATCCGGCCGAACCCCGGCCTTCGTAACGTTTGTAATACCGTTTTACGACCAGCTTAGGACGTAACTTATACATATTTTGAATAACTTTACGCGCTGCTTAGAAAAGAATTACTACAACCCGAGATAACCTTATACATGCACAACATACATTTTATGTATACGTGTATTGTAATTGATTGTCTAATATACATTCTAGGTTCGTGATTTAAAATAATATAACTACATTGAAAAGCGTACAAAGGTGAACGAATCGATTACGAGCACAATTCTGAATATCCAACGACTTATAATAGCATAAATAAATTAAATACAAAAGCAACAATATTTAGTAGGCCACTAAATCGCGCCACTATCAGATTTTATCTTAACGAAATAACCCTTAGGTAGAACTGCTACGCACAAACGTCCTTATCAGCAAAACGACTTAAACTCTAATACATGTTTCGCGTGTTCCCCTCCTGGTTGTATAATAAAAGTAACATTTTTGTAACAGTTTTGTTTAATGAAACTATATTTGTACGTAGAGAATAAAATGGTACGGGTCAGCACACGTGTTCCGCACATACAATCAACCGTTAGGGCACGCCCTGACACCCCTAAAACGATTTGATTAAACTCATAAAACTCGAGGTAGCTTCCTACCGCCACCGCTCCGCCGGTGGACGCGCCGCGGCCCACGATAGAAAAGTACGAGTTATATGAGCCCTTCCCCTAGAAGCGCCTGCTCCGTGAACCTCGCTCCACCAACCACCTTTTAATAACACAGTCGAGTGCTTTCACGACCACGATTAAGATGACTGTGAATAATTACATTTGCAACTCTTTTTGTTTTTACCGGCCCCGTTTATACATTAATATTTGTTCTGTTATTTGTGCTTTATAACATGAACAGTGTTTGCGTCTTGATGGTATGGCTAATAAGAGGATTACTTTGTATTTAACGTCGAACTATCATTAAGTAATGTCGTGACTTGAGAACTAAAGCGAAGAATACTAAAGCCTTAGTTGTTTTAGCTGCAACGTTTTACGTAAACACATGCGTGCTCTGCCTCTTTATTGGATGTTGTTACCAAGTATCGAATCCCAAAGCTTACGGTGCTGGCGCGTGCACGTCAAACTTCGCTAACCGCCCTTAAGAAAGTTGGTAAAGTTGCCTCCCGTTGGAGATGTGCTATGCCGTACCGCCCTAGCGACGTTCCCGACCTCATGTAAACTGTAATCCCTCAGATGATGCTAGGATTTAGCAGCTTTATATTACCTCTGCCAGAAGTTGTTTGATAAATGTTGCCTTTAACAACTAAAGATACACATCAAACATTATTCTTATAAATTCGTACATTTTGTAGTATATTTTATTTAATGTCAATATCGTAAAAATGATGGTGATTTTCATTTGTATCATGTAAGCTTGCGGCAAAGTAAAAGCCGCGGATAGCTCAAGGATCCGCGTCCTCGCACTCGACTGCGCGTGAATGGCGCTCGCGTCGTATTATCAACCGTCACTTCGCTCGACAGGTGTCGCCTTCAGCCAACTCGAGAGTAAATTACTAGCTTCGAAGTCGCTGAATCAACCCGACTCCTTAATCGATTTTCAAACCGCTTGCCTAAGATTTTAAGACACAAATGAGTATAAATGACTGCCACGATACTGAAAACCGAATCTATGAAGTTTCTTGATTTATGTTCATGCAATAACTGCGATTCTCGAATAACAATTTGTAATTATAATATAAATTCGTAATGGAACAATGAATTGAAACAGCTTAAGTGTAATGTTTATAGAACGAATCATAAATGTCGGTACGTATGTGTCTGTTCGTGTAGTAGTTGAATAGCAACATCTTGCATGCTAAGCGCGAGCGACGAGCTCGTTTTCGTATTTAAATAGGGAAATGGGAAACAGACGCGGTGAGTCGACGAAGCACTGGTGCCGTGGTATTGTTTTAATTAAAGTAATTGGAGGAGGCACGTTGAGAGCCGCCGCTCGGCTGGCATGATCTGTGCCTTGAGGATTTACACCAATTTAAGACCGAACTCAGCCAGGCGTCAATTAACGGTACGAATCCTACTCAATCGTATAACTGTGCACGATTTATCTTTGTAGATATTACGACCATTCAACAACAGATGTTTTATTCAAATATACGTTGCAATTTGCTAGCGCTTTTAACAAAACATTGTTATTACATTCAACAATTATACATTACCTACATAGCCAATAACCAAACTATTGATCCGTACAGTTCAAAGAGAAAACTTACAAATTGTACTTCCCATTCCTCAACAAAACAAAGACGATAAACTCGATGTCGTATACGTCAATCTTATAGCCATCGCAGTGGCTGTAGTTTCTTTCCGTACGACAAATGTAGCGGTGGAATATGAGAAACGAAAGAAACTGACACTAACAAAAAAGCAACCAAAGATAAACGGAAACGGACTCGCTCATAGAGAAAAGTAGACAGTAGACGCTCGTGCAACAGAAAACTTCGCGGGGAGTCAGTCCTTAGAACTATCTATACAGAGAGTAAATTATTGTTAACAAACAATGCACTACTACATATAGATTTTAGTTTACTTGTTACTTTATTCATTATCGATTCAATTATGTTATGTTACTAGGACAAGCACTGTTACTATTATAATATCCTATCCTATATTTAAGTAAGAACACGTTGATAATGCTTTTACTGACAAGTTATTTTAATTGACAAATGCTTAAAAGAAGTCACCACCTTTTGTCTGTAATCAAGTAAATGTTCTATTTTCGTAGGAAAGCTCAGATAAACCTTCCAGGAGAGCGCGATTATACAAGTTTCGTTAAAGTAATTAAAGGTTCAAGCAAATTGAACTCTGAAATGAAAATTTATAATCTATTTATCTTCAAAAGAATTTTATATTCAAACCGTAAAGATAAAAAGGAAACACAACTTTGTATTCTTCAAATGTTTTATTAGTTGACTAGCTGTTACCTGCGATTTCGTCCGCGTAGATTTTAACTAAAAGGTGTTTGTCGCCGCGGAACCCAACTATATTTCTCTGTCCAAGTTACTTAAATGGCGTAGTTTTATAGTGTAAAGCTAGATAATAGCATGGCTTACTCAAAAACAACATTTAAATATGAGTCGTACGATTACACGCTGTCACAGAATGCGTAAGAAAAATAAAGATTCACAGCTCCTCCCCCGTAGATGATAGCGTGATAATATGTAGCCTATATGTTGACCCGACCTGTTAGTAATATTCATGCAAAATTTGAAGTAAATCCATGCAGTACTTTTTGAGTTTAGCCCGGACATACATACAGACAAACAGAGAAACAGACAAAAATTCTAAAAACTATATTTTTGGCTTCGATATCGATTGTAGATTACGCCCCAAGTATTCTTTTAAAAAAATATTCAATGTACAGTTTTGACTTTCCTACGATCTTATTATATGTATAGATAATTGAACACAGAAACTAGCACACAAAACGATGACGAGCCGATAGATATAAATTTTAGTAAAGCTAACACGTGTTTTACCAACCGCACCGGCGAGAGGGCGCACATCGCCGAAAACAGTGAATAATGCAAAGGCCTTACGAATCGGATCATATTTTTTCAGAGAAATGTGGAATCGCGAAGTGGCAAAACAGAATTTAATATTCGTAAAAGGGTTGACGTCGGGATAGGGGCAGCGCGGCAGTTGACGCGTGCCTGCTCTAGGAGTTTTTTTGGCTACTTTCCAAAATCAATATCTTCGGATACACAGGCCGTCGCGCATTTGCACTAATCTTACCGAAAAGGCATCGTGCAATAGACTGTGCAAATAGCTGTCCACATCACTTTTTCATTTGGGTCAACTTGATTTTCTTTTGATAGAATTACTAAATAAAAAAGACATTTCTTTGGCTACGTTTATCACTCATATTATAGTACGGCATTATTATAGTAATGTACAATAAGAATTGAATCCCACCTTCACACTTAAAACGAATATATAAATATAGATTTTCACTGTAACCAGGACAGCTTCTGTACTCTCCATTGAACAATTATTGGGCCACCACAAAGAGGAATATTAATTAAAGTCAATGCAAGAAAACTGCTTCAAACACAGTATCTAGATATTTTTTAAGCAAATAAAGTTTTTAATAGCAATCGTTATTGAATTATGTATTGCAGTCTTTAACAATGCAATCTGTGTTATTGTTTATTGTATTTATTAGATCTAATTTACGACAATACTCGACATTATTGCTATCATATTTATGCTATAGAATTAACCTTCTGTCGAATATAGCTTTAATCGAATTCAAATGCACGCGTGCGTATTTTTATTTTACAGTTTCAAATGGTTTTACCGGGTAATCGTAGGGCTAAGTCTTAGTTGTGTTATTATAGTCTTACTGACAACTGTCAGTATCATTGTCTGTTTTATGTCAAAGACGTTTTACAATAATCGCTGTGTTATTTAGCGCGACTACAGTATAATATATAATATATCATATTTATTTATCACTTCACTAGCTGTGCTTGCCATTTCATACACTCGAACTGCCGAACATAAATCATGTAATACATACTCTCGCTGAATTTGCCATTGCGGAAATTTGCATGTACAAACGCACGATCGAACTCAAAAACTTATTCACTATTTTAGATGATAAGGGATGAAAAGGGTGTACCTTAAAATCACGCTTACCTCGTTTTTGGCGTAATTACAACACAAATTGGCATTAACACAATAATGTTATAGAAATATTGATGAAATTCGATATGAAGATAGTGAACCCTGATGCTACTTTAAAAAGGAAAAAGCGAAGCGGCGCGCGGGTATGAAGTAATATTACAGGAGTGACTGAATGAAAATAGCTTTCTCATTTTGAAAATGTTCACTATTTTAATTTCAATTCAATTCAAAGTACGAGTATGAATCTCGTAAGTTCTAACATTAACTAAGTTTAGGACATATAAAATTGCCAGATTAAAGTATAGCGAGTACCATTTAGCAGAAAACACTAATTGGACTGTCACAGCATTGCCTTTTTAAACCGGTGACAAATATTTTATTCAAGAAGTACATATTGTCTAGTGACAATGAAATGTAGAAAAAGAACATATGCAACCAAACCCACTACAGGGTTATCAGTATTAATATTTAGGCTATAGCAAAAACTTTGTACCATTTTTACGAAAATTGCGCGGAAGGAGGAGTATGAAATTTGGCACAGTTAAAGTTTATATGGAGAAGAATCCTAATATTTTTATAAAATATGCATTAGAAATACATTAAATTAATGAAAAACACTACACGCACACAACCATGCATTTGACATACGTAGTCGAAGCTCATAACTATAGTTACATATCACTACATATTATAAAACAAAGTCTCCCGCCGCGTCTGTCTGTCTATTCGCGATAAACTCAAAAACTACTGAACGGATTTTCATGCGGTTTTCACAAATAGACGGAGTGATTCATGAGGAAGGTTTAGGTGTATAATTTGTTAAGGTTTTGCACTACCCGTGCGAAGCCGGGGCGGGTCGCTATTGTCAATATATAATGACACTAGATGTTCCCGCGGTTTCACCCGCGTTTATCGTTACTGCGCCGCCCCCGTGGGTCCTAGCGTGATGTGATATAGCCTTCCTCGATAAATAGGCTATCCAACACTAAAAGAATTTTTCAAATCGAACCAGTAGTAATCACGCAGAATAAACCAGGAGAAACATCGTTTGTACTATGTCTGTAATGGGTAATTATTTTGCTGCGATGTTATTTTAAAACTGCTATATCTCCTAAGATATTCATTGAAATCGAATGATGTAAAGGGCAATTTTGTTTTAAATTAAATACTTGTGATGAATAACGTATTTATTTGGATAAGGATTAATATCATGTTTATAAAAATACCTTCGCAAATAATGCATTATTTTAGAACAAATTTTGTTAGCATAAAAATGGTTATAGTGAGCCAACCTTAAAAGATAGACATATGCTGTCGCGGACTTTTTTTTAGAACTTTTAAAGGGGAACAATTATGTCATACATGATTTTTGCGAAACTTTAACTGTTTACGCAGCGCACGTAGTGGTAGCTCTCAAAAGGAAAAAATACTCTCCGATTTTGAAACATTCTTCATTGGTTCTCCGTTCCTATTGATCTTAGCGTGATGATATATAGCCTATAGCCTTCCTCGATAAATGGGCTATCTAACACTGAAAGAATTTTTCAAATCGGGCCAGTAGTTCCTGAGATTAGCGCGTTCAAGTAAACAAACAAACAAACAAACTCTTCAGCTTTATAATATTAGTATAGATATTATATCAGCAATATCTTACAAACTTTGGTCGAATTTCGAGCACTAGGCGACCGCTAGTTCGAATTAAAGGCTAGCCAGCGTGCACACAATTTCATGAATAAAAGCTTGTTATGGTACTTTTTGTATCAGTTATAATACATATAACAGCTTTACGGCAAATATCATTATCGTACGACCAAAATATCACGTCGAAATGAAAACGCTCGAGGACACGTGAATGAATAATACATGAAAAATAAATCTTTTCGAAGACATTTCTTTTTCTGAGTGGAATTTACAGTAGGTAAATATTATCTACCATAAGACCAACATAAGTAATAGAAATGTCAGATGCGCTGACTTACTCCTTTTTTAGATCAAGGACACATTTACTTTTTAAATAATAAGGCTTGCATTAAGAGCCATCGCTTCATGGTTCGGCATGTAATTATTATGAGTGAGGTTCAGAATAATAAATGATTGACGTTCAATCATATACTCAGGTAATAAAACTTGAAATGAAATTAACACAGTTAGTGTCGAAATGGCTGGCAGGCGGCGCGGGCGAAGTGGGCGCAGTCGGGTGCGAAGCGATGCACCGTGCTCGAGAGCTCGGTTCATTTAAAGGCACTTGTCTGTAATTGCAGAGCGACTAAGACTTTACCCTAACTGAACGACAGACGTTATCGAATAAAAAAAGTTTTAATGGTATGCCTTTGTCAAACCGTTGCAGACTTCACAAGACTAACTTGTGTCCGACCTACTTTGACGCACATACTCGACACGACCCTCAAGTCGGTACAGCCTGTGTATCCGTAAACTTATGAATTTATTTACAGAACATTTTATGCGATATGTGCGCTTGATTGGCTTCAAAGGAATGTAATGATGTCCAATACGAAGCGAATGCCTAGTATGAATGCACTTAGGAAGGATATTTTAAATAAAAATCCCAGATAGCGGTTGCAATTTAGTCGGAAACGCAATAAATAGCTCGGGCGGCGCCGCTTGACCCACTTCCTGTTACATGCCGAAACGCCTGCGATTTAATCGCACCCTGCCTCACTCCATCCTTCCGTTGAGACCCCACACGCTTCGCTTCTTTGCCCCATAATTATTAAATCCATTTCGAGCTCGCCAAGAAAGGGGCACACCCAAATAAAAAGAGCTACCGGACCTAGTGAACCATGCACATTAACATCAATAGCTTGCCTGAAATACGAGTATATATTAGGGAAACGTTTGCACAACCTTCGCTCGGGATCTTTGCCATAAATGTACGTTACAAATATAACTAACCGTCACCACAATATACGACATTTATAAAAAACGTTACGCGTTTCATTCTAGTGCGTAGAGAGTATAGTGACATACGTTAAACAGCGAGTTTTGAAAGCAGCGCTAACTCCCCAATTAGCTGTCATCAGTTCTTTTCTATTGATTAGAGGAAGCAACACCGTGTAGGCAGCAGTGGGGTGGCGGCCGCGTTTCACGTTCTCGGTTGAGTTGACGTGGTGGCAAGCGCGGGCGGAGCGCGAACCGGGCCGGCGCGAGCGTCGCATCTGATAGCGAAGCGGAAATTGCGCGGCGCGTCGCGTGCGCCGCCCGTTGCGTGTTCGTGACGTGTATTCCTTTCGCTTGCTATTTTATTTCGCTTTACTACTCTCCTCGTACGCCTCCGAAATCTTTCACGCTGCTCCTGAGTCTGAATACTTTTCATACATTTTACTTGTAGCTTCTACGCTGGTAAAAAACCACGTTAAATTCTCGGTTGCTGACAAATTACAGTCTAAGGATAAAATCTATGTTTAAGACTTTCAAATATCAAAATAGATAACAAGACACAAAACTTAATGTCTTGCTAGATTTGATGCTTCAATTCGATGTAATAACATATTGTTGATTTTAATCTATACATATAATAAAATCGTAGGAAAGTCAAAACTGTACATTGAATATTTTTTTTAAATACTTTGGGCGTGATCTACAATCGATATCGAAGCCAAAAATATAGTTTTTAGAATTTTTGTCTGTTTGTCTGTCTGTCTGTATGTATGTCCGGGCTAAACTCAAAAAGAACTGCATGGATTTACTTAAAATTTTGCCTGAATATTACTAACAGGTCGGGTCAACATATAGGCTACATATTATCACGCTATCACCTACGGGGGAGGAGCTGTGAATCTTTATTTTTCTTACGCATTCTGTGACAGCGTGTAATTTAACGACGCATATTTTAATGTTATTTTTGAGTAAGCCATGCTATTATCTAGCTTTACACTATAAAAACTACGCCATTTAAGTAACTTGGGCAGGGAATTATAGTTGGGATCCGCGGCGACAAACACTTCTTAGTTAAAATCTACGCGGACGAAGTCGCAGGTAACAGCTAGTAAATAATAAGCAAGTCTTCCACATGGATCCAGGTACAAGGAAGCGAGGCAGATCCCTTCTTACTTGGTTGTCTGTAGTCAACAATGACCTGAAGCAAGCTCAAGTGAATGACTCAAGGACCCACAATCGAATCATCTGGCGAAGAATGACGAGGAGAGCCGACCCCAGCTGAAATGGGATTAGGCTAGGCAAAGAGAGAATAAATAATCTTAAACAAAGTATACTTGCCATAGACTAAAGCATCTACATATACATGTAACATTGTATAATTCAAATGCAAATTCAATTTATTTATAAACTAAGTGTACATTAAGTCTTATAATACAATAAGGTTAGTATCAACGTAGTCGCCTTTTTCATGCATTGCAAAAATACAAAATCTTAACATAATATTATATTAGCATTTGTTATAGAAAATTATTGATTAAATGATTGAGAACAACGGGTTGCACTCCGTGAGCGGCACTCTCGGAGTGCGACCCGTAGAAGGGAAAACTTGAATATTAACGTTGTGCATTTTTTATATTTTGGAATGGTTAGGGAATAATTTTGCACGAATTGCTTTAATTATCAGTATAAAAGTACTATCATTTATGTGGTAAAATACAATATTCATTTATTGCGCTATCGTACACAAACATGACAATTCTCCCTCCGTCTTACGAATTTTCGATCAGGTCACGTGTCCTGACGCGAGTTTAACATTTTTTAACCATCACAAAAAAAGTGCACAACGCCGCTAAAGAAGTTTTCGGTTTCAAGAAATTTATTTCTCATAAGAACATAATAGTCCACTTATAATGAGATATACACAGAGTTAAAAACAATAAAATTAAAATTTTTCACTTCAAAAACTGCATATAAACCCCAACGCTACCAATTTTCCAAATACAAAACGGCAATTTTATAGATAAAGACCAGATGTTAGACAGTGGTATCAAAATATTAATCTTCGAAGTAAATTTTCACTTTTAAGCAATATTTAAAAGTATTGTAATGAAGATTAATTAACCCAGTGACCAGACCTGTAGCACCCAATCATTAAATTTAAATTAAATTCGTTAAAATTTTATAATAACTTTAAACAATCTGTATGTATTTTACATGTCATTAAAAAGACATGTAAAATTGGCGGATGAAATAGTAAACTATAAATATTTCAATGATTTGAGCGACAATGTGATCGATAGTGTTTGAATATAATATAAGTCGAGAAGCTATTATGCCTGTTATGCATTATGTACCTTAACAATAAAAGCTTTTCAGCTGCTATAAAAATTGCTTACATTTTCAACAGCAAATTTCTTAAGAGATACGAAGAAACAAATGTTGATGACAATATTATATACAACCTTATCACAAAACGTACTCCATTCAACACATAAAGTTTAAATGATTCTAAAATAAGCATTTATTTTATCAAAAGCTGCATCTATTTAACCACAAGACTTCAAACTTCAAGTGATACGATATTTTTAAACTTGGTATAAAATCTAATCCGGCAGACAGGCAGACACATTTGTTAACAATTTTCCTCATAGAGGCAGAGTTTCCAAAAATAGTTTGACAGGCGTCTTGACATTGTTACGCATGAACCAGAATAGAAATACTAGGCTAATACGACGCACGCTCTTTTGGTAGGTAATCTTACTTTCCAAACATCCTATACATTTTGACATAGACTATTCAAAGCAAAACATATCACCGGAACGTTACTATACCATATTTGTGTGCCCCCCGTTATAATTCTGTTTAAGTGTAATAAACGCGATTTTATGTATGTTTTTCGGCACATGTACGTTCAATGATGGTGACTTAAAAGAAACTTTCCATACAAATATAATATGTCCATACAAGTAAAAAGACATCATAAGTAGGAAGCGAGCGTGTCTCAATATGAAGTTGATACGGGCGCGTGTGTGTTTTGTCTATGCCGCGCTCATAACAAAGCATTCGGGAGTACGCTCAAATATTTTTGTGAAACTTTCATGAATATATTAGCTATAAATGTGACTAAAGGAATCTATTCCTTGTACCGAGCTATGCGCTACTCCACATTGAACCAGTCCGAACACATCGGCACTTTTTCAGTTTATTACATAAAAAAATATATCGTGTTGTCACAAATAATGTGAATGAAATACGATGTCTGATTCCCTCCTCCCTCCACTATCAATGACGTAAAGGTCCTGTATTAATTGCCATTGTTCAAATAATAGTAGCATTAAGTGGTTTGAAGCTTTGGCTGCGACTGAATAGAAAAGCAGTCTTTTCATTTCCCCTATACCTTACAGGAGGCAGCAGCTTGGCTGTGCCTTGGTATTGCTTGTGCAATGCTATGATGAAAAATAGCCATGAGTAGCGGTTACTGTTTCGTACCGAGTGAGTTGCTACCTCGTCTGCCACCTTAGGCAATATAAAAATTACTAATAATACTATAGCGTCCCTATTTCGGCAAATGTATTTGGATTCTACGTTGCAGAGGACTATTTTTGTTTAGACTCTAATGCTACTGTGACGTGACAAGACGCTGTCAATACGAAGATCCTGACAGCAAATCCAATAACAATTTTCCTGATTCAAAAATCAAAACTGAAACCACATAATAGGCAGTAAAACTGAGTCCAATCTTAGTACAATTTTAGAAACGTTCATGTTAAACCAAAACATTTAATATTCAAGCAGAGTGACAGCAGAGAGCACACACGCTAACGCTCGCTTTCGTCATGGAGACTTCTAGCGCTCGTAAAATACAAGTTACACCATTATATTTTTACGACAGCAACGAATGTCAAGTTTTCAAAGACACGCCTGTCGCTTACCCGCGTAGCCTTTATATTGTTTGTTGTCTCAGCCCAGAGACAAGTGATCTTTCATTATACATGCCTGCCTACCTATCATTTTACGATACCACGTTAAATATAGATTCTTGATTAGGCTCCTAATCAGTAACCATATAAAAATATTTTTATGTTGACTCTAAGATAGAAGGTTTGTATATTGTCGTGAATACTGCGTCTATTGTAAAGTTTTACGATCTAACTGTCGTGGTTAACTTGATGATAAACCGTATAATTTAGTTCGATTTATAAATTAATTTAAATTGAGTTTTTTTAGGTGTCGTTGAAGATATTTAGCAACACTTACCGTATAGTAAAAAGTTTGCTAATAAGCGTAATTGTATAGGGCTTATTTTCTCGTTATATGGTGGTCAGAGGTTATTGATTTGAATCTTTGTGCTATGAAATTCTAAGTAAGCGTCACGAAACCGGAACTGTGCTTAGTTTCCTGCCTGTTGAGGCAATAAACTGTTACTGCTTACGTGGAACCCAATATATCTAGGTAAATGTGGATCTACCCTTCAACGGGATACAAGCATAATTTTATATTTCAGTTAAAAGAGTTTGAGTGTACCGGAAATGCTGTGATTTATTTGTTTATGTCATAGACCATGACGACCTCGATGGCGTAGTGGTTAGTGTAACCGACTGCCACGCCTGAGGTCGCGAGTTCGATTCCCGCACAAGTCAAACATTTGTGTGCATGGACATGGATGTTTGTTTTGTTTGGGTGTTTCTATGTATAATATGTATATATTTACAAAAAAGTATATATGTATGTTTATCCATTGCCTAAAACCCATGGTACAAGCTCTGCTTAGTTTGGGCTAGATAGTGTTGTGTGTATGTGATAGAATATTATTATTATAATATAGGAACGCCAATGGCCGTTATCAATTTGAATAACTACAGATACCAAAATATAATTAGGTATTTCATTTAATTTAGCTATAATATAAGCTACTAATTATTACTGTCCTTCGCGGTTGCATCAATGTCTATGATTGCTACTTCGCTCCCGCGGTTCAATGCATGATGTTATATAGCTTATATTACTTTTGGATAAAGTAGCTTTCTAAAGATGTAACAATTTTAAATCCGTTCAATAGTTTCAATATTTATCGATTACAATCAAATCTTTCCTCTTTATAATATTAGTAAAGTACCTTCTCCTACGACTTAAAAGACCCCCTCAAAAAATATAAAACCTTGTCTTAGTTCTATCTTCTGTTTGTAATTGAATTCTTTACTTGCATTGTACATATGTATCTGCTGTTGTCTATTTGATATTTTTGTTTACTTAAATAACGTACGTTTACACAATTTGGCGCTTAAACGATTTAAAAGCAATAAGGTGTAGCTATAAATATATATTTCAAGTATAAAATGAAAAGTAGGCAATATATTATGTCTCTATGCATTTTGAGTTCATTGGTAACCTTTCGATATGAATGTTTTATGTTAGCAACGTTTTAATATATTCACTACGAGAAATCCTTTTGAGATTAAACATTTTGAATTAGATTGGTTATCAATTTCGACATGTTAATTATTTTGCTTTATCAGCTGATCGGAATTAAACTTTATGCGTGATGCTCTGTATTAATATTAAACGTCAATTACGAATTAGTTTAGAAAATATATTTAATAATCAACTGTATATGTATATAAATTGTATAACCATAGACGAAATAGAACAATAGGTTTTCAAAAGGTTTAGGTTTTTAAAATACTAGTTTAAAAAAACTAAAAACACGCTTTATTAAAAAAACTAAACCAAAAAGTAGAAAATAATTTAATCATTTAAATGTAAAAAAGCGTGGGGTGCTTTCTAAGATATTTTGATAAACCCCACCCCACGGTTTTTAACTGACTTTAAAAAAAGGAGGAGGTACTCAATTCTGTATTTTTTTTTATGTTTGTTACCTCGTTTCTTTCGACTGGGTGAACCGATTTTGATGATCCCTTTTTTATTTGAAAGCTGGTGCTGCCCGTGTGGTCCCATTTAATTTTGATCAAGATTTGACCATTCGTTTTCGAGTTATCCATAATAATGCGTATTTGGCTACATTGATGATGTTCTCATATTTGGCAAGGTTCACTAAAAACCGAGAAATAAACAAAATTTTAACAAAAAAGAAAACCAACTTCAAAAAAGAATATTCTAAAACTTAAAATGCACTAAAAAGTTAATAAATAATTGCATATTCTTGTGAATAATTAAATTATTGTTATTATTGGAGTCGGTGTCAGCCAAGGTAGGTTTGTAACTAACTTTTTAGTGCATTTTAAGTTTTAGAATATTCTTTTTTGAAGTCGGTTTTCTTTTTTGTTAAAATTTTGTTTTTTACATTAATATTATTAAATTATTTTCTATTTTTGGTTTAGTTTTTTGAAACTATTATTATTATTTTTGTATTGTCATCGGTCCTCGATAAGTGTGCAAAGTTTCAAATCAATCCGTCGGTTTGAAAGGGGTGAAAATCACGTTCAAAGATTCCGTTACATAGATTCATAGACACATACATACCTCGTAGATACATACATACCAAGCTAATAAAAGCGTGTTAATAAAACTACTTCAAGAATACTCTCATGTCTAATGTGGAAACTAAATTGAATACCGGCTTTAAATAAAATACATACATACGTATGTATGCATATTATTTAAGGCGTAAAAGTATTCGTACGCGTATATACTAGAAGAGGTAGGTAGAGATGTATTGCATACAAATATTTCGGCAGCTGTGCTTAAGACCCAGGTATTGGGGGCCAGCTTATTACCGGTTTTCCGGCGCCAGACTCCGTGCTGTCACTGAGAGTTTCTTGACAATAAAATCGAATAACACTTCGTTCGATTCGCGAATCAAACACAAGACGAAGCTGCTTTCATAATAAGAAAAAAAAAAGTTTATTTCAATTATCATTAAAATGCTTTGCTTGACTCTCTCTTATTTCTAATATACTTATAACATAAAGAAAGCATGATTTCAGTTCATTTTATAGCGGCTTGCGTGATTGTTCGGCAATAAACAGCAATCATAGCGTCAATAGTTATGGTGGCAGTCTTGGTTAGGTATAAACTTAAAACCTAACATTACTAATACATAAAATTTTCTTAAAATGATACACCTAAATCAAAGCTTCGTCTTTTGCTAAAATAGCACATTGGCGCTTTCTCATTATAGTATCAGCCCTGTATATAAGTCGTCCCACTGCTGGGCATGGGCCTCTACTTCGTGTAAGAAAGGTCGGGTCAAAGTCTACTACTCTAGCTCCGTGCAAGTTAGTAGACTTTACATAACTTCGAAAACATGTAGAACTCTCAGAAGACATGCAAGTTTCCTTACGATGTTTTTGTTCACCGTTAAAGGGAGCGATAATTAACTATTTAATACACGCCTTACTTCCAAAACCCAGGTGTGCGTACTTTGGGATCGATCTCGAGACTTCTGCAGTCCAGCTGTCTCCCTAGAAGCTATCGCCGTTATTTCTAATTACAATATTGAAACAAATTTATAATATTGTATGAAACTTTTCAGTAGATTTTAGTCTATACTTCACAAAATACTTATTAGTCTTATAAATATCCTTGTCTACGATAATAATGGCTCAGTATTTTCTATATATTCGCCCACTTAAATAAAGTTGCACACTTAGACCTACAATTTTGGAAAGAACCACCTACAGAAGATCGCAGCTAAATAAGTAACGTATCCAGACTCCATGGTGAGATGCATGTCAATACCAATGTAACCATTTCTCTCGCGCTGGCAGCATAGCGTTTCCTTTTTCAATACGTTACAATGCTATAGGCCAACTACAGGCACTATTCACCACCAGGCGGATAAAAAAGCTATCACACTTATTATGTGTATATTATGAGGCAGTGTCACAATCTCTTATAAAAAGATCATGAATAAAACAAATAACGTAAAAGCATCTAACTTCATCACTGAATAGTAAATGTCTCGTGAAAATTAGGTTGCCTTTAGTCCAATTTGTTATCTATCTAGTTGACTAATATCCGTTGTGTGTTCTTTTTAACTGCACAGTAAGTTAATTATTGACTATACACTATAATTTTTTATAAGGATTGGATTGATAATATGAGCGATAGCTCAGTGGGGAGACCAACAGACTGCAATGCAGAGGGTCTCGGGTTCGAACCCACGTCACGCACCTCTGACTTTCGGAAGCTATATGACTTTTCGAAATTATGTGTGTATTGATTGACAATTTTATTATCGCATGCTCCGTGCCTTGGAGAGCTCATTAAGCCGTCGGTCCCGGCTGCCATGAACATCTATGGCAGTCGTTATTGGGTAGTCAGTGCCCTCTAATATCCTGACACTGGTCTAGCCTTACGGTATCGTTAGCCTTCGGGTTGTGGAGGTCAGATGACAGTCACTCCGTGTAAAAACTGACATCCAGTCAAATCCGGTTAGACTAGAAAGCCGACCTCAAGTGACTTGGGAATAATAAAGGCTAAGGAGAAGAAGATTGGATTGATAATATTTTAGCTTATAGATTATGTTTATGGGAAAGGGAATGGATATCATAATCACGCGAATCCAATCTGTCAAAATAAATATTATTGTGGACCCTATTGAAACCATAGCGCCTAATAAAATACCCTGAAAACATTAAATAACTAATGTTTCCAGGTAAGTACACAATATTTACAATGTTTTTTTAGCTGCTTGTTCCTCTTTATAATGCAGGTAGTGGTACTCCGTCAAGTTTCAGCGAAATCCTAAGTTAAGCAGTGAATGCCCTATGTTACCTAAAAGTAATATAATTGTATTCCAAACGAATACTTTTGAATGCATGTATCCTATTACGATACATATATGATAAACATATTCGAAATTGAACAACAAACAGAGTCACAATTATACTTAAGCTGTAATTACATCATTACAAAAGCTGTAATTAGAGCTAGGAGGGGTAGTATTAAATTAATATTTCTTTTTATGTATTTCCAAATTTTTTTGTTTAATTTGTAAAACACCCAACCACAGTCCTTTGTCCTAAATTTTCCTTTTTTCCTACAGTTACTTTCAGACATTATTAATTTTAAAAAAATCAAAGTTTTGCACTCCGGGAGTGTCGGCAGAAGTGAAAACTTGAATATTAACGTTGTGCATTTTTGATATATTGGAATGGTTAGGGAATAATTTTGCACGAATTGCTTTAATTATCAATATAAAAGTACTATCATTTATGTGGTAAAATACAATATTCATTTATTGCGCTATCGTACACAAAAATGACAATTCTCCCTCCGTCTTACGAATTTTCGATCAGGTCATGTGTCCTGACGCGAGGTTAACATTTTTTACCCATCACAAAAAAGTGCACAACGCCGCTAAAGAAGTTTTCACTTCAAAAATAAGTATTGAATGTCAATAATAATGACACCAAATTAAATAATAATAATATAATAAAAACGTATATTTTAGATTTTAAATCCATAAAAAATAAATAAGTAATATCAAGAGAGTCAGCATTATAAAAAACATTATATCACATACAAAATATAAAATACTTAGTTACTAAAATCAATTCATAAAATAAAATTACATCAATTTAGACTATTCCTGTTATTATATGAGTCCACTGACATTGAATTGGACAGTCAAATCGAGAAGCAATCATTATTAGGATGCTGTTGCTACTGTCTCTTAAACGCCTTAACAATGAAGCCACTTTTTTACGTTTTATGGCGTGATAGCCATCCGTGTGAGCTTCGGTAAACATTAAAGACGCACTGCAATAAGGAGGCAGCCCCATCAGCATCCTAAATATGTTATTGTATTGCACTCGTAGCACACTGGCGGCCCGAAAGGTATGACTTACCCATAAGCTGCTCGAGTAAAAGGATTGGCAATATGCCTTAAACAGGGTGATTTTAACTTCAGCAGAGCATCGAGCAAACCTACGGGCTATCATATTCCCTCGGACCGCCAGAGGCCTACGCTCACGCTCCAGATCGGCGTCATCAGTTAGTTCACTATTAACTGTGTCCTAAGTATCTAAAACTGGTCACCATCTGCAGCTTTTCACCGTATAGTATAATTGACGGAACATAACCGGGCACACTGAGCTTTCCTTTGAAGAGCAGTACTTTGGTTTTAAGTACGTTGTATTTGAGACAGTGCTCCTCTGCGTACGACTCGCAAATGGCCAGTAATTTACGCACTGCACCTACCGATGGTCCCAGCAGCACCATATCGTCCGCGTAACTAATAATAAATTATTAAAGCTGACACATCTTAAGCTTTTCGATGACATACTGTTATCATAAATACCATGCGTAGTTTTTGTGAGATTGGTGTAGTTGTGCGCAGTGAAGAGTTGAGTCGATTTGGTTGCTCGCGAGTGTAGTTGTTTTTTGATATACCACAAGATGTATCCTAAAATTATTTTGTTAAACCAAATTAACTTCTATAGTCAGTGTATTGCACTTAATTATGGAATTTAAAAGAAGGACCATGCCATTAATTACCCTTGAAAATACCTTATTATATTTTGAAAGAAAATACTCCAATTCTCTCTAAAATAATAAAACGAATATATCTTTAAAATTAGCAGCCTTGACCTTAAGTTAAAAATAGGAACACTGATCAAATATCTATCTATCTATCCAATCCAACAATGTGCAATGTGCGTAAATAAAATAATTCAAATAGATAAATTATTATACACACTTATCAGTTTCTTAAATACCGTTAATAGTCTCACGCCTTTATCTCAGAAATAGAAGGCATACAAATGTAGCTACATTTTGCCAACTGTAACTTTATGTCCAACATTATAAAGGGTAAACCGATTGCCGACTACCGAGCTTACTTTCAGATTCCATTCTACTACTGTAAATGTCTTTCTAAAATCCCATAACAATCCCATAACTGCGGCAGACAGTCCGTTTCTGTTACTTGCAGTATAAATATAGTTTTGTAAATAATACTCAATTATAATTATTTAGTAATTATTTTGTAACGGCTTATTTTATTTTATTTTAACTCGATTTAAGCTAGATTTAGCTATTTAAGCTTCTTATTCTAATTAAGAATAAAGATAGCGGCAGAAACAAGACCGACCTACATAATATGAGACTACTTCTAAGATTATATGTACAAGTAATTACTTGAGAGGGTACAAAACGTTTGTACACATAATTTTCCTGGCTATTTTCACTGCATAAAATTACGCAGACGTATAAAATATTTAATCAAAATAATGTTTTAAAATACTTGTGATACTAAAATAAGATTCAAGCAAATAATATCAGAATTAAAAAATGTGTCATGCGTGTTTTCATTTCAGTTTCTATATTAGCTACTAATTAGCTATTATCTCGGACTAAAATTCATAAATGTACTACTTCTTTCATTAATCAAATTAAATATCTCTTTCAATTCTATGCGTCTTTGTCTCGCAGACCATTCGTCTGCACTTAGAAGACGGCTAGTAGTTTTGCATTAGCAATAATATATTGTTAATGAATTCATTTAGTTAGTATATGTATTTGGTGCATAGTTAAGTTGCAGAGTTAAGGATCGATTAGTTTGTATGGGGGCGCGGTCGCGTGCACGAGGGCCATAGCGGGCCGGGCGGCGGGCGGCTCGGCGCGGCGGTGCCTTCCGGCGAAACGCGAGGAATGTTGCCGATAGATTAACTTCTGATCTCTTTTCCGATATTATAGCGGAGCGCTTATGTAAGGAATTCTAAGCGCTTCAATCTGGTTTAAGGCCAACTAAGGCTTTCATAGAAATCTGCTCGGTATCTCCCGACATAGATATATTATTCAACGTCTTACTAATACCCAAAGCTATGCGACTCAAGTACAACGCCGCACGTAACACATTTGTTGTGTTGATATATTTAGAAGTACATATGACAATCTAAATCGAGATTGGCCCTCGGTATTCTCAGCATCACATTTAGGATTTACGTTGAATTTTTAAACAAACATTATTTAAGTGAGAATGGGACATGAACGTGACTTTAAAAATACATTCTCATTATTTTATACCAGATTTGAACTCTCCTTTATCACCCCCGTTAAGATGTTGTGGTTTGATGTCACATGTATAAAGTGTCCCTATATTAGTGTGAAATATTGTGCACATAAAACTTCTTACGTCTTTGAGACACCACATGATATAACGACATAATAGTGAAATATGAAAAGACATCAGAGACTGCCAAATATTTTCCCTTACGCACTTTTTCTCTATTTTCTTTTTTATATAACTGCCAGTATGTAACTTAATAAAATATATTTTGTTTCAGGTACGTGACCATACATAGTGAACACGAGACGAGTAGGTATATTATTATTATATGAACGTGTACCATATTAAGTGTTCTCGATTGATCGTCGTCGATCTGAACGTGTATTTGTTTTTTTTTAGCAAGGGTAAATCGGTATATAATCGCGCGTTAAATGTAATGTAGTGATATTAAAACGGTGAGGTAACAGGCGGGTGGTTCAGGCCGAGGATACTTAGGTCTGGTACGTTCAGGTGGGGCGAGGGTGTTCTGCGGCTTGTTTGCGTACAAGTGAATTCCATTAGATCCAGCGTGTGTACCGCCGCCGCAACTTCCACGCCCGCTTCATTCATATGCCATTAGCTGATCGATTTACAAGTACAATATATGTTCATTTATATATCTACGTGCTAGCTCATAATAACCTAATAATAGGATAAAGACATAATGGGGTATTAAGATTGACTCCCGGCGCTACACACTCGACGCAGTCGAATGCGCGCCGCGTGCATTATTATTACTTACCGTGATTACAGTGGCAAAGCTTGGGATTGTATTGCTAAACTTATGACGTTAGTAAGACTTGTTACGCTGAAAAATTATCCAACAACGCCATAAGAGGTCCGTTACTCTTTATGTAATTATAATAACTCTACATGAAAACTCATTTAATGTCACAGAAATGTGCTTCACCATTTAAAAGTGTGTTCAACTGTGGCGCTGTAGCAGTGGAACAATAATTAAATTTTCCCTCGGCGCTGAGTGCGGAGTATGTCGTTTCATCAACCTCCGCACTAACTCGCGAGAACGGCGCACCTGAAATATTTAATTCAGACCAGCCATTGTGTATTAATTCACCGGAAATTAAAATTTATGGCACTTTCTATACGATTCAAAATTCATTTTATAAATCAGTCGAGTCTCACTATTCGAACGTAAGTGTGGATTCAAATATGGCCTGTACATCAACTAGTAGGCGATGGCGTATATGAGAATTCGTGTAACGTACTAAAATATCGTTATGACTAAAAATAAAATAGTATCCCTTGACATACATAGTGAAAGAGCCATGTGGTATTGGCCAAGGTTAATCTACTAGAAGAAGAACTCAGTTATGGTTTCTTGCAAGATCCCCTTTTTAGTGTTTATTTTATTACAATTTTAAAATATGCTTACGATACTTGAAATTTTTAAACATATTTTTAAAGAGCGTTATTTAATATAAAATACAAATATAAACTATGCCTTTGGTACAAATTAATAATTTATTCATATGATGGATAAATTACCCGGTACAGCAACAAATAAGATATACACCGAAAATCTGTATCGGCAAATTGGACACACATATTGCTCCGATCTTAATTTCTTCTTAATTGCATAATAAATATAAAGTGGGATATTGTGAGCCCTTAAATTTAGTCATTGTATTATTTTGTTTATTATATTAACTGATCGCAATGCAAATGTCTCGAATATGCGACCCCGGCTTATTGAGCCATCGATACCGCACTTGTTCCATCCTATCTCAACTTCTATAGATCATTAGTGTAGTAGTATTGAGCATTTCCACTCAGTGTTGGCCCGAGCAAGTTGATACTAACATTCTGTCCATTCTGTCGCTAAGCAGATTTACATTTCGTCTTAACGGCAGAATCACTTTTCCCCTTCCTCTCGCTACGCTAAGCTTTTCATTCACATTATGCCAACTATGTTTAGTTCCCACGTAATAGATAGTAAAAATTATTATATTGGTAACCCATCTGACGATTGAAAATTGGCCTGGAAGAGCTATTTCTCAATCATCGATTCGAACCGTAGAATCGAGACGAACCCTAAAATTATAAAGTATTATATGGGTAAAAGCAAATAAATGAACACGTATGACATTTCAGAGATGTACATTTCTGCTACGGCTTTTTAGATGTTCGTACAAAAACGTAATGAAAAAGTAGGTACTTTTGTGGCTTACATGTTACCGAAAAATATATTATGTTTATGATACATAAATGATTGCGTATCACCCATCTTTACATGTTCGTAAATACATTAAAGATACCTACTTTCATTTGTTTTTTAATCTAACGCCAAATACATCTCGATATATTATAAGAAAAGATTAAAGAAGCAATAGTTTAATTCATTCTTTACTCTGTGTATCGGTGCTATATTCAACACTAATACGAAATAAAGTTATGCAAACGATCAATCTATTTAAAATTGGTGCATAAACTAAGCAATATTTGAACATCGATGTGCACAGGGATGGCACGCTGTAATACAATATAAAGAGATATGAAAACAAAACGTGTGAACTGTGTAAGTTCCCGCTGAGAACACTTGAGGCGGCGCGCGGCGCGGCGGCAGCACGCAGGGGGCAGTAGGGCGCGCTGTCTTTTCTGCAATACCATTATCATTTTATTTACCATGTCGAACATCGAATCATGTACCCTCTGTTTCATGAATATTGAATGGCCGCATAATGCAGCTACTTTAAAATTTAGTTTTAGTACTTATCTCTTATAGACTGAAATAAAGCTTTATAAGCTTTGAGTGCTCGCAAATTCTTAAGACTTAAAAACTTGATCTCGTTTTCAATTTAAAAGTGTAAAATTATAATATGAAGTTTATTGTATGTGTAATTTTAAAGTGTCTTCAGAATGGCGCGCGGCGCTTAAACAGTTCGATAACTAAGTCTATCGTGACTCGTAGCCGCTCTACAGGCGATGATAACAGCGCTTGAACCAGACGTTGCTATAAACGAACTGCGTTCGTAAATATATTGTGCCTTTGTAGATTTTCATTTAAATTCGTATTGGATGTAGTGAGTTCTTTAAATAATATAAAAGCCAAAGTGAGTTTACTTTATACTTATCGAAGCATGTACATTGGCGGTGTCAAGTTGCGAACGGCAATGATTGGCCCGGTTTCTTGCCACCGCCTTATTTCCATCTTATTACCGGCAGCGAGGCGATATTAAAGCGGGCGCTACGCCGCCACCCGCGTCTCCGCCCTGTCTTTGCGTCCGTGAATTAGGTTAATGGCCTGCCAGGTGATTTCCTTCTAAGCCGTATTTTGAGCAAAGCGCCACCACCTCAACACGCCAATGTCGCTGAAACAACTCTAAACCTTCAACATTTTAGGCACATCATTCATGCATGTGTGTATTATACACACAAAATTATCCCCGTATTTAACTCATTACGAATGTTAATATATATTGGGAAGCTCTGTATTCCATGTTCAAACAATATGTGCAAAGTAATATTAACAAACAAAAGTGAATTTCGCTTGTTATTAGACCAGCTACTTAAAATTCCTTTGTATTATTATCAGTGATAGAGTGTTTTATATATACTTACATTATGCGATCCGAGGGTTCCCGCGGGTGCTTTTGATTTATGGCACAAAGTCGCACCGCAGAACGGCGCCCGCCGACGCGGCTGCAGCCACTGCCTCCGGGGTTTTTGCGACCCCACCACCCTCTCTCGCCAGTCACACTTTCAGCCCAACAAAAACTAATCATGTAGACCAGTCAGGAATGTTATTGAAATTTCAAGAAGTTCTACTTTGCTTCTGCTTTATGTACACATAACGTTGTTATAGTGCACTAAATGGCTATTTAGTATCATAACATATACATACCATTTTTATTTAGTGTGCATACTAATGTTTTGTAAAGTATACAATATTATAAAATTGTTACTATCTTAAAATGCGCAAGTAACACGTTAAAGTTAACAGTTTGTAGAGTATAACTGGACTAACCGTTAAGTAGTGAAAGTCAAACTTATTAAAAACAAGAAAGTCTGAAAATATTTTTATATGCCTATAATAATAAATAAGAAAATAAGCATTTCCTTGTTACAGTTACAAAATTCTAAATAGGAGGAAAACGTTAAGAAAATGTATGTTACCTCAAATTGCCTTGTTACGTAACTCCGCCTTCTTATTACTAAAGTACAAGAAATCTATAAAATAAAAAGAGAGTTTAAAAATTATAAACTCACCTAAATTATTAAACTAAATTTACACAATATAAAAATAAATACAATGCATTTTATATTAAATTAGCAGACCTAATAATCTTATTATAATTATCCTTTACATAAATTACTACAAAAAATAACATAATTATCACAAAAATATTTAAATCTGCTAATGGTTTTGGTATGTATTAGCTAATCATATATTCGAGATATCAAAGCATAGTAACATCAATTTAACTTATCGATACATCTTTAACGATGTATTCTAAATTATCAGGTGTACTTGTTTAATTAATAGCTTATCGAATACTGCCTAAGTAGCTTCGACTGATTGGTACGTATAATAATTACCTACATTTACAGACACGAGTGACGCGACGTTATGAATATTATTTTGGTTTCCCTGACACTCGAATCGTTAATTATAGCAGAGCACCGACGCACTATACGTTATAATTACATAGTTGTTGTGAACTTTATGTGTAAATAAATTTTATTTATGCGGTATGCGCTCAAAGTGGCGGCCCGTTAGAAGTTCCTCGCATAATCTCGTTATAATATCAAAGTGCGCTGCGCGTTATGATCCTTCCCTCGCGTGCGAACTCGGAAACCTTCGGTGCCTTCAATCAATATCACAAAAGCACAGCCACAAACGACTTTATCCACTACCTTCTGAAAGCTTGTTTTCCCAGAGGTGCCCCTTGATAAAAAGAATCTGTAAGGCCATGAAACCATCCGCACTAAATTCAGGTACGACTCACGAGACGCATAGTTACATTAACTTATAAAAAAACTGTTTTTTATTCCCTTTTTGTATATATCTTTTTTATATCCAGGCCTTTTATGTCCATATTTCGTATTAAGTACTTTACGTCTTTACGGGTATCATTTATAGGTTCAATGTGACATACAGAACAGTATACAGGATACAACATTATCATGTTAAAGATTATCATTTTTAAGATAACTGCTATTACGACTTCTAATTTTAGTTAATCAATGTATTTGATAACCCAATTAAGTCTAAAATATCTCAACGGATTCTTTTAACGAAACGAAAGCTCTTACAGATTAGTACATGTTATGTCACTGTTTACTCCTAAGTGCTGCATGTTTCCTCATGTCGCAATGGGTGTGGTGACACTAAATGTAATTAATTACGCCTGTGGGAGAATTGTTTGCGTTACTTACATAAAATGTATTTTGATTATTCTCTGGTAGAATTACGATCATAAATAACAGATTTCAATTAAGATACCGATTGATGCGATTGCATTTAAAATACTCATATGTATTCATCATAAATTGAAAAATACAATATTATTTCTGCAGCACAGTCATATCTAGTATTGTAATACATCCATCTCTACAATTTTGTCATTAAAAGATAATAATAAATCATCTTATCCTAGATATTTAATAAGCTAACAAATGTAGAGAAAATCTGATATTGATAGATTACAAATAAGATACTTGTTTGTACGTTTTACATTTTATGGTAAATCTTATATCCATCAGATGTAAGTTTTACTAATATATCATACACACATTTCCTATTAGCCATAGATGTTAAAATCTTTAAGTATAAGTCTATTTATGATGTAATATTTAACATTGGGATCATATTATCGTTAGATTATAGAATACAAATGTCTTTCATAAAATAGCCTATAAAGACATTGAACTTAATCATCTAAATGTGTTTTACAAAGATAAATACAATGTTAATACGCGTTAAACATATAAATATAATGCATGTAAGGGTAATACGGTGATTCGTCTTGCTTAAATATCATTATTCTTCTCGGTCTTCTGTTGTTAGTGTGGCAGGAAAGCGAAACAGATGTCAACTACAGCTGGTTGAAGGGGACCAAATGATATCAAAATTACAATTTGACCCGAAGTCAACCAGCTAAAGCGAACAACGCTTACACTTTCACCCGACGCTGCGGCGCTTCCGTAGATCTTCACATGTTTCACGTCCCTCAAATTCTTTACTTGTTATTAAAATATTTCACTCGCGCTCATCTTCATGTTGGCTCTTGAAATGTAATATTAGGCTTATAATAAACGTAATATACGTGGTATAGCGAGATTAAAAACAGTATTTCATAAAGGTTTGTGTCATCGGCATACTTAGTGATATATATTTAGAAAGGTGTAAAATGTAGCGTATACAGTGGAACAGATGACTCCAGGAATAGCTCGTAGTGGTCGTGCGAGGCGCGAGGCGCGAGGACGAGCGCGGCGCGGCGGCGACGGGCGGCGGCGGAGCCCGCAGCGCCGCCTCCACATATAGGGCTGCCTCAGCGCGCTCTGCAATCAGACGCAGTGTAAGCTTACCCGCCGAGAGCCGCTCAGGAGCACGCGGCGTGCCGGCGCGCCGACATTGACGCGCCGCATGTAACCGTACACGCCGCCTCGCTATTTTAGTCTCGTCCGGTGCACTAATTCGGGCAGGGTTAACGCGGTGGCCTCCCCGATCGCCGCCAGTCGTTACACACTTCCGTCTTCGTTCTTCATGTCGACACTCAATTTTTTATTACGGTTCGTTATTTTATTTATCGTATAAGAACACAACACAGTAAAGTTTCAGCTCGGAGATGAGTTACTTCGGTAGGTACGACGGAACTGTTTTGTTGAAGTTTCGGAATGACCGTCTCGACGTCATCGACCTGACGTAAGCACCGGACGAGAGGTTCGTTGACACCTAGCAGGTTTGACCTTGCATGTCGTCATGTTTGACCCAAAAATAATTCTATACTCGACGGTTGCAGACGAAAAAAAATGAAATTGGAAACGGAAGGAGATATTTCAGCCGAATTTCATTAATAAAAGAGGTGACCGACCCCGGGCGGCCAGGTGAGAAACGCGGCGGCACCTCAGGTCGCCGCTCTACGTTCGCGAATGCATTCCGACCGACGACGACGCGATATCGCGAACCTACTAACCCCGCGTCGCGAGGGGCCCTGCGCCCCGCGACCCTCCGAATCCGTCGACCCTCCCGCCCCCCTTCCGGTCCATCCAAAAGCTTCGAAAATACTCGACGTCTATACGCGCGTATAAGGCCAAATGATGGCGAGATAATTCTTAAAATTTTGGCGAATGTGATAAATCATTAAGTACACATGCGGATCCGTCATTGGGATGTAATTAACGATCGTAGGTAGAGCGAATCGTGGAGAGCGACGCGTGACGAGCGCGCGGGGCGGGCGGGCGGCAGTACGGGCGGCTAGGGCGGGCGGGCCTCGCGTCTCGACTGAGAAGCGCGCAGCATCGCGCCGCCGCGCCGCGCCGCCCCGCGCCCGCGCGCACCCCCGCGCGCCCGCAGGCGCCGCCGCCGCCGCCGCGAGCCGCACTGTCTGCGGCGTCTGCAGGCTCGCACCACCCGCGCCACCCGCGCGGCCCGCGCTGCCCGCGCTACCCGCTACTCGCTCCACGCGCGCATGCTAAGCGCACATCACCAATTGACATGAGTTTACCTGCCTCGTGAAAAAGTTTACTTCACATACAGATGCCTAACAACTTCATTAGCTTTCGTTACGTACCCACACTCTGTTATTGTTTACTGATGAATACTTACAACTCATATGAATTGTAAATATTATAACATCAGTTATTTAAATGTTTTTAAACACTATATTCATACGCATATTAGGGTGTTCTTAAAACAGCACACTCTTTTCTTATAGGCTGTTTGTTGCAAGAAACACACATTAACCTACGTATTGATCCTTATTAAGAACATATCTATAATGAGCTTCATATTCATAAAAACAAAACATAATTGATCAAATATGGGTAAATTTAAATGTAACATTCCCAAAGACTTAAGTTATTTGTCTTTTGCCAAGACGTAGAGAAACTGCAGATAAGGGTGAACCGACAACAGACTGAGCACTACAATAATATTTTATGAAACGTTCAAATGTGCACTCGGACGAGACAGTCCTGTAGGACAGTCCTCACAATGTGAACAACCGCACTCAAAACATGGATTGTACGATTTAACGGACTTGAGAGGCCTCAGATACCTCCTCGTAGCGATGCAAACGCTGACCACCGTGTTGTATTGCAGTTCCGTTTTATTTAGTTAGCCGATTGGATATTACGTATTACAAGTATTTTGTACAAGCTTTAGACTAAGCCTTTCTTGAAATAGGTATCTTCGTGCAATAGCATTTAGTGAAAACAAGATTTGTTTGTTTTTCCTTTGACTGGCTCGAGATAATTATATGTAGACATGCAAAATCAGAACGATTATCTATGGATACAATAAACATTTGTTTCGTATGAAAGTACAACCTGCGCATTATAACTTATAAGCTACCAATTAATTTATTTCTTCATCGTCACAGTTAATTTTATGAAACGTCATTAAATATAGAATATAGAAGCTGAGCAAAAAACGTTCTATTTTTATTTGAATTCTTTTTGTTAACCAGTTGTCAAAATACTATGTGTATTATAAGGTTTACGAAACTATGTGGTTTGACTCAAACCACATAGTTTCGTAAACCTTATAATACAAAAACTGGAATAACTAAGTTTACATTCCATTAAAATTTCATAAGGTAAATAAACATTGAGCCTATACTCAGATAATGAATATACATGTATATCATACCAATTTATCGTTATACTTATATTAATCGCCTATGTATGGATATAATAATGGATGATTATTTAAAATATATAGCATCACATTTGTTACCGAATGGCATAAGTAGAAACTACAGATGACGACGTGTTACGATCGTGACATATCTTTTGCTTTGGTACCTGGAATACATTATACTTGACGTTAAAGATGTGTTTACTATAGTTAGGAAATGTGCCTTTAACATTCTCTCATGTCACACACTTATCTAGTAGCAGAGTTTGATGTCACTGATCATTTGTTAGGTCTTCACGTAAATCAATATTGTCATTTCTTTTTCATAATGGCTAATTAATTTTTAGTTGCCGCTATGATGATTAATACACAGAGTGCGTTGTTTGAACTTAGGATAAGTTTTCAGAATTATAACATTTATAATTAATGATTATGATTTCCTAGAATTCATGTAAAATATTGGAGCTTTCTTATTCAGTCATGACCACTTAAAATATTTTGATTTAATTTGATACTGAGATAGCCTAAGGTTAATCTTATTAAGCACGAACGATGTCTGACGTACCAGCTAATATATTAGTAATGAGTAATGATAATGATAAATTGCGATTATTTTGATTAATTCTGTTTATAACTAATCACTATTCCTGATGGTATGCGAGCTAGGTGTACATTTAACGTAAATATGTATTCGTTCACTATTTACTGATGCCCAAACAACATAACAAACAAATACTAACATACTAAAAACAAATAGTACTACTCGAACTATGCATCAATTTTTGTCACCAATTATACAACTGTGAATTACAGTTATAGTTCGACGGGAAATCCGTCATTCATCGTCTCAATCCGAAATATTCATACAATTTTCGTAAAATCAAACACACTGCATATATCAGGCTTTTAGCTTTGTGAGAGTCGGAACAAAGGCAGTTTTTATGCGGGTAGGGTGTGATGATGGCTGATAGCTTTTATACAAATGCTTGTCCAAAAGACCACTGATCTCTGTGCATGTTATTAAGGGGATTAGCGGAGCACATTGCCTCGTTATGAAGCTCTGGCAACACATTTAACGAAAAAACACAATACGTACTCCCTTGCCAGGCTGTTTCGTCTTTGAGTCAGTTTGTTGCTATATCTTATCTCCAATTGCGTATATTTTCTTCAAATTCGAATGCATTGATTTAAAGACACACCCAAAAGCCAATCTATTGTACTCATAGTTGTACAATGTAATAAGGAGCAGTAGTAAGCTTTTTCGTGACCCGGACTAAAATTGGCAAAAAGAAGCACATTTTGGTAACTGATTCTTTGCAAACCATACTTATAAGAAGCTATGTTTCCTAAACTTTTGTCTCACTGGTCTGCTTGTATACGTTTATATATGTATATGCTGTTGCATACCGGGATTAAGTGAAACAATACTGTTTTATTTTGTAAGGTATGTCTTAGAAACAGCGTGTTACCTGTACTCTGTCCGATAGCTCTGTTGACAATAGGCTCACTCCTTAATACATGTGCTTTGCATCGTAATTTCAGTCACATTTCAACCTTCCTAAGCCAGTTTGACTGCACGGATGATTCAACGTTTAATGTGGTCACCTCGCCACTGCAGTGCGGCGGTTTCAACCCACGCACAGGATAAATTGTGTCCTCTGCACATTGTTAGTGTCGATTAATAGGATATTTATAAAATCGGCCGAATAATTATTTCGGTTTCTATTATTAAGAAAAATTATTACAAGAA
Organism: Catocala sponsa; assembly: GCA_963564715.1. Taxonomy (NCBI): domain Eukaryota; kingdom Metazoa; phylum Arthropoda; class Insecta; order Lepidoptera; family Erebidae; genus Catocala; species Catocala sponsa. The sequence continues at coordinate 11,977,978 of OY751331.1, forward strand.
ATATTCCCTTTTATTTCAATATTCTCTTGTGCTCATTGAGATTATTTTTTGTGGAAATAGTATTAACAAGTGAAGGTATCCTTATAAAATAAATAATATGCCACACACAATAATACGTCACAGTCAGACAGGTTTACCATTATTTACTCTGGTTGGGTGTGTCAACTAACTGAACATGTAGCATTATGGTATATCTTAATAGTGCTACGTAGGGAGACACTACCCGAGGCTATTAACACTGAAAATATCTAAAACCTGAGATAAGTGTAGGTAGAAAACCCAGTAGCTTATTTTCAAGAAAACCATACATATTTGTCTCTAGTCGACATAAACAAATATATTAACGAAATAGAGGGGCCTATCACTGCGCCATCTTCCTTTCCAGCTATATTTCGTATTTATAAAACTTAATATTACTTTGAAACTAGGCCCCGTTACTTTGATATTAGTTAGGTAAATAGTTTTAGCTAGTAGATACAAAATTGTAATATTACCTCGGTCATAAATAATATGAATTTGCATTTTTTTAAACTTTCATGTCGTTCTGATCTCAAGCTGGTTTTCATACTTATCTGTAGTAATTGAACGTGGGTTGAGCCCAGACGATGGTGTCTTAAAATAAACATCTTAAAACCATCGTTTTGTAAGAAACAATATTATAGAAACTTAAAGGATTTTAACGGTAAACTTTGATTAAGCACTAGTTTATTAATTTTACGGTCTGAAAAGCAGCAATTGTGCAATTAATTGACTTGCATTTAAGCGAGTTGTAGGTTTAAAAATCTACTGTGATTATTAGGCGGCTTCTTATATCTTTATCATATTGAAAAATGATGAATATGTGTGGACGGTTGTTACTTAACTATTGGGTCGCAGTGGCACACCGGTGGCCAGACACAATAGATTTTTAATTATGTCTGGTATTCTAAGACTTTCCGATAAATGAAGCGCAAATGGCTGAATAAATTTAGATAAAACGTGGAACACAGATAAACCATGCTTACTGAATTGTTAACATTTGTCCCAGTAATGCGTTTCCACAGGGATCATGTGAGAGCAGAAACTATTGTATCTATAAATCGACTTATAACCTTTCACGTATGAACAAGGCACACAATTTAATAGATTCTCCTACTATCGTGCCGTCATCATACTAATAATTATTGTAATACATACTACGTTATTCTCCTTTCTTACAACAATATTTTTAGCAATCAAAGAGATTTCTAAAAAAATATACTGGGTGTAAGGGACGGCGTACCGAAAACTTTAGCAAGACGTCTTTCTATAAGTACTTATCACAACGCAACTTCAATTAACCAAAAAACACAAGATTAAAATGTTATGTAGATTAACATTATTACGCGGATGGATTGCTACCAATACATCGCACTCGACGAATGACCTCTGCGTTCCGCGCGCATAAAAACAGCTGATCTATTTCAATCACGACCATTTAATTACATTGCTGTATTGTAGAAAAATGTGACAGTCAGAAAAACGAAAAATTGCAGAAAAGCAATTGTGATTGTTGAAAAAAATTCCACCGATTTTTAATTCGGAATAATGGTCTGAATCTACTATTTCAGTTTTCGGTACACCGTCCCTTATACCCAGTATTATCATAGTATCATTTATGATATTAGTAAGTGTTAACTACATTTAACAATGTGTATATTAAGGTATACTTTTATTCTATATTTTATTTGTGTATTGAACCCTATGAATAACCTTAAAATCACAATAAGTGTAATCCTTGCATGAAAAACCTTATATATTAATTTATAACTTTTTGCTTCATTTTAATTTGATACTTAAATATATTTGAATATAGAACAATTGACATGTAGGATTTGTTTAGTAATAAAGTTCGAGGTTGTCGATGCAATGACTATAATCGTTGTTTAAATCGTCTTATTTTATTTCATTTAAGGACAAAGAAACTGACTTAACAATTTGTTATACCTCTTAACTTACGATATGTGTATTTTTGGCGTCTAGATCAATTTGTTTAATAGTTAAAAACCTCGGCAGTAAGCACTGTAGTACTTACAACATCAACGTAGTAATTTATCATATCTTATAGTTTCTTTGAACATAAAATCCTAAAACGCAGTAAGTATGTCTATCCGCTTTGAACATCTATCAACTAAGAACAAAGTCGTATCCTCATAGCTTTTAAGCTGATGTCACAGATATCCAATCGGCGACTCGTTGCTTTTGTTCATCCCCGAATTAATCTAAAGATTAATGAAAGCAATTCTATGTTTCATTTATATTATATCCATTGCGGACCTTATCTAATAATTTTTCATGATTGGTCAGCATTAAGGGGCGGCAGCAGTTAATATTTAGTTGTACCCATAATATTGTATCATCTGTAGACATTATATAGATGAAGTTGGACACCGAAATTAATCTGAAGCAGTAATATCAATCTATGGTTTTAATAAATGACGGTTCCTTATTCTACCTATTTTACAAACATGAAATAAGCATAGAGTAGCGAATATCTGGGAACTCAAATGTTATATAATGCTCAGCGTTGCTCGATGTTTATCATTACATTACGATGTTTGACATAGTATTTTGCCTCTTTAGAGCAACAAATTTTTACATTGTTTTATATTATTTTATTTTATTATTTATAGGAAAACCTACAGCTAACACAGTATATTAGAAAATCTTGTAACATAAATAAGGCCAATTACAAGTTCTCACTTATAATCTAATGTGTGTATTTAACTATTATTAGTATTTAGCTAATTATACCTGTAAATAAAGTATATTTATATACACACTATTTCACCACTTCGTAGAGTCAGCCTAGTAGGTAGGCAGACTCTACCTGGACCACCTGGTCTGGGGTGAAAACCAGGCTATTATACCGAGTGACATATCTATTACTAAGTCCACAAATCCGTGAGAAGGATAACTTGTAGATTAGTAACCTATCACAATTTATGCACAATCATGATGTTTGAGCCCGACAAGCTACGGCTACCTGTGGCTTCGTGTGCTCCCAATGTACCTTGGATTTGGTACCAAGTGAAAACTTTGTATGGTACTTATTTCTTAAATATTATTGTGATGCAAATTTTGCAGTAAACATGTACCTAATTTTACAAGCGAATTTAGAAAGCTATGACAATTTCAGCTCCCTAAATTATATCAGGATATACTTACTCGTACATTGCAAGATAAATTAAATAGCCAACAATATATAATTTACAATGTAAATTATTATAATATATGAAATAATGTATTTTCATATATTATTTCATTTCATAATTTGTTTAACATACGTTAATAACTGCCAAAAGATAGTTATTAGTTAAACATTATTTTGGTTCATTATAAATATGTAAAAGGAATATTGTAAAGTGCTAATGTAACGCGTATACGTTATCATGGCTTGTTAAAATTGCCAGTTATGCTATATTTGCATTTGACTTAAAATAATGTTAGTTTAAAGATGCCCTCGTGAGCCTAGCAAATAGAATTAATTTTAAAACTGTGTTGTTGGTACTCAAAGTACGTTTTTATGGTTCTTCTAGCGGCCTCACAGATTTTGGCACGGTTGAACATAATATATAGCCTACGTCCATCCGGTATAATGATTGTTTCAAATAGTCAAAGAATTTTCAAACAAGCTCACAATATTCGCACACTTTATTACAGTTATCAGTTAAATAAAAAAATGTTTTCACACTATTTATATACAACAAACGTTAATTGAACAGTAACATCGTTGTGACATGTTATATAGTTTTATGAGACAATTATATATGTATATACGATTATCTGGTTCCTATACCGTGATTTATGCTACAATATCACAAGCAAACATTTTCTCCTTTCTGTATTTCTTACAACATCTATAATATTCTTCTCACTTCAAAATATTTACATCAAAGCTGCCAAAATAAACTCTTATATGTATCTAATTTATTCTCTCATGACAATTTCGTGAGAATTTAGTATAGACTAGCTTTTATTTTCCATTTTACTCGGGTATCGTTAGAAATTTTAATGAATTCAAATTAATGTTATTTTTTCACCTGGATTCAGTTGTATGTTGATATTATCATTAATATTTAACAACCATTGATAAATCAGGTTGCCTTTAATCAAAATATATAATCATTATTAAGTATAACATCTTTCTGTGAACTGTTATATTAAGTGCCTGTCGAAATAGCTACAGATTGTAACAGTGCTACGATATTCGTAGACTAGTCGGTATAAGGCGTGACTATTTAGTTTCTTCAAGTTTTATGTTTCTCATTCCAAAAATACAGCTCATAGATTTTTGTAAGCATTTCGTCAACAATAATGTAGATTATTAAAAAACATGTGTACAAGCATGGAGAAAATTCACCCTGCCAGACTGCTAATCCTTGAGCAGAGCAGAGCAGCTACAGAGCGCTGCGTTCCATATTCAGCTTATATCTACTTTCAATAATGTTATTCACGTACATTTCCGTCAGGTCAGCTATTAATATAGATAGAGCAGCGCTTCTCGATAATAAATGACGAGTTCATGCGAAAGGTGATGAGCGACCATTTATTTGAAACTTTACTTTATGAGAAAGTAATAGTAAAAAACCAGCAAAAAATTTCCATTAATTTTTTATCTAAGGAATTTATCCACAGAGTGACTAAAATTAATGTAATTCTTTTAAACCACGTTATCTATTGACTGACATGCCTTTCGAGGCTTGATTTTAATGACTTTTCTTGTAAGCAATATCTTATTTATTGTTTACAATTATGAACACTCGTGAATTAACCTAATAGTCTAACACCTATTTTTAAGTACCTAAATTACAAATACTGTTGGCTTATGAAATGAGGAAAAAATACCTCGGCAAAATCTTTATTACTTTTGTTTATAATACCTATATATTGGATGTCAATTAAATATCAATACCTATATCAACACAAATTTAAAGTAACGAGACAAAAATATTAAAGTACTTATGATTAACAGTTATCAATTAACATTCATATTATTATAATTCTTCTTGCTCATAAATAGTACTAAGACGACGTGGGTACATTTGTGTACAAATGCGTCATCCCTCGGTAAACCGTTTTCACAGCATGTCGGCAATTGCAACGTATCGTAATTGCCGCGCAATAGAAGATACAGTTGAAATGATTGAGGTGTACCAATAGAAATCTTTAGAGATACATGTATCGATCAGGCTGTGCGGCGAGCGTGTTGCCGTGTAGCTAAACCCGTTACCCGCTAGTTGGTAAAAGGCCCGCCCACGCAGACGCCGCCGCCGCCGACCGTCCGCGTCATTGCCATTCGCTAAGGAAACACGTTTCCTGCTTCATTGTTTCCTAATTTTTCTAAGTTCTTTCTACTTCTCGCTCGTTCGGGCTTCTTTTGTTTCGTCTTTTCCTTCCGGACTCGTTCCGGTTAAATTGTCACTTTTATTATCCGTTTCTGGGCAACGATCCTCTGAAGTTGACTTTGGCAAATTATAATTATATTGATCCATTATTCGTATCCTTTGTTTTTCTCGGGATTATTTTCCATTACCACCTATATTAGGAAATTATTATAATTAAATTAGTATTTATTAAAAATAAAATTAGTATTTATTTTCATAATCACAGCATTGACTGTCATAATCTAGGTTTAACAATGAATGGTAAACGTTTCAGTTGATGTTAATGAATATTTTCCCTGATTTCTACGTAACCATGCCATAGATATCAATCATCGTTTCTATCATTATTGATTACTTAGATATCTTATAATACATTGTTACAAGTATCTGTGCTTCATATTCGTTTTACGATATAAGTTTTAGACATACATTGATATTAAGTACACCATAAAGTTATACTTATAGATACTTAAATGGCTTAATTTATTAACATTGGCGTGTAATTTATTTAAGGAATGATGTTAGAATACACAGAAATATCGTCAGTCGTCGGCGACGGTAGCTGGTTGAGTGAGGGGCGTTTAACGGGCTAATTATCAAACGGCTAATGAAGTTTGTATTCAGCGGGCGGGCAGGGGCGACGCGCGGGGCTCGGAGGCGCTACGTGCTGCGACTGGCAAAGCGCCCCACCTGATAACTCCCCCGCCCTCCACAGAAAAATTGCAGAGAAAAAGTTTCATCGCAGGGGAACGTGAATGAAATGAAGAATTGTGTCGGCCGCTTTTGGGATTATTCCCAACATAAAATTCCTTGAGAACTGTTTCAATTCATCAAGACGTTTCTTTTATAGAGATAGCCGTGCGGCTACGTAGCGAAACATATGTATGCACTTAATTATGTCTACAGAACACAGTCGCCGGTTCGTGTGCTCAATACCTTTAGCTAACAATCTTTTATGACAAATGATGAATGCCTCTAAGTCTTTGTAATACGCGACGTTGATTTATGTAAGCTAATACAATTTTAATTAAATCTAATGCTACATCTATTTGTCTAACAGTAAACAAGAGAACGGCTAGCCAGAATATAAATTCAGCCTGGTGTCTTGAAGTATTAACCACAATTTAAAAAGCACGCTACAATTAATAATAATTATCACAAATTTTGTTTCTATGTACAAATATTTTAATGAACGCGCTTTCATTTTAAGATCAGATCAAACACTGCCTTCTTAATATAAAAATTAGGTCATATAGACAGGTTGCCGTACATTTTCCTCTTATAAAAATAGAAATAAGGAAATTTCTCTGAAATTAATTTGATACCGCCTGCTATATTATTTTGCTTGTAAGTAAAAAACAAGTATTATAGCGGGATCGCTATAATACCACTTATTTGCGATTTGATGTTGGTATAATCATAATTAATTAAATAAGGCAATAGCCGATGGCAATTCGTTGTAAAACTAATACTTAAGAAAATATCTTGACCGCGGCTTATCAACACTACAAGTTGCAAAAAGTATACCTACCGCTAAAGAATTTCCTATACTGATCCAAAATTATCAAACATCCTTATGTAACTGTCTGAACATATACAAATATTACCTACAAATACTTATAATCAAGATTCTATTGAACAGATCACGTAGTTTGTAACTCTACTCAATAGAAAATCAAGTATGACTTAGAGTTATTGATAACGTGATCGATTAATACAAATATTATGAATATTTAAACTGAAAACTGATCCCGTTATCAGATGATACGATTTGTTGCGATCACTTTCAAACTCAGTGTGCTTGTGCGACCCTACAAGTCAAATCCGCCAATGGTACTGCTGAGCATGAGGTCTTCTTGTTCTGGTAATTTCGAGCGAAGTGTTTTTAGCTGTTATGTCAGGGAAATTTCTATAGTAGCATGGGGTTTGAAGCTGTGCCCGGTGGACTTCTAATAGGCGTGGTACTTATATCCTCGTCTATCGAAAAGTGTGGTACTTAGGTACATTCGCGGTGTATTACCGCCATCTACATCGCTACCTTAATCTTCGTGTATATAATCGTGAGACTATGTATTTATATATTATATTGGTATTGTAGAAACTATAGGCAATCATAATAAATAAATAAATCATATATTTGGCCAGCGATGTTTTAAGTCTCTCATATTAAAGAGCTACTATCGTCTACCGGGCACATTTGTTAATCCCAAACTGTGACTGAGAGTGTCCTAGCATAAAAATCTAATAACACTTTCTACGACTTCAGTTCGGATAAAGGGGGTTGTTATTATGATCAGCCGCATACCACAAGACCGACGATTGTAGACAATTACCAAAATTTTAAATAGGACTGTCCACGCTTATTATTTTAAATACAATACAAATATTATATATTAAGTTTTCAATAAACAAGACTAGAAAAAAAGTTATTCCGTAATATGCAAAAATGCATGTTTCCTTTAGTTTCATCAAACCAAACATTATAGTTTTATGAACCAGGATTAATATTTATTACCTACTACATTTTTCCCGTGGCATAAATGTAGGAGAGGTTAGTTTAGTAACAGTATTCTTTTCTGGATAAAATGTACTCCTGACAACAAAGCAAACAAACGAAATTTCATAATGATCGGTCGAGTAGTTAAAGCGTGAAAGCGTTACAAACAAACAAACAAACTCACTTTCGCATTTATAATATTAGTTAGGAAATGATGATTGTGATGACATGTACTAATTACTAATTCAGATGCCTTGAATAAATTTAAAAGCAAATAATTATTTCATCTCGCTTTTCTTTCTTGAGTTTTACATCAGTCAAAACGTGAGTTATTCATGTACGGCTGTATAATACACACGTAATTTACATATGAACCAGTAGAGGGCATTAAATAATTCAGGATTTAAACACAAATAGCAGAATGAATGCTACAATACCTAATGGTACCTATACATACCTTACCATTCTAGTATATACAGACCTTATGCAATACACGATATACAATTGTCAAATTCTGTAACATATACAATTTGACTAAACATAATTCAAATATAATATTGCTTTTAGACTGTACTCGAGCAGACTGTACCTACTACAGTTGAATATTCGAGTAGGAAACATAAAAGACAAATACAACACCAATTCACTTTCAATGTTTTTAAAGCAGTTAGTTGTAGCACTTTGTAGTCCCACGTGAGCTGTTGCAGTACTTGCAGTATATCCAGCTCATTTCAAGCAATAGCCAGCGCCACGGGTCTCTTTGGAAAAGCCACTTCGTGTAACGACCGCTATCATGAACCAAGAAAATATAAAGAGGTCTATTTGTTTTATGACCAACTCGCAACTTTAAGTTTGCTTTCGAAAGCCAACTTTTAGCAAGAACATTCAATACAATCTGTAGAAGCTGAAATATATGAAGTGGTGCATAGTGGCATGCATAGGAGTGACAATAGAGCTATCCCTTTTTTACCTTAATTGCTAATCGCGCAATTTCAAACTAATATTATGTATTAATGTTACATTCATGCTTTAATAAATACATTTTGCCATGAGATGTAATAAATGTTAAATGTAACATTTTGCTATTGTGTAGATGTATTCTAATATACCCATACTATCCGGCTCCGCGCATAATAAGAAGAACTAATTCGTTAAATTAAAATATTTATGTACATAAAAGGAACATTTTAATGATTATATTATTATTACGATTTAATAATGTAATTGGGGGTGATTGAGGTTGTGCGTTATATCTGTGACACGTTGTATAGGTTCCGTAAAGAGCGCTAACCTAAAACCTATACAGTGAAGACGTTTCATATATATAATTATGAGAATATGGAACTATAATTTTATCGGTGAATATCTATCCGGACAAAAATTGATGACAACGTATGTTGTACCGTAGGTTACTTAATACACCTCAACTTCGTTTAAGAATAACAAGGAACAAAACTGATTGAAAATAAACTACGTAAATCACACAGTATCTACGTATACATAGATTATCGCGGATTACTTTTACAACACTATTGGTAATTAATTTAATAATATTTACTATTGATATTTACAATTTCTCGGACGTTTAGGTTTATTTTCAGCAAGCATTTTCGGGTCCGGCCGTTAGGGTCCCATTCCGGTACGCCCCCGGCCGGCACGCACCCACAGTGAAAAATTTGTTTTTCCGCTACGCCCCCGACCGAGACGCTCCCATTGTAAAACAACCAGCGAAGACACTTGAGCAAATACTGTTGAAAACAGAAGTGTTTTTACTATCATATATTAGCTTTAAAATTAGTACGATTTGTTTTAAGTATCTCTTTAAAAATATGTTTAAAAAATGTTGTTGTAAAACACTTTTGTTTCAACAGTATTTGCTCATGTGTCTTCTCCGGTTGCTTTATAATGGGAGCTTCTCGGCCGGAGGCGTAGCGGAATAACAAATTTTTCACTGTGGGTGCGTGCCGGCCGGGGGCGTACCGGAATGGGACCCTAACGGCCGGACCCGCAATTTCACGGGGAAACTAAGATGATGGTCGTTTCAATGCCTTAATATATAATTATTTCATAGTGCCCGAACATTATTTAATTATTTGTGTTGCTATTAACGCAGAATTAATGTATGTATGGGATTTAGAAATTATTTAAAGATTACAAAAATTATCAATCCAGTATTACATGTAAAATTCATTGAAGTAATGGTTTGAAATATTTAGCTCGTCGTTTATAGTTTGTAGAGTTATAATGTGTGGTTCGTACCTTGATCGTTCAAGTGACCTCACAATGTTTCTCGAAACTCTGTCTACGAGATTCGACGCGTCTTGTAGTCACGAAACAAGACGTAGCTGATGCCGCAAAACCGCTACAAGTTCTTCACCGCAAAGACCTACTGTTTATATGTTAGACAGTTTATGTATGAATTCCACTATAAGAACCTAGATCATATCAAGAGAACCTCTTCATTTGCAAGTAAAATCCCTTTATAGATTTTATTACTAAACTTATTTATTTTAGCGTATGGTATGGATTTTAAAGCAACGAGAAATACAAAATCCGTTTGAACCACAGGTTCGTACTGACCTTCATCCTAACATAATAAAGACAGTCATGCTAATTATATCTTACGATTCTACTACAACTTATAGAGTTATGCGATGGTTTACTTGTTAATAACTTACTCCATGCGCTAATATAACTAAACGATTTGAAAACATGTAAATATTTGTTGAAGACGTTATGACCTAAATGTGTTATTATTCGTGTATTATAAAAACATCGCTTTAATTACAGCTGGGCTAATTACGCCGATATTGTTGTGGAGAACACATTTTGTTGGGCAATAAGCCTCGGCTAATTGTTTGTAAAGATAATTTGGTGGCGGTTTATTGTGCGATGGGTGGGCGAAGCTGGCAGCCGCTCGCCGTCGCCGGGACAAGCGGTGCGGTAGTGATGGCGGCGCCAGGGTCTCCCAGACGCACACAAGCATATTCCACTAATTACTTACTCACTCGTTCACCATTCGCTGGTTACTGCAACTACATTAAATAGTAGCGCGTCTAACTTCATTGTAATGACGATTGGCTTCATCTCGTTGTTCTGTTGTTGGCCGTGTAATTATTTAGATGCACATAATTAAGTTCAAAGATTTTAGTTAGAAATTAGACAAAGTTACAATTATAAAGTACATACTTAATAACATTATTTAACATAGCTGAAAACTATTATGAACGCAATGATGACTAAGGTATTTACATACGTTTTTCAATCAGTGTGCTTGTGACCACAGCCAGTGTAACTAAAATGTAAATACTGCGCATGATCGCGTTAATACCCATTTTCAGTTATATAAATCATACAATGACTAAGTATTAAACTGATTATTATTTAACATTCTGCAAGATATTGTGACTTCTATGTGGTTTTAAGATTGCGGTGTATTTACTTGTAGGGAATAAAACTACAATTTGAAGTCAGGCCCTATTGTAAATTGGATGGAACTTTACGCAACATAGTATTTTACTTGTGATGGAAGCATACAACAAACCTCAGACAAAAACAAAACAAATGATCTTTTTAACCCTGAAAATAATTTGTTACCATGTTAGTTGAAACCTTCTTAAAAAAGTATATATACAAAGACTATTATATCTTATATAATAATAACGTACAATAGATAAATAAAACGAAGAAATAAGAAACGTGAGTGACACGAATCGGCACGACGGTGACGTCCGCAAACCTTCAAGATAAACAGGATCAAAGGAAAATTGTGCGATAGAAAAACAAGGAAGCTTTGGCCGTAATATTAGGGGGCGTACGGGCAACGTTACCTTGTGAGATCTGTGTCATCTACTGACAGATAAGTAAGCTAAAAAGCTATTGGGTTGATGTAATTTGATTTGTCTACCATCATATATGTATGCGTATATACTCAGTTCGGTCCTCGTGCATAACAAGTATTTGAGTCATCTACAGATGTTTCTGGACGTAGATATTCGTTTATTTTATTAGGAATTAAACATATACACATTACTCACAGATATAGCCCTAAAACAAAAGAGTGAAATATAATCTAACCTTGACTTTACTTGTAATTATTATATCGGATGAGACCAAGACAAAAATAATGCTATGACACAGACCAGGACTAAAATATACCGAAAAATTATAGAAAATGACCGCAATATATTACAAAACAGCACCTTTTTGTTATTTTTATTGAGATTGAACAGTGCTGTGGAAATTTAATGTGGCAGGCAAATGTGTTTATATAATTAATCAACCAGCCAAAAGGATTGGATAGAATAGAATTCGATCACATACGGAGTAATGTAAAGCCAAATTTAAATTTATTACTCTCGGTCTACTAAAAACCTAACAGGCTTTTTATTATACTAAAAACTAACCAGGATTTTTAACCGAGAATAGAAGAGACCGACAGCTTTGTTGGAATATTGGTTATACTGGAAACCGTTTAATAACTCTGTTTCTTGCTTTCTAAAATATTGTTCACCCCGAAGTAGCAAATTAAAATTTATATACATACATATTTGCCCGCGAAGTCGATATCTATTTTTGGTCATTCATAAAAATCTCCGCCAGTATCGAGCTTTATAAGAGAACCCTGAATGTTCATATGATTTGCGGCATTTTCCTTATTCGTGGACTCCATATTATATGACCAATGAATACGACAACGGCCTCATATTACACGAGGTAAACGATATTTATAAAGATATTTTTGATATTTCAGTGTATTTATATTGTTAATGTAAACACAGACTGTGTTATAACAAATATTTTATTTTAAACTTTAGCTTTAGTGGGAAATAAAATTAAAACTGCGAAGACAAGACTTAAAAAATGTCGTTATTAATTATATTATTGTAATCATTACTTATTTAACTAAAATATCCAATATAAAACTTTAATAGCTCTATTATTAAATTCGACTTGTCATTGAAATCTTTTCTCAAATAGATCAATGATCTACGCTATGATAATGATAAATGATGCAAGAACGTAAAATATTATAATTAAAGAGACTGTAAAGTCGAAAAATAATGTTGTTCTAATTTTAGACACAGTAGGTACGGCAACAGTTGAAATATGAAACGTGATTTTAATTTGATCTTTCTTATTTATGGAATGTAGAACATCGCCATCTGGCGCCCGCCGCTTGAAATATTTAGCCCGAATCGATCGAAATAGTTTCTCGATTTAACACTGAGAGAGTTAGTATTGCATTTTATATTTCAGAGACTTCGAAGAGCTTGATAGACGTTTATCGATTATTATAATGTATAATGATAATATTACATTATAAATGTATTTTATGTCGTCCCGCAAACAACTAGAACCGAACATTTGCTCCATTTTAAGATTTACTTATCCTCTTCTCTTCAGCAGTCTCTTCTACATTATTTATTTAGTAGGTACGCCTAATGGAACATTAGCTAAACAGAGTTGATTTTAGTCGGGGCACAAACGATGTGGTTACTGTTCTAACCTAACACGGGTGATCCTAATTTAGTTAACAAGTACAATTTATTGCTAAACTTAGCTATTTTAGTGTTGTCTTACGATTTCGGGAAAGTGAAGTTAAAATATTTCTTATAAATTCTATGGTAGTCTATCTTATTATCAGCTATAACTAGTAATACGTGTAGTATTCTAAGCAAGCTAGCAAGCTAATTACCTATCTTTGTATATTTATATTTCTGGAATCTTGTCAAACAATACGACCAATATATCCATATTTTGTTATTGCGTGATATATAAAATCTATTTAAGAAAATTTGTTGAAACGCTGATATCTTTAATCTTTGTGACAATTAAACTTGTATTACCTCGAATTGCGAATATTGATACAATATATAGCACATAATCTAATTGTATCAGCGCTGTCCGCGAGTTTCTCGTTCTGATCTGATTTTACTATTATACATACATTCATATATATGTAGTTTGAGTTCAGCTCGTCAACAGTATCAGTTAAACTGTTTTCATTAAGTATGTACTGTATTTTTAACAAATTGACCACGCCTACGTAGGTACCTACAATATAAGTATCCACCATGCTCAGTGCCAATGTGTAGGTACTTCAGGTAGGAACCATAATGGACATACCAAACCGACACTAATTAACGTCATCGTAATTTATAACTTTTAATTGTATCTACCCATAATAAATGGAAATATATGTATGTTGAGTGAGGCACGGCGTCGGATACTTTCAGTGGCCTCTGGAGCGCTGCCAACAATTCGTCTGGTGGTTATTTTCGCGCGTCATCCACGAATAACAAGACATCCACCGATACAGCTCTCTATCTATACTTAATCAAATTACATTATACACAAAAAACTGAACACTACAAAGAATATAACGCACATGCTGTTATCATTCATACACCACGTTTCTATTATATTCTTACAAGTATATAAAACCCGTTCGTACATTCAACTTCTATAAAAATCACTAAACTGAATTGCACGCAAGTAACTCTATTAAAATACCCTTTGTCTAGTATTCATTATCCCCCTGTCTAGTTTTAAATTCTTTTGTTAGTCGTATTCGTTGCATGGATGCATGAATAAATTGTTTTTGAGAATTCCGAACAAACTGGTAGGTCAAGATCCCTTTCTCATAGAAGACTCCTTTGTACTATAGTAAAAGGCGTTCGCTATTAAAGGGCGCGGATCGGGTTGATTCTGGATTTGTGGCAATGTGTAATTATTATTTAATCTATGAAGTAGTACAGCTGGATTCGGTTTTTTGAGAGAACATGTTAAGTAGCGGGCATGAACGCTACTTGGTGTGTCGGTTTGACCGTGGTCGCACTGGGCGCGCCTTTTCGCCTTTACGTGTATGTGTGTGCTCCTGATCGTAATGCGTGCGCGCTGTCATTGCCCTAGTCTCGCCGCTGCCCCCTCGCCTCTTGAAACAATGAACGGAACCTGGTTAATGGTCGGCCTGCTTTAGCGTTCTTTTAGATTACTTATTATTCGAAATTCAAACACGTCAAGTGATAACATTAAAATCAGTGTTAAACTGTTTCGGTTCATCCATTTAGATTTAAACATCGATAAAATTAACATTTACTTGCTTAAATTTATGTCAGTTATATCATATGATCAAGTGTATAACTACTCTCTTTAATATAATGTACATGAGCACAAATTCAGTATGACGATGCCGCAGATGTGGTCGACTAAAAAAATTTATACGTACACATCAAATTGTTGTAAACGATTCTCTTCCAAATCGCTCTCATCCCAGCTCGTAAGTCGGATGTATACCTGTACCCTATGTATCTATTTAAAGACAAAATAGCTTATCTGAAGATAAAGTTTATGATGAACATAATCTTTGGAATGTATGTATGTACATGAAACAAAGTAACCTAAAACCTGTAAATATTAACGCCTGTCTATGAAATTAACAAATATTCCATATCAATAAACCTAACGACAAAAGATGAAAATGTAATCTTCGTAGCTCCATGTTCCACACAGCATCTATTCATATATGCAAGTGGCTATATAAAATGCACAATAGACAACGCACACGGAGGACTTTACCTACATATTTTAGAATTTGTAATTTCACCATGTCCTCCGTTTTAAATTGCCTGACTTCAACAAAAAAAGTAAATCTAAAAGCATGTGCAAGTCGGAACTAAAGAACAATATAGCTGGAAGGAATAAACAATGTTAGTAATATGTCCAAATAATATTGTTATATTATGAGCATTGTGTTGTGTGAGGGCACGGGCGGCGGCGTCCATTCAGCCGCGACCGATCCGCATAATGAGATGCAGTGCTCTTCCAGATGTGGCGCAGGCGCGGCCCCAACACGCTGCCGTTTTTTGTCTCCCCCTTTTTTGCTATTCCACTAGATAAACGCTTTAGCAATGTTTGTTACTTGCATTCATCGTCCAAGAATTTATAGTCCGCTTACACAGACCAAAAAAGATTTTATCTATCAACGAGAAGTAAAGATAGTCTTACTGGTTGCCTTGAGTAACATTTTTTTTACTTGCCATATATTATGTTTAAGTACTTATTAAACATTGCTAAAATGGGTGAATAACACATAAAGAAAATGTACATAGAGCATCTCGATACATATCTCAAATATTGTGCACACGTACATAAAACATAAAATCACATCATCCTAATATCCTAACACTATTAATACAAAGTTTAACTAAGCACAAAATTATTATAACTTAGTTTTGATACAAATACACACATGACGTGCTCTTTGAAATGTATATTTGAGTTACATATAGGTTTAAGTTAGCAACACAAGACTATTAAAAATACATCCTAATGTGAATTAATTTGAAATTTGTAAAATTCTATCTGATTGAAATATTTAAAATAGAAATTATTATGTAATTCGTCTATGAAAATGACAGTAATAATATTGAATCTCTGTCTACTTTTCTTGCAGTTTTCGTTTCACAGTTAGTCTGTACAATGTAAATGGAATCGATACTATTTAAAATCCCTAGTTAATCCGTTCGTGTCTATCCGTACATATAATTTAAAGTTGGAGAACAGTTCCAAGCCACGGTCTCCGTTAGCCTCGCGTTTATTTATGTTGCCTTAGTCAGAACTGTTACCTACGCCAGATGTTATTTTACGACAGTTCGCCACCGAATAAACAATCTCTCTTTTTACACATTTATTACCCACCCAAAAACTGCAATTGTAAAGTTTACTGGCTTCTTTTAGAAAGTTACCTAACACGTTCAGTAATAAAATGGCTATAACTAAGTTATTATTTAGTTATGTAAATTATAAAATAAAATAATTACCATACCATCCTAGCATTAATTTTACGGAGGTAGTAAGTAATCAAACATATCACAAATTACATTTTAAATATCCTTGGCAAGAGTGCACGTTGTTTCTTAATTACAATTGGATGTCACACATTTTAATAATAACTATACACTGTAAAGTCGCAAACACAAAATAACAAGACAAAGCTTCTGTCACACATGTGAACAACGATGATGCGATTTCCGGACCCGAAGGCACGCCCGCGCAGCTCCATACTTCTTTACATTCCATACGATTATAAGCACTATGGGAAGTAAGGAAGCACGGAACTCGCGCAAGGCTTTGAGTCTTCTCTCTTGAGTGTAGGTACTGCCATCCTGTGCAGTTGCAATTAGCAACTAGCTATTACATATCGATAGTGTGCAGTGGTCGTTTTGTACGTGACGCCATCTCCTGGTTGATGGTAATGAAAGCACAACGCGACAGTCGGCACTTCGGCAGTAACGTGGGGGTGGCGAGCGACGCGGCGTGATGGCAGCTCGCTAAGCACTGGCAGCGCGCTCGGTGCGCACGCGCAGACCAGCTCTAAAAATGGAGTCAACCGCCGGCGTTCGCTTACGACTCGGGAGTACCATCCATTCCAAATTTGTATTTTCCCGAAATAGAACCGGCGGCGAGCGTCCATCGGATCGGTTACCCGAACGTGCAGCGACCTGCAGCGTGCGGGGACTGGTCGAAGTGCACGACAGAACCTCGGCTGCGGACTCGCCGGAGGCCGGCTCTTATGTAAGGAACACCGTGAACCGCGCCGCGTGACGACCGTTTCGAAAATAAACGTGCACGCGGAGTACGACGCCGCCGGGCGCCACATGTGCGCGCTCCCGTCATCGTTCCAATGATCGCGCGCTGGAGGGGAGGCTATTATTAGTTGTACACCATCCACCACTGTCACCTCCCGCAGGGTAGTCGAGCTATACATAGTTCCGATCACGGGATCTGGCAATCCTGAGCGTTCACTGACCTCTGAAACAACATTAAATATTATTTACCTAATAAATACATAAATAACTGTAGCTAGCTACGTCCCTATTTAAGTAAACTGTAACCGAAGCTTTATAAGGAAATAAAATATTATTATGTTTCTCATATAAATCTGAAATATATATTTTATTTTCGCGTATATCTATCTTACTACATTAGAAATGAAAAACAATACAATGCAGCAATTAATAAATAATTATGGCAATGTAATGTAGAGCGATATTACATAATTATGTATATGATAAACGGAGTAACACAGCAGCTTGACAGCCACTGTATCGCGGTAGAGAATTCCCGGTGCCGCCGCCAGTAAAGCTCGCCTCTACGTACACTCAGTCAATAAAAGAATTTTGGCAAACTTTCGTAGACAAACAAGTGGGACGACAGCCAACTCATCTTTTGTCTGGTTGAAAGCGACATGGTTTTGTTAGCATTTCGGTACCACAATGTTTCAAAAAAGTAAGCACTTACTATCTCCTTCGTCAAAGCGTCTTATACTTTCTTTGTCGTGTTTGTCTTTGTAACCATAATACGTATTGATAAGTTTTTTTCGAATATTTGAACAAATCTTTCAATTATGTAGTAGACTATTTTTACGCCGGTTAAAACTTTATACGTCTTGTACAATAAAATTCACGACGTGAACATTGAAACCTAAATTTAAGTGTAGACATTTGAGAAGAATAGTATAGTATTGTTATGTTTATTTCTATTAAAACTTACAATTTAATCTTAAAGTTTGCTTATTTAATATACTCAAGTAAAAACTTGTGATTATTAAATTTATAGTTTTCAAATAATTGTCTTCGTAATTGAACATGAAAAAGAATTTAATAAATTAGCTGACTAAGAACACAAATTCAAATTTTCACACGTCGTACGTCGCTGTAGTCTGCATTCGTAATGTATCTTTCCACCCCCTGCTTCTACTTACTTTCCTGGCCACCCGTATTCCTAACATCCATATCCTAATATGACAAAATAAAAAGACTAGTTTCTAATAACAGCGGTCCGCGTACGTACAATAAATAACGTGCAACAGTAGAGCTGGGATGACAAAATTACATGTAGCATGTTTTAATTTGCTGTTACATATTTCATGCGCCAATGTGTTACTCATGTAAGTTGTTCGTTCTGTCTAATTTGATTTTATAAGATCAGCTACTAGGATCTTGTATGGAGTAAAGAAATGTGGCGATGCTGTCCGCAGAGCAACCGTCCGTCCAAAGAGCGTCTGTTGAATATTAATGCGACATTGTTATTGGCCACTAGTGCCCGCTGCTGCCCCAATCGCACATTTCCATAACTTACTATTCTGGATCCGCGGGGAATCAGCTCACTATGTAGGAATATGATCACTTGGGCCACTCATATTTGCCCTGTAAATTCTGATCCGTCGCGACAATACATTACATTATTCATTATGGAATCTATAAGTGGACGGGAACTTAGCCTGCCTTCTCGAATACTCGGCTGAGCTAAGTTCTGTGACAGCGTGATGATTCACGTCTCGATTGTTTCACATCACATTACAAAATATCATATACGCTTCAGTACACACTGAATATGTCGTTGATTGTAAACAATCAATGACTTTAATGCGTCGCATGTAAATCGGTAACGGAAACCGTTCCAACCACACAACATTTTTAAAAATACATGAAAAAAGTGTATATATTTATTTCCTGAGATAAACCTACTTTTACATTCAAAATTCTAAGCAGCTCTTCGCTGCTTTGTTTTCGGTGGATTTACTTCTTAAGTTGAGTCGAAGTCGTTTCAACTTAAAAGGGGGCCCGCTATATAGTAATGTGTGTTTCGTTCTCTTTAAAATGGACTACACATTTGCTGGAGGTGAATATATGTATACTAAAAACTGATTTTAGGAAACATAGCATTAACAAAAACTAATTTAAAAATAGTACCTACCTAATTACATTCCTTATAATAAATTACGATCCGATATCATGCTTACACACGGCTAGATTCCAGTAGTCACATCTAAATGTATGCGTCTAGATGAATAAAATTAGTCATACTACATGAGTCATGAATGTCATGATTAAAGCCAAAACCATTCTAGATTTAGAGTTATATTGAAACATCTAAGATTACCCGAAAAGAGATAACTGTAGCAATCTAAATTGTATTTTTGTCTCAAGATTGAGTATTTTAGCCCTGAATAAAACAAAAAATAAGTATTTCAAATGTCAACGGTATATAATCTGTCTCTGATAGTTAATAGGTATTAGAGTTTCAACGGAACGTCAAACCTTGTAAAACAAAATTACGTAGAGAAATCAAATAATGAATAGAGATTACTCGTAGATGATTGGCTAACAATGCACCATTATTTTGTGCTATATTATCCCTAAATCCAGCAAGGCTCACGCTACGCCTGAAACTTTGGTAATTATTGGAGCTCTACTTACTTATCTTGAAGCTATCACTTAAGAGACAGCAGTAACAAGTTAAGACAGCAGTTATAAATCCCATTTAAGATCTTGCCTTCGGCTCTTCTCGAACTTAATAAACCTATATTAAAGAAATTGTTGATTTTCTCGAAGTGTCGTATTATTTCATAATAATAAATACTTCTAGCAAAATGTTATGTGTTTAAAGTGATAGCAGTACTCAAA
Source organism: Catocala sponsa (assembly GCA_963564715.1). Taxonomy (NCBI): domain Eukaryota; kingdom Metazoa; phylum Arthropoda; class Insecta; order Lepidoptera; family Erebidae; genus Catocala; species Catocala sponsa. The sequence continues at coordinate 11,998,353 of OY751331.1, forward strand.
TATTGAGGATGTGTTCAATTATGCATCTGTACATTACCATGACTAGCAGAGGTACATACAAGCTCGCTTTCACACTTTAACCACGCTTTATGTGTACGCTAAATGATGAGCATTCCGCTGGGATTTCTAGTATGGAAATCAGTGTTCCTAATAAATAGATGCCGTGTTTAGCTTATTCACGTATCTGAGTAACGGATTTATTACATTACCACATTGTCATTAGAAATATGTAATTGCAAATCGTGAATTCTAATAACTTTTTATTTAGTAAGTACACATATTGATGACATTTTGCAAGTCTCTTTTACCCTTTGTAGTTACAAATAAAACGCGCGTGAAATATAATCATTAAAAACAGATCTTGAAACCCTCGGGACTCTCTATTTAATTATTTATTATATCTTAACTTTACTTTATAAAAACATTCCATGAATACGAAAAGATATTATTATCACGTGCGGTATTCTTTTTATGAAAATACTAAAATCTGAGGGATTTAAAATAAACATAGTAGTATAATCGTATAAGTGACTAATACCTATTAAAATGTGAATATTCGAAATGAATAATTTTGGAGTAGATCCAATTTAATAGTTAGGTAGCGTAGAGGAACTGAAGTGTGCTACAAGCCATAACTGAAACGTTAGGTTAGGTTTAGAAGTCGCGACGAGCCGAGCGGCGAGTAGGCGTGCGAGGAATGCTACACTCGAAGTAGGCATTGAAGTTAATCAGATATGAAACTCATCGTTTAATAAATAAAACGTTTCAATTGTGATTGTTGTTGCAACGTATTGCTATGAGAATAAAAAATATAATAACCATCGATCGGTTTGACATGTTAAAATTACTATCTTTTAATCAATCAATTAAAATCCTAAAACATAAAAGTCAACGTTAAACTCATATAAAGAATTATATTTATATTTATGAAATGTAGGAGATAATGCAAATTTTATATAATAACAATTGTGTTGTCTTTGCAATCTGATTTATGATGGAGACATTTATGAACAAATTATTTCTACGTCAAAACATGTCACATGTGTCTTTGTAGATTTTGATATGATTTTTAATGACTGATCATTAAGAAAGGCGGGTCATAGGCACAACAAACACTTTGCAAGCTTTTGATATGTAATATTAGTGATCCACAAATATCACACCAGATGATCATAAACTGTTCGTGCATGTCAATCAACTTTTACAATATGAAGCCAATTTTTTTAATACGATACTTTGTAATTATAAATACAAAGTATCGTATTAAAAAACAACAATATGCCAAATATATTTAGACTTAAACTACTATTAGTTGTACCGTGGGTCTATTTAACTGTGTCATTTATATCAATGTAGTATTATGATCTGTATGTAGTGGTGAAAGATCTTAGAAACCTTTATAGTCGTACCTAGCCTCGTACTAGATATATGAAATAAACCTTTGATTATTTCACACATAGTGATTAATCTTAATTTCTTTAAATTGTTCAATATTCAAGTGATATATTTCCATACAGTAACATACATTATAGAAAATGTCTGATATTATACACACGCTATTTAATAGGATCACATAATATATGTGACCTTAAGCTTTATAAGTTATAAGTAAAATGTATTCTCTTACTCGGTTATCATAGTTTTTTCATTATGTATCTAAATCATAGGTCCTTGGCCTATATATCTTATTTCGAATGAAGGCAATTACATTTTCTACTAAATTTAAGCCAATTTCATAGATGTGCTACGTTTAAAAGCCTACTATCGTTATAGTATTTGCATTGCATCTAACTTCAGATGGATTCAGATTCAGATTTACCATCTGAAGTTAGATGCAAACAGTGCGAATGTCTAGAAACTAGACCTAACTTAACGCATTTAGCTTTGGTTAGTTATACCCAGATGTAACTGTACTTAGGCTATAAACTGTAATAAATCTATATACACATGTTATGATGTAATAGCGGCCTAGTGACGTCTGGTTTCAAAATTGCTAGAATCATTAATTTAAAATGTATCTATGACCATCATAGCTTTTATTGATAATGAGCTTTGCTTTAGATTTCTTAACTGATCTAGAACAAGTAACCCTTAAATAATCAATAACAATCTGTGGGTATAGTAAATGGGACACACGATAGCGATAGTTGCCATTAAAACTATAAGTTGTTATTTTTCTTGCCAGATTATTGTGCGTTGAGTTAATAAGAACCCCAGTCATTACATTTGTCTTGCCAATTAAAGATCATTAACTGCCCTTCCTCATACCATCAAATTGTTACTAACGCGTAATTTCTAGATTACTTTTGTCGTATGTAATGTAGAGCTTTATTCCAAATGCTTTACTTACTAGACGACGACTTCACTACCTGAAAGCTCAAGTAAAAAACCGAGATATGTATCAAACAACCGAGCCCCGAGCCACAGAATAATACATTTAAATTAAACTACTTTGAACGAGGACAATGTCGCAAGCGAACTTATTACAAGTATTGCCCGCATGAAAAATAAGTAAATACAATTAAAAATGAAACCAAAGTAGACTAGCAATCAACGATACACGTTGCTTATTTTAATCAAGACTAGCTATTGATTCGTTTAAATGTCCCCGGCATGTTTATAGTATTTATTACAAATTCGCGTAACATGCACAACCAAATTTACTTCGTTAAAATAGTTACTTAATAACGAGTAGTGTGATGCTATTTCTTCCTTACCCTTGGGAAAACGATAATGAAAATGTGGAACACATAAATCCGACTTTATAACCTCTCTACATTAATAACGAATTAATAAGAGATACCGAAAACTAAATCGACTCGATGCTTGCTATATCGATTTCATTCGTTTCGTGAAAAATATGTAATTGACTTATTTACTTATACCTACATACTACAGTTTAATTGTAATGAATGCATCATATCAATAAATCGTTCAAGTTTATAAAGGAATAAAAGCCACTATACTCAAAACTATTTTTTGTGGAAATTAATTTAGTACCATGTTTTTTGACACCATCGTCTCTGTAACTACATATTACATTGTAATTGTTTTAATTTTGTATTGCTCAGTAAATAAAATAGTGCTTATAGGGCTAGATATGATTGCGCACATATGAAACAATAAAAAACAATACCGAAAACGATATGACTAACTCACCACTGCTATACACTGTTCCTTACTATGTAAAACGGCAGACATTGTTGTACCGTGTGCGTATTATTTATATTCCACGACATGTTGGTAGTTTTCACTGTAACTACTGATGACACTAAAGTGCAAAATTATAGAGAAGAGAACTGTGGACGGTTGCATCGTTGTATATGCTGGACAGATCACTGGCGATGCGGTGCGCAGTGGCATGCGAGCGAGCGCGAGACGCGCGGCGCGCCGGCGCGGACTGCTGGCGTACGTAGGACGCGCGTGCGTGCGCGCACACTGCCGCCGACCGCGCCGCGCCCGCGACGTTTGACCTTATTTAATTAGTTCGTTCGTTTTTACTCTTTGAATGTAACGTAGCATATTAAAATGTGTAACTGTCTAATTCATTGTTGCCATCCACTTGGTTAATATTGTCGATACCTAACTAACTACTGTCGCCAGAATGTAGGTAACATACTTATATTAACTACATTCTGGCGACTTACGCCGTTACGCACTTACATACAAGCCCACACACGTATATTGTACATGTGTGGTTCTATAAAGCGAAATTAATGTCGTACTCTTAACACTCATATGGAGCAGATACTCGAACATCTTTATTTTTCCTGTTGTATAAATCTTGTATCTAGATGAAGCAAACACGATCTCTCGAGCTATTTCTGTTTGGAGTTCAGCCACCTCGACATCGCCGTTGATTTCTGTAACTGAGATTACATGAATTAGTTACATACCTACCGAATGTTCACTGGCAACTAATTTTATTAAGGAACGCATACATAGGGTTATAGTCAGCAAGTAATAGCTGAATAGCAATCCCGATTGTTGATTTATATGAACTCTACATAGTATCTAAGTTCTACAGTAATGCCTGGCTACCTATGCCTGAAATGAATATCTTACCTTCTTTATTTGGCTACCACAATATCAATATGTATTGAATACTTGAAATTCGCTCTCTAGAGATTTACTATTACAATACTGAAACTGTGAAGTATTTGTAGTCTTGTTCCTGTAGCTGTATATCTAGAGACAAGTAAAAACACTACTAATAGGTACTTTACAGGTCGGTAACAAGAGCACGCTGAAGGGATCGTGGATAATGAAAATTTTTCAATTTATATCGATGATATTAAATTTTATAATATGTATTATAATCTAAAAGTTTATGATTTAGATTATAAAGCTTTCTATTTCTGTTCCTCTTAAAATCTGTCAATCTTCCAATTTCTACCTAAATATCGGCTTAGTTTAAAGAGAGGTAGCCTACAAAAATAACAGATTTGGGCACACTTAATTCTGTATTTCTGTGGTATATGACTTAACTACAAGCTAATTACATATAAACGATAAGTTACTCTAAAACTATATACATGACTGGTCATCATTCCTTAATTATACTAATTATAATCTTCGTAGCAGTATAAAAAAATTAGGCCAACCTCGCTAAGGGGTCTTGTAATTAACTTGATTTTAAAAAGACGAATTTGTATCCATGACAGAGTTAATAATAGTTATGCTCAGCGGGGGATGCTTTCAAATCCACTTTTTCTCATACAGTCTATGAATACACTACGACCTATCGTTCGAAGTACGTGGGGGTGTAAATATTGTTTTTTACGAAAAAAATATTTTGTGTCACAAGCCGCGGCGCTGCCCGCAACAGCGTTTGAATACAGCGAAAGCTATTTACATAAATTTGCATATGCATACTTGAAGTATAAAATCTGAATATTCTCTGGTTTTCACGATAAATAAACATAATATGAAAGAGAACAAATAAAACGATTAGGCGAACCGAGTCGCATATCCTTAATGCATAAGCGACTTGCTTCATGTGTTTCACTTAAGGGTGGTTTTTAGATTAGTTGAATTTTGTAGTAAAATACTAAAGCCATAATTTAAGCATACATTGTTTCTTTTGCAGCGCGATGAAAATAATGCTGGGCAAGTTGCCGCGTCCTTGGATAGTAGACGACGCTAAGGACGACGGGTACACAGCCCTGCATTTGGCTGCGCTGAACAACCACGCTGAAGTGGCAGAACTGCTAGTGCGAGGAGGTGCTCGGCCTGATCTACAGAACGCCAATCTGCAGACGGCCTTGCATCTCGCAGTGGAACGACAGCACACACAGATAGTACGCCTCCTCGTCGCACATGGAGCTAATCTGAATATTTGTGACAAGGTAAATTACAAGAAGCAAATACATCCATAAAATGTTATAGGTACTAATATATCAGCTCTATTTTATAAAATGTCTCACTACTGAGCAAGAGCCTTGACTTAAAGGCTTAAGCCATATTCCAAACGTTAGCTAAGTTCAGGTTGACAGACTACACAGAGCTTATTGGAACATTGAGAACTTTCTGATTTGCAGAATTACCACGTTATTTTCATTTATCTTTAGTGCTAAGTAAAATGAACTTTTCATTTCTTCCATAATCGTAAAGGTGATCTATACCATAATATAATAATAATAATATTCTACCACGTACACACAACACCATCTAGCCCAAACTAAGCAGAGCTTGTACTATGGGTTCTAGACAATGGATAAACATACATATATACATTTTTTTTTTTGTAAATACATACATATTATACATAGAAACACCCAGACCAAGACAAACATCCATGTTCATGCACACAAATGTTTGACTTGTGCGGGAATCGAACCCGCGACCTCAGGCGTGGCAGTCGGTTACACTAACCACTACGCCATCTAGGCCGACAAATAAATGCCATGAGTAAACTTTAAAATTTTCTAGACCCGAAAAGGTAGGCAGAGATTTTATTTTGTTTTATTTTTATTAAATACGTACAGTAACAGACAACAGATTACATATTTACGCATTACTCAATTGAACATTAAATAGTTGCCAACCTGAAGTCCAATTAAAACTATACACATCATTCAGTTGATATTTAAAACTTTAGTGAGCTAAGGTAAATAATTCTAACTAATATTATAAATGCGAAAATGAGTTTGTTTGTTTGTTACGCTTTCAAGCCTTAATTACTCGACCGATCAACATGAAATTTTTCATGCACGTTGTCAGGGGTACATAATAGGACATAGGGTACCTTTCACCCAGAAAAAATAAACCTAACCTAACCTAACCTACATTTAATCGTTGTTCGTCTTCTCAATCAATAATGTCGTGACATGTTGATTGCTCGGCATTATTATTGGATGCTTGATTGCAACGGCTAAGTTAACGTGGGGGAATGCATTGATGCATACCCCTCCGCGGGGGCGGGCGGAGGGGTTATGTCGGACTCGCCGGGGTAAAAGAAAAATGGAATGAGAATAAAGTACCTCCCGGAATACCGACTAAACCTACCACGGTGTTCCTCGACAAACCACTATCCGCGGGGCCGCGCGAATCACTTTCACATGCGGTCGCGACCCCGCCGAGCATTTTCTAATCTTCCTCCAACTCTAAGTAAATTATATTTGTTTAAAAATGGCGTTAAACCAATTAATGAACTTGATTTTCTAACCTTTCCATTATTCCTTATGTCTTCTATGTCTTTTTCATAAATTAATGTTTGCTAGAATTTTATGCACCTTTTCACTATTATGTCTAATTCTGCAGTGGTTAAATACATTTCCTTCTTTTCATGTTTTACGATTGTTCTTCGACAATAAGCAAGTATTCTTTTCATTTTAGTCAAATTAGAAAATTTTGCCCAAATTGGCCTTTCTTTATTTTCTTCGGTTGCAATTGTGTGACATGTTATTTTTAACTCTATATCTGTTTCAGTGTTTTCCGATCTTTTAAAGTGAATTTCTTTTTCAGCGAGCCAGTCTGGTTCCTTCCACCATAATCTTTCTTTTTTCAAGGCTGTTAGGACCATTCCTCTGGATGCTATATCAGCTGGGTTGTCTTGTGAATCAACATGGTGCCAATGGATATTGTTTGTGTTGTCTTTGATTTCTACGACACGGTTAGCTACAAATGTTTTCCATTTTTGAGGTTCACCGTGAAGCCATGCCAGCACAATCGTAGAATCTGTCCAGCAGTAGGTTTGTGTAAAAGGGATTTTCATGGCTTATACGACTTGCTTTAGTAACTTTGACAGCAGTAGCGCGCCACAAAGTTCTAGACGTGGAACTGATATTGTCTTTAATGGAGCAATCTTAGTTATTGATGCAATTATACTTGTGTGAATCGTTCCATCGTGTTGTTTTACTCTACTGTATACATCGGCTGCATAGGCTTCAATAGGTTTTTTAAACAATTGGATCTTTGTGATACTAATTTCTTTTTGATTAAATAGTCTTTTCAAAACTGAGAACACAATAACACATTTGTTGCCAAATCTCTCTTTTAAAAGTTGCCACGCTTGGTTATAATTGCAATCCGTAATCTAAATGTGTCGTAATAACATTTCCGCTTCGCCGGTAACACTTGATTTAAGATAATGTAGTTTTTGTACGTCACTTATTGAAACATTAATATGGACAAGCGATGTAAACATATCCTGCTATGTAGGCCATTCTTCGTATCTTCCCGAGAAAGTTGGTAGTTGAATACGCGGTAGTTTTACAAGCGAACACTGCCCTTGTCCACTTAAAGCTGAAGAAGTTGAGGTGTCCATCGACACCGGTGTTGGTTGTATTTTCCTTAACATGTCCGTCAAATCTACTTGTAAACAAATGTCATGATTTCTTATTTTTGTTAATAATTCTGTTCGGGAGTTTTTATTTACCCAACAGGCAACACAGCCAACCATCATTTTTAAATAGTGGGGTTATTGTGGAAGGGAAAAAGTAACTCGTCTCTTAGCAAAAGATCGCTCAGGAGTGAAGAACGAGCATTCAACTTAGTAAGACGGTCTCAACAGTCCGTGTAATTGCTGTGAATTTGATAATATAGTCCCATAATATTTTAAACGAGTGAGTTTCATTATACAAAGGTACAAGTCCTCGATGATGAAATAATCTTCATTATGAAAATAAGATATTTCACCACGTTTTTCTCTCGGTGTACACTTTGCCAACATCTCATGTGCTTGCTTGAAAGAACACCAATATTCTTCAATACACTTTGTTCTTTCTTTAAGGTAACCGTGTGTAAGTCTCGCTTTAGGGCATTTTTTACGTTAACTTGTGTCTTGAATCAATTTCGCCACATCGTCTAATGTATTTAAATAACTTTGTTGTTCTGTTGTTAACGTAGCCATTATAAAGTTTTAGGTATTACGTAATGAACACTTCTGCACTGCGAACTGCACAAATTGAGTAGAAATATTCAACTAATATTATAAATGTCTATAATTTAGTGTAAACAAATTATCTGTTGTCTCTGGAATGCGGCGGCCTATTGTTTGGTCCCCGATCGGCCGCCCGATGCTCACATTTGTGTTAGTAAGTAATTAGCTAATTATCCGGCTTGATATGCGACCAAATGTTGTCGACTTAAGGTTGATTATTGTTTGAGGTACTAAATGTAATATTTTTAATAAAAGGACACGACTGTTTCGTAGCTTTGTATTGAGACAACTGGTATAACATAAAAGGATCGGATACTTTTATTCCATCTTAAATTCCTTTTTTCTAGGGTTAGCTACCCTAGGACCGATCCTGGTATTGCAAGCGATCGGATGGCGTATTGGTTTTAAGTGTTAGCAACTGCCACTGCTCCACGTGTTGTGGATTCGATCCCCACACGGATCAAAAATTTGTGTGGTCCATTAATAGTTGTTTATAAACTGGTTGTGTTGCTCTTTGGTTGTTCGTTGTTTAAATGTTTGAAAAACTCCCTCGCAACGCAGGAATTATACCTAGTGCGGTAGTTTAATACCTCTTTGTATTGCATTAACAAAGACTGGCACATGAGAAAATGGCAATTACCTTCTTCATTTATACATAGCGTCACGTCTTTATAAAGTGTTAGCTATGAATACCCTAAAGCCTAAAAGTATAGATAATCTTTCAGACGAAAGCATAAATATCCGGGCGCTTTAAAAGATAGTTAAACCTTTAAACAGATAGCTAGGTACTACTAAGACAGTAAATAAATGTAATGCCTATCTAATAGTTAACACTTAACAGTAATTACCATAGCTTACGGTCGAAAACCGTATCTACTGGTCTACTGCTACTCATACACATAAGCTACTTTAATTATACGTATTTACTTAACTCATTATTTTTGCTTCACGTACAACACAACACAATCTTAGAATGATAGCTCTATTCCTAGTCGATAGTCATATATGCAAATCGTTTATTGTCATGTAGTGTAGTTGTCTGATACACGTCACGAACTAATAAACACAAATTATGTCTTTAGTTTGATCACAACGGTAGACTGATTCACAGCTGCAAATTCAGTGATGCTGCCCATGCCCACAGGACAAAATTAGCATACCTCTCAAACCTGCTATATAACTTGCCCATAGTTAGCATATCTCTCAGCGGTATTCGCCAAAGGCGCCCAATAAACATACATATTCCCAGCAGCCGCTACTGGTAACATTGAAACGTTCGATCCAAGGCTTTCTGACACACCAACTTATTATAGACACCCCACTAAAGTTTACTCTTTTGTGGTTTTCCTTTGATAAGTAAATATAAATTAAGGCAGCCGTTTTATTTTGTCGAAAATACAACGGTTTGCCTGTTATAATACTTGAGGAAGATCCATCAATTACCTTTACAAAGGTCTTCATAAAAATTAATATTATAACTTGCTATACGAGCTCAAAGAGGAAAGAGATTCTAATACATGCCGTAAAGACAATATTAATTAAACAGGCACGTTACTGCGTGAGTATGCTACTGCAAACTGCCGGCACGTTGTCTTGCTAAGAATATATTTATTACCTCTGCTGACTCTGATGAAGCAAACATGTTAAATTATAAATAAGCTTCGGATATCAATATAAGAGTTTGTGAACTATAAATATTATATTGTCTAGGATGGCGACACGCCCTTGCATGAGGCGCTGCGCCACCACACATTGCAGCAGTTACGGCGACTGCAGGACGCGCGCGATGCATCCCTGCTTACAGGACTCGCGCATGCACACGACAAGAAGTCTTCCGCCTCGATTGCTTGCTTCCTCGCCGCACACGGTGCCGACCTCACGGTCAAAAATAAAAAAGGTACACTTACAGCACATTTTAATATTTATTTTTAATCGAATTTCGTACATGGGTAGTAGGTAAATGAGAACCACTAAAATAATACGGAACACAAGGTAAAGCTGTTATATTTCACATGGCAGAGGCCGCATATAAAATCTACTAGGCAAGATTTGTTACTTTTCTTTCCTGTTAGCAGCGTTTGAAGTTTACGACCTAGAGAAATAAATGCCGTTTACTATCGGTAATACAATCAACATTTCTATTTCATTTCAGGTCAAACACCTTTAGATCTGTGTCCGGACCCGAATCTTTGCAAGACTTTGACGTCTTGCCGCAAAGAGGGTACCGGGTTAGCTACAGAGAGTACTTCGGATGGTGAACCGAGTTCAGCGAGTGTCGCTGGCAGTAGTACGGCCGCGGCACCGACAACATCACCTGCTCCTTCTGCCGAAGCGACGCCTACTACCACTGCGCCTTCAGACCCCACCGCGGACGAGTGTCTTGTCTGCTCCGATGCTAAGCGTGATACGCTGTTTCGTCCTTGTGGACACATCTGTTGCTGTAACGTATGCGCCGCCAGGGTAAGTTGCTCCTCACTATAGATACATATGATTTAAAAAAAAGAATGTGTTTGAATTGCTGCCGTAGGTAGTTATTCAGTCTTCTCGTATCATTGGAAGTCTTGAAATCAGTAGGAAAGTGATTGCTTCCCTAATGCCTAATGTACGACATGTTTTGATCAGCGAATAGTTACTAATTCTGGCATTTCTGGTATTTGTGGTTTTTCTTTATAAACCTCTAAATCTTCTAAACGTTGAGTATTTACCTTTGAAGATTTGTATTAAAACGTTGGTCACATTTTCACACAAATTATTATGTTATTAGCAAATTTGAATTCGATGATATTTTACACGTATAGTTGCATAATTTTAAGGCTGGTTAACCATAAATTATCGAAAATAGCAACCTATCGAACACGATAGGAAAATAATGTGAGATGGTTTCCAGAAACTAATCAAATAGTCTATTCACCATTATAACAATAACGGTGAATAGACTATTTGATTAGTTTCTGGAAACCATCTCACATTATTTTGTGGTGTCTACGCAGCTACGCACCCTATAATTAATAATGTTTATTTTGATTTATTTAAATATTTCATTAAAAAGATTCTGACAAAATACACAGATTATTTATTGTCAATACGCTTGCTCCAGCAGTATGGCGTGACGTAACACAAGCAATGACAGAAGACGTTTAAGTAAACTTGTAATTTCAAAATAAATGTACCCAAAAATTAAGTTAATTTTGGGTCTTTTGGAAACAATAATTTTCTTTTAAAAATATATTATTGCAAAGTATGGCGTCAAGTGACGTAACACGCGCAATGACAGAAGACGTTTAAGTAAACTTGTGATTTCAAAATAAATGTAGCCAAAAATTAAGTTAATTTTGGGTCTTTTGGAAACAATAATATTCTTTTTAAAATATATTATTGCAAATTGATTTTAAAATACATAATCTACGCGGATGGTAATTAAGTCAACAGTATTTTCAATAACACGTGTTATTTATAATATTATACTCTATACTCGAAATAAAACAACCATTTTCTAAATTACCATTGTAGTTCGTATAAGAATCACCAAAATTTGATTAAACCAAAAATTGCAAGATTATTGATAAAGACGACAGCACATAATATTCTATCACTACCAAATATTATATTTCATGTTTTAAATTTTTGATATTGCATGTTTATTGGAGGTAGGCATGAAGTCCTCTATAAAATTAGTGATGAGTGTGAGTGAGGGTAGTATAGCAAAGGTTTTGTGGCACAGGTAAAGAAGTGCCTGGTATGCCGCGCGTGCGTGACGATGCGCGCGCGCGTGGGCGAATGCGTGGTGTGCTCGGAGGCACCCGCCACCGTCGTGTTCCGGCCCTGCGGCGACGTGTGCGCGTGCGCCGGCTGCGCGCCGCTCATGCGCAAGTGCGTCGAGTGCCGCACACCGCTGCAGCCACCGCCCGCGCCCGCGCCCGTCGCGCTACCGCCCGCCGTCGCCGCTGCGGCCGCCGTCGCCGCTAACCTTCTACCCCCCGCACAGGCGCTCAAAATCGATCGTTAGTATATTAAATCTCTTTAGCCTTTTCAGGTGGCCCTTTTACCCCTTCAGTGGTTTTCAACGTTGAACAGTCGGACAAAAATGTGGTCTACCGACTACCACCCTACTAAACAACAATTTCGATTTCTCCTTGCAATAATATTATGACCATTGACTTATATATTACTGGCCTAATTATGACAGTGACCATTACTCTCTTTATCATGTATTATATTTACGTCATGTCAAGTTTGAATTATCACAGCTAACAACAACTCACCATCTTTACTCACGTCCATTAGAAAAGTCAACCTTAGAGGTAACTAGATCTCACAGTAACTTTTGTCAACACTGGTAGAACACTTTCTTGGCCGACTGTACTTACTACAAAGGGCTAGCTGTACCTATATAGTATTTATAAAGTTAATATAAAACAGCTAAGTAAAATAAAAGAGTATTCATATGAACGATGCAATAGTAAATAGCTTTAACATCAAGTATTTTAAAATAATTGATTCAAATGGTAATCAAGAGCGAGACTAAGCAACGGATCTACATCTTTATCACCAACGTGTGAAACTTAAATACGCGAGAAAGTTGCGCTTGCAGCGTGATAAATATATGAAGAATATGCGCAATCAAGACTATATGATACAATGTGATGGACTTCCATTATGGCAAGTCCTCACTCAGTGACACTGGCGTACGCAACTACTACGTTTGGCACGGATACCTGTTATAGTACTAAGTCACTCCGTACTCATTTTATGGGTTATCTTGCATACTTCGGTCGCGTCTTCTATTTCAGAGACTGTATAAAAAAATTTCATCACTTATACAAATGTATAAGTGATGAAATTTTTTTATACAGTCTCTGAAATAGAAGACGCGACCGAAGTAGGCAAAATTGCCGCAAAAACTAACTTGTAAAATGAATTCTTACCTATGCTACGGAAAACTACGTTTTATGAAGTTTCGAAAATAAGAATGCTTTCTCGTTACTCGTTCAACAAGATTGAAGCTTCCAGGAAATACGTATTCCAAAACAGAACTCTGTTTGTAGTTTTTTATATGGCTATTTAGTCTGTATATCGAGCAGCGATAGCTCAGTGGGGAGACCAAGAAACCAACAGACTGCATTGCAGAGGGTCTCGGGTTCGAACCCACGTCGCGCACCTCTGACTTTCGGAAGTTATATGACTTTTCGAAATCATGTGCGTATTGATTGACAATTATCGCCTGCTCCGTGCTTCGGAAAGCACGTTAAGCCGTTGGTCCCGGCTGCCATGAATATCTATGGCAGTCGTTATTGGGAGAGTGTCGACACAAAAGATCTCACTGGGTCGAAGTGTCGCCGGTCTGCACTGACTGGCCCCCACATAAGATAAGATAAGATAGTATGTATATCAGACAGTAGATAAATTGCTCATTCCACTACTGATTCCCTTACAATATGCCTTGGCTATATCCGAGTATTGTCTTAAATCTCTATTGAGTTTAATAACTGTGTTCTATCTACCTTCCCGATAGTTTACTTATAGGGAATTTTAGTTGTTAGAAAAAGAGAGAATATTAGAGTCTTACCTATAGAGAATATTAGAGTTATACTAAATCGTTACTTTTTTATGTAGGTACTTATTCTACATTTTATCATATAAATTGTAAGTGGTTATTGCAATAGATGTTTCGAGATTTTGACTTTTAGGCAGGAATGTTGACAGTTAACATGAAATAAGCGCTAAGCTTTAATGTTCATAAAGTTCTCGCCGAGGTGCATCGGTACTAGTATAGATGTAATTATAACAATCCTACTAATATTATAAATGTGAAAGTTTGTGAGGATGGATGAATTGGATAGATGTTCGTTACTCTTCCACGTAAAACTTCTGAACCGATTGCGATGAAACTTGGTATGTAGATAGCTGGAGACCTGGATAAACACAAAGGCCATGCCTGGATTACCGCATAGGTTAGGCTTTTTATTTCGATATTCTCAACGTATCGGGACTTATGCGGGTGAAACCGCGAGGCGTAGCTAGTAATATGGAAACAAACAATATGGACCGTTACAGTGGAGAAGGAGGCTAGCAGCAACCTGGCGCAGGTGCAGGTCAACAAGGGTCAGCCAGTGCCGGCGCAGTCGGCGCCGCACTACATGAACAACGGCTCGCGGTTTGCGGCGGCGCCCGCGGCCCCGGCGCCTGCCGCCGCCAGTACTACCGCTGCCGTGACCGCGGCGCCGCCCGCGCCCACCGCGCCGCCCGCCGCCGACGTGCAGAAGCTACAGCAGCAGCTACAAGACATTAAGGAACAGGTGACGATATTGATTTTACTATCGACATACTGTTTAGCGTAAATATTTAAGCCGAACCTTGTCACCATTCACCCAAATATCCAGAAATTGGCTATCAACAGCCTGACCCCACACTTGATGTTTTTCTCTTTCATTCCAAGGTCTCCGAGGCTTGAAAGGAATAATAATCGTCGTCGTCGTTGAACAGTCAATTATTTTATTCTTCACTGTTAAAGATTACTATTTGATAAGATTTAATAGGTTTACTCAAATTAAGCACATTGATTCTAATTTATATTAAGCATATGTGACCGACGCGAAAAGTTGTCAGTGCCTCGTACCACCTCAGCGCTGTCCAGAAAGTAGGGGACCGATGTTGCGCAGTACTTCCTTTATCGTTTTTGGACGGTTTAGTAGTTTCGCCCGTTGGTTGCTCACGCTTTTACTAATGTAATGTAGGAATTACTAATGTAGAAGCACGTGAGCCTGTATTTCCTCGTTCTCCGTGGAGCCTCTACATAAGGGGCTTTCAGTAATGCCGATGTTAAAAAGGTGTTTGTTGAGTGAGCAGTTGTCTAGTTACAGTCATATTATGTTCTCATGACATGATTTGCATTCTCCCTTTCTCCTTTGCAAATCGCCTTTTGCTTTAAATTGTCTTCTACTATTAACGGTTCAACTTTTATTATATCATGTTAATTTATATTATAATTAAGGGTATTAAAAAATGACTAAGTACTCGAACATGACTAATAGAGTTGTTTGTTATGTTGGCAGACGATGTGTCCGATCTGCTTGGACCGGCTGAAAAACATGATATTCCTGTGCGGGCACGGCATGTGCCAGATGTGCGGCGACCGCATCACCGTGTGTCCCATCTGCCGCAAGCAGGTCGAGAAGCGCATCCTGCTGTACTGAGCGACTACCACTCCGGCTCTCACTCCGTGGCGACGTGACACCTACAGAACCCGCCAACCGCTACGGGCTTTTGAAATATTATAAAGGCTGATTTTTTTACTATTTTATAGTTAGTACCTTTATATTAATAAGAATACTCCCTTAAACATTGTGCAAGTACAGTATTTCACTTACAATTTACTTCGTCCCTTGCCCGCCTGGGCCGTTCTTTGTTTATCTCGAGAATCGTGTACAATAGTGTCAGAACCTCAAATAGCGAGTTCAAAGTACGATTAAGGTAGAATAGTAGTTAGGTACGAACCTAATGTTACGAGCATTTACACGACAAGGCTGATATGCAAACGTTTTACTAGTGAATGCGAATAATAATGAAATTATTATTTATGTTTGATTCTGTTATACCTGTTGTGTCCTATGTTACTGCATGTACTGTTATTATAATTAATCAAATTGTATATTGCATCGTAGATATATTATACAAAATGGCGCAAAACTTATCACAATAAATGATATACTGCCTTAAGCTGGTTGATATAAGACGGTTAACATAAACAAAAAACCTATTTTCGCAGAAACTAAAAAATGATATTTTTGAACAAAATAAATAAAATAAAATTAGACACAAATTGGAACACCATTGTATTCTTTTCGTCACAATATTATGGTTTTTCTTTTTGCAATATGCTAGACATTGCTTTTGATAAGTTATTTGTTATTTTAGTTCTTGGTTTTGTAAGAGCGGCAACGTTTGTTATAATATCGCTGCTTGAGGTCTTTGAAACCTAAGTACTTGACTCTGCATAACACATGAAGTTCTAAATTATGAAAACAAAAAAATGTCCTGTGGCTAAAGGTAGGTTCATAATGTGTAAATCGTCAAAGAATACCATGTAGTATAATAATATGTATGTGGTATCAATTAATGTGATAACATTTGCGCCACTTTGTAATTTAAGTAATTTGTTATTCATGCTGATATATAAATAAATATGTAACAAAATTACGACGTATGTTGTTGTGCAATATTGTGTTCGTGGCTCGAGATATACTGAATATGATTAGCGTAATGGAGGATTTTATTATACCCTCATAAAAGAAAAACTTAAATATAAATAAGATATACCTAATGTTATATTGCGCGTCATTCTTCATAATTATAATTTACGTTTCATTGTTATATTTAATTTAATGCATTTATATCTATATTGTAATTGTATTAAGTACTAGGTATGTAATGGACTTATGAATGAAATTTTAGCTTAACTCGATACACAACGTATTTAAACAAGTCTTACACTAGAATATGTAGTAACTATCAGATATCTTACCTGTGCTCTTATGAAGGATTATAGACTTGTAGGTACAATTGCGGCCTCGATGGCGTAGTGGATAGTGTAACCGACTGCCACGCCTGAGATCGCGAGTTCGATTCCCGCTCATGTCAAACATTTGTGTGCATGAACATGGATGTTTGTCTTGGTCTGGGTGTTACTATGTATAATATGTATGTATTTACAAAAACAAAAGTATATACAGTGGTGGACATATAATTAGAAACACTTGCGACGTATTTCACATTATACAAGGCACATTGCCGTAAAACTTTTGTTTTTGGAAATAAAACAACAAAATGCATAGAATACGTTCAACAACTTACAAATCATTAAAAAACAAATAAATATCCGAGTTTACAACTACCATTTAGATATTTAGTTACGTACAAACAACTAAACGACATTTGCAGTACCATCCGTCACGGACAAGTAATTAGAAACAATAAAGAAATGAAGTAAAAATCAAAGTTATTAACGTGTTAACGTTATCAATTTCAAATTATTTATGTAAAATTGTTTGGTTTATTAAATTTCTTAAAAATTAATATTTAGTTGCATAGCCTTTGTTATTAATGACGGCTCTGCAACGACATGGCATTGATTCAAGTAATTTCATACATTTATCGAGTGGGATCGCGTTCCATGCTTCAACAAAGGCTTCGTAAAGTTTATTTTGACTGGAATTACGTTTAACGGAGACTGTTTTTTAACGACGTACCACAAATTTTCAATAGGATTTAAATCGGGATTATTTGCAGGCCAGTCTAACATGGTAACACTTTGCTCACTAAGAAAGGATTTAACACTGCGGGCCGTGTGTTTTGGGTCGTTATCGTGCTGAAAGATCCAGGTCACAGGTAAATGGTCGTCGGTGTAGGGAATCATTGTCTCTACTAAGATGTTTTTGTATTGAAATTGATCCATTATAGGTACCTTCAATCTTACGGACGGGTCCAACTTCGCAACCAGGAAAACATCCCCATACTTTAATGTTACCACCGCCGTGTTTGTCTATGCTCCTCATGTATTTATAATCAAAAGTATGGTTTATTGGACGTCTAACGTAGCGTTTGCCGTCTGAATTCATCATATTTATTTTTGTTTCATGCGAGAATAACACTTTTTTCCATTCTCGTACGGGCCAGTTAGATATTTCTTTGCAAATAATAATCGCTTCTCTCGGTGTTGCTTGTTAAGAAGCGGTACCTTTCGAGAAACCCTCCCGAACAATTTAGATATCACTAATTTGCGGTGTACCAGTTTCGAGGAAATGTTCCTTGGGTCATCAGGTGAAAAAACTTCATTTCTAATCTTGTTGGAGCCTTTAAACGGGTTTTGTTTAGCTACACGTATTATTTGCAAATCTTCCCTGAGAGACGTTTTCCTTGGACGAGCCTTTCTAACAACACTTATAGTAGTTCCGTTTCTATTATAATAAGCAATAGCGTTAAAAACTTTCTTCACAGAACATTCTCGATGATTAGCAATTCTTCAATAAGTCCACTTTCGATCTAAATGTAATTTAACAATTAATTGCCTAGTTGACTCATCACAACTCTTATTTTTACCCATTTTTAACAAAACTTATTATTTACGTAAGTAATTCCAAATTGATGTTCAATTGCCGCCGAAACTACAGAAAAAGCGTAGACAGATGTTTTTTTTTAAATTTCAAAAATGGGACGAGCCCTGGATCCCGTTTCTAATTAGTTGTCCAAGCGGCCAATAATAGAAATTCAACTATCATTCATATTTAAACTCTTTTAATAATTAAAGATAGAACAGATTTATTTTTTTATATATTTTATGAGATTTTTAACTCATTGGCTACATTCTGGCATAGTTAATAGTGATATAATCTATATATTTTTTACTCATAACGATAGTTTATTCTGTGTTTACCTAAGTTTTATGTACTGTTTCTAATTATATGTCCACCACTGTATGTATGTTTCACTGAGCACTATCGTCTATCGTATACGTTTGGATTAAGGCGGAAACTACCAGATTACGATATTCGACTTCGTAGGTTTGAAATATTGAACCTGGATAAGAGAAGGTGGATAAGTGACATGTGCACTCTACACAAAATTGTAAATAGCTCATTGGATTGTCAACTTGTTATTGTTATGTACCTTCCAACGCGATCCGTGCGCATCCCACAATTATTTAGTATACCGATTGGCAACAATAATGTATCACAGAACAATACGATTTCGCGAATGTGTGACCAATATAATGCTGTATGTTCCCGGGTTGACATATTTTATAACAAACTTAATATATTTAAAAGTCTTTTAAATATATTGTGTGTAAGCTACAGTAAGATGGCAGAAACCTTAAGGAAAAAATAAAATAATCAACTAGTACCTATGTAAAACTTTTATATTTATATAATATCAGTGCTTGATCATTGCCGATTGTTTATATCATAGACTTAGATTTTTTCGCTATCGAATCTTCACTCGCATAAGTCTCTCACTAAATGATGTGTATAGCTGTTATAATTGGACTCCAGATTTGAGTATTGTATACTGTTTAAGATTATGTGTGTATGTATTAGTCTGTAGTCTGTTACTGTACCTATTCAATAAAATATACTTTTAGGTACTAAATAATGAGGGCACCTACATTCGAATTTTTAAGTGCGAGCTTTTGTAAGGTTACTTACTTCTTGGTTGACTCCATTTTAAGGGATGGATTGGCAGGTTTATGCGTAGGATTCTCTTATACTACGCCTTGGCTGTTTACACCTATTTACATTATAAATGTTTATTATTTATTATTATTTGCGTTGCCTGACGTCATGCAGCTAATTCGCTTTCACGTTACACAAAGAATACTATGATGAAATAAACAAGCGACGTCCTGATTTTGTTTAACTAAACCTTTGATATACTTAAATGTGAATGCTTGTGAGGAAATGGCGACCTATCGATCGAGTCCCGAGATTAGCCTATTTTGCCGACGTCAAGCTCATATGACCATTAACAAAAGAAGCACGTGTATCTTCCCTTTCGGTATCATAAACATTTAAGTCTCCTCCTGAGTACTCCGTCATCTAGTGTAACCTTGGAATATCGGTTGTTTTTTGGTTTGTGGACTAAAAACCCGCCTCTACATACTTGGAGATAAAGAATGATGATGTGCCTCATTGCGTCACCACCTGTGTGGCTCACATGTTGAATAAACATTTATGTAGGTATCACGAGTGCAATTGTGCAATTTATTGTAAGGAAATATGTATTATTCCTGAATTATTGGCTCTATGTATCTACTGCTTAACGAGTGCCTGTTAGTTCCTTCTTATCATTAGCTGTATTTATTATTATCTACCTATAGGTATACAACCATGTTTAACCATGTAAACAATAGAAATAACTTTAAATAAATTTTATTGTTTAATATACGTTTCATTCCAACTTTAAACAAAAATAAAACTCCTACAATAACAATCTATAAATTTAACCGCTATAATTGGGCACGAGAGAGCCTTCCTCGATAACGTCCTTGGCCGGATCTGTGTACGTCTCGGGTTTCTCTTTTTCAACGACGGTGGCTTCTTCAGCAATGGTGTGCTCATGCAGTATTTCTTGCGTTATGTCGTAGATTCTAAACGCTAGGTGCAAATCTTTTGCAAGATCGCTCTCATTACATGGCCGAACATCTTTAAAATATTGGTCACTCATACCGTCCAATTCTGACGAAGTAGCACAATATAACGGTGTTGCAGCCGCTTGGCTCTGTTGATAAAAGTCACAATTAAAAAGAAGTTCAATCAAGTTTGAGACAGGATTTTAGAATATTTTCATATTTAAAATTGTTGTTTATGTGGAAGTCCAATTCTCACGAACGTTGTTGCTTTTAATGTCCCCGCTAAATTGTCACTCTGCAGTCACGGAGACGACCACTTATACATTATTTCTACCACCATCTCTTAAAGCAATTACATTCGCGAGAACACGACAAAGCTATAGACAGTAAACCGCTGTCTCATTCTCGGGCATGCAATAAAATTGTTTTAAGAAATGGTGATAAGGTAATTAACGCAACATTTTCATACTTACAATAGACTTAGATAATGGTTTCATAATAGTGTATAATGTTTCATAGGGCCACCAGTTTCGACAAAGACGGGTTTTGACAAAAGAGCCTGGGTGAGCGCAGAACACCGACTTACCAGAGTTCAACCATCGGTAACCTAGGTAATGCATAAATAGGATACTACAAAGCTTAGAAGTGTTATAAGCTCTTATAGATGTATATTCATGTTTTGATAATGACAACAATTCCTTCGTTAGAGTTATTTGGCTGGCGAAAGGCCATCGGACATATCTAAAAAGAGAATAATATATAAGATAGGTGATGATTGCAGTACGCAACAATATCATTATAAAATTCGTTTCAATTTTGAACCTGTGTGATTCCGAAGCGACGATCACCACACGTGCGTTAGGAGCAAGTATTCGCTCAATATTTAAAAGAAAAAAGCAGTGACTTAAGTAGTTGACTTGAAATGTCGTTTCTAAATAATCTTCTGTGAGACACCATGGTAATCCGAAAACGCCTGCATTTAAAATGACTATATCAAGCTTTCTGAAAAATAAATATATTCATAACTGCTGGCTGCTTCTTTGATCCCATGGCAAATGCATCCTAATAGTTGCGTGAGGTTATAAATCAATTACAAGATGCACATATTGTCTAAATTTTGTAAAGTGCACATTCCGCGGCAGAGCCTTAGATTTAATTACTGGGTCGAACAATTTTATATACCTACAGATATAAAAGAAAGAAAAACTCAGTAGCGACTTGGCGTCCAACAATATATATTCTAGATACTGTCCTCTGTTTATATTCCGCCGCTAATTAACTTGAAACCTAAATATAGCGACTAGTATGGGTATAATATAGTTAGGGGTGTAGTAGAGGCTAGTTCTCAGGGGATCTTACTATACGTTTACTCTTCTTGTTGCACTCATTCTATCCTGTGGAAAAACAGGCTTTTATATCGTTTGAATGTCAAACATTTAAGCTAACGGTTAAGGTAACGGTACATTTAAGGTAACGTGTGTAACTATATTCTACTGGATTTATATTATCTGTACTTTTGTGACTGAGAAAATACATTCTAACGTAAATACATCGACAAAAATTATATCAGCAGCCTTACGGTATGTTTCTTAAGATTTCATCCGAACACTTTTTAACGGAGGCAAGTGACGCAAGGTTAATTTTGTATAGTTTCAGGCGGTCGGTTACTTCACATACGTTTCTGGCTACTACGTCAGCCACATACGTATTACGACAAGCCATTATCACCGTGCAATTCTTACTGCTTAAACAGCGTGTCATCTCCAACCCGATACCACTATTGGCGCCCGTTATCAAACACGTTTTATTAGAAAAGTCCATGTCTTTCGTCACCTAAATTATAATAAAAATCATGTAACATCTTTCATGCATTTATATTTCTGTATGTATACACATGTTTTCACAAATAAATTATCTTATCTTATCTTATCTTACCTATTAAATAATATTATCTAATAAATACTGTGCCAGTAAAAAAGGAAATAAGAAGCAGACATGGAAAAACATAAGAGCTACTTAGTGCATTGGAATTGAATAAACAATTACCTCATCCGCTGTGGGTCCAAAAATCCTAGTTAAGCCAACATTTTTTCGAATAACGTTGCCGTACTTAGAAAATAAAGTTTCCTTTTTTGGCAAAGTACTGGCAAAGAGTTTGTCCACACGTAATGACATTTGGGTAGGACTAAAAAAAAACATTTTAAATACGTAACTATAAACATCCGGTTTTAGTTAAGTAGTATACTTAGTCTGGCTATAAATACAGTTACAATTTTAAAAACATAATTTTCCATTTGGTTCTGTCCTTCTTATATGAATATCCATTGTATTTTCGCGCCAATCGGTGTTAAATAAGAACCGAATTGCTGTGATAGCATTACACAAAGTAGCTACTTTGTGTATGCGGAATTTTCAAACATTTCATTTGGATTCATAGCCAAATGCAATTTTTGAAACTCTATGCGATTGGTATTTTTCGAATTTTTGTGTATCGGGCTATTAGTAGAAATACAATGAAACCTTCTCTGTTTGTGACATAAAAAGATCTGGCCGTCCACGAAGTATTCGTACGAAAAAGGCGATCGAAACAGTGAAGGAAAGAATTCGAAGAACTCCTGTCAGAAAGCAAAAGATTTTATCTCGGGAAATGAATATAGCACTTAGAACCATGTCGCGTATTTAAAAAAATGACTTAAGACTTGCAGCCTATAGGAGACGCAGTGGTGATTAATTAACTTATAATTTAAAAATGAACAGAGTGCTAAAATCAAAACAACTTCTTAAGCGGTGGTTAAGCCTCTTAACAACACCATCTTCCATAACCAAGAAAGGTCCTTTCAGCAAGACTCAGCACCGGGTCATAAAGTTCGATCCACCCACCTCCGATTGTGGTTAGAAACAAAAGTTCCGGACTTCATCGGCTAAAGACAGCTGAAGACTGGCCGTCATCTAGTCCCAATCTTAATCAGCTGGATTATGATTTATGGTCAGTTTTAGAGAGTATGACATGCTCTAAACGCCATAATAATTTGGAGTCCCTAAAACAATCCATAAGATTGACAGTGAAGAATTTTCCCAAGGAGAGAGTGCGTGTTTCTGTTGATAACTGGCGTCAACGCAACGTCTAAAGGATTGTATTAAAGCCAATGGAGATAATTTTGAATGATGATTATATATTTTTAATGTTATTAAATTAGGTAATGCTTTATGCAATAGAAAAAAAAATCCTTGTAGCAATATTTATGGCAAGACTAGGTAGTTTCGCACTGAAGCCTAGCGAGATTGAAACCTCCGTGGCGGCTTTGCACTAAAACTATTCTTAAAAAAAAAAATTTCTACGAGGTCTCACTCTATAGGTAGGTATATGTAGCTGAGGCACACTCTAACCACTATGGCTTTTTACGATCAATTGGTAACGTAGTATGGTAGATAACGTATCTTAAAAATACGAAAGATCTGTAGTGAACTATTGGAGCAAGATTTACCTGAGAAGTTTATAGAAACAATCAAACAAAGGACACAGAGAGCGTTTAGAACTTAGGTAAGGATACACAATTCCTTTACCTGTTTGGGGTTAGAACCCGCAACTCTTTTTGACAGGAGACTACTTAAACTACTGAATCATCTGTGTAGTCAACAAGATTCAAATCAAAATTCAATAAATATTGGTCCTGAATATGGTTTGTTAAGTTCAAGCTTACATGAAATAGTTTTGAAATGTTGTATAATCCAACCATGGTACCTACTCCCTTTCTTCTCCTAAAATTGTTTATCCGAAAATCATTATACATAACACGTTTGCTATAAACTTCAGTAACCATAATGTTCAATAATTCGAAATATTTACTAAAAATTAGGTTGTAGTGACAGAAACGAATCGCTGTGAATCGGATAGCGTAGCCGGCCAGCAAGCCGAAGCTGCGGTGGTGAGCGAAAGCCGTCTTCGATTAGCGCGCGTGGTACCGCAGGAGACCCGCAGCGCCGAAGCCGTGACAAAAGCCAAGCTTTGTAATACAAATTAGTTTTAAAAATATCTATAATCTTAATAATGTTTATTATTAGGATAAATAAACATTAAATAATTTGAATATAAGGACTTAAAACTTTTATTGAAAATGGTTTTAAGTCTTGTATATTATTGATTGTAATATTTATGACAAACAAATTTAGGGCATATATGGTATTTAGGGATTTCAATTTTATAGCATGTGATATTATGTGACAAAGTTCGGGCAAGTTATTATTCGGACAAATGATGATTAGGACAAAAAAATATGGCACTTTAGATTATAGATAAGTTAGGTAACACAATAGAAAACAGTTTTTCAATGGTTTCCATCTAAATTCAACTTATTTTAACGTATTAGATTATATATTTTACTACATGGCCTAGCTAGTATTTAACTAATGAATACAATTAGCAGTAGAATTGTAGGTACCTAAATCTATAATTGATAAGACGTGGCAACATATACTTACCGAACGGGGCCAGACACTAAGGCGCTTCGCCCACTGGTAAGTCGAGGCACGGACGCGGTGGCGTCGCGGCACGGTCGAGGCGTGTCGTTTATGTAGAGTCGAGGCGAGGGCGGCTATGTTTCCTTTACACATTTTACTTAAACTTAAGAGAAACAAAACGACAAAATGGCGGTGGAGTCGCGGCGCGGTCGAGCACACAACCCCCGACGTGCCGCCGCCCCGCCTCCGCCTCGACTCCACCTCGCCTGTGACGCGACTCTAGTGTGTGAGCGCACTGCCATTTTTATTCCTGAAGGAAACATAGATGCGGCGCGCCGCTCGTGCGCCCGCGCTTCGACGCCACCTCAACTCCAGCTCGTATGGGCGACGGGCCTTACATTATCCCCTCATGCCTGATCTTATAGAGAAAGGCGATACTAATCTACATCGTAAGGGTATTTTGTCACATTTATCTCGATGGAGGCTAATTAGTAAGTGTATTATTGGTTATATCCATGAAATGTGAGTATGTACATAATATTATACCGATACGATTCAATATAAATTTTCCCGACACCCCAAAACTTACCGACCGAAACAAGAATGGTACATTATTTTAAATTATAGTGTAACTTGTCTACATAAATAATTATTGTGTACTTATAAAAATATTAACGGTAACACAGATTTGCTTTACTTCCACTCATAAATTACTTTTCTGCGAATGTCATTATTTTCAAGTGTACATAATTTTGTATTCGGCCTGATATTATATTTATAAATAAAAAAGGCTATTGCTAGTCGTCCGCTAAACGGATTAATTAAAATAACTTAATCGTCCGATTACTGGATGAATAAAATAATTTAATCGTCCGATAACATCTATTTATTGTTATACTAAATTATTAAAAAATCTGTACAATAAATATTATTTTTTTAACGTGACCTTTCTATAATAGGTCCAGTACTCATAAAAAGCATAGAACTACGGTAAATTAATGTAAACTTGCCCTATAAGAAAGTGGTGTGAGCGTCAGCCCAAAACACAACCTAAAATTATTCGCTTACTGTACTACGCAATTAATTAAATCATCAACTTTTTTTTAGTAATTGATACCAATTGAAAATGTTGACGTTCTTCATCGATATTAATTGCCTGATTTTCAGTTACAAATGAATTATCCTGTAAACTTGACGATATCGACTCTACGTATTTTTTTTTTGTAGTTGATACCAATTTCAAAGTTTTATATAAGATAAATTAATGGTAAATTACATAGTCGATATTTCGTGATTTATTATAAAACATAACCGTTTTTTTTTTTTTTGGTACCCAGGAAAAATGCTTGATGCACTATCCGCCGGCTAGTGGACGGCACCGGCGGGGCGTATATAAAACCCAACCTAACCTAACCTACATTTACGCGAGCGAAGCCGCGGGTGAAAACTAGTACAACTATATATCTAAAGGTTATCTGGTAATCTGAATAATCGAACGATTAAATTATTTTATTCATCCGGTAATCGGACAACTAATTAATTTTATTCATCCGTTTAGCGGACGACTAGACACTTGGAATAAAAAATCTGGATATTATGTTTATTATCCGTGAAAATCCGTTTAGTCTGCCGAGTGCTAGATCTGCTATTTCAGCGGCTCTCTACGACGAACGCATTACCATTTTGCGCCTGTTGCAAAATATGCAGTGCAGAGATATTGTGGTTATACAATATCTTTGGTGCAGTGCCATCTTAACTTGTCAATTGTTGGAATATCAGACATAAATGACTCGTCTGCACGAATGGTGTAGTGATTTAGGTGGTCGCTTCGGCACTGCCACTATGCCGAGTGTTGTGGGTTCGAATCCTACACGGGACAAAACTTTGTGTGTTTCACAAAATATATTCGGGTGCTAATTAAACAGACTTCTTTTTAATAGCATTATTGGCCTTTAAAAATCTACATTGCCTTCTAAATTACTAAGTCAGCCACAATTAACGAGCGTCTGAATTATACTATCTTAGCCACTAGTTCATCTTCTATGCCAGCCACTCTAAATACAACTCAGCACAGTGGTTATTTATTAGCATCTAAATTTGTTACATGCATTCAAGCAGTAAATATCTAAAACATTAATATATGGCATTAAAAATATATTCTATTAGCTTCTAATTTTTTAACTCATTATGTTTAAAATGTAACTCATCCCACATTAAATTGATCGTCATAATTTAGCTAAAATTTTCACCAAATAGAAAATCTGGCCATTAATATCACCTAGAAACTATTGAGGGGAGACAAAATAAAAGATTCATTACTATCTTACTAGGAATCTATATATATAAAACTACCGTTACTGAGTGGCTGACAGACAACGCACAGCCGAAACTATTGGGGGCAAGAAGCTGAAATTTGACATGTATGTTCCTTGGGTACTGTAGGGGTGCACTAAGAAGGGATTTCCCGAAATTCCCACGGGATTGGGAAGAAATGGATAAATAAAAAAACATGTGCGGGCGAAGCTGCGGGCATCCTCTAGTATAATTATTATAATACGTTTCTAGTTTAGTGATATAATTGTATTAGGTACTTGATTAAGTTTAGTGAAATAATTGGCGACGGAGCCCCGCTACGCGGCGCTCCTATTTCTGGGTAGTCACAAAAAAAAAAACCACGAAGGCTACGGCGTGCGACGCCGGCGGGAGCTCGGCTCCCGCCGCCGTAGCCTCCTAACCTAGCCTATCCAAGTCGGAGTGCTAAGAGTCGGGATTCGGGGCGTTTTACGGTTTCTGTAGTATACCTAGTCCGTAACCAGGACGCACGTAGGTACTCACGTTACAAACTGTACACGAGCAGTACGCAAAATTCATGTATACATTGTGAATTAGTGATCACACAGATTTAAAAATAACATTGCAATATATACGCGATCAGTTTCCTATGGCTGCGTTTTGGCCTTGTATAGGCTGGAAAAACGTGTCGCCGCGTCGCCGTCGCTGCCGTCTCGTTCATTCGCGCCAAATCTTACAGTAGGTATTTTCACGATAAAAGAATATAATGGATTACTTTTACATGCTAAGTTATAATAAATGATTGATTTTTAAGGACCTTGTATTGTAGCTGTAAAACGTAAAATGGTGATGAGATGTAAAATTTGTGGCTGAGTTCGTAAATTAGGTGGCAATGTATGAATAAGAAGGATAAGTTATGATAATTGTTGATCTTTACTTAACACTTTCTATAGAATATTTAGTTGGCGTTGCCGTTGTAAAAAACACGAATTAGTTTATTAGAGGCTATCTCATTTTCCCGTT
This sequence comes from Catocala sponsa, assembly GCA_963564715.1. Lineage (NCBI taxonomy): Eukaryota > Metazoa > Arthropoda > Insecta > Lepidoptera > Erebidae > Catocala > Catocala sponsa. Next base: position 12,026,630 of record OY751331.1, read on the forward strand.
GCTTAGTTATAAAATTAGAAGTTTGATTACGTGGCCAATAAAGAAATCTGTGGCTTGACTTATAATTTCTCAATATATTCCAAGTCTGGATGTTCTTTGTGTCCGTTTTTTGAATGTTTGTAAAGTCACCTGCGACACAGGGGCGACAGCTATTCCGGGCGTAGTCTTTTTCAAAATAAACAAAATTAAAAAACAAAAATATTTGGAGTAGGTTGACCAACTTTATAGTCATTATTATTATTTTACTTTCTTACTTTCTATCCATATCAACCATGAATAAATAATAATTTAAAAACTAAAGATCAGGCTTTGCTAGAAACCAATCTAAAAAGTAAAAAATTGTGTTCATTAAATTTAAAATAGAGAGTAAAGTGATTAACAAAATAATTCATTTTATTGTAAAAACGTGTGGGATCCTTGATAAGTACCTATACAATCTTTCAAGTTAATCCGAGAATTTAATTGGGTGAAAATCGTGTTGAGACATTCCGTTACATAAATAGGTAGATACACCAAAGGTAAACTAATACCACAGGCCACAGTATAAAGACTAACTAATACCAATAATGTAATAATATAATATTTATAATAGATAAATTGATTTTAAGCTTTTTTCTAATACATAGTACTATATAGCTTATAAGTAAAGACCTGTTATTGGCTGTATGCTACGTATTATGTTTGAGTAAAATTTGTGATTATGCTGTTAGTCTTCCATGAAAAATACATAACTAAAAACATTGCGGTTCCTGAACGAAACAAAAACGTCAACAAAACTATACTGTGCGGTGTCAAATGCTAACCAAAATAATATATTTTGATTGCAATTTGCTTAAGAATTATTGAATTATTTACATATAAAATTATCAAGATGAGTAAATCAAGTAAAAGGCATTATTCATCATCGAGCTCTGACAGTGCTGAGGAAAGTCGATTAAAAGATTTAAAAGAACGAGATGAATTTGCTAAGAGATTAAAGAAACGAGATGAAGAAAAGACGAAAAAGATTACAGAGGCTTCAAGCAAAAGGTCATATGAGGAAGCAGCAAAACGTCTAAAATTGGAAGCAGAGGGCAGAGAGAAAATATTGCCAAAACTGCGTATTGACTCCCGTCGAAAGTATTTAGAAAAAAGAAAGGAAGACAAAGTCATTGAATTGGAAGCTGATATAGCTGATGATGAATATCTCTTCGATGAAAGCACGTAAGTAAAATAAACATTGCAGATAGATATAAATCTGGGTATCACTTTTTCTCTGCACATGAAATTTATGAAATGCAAACAATATTTATATGTATATTGGTATTAAATTAGGCTAGTTACTCATAACAAATAACTCAAGGTCCCACATCCATTTTGTGATTCATAACTAATACAGCTTGAGTTGTTTGCAATGCTCCAACTAAGCATAATATAACAACTGACCAAGAACCCATATTTTGATCATAGAAGATGAATTTCGGTGTTGTTTCCACTCGTTAAAAAGAAATCTGTCTGATCAGGCAGCCTAGTAAGGACAGTTGTAAATTATATGAACACAATTGATTATGTTATATTAATTTATAATATGTAATTCTGTTCTACAAATCTTACTCTGTATGTGGATATAAAACTTGTAGGTGTAACAGACATTCTACAAATCTTTAATGATTTTCATGTAGATTTTCTTTTGCTAAAATTACAATTGTATAGATATACGTAAAATACTTTTTAAATTAAAATTTATTTCACACGCTCAATTTTTTTAAGCATACCTTCATTTTTTAAGCTTACCTACCTCAAGTTTTTTGGTAATCTGTTATTACCACTTTGTATGCAGTTCTCATAGAAATAATGCAATCTGTATAAACCCAAACTAATTACCCTATTGTATGTTTATATTTTTGTAATACTTTACAATAATTATGTCCTTTACCCAAAAAATCCAATCGCAGCCAACAAACAATCAGTTTTAAGCGTTAATGTTTAAAGTAGTGTGGCACTTGGTGGCTCGTATCCATACTGCTGGAAAATAGACGTAAAAAATATAGCAGCTCGTATGCAAACCGCTGGCAAAGGACAGCTTTATAAAGTCTGTTTTATTGATCAATGTCCTGTCCAATTACTATTACAGCCTAACAAAACGAGAAAGGCAGGAGAGAGAACACAAGAAGACAATTCTTAAACTTGCTAAAGAACATGAAAAGGCCCGTGAGCTTGAAAATGTACACAGATATCACATGCCACAAGACTTGGGCAAGGATGCTAAAGGTATGTTGTATAATATCTTATAATTCATAGAGCTTCCGTTAACTATGTAAACACAATATTGTGTATAATTTTTGTTTTTTACTTTATGAATGATATATTTATAACTATTTAACAGGAGAATATGTTGAAGTTGATGAAACTGAAAAATTACCACATTCAGAACAACAAAAGTGGGAGCAAGAACAAATCAAATCCGCTTTCTTCAAATTTGGAGCTAAAGATGCAAAAGCACATGATGAGTATGAATTATTACTGGATGAGCAAATTGATTTTATACAGGCTCTTCAGCTGGCAGGAAGTAAAGAGAAAAAAGAACAAGAAGAAAAATCTGAGTATCAAAAATTGAGAATGTCCCTTGAGGAAACAAAGAAGTCACTACCTGTTTATCCATTTAGGAACTCTCTGATAGAAGCTATCACAAATTATCAAATATTAATTGTGGAAGGTGAAACAGGGTCTGGTAAAACAACCCAAATACCACAGTATCTGCATGAAGCAGGTTTTACTAAAGATGGTAAGAAAATCGGATGTACACAACCTAGGAGAGTGGCTGCAATGTCAGTGGCTGCCAGAGTAGCCCAAGAGATGAATGTAAAACTTGGCAATGAAGTTGGCTATAGTATTCGATTTGAAGACTGCACATCAGATAGAACAGTAATAAAATATATGACAGATGGTACATTACATAGAGAGTTCTTGTCAGAACCTGACTTAGCATCTTATAGTGTAATGATTATTGATGAAGCCCATGAACGGACACTGCATACTGATATTTTATTTGGCCTTGTCAAAGATATAACTAGATTTAGACCTGATTTAAAATTGCTCATATCTAGTGCCACATTAGATGCAGAGAAATTTTCGAGTTTTTTTGATGATGCTCCTATCTTTAGAATTCCTGGCAGAAGATTCCCAGTAGATATATATTACACAAAAGCTCCTGAAGCTGATTATGTTGATGCCAGTGTAGTCTCTGTATTACAAATACATGCTACGCAACCCCTTGGAGACATTTTAGTTTTCCTCACTGGACAGGAAGAAATTGAAACTTGTGTAGAAATGCTACAAGAAAGAACAAAAAGAATAGGTAAAAAGTTAAGAGAACTTATCATATTGCCAGTGTATGCAAACTTACCTAGTGATATGCAAGCTAAAATCTTTGAACCTACCCCAGAGGGCGCTCGAAAAGTTGTGTTGGCAACTAACATTGCTGAAACATCTTTAACCATTGATAATATAATATATGTGATTGATCCTGGATTTGCAAAACAAAACAATTTTAATTCTAAAACAGGCATGGAGAGTTTAATGGTTGTACCTATTTCCAAGGCTTCAGCTAACCAGAGGGCAGGCAGAGCTGGCAGGGTTGCCCCAGGAAAATGTTTCAGATTATACACTGCTTGGGCGTATAAATATGAACTGGAAGATAATACTATTCCAGAAATACAGAGAATTAATTTAGGGAATGCTGTTTTGACACTCAAAGCTTTAGGTATAAATGACCTTATCCATTTTGATTTCTTAGATCCACCTCCACATGAAACTTTAGTTTTAGCTCTAGAACAGTTGTATGCCTTGGGAGCCCTTAACCATCATGGTGAATTAACTAAAGCTGGAAGAAGGATGGCTGAATTTCCCACAGATCCAATGCTTGCAAAAATGTTATTGGCTAGTGAAAAGTAAGTACCATATTCCTACATTTTTCTTTTTGTATATAGTTCATCTATTATTCCATTTTAATACAAAAAACACACTTATAACATAATTAGTAGTAACACAAGTAATTATGATAGAAGTAATTGGAGACATGGACACATCATCCATCATACATATCCATTCTACCAACTGTGTTACAAGAAGTGCACTTTTTACTCTCTTTGTTCATTATCTATACTCTATCTTTAGCATAGGATCATTATTAAACTAATTTAATTGTTAAAGATCAAGATTTTATTATATATAATTAAATGATTTGAAAATAATTTGAAAACTAGATAATAGTAGTTTATAAAATACTTTTTAATTTTAGGTACAAATGCTCAGAAGAAGTGGTCACAATTGCAGCAATGTTATCAGTTGATAGCTCAATATTTTACAGACCAAAAGACAAGATAATTCATGCAGATACTGCTCGGAAAAACTTCTTTCATCCCCATGGTGACCATTTAACTCTGATGAATGTGTATAACCAATGGGTAGGCTCAGATTACTCCGTCCAGTGGTGCTATGAGAATTTTGTCCAATACAGATCTATGAAAAGAGCACGAGATGTTCGTGAACAACTAGCTGGCCTTATGGAAAGAGTGGAAATTGATATGGTGTCCAGTGTAAGTGAAGATGCTAACATCCGAAAAGCAATAACAGCTGGTTATTTTTATCATATAGCCAAATTTTCAAAAGGAGGACATTATAAGACAGTTAAACATAATCAAGTAAGTAAACATTCAATTCAGATTTTATTATGCTTGGTGGGACAATGGATGTGTAATACACCTTTGCTTAGATACTCGAGAATATGAGTGTAAGTTGCACTATGTATGTAGAGCCATTCAATTATTATTTTATAGAATTGAGCAGCAATCAGTAGCTAATTGGTACATGGTCTAATAGTTACAATTTACAAAACCTTACAAATATGAATTTTATCATTTTGACTAGAAATAAAATCTCATAGACATACCTTGTGATATAAATTCCCTTTGCTAGATAAAACAGACAATTGCAGATTATTTAGTAACATTATTGTTATGTTAACATATTCCAGAGCAGTTGTAAACTAACAGAGTAGTAATTTAGATCTAATCCATTAGTCCCTCCTGATGGGGTCTCTTATTATGGTTTTGTTATGTATACATATCTGTTAACAATAGAATGTTCTTTATTTTTCAGACGGTTATGATTCACCCTAACAGTGCTTTGTTTGAAGAGCTTCCTCGTTGGTTAATTTACCATGAATTGGTATTTACATCTAAAGAGTTTATGAGACAAGTTACTGAAATAGAAAGCAAATGGCTTTTAGAAGTTGCTCCTCACTATTATAAAGCTAAAGAACTGGAAGATTCTACAAACAAGAAAATGCCAAAAACTATTGGGAAATCTTCTCACAGTCAATAAAAGCAAATTATTTTTCTATATTGTTTAATTTCCATATCACTGCAACAATTTAATAGTTACTATGCTATTTTCACAAACAAAGCACAAATAATATAATACAAATATTCCACAACTATTATCTACTGACTATTATTTCATCATGTTTAAAATGAAGGATCCTTTCAAAAAATGTCTAACAGTCTATGATTGCAACAAATTTGAAACTACTACTATGTAACAACAAAGTACATTATTTTTTATTACTACTCTATAATAAGGCAACTATCACTAGATTCTTAATACATAAGGCCAATTGATTTAAAAATCTGAGCATCTCCCTTTTCTCTCCCAGTCCCCATATCGTGTAGGTTCAGGTCCCCTTGGGCCATTCACTTCTCCAGTATGTGGATTAGTATTATTTGGCCATGGTGGCAAAGCATCTTCCTTTTGCTGGGAAACATGCAATGTCTGCTCGCCGAGATCATCAATAGGTGTAGTCTCTCTTAACTTCTTTCGAAACTCGGAGAGTCTTTTAGATTCAGGCTTTTTGGTTTCATTATTAGAGGCCTCAAGATTATCTGCTTCAGATGTTGATTTATTAGAATGCTTACATATTGATAAAGCATTAATAGCTACCTCTGTAATAGAAATATAATAATAACAAAATTATTTGTAATACGAAACCAACTTAAATTCAAATTTCAGAGTCGTCGTTGAATACTAACGTTTAGGATAATACTGCACTAACTTAGTAATATTAGCCATTGCAATGCAACCGTTTATATCTTGCAAAATCTATCAATATTTTAACAAATAGCGATGCGCCATAAAAATGAAGATGTTATTATTGACTTATTGAGACTTGAGTACATGAGTACCTATTAGGCTATTATCTCAATTTGACATTGACAAAATATGTAGAAATTACATTTCCTGACATTCTGACAAAAAACATGACTGCTGTCCAGGGTTGCCATTCAATGTACGTAATTCCCCAAAAATCCAAATTTCGGGACAAAAATCTGCTGATTCCCCACAAATTCCCCTCAATATCATTTTAAACAATGAAAAACGTTTTATCTATTTTTTATTATTATTTTTACGTTTTGTACCGTTACACTTTGCCCATATACATATTTGTTACAACCATATTGCTGAAAGGGTTAAACTTAACACCGCCGCCAAACTTTTTATTCCCGTCTCTTGCTGCCATTAAAGATATTACAGTATCTGTATTTAGCCGATTGCGGATTTCTGTATTTGAAATTTTAATTTTTAAGCTTCCTAAATTTACATTCGATCAATGCATTTGAAAATCGCAGCATGAGCAACAAGAACGTCATAATTTTTATGTTTGCGAATATTCACTGTTTTTAATATTCACAGTAGCGACTAGGTGCTGCCAAAGTATTCTTTCTTTATTAATTTTTATATTTATTACAATTTATAATATGTATTAATAAAAAACACGAAGATTTCAAAATACCCGCATAATGCCAATCCCCAATAAATCCTCAACCAATTTGAGATTCCCCGCAGTTTGGGAAATTCCCCACAAATTGGCAACCCTGTTGTGTCATATCCTTTTGCAACAGATAACACACGATAACTTCCATAGATTTATCTCTACCATGATCTATATATCAATTTTATTATAATATAAAGTGTGTACAGACAGGTAGTTGGAAGAATGATTGTTCGGACTTGAATCCTATAACCGAGTGAATTGCCGTTATAAATGGTCGATAACGAGGAAATTTTGATAATAATGTCTATCTACCTCCATAACCTGTAAAGTGCCCTATGTATTCAAATTAGGAAATTAATACTGGCCAACAATACAAAGCTTTAAGTCACAGAGTACTTTCTTTAAGTCCTGTGATAAAATATCATAATTATTTTATTACGGTTTCTGCCAATGTCACATCAAATAACTACATATTTTCCTGAAACTTCAAAAATAAAACCAAAACGCGTTTGATAAAACCTTTGCGATGACTACAATGATTTTTAAAACTAGCATTAATAAGCTGATTAAAACGTATCCCAAAAGTAAGTAGATATTCAAACGTATATTAAAAAATGTTGTGAGTTTAGTTATATCAAATTGGTTTACGTCATGTGATGTAACAATATATATTATGCATATGTACTTATTTCAATCATATAATTTCATTTTATAGTCTAGCTAAAAACATTTCGTAAATTTAACCCGAAAGTCTACCTTAGACTGTCATAGTTAACAGATTGCAGGGACCGTAGGAAACAATACCAGCTAACGCGATAGTATTTTCATTATTACAGGTTACAAAAATAGGCTGTACATATCTTGTATATACTTTTTCTTCTTTTTAGGCTTTATAATACCGGCGCATGCAATGTCCGCCTTACCTCTGTCCAATCTTTTGCATCTTCAGATCTGGCAATCACTCACTTACACCAAGCTATGTACTCATTTATGAACATCAAGATGACGGGTTTTTCGAATATCGCGTGTACAAGATTTAATACAATATTTCTACTAATTCATACTTTCATAGAAAAATTCTACACCCATAAATTTTCAAAATATTCTACAAAGAAAGTGCCGCTATTTTAAATTTTTAATATAAAAATGGCGGGACCACTATTCAGATAATGAAAAACACATGGCGTGATCTTAAACTGAACACATCAAATTTTAATACGATATAGTACAATACGTTTGAATAGTTATTATACTTTTATAACTATAATATCAATAAAAAAGTATTTATTATATTTATATCACAGAAACGCCTGACAAAAAGTATAATTTTAAGCTAGATATAATTTTATGGCTTTTACAATTTAATTAGGCGTTTATGTTTGCATAAATATAATAAGCAATAGTATTAACACTACCTCATACTCCTTATCGAAAGAGCTATTTTTAAATTCTTTGACAATGGAATAATAAATCTGAACGAAATACCAGGAACTCTAAAATGAAGTAATAAATATTATCATTTAATATCAGCAATTTAATACATACTGCTAATTTCAGAACAAGGCATAGGACATTATAAATCTAAATGTATCAGATTTCCAGGAATATGGGAATGCTATGATGATATGAAAAGTCGCTAAAAGCCAGACTTATTCCGTACCGTCTAATGGATATTCGTATTTTCTCGAAATACCTATCCTTTTATAAGAATAACCTACTATTACTTATTACAATATTAATTAATAATTATAAAAATATTCAATTACTCATATAAATTGCATTTTCTCAGATTGTCGGCTAAAGGTTAACTATGTATGAGTGTCTTTTTTGTGACAAATTGTTATTAATAAATTAAGTACCTAATAAAATTTACAATATTTTGTCTTTTTCAACATTTTGGCTTTGTATTCATTTCACTTTTGATTTTTAGGTAAACAAACTAAAATTAATGGACTATAGTGCATTAATCTTAGTTTGTTTTACTTTGGACGGTTTTTCTAAGATAGAATAACCTCCTAAAGTAAAACTGTAACAAACTAAATATTTGGCTTACAATTATTATACTTTTTCTTAAGGCGCTTTTGCGATATACATAATTATAATAAACACTTTTTTATTGATATTACAGTTAAGTATAATAATGATTCAAACGTAGTCGTGCTATAAAATATGATATTAAAATTTGGTGCGTTCAGTTTAAGATCACGCCATGTGTTTTTCATTAACTGAATAGTGGTCCCGCCATTTTGATATCAAAATAGCGAGACCACTTAATTTGTAGAATATTTTGAAAGTTATGGATGTTGAATTTTCTATGAAAGTATGAATTAGTAGAAATATTGTATTAAATCCTATACACATGATATTCGAAAAACCTGCCGGGCTCCCGTCATCTTAACGTTCATACGCATTATAATTTACTTATGCAATACTTATTTGTATCACCAACCACGTTACTACCTTAACTTAAAGGGCAACGCCTGACATTCACCTCAGCATTGTTATCTCAGTATCATGAAAAAGAGCTGGTTAGCATTCGCTATAATATATATTATATAGTACCTTGTATATACAATGGTATTGCTAGGATTCCCTTATAAATTCGCCCCTCTGCCTTATCCGTCTACATGTAGAAGCTACTTAACGGGAATTATTTTAATATATGACCGCAATTTAATGTCAAGCAACATTGCCAACAGCCATTCTATGCAACACACGTCTAAGTATTTGCCAAAATAAATGTACGCAACGAAATAGTTATTACGAAATATTGTAACGAAATACGAAGCGATGTAACTAAATAGTTAAGCTAAGGCTTATTGTACAATGGCGAAATATATTAGCAAATTTTTCAATCACTAAATAAAAAATACATCCGTTTTTGTAATAACCTGAAACTGCAAATATAATAAGATTATAAAATGTTTGCACTATACATATTACAATAAGATGTATAAATTAAGACTTACCGTATTGTTAAAAAAGGCAGATAATGTTTTTTGTCTCGAAAAAGTAGTCACACGTCTTGCCTGATAATCACAATAAAAATTTGGCGGAGACGCCAAAATAATAACCAATCAAAATGAAGCTGCTGTTGCCCGTGTTAATATTTAACAAATGCGTTAAAAATTACGTGAAAGTAGAAATAAACGTAACTAAACAGTAGAAACTAACAAGTTAATGGATACGACTCATTTTGTTTTTCGCATTAAAATTGTTTTTATTATGATAAACCATAGAAAATTACTTAAAAGCAGTAACCTCATTTAATCACGGTCTATAATACATAAAAATATTCAAGATTAATGTGTCACAAGTCACAACGTATTTTATGGAGAAAAAACAAATGTAGTAGTAAGTAGGGTGGCAAGTGAATTTTTGTACGTAAAGTGAAAAACAATGTTTTAAAAAAGCTTTCTAAAAGTAGTTAGGTAATAAGATTATACTATTTATTCTTCGTAATTTTATAGATTAATAGTTTTCCTTTCTAATTATGCTATTTTCTTTTGATATTTAAATGATAACATTGATAACATACGCAAATTTAATTACTATTTCGAGGCACACTTTTTTTTCATAATGTACATTTATTTTGGCAAATATTCGTCTACATAATAATTGGTATTTGGTATGGCTGATTTATTTTTGGGTTACTGTCGCTGCGCTATGATTTTTCTCTATGATAATATTGCTGGGCTAGCTCTTTTGCCGTCTTGTTATGTTGTAGGTATAATGCTTTATATCACATAATGATTTCTTACCGCTACTCGTGATTTACGATTAGTGAATTTATTTTGTGTTCCTCTGTTTTTTATACCACAAAGGTGGTAATTATTACTAATGGGATAAAAGGAAATTAATAGGAATGTTATCTTAGGCTACGAAGCTCTTACTTAAGGTCGATTCAGATTGAGCGATAAAATGCTCGAGCATGCCCGATCATGTTCGACGCCGCCGCGCCGCGTTGTCGGCTCAGACAGTCGTGCGCAGTCACAACTTCGCAAGTGAATGTTCAAATGCATGCTGCTGCCCACTTGCCTAGATTTTATTTTATATAACATTTTGAGCTCCATTTGTATGGAATAAAGCTCACATTTTATTTATATTTTAAAAGTGCCCGATCTCTTTTTCTGCTCTATCTGAGTGGATCCTTACTGTGTTACTGTAATATACTTAGTAGCTACTACCTACACTTACACGAACGAAGTCGCTCATTTATAGCATCAACGCCGTTTTCTGTTTTCTACACATGTACAAATTATAAGAATATTGATACTACGCTAGACAGATACTAAGATTTTATAAATGACTATGAAAAATATATAATCAAGGCTTATTTCTTGGCTACAAATATAGTTATTAATCATCTAAAGTATCCCACTAAAAGTAAGGCTCATTTAATTTGGGTCAGGTGAAGATATTTCGTCATTTATTTATGACTAGCTGACCCGTGCAATTTCGTCTGCTTTACATAGAAGAATTTTCCTCGATTTTGCAATATTTTTCATTGATGCTCCGCTCCTATTGGTGATGTTATATAGCCTATAGCCTTCCTCGATAAATGGGCTAACCAACACAAAAATAATTTTTCAATTGGAACGAATAGTTCCTGAGATAAGCGCGTTCAACCAAACAAACAAACAATCTCTTCAGCTTTATAATATTAGTATAAATTAAAAACAAATGAAAAAAATTACATTATTCACCAAATCGTTGTACCTACTAGTTAAGAATAATGAATAACGTGTTTATATTACAGAAATGTCCATTGATGCTTTGTCAATTTGCAAGCATTTTCATATAACAACAACTAGAGCAGAACTTGTCGAGAACCCTGTTTATCAACCTACCAAAAAGCCGGAATCTAAAAGAATGATTCAGTTTCGTAAGAAACTGAGAGAGTCTATTGATGAGGTTGAAAATCAACCAACGTATTCTGCCCAACAAAAGGAAGATCCTTTGCCTCCTTGGCCAAATGATACAAACCCACATACTGGAGAAGTAGGAGGTCCGAGGGGACTTGAACCCACACGGTATGGCGATTGGGAACGCAAGGGAATATGTTCTGACTTTTGAGTCTTAGTCATCTCATTTTTAGACATTTTAGCTTAATGTTATGAAACTTGTAGAAATGTATAATGTAAATTGAAATTACAGGTGATATTATAACAATAATACTCATTTATTTCAAGTTTGTCCATATATAAGTATAAAAAATATTAATAACAAAAAATACAAAACACATAGAACTACATATTATACCTACATATATTAAGTTTTAAATCTAAGACCAACTGTCCACTGATTATAGTGTAATATGCAGGCGAATCCAATGCGAACCCGCTTATTATATTATTATTATATACATGTTCGCATATACTTATAAGTTTGTATAAACATCTGCAAACATGTTTGAAGCACTACAAAATCACGGTAGCCTCAGCAGCGCCCTAAACGCGTTGTTGTATTAATTAACACTAACCTTGAACACGGAAGAAGTTAGTAGGCACTGGAAAAAGTTGGAGGCTCAGTTAAAACTATCCAGAATACCATTAGGTAAGCTTGGGCATCCTTAGCAGTTACGTTTAAAAGGTCTTGTGTGCGTTACGATTGCTCCGCCAAGTTATACAAACAGAAAACAACTTCGACAGGAAAATTGTCGAAATTTGTCAAAATCGAAGGGAACAAACAAAAAATTTGTCGAAGTAGAAATAAAGAAGTTATAAGGGCTTAAGGCGCTGTAATAAGCGTATGCTTAGGTAATTGAGGGGGTGAAGCAGAGGTGAAACGCATTTAGCTCCGCCCACTGCGGGGCGCCCCGTCGCACTCTCGTCACGCGCGGCCGTATTCTGGCGACATCCGTATTCTAATAATTAAAATATGCAAGCAAAAATGTCTGAACTTCTTGAATTGAGATAATTGTATCTAAATTTACATCACTTATTTACGATACCTGAACTGTTATAACGAAAATCAATTTGTTTGTCATACTTGCTTGTGGAGAAGAAGATACATTACGTATAGGTATAATATATGTAGGCATAGATAGAAACCGCTATATTTTTTGTTTTCAATAAATATATAACTGAGTGAAGCCATGAGCAAAAACTACTCTACATTAGATGGTATACTTAGTAGGTTAAATTGTAGACAAATATAACTGCGTGCCGTAAACAACTTATTTCATTTAGTTACCTGACAGATGTACCTATACAGTGTGAATTTTCATAAACTGCACATATGAAAATGAGTGAAACTAGACATCATTTTATCGATAGGAAAAATAATAAAAAAAGTTAAAATAATATTCTTCGATTTATACCTATTTATATTTTTTCTTTAGTAGTTATGGACCTTGTACCAAGAAAACCTTGTAACTTTGAACCAGGTGATTAATCGTCTTGAAACAAAAACAGTAATAATACGCTATGTGTAGACAATAACGACAGTATAATATTCACATCCAAAAAAATACCGGTGGCATAAAAATAAGGAACATTTTAGACCAAAACTGAGTTTCGTACAATGTTTTTTAAACATTGTTAAAAAACTCAAGAAAACGTCCCCATTGCCCGTAGTTTTTATTAATTGACATTAATCTGTATCTAATAAGCTTTAAAAAAACATAAAACCACACCTGTATCCCAAACAAAACAGTTTTTATGAAGGGCTAAACAAAGACCTTGCCGCCACTACGTGCATCTTTTTTCGAAAATTATAATAATAATAATAATGTAATAATGTTTATTTATTAGGCAGTCCATTGTTTACAAAATAAGATATACAATGACAACCGCACTAGGCAAAGCTTGTATCGCGGCTGTCAGTAATACAGCGTTTTTTTAGGACTAATCTTATCAATATAGCCAGCAATTATATAAAAAATAATAGTGTTTGTGTGTGTGTGTGTGTGTGTGTGTGTGTGTGTGAGGGTGTGTGTGTGGTGTGAGTTTGTGTGCGAATGTATGCGTGTGTGTCCAAAAATCAGGTTCTCACTGAACAGGTTTTAATAATCGTTCTACCTCGTGATAGTTCAGGCCAGATAAGTACTTTATCACTTTTGCTTGCATCTCGCGCACAGAGTCCCTTTTAAATTTACATACTTTACAGATCTTATTGTATAAGTAAGGAAAAAGGTACTCAGTAAACCTTGGTAGTTGTTGACATTTAATGTCTGTTTATGTGTAAAGCTGACAGCAACTTTTACGTAAAGGCGGCGTATACTTAACAAATTGGCTTCTGTGTATATCTGTTCAGTGGGGTACCTGATAGGCTTTTTTAGCATAACCTTTATCACCGACCTTTGAGCCCTTTCTAGTGAAATTAAATGTGACGCCGATGTGCCCCCCCACGCATTTATACAATATGTCAAAATCGACTGGCAAAGAGAAATGTAAATATTTTTGACAAGTTCTGCATTTGCTACGTCTCTGACTTGTTTCATGGCATAAATTATCTTTCTGGTCCTGGATGATAGAGCTGCACTGTGATCGCGAAATGTTAGTTTGTCATCAATATCGACGCCTAAATATTTGATGCAACGAACTCGTTGTATAGAATTACAGCTACAGGAATTTACATTATCCGCTTCATTGCAATGACGTTCATGAATCATGATGGCAGAAGTGGCTAGTGGAGACGATATTGCAGTTTTATGGAAACATAGGTATTTTGATTTGTTAATGTTTAATGTTAATAAATTATCAGAAAGCCAACTCGTGACTTTTGCCATGCCATGTTTAACATTTTTGAAACAATGACTCCAAGTAGTATCATGAAATATCACTGCAGTGTCATCAGCGTAACAAATGATTTGAGCATTTTGTAATGGTAAGGTGGTAAGACTATTTAGATAAATTAAAAATAAGGTAGGACCCAGAACACTACCTTGTGGAACGCCGAATGATAGTTTTACTGAAGAACTAACCCAAGAATCTATTTTTAAACACTGTTGTCTTTCAGTTAAATAACTCTGGAACCAGTCAAGAGCAATACCTCTGACACCGATACTTTCCAACCGCCTCAGCAGGATTGGAATCGACACAGTGTCGAAGGCTTTTGCGAGGTCGAGAAAAACTCCCACGCATACCCTGCTCTTATCTAAATTTTGTACAACATTATCAATCAGTAGCTTAACTGCATCCTCAGTTGAGCGCTTTTTTCTGAATCCAAATTGATTTACCGATAGAAATTTATTACTTTCAATGTATTTTACCAAACGTTTATTAACAACTCGTTCTAAAATTTTCGAGAAGACTGGCAGTAATGAAATTGGCCTAAAGTTGTTGGGGCAATTAGTTTCACCACCTTTATGTATCGGTGTAACTGCTGCTGATTTCCAGACATCTGGGACTGTTCCAGTGCTTAAACTAATGTTAATGATAACAGCAAGGGGCTTAACAATATGATCCTTAATAGCTTTTATGAACTGGATAGAAATGCTATCAGGACCCGGTGCAGTATTAGATTTTAGACTGAGAATAATATTATTAATTTCATCTGTATCAGTTGGCTCAAAAAAGAAAGAAGAGGAAGGCGCGTTGCCAGTATTCACTTTTTGTGCCAATTCATATTGCGTGGTATCTAGCTTTAATAATATCTCGTTAGCATATGATTTACCTACCGAAGCAAAAAAATGATTACATAAGTTAACTGATTCTTCAGGACAACTATTTATAGTTAAAAGTTCAACGTTTTGAGACTTTGAAGTGGCTTTTCTGTGTGTGATTTCATTGATAGTATTCCAAAGTTCACGGGGATTGTCTTTATGTCTAACTAATAGGTTGGATTGGTAGTGGTTCTTGACTTTCCGTATTAGAGTAATATAAAAGTTCCGATATCTTGCGTAAACTATTGCCTTAATAAAACATGAAGGGTATTTTTTTATATCTAGGTGTAACTTATCTTTTACGCGAGAGCATTTAAGTAAACCTTGGGTCATTCAGGGTTTCAATATGATTTTTGATCTAGATATAGGGGGACGTTGTGAGTTGTTATCTAATATTTTCTTTATGATCCCTACAAAAGCTTCAGCTTGTTCCGTAATATTAGAAATATTGTTTAAAGATGACCAATCAATATTAATAAATTCGTCTGCAATAGAATTGTAGTCAATACGTAGTCTATACCTAGGAGTAGGGACTGGTTTTACTATTGTTCCAGTTATGCCTGTTATGATAATTTTATGGTCAGTTATGTTTGATGAACAGATTATAGTCTCTACATCTATTTTACCCGAAAAGAATACGTGGTCAATACAAGAACCCTCTCTTGTTGGCCGGTTTACAGCTGGTTTCAGGCCTAGTTCAGCGAGTGTACACAGATATGTTGAAACATGATTAGAGTCCGCATTATTAATGTTAATATTTATATCGCCTGTGAATATTGTGCAATCTTTTAGTTTTAGTGTGGGTATCAGTCTGTGTAAAGAGTTAATAAAATAGCATTATCTATCTCAGGTAAAAAATTAGGTCTTGTCTAATCCTTTGCCATAAATTACTAAACATACACTTGGGCTGCAAGTGCCACTTATTTTTCTGTAAAGGTACGAAAGGTATAAGTAATAAATAAAAAATATCAAGTAGAAATCAGCACGTTTATTTAGTTTCATCAACCTACAATAAAACTTTTAATGTAGCAAGTTTTCAAAATGACTACCACGTTGTTGTAAACACATAGTATTTTGCAGCAAAATCTGTTGCGTTGCTCGTCTTATCATTGTTGGATCTTCCTTTATGGCACTGGCGCAGTTTAAAATCTTCTCCTGCAGTTCTGCCTCACTATTGATGGGAGAGTTATAAATTCTCTGCTTCATTGTCCCTCATAGAAAATAATCAAGGGGTGTCAGATTGGGTGAACGCGCAGGCCACCTGAAGTACTGATTACAAATTCATTCTCACACATATTACATTTCAATTTATATTTAGAGATCAAACCATTTCTGGTTTCTCTTATCAAAGACATGTCTTTAAAATTACAGTTAAATAAAGAACTATGCCTAGATATATTTTTAAGCTGCTGGATAAAGTATGCCACGTTTACGCCTCTTCGGCCTTGTATTGGTTCATGTGGTATATCTTCTTGGGTTTCGATATGGTACGGCTCGCTTACGATATTTTGTCTAAAAAAAAATTACGAGTTAGTGTACCTATATAAATATTGATGCGTAATATAATCACTACATTTATATTACGCATCAATATTTTTCAAAGACACTAGAATAACGTAAACAAGTTGAATTAAATTTTAAATGACGGACCTTCGCCACGGTCTACAATAAATGAACATAGGCACAGTCTACGCTAAATGAACTCGCCACATTCTACAAATGGACGATTTGATCTGCAATTATACTTCAACGGTTTTCTTTCGAAATTCATTTAGTTAACATATAACTATAGTTTTCACAAGGGACCAAATTTAAAGCATTCAGCACAATTGCAGAAGGTACCAAATGCCGTATTCTCGCTGTATTGTTTATGCATACTCTAAGGTCACTACGCGTAAACAGTGGTAGAAATATTACATTATATTATTAGTGAATTTAACAATAGGCGTGTTTCCTAAGTCAATAATATAATAAGTAGCATAGTATATTATATAATTATACTTACTCATAATCTGGTTCTTGGTTAGTTCTTGAATAAATCTTGTTAGGATTTACTGCAATCAAATGTGTGTAAGAGGTTACAGAACTATTATCTTTGGCTTCGCTGTAATAAAAATAATTATTTTATTGAAATGCATACCAAAATTACTTTTGTGACAGCAAAATGCGTGAAGTACCTATGAATTATTAATTTTAGAAATAAAGATATTAGGTATACTGAGACATAATAGTTTATAAATTAATCAAAGTTTTATCCGATGTACTATGACTGTATATTATATGTTTTACAAATCAATAACACAACATTCGTTATCGCTTGTGTGCGCCATATTAGCGCTGTTTGTTGTTCGCCGTGGCGGAATCTTAGCGCTCCAGCCGCTCGGTTCGAGTTCATGCAAATACCTACTATTTCAAATATTGAAAACTGTGATAGCATGTATATTGTGATGATAATTGATAGATATGCATGATCGATAGGTACTATTTCGTGTATCTATAATACAATCATTCATAAGAAAGTGTGTACCTACAAAAATGTAACAATTTTCATACTCACTTGACCACAGTTGAACTTCTGTTTTTATTGCGTCGTTTTCTTGTACAAATTCTTCGTAGTACTTTGTTTCTCTTATTGCCCATTTTTGTATCCTTCTAACTACCTAGGTATATATTACAAGCACAGAAACACGTACCTATCACAAAAAAATAAACACAACAAAAATATCTAATAAGTCCTAATAATATGCATCCATAGTCACACAAAAATTCTATTTGATTGAAATATAAAACTAATGAGAAGTTTATATGAAATCTGAAAGTACGAACTCAATTTATACAAAATGGCGTATTACAATAATGAACAAGTTTACGTAAAATGCGTGTAGCGAATGCGTAATTAGAGCAGCATGACCTATCTTTCTCAAGGCTGATCGCCGACTGAGCGGGGTGCAAACTAACAACCGACACTCAGTGCACCGTGTAAACCAATAAGGTTCAAATTGCCGATGCGTTTGATTTTAATGTGATCTACCGAGCGTCAAATTCAGAGACGTTTGGCAGATTTTATTTAATTTAAGAAAATATACATGTTTTAATAGGAACATAAATAGGTAATTCTTTAGTTCATTAGGTTTCCTTTATTATCAATAAATAAAATATGATAGTTTACGATCAAAATATTGCAAACAGTGAGACGAAAAATTATTTTCTGGCTCTTTTTCGTGATTTTTTTACTGTGATTCTATTTTACATACATAAAATATTTTTTTAAAAGTCTTTTTTTTAAACCCTTGACTTTAAGCTCAATTTTTTTTCTAGTTTGTGACATGTACCAATATGGCTAGTTGCGCGACGAAAAATTGTGCGTTTCATGGTATCTACGTTAGAACAGCGCCTTAAAGTTGGCCGCGCGAACGTAACGTCCACGATTGCGCGGCCATGGAGATCTCAGCAACTGCTTGGGTTAGAGATCTAATTCTTTTTGTCATTTGAAGACTAAATTTGTCAAAAATTGACGAAAAAAGAATTACAAGCTTTAGATCAAGATTTTACGAATTATTCACCTTGGAAGTTATGGCCGCGCAATCGTGCACTTGTTGTTTCTTTATTGTTGATTATTTCTTTAATTTTAAAGCTTCATACAGTAAAACTGTTACAAGAAGAAAGGTCTTAATTTGTCATAACTAACGAAAGCAATAAATACTAGCAAAGTTTATTAAAACAGACGAAATCAGTCCAAAACAAAAATTACGTGGCCGCGCAGTCGAAACGTTACTTCGTAGGTTAATATCTCATTATTGATAACTGCTAGGGTTTCGGTGTGAACATCCATTTATTCGACATGTTAACCTTATTAGAATGACATATCGTTTTACCCTCAGAACAGTTTTTAACGCGTGTAATTTCAAAAGTAATGTGATCTCAAACAATGTTCGTGCAGGGTAACCATAATTTCGATTTTATTTGGAAATATTTCTAACTGGAGACCAGCAATTATATTAGACAACATGTAGCTCAATCTGCAAAATGTATTATTACTAAATAAAAATGTATGTTTCAATAATTTGATATGTTTATTCATCATAGCTTGTAAAACTAACAATCATAATTTTATCAGTGACAACTTTTAATTGGCCTTCACGCCCTTAACTTTATTAGTATTATGTAATGTATTTTAGCTGTAAGTTTTCCTAAAATGTTAAAATAAAATAAAAATCAATAAAATAATATAAAGATTACAAAAAATCAACAAATAAAATAAAATTCAACATGTAGAGAAACATTTTTATAAAAATTAAAAATCTCTAGGTACCTACTTATAAAAATCAACCATTCAAATAATACAAGTAATAATTTAGTTACACCTATATAAAACCATATGTGAGAAAATGGATGCAAACAGAGACTTTTTTAATATTTAGATAATTTACTTTTATTGTCATCGTAGCAAAATAGCCTGGCTTTTCTTGAAAACTGACACTTGTAGTAAGCTATTGTTCTAAGGATTGGAGGAATAGATTTAATAGCACCTAACAATCTATAAACGGCGATAGCCCAATGGATAAGGCATTGAACTTACGGTCGCTGGCTCGCATCCCACCCATTTCACAACTGACGTGAACCCACTCCTAATACAACATTCTAGCTTAGCTAGAGGGGTTTACAATAAAGGGGTAATCTTTTTTGAAAAAGAAAAAGAAAACATTTTGTTTAACTATAATATTTAGATATACCTATTTCATACAACGACATCATTTGTGTGCCATTTAAATCAAATATTACTATTTTTATAATGTTTATAATTCAACTAATTCATTGCATTTTCTGCATCGTATATTTTCTTAATCATGAATAAGAATAGCCTCTTCCAAGGTGGTAATTGAAAAAATGTTTATTAAATCTAAAAAAGGTAGTTATACGTGTTTTCTCTCTGATGGGTCCGAATTCATACACGTACAATTTGAACAATTAGTAGAGGAACTAGCGCCGAAAATAGTGTCACTTATGATGTGTTCATAAATAAATGCAGCACGCAGTGTTACAGTCAAAACTATATCGCTTATTTTAATGTATTTTGAAGTAATTTTTATTTGCAGTCTGTTTGCTTCAACATAGTTATCAGAACAGCATAAAATTTTTAAAACCGCTATTTCATTGTTATTCCTTCAATTATTATTGTCAAATATATCGCGTAGGCATGTATGTATTTTCTTTATATTCGAGGGCTAGCAAAAATAAAACGGGAGTCAAATATACATGTATTTATTAATGTTATATTTTGTAAAGAAAATTGTTAGATTACCATTTTCGTCAAAGTCAAAAATTTATGAACAGTTATGAACGTCAAAATATACCTATAGGTTAGTGAGTTTACTAAGTTACTAAAGCTGCATTTAGGTTAGTTGCTAGGTTCAGGCAAAAGATTAAGCCTATGAGAAGAAAATTGCAAGAAACTCACGGCCACTCTTTTAAATCGCCAATGAAATATAATTTCAATATTTTACTAATCATATCGTTAAGGTATTGCAGCCATTATACCATATTTTACTGACTATAAAAAAATTGAAAATAATAACAATAATTATATTCAGAGTGAAACATATACATAGGATCGTCCCTTTTAGTAGAGACACCTTCGTCTCTCCAGTTTTCAACATACAAAGGTATTTCTAAAAATACTGAGTCATTTGAAAACGTTTCCCTTAGGCCTAGAGCGCACGGGTGACTCTTGTCACCGTGACATAAAAGTTTTTGCCATTGTCACGTCACGTTTGCTAAGTGGAGAGCGCTCACTAAAGGTGACAGTGACAAAACATTTTTTGAAATCTAGCGTCATTTGCCGATATGGATTTCGAAGAGATGGTCGTTGTCTGTGAACTCGTCAGACGTAGGAGAAAAAGAAAACGAAAAGAATACTGGGTACACCCCCTTTGGAGTGACAGGCTATTAAGTGGTAAGTTCTATACTATGTTTTATAAGCTTCAAGAACATCCAAGAATTTTTTTAAAATATTTCCGAATGAGTGTTACAAGTTTTGATGAGTTACTTCGCACATTATCATTATCATCTTCACGAATGGTTAGATTTTGCGTAGATGATGATGCCATTTTGCGTGCACCAAAGTCAATAGTCGTAAAGCAAATGGCGGACGAACGACGC
This sequence comes from Catocala sponsa, assembly GCA_963564715.1. Classification (NCBI taxonomy): domain Eukaryota; kingdom Metazoa; phylum Arthropoda; class Insecta; order Lepidoptera; family Erebidae; genus Catocala; species Catocala sponsa. Next base: position 12,048,208 of record OY751331.1, read on the forward strand.
AGAGAGTGACAATTTTGTCTCCCTCGCGCGCACTGCTATGAAAACTTAACGGCGCGGTGACAGCTTTGTCACGGGCTTGTTCGCCGGTCGGTGTACAAAAATGTCACCCAGTTGTCACGTCGTAACATGCGCGCATCTCCATACATATACAGAGACTTGATAAGAGTGACGTAACAGTCACGGTGACAAGAGTCACGTGCGATCTAGGCCTTACATTAGATTTTTGTTTTAAAAGCAAGGTTTATTTTTTATAAGTTAATTATTATTGCCATGTGCTGAAATAATAACCACATGTGCATGTGTTCTGGGAAATTTGCCCGACATGACAGTGCACATTATTTATACTTCATAAAATATATCTTGGGTCCCGTGTCACTTAAGCCGGGGGCAGGAACCATGTTGATTATAATCGATTGTAAATTATCAATTTATGTTATTATTATCATTGATGATTGTATACTTATTGTAATTAATCAAACAAGAGGAATAGGAAACAGTACTTATAGATATAAAATTATATCAAGAAGGATTTATTACTGCAGTTTAACATATTCTCATTTCTTCCTATGAAATCGTTTAACTTAAGTATCAAAACACAGACAGTAAAATAAAATTCATACTTAATTCCTAAAGTGTGAGTGTGTGCAACTGTACCATTTCTGTCTTTTTGAGAATCTGTCCTTTTGCGAATCTGCCTTTTTGAGAATCTGTCCTTATGAGAATAAACCGTAATTTCATTCACGTTATTGGAACTGTAGTGTTTTCTTGATAAGTACATTATAAATAAAAGTTACAACCGTTTTTATGTTTTGAAATGTTATTTTAATATTAATAAACAGATGTACCTAAATCTCTATTTATTTTACAAGCCTGCTCGGTATTCTGTAGTTCGATTAAAGAGACGAAAGAAACGTCAGTATTGGTGCACTTTTAACAATAAATAAGATACCTATTGTCTTTTTATATTTTATACCGTATTCAAATACGGAATTTGATGAACGTGATATGTATGATATGTGTCACAGATCCCAAGCCCCCATATTTTATGGAGTATAAATAATATATATATTTTCATAATTATTAAGTACTAGCTTTTACCCGCGGCTTCGCTCGCGTTAATTTAGAATTTGACAATCAATTCGGGTTGTACTCTGCTTGTAATAATATAATTCAATCATGATTCGAAAGATACGTGGCGCCATCTATTATATCATAAGAACGTTATTATTGTTTTCCTCTGGAAAAGTAATTTTTTTCGGGATGAAAGGTAGCCTATGTCCGTTTCTGTACACCTGTCAACGTATATGCAAAATTTCAGGATGATCGGTTCAGTGGTTTAGACGTGAAAAGGTAACAAACAAACAAACAAACTCATTTTCGCTTTTATAATATTATAGTTAGGATAGTTAGGATGACACGGTAATGTTGATTACTTTGAGTTTAGAAGGAATTACTCACGAATGTGCGACAAAGAACGAAAGAATGAAGAAAATGAACATGACGAGCTGTAATTGTTATTTCAGATTGAAAATAATAGAATTATTACATTATATTCATTAATTTAACCCTAGCGTACTAACCATCGCCTGAGAGGCCGCGTTAAGTTGATTTTTTAAGAATATTTCCAAATTACGTTTATGTATCGTGGCGTGCGTTCGCGCCAAAACTGTCCAGCGGGGAATACTCAGGTATCGATTTATTGACCTCACGATCGCCTGGGAGGCGATCATTAGTGTTAAAGGTAAGTTTTATACAGATGCCGTTTTTTAGTTTTTTGCAATTTTCTCTTTATTTATAAGTTTCATGACACTGAAAATTGGTAATTTTGTTTCCCAGATGAATCTGGACGAGATCCAAATAACAAATTATTTAGAAAACGAAGATTCGGACAGTGAAATCGAAGATTTGTTAGAAGTTGAGGACTACGATTCAGACGACAGTGTGGCCGATCCTACTTTTTTACCCACGTGCCAGCTTGAAGATGATCTTCAAAATATTGCTCTGAACAATCTTGATTTACCTAATCTATGTGTGTAACTTTTGCCCGGCCAAGAAAAGAAGGATGAGCGTTTATTACTGTGCTAAGTGTACCAAAAATCATTGCTTAGAACATAGATCTCCAAACTGCTGTAATTGTGATAAAAAAATATAGTTTGATTTTAACCCATTACCGCCCGCCGTACTCACGTGGGTACGGCTATAAAAATGCATATTTCAATATTATCTATCTGTTGTTTTCGTCACCTTTAATCATTATATTATGTTCAGATACCGTTTGAACAATTAATATTATTATTTTGAAGGTAGTATGAACATGTATGTCAAATTTGATAGTAAAAAGTACGGAGTGTGAACTAAAGGTTTATGGTAAGATAAGTTATTGCATATTAAGTATAAATTAAAAGATTTTTGCGTTTATTTTCGTTGAAAAATAATTGTTGTTTACTATTCCATCAAATAATACTTTGTTTAGTTAAATTGTTTTTGATAAACTCATAACAGGGCTCATTTCAATTTACTGTACCCGGGCGAGTACAACGGGCACAAGTGTACTAAAATGTTACAGGTATTTTCACATATGTTACAATGGCTCATCGCTCCGATTTTTCAAGCCAAAATAATTATTCAAGATAGAATCAATACTGGCTGATGATAATGATGATTACAAATATAATTTGTTATTGTTACTACCTCAACCTGCACTAGTAAGTGACGAAGAAGAAGGAAATGACGGTGACCTGACATGTTCAACTCTTCCGAAAGGTTAGCCTGCTCTGTTGAGGTAACTTCTCACCGTCCACTTGCTGATGATGATTGAAATCCGGATGACAGTGATGAGGAGCCGCTCTCAAATGGTGCCAAACCATCAAAAAGGGCTAGAATGCAGGATTTCATTGAACCTAACTGGAGAAATGAATCCATGATAAAGTACCTTGGCAGCCATCCCGCCAAAAAATATATTATGGGTACCTCTGTACATTTCAGACGGGTATTGTTATGCTTTTAACATTATTATATTGTGACAAGTCTAACGAAGTATCTACTGATACTCTAGGAGCAAGAGTTGTAAAAGGTTTACTAGAAAAAATGCTAATTGCTTCCCAAGAACATATCATATACTTCGATAATTTCTTTACAAACTATCAACTATTACATGATCTGCGACTCTTAGGCTATAAGGCGACAGGTACGATACGCGATAATAAAACAAAGACAAACCTCTGTAAAAAAATCAAGGGCGGAATTTGTCTATCGTTTTGTATATCAGAAACGAAATTACAATTGTGCGCTGGAAGGACAATAATATTGTCACAATGGGGTCAAACTATGATGTCAGTGATCCTTTAGGAAAGGTGAAAATATGGTGTAATATAAGATAGCAAAAAATTTATTTCAATATTCCCGGGATGCTTATAAATTACAAGGGCATGGCCGAGGTTGATAAAATGGATTAACCAATTAGCCTATATCGAGTAGCCGTAAAAAGAAAAAGTGATGATGGATTATCTACACTTACTTTCTAGATTTGGCTGTTTCTAATGCTTAGTGGCTTGACGTCTTACTAAGCAGGCATCAAGAGGGAATGACATACGAGTACATGTATAGATCAATAATTATCGTTCAGATAAGCTTTAGCACGCGCTAGAGTCGATCTACGTCATTATCAAACATAGAAATCGAACGAAATAAAAACAGCCATAATCTGAAGCGCATTGAAAATCCTCTGCGATCCTTCATTTGCCATAATCGAGTTCGATGGCGTTGCACAATATGCATGAAAACTTTATGTGTTGAGATATCTTGTTTTGGACAATTTCTTATGTAATCCGCCCATTGTACTCGGACAGGTACACCCCTAAACTTTTTGAGTCAAATAAATATTTCATATTTTTTGACCATTTTCCTTTTATTTACTCCATATTGAAACAATAAATAACATTAAAAAATATTTTTAATCAGCAGTTTCATTTTGGGGCGTTAATGGGTTAATTTACTCTCAAGCCAAGTATATTATAATTAGAATTGTATTTTTATTTTTATGTGATAAGACACGATAACATTTTTTATTTAGATAACAAATTGGACGCTACATGTGATTTATTTATTTTTTATTATTATTATTATTCTAAAGGCTGTTTAAGAAAGGGTAATGTTAGATTTAAGGTTGATTTTAAGACTGAAATTATTAAGGAAAATGTGCCATTAAATTTAAGTTTACGTTATTTTGTTAAATATAATTCAAATTTTAATAAATATATCATTCTAAAATCTTGTATCATTTATGAAGTAGCCTGCCAAGCGATCATTAGTATTAAGCGGTTAAAAAATAAGGTTAGTACTCTAGGGTTAAATTATACATAATTTAACTAATACTGTATAATTTAAATTATGTCTTACCATAGACATAAGCAGCGATAGCTCAGTGGGGAGACCAACAGACTGCAATGCAGAGGGTCTCGGATTCGAACCCACGTCACGCACCTCTGACTTTCGGAAGATAAATGACTTTTCGAAATTATGTGCGTATTGATTGACAATTATCGCCTGCTTCGTGCCTCGGAGAGCACGTTAAGCCGTCTGTCCCGGCTGCCATAAACATCTATGGCAGTCGTTATTGGGAAGTCAGTGCCCTCTAATATCCTGACACTGGTCTAGTCTTAGGGTATCGTTAGCCTTCGGTTTGCGGGTGTCAGATGGCAGTCGCTCCGTGTATAAACTAATATCCAGTCAAATCCGGTTAGACTAGAAAGCCGACCCAAAGTGACTTGGGAATAATAAAAGCTAGGGAGAAGAGACTATTAACATTGACTAATCCAATCATCATTATTATTATAATTCTTTTTAACTACATTTTAATTTCTGACTACAGTACGATGACTTATTTATGCGCATTTTAGCGCCCGCTAATTTGTAAATATCGTCCGTAAATTACCCTAAACCGAGTCAAACTAAAAAACTTTCCAATGTGTGAGTATAAAAGAGAGCTTAAATTGATGTCCATTACTTTCGCCAATATCATCATCCATCACTTACATTGGCCAACGTGTAGACATAGCTATAGAGACTATATTATTTGAGCTGACTAAAAATACACTGTCTAGGCCAAAGATATTGTAGAAATACAATATCTTTGGTTTAGACCAAAATCTGACGTTGGCTTGGCAACACTAGTCGTGGTGACGAATGACGATGCCAAGAGTAAAATAATTTTTAAGGAAACGATGCCACAAAATCACTGTTGCCAATTTAGCGACTTTGTCGCTAGAAATGACGACTTTCGTGTATGTCTTAGCGACAAAAAATAAAAGTTGTCGCTAAAAATTTTTTACCGACTTATATGGCGACTTTTGGAGTACAAATGAAAACAATTTTAGGTCATGTAATAAGTAAATTTAAAAAAAAGAGGTCAGTCGGCCTACTGTGGAAGCTCCACAAGTAGGCAGGCTGAGCTCTTTTTTTTTTTAGGATTTCACTACCTGAAATTCGAAAAGTCAGACCAGAATCAGTTTTAGCGACTTTTGATATTGAATCTAGCGACTCGACTTCACAAGAATTGGCAACACTGCACAAAATTAACATACAGGTATGCGTAGCATCTCTACTTAATCTGTGATACAGGTGTTAGGCTGCTAAAACTAAAACTTGTGTATATCGGTGTATATTCAAACTTGACGTGAATTCGTAAAACTTTTAGTTTTAATGCATAATATAACTTAATCGTATCATATATATATATATAGTTTTGTTTAAATTAAGCTTTTTCAATATTTACTTTAAAAACCGTAATATGTTACACTGTGAAGAATATAGAAAGTAATGCTGAAAAAATCTTTTATAGTAAAAAAACTCTTAAGGCATCCCACAGTTTATTCAAACTTGAAAATGGCAAAAAGTTCTTTTGAATACGTAAAAAAATTTGAAGTAGACGATACTCTTTTACCTAACACTTGGATTGTAGTAAGGTTAGATGGTAAATGTTTTCATAAATTCTCTGAAGAACATAATTTCTCAAAACCAAATGATTTAAGAGCTTTGAAATTAATGAATTATGCTGCATTTTCGGTATTGCGTGAGTTCAATGATTTATTAATGGCATTTGGACAAAGTGATGAATATTCCTTCATTTTCAAGAAAAATACATCCTTATACAAGCGTCGTGCTGCCAAACTTTTGACTACAATTAATAGCAAGTTCACATCATTATATGTGTTTTATTGGCAAAAGTTCTTTGGTGAAGATATGTTGAAATATCCTCCAACATTTGATGGACGTGTAGTTCTGTATCCAAGTGATGAGAATTTAATAGATTACATGAAATGGCGACAAGCTGATGTACACATTAATAATTTATATAACACCACCTTCTGGACTTTAGTTATACAAGGCAAACTTGCTCCAGTACAGGTGAGTTCATATAATTTAATATAAAGAGAATAAACAACAACAAAATAAGCACATCAACTTTTATAAGTTAATACATAAATGCTATGGGCTTGAAACCACTGGACCAGGGATCCACTTAACTCTTCTTCTCCTTAGCCTTTATTATCCCCAAGTTACTTGGGGTCAGCTTTCTATTCCAACCGGATTTAACTGGATATCAGTTTTTACACGGAGCGACTGCTATCTGACCTCTGCAACCCGAAGGCTAACGATGCCCTAAAGCAAGATCAGTGTCAGGATATTAGAGGGCACTGCCTTCCCAATAACGACTGCCATAGATGTTCATGGCAGCCGGGACTAATGGCTTAACGTGCTCTCAGAGGCATCAAGCAGGCGATAATTGTCAATCAATAAGCACATCATTTCAAAGTCATATAACTTCCGAAAGTCAGAGATGCGCAACGTGCGTTCGAACCCGAGACCCTCTGCATTGCAGTCTGTTGGTCTCCCCACTGAGCTATCGCTGCTATCCACTTATCTTGTAATAAGATTGATTTTTTTATAAACTGTACTAATACAATCTTTTTTATTTCAGGCTGAGAAACGATTGAGTGGCACTGTCTCTGCTGACAAAAATGAAATATTATTTTCTGAATTTGGAATTAATTACAATAAAGAACCTGAAATATTTAAAAGAGGCACTTTGCTAATAAGAAAATCATTGTTAAATAATTTAAGTAAAAGTGTAATAGTAGATGTACATGATGATATGTTGAAAGACAAATTCTGGAAGCAGCACTCGAGTTTATTATTATCTAAGAGTAAAGAGAGCATGGTGTATGATGGTCCTATTACAGATATTATTTCTGAGCAGACTAATGTTATTAAACAATAGAAATGTTATTGCTGTATTATTTCTTTCCTTCAATTCTGCATATTATTAATAAGTGCAGCTTATACTTTACATGTATTTACAATCATTTTATATTCTTTCCAAACCTACAAGTTATCAAGACACTTGTGTAACTTTAGGAACATTACTTAATTATGGAATTAAAATAAAATTACCATTTGGATTACTATGAATACTTTATTACATAACATTAAATAGGTATCCAACATTTTTAAATAGGCAGACAGTCTGCAAACTAATAAACACCATTTATTTATAGTATATTATTTATAATAAATAAGACTACTGTGCTATGTACATAACATTTTCTTTTCCAAAAAAATTTATAGATCTTTGTGCCCAGTACATTGCAACAGTAGAAGTACAATAGAGAAATTTAATATTGTTCTCATTTTACTTTATAATTTATACCAGGTGAAACATATTTAACCAATGAACACATATTATTCATTATATTATATGATTGTCCCTTTTCATGACACCTATGAACTACAAAGAGGTCATGACAATTTATTTGGTTCATAAAGAAATACTGATTTACAAGTTACTCATTGTGTATGTAATGGCAAACTATATGAGTACTATGTTTATAATACAGTGTGATACATTAGATTTAAAAGGTATATAATGCTAAATTCAATGAATAACCATGAAAAAATTTTTTTGTATGCTATATCTTATATTATCTACATTTTAACAGTATTTTTAATATACATATTTTATGTCCTGTTTAATTTTACAAACCAGTATGTACAGAGCAAAATAATAATTTCAAAAGGAATTCTTCAAGTTCAGAATGATATATTATACTGCTTAGAAAATTGGAATGTAATTGTCGATTTTAGCACGGTGCTTCTGGGCAACACATTCACTTATCCAGACAATGTTTCGGCATTCCTGTTCCTTCAGTTTCAGGTAAGAGTAGAAAACACCAAAGTGGAATTGTTGAAGAAATGCATAGACATTCAGGCGTACCTAAAATGTACAACAAAATGTGTTATAACTATTATAAAATAGAAACCTTCATAGTATTTACTTTGACATGACCTACAACTAAGACATTTTTGCTTACAGGCTCTGTATGCACATTTATTTTCCAATGAGATAAAATGTCTGTTTTATGTATATTTTACTGAAATCAAATATTTTGAAGATATATACCTCATGTTCAAAGAATCTGTCCTCCAGAGTCTTGTCACCAGCATTGCTGCCAGCGCCTTCAAAGAGTGCCTGGTACTCAGCATAGTACTCAGCCACAGCCTTTACCTGCTCATAGTCATCAGCCCTTGCAAGAGCAGCCAGCCCATCAGGGTTCAGTTTACCACAGCGGGGATAAAGCTTAGCACGGTCATCCTTTGACAATTCAGTTCCAAAGGAGTTGATGGTAATAATGATGGCACGACGATCAGCTTCAAACTACAAGAACAAACAGAATTTTACACTCTTTACTTTGTTATATGTATGGTATTGATTATTTCAATGTCTGTTACCATCTTGCTCCTGCTGCGAAGCCCGTAGACTTTTTTTTACAATTATATCAGCTATTCTCACCATTGATGGCTTAAATGTTAAAATTGAATTGTTCTTATAAATGCAAAAGTAAAAATGGTAGATTGTTACATTTTTACTGCTTAATCCCTGAATTGTATGAAGTTAATTATCCTAATGAAAGACAAGCTACTTTGAAATAATGAGAGTGAAGTTGTGGACAACATTTAGTATGAGATAAATTTTTATTTACAAAATACTAATACTTACAGCCAATATTTCACACATCACATCAGCAGTAGTTTCACCAGTCTGCTTGCAGAAATCATAAAAGGCTTCCAGGTATGCCTTGTACAAAGTATTACGAATGATCTCAATGTTCATCTCATCCAAATCCTGCTCACTGATGCAGTCCACAAAGAATGGAGCAAGAGGGGTGTCCACAAGTACAGCGTTATAAAGCTCAGCAGGTGTAGCAGCAACATGGATAGCCTCCATCTGCTCGAAGGAGCCCAAAGGATGGCATTTAGGAATCAACTCAGATATAGGTCTCTGGTGTAGAGTTCCCGTGATCAACAAAATTATGTTGTCAATCATGTAGCTGTATGTAATAAAATCCATAAAGGTGGATAAAGGTTCCACAGAGTGATTCCTCATATGTTGGAATTCAATAACCAGTTTCTCACGAAGCTTATCATCGATGGTGGAGACAGAAAGTGGGCTGGGCTCGTTGGCTAAGAAGGTGCCATAATCAGTGCCTTGGAGATGAAGTTTCAGATCTGTAAACAATTATACATGTCAAGTGACCTATCGTAATATAGGATGTGTAACAGGATAAAATTTTATTAACGATAAAGTAACCCGATCTTAGCTAAAATATTAAATCTTACATACCTTCTAATGTCTCGCATTGCACCAAGTTCAAGTAGTCTGCTTGCTTGAGGATACCACACTTGAAACCGCGGCACAAACCTTCCAAGTATCCACCATCGATGTTGAAAATGCACCCCTTCATTTTGCTTGTATTATTTCACTGAAACAGCTAAATTTTACAGTGTTATTGGATATTCAAGCAACTTCGACCAGCCCAAAGAGACACAGAAGATGGAAATCAATTGAAGTGGTGATCAATGATCATATGATGCTTCCATAGAGAAATAACTTTTTCGTTTCTGAACTGAAGCAAAATTTTACAAGCACATAACGAAACATATTTTAATTCGTCATTATCGTAAAAACTAAAAAGATTTCCATCTTGTTAAGTTTACCGTGGTATTTTCTAACTTTATAATGTCTAGAAATATTGCAAAAATATTTCTAACAGCGGCGGTATAATTTGTACCTAATGATTCGTAATGGCGCATTGGCGCCGTATCATCGATACTATTTGACATTTGTCTTTGGTCTGGACTTGACTTTTAGGTCGAAGGAAATAAATAATAACTTTGGGAAATAAGTTGTCAAATAAATAAAAATATAGCCAAGAGTGTCGTATGCAAAGAGTAAAGTAATATATAGGGTCGTATGATTTGTTAGTGCGACGAAAACAAAACTATGTTGTGAATGTCGTTACAAAACTTAAGAATTTTATTAGATTCTATCAGAGAATACATTTGCGTAGGAGAGCTAGACGTAGCTTATATTCTCAGTAGTGTCTACGTGTCGGCTTCCTGATAAGAAAAATATTCTTGAAAATGGATTCAGTTTACAATAATCCTATACGGCAACGAATAAATAAAATCTTTGACAGTCATATTGTTGCAGATAATACAGATGCATTACATTCGGTATCTGGATTTTGTTCATCAAACTCTGCCTACACAAGAAGAGTTATTGTTAATGAAATTGAGAAACGAGATATGCTGGTTAACAAAGCGGTTTTAGTGGAATACAACAAGGTAAAAGATAAGCTGCAAGTGTTACTGGACTCTCTTTCATCATTAGATATCGCGGTCAAGGATATGTCTAGTAGACTAGCTGATTCTAAGACAAAAACTCACCATTTAATTACACAGACAACTAAATTAAAGGATGAAAGAAAGAAAACAGAAAAAAAGCAAGCATGGGTTGATGCATTTATTAAGAGCTTCCAATTAACTCCTGAACAAAATGAGTATTTATATAATGTTTCAATTAAGACACCTCTGACATTGGATTTCTTTGGTACTTTATCACACATTGAAAAGTTGTATGAGAATTCCAAAACCCTCATTAAGTGTTGGCATCAGACATCAGCTTTTGACATAATGGAGACAGTAGGCCTCCAACAAGAGGTTGCAATTGAAAAATTGTATCATTGGACTATTGGAGCATGCCTGAGTACAGATTCACCTAATAATGTTTTGGTTCCCACAGCATTAGCAAAATTTCAAAACAGACAAGTTCTTTTTTCAAATATAATAGATGAATATTGTTCAGCTCGTAAAGCCACAATCGTGCAACTATTTATTGATGCCCTTACCAAAGGTATGGAAGGCTCAAAGCCTATTGAATTTTATGCCAATGATGCTAAGCGCTATATTGGAGACATTTTGACTTGGGTGTATCAAGTTATACCAGTTGAAAAAGAAAATCTGGCAACATTATTTAAATTTTGCAATATGCCTGAGAAAAATCAATTAATAATTGATGCTTTGACAAATATCATGGAAGCTATATGTCCACTGCTGAAGGTTAGAGCTGAACTCATCCTTAAACCTGATAAAGATCCATTAGTTCTGTGGTCTATAACAAATCTCATTATTTACTACAAAGATGTGATTAAAGCAGTTATACCAAATGGTCATCTAATAAATACATTTGAGGAATTACTTAAGAAAAGTGAAGAAGTCTTCCTTATAACATTAGACAGTAAAATACAGAAAGAGCTAAGCCATGGTGTTAAGGCACCACCAGTAGATTTAAACCCTTCTATTGTAGTCACAGACTTAGTGAGTTTCCTGAGAGATCTTCTGGCCATAATGAATGTGTCTCACAATATCAACACCACAGATAGAAAAATGATAATTACACACATATTGGATCCTTTATTACATGCAATAAATGAAACAGCATGTCACCTGAGCTCAACTGATATGTCCGTTTATATGTTAAATTGTATTTATCATATTCAGTGTACTTTATCTCTGTATACAGTTATGGATGAATATAATGAAAGGCTACAAGCTCAGTCAGAAGCTCAAATTGATACTTTAACATCTGAACAAGCAAGTTACTTGGTAGCAAATCTGAATTTGGGCCCCATTTACACCATATTACAGGAAAAGACAAGTGGTCCACTATCAGCAATACCTGGAATGGATACATCAACACTGAAAACCTTTTTGAATAAGTTTGACATGTTTTTAGTATCTCCAGATGTATACATGCTGCCACAACTAAATCTGCTTTTAAGTCACACTCACAAGTCTCTGGTAAAAAAGAGAGCCTTCGAAGTTATTTTTGCTATTTACACACAACTACACCAAGCTGTCCATGACCCATCTAATGGCTATGCAGATCCTCACAGTATTGTTCGACGAAAACCTGAAGAAGTTAATAAGTTGCTTGTGTAGAGATTTATTTAACCTGTTATTTAAATTTGCCACTTATAATGAATATATATTGTTAATTTATTTAAATAAATTAAAGTTATCTTTAACATTGTGTGTATGTGAATTATTCCGGTAACATGTGACCATATGTGCTACTATAATCAGGGATTATGGCAGCACATATAAAGGGTTTCTTGGAATGCTCATTAACACATTCAGTACTACTGACATGCCCAGCGTGTCCTCACTAATCCTTATCGCCATACCGCGAACACGCCAGGCGTGTTCCCGGTTTTTCATAAATTTCTCAAAGATTTTACTATATTCTCCATCGAAACGCTCAGAGTATAAACCTCATGCCGTAAGCTAGAGTTTGCAAATGGTAAGCACAAATATACATGTTATAAAATAAAGTTATGTGATGCTGTGGACACGCCATGCGTGTTCATCTACAGGAGTTCTCAACCATTTATATTGACAGACTAGAGGTGCCCGCGGTTTCACTCGCGTTTATGGTTACTGCGTCGCCGCCGTGGGTCGTAGCCTGATGTTATCTATACTACTATTATAAAGCTGAAGAGTTTGTTTGAACGCGCTAATCTCAGGAACTACCTACTGGTTCGATTTGAAAAATTATATTTGTGTTTGATAGCCTATTTACCGAGGAAGGTTATAGGCTACATAATATCACGCTACGACCCACGGGGACGACGCAGTAATCATAAACGCGGGTGAAACCACGGGCACATCTAGTATAGCATATAGCCTTCCCCGACAAATAGGCTACCCAACACTAAAATAATTTTTCAATTCGAATCAGTATTTCCTGAGATTAGCGCGCAGCTCGCTCGCTGCAGATCGCTGTCGCAATCCTGTACCAATCTCGACCAAGTTTGGCCTCCCATCGCAACAACGTCGATCACCTATCCCGACCCCCGGCGGCTAACATTCTCCCGTTTTGTCCTTGGGCGCCAATCAGTCACGGCCTTGTTCCACCTGCTGCATAAACACGCCATGCCAGTACAGTTGGTACATACTGCACGGATGGCGTAGTAGTTTAAGTGGTCGCCTCGCCACTGCCACTGCGCCGAGTGTTGCGAGTTCGAATCCCACACGGGACAAAAAAATTATGTGATCCACAAATAGTTGTTCCGAGTCTGGATGTTCTTTGTGTCCGGCAGTGTCCGGTGTTTGAATGTTTATTAAGTCCCCCGCGGTAGAAATTAGTAGGAAATTTACAAATATAGCAGAAGTTGTCTTTTAAAAAAATGATATTGTCTTGATAACTATAAAGCACCAATTGATTTCAATGCATATATCATAGTTCAATATGTATAGTTTTTTATAATAAATTATATATATTTATAGAAATAATTTGGGGATATGGAGGTGGATAATATGCAGATCTCTTATAAAATATTAATTGGATGCAACTGGCAATAGGCCACTGTTGCCAATTTAGCGACTTTGTCGCTAGAAGTGACGACTTTCGTTTAAGTCTCAGCGACAAAAAATAAGATTTGACGCCAAAAATGTTTTAGCGACTTATCTGACGACTTTTGGAGTACAAATCAAAACAATTTTAGGGCTTGTAATAAATACATTTTTTGTTAACTCGACACAGAATTATACAGCGCCAAGAGATATAAATGGAATTTTTTTATAAAATCTCCAGGTTGACCTTTTTAAATTCTCGGAACTGAGGGACTGAACCTACCCCACGGTAGGCGGGCTGACCTTTTTTTTAGTAATTCTCTACCGAAAAATCGAAAAACCAAAGCAGAATCAGTTTCAGCGACTTTCTGGCGACTTTTGCTATTGAATCTAGCGACAGTAGCGACTCGAATTTATAGGAGTTGGCAACATTGACTGAAACTAACCTAAAAGTTTCAAGAAACGTCATTCATTCATCGCAGTTTATGACATATGTAATCTATCGAAATCAGAGACGCAGAAATCATTGAAGTAAAATAGTGGAACATGATATGAATTAAACTAGAAAATATGGGTTCCAGGCAAATAACTGAAAAATCGTTGTTTATGTTAAGATCCTTACCTAGGATATCGCTTGCTAATATTCGTGATAATCCTAACTCGAAGAAGAATGTGAGTTTGTTTCTGTACCACGAAATTTCTACCATTATTGAACTTTTATTATTTGAATGTCTGGTTTTAGGCGAAACGAGGACGTGCACAACACGGCGGTGACAAACATGGTGCCGGCAACAAAGGCTCGGGTCAACGACAGAATTTTATGAGATTAGGTTATGAAACTGGCAATAATCCTTTTTATTTACGAGTTCCTCAAGAACATTACTACAGAGGCCACCAGTAAGTTAACTTTAGCCTAAACATTGCAATTATCGCTGTCAGTTTTGTTTGTATTATATTACTAATTTAATAGTGTGGCAAACAAGTTACATATTATATAAAAAGGAGTAAAATCCAAACAACATTTCAAATACTGTAAGAAAAGCGTCAGAGTGTAGCCAAGGTTGTGCAAGTGGCTTGGATAGGTAAGATAGGTACCTACAGAAACTATATCTGTAGAAGGATGAAATCTAAGCATTTTCCTGTCTTGTATCTTTTCGTTCTCATCAACCGTTTTACAGTAAATACAACCCAAGGTGTATAGGAACTTAAAAAAATTCGCAATATCTGTAAATCGATTCAAAATGCCTAAAAAGTTACAATGGGGAAAGATCATTAGATTTCATTCTTCTAAACAATAGAATACCAAAATAATGATATTTTATAAGATATTAATTGATCCAATCTGTGAAAATTTTTCTAAGACTGTAGTACATAGGTGTTACACTAAAATTGCAATTTACTGATAGTAGATGATATTTTTCTTATTATTAGTTGTTTCATACAATAGAATTAAAAAATACAACTTTATGATAATATAATTTTTATGAAAAATTTCCAAGTCCTTCAACCAGGAAAAGTCTACAAAGTTCAACATGAATGTTAATAAGACCCCATTTTGTATTATGTGTTAATGTGTTATTTTGTTTCTTTCAGCCTTAGAAGAGAATACCCACCATTGAGTTTAAAACAACTGCAAAGCATAATTGACAAAGATTGTGTGGATACATCAAAACCAATAGATATTGCAAGTATCATAAAATCTGGCATCTACTCCTTCTTCCCTGATCAAAAGCAATTTGGCATTCACCTAACAGATGAAGGCTTGGATTATTTCTCAGCTAAAATAAATATTGAAGTTCAATGGGCTAGTGAACAGGTAATTGCAGCCATAGAAAGAAATGGTGGAGTTATTACTGTGGCATATTATGATCCACACAGTTTATTTTTACTGAAGAACCCTAAAAAGTTTTTTGAATCTGGTCAAGCTATTCCAAGGAGGATGATTCCACCACCTGATGCCATTGAGTATTATACAAGTGCCTCAACACGAGGATATTTAGCTGATCCTGAGGAAATATCAAAGGAAAGACTAAAGCTGGCCCAAAAATATGGTTACCACTTACCCAGCATAGACAGTGATCCACATTACAGTATGTTATCTGAGAGGAAAGATCCTAGACAAATATTTTATGGTCTAGAGCCTGGATGGGTGGTAAATTTAAAGGATGAATGTATCCTGAAACCTAAAGATCAAGAATTATTGCAGTTCTACAATTCTTAATGTACTGTAAAAGTAGAGTTAAATATAGTATAATACTTGCAACATGTCTTACATAATTTACTTATCATTTATTTGCTTTGTAACATCCAACAGGCTGGCCCTCAGATAGCTTTAGCATAGATTTATATTAACCTTTTAACAAATATTTTCGTGTCCATTTCGCCAGCGTCGTATATTTCCGGCCAGATACCACGGCTCGTTTAATCTCCTTTTTTATTTAATTACGGTGCTTTCTATCAAAAAAATGTTTATATTGTGTAAATGGATAATTAAGTAATAATTTACAATTTAATACACTTTAGTCTCATAATAAGAAGTCCTAAAAATAAGTATTTATTTTTTTAAGTATTTATTTTCGATTCACT
Source organism: Catocala sponsa (assembly GCA_963564715.1). NCBI lineage: Eukaryota > Metazoa > Arthropoda > Insecta > Lepidoptera > Erebidae > Catocala > Catocala sponsa. The sequence goes on from OY751331.1 coordinate 12,064,546, forward strand.
GTGCCGGGCGCTGGGGACACGACAACTGTTATGAAGTGGGGCGGTTAAAAGGTTATTAATACAATTTTTTCATATTGTTTTTAACATAAGTGTTAATTTTACTTTAGTCACAGGCTACATCAAAATTTTTTAAGTTATGGAAGAGTGGGGTCATCTGTCACAAGTATTTTTTTTTTTTTTTTTTCTTTATTTAAGGAGCTTTGTCACAAGTATTCATATACTTAAAAGAAGGCCTCTACAACATTTGTGTTTTAATCTGTTGATAAAGAAATAAAGTATTTTATTATTATTATAAAATTTACTTCTATTATAACAAGATCATTAAACTTAGGCAAATGCATCTCTTTAATAAATAGACATGAAGTGTTATATACATATAAGTATATAAAGGCTGGGCCAGCCTGATGCTTTTAACCCCACCCCATCTATACCACAATACCTACAAATGGTTGGTAAATGTCATCGGCTTATCTAGGATTTTTAGGACTGCTACAACACCTAAATGGCTGTGATGTACATATAACCATAAAATGTTATAATGGTAGGTATGGAGTACCTGACTCCCCCTTGTATACGCCAATGGTAAATGTATTGCTGCAAAAATCAATCAATGTTTAAATATTTTTGTCTGTCTGTCTGTTTGTTCCGGCTAACATCTGAAACAGCTAGACCGAATTTGACGGGGCTTTCACTGGCAGATAGCTGATGTTGTAAGGAGTAATTTAGGCTTTTTTTATTAACGAAGAAAATTTGTGTTCCTAGAAAAAACAATACAACTTTTTTGTTAAATTCCACGCGGACAAAGTCGCGAGTAACAGCTAGTCTTACGTATGCGTTACCGCAGCAAAATGTTGAATAATTTTGTGCTTTAGAGAGGTGAGAGTATGGCAAATAATTAATCCATCGTGAATAGTAATTTGTTCATTAATAGCAAAATTTGTTCAAGTGGTAGTTTTAAAGTTATTCAAGAAAAACACATTTTACGTTTGAAACTTTAACCGAGCAACATTTTTTTTTAAGTCGTTTTAGCCCGGAATTAAATGCATGAATAGATAGCTTTTATTGCCTATTAAATGTTTGTGAACAGCAAAATTTGTGTCTTGTGGTTCAAAAGTTATTTAAGATTTTGCTGCGGTAACGTTTTGGGATTGTCCAGATCTCAAAAACGGCTCAACGTAGAAGTTTGAAAAAAATACCAATAATAGACCCTAATTTGTTTAAAATTGTTCAAATATTAGTTTTTAATTTGTTTGATAAACACCAATGTAATTAAATAGTGCCGAAATTCAGAAAGAAACGGATTTGCAAGTAAACCATAACACTTCCAATCAAATTAAAAGCTGTATCATGTACCCTTGGTACACCTTTATAACGACAGTAAATTTAGATACGTAACTCTACGCAATATGAAGATACGTACGATATAATAGAAATTTAATTACATTTTATATGGTCAGATTTAAATGATCGAATACGCAGTTCCCATAAAACAAGAAAACATGGAATACCTTGAAAAAAGTAAAATGTTCCATCAATAAACAATACTGTTAATTTCAGCTTTAAATTACGACTATTATAAAAGTTATATCAACAAAAAGAATGTGTCAGCAATTCTTCTATAAGCCGACCAAATTATAAAGGCTACGTAAAAGCGACCCCACCATACATAAGTGTAACCATCTTAAATGAGCATTATAATATGTTTCTTTCGTTAATACAGTCCCGAACAAAGAAGTTCTGTGGTTGATCAGGTTAGTAAAAAATAAATATAATGAGCTTAATAATAATTAGAAATGTTTATTAAATATAATTTCAATATTTTACAAATCATATCGTTAAGGTGTTGCAGCCATTATACCATATTTTACTGACTATATTTTTAAAAAAATAATAACAATAATTATATTCAGAGTGAAACAAACATATACATAGGATCGTCACATTCGTCACTTTTAGTAGAGACACCTTCGTCTCTCCAGTTTTCAACATACGAAGGTATTTTTAAAAATACTGAGTCATTTGAAAACGTTTCCCTTACATTAGATTTTTGTTTTAAAAGCAAGGTTTATTTTTTGGTGTTAGTCTTTTTCTTTGGTTTAACCTGTTTTTTTAATCCTGTTCTAAATAATAAATATTTCATTAAAATAAAGGTTTTTAAAGAATTTTATTTTATTTGTTGATTTTTGTAATTTTATGTTTGTTAATTTTGCAAGCTGTCATGAATAAACATATCAAATTATTTAAACATAACATTCTTTTAGTTTAAAATATTTCTAAATAAAATCGAAATTATGGTTACCCTGCACGAACATTGTTTGAGATCACATTATTTTTGAAATTACACGCGTTGAAAACTGTTCTGAGGGTAAAACGATATGTAATTCTAATGGGGTTAACATGTCGAATAAATGGATGTTCACACCGCAATCCTAGCAGTTATCGATAATGAGATATTAACCTACGAACTAACGTTTCGACTGCGCGGCCACGCTACTTTTTATTTTGGACTGATTTCGTCTGTTTTAGTAAACTTTGCTAGTATTTATTGCTTTCGTTAGTTTTGACCAATTAAAACCTCTCTTCTTGTAACAGTTTTACTGTATGAAGCCTCAAAATTAAAGAAATAATCAACAATAAAGAAACAACAAGTGCACGATTGCGCGGCCATAACTTCCAAGGTGAATAATTCGTAAAATATTGATCTAAAGCTTGTAATTGTTTTTTCGACAATTTTTGACAAATTTAGTCTTCAATTGACAAAAAGAATTAGATCTCTAACCCAAGCAGTTGCTGAGATCTCCATGGCCGCGCAATCGTAGACGTTACGTTCGCGCGGCCAACTTTAAACCCTTATAACTTCTTTATTTCTACTTCGACAAATTTTTTGTTTATTCCCTTCGATTTTGACAAATTTCGACAATTTTTCTGGCGAAGTTGTGTTCTGTTTGTAGAACTTGGCGGAGCAATCGTAACGCACACCATATATTTGGTTGCCCGACTTTGAAATTATACGTGTTTGAACATTACGCGACTGATTGACAACAGTGGCGTAGCTAGGTAACCAAAGGCCCTGGTGCAAAATAACTATTGGGCCCTATTTAAATTGATGAATATATATAAATATTTTAAAGGTGTAAAGCTACTTTATCATCAGCTCTTTATCTTGCACTACAGGGTACAGCAAAGCAAAGCTACTTATTACATACAGACAGACCTCTTCCAGAACAGCGGTTCTTTAGAGGATTGGTTTTTTACAGGATACATTTCGGTGAGTGTGCCATGGAATTGCATAACATGATTCCTCCTTCTCCCTTCCACCATCGGACGATAAGGCGTACAACGGCATGGTATCCATATGTGGTTCAGATTCCTGCAATTCGTACTGAGCGTTTTGCTTCAACTTTTGTAATGCGGACGGCCAGGGAATGAAATGCCTTACTGGCGTCTTTGTTTCCTGACAGGTACACCTGGGTGTCTTCAAGTCAAAAGGGAACAAGTATCTTCTAGGCAAGCATGTTCCATCGTCGGCCGCATCGTTGCTTACCATCAGGTGAGATCGCGGCCAAATGCTTGCTTATCATGCGAAAAAAAAAACTGTGAAGAGTTTAAGAACTGCCGGAATCGGAACGGAAGACGAAAGTAACGTAGTAGATAGATAATTTAAAAAATAACGACGTAGACTACAATTAATAATATAGGTAATAGGCAATAAAATGAAGTAGAAAAGATTAAAGGGTTTATTAATGAACGTCTGACCTACCAGCTAACAATAAAATAAGCTATTTTTATAATCTTCCTAGCTTTCTTTTTTGCAAAAGTATTAATGATTTCGGTTAAATCCAGGCTTGATGCGGCTTTGTTTTCAATTGCTATTAGCGATAAATGTCGGAGTAGAGCTTGGCCCACACTATTTCTTAAATAATTTTTATTATTTTTAATTTGCTAAATGATCTTTCAGCTGCTGCAGAAGTGACAGGAATTGTATAGAATAATAACATTGCTGTAAATACTTCCGTAAGGTCACATTCTAACACTCCATATTTGCGCATTATTTCCTTACATAATGAACAGTCCATGCCTGGGTTAATTCAGGTAGAACTAGGTGGTGAATATTAGGAAATTGTAGGGAAAAGTTGGGGCCTATTATATCTGAATATTTACTTTGGAACTGGTCACACTTTTTTAATAAAGTTGTTTCATTTACATCTAGTAAAAAAGTTGGTGTTAGAAAGTTGAATCTTTGACAGACTGCACTCATACCAGTAAAACGTGTATTTAATTGAGCTATTATTGTGTCTAGTACATTATTGAAAATAGTTATTTTAAATATTTCTTCCCTGTTTCTAAATCGGTGATTAGAAGCTATTTCATCAAAATGGTTTTTAACTATCCTTTGCCTTTTTTCTTGAAAATGGGGATCTATACCATATTTTCTTGCAGTTTCACTGGCTTTGGACTTGAATGACTCGAAGTCGTATCTATAAATTTGCATCTTTGCTTTGGTCTCTGCTAAAGCTCTACTTGCCTCGTTCAAATCGATGTCGCATTTTTGTAAGGTTTTGGATGCGTAATTTATGTCATTCAATATACGGTACAAGAACTCGCAAACCAACACGAACTCATAATTTAGCATTTTTGCTTTATTACTATCTGCTTCACTACGCTCATCTTTCCCGGGACTCTTTAGAACTATTTCTGATAATGCTTTGATTATATCAAAAAAACGAAGTTTTATTGCAGATATACATTGATATATAAAAACCCTAGATACACAATCCCGTACAAAACTTACACTTAAAGCTGTCCTCAGTTGCTTATAAGTAGTTATATTAACTATATTAACCTTCATTAAGGCAAATTAAACCTTAACACTTTAACTTTAAGTTGAATTTACAAGGCTATCTAAAAAAGGTAATAAAATTGAAATTAAACTACTATATACGGATTTTATCGCGTTGTTTATTTGACACTGTTACAAATTTTTTTGAAAAACTGTTACACTACTATAATCACTATTAAACTTTACAAATTTTTTTTAAGCTAATTAAATTATTGAAACTATTAAAACTATTTATACTATTACTATATTATTATACTATTTAGATTTATTTTTACACTTTCCCCGACGTTTCGGTTGCTTTTCAGCAGCCATGGTCACGGGGAGACTCCATTTTTTTTTTAAATCAATATTTTTGTCGATAAATAATGTAGTCACCTGGTTTACTAAATCTGCTGCACCATGTTTGATGGCTGCATAAAATCCTAGAAACACTTTTACTTCTGTATCAACTGGCTGTCCATTTTCCGATCTCGTTATTACTGCATACCTCACAACAATGCTTAGCTGATCTACCTTCGACATGTCCTGTGTCGTATCCATAATGATGGCAAAAACGGTGACGCTCTAATTTGTTCTAGCATATGGTTTTCCAGTTTGGACCCCAAGCACTCAATCATTTCATTTTGAATTGTTGCACTCAGATATCTTGTAGATCCTAAAAACATAAAAAGCACGATTTAGAAAACGTGAATATAAAAAAGTTCATAAATAAAAATAAAAAAAATTAAATGAGAACAAAACTTCCATGGTATCCTTCCTGACTTAAGTTTTCTCGATGTCCTTTGAAAGCCAAAGAACTGTTTGCTAGGGTAAGTATGATATCGAATAACCTTTGAAGAACCATTTTCCAAAATGACGCTTCCTTGCGAATTTCATTTTCAAGGTCCTTGTCGATAGTATCACTTTTTTTCCAAAGTTCATACACAGCACATGCTTCCGTATGGCCACTTGAAAAACTGTGTTGTTTGATTCTCTCTGATAAATGCCTCCAAGCCCGAATGCCCGTACACCATGTATTATTCCTTTGCGAAGCAAATAACCAACAGGGCTAACAATAGGCAGCATCTAGTATTTTGGAATAACACAACCAAAAACGATTAACTGGTCCATATTTAGAAGTTGAAACGTAGTACGATTTTGAAAAACACCTGTTGTTCTGGTCGATGTCTTTTGGAAAAGGCCCTGAAGGCTGTAAAGGCTCCATATCGAGAATTTGACGTTTTCCATTATCACTTAAAATCTTATTCGTGAAGTTTCCCAAGTCCTAAGAAGATTTATCGTTTATATTTTCGAATAATGTAGAGGTTGATGGTTCCTCCGCTGTTATGTCTGCTCCGCAAACATCATCGACGTTGAGATGATCGGCGGCATCGTCATGGAAGTATCTTTAACTGCAATAGTTGTCGAATCTTATTCAGTAGGCTTTTCAACTAGCCCTGCACTGATCACATTATTTGAGTCACTATCAACAGGAATATTTGGTCCAGAAGTACATGCAGAAGGCTGACTAAAAATTTGTAAATTTTAGGCAATTTTTGTTTACTATCTTCTCTTTCCTGGCGTTGTTTGCGCTTAAACGCACCGCTGGGTTTCTTTTTTTTATCCATAATCTAATTTAATTAATGTAACTGATTTCTAATTTATGCAATATTAATCGTGTGTGCTCGTGTACTCGCGGGCGTTAAAAGGAAGAAGAAACGGGAAACGTAATGCTAGGTGCACTACAAAACGTCGATGGGGAATCCCCGGCAAACATTTAAATCGATTATCGTTAGAGATGATCGAAAGGTGGCGGTAGGTACACCTATACTTTAATGTACAATTGCGCTCACTAATTCGAGTCGGTTATGAGATTTAAAGAAAAGTGGCCATCTGTAAAATTGGGCCATTTCTAAACTCGAAATTTTGTATATCGTGAATAATGCCAAACAAAAATGGAACAAATATAAAAAAGCCAAACATTTAATAAGTCATTTGTAAATAGTATAATTGAAAAAAGAGCCAACTTAAAAAAAAGAAATCCCTAAATGACGTCACTAGTAAAATATTTCAATTAAAAAAATGTGTCAATAGAAAAAAAAACATGAGTAAAAATTGGCATTTCTCAATTTGTATAACAATAAATTAAGCCATTAGCAAAAAAATCTAACCGTAAAAGAGGTAATTTTTCGGTACGCCACCGTCCCTTACACCCAGTATAAGCGTAGTTGCATGTTAGTCAAACATTGTGCTGATACCACTTGTCTAACTATCAGTTTTGTCAAAAAGAGAGCCGTAATCTACAAAATAATTTGATTCACAAGAAATTTATTCTTTACTCGACTAGCTTCGAAAGTAATTTACGTATATTTTAGATATACAAATCGATTTCTTAAAAATATGAAATTTGAAAATTGCCACGCAAATCACCAAAGAATGCCTTGCTCGAAGAAGCACCCACAAACAACAGAAAAAATTTAGGGGAATTCCCTACAAGTTATGAATTTCTTTCAACTGAGTTGCCACAATTAAACTCGTGTTGTTATCTGTTATATTTATATTCTTAGGATGGGAGAAATTTTAGAATGTTTGAGGTTTTGCTGGTCAGGTTCCGAGGGCCCCCTGAGCTTGAGGGCCCCGGTGCATGGCACCGCCTAGCCCTCCGATCGCTACGCCACTAGATTCAACTGACTCTGTTTTTGCTAAATACATTATTACTGCTATATAATAATTGTTTTTTATTTATTACTCACCTGCAGGAACTGGGAAATAACTAAAAAAGCCATAAATTACAAAATTTCTTACATTAGCTCTAACAAGATACTGAAAATTAATTACAATCCCATATACTAAATCATTACACTCTTAAAATATTTCATTACTTTCCGAGCCCTCGTCACACTCCATCACTTTTCATGAAAAATAAACCGTTTTCATGAACGCCTTTCCCAGTAACTTTTGTCTAGGAAGTATACGAATAACCTAACTCGTAAATTTAGCCAAAGCAGGAAGAAAAAATTCGTTCCACGAAATCGCTCTGATTTGTCGAAACGGTGGAATTCTCTCTCTCTCTCTCTCTCAACCATTTGTTTTCTCCACAAATTAACCCTTTAACCGCCAAGAAAATGCGCGTGGCGTGCATGCACATGTAGCGCCAGCAACCTTTAGGTACAATTTTGCAAAATGTAGTTATCGATAAACATACTAATGAAATAAATAAAATCGTAATCAAAGGTTTATTTCTTTAAAAGTACCGCACATAAATTAGTATTCAAACATATGTATATTAAGCAGTCTTGATTCTCCATAAAATATTAACACTCTGGAGTAGGACACTGGCTGGTACTCCCCTGATTTTGTTGAAAGTCATCTGCACGAGCATTACGTATTAAATTTATAATTTTCATATACACTTCTGACCGGCTTTCTGGTTGGACAGACTCCATTTCAAATGCTATCAGTGCAACAAAATATTCATTTCAAGAATCTTCTGATCTTTGATGAAAAAATCTCACATCAGGTAAATTAATTTGGGCCGTATAATCATTTTCTTCAGATTTCACATAACATGTAAAATGGCTCGGTCTGCGTCGATGTATCGGTGTATTTATTTCTCTTTTTATATTTGCTTGGTTTGAGAATAGATGGTGATGGTATATTCAATAGTTCATCGTTATCTAACATCTTCGACAAGTTCTTAACACCAACTGACGTTTATTCAAAATATGACTTTCGTTGACCTTGTGCCGCAAGTAAAATTACGGTGATGGCGCTCTCGGATCGCCTGCACTAGAGATGTTCTGGAATAAGTCGATAATTTATATTTTGGTGTTGATTTCTACACATTATTTCGCTTCAGCGTATTGGGTTTTGAATAAATAAATATATCGTTAAAATATTTGAAATTTGAATAAATGTTTGGTTGATGGTTTAATAAAAAACTGGATATTTTTTGTTAATCTAGCATCAGAAGCTTCCCATGTGGTACAACACTAGTCTACGTGAAATCACGGGTTTGGCGAATTAGCTAAAATATGTAGTTAGTATTGTTCAAAATAAAGTATTAACGGGAAATATACTAAAATTTTGTAAGCAAAGCCAATAAATAGGTGTGCGTTACCGCAGCAAAATGTTGAAAATTTTGTGCTTTAGACAGGTGAGAGTATGGCAAATAATTAGTCCATCGTGAAGAGTAATTTGTTCACTAATAGCAAAATTTGTTCAAGTGGTAGTTTTAAAGTTATTCGAGAAAAACACATTTTGCTGGGGTAACGTTTGAAACGTTACCCCAACAAAACTTTCTTTTTAAAATTGTTTTAGCCCGGAATTCAATGCATGAATAGATAGCTTTTATTGCGTATTAAATGTTTGTGAACAGCAAAATTTGTGTCTTGTGGTTCAAAAGTTATTTAAGATTTTGCTGCGGTAACGTTTTGGGATTGTCCAGATCTCAAAAACGGCTCAACGTAGAAGTTTGAAAAAATACCAATAATAGACCTTAATTTGTTCAAACATTAGTTTTTGATTTGTTTGATAAACACCAATGTAATTAAATGGTGCCGAAATTCAGAAAGAAACGGATTTGCAAGTAAACCATAACACTTACAATCAAATTAAAAGCTGTATCAAGTACCCTTGGTACACCTTTATAACGACAGTAAATTTAGATTACGTAACTCTACGCAATATGAAGATACGTATGATATAATAGAAATTTAATTACATTTTATATGGTCAGATTTAAATGACCGAATACGCAGTTCCCATAAAACAAGGAAACAGAATACCTTGACCAAATTAAAATGTTCCATCAATAAACAATACTGTTAATTTCAGCTTTAAATTACGACTATTATAAAAGTTATATCAACAAAAAGAATGTGTCAGCAATTCTTCTATAAGCCGACGAAATTATAAAGGCTACGTAAAAGCGACCGCACCATACAAAAGGGTAAACTTCGCTAATTAGCAGGTTAGTATCCGATGTTTTGTACAGTCAAGTAGAATATCGTAATTCGTGCAGTCGATTTTATAAATATTCGATAAATATTTCTACTAGTTTGGTATTTTATAAATTACAATCATGTTAGTTATGAGTATTATACAATTTTATGGTTTATAAATATTCAAAACCAAAGTAATATTAACAAGGTAATTATCTCATCTCAGTAAATAATATTTATATATTATAAAAAAGAATTTGCAAATAGTTTAATGCACAATTAGAAAACTAAATTTGCAAATTTCAAGGTTTTCCCTCACGGTAACATCTGTTACAAAACAATGTTACTTACTTTACTAAAAAAAATAGTACCTACATAGGAGCACCACGGTTCAAACTTTTGTCGTGAGCATCATGATAATTATGTATTGTCATACTTACTTTTTACCGGGTAGAAGTTAGACGCAAGACGCTTCGAAATGTACGTTTTTTGGATCTAAATGGTGATAGAAATGGACCAGCCATCGGTAGTGTTTACAAAAAACAGGTGCATGTGATTTTCGACCTTATTGACAATTCATGACAGACTTTTTTTGGTATTTTCTTGCTTTCTGGCATTAAAATAGGTTATTAAAATTAAAAATTCTGAGTAATGTCAATAAGGTCGAAAATCACATGCACCTTTTTTCGTAAGCACTACCGATGGCTGATCATTTTCTGATAGTCATTTGTTTTGTAGACACGTTCATTTGTTTTACACAATTTCTTGTCTAACTTATTTTAGGTACCTATCCCAGTGGTACAACTAGTTGGACATAATCCCACCGTTGTACTACGGGTCATAATCATAAATAGAAAAAAAAAATGTTACAACAGCTGTTGAGGCATGGGTAACTTACCTTCCCCGTGGTACAACCAGTTGAACATCGCAGTTGTACCACGGGTCCGGAGCGGTTATTTTTATTATTATGAAACCAAAATATTTTTTTTGAATTTATCGATCAATTCACACACTAACATAGTGGATGGAGGGGTAATCGTGAATTACCCCTCCACCCACCAGTGGTAAAGTCCAGTGGGTGGACGGGTCGGGACTCTAAAAAACTACTCATCTTATCTGTGATTTTAACCTAAACATTTAAATAATTAGGTAAGGTAATTAACATAATTTGTGTAAGACTAATTTTAATAAACATTTTTAATTATGCTCATTTCATTATTTATTTTTTACTTACCTGACCAACCACGGAACTTCTTTGTTCGCAACTGTACTAACGAAAAAAACATATTATAATGCTCATTTAAGATGGTTACACTTATGTATGGTGGGGTCGCTTTTACGTAGCCTTTATAATTTATTTGGTCGGCTTATAGAAGAATTGCTGACACATTCTTTTTGTTGATATAACTTTTATAATAGTCGTAATTTAAAGCTGAAATTAACAGGATTGTTTATTGATGGAACATTTTAATTTGTTCAAGTTATTCCATGTTTCCTTGTTTTATGGGAACTGCGTATTCGATCATTTAAATCTGACCATATAAAATGTAATTAAATTTCTATTATATCGTACGTATCTTCATATTGCGTAGAGTTACGTATCTAAATTTACTGTCGTTATAAAGGTGTACCAAGGGTACATGATACAGCTTTTAATTTGATTGGAAGTGTTATGGTTTACTTGCAAATCCGTTTCTTTCTGAATTTCGGCACTATTTAATTACATTGGTGTTTATCAAACAAATTAAAAACTAATATTTGAACAATTTTAAACAAATTAGGGTCTATTATTGGTATTTTTTTCAAACTTCTACGTTGAGCCGTTTTTGAGATCTGGACAATCCCAAAACGTTACCGCAGCAAAATCTTAAATAACTTTTGAACCACAAGACACAAATTTTGCTGTTCACAAACATTTAATACGCAATAAAAGCTATCTATTCATGCATTTAATTCCGGGCTAAAACGATTTTAAAAAGAAAGTTTTAGCCCGGAAAATGTTTTTTTCTCGAATAACTTTAAAACTACCACTTGAACAAATTTTGCTATTAGTGAACAAATTACTCTTCATGATGGACTAATTATTTGCCATAGGTACTCTCACCTCTCTAAAGCACAAAAGTTTTCAACATTTTGATGCGGTAACGCATACATAAATAGAGCAATATTTTAATGACAGGAGCTTTACGCAATGTTCCGTGCGTGGTGTATTATTCTTGAAACCCGTAATATTACGGCGATGGCGGTTAAAGGATAAGCTGTTATATTTAGGACCTACATAATGAGAAGTGAGCATATACTTCTATAACCGTCATAGTAACATACTTATTTTGGGTGCATCCCATCCACCCCGGTCGTCCCGCCCCGTTAACGGGACAGTTGGGAAAAATTGTTTCATCGACCCCGTTGTTTAACGGGGTAGATGGGACAGATCAAGTATCATCTACCCCGGTGTCTTTTTTAACGGGGCCGGATAGAACAAATTGAGTAACCACTGCCGGGGCATAGGCAGTGGTTAAAGTGGGAGAATAGAGTACCTACTTATTTTATATACAAAAAACATAACTATAAATAAAAAAGTGTTTGTACACCACACAGACACAGCACGCAACTTTGAGCGCTAACACGGACTGACGTCACTGGACAATGCATTTGATTTGCTTCCTATTGGTTGAACAAAATAGATAAGGATAGTACTTTGTTTTCTGTTCGTTCGTTCGTTACTGTTTCAAACAGTGTTTGAGTAATATGAGCGCCTATTGGTTTTTGATATTTTAGCATTGATGTATAATGTATTTTAGGCATAAAGACGTTGATAGTTGATCATTGACGAAGATCGTCAAACAAGTCAAAGAGAGTATATTGTTTGCTAATTAAACTATTTTGTTTTTTATTATTACGCTAGCTTTGCTCGCGTGGATTTTGGTCTAATGATAAGACATTTTTTTTAGTTGATACTTTTATATTTATAATTCGTTATTTTTTGGACAATACAATAAAATTCTATTCTCCTCGCTTCAAATACTACCAATAATAAAAACTAATTGTTATATACAAACACTTTTATTGTTTTTTGTATATAAAATAAGTAGGTACTCTATTCTCCCACTTTAACCACTGCCGGGGCATATGCTTCTCAATCTGTGCTATCCGCCCCGTTAAAAAAGACACCGGGGTAGATGATACTTGATCTGTCCCGTCTACCCCGTTAAACAACGGGGTCGGCACTACCGGGGTCGATGAAACAATTTTTTCCAACTGTCCCGTTAACGGGGCGGGACGACCGGGGTGGATGGGATGCACCCCTTATTTTGTGTGGCCATTGAGGAATCCCATAAAATCTAATTATAGTTTAGCTGATCTAGGAACAAAACCCAGTAGACTAGCAAGACTGAGATATTATAATTTTTTATTATTATACAAATTGGTTTCTGTACGCTTTCCTAATGGCAAAAATAAAACAGAACTGAAGCATTGAAATATTGTTTATTGATATTGTAGTAAACAAAATATTTTAAAGGGCAATAATTATGTTCTTTACACACATTTTGTACAAATCACAGTTCATGTTAACATTAACACTTTGCTTTATATGCAATGATTTTCACAACATTACTTTACAGATCAATATTGTAATTAATTGATATAGACAAAACATAACTATTATAATGTTTAACATTCAAGCTTCCCATGTAGATGGTTAGTATCTGTAGTGATCAGGTTTGAATGGGCCTTCTTGTGGAACACCAATATATTTGGCTTGTTTAGGTGTAAGCTTCGTCAACTTAACTCCAAGATGATCCAAATGTAAAGCAGCTACTTCTTCGTCCAACTTCTTGGGCAAGGTGTGGACTCCAACTGGGTACAGATCATGTTTTGTCCATAATTCAATTTGTGCCAAAACCTGATTGGTGAAAGAGTTCGACATAACAAAGGACGAATGACCAGTGGCGCATCCCAAGTTGACAAGACGGCCGGCAGCAAGTACAATAATATGATTACCATTAGTCAGCTCATAACGGTCAACCTGTGGTTTAATGTTTACTTTCTTGGCATTATTTTCCAACCAAGCTACATCAACTTCACAGTCAAAGTGACCAATATTACAAACAATTGCATCATCTTTCATTCTCAAGAAATGGTCCTTAGTAATGATGTCTAAGTTTCCTGTTGTTGTTACAAATATTTGTCCAACTTCAGAAGCTTCTTCCATTGTTGTGACCTGGAATCCTTCCATAGCTGCCTGAAGAGCATTAATTGGATCTATTTCTGTAACAATAACGCGACCGCCGAATCCTTTAAAAGCTTGGGCACATCCTTTACCTACATCACCATATCCTGCTACAACACAGACTTTGCCAGCTACCATGATATCTGTGGCTCTCTTGATTCCATCAAGTAGTGACTCCCTGCATCCATATAAGTTGTCAAACTTGCTCTTGGTTACAGAGTCATTAACATTGATCGCGGGGACTTTCAAAAGTCCCTCACGGAACATCTTGTAGAGATTGTGTACACCAGTTGTAGTTTCTTCAGAAATACCCTTTACATTCTCTAATAATTGTGGGAACTTTTTGTGCACCAAGTTCGTCAGATCACCACCATCATCCAAAATCATATTTAGGGGCTGTAAAATAAAAAAATAAGAATTACATTGTTATCTAACTACTATCATGGTGCATACTATGCATAAAAAGAGTGCAAAGACAATCCCTACTAATATTATAAATGCGAAAGTAACCCGGACTGTTACGCTTTCACGCCTAAACCAATCAACCGATTTTGATGAAATTTGGTACTTAGGTAGGTTAGATCTCGGGAATGGACATAAGTTATCTTTTGTTGTAAAAAAGGGCATAAAGGGGTTGAAATATGGTATGAAGTTCTGTATGGGAGTTCGTCCTTATCGAAGACGAATAATGGTTTTATCGAACTTAAAACTATGAAACTTTGGATTTGTTTCAGCGTTTTTGAAATATCGACCTACATGGGGAAGAAATTGATGAAAAATCGTAGACCTACATGGGGAAGAAATTGACGAAAAATCGTATAGAAGTCCAAACAAATCTGTCTCTATACCTACATATAGTAAACATAGACAGATTTGTTAAAATATATACCTACGTATATTTATCGGCAACGTGTATGATTAGTAAAAATGCCGTCTTTTATACTAATCTATAGTAATATTATAAAAAGGAAAGATATTTTGTTTGTTTTTTTGTAAGGATGTAACTCAAAACTACTCAAAAGATTAAATTTTTTTTTATTTTTTTTCTCTTTATTTATATTCAGAGGCTTAAAATCTAAACAAAGATTATGCTAGCCCCATCATAACCTAAATAAAATACAAGCGTCAAAGAAAGAGGAATACCTATTAATTTCAGAGTTGAGTTCTGTTCAAATTAACAATAAATTTATAAACTTTGATAGCTCCTTTGCTGTATGGTTTTGACAGAATAGATTGAAAAATACCTAACTCTAAAAGGTGGATATTTAATTCCGTACCTAATTAAGGTTTCTCTTTCTTCCCTGTACCGAACACATTCCATGTCTTCAAAAAATTCTTTAACCATTAGAAAGTTATTGTCGGCCTCGATGGCGTAGCGGCTAGTGTAACCGACTGCCACGCCTGAGGTCGTGGGTTCGATTCCCGCACAAGTCAAACATTTGTGTGCATGAACATGGATGTTTGTCTTGGTCCCAGACCAACTGTTTCTATGTATAATATAAAAGTATTTACAAAAAAAAAGTATATATGTACGTTTATCCATTGTCTAGTACCCATAGTACAAGCTCTGCTTAGTTTGGGCTAGATGGTGTTGTGTGTATGTGATAGAATATTATATTATTATTATTATATTATATTATCACCGAGTAACGTAGCAAATGTTTAATTTAAAAAAACTGCTCTTATTATCATAACCTACCCTAACATATTTCTACGCGAGCAAAGCCGCAGGCAAAAGCTTGTATATGTATAATAAATGAACAAATTACATGTCAAGTAGAAAAATAATTGGAATAAGTAGGTAAACTACTCTAAGAGGTAAACAAGTGAAATAATAACTGCTTATCCTTAACCTAAAGCTATATTTTAAAGGAAAACAACTAGTTGCTGCATACCTTTCCATCAGGGAAAATGATTGTTTGTTCAATGCACCAAACATATTCTTCCTCAGTTTCTCCCTTCCATGCATAAATAGGTATTCCAAGAGCCACTAAGGCTGCTGCGGCCTCATCCTGGGTACTGTATATGTTACTGCTGGACCACTGAACCTGTGGGCAAACAAATTAATTATTGTCAGTTGCAAACCAATCAACAAGCGTATATACATGTCTATAGTTCTGCAACTAATATAATAACAAAAGCCTGATAATTATGAGAATCTTGCTACCACTAAAGAATAAAAGCTTAATCTACCTATTTTTATTGGTTGTGAATTGTTACTATGTTATTATTGTTTTTTTATCATCAGTATGTTTCTAACATTACATTATAAAAATATCTCGCCCTTTGACATGCTTACATGGGGACATGGGTCATGGGCTGCAGCCAGTGAAGGACTATTGCTATGTATGGACTCTAATATACTTGGGCTACAGGGATGCGTTACTGATATGCTGGTATAATGGTAACTTTGACAAATAAACAAAATTTTAACAAAAAAGGAAACAGACTTCAAAAATGAATATTCTTAAACTTAAAATGCACTAAAAAGTTAATAAATAATTGCATATTCTTGTAAATAAGTAAATTATTATTATTAATAGAGTCGGTGTCAGCCAAGGTAGGTTTTTAACTAATTAAACATGAGATGTCTTACTATAATCATAACATAACATTGGCATGTACAATTACACACATAGACCAAATAGTAAAGTAATACATAGGAAAAAGAGAGCCCTCTTATGGTCAATTTCAGCCAACCCTATTTGAAACAGCGACATCTGGACTTTTAGCCCCGAACTAATCCTTCTATACATAACTATAGCTATTCTGTATTCTGTGCCTATAGCTATTTATATTATGTATTACGTTGCAACTGTTCAATTATTGTAATCCAGGATTCGTATTTAAATTGTTTTGTATCAATCGTATTTTTGTAACATAAATATGCAAATAAAAATTGGGCGATATTAAATTAGAACAAGTAGAACGTTATAAAAGTAGATCAAAACAATTTAAATACAATAAGTTTAAGGTGCATATCGTATAAGAATAAAACAACAACAAATAAAATGTTATTATGTTTATTAAAATATAACTGTGCAGCGAACTCTAGGCTCACTGAAATGCGCAGTGTCTCGGCATTTTTGTTGTAGGAAAAACCGCACAACACTAAACACCAAAAGCGTCTCTATCGCACACTGTTAACAACAGTTTTCGATGGGAAGATTAATTGACACAAGGTGGAGGAACACGGCTCGACTCAACGCACTTACATAAGACCTTCACAGTCGAAAGATATACATTCCCTATGTATTACTTTGCTCTTTGGATATACAATATAGGACGAAAAACTACAAACGTGCGCACGAGCAATATGCAGTCGCCATATTGTGACTGGCTTACAAATCCAATGTTTGAATCGTAGTCTTTAACCGACATATTTACTAACTAGCTGTGCTCGCGACTTCGTCCGCGTGGATCTCCTTTTACAACAATGTTTTTCTTTAAAGTATAGACTATTAAACTACAATTTAATAGATATATATGACGCTGCCTTTTAAAAATCTATTTAAGACCGTAATTTTTGTTTTGCATCGTTTCTAACATAAAATGTTATTTAATATAAAAAATACATATTTGCAGCGTAAAGCTTCCGGATAAACTATATTCAAAGTGGACCCTTCCGGTACGTATGCATTAAGATTTCTGGAACTACTGACCCGGGAAAGAGCGACGTACAAATGCCCATGTGAAAAACAACTGAGACTAAGATCTACTCCAGCAACGCGGAAAGTCTGACCTTAAGCTTTATTAATTGTCATTGCATAACATACCGATACTGGGAATTGTATATAAAGAAAAGAAGGAGAAACAAACAAAAACACTAAACAAACGAATTATATCATTATCTAATACCTACTTTAAACTTATATCTAAAAACTACGTATCTATGTATTTTTAAAATCTAAAGCGCGCTTATTCCGAGAAGAGTCAATAAGAACCACGTCCGTTCGCATTAAGAGTGACAATGTGAGTGAAGTAGGCGCGTTTTTTTTTTTTGTTGATGCTATTTGTTGGCCTCAGATGGCCTTTACAACTTTACGCGGACTGTGGGTGAGCGCAGAAGGCTCCCAACCCGTTCAATCAGTCAGAAGTCGGCGCATGAGCGCCCCCGCCTTTTTATAGATGCAGCGGGTGGCTGTTTCGCGCGTTAAACAAAAATCAACCGTATAGCCGTACCCAAACTGGCGCGGCGAGATTTGGAAGTTTTATTTCATCTATATCTTGTGTGTTTATAAACCGATTTCTATATTATTTTTTTTATAAAATAGATATTAAAGTGTACTTTTTAAATATGGGAGTTTGATAAAGATATATCTATGTGAAATACAATATATTTATGTATTTAATACACTTTGAAGAAATGCCTAACGATTAAACACGTTATTGTGGCTAATTTATAAAAGATAGATATATACTATTGAGGACTTTTATGTAGATCTTTTGAAGACCATCATCTTTGTAATACATACTTTTGGTGTATGATCAACGTATGCGAGGATAAGAGTTCGAAAGCGCATTTTCATCCGACTTGCTTTAAATTTATCGTCACTGCTCAGCTCCTATGTGTCTTAGCGTTATGTTATATAGCCTATAACCTGCCCAGGAGTATGGACTACAATCATACCAAGTTTCGTTAAAATCCCTTCAGTAGTTTTTGACCCATGCGTGCATATACAGACAGACAGACAGACAAAAAATTTACTGATTGCATTTTTGTCATCAGTATCGATCACCATTCATCCTCCAATATTAATTTTGAGCAATTAAAATATGATCCTAGATAAATTAAATATATAAAAGTATAGATAGGTAAGAACTGAAACTAAATAATAAATAAAAAATTTGTTTAAGCGCCATCTTCTGCGATTGATTTACAGCACAAGTACGGGGCCAAAAACACAAAATTGTCAATCCTATCTTTGGATAGAGGAACGCTATTGGGCAGTGTCCCCCTCTGACATAGACGCAGCACGCGGCGCTGGCGGCTGACACCGACTCCAAAAATAACAATAATTTAATTATTCACAAGAATATGCAATTATTTATTAACTTTTTAGTGCATTTTAAGTTTTAGAATATTCTTTTTTGAAGTCGGTTTTCTTTTTTGTTAAATTTTGTTTATTTCTTCGTTTTTTTTTAATCTTGCCAGAAATGAGAACATCATCAATGTAGCCAAATACGCCACTCAACTGTCGCGCCGCCTTTTAAAGGCCGATTAAAATGCCGCAATGTCGGGAAGCCTTTTAACCTTTTGAACGCCAGAGTGCATCGCCGTACCCCCGACGCCAAGCCACTTTTTTTGTAAAATGACCTTCAGAAGTATAGGGATTCCAAAACTTTATCGAATATAAACTGTGTTTTTATTTTCGTCTTAAATTTTCTAATAAACCCCACCCTACTCATGACACTGATATTTATTTAATCACAAAAGTAATGTTTTATTTAGTTTTATTGTTTATTTTTATGTTAAGGTGCGACGTATTTTTTGTCATACATATGTGACGTTGGCGTTGAGGGCAATATTTCGTTTGTCACGTATATGTGATAATGGCGTCCAAAACGTTAAAGGTCGATGTCTACCTGCGTTCATAAATCGCGATTTGTCGTAGCAAACAGATGTCTATACTGCTCATACTTGCACAATGGGCAGGACAAGGGTGACAAAAGGACAAGGGTGGCATAAAGTCACATGTTACGTATACAGAACAAACTAATCTCTGTTCCTTGAAGTTTGAAATCAAGTGTCAGTGTTACGTAATCGGGCGTGTATAGTGGTGTGTTTGTGTTTACTTTTCTTTAAAGTGATAGAAATACTTCTGTACATCATGGATGTGTATATAAAGCACAATTTTTAATTTATAAAATGTGTATTTGATAATGGTTTGTGCCAGAAAAACTAAACTTCAAACATCCTTCGATATTTTAGCGCCATTTTTTTTAATGGCCGTTTTTCAAGTGCTTTTTTATTTTGCCCGACTCTCGTAAACTAAGTAGTTTCAAGAGCTTAAACTGTTTTCTGTGATAAGTATGTGAACCAAACCATTATTTAAATTATTAACCAAAGCCACTTAGCTTGCAGTGTTCTCAGAATGGAGCAATAAATATACCCTATTTTTTGTTTACGTCTCGGGTTGCATTGTTATGGTTACGGCACGTGTTTGTAAAGCTCGTAGGATGAAATAATTGTATGGACAGTCAATTGTTTTACTAAACAACTAGTTAACTTAGTAAAATGGTAAAACTAGTAAAATGAAGAGAATATGAAATAATTGTTTATTTATTTAATTATAACTACTTTATGTACAATCATCTAGACAAAATTAGCTCACCCTGGTTTCAAATTAGATTTAATAATATATGTATTTCAAGGCGAAGCTTTGCTATTCTAATTGAGTAAGATTGCTAATTTCATGCTGATTCTAACGATTTATAGACAGTTCCTATACAAAAGTTTCGAGATATCCTCGTTTTAATCATCCGCATCGCTATCACCCCCCACTACCCGGAAGTACCGCGACAGTTGGCAAAAAATTCCGCAAATTTCCGTCAGCTGAGTGGATATTAAGGATAACTCGAAAACGAATGGTCAAATCTTGACCAAAATTAAATGGGACCATACGAAAAGCACCAGCTTTCAAATAAAATAAGAATCATCGAAATCGGTTCACCCAGTCGAAAGTTATGAGGTAACAAACATAAAAACGAAAAAAAAAAAAAAACATTCTAATTGAGAACCTCCTCCTTTTTTTGAAGTCGGTTAAAAACGGCGTCCACCCTGAATAACAGCATCGACGGGATATGCAGACCGTTACTCGCGGACTTACTAGTTGGGCCCTAAATAGCCATCATAGGCATCATTTTGTTAATAATAATAAATCGATACTCATTTGCATAACATAACATTCTTATCTCTTATCTCAAGGCATTAGCAAAACAGTGACTATATCAAATTGAATAGTTAACATGAATTTCAATGTTATTGCATAAGAATAGTAATAATAGGTACTCTTTAAATGCCAGGGTGTGGGTTAAAGATAACAGGGTTAAGAGTCACTGATAAATATCAGCGCAACTCATACAGATCGTTTCACTAAATGTAACCATAAACATATATTGCTTATTAAATTCCACATGGTTAATTATATTTTTTACTTAGATATTGACTAAATTTTTAAACTAGTAGTAAGTACATAGGAATTCTTAATGACTTCAAATCTAATGATATTATCATCATCAGTAAATTAAAAGAACAACAACTAGCTTATTTAATTGAAGATGGTGTCTATAATATTTATGTCTTTTATAACAATGAATGCTTTAAAAAGTATTACCTATTTAATATGAAAAGCCTATAACTCTAGTACATTTAAGTATTTAAATGCAGCTAATGGTAATGTTAAAGAGAATTTTTGGCAAGAATTATTACATTGTAAGTGACTAAGTAAGACAAAATTTTATTTTGAGTAAAAATATGTTACATATAAATTTTCTATATAATATTATGTATCCTTAATTTAACTTACAACTCAACCTGCAATGGAACTTTTGCACACAGATTCTACACATGCACATAGAAAGAGCTTTATTTGAATTACATACCTTCAGGGGATGGATTGGGGTTAAAAAGTTGTATATGAAAAACCTTAGCATGGTGTTTTTAAATTGGTAGTCTTCTAGAAGGTTCAATAAACAAGTAACCATACACATTTTCAATCAATTCAAGGAGGTGAAATGGGAGTCCAAAGTAGATAATATATATGTAAGTTTTTCTTTTTCTACTACTACATTATCAACAATAAATTATTATATAGTATTTTGTAGTTTTATATAAAATACATGGAAATAATTATAAATAAATATTGAACAGAAGTTATGTATTAAGACGAAATGTAAGTGACAAATTTATGGTTATAGATATGTAAAAGATAAATGACTCCTTATATCACATCTGATAAAACCTGTAATACCACATGCACAATAAATACTCATTTTATCTGTAAAAGATTACAGGAATGGATTTCAAGCCATTTTCTATGATTATCAATTCCTTTAAATAAAGTGGAGATATAACTATTTATCACAAGTGAGGCATCAGAATAGATTGACTAGAGCATCTTATTCATGAAGGACACTAAGAAATTATATTATAATTATACTTTTGGTTTATGAACCTGATGATGACTGTGTTTATAAATAAATTTAAAACAATGAAGAGCTTACATTTGAAATTTGGTTTGTTGCATATTAAGTCAGAATAATGGTTTTAAATCATAAAATATGTAAATTGTATATATATTCAAAGCAGCAATAGCTCAGTGGGGAGACCAACAGACTGCAAAGCACAGGGTCTCGGGGTCGAACCCACGTCGCATACCTCTGACCTTCGGAAGTTATATGACTTTTCAAAATTATGTGCATATTGATTGACAATTATCGCCTGCTCCGTACCTCGGGGGGCACGTTAAGCCGTTGGTCCCGGCTGCTATGAAGATCTATGGCAGTCGTTATTGGGAAGTCAATGCACTCTATTATCCTGACAATGATCTAGCCTTAGTGTATCATTAGCCTTCAGGTTGCAGAGGTCAGGTGGCAGCCGCTCTGTGTAAAAGCTGATATCCAGTCAAATCCGGTTGGACTAGAAAGCCGACCTCAAGTGACTTGAGAATAATAAAGACTAGGGAGAAGAGTATGTATATTCAATTATAACTAAGTAGAATGAGCACTATGGAAAAAGTATTATTGTAAGTAATATAATTCCAAGCACATACATCTGTTTAAATTCATCACTTAAATAATATCTAAATGACCATACTCAAATATTACATATTATGGTGCAACAAGGATCAAGTTTCTAATTTATTAGGTACTATATCATGTTTAAAACAAGGACAATATGCCTGCGCCTAATGTGTTAGCTATAAAATAACTTACTTCAGCTCCAAGTTCTATCAGAGTTTCAATTAGAACAGCTGTCTGCACAGTCATATGAAGACTGCCAGCTATCCGAGCACCTTTAAGAATTTTTGCTGGAGCATATTTGCGGCGGCATGCCATAAGACCTGGCATCTCCTTCTCTGCTAGCATAATCTCATTGCGGCCAAGCTGAGCCAGTTTCTCATCAGCTGCAAATAGAAAATTAATTAAAGACATTATATACTTACACTAATAGATTTTAAATAGAGTTTTTAATTCATACATAAATTACCTATTGTGTTAACGCGCGCGCGGGGCCGCAAAGGTTAATAAATGAATATCAATAGGTATTTTTTAACTTCATAATGAACATTCACTTGATTTAGATAAGTATTTTTGGGTATGCCATAAATGATCCAATAATATATGATATGTGGTAAGTAAGTATAGCCTAAAACATTTTGCATAAAATATATATTTTATTATCTTCTTCATACTTTGAGATAAAATGATAAACATCGAATGACATGTAACATTAATATAGTTATCGGTATCATTTTTTGATGATAACTTTGGTTTTTTAATCCTGTTTAATTGATGTAAACATTTAAGATTACGGGCTTAAGGCACAGATTACGTACGAATTAAGATATAATAAAAGTTACAAAAATATTTACATATACAGTGTACCTAATATATTAAGTATCTGTAGATATTTTACCGGGTCTTTCTTGCGCGTGGTTAAGATAACCTATAAACATTATCTATTTCACAATAATACATAGATAAAATGAGATGATTTTATATGATATAAGGGCTTTTAAATAAATATGAATATGCAAAAATAATTAATGAAGTGAAACTATATATTATTCTAAAATAAAATCCACTTACCGATTTTGTATGGTGGCTTCATAGTGACTTATTTAGGATTTGTAGAAAATTATACTTAAATAGATATTTATTCAATTATTATGATTCCCTGAAACGCAAACTTATATGTTGCTTTGATTAGGGAAATAATTTGAATGATTTGGTATATCACTATGTAAAGCTGTAAACGTCCACTGTGAGGCACAACCTTGCGCCACCACAGATAGTTTAGAAATAAAATTATATTGGAAATGTAGATCAAAGGGACAGATGACTAAGATGACATTTAACATTGACAGCGACGGCGCGGCGCCGCGCTAGTGTGCGTTACCCCAGCAAAATAATGTCGAAAATAGTCATTTAAATTTTATAGATAATTAGTTGCCTAGCTTCTGTAATTGTTGCGCACATTTTTAAATTTGTTGCACGTATAGTTTTTTAGTTACTTCAAAAAACTTTTCCTGCTGGGGTAACGTTAGTAACGTTACCGCAGCCAGACATTTTCTTTTTTAATGGGAATATTGAAATAAATTTTAGCTATATAATTAGTTGTCTAGACGAGGTAAATGTTGCAACTTGTTTCGAATTTGTTCTTTCTTCGGCTGCGAAGTCATTCGAGATCCTGCTGGAGTAACGCTTGTGCGTTTGCTGGATCTCTGAAACGGTTAAGCGGATTCTAGTCATCTTTTGTCCATGACTTCGTAAGAATTAGTTATAATTAGTTGTGTAATAAAAAAAACAAAATAATGCACCGTTTAAAGGTTATTTAATTACATATAAAAACGCTTCAATACGTCCTAACACTTTGACTAAGAGCTGTAAAGCCTTACTTTAAACGTTATTT
Organism: Catocala sponsa; assembly: GCA_963564715.1. Taxonomy (NCBI): domain Eukaryota; kingdom Metazoa; phylum Arthropoda; class Insecta; order Lepidoptera; family Erebidae; genus Catocala; species Catocala sponsa. The sequence continues at coordinate 12,089,175 of OY751331.1, forward strand.
TGTAGCTTGTAACTGCCTTCAAATCTATATGAAGTTTCATTAGTATCCTGTACGTAATTAACAAATTATGATGAAATTTAGTTCTCCACGTTCACGGTCATAATGCGCGTGGAATTATTTAGCCACCGATAACCCTGTATGTGGATATATAAACTAAATTTTATATCAATAATTAGTTGCTTAGTTCAGTTTTATACCTGTAAAATTTCAGCGTAATACATACAAGAATTAACGAGATATTAAAATAAAAGTCATTAGGAAGTGTAAGACCGTGGTAACCCGACCATGTTTAGGTGGTTACAAAAAAGCGACTGCGTAGTACTTTGTGCTATCTTCTAAAATGTGTAGAATAATACACCTTACAAGTTCGGTACAGACGCGTACACTGTTATAGACACAACAATATTTATTCACTATTATTATTTATTTTAAACATTATTATTATTTTTCGGCTACTTATGTGCACGATTGCTCATACTTACTGAAGGTGGTGTTATTGGTTGAATTTATTCAACCGTTAATCGATAAACGATATTTTTAATAATAATAGTAACGTTTATTTCAAATGAATAAAAACGATTATAATTTTTTTTCTCTTTAATGTATTTACATGTCACAGATATATTTTACGAAAATCTTAAGCAGTTCAAATTCAAATTCAATTCAAATTCTTTATTTCACCAAAAAAATAACCTTATAAATCAAATATAAATACTCAAATGTGTTAAATATAAACTTAAATGTGAAGGGATTTATAGCAATGCCATTAAATTGCACAAAAATGGTTTCCTGTTAGATTAGGTTTCTTTTTAACAATAAAGTTCGGTATCTTCTGAACTAGTTGAAACCGTATCTCAGAAGGTAACTGTTCATCAGTGCTAATAATATACTAATTTACAAAAAATATATGTGGAGTTAGTGTTTAGAAAAATTAATGGGTATTTACAATTTAAATAAAAGCATGCAAATGTATATCATTACAGAAGTAAAATAAATTTAAAAACTTATTAAATAGAACATGAAGTATCCAGAAGGGATTCGGTAGCATCGTAATTTAAGGTTGTTAGGTATTTAATAATGGCTCGTTTACAGGTTATCTTATTTAGTTCAGCCAAGTTTGGAATTATGTTAGCGAGTCTGTTGTAAAAGAAAGGATCGAGAAATTGTGTAAATCTTTGTGCAAAAGTAGTTCTACATAACGGAGCTGTAAACACCTTATCTTTGCGCCGCTTACTACTGATGGATGCTATGTAGTAAGCATTTTTGTGTTGGACTAATGCTGTTTGTAGGATAAACAGTTGTCTTATTGTGAGAGTCGCCGATAATTCGTATAACTGTGATGTAGGAAATAGAAAAGGCTTAAAGTATATAACCTTAAGAACGGCGCGTTGTGCTCTTTCTAGTGAACGCTGTATCTTTACTTCAAATATTTTAAACTACCGGAGAAATAACAGAACATATTATGCACTGGCCCATCGATCAAATATACCATAGATACACGATCGTCGCTTGATAAACGGCGCCAACTAAAGTCGGCATAAATCAGCCGTATGTACAGTTTTGCTCGCAGCCGCTTTACGACCGCTAGCAGTGTGACGTTTCACAATGCCAAAGTGTGTAGTGAAAAATTACAAAATTATACTCTAAAAGTGCAAAAAAAAGGATGGAGTGTCGTACTTTCGTTAAGTATGAAATGATGTATTATATTTTGATGAGTATGGCGCTCTAAACAATATATTTGAAAATATTTTATAGATACTCATTTTTCAAAATAATCTGTGATTTTTTTTATACGAAATTTAACTTAATTTTAGCATAGTATATACTATTTGAGATTGTAATTTGTTAAACATAAAACTTACATAATTATTTGACTGTAGTTTAATATTACCTTATTTTATTATTTTTGATCTGTGATTTTTAAATAAGTTAAGTTATTTATGTTAATCTGTATATACCTAGCAAAAAATTTTGTGATATTTGAATTTAGACTATAAAACAGTAGGACTTACTTACTGTAAACATTTGACTACATTATGATGTTAGGTATTTAATATTATCATTGATCTGCGAATTTTAAACGATGTAGGTAGTAATTAGTAGGCATATATAGGTATAATTTTCCTAAATTGTGATGTTATTTAGTATTGTTTAGATTGTTGATCTGTGATTTTTAAACGATTTAAGTAGGTATTAGTAGGCATAGACAGGTATAGTGCGAATTGAAAACATTCATTCTATAGGTATCTGTTACTATCTGTGATTGTTTTAAAGTTATATTTTCAAAGAAAAGTGTAAACTACAACTAAAATCATTCATTTAAAAAATAATGAAAAAATGCCATAAAAGCAGAATTGCTATCTGTATTTCTTATGTGATTGTTTTTTAAGTTTAATTAATGTTTTAAAATTTCTACTGAAGTGATTATTTTACCCGTAAATAAAATTTACTTATGAAACATATAGTTTTTTTAACACTTGTGTACACATTTGTACTAAATTTGTAACAATATCCTACATATTTAAAAAGATAGCATAATGTACTACGCGGTCGCTTTTTTGTAACCACCTAAACATGGTCGGGTTACCACAGTCTTACACTTCCTTATGACTTTTATTTTAATATCTCGTTAATTCTTGTATGTATTACGCTGAAATTTTACAGGTATAAAACAGAACTAACCAACTAATTATTGATATAAAATTTAGTTTATATATCCACATACAGGGTTATCGGTGGCTAAATAATTCCACGCGCATTATGACCGTGAACGTGGAGAACTAAATTTCATCATAATTTGTTAATTACTTACAGGATGCTAATGAAACTTCATATAGATTTGAAGGCAGTTACAAGCTACAAAATAACGTTTAAAGTAAGGCTTTACAGCTCCTAGTCAAAGTGTTAGGACGTATTGAAGCGTTTTTATATGTAATTAAATAACCTTTAAACGGTGCATTATTTTGTTTTTTTTATTACACAACTAATTATAACTAATTCTTACGAAGTCATGGACAAAAGATGAGTAGAATCCGCTTAACCGTTTCAGAGATCCAGCAAACGCACAAGCGTTACTCCAGCAGGATCTCGAATGACTTCGCAGCCGAAGAAAGAACAAATTCGAAATAAGTTGCAACATTTACCTCGTCTAGACAACTAATTATATAGCTAAAATTTATTTCAATATTCCCATTAAAAAAGAAAATGTCTGGCTGCGGTAACGTTACTAACGTTACCCCAGCAGGAAAAGTTTTTTGAAATAACTAAAAAACTATACGTGCAACAAATTTAAAAATGTGCGCAACAATTACAGAAGCTAGGCAACTAATTATCTATAAAATTTAAATGACTATTTTCGACATTATTTTGCTGGGGTAACGCACACGGCGCGCTATGGTTCGTCTAGAACAAGCTAGCTGGACAAAAACGACCCTTAAATTCCTAGTAGCTAATTACTAATACGATCTCATTACCCCTACTATGGAATACACCTATTAATTTTCTTTACTACCCTCAATAGAAGTGTCAATGAGGTAAGTATATAAAATATTGATAATTCAAAGTGCATTCATTTGCATTTTTACACCATATTTGATAACATTTTTTATGTAACTAAAAGATGTTTGTGATTGTGTTTTTGGGATGGATTGTGTACATAAGGGTCAGTAGTATTGTTTCAGTTATTTATTTTCACAGGAACGTCATGCTTCAATTTTAGATTAAATGTTTAGATAATAGTGGATTATTTCACCCAGTTTTTAAAATTCAATGGGTAAATAATTACATGTCCACTCATGTCCACTCCGTAGAAACTATCATATATGAATCTCATAAGAATCTGGTAGTGATTTGTAGAAAATACTATTGCGAATTATTTGCATAACTATTTTTTTCTTTTAACAGTTTTCATCGTCTCAAAAATGATTTTTTCGAAGAATGGCCTGAAACACCCGAAGGAAAAGCGGAATGAGGAGGTCTTTCGGTTTATATCTTCAAGACATGATTTGATGGTGTTACGGAGCAGTCTCTGAGATATGTCAAGGTCATTATCTCAAAACATTAATTAAAATTGTATGAAAAGTGGAGCAGCTGTGGAAGAAACCGGGAGCGGTTCTTAGAGAAGAATTAGACGTGGCTGAAGGATGTTAACATATCTTTGCTGTGTCCATCTATTTATCCATGCCAATTAAATCTACAGGACCGGGACCTAGATGACCCCTTAAACAGTTTGAAGATTCCAGTCTCAAAACAAATAGTGACGCCTTGTGGATGACCTCTTATAGTCCGGGAGTGCTAGTGAATTAATTTACGCTGCAGAGGTGTCGGGTTGGCTTTAGAAACGGGCCAATCGAAACGGGGGTTGGTGCTGCTTGAAATATGTTGGGGGTGGGTTTTCCAACCCCCAGGAACCATCCCCACACCGCGCACTCACGTAGTTTTTTTTTAGGCACTTTTATAAACACGTGAAATGTAACGGCTTTTTGATGACACCAACGTAATTTGTTTCGTCTTTTTTTGATAGAATGTGATACAATAAACTATATTTAATTATTTATATATGTAACAAGACATTTCTTGTAAAATGATCATTTTATTTCACCAAATTTGGTAAAAGATATTATTTTTACGAGAAATGAAACGTAATTTTTTACGCGCCAGAATCTTATGCAACTCAATTACTCATACATGACAGCAATTTCATTAAATTTTAGACTTTATCGAATTGACCCACTCCTTAGCCTACCCCGACTCTCCCCAGTACTTTATGCCCTACCCCTAGAGTGGTTATAAAAAGCCGGAGGCGCGGAGGGAGGGCAGCCTCCGCCAGCTATAACAAAGCGCAAGCGGCGTACGAATCGTAGCGGCTGAGGCTGGTCGCCGAAGGCGAAAACAACAGATTTTATGCAAGACAGAATATACAAAATGTCACAATTTTGAGGTTAAGTTTGCAAATTTTAAATTCTTTCGCTCGGGAACTAGACATTTGCGCGCGATGGGGATAATAGGGGGAGGAGGTTCAACACTCCCTGCCTCTTCCCCCTCAAACACCCTCAACCCTTAATTAAATCGGCCCGTTTCTAAAGTAATCCCCCAATAACCGAAATATCGAGCGAAACAAGTGCTACCAGGTATTTGACAAGCGAGGTATCTTTAGCGTACTATGTTGACAGTAAATCAAGTAGCCATAGCTATAAGCAGACTTGACGTGGAGCCTTAAAGCCGGACATAAGGTATTTCCGTCAATGTACAGTGTTAGAACGGCTAAAATAGCCTGCTATAAAAAAATTACCGACAAAGAATTGTAAATTGTCGCGCCTGTAAACTCCGTTCAATAAAACTTACTAATTCTAAACATTTACAAATATGTAATGATATTTTACATTTCTACATATTATTGTAATTCTACATATAGGTAATTGTATAATAAATACAAAACAGTAATGAGGGTAAAACAAAATTAGCATGTTTTCATCATTATCACTACTCTCACTACTTGATGTAAGAAGAACCATTTTGGTTAAAAAGTAGCTAAAACAAAACAACACTTACACAATTAATAAGATATTATACCGAGGTATTAAGTTTTACCGAAGGTAAGGTCACCTGTCAGAAATGTATGACAATTCTACAAATATGTAAACTAGTAAATACAATAATAATTATGCGTTCAATATAGCAGTTTTTCCAACAATATTATTAATTGTCACCTGTCACACGAAAATGTTTATTGAACAGAAATATGTAAAATTGTAAGTATAATTCGAAAAATATGTAAATTTTCACCATTACAAATTTGTAACTTGTATTTTTTATTGAACAGAAACTTGTAAAATTGTCGCCTGTCACCTGTTACCTGTAATTGTAAATTGTAAGTTTTATTGAATAGGGCCCTGGTGTCATTATAACGGTGTTATGAAAATAATTTTTCTAATAGTTGATGGAGTAGTTTATCTATATACTAGACTAGATGTTCCCGCGGTTTCACCCGCGTTTATCGTTATTGCGCCGCCCCCATGGGTCGTAGCGTAATGTTATATAGCCTATACTGCTTATAGCCTTGCTCGATAAATAGGCTATACAACACTAAAATAATTTTTGAAATCGAACCAGTAGTTCCTGAGATTAGCGCGTTCAGACAATCAAACAAACAAACTCTTCAGCTTTATAATATTAGTATAGATGTGCTCGCGGTTTCACCTGCGTTAATGATTACTGCGCCGCTCCCATGGGTTACGAACGTGATGTTATATAGCTTATAGCCTTCCTCGATAAATGGACTATCCAACACTAAAATAATTTTTCAAATCGAACCAGTAGTTCCTGATATTAGCGCGTTTAAACAAACAAGCAAACTCTTCAGCTTTATAATATTAGTATAGATTTGTACTTTGTGCTTACTAACCTCTTTTTACGCAAATTGCGCGAACGAAGGAGTATGAAATTTGGCACAGTTTATATGGAGAAGAAGTGGCGAATCCTAAATTTTTTATAAAATATGCATTAGAAATACATTAAATTAATGAAAAATCACTACACGCACACAACCATGCATTTGTCACACGCAGTCGAATGGCGTTCGTAGTATTTCGGCATTGCTCGCCTCGCCTGATGTCGTAAAATTTTTCGTAACTATGGTTACATATATTAAGTACCATGAAATGTGATTATAAGGTATATAATAATAAAACTAATAGCGATCAAACTTAAAATTTAAATCAGTTATGGTCGAATTTCGACCACTTGGCAACCGCTAGTAAGTATTAATGAGCGTTAAACTTTCTATCGAAAGTAATTTTTTCCTAAGTGAAATAAGCATTTTCGACATCCGGACCACTGTGCGCCGCTTGTGTATATTTCACAACGCGTCACTTTCTGTCTTTCTGTATGGGCCTTTTCATTGTCATGCGGGTTTGCGCTCGCATGCAGGCCAGGCAAGCATGCGTGCTGCCCGCAACCTATCGTAATTATCGTACCATACATGTTTTTATTGTCATGCGCGCAACACGCACGCGGTGCACGGGCGGCGCGCGGCGGGGCGAAAAATATCTGCTCTGCGTGCGGCCCGCAACACGCATAAATAAAATATATATATATATATATATATATATATATATATACAGCCTTGGCCAAAAGTATTAGGCACCCTATAAATTACTGCATATTTCAGGCTTAGAGAGAAATAAAACTAATTATAATGATTAAAGTACTTTATTTCCATTAGAATATTGTAAAAACATCAATATTTTGTTGGGCCACCCTTTGATATTATGTATGACAGCAGCAACTCTGTGGGGCATACTACGTACAAGTTTCGCACATTCCTCTGGAGAAATTGCATCCCATTCTTGCACTAACGCGTTTTTTAAAGCAGTTTTTGATGTTATCGAGTGCTCTTTTATTTTTCTCTTCAAAATACTCCACAAATGTTCAATAGGATTTAGATCCGGGGACTGGGCAGGCCAATCTAACAGATCAATACAATTTTCAGTAAACCAGCGCATCGTAGTAGCTGACTTGTGACACGGAGCATTGTCTTGTTGGAATTTCACACCATTTAAGTTAGTGTCACCAAAAATACACGAAAGCGAAGGTACGAGAGCAGTTTCCAGTACATTAATGTATTTTTCACTGTTCATGCGACCTTCGCAAACAAACATTTTGCCGACTCCATCCGTAGCCATGCAACCCCAAATCATTACACTGCCTCCGCCGTGTTTTATGGTTGGTACTACGCAATCTGGGTGATATTCTTCGCCTTTGCGTCGCCTCACAAACGTCACACCTGGTGTTCCAAACACCTGTAGATTCCAAAAAAAGCACACATTACAAACTTTTATAACATTTGAGTTTGAAGACAAACACAACAATGATCTTTGTAATTGTGGTATAGACTTCACTAAAAAAACTTACCTCAAAGTTTGATTCGTCAGACCACAGCACATTAGACCAATCCTCTTCTGTGAAATGTTGGTGTCTCAGAGCCTAATCAAGTCGTTTTCTTTTATTGTCTGCGGATAGCCACGGCTTCTTCCTAGCTTTGCAACCTGTTAAGCCGGCTTCTACTAGCCTTCGTCTTGCAGTTCGTGCGCTTATGGGATGTCCAGTCTCTTCAGTTAAAGCCACAGCAAGCTCCGAAGAAGATTTTTTTCTATCTTTCACAGACTCTCGGATAAGTTTTCTGTCCTGACGGCTAGTAGTCACGCGTTTTCTGCCTGTTCTTGGTTTATTTGCATGAGAGCCAGTCTCAACAAAACGTTTGATAGCAGATTGAACGGCGCATCGCGAACATTTCACCAACTTCGCGATTTCTTTTTAAGTCTTGCCTTGCTCATGTAAAAGTTGAATTTTTACACGATTTTCAATACTAATTTCGTTTCGTTTTGGCATTTTCAAATGAATTTCTTCTCAATTAATTCACAAAACCACAAATGCACTGTCTTTACACTAAGACTTCCAAATGGTAACTGACGAAACATTAAAAATAAATTTTGGAAAAAATAAAATTTTATTATTGACGCACCAGATGTCTTACGACTGCTTAAAAAATGCCGCCTATTGTCTTAAATAGTGTTTTATGACACCGGCATCGCAGTTCTATAGAATATTGTTTAATTGTTCAAATAGCACAGGTGTGTGATAACTATATTGGGGGTGCCTAATACTTTTGGCCAAGGCGGTATATATATGGTGAGTATGCAGATAGAAAATGTGAGTAGATTAGCGTAATTAGAATTACAAACGGTCCAAAATTACAGCAAATGAAAAAAAATTACATACATTTTTATATTTTTTGGAAAGAGAATTTAAAGGCCTGTTCCACCACCTGCATATAACATTTGTCTATATTCTATAAGATAAAAGTCTCACTATTTTTAAACCTAACAAGAGTGAGACATAACTAACTACTTATTACTTGATAGTGGTGAATCTGGCCGTAAATGAAAATAACACCAAGTAGGTACATCAACTTTTTATTTTATTAAAATATTTTAGTTCTTGCAACTCACACAACTCACTCAAAGGTGAGCGGGTTTTATATGTGTGTGTGTGTACCTAAGTGTCGCTCGCAACTGACCGCTCGCACTGTGCATGTAGGTACACGTTTACTACAAATAAAGCCCGTTCGCCTTCGTGAGTTGCAAGAACTAGGTATATCCAAATAACCGATGCCAATGGAGCTAGTAGCCTATACCGCCTCGGTGGTATAGTGGTAGAAAATGCGACAGTTATGCATGTGGTTTCTGATTCGATTTTCGAGCCGTACAAAATTATTTGGTTATCTTTCAAATAAATTATCAGTAGCAGCACAGATGTAAAACTATTCTCGCTAGACAGCAAAAAGTTCGCTCTCTACTAATGTATTACATGAAATAAATATCATATTTGACAAAATAAGCGTTAATACACCTCTGCCATCATCTTCAGGAAAACGAGCCTAACACTACAGTACCTACCTATTTAATGTTGCATACGTTTTCTTCTAGGGTACGATTACCTTTGGTAAGCAAATCTGACTAGCACTTTATTGGTTCCCTTCCGCTCTAGGGATTACTGCAAACGCTCGATACATAAAGTTAATCTCAACTTTGTTAGGATTGGCAAATCATTAGCAAACTCTATTCTGGGTGAATGTGACAGTGAAGGAACCTGTGGCGTATGTATATACGCACAATCAACATAAGTTTATTAGGAACATGGAATCGAACGGAGCATTATACGTCTAGCCGCGCCAAAACCAAGCGACGCGCGAAGGCGATCGAACGGAGCATCATATGTCTAACCGCGACGAAGCCAACTGACGAACTAAGCGACGCGCTTTTTTTGTTTTTTTGTTTTTTGTGTGTGCTAGTTGTTGGCCTCAGATGACCTTTACAACTTTACGCGGACTGTGGGTGAGCGCAGAAGGCTCCCAAGAGGCCATCTGTTTTTATAGTGGCAGTACAGATCGCGCAATCTATGATGGCCGGTCTGAACATAGCGTCTCCGAATTGTTGCGCAGGTATAGTCGCTAAGAGGCGTTCCGCCCCCGCCCCCTGTCACCAAAGAGACCTAAAACTTGCAACTGTGACGTCACTCGTGCAATGTTCAGACCGGTCATCATACAGTGCGCGATCTGTATATATGCGCACGGACACACGCCCAAGAACTCCTCGTATTTTGTTTACTTGTCACTGATTGGTGTAAATGAATACCTATTGTAGACATTAGTGCCAGTGTTACTTGTATGATCAATAAACGGGATATAAGAAGGCGTAAAAAGTGAAAATATATGCTCAGTTGAATCAGTCTACGTGTTTCATTATAACCCTAACGGTTACCAGCTACGGACCTGGCTTATGCCCGCCGACTGGTAGGTAATGCTGCGTTAAAAACCACTCCAAAGTGTAGGACTTGCAAATCTTACTCCCCAAGAGATTCCATGGCGCTACTTGATACTGACCACCGTGAAATAGATACCATAAACAACAATTTAAAAATGATTACGCTGCTGGGATTGATGGCATACCTACGCTGGTCGTTAAAAATGCTAGAAAGAGTCTTATACCATCTATTACATAATATGTATGCAATCTGTGTATGAGAACCGGCGATCCTTAGTACGAGGGGAGGTCCAAAAGTTTGCGGAATGACAGGGAAGGATAATGAAATGAAACGTCAAACTATTTTTCCTATTCAATGTATTCTCCCTTAACCCTAATACATTTATTAGATCTGTCAAATAACTTATTAATACTGTCGAAAAAAAAAGATTTGTCTTGGGCGTCTAAATGGCCCGTTCCGCTATTTTGCTCCCAAGCGCTCCAAGACAAAAATAATATATTATTATTATTTTCTAAAATCGTTCCCAAGGGTTCCAAAAGCTTATGCGGCTCGACCGGGGAAGGACTACCCTCTCACAGAATATCGACGTGGAATAGCAGTAGTCCTACTGTTGTGTTTCGTTCGGTGAGTGAGAGTACCGGAGGCCCAATCACCCCCTTTCCCCCATTCCGCTCGCTTTCCTTCCCACGTCCTTTCCTAAAGAGTCGGCAACGCGCAAGTGATGTCTCTGGTGTTGCAGACGTCCATAGGCTACGGTGACCACTTACCATTAGGTGGGCCGTATGCTTGTTTGCCACCTTAGTAATATAAAAAATAAAATTCTTTAAAACCTCTGGTCTCCATACATTTATTCCCAGTAGCCAGTGGCGTAGCTATCGGAGGGCTAGGCGGTGCCATGCACCGGGGCCCTCAAGCTCAGAGGGCCCTCGGAACCTGACCAGCAAAACCTCAAACATTCTAAAATTTCTCCCATATTAAGAATATAAATATAACAGATAGCAACACGAGTTTAATTGTGGCAACTCAGTTGAAAGAAATCCATAACTTGTAGGGAATTCCCCTGAATTCTTACTGTTGTTGTGTGCGTTACAATTGCTTCGCCAAGTTATACAAACAGAAAAAAACTTCACCAGAAAAATTGACGAAATTTGTCAAAATCGAAGGGAACAAACTAAAAATTTGTCAAAGTAGAAATAAAGAAGTTATATGGGTTTAAAGTTGGCCGCGCGAACGTAACGTCCACGATTGCGCGGCCATGGAGATCTCAGCAACTGCTTGGATTAGAGATCTAATTCTTTTTGTCAATTGAAGACTGAATTTGTCAAAAATTGTCGAAAAAAGAATTACAAGCTTATTTTACGAATTAATCACCTTGGATGGTATGGCCGCGCAATCGTGCACTTGTTGTTTCTTTATTGTTGATTATTTCTTTAAATTTTAACGCTTCATACAGTAAAACTGTTACAAGAAGAAAGGTCTTAATTTGTCAAAACTAAGGAAAGCAATAAATAAATAAAAATATCTTTTATTCCTTTATGTCGCAAAGTAACACTTATGAACGTCAAAATATACCTATAGGTTAGTGAGTTTACTAAGTTACTGAAGCTGCATTTAGGTTAGTTGCTAGGTTCAGGCAAAGGATTGATCCTATGAGAAGAAAATTGCAAGAAACTCATGGCCACTCTTTTAAATCGCCAATTAAATATAATTTCAGTATTTTACAAATCATATCGTCAAGGTGTTGCACCCGTTATACCATATTTTACTGACTATAAATAAACTAAAAATAATAACAATAATTATATTCAGAGTGAAACATATTTATAGGATCGTTCACTTGTAGGGACACCTTCGTCTCTCCAGTTTTCAACATACGAAGGTATTTCTAAAAAACACAGTCGTTTGAAAACGTTTCCCTTACATTACATTTTTGTTTTAGCAAGATTTATTTCTTGGTGTTAGTCTTTTTCTTTTCTTTGTTTTATCCTGTTTTTTTTTTCAATCCTGTTCCAAATAATAAATATTTCATTAAAATAAAGGTTTTTAGAGAATTTTATTATATTTGTTGATTTTTTGGAATTTTATATGATGTTAATTTTGCAAGCTGTGATGAATATCGAATTATTGAAACATACAATGTTTTTAGTTTAAAATATTTCCAAATAAAATCGAAATTATGGTTACCCTGCACGAACATTGTTTGAGACCACATTATTTTTGAAATTACACGCGTTTAAAACTGTTCTGAGGGTAAAACGATATGTCATTCTAATGAGGTTAATATGTCGAATAAATGGAAGTTCACACCGAAATCCTAAGTATATCCGAAATACCTACGAAGTAACGTTTCGACCGCGCGGCCACGTACTTTTTGTTTTGGACTGATTTCGTCTGTTTTTCTAAAGTTTGGTAGTATTTATTGCTTTCATTAGGTTTGACAAATTAAGACCTTTCTTCTTGTAACAGTTTTAGTATATGAAATCTTAAAATTTAAAGAAATAATCAACAATAAAGAAACAACAAGTGCACGATTGCGCGGCCATAACTTCCAAGGTGAATAATTCGTAAAATATTGATCGAAAGCTTGTAATTCTTTTCTCGGCAATTTTTGACAAATTCAGGCTTCAATTGACAAAAAGAATTAGATTTCTAACCCAAGCAGTTGCTGAGATCTCCATGGCCGCGCAATCGTGGACATTACGTTCGCGCGGCCAACTTTAAACCATTATAACTTTTTTATTTCTACTTTGACAAATTTTTAGTGTTCGAAGGGAACACTAAAAATTTTTAGTGTTCCCTTCGATTTTGACAAATTTCGAAAATTTTTTCGGCGATGTTTTTTTCTGTTTGTATAACTTGGCGGAGCAATCGTAACGCACACTAAAGAACTGCTGTTCTGGAAGAGGTCTGTCTGTATGTAATAAGTAGCTTTGCTTTGCTGTACCCTGTAGTGCAAGATAAAGAGCTGATGATAAAGTAGCTTTAAACCTTTAAAATATTTATATATATTCATCAGTTTAAATAGGGCCCCAATAGTTATTTTGCACTAGGGTCTTTGGTTACCTAGCTACGCCACTGCCAGTAGCTCCAAATTATATTACAAATAATTAAATAAAGACCTACTTACTAGTGTGTTCCCGACAGCTCCAAAACAAACTGTATGGTTAGCTGATTTAAAACATGTAATAATATAACATTAGTTTTTAATCTTCTATATCTATAATTATAATAAAACTGTAGAGAGGTTAATTCTGTACCTTGAATATATATTCAAAATTAATATTGGAGGATGAATGGTGATCGATACTGATGACAAAAATGCAATCAGTAAATTTTTTGTCTGTCTGTCTGTCTGTCTGTATATGCACGCATGGGTCAAAAACTACTCAATGGATTTTAACCAAACTTGGTACGATTGTAGTCCATACTCCTGGGCAGGTTATAGGCTATATAACATAACGCTAAGACACATAGGAGCTGAGCAGTGACGATAAATTTGAAGCAAGTCGGACGAAAATGCGCTTTCGAGCTCTTATCCTCGCATACGTTGATCATACACCAAAAGTATGTATTACAAAGATGATGGTCTTCAAAAGATCTACAAAAAAGTACTCAATAGTATATATCTATCTTTTATAAATTAGCCACAATAACGTGTTTAATCGTTAGGCATTTCTTCAAAGTGTATTAAATACATAAATATATTGTATTTCACATAGATATATCTTTATCAAACTTTACTTCCCTTACAATTTAATATTTATTTTATAAAAAAAAAAATATAGGAATCGGTTTATAAACACACAAGATATAGATGAAATAAAACTTTCAAATCTCGCCGCGCCAGTATGGGTACGGCTATACGGTTGATTTTTGTTTAACGCGCGAAACGGCCATCCGCTGCATTTATAAAAAGGCGGGGGCGCTCACGCGCCGACTTCACTCACATTTTGTTTGTTTGGTTGAACGCGCTAATCTAAGGAACTACGGGTAAAAATTAGAAAAATATTTCAGTGTTGGATAGCCCATTTATAGAGGAAGGCTATAGGCTATATAACATCACGCTACGACCAATAGGAGCGGAGCATAAATGAAAAATATTGCAAAAACTAGGAAAATTCTCTTATGTGAAGCAGACGAAGTTGCGCGGGTCAGCAAGTTAGAAATAAAATCTCAAAGTACCTAGAGAATGTTTTGGAGCTGTAGGGGATGAAATTGGTAAATGTAGCTTTATTTATTATTTTTGTATAAAAATCTTTGGAGCTCCTGGTAATAAATGTATGGAAAATGAATTTTAGACAACAATAGATTTGGAGCGCATGGGAATAAGTCGTCTAAATAGGCCGAAATTACCGACTTTTTTCCACGCAGTTCTTTCTTCATTATTTTTTTCCAAAATGGTCGCTTGGGGCTAGGTCTAGGCTGTAGGGTGAGTGGCGCAGTTTTTCAAAACCGTACCGGTGAATGGCAGCCGTCGCAACATGGCTTGTGTGCACGGACACTTTTCTCCATAGTGGCTAGTTTCTTCCCGATTGACTTGTTTACTCGTTGAAAACTCAAAAGCTAATGACCCGACTAGGCTGAAACTCGGTATATATACTAACAATGAGTCACTCAATTAGCGCCTACATGGATAAGTAAACTCACCCTCGCCAACCCCGCCATTCCGCGAACTTTTGGACCTCCCTTCGTACGTCCTGTACATAAATCGGGCGATAAAACTAATGTTGGAAATTATAGGCCTATATTAGTACTTACAGTTATTTCTAAAATTATTGAAAATATATTGAATTCTAGACTAATAGCATTCCTTAAACATAATAATGTTATTTCAAATAACCAATTTGGTTTTATTAAAGGAAAATCAACTGAAGATGCTACTTTATTATTGACAGAGTTAGTCGCAAAACATCTTGACAATGCTTCAAGGGTTCTGGGTATTTTCCTCGATTTATCCAAAGCCTTTGATACTGTCTCTGTTCCTCTACTCCTTACCAAGTTGGAGGCTATTGGCGTATGTGGAATTGCATTAGATATTTTTCGTTCATATCTTACTAACCGCCCTCAGTGCGTTAAAATAGATTCTTATACAAGTGAAAATGCATCGCTGTTATTTGGTGTGCCCCAAGGAATCGTCCTCGGGCCTACATTCTTCCTTGTGTACCTACATTAACAGCTTGTGTAAAAAACAATTACCAAATTGCCATATTCTGACATACGCTGACGATACTGCGTTGATCGTTCTCGGCCCGGACTGGGAGCAGACTAAGTATTATGCAGAAAACGCTATCAAGGTGATAATGAAATGGCTCACAAAAAATTTGTTGACATTAAATCGTAACAAGATATATTACTTTTAGTCATCGTGTCAAATCTCAACCCCTACTTGAAATTCAACTTACAGCTCATACTTGTGACTCGGATAATAACTGCAACTGTCAAACTCTTACTCGCACATCAACAATTAAATACTTGGGTATTGTAATAGATAATTGTTTAAGTTGGTCTCCCCATGTAGATCTAGTCACAACACGAACAAGGAAATTAATACCTACCCATCTTCAAAAAACTAAGAGTTTCTGTAGATACAAAAACTCTGATATGCGTCTATTTCGCCCTTGTACTGTGGCTGCTTCAATACTGCATAGTAACATGGGGTGGAATGAGTGGGATAAATATGCTTCCCTTAGTACGCGCTCAAAGGGCTATACTGAAAGTAATGCTCGGCAAACCCCGTGTAGATATAGCACTGACCTGTTATATAGCGAATGACCGGTGCTCACAGTGAGACAGCTTTTTATCATGGCAGTAATAACATTAATAACCCGTAAGCACAAAAGTCTTGAGTTCAAACCCATATTGAAACGAAAGAAAACCAGAATTTGTCGGTCGGAGCGACATAGAACAGATCTTGCGTGGCGCCCATATTATGTGATAAGTAATCATCTATACTACATAGCAAACAAAGTAAATAATATTTATCCCCTTTCTGTACAAAAATGCAAAAATACAGTTCGCAAAAAAAGATTACACACAACCACATAGGTACACATACGCACCCCACACACACACACGCACATTCACTCATTGGTAGTGTAGATCCTAATTTTTAAATTAATCTTTATTTATTAAAGACTAGCTTTTGCGCGTGGCTCCGCCCGCATGGTACCTACATCAATAAAAAGTAGCCTATATCCTTCCCCAGGTTTTAAACTATATCTGTACAAAATTTCATCTAAATCGGTTGAGTGGCTTAGTCGTGAAAAGGTAACAGACAGACAGAGTTACTTTCGAATTTATAATATTAGTAAGGAAGTAAGGATTAGATTATATGTTTAAAGATACCTTTAATAAAATGTTGCTGTTGCAAAACCGAGCAATACTTGTTGTGTATGAATCGTTCTGGACGGAAGACGCTGGCGACTGTGATATAGTTTATACTACTACGGTCGTCAACGATGACCTAATTGTGTATGGTTTTATTTTTGTGTAGGTACATTTGTAAAACTTTTTACTGTAATAAACTATTTTATTATTATATTAACTACCTATATTTTGCCATAATAAAATATAACTAGCGGTCGCCTAATTACTCCATTGAAATGTTACATGAGCTTTAAATTTTTTTGAGGACGCAATTTTATTTTTGGGACATGTGTGGGGACATAAAACTAAGTTAAACATTTCGTTTTGACCGGATTCTCATGAGCATTGACGAACCCGGTCAACTTTGGAGCGCTGTAACAGCGTTTTAAAAGAATGAAATTAAAAAAATTATAGAGAAAAATTTTCCTCAAAAGACCATCTACAAGATTGGTCTGAGGTAATTTTTTGTAAAATGTATAAAAAATAAGTTATAGAGCAAAATAGAAAACTTTATAGAAATTTTCTCACTTTTTTGCTTATAACTTCTTTAATTTTAAATTTAGGGCAAAAAGTTAATAAACATATTTGTAGGCAAAGCAATGTTCTACAAATTATGTCTTTACGAATTTTTTGTAGGACGCCTAGTTTCCGAGATATCGCGAAAAAGGTGTTTGCACCTCTTTTTCCAAGATGGCGGCCGGGGGACAAGGGCGGCAACCCCACAAACTTGGGGTTAAGCTTCTATTGACCCCCCTATATATTGACAAATTTCCCAAGAATAAAATTGCGTCCTCTAATAAATGCAATATTAGGTCCTTAAATTGTAACATATCAATGGACTAAATGGTCGAAATTCGACCATACTTGATTTAAATGTTGTTTGATAGTTATTAAGGTGTTATTGCCTAGAACTATTATCCCTTAAAATCACATTTCATTTAGATTTCGACTAATATATTTCGTATAGGATAGTGGGAAAGAATTTCTCACTAGATTATTGGGTGATTTACAGTAAAAGTCGTAAACGTATCGGATAGTGGGAAATAATTTCCCACTTGACGATATTGTGCTATGCAGTGATGAACAAAGGGAAATTATTTCCCACCGCCTAAACACTATTTCCACCCCTTTTTAAAGATCAACTTTTTTTAAATCTACGCACTATAATTACCTTACAATCATGATCAATTTTTAATTTACCTTAAAAAAGTATTCCATTTGATTAAGGGTTAACAATTTAGTGGTGTTGCCGAACAAACAGCCAAAGTAAATTAGTTATGCGGCATAAAATGTACCTATATTTATTTATTTTGTATGGAAGATCAACAGTATTATCACAATTTTTACACAAAAATAATAGAATATGTAAGTATTCCTGTCAATGTATATTTTTGAGCAGTTAGTCTAGCTTTTTTCAGCATGAAGGAACTCTATTACCCTCTCAGAATACCAATACAAAGTAGCAATATCTGTAGTCCTGCTATTGCGTCTCGTTCTGTGAGTGAGAGCGGCGAAGCAAGGTGCAATCCGATCGACTAGTGCACCAGTTGCACTGTCGGCGCCCGAATTGGCGTACACTTAGTTACTGGTATAGGTACTTATAGTAATTAAGAACAATCGTCTACAATGGTCAAATGAAAAGTCACTTTAACTTCTAAATTGTTTAATCACCATAGAACAGTTTACAGGGTAGCAGATAGTCATATTCAAAACGAATAGAAATACACGGCGTAACAAAATAACTAATTGATTTTAGATTCGCGCAGGAAAAGTGGGTGGTATTCATTGACTCGATGCCTATGATTCTAATTCAGAACCTTTCATGGCATGGCACTAGTCCTCACATATTCTCCTATCATACTTAAATATAAGTACATACGTAACTTGTATGACGTTTGGAATTACTTTAGAATAACTGTGTATCCAATTACCGGTTTCACAATATATATGATATTATTTAAATAAAAATGTAAAATAAGTAAATAGTAATAATGACACACTTCACATAAGAAATTCTTGCATAATTCGCGCAAACATCATTCCTATCAGTGATGCTCACAGACTAGCAGACACTCAAGACATAAATTCAAAGTAAACAATATCAAGGGTATTTTCATATTCACACATTCTTAGCCTTAATCTGAACAATACAAGTAAGCTGTATCCGAGCTCACGGAACTAATTGATTAAAACATTAAACACGACTAACGAAACTGGACATCGACACGAGAAGTAGGTAGTTCGTTATCGTACACGTAAAAGGCACTGATTGACTTTAGCAACGTTGATCGATGACAGAAACAAATATTATTACAACATAAATAAGTACAACAAGTTATATGCGTTGCAGTAAATACAATGACATACTGGTATATTTTTAGAAAATTATCTATTTACTAGGTAGCGAACTTGGAAGATATGCTTTGAGCTATACGACATGAAGAAAGGCCTCGTGGTATTTATAAAATAAGTAGTCGACGTAGCCGCGATAATGGTTCATTGATAGTTAACGTTGTTTTATTGGTTTCATATTCATACAATAAGTGCATAGCGATGTGAAGTACAACACAATAAACGTTAACTCCGTAAGAAGGCGACATGGCAATTTACTGTTCCGTAGAAAACTGATGTTCATCTGGGTACCTATAGATGACGACCTCCAATAAAACTGGGAATAAGGTTAGGTTTAAATAAAGAAACAATTGACGAAACAGGAACTTGGAATGGTTACCCGAAAGCAATGTTATCTATTCTCTATAAATAAACGAAATCCAAGTTTTACAACAGGGTTTTAGAAACAATAACAAATAGAATAATTATAAAATATCTATAAAAGTTAATAAGAATACATTGGTGAAAATACCCATTTTGAGATTTAGACAATTATATGTTTGGATAACTTTTATGAAAGTATGAATTTGTTGGCAACAAAGAGCTTTTGAATCAAAAGCAATCCATCCGCATGGTTTTATTTTATATTATTATTGGAACAGCGGGAGCCAACTCCAAGGCGTTACTAGTTGCCATTTCGGAACATATCTTAAAGGAAAAGAACTTTTTAATTACATATGTACAATAATGTGATATTGAGATCAGAAGGCAAAGACACTTTTTATTCATCACAAATAACGTTTGACAGTTGCTCAAATATTAAAGTAGGAAGTTAATTATCCATTAATTTAATTGCATACTTGGTTAATTCAGGGTGCCGCGAACCGACATCTAGTCAATATAAGATAAAAATATATAAAGGTTTCAGTTAAACCTCATGAAATTGATTAAACGGTTTTCATTTGTTTGAATACTCATGAGTCATCAAGTCATCACTGTTTATAATTAGGTTTATCAAATTATCACGGTGAACCGACGCGTCAAAAACGATAATAATGTATTTATAAACTTTATTAAAAATACGGTAAAACATTATTGTCGAACGATTAAAACTAAATTAAACGCGTCTAAATAAACTGTTGGGTTGTGTCTGAATGTTGCGTAACTGTAGAATCTAACTCCCAGAATTTAGTTATCTTCGGATTGTGATGAACAAAAAGGTTTGTCGCCAATATGGCGTCCTTCAGTCTCGAGTAACGTCGACGGAATCTTAAACATACATTTATACCGAATTTTCATTATGATCGACAATGCCTAAGTTTATAAAATATCTGAGATAATCATGCACGCATCTACACATGCATTCTTACCCATTCATATTATCTTCCATACATCTTACAAAACATAATAATAATTTATAAAATTCATAATCCCTTGCACATGTGCATGCCTAAAGTAACATACGTCATCTTGCATGCCCGTCCTCTTTCATACTATCACTTTATCTCACATAAGTAAAGATACCACAGCCACTGTCTGTATTTATAATACCAAATAGGAAAAATGCTTTCAACTTTAAGATAATTATGGAAAGAGTATGGTCAGGCATACATTAAACAGTTTCAATAATGCTACGCTAAGTGCATTGTTTGGGGCCTAAAATCGTCGATCTATATTAATTCCATAAACAAATTAAGCTTTCTTATACGCAAATAATAATAATAAAAACAAAACAATTTATGCAGTCTGTCCAATAATATATACGACTTTATTAGCTTATAAACACTGTGTCAAAAATCTTGAACATTCCAATTCTAAGTATTTTATATAGATCCAATAACAATCATAAGCTATTTCTGCTTTGTCATGGTGTAAAGCTCGGTAAATTAAACACATGGCTTTAATTGTTGCTATGCTACAATTATGGTAACATGAAACTAAAAGATAAATACTATTATATCGTCGATAAAATATATATACCATACTTTTATTTATATAGGCCTGAGTACTAGCCCATACATACAACTACATAATATAATAATCGTCGGAGTAGAGTTAAAAACAAATAAGGCCTTTAAACAAATGCACCTAACGACTTATGAATACGGACACGATATGCCTGCCTACACAGTTAAGTTTACCAGCAGTAAGTTGTCTGAAACTGCGTTAATTCACTGTGGCAGCGCGACGTCTCAAATCTGAAAACATACATTATCATATTAGTTAGACAATTATCACTTCCGGTAACACAGTCAAAATTATCGTAATAATAATTAATTTCTATTTATATGCATTAGTTAATGCATAGTCAACACTGTACATAATACAAGGTAAGGTAAGGTGAGGGACATAATATGCTGCTGCAATTACGATAGGTTAATGTCCTGAAATTGCAATAATAGTGTATACAATCTTTAGTGCTTGACGCCTTCCAAGTTGTGACTATAGATTAAATATAATTATACAAATACAAATATAGATTAGCAATGATAAGTGAAAGAGTATAGTATACATTTATGACAAAGAGAGTTATATTAAATCTATGGTTGTGTTAGACTACTGTCACAACCATAGTTTAAATATAACTCTTTAGGATACTAACGCTACTGCCGTCATAGTTTAGAATGCGTCTAGGCCAAGAGATAATATTTATATAATTTATTTTTGCATCAGTATGCTTGTAAAGCAAAGAGCGAAGCCTATGTGTCATAAGTGGGTAGAGGGGGTACAGTGGGAGAGAGAGTAGTGAGAGTACTTGCCAGCTAGCGAGCGGCGCCTGCTGCTTGAGCTTGCGAATCTCCTTGGTGGCCCAGTTGGCGAGCGCCTTGGTGCGCGGCGTGCGCGAGCGACGCGCGGCCTGCAGCAGGTCGAGCAGTGGCCGCGTCTCCAGCAGCGGCAGCACGCGCGCGCCGAACACCGTGCACAGGTCGCCCGCCAGCCCCGCCACCACGGACATGTGCCCGTCCGTGCGCTCGGGCTCGCACGCCACCTGCATCATGAACGTCACGATGGCGGGCACGTGCGGCTCCACCAGCGCCACGTCCGACCGCACCTGCGCACACGGCAACTGTTACTGCGGCTCGCCCGCCCTCCTTCATTTAAAGGGAGGCTTAAACTATGTCGAGTCTCGACTACAGGGAGTTAGCCCACCTCGCCGCTCGAGCCTTTCAGCCCCTGGATGATCCCTGTGTATGCTTCGAGTACGCTCTCGCGGAGTTCGCCCAGGTACTCAACCATGTCGTAGTCGTTGCGATCCACCTGAGCGTTGCTGGCCTGAAACATTCGGAAGTGTGAGCTTTATACGTAGTACGGGGTACATAGTAGTTCATATTGTATTCTAAAAATTCTGTGTATATTACCTGCAGCAGCATCTGCATTACGACGTCGAAATACTTAGCGAAGTCGGGACCGATGCTCAGGGCGATATCACCGAATACGGACAAGATCTGTGGTTTTACTGAGCGGTGTATAGATGGATCGCCGAGATTTTCCAGCAACAGGACTATGATCTCGTCACAGTAGGGTAGCACCTAAAAGATGAAACCCGATTAAACATCCTAAATATTAAAGATCTTCATTAATATTTAGTGATACAACATCGGTCGTAACTTACCTTACTTTTCAAAGCGCGACAAATATCACCGGTAAGGCCTACCGCTGCAATGCACACTTGGTACTCTTGATGATTTTTAAGTCCTACGAATAGATACCTTTTGAAGGCATCCATATATTTAAGGAATCCCTCTCCTAATACTTCAACCAGAGTAGAGACCGCCATTAGGGCATCTTCCTGAACACCACCGGCTTTCCCTGCGTTACCGGCGAACATGGTCAACAACGCAGTCATTATAGCATCTGATATCTGTGGTGCGTCCTCAGGGGTCACTTTACGAAGAACTGACTGAAGAGTCGCACACAAAAGACTTTGGAGGTCATTGAATTGTGACCTATCTGCTTGACTTGAAATGTGATTTTCCATTTGTAATACTTGTTGAAGCCTCTCCAAAATAACCATGGTTGTCTTTTGGACAGTAACATAACAGTCTGTGGGGGAGTTTTTAACCATTTCCATGAGAGCTTCGTATGCAGCTGATCTTAAGTTGTGCTGTGCTGCGTCTTGGCGATCTGTAGTTTCCAGAAGTCTTTGAACAATGAAATCAAAGTATTTTGACATGCAATATGTTTTAGGTTGATTAGAATCCCCACAATCGGCCGCCTCATATGCAGCTTCCGCGAGGCCTGTGAATGCCCAGCACACATTAGCGGCAACACGTGGCTCTGCTTTTAATCCATTGACAAGACTTTCCAAAAGTGGTTTCAAATATGTTTCATTAATAGCAGCTTCAGGAACAATTTCACATATTCTGCCGAACGTCCAGGCGGCTGTGTCCCGCACGGCCACACTTGTGTCGTACATAGCTTCAATCAAAGTAGGCATCGCTTTCTCCACTAAAGGTTTTAGAGTATTTGCTTCGAGCCCTCCAAGAATAGAACCAAACGCCATGAGCGCAGCTTCTCTGTACCGCCAATTTTCGTTTTTGATATTTGAGTTAATAAAAGGTAGAACATGAGGAACCACTTCATCTTCACAGCAGTTCGACAAGAGCATAAGACATACAGATGCTGCTTTGGATGGGTTCCATTCTAATTCATCATCAGTATCATCTTGCTTTGTTAATTTTTGCATAAGGACAGGGGCAAGATATTGCAATGCCCCGCGGGCGTAGAATCTTGAAGTTCTAGCGGGAGGTCGTCCTTATAAAATAAAATAAAGTAATATTAGTTATTGACTAAATAAAGCCTAAGACAAATTTCAGGTGCTGATTATTTTTCAGGTAATAAAGTATGGTACGATGTTAAGGTAAGTGTGTCTAGTCACAACTAATAATATGATATAGATCTGAAGGACTTTATTCACAGCTCTGCACTCTAGTATTCAAATTTCAAATTGCCGACGCGGTCTCCATGTGCAAAACAATGTTATATATTTGCATTAAACGAATCAGGTAGAACGCCGATTTCTATCATGAGTTTCATAACTCTCGACACGCACCTAGAGCAGTGTAATCAGTTTGATCATTGGCCAGTCTTTTTGTTTACAATTACTAAAAGAGGCTCAACAGGTAACATTGATGAACTAATTAAAACGCTTGAGACGAGTCGACAACAATCAAATGTGTCAAAGTTAAAGCAGGACGACATTTGTCCGATGACATTTTAGTGACAATAAAAAACAATGTTAACATATTAATGGCTCCATTGGTAATGCATCTACTAATTGCCAACTAAAATGACATCATTCGCATGCCACTTATTTATATTTGCAGTACCAAAAATTCGTTATCATGCACTATCCCATTCTGATGCAGGAGATGTGAATGCTTTCCTTCAGAAGTGTAGGTCTCATTGGGTCACAGACTGTTATGTAGTATTGATCAATTTTTACAACTTTTAACTCACTGAGGATGACTTTAAGCGGAATATCTAAGTCTGTGACTGAAAACGTTGTACTATCATGTTTTACTCAAATTAACAAAACAATAAGAGAAAAGAAAAGAAAGAAGAGTGGTTGTTATATTTTTACTATACCTGCTTCAGCTGCTTCTACTTCTTCTATAGCAAGATCTATCTCCTCATCACTCACGTTAGACCAAAACTCAATGCCTTGAAGAGAAATTTCATCAACATCTGATTTCATAGCCTCTAAAGTAATAGGGAATAGTGCTTGACCCATGTAAGGCTCCATGTATTGGTAATACAATGAGAGAATTTTAACCTAGAATAGAGAATATTTGTTATGTAGTGCTTTGAATTTCTGGATAGTCTCTGTCTTAAGTATTAAGGTAAGTTAAAAAATTATTAAAATGTGCTTCCAGCTGGTAATGTGCTCCACTAGAGTAACATTCCAGGGGAGTGCATTATCAGGGTTCAAACTGTTGCCAGTACTCTGGAGGCTTATTAATCTTGCATATTATATAGTACAACCTTTGCTTAGTTTGGGCAAGATGGTGTTGTGTGTATGTGGTGCAATATTATTATTATTATATTCAAATAAAGAACAATATAAATAAATATAATAAATAATATACAAGCATAATTACTACAGTTAAATACTATAAGCTTTATTTGAATTTACTAAACAAAACATAAGTATAATATAATGGTGGTTAAAGATATTCTACCAATCTTAAACCCTAGCCTTGATTTATTTCACAAAATGCAAGTATAAATCATAGGATTTTTATTTTACAAATTACACAAATTTTAATCTTAAACTAATAAGAGACAGACATACTTTTCTAACCAATTTCTATGCGCTGTTACTATTTGGATTATAGCCTTTGTTTAGAAAGACTCTTGATGATTCTATTTTACAGCTTTAACACATAATTATTACATACATACATAGATTCACACCTGTTTCCTAGAGGGGTAGGCAGAGACTACGGATTTCCATTTGCTAAGATCCTAACACACTTCTCACTTTCATAATTATTATTGATATATAATATAGTAGAGAACTACTCACTAAACATTGGAGTGCTGCTACACTGATCCTCATGTCACTAGATTGTGTTGCTTCACATACAACTTCCATTATAAAGTTTCTTTCATTTTCTTTATCAAAATTGGCTTTAGTAAATTCAAGTGAGTTCAGTAAGGCTTGAGTGGCAGCAAGTCGAACATGATTGCTAGTTTCAATGGATCTCATGCCATGAATGATAGCAGTGAGAATTGGATTACTTTGCTCAGTCAAAACTTCAGCATCAATTTCTTGGCAGATGTATCCTGAAATAGCCAGTCACAAGAGTGTTATTTACCATATAATTTTGTTGTACTTAATATATTTTTAAAGTTAAAATATGTACCAATTGCTTCTAATGTTGCTTCCTTTTTGAGTTCTGTTGATTGAGCATTGACAACATTTTCTACAAGCATGGGTATTAGGTCATTCCATTGTCCAACTGGTAATTCTGCAACTGCAACATAGGCTACACACTGGGCTGCTGAACTGGGCCTACTGTTCTCTGTTCCAATTGCTGTTAGTATCTGCAAAATAGACATAAGTTGTTTAGATAAACTAGATAAATACAAATATCTGTGCATCTATTCTGGTGATTTGAGATCTTGCTTACATTCTTTTTGATGTACAATCTGATGTCTTCAGGTAGACCTAGCCACCTTTGTTGGTATTGTTGTTTCAGTGTGAGGTCTTTAGAGGTTAAGTGGTTTTTAAGTTGTAAACCTGCAGCCATTCTGGCCACCTGACTGTTCCCACCCTGGACCAGCACATCAGACAACATTTTAATAAATGTTGTGAAATTGTTTGCCGCTGCGCGGTCCAGGTAGGTTTCTGCCGCTTCCAACTCATTTCGATCTGTAAATATCAAATTATTGTTTTTAGTAACCATTTTTATTAGGATATATTTACACTGCATGTTACAAACAAATATTATATTTTAAACACTAAATAAATAAGAGAAAAGAAGTTAACAATTGCCAATTGGAAAAACAAGCATGTTTGGCCACTTGAAAATTATTTTCCGTTTAGGAAGATTTGAAGAAAATAATTATTATTGTAGGTTATATATAGTAAAAATGTAACAAACTGTAAAATTAAATCAGGTAAACTTATAAAAATTAACTGCAACCTAATTATTAAATATATTGAGAAAGTTACATTTATGTACTTCAGGTACAATAGTTATAATATAAAATGATAATAATATTCCACTGGTGGCATATCAAGAAGTATTTATAGGATATTTTGGAGTAATTGCTTGAGACATCAAGTTTTATTGTTGCTAACTTCAAGAATATCATTTCAAATTATACAAAACGGATGGAATGTCAAAGGTGTACTAAAGATAACAAATTATAACCTTCAAACTCGAGAAAGCCACTATTCAATATGATCCCAAAACCATATCCGTGATAAAATATTTAAGAAGTATGTCGATGTTTCAAATTGTTTATGCACCTCATTGCCGCGTATTGTAATGAAACTTGAATTGTAGGTGAACCTAGAATTTTCCTTACATGACAGTTACGCATCTTTGTCATCCACCTTATAACAAATGCTGCTTTATTTTGGTTTGATTACATTATTTATGTTAAGATTTAGTAGTTCGGTCACCTAATTAGAAACGTATGGTCAAAATATATTTTGAAACAGTTACGTTAGATGATAATGTAAGTCGGTTGACGACCTGAAACGCCATACATGTACGGTAAATGACAAAATATAGATTCTTACCTGGTGATACAGTCTTTTCCAATATTTGTATAAGTGTTAACGTGGTTTCCGTATGCATTTTGTTCACTGTTCCTTTAAACCTCTAGATAAAAACTGGAATCCGTAAAAATTAAGAAACCGGCACACCACCGACGGAAGAACACTCATTGATGAAATGTTACTACTAGTGAAAATATGGTGAAAATTATCCGGTTAAACTCAAAGTTGCCAGCAGAGTAGTTGTCAATTTGATTTCGACGCGACGCGGCGACGGCGACGTACACTGAAATCATACCATCATTGTGTTAAATTTGACCCATGGAATTAATAAGTATGTATGTAGACACCACATACTTATGTACAACTGGAAAGTTTACTGATACGCGTGCTGAAAGAGGAGATCTATAGCATGGAGTGTTCTTTTGTAAAAAGATGATCGTGCTGTACGGACCATATTGGACAGATTAACGGGCCCTCTGGTTTTTTGAAATTCTCGGATAGTGCATTTATCTTTAATTTTCTTGTATTTAGTACCAAAATATTATGTGGGAAATGCAAACCAAAAGCTTTTAGATAACATATGTGGTCAACTGTTATCTAAAACAAACTATTAACACATAGGTAATGTTTTATTAACAATTAAAGTATCTAATAAAAGATTTAAAAATATTATTTGTAATGTTATTAAATTAATATGACATTTTTAAGACCACGCCTACTTTTTTTACCTGGGCGAATGCATTGACACATAACCCTCCGCGGGGTAGGCGGAGGGGTTATGTCGGACTCACCAGGGTGCAAGAAAGATGTTGAAACGATGAAAATGGACTTCCTGGAATACCGACTAAACCTACTACGGCGTTCCTCGACATAACCATAGTCGGCTGGGTCGCTCGAATCACTTTCACATGCAATCGCGACCCCGCCGATGTTTCGGCCCGCCGTGTAAAACCGCAGGCCACTCACGAAAAGACACTTTGGTCACTTAACCCTTATCTTATCTTATCTTATGTGCGAGCCAGTCAGTGCAGACCGGCGACTCTTCGACCCAGTGGAATCTTTTGTGTCGACATTCTCCCAATAACGACTGCCATAGATGTTCATGGCAATGGCAACCGGGACCAACGGCTTAACGTGCTTTCCGAGGCACGGAGCAGGCGATAATTGTCAACCAATACGTACATAATTTCAAAAAGTCATTTAACTTCCGAAAGTCAGAAGTGCGCGACGTGGGTTTCAACCTGAGACCCTCGGTATTGCAGTCTGTTGGTCTCCCCACTGAGCTATCGCTGCTCTTTTTCACTTAACCCTACTGTCACCTTGAAGGAGGATGGACACACGACACAGAGGCGCGCGTGGGAACACGCACGCCGCATCTCGGACCTGGTGCTGAATGGGTGGTGGCCAGGCCCATGAAGCCCACCACCCCCAGGTAAAATCTCAGGGTGGGTGGAGGTCGTCTCGCGCCCTCCGGCACCTGGTTCTGCGGTTAGGGAGAGGGTTTAAGCGCTCCCTCTCCCGCTCCGCCGCCTCCGTGATAGAAAGAACTTGCTCATAGAAGGAGGCGACGGCGTTCCATGACCTCTCACTTCGGACCATAGACTGAACCAAGGCCAGGAGCGAGAGGGCAACAATTCCGACTACCGCGATCAAATCACGGCGCTGCGAAGGCCAAGCAGGGCAATCCGCCAACGTGTGCAGCGCCGTGTCTGCAATAACATCACGACAGTCGCCGCAGTGGTGACAACCGGGCGTCTCTTGCCGGCCTATGCGACACAGGAACTGGCCGAAGCAACTGTGGCCAGTTACCTGTGTTACCTGTGCCAGCCGGAAGGTGAGGGCGCCATGCTGCCTCTCCAGCCAATCCTCAAAAACGGGACTTACCGCCACGATCGTGGCATGCCCGGCACTGGGGTGCACAAGTCGTTCCTTCCACTCTTCCACCATGACCTGGCGGAGCTCGGACCGTACCGCCTCAAGAGTGGGAAGAGTGCTTACTACTGAAAGCATGACAACTTCAATACCGAATTACCTGATATTTAATCCTAACTAATATTACAAATGCGAATTTGAGTTTGTTTGCTTGTTGCGCTTTCACGCCTAAGCTACTAGCATACATGTACATTCTCGGGGAAACAGAATAGGACATGGGGTAACTTTTAATTAAAAAAAAGGGAACTGTTCCCGATGGATAGAAAGATATTGACAAAATCTGGATTAATGCGAGCGAACATGCGGGCAAAATCCAGTTTATTATAAAGATATTTATTATGTCAGTCCGGTAATCATTATACAGTGTGTCCGGTAATTAATGGATATCCTTGAAATTTCTTAATAGTAGATAGAACTGATGGCCATTCAGAAAAAAATATGAAAAATATCTATCTTAACTATTACCTGAGATATGATTATGATTTTTTGAAGTGAAACTTCTTTATCGACGTATGGGAGAAATTTTGTAGCAGTGTAAAAAAAATCGTCACGTTTTTCGGTTACGCTCCATGTTGCTTTTTTTATCAAAGTTTAGTATAGTGACGTAAAGAATATAATGTAATATATTTATAATAATAACAACAATATATTAGTTTTGAAGTTTGGTTTGAAATAAGAATAACAATATATTAATTTGAAAGTGATAAAATAAAAAGACTTATTCAAATTTAAGTGAATTTACAAGAAAAGTGAGAGTGATTATATATTTCGTTTTATAAATTCAACACGTATGAGCATGATTTTAATATTTATTTGAGGTTAACCTCACTTTTTGATTGTAAGTATCAGTGAATGTATATAAATCTGTTAAAATTAGCAAGTATTAATAAATATGACTGTAAATCTAGTGAACATTATTAATTCTAAAAACAATAAAAAATATAAATTAAATAATAATTTAAAAATAAAACAAAACACGATTAGAAAATAAAAATATGTATACATACATCTTTTTTAATTATTCGTTTTTAATGATTTATTTATTCATTTTTAATTTTATAAAATCGTTGCATTTCTACAAGATTAACTGTCATCATATAATTGTATTACTTTGAAAAGATAATTCCAATTATTTATTCATAACTTGTGTAATTGATTAAGTCATTAAATATCTGCTTTGAATTATTTTTATTAAGTTATGAAATAAATATTAATATTAAAGTTAGTTAAATAATTTTTGTTAACTAATTAACTAATTAATGTCGTAAAGAAGTTTCACTTCTTACCTGTGTACTCTGGTACACACACACATTTTTTTTAATTACCAAATTTAACATTCTTGTACACTATATTATCTTCTGTTTACGCGAATGTTATTCATTGAAATTAAACTACTATATACGGATTTTATCGCGTTGTTTATTTGACACTTTATTACAAAAATTTTAAAACTGTCTCCCCGTGACCATGGCTGCTGAAAAGTAACCGAAACGTCGGGGAAAGTGTAAACACAAATATAAATAGTATAATAGTATAGTAATAGTTTTAATAGTTTCAATAATTATTTATTAGCTTAAAAATTAGTAAAGTTTAGTAGTAATAGTAGTGTAACAGTTTTCAAAATGAATGAATTCTATCGGATTTTTGTTGTTTTATTATTAAACACTAATTATGCTAATAGATAGACAGTCGAAAGCATGACTAGCTCTTTTTAACTTTTTATATTTCTTAAATTTTTTTTTCTAAATGGCCATCAGTTCTACTGTAAGACATTTCAAGGTTACCGGACACCATGTATATAAAATATTAATAATACTACATTTTAAGAGCACCTTGAACCGACGGGCTTGTATGAGGAATGTAATGAAAGTGAATGAAGCCAGAGAAGTGTGTCAGGATCGTAGCAAATGGAAATCCGTAGTCTCTGCCTACCTCTCTGGGAAACAGGCGTGAATCTATGTATGTATGTATGTAAATTTTAATTACTGTATGCGCTTCGTTAATGATTAATATCATC
Source organism: Catocala sponsa (assembly GCA_963564715.1). Classification (NCBI taxonomy): domain Eukaryota; kingdom Metazoa; phylum Arthropoda; class Insecta; order Lepidoptera; family Erebidae; genus Catocala; species Catocala sponsa. The sequence continues at coordinate 12,120,380 of OY751331.1, forward strand.
AACATAGGTTTGGTCGTGAGAACGGAAAAACGAACAAAGTCTTGTATATTTTAAGGTCTTGAGAGCAAGAAGTCCTTATCATACGGGCTATATTTATCACTTAGATTTAAAGTTACCCTACTTGAGAGATGTCATGTCATTAATGAAAATGTAATCGCTACAAGGAATGGCAACTCTTGAGTTTTTCTGTCAATGTCACTCTTTTACCCCATGAATCGTGGTTGTCGGTGGTGGTTTGACTAAACAAATTTTGCCGAAATGGTAATAATCTTTAATTTTTATATCAATCACTAGGTGAAAATGTAGATTTAGTGCTGCAGTGTGTTCTTGAACTATTATGGGTGCTATTTGTTACAGTATTTTTTTACAAACAGTGTTTAAAATGAGTGACAACTTTGTTTCAGTCGTTGGTAATCCCAGACAAGTTTCAACATATTCTTCGTATTATGAATACGAATATCGATGGCAAACGTAAAGTTATGTTTGCCATGACTGCCATCAAGGGGGTTGGCCGTAGATATTCTAATATCGTGCTGAAGAAGGCTGACATTGATCTGGATAAGCGTGCTGGTGAATGCACCGAAGAGGAGGTATGTATCTTGTACTATCTCAGTTTAAGACTGTCCATATCAATGTTTTAAACGTCTAGTAAATGATTTTACTCAAATGCAAGCACTAGAAAGTAGTGTCACACAGGTTACACTTATTGTTGTTATGTACTGTTTGTTGCGCTACTGTGTTTAATGTTTTCATTCTTTTATAGTTTTGTCAGCTATTGAGTCACCTAAAGAACTGTGCTGATCAATAATTGTTTGTTACAGGTTGAAAAGATTGTTACAATTATGTCAAACCCTAGACAATACAAAATCCCAGACTGGTTCCTCAACAGGCAGAAGGATATTGTTGACGGCAAGTACAGCCAGCTGACCTCCTCCAACTTGGACTCAAAGCTCCGTGAGGACTTGGAGAGGCTCAAGAAAATCCGTGCCCACAGAGGTATGCGTCACTACTGGGGCCTGCGTGTGCGTGGTCAACACACCAAGACTACCGGAAGGAGAGGAAGAACTGTTGGTGTGTCTAAGAAGAAGTAATCTATCTATAAAATAATAAACATCATTTCTGCATAAAGAGTTTTATTTGTTTCTCATCTATTTGATCTCACTTCATCTAGTCCATTCAAGCACAGGCGCTTTATAAACAAATTTAATACCTAATAAGATTACACTTAATCACAAGCATAATTTTTCTAATTTAGGAATGTAGAGTTCTAGAAGATTATCTACCTAGTTATGGTTAACAACGTATGTATATTGAGTCCATTTCTTACTTCTCTTCTTTGGTAAATATATCATTCAGTTAATACTATTTCAAGCTATATATTCTCTAATAAAAGAGATCACAACATAAAAGCAGACAACACATACCCATATTAGTTTACTAAAAAAATAAAGTAAGAATAAATGGACTATACCATTACAGCCTATGTTACCATAAGAAGATATGAAACATAAACAACTCTTGAAGAGCACACTCACTAATGTGTGTTTTTCTATACTAAAGAAATTTTTATGTAAATGGACTATGTATTATATTGATTGGTGCACATGTAAATAAAAATTAACAATCTGAAACTGCTGTATAGTACATTATATATATTTTAATAAGAAAATGAAAAAATGTTGATGTCTTAATATAACAATATAGACAAGGAAAAAGGATTGTCTGGTTCACGGTGATCAAAACTTGGTAACTAATAACATACCTAAATATTTGTAATGATAACACTGCACAACAAAATTGCAACTTGTCTGATGAATCACTTTTATCACATGATGTTTACTAATTCGACATTGCTGATTCTACATATACCCTTCATTTTTTTTGTAACAGCTCTTGTTTATGAGTAGTAGCTTCCACTAAAAATTTGCTGTCTTACAGTTTTAATCTAGTTATCAGCAATACACAATATAACAATATTCAGTATTCTTAATACAATTTGATATGGCATCGTCAATCAAGGCTACTGGAAGGCACAAATTATGGCTGACTATTGTTGGAGCATTTAGAACAGCTCTCGAATAAAATAAGATAATCTTTAAATACATGTATGTAACTACTGTGTTTTATTTAAAAAGACCCGTGAGTCATATTTTTTTAACTAGACCTGATAGAGAAATTTCAGTCACAGATTTGAAATTGTCATTAAAAGTTGGACTAATATCATGTAACATAACCCAATCATCAGACATGCTATTGTGCAGTGTAATAATAAGTGAATAATTGAGTTTGATTAATACAAATATGTTATTTCTATCACTTGTGCACCAAGAATCCATTTATTAAGTCCTTAACACATACCTACTTCACAGGTAGGTAACAGGGCAAAATTGAATAATTATTTAACAGAGCTGCCATCCTTAACTAAAAATATGTTAAGCTATATGCTTTCCATAGCACTTAACATCCTCATAGTTAGTGGATGGCTGTAATAATAATAATATGAATGGGCAAATAGTGTGTGATGTACAATGAATTACTGGAAAATAGAACAATGTAAAAATATTATTTACATTTTGCCTATAACTAATAAAAAAACTGATACATTTAACTACTCATATTGTGCAATAAGTACCATCATGTAGACTCCGGCTAGAAGAGCTACTATTTCTTTTATTGATTGAGTGAACTTGTTGGACCCTTCTAACAATTCAGGGATAACTGACACAGTTGCTATGTAGATGAAGCCTCCAGCGGTGAATGGCAGAATGAGAGAGGAAACAAGGCCATCACTTGATCCTCTAAGGTATATAGACAGCACAGTGCCTGAGACAGCACCAAAAGCAGTCAGCAGTTGCAACATCATTGCCTTCTTACGTGAACATCCAGATTGAACAAGTATAGCAAAATCACCAATCTCATGTGGAATTTCATGCAAAAATATTGTTACAGTTGTAATAAGGCCAATATTTTGTCCTGCAATATAAGATGCTCCAATAGCTAGTCCATCAGTGAAGTTGTGTGTGAAATCAGCAGCAAGATTCAAATATCCAGCAATCTTAATTTCTGGCTTTTTATCTTTGCTCTTCTTTTTCTGTTTGTCATCAGACTTTTTCTTTTCTGGTCCATGTGAGTGGCCATGTCCTCCATCAAATAAACGAACGGTCTTCTCGACTACCAAGAACGTGATAATTCCTCCCAGTACCCCAAGGCCCACAGTGATGTCATGTGGTTCATGATGCTCAGCATCTGAGTGACTGTGGCTATGACTGTGACCCCCACTGCCACTATTAGACATAAGCGCGTGCGGAATTAAATGAAGAAATGCATCGCCGAGTAGACCGCCAGATGCAAACGACAGCAATATCTTGAGTAACGGTTGTTTTTCCAGAGTACCATCAATGGGTATAAAGAACAATATGAAGAACGGTACTATGCTTATAAAGACGGTTGAAGTTAATGCTCTCACGTATAAATCGTAATCTGGTTCATTTATCACTTCTTCCTTTTTATATTGTTCATTTGCACTTTTGGAGTATTTAAACGACGGCGGTTCTTCATGGGAATGAGCGTTTGCGTCATCATGTGAATGAGCGTGTTTATGTCCTAACACCACTATTACTGTACATGCTAGAATTAGACGTAATAAGAGTCCTTTACTAGGCTTAATCATATTTAAATTTATAAACTTTCCCTTCCACAATTGTACACACACATTCACTGACAATGACAAATAAAATGACAAATAAATTTCAGGATAGTGTTGTGCGATTTAGTTGTCGAATTCCTTTCATCGATATGTATGTTATATCGGAGGAGATGTTTCACTTTTGTATAGGACTCCGGCTATAACTTGTACATCCTCAGGAAACATGAGAAATGTATCCCTAAATACATTTAGTTAAGCCATTCTTTATTTACTTCCAGTATTTTCGTTGCGCAAAATAAAATATAAATTGTTTGACGTTTGTCGTGCGGACTATCTATGACCAGACAAGTTGGTAGATGACATTTGTACATAACCTACATACTAGAATTGTCAGAAGTAAAAGAAGTGCTGGAATAATATTCACCAAAGAATTGATAATTCTTGTAAAAATGAAAGGAAAACGTATGAATTCAGGAAAGTGTAATAAGAAACACCAATTCAGCATTGGAATATTTATTATCAGTCAATATGACATTGACAGTTAATGTCAACATAAATAAAATGTTTCGTTCCGGTGTGCACCCTGCAAAATCAGTATTATATTATATGAATATATTTTTATGTTGATTGTTTGTTAAAAAGCTGCGTATGATAGTTGAAATGAATAAATTATACTCTAAACAATATTTATTGTTGAGATATATATGTATTTATATATTATTTACATTACTATATAGTACTTTTGTACAGTTTTCGATATGATTTATGAACGCATACAAAATTATATGACCGAGAACCACCGCCATTTTGAATATAATGGCAATAATATAAAAACTATTACTTTTAAGCGCAAACGTAAACGCAATTCGACTTAAATTCTGAATTTTTTCCCAATTCCTGGTATTTTTTGCAATTTTTGGCTGATAGAACATTTCATAGCCAAAAATGAAACATCTCCTTTGTTAATAAGTAATATTGAGAGCAATCAATTCATTGTGTACGTACTATGAATGATTTTAAAATTTATGTTATTGCCCACTTCTTAATTTCTCTGTTTGTTGAATTAATAAAAGAGCTATAGTAAAGTGCAATGAATTAATCTCAATGAAGTTCATGTTTAAAGTATTATATATGGGTGTTTTTGTAAGGCCGACATTTTGTTTGTAAAGTAAGTAGTCTGTAAATATCCTTACTAATATTATAAATGCGAAAATGAGTTTGTTTGTTTGTTACGCTTTTACGCCTTAACTACTCAACCGATCAACATGAAATTTTGCATACACGTTGTCAGGAGTACAGAATAGGACATAGGGTACCTTTCATCCAAAAAAAAAGGAACTGTTGCAAACCTAACCTACACTTACGCGAGCGAAGCCGCGGGTGAAAACTAGTATTCTATAAACAAGAATTGGTAAAGGTTGCGTATTTGATGTTTACTAAGGATTGCGTATTTTTTAGATTCTTTGGTATTTGTTCCCATTTTGCGATTTTTTAAGATTTATCAAACCGAGAACCAATGCTAGATACCAATTCTTATTAACAGTTCAATATTCTTAAATGAAAGCTCGATTTCCGTACATTCTTAAGGCATATGCATACAGCATTCTGCTGTGAGTGAAATCCATGTAATTGCATACCTTTTATGGCAGACAATTCTACTGATCATATTATATTACCTAATGTACATTTGAAATCAATACATTAAATCCTATAACATCGATATTAGATCTGTGAATTGTGTGTTGTTATGTAGCATCACTAATAAATTTTACACTCCAGTGACAAAATGACACGTTGGAAAATATTTTTGTTACTGGCAACTGGGACTGAAAAAGTGTTTTCTTGTTAATTCGTAATAGGTACATTAAATTATGATTTATGACTATCGTTTATTACGTAGGTATTTATTTTATTAAGTACATAGTAACAGTATTTTTGACTAATATATAAAACAAAATAAATTGCCCAAAATATGATTAAAATTGTTAATGTTTCAGAAAAATCTTTATAATTTACCTAAATACCGTATTGAATTAATCTAAATAAATTAGGTATCGAAAATAATCAATTTATACAATTTTTTTATCAATTTTGTCATTGTAAAATTTAAAATATAAAAAGAATAAAACAATAAATTCATCATTCAATCAACGCTTAAAACATTTTAAATTTCAACTTAGCATAGTATGTGAATGATCTGTTATGTAGTAGGTAGTTGGTGCTTCTTGTCATATCAGACAAAACTTTCGGGACCCCATATATTGAACAACACGTAGTTGTTCAACCAGGCTATACTAAGCTATCGTATTTGGGCTTTTTTTGTAACTACCTCAGTTGCGTAGTCGTATTTATAGCGACTGCTGTGCATGAAGTCTTGAGTTCAATTCCCGGATCAGGATAACAAAAAATAATTGGGTATACTAACACTCCCTTGTATCTACATATATGAGGTAACTATGTTTGTAATCTTGCATATGTCCATGTTTGAGCACCTAAAGAGCAAACGAAATAACTTTAAAATTTCTTTTCCCTCAAATAAAACTGCACAATTTAATAACAGTGTATTTTGTATGGCTCCACGCATTTATAACCATTTACCAACAAATATATTAAAATGCTCTAATAAAGAAAAGCTAAAATTTGAATTAAAGCAATTTCTACTTAGTAAAGCGTACTATAGTGTAAAGGAATACATTGACGACAAATTTTGATTTTATAGACTAAATATTGACATATGTATTTATTTAATGTATTATTTTTTAATCCTCAGACATTTGTTATTTCTCTAACCTATTTTATTATTAATTTACTTATAAAATAAAGTTTTCCAATGCAGTAGCGAATCTTGAATTGATAGTTTGACTTTAAGAAAATTTAATTAAAATTGTCTCGATTAAATGTTACTAACTCATTATTGCATGCTAATAAGCGGAATGTAGTAGATCTAAATATTTGTTTGTAACAAATATATATGTAAACACCTTTTGTACCTATGTTCGCAATAAAGAATTTTGATTTGATTTTGATTTGATTTCTTTAAAAAAGTCTTCGAGATAGAAGGTTGGTGGTTGGTATTGAAAGTCCCGGGCTTCGTTCACGTAAAGCCGTTAATCTAGTTCTCCCTCCCTCTAGATTATTAGAGATGAGACTATGTGCATACAATGCACCTGCGCAGATGGCTAGTCTCCATTAAGATGATCACCTTAGTCAAAATTAAGTCTGCACCGGAACACAGATTTGATGTCATGCGGTGTCATAATGATGACAGCACATGACATCAAATCTGTGTTCCGGCGTTGTCTGGCTTTATTAAATATGTTACACCAGCTGATCGACAACGTTAGGTCTGGTGTTTAAAAGAATAATTTCACCGTTATTGATGTCGCGCTTTTCTACGGCGAGACACAGTGCACCGAGAACGACACTTTAGATCGCACATATCATTTCATGTATTGGACTTGCATTTAGCTGTAAAGTATAAACACAATCAGTCGACTAACTAAATAACAAGAAACCTATTATTATTATTTAATATTAGCCTTCAAAATAGTGATAACTTATTTAAATTAAAAAGTATGTCTACTCGAGGTCCACATGGAGCAATTGATTTAGCTAATGTTGAGGCAATAGAATTTATTTAATTATTGTTAGGTAAACAAAACAAAGTAACTGCATCATACACCCCATTTCGTTAAAAGAATAGGCATTGCGATCTACACTTACACACCTCCGAACAGCAGCAAAAGCTGCGAAGCGTTATCTCTTGATGTAAGTTAACACTTTCAAAATATTAGTTTGTTATAGTAAATTTACAATGTTACTACCGGGTGATATTTTTCTTTATTTCAAGTAGAAAGTGTCTAACTGGAGTAATTTTGTTGCTTGGTTTCTTGCTATATTTTAGATTTGTTTGTTATACAATTAGTTAGATGTTATAAAAACATACTACTATGTATTATCAGGAAAATAGGTACCTATCCTATTTGTTATTAATATAGGACGAATAGAAGACAAAGTAGAAGTTTCATCCAAATTTGTTCTACTAACTTACACATTAGTAGGATCTAGCAAAGAACGTATCGACTTTTCTTAAATAAATTTATTTAAAATGGAATTTTTTAAAAGAAAAATGCATCTTGGAAAGATTAAAACCAATAAGTCATAATCATATTGCCATCGATATCTCGCTGTGTTTCAACGATACTTGATTGACGCACAAGCTTGCGCATCGAATTGCGTCTGATATCCGGTATATCTAAAACATCATCTTCAACCAGCGGAGCTTGTGTTAGTTCCAGTTGATCTAAATTTTCATATGAATCAGCATCTTGTACTTTCCTGAAAGCAAATAAGAAAAATAAAAGTATTTAAAGAAATAGGTAATAGCAAATACTCGGCACTAGAAGTAGGTATCGACGGAATTACAATATCGTTGCGATTATTACATTTCTGGGTAGTCAAGCCCAAGGTGTACTACATTATAAATAATTGTAATTGATCTTTCGATTTATTTATAATTATGGAAGTCAACAAAAACAGTGCTATTACTAGTAATTTTAGTTTAGTTCTAGATGCCAAGTATAACGTAAAGTTTTCCATTGAATGTGTATTCAACTTTCCTTTAAATAGAACATAAGTAAACATTTTATGTGTCTATTAAATACCACGTTGGTTTATTTTTAAACAGTTTCGTAACCAGTTCAAGTTTACAGTTATATACCTATTTCTTAGCATTCTGGTGTACAAAATTGGGTTGTTGTTTTAGAGTTCGAAAAGACTCTTATACAACAGCTTTGTCCGTCCGTCTGTCTGTTATACAACTTTCAACTCAAGAACCGTAAGAGCTAGAGACTCGCGATCAACACCATTCGACTTAGCATAGTCGATATACCCCTGAAATGACTATGACCTTTGACCTCTGACCTCAAGGTCACGTGATACCATTTTTTCGAACTCTGATATTTACTGCAATTCATTGCCGTTTCTCACTTGTTTATTTAGATAACGACATGGTTAACAATCAAAAGACTAAACATGGATAGGTACTTTAAATGTAGGTATACCTACATAGAGACAAATTGTTTGCTTTTGATGTGCAGCATGGAAAGTAATTTAGACCAAAATTAATTCAAGCAAAGAATAAAAGCAGGGTATGGATTCTTATCAACAATAATAATTTAGTTAAAACTTTGTTAGAAAGGGAAAATGGAAAGTGAATGGGTCATTTCTAGGATATTAAGGGATTGTGGTGGCGGCGCCGTTAGGGCTTAGTTGATAAGTGTTGTTAAATAGAAAAGATATGTGAGTTTTACGTTATACAAGAAAAACAAACTTTTGATCGCCGCAGGTCATACAGTCCGCGTATGTCCAGTCTTTACCAAATTCTTCACCCTCTTCAGCAGTTTGGGGTAAAGACGTATGGAGGGTTTCTGGAAGACGAAGTGCGCTTAGTCCTCCTACCACTGATACCGCACCCATTACTACTAGGGGCAGAACTAGATTACTTGAACCCTGCAAAAATATAAATACATATATAAAACATGATTTAAATATTTTTATACTCATAAAACATACGTTGTAACTAGGCCACTTAAACAGGTGTCAGAAGTCTATAAATGAAAATCGATATTTATATGTGTTTTCAAAAATACTTTTGTATAATAATGTACGTTGGTTATATATAAACAGATGGTTATCAATGAATAAATTGTACTAATTTACGTGAGCGGTTACCAACCACAAATAATGCGACTCAAAACATAAGACAAATAAGAACAGGTAGCAAACTACAAAAGGAATGTTATTGTTCTAACAAGAGTAAAATAATTCCAACGAATGATCAGATACCATCCTCAACCTTAGCCAACTATTGTAGGCCAATACAAAATAACTAAGTACATTAGCTCATTGATATTCGATAAAAATACCACGATATAAAATAAAAATGAAAGTGACTAGAAATATCGAAATTAATAGCAAAGGGTGTGAAACTGAAAACTAGCAGCAAAATCACTACTCGTCCTTACCAAATAGTTTATAAAAGGTATTATAATTAAACCCAAGCCGCCTATGTATGCCGATGTTCCAATTCCGACTCCTCGTAATTCTGTCGGATATAGTTCTCCGGCATAAGGGTAAATTATTAAGAAGGATGCCGATATAAAACATTTGGATATTAAATACAGGATTAGGGTTTCCATTCGAGCATCTGGAAAATTATTGATGTTCTGTGTAAGCTATATTTACAAGATTTTTACAAAGGTAAACTAGTAAATTTTTCATACCACTTGGTAGCAATACGGTCACAATGCAGAATATTCCACTTATAACCATTGACAAACAGAGCGGCCATCTCCGCCCGATTCGATCCATTAGTACCCAGCACACGAGATAACTGGGTATTTCAACAGCCGAAGATAGAAAAAAGCTCACATATTGGTTGTCCCCTATAGCTGGGCCATAATAACTAAGGCCGACGTACACCATCTCTGATGCACACCAGTTAAGTGTTATTAAGCATGTTTTTAGACGCATATTTGGTGTTCGGCATAAAGCGAACACGCTCACTGATTTTGCTTCCGTTATCCCTTTTTCTTTTTGTTCTATTACTTGTTTCTGCAGTTTCATTGTAAATTCAGCTGGTAGTTCCTTGCCATTGACTCTAGCGATCGTTTCCAGCACTTTATTTGCCTCTTCTAGTTTCTCTCGCATCAGTAACCATCGTGGGGACTCAGGTAATACAAACCAATATAAATAATAAAAAAAGAATGGTACAGATGTCGCTAAGGCTAGGTTTCTCCAGTCTCTAAGTAAATATGTGACTAATGATAATAATATCAAACCAAGTGTATAAAATATACATGTCATGACTGTAACGAAGGATCTGTAGTTTGGTCCCGCCAACTCCAAAGCTGAAAATTTGCCGAAGTTGACATATATAAGTACGTATTCAGAAAACCTTTCTAATACAAATACGCAATATTCGTAATATACTTCATCATCATCATCATCAATATACTTACAAATAATAAATGGTATTTGATACACTGCTGGTATAGTTAACCCGACGATAATTCTGGCTAGTACCCAGAACCAATATTCATGTGCATATGCAGTCATTAAGCTTCCAACGAGCAGAGTGGTTAGGCAAATGAAGAAAGACTTCTTGCGGCCAATGCGATCATTTAAAAGCCCAAACGTGTATACTCCGACAGGTCCTCCTATGTTAAGAGCCACTAAACCTAAAGTTGGGTAGACGTCATACTCGCAGACTAGGTCAAACTGCAACAGTGAGACACATTGTATTGCCGTTAATCGTTAACATTGATTATATTTTATATCTACATATGTACATAAGTAATAACAACATTATAAAAATGAGGTATTCTAACGGATTATTTTCCTACTGGTATTATGTTGTGTTGTTGTTTCTCGTAACAGCGACAGCCTATAGATAAGCGGGAGCTACATAAAAAAGTCGTCAAGATTTCCATTACAGGACAAGACTTCTGCTAACTTGTGCTGCCTTTATGGACTAATCTCGCACATCATTGTTATCCTAGGTAATATTATCTACGCTAATGTGAGTTTGTTTGTTTGTTACGCTTTCACGCATAAACTACTCGACTGATCACCATGAAATTTCGCATACGCGTTATCCCGGGTACAGAAAAGAACATGAAATGTACTCTACATTTCATCCAGCTAGAAATTACCGTTAGCGCGCAAAGTCGCAGGCAAAACCTAGATTATAATCGTATGCGGTATCGACATCTGAATATTTAAAGGAGTGTGTCTGTTTATGGCACCAATCTCGAAGGACGCTCTTGTCGTGGCTGACGCCATAGCTTAATTCCATAGCTGGTACAGCTTATAACATTAAGGTAAGTACGAATTGTTTGTACTGAGTACTGATTCCTTACATCGATGACAACAGATGACACTACTTCGGTTGTATTATATATGTAACCATCCAAACATGGCTCTGTTGGCGAACTATCATCAGCTTCCACTGTCCCAATAATTGCTGATGCATAAACTGTCCAGTTTATTGAGAACCGTGTGCATTTCTCAAAAGTTGTGTTGTCCTGTAACGAGATACGCAATTTAAATGTTTTAGCACGCGTTTAAATGCATAATGTCATGCCTTTATCTTTGAAGCGGTAAACAGAGGTCTAATGCACCCATATTTTGCCAGCTATGGTTTATGCCCCAAGTAATAGGGAGCGCGTTTATTGTCTTCTAACGGGCTCAGTTAGACTCCATACGAGACATAATAACACCAGCCACCACATATTACCGCCGAGTAAGCCTTCCCACTTATAACCCAAAACATAATAGTACCTAACAGGGCAAAATGAAAAAGTGTACTTAGCTCTGTTGAGTGACAGTGGCACACCGATGGCCAGATATATATATTAGGTTTTAATGTTGTCTGGTAATCCAACAATTGACAGGTTAATATGATAAAAATAATAATGTCAGCGCTGTATTAAATTGTCCCACTGCTGAGCACGGGCCTCTTCTCAGTGTGGGAAGGGTGAGGCTATAATCCACCACACTAGCCCAGTACGCGTTGATAGACTTCACAATCATATCCTCAACAAAATTATGTACAAATCTCAGACATGCAGATTTCCTCACGATGTTTTCCTTCACCGTTAAAGCGAGCGATAATTAACTATTTAATACGCATATAACTTCGAAAAGTCAGGGTTGCGCGCCTTCGGATCGAACTCGAGACCTTTGCGTGGCGGTCTCCCACTAGGCTATCGCTGCTCAATATATAATACTAAGAAATAAATAATTTATAGATACCTTTCGTGGGATGGATAATGCTTTGCGCTGCAACTGTGTAAGATTAAGTAACTCTAGTTCAGGCACTTTGCACCAGTGGTCTGGGACATCTGTCATGAACAACTGGTTGAATGCACAGAAACCGCAGGGTAGACAGGCTGGCAAGCATACCAACCACAGCAGCAGCTTCTGGTACAGGCCGAATTCACCGATCTTCGGCAACAAATCGTCCAAATCGAGCGCATTGTTTGATTCATCGGCCTTAAAACAAAACAAAATATGGGAGTTTTCGCCTTATGGCTGATAAAGAAACCTAAGTCTAAAAGTTTTTAGAATGGTTGCATGATGTGGCAAATTCAGTAAAAAGTAGTTAATCTATTTTCGGTTGATAAACCTGCGCCTCCTATTCGCAGATGAATAAAATTAAAAAATTTTGAAATATGTTATAATAATAATTATTATTAATAATAATAATAATAATAATATTCTATCACATACACACAACACCATCTAGCCCAAACTAAGCAGAGCTTGTACTATGGGTACTAGACAATGGATAAACATACGTATATACTTTTTTTTTTGTAAATACATACTTATTATACATAGAAACACCCAGACCAAGACAAACATCCATGTTCATGCACACAAATGTTTGACTTGTGCGGGAATCGAACCCGCGACCTCAGGCGTGGCAGTCGGTTACACTAACCACTACGCATTATTATTATACGTTTATTTCGGACGAAGTCTATAGAGTGTTAGTAACAATAACCTTAAAATACTAATGTTAGTAGACAATGAGTAATATGCATGATGAAATCACAGCATGTAGCTGCATAAATTTTCGCACCATCGGGGTCTTCCACCGATCCGCGAACACGCTCAGGATGGAGTTGGTGCTGCCGCGGAGATGCGACATCAAGGAGACGCGCCATCAAGGAGGCGCACCTTTTTTTCATGATAGCGGCGAAGCCGTCAGTATATGTCTTTGCAAACATCCCTGACGCACTGCACCTCCACGGCAACCCTAATAGCAACCTGAGTATGCTATTGTACTGGTCACGTAGATCGCTGTATGCCCGCTGACTATAACTAACCCAGAGGTAACTAACCCTCACTCTTCTTGACGTTATATATATACTTCAGCCCATGAGTCACCGCATAAGACTCACATATCGAAAGCAGTCGCCTCAGAGCACTGATCGATGGGCTCAGCAACACCATATCATCTGCGTAACTAATGTTATTAATACAGACCCCATCAATATAGCAATATATCCTCGTAAACATTTATAGCTAGCCATAGAAAAGTTATCTTTTGAAATAATACTAAGGTAAAGCTATAAAAGTAAAAGCAAGAAACTGTTGACAAGATAAGACGATCCTTAGATTAAAAAATACAAACATGTAATAGTGACACACTTATATTTTCCGAAGGGGAAGGCGGAGGTGTCCTTCATCAAGTCTTTACTAGCTACGGTTACGCGTAATTGAAGGACGAGCTTATTACTGTCTATATATGGATAGAGGCAGATACCGTACTGCTAAAAATTTGACAGAAAGACACAACAGCAGTTTGCGCCATCCACGAATGGGATCCGAGATGTTATGCACAGCAGTCGCATTTGCTATCGCTGCGCTATCTTCAGTGTCTAGCAACAATTACAACATAATAATATATTTGCGATATTACGATATCCTTTATCTTTTAAAATAATAACAAACGTAATTTTTTATAGCAGTAATATTTTTATATTATGATATTTTATATTTTCTACCACATACACACAACACCATCTAGCCCAAACTAAGCAGAGCTTGTACTATGGGTACTAGACAATGGATAAACATAGATATATACTTTCTTTTTTATAAATACATACATATTATACATAGAGACACCCAGACCAAGACAAACATCAATGTTCATGCACACAAATATTTGACTTGTGCGGGACTCGAACCCGCGACCTCAGGCGTGGCACTCGGTTACACCAACCACTACGCCATCGAGGCCTTCAAGTAGTAATAGTCATAAACAAAATTTTAACAAAAAAGAAAACCGACTTCACAAAAGAATATTCTAAAACTTAAAATGCACTAAAAAGTTAATAAATAATTGCATATTCTTGTGAATAATTAAATTATTGTTATTTTTGGAGTCGGTGTCAGCCGCCCGCGCCGCGTGCTGCGTCTATGTGTGTAATTGTGCATGTCAATTTTATGTTATGATTATAGTAAGATATCTCATGTTTAATTAGTTATAAACAGTGGCGTAGCTATCGGAGGGCTAGGCGGTGCCATGCACCGGGGCCCTCAAGCTCAGGGGGCCCTCGGAACCTGACCAGCAAAACCTCAAACATTCTAAAATTTCTCCCATCCTAAGAATATAAATATAACAGATAGCATCACGAGTTTAATAGTGGCAACTCAGTTGAAAGAAATTCATAACTTATAGGGAATTCCCCTGAATTCTTTCTGTTGTTGTGTGCGTTACGATTGCTCCGCCAAGTTATACAAACAGAAAACAACTTCGCCAGAAAAATTTTCGAAATTTGTCAAAATCGAAGGGAACAAACTAAAAATTTGTCAAAGTAGAAATAAAGAAGTTATATGGGATTAAAGTTGGCCGCGCGAACGTAACGTCCACGATTGCGCGGCCATGGAGATCTCGGCAACTGCTTGGATTAGAGATCTAATTCTTTTTGTTAATTGAAGACTGAATTTGTCAAAAATTGTCGAAACAAGAATTACAAGCTTTAGATCAATATTTTACGAATTATTCACATTGGAAGTTATGGCCGCGCATTCGTGCACTTGTTGTGTCTTTATTGTTATTTCTTTTTAAGACTTCATACAGTAAAACTGTTACAAGAAGAAAGGTCTTAATGTGTCAAAACTAAGGAAAGCAACAAATACTACCAAAGTTTACTAAAACAGACGAAATCAGTCCAAAACAAAAAGTACGTGGCCGCGCGGTCGAAACGTTACTTCGTAGGTATTTCGGATGTACTTAGGATTTCGGTGTGAACTTCCATTTATTCGACATATTAACCTCATTAGAATGACATATCGTTTTACCCTCAGAACAGTTTTAAGCGCGTGTAATTTCAAAAATAAACTGATCTCAAACTGTTCGAGCAGGGTAACCATAATTTCGATTTTATATAGAACTATTTCTAACTAAAAACATTGTATGTTTCAATAATTCGATATGTTTATTCATCACAGCTTGCAAAATTAACATCATATAAAATTACAAATAATCAACAAATAAAATAAAATTCTCTAAAAACCTTCATTTTAATGAAATATTTATTATTTGGAACAGGATTGAAAAAAAAAACAGGATAAAACAAAGAAAAGAAAAAGACTAACACCAAGAAATAAATCTTGCTAAAACAAAAATCTAATGTAAGGGAAACGTTTTCAAACGACTGTGTTTTTAGAAATACCTTCGTATGTTGAAAACTGGAGAGACGAAGGTGTCTCTACAAGTGAACGATCCTATAAATATGTTTCACTCTGAATATAATTATTGTTATTATTTTTAGTTTATTTATAGTCAGTAAAATATGGTATAATGGGTGCAACACCTTGACGATATGATTGGTAAAATATTGAAATTATATTTAATTGGCGATTTAAAAGAGTGGCCGTGAGTTTCTTGCAATTTTCTTCTCATAGGATCAATCCTTTGCCTGAACCTAGCAACTAACCTAAATGCAGCTTCAGTAACTTAGTAAACTCACTAACCTATAGGTATATTTCGACGTTCATAAGTGTTACTTTGTGACATAAAGGAATAAACGATTTTTGACTTTGACGAAAATGGTAATTTAACAATTTTCTTTACAAAATATAACATTAAGAAATACATGTATATTTAACTCCCGTTTTATTTTTGCTAGCCCTCGAATATAAAGAAAATACATACATATCTACGCGATATATTTGACAATAATAATTGAAGGGATAACAATGAAATAGCGGTTTTAAAAATCTTATGCTATTCTGATAACTATGTTGAAGCAAACAGACTGCAAATAAAAATTGCTTCAAAATACTTTAAAATAAGCGATATAGTTTTGACTGTAACGCTGCGCGCTGCATTTATTTATGAACACATCATAAGTGACACTATTTTCGGCACTAGTTCCATTACTAATTGTTCAAATAGTATGCGTATGAATTCGGACCCATCAGAGAGGAAACACGTATTACTACCTTTTTCAGATTTAATAAACATTTTTCAATTACCACATTGGAACAGGCTATTCTTATTCATGATTAAGAAAATATACGATGCACAAAATGCAATGAATTAGTTGAATTTCTTATAAATTATAAAAATAGTAACATTTGATTTAAATGGCACACAAATGACGTTGTTACATGACATATCTAAATATTATATGTAGTTAAACAAAATGTTTTTTTTTCTTTTTAAAAAAGATTACCCCTTTATTGTTTTTTTTTCAAAAAAGATAACCCCTTATTGTTTTTTTTTTTTCAAAAAAGGTTACCCCTCTAGCTAAGCTAGAATGCTTGTATTAGGAGTGGGTTCACGTCAGCCGTGCAATGGGTGGGATGCGAACCAGCGACCTCTCGATCGCAAGTTCAATGCCTTATCCATTGGGCTACCGCCGTTTATATATTGTTAGGTGCTATTGAATCTATTCCTCCAATCCTTGGAACAATAGCTTACTACAAGTGTTAGATTTCAAGAAAAGCCGGGCTATTTTGCTACGATCACAACCAAAGTAAATTATCTAAATGTTAAAAAGTCTCTGTTTGCATCGATTTTCTGCAAAGATATTGTATAATAGTTCTCACGTATGCTTTATAGAGGTGTAACTAAATTATTATTTGTATTATTTGATTGATTGATTTTGTAAGTACCTACAGATTTTAAATTTTTATAAAATTGGTTCTGTGCCTAGATGTTTTTAAAGAATTTTTATTTGATTTGTTAATTTTTTGTAATCTTTATCTTATTTCGTTTATTTTTATTTTATTTTAACATTTTAGGAAAACTTACAGCTAAAATACATTATTAACATAATACTAATAAGGTGTCGAGCGTCAAGGCCAATTAAAAGTTTTCACTGATAAAATTATGTTTGTTAGTTTTGCAAGCTATGATGAATAAACATATCAAATTATTGAAACGTATTTTTTTTTATTTAGTAATAATACATTTATCAGATTGAGCTACACGTTGTCTAATTAATTGATGGTCTCCAATTAGAAATATTTCCAAATAAAATTGAAATTATGGTTACCCTGCACGAACATTGTTTGAAATCACATTATTTTTGAAATTACACGCCTTGAAAACTGTTCTTAAGGTGTCATTCTAATGAGGTCAATATGTCGAATAAATGGATGTGCACACCGAAATCCTAGCAGTTATCGATAATGAGATGTTAACCTACGAAGTAACGTTTCGACCGCGCGGCCACGTACTTTTTGTTTTGGACTGATTTCATCTGTTTTTCTAAACTTTGGTAGTATTTATTGATTTCATTAGTTTTGACAAATTAAGACCTTTCTTCTTGTAACAGTTTTACTATATGAAATCTTAAAATTTAAAGAAATAATCAACAATAAAGAAACAACCAGTGCACGATTGCGCGGCCATAACTTCCAAGGTGAATAATTCGTAAAATATTGATCGAAAGCTTGTAATACTTTTTTCGACAATTTTTGACAAATTCAGTCTTCAATTGCATAAAGAATTAGATCTCTAACCCAAGCAGTTGCTGAGATCTCCGTGGCTGCTCAATCGTGGACGTTACGTTCGCGCGGCCAATTTTAAACACTTATAACTTTTTTATTTCTACTTTGACAAATTTTAGTGTTCCCTTCGATTTTGACAAATTTCGTCAATTTTTCTGGCGAAATTTTTTTTTGTTTGTGTAACTTGGCGGAGCAATCGTAACGCACACTAAAGAACTGCTGTTCTGGAAGAGATCTGTCTGTATGTAATAAGTAGCTTTGCTTTGCTGTACCCTGTAGTGCAAGATAAAGAGGTGATGATAAAGTAACTTTTACACCTTTAAAATATTTATATATATTCATCAGTTTAAATAGGGCCCCAATAGTTGTTTTGCACCAGGGCCTTTGGTTACCTAGCTACGTCACTGGTTATAAACCTATCTTGGCTGACACCGACTCCAATAATAACAATAATTTAATTATTTACAAGAATATGCAATTATTTATTAACTTTTTAGTGCATTTTAAGTTTTAGAATATTCTTTTCTGAAGTCGGTTTTTTTTTTTGTTAAAATTTTGTTTATTTCTCGGTTTTTAGTGAACCTTGCCAAATATGAGAACATCATCAATGTAGCCCAATACGCATTATTAAGGATAACTCGAAAACGAATGGTCAAATATTGATCAAAATTAAATGGGACCACACGGGAAGCACTAGCTTTCAAATAAAAAAGAATCATCAAAATCGGTTCACCCAGTCGAAAGTAACAAGGTAACAAACATAAAAAAAAATATACAGACGAATTGAGTACCTCTTCCTTTTTTTAAAGTCGGTTAAAAAGATGGTTGCTTTAATCATAAGTTAAAAGTATTGAATTAAGATTTTTAATACATAAGATATTTTTACAATTTTAATTAACGTTTAGTAGTAGTACCTACTTTATGCTTGACTGTACGTACCAAAAAATTTACAAAACGAAATTAAAATATTATGCCATAAACTGAACATTAAAATGAACGGATTCACTGATAATATTAGTGACATAATAAATATTTTAGCTAGTGTGCAGTAGGAATGAATATAACAATATAAATTTAGGGAATATTTATGCAATTATTTATGAAAGACGTATTCACGGTTTATGATCTGTGATGAAAGGAAGCGATAAAACGAACACGTGAATGGATAATTTCAAACCTAAAACACACAATTATGTAATTGCTGCAAAACGTTCAAATATCCCAATCGAATCACGTTGCAATAATATCTATATATATGTGATGGATATTAATATTATTCAAAAATATACCATATATAAACGGACTACAACTTTACATAAATAATGTTTGTTTACAAACGATGTTTAAGAACTTAATAAATAATAAATACCGATAGCTTCTCTTGAGTGCCGTAGTTAGGAGTATTATTACCATTTTTCGTCATTACACTCTACACAATGAACAGTCCAAAACTACGTTATTTTAGTGACGTCCATTTACGTCCAGCGTTTAAAACAGTTTTGTGTTTGAGGAAGAAGCCATAAAGTATTAACTTAATTAATAGAGTACTTGGCTACGCATGCGATAGTCATGTACTGTCCGTCGTCGGTCAGAACTAAGTGCTTACCCAGCAGAATTAGTGAATGCTTATTAAGATAGGTACAAGTTAATGCTTCAGTTCCAGCTACATATAAAGCTACCCACCCATCATATAAAGCAGTGAATTGGCACACCGTAGTGGTTTTAGTCGGTAGGCCCAAAGTCCCGGGAGAG
Source organism: Catocala sponsa (assembly GCA_963564715.1). Classification (NCBI taxonomy): domain Eukaryota; kingdom Metazoa; phylum Arthropoda; class Insecta; order Lepidoptera; family Erebidae; genus Catocala; species Catocala sponsa. The sequence continues at coordinate 12,140,319 of OY751331.1, forward strand.
TCCGACATAACACTATCGCTTCCCCTTGTAGCGAGGGGGTATGCATTAGGACCATTTCCCTACGTTAAAAAAGAAAAAGGAAGGTACGGGTTAAAGCAGTTGTAAGTGTATTTTGTAGAGATTAGGATATGAGATCTGACTTGGGTATGCAGCGGTAGTAAATACGAGTGCTGTGCATAAGGTGTTGAATTTGATTGCTGGTTTGCGCAAAGGTTTAATGTCCAGAATTTATCAGTAGCAGCACAGAGTTGGGAACTGTGTTCGGTAAAAGACAATAAGCTTGTCCTGTATAATGTGTTATCTAAAATCATAGAAGGCAATATGTAGGTATAACACACCTCTGCCGACCCTGAGCGATGTACACGTGATTGTGTATCTGTGTATATTGTATTTTGTAAAGAACAATTACGAATTGAGTGATAAAAGTGGTGGAGAGCCGATGAAAGCAAGCACCACAGCACTTCAAGATTGTCCTCAAAAATGTTCACAATGAAACTTTGAGGCTTTTTGCCAGTAAAATGACCTTTACTGATACGATTTGTAGCATAACTTCACGTATAAGGCTATCACCAACTAGCATTATTATTGTATTTTATTCGTGCGCATGCAAAATAAATACTATAAGTGATGGTAGTTAAAGCGGCTTCTGTTTAACCCGAAGGGTAGGGCAGATATGGATGTCACTCACATTTATCTAGTTATGGTTATGTCCCAAGTTATAGAGGACTTGTCGGTCACCGCGCATAGAGCAAAAAATTTTAAAATTTCTTGCCCTAGATCCTAAATGGTTTTGGAGAACAATATCTAATCGTCATGGCGTTACCTAGCCGTAGTTATTAACGTACTTCTGTACGTTTTAGTTTTAGTAAGGTGTTACTGTGTTAAAAAATTTAAGAGGAAAGGGCAAAGCAGGATCATTCCCTAATTTTGAGAATAGTGCTTTATATTATCAAACACTTACCTATATACAAATTCATTATTTTTATCCAGTTTCATTCGTTGCTTAACATCTATGTTACTGACGAATTTCCGTGTAAGTGTCATGTGATTTAATTTTGGTAAGGAACCCTAATTTTGAATCGTTTATGTAACAATTTATTTAAATCTAATATATAGGTACATAATACATTTGATTAAAAAACTCTCTTGCACTAGGTATGTACTTGGGTCAGTCTCCGTGTCGCGGTTTATATACTTACTCGGACGCAAGATCCTTGCATACACAGCTAATTATTTGTAATAATTTTCTCGCGTGAATGTCGAACGCACTGGTTCGCTGCGCCATTCGTACAGTCAAATTAATATTAAGCATATATAGAGTGAGGAAATTGTATATTGCGTATTTATCTCGCTTTCTCGTAAACTTAGATTACAAAACCACTGCTGTAGGTGGCAAAAATTGCTAAGCTGTTTACTGATTACTGCTAATCATGATTTGAGAAACCTCGGTAATAAAAATGCGTTGCAGGGCCTCGAGATAGATTTAAATCGAGCAAAGTGTCTTGAGCTTTTTTGAGTAGAAATTCTTAGCGGCAGTACGGCGACGGCCCTTAAAACGTAGCTGGTGAAATATGGGTGTATTATATCTTGGTATACCTCTTGGTAGAGCGTAATATAATTATTATTGCTGTATGTATACGATTTGTTTATAAAATAAACTAAGTCAGATTCATGTTTCACCATAATATCTAGTTCCATGTGTCCAAATGTAGACGATGACGTATTCTTTATTAGGAATACCATAACTCTTGTTTTAATACATCACTTGCTCTATATACACAATACAGAGATCTATAAAGACATTTTATGTTTTGGTAAACAAGTTTATAAGACGTCGTCTGAAACTATTATTATCTTTATTATTATCTTTATTATTCAAAATTTATATGACACAATACAATCAATAAATAAGGCTTAAGAATATGTACTATATAGATTCTTAGACAAGTGTGGTGGGTACTCTGACTATAAACAAGCGTGGGCTCGGTATGTACGATAAGGTACAATAATTCCTGATAGATATATACATATACATAGAGCCATGATTGTTTTAAAAAGTCAACGGATTTCAACTAGTTACAATCCTGGCTCTTATATATCTCTCGTTTCATTCGTTCTCATAACATTTCGCACTTACCAATCCATTCTTATTAGTATCCTTAACCTCTTGAGTAGCAGCGGAACACCAGCGGCCAGATCCAATAGGTTTTAATTATGTCAGACAATCTAATATTGACAGGTTAAATAAAATCCTCTCTAAATATGTGAAACAGTTGTAGATTTTATATATCTGATTTATTTACGTAGGTTAAATATGTGTTATTTTATACTAAAGCTAACTGAGACTAACTAAGCAAGATCGTCAAAATGATAACATCGTATGCACTGATGGCAGTGACTAGGTGAGGAAAATACCGGCAATTTAAATGTTTTAAAATCTGATCGTAGGCTGGTGATCGAATACGATACATAAAAACGTATAAACGCTTTTCAGACAAAGATTCAAATGAAATGCGTTATTGTTTTGTTAAAATATTTTATTTCTGAAACGTAGATAAAATCGATACAAGTAATTAAAATTCTTAGAGACATAACTTATATTCTTTACATAATAATGAAACTGTGAAAATTGTCTTACCAACTGTATAATATAACCTTTCAACGAATGTGTGCTTTCATAAGTTTCGTTGGAGGTATATTTACGAGTACGTATCAACAGTCTCACCGCACGCTTTCCATGCCAATATTAATAAATTATATTATTTATGTATACCATTTATATAGTATTTACCATATAAACAATTCGATTACGAGAGAATTGACTTCTTAGGTATAAAATGAAGATTAAATCTTGTATAAAAATTCAGTATTCATTACTAGATTTTTTATATTTTTTTTAATAGAATAGGAAAATAATGCACATGCATTTTTATATTTAAACTTGTACATATTGCAAGCATAACAACGTATCTACTTACATGTATGTCTGTATCTGTTGTGTTATATTTGTAAATCTTTAATTTATTATAATATCATTATTACTTACATACACTTCCGAAACAAGTAGATACCTATATCTATCATATTTTTGTGCCTTTATTATCACTCGGGGTACGTAGTTTAGCTCAATTACTTATCAACCAGCACGAAATATTCAAATTGACAAATATAATTTATTTAATATTTAAAACTTTTATATAGTAACAATAACATTTATTTTCAATAACGTCCCCATAACGGAGTGCCGTAATGGCGGACCTTGGCCTGTTGATACCTAATGCGGTCAATCTCCAATATCTGAGTGTGAATAGTAGCTACATGTCGCCTGCGAGCTGCGAACAAACACTACAGTTGCTATAGAACATTGTGAGTGCAGTGTCGGAGTAGTAAAACGAAACGACTTCCTCGTGGCCGTCATAAATATTATTTTCGTATTTGTTTCTCACCCCACATTTAAAAATGACCATGAATTCTTCGAAAACTCTCTGGTTTCAACAACACCTCAGTTGTTAAAATTAAGTACATTAAAGGCGTTAAGCTTCAATATAGAAGGCATATAAATAAACCTACAATATGCAGGTTTATAGAACAACGTGCTCCTTACATTCGAAGTTTCCGATTACCGGACACAAAACAGGTTCAATTCACTCCCGCACAAACCAAGTCGAAATTATTAGTTCGACAAAATTATTTGGATAATGTTTTCACTCTAGTCTCGTCATTCTTTGTACACTTTCACAACGTCAAAGAAAAGTACACTAGCAATTGAAGTCCTTATTGACAAATAAATACGATTTCATTGGATGTTTAAATGTAACTCATATTAAAAAGGAACAAATAATAAATGTTATTTCAAACATTTGTCGCACATCAAATAATATTTGGACTATTTCTGGTTCAAAAATTACAAATATTTACAATAGTGTCATTAACGGCATCGGGAAAGCAAGGCGCGCGTGCGCCACACGCCGATGCTACGTGAGCAGCTTGAAGAACATGATCCCCAGAGAGATGTTGATGAACAGCACTAGGATCACTAGCTGCTGCCGTGAAAACCAGTCCTGTGAAAAAACAAGAGATATATTTCATTTAATTTTTCCTTTTTATAACAACGCACGATTTTTAACTGCTAGTCAAATGTGTAATTTCGTAGACATTTCGTAGCAGTCGCTACGGATTGTCTACAAGAAGGACCAACGTTTGTGGTTATTTATTTAAATGTTGTAAATGAATGTTGATCTAACCTTGACTTGCGGACTGACTAAATAGAGCAGAGGATTGGCCCTCAGTTTCTCGGTCTCTTCGTGCATGCGTCGCACCTCCTCGCGTCGCGCCGAACCGAGAGCCGAGACCTCCTCGCGGGACATGCCGCCACCGTCCGGCATCCGCGGCATTCCAGCCACGTCCGGCAGTGATTTCTTACGCTGCAGTGTTTGCGGTGTGCTTAGCATCTGTACATACAGAGTTTAGGTTAGGTTACACGCAATATTTCAAACTTATGCTGGCGCCGCCGGCTTGACTTGGACCTTCACCTAGAATATATACTGATTTTGATAATGTCTTTTTAATAATTTTAATGGCAATTATATATGTCGTGAGTAGTAAAACTCTAATCAATTCGATAGATAATATTAATGTAGTTCCAAATGTAACGTTCTCACAGTGATTAGTAGACCATGGACTTGACATTGAAAATGTTATCATGACCTTACTTGAAAATATTTAAACCACGATTATCTTCAAAATATGTGATCCAGTATGGTGTATATTTTAGGGATAACTTATACAAGGATTTTCTCAGATTCCTTATTAAAGATAATTAGAAGCATAAGATATTTAGTTTAATGTGCTTCAATAGACATGTTGTCTGACTCTTAGATCAAACTGCTGAAATAAGTAGTGTGTATTATATATAAATTGAGTCTCTCATTGCAGAAATTTGATGACTGATTTAGTAACTATAGCTGTAGGTCATTGAGCAGAATAAAATATTTAGTATCGATCCGCGGCTGGGAGCCAGATGATTTATCTATATTTAGGCGATTTTATAAACACTTTCTCACGTTTATCATTTGTTAATAGCTATCTGAATGTTAGTTTGACTTATAATGTGTTTGCACTTTGGTCTTCGGTAACAGATATAGCTAAGTATATTGTAGGTTCCTATAACAGATTCAGCTTATGTCATTATCTTTGATAAAAGAGAGTACCATATGCAGTGTGAACTGAACGTGAATGCCCACAAAATAATAGTAATAGGTAAACTGTTGGTTGGCTCTGCTATGTTACCTCCACCGGAGGTACATTAATCCAGCTTTCTGAGGCTCGCCGAGCGAGGATGGCCGGTGAGCACAAAAGATCCTCGTCTTCATCTTCCTCCCCTTGATACCACATTTTAAAATAGTTGCACTAGTCACGGGTCACAAACAAAGATCATGTTTTTTAAACGATAGAAGTTATAGTGCCACTTTTCTATTTCAATGAAAGAATTTACATCTTTTAGTAATTCGCGATTAAAATGGTGGAAGCGTTGTTGTTAGTTACTTGCAGAGTATTTTTCTGAGATAAAATGTATTTTTAGTTAAATATAGCGAAGAGGTGATACACGGAAAGCGGCTGCGAGTGACTGTCTCAATTTAGAAATAGAACGGGCTGAGCGCTGAGTTGAGCTCTGCCGCCCGCCCGCGCCGCGCCCGGTCGACGCGCCCGCGCCGGCCGCCTACAAGCGTGTCATTACTAAACATATTGCGATGCCATTCGCACAACTATCGCAATGTCACATGCATAATGCGACTGTGGACCCAAAAAGTTACTTTTTCGACCGTATTTTAAATATGCCACTAATAAATTGTATTTAATATTTATTACATAACTGTATATTTAAAAAGTCATGAATATTTATTTAATAATTACTAATTAAAAACCTCTGAATAAATATACATCAAGAGCAAGATGTTTCAACATTTTTATTCTGATACGTTTAGCTTAAATTATGTGGTTTACACAGAGCCGCGAGACGCGTCGGGAACATTGCTTCATTTGCTAATTACCTAACTGACCTTGCTCATAAATCGTGCGCGGTGATTAGTGCGGCGTTTATTATCTCTATTGTCTTTGTGAGCTTTCGGCAACTGTTTAAAGTTCCATTGGCATTATTCGCAATTTATGAGAACTAGAATTAAATAGATATATAAAATCAGGAATTTTCTAGAATCTAGAACGTTAAAGAAGCATTGAAACTATCCTATCGTTTGAACATATCGGTATTCGAGAATTACTCTTTCCTTTTTCATATTCATAGTTTCGTCGGTCCTAGCTTTTTTATGTTTAATATTAGTCATCCAATATTTAAAAATGTAGGTATGTATTTAACTAATAATATGTTTTAAGACATCACCTTTATAATATTAGTATAGATATGCTAATGCTATGCGATATTATTTTAGTTCTGTTCTATAAACACCTGCACTGGAGATAAACCTAAAGGTGCTAAATCGTTGTTGAGTTACGACTTTTTGTTGTCTTGTAAATTCAGAATCTAAAAAAATGGCAATTCTTATTTTTGTGATTACTTGAACAGTTTTATTAAAATAGAGTTTGTTTCCATCTTTTTGTAATCTGGCTTTCGATAGTTTTTTAACGTGTGCATTTTCAATGAAAGCCGACAAAACTTGGAGGTTGTGGCTGGCCACTTGTGACTGCTACAATAGAAGCAGAATATAATTATTAAGGTTTACTGTGTAACTGTGTCAACCAGAATGTATCATGGCTGCTTAGAAATCTGGACTAAGGAAGTAAGGATAATAGTCTGGTTGAAGTTATTTTAAATTATTTTGACTTTCGATATTAGTGTAAAAAATGTCTGTGTTTTCTCTAATTATATACGTCGATATAAGATAATTATATTTGTCATATTCTCTACAGGACATGAAAAGAATTTACTGAAACAGAGACTGGCGACGCTCATTAAAAAATTCTATCAATATGCAAAACTGCTGAACTCAATAATTTAATTGAGTTTATTGTTTAGTTTAAGTAGAGGTCAGAAGGTGTACTTTTTTCTTCACGTCGTGGTCAAACGAAAAGGAAACGATTTTGAAGATAGATGTGCTGATAGAATCAAGAATCAAAGAAAAATCTTTTATATAATTTTGGCAAATAAATGATTATCATTATTATTATTATAACAAAAATAAAATAACTATGATACTGTACTGTAATATATTATTATGACGATTAGACGTTTAATTAGCGACATCAATACAATGACGAGATTGTGACATTTTTTTGTGCAAAGTAAACATTACTCTTTACAATATTCAGAATAATTACTTAAGTTACTGTTTTCACTTTCGACACGCCTATTCTTATAGTGGTAATTGATTGCAGGTTAACAATTGGTAGTGGTCTTTTTCAACGCTAGTGTTTTGTTTTGCGTAGTGTGAGGTCACCAATATTTTATTCAGTTGGTTGTTTCTTCGAACCTAGATTTATTTGTTTGTCAGCTAAATGTGGATCGACAAATTGTTGAAAGTATAACATACGCCATTCAACCGATATTTATGTAGTCTGAACACGAAGTTTTGTTTTTGGCATCAACCTTATTTTTCCACATTACAAACTAATTTAAACATATACGTGATTAGTGTTTTACATAAATTAGTCGGGTAGAAACATTATAGTATTTCTTTTTCATGAATTTCAATTTTGTTTGTCCTTGTGATATTTTTCTTAAGTAGTAACAGTTCTGTGTATTATCATTTATTGAATATTTATTGATGCAAACTAATAAAATTATTAAAATAAATTTATTCGTTTAATTTACATATTTTCTATATTGTTGAAGCTTATTCCATTCTAGAAACGAGAGATATTTTGGTTAGGTACTTGATGACGATAAAAAATAGATTTTTGATCTTCTAGTGATCATTTTCCAGATTTTATTGCATTGTTGCGGATCATATAACATATAAAATACAAAGTAATTAATTATAATGAACTTCCATTGCCATAAAAGCGATTTTATCAAGATTTAAACACGGAGGTACTACGAGTACGAGATGACACGGTAATCATTTAAACTTTTTTTCAGTTATTTTGTTTCTTGATTTTGATCTACCAAGCCGGTTTCTTGAACCTTATAATACCTATACATAATAATCTCGATATTGTTCAAGTTGAAATACACTATGAGCTATATAGAACCCTATAAAATATCTGTTCAGTGTTCTATGTATATTTTAAAAGGGTTTTCCAAATAGTTTCAAGTTTTTTTGACTTATCCGTATAACAGTTTTGCTAATATCAGATAATTAGGAACATTTTATTTTTAAAGGTACGTTTATTAAAAAAGTTAGTATATCTGTTTAATTATATATTTTATGGGTGATAATCGGTGCACAGATCGAACTGCAGGAGGTTTGAGCTATGAGTTGACACGTCAGTCAGTCCTTCAATCAGATTTCGTTAATAGGTGTAGAACGTTGTTTTGTCTAAGTTAGGCCAGTCAAATTTGTCTTGTGATGTATTCTCTTACTAAGCCAAGCTAGTTCAATTATCAAACAACAGAAGCTATTGTTATAAATTTAGTAGTGAATAGACAAAAAATAAATTACAATTTTGATTTTTAACATAGTTATTTTTAACATATAGCATTAGTTTATTGATAATATCAACCTGCAAAAATCTGTTAAAAGGTATTTTGCATAACTATATTGCTAAAGAATGGCTGATATAAGTTAGTTCAATTTAAACATTCGTGTAGGCTACAGACTTTTCCAGATAAGACTAAAATTATTGTTATACATACTAGAAACCAATAACTAATCTAAGCTGGGCGACCCGAGCATGTTAAATCTGCATTTTTGGACTTAGTAGCCTCGATCAAACACATAGAGTAAGCCTCAAGTAATTGGCATCTAATATACCTACATATTTTATGTTTATGCACATTAACCTAAAACCTAATATAATTGGCATATATTTTTTGTAAGTAGAGAAATAGCCTGAAACACAGATCTAAACTTAAAACTAAAACCTAGAACTTAAAATTAAATTAGAATGCACAGTGTCGGCCGATTAAAGTATATATACCTAAGTAAAACATGTACCAGATTATCCTTAATAATTATAATTTACTATAGTAAAATATTATTTTAGACTAATAACAAAAAGGTATACCCATATATTGAATAAATTATTATTATTTAATTATTATTCAAGATGGCGACATATGGACCGAGAAATTATATACTACTTTTGATATTTGGTTTTATCCAGGACTACACAAAGTAAATAGTGCGTTTACTGATGCAAAATTCTGCTATAATAATAATTTGTTAGTTGTTTGTGTAGTTGTTTTCATTAAATTTAGTAAAATTTAGTATATTTAGTGCGCGCCGCAAATTCAGGCAGGTCTACTACATGAGCCGAACAGAGTAAAAGCGGAGCCGTTCTACTCTCAATTTAAATTCAATAAATAAATTAGGTACATATGTATGTAATTAATTGATTGTAAGACATATTATTTGAAGACAGTTCATTTTGCCTATAGTGCGTGTATAATTATGATAATATAAATAGCACAAAACCGATTGAATCTCTAAATAAACTCACCTTGCGACCTCCTCCTCCTCCTCCTCCGCCTCCGCCTCCTCCCTTGGGCGCAGGTGCAGGCGGTGGCGCTGGAAGTTGAGCCACATACAAACTCTCAGTGCGCTTTGGCTGATAAGGCGATGGTAATATTTCCTGACCTAACGTTCGCTTTCTCAAAAGTGAGTCCTCGAAAGGTTGAACGGAGCGATCTCGCGAGCCTGCACGAGATATGGAACCTCGACCGGACGTTAAGTGACCATTGCCAGCCGGTGTAGCCGCTCGTGATTGTGGTCGCGACTGACTAACGATTGGCGGTTGTGGAGCGACCGATCCCGCGCGTGAACCACCACTTGGCGCCGCAGCTTCAACTGACGGTTGCCGCGATCGTCGACCATAACGGTCGACGCTTGAATCTCGGCTAGGAGGTCTTTTGTAGTGGTCGAAATAATCTATGGATGGTCGCTGTCCAGGCGCTCGTATGTCACGAGACCCATTGACGATATCTTGTTCAGTGGGGGCGGTTGGTCGATACCCCTGGTCGGCATGGCCCATCTGCCGGTATGACTGATTATCGTTTGGCATTTGACGATACATTTGGTCTGACGGTTGGCCGTACCCTTGTTGATCGTGAGTTTGTCTATAACCTTGTGAATCCATTCCCTGACGGTATGGTTGGTTAGATGCCATCGCTTGTCGGTCAAGAGGTCCTTCGGAGTGTACAGTTCCAGTGCGAAGCTCGTTACGTCCATAGGCAGCAGCACTGCTATCTATATATGCATTACCCTGAGCATCGTAAGTGGGTTGGCCGAGCACACTCTGTCTTCGTGTAGGGGGTTGAGGAGCGTTCCAGTCTTGCTGACTGGACCTTTGATTTAATTGCGGTCTTGTTGCTGCAGACAATCTACGTTCTTGGTTGGGGTATTGTTGGCCACTGTGGTCCATACTCTGCTGATGTTGCAGCTGATCTTGTCTGTATCTATGGGAAGATGCTGGCTGCTGAGAAGATCCTTGTGGTCCATATGGATTTATTTGTTCATTTGGTAGGAAGGATTTTTGATTATCAGGCGAGAGTTGCGGTGACGTGCTCGCTGATGTCCAGTTATCCTGATTTGACGAGTAGTATGGGTCATAGGGTGGCCCAAGTGTTCTATTGTCTGTATTATAGTTAGAATTGTTCGCGAGTCTTGGATCTGGCTGCACAGGCTTAGGAAACTGTGTCGAAGGTCTCCTGGAGGATACTGCATTTGGAGCTCTATTAGTTTGTGGAATCTGCGAATGCATCGGAGGGATATGATTTGGAATGCTCTTTCCATCCAAGACCTTTTCAGATTCTTGCGATACGGGTGCTGCAACTTGTGCATCGTAAGCTTTTGGTCTATATTTTTCTCTTAATCCTATTCTGTCAAAGCCTGGATGCTTAAAATCTGGGGCGAACTGTTTCGCTGTAGCTTGCGCTATATCACAGTCTTCTTTTGCTTGGTCTGCCGCTTCGTCGGCTTGCTCAGCTTTTCCTCGAGCCGTGGCGGTTCTGTAACAATGATTATCGTCAATTTATGTGGGTAATAATATAATGGTATCATATAGATAGAACGCATCAAAGAAATATTTTATTGACCACGCAGTTTATTGCAGTTGTTCATAAAGCAGCTCCTAAAACAAAAGTATCTAGAACGAACTTGGCATTAAGTACGTAATAGTTTACACGTTCTTTTAAAGAACGTGTAAATTATTATCGCCTAAAGAATTTTCTCCCATCTATAGACAAAAATAATGCTTGTGCAGACTTTGATCTTTTCCTTAATTGACTATGGTGATGTGCGTTACTATGACCTGAATGCAGATCTACGATATAAATATGACCGACTTCTAAATAACTGAATATAATCTTCGTAAATATGACCATATTTCATCTCATAGATCCCCTTTAAATTCTTACCCATTCGTCAACGCCGTAGTTTGCGTACCCTTACAATATTATTTTCTATTCTAACCTCACCAAATGCTCCCACTTATTTAACCTGCCTTTTCCAATACCTGTGTTCCAATCATGATAGAAATCTTCGTTCTACCAATAACCTCCTCTTACTTTGTCCCTCCATACACCTGTTTTCCTGCATTCTTTCTTCCTTGTTCAGTCCGTTATATTATGGTATGCGCTCCCTCATGAACGTACGCTTCCCTATTTGTTGTACGGCACACAAGAACGCTCAATGGATATTCGTAAAGAAATTGTGCGTCATGTGACGAACAATTGGGATGAATTTGCTGTTATGTCTCATGACCGTCATGGCAAAAATCATGGGACAAAAGAAGAGTATACATTAGATATGTTACAACACTCTTCATATGGCGGTTTCAGCGAGTTAATTGCAGCCGATCAAATATACCCATTTTTATTTGAAGTGTATCGAAATGGCAACCTGTATGCCAATTTTGGTACAGAAAACCAACCTAAGCTAGTTTTTAAGCGGGATATTGTAATTGAGAGCCTGGAGCGGGATATTGTAATTGAGAGACACATGGCATCGAATAAGTGAAATCCATCGCTCATACGATGCATTACAGTACCCACTTTTGTTTTGCTACGGCGAGGATGGATACTCCATTTCTATACCCTAGTGCGGTCCTAAGAACAAACAACCGCTTAAAAAAATTATATCTGCTGCAAGTTTTTATTCTTTCCATATAATGATTAGGAAAGAAGAAGATAATAATTTGCTATATTTTCGTTCGCTGTTTAGCCAGATTTTAGTCGACATGTTTGCGAAAATCGAGACGGAAAGGTTGAGTTATATTAGGAACAATCAGGCGCAGCTTAGAGCGGATAGTTATATACACTTGCAAGATGCGATAGGGAGACAGGACTTTGACGCTGATCAGCTGGGTCAAAAGGTTGTGCTCCCTTCTTCTTTTACTGGGGGGCCACGCTATATGCATGAGCGGACGCAAGACGCCATGACGTATGCGCCACTACGGTCGTCCCGATCTCTTTATAACATTTACTTGCAATCCTCGATGGGATGAAATCACGGAGATGCTTTTGCCTGGGTAAAAAAGTTATGATAGACACGACATAATAGCCAGGGTATTTCACCTCAAAGTTAAGAAAATAATGGCACTTCTAACCAAAGGAAAAATATTTGGAGAGGTACGTTGTTTCATGTTCTCTACCGAATGGCAGAAACGGGTCTGCCTCACATACACATAGGAGGACAAGCCTACAACAGTACGGGTTGCCTCAGCCTCAAAGATCTGAAGGCTTACACAATAACCGGGACTACCTGAAGGAAACAAGTTACGATGTCAATTCTTTAGCAGAAGTGGTGTCAAGTAGTGATGGCTCTCTAACCAATGAACAAAGAGGTATCTATTATAAAATACTTTCCAGTATCGACGCAGGTGTAGGTGATATCTATTTTTGGATGCTCCTGGTGAAACAGGCAAGACTTTTCTATTCAATTTACTGTTGGCCAAAGTGAGAAGCAATCGTGATATCGCCTTAACGGTTGCATCGTCCGGAATTGCTGCCACGCTGCTGGAAGGAGGTAAAACTGCACACTCCGCGTTTAAACTTCCTCTCGATTTGATACATACCGAAACCCCACTCAGCAATATACCCAAACAAAGTAATATGGCAGAAGTACTCCGCAAAACGAAATTAATTGTTTGGGATGAGAGTACTATGGCTCATAAAGGGGGGTTTCGAAGCCCTAAATAGATCTTTACAAGATATTAGGAATAATAATTGTCAAATGGGAGGAGTTACTGTATTGTTAGCAGGCAATTTCCGGCAGACTTTACCAGTAGTGTCCAGAGAAACGCGAGCGGACGAAGTTAAGGCGTGCGTGAAGCAGTCTCATTTGTGGCTTTCAGTCACAAAACTGAGTCTTACCAGAAATATGAGAGTCCATCTTAGGGGAGATGTTACTGCCGGACAGTTCTCAGACCTCTTGCTTAAAATAGGAAATGGTGATTTCTCGGAACTGGAGAATAATATCATTCTCCCAACAGACTTAGGTACAATTGTTTCCACTGTAGAAGAGCTTATAGCTAAAATTTACCCAAATATTAATAATATTTACTATAAACCTGCAGAATGGTTATGCGAGCGTGCCTTCCTAGCACCAAAAAACGAACAAGCCTCAGTCATAAATTAAATACTTTTGAGATCATTCGAAGGGGTCGAATATCAATATAAATCCGTCGACTCAGTGATAAACACCGATGATGCCATTCATTATTCGGTCCAGTTCCTGAATACACTGAAGCCTCACAACTCACATATTAAAATTGAGAGATGGCGCGCCAATTATGTTGCTGCGCAATATAAATCCACCAAAATTATGCAATGGCACCAGATTGCAAGTGAAAACATTACATCGCAATGTAATCGAGGCAACTATACTGAATGCTTGTTCTCGAGGAGAGTCTGTATTTATTCCTAGGATTCCCCTAACATACCCCTTCGAATTGAAGAGAGTGCAGTTTCCCATCAAAGTCTGCTTCGCAATAACCATAAACAAAGCTCAAGGTCAAACTCTTAAGGTAGTGAGAGTAGACTTGAGAGAAAGCTGCTTCTCCCTCGGCCAGCTGTATGTGGCATGCTCCAGAGTAAGCGCACAGAGGAGCCTGGTGATTCTAGCACCCGAATGAAAAACAAAAATATTCTTTACAAAGAAATACTGCGGTAGGTGTAGTATTTCGATTTCGTTGTAAAAAGATAATACCCCCGTGTAACTTTCACCAGATCAAAGGCCGAGGCTACGTGTTTATAAAATATAACAAAATTTTATTTTATTTTCATGTTTATTTAACATTTAAATCTCTACACTATAATAAAGATTGTTATATTTTCGACGGGTCCTACGTATACTAGTGCAACCCGCAAATTGACGAAAACTGCTTTTTTGCATCAATGGCCTTAAAATAACCTATATTTTTTATCTTGGAAGATATATTTAAAAATATCAATTAGTTTCGAAAATACAGACTTGTAAACTGATGTAAGTAACAACATTTTTAGCCAAGCAACTGTCAACATTGATATAAGTCACGTGCACCTGTGTAGGTAGTTGCCATCCACGCCACACGCAAGTGCAAGCTGTGCAAGTGACCGTTACACCAGTATGCGCGCGTTAACTTTACAGCGCGTACGTTCTACACTGGTATAAAGAACTGCATATTCTTCAAAAACTATGATTATTTATCGGGTATATGTTTGTGTTCAGCTACAGTAATCGCGAATAATAATCATGAAGCGTTCACGACGTCAATTAATTATAGATTTATCAGAAAATTAGCGCAGTGAAATAAATACACTCTAAACTTATTTTTACCATTATAAGTTCAAATAACTTATCAATATATTAAAAAATACATTTTAATTAATTATTGCCCTTTTATTTTCTTTTATTTGCAATATAATCAATACACTATAAACTGGTATAAGTGGTCACTCGTACTAGTTTACGTACTTTAACAGATTATGGAAAACAAAGTACACAAAGGCAAGCGACGCTATTTTCAGAAGTTTAAAAATAAATTAATCTTTAATTAACAAGTCTTTTTCCTATAATATTGAGATATAATAGTATAACATTTAAAATTTCAAATATTTCTGTTGAGTTATGTCAAAGTTAAAAGCCTTAGAACCCTTTAAATCGCCCTCCTGTAAAGTCGTCTTTTTGCACTTGCACTAGTATACGTAGGACCCGTCGTTTTATAAGTATTCAAACATTTTAACATAATCTTCTTAATATACATATATATAAATTACGTGTCACGTTGTTTGTCCGCTATGGACTCCTAAACTACTGAACCGATTTTGATCAAACTTCGTAACCATCTGTAATTTGGTCCAACTTAAAAGATAGGATAGTTTTTTTTTAAACAGGCAAAAATGCTCTAATATGAAGCAGACGAAGTTGCGCGGAACAGCTAGTAATTTATATGTTACAACAAAATTAAAAACCAATTAAAAATCCAATTAGAACCATTTTCGACTTCTACGCGGCCGAAGTCGCGGGCAAAAGCTAGTATATATATATTTGCATATATTTTATTTAGATTATATAATACATTAGCTGTCTCGACAGACGTTGTCCTGTACACAAGAGAAAAAAAACATATCTATGCCATTCTCGGATCCACTTGAACACACACAAAAAGTTTCATCAAAATCGGTCCTGCCGTTTAGGAGGAGTTCAGTGACATGTACACACGTATAGTAGAATTATATATATAAAGATATGTATATTGGTATGTATATAATATTATGTAATAATTATATAATTACTATAGTGATATTCTTTAGTATATTTACATGTATGTTTCGCGTTACTGTATGCACCTAATTCTTTTTATCTCTGCATCACCCTAATGTCGGCTGGTAGATAATGCCCTCGGCATTAAGTCCGCCATTGTACTATTTTGTGCATAAAGAATTAAAATAAATAAAAATAATAAATACATTCGTGTATTCGGGCATACTCATTGAATTAAATCAAATTACCCTAATTCGTTTTATACAGTGGATTTATTTACCCATTTTACATCATGACTAAGAAAGAAGTACTTTGTATGCGACAAGATGCAAAATACTTAAATTGCAGACTTTGTTACTGTCTTTGATTTCAGTTAAAGGATAGGCACTGTGATCACGTTCCTTTTAGAGTATGTTGGGTTATTTAAATATTGTATCGATGTGTCTACGTTATGCTAATCGGAACCAAGCACGAGTACACCCGTTCCCGTTCTATTCAAGGCTTTAGATGTTGATGTATGTACAACAGACCAACACGCATTTTCCTTGGATGTAAAGCTAAATTGTATTGTAATAAAACTTAGCTACGTTGTCTAGATATTTTATGTTATAGATTTGTATAAATTTATATCATTACTCTATATCCTGATATATAGGCATGTTAAATGTTCTATTTTATAATTCGAAATTACTAGAACATGTTTTATTTTTTTGAGTCAATTCTATTAAATAGGAACAAAGTCCCTTTGACCACTCTTCAATACTCTACACACTTGTGGCAATAAGCACGTTTATGTCATCATGAGCACGGCGCAAATTTCTTTGTGTTAGTCAAAAAGCCGACAATTGGTGGAGCGCGTTAAGTAAGGGCTAGAAGCTCAAAACGTGCTGGATCGAATCTGTCAACGATACGTTACATGCTTCGGTTGTGTTTAGTTCTTAACTTGAACAAGCTTGTCGAAACTGCTTGACAGATGCTTTATTTTTATAATGATTCATTCTGTCCGCTCAAATGACCTGAATGATATCTAAATCCAATCCATCGTCTTCATGAATGTTATATATTAAAGATTTATCTGCGTCTTTGCTAATGTGGTTATACTTTATATGTATTACATATATTAAAAAACTTGTAAGTAAACACAGTCAAAACCTCCTCGGTCTAATTAGGAATCCTTATAGGCTTAAACACGCATGATTTAAGTTATAACTTGATCAAATCCAGAGTGAAAGAAATGTAACGCTTTGAAAGTATAATTGCCCTTAGTACAATTTTTTACAAATTTGTAGGTAATTTTGTAATCTCTTAACCGTCGAATGAAACTGACACCCGAGTGATCATTAAAATCTCGGGCGTATTCTATTGACTTACTCTGGCGGGTATAACACGTCAAAAACGTGTTCCTATTGTTTATAGATTTCCTTGTGAATGCTCAATTGGTTAAGGCAAGCATACGTAGGTAATAGATGTTTGTGAATACTTCATAGTTACCAACCTAGAAATAGCTATGTCAGCCTTTTGTAACGCTATTTTGGATGCACGTTGCGCCGCGTTGACTGCTGAATCAACACGTTCCCGGAATTTGGCCGACCGCATGAGGAACATGTGTTTTCGTTTCTGGCTTGTGATAAGCACATTGTTCTTATATTTTCCTTCCTCTTTCGTACCATCTCGGAAAGTGGTAACGCCATAACCATATTTTTTGTTAGCTGCCCACTCTCCTTCGTATCGAAGACCATCGCTACGTTCGCTGATACCATAGCCAGTGCGTTTATCGTTCTTCCATTCGCCCATATATGTTTCTGTGACACTTGCATCCAGGTGTTCATCCTGTGAGGAAATATAAAGCAACGATATAATTTTGAATTCATTATAAATTATTACATTTATATTCCATGCTACTGTTAGAGCTTACCAGCTTAAATCAACGCTTGTAAGATACTGTTTGCAAAAAGGATCAAAGCATTTTGACAAGCGGACTCTGCTCGCTGCATCATTTGTTAAACAAAACCAAAACGCAAAAGTATGCATATCCTAAATTCTAAATTAGATTTTAAATATTAAAATCTTTTAGGACTGGTGTTCTTAAGGGAGCACTACTTCATTCGAAGCTGTACATACCTAAATAATACTTGAGTTTAACACTTTATTATCTGATTCATATATATATTATTATTACATTCATATTCAACAATATTATTACTTTTGTTAATTAACTCACGTGATATGATTAGTTTGGATGCGGCATGTGTCATTGTTAATATTTTGTGTCAGGGTTAGAGATACATGTGTCACAATGATGACAACATATTTATTTTAGCTGAGCCGGATTTACGTAGGTACATTTTGATCGAAACAAGTGTGAGCAATATTTATTAATGGGTTGGTATATATAACGTTGACAGTGTGGTTAAGAAATACCACGAGAGAAACATGCGACAGAGGAGGTCGACCCGGGGGTGGAGGGCAATATGTGGTATTGCATCAACATGCGAACAATAATGTGGGTGATGAATTCGTGACTTAAACCAAAAGTAAAGTCCCACCTCGATTACGAAACTTGCGTTTGAGTTTGTGTGCAAAGAGGCATGGGTCATAGCGGAGTGGGTGCTGTCTACGGAGGAGACCCACGAAGAGCCTGAGCCCCCCGAGCCCCCGGAGTGGACTGACCCAGTGCCGGCCCCGTCCAGATCGCCAACGCTGCGCTGTTTGCGCCATTTCTGAAAACACGTATACGTCGTCTTAGTAAGTGGAGTTCATTCGTTATATTATTGTGTTAGTCACGGGACAGATTTCATTTACTCAAATAGGTTATAATTTCGAATTTTGGTTTTGTTTACCTTGGTCAAACACAGATCTGAAAGTACATATATTTTTTAAAAGGATTGAAGGTACTTGTTGTATGAAACACAATACGTGCTTCATCTTGTGTTCAGTTCCCCATGTCATTGGGTGTTATGAAGAAGAATTGCCATTATTAAAACATAATAAGCAATTATGAGGCGGGGCAGCAGAAAAGAAAAAGAGCGATGCAAGGTTTTCTAATAATGCATATCATTAATAAATGCTAATAATAATAGTCTATAAGCTACTTTACTGCTTGCAATAAAAGGAGGTATTAGGGTAATTACTTACGTGGAGCAGTCCTGTTTTAGTTTTTCCGACGAGTGAACCTCGTCTGCCGGATGGCTGGTCGGACCTGACAGTGAGCACGAAGCCGCCGCGGGCATCGTCCATGCGCGTGGTCCTCTTCTCCGAGGGGTCGGAAGCTCCTGCCTCGTTGAGTGACGACAGCGAGCCACGGTGTCCGCGTGCGCCGCCGCGGTAGTGCGACGCGAGCCCAAATGGCGCCGACGTCCGGACACCGTAGCCGTGCCGTAATCCGCGCATCCATTGTCCCTGGTATGTTCCTGAAATCAGACAAGAATGGTTCCATCAGCAAGTTCTAATCATGTACCTTTATCTTAAGGCTTTAGCGGTAAGGATTAACATTGAATGTTCAATGTTCCTTACACTTTTGGCACCACAAATACGATGCGTTTACATAAGTCTTGAGTTTGACTTTTGTTATAGACACGTTTTTGTAGTTACTAGTGTTCTTTAGAAATAAGATGAGCGCAGATTTTATGTAGTTTATTAAAACTTGTTTTAATTATTTCTTCGTATCCTTTACATTCACAGAAGTCGGCTTCTAGTCTAGCCGGATACGTTTGAATATCAGATTTTATTCATAGCGACGCCGAATTTCAATATTATGTATAGTCAAAATACTTTCAATTATTTATAGTGTCATGTGGGCTACTATAGATTTTCATGACTAAGATAGTATAATGTAGAAGAGATCACTCCCTAATGCATGAAAGGTTAAAACATTTTCCAATACCAACCTATTTAGAAGAGTCAAGTTTTAAAAAATTCACAATAGTATCTTTTCTTACTAGCTTTAAAACGATTACTTCGATTCTATACCGATTACGTGTTTATACTTTAGCAAAGAAAACAAGCACAATAACTATTTGCGTATAGTATCTACGTGTTCCTACTTTCTTGTCAATAATGTGAAGCCTTCTAAATGCCTGTCATATCGATGCTTACGCGGTCAGGTATTGTGCTATGTATGTAGTTGGAAGAGAGAAAACTCTCCTCCGTGAATAAGTACTTATATCTTGACCGTGACATTATATAAACCTCCCTAAGATATTTAAACACTGTAAAACAAATTTTTGTGCACCGTTTTAAGCTATAACTGGCCTAGGACCAAAAGATAAAATTTAGAGATTTGAAATCTGTTTTGGCGAAAATCGATCTCACTTCTTTATTTTCTAATTTAAGAAAGGTGCTCAACACTAAGAGCATTTCCTGAATTACGGGCAAGATTATATTTTTTTGAACAACGGGCACAAAAAACATCCAGCCTTAAAACAACCGTGGATCACACAAATGTTGTCTCGTGAGAGCTTGGAAGGAAGCATAATGTCTGGCATGCAGTGTGTATAATGATATTAGTCCTGTGTTTAAGATATAATTTATGTAATAATTAATAATAAAATATAGTTGGGTAGCATAGCGCTACTAAATGCGATTGCTATGCTTGAGGAAGTCTCGGATTCGATTTTCAGGTCCGGGCAGGTATTCTGTAACACATTTTCCAGATACGTGTTTCTCAAAACACTCGTCGCATCAAAGAGTTTGAAACTATACCCGGTAAACAGCAATAGGCTCACACCCTATTACGTGATACCTAAAATCGTAGACAATGAAATGTGAGGGAAAATAAAATGTGAAATACCTTCGTCTAGAACTGACATAAGATTATGTATAAAATAGGCTAATTTGTACTAAGTCTGTGCCCGCGTGAACAACTAATTATTTATTATGTTAACGTAGAGAGGCAATTCTGCGTAATTACTCACCGGTATTCTGACCGGTAGACGTCAATAGGCATCGTTCCCTATTAACGTCACTCACATGTTGGCAATTATGTTTAGATGTAAAACATAACTGCCAAAATATGAGTGTGATACCCACGTAAGCTCTCGGAGATATAGAGAAGCAAAGATTAGTATTGTTAGTAAAATTCTGTAATTCTAATTCACATATTTTGTAAGCATACGCTTTCAAAATATTTGCTCATCTGATGTTACAGAATTTAATGAAGATGTGTTGCAAGACTTTATTAACTTCGGCATTCGGACAAAAGGTCATCGCTATCACCAGTGCAATGGACCGGACCCGGGATCCCAATACGGATGGCGTAGTGACTTTTAAAGAAGCTCTCTCTTATTGGGTTGCTCTCGATTTGTGAACGGATCTCCTACGATCAAGCTGGTAAGAAATGATTTTTATCTTATGAAAATTTTCCTAGGCACCACAGAAGGGCAGGAGTAAGCACCCTAAAGGTTAAGTTAAGCATTCTAGAGAAGGAAGGTACCGTGTCTAGAAGGGTAACGAAAGGGAATGTGGTCGGGGTTCAATTCTACACGGCACATAAAATTGTGTGAAACACACACCAGAAATTATTGTTCCGAGACTGGGTGGATCGTGATTTGAATGTTTGTAAAACCTCCACGACACACGATTTAATCCTAGTGCGGCAATTATCTTTTTAAAAAGAGAATTAGAAATGTTTAACCATGTGTTAGTTTACGGCTAAACGGCTGATCTACACTGTGCTCTACAAGGTTATGCTAATGAAGATCCTGATAAACTTTCTCTTTTGATAGCATGCCTGCCCATTTCTACACGGAAAGCTTCGATGGCGCTCTTGATATTATATTTATTATTCTACTTCACTCTTAACTGTATTGCTTCATTTTAAAATATTGGAAGCTACCTCATATTCTGTATTTTAGCTAGCTATTACGCTCAAAATAGATGTTCTAAGAATAATATATCACAGAATTTTTATCGACTTAATTAATTAAATTTTGAACCCAATTTCTACGTAATGGACAAAGGCTTTAAACATTAAAGACCTTTAAGCTATTTTCGTGTTTGGGGCGAAGGTCAAAGTCATTTATTTATAAAAGCTGGTATAAGTGTGCAATATTTAAACATTACCAGTGGTCATTTACCATCTCTTGGGAACGTGTTATGACTGTATAGAAAGTTTTAATCCACTTATGTTTGCGTCAAACGTTAAAATGTACACATTACTTTGCTCAATTTGTGGGAATAGTTAAGGTTCTTAAGGAATATGTATGAAAATATATTCATGATACAAAATTAATGTTATAGTATATGTAATAATAGTATGCATGTGTCATAGTACCTATGCATGTATAGTCCAGCTATCATCAACCAACATGCAGTAGATGACGTCAATAGCGATCATCAATATATAATTTTGCATATCTTACTTGTAGACTATAGTTTATGTACCTCTTATTATGCTAATAGGTATCTCTACAGGGGTTTACGCAACTTTACACTCATCTTTCGCTAGCTGTGTTTAGTTACTATCTATTTAATAGGTCCGAACCCATTGAGTTCCCAACTCCAGCGTGTTATTGAGAATAATGAAGGTAGGACTTAGTGAAGAGTTTTGAAGAGCTATGTTTGTCAGCAGACTGTTATGGACTGATTCTTATTGAACAGATACTTTGTAACAAAACCTGATTTTAGAATTTATAAGACAAAAGTCGTTGTTCAATTCCGTTTTGAACTTTGACCGAATTTCAAATTTACGTAATTTTAAGTTCAGTCAAAGGTCGTTTTTATCTTATTATTGTATCTAGGCGGTCTTTATAATTATTATATGATTGATCAATGAAGATCACCAAATTGAATGGTCTGAACTCGTATAATATGATACCAGGACCCGGGAGAACAATAGAAGTGTGTATTTAATTACAACGATCGCTTGATAGTATCGGTAATTTTTGTAGTTGCTAGTATTAGATGAGTGGTCGACATGATTGTGTGTCGAGGCGGCGCGGCAGGCGTGCCTGTGCTATATATAACCGGCGAGGGCCGCGCGGACCGTGCGTGGCCGGCGGCAGCCGCGCAGGGCCGCGCGCCCGCCTCATGCCTCGCTCCGATCATTCATCGAGAAAACTAATGAAAAACGCTTATTGCATTCGCTAACTGGAACACGCACTATTGTGACGTTAGAAATAAAAATTCTTACTGCAGGTCATCGATTGCATCTAGCATTGTTTTGTTGGATTCTATCGTTATGATTAGGTATATTGGCTTATGGATTTAATTTGAATGGCGGTATTACATGCACTGAAATACTGCCTATATTCTACTAAGACTAGAGTAGTACTAGTAATGACTAGGCCAAGAAGAGAATAGTCTTATCTCGCTACCACGTTCATGAACCCTCGGTTGCCTCAAAACGTTTGTAAGTGTGCTATAATAACAAAGTTATAGTAAGCAGTAAGAATAGGTGGTCGCAGTGTACCTAATTGGTTAGGTTATTTGACATCAATAGTACTTAAGTTAATATTTATTGACTGTTTTGTTATAGAAATCTTTGTTAAAGTCGTAGGCAACATATTTTGTGAAGCAGTCTGGATATATCATTGTAATTTTATGAATGACAAATCTTTATCGAGGGTATGACTCAACAGTAAACACATGACGTTTTTCATGGTAAGGCACGTTATTACCGGACGTAATGTCAAACTTTGCTTTTGCGTTCGATGTTCAATTATGTTCACTGATGTTTTAATATCTGTCACTTGGCACTATTGAACGACATACGAAGATACGAATATGTATGCAATACACGTGATAGGGTATTGATAGGTGCATACGTAATAGAAATGTTTAAATGCCAAATAAGTACAATTACTCATTACGCAAGTCCTCTTTGATCTGCCGAAAATATAATCAGAAATGCACATAGTCTACAGTTTTATATTATGCTACTGGTACCATGTTATAACCATGCAAGTTGCCTCAAACTTGGGAGTTAAGTAGCTAAAGGAATTAGTAATTCCATCGCACATCTTGTTTATAGATATTATTTTCCAACAGCAAACATTGCGCAAGCCAAAGGGTTTCCTTCTTAGTTCACGTTATACTATGTGGGTCATGAGGCGAACATCGACTTGTTCAACAAATAGTTGTGAAATTAATGTAGGTACAATAATGAATGAGTACAGCAACAAGTAGCGCCTTGAGCTAACCCGGATTTTAGGTGTTTATTTTCGGATTAAAACAATAGCTTTGTGTGTTATCATCAGTTTAACAATAATGTATTCTGTCGTGACGCCGGATCTACCTATCTAAGAATGCCATGGCCATGTAAACGTAATGTATTTTCGTCTGAATTCCAATAGTTTGGCAATGAAAGAAATTAGATAACACTGACCACCATCGGCGTATGTTTCCGAGCCGTAACCATCTTGGAGTCCATTGGCCCAGGTGCCCTCGTATTTGGCGTTGCTAATAGTACTCTGGCGCACGCCGTAGCGGCCCTTGTAGCCCTGCGTCCACTCGCCGCGGTAGAGCCAGCGGTCGCGGGTCTCCACGCCCAATCCATGTCGCTTGCCGTTCTGCCATTGACCCTCGAATGAGCTCCCACTGTAAAGTAAATAAACATGCCGTTTTACTTTGTCACTTTGTGTCACACGCACTAGCAACGTCCATAAAAACTTATCAAGCTCGTAGGCTTCATAAACGCGATTAAGTGTGTTATTGGGTACGCCTATTGTTGTTATGTGATGTAATGTACCGCTCTTTTAAATAGAGATATCTCTCCGTAAACACAAGTTCAAATTTACATTTTAAAAAATCATTTTGGAAGTAGTTATACATTTTTAGCGAGTTATTTAGAAATCACAATATAATTAGAAATAATATATTTGTACATGAGTATACTATGATAATCTACTAAAGTTCAGTCAAGGGTATTGTTTATATACCCTATTACATGTCGTTATTTCACGTCCTTTTCTATTACGGGGCGATTCAACAGCATGATAGCAACTAACAAAATTACGGTCGTTAATGGACGTATAATTAAATAGTCCATTACTTTAGTTGAACACAATATACTTAACAAGATATTCGGTATTAGATAATGTGCTTTAAAACGTGCTTACGAAATAAATAAGTATATGATAATTTGAAATATACAACTCAATATTCAGATCGGTTCGGTATCGTAACTGTATTTGATATATTAAAGAACGCGTGATGTCGCTTTCTAAATGTGTTTTTTGACGCATATATAACATGCACATTTACCTTATGATTATCGCACATTGAGTGTGAAGTAGGTACTCTCGCACTCGTCAAATACTAACAATAGCCCAAATCTTATCCCAGTGAAAGACAAACCCATCCGGCTGCCAAAGCTATTTTTTATAGAATCAAAAATTGGTGGCAATTATTTGGCTAGAGTCTTACATAAATTCAATGACTTTGCAAGCTTAGCTGTGTGGTAGAATACAAGATTACAATAATAATGAACACGTGTGAGTAGCACTGAAATTCCTTTCAGTTTTTATTAGTTGCGGTAAGATAATGGATCGGTCTGTTATGCACATGAGTACGGTACGGACGAACAACTCGAGCCTAACCTCTATTTATAACGCATGCTATACGTACATACGTTCTGCGGTAACGTAACTGAATATTACAAGTAAAACCAACAGACTTCACTGTAAAGAGAACCGACCTTGAGCGCGCGAATGAGGGCCGGTCGCTAAACTTATGTAAATGTTCCTCGGGCAAATGTTACTCATTAATGTTAAGTACTGAAAAAGCTCCGTAAGTAGGCACGCCAAAATGTACTATAATAATAATTATTATTATAGAATTATACACCCGATTATAAATAAAGTTCGAATAAGGGACCTTAGTAAATAAAGTATAAAAGATCAGACAAATGGAAAATATCCTCATGAAGCGGAAAATTATTGGCAAGCATTACTGAAGGGTTAATTGTGATAGATACTATGCAAATATACAATAGCGCCCAACAATAGGTTTTTATTTAACTGCTGACACATGGTTTATTAACAAGTTCTATAATTACTCTGCGCGAACAGGTTGCTACATTATAAAAAGCGCCGCTATGACTACATAATATGTACGAGTTTCACTGTCAAACAATCAGTCGCCTGAGGACGGTTGATCGCGGACCTCGATTTACAGTAGCTATAATTTTGGCAAGCACTGAAAATGCCATTTCTTCGCCCATTAAATACGATAAATTCACGCTCATCTAGGCCAAATTACCGCGGAGTACTTCAGTATTTTGAAAGGTTTGTTGCGATGCGAACTAATTCTAAACATTTATTGTTCCGGGAAACAAGAAGGAAGTATTGTGGCTTCTCCTTACCTTTCTTCAACTGTCGTTGACTTTAACCGACGAAACAGATTTCCTAAGGCGGCCATTGTGAACGATTGGCATAACCTACTTATTTAATTTTATGTAAACAGTGCACACTATTAGATGCTTAATCTTAAATAGTGGCCATGTGTGCGCTGGTATCTTTCATTTTATGTAGCGGTAGACACAAACAAACACTCGGTTAACAACAGAACAAAACATCTTCAAATTGAGCAAAATACGTATTCGGTAACAGGTATCGGTCATTTAGAAACTAATATTAAAATCATAAGACTACGTCAAATATATGTAGATATAAAGGTGTTTACGGACTTAAGTTTTATGATTAAAAAAGAAATATCCATAAAAAATTTCATTGATATTCGGCACAGTCTAATGATTTTAGTTTCTACTGTCGCGATTTGTTATCGGTAGAAGTTTATTTACTAGTGTTCGACAAGAAAACGCGCGCGTGTAGGTAAAACGTTAATGTGTGTGACGGAGAAGGCATCCGCTAGCTGTGAACCAATTTGGCAAGGCTAACAGAGTAGGGAGAATGGAACGGTCGTGTCCCGGGAAACCTTTCTCCTATTTCTGGGTGCAAGGCCACTAGTAACTCAACTAATCGACTACAAAGTGTTTACACTTTATACCTAAACAAACAATGAAAAGATAATTTATATAACGGGAACTGATAAACTCAGATATTACTAATAAGCCATAAAACCTTTTAGCATAAAATCTCCTTCATAACATCAGACGAAGGGATGTAAAATACATTGCTTGTTTTCAGACACAATGTTTAATGTGGATAATAACAAGCTGTTAGTCAGAGATAATGTTGTCTATAAACCGTAATGTATGTAAATGTTAGTAAAGTACGTTGTTCGTCCGAAAATCACCTCATGTATATTTGTTGAATATACATGCCTACAAGATAATAGTATTAAAGATGAAGGTAATGTACCGGATAAATAAATCATGCGGCATGGAGAGATGGTTAATTTATTTATGGCCACTATTTATTATCAATCTTATTTCTAGTGTGGCGATACAACAGCCTAGTTTTTTCTCTATAACAAGCGTCGTTACTAATTGTTCAAATAATAATAGCGTTAGAGTTTTTGTGACTAGATTATACCCGTGATTTCTTCCGTCTAAACTTCAGTTCGCCGGCACCGTTGTTCACGCGGGTTACTTATCGGGTTGAGTTCCTTACAGATATAGTTAGTTAGTTAGTTAGACGTGTATTATCCGCACTTAGTTCCACAATTGGGCCATTGCGCGTAAGTAACCGACGCGAAATATTGTTTGGTTACTCATATCACGTCAGCTCCATCCAGAAAGATAATAGGGGACCGATGTTGCGCAGTACCTCCTTCATCATTTCTGGACTGTTTAGAAGTTTCGCCCGTTGGTTGCTCACGCTTTTACAATGTAAGAGCACGTGAGTAAGTGTCTCCTCGGTCTCCATGCAGCCTCTACATAAGGGACTGTCAGGGATGCCGATGTTGAGTAGGTGTTTGTTGAGTGAGCAATGGCCTGTTATTATACCCACTAGGTGGCGTAGGTTTTTCCTTGTGGAACGTAGCAGTTTGCGTGACATTTTTGATTGATTGATTTTTGTCTAAGCATGGAAGGGCTTCCTTCGTCTGTCTACATTCCCTTGTTTCTGTCCACTGTTTTTCGTGTAGTTTCGTGGTTCTATCGCATAATCATGTTTTGAGTTGGCAGAAGGGTATCGGGACAATTGGTTCGGATCCTACCATTTTGGTGTTTGATCCTCTCTTTGCCAGTTGATCTGCAGCATCATTGCCAGAAGAGTTGCTGCGGCCACGTATCCACTGCAACATTACCCGATTTTTTGTTGCAATACTTTGCACCTCACGGTGACACTCCAGGATGAGTTCACTGTTAAAGCAGTTGCTCTTAAGAGCTTGTAGTACCGCGACACTATCTGAGATAATGCGTATTGACTTATCGTTTATACCCCTTGATGTAACCGCTGTTGCAGCCCGGGTGATTCCAACACATTCTGCCTGGAAGATAGTGTTGAGGTTTCCCAGGGTCGTTGAGTAATTGATATTTAGGTCGTGGGAGAAGACTCCGACTCCTGTTCCTGATTTTGTTTGACTTGAGTTCCTTACAGATATAAATCAATATTTTGCTTGTATCTAGCAACTAAGCTAAATGTAACTTCAGTAAACTCACAAACCAATAAACTTTGACGTTCATAAGTGTTACTTTGTAATCTACATGAATGAATGATTTTGACTATAATCATAGCTACAAAGTACGCTATAATACATAACTGCATTTAATTTCGCCGTCGTAAAAAAATCGACGACAAAATTAAATAAAACGTAGATTTTAGGTTAAGTCAAAATAAAAAAATCGCACTAATATTCGCAAAAGATTTATTTATATCTGTAAGGAACTCAAGTCACACTCTTCCAAATCACCATTCCAAAATTATTTCCATAATTCATATCAACAAGATGTTGCAGCTATGTATTATAGCGTACTTTATATCTGACTGTCCTGAAAAAACAATAAATACCGTAATAATAATATTTTAGTGCTTATATTAAGCCGCAGTATGATATGGGCACACATACACTTACACTGTGTAACAATAAATTTGGGGCGAGTGAATCATTAACACCAAAGGCAAACTTGTTGCTTTTCGGTCTACTTTAAAAATAAGGGAAATGTCAAGCGTAAATAATACAATCTCATATCGATTTCGCAGGAACGACAAATATGTAATTTACGTACAATAAAAACAGAACAGGTCCTAATATGGCGCCTTGCAGCAGACTTACTGTGACTGGTAAACCAGAAAATCTACTTTGTAGTCTATCGCTTCGGTAGAAATCAACTAGGTCCTGTACAGTTTGACGGATTCCTGAGTGCAACAATGCCTGAGTTTTCAGAGTAGAGAGATCACAGAATACTTCACTGGCAACTTGTAAAGTTGCACGCCAAATTACTAAATTGTGAAAACCGCATAAAACTTGTTAAGTGGTTTTCGTGTAAAGATCGAATGAATAAATAAACAATCATAAGAAAAAAAAACGAATTTGGAAACCTAATATGTATTTTTTAATGGGTCGTCTACAGCAATCTACAGCTATAGTAGATTGCTTTTTAAGGTGAAGACTTATGATCTCTAGTGATTTGTATACCTTAAATACGAGGTTAAATTACTTTTACATAAAGACTAATTCAGCACATTATTTTCATTAGTAGGTAAATGAGCTTTTGCCTGGGCTTCGTGGCCTATGTGAATAAATCCTATGTGAACGCAAATTGGGATTAAAAAGACAGTTCGCAATGTTACATATCCTTGAAACAAAATCAAGCTGTTGGTAAAACCATTCAGTCAGAACAATCGTTAGATTGGTTCTAAAATTAACAAAGATGTGTCATCAAAATGAATGAGTCAAATCAGAGAAAAATAACATTGGTTTACTTACATATTTCTAGAAACTTATACAATTACCTGCTGATTCAACCTTCGTGACTACTTAACGTTTGGTCGTTAGTGTTAAAAAACTAGCGAAATATGTAACAATATAGAATTTTAATTAGATACATAAGTGAGTCACGAATTAATAAAAATGTAGAAATATATTTGCAATAACTCACGTTGGACACTTAACTTATGGTAAAATTACTTGCGTATTTGCTAGGTTCTTAAAAATAAATTATAATTTTACAACTGGTTTAGGTAATGCTATGCAGCTTAGTTTACGAAGGCGCCCAGATATTTATTTTATTATACATGAAGGTAATATATTATTTTAAATTAAGTCATTAATAGTCACACGGCAGGTAATTCCTTAAGAAATGTTTGGTAATTTATATTTGTAGATTATGCCTCATTCATAAGTCATAACGTATAACAATTACCTATAAGGCTCTGCAATTTATATGACCGGATGTTGTTTTAGAAACTTAAAGTTGCTTATAATAAAAAAAAATATGTATCATGTATTTACCAAAAGGCTAGGCAGAAGTTTTACATCCACATTTAATTTTCCATAGTTTTAAGTACATTGCATGTGGCGAGTGTTGACGTGGTCGTCTGCCAACTACATGCCGCTTCTGTAAATTATCTAATAAATAACCAAAAACACTTCGCCCGTCCTGGGAATCGAAACCGAGACCTCATGACCGCACGCGTTTGCGTATGTTTATACGCGTAAACGTATGCCACGAATTCAACGAGTAATTTTGCATGTAAGTATTTCTACTAGAATAATACGTTATAGTAAAATTGTAATTAATGTTTTGTAGAAATAAATAAATAGGTATAGGTAATGGATTCTCACTGGATTCTCATGGAAAATCACAAAACCTCACAAAAATTTGGAGAATTGCTTGCTTTAGAACCTCTTGTTGCCTAGATTACTTTATTCTTTTGGAATCTGTAGATTAAGTCATAGTTCTTAGCGTAAACTTTCATGGATTTATCTTATATTACATGGTGTTATAATATGAAGCATTTGAAACGTTTTATATCGACAGACGTTTAAGACTTGTTTAGAAATAAAATTTATGTAACGACGTAACTTCGTTCACGACGTTCGCGTAGTTTTAAAACGGAATCAAATAGTAATTTCCTCCTTTGCAGGCTTCCTCTATACATATAATTTTTAAACGTTTCTGGGATTTAAACGTGAAAATGTAGCAAACTGATAGAATTACTAGATATTTTTCACATATTTGTTGGAGTCTAATATAGTACAAACTATGGCTTTTAGAAGGTTTGTTTTTAAATATTGTTTTAGAGTTTAGTTGGAATTCAATATAAAATCCGATTCACGTTTAACCATTATATTATTTATATATCATTTTATTTAGTAGAACCTATGGTGATATGATAGAAAATATGGTATTATGACTCTCATAAATAATTAAATCTATGAAAATAAATAAAACAACTTTTCGAAGTCATGCCTTCGTACAGTAAATATTCTTAACGCAAGATTTATTTTTGTAAGTTGTATCTGTTCACTCAATTTATACCAGACATATGTTCCTATATGTATGTATAGTAGAATAGAAACAAAAGAAAAGGAGAAGTATCTATAAAAAACAGCCTCATATCGGGCAATAAAATATCGACTTAGTAGCTACAAAAAGTTCTTATTACGTCTTCACTACATGTTATAAAAAAAAATCCCCCACCGCGTTTGTCTGTCTGTTCGCGATAAACTCAAAAACTACTGAACAGATTTTCATACAGTTTTCACCAATAGACAGAGTGATTTATGAGGAAGGTTTAGGTGTATTATTATTGTATTAAATTCTTAAGATTTTCTACTATCCTTGCGAATCCGGGGCGAGTCGCTAGTCAGTAAATAATTTACAACCAATGCATATCTCATTTACGTTTAATTTCTATTACTTATCGTTTCATCTTTTGCAGGTTTCGACAGAAATTGTTCCTAGGAACAGTCAATTGCTGTTTTTGTGGTAAGTGTACGAATAACCTTTCTTGCACGGCGAAGTACTGCCCTTTGTATGAAGCCTGCGTAAGAGGAATAGGTAACACTGACGCGTTACTCTTGGTGAGATAGAGAGGCTTACCTTTCTAGAAATGGTATTAAGTCTTATACAGAATGTCCGGTAATTAATGGATAACCTTGAAATGTCTTATAGTAGAACTGATGGCCGTTCAGAAAAAAAAAATGATAAAAGAAATATAAAAATATATTAAAGATGTGCAATAGCTAGTCATACTTTTGACTATCTATCTATTAGCATAATTAGTGTTTAATAATAAAACAACAAAAAACCGATGGAATTCATTCATTTATGGTCCTAGTGTACAAGAAAGTTAAATATGGTAATTAAAAAAATCATATCTCAGGTAGTAGTTAGGATAGATATTTTTCATATTTTTTTCTGAACGGCCATCAGTTCTACTATAAGACATTTTAAGGTTATTCATTAATTACCGGATATCCAGTATATAATAAGGTATTCATTTATTTTTATCCCATCCTTAATTATTTAGCCTGAGTCGGCAAGTGCCAGTGATAGCCGTAAAATTGGAAGCAAGACGCTTAGTATTTTTTAGTTATTTTTTTATTTGGAAAATAAATAACTCCTAATAGCCGAATAACCGTTTGGAATACTTCAATAAACAAACTATAAAACGCAATAAGAAATAAGGTAAATTATCGTCATACATAATATGCCGTAAGAACAGAATTGTTGTTATTGCATATCTATAAAAACATTTTAAATGGCGCTCTTCCTTCAGTATATCGTCTGACTATGAGGTTGCGATATAGCGAAAGTTGTGCAGCAATTAATTAGTAATTGGATGTGCGTTATGCGATCCTGTAGGCGCCTAGCCGGCGCAATAGTTTTTGTTAAGTCTAGTTTAGTTAGGTTTCACACTGAAATACTAAATATGTCTGCATATTCAAACTAAACAAACCATTTCATTGCAAGCATCTGTCGTATATAACGGTATTGTTAAGTCTCATTAGCAGCCTTTTTCATCAATATAAATAATGAGTTTCCATCTTAGTGAGTCTATCAAGTAATATTATAAATGCAAATGTAACTCACATTTTGTTTATTTATTTGTTTGTTTGTTACGCTTTCACGCCTTAACTACTCGATCAAACATTATGAAATTTTGCATAGCTATACATTGTCAGGGGTACAGAAAAGAAAAGGGTACCTTTCAGTCGGGGAAAAACTACTGTTGCTATCGAGGGACAGCAATTTATTGACAATATCTACAATAACGCGAGCGACGCCGCTGCGAAAATCTAGTTCTTCTATAAATATTTGTAGTCAATCTGTTGTCATTATTCTCAAAATAAAATCCGGGTAGCGGTTAGACTACTTTTAACTTGAGAAGTATTCTGACTATTTACTTTTGTGTTTAATATTTCTGGTGCACTACAGACATGTAACAATGGGACAGCACTCTGAATGTTATATACATACATTTTTTATACAAGCAATTCTCTGAAAGCTTTATGCGTATTGCGTCTTTAGACGGCATGCTCACATACATAGCTTTTTTGCATATTTTACATAGCCTACACATTACCTAAGCAAGGCACAAAATGATGAATTAAGAATTCACAGACTATGTACGTACATATATATGGCTGCATAGTTGGTTCTGTAGCATAAGATTTATTTCATTTACGTTCGCGTGCGATTGTGACTAAGTATTACTGATTTTTCACCACGGAGTCTGACGAAGTCTTGTCAGGATAGTGACTAGACCTATAGCTATAAGTTTAGGGAAATTCAGGAGTAAGTTTATGAAAGGTGTATGCAATTGCATGCTAAATGGTTTGTCTGCTACCGGTACTAAAATGTTAGTTATTTTTGTGCGATATATCGTTGCACGAATTGTTTTGATATGTTAAGTCGTATAGACTGACAAGACCTTTTCAAAACCAAATGCTATGTCAAAGCATATGATCGTTATTTGATACTACATACATTGTTGCAAAAACTTAAAGAAATGTAGGATGTGATGTACAGGTAACCATTATCTAGACTAAAGAGACGTCAGGATCGCTGCTCGATGGCCTGGCCTATTCCGAGCCTCCAAAATACAGACTCTAAGCACGAGATACTCTATTTTGGAAAAGAAATCATTGTCCAACTGCCGTAATTTTGACAGCTTTGGCAAATTGCAGATGGTTTTAATCATACTTAATTTATTTTATAGTCTTGTGTTAAGATGTTTTCTTCAAATCGAATGTTGCTATCGCAAACAACAAAAACAGATTCATTGAATGTCTTTAATTCTCTTTGTATCAAAAGATTTATTCAGCTTTCATTGAGAACATTCATACGCAGAATCAAGTTGCCATTGAAAAGCTTTATCCATACGTAAACTTGCGTTAACTATAAATAATCGCAGAAGATGTTAAAAACGGTAGACATCATGTTTACAGACGGTGCCTTGTATGAATCTCTAGCTATTCATTTATTTATACATCTTAGTATCAGCTGTTATGACTTGCTGTTCTATGACAGGCCATTGAATATTTAAAAAAATTAGATTTATAATTTTAGTTATGAGTCCGAGCGAATGTTGGCTATAATGTGGGACTGTCGGTGCTATTATATAACCGGACCAAACTGAAGTTCTATAATTGACTAGATGTTCCCGCGGTTTCACCCGCGTTTATCGTTACTGCGCTGCCCCCATGGGTCGTAGCGTGATGTTATATAGCCTGTAGCCTTCCTCGATAAATAGGCTATCCAACACTAAAAGAATTTTTCAAATCGAATCAGTAGTTCCTGAGATTAGCGCGTTCAAACCAACAAACAAACTCTTCAGCTTTATAAAATTAGTATAGATAGCTGACCCGCGCAACTTCGTCTGGGTCACATAAGAGAGAGAGTGGGTCGTAGGCACCTGTAATACAATATTAAAGAAGCTGAAACTTTCTTTGTTAAATCCACGAACCACATAAGAACCATTGAACAAAATTTTATAAATATACCTACAGTGCTAATTTAAAATCACGCAGAATAAACTAGGAGAAACATCGTTTGTATGTCTGTAATGGGTAATTATTTTGCTGCGATGTTATTTTAAAACTGCGATATCTCCTAAGATATTCATTGAAATCGAATGATGTAAAGGGTAATTTTGTTTTAAATTAAATACTTGTGATGAATAACGTATTTATTTGGAGAAGGATTAATATCATGTTTATAAAAATACCTTCGCAAATAATGCATTATTTTAGATCAAATTTGGTTAGCATAAAAATGGTTACAGTGAACCAACCTTAAAAGAAAGACATATGCTGTTGAGGACTTTTTTTAGAACTTTTAAAGGGAAACAATTCTGTCATACATGATTTATGCGAAACTTTAACTGTTTACGCAGCGCACGCAGCGGAAGCTCTCAAAAGGAAAAATTACCCCCCGATTTTGAAACATTCTTCATTGGTGCTCCGCTCCTATTGATCTTAGCGTGATGATATATAGCCTATAGCCTTTCTCGATAAATGAGCTATCTAACACTGAAAGAATTTTTCAAATCGGACCAGTAGTTACTGAGATTAGCGCGTTCAAACAAACAAACAAACAAACTCTTAAGCTTTATAATATTAGTATAGATTATAAAGTCATCGGGACAAGATATCTATTTGACGTAAATACAGCGAATTATATAGGCTATTGTTTTGGACTAATATATAAAAGTTTAACTTAATATGGCGTTCACTGTTGTTTTAGCAGTTTAAATAGTTGTCTTATGAGTTCTAATGTTCAATAATAATATTTTCCTCCAATTTTGATTTCGGCAACGGCGGTTAATCGTAATGGAAAGTGATGTGGATCTGAGAGGAATGCGCAGGAGATATTGTAATGCAGATGTACATATGTGTTCTTATTATTATTTTCGTGCTTAATTTTTTAATTATTACCCGAGCGTCAATGATGAAGCTTTGACAGCCTGAATCGATTAGAGCCTCATACTATCGTGGAAGTAATAGATATAGAAAATCTGGTAGCCAGTCTATATTATTATTAATAACTACACTTGTATTGATAACTCTACCATTCGAACAATTGCGCATCAAATTATTTGCAAAAGGTTTTGTTAAACCGATTTTGTTTTGAGATCAATAGAAAACTATCCTGATTGGGTCGTTTTTGTGTCTTTATCTTACGTGTGCTTGTCACATTTATCTGCTAGTAACGTATCATTGACAACTATCGAATTAATTGTCCTAGATCCCGATTTAAGTTTTATTTTATGGTAAAATAAGCATTATGGCTCCAAAAAAAACATGTTGCGCTATCTGAGACAAAGTGAGAACTGTAATATATTTTATTATAATAACGGTAATTGTAGTACAATGATAATATATATATTTATATATTTTCTTTTACTTACATTAAATGAAAACTATTGGAGATTTAAAGGCTTTGGTACTGAGCTGAAATAAGCAGCTGTACCTAACAGTGGCGTCAGCGACAGCTAGACTATCAAGTCTAAAGTTAGATAAAGATCTATTTTACCATTTTGGTACGGAACACCGAAAACAATATTTGTTGGGTACTTTTCAATTATGTGACGGAAGCTAATATTTTATATTCTTAGACTACAGAAAATTTTCTCATATAAACTCTATATGCAATCTAACTCAGAATAGAAACGTCAATCAACTCTATCTATTAACTGTCATTTGAAAATTCCTTTCGAAGGAAAATTATTTCATACATAGCTTCCTTTTTTAGATATCTTTACTTTTATAATAATTGGTTTGTTTAAAATATGATTTCATTTCCTTGATCTCTTAATACAACGGTCATTTCAATTAATCTATTTGGACCACATTATACTTGTAGGTAGACACTTTATTTAACGATAATTACGTTACTTTGTGTTATTCTCTGTGTAGCGGGGGCTTTTTAAACGATTAATGGACAGTCATTCTCTGACAGTCAGACTCAGAACAACAATTTGTGGGTCCCGTGACTCCCGTGTGGGATTCGAATCCACAACAATTAATGCGGCGGCACATATGCTTTTTAATTCGCCAATATTCAAACAAATATTCTGTTAGCCGTTAAATATTATCATCGAAAAGTTAGTTTGAATATTATGAATTGATATCATAATCTAAGTTATAATATTTGACCTTAATAGAAGATAAAATATTGTACAAAGCCAAAAAGCATTACATAGCACTAAAAAAAAGTAAGTAGCTAAGAAAATAGCTGTCTATAAAGAAATAGGTCGCCCTCGATGGCGTAGTAGTTAGTGTAACTGACTGCCACGCCTGAGGTCGCGGGTTCGATTCCCGCACGAGTCAAACATTTGTGTGCATGAACATGGATGTTTGTCTTGGTCTGAGTGTTTCTATGTATAATATGTATGTATTTACAAAAAAAAGAAAAAGTATAATTGTATATTTATCCATTGTCTAGTACCCATAGTACAAGCTCTGCTTAGTTTGGGCTAGATGGTGTTGCGTGTATGTGGTAGAATATTATTATTATTATATTATTATTTTAATTTCATGAATAGGTATAATACCAATAAAAAAATAATGCATTTCGTTCAAAGATGTCTCTAATCTTATTAATTGGTGCGTGTACCAACAAACGGTTCTTCTTCCACAAAGAGTTTTAATATTTGGTTCATAACTCAATTTTGGGTTTACGGTATGATTACGTAACGATTTGGGTTTTTGGATGATCCTATACGATAGTTCTATATATTTCCCGGCATGCCTATCCGTGGGATGTAAGCGGGAAAAGCCGCACTACTTAAATGTAAAAAAGCTGAATTAAAACCTTGACTGTAAGTTCCCCTTTTTACGCATGCAGTAAACCACTGGGTTTTAGTTGTTATTCTGTAGAAAAAGCTAATATAAACTTAGTGAATGAAGCTTAACCTTATGTGGAAGCTTTACACAATACAAAAGAAAGGCTACAAAGTAAACTATTGCGACAACGGTAGATAACGTAAATGTAGGTAAAGTAAGCTAGTGCTTTGGTTTTTTACAATGTGTGTATTATTAGTGTCAGCTATTTTTTTACAATGTGTGTATTATTAGTGTCAGCTATTTTTATCAAACGTCGTACCCATGTTCATAAAATATGTTTCCTTAATACGTATTGTTGCATGCATTGTATTTGCTTAAAATGGACATTTATTTAAGTGTTATCTAAGCCCATACCTAGTTAATTAAAGAGCCTAAATATATAAGTTTAGTGCTAGTTTTTAATATTGCATTATTAGGTACATACAAAAATAATAAAAAGCTTCCTCAGCTTGCTAATAAATTTTTGCGTAGATTTTCCTTCTGGTATATTTCTATGACATCGTATAAGGTAACTAGGAATCTGGGTCTACGGAAAACAATTAATTCACTAAATAATAATAAACATACATAATTCACAATCCATCTTGAAATTACCGAGGTAGTATCACGTTGTTCTGCTAAAATGGAGCTATATCAACATCCGTTATACAGCGCTACACAGTGTATAGCCTGATCTCGTTCTTGGACATGCAATAATAAGAAATGATGATACGGTCCTTGTAGACTGAGTGAGATTCTATTTAACTTTAGATCAAAACCTTCTAACCATAAGCGTTCATCTCATCCAAAGCTCATCCAAAATGGGATATGAAAGCCGCGTACTGACCACTAGTTTTAGGTAATAAATATTTTGTTTTTCTTTAGACTCTACCAGGCTTACATTGAACACTCAAACTGTAACTAATTATGTGTAGAAATTAGTCAATGCTGCAACAATTTGTGAATTAGTGTGCCATCTCACAGAACATAGTGTATCTAGTATGTAATCTAGCGTGTTTTTGCCGTTGTATTTAAGTTACGAAAGAGGGTGATACTACAACCTGACGATAATACGGCGACGGTACCTAAAATACTTGTGATTCATCATCAATCGATATATATATATAAAAGAGAACTCCTGACTCACTTAATGACTGACTAATTAGCGCTCAACCCGATCCTTTGCACCTAGCAAGCTCAAATTTTGCACTGCACTGCTGAAACTTAACCCTTTACGACAGAGAAAAGGAATAAAGACTTTACGAGATGCCAACAGAACAGCGAATAAAGAGGATTTTCTATAAAAATATAATATAATTTGTGGGCCTCGATGGCGTAGTGGTTAGTGTAACCGACTGCCACGCCTAAGGTCGCGGTTTCGATTTCCGCACAAGTCATACATTTGTGCGCATGAGCATGGATGTTTGTCTTAGTTTGGGTGTTTCTATGTATAATATGTAGGTATGTATTGCCAAAAAAAGTACATATATACGAATATGTATGTTTATCCATTGTCTAGTAACTAAGCCAAACTAAGCAGAGCTTGTACTATGGATTAGTACAAGCTCTGCTTCGTTTGGGCTAGATGATGTTGTGTGTATGTGATAGAGTATTATTATTATTTTAATAATAATGCTATAGATAGTGAGTTCGATTTATCATAATTTAGTTGAGTTCGAATTATTGTATGTTATTTTTTTCGCAATCATCATGGATGACTTACTACAATAAATACATACAATATCATGTAATCTAATATACTGACTAAGTACGACATGTTAATTGAATTTGTATCTAATAATTTATTACTCTTCCACTGTCATTGCTGGTGGTACTAAAATAAAATAGTATTGTAATATTTTATCCTATTCCACCGAATATATACTATCTATCTTCTTATATCCGTATAGTCATATTTGAACAGAGATAACTGAAAGGAGGGCTCATACTTAGAGTACTACATACTGCGGCAAAACATAAATAAGGATTGCAGCAAAATAGCGCAGCTTGCCTTTTATATTACTACGCAAATACAGATGCAGACGAAA
The DNA here is from genome assembly GCA_963564715.1 of Catocala sponsa. Taxonomy (NCBI): domain Eukaryota; kingdom Metazoa; phylum Arthropoda; class Insecta; order Lepidoptera; family Erebidae; genus Catocala; species Catocala sponsa. The sequence continues at coordinate 12,179,842 of OY751331.1, forward strand.
CTAGAGTAATTTTATTAATTGCAAAGCTAAGTTTTAGGAACACTTGAAATATTAGAGATTTTTACTAGCAACGGACCTTTTTTATTATTTACTTTCATCAAATGTATATAAAGAGATAGACAAACACGGTATCGCTTCCTAGTCTATGTTTTAAAATGGTAGGTACCTAAATTTCACGGCTTAAGGTGCTGTAAGTTCTGGCTACGTCGACTATAGCGTCTATCGGGTCTATAAACAATATCTCTGCAAATATTATGCGAATCCGTAGCCTCGTTGCTACGAGTACGAGAAGGAAGGACGAACCAATAAAACAAACTTACTCATTTTACTATATTAGTAAGTGTTCTAAACTAAGATTTCTGTCATTCGCAGATGACGAATAGTGTCAGTGTTTAGTAATAAAATATTCTCAAACATGAAACCTTAAAAAAGCTACATTTTCACCTAATAACATAGGTTATATATATATATTTTAAAGTACTCTTACTAACATAACTAATCTAAACTACTTTGACGCGAGCAAAGCCGCGGGCAAAAGCTAGTACATATGTATATGACTATAATGAATAAAAATCTTATTAAGTCCAGTTACACGTCGAAGAAGTTTTACAGTGCCAAATTGAGAGGCTCAAAATCGATATACATGCCCTATCTTATTTTTACATCGACCTTAGTCGTTAATTTCTTTGAAACCTACGCGAGTTCTCACCTCTTTATGCCTGGTCGGCTGGCGTGACTTTATACAGTTTTGTAATTCCCACACAAACACTGCGTTAATTTGACTATATGTGCCATCAGTTTATATTGCTATCTCATTGTACCAGATATACCTATTAGAAACATTTTAACGTTGCGTATAAGATTTACGTTTCGTTTTGATCATCATCATTTCACAAGTGAACATCCGCAAATATATTCTGAAGATTTGAGAAATGTCAATACATTCCACCAATAATTTTGACAATTCCTTTACGGTGAAACAACGGAATGTATTTATGGAATGTATTACCTACTAATTAATAGAATTTGGACGAGTCCCATCATTTATAACGACCACCATTTATAGAAATGCCATTGCCAATTATTTGATGACGGCACGACGGTTTTTCGATGCTGTCACCAAATATTGGCATTTCATCCAGAAAAATCGGTAACTCACGTAGATCATACCTTCGCCATTCCTTTTCTTTGGATTCCTCTTCCCTAAGGTCGACAACACTTTAAAAATATCGCTAATATTGAAATCGTTGAAAGATTACTACAGGTAACTGTTTACTATTAGGCAACAAATAAAATTCATTAAGCATATAGTTAACTAAAATGTAAATCCATGTAAAAATCGAATTAATTTGCATAATACATATTTATGTTAGTATGTTAGGCTATAGTCCCATGGTTAAACTATAAGACTTTTAATACAAAGAAGATATGGAAATCCGTAGTTCTTCTCTATCTCACCGAAAAACAGGCTTAAATCCATGTATGCGGTACGCAGACCTTCTGCGACCACCATTTTAAAAAAGAACGGTCCTATCAAGTTACAGTCCATTACATTCTCCCTAACGCAAGTAGACCAATAACACAGTCTATATATCTCTTAATTATAAATCTCTGTTACTATAAATAAAGAAGTACATTACGCCCGTTCTGAACGATTGCCGGGATGAGATCGCACTTAGCGATAAGGCCGCTCTTTACTAACTAATATGTAGGTACTTAATTACATTGTAATACCTTGGTGAGCAATAAAGAATTATCTGTCTATATTTCAGCAGTAGTAAACTAAGATATATTTGGCACTCGAATAGATTAGCCCGCGCTATTTATTCCGGTTCCTTTGCCTACTACACGGATCAAGGGAATGTTGCTTACATTATATATTAACCCCAAGATAATACTCAATAAGGAAAACATATTGAAAATGGTAAAATAAAATGGATTCGCAAGGGACGTTACGTCTGTTACAGTAGAAAAGGAAAACTAAGTACGGTTTGTAAATATATTCGTCTCAAAGACCTCGGTCATAGAACCAATATGTTTATTGGATACATTATATTTGTAGAAACTAGAAAGTAGCTCATAGTACGAATTAAAGTCATGATAGTACGTGTAGATTTTTTAATAAGGTAATTCATTTTAATATAATGTATTTACGTCATGTCAATCAATGACTCTATTTAAAATAATAAATAAAAGGTTTAAGTAGATATATGAACCCCAAATACGACATTTTTACATTTATGACTATCGATTTCCAAAGTGTTATTGACATTTTACGTCAAGGAATTCTTAAGAGTCAATGTCTGGAATAGTGCTCGGTAGACGACAATAGGGTGAGTAGGGTAAATGTAGGTGCAATACATTTCTGCCTTGCCCCTTGGCTTAAAGGCGTGACATCATGTTGTATACATATGTTTAAGAAAATTATGAGATATCTTCTCATGTTGCAATAACATCGTAGATGTGGATCAGTGAGGTTGAAAGTGAAACTGAAACTTAGATGGAATGAATACTTGGCAAAGCAAGATGTCAGATAAGGCAGACCACAACAGAATGACATCGCGGTCACGAGATAATCTAACATCACCGGCGACGTGCGATGACATAATCACACTGCAGATACCTTAAAGATGAGACCTTTATTAGGGTAATGAGTTTTATTCGAGAATAGCGTTCGTTTTCTAGGTGTCAAAGTACTCGCCAATATATACTACCCGACTAAGGCAAAATGAAAAGAGAGCTAACTTCCATAAGTAGATACGTCCAGAACTTTGAGTGGTCAGCTAAACTGTCGAGTTATTCTGAGATCGTTTTTGTCAGCATTAAAACCTCTTTGATATGCTCAAGATTAAGCTCCGAGCTCACATTAAATAATTTTGAATGAGGAATAAATTAAGAAAGTCTAAATCACAAAAAAAATTACCAAATAATTTCTGATTATGATGTTTATTTGATACATACATAGTCTTACGCCTTATCCCTCAAGGGGAAGGCAGAGAGATGTCAAACGCACATTTTTCGCCTATTAGGTGCCACGAAATAAAGGCCATCCAATAGCCAGGCATAGTGCCAAACTCGTTCTGCTATCGAAAATTTCTTGGCAGAAAAATCCTATAACACTTTGTCTAAAACGTGAATCGAAACCGAGATCTCATGCACAGCAGTTGCATTCACTACCGCTGCACCACCATGGCTATTTAGATCAAAAAGTGTTATCCATATCTTTCACGTAGCTTAATAATAAATTCAACTAGAATCAGTACTAAGTGTACATGTACACTTTTTATTTAACTTAATATTATATGTTGCTTATTTCGAAACTAATCTCTGGCTTATGATGGATAGTTATGTTATATAATAAGCTTATGTCCATATCTGTAATGAATAGTAGATTATACCAGGTAAGGACGTAAATCCACTATTATGTGAGTTTAAGGCAGGCTTAAAAGATTAGCAGGTACAGCAGGAGAACAAAAGAGGAAGCGACTATTTTTCAGGCAGATCATAGTAAGGGGCGTCCAAACGGGCACTATTTTTACCACAATGTGTGTCTGCAATATACTTGTCAGCAAAAGCAGCTGTATTATAGAACACAAGTCAATATATGGGATATGGCTGCTCAGTGAATAGGGTAGTTGACTCATGTTACATTGCCCAAACACTAAAATACAAAGAGATTTAGAAAACTATTCAAAAATATATAGATGCAAGCGTTTTAAACACGGTTTCAAATCTGTTAGTAAGGATAATTGTCAAATGACAGAAAAATAATGCATGATATTATAATATATCACGTGATGACGTAATCGCTATTTAAACACTACATCCCAACTTTTTTTTAAATTCAATACTTTTTATTAAACTCGAATTTTGCAATCAATTTTTATACTATTTGTAGAAAATAATTTTTTATGTATTATTTGCGTGTTACAAATCAAACAAAGACAACTACTGTATTAGAAAGTTCAAGATAGCCTGATGCATTAAAATGTTTTGGAGCTGGCCAGGCTATAGCTGAAAGCAATACAGCCACATATTGCAGTAAAATGTTGCACGTTTAGTAGCACCTATGTATAACTAAATGCAGAACATGTGTATAGTGGGCAACAATTTAACCAGATGGATGTACGCATCGACTCACTCGAACGTCGTTACACCGACATTGCATTTGTCTCGTTTCACAGACAGTTCCCGTTTTAACAGTTTCGTGACGTTTAACTAATGCATGGCAGAACATTATGATGGTCGACCTCAATAAAGACCTATGCTCTGAAAACCACATGTGTATGGAAGCTACCTCACCCACCAAATATGTTACAGCTTATGAATACCTCATGGGTATTTTCCTAAACTCATGATTAATTCAACTCGTTGTCAGTTCTTAAGAAACAATTGCCTGGAAATTGGTTGAGATACGTCTTTTATTTTTCGGACTGATTTTAAATCACCTGATTTTATACCTACAACATATAAATCAGTGATTTATATGTTGTAGGTATTTGTGGAAAGATTATGATTGCCCGCTATAATCATTATTCGGATATAATCTTAATTGCCTTGATTAAAATATCTGCTTCGCGTTTATTTGTTAATGTCAAACACTAGGTATATGTAAAACCTTATTACATAAAATAAATAGATTTTCAAAGTGTTCTTACTTCGTATTACCGTTTGTTTCTTGGAGATTGATTATTTATCTTTGCAATCAGTGCCAATTTTAAGAAGCATTCAAACAAACAATCAATTTGTTTTTGAAATATTGGGAGCGTGAAGATCAAATCATGTTTATTTTCTTTCTTTTGGGATAGAAAGGATGATATTTTTCTTTATAATATATATTTTTAGTGAAAGATTTGTAGACAATGCATAGCATAGTTTTATTATTAATTACTATAACCTTAGATACAATTAATATTTCAGGATAACTATTCCGGTCTATATTTAAAACATTTAACAAGAATAGAACAGCAACGAGCAAGTGGCTACCTATTAAATATGAATTGCAGAACTTGCAAAATTATCATTTTGGATGAATCTGCGCGTGAAACAGAGTTCACGGGGGACCCGTTTATGAATAAATGATGCTGCTGAAACTACAGGTCAAATGCTCTAAGCTCGTGTATACGGTGGTAAATTACCTTTTTAACTTATTTATACTACAGCCTGTCAATGATACTGACTAGTTATAATTAAAGACAATAGGTACATACATATATAAAGAATTTTTTGTCATGAACGGTCAGCCTAACTGATTTTACAATATTTATTTATAACTTTTATCAGTATATAGGACATGGAATATAAACCTAAGTTATTTTTTGTGCTAAATTACTCTAAATTAAATAATTATTTTTGTGATTTAACGTGATCTATGAGTAATTAAAGTTCAATCGCACATCGACAAAAAACACGCTGTTCTGGGAAATCTAAATATATCTGAGCCGTCAACAAAGAATTAGTCAGATCTTATTATTATGAAGTAAATCTGTGAGTAACTTACTAATAAGTAGATGCATGGGTAGAGTTGCAGTCGTTTCCAAATAAGTCGAAAGTAATTTGAGTACAGGCGCATTACTCATTATGACTTATTGCGTACTAATGCATTGGTCTTTCGTAAAATATTGTATCAATTTTGAACGCATTTAGCTGAGCTGTATGCAGATCGCCATGAATGACGTTTAGCTCGTTCTGTTTCAGTTTCAATATAGACAGGCATGTAAGGTGTATATCAATCCCACCAAAAACATAAATGTAAAAAAGGAGAGCCAAGTTCAATACAAAATTTATGCTTGGCTGTGGGCTTCGCCGCAAAAAGAATGGAGATCTAAATGAGTGCCAAGTTCTATGCAAAATCCAAATATGTATTTATAAGAACAAAATAACATTATGAACAAGTATTAAACTCTATTTCTTTGCTTTATTGGATACTTATAACAATTGCTGTTATTTAAAAATGTGAGATCTTAAAGTAGGTTAGATTTGACTTGGCCAGTTTTTATCAGAATTAAAAAAATATATATATATATACATATATATGTTGAATAACTTTATAAAATGACTGATGTAATGAAAACTTCTGCAGGACATAGTGTTTAATGTATTTTACGAGAAATATCTCTAACATGTGAGCTTTTCATTTGTATACTAGGTAACTACCTGACCAGCATAATTATTCTTCAAATAATTACATTAGTTAAGGTCGCTTGCATTAACAGAGGTCAGGGTGTCATAAGTGCGTTATCGACCCTTCAACCTTTTCACCCTTCTTTAGCGAGGTTAAGCAATGTTGGGTGCGGCCAGTCTATAGATGGGTGACCGCTTAGTGGTATTTCATCTGAGCGTCTCCGTGCTTCGGAGGGCACGTAAAAAGTCGGTCCCGGTTGTTGTCAAATGGACAGCAGTTGTTAAGCCATGTCAGAGGCCTAAGGGCGGCTTGAACAATTCTTGACAACAGGTTGTCCACTAACCACACGAAAAGAAGAAGAAGAATATCCTTCAATAAACGAACCACATACAGATAATTACAAACTGACAGCGCAGTTGTTGTAATGTTATGCTACAATGCTTTATCGAAGATTGGTGGCTTAATTAAAATACGGAACATATTACGCAAACCTAGTTTAAAATTCAATAATAAATGTGTACAGTATTTGTTGTTATAAACTTTTAATGTATCAACTAGTGGTGCTGGCTGTATTGTACCATTTTGTACCAATTTTTGTTTCACTACAACTACTTACTACTTATCAACTCAATTGTTTTAACGTCCGCGGAAAACGAATAAAATATTTTAAGACTTTAAAACCTATTGAAGAAAGTCAATAACGTATCGTTAACTTTAATTTATCAAGTATATAGTGTAAGTACAGGCTTCTATAATACTAAGTACTTGTACGCTCAGGTGCAAAAGTCGAGTAGCAATAAAATTTAAAAAAACGATAGAATCACAACAAATTGTACTTACGACCTTTTTCAATAAAATCATTGCACATATACACATAAACCCACCTCACTTATATACTGTCGCCTGTTCTAATTATGATTGTGAATATTAATTTTAATTAAACAAGTAACTGATGTTGTAGCTACGTTGGTAAAAGTGCGATCTAAAATGTAACACTCGTTGGTTCGATCCCCAGAAAGTAATAATAATCTTTTTGTATTTTTTTCTTAAATTAGAAACATCTATGACTTGTTACTTTACTTTAAGACTTATTTAAACAGCATTTATTCGAACGTTCGACCAAATCTCTATTGGTCAATTGTGTAGTCGATCAACTAAAGAATGACCTGGTCTTGTGTTAAACGATCAAAGGAATTTCGGCTTCCAGTGGTAACTCCAAAAGATAAGGGTGGATTTAAAAAATATAATAATTTCTCACTTGAATAGAATTATGTGATGTTGTTGGTTGGTGATCTTTGTTACGAGCGTTTGTGTCATTATTATTGCAATATTTTTTTTTATATTTTGATTGAAAGTCTACATTTAAAATGCAAACTAATGTAAATATTGAATCCAGGGCAAAGATATGGCATAATTATGGGCTTAATATATCTTAAACTGCCGACGAAATTGGACTAAACTCTAAGAATAAGTTATTTTTTAAATATTATGTTATGGTATTGTGATTTACGATTTCGCTGTTAAGAAATCGCTATCTTCGATTATGTCATAAGATTTTTGATTTTATTTTAGATAAATACTGTAAGTCGTTGGGTGAAACGATTTGAAGAAGAAGGGAGCTTAAAAAGTCTGGCGGGAAGTGGAAGACTGTTTCTTAATTAACCTAACTCAGCGAAGATGAATGGTGAATGCTTATGAATCAAAGGGTATCATGCCGATGAGACCGTTGCGAACTATGTGTGCTAATATTGTGACTCCATGCATAGACGTCTCTTGAGCTATATTAAGAACAATGGATGTCACACTAAATATTAAACAAATAAGGGTTGTGCTGGTTGACGATGTTAGAATTGAGGTTAAGTTTCAATCCTCTTTTCCTTGTGAAAAAGAATAATTAAGTTAAGTATTTCAATTGTCATTATAATAATTGTAAAATATTATTTGTAAGTAAAATGAATCTAAATAGTAAAGACTAAAGATGTTTTTTTATTGTATAGTATTGAAACATTTAAGGAAAATTTAATAAAAGTTTATTTTCGGTTATCATATTTTGACATTGTTTTTATAATGAAATATTATTGTTATAAATTGAATAAAATGTTGTTTTTCTTAATTATAATTTGCATTATTTATTTATTTAGTTATTAAAATAAAAACAAAATGTGATTTTTAGTAATTAAACTAATTCTGATAAATAATAATAATTATTATAATAAGATAATTTAATTTTTAGTTTAATTCCTAAAAAAACACTTTGTGTTTTTTATCACTAGCGTAATAAGTAAACAAAAATAACGTTTATCTTTATTATTTAGAATTTCAGTAATAAAAAATCAAAAATTGGAAGTAGCGTATCACAGGATTTGGACCACCGTCATTATATTTTAGTTTTAAAGTGAGAAGACTCGTTGACCGCTCCGCTATCGCAACTTGCGATACAATAGGCAAATTTAATTAAGCATTAATAATTGTAAATGCGGACTAACAGAGACACTGTTGTTGAATATAAGGGATAGTAGTAATTATAGTTATATATACAAGAACTCGCTTTTGTCTCGCTTTGCACACATGCGCATGACGAACTTCACCTATCATTTACATTGAATAATGTTCATTGTTTGTGTTGAAACATCACTCACAGAAAGGTATTCGCTCGGAACTGTATGTGATTACTTACTTTATGATACTACTCGAATTGTCTTTGACCGTACGGAAAAACGGTGACTACGTCATCATATGTACGTCGAAATTGTATAGACAATTTTGAAACTGAAAATTGTATAATGTAACAGTCATTTACCCCGTGCCTCGGAAAGCACAGAAAGCCTATGATCCTGTGCCTGATCTCTCTCCGGTCGCACTGTTCCATCAGATCATGAGAGTTAGGGAATAGAGAGTGCACTTGTGTTGTGCACGCACACTGGCCATCTGCGCAGAAGATATTATAGTGCACTATTATAATATCTCCTAGATGGCCAGTCTCCGTTAAGATTGGCCGCCATTTTCAAAATTCGGTTTTGAGGACATTATTATTTATCATTATTATTATTTTAATCGTAGTGTATTCGTTTCTCCATGTTTGTATTGTTGATCGTGGAGGTCGGTTAATAGAAAGAGAATTCCTAAAATGCCAATATTGAGATGGCTGGGATCACAGTGTTGCGGGATCAATGGTGTCGGAAGGACCGCTCACGAATCAAGGAGCTAGGCAAGAAAATCTTGCGATGCGCTTAGGTGGGCCACCATTGCAAGTTATTCTCGTAGGACAGTTTAACTTGGTAAATTTCCGATATGACTTGGTTTGAGGCACTACATGAACTAACTAGGTTGAATTAGTAGGTATGAAGATTTAACATTAGGTTAGGAGCTAGACGACTTTTAAAAACTGAGAGATCACTACAATGATTTTATAATGATGTCTTATTTGATCATCATTTTATTAATTAGCTTTGGTGATTATATCTAAAACTATGTACACATGAGTGTTTTTTGTTAGCTCTGCGTTAATGAGGAAAAGGAGCAGCAAAATTATTAATTTAGTAGGTACACACGCGTACAACGTAATCAACACGCCTCCTTAAACATTTGAGATGGCAAACAAAAAAATGGCTAGATAGTACACCACTTGCCACTGGGAACAACACTAAGATGTCACTACGACAGGTGAGAAGCCAGTACATAGGGCAGTTAGCCAGTGATAGCACAGAGTTTTCTAAAGAAGCCTGCAATATATCCTCAGTTATTTATAATACAATTCAAAGTTTATTGTCGTTTGCTCTCATCTGTAGAATAAAGGTACTACCGCAGCCGGGCTTCTGCAGTTTGATCAAAATTCCTGGAATAAGCGTGGATTCCACTGTGCCCTACTTCTGTTTGAGCTATTCTGAGGAAAAATTACATACAAATAGCGTAGCTGTAATAAAAAGCGCAGCTTGTTTTTGAAACACGTGCTTTTTTTCGTTATACTACGTGGCCGAATGAAAAGAAAACATCCTTAACTTTAGTCAAAAAATAGTAAATTTGTTGAATATGGAAATCCAAGGGGCGGGTTGGATGGTAATTTATTATCTAGAAGCAGCTAGACTATGTACGGTTATATACCTTGCAAATGTTAACTGTTTTAGTGCTCAATTTCCTTTCGAAATTTCCTGTGCCTTGTGTACAGATATTTTGGAAATAAACGGTTATTTCACTTCTAATGATTATTATTGTACATTATAACATTTCTACTACTACTATTGTTTAGTAAGGGTTATTTATGACCAGTATTTTTACAATATACCTACGCTACATATCACGTTTTAATAAAATAAAATGCGGATAATCTTTTAATCAGGTAATTAAGCTTTTGTGATTTCGAGTAGTATTTTAGGATATTAAAATTAGGTTAATCGGGACACACAATGTTTTCTTCGTGCGATCTACGCAACGCTCATTTGTTCTGATATTTGGGTCACATTATAAGTACCTACTTAGTTGCGATGAGATATTTAATTACCTAAAATATCTATACTAATAATAAAACTGAAGAGTCGGTTTGTTTTTCTATATACGCGCTAATTACTGGAACTACCAGTTGGGTTTGAAATTCTTTTTGAATTTGATAGTCCAGTTCTTGAGGGAGGTTATAAGCTATATAACATGGTACGAGCTACGAGAGTGGTGCAGTAATATCAAACGTGGGTGGAACCATGTGGGAAAGCTAGTTAATTGTACTACCACGTTAAGCCCTCATCTAAACTATTTGTGCTATGTTTACAGATGGTTATTAATAACCATCTGTAGCCTATATAGTCGAGATCAAGGGCGTCGCCAAGGTAGGACAGGGGTTGGAGGAGGGTAATATAATTGATACGATTACTGTTAAGTTCTTAAAATGTGTTTGAACTATACAACTTAAGTAACCAAGGACAGGAAGTAGTACATGTAGCACAATATACTACGCTCACACCCGTTTAAATTATTTTCATAAACGAACAGGATTTTAAGTTTGCTCAAAGTTAGTATTAGATTATTACGTTCATAGAATAATCAATATTTATTTAAAATATTGTGTCAATATTAGAATAATTCTAAATTAACTCGAATTTATGACTAGCCCATCAAAATGTAAAGGTCAAAATTAACAAAGGTCAAATTCATTATTTTAAGTGAAATAATGATAGTTACCTTTAATAGTTTTAAAGAGAATGCCAGAGAGAATTAGTATAAAACTTTATTTTTTAAACGGTTTTATTGCGCCCTATATCCTGTCTCTTAAGTATATAATAATATGTATTTAACATTTCTGCTTAAATGATCCGTGATGTATAACTCAAATCAGAATAAAATGCGGCGTTGGTGCCAGACCTTCCGGTTATATCAGAGCAAGCTTATACCAATGCGAACTTTTATTGGGTCAATGCACTGTTCAAAAAGGACACCACTGTTCTATTCTCTGCATTCGCGTAATACATTTCTTTCTTGTTACTCAAGTTTAATCAGATCAAGAGAAATACTCTAGTTACTGTGACCGCTTAACGATCTTGTAATACGATCACGGTTGTTACCGGGATATTATTTTACGTTGTGTTCTAGTAGCTGTCAGAACTTGTTATAACATAATAATAAAGATAGACAACGTTAGATGCCTTCGATACTCGAGATCAATCAACGTCATCGTAACTTATCTTTCATGTTGGAAAGCTCTGTTTACTTTGATTAAGTGAAGAAGTCATATGTATGCTTTAAGGTTAGTTATTTCATGATAAATAAACAAAATTGAGCTTTAAGAGCCATTCAAACTGAAGAAATAACGAGTTGTTCCCCGTCCCGTAGACTTTTAATGCGTGAGATATAAAAAGTCATAAAAATACTATTCGGTTCGTATGTGAACCAGATCGTTGGGCTAAATCGCAGATACTGCCTACTGGTACTCATATTCAATAATAGCTGGTGACTACCATACTATTCTTTAATTCGACATTCCATTCTACATTTCAGATAAAAGGGACTAAGTTTAGATGTATCTGAAAACAGACGATGATACTACCTACTTAGAAACAAACAATCATACTTATTAATAATATAATAATCAATATAAATATATTTAATCGATTTATTGTTTATGGTTAAACAGTCTGTAATGTGTATGGTATGGTTTTCAAGAATTAATAGCGGGAGTACATTGTACATCAGTAAATTTTTGTAAGATATTTCAATGGCCTTAGTCAAATAAACAGCATGATTATAAATCACGGTCGTTTATACATCTGCATGGTAAATGTGCTAAATTGTTCCAATCAAGGTTTATCATTTCTATTCCGTAGCCTTCAGCTCATAGACTAGTTAATGGATCTGTCTCTAGCAATGACAAGTCAATTGACACCAGGAGTTACGATGATATGATATTGTTATCACGTGTTGTTATCAGCGTCTACCGATCGATATGAATATTTTCGCTGAGATTGGGCCATGAGGCACTTTCACCGCCGTTACACGCGTTTTCTAGCGAAACACCGAACTCAATTATTAATAGCAGCCTATTTTTGGAGCGGCTTCGGACGCGGATTTGCGCTCGGGCGTGTGCGAGGCCCGGGCGAAGTCACTATCTCACCTGGGCCAGGTGTAGACACCGGAAACTTCGAAGCCGAAGTGCCAGGAGCCGGCGTAAGCGCCCTGCGCTTTGGGTCCAGTACACACACCGTGGCCGTGGGCCTTGCCGTCTTCCCATCCACCACAATAAGTACCACCATCGTCAAAGTCGAAACGGCCACCGTTGAGGCCACGCTGCGGGGGGTTTCCGCTAGCGGCGTGCGCGGCGTCGGCTAACTCGCTCGGCTGCATCACGCGAAACCGTGGTGCCGCGGAGGGGAGGGCCTCCCGCGCGCACCCTCCACCGAGCTCGCGGTATAAATAAACATCAGCTGGGCATGTCGCGCCGTGGCGCGCCGCCGAGTGAACACCACTCCGGTCCTGCGCGAGGAGCACTGCGCGCCGAGCCACGCGCGCCGCCCGCCCGCGCGCCCCGCCCGCCCTGCGCACTGCGCACTCTCTGCGCCGCCGCCGCCGCCGCCGCCGCCGCCGCCGCTCTGTCGCCACAACAACTTACTACTTGCTTTCCTATATTACTTGACCCAAATTATTATTGTAAAAGCTCATATTAATTGTTCCGCCAAATTATATTTGATGTCAAGTAACTAGTTGTTAAAGAGTACTCTCAGCATACATTTCAAATCCCGTTACACATACAAACGAAAACATCAAACATTTCATGATTTTGGCCCTCACATGGGGTTGCTGGGAACGCTACCTATTTTAATAGGTCAGTTAGTGATCTTTTAGCTCGTGTTGCTAAGAGTATTGTGGTGCCAAGTTTTAAAATCCATAGCAGGGTTTATGAAATAAATAAAATAATTGGGTTGAAGGGTTTATTATACACTGATTCAATTTTTCATATTAATTGAATTGTTCTGCCCTGATCATAAGGCAGTTTCCTTGTCTGAGCCTTATTTTGAGATATTTTTGTAAAGCAATCTGTACTTTGTATATACTAAAGACCCGATTCCTCTAAAAAAGATCTTAGTTATAGCGGATTTTTACCAACCAGAGCCATTCTTGATATACGACGCATATTTAGGGAAAATACGGTACTCCCATATGTATTTCATCTAAGGTCGTTTATGAGAAAGCATTCCAGTCTTGCTCACATCGCTGCGGCACTTACTACTTTGGATAATGGCGGATGGAACGACCTCTTGGTAGTTCTGTACAAAGGGCTTCGAATTCTGAGATTTAGAACCAGGCCAGCGAGAACATTGATCCCGTTTATATACTATATAATGTCTATGTTCATATACATCCATCAACTGACCAATTGCAAGATCTAAGTTATATAAATTGTAATCGCATCGATGTATGACATACATAGATACTCGTACGTGCATGCTGAATTCCAGCAGCAGTAGGTGTATTGCAACCACATTTCACCACCTCATGTTAAAACCTAAGAAAAGCCCAATAACACTTTGTTTGACCCCAGAACAGATTCTTACGACTGACCACAAACAAAAGTACAAACGAGACAGTCAAAGTGTAGTAAATCGAGCAATGGCTAGTTGCACACTCCCACTCTCATTTCAGTCCTTCGGTCATCTTTGAGTCACGGCTAACTGTTATGACCGTAGCATAACGATAACCGGATATATAGTCGTCGTTAACCCTGAACTCTGGTTGCTTTTACCGTTTCGTAGAAATTAGTAACACTTTTCCCGGTCGGTCTATTTGGACTATCTGATGGTAAGCGGTAAGCGCCACTCATGGATATGGCTCATTTCTTGATTTGGCACTATCAAGCCTCTACCTTAAGGTAAGGACGTTGATGGCATATAAGTAAACATCCTGCCTACCAGTTGCTTGCAACGTCAAAGTATCATTTACGCGTTACCACCTGGAATGAGGGTGGAAAAAGCGTATATTTGGATCGAGCAGGTGATTAGACCACCGGCGGTCTCATTCACCGAACCAAACGCAATAGCGCGGATACTGCTACTTTACGTCGATATTTTGTGAGAAAAATGAAATTTATTTAACACATTTCGCTGAAACTACACAGTTAGATTATAGTCTTAAGTCTCAACATTCTCGATAAGTATTTCGCGTCTGTTTTAAATATATGCCTTGATCGTGTAAGTAACACGACATAGAATAATTTCAGGATGTTGTACTTCCTTACGTCATAAAGTAGCAACGTTTTGTTGTGTGAATCTGAATGTATTATATTTTTTGCGCTTTTATACGATGATTATAATAATTTTGTGTCTACGCTCAAGTACAATGTCTTACCTTCTCGACTGCAAACTCCATGCTGCTATTAAGAATTGCCCAATAAAAACCTGATAAAGTTTTGTTCGACAAGGAGGTCGAACCGTGGAACTACGTACTAATACTAAGTAGTCTGACGCTTATATACCCTTGAAGTTAAAGGCAGTGGTGTAATACACGCACATTTTGTCAGCTGCTCTGGTTTTACTTAAATATGGCTCACGTAATAGGAGGCAAATCTATTACTGTCTACCGAACACAATGATAAAGCTAGAGCTCTGACTGTTATTGAGAATTCCATAAAAGAAAATTATGATTTTTTCAATTAAACATTTTGACCGATCTGGAAATTGAACCTGACAGCTCATGCGCAGAAGTCGCAATATTTACTATCGCCGTGCTACCAAGGAAGTCAGTTGTCAACACTTTTATTTAAAACAGTACTTTTATGTAAATAGGTACTTGCAACTGATTGTTATATGTTAGGTTAGACAGCAGAATTCACATATAGCATAGTGGTCGCCTTGCGACTGCTAGTGCGCCGAGTGTTGTGGATTCGATCCTCGATTACTCGATGTCTGAGTATTCTTTGGGTTGTTTTAACGTTTGCATAGTCTCTTGAGACAATAACAACAAGATTATTATATAAATAAAGAAACAATGCTGAGACCTTTTTAAATATTAAGGGAACTTTGCGAACTACGGGACTCTAAAAATACCCATAGTTCCTCTGTAGCTTTCCATAGCATTAATTAATAGGACGAATGCGCTGAAGACATGAAACTAGACAATAACTACATTGATTTATAATAATAATAATGTTTTTATTTACGAAATAATGATTGTAGCACAGAATGAAAAATATACATGGTAGGTCTTACAACGATTTTACGTACAATCCTGTGGGTGAAGTTCTGTTACCCTTGATAGGTTAGTTATTAACCTGTAGTAAGGATTAACAGTCCTCTTCCCTCCGGTATGTATTATAATTACAATTATTCACTATAGTAACCATGCAATTACAATTCAAACTACAATAAAAAGTTTAACATTTTTAAAATAACTCCATGCAGTGAAAAAGTTAGTGTGTGTATTAGTGTATAATATGTATGTGTAGTGTGTGCGCGTGGGCGTGTGTGTGTATGTGTGTGTGTGTGTGTGTGTGTGCGTGTGTGTGTATGTGTGTGTGTGTTTGTGTCTGTGTTTGGGTGTTTATGTTTATGTAATGATGTAAATATAAGAATAATGTTACTCATTTTACAGGTTATGACAGGAATGCCTCAGTTTCATCATAGGATTTGTTTCG
This sequence comes from Catocala sponsa, assembly GCA_963564715.1. Classification (NCBI taxonomy): domain Eukaryota; kingdom Metazoa; phylum Arthropoda; class Insecta; order Lepidoptera; family Erebidae; genus Catocala; species Catocala sponsa. The sequence goes on from OY751331.1 coordinate 12,196,074, forward strand.
GAGAAATGATCGGACATTATTTTTACATAAAAAGTGTGATGAGCCATATAACGCACATGTTAAATTTATTTTATTATATAGATAGGGGGCCAAGTAGTAAGAGAAACGCTTAGTAAAAGTTGTCCGTGGTTTAGGATTAGGAACAAGGCAAATTTTGTCTTTTCGACGTTTTGTTAGCTTTTTGTATGAAGTGTTTCTGTGTTGTAAAAGGATTGTGTGTAATATAAATAACTGTCGCACATTAAGTACGTTACATATTTTGTACAATAAGCTAGTATAGAACATAATCGTTCTAAATGTTGCTACCTTAAGTATGGCCCTGTGTGCGATTTCCAGTGGCATAAGCACCGTTTTTGCTGCACCCCCCCAGCAGGAAATATAATACGTTACAATTGACAAACATAAGGCGTGATTTAAGTACAGTGTTATACGTTGAGTCGAAATAGCACTATCGCAGTTTTTATCATTGTTCCCTAGTAAGTAAGATAGTATAGTCTATAAAATATCTACAGGTAACATTTCTATGTTGATAGGATTATATTGAATTTCAAACATATCTTAATATATAACAATCTCGTATCACGATGTATGTTCGAGATAAACTCTGAAACTACTGAATCGATTTTGATCAAACTTCGTAACTATCTGTAATTTGGTTCAACTTAAAAGATAGGATAGCTTTAACTTTTTTTTTCGTGTGTTCTGGACAACATCTGTCAGGACAGCTAGTATTGGTATATTTATCATAATTATATGGACTGGATTATCACTCGATTGGTTGAACGCAGAGTTGGCTAACAAGCATTTTGTCCATCTGATAGTAACTTATCTTATTATATCCTGATAGTATCTTATAGCTTGTAAGTGTGATTAAAACACCACAGCTACAATTCGCATGTTACCAATTTCTTCAAAAGAAGAGTTGCTATGTCGCCAGTACGACAGGGTAGGTCTGACTGACCTGGCTGCTGGTAGCACACTATCTCCTTGAAGAGACAAATAATGTTCAAGTGTAAAATGTATACAGCAAGCCTACAGGCGTCACCATAACAGGCCAGTTCACAACGATTAACTTTTAGAAGCGAAATCCTTAATTTAAAACTTATAAATGATAAACAGCTTTGTAAAACTATATTAAAATTTATACAGTAATCTTTAGAGAGTGAATAAGACTAAGTAATAATATAATAATAATAAATTCATTTATTTCTCCTCACAATTACAAGCTTAATTCAAGGTATAAACATATAATTAAAAATTATATGTTATATTAAAAATGTAAACTATAGAGTGCGCGTATTTAAGTAAGAACTGTGAGCAGATCAGCGCAGGTATAAGGTTTGAGATATCTTTATTTCTGATAAGAATTTACAATTAAAATATAAATATAATCTTATCCTAGGTGTACACTTAGATATTGAAGCACTTCACTCAACACATTCAATCGAAAGTATACATTTTTAAGTTATATTTAATTCTAAGGTAATAAAAATACAATATTGAAATTAAACTACTGTATACGGATTTTATCGCGTTGTTTATTTGACACTTTATTACGAAATTTTGAAAACTGTTACTCTACTATTACTATAAAACTTTACTAATTTTTAAGCTAATTAAATTATTGAAACTATTTATACTAAATAGTATAAATAGTTTAATAGTGTAGTAATATTACTATACTATTATACTATTTATATTTATGTTTATTATATTTGATATTTTTCGGTAATTGGTTATACAATTTAGCACCTTCGTACATTAAATTTCTTTTTCCATAATTAGTTCTTGGGTGAAAGAGGCAAAGGTTATTTGCGCGTCTAAGTAATTTTTTTTGTATTTGTTGTTTCTTTGTAAATGTTATTTGAGTATGTATATCTTCATATAGTATTTTTCTTATTACTATACAAGTTTTATATATGTATGTTTGAGTTACATTTAATAATTTTGTTTATTTATGTAATATATTTGTTGGTGTGAGGAATTTATATTTAAACAATGTTTAATTTATTTATTTTGGGACCTTTGTAGTGACTCTAGATATGTTTTTGGCTTATGTTTAACTTATCACCAGATATAGTAAAATATAACAGTCAAAAATAGTAAATGATCACCAAAATTAAAACCGCATTTTAATACCAAAAATATTAATTGCACATCGAAGAGATCAAAATGAGTCGACGGAGCCCCGCTTCGCGGGGCCCCTATTTTTGGGTGGGTTTAAGAAGCACCTAACATAACCTAACCCTTCCGAGACGGAATGCAGTGATTTGAGGCGTATAGGTGCTCGTTATGATATATTTCAGTAAGCATATATTGGTGTGCAATTACTATTTTTATCGAATTCGGTGCGGTAAACATGTAAGCATACCCCGTAGGGCTCCAGAAAGTGAAGTTAATTAAGTTTTTATTTTAAAAATATGTGGTTTCCATGTTAGGTGCGAGTCTAAGGTTAGTCCAAGATATTTCTCATTATCAAATTTATATTGTAAGCACTTATAAATTCAATGATAGCCACAGAATCTATTTATTTCTATTTATATCAAAGGAGCAAGGATGGGTTGACTTGTCTGCATGGATGGTGTAGTTACAGTGGTGACTTCGCCACTGCCATTACGTCAGGTGTTGAGGGTTCAAGCCCCACATGGGACAAAAATTTGTGTGCTCAACTGATCAACAAATAGCTACTCCAAGTTTGGGTGTTGTTGTGTTAGTTGTTAGATTGTTTGTAAAGTTCCCCGTGACACAGCAATTATTCTTAGTGAGTTGTCCCTAGTATTTTTTATTAGGGAATAATTTATAAATAAAGAAATTTAAACAAACAGTTTAAAAAGATTATATTTTAGAGCAAGATATACTTAAAATATTACCTTTCTCTTTGTGCAGTAAACTGCTCACGCTCGATGTTTAAGTCGAAAGTGATGTGCCCGCTCTAGTTTTCATATATACTCTTAGCTAGAAACTGTACTCACCGCAGGAACACAATACAAGGTTGTTCGGCAAAGCTAAGATTTTCTGTAGGGCTGACGAACTTTGACAGTCGGGCTGCCTGTGCATTTAAGCATCACTCTCCATGGTAAAAACGGAAGCGGAGATGGTATGTCGGGCTCACCCTGAGAAAGATGGTAATGTCGTAACCAATGAGGTTAGGTAATTCGAGGTGCAGTTACTACTAGTTGAAAACTTTACCAGTCAGGCTAGACTGAGCGCGATAAAAATAATTAAATGGAGATAATATTATGCTATAGCTCTCGAGTTGATAGGATGTGAAGAGTCAACCAGGATACTGTGGTGTCAGGCTAGCCCACTGTGCCTCGAAAACTGTTCTAACAACCGCCTTAGACGTTGCGGTACCTGACATTGAGGTTGAGGCTCGCAGGTGCTATGTGGTTAGCCGCAAAGGCGAACAATATTAATGACGGTCTGGCATCTAACTCGAGCGCGGCTAGTGAATCCTAGTAACAATAATGAACTGAATGCGTGAGGCACGAAGATGTCTTTAAAGAAATGGTGACATTAAACCTGCCGCACTCGCAACGCGGTTTTTTATCTGCTCAGATAATAGAAAATATAAATAGAGTCAGAGACTGCGTAGGTATTTTATTTTATTTTATTGTTTCAGGAAAATTTACAGCTAATAATAGTTCTTATAAGTTAAAACATACAGCCACGTGCAAAAGTATTAGGCACCCCTATTGTTTGTCTCTATCTCAACAATGAGCGCTCGGATAAGGGTTTTATGGTCTTACTATTGCATCGGCGGCATTTTTAAACAAAAATAAAACAATAACAAATATTTATGACACCCAGGTGCAGTTTAAAACAATGTTTTTACAAATTTGCAATTTTAAAGTTTACTCTTTTAGTGTGTTATCAGTGCTTGCAGTGAACAGACACATATCGTACGCAATTGTTGCTATCATATTCCTGAAGACTAATATTCATCGAGTTAATAATGCCTAAAAAAGCAGAACTTAGTGCAGAGCAGCGCCTAAAAATTAAAATTTTACATGAACAAGGCATGTCTCAAGTGAAAATAGCCCGAGAAGTGAAGTGCTCGCGTTGTGCAGTGCAATATGCACTAAATCGCTTCAAAGAGATCGGTACTCATGAGAATAGGCCAAGAACAGGCAGAAGAAAAATAACTACAGATCGTGAAGACCGATTGTTAATTAGGCAGTCTCTACAGGACCGTAAAAAAACTGCTTTGGAGCTCGCTGCAGCTTTATCTGAAGGAAAAAGCAGATCAGTGAGCGCGTGTACTGTGAGAAGAAGGCTTATTGCAGCTGGGTTAAAAGGTTGCAAGGCAAGAAAGAAGCCGTGGCTATCGGAGCACAACAAGAAAATCGGTTGCAGTGGGCCCTCAGACATAGAGATTGGACAGTGGAGGATTGGTCCAACGTACTGTGGTCAGACGAATCTAACTTTGAGGTATTGTTATTTAATTTATGTATTATACCAAAACACATAGCCGTCTTTGAAATCACGTCCTGCGAGGGAAATATGCAATCTTGAATTAAGTTATTTTTTTGCTTGTTCCATAGGTGTTTGGAACATCCGGTGTTACTTACGTCAGGCGAAGGGTGGGCGAAGAGTACAACCCAGATTGTGTAGTGCCCACTGTTAAACACGGTGGAGGCTCAATAATGATCTGGGGTTGCATGGCTGCCGATGGAGTGGGCGAAATGATGTTGTGTGAGGGGCGAATGAATAGCACCAAATACACAGAAGTTCTGGAAACAGCTCTAGCACCGTCTGTTACACAGATTTTTGGTGATACAAACACCGACGGCGTAAAATTCCAGCAGGACAACGCCACTTGCCACAAGTCAGCACACACTATGGCATGGATGGCTCAAAATGGAATAGATCTTTTGGACTGGCCGCCACAATCACCGGACCTCAATCCTATTGAACATATTTGGTCTATTTTGAAGAAAAATATCCGTAGACACTCGATAAGCAACAAGCAAACACTACTCGCCGCGTTAAAGCATGAGTGGCAAAAGATATCCCAAGAGGAATGTTTTAAGCTGGTAGAGTCAATGCCAAAAAGAGTGGCTGCTGTCATTAAATCCAAAGGTGGACCGACAAAATATTAATTATTTTATTAAAATAAATCTTAGTAATCATATGTTTTGTTTTCTTTACATTCCCTATGCTCAATCACCCTAAAACTGACATTACTATAGGGTGCCTAATACTTTTGCACGTGGCGGTATTAGCAAAATGACACATAAATTATTATTCATGTATTATATTTAATATATCTTTTTTTAACAACGTAGACAGCGATGTATTTCATACAAAGATTATACATAAAAGTAAATTTAACCCTATGTATCAAAAAAATAATTGCTAATGGATTTTTTTAAATCAGCAATACTTGATGAAAACAAGTCAAGATCGACTCTCCGACACTCCCCATTAAACGTACGACATGCTCTAACAATATATATGTATTTTGTCTGTACGTTGTTCTCGCTAGAGGTACATCGAGAAGATTTGTTCTTCGTAGGTGTGCAGTGGGTACGCGTAGTCCAACCTTGTTAACTAACTCAGGAACATCAACTAAGCCATTCATAACGCCGTATAAAAATGATAAACCTGCTACTTTCCTGAGTTCGTAATTCGTATAGTGGGAGGATGTGAAACTTTCTACAACGACTAAGGTAGTTAGGCAAGTAGGTATTGGACCGGTATTGTAAGTACCTTAAAAATTTCTTTTGAATACTTTCAAGGCGGTTAATATACACATTATAAAATGTATTTCAAATTTGCGATGCATATTCGAGGTGACTACGGACAAAAGTACAATGAATTTTAATTGTTTTGATATTCTTAAATTCAGATAATAGGCTTAATATAAAACCCAATGCTTTGGATGCTTTTTTTATAATATCATCAATGTGCAAATAAATATTAGCTTTGCGTCAAATGCTACTCCAAGATCTTTGATGGTATTGACTGTTTTTATTGGTGCATTACAGAGCTTATAAGTAGTCATAAATAGCTCAAAAACATTAAAAGTAGGTATACTAGTTAATACCTAGAATATCATGAGCCTAACTCAGACTTATAAGTCTATCGTTACATTCCCGGACCTGACAAAGTGTTAGTTAAAGTTTAATGTTAAGAAAAAATAAAATTCATTATTAGAATCGAATCTCCTCGGAATTTTTAAATGTGCCCGACGAACGGCTATATTACCAAAGTCCATTATTACTTACTTTAATCGACGAGAGTCTATGTTACCTTCGTATGTACGGATATTTATGTTATTGTGAACTACATACTCATCCTAAATTACTAACCGTTTAAATTCAAAGCCGGTTTTAATAAACATATTTCTTTTTATTGGATTCATGAGAGATGCCACTGTCAGTAAGTAGTAACTGTCTGTTGTAGAGATGACTATGTATTTTGACCTTCCAGATTTACTGTCATAAAAACAGTTCAGTAGAAAAGCTTTAGATTTTGCTTGGTAATTGAAATAGGTAAAATGGTGGCGTCGGTATCCGAGTGCAGTATTAAGTAAGAAATTATAATTTTAAGATCCCTTCGTTAGGAGAGGAAACATGGCACCAATATTCGGGTAGCACGGGTGGCTAAAGTGGTTGACTCGCCGCTGCCGCTGCCACTGCGCCTAGTGTCCTGTGTTCTATATCAACACGCTAAAGTGGTTGACTCGCCGCTGCCGCTGCTACTGCGCCTATCAACACGCTTATGTGGTTGACTCACCGCTGCCGCTGCCACTGCGTCTAGTGTCCTGTGTTCTATATCAACACGCTAAAGTGGTTGACTCACCGCTGCCGCTGCTACTGCGCCTATCAACACGCTTATGTGGTTGACTTACCGCTGCCGCTGCCACTGCGTCTAGTGTCCTGTGTTCTATATCAACACGCTAAAGTGGTTGACTCGCCGCTGCCGCTGCTACTGCGCCTATCAACACGCTTATGTGGTTGACTTACCGCTGCCGCTGCCACTGCGTCTAGTGTCCTGTGTTCTATATCAACACGCTAAAGTGGTTGACTCGCCGCTGCCGCTGCTACTGCGCCTATCAACACGCTTATGTGGTTGACTTACCGCTGCCGCTGCCACTGCGTCTAGTGTCCTGTGTTCTATATCAACACGCTAAAGTGGTTGACTCGCCGCTGCCGCTGCTACTGCGCCTATCAACACGCTTATGTGGTTGACTCGCGGCTGCCGCTGCTACTACGCCTATCAACACGCTTATGTGGTTGACTCACCGCTGCCGCTGCCACTGCGCCTAGTGTCCTGTGTTCTATATCAACACGCTAAAGTGGTTGACCCGCCGCTGCCGCTGCTACTGCGCCTATCAACACGCTTATGTGGTTGACTCACCGCTGCCGCTGCCACTGCGTCTAGTGTCCTGTGTTCTATATCAACACGCTAAAGTGGTTGACTCGCCGCTGCCGCTGCTACTGCGCCTATCAACACGCTTATGTGGTTGACTTACCGCTGCCGCTGCCACTGCGTCTAGTGTCCTGTGTTCTATATCAACACGCTAAAGTGGTTGACTCGCCGCTGCCGCTGCTACTGCGCCTATCAACACGCTTATGTGGTTGACTTACCGCTGCCGCTGCCACTGCGTTTAGTGTCCTGTGTTCTATATCAACACGCTAAAGTGGTCTGCCGCTGCTACTGCGCCTATCAACATGCTTATGTGGTTGACTCGCGGCTGCCGCTGCTACTGCGCCTATCAACACGCTTATGTGGTTGACTCACCGCTGCCGCTGCCACTGCGCCTAGTGTCCTGTGTTCTATATCAACACGCTAAAGTGGTTGACCCGCCGCTGCCGCTGCTACTGCGCCTATCAACACGCTTATGTGGTTGACTCACCGCTGCCGCTGCCACTGCGTCTAGTGTCCTGTGTTCTATATCAACACGCTAAAGTGGTTGACCCGCCGCTGCCGCTGCTACTGCGCCTATCAACACGCTTATGTGGTTGACTCACCGCTGCCACTGCCACTGCGTCTAGTGTCCTGTGTTCTATATCAACACGCTAAAGTGGTTGACTCGCCGCTGCCGCTGCTACTGCGCCTATCAACACGCTTATGTGGTTGACTCACCGCTGCCGCTGCCACTGCGCCTAGTGCCCTGTGTTCTATATCAACACGCTAAAGTGGTTGACTCGCCCCTGCCGTTGCTACTGCGCCTATCAACACGCTTATGTGGTTGACTCACCGCTGCCGCTACCACTGCGCCTAGTGTCCTGTGTTCTATATCTGCAGACGAACTGGTCCAGACTATGAATATGGCCTGGACAAGTAACTTCCCTGAATGGGAACTTAGGCCCAAGAGAGTACCGTGGTGGACGCCAGAGTTGGTTTAACAATACTAGGACCGCCAAGGACTATAGCGGTTACGCTCGTTGGTAGACCAACTACAACAAAGCTGTGCGGAAAGCCAAACGGAAGGCTTGGAGAGCCCACTGTGAAAACATCAGTACTATTCCTGAAGGAATGAGGCTCTCCAAAGCTATCTCGACCATCAGAGCGCACCCATTGACAACCATTAAGGATGGCAATAGGCAGCGAACAGGGTCTGGTAAGGAGACACTAGCAATGATGCTAAACACACACTTTCCAGACTGTAAGATAATAGAAAAGGAGCAGGACGATCCGATCAGCCTGATTGAACTAAGCTACCATACAACCAAAGCTGATTGGGACACTTCAAGGAAGGTAGTGGATGAAGGGAAGGTTGGCTGGGCTCTAAATGTTTTTCAACCGTTCAAATGACCTGGTCCAGACATGGTTTATCCCATTATCCTACAACAGGGAGCTGCACTCTTGGTTCCGCATTTGTGCAGACTATACAGAGCCTGCATAGCTTTTGGATACATTCCAAAGATATGGAAGCGTGTTAAAGCCATCTACATACCGAAACCGGGCAAAACTGACTACGAAAAAGTCAAGGCATACCGACCTATAAGCCTTGAATCGTTCTTCTTGTAAGCACTGGAGAAGTTAATAGATAGACATGTTACGGATTTGCATTAAGGAAATTCCCCTTCCACAGGCTACAATGAGCCTACCAGTCGGGTAAATCTACTCAGACGGCACTACATTTTGTGGTAAATAAGGCAGAACATGCATTGGATAACCGGGAAGCATGCATTGCTGCATTCCTGGATATTGAGGGAGCTTTCGATCGGACCACCTTTGATGCTATTAGTGTAGCATCGGCAAATCACGGCGTAGAGCCAACCATTTGCAAGTGGATCGATTGTATGCTCAAGGGAAGAATCATTAGGTCTGAGTTGTTAGGAGATGAAATGTATGCAACGACCACCAAAGGCTGCCCTCAGGGTGGAGTACTCTCACCACTCTTATGGTGCTTGGTAGTCAATTCACTCTTAGAACAACTCAACAAATGTCCGTGCTCAACGGTCGGATATGCGGATGACTTGGTGATACTCGTCAACGGAAAATTCCCGAGCACGGTATCTAGTCTCATGCAGAAGGCCTCATTATGGTGGGAAAATGGTGCAGTAGTAACCATTTATCGATCAACCCAGAAAAAACTACTGTCATGCCGTTTACTAGGAAGAGGGATCTGACAAGATTGGGCACTCTCTCCATGTATGGTACGCAGCTACAATGGTTCACAGAGATGAAATATCTAGGCATGACCAAATAACAAACTAACATGGAAACCTCATGTAGACAAAGCCATAGAGAAGGCCCAGCGGGTCTTCGGCATGATTCGTTCTACTTATGGCAAGACGTGGAGGCTGAAGTCCAAGGACATCAAGTGGCTATACACGATAATGGTAAGACCCATACTTATATATGGAAGCATTGTCTGGTGGCCAAGACCTAAACATGCAACATGCAGGAACGCGCTGTCGAAGGTGCAGCGATTGACCTGCATGGCTATAACAGGGGCATTCCCGACAACGCCAACGGCAGCGTTAGAAGTCCTGCTGGATCTAACTCCGCTACACATTGTTATGGAGTTAGAGGCGTTAAAGACGCTACATAGACTATCTGTGCATGGGCTGTGGAGCGTCAACATGCCGGAAACTCGACACACAAAATTTAAGATTTCGAAGGATCTCAAAAGGATTATGAGCATGGGATGCGACAAAATGCTCTGAAGAGTTATTCCACCTTATCCTGCCCTCCCCTTTCCTATCCAGAACAACGCGTGCTGGGCTCAGATGCCATCCTTACACGGTAGAGTCGAGTAGAGCGCGTACCAAAAAGTTTGGGTCCTCATATCTCTGCCGAACGACCAAGGCATGGAATTCTCTGCCAAGGCACGTGTTTCCTTCTTCCTTCAATCCTAGGTTCTTTAAGCGGGGCGTGAAAAAGCATTTTCTCAGGCCGTCAAAGTAGAGACCTCAACATCGCCTCGGCTACTGTGGGGGCGATGTGGAGGCCACTGCTCTTAGACCACACGGCTGCTTTCCATCAGGTGGAGTGTGGTCATTTTGACGAGGAAAAAAAAAAAAAAAAAAGAAAATGCAACTAATGCACATATTCAAAAATAATTTTAAAATAAAGGTCCCCAAGAGGGACGAATGGAGACAAGGTCTACAATCCCCTAACAAGAGTTGTTTCATCTGGTACACTGATGGTTCCAAAATGGAAACAGGATCAGGTGCTGGTATTTATGCCAACGACTGCAAGGTGAGGCAAAGCATTGGCAAATATGCAACGGTATTCCAAGCGGAAACCTATGCTATAATTAACAATAATGTCACTGATAGGACTGTTAATATTCTCAGTGACAGTCAAGCTGCTCTCAAGGCTCTGGGCTCCTGCAGGGTGGACTCCGGACTGGTCCTGAACTATGTTAAGGCCCTCAACAAACTTGGCAGGAAAAACACAGTCAGACTAGTGTGGGTTCCGGTGCATGCAGGGATGCAGGGCAATGAGGAGGTTAATGAATTAGCCAGAAAGGCCTCGGGGCAACCGTTTGTGGGCCCCGAGCCATTCGTAGAAGTCTCTGAGAGCACCGTCAAGGCAACTTTGAATGCACATGGCAATGATAAACACAGGCTAAAGTGGATGGTCCTCAGGGGTCTAAAACACTCCAAGAAATTCATTGCAAACAGAGCCACGGGCTTCACCCGGAAGCTCTGCGGGTACAACAAGTGCCAAATACGCCTGCTCACAGGAGCATTCACTGGCCATTTTGGCACCAACGAGTTCCTGTGCAGATTGGGATTGACAAACAATCTGATCTGCAGAGCCTGTGGTGAGCAGGACGAGTCCATATCGCACCTACTGTGTGAATGTGACTCGTTGGCTGGATTGAGAATGGGTCTGATGGGGTTGGCATATCCAAACCCCGAAGACTTCAGGTTTCTCCCTCTGAAGTGTACACTGCGGTTGATGCAGTACATTCATAAGGAGCCAAAGGATAGATCTTGGGACCGACATAAAAGGTCCCACTGGGTCAAAGTGTCGCCGGTCTGCACTAACTGGCCCCCGTATTTAAGATAAGATAAGATATATGTCAATCTTATTACCCTATTATACTTACCTAGAATAATCTACAAATAATATGCAAAGTTATATGCAGGTTGTGTTTAAATAATATAACACCTCAGCCTTAATATTAAGTTGAAGGCAAGATAATGAAAAGCAACTTTGGTAACCTCTCTTTAGTACGGTAATTATCATTTATCATTGATGAAACAGATCGATTAAAGCGCTGTGACATCACCATTTCTAATACTTACGAATGTCCTGAAGACCATAAGCAACTACGGTTACCAGTCGTGTAGCTAACACACACAGTAACTACATTAACTACAGCACATCATCCTTAGAAAAAGATACGACTTCCTTTAGGTATATTAAAATTTCAAAAAAATCCTTACAGGCAAATGCTGCTAGATGCCTGGACCTTGTAGGTAATCTCTACTCGATCTTGAGAGAAATCGGTAGCACATGCGACTGCAGTCTACCGCCAACATGCTAAATTATGCAACTTTTAATAAACAATTTCCAAGGATATGCGATGCGGTTTATGTATCCATAAAACGAGCCAAATAAAGGCTATGAATTATTCTCGAAATATGTATATGTAGGTACCTATGCTTGTTTCGGGCGAAAGAATATGACAGTATGTATATTCCGTAGCTTTGAACGTACCAGCTGTCGTGTAATTACCTGGATTCACTAGATAGGTGGTCTCTAAACAGATTAGTAGAGATAAATCTAATTAGTTAGGTATGGCTTGTACGGAATTATCATGGCTTGCATACTAGTTTCACTCTTTGATCTTCTAGCTTCTAGTTTGCAGCATTTGCATCAATAGAAATCTACCTATATTATTAGGTATTTTTGCCAAGTTCCATATAAATGTTTAAGAATAGAATAGAATAGAATAGAATATCGTTTATTTCTTAGTATATGGTATTACAGATATTACAAATATTATACAGTGTTAATATATTAAATATTATATTATAATATGATATTTCCTTTTTTGAAAAACTAACTAAGTACGCTATAAACTTCTCGGCATATGCCTAATTTTATCACAAGTTATAAAAAATAGTTAGGTACCAAGGGCGGATCCACCGTTGTGGGCACGATGGGCATGCCCACAACCCTAATAGACTTGTGACGTCACACTTTCACGGTCTATTGAGATTGATAGGCTGATGATAATAAACGCTATATGACTCCTGAGACAGCGTCAAGATACCTATTTACCCAGTCTAGTGTCCCTAGAAAAGAAGAGAAATAATAATTTATCGATTGTAATTGGTTTGGAATTTAATCGAAACTGTTTGACTATTTAATTGGACGAAATCGGATCTGACTTCCTGCAATGATTATTTTCATTCCTAATGCCAAAGTCCTGATGCGCGGAAAAAAGGAAATAATCAAATTTAAAAGTCGTTCATGAGTCATGATTGTTCATGAGCGAGTTCGTACTCCGACTCGCACTTGGCCGATTTTCGGGTGGCTGTGACCACAACCTTTTTTGAGGGCTGGATCCGCGTCTGTTAGGTACTGATAACGGATGAAAGGGTGGTGGAAGGAATTTTCATAGTCCGAGGGTACGTAGTGGCTTCCTGCCTTCGCAATTATTTCATGCGCTCAAAGTTTCTAGCCAGAACTGTGCATTTGGTCTTGAGTTTGAATCTCGGCTCAGGCCAACAAAGTTATTACGTTTTCTTACATTCAATTCTCAGTAGCAGCCCGGATTTAGTAAGTATGAATGTAATGTTAAGTCAAATGGAGCAAATGAAAATTGTAAAAAAGAAATATCAATCGAATTGGTTAATTTCGAATAGCTTTTTAACTATAGATAAGTTTTTAATCTAGATCTAGAATGAGATGGACACATACCGAGACACTAGCCGCGACAGGTATGGGAGAATAAAATAACTATATATATATAATATAATAATCTGGATTACCAGTCACAATGGGCGTGCCACAGGGCTCGATTTTGGGACCCTTTCTGTTTTTAGTGTACATAAATGATTTGCCGTTCTTTGTTCAGCATTTGTGTGACATTGTTTTATTCGCGGATGACACATCCCTTATTTTTAAAGTAGACCGAAAAGCACCAAATTTACGTGCTGTTAATGATTCACTTGCGGAAGTCCTGGACTGGTTTACGGCGAATAATTTACTACTTAACTCTACAAAAACTAAATGTATCAAGTTTACATTGCCAAATGTAAAGAGTCCTAACGTGAATATAATTTTAAATGATGAAATTATTACTTTAGTTCAATCAACAGTCTTTTTAGGATTAACTTTAGATCATAAAGTTCAGTGGGGCGCTCAAATATCGTGTCTTGCAGGGAAACTTAGCTCAGCCGCATACGCAATTCGGAAAGTAAGACAGCTTACTGATATAGATACTGCAAGACTAGTATATTTCAGTTACTTTCATAGTGTCATGTCCTACGGTATATTATTGTGGGGCAAGGCAGCTGATATTGAGACAATTTTTATTCTCCAAAAGCGTGCAGTACGTAGCATTTATAATTTAGGACCACGAGTTTCCCTGAAAGATCGATTGAAAGAAATAGGCATACTTACTGTTGCGTCGCAATATATATTTGCTAACATTATGTTTATTAAACATAACATTTACTTATATAATAAGAATAGTGATATCCATAACGTAAACACTAGAAATAAGCATAAGTTAGTAGGCCCATATCATCGTTTACATAAAGTTCACAATACATTTGCGGGACTCGGTATACGTTTTTTTAATAAATTACCTATTACTATAATTAATTTACCATTGTTTACATTTAAAAACGCCGTTAAAAAACAACTTATTCGGAAGGGTTATTATTCAGTCAACGACTACTTAAATGACAAAAACTCATGGAGCTAGTTGCTTGTTGCATACAGGATTCAAAGATCTGTATTACTTATAAGTCAATTTAAGCCTTTGCATAGTCACAAAGTATAAGTGTATGCGCCATCATGCCATCTTACTGTCTATTTTAGATTTATATTAAATAATATATCTTAGCTCAAATTATTTCTTCTCTATAATATTATTAAGTTATTATTGTTATTATCTTTAGTTTTTTATAGCATATATGGCATAATGGTTGTAACACCTTGTTAATCTGAGTTGTAAAATACTGAAATTATATTTAACTGGCGATTTAAAAGAGTGGCCGTGAGTTTCTTGCAGGTTTCTTCTCATAGGCTCTACCCTTTGCCTGAACCTAGCAACTAACCTAAATGTAGCTTCAGTAACTTAGTAAACTCACTAACCTATATACTTTGACGTTCATAAGTGTTACTTTGTGACCTAAATGAATAAATGATTTTTGACTTTGACTCGACTAACTACAGGAATCTAATAAATCTGGGCTCATAAGATGGGTCTTTCATTGGCTGGTACAATATAAACTTTAGATAAAAAACGGCGTCTGTCAGATATATTGTCTTCGTACAAAGTAGGAACAGCTGTTATTATTACTGTATTGATAAACAAACTAACAGCTTAGTAAACCAATGCGTGGATGTTTTTAGGTTCGATGAATTTAACGAGTCTGTTCTAAATGCAATTCAGTGACGATACCTTTTACACACTTCAAGAAGTCTGGATGTTTATCGGTTACAGAATGAAAAGCACTTTATACGGTCCAGAAAATAATAAAGGATTGCTGGGAAACAAGTATTAAAACGAAAGTATATATGTATAAGTTATGTTAGATTAAAAGTCTGGCGCCGCTTGCCAAATATTTATTTATACTAGCTGATCAAGCAGAGGTATGTTCTGCCTTGTCCGGTAGATGGAAATATGGTGGCACAGCGTTGTTAAAGAAGCATCATTGCGCTCTAAGCAGCGCATTGAACTCTAACTAGAGTTTATCCCAACTTAAATGCGCATCACCATTCAAACATACCTACCTACAGGAGTTCGACTGGCGAATTACTTTCATCGTACAGAAAGAACCACCAAAAAAAATGTTTAGTTATGTTGCTGTATTGCGTCAACTCAAAAACTTTTAGAACTAGAAAACTTTTTCATTTCAGAGCTTCATTAAGAGGCGCTGTCTCAACAATAAGGAGAGAGCCTATTTTAACTCTACCAGTGATCATACTCGAAAATTATCTGGCACCCCTTCTCGGATAACGTCAAATTCCCGAACACGACTAGGTTCCATTTTATTTTCTAAATAAAAACAAAATAAATCTTTAGGCAAATACATGTTAATAAAATCATTACAGTATTATTATTCGTAAAGTATTTGTCAGAAGCAGTGGAAGAAAGTTTTAGAACATTTTATTGGATATAAGTAAAAGTATACAAAATACATTCAATTGTAAACATAAATTAAATTAGTTATAAGCGTATATTATTAATGAAATAATCATATTGTGTCATTTGCTAAACAAGTTTAATATTAAATAGTTGGTTTGTCAAATTATAAGATAATTCGTTGGTTACATGACCGTCACGGCGAGTATTGCGACATCAGCCAAGGATCCAATATTTATGTTGAAATTATCCCATACTTATGTTGAGGCGGCAAGGTCCGAGCTCTGCCAGGTCCTAGTGGCGAATTGAAACGAGCGACTTGTGCACCCCAGTGCCGGGCACGCCACGATCGTGGCGTTAAGTCCCGTGTTTGAGGAGTGGCTGGAGAGGCGGCATGGCGCCCTCACCTTCCGGCTGACATAGGTATTGACCGGCCATGGTTGTTTTGGCGAGTTCCTGTGTCGTATAGGCCGGCAAGAGACGCCCGATTGTCACCACTGCGGCGACTGCCGCGACGTTGTTGAGGACACGGCGCTGCACACTTTGGCGGTTTGCCCCGCCTGGGCATCGCAGCGCCATGAGTTGATCGCGGCAGTCGGATCGGTTGCCCTCTCGCTCCCGGTCGTAGTTCTGTCTATGGTCCGGAGTGAGAGGACGTGGAATGCCGTCGCCTCCTTCTGCGAGGAAGTGATTTCCATCAAGGAGGCGGCGGAGCGTTTAAACCCTCTCCCCAACCGCAGAACCGGGCACCGGAGGGCGCGAGATGACCTCCAGCCACCCTGAGGTTTGATCTCGGGATGGCGGGCTTTGTGGGGCTGCCCGCCATCCGTTCAGCACCAGGTCCGAGAGGCGGCGTGCGTGTTCCCACGCGCGCCTCTGTGTCGTGTCCGTCTCCCCTCTAGGGGGGGAACAGTAGGGATTTATATTAGTGGTGACCAGTGGGTAGTTCTTTTCGGGTAGTGGCCTGCCGTTTCATACGGCGGGCTGGAACCTCGGCGGGGTCGTGACTGCATGTGAAAATGATTCGCGCGGCCCCGCCGATAGTGGTTTTGTCGAAGAACGCCGTGGTAGGTTTAGTCGGTATTCCGGGAGGTTAATTTTATCGTTTTAACATCTTTCTTTTACCCCGGCGAGTCCGACATAACCCCTCCGCCCGCCCCCGCGGAGGGATATGCGTCAATGCATTCCCCCAGGTAAAAAAAATTAAAAATAGGATCCCCTACTAGTGGTGAGTCCCAACCCAAATGTTATAACACAACGGCACAACCGTGTAAAATTTATTCTCGGTTATAAACCACCCACAATCACAATCAAGACACTATTAGCCTAGGCTGCGATTTATAGTTTAAAATAAAATAAATGTAAGCGGAATGTGCAGCGACACACCGTTTAGAGACGCGTTCAATATTACTATGTAAGTTTCGTAAGATACGAACGTGTCCTTATTGTTTCCAATGTATATCTGCGATAAGTTATAGAAACAACACACTCACGCTAGTTTTATAAACATAACGTTATTTAGCTGCAACTGGAGATAGACAGTTTTATTTTTCAATATTCAATTGGGATGACCGGACGCGTAGCTTAGTGAATAAACAGCGTTATTTAAAATTACTCTTGGCAACTTTAGCTGATACATTTGACGTTGTTGACGTGATTTAAAATGACATTTTGTTTTGATTAGTCAGTACCACAGAACCAAAGTCAAACCTAAAGATTTACAAACAGGTGTTGTTTTTGTGCGACTTTTTCCTGTTTCTAATGTGTCTGAATAATAATTTTAATAACAACATTAGTACCTGGAGATAAATAATGTGACTTTATTGTTACGGTGTTTGTTTTAATAAGTGCTATAATTTTACTTCATGGTTTTTATCTGGAAACTATTCTACATTATTAAACAATAAGATCAAACAACCATTCTAAAGCAATTTAGCATTTTAGCGTGCAAGGACGAAGTTGAGCTATAATGTAATGTTTACTTATGACAATTGTGTATAGTCAATAAGTTGATTGTTGTTTTTATGATCATGTAATAAAAGTTTTAGATATTGGTGTGAAAGATGGAAAACCCTGAGAATGGTAGCAGCAGCCGCTTGACCCAAGTACCTCCAACGTCATGGTGCCATCCAGCTCACAGAATACACAGGTTCATAGCACTTTTACTGATGTGCTTCCTATGTTTTGGTAAGTAACATTTCAAAATAATTAGATCACCTCATACATCGATAAGATAGGTATTACTTACACTAGGTTTATAAATAAGCACTTCCTCAAAAAAATTATAATTCTTTTATATCTAGTATCTTTTTATCTTATCTCTATTTATTTTTAGTAATTGGTTCTGTTTCTTTGTCAGGCATTGGTTCTGCCCACATCCCATGAGCCTTTATTACTGATCTTAACTAACAAAACAAAATGCCCTTTTTCTTTATGCATGTATCTTTTAAAATCGTTAGAAACCAATCTGTACACTAAGAATATTTTAATTTTAACAATAAAAATATTTGCTCATTGCATTATTTATTATTTTATCAAAATTGAACAAAGGTTAACATTTCTATCTGCATATATAATAACAATGATATATTTTAATTTCAGGTTCCTATTTCTGTTATGACTCACCGGGTGCATTAGCAGATAACTTCAAATATGACGCACATTTGAATACATCCCAGTTTGCATTGCTGTATTCTATATACTCATGGCCAAATGTGGTATTGTGTTTCATTGGTGGTTATCTTGTTGATAGGTACATATGTTTCAATAATTAGCACGCTTATCAAACTAACTTTGTTCAATGTACATACACTGTAGTCATTATATTAACTGGTTATTTATCAGAAAAGCTATATTAGCATTAATATATTATTACTATGTAATTTAATTATTTTCAATTTCTTAATGATATAACATCAAATACATCATACAAACAATTAATTGAGCCCATTGTTGACTTATTTGTATTGTTAGTTAATCATATTCAATTGCATGTTGTTTGTAAAATAATCAAAGCTTGTAATTTCGTTGTGCTATCATAATATATATCAATAAAAAATATTATCATGTAAAGTATAAAAATATCTATAAAAACCAGTTCATATTAAATACATATATATCTAAAATGAAATCTGGTCCTGTTGTTGTAACATTTGACAAGACCAGTTAGATATCAGGAGATATCTACATACATGTAAGTATTATTAATATTCACACTATTAGTCAACTGCATGTGTGATGTTTACAATATTGGTGACCCCATTTCATTTGTAATACAATAACATGCCTACATAGTGTAATAAATAATGTTGTTGGACATTCATAATATGACCTGTTTGTTCACTTACTACTTATATGTTATATCGCCATATCTGTCTGTATGTCCACTTAATTCTTTTAAGGTATATAATGGCTTTTAATGCAGTTTCCACTATCATATAAAGGACTTCTTATTGTAGACTTATAAATTTATAAAAAGTTTCTTGTTCATAGGTCTTATAATTATCAACATAAAGTCTGTTATGGAGTGTCTATTTGCTAAGGTTTGACTTACAGAGAACATTTTTGACTTTTACATACTAAAAAAATATTTGTGTAGATATTTTATCTTAAGTATAAATCTTGATCTAGTCAAATGATTAGTTACGTTAATCATATAATGTAGATTATAACTGCTCTGTACTCATTTACAGGGCAGTTTATAATTTAAATGAATATGTTTGACAATATCAATTATTTCAAAATGAAATGTCTGATATGCTTGAAAACCATTTCAAGCATGGTCTTTATTATACCATATTATGATGATATCATTTTATTTTCAGATATTTTGGTGTAAGATTGGGTACTATTATATATATGACTATAGTTTTTATTGGAGCAGTAATATTTGCACTTGGAGCCTACATCAATGCATTTTGGCTAATGATACTTGGAAGATTCGTGTTTGGGTAAGAATTAAATATTAATTATGACATAGAAGTCATAAATATATCTCTAATGATCAGAAAATAAATATAGAACTTCCAGAGCAAACCTTGCATACTAAATTAATCTAGTACCTAATGAAGTTATGATATAAAACAAAGCACAACAGAACAATACATCTGAAGTGGGTTTGAGTGCTTGTACAATTATTGATTTAGATTTTTATGATTGATGCCTGGGTTTGACAAAGTGATGGCTTTTCTCAAGTAATAATCCAGAGTTCGGGTTCGGATTGTTTAGTATATGGTAACATGTTGATTCTGGGACTTAAATAGGTATAGTTTGCAAACCTGTACCAAATCTTTAGCGATGGATAGGCGCGAAATTATAAAATCTATAGCCTCGGTAGCACAGCAACAGTGAATGTAACTGCTGTGCACGAGTTAATGGATTCGATGCCTGGGTCAGGCAAAGTGTTATCGAGTTTACTTATCTTAGTAATTAAAGCATAGAATCTGTAACTGTACAAACGGTAATAAGCTCGCCCCTTATTTCGTAGCACTTAATACCAAAGCTGACAAAATGTGGGCGACACGCCCCTTTTACCTATACCTCCCACCCACTCTTTTATGTGATATAATCTCGTGAATATGATGATAATTTCGTGAGACTATAATGTATGTAATATCTTTATCTACACGATCATGATTTCCACACAACGCTGTATTACATCCACATTTCGCGAGCTAAAGCCTCTAAACTCGCACCCTATTTCTTGTTACTTAAATCATAAATATTATTTTATGTTATCCCTAAGCTGCTATTGAAAATTTCCTATAAAAAACGCATAGGTACCTAATACTTTGACCGCAGCAAAAAAGATATCCCCACTCACCACTGCAGTACACTAGCTGCGCCCAATTCAATACTTATCGAAATGTAGCCATTTAAAATACTCTTTGATAGATAAACTTGGATTTATTTATAAATTATTCATTATTTGATTAAATTAAGAAATCGTTTAGGCTTTCCCCAGTAATTGATTCTAATTTACATAACAATAATTATTTGAATAATATAGCTAAAAACCTTTGAAATTAGAATTGCTATTTTAATCTTCTACTTTTCGTGTGGTTAGTGGCCAACCTGTTGTCAAGAGTTGTTCAAGCCAGCCCGTAGGCCTATGACATGGCTTAACGACTGCTGCTATTTTAATGTCGTTTCCACATAGCAGGACGGCACGACAGAATATTTTTGAAAATTGAAAAAATTTAAAATCTTATTTTAATACTCTTAGAACTCACATTTCGTTTATATCATCATAAGAAGTCCATACTATGACAGGCTTCGGTATTTGTCAGCTACTTTCGGCAGTCTGAGCACGAATTTCTTTCTCTTCCTTCTTAGCGAGACCTGCTATTAGTACTAAATCGTAGTCAATCATTTTTATAACACAACCAACTCTTAAGTAGCGCACAAACTGAATGAGTAGACAAAGAACTAAGCGATAGCCTGTGTCATATGTATCTACAGTATCCCACAATATCCTTGCGAAGGCCTTGGCATCCTTCGGTGTGCCGCAGGATCCTTCGGCATCCCGAAAGATCGTTAGCGTTCCTAGTCATTTCGATGAATACTTTGCCATTGCCCTCCCGCGCCGCCGCGCCGCCGTGCCGCTAAATGAACGCAGGCTTTAAAGTACCTATATACCTATATTGTATACTTACCTATCGATTAGCTTATTGAGTCACAGCGGCACACTGGCCGCCAGGCACAATAGATGTAAATTATGTCGTATTCTAAGACTTGACACGCTAATCTTATGATTGATACGTTTTTACAGAGTTGGAGGTGAATCACTACAAGTTGTTGTGAATAATTATGTCGTACTTTGGTTTAAAGGCAAAGAACTCAACATGGTATTTGGACTACAGTTGTCTTTTTCACGATTCGGAAGTACTGTTAATTTCTGGGTAATGGAACCTATTTACAAATGGGTGTCTAACTATTACAGTGGATATGAACGGTTGGGTGTTACGCTGTTTATTGGTTGGTGTCAATCCTAACATTTGAATTACCTTTATAATGCCTGATTGTGTCCTTATATTTTAATAATATCTGTTTTCAGCATCACTAACCTGTTTTATCTCCCTTATTTGTGGTTTGATACTTGGCTGGATGGATTACAGAGCTGAGAGAATACTGGGCAGGCAAGATGAGCAAAACAATGACGAACCCTTCCATCTTACAGACATAAGACATTTCAAACCAGTATTTTGGCTCTTGTCTGTAATTTGTGTTGCTTATTATCTTGCCATTTTTCCATTTATTGCTTTAGGAAAGTGAGTACCAACTTATATTTTCTACTAACTTTCTTTATTCTTTTTATTTACTTATTATTAACACTTACAATTACCTTCGTTTATGAATATCTTATAAAATATATTAGTTATCAAATTTCTTCTGTGTAAGTTTACACTGTTATGTTTCAGATTATTCTTTGAACGCAAATTTGATTTTCTGCCACAAGAGGCCAACAATGTCAATTCGATGAGTTATTTACTCTCAGCAGCTTTAAGTCCGTTCTTCGGCATACTTATAGACAAGACAGGAAGAAATATGATGTGGGTCATTATAAGTATTTTGACAACAATTTGTGCTCATTCTTTGTTGGCACTTACTTTCCTCAATCCGTATATTGGAGTGGTAAGAAAAATTTACTATAATATGACAATGAGCAAACTGTAATCATTATAATTAACCAAAAGACACTTATTACTTAGCTTCAAATAATTGAATTTACCTGTTCATTAAAAACCCAAGTTCGTTTATCAGGTCGAAGAACTTGTTATTTAGATTTTGTCACGAAATTAAAAGCTAAAAAAAGGCATGAAAAATAACTGCACAATCTCATAAGCTGTTCGCCACTTAGTCGTCCACCAGTCTACGTTACATCTAATGTCCTCCAGCCGATATTTCAGTTACAAGCGGCCAATCTGCAGGAGACTGGCTGGTTGCATAGGAGAAAATCGCACTCCCAGTCGAATAAAGGTGTAAGAAGAATATACTGACTTTAGAGGAAAAAAAGAAAACTGCTTGATCTGATATATTTATTATAGAAAGTACTTTTATAATCTTTTGTTTAATTTAGTGAAACAAAGACATAACGAAAATAATTGAGCTTGTATAGGTATCTTTACTAGTATTATTCGAATCTGCAATATTAAAATATCGACGTAATTGTTTTTACGCCTTTATTGAACTGGGGTGCGTTATAGTGCACAAGTATGTGCGCAAACACGTGAGTGTGTGTCAATCGAGTAATAAACATTTACCAAAAAAATGTACCTAAATTGTACTATTTAGTAACTCGGTTAAAAAAATTGTACCTCCTTTAGAAGGAAACTACAGGTAAATTTAGGTACACGTGTGATTTCCATCAAGGAGGCGGCGGAGCGGAAGAGGGAGCGTTTAAAACCTCTCCTCAACCGCAGAGCCGGGCGCCGGAGGGCGCGAGACGACCTCCAGCCACCCTGAGTTTTAACCTGCGGCCTTGTGAGCTTGCCCGCCATCCGTTCAGCACCAGGTTCGAGAGGCGGCGTGCGTGTTCCCACGTGCTCCTCTGTGTAGTATCTTTGTCCCCCCCAGGGGGCCGATGGAGGAAGTATTTTTATTTAGTGGCCTGCTGTTTTACACGGCGGGCCGAAACCACGGCGGGGTCGCGATTGCATGTGAAAGCGATTCGCGCGGCCCCGCCGTCTATGGTTATGTCGAGGAACACCGTGGTAGGTTTAGTCGGTATTACCGGGGTATCTTTTCTCCGGTGAGCCCGACATAACCTCTCCGTCGCCCCGCGGAGAGGTATGCGTCAAAGCATTCTCCCAAGTAAAAAAACAAAAAGTTACACCCGCCATATTGACGTCAATATGGGGGGTGTTCTATAATATTTTATTATTTAACCATTACTAATAAAATATAATAATACCAAAAAAATGTACCTAAAAAGTACCACAAGTTAATAAAAAACACACTTGATCGATAATTACTGAGAAATAAAACAACCGTGTCTTGTGTCTAAGCAAACACGATAATATCATGAAATATTGATATAGTTACATATACATCTATGTATTTGTATACTTGGGTCTTGCTACATTCAGGTAATTTATCATCTTTACAATACATAGTATAGGTAATACTTGAGTTGGATTTTCATTCAACCTTGTCTTTTTAATCATTGTTGTTGTATCTATTTTGCATATTATTCCTTTTTTTAGTGGCATTGATCTCTACGTACTTTAACTTTAAAAAGTTGTTTTATTTCTCAGTAATTAAAATTATCGAACTGATCAAGTGTTTTTTTTTTACTTGAGGTACAATTTAGGTATTTGGTGTTATTATATTTTATTAGTAATGGTTAAATAATAAAATATTATAGAACACCCGCCATATTGACGTCAATACGGTGGGTGTACTTAAATTTAGCTGTGGTTTCCTTCTAAAGGAGGTAAATTTTTTTTTAACCGAGGTACTAGGGTAAGGAGGGGGAATGGGCGTTCACTTAAGGAAAATATGCTGTATTTTTCAAAATAATAATTCTACTTCAACATTTTAAAACATAACATGTTTTTTAACTATTCAGTAATTAACATTTTAACATCAAACGTATTTGCCTTTGACTTATAAGTATTAGGAAACGATTATAGAAAAAACAGGTTTGAGCGCCATTACCCCTGACTTTGGGTAATGCCGCTCAGGCTAAGGGTTAATGACGTTAAACATTTTTTTTTGGGAAAAGTATCTAGTAAGATTCATTTTCTTTACACTACTAAGCGTGAGATCAACCTTAAAAAATTAAAGTAAAGTCTACAATCACAAATTAGCATCAATTATACCCATTTGTACGTGAAGTAAGCTGTTAGGCTGGCTTAGAAGATGGTGCAATAGTTGGTGTCATTGCTATAGCAGAAAAAGATACAAATGCCACATCAGATTCGGCGCATACTTATTTGATGGACCTGCTAAAGGAGATGTATGTTCTGAAATTACGGTCGTACTATAAGACTGCGTATCTCCAAGATGCTGGACATTTTGGTCTTCATTTTGAGCGATTTGTTCCGATTCTTCTGCCATGAGTGATGCTGCCAGAAAGTCTTGATCAGTAAAAACATTTGGGTTCATAGGATATATTCCCGTCGCTCGAAATCCAGCTTCTCCCTTGCTTATATTCGCAACATGTACATATGTTTCACTGAAAAGACTGGCAACATCATATGGAATTAATTTAGACATTAAATGTGTCTTCATATGTCTGTTACATTCGTGCCTATAAGCAGCTTTCAGGAGTCCGGAAAAAGATTCATCAAGTGGCTATGTTCTGTGAGAACTGTGTGGTGGAATCGAAAGCAACGTGATGTGGTTTTCCTTGCAAAAATTAAAATTTCTGGGCATGTCTATAACAAAAAAAAAACTAAGTGATTAAGGGGTAATGGCGCTCAGGTGAGCGCTATAACCCCAAACGGCCGTTTTGTATTTAACTTCAAATTTATAAACATTCATATACAATTGTTCAAAATTGGTTACATTATCATAAAATAGAATAGTTTTATACCCAGAACAGTGATATCAATAATTAAATAATTATCAAAAGTCTGAACTTACCGACGAAAAGATCGAATTGAAAATTAGATCAACGCAGCCGTATATATAGAAACACACTTCACGGTCACATGCCGCGATCTGACTGCCCGTACGCGTCACTGCCTGTTAGAGGTCCCCACAGAGGCGCTTCACACACCGCGGTGTGGTGCTATGTTCAATTTTGACAAAGTTACAGAGATGAGCGCCATTACCCAGTGAGCGCTATTACCCCGCTTACCCTAAATAGTGCAATTTAGGTACATTTTTTTGGTAAATGTTATTTGATGGATTAAGGTACACCCGCCATCTTGACTCTCACGCAAACACGAGTGCATTCTCTGTTCCCTAACTCTCATAATCGGATGGGACGGCAATCTTACATGACTGGAGAGAGCAGACGTGAAACTAACGTCTTTACGTGCTTTCCAAGAAACGTGAGTGTACAACACCACTAGCTTTCTAATTCCACACTGCTATTGAGAATTTCATGACAGAAAACCTATTAGCTTTTTGTTGACCTGATTCAGGATTCAAACCCGAGACCTCATGCCAAGCAGTCGCACTCACTACCGCTGCATCACCAAGGCAGTTAAGCTAAGCGGATTGCCAAGGCCCCATCTTGACTCTCAAAATTGTTAAAGCCCAATTGCCGCAAAGTAACATGTTCATAGATAACGAAATATAAAAATAGCTTTTGTTAGGTATACCTATACATATTAATGTTTATGGTTAATATAATATACAGCTTGTATAAAATAGTAAAAACATGAATTTGCTTTTATTTTCAGATTTTGCTAGGAATCTCATATTCTTTATTAGCCAGTGGCTTGTGGCCCCTAGTGGCATTAATTGTTCCTGAAAAGCAACTGGGTACTGCGTATGGCATGTATGTATGGAGTGTTCGTTGATTTTATAGTAATTTAGTAATAAGTATAATAAAGGGTTATTGTGTTTTTACATTAATTGTGCCAGTAAGTTATTAAGTAGTAGGTACTACTTACTAGAGCAGATATCTCAACTTAATTGTTAGTGCATGCCGTCTGTCTCACTCAATCTTAGGCAGCCGATTACAGGAACGACCCGTCTGAATGCAATATTAATTAATCGTAAGTACAGTAAAATAGTAGCATTTCTAAATATTACAATTTTGCACTCAAACTTATAATTGCAATCAGGCGCAGGGCCAATGGTTTTACGTGCTTTCGGAGGCATGCATTAATTAACGCTGCTCCAACGAGGCTTTAATATTGCATTCAAACGTGTCATTGCAATAATCGTTTAAGTAAATTAGAGAGCATGCATTCCAACTCGTGTTACAAAATAGCACATAGGTAGGTAGGTCGTTTACTTAATAGCACATAGGTACATAATAACTCAATGTACTGTGCTTGTATTTGATTTGGGTGTATCAAGTTATATAGGGACACAAGATGTTGGGGTATCATAACTTTTTTATGTTTCAGATGTCAGGCGGTACAAAATATGGGTCTAGCAACAGTTCTCATCTTGACAGGAATAATAGTTGATAAATATGGATACTTGATGCTGGAAATGTTTTTCCTAGGATGTCTCTTTGGTAAGTAAAATAGGTACTTAAATTAAATATTTAATAACACTCATCTATAAATAAATATAAACATTATTACTTGATAATAAGGAGAAAAATATTTACAATATTTTTTATTCTAGTTTCCCTAATTTCTGCTGTACTGATCTACATCTGGGACACGTCAAGTAATGGCGTACTCAACATGACACCCAGTATGAGGGACTCTGCGAAAATGTAAGTTGTATTTTAACTTTTGTATCATCCTAACTAATATTATAAGCGCGAATGTGAGTTAGTTCGTTTATTTGTTACACTTTCACGCCTTTACTACTCGATCAATCATCATGAAATTTTGTATACTTACACATACACAAACCAAAGAAGATGAAATATACCTATACCTACCTTTAATTCAGAAAAATACACTGATACTAACCTAACCTACATTTACACCAGTTAAGCCGTGGGCAAAATTTAGTACATACCTACATAATAAATTATAAGATACACCTCCACTTAATATGGCAGTACTTAAACTGAGCTTCGTTAACTGAATTTTAACTAGCGATAAACCTGTAGTCTAAAAGCAACACAGGGGTCATGCTAGTATTAGGTACCTAAGCACCAATACGGGCGGAAGGGTTTATTTATTTATTAGAAACTCAGCAGCTTGTTTTCTATACACATGAATAAGAAAGTAGATAGCACTAGCAATATTGAACAATGCCTTAAAAACTAGGATTATCGTAGAATTTATTGCTAGTAGGTACTACCAATAACAAAAAGTTATACTTAAGCCAATTACAGAGTTTGCAGGCATGTTTAGCGGTAAGAAGTTAAACAGAGACAAACAATAAATCCGTAGTAATTACTAGACCCAAACAATACCTCAATGATATGACATGACATGATGTGGCATGCTGCGTGGACTTATGCTATAAGTTAACAACCAACAACAGATAGTAGGATATGCACACGGTAGCTACTTTTAGAAAGGTGGAATAGGTCAATATTGGAGAAACTAGTATTGTAAGTTCGTGGCAACCTCGACATAATCGCATTTCTTCCATAATTGGTACGACGAAATGGGTCATCAAATAATTTGGTGTTCCGAGTGCGCTTACTAGGAACGTTGAAGTTAATTTTTGAAACTAAGTCGATACAGTCTATATTACAATGCAAGATGTCATAGAGTAAAAACATAATATATCTAACCTATTATTAAGTGAAAGCATGTTATAGTGCTTACAGTCATCGAAATAAGATTCATGGCGCCTTTTAGATTTATAGTTAAGGAACTTTACAAAACGTTTCTGGATGCTCTCCAGTCTATCAGTGTATGTCTTGTATGAACCAGATGGGACAGCAATAATCCAAAATGCTTCGAACATAGGCATAGTAAACCATTTTTATACTGTAACAGTTTTTAAAGATGACGGCTCGATGGCGTAGTGGTTAGTGTAACCGACTTCGGGTAAATTAAATGTTTGACTTGTGCGGGAACCGGGTTCGATTCCCGCACAAGTCAAACATTTATGTGCATGAACATGGATGTTTGTCTTGGTCTGGGTGTTTCTATGTATAATATGAATGTATTTACAACAAAAAAAAAGTATATATGTATGTTTATCCATTGTCTAGTACCCATAGTACAAGCTCTGCTTAGTTTGGGCTAGATGGTGTTGTGTGTTTGTGATATAATATTATTATTATTATTAAAGGGTACCTACGTACGTACGTAGAGTACGCATGACAAACCCGAGGTTACGAGAAGCCCTATTAATGACATTATCTATGTGCTATGGAAAGAGTATCTTGGAATCTAGAGTTAATCCCAGATCTTTAACCACTTCAGCCCTCTCAATCACTTCATTGTCAATCTTATATGAGTATTTGATGGGTTTCTTAGAATGACTGAAAGTAATGTATTGACATTTTGGAATATTAATTGTGATGTTATTAAGTTTGTAGTAAGCATACAGTGCATTAAGATCACGTTGTATAAGTACACAGTCGATTTTAGAGTTGATATGCAAATATATTTTCATATCATCTGCATATAAAAGATGATGGGCATATTTAAAGCATGAGTTAACGTCGTGTATTTAGGCACAGTAAAAGAGAGCACCAAGGTGGGACGCTTGAGGTACACCAGAGGGAATATTTATAAAATCCGACCTAAACCCACCAACCATTACAGCCTGCGCACGATTGGTTAAATAGGAACTAACCCGTCTAAATATATCACCATGGATTCCGAGGTTTTGAAGTTTATTTAGCAGTATGACTTAATCCACACGATCGAAAGCCTTTTCAAAATCAGTGTAGACCACGTCAACCTGCCCGCTGGCCTCCATATTGCAGAGAACATAATCATTAAATATGGGTAAGTTAGAGGTGGTCGTCCTCTAAGGAATCCATGTTGAGTTTGACTTATACCGTTGCATATGACGGTATATATCTTATTGTAGACAATTTTCTCAAATATCTTGCTAAGCGTGTTGAGTATTGATATTGGACGGTAATTCTTTATCTCTGACTTAGGCCCCTTTTTATGTATGGGGTACTACATGTGCTTTCTTCCATATTAAAGGAACCACACATTGCTTCAGTGATTTTGTGAAAAGTAGAGTGATTGGGTAGGATAGACTCGCTGCACAATTATATAGAAATATTGCAGGGATGCCCTCGCACACCGAGTCTTTTGTCCTATTCTGAGCCTGCAACATATGATGCACAGTATCCTCACTGATTGTCACTCTAGACAAACCATGTACATTATTCTCAAGACAGCACTCAGTACTTTTAATTGCGTTAGAAGTATTGTAATTTGTGAAAGTACTGATTGAACGCTGTGCAAATACTAGGACCATCGATAAAGATAGTAGTTCCCGAAGTAAATCGTTCAGGATACTGAGTACCGCCCCTTTTAGATTTTATATATGTCCTGAAAGACTTAGAATTGCGACAGATCGAGTCTTCGAACAAAGGATGTGATCGCGAAAACATTTATCCTGAATACTTTGTTGTCTAGAACGAAGTAGCGAGAATTCATAGTAGTCACGTGGATTCTTGAATTTTTCTATTTCTTATGCATTTTAATCTTTTCTCGAATCACTTTTAAGTGATCTGGGCTATATTATCATGCAGGATAATGTTTACGTTTGGAGAGTTTAGTTAATGGGATATATTTCTCTATGCCTAAATTTAACTGAGAGTTGCATCTATTGAGCCTGATTTTAACAACTCATCCCAGTGAATAGTATTGTAGTAATCATTAAGCTCTTCATAGTTGGCTTTGTAAAAATTTCTGCGAGGTACGCGATTCTCCCGCAATGAATCCGAAAACAAGTCGCTGGCAACGACATGAATTGCTGGATGATGTGCGTCTTCATGTATTAGGACCCCTTACCTGTACAGTTGAACTGTACAGGCAAACCTGTCAGGTACACCTGTCAGGTACACCCTAGCGTGTATGGCCTGCTTAATACATTTCACATAATATGTAGATGTTTGCTTTGCTTATTTTTGATAACATGGAGTACGAGGAGTTTGGATGGCGATTACGTCAGCAATATTTATTCATTTATTTGTTGTAAAGGACATTGTTCAGCTGCCATACATTATTATCCTCAGAACTAATAGCCACAAAAAATTATAAATATGAGGTTAAGGATGACCAATTTCAATTAAAAGTGAATATAAGTCACGAACACTTCTGAATATTCCGAGAGGTCCATTATTATCATCCTTATTCCATCTTCCTCTTTTACCCCGTTGAGTCCGACATAATCCTTCCGCCCGACCCCGCGGAAGGGTATGCGACAGGGGGGGACACTGCCCAATACCTTTCCTATATCCAAAGATAGGACTGACATCTGTGTTTTTGGCCCCGTACTTGTGCTGTAAATCAATCAATGTAAACAAATTTTTAATTTATTATTTAGTGTCAGTTCTTACCTATCTATACTTTTATATTTTTAATTTATCTAGAATCATATTTTATTCTCATTTTAATTGTTTTATCATAAAAATGTCATAAAATACAAATTAGTAAATATGTCGTTAAAGACTGATTCAAACATTGGATTTGTAAGTCAGTCACAATATGGTGACTTCATCTTGCCCGTGCGCACGTTTGTAGTTTTTCCTCCTATATTGTATATTTTTCGGCTGTGAAGGTCTTATGTAAGTGCGATGAGTCGAGCTCTGTGTTCCTCCACCTTGTGTCAATTAATCTTCCCATCGAAAACTGTTGTTATCAGTGTGCGATAGTGACGCTTTTAGTGTTTAGTGTTGTGCGGTTTTTCTACAAAAATGCCGACACGCTGCGCATTTCACTGTGAACCTAGAGTCCGCTGCACAGTTATATTTTAATAAACATAATAAAATGTTATTTGTTGTTGTTTTATTCTTATACTACGACATGCACCCTATACTTATTGTATTTAAATTGTTTTGTTTGAATCTATTTTTGTAACATTTTGTTCTATTTGCAATTTTTATTTGCATATTTTTTATGTTACAAAAATACGATTGATACAAAACAATTTAAATACGAATTCTGGATTAGTAATACATAATATAAATAGCTATAGGCACAGAATACGAAATAGCTATAGCTATGTATAGAAGGATTAGTTCGGGGCCAAAAGTTCAGATGTCGCTGTTCCAAATAGGGTTGGCTGAAATTGACCATAAGAGGGCTCTCTTTTTTCTATGTATTACTTTACTCTTTGGTATGCGACTATGCATCAATGCATTCGCCCTAGTAAAAAAGAAAAAAAAACAAGTGTTGCCATGCTTGCACTATAGAAAAACGTATAATACCGAAAAAGTGGTATTTATGGTCTTTTACATTAAAACTTATGACTTTAAGAAATTGGTCATATCTATGAAGAAATTCAATACTGGTATTTATAGAATAGCATTCGTATTAACTAAGTAAGAAAAATTACAGACAAGCTAAATAGGAAATCATTTATCTGATAGAACCGTACACATATTGTAAAAACTGTAGGCATGGCAACACTGCGTGTCTCAGATGTAAACAATGGATGCCGATGTATTTGAAATCGCGAAAATACTTTTTAACACGAAAATAAGAATGGAAAGCGTCCGTGAGATTGTAATGATTGATTATTAAGTTATAAAATAAAATAAAAAATTATTGTTTAGGTGGAATATGTGTTGATTCATAGGCCAAATTGTTCATTGTCCTGTCAGTACGTTTTGAATTGAACATACATAATATGTGACCATGCTACTTGTCTATGTTCGAAAGCGGGAAAGATGTTAGGGAACTTGATTTTTTATGAAATTAACTAATAATTAACCAATGCTTACGTAAACATAACTAGGAGGGGGATGAGCATTGCTTACAATGTGGGAGGTCGGGGTTAAGAATGTCTAAAATCGTGCTAACGTGATACTTGAACGGCCTCAAATTAGGTCTTTATGGCTACAAAAATAACTTTAACTCTTAATATTACAGGAATACGAGCACAGAAAGCGACGAAACTGTTAATTTATTAGACAATGAAGAGTATACAGACCAGGAGGAAACTGACTCAAGATTGCCCTCCGAGTCAACACAAGATCAACCTCACGTTAACCCAGAAGATATCGCTCAAGCCCAGTCTAATAGAATACGTAGTAGGTACTTGTCACAAATACTGAACTCTACTTGAGAAACATAGAGCCAATAGAGGACATTTTGACGTAATTTTTTATTATATCTGTAAATAATTATTATTGTATATTTAGGTTATAGAAAATGAAACAAAACAATTAATGTATACATTTTTACTGCAATATTTTAAACTGGTGAATTAAATATTATAAAATATAGTCTCATTTCTTAATCGACTAAAATATTTTAAATGCTATTAATTGTGCGTGTCTTATGTACACATACACTCCTATAGGTACTCAAAGGATCGGTTTCACTCATCCTTTTAGATATACAGGTTAAATAAGTATCTTTACCATCTAAATTTAAACTGTTAAGTAGTCTAGTACAGTCAATGGCAAAACTATAACAAATTCTCAATAAAGGTCACCATTAACATGATAAATGCCTGAACACCCAAGTTTGTAAATTTTAAATAAGTAGTCGTTGTTTATAATACTGTATATAAAAAATTAATTGTTTAAATAGTTATATCTGAGATCAATAAAATAATTTTAGGTACATCCCTACATATATATATTAAATATATATAATATGTAACGGGTGATCATGCATAATGTTTACCTTTTTTATGCTTGACGTTTCGACTAGGTTACACCGGCCGTGATCACAAGCTGACTGATTAGTTATTATCCCTACATATTATGAATGATTTTAATAATTTTGTGTGTCCTCAAAGGTCACATGACATTATACAATGTGTCCGCGCATGTAGTAATAAAACTTTAGGGGCGGTAAATACATGTAATTTTATCGGTAAACACATTCCATATAAGGGTCTAACTCCAAAGATGGAGCAATTTTAATATTTGACTTACGTATTTAGACGCCTTATTCCCGTGCGCTCCAAATCTATTGTTGTCTAACATTTCCATACATTAGTTACCAGGAGCTCCAAAGATTTTTATATGAAAAATAATAAATAAAGCCACATTTACCAATTTAATTCCCTACAGCTCAAAAACATTCTCTAAATACTTTGAGATTTTATTTCTAATAAAAAACTAATATTACATTATTACATGTTTTAATTCTGCTAACCATACAGTGAACTTACATTTGTGATTCTTGTACTGGGGTGTAGAGCAACACAAAAACTAACAATAAAACTAATAAAAATACATTTTTACCCTTAAAGATTTTGTATTATTTTAGAAATAATGTATGAAATTGTGCTTGAAATTTCTCTTTTATGACTTATAAGCTGAGTCATAACAAAAGTAACTTGCATTACCTACATAAGACAGATAAGGTTCTTTTTTCATTGCATAGGTAAGCTGTAAACTTTTGGAAAATATCAAAGTATGCGTCTGTGTGACCTAGGTTTAATGTTGCGATTGTTAGATCACTTAGAGGTCTAAATACCTAAGTCAAATATGTATTAAAATTGCTCCATCTTCGAAGTTAGCCCCCTTATATGGGATGTTTTTACCGATAAAATTACATGTATTTACCGCCCCTAAAGTTTTATTACTACATGCGCGGACACATTGTATTATGCAGAGAATATATTTACAAACTTATACAATACCTTTGACTGTACATATTACAAATAACAATTACTTTGTATACCTATGTATATATTCATTTGTATAACTTACTTTTAATTTAAGGCAATGCATATCACTTTGCAAGGTAAGTAATAATGGCACCAATACTATTTGTGACTGATATGTACTCAGAAGGAACCTTCAAACAAATTAGTTAAGTCACATCCTTCTCTAATATTAATTACATTGCATCTGTTCCCAAACAAGTACCTATCTCTATGAGGGCAGTATAGGTTTTCATATAATACTAGCTGTCCCGACAGACATTGTCCTGTACAAAAGAGAAAAAGAAAGCATATCTAAACCATCCCCGAATCCACTTGAACACACACAAAAAGTTTCATCCAAATGAGTCCAGCCGTTTAGGAGGAGTTCACTGTCAACACATGTACAGAAGAATTATATATATAAAGATATGACAATAATCTAAGATAATGATAATCTTGATTACTAAAATGTTTACTGTACCTACTCTTATTTTAAATGAGTCTTTAATGCTCTCAACAACAATAATCGTCTCTCTGCTCTTGTTTTATTCAAAGATTCTATTTTAACAGAAATACGGACAAATTAATTAAAATGAAGTGACATAATAAGTTATGCAGGGCTATGAAAACTCATACTCAACATTTAGGAATATTACAAATAATTTATCAATTAGGCAAAAATTGTTCTAATCATATGCTATTATAATGATACTAGACATTCTTCATATCAATAACAAATTTTATAGAATGACAGACATAATGAAAAAAATTAAGTCAGCCTGCTGGCATGCTATTGCAGCTCTAAAATTTAAACAGTGTTAACATGTCATAAATATTAACATTTATAAAAGAAAGCAATGTCATTGAACTTATTATTTAAATGCTATGTAGGTATACTTTATTTGTGCTTATGTTCATTATGCCATTGTACACCATTACCTGGCAATTTACTGTGAATAAAAGGTGAAATCCAAGTCAAATACCAGCGGTCACCAAACACTTCTATTATATTCAATTTCCACCCTCTGTTATAAATAAAATCTTTAGTGTAAGTACTTGTTTCTGGTACTACTCTACCTTTTATTATGTTATTCATATGATAGAGGAATAAAAAGCCAGAAAATAAACCAACAATAACATTAGTAACAGCTAAAAAGACGTAAAGAGTTTCATCATTGAAGTCAATCACAAAAGAAGCAATAGGAAAAATAAACTTAAGCAATACAAATCCATGGTTCCATGAAATAAACAGTAAAAAAAATTGTATGTTATAATACAGACTATAGATCATAGCTACGAAAATGTAAAAAGTGAATAAGATGAAATATCTTTGATTATAATAACCCACACAGCATGCAAAAAATGTGCAGTGATGATCTCTTTTTAGTATGCAAATATCACAAATATTACAGTGCCAAGACCGAGGAGGCCTTTGACATTCACAAACAGTGCACAATGACCAATGGTCCTTATCATACCCTTCAAGATTTCTACCTTTAATTGTACTGTTTGTAAACATTCCATAAATTATATTTCCAATAATATTCATTAACAAAAAACTTACAAAACAAATATGAATGGTAAAGGCTAAACTCCATTGCTCCTCAATTGCAGGCAACACTATACATACTTCAAAATAAAGGAAAGCAGGTATGAGTATTAATACAATAGCAAGATAAGCGCTATGTTCTAACAACCTCCTTATTTGCTTATCCTTTATGGATTTCAATTTAAGCAGCATGGTGCTATTGCTACTTCCACGGTTATCAAATTTATTCAGTGTGTGAGTATGATTATCTGTAAATAAGTAAAAAAATAAAGGTAAATAAAAACAAAGCTGTGTTAAGATAAAATTATATAAAATGATGTCATGCAAAGTATCAATAAAAAAGAAATTGAAAAATTAATATTAACCACATAATTTCTATTATGCCATAAAAATAAAGATTATAAAAGTTCATCTATACATTCTATACTAATATTATAAAGCTGAAGAGTTTGTTTGTTTGTTTGAACGCGCAAATCCCAGGAACTACCTCGATTTGAAAAATTATTTTAGTTGAATATATCCTATTTGTCGAGGAAGGCTATATAACATCACGCTACGACCCTCGGGGGGCGGTGCAGTAACGATAAACGCGGGTGAAACCGCGGGAACATCTATAATATTATAAAGCTTAAGAGTTTGTTTATTAGTTTGTTTGGTTGGTTGAACTCGCTAATCGCAGGACCTACTGGTTCAAATTGAAAAATTATTTTAGTGTTGGTTAGTCTATTTGTCGAGGAAGGCTACAGGCTATATAAAATCACGCTACAAGCCACAGGAGCAGCGCAGTAACCATAAACGCCAGTGAAACCGCGGACACATCTAGTAATATATATATCTACTGTACATTCCAAAAATTTACCACCACCAGTATATATTAATATTACTAGCCCTGTATCACTACCACATTGCTGAACACAGGCCTCTTCTCAGTGTGAGAAGGCTTAGGCCATAGTCTATTATGCTAACCCTGTGCAGGTTAACAGACTTCACACATCTTCAGGAACATTGTGAAGAACTATCACAATGTTTTCCTTCACCATTAAAAAAAGTAATAATTACCTATTTAGTATGCACTCATAATTATGAGACCCCTGCTTGGAGGGCCAATGTTCACCCACTAGGCTATTACATATTATTACTATTTAAAATGGTTTAATCATGTTTATATTACTGTAGGTATCATGGTTGTTAAAATAAGAAGTTTAAAAATATAAATGTGCAGCGCCAGACTTTGTCTTAGTTAGTAGTTGTTCATGGCATAATTTTCGTTTTGGGTTTCATAAAGTATTCGCTAAGTCTGTTCTCAGTTCTCGCCCGCTTCATTACTGCTGTTGCCAAATATTGAAAATCCCGAACTGTTGGCGGTGGTCTATATAACAACATAATATGATGCATAGAAATCTTGACTTGATCTTGACTTTATATGGACAGTATGTAATGTATGTAAGACAATTTGCATTATCCAACATAGTTATGATGTATTGTTTACTCCTGTTTGTTTGAGATTAGGACCTT
Source organism: Catocala sponsa (assembly GCA_963564715.1). Taxonomy (NCBI): domain Eukaryota; kingdom Metazoa; phylum Arthropoda; class Insecta; order Lepidoptera; family Erebidae; genus Catocala; species Catocala sponsa. Next base: position 12,233,225 of record OY751331.1, read on the forward strand.
TGTTTCACACCAAGTGTTGTTATGAAGAAGAAAAATAAGAAGACTAAAAAGGCCGGGTAATTTAAGATATACAGCAAAATACAAAAATAATTCCTTAAAATGAAAACATACCTGTTTTGCAAAATAGTGTCACGGTTTAGAAAATAATTTCACAAATACTTATATTAACCAAGGATTTAATTTTGTAACATCATATTGAATATTATGGTAGATACTGAAAATAAAAAATATACGTAAGCAAATTGCTCTGCTTTCATAATTTATTTTGCATTAAGAGGAATAATTTGTCAATATGTATCTCCACTTTATAAGGTTAACAACCGTCAAGCCGTCAACCAGTGTGGCCAAAGAGTAAAGTAATTAATATGGGAGTGTGGCATAGACTAGTATTCGTGTAGAGATCTACTTGGCGATATGTTGGTAGTTGGCATCTAAATTGGCCCGCCAACCGAATGTTGTCAGTTTTGTTTTTTTTTTATACAACTAAGGTGGCAAACAAGCATACGGCCCACCTGATGGTAAGTGGTCACCGTAGCCTATGGACGCCTGCAACACCAGAGGCATCACTTGCTCGTTGCCGACCCTTTAGGAAAGGACGTGGGAAGGAATGGGAGCGGTATGGGGGAAAGGGGGTGATTGGGCCTCCGGTACTCTCACTCACCGAACGAAACACAACAGTAGGACTACTGCTATTCCACGTCGATATTCTGTGAGAGGGTAGTCCTTCCCCAGTCAAGCCGGCCCATTCATGCTGAAATCAGCGAGTTGTTGTGGTCGCGGCAAAAACGTCACTCATGACGTCACGGCTCACGCAAAGCTCACGACGACCCATCCCGAGAGGTGGGTCGTCACTCGTCGTGAGCGTTGAGAAAATTAGCGCCATTTTTCAAAATATAAAGTAACTAAGATGGCAACTACAAAAATATAATTAACTTTATTTGATGCGATTTTGATGAAACGATAAATACTTAAATAAGTAAAAAATTATAATCTACAATGTTTCAGTTGTCAGTCTTTTGAATTCTTCATCAAAGTAACGATTAATTACAATATGTAAACCGTTTTAAACGTGGTCTAAGTTTACGTTTTTCACGATTTTGTAGAATGGTATTATACTCTTCATCTGAACTGGATGAACTAGTACTTTCTGGACTATTATTGCGACGCTAAGGACTTTAAGCAAACCCGTCGTGATCGCCCACTCCTCGAGTATCTCACCCCTGGAGTCAGTGGCTGGGGAACCCGAGGCCGTGGATTTTGCGTTAAAGTCCCCGAGAACAATTACAGGATGAGGTCGACTGCGACTAACGACGGAGCCTACTTCGACAAACCATCCCTCAAAATCAGCCAGGGACCGGTTCGGCGAAAAATAACATCCAACAACGACGACATTCCCGATTGTGGCGGCAACGCATCCCCGCCCTGTTATGGTGTTCTCAGGGGGCGAAATGCCGGTGGCCGCCTTCATTAATAAAGCTACCGTGGCGCTGGAGTCACCCAACCAGTCATTCCTGGGGGGGACAAAGTACGGCTCGTGATTATATTTGAGGTTGTTGCTTGTGAGAATCAAAACAATATGCGTGATTTCTTCGCAATGGGGAGACATAAACACATTGATTGCTTTTATCTAAACCAAACATATAGTAAAATTCCAAAACAGTTAGTTAGAGACAACGCGAACTTAATCGTACATTTTGACATTAACTTGAAACATGTATAAGAAAAACATGTCAACGCATGTCAATGATATGATTTTCAGTTGTATATAAAGTACTCTGTGCTTGGAATGAATTTCGTGAAATGTGTTCAAAAATATGGTGCGAACCTTTCAATTATGTTGTAATAAATAAAGATTGTGCCAATAATAAAGGATGTTACAGAAATAAATTTGATACTTTTGTGGCATTTGATCCTTAACATGAATATTAAAGTACTCTCGTATTATATTTATTCTTAACTCAACGTTTAATCAGTCACAACCTTTAATAAATTTAATTATGATGGAAAAATCACTAAAAAGAGAAATAGTTAATGCTGCTGAAGCTATAAAGAAAAAATAAGAAAATGAGAGAGGTTGAGATCGATAACAAGCAAGCACTAGAATCAGTTTTAAAGTCTGTCACAGAACCTCTTTATCAAATTGCTGACGCTAGTAAGCAACCTTTTTTGCATGATACCGAAGATGAGGAAACCGAAGTTCCGTTTACTGACCAAACTTTGTAGAATGAAGACTGCGATAGAAGAGGGAGTAATACTAAAAATGAAACGGTGGATAATATTGAAACTGATAACGACAGTGACTCTTCATTCCAATCGCTAAATGAAAACAATCAAGATATTGATACGTCATCTTGGTCATTATCTTCAGAATAGCTGTCTGATGTTCCATTCGGGCTTAAAATAGAGCGTGGAAAGTGCCGTTACCGTGCCTGCCGACCGACTTAACAAATGAATTATTAAGTAAAATAATTAATTGTTCATTGGAAAAATGTAAGTATTAAAAATTTGTTTCTTCAATCTTTGCCCCCGTCTGTTTTACCAAACATCTTTCACTAATTTCATGGAAAACCATGAAATTTTTAATCTTTAACTAATTTCATGGTTTTCCATGAAATTAGTTAAAGATTAAAAATTTAGTAAAAAGGCGTGCAAAGTTTGCAAACGCGTCAGTATTTATAGGCTCCCCACTGGCTACTACACGCAAAAGCGTTGAAAATCTTCGGATCAAACCGGAATCCAATCCTGTGACAGCTGCAGTTTTTGCAGGATCGCTAAAAAATTTTCAAGCTGTATTCCCATCATTTGTAGTTCCCGAACCTATAACAAAACAAAAATACTTGACTTTGTGCAAAAAAGAGGTACCTATACACGTATAACATTTCTTGAAAAAATTTAGTATTAAGAGCTATCAATTTATGACTGTTATTTTATCTCACCTCGTTTGACGATGTCTACTAGGAGGCCCATTTCATCACGAAACTTCTGCTGTATAATTTGTTTTCTACTCTTTAATGACTCCTTACTGCTTGCTTCTCTGGTTTGCCATGTTTTAAACTCCAGTCTATATGAAATATGGAGTAGGCACTCCATACACCTGATCCAAGCATGAAGAGTAGACAAACCAAACTTGTATATTTCTGTTGAAACCGATTTTCTGGAAAAAAGTGCTTAAATTAATAAAAATATATCTATATAATATATAAAAGAAAGTCGTGTTAGTTACACTATTTATAACTCAAGAACGGCTGAACCGATTTGGCTGAAAATTGGTGGGGAGGTAGCTTAGAACCAGGAAACGGAAATAGGATACTTTTTATCCTGTTAAAATAACAAAAAAAAAATTGTTAGAAAATTCGAATATTGACGTGTTTCCATTTTATGCTTGCCTGGTACATGAAGCAGCCAACTATGAATAAATTCTATATATAACTGCTGAAGCTGAACCGATTTGGCTGAAAATTGATGGGGAGGAGGTAGCTTAGAACCAGGAAACGGACATAGGATACTTTTTATCCTGTTAAAAAATATAAAAAAAACTTTGTTAAAACATTCGAATATTGACGTGTTTCCATTTTATGCTTACCTGGTACTTGAAGCAGCCAACTATGAATTGTAAGAAACCAGGCTGCAATCACACGTGTTAATGAAAGTAAAGAGCAACGCAATGAACGCCTCGAATGCATTGATACAAAGACTGGCCCGTCAACGAGTCACCGACACATTCAGAACACGTGAACAACAGCGTCTGCAAGTGTATCGCACATTGACACTTGCACCATTTTTTCGCCTTGCGTTTGAATATGAGTCGGACGTCGACTATTCGTCACATTCACAAATTGTAATCGGTGCTATGAACAAACAATGCCAACACTGTCATGCACTCAAATACAAAGGTGAATCGGCCGGTTTCTGCTACGCATCTGGAAAAGCTGTATTCATCATCATCATCATCATTTCAGCCTATTGCAGTCCACTGCTGGACATAAGCCTCCCCCAGGGTGCGCCACAAGGCCCGATCTCCCGTTTTCGCCATCCAGTCACCTCCAGCCACCTTTTTCAGGTCATCGGTCCATCTGGCCGAAATTTGTATTGCCCCCATTGAATTCGCCGCCAGAACCATTAAAAGCACTATTGGCTGGAGCTACATCTCAATCTAAATAGTTTTTTTTATTAAATTCGCAAATTCAATTCGTGCTTTCAAATGACATCATTTGGAGCAACAAAAATCGTTCAGAATAAGGATGGTCGCAATTTTCAATCAACGTTTAAGATCCAGGGCCAAGTGTATCATCAAATTGGTTCTTTAATGCCGATGCCTGATAACGATCCAAAATTTCTGCAAATCTACTTCAGCAGCAGCAAATAAACGCACGCTGCCAGTACAACCATATCGAGCAGATGGAGGAGCGAGAAATTGTGGGTATTTTAGAACCGTTTTTACATAATCACAACCAGTTGGTCCAGTTGTTCAATACCGTTTCAAACAGACTGCAGAACGACAACTATACAATCGTCATCAAATCAGACAAAGTACCATCTGGGCAGCACGCGGGCCGATATAATGCACCGACCATTAATGAAGTTGCAGTTGTTATGGTTGGCGACGCATTTGAACGTCGAAATATACGAATCCAACGCAGAGATAACACAGTGCATACGATTGAAGACAGTCATCGCTCTTACGACGCTTTGCAATATCCATTGATATTTTGGGAAGGAGAAGATGAATATAATTTAAATATCAAACAAAGAAATCCAGCAACAGGTACAATCTACACAAGTCATTACCTAATTTGATAATAATAGGCAATGTTCTTGAAGCTACAATTTTGAATGGCAAATTTGAAGGTGAAGTTGTTCTCCTGCCACGAATCCCAATGATCCCTTCAGAAATTGCAGACGTCTGAATGGAAAGGGTGAGCCCATTCCATTCAGACGTCTGCAATTTCCAATTCGCTTGGCATTTGCCATGACTATTAATAAGTCACAAGGTCAAACAATGTCGATTTGTGGGATAGATCTAGAAAATCAGGTCTTTTCACATGGCCAATTATATGTGGCGTGTTCTCGCGTTGGAAACCGTCAAGTTTATTCATTTATACTCCTCAGGAATTGACTAAAAATATTGTTCATCAACTCGCGTTAACATAAAATTAAACAAACATTATTGATTATAACGAATTGTTTTTAGAAAAATTGATGTTATTTCAAAATAATGAATAACAAAATTATTATATTATTTGTCTTACATTTCTTACTTTGTTTAATATCCTAATCGCTTGGTATATCATGCAGGACAACGTCTGTCGGGTCCGCTAGTAATATTATATTGCAGTAGTGACATTAATTTATTAAATTATTGAAAACTTACTCTGAGATCTTCTCCAACTTATTCATTTCCGAAGGAGTAGCTTTACATATATCACAAGTCTGCGATGAGGTATTTGATAGCTGAGAAGTGATTTTGCCATCTATCATGGTCATAAGCATCGAGTGCTTAACAGCATGGCTTCCCATAATAGATGGCTGCAGTGCTGCAATCTCAGCCTCAATCAGAGCCTGCTCTTCTACGATGTTTAACTTGTGTTCGTTTATAAATTTAAAATATATTGGTCTGCTGAACATTGTGGAAGACGGTTTTGGATTCTCCCATACCTTTTCTTCGCCACAAACTAAGTGCAGAGGGACAAAAGAGCACATAAAAATACTGGAATCGTCTTCGTCTACCATAGTTTGCTTATACAAACTTTGCCCTGAAGCACCATCAAAGCCCCACTTGTATATATGTTTCAACTCTTTGCCATCCAGTGATGATTCCACTCGTAGGAATTTTCCAAGCCTAGCCACAGTTTTGTCCAAAATTGCTTGGAGCTTTACTTTTACTTCTCTTTCCGTGATGTGTATGGTATCTTTTGGGGGGTAGCAGTCCTTCTTCGCCTCAAGGATGGCAGTATAAGAAGGATACAGTGGTATTCCTTCTCGTTTTGCACAAGATCTTAATGTTATATACTTCCACTTCGAAAGCTTCATTGAGGTCAAAATACCTAAAGCTTTATCAGAGGAATATATAGGCATAGTTTTCTTTGGCTTTAACAATTCCTTTATCCTTGTAGCCTCGTTGGGATGCTCCGAGACCAGTCTCATGATGTCTGCTACATCCTTGTTTTGTTCTTTTAAACCAGTTGCATGAGCAAGGCTTTCAGTGGTATGCGTTAGGAGCTCTTCCACTCCTTCTCTTCTGTAGTGGGCTCAGCTCTGTGAATGGTTTTCTCGGACTCACAACTGATGTTAATGTACCAACACTGCACGTCTCCAGTCTGTAGGATGTTGATGCACCCACATTCACACCAAAGTCAAAGCTGGAACATGGTTGCTGCTCTATTGCCACTAAAGAAGGGGTCATCTTTTCCCTCATGACCTCAGGCCATTTTATATTCTCTTGCAGCCATGTCTCATATTTTTTTATGAATGTACGTCTCGTGCGATTACACGAGAGCCATTTGTTCCTCAATGAACACACGTAAGTTTGACAGAATTGTTTCAATTTCTTCTTTTCATTTTCTGACAAATCAACAGTATTCTCAAAAGCTTCAAATAATACACCAGGCTGTGAAAAACAACTCTTGTTTGCCACAAACATGAAAATATCCAAATTGGTACTAAAACCTTCCATCATAACACAATAACAAATAGAAAGTAATAAGTTAGCGCGCACAAGTGCTGAGGGCTACTGATAGAATTAAGCTCAAACGTCCTATTTTTATACAACTACCCTCATTAATGCTCGCATTTCTCTAGTTAGGTACATATATTACACACAATAGAATTTTATTGTGACTAGGGCCATTTGGCCCCGCTAGGGCTTAACTGATTAATGTTCATATCATTAGTATCTAATTGTAACTCAAACATAATCTCGGTGATTAACAAATGAGTTACTTAGTTCTTGGAATGCAATTGTGTAAAATAAAAGGTATAAAATCAATATTGTTTTTAATGACTGCCATCATGAAGGTCATTAGCAAGCTATACACTAACAATAGTACAAGTAAATCGATCGGCAACTTCATTTAACCACGTCATTGATTTGAAAAATCACATATCGAAAATTCAATATTTCAAATATTTGCTACGCACAAAGCGGCACCTATAGGTGCAAGAATTGTATGTCATCTTGATCGCCGTGTATGGTACAATAGCTCGTATGAGCACCAGCCCTTCAGTTCCATTCGGTTTAAAAAAATTGTACTTTAAGTGTTTTCTCCCATACAAAAAAAAACACAAAACTTCTTTTTCTCTTGCGTGGAGCTACTAATACCATCCATACGTTAATATTACGTCAAGAGAGGCATACCAGACACATTACAATTTTATTTTTAATTCTTTACTTTACGATTCTATGAGTATCTCCATTTTCCGACCACTGTGCGTCGGCGGATACACTGTTCCCCGATCCACCAACTTTTTATGACAAATAAATCATGTATGTTGAATTATTTACTGCAAATAAATATAATCTAATTGTGATAATGTTTAATTGCGTTAGGAAGAACCCGTTCCGATCGATGATGATATACGATGCTTGATGCGCATAATTGTTGACATTCGTGCACATCATATCAGTGTCGTTCAACAAAAATTAACAAATTAGCATGAACGCGTTTGTTACGATTGAGCGTTGAACGCATCACGATCACATTTGATCGGGTTGTTGTTTGGTAAAGCTATTTACGTGCAACAAATCAGTGCTGTTTAAGAAAATTTTATAAATTCATAAGCGCGATTGTAACAATCAAATCCGTCGAGTCGATTGTTCATTATTGGGCATTTTAAGCTATTTTAAGAGTCTGTCCGGAGCGAGGCGAATCGGTGTTCGCCGAGCGACAAGTGGCTTAGAATGCCCAATAATATACTACTAACTAGTGATGACCCCTTCTTACCTTTATGTAATATTTAAGTTTATGAAGGCTTTTCAATGTTTAGGCAGTTTTCCATCCATAATCAAAAATACTAGTCGCAGTAAACACCCATTCCTATAATCCAAATGATTTTAGGATGCATATAATTACTTAATTAGTCTGCAGCCAGTTTATATTCATACAGATGCTACTGTAAATTAACTTTCTAAGAATCTTTGCTCCAATATGTTCCGTGCGGTTACATTCCATAAGATCCAGGTATTTGGCAAATGAAATGTTTTATAAAAATATCCACGAAAAGAAAAGGAAGCAGAACATAATAATTACCATATAAGTGTATTTTTCTTATTAAAATCCCATGAAACACCTTACCCAGATTTATTACTTAGATTAGACACCTGAGATACCTTCGAGTAATAGAGGTACCAGTGTACCTTCGAGTGATAGAAGTACCAGTCTCAGTATAAGTATACAATCTATGGGTACCATTGAATCACTTATTTATTGACTCAAAAGACTGATATGTTTAGCGAAAAAAAAAATAACACTCACTTGACGTATTCATTGCCGCCCCGCACCAATTTCCCTTCTTCACCCCCTCTTACTTCCTACATCACGACGAAAGTTTAGGTTCAAAGTCTGGGTCCAAATTATTTAATTAGTATATTCTTTTCAACGTTTATTTATATTTTGTTATTTAATTAATCGCCCAAAAATGTCGAACAGTAAAATATTAAGTGCACTTAAGATCTTGAGGACCCGCAGGGATATGCAATATATAACTGGTTAGTACTTTTGTAACTGTTTTTGAGAGTTATGATTATTTACCGACAAGCATTTTTTATCAATTTACTTCAATAATGTTGGTAAAAAAAAACTTTTAATTATAGCGAGAGAATTTCTTAATATATAACATATTTTTCTAGGTTTGCACAGTAGAACTTATGCAGCAGCAGCCAGTCAGGTTCATACTAAATGTAAATTAGTCAATGGTGTTTATGTGGTTACTCTTGATTCGCCTAATGTAAAGGTCAGTATTATGTATTTCAACATCATGTGTGTAAATAACTGCTTATTATGTTTATATTGTACATTTTTTTATTTCATACTATCTTGGCATTGTGAGTTAACTATACATAGTCAATGGATATAAAGAATAAGAATGAAAAAAGAAAATGCAACATTTGTGATTGAAATCAATACATCTTGTGACTCTATTATTGGGTCATAGGTACATGATCAAGTGATACTGTTATATACCAACATATTAAAATCTATTTACCGCAGAACATTTGCTACAGAATTATGCGGAGTATAAATATTAAATTAATTTATGATCTATCACTATATTATGTTGTATATTGCCTCATTCCCCCTGGTTAATAAATTATTCTAAGAAATAATAAAATTAATAGTGTACTAACAAATGAAGCTTAGCCAAAATTAGTGTTGTTAGACAAATGTCTTTTTATGTATACTAAAGGGAATGCTTAAATATTCAAATGCTTTTTATTTAAATTCTCTTTATTAAAAACAAAAAACACCTTGATTAAAATAAAAGGTAAAAAAGGTTTATTGCATAGTAATGTAAGTACTACATTTCAGTAAGTATTTATTCAATATATAGAGATAAAAAGTTATTGCTTATGTAGTGAGTGATAGAATATATAACCTTCAGTGTAAGTTAAATTCATTTTCAAATGTTTATTGCTTTGCCAAACTGCCATCTATTATTATATATACCTACTAGGTATATATACTAATAGATGGCAGACTTATCTATACAAATAAATAAAGTGTCTGTTTGTAATGTCAAAATAACAGCTTTTTATCTAATGCATATGACAGTATATAAGGTACATATACGAAAACATCTATTTTTTAAATTTTTGTCCATCTGTCTGTCTGTTTGTTCCGGCTAATCTCCGAAACGGCTGAACCGATTTTGACGGGACTTTCACTGGCAGATAGCTGATGTTATAAGGAGTAACATAGGCTACTTTGACTTTAGGAAAAAAAATAGGGTTCTGTGGAGACCAACACTTTTTAGTTAAAATCTATGCAGACGAAGTCGCAGGTAACAGCTAGTAGCTAATAAATAATTAATTGTGGACCCTGCCGGGCACAGCATACTAAATATATTAGGAGAGAGGAAGAAAGCTTGTCCCTTGTTTATTCTTGATGTAGGATATTCTTATATGCTACCTTTTAAAGGCGACCTGAAAAAGTACACAGTAAATGCTATATGCTCTTCTCTAAAGATGTTTACTATAAACCTATTCAATATTATTAATTTGCAGTTGTCAGAGTCATTATGTAATTGAATGACAATAAAATTAACTGCCTGTTACTGGCCACTACTAACTGCAAATAATATATTTTCTATTGCTCCTTCTAAATAACACTTATTGTAATAAAAAATCAACAAAATGCCAAGTTAGATGCATGTTTAAACCAATATTGACATTAAAAAATATATATTTGAATTTCCATCTTACGGTAAAATATGAAATAATTGTAATTTAACATTATACTGTGTAAGTTAGAGAAACAGTGTTGAACTGGCATGCAGTTTATCAAATATGCCTAGATCTCAAATATATTATTAAAAATATTAATGTTCTTGAAAAACATTGGTATACTAATAACTTGAAAATAGAAAAAATATAGAAATTTATTGTAGGTTTTAGTAAAAACATAATATGAATGTTACAGGTGAATTCTTTGAATACTGCTGTTATGGATGAGGTCAGCAATATTCTTAATGAGGTAGACTCAAACCCAGCCATAGAAGCAGCAGTGTTAATATCTGGCAAGCCAGGATGCTTCATTGCAGGCGCCGATATCACCATGCTAGAAGCCTGCAAGACCAAGGAGGAAGTAGTCGCCCTATCTAAAAAAGGTTTGTATGTATAAAATTCTTCTACAAATGAATGGTGTCAGATTTATAACCTTTGAGTAAGTGTAGTATATACAGTTCAAAGTACAAGTAATATTTTACTTAATATAACAGCCCTACTCCTGTAGTGGCAAAGTAGGTGGAGTAGAATTTAAAAAAGTGACTTGACAAAATACTCCTCTGTCTAGATACAGATAAGGTAGTGTGCACCTATTTTTGGTCCTAAGCATTCCTATGTATAGCACCAAAAAGAGGTGCACACTAGTTATTATGTGTATTAGTGCACACTTATCCAGACTCTGGTGTTATGGAGAAAAGACAATGTATATATTCTTTCTTTTATTTTAATTTTTTTTTATTTTGCTCGTCAAAATCTTTTAATAAGGTAATGTTTTCTTTATTTTTGTGAAAATTTAGATCATCATATCTTTGATATCTCTTTGTTTGTAACTAATTAGCATTAACAATTTATCATACATTTTAGGACACGAAATTTTCCGAAGAATGGAAAAGTCCCGTAAACCGTACGTCGCCGCCATCCAAGGCAGTTGTCTAGGAGGTGGTTTGGAGACGGCCCTCGCGTGTCGTTATCGTATTGCCGTTAAAGATGGCAAGACTGGGTTTGGCCTTCCAGAAGTCATGTTAGGCCTTCTGCCTGGTGGTGGTGGAACTCAAAGGTAATGATAAAGATATCTCTGTATGTAATATTAAGATAATACTTATAGGAAACGGCCGTGACCTATGTGAAGATCATGTTATATAACACTTGGCAATGAAATATCAGAGTATCTATGCCAAAATATGCATATACTATTATACTTGATTGTATAATCAATCATCTATGTTATAATAATTATGTTTGCTCTTGATGTAGAACACTTAGTTTATACAAATACATAACATGCAGTTTTATCATTGCACACATCAGCATCATAAGTTGCTATGCTGCATAGTGCACATAATATATAATGTTGTATATAAATGATTACTTTGATTATAAACATGTGGAGCATTGACAAGTAATTAACAGCACTAGTCGAATGACTTAACAGTAGGATTTGGATAATTGTGTTGTGGATTCAAGCAACTTCACCTGTTGCCCTATTAATGAGAACCCACTTCTAACACCAGCATTTAGGTTAATTGGTGGGATAAGTGAAATACTGGTAACTTACAAGCTAAATTGGTAGTAATTAGCGTTATATCCAAACCTTTTTTATTGTGTTTTGGTCTTAACATCCGGGCTTTACTATTGTATCCATATTTAAAGAAATTGACCACATTATATTTCAGAATGCCAGTGCTCACATCCATACCCACGACTTTGGACCTAGCCCTCACTGGCAAGACAGTAAAAGCCGATAAAGCCAAGAAATTGGGAATTGTTGATTTGTTAGTTGCCCCTCTTGGTCCAGGTAATTCATATTTACATACATATATTTCTAAAATATATTTTAATTTTATTCTTGCTTCTATAATTTAACCTATTATGTTTGTTAGGCTTGGGCAAACCAGAAGAGAACACAATGAAATACTTAGAAAATGTGGCGATACTAATTGCGAAAGATATTGCTTCTGGTAAAATAAAAGTTGACAGGGCGAAGAAAGGACTAGTTCAGAAAATTACTGCCAGTGTGATGCAATTAGACTATGTTAAAAATATGATATTCAAGAAAGCCCGAGAGCAGGTTATGAAAGCTTCCCGTGGCCTTTACCCCGCTCCATTAAAAGTAAGTAATATTTAAGGCGAAAATTGTTATTTTCACAGTTGAAAATAGTTAGATTTTCCATAAATAATAATTACACATCGTGCTTATGCGCAAAATGCAGTCCTATTTATGCTGCTACGACTTCATATACGAGATCCCAAAATAATTAATTAAAATATTTGTTATAAAAATCTAGTATATACATTTTTTCTGAATTAGAAAATATAACTATACAAGTTTAAAGTGGTTGCGCTCTCTTGATCATTTCATCATTAACATTTATCCTATGGATACAGTGCTCTTTTGCAGGGTGAACATCGATTTTGCATTGTATGGCTAATCTTATTTATTTATTACCTATATGGGCTATATGTCTTAGAGATTTGTATATTGCAATAAAAATATTTTATAGATCCTGGATGTAGTAAGGACTGGTGTTGATAAAGGCCCTGTAGCGGGATATGAAGCGGAAGCTGATGGTTTTGGCGAGCTAGCCATGACACCACAGAGCAAGGGACTGATTGGTCTCTTTAGAGGACAGACTGAGTGCAAGAAAAACAGGTTTGGAAAGTCCACAGTAGATGTTAAAACGGTGAGTACATGCTGCTTGTACAGATAGAATTAATTTATTATGACGTAATTTATTCAGACTATATTTATCCTTTCTCATTTTAATTTCTCTTTTCAAATTCTTCATCAAGGAACAATTAGGTATGATATGTTTGTAATTATTTAAATACCTGTAGTGCATTCTTATGTTTATGTTCATGCAATCGGACCAACAACATTAACACATGTATGGAAGAATTTGTTCTTATTGTAATTGGTAATTAATAACTATACAAGTGATGTATTTATTAAAGGTTGAGTAATTGATCTTAGATTACTTGGGATGACATTTGTATTTTATAGTCAAGTCTTTGCGCACTTCATTACTAAGGGTATTCATTATTTAAAAAGTTGTTGATTTAGAAATAAAATATCTCATTGATCCTATAGGTCTTAAGAATAATTTAACGACATATTAAGATAAAGTAAGAAATGCGTAAAATAATGATATTACGATCGAGAAGAAAGTCTGATGCAGTCAATTGCTTAACCAATTTGTCATACATATAGAGGACTATTAGTGCCCACACTTATGTATGGAAGTGAAAGTTGGGTATGGCAAAAGAAGCATGAGAGCAGAATAAATGCTGTAGAAATGAGAGCATTGAGAAGCATATGTGGTGTGACTCTGAAAGATAGAATAAGGAATAGTGTGATTAGAGAGGGATGCGGCATGAAAGTAGATATAATGACAAGAATAGAAAAGGGTATGTTAAGCTGGTTTGGACATGTAGAAACAATGGACGAGGAAAGACTGACTAAGAAAGTTTATTAGGCTAGTGTGAATGGAACAGTCGCAAGAGAAAAACCTAGGCGAACGTTTCTCGATCAGATCAGAGGCGTTCTGGACAAAGGCCAGGTTAAGAGCTCCTTGAACCGACGGGCGTGTATGTGGAATGTGATGAAAGTGAATGAAGCCAGAGAAGTGTGTCAGGATCGTAGCAAATGGAAATCCGTAGTCTCTGCCTACCCCTCTGGGAAACAGGCGTGAGTCTATGTATGTATTTTTATATTTTATTTACACTTTTAAACAAGCAACTATTTATACCCACATATAAAGATTCTTATAAATAACTATGCTATATGATAATCGTCCCAAAAGCTATGCAAGTGCTTTTATATAATACCTATCATGTGTCGTAGGTATGATGGCACAATTATCTAGTCATCGGATTTGATTTCATCTCTTTTAGTTCAAACGGTGGTTGTGCGCGAAGTATCCAATATTTACTTGTTTATTGATGTTTGTTGGTTCGATTTTATGCAACCATGACACATAATATACTTTCAAATAATCTTTTATAGAATACCACCAAGAAATGTCGCATGTCACATTTATTAAATGTTATTATTAGATCGGAGTGCTGGGCGCGGGGCTGATGGGTGCCGGTATAGTACAGGTGTCCATCGACAAGGGCTACCATGTCATCATGAAGGACGCCACCAACGCCGGCCTCTTCAGAGGAGTGGGACAGATTCAGACCGGACTTGCCAATGCTGTAAAGCGAAAGAGGATTTCTGGGTAAGATATTTCAACCGCTTTATCAGCTGTGAAAGTCAATTGTAATGCAGTTCTCATTTATGTTTCTTTTTTTTTGTTGTCTTTGGTGGCAGACGAGCAAGTGAGGCCACTTGCTCATCTGCACAACAAAAAAAACCTGATGAAAAGTGGTAACCGTTGCTCATGGACTTCAGCAATGTCAGGACACAGCAAAGACGCTACCTACTGTGAAAGAAGAACTCTCTTTAAACCTCGTTTGAAGAAGGACATATCATAGCGCTCGGGAAACACTGAAGTAGGCAGTTCATTCCAGAGCTTGCACGTACGTGGGAGAAATGATCGCTGAAAGCATACCGTCTTAGATTTGAACGCTTCCAGGTGATATGGATGAACCCTGCTTCGTTGTCGAGTGGTACGGTGATAGAAAGGGGCCGCTGGTACCAAATCAAACAGTTCTCTGTCAAACAGTACTCCCCGGGAGAGAGTCGTTAGAACACGCAGAGAGACCCAAAGTCTCTCCGTTGCTCCAACGACTCTAATCTATCCGTGAGATTGGGATCATCGACGATTCGAACTGCCCGTCTTTATAGGGAGTCACGTGGGTCGAGCTGGTATTTGGGGGCCCCTGCACAGAGATGTGGGCGGTACTCCACGTGCGGCCGGACCTGTGCTTTGTAAACCACAAGACGTTGACCTAGTGTGAAGTACCGCCTCGCTCTGTTCAGTACACCCACCTTTTTGCTCGCTAATTTAGTTTTGTCCTCCAAGTGACTAAAACACCCAACCCAAACTGGACTTTATTCGAGATTTCCACGCCGAAGATCCGAATACTTTCGGAGATACGGAGAGTAACTCCTTGGAACTGTAGCGCCATCCTTCTTGGCAGTAAACACGCACACTTGTGTCTTCGAGGGGTTGAATCGAACTAAGTTCTGTTCATCCTATTCGGAGGCCCGCCCAAGAGGGTCCTCGACTTCTGACACAAGTTATGTTCGTCTTTCCTGTATCATGCTCCGAGGGACATTCTGACAGCTAGTATAACGCGCATCACCCGTGCTGTCATCCCCATAGCAATGTATGTTCGCGAATGACAACAAGTCATTGAGATGCAGGACGAACAGCATTGGGTAGAGCATCGAGCCTTGAGGAACACCAGCATTAATGGTTTTGGTTTGGGAGCTGTAGCCATCAACGACGACTGTAATGCTCCGACCATCCAGAAAGCTGGCAATCTATTTGTAGTCCCTCGGGGATTCCATAAGATGGTAGCTTCGATAGAAGGGCGCTATGCCAGATCCTGTCAAATGCCTTAGCGATATCGAGGCTAATGGCCAGAGCCTCTCCCTCTCCCTCCAAAGCCTCCGCCTAGCGGTGTGTGAGGTACGCTAAAAGATCACCAGCAGAACGACCATGGCGAAAGCCATACTGGCGGTCACTAATCAGCTGATGATCTTCAAGGTACCGCAGCAGAAGGCGGCTTATTAACCGCTCCATAACTTTGGAGAGCAAGGAAGTAATCGCTATCGGCCTATAGTTTGAAGGATCCGACCGGTCACCCCTTTTCGGGATCGGGTGAACATGAGCGACTTGCCACGAAGATGGAACCTTGCTGAAATTGTAGGAAAGACGGTATAGGCGCGTTAAAATAGGGGTTAACTCAGGGGCGTACGTCTTAAGTACCACTGCAGGGATGCCGTCAGGCCCACTCGACTCATGGATATCCAGGAGTTCGACGATGTTAGAATAATACGTTCTTTTTGTAGAAATCAATAAAGTTTGTTGTTTGCAAGAGCCAAAGACCGACTTATGCTTAATGACTACTATTTGTTTCATCAAATGATGTCACATCATAAAAATCATCATATCAAAAAGTTGCATACTTACGGACATTATAATTATGTACTCTACAAATTGCGTGCCCGCCGCTGCAGACAATACGCAGGCCATTATGTAACATAATATGTTTTCTTGTACTACAGGCAATCGGCGTTTATCTTTATACTTGTCTCTATAAAATTTAAATAGTATTCGCCAGTAATGCAATAGCGGCCACGCGGAACGATAACCTATACAAACCATAATAAAATAACGAAATCGCGGCGAGAAATGGTATTGTCATATTCATAGCTGACCATCTTACACAAAGACACACAGTACACGTGGTCTCTGAAGCATCTCTGGTTTCAGATGAAAACGGGATCTCCCGCTGTCATAAACTTTGATAATATTCTGCAATTTCTAATAACAACTTAATTTTTAATTGTGCAGTCTGCAGAGGGACAAGTTCGTAGCGAACTTGTTACCTACATTGGAGTACACTAAGTTCAAGAACGTTGACTGTGTCATTGAAGCTGTATTCGAAGACATTAATATCAAGCACAAGGTGATCAAGGAGCTCGAAGCTGTGATCCCGAAGCATGCTATTCTTGCTACCAATACCAGCGCTATCCCCATTACCAAGATAGCTGCCGGCAGCAGTCGCCCAGAAAAAGTTATTGGTTAGTAATAAATAAATTCTTGATATTTTTTAATACCAGACTTGTTCCTGCACTAGGTATTTTTACTGTGTCGCGGGGGACATGATAACCACAACGGGCACAAAGAACCACAGACTCGGAGCAACAATTTGTGGATTACACTTGTTGTTGTCCCATGGTGGGATCGATCCCAAAACACAGTGGCGAGGCGACCACTTAATTTACTAGACCATCCCTGTTGTTGTATTGCAGTCAAATTGCGCCTAAATAATTGTGATTCTATAAAGATTGTATATCACAGTATTTTTCAGTAACTGCGCACTTATCTTATATACGGGGGCCGGTCAGTGCAGACCGGCGACACTTCTTTTGTGTCGGCCCCAAAATCTATCCTTTAGCTATCTCCTTATGAATGTACTGCATCAGCCGCAGCGTACACTTCAGAGGGAGAAGCCTGAAGTCTTCGGGGTTTGGATATGCCAATCCCATCACACCCATTCTCAATCCAGCCAACGCGTCACATTCACACAGTAGGTGCGATATGGACTCGTCCTGTTCACCACAGGCTCTGCGGATCAAATTGTTTGCCTATCTTAATCTGCACAGGAAGTCGTTGGTGCCAAAGTGGCCAGTGAACGCTCCTGTGATATTCTCCTGAGCGCAGGCAATTATAGCATAGGTTTCCGCTTGGAAGACCGTTGCATATTTGCCCATGCTTTGGCTCACCTTGTAGTCGTTGGCATAAATACCAGCACAGATACACAGCATAAATACCAGCAGATCCTGTTTCGAGCTTGGAACCATCAGTGTACCAGATGAGACAACCCTTGTCAGGGGATTGTAGACCTTGTCTCCATTCGTCCCTCGTGACGACCTTTATTTTAAAATTCTTTTTGAATATGTGCATTGGTTGCATTTTGTCGCAACCCATGCTCATAATCCTTTTGAGATCCTTCGAAATCTCCAATTTTGTGTGTCGAGTTTCCGGCATGTTGACGCTCCACAGCCCATGCACAGATAGTCTATGTAGCGCCTTTATCGCCTCTAACTCCACAACAATGTGTAGCGGCGTTAGATCCAGCAGGACGTCTAACGCTGCTGTTGCTGTGGTCGGGAACGCCCCTGTTATAACCATGCAGGCCAATCGCTGCACATTCGACTGCGCGTTCCTGCATGTTGCAAGTTTAGTTCTTGGCCACCAGACAATGCTTCCATACGTAAGTATACCCGCGCACTTAACAATGTAATTAAAACCGTTACGGTAGTGTGTTGAATACTATTAATTCAATGAGGCGACATAAATTCCATATTATGCATAACATATTAAGATAACATATTCTGATAACATATTCTGACTTAAATACGTCTACAGTTATTATTTTAGTGAATATCCAGCAACTCCTGGAGTAAATAATAATAAAATATTTATTTCCATAAAGATACAACTATAATTTTTACAAGAGAAGTTGAACAAACTTACGACACAAAAGGTTTCGGAACACACTTATACCCAGGGCAATATCAAACTTGTGATATGGGTATCAGGCAATTCCACCTCTAATGCTCTTATGTTTGTAGCCAACGAAATGATTGACTGTTTTTGTCATCTATAGGTATGCATTACTTTTCGCCCGTGGACAAGATGCAGCTGTTGGAGATCATCCGTCACCCCGGCACCAGCGACGACACGGCGGCCGCCGCCGTCGCCGTGGGACTCAAGCAGGGCAAGGTTGTCATCACTGTGGGAGACGGGCCCGGCTTCTACACCACTCGTATTCTCTCCACCATGCTCAGTGAGGCCGTCAGGTAACGACAGAATAAGATCAATCATATTACATAAAGATAAAATAATTTTTGACAAAAATAAAAAAATGATTTCTAGGCTATGCTTAAATGTACAAGCTTATACTTAAAAGTAAAAAATAAAACTTTTGCATATAGAACCAAAATGTTCTTAGGAATATTTCCATTAGATTTTTAAAAAATAGCTGGTGCAATTCAAACCTCTGAAGTATAACCAAACAAAAACAGAATCAACAAAATCAATTAATAATTGGCGCAGTAATCGCGTAAAAACATACAAAGAAATACAGTCGGATTGAGAATGTCCTCCTTGAACTCTGTTAAAAAGAAGCAGATAATTATGTTACTAGCGCACGAAACACAGAGTACGATTACATAGCACGAAAAGTGAAGACTCAGAAAGAACCCAATTTGGTCCTTGTTAATTGTTCACAAAACAAAATAATAATAATAATAATCATCTAGCCCAAACTAAGCAGAGCTTGCACTATGGGTACTAGACAATGGATAAACATACATATACCTCTACTTTTTTTTTTGTAATTACATACATATTATACATAGAAACACCCAGACCAAGACAAACATCAATGTTCATGCACACAAATGTTTGACATGTGCGGGAATCGAACCCGCGACCTCAGGCGTGGCAGTCGGTTACACTCACCACTACGCCATCAAGGCCGTCAAATAAATCGCTTCAAATAAACCCTTTGCAAAACAGTTGTGTGCTTTACACTTGTTCGAATGATAGCTATTGCCTTTACGTTAACTCGTTAGTTATTTATTGCGCTTCTTATTTATCAAATGTACAATACAATTTTATTTATTTATTAACATGTCAAGTCTTGGAATGCCAGACACAATTAAAAACCTTATTATATATTAAAAATTGTATTTCGCTATGACGCTGTGACTCTATAGCAAAATTTTATGGATTAGAATTTCGACGTCCATTATTGAGAAAGTAACACATCTAGTTATAATTTCATTGCGTAAGATAGATAACTGGTAAGACTGCTTATTAATTAAATTCTAAAATTTCTTGTATTGTTACAGGCTACTACAGGAGGGTGTAGATCCCAAAGATCTGGATAACATGACTAAACAGTTCGGCTTCCCAGTAGGCGCCGCTACATTAGCCGACGAAGTTGGTATTGATGTCGGCTCACACATTGCTGTAGACTTGTCGAAGGTAAGCAACCATATCTGACAGCAAACTGACTTACAAATATGTGGCAAATACATTTAAGTATAGTATTATATACTGCCCGTTTTTATTCTGTATTTAGCCGTTTCGTATTCGTAACGGGTATTAACGCGATCACGCATAATGTATTCCTTTAAATGCATGACGTTTCGACCAGGTTACTACTTCAGGTGAACGCAAAAGTTTAAAAGTTATTAATAGATTTATGGTTCGGTCGATTGCCTGTTTGATCCAGTGGCGTAAGCGAGAGATCCCGGGTCTATTACACGGATATCACCGTTATACCATTTTGCCCTTTGGCAAGCATTAAGAGGTATGGATTCTGAAACTACCAATAACTTACTGGACTCATCAGCCATTCCATGCTGTAATCTGAAGTGATATAATAATATATAAGGTCGGGGAAAAAGTTTCTTCGCATTTTATATGAAAACTCAAGACATTATTTTTCAAAGTTTATTTACATTTAATTACACTATATATGTGCCATTTTGTTCGATGACTGTCTGCCATCTTGTAGGTTGTGACATGATCCCGTTGCTGTAGAAATTTTGGGACTTCTGATCGAAACAACGCGACAAGTAGTTTTGGCAGTCCTCTCTTGATGTTAACCTGATACTGTCTAAAGAATTCTGAAGAGACCGAAACAGGTGGACATCTGAAGGTCAGGGCTACATGGCGGATGCATTAACACCTCGCAGCCAAACTCTCTTAATTTTTGCTGAGTGACTAAAGATGTGTGAGGTCTAGCGTTATCGTGATGAAAGACCACACCCTTTCTATTGATTAATTCCGGCCGCTTTCTCTCAATTTCTTGCTTTAATCTTATCGGTTGTTGGCAGTAGAGATCCGAATCGATGGTTCTGCCCAGCGGTGAAAGCTCATAATGAACAATATCCTTCCAATCCCACCATACACACAGCATCACATTATTGCGAGTTTTGTCACGAGCCCGGGTTTTGTCACAGTCTGTGAAACCTGACCGACCTTTGATCACAACCTTTTTCGCACGTTCTTATCGTAGGTGATCCACATCTTGCTCTACTTTTTAAAAAATGCCGTCCATTTTATTCGTGACAAGGCGACCAGAGCGAGGTGCATCTTTGACATCAAAATTCCCGGATTGAAAACGTTTAAACCAACTTTGTGACACTCTCACTGACACCGCATTAACGTTATAAATTTTTATCGCGGTTTGTGTTGCATTATTCCTTTTTTTTATAAAATTTTAAAATGTTTCGAATTTCTTCATTAGATTAATTCATTTTGACAGAAAGAAAAACAAATGAAAACCGACGGGAAACAATATTTTACTAAATTGTTTCTTTTTAAAAGCTTTTATTTAACTTGACTTTTATGTATGTGAAGGTGGATTCTTGCAAGTTAAACTTGATGCACTTCCCGGTGTCCGATTGAGCTGAAATTTTACATACTGGTCCAGTCCCAATGACAATGCATGTTTATGATAAGCATGACGTAATGCTGCTGCCAGAATTGGCTCCAGACGAGGGAACTTCTTAACGGTTAACAGTAGGGACATGAAATTTTGCACACCCATTGGGATGACAGTTAGTGGGTCCACCATGAATTTTCTGCCACCTTCAGGGTTGGCTCCAAACCAGAGAACTCCTCAACGGTCAACAGTAGTATCAGGCATAAGAGGTATACCATGACTTGTGTAATTTGGTGAGATGGGCGTCAATAGCATTGGTTTGCAACCTGAGACGGAAAACTACAAAATCAAACCCGGAACGGTGTTTCGTCAGGCACGAGTAAGCTTTAATCTGAAACAAATGGCGCATATATTACCAAATTACTACCCAAGTCAAGGTGAGGCCGTGCCGAGGACTGAGTGGCATCAGGGTATAAAATGATGTCGTGAACGTACCGCCTCAGGGCACCTGAGTGAATCCTGTTGTATATTAGCTCTTACCGTTCCAAACGAAGCTCTGGAAGGGTTGACGGATATTTCTTCGGTACTCGTGGGAACATTATGGGAAATAAAGAAAGAACAGCACAAAGAAAAAGAAGGCTAGAGAAAAAGAAGTTAAAACGGCAAGAAAAACTTGCCAATGAGAGCGCTGAAATGAAACGCCAACGACGACAAAAGGCGTGATGAGGAACGCATTACGCATCGGTGAACTTCAGTCGGAACATTTCAGTATTTTAATGAGTCGACTAAACATAGACCCAACTGGTGTATTTGTGATTGAAAAAGCCTTACGAATCTATCCCACTAATCAACAAGTTTTCAATCATAACAAAACCGTGCTAGAACATTTTCGTGCCCGTGGTATAACAATCAATAAAATAATTGCACAAGATAGTCTAATAGATTGTACTCGAAAAAATGACAATATAGATTTAAATAATATTATACCATCTGATATAAACAAGACTGGGGGGGTTGCCTAAAGAGTTAGAAATATTTGTGGGGGCCAAGGTGATTTTGCGATACAATGTCGATGTGTCTAAGGGTCTAGTGAATGGTGCCATGGGTCATATTACAGAAATTATATGGCCCTGTTTCCGGAGAGCACAAATGTACGATACGGACATTCCATCCGTCCGTATCGACTTCGGCAAAGACGAGATTCACCTGATTCAACCGAAGTCTGTGCAATTTACAGCGAAATACAGCCATGGCACCGCTGAACGCAGAATGTTGCCAATAGTACTGCTGGGCTTGTACAGTGCATAAAATGCAGGGTAGTACGGTTGACCACGCCGTTGTGTATTTGGGCCCCAAGTTGTTCGCTGCTGGCCAAGCGTACGTGGCCTTAAGTAGGGTCACATCGATAGAAGGCCTCCTCATAGAAGAATTAGACTGCTCGAAATTAACTGGCACCCGCCAATGTAACAATGATGCACTTAATGAAATGAATAGACTAAGAAATATATCTAACAAAAACTAGAAAATATAAAATAAATTAATATAAAAAAAACTTTTAAAACAAAGCTTTTATTTACGCCCTTAAAAGAAAAAAATAAGATTTAAAATTAATTAAATAGTAAGATTTAGCCTCTGAGCTGCACGATGTAAATTTGAGTAATCTTTTCTCCTTTAAAATTTTTACTATAAAATTATAACGTCATTACACATTTTATATGATATAAAAGCTTGTCGCGAGATTTAAACACTCGTATTACTTAGTTTGAACTTAGCTTTTTTTAAATTAAAATCAATCAGATCAAGTTACTTAACTTACTCGTTGATCTACACAGGTAGATCTTCGAGATTTAAGCACTCGTATTACATAGTTTTTTTTTAAATTAAAAACAATCAGATCTAGTAACTAGTTGATCTACACAGGTAGATCTACGAGATTTGAGCACTCGTATTACTTAGTTTTAAACTTAGATTTTTTTTTTAAATAAAATCAATCAGATCAAGTTACTTAATTTTCTAGTTGATCTACACAGGTAAATCTCGCGACAAGCTTTTATATCATACTAGATGGTCCCGCGGTTTCACCCGCGTTTATTGTTACTGCGCCGCCCCCGTGGGTCGTAGCGTGATGTTATATAGCCTATAGCCTTCCTCGATAAATATGCTATCCAACACTAAAAGAATTTTCAAATCGAACCAGTAGTAATCACGCAGAATAAACCAGGAGAAACATCATTTGTACTATGTCTGTAATGGGTAATTATTTTGCTGCAATGTTATTTTAAAACTGCGATATCTTCTAAGATCTTCATTGAAATCGAATGATGTAAAGGGCAATTTTGTTTTAAATTAAATACTTGTGATGAATAACGTATTTATTTGGATAAGGATTAATATCATGTTTATAATAATACCTTCGCAAATAATGCATTATTTTAGAACAAATTTGGTTAGCATAAAAATGGTTATAGTGAGCCAACCTTAAAAGATAGACATATGCTGTCGCGGACTTTTTTTTAGAACTTTTAAAGGGGAACAATTCTGTCATACATGATTTTTGCGAAACTTTAACTGTTTACGCAGCGCACGCAGCGGAAGCTCTCAAAAGGCAAAAATACCCTCCGATTTTGAAACATTCTTCATTAGTGCTCAGCTCCTATTGATCTTAGCGTGATGATATATAGCCTATAGCCTTCCTCGATAAATGGGCTATCTAACACTGAAAGAATTTTTCAAATCGGACCAGTAGTTCCTGAGATTAGCGCGTTCAAGCAAACAAACAAACAAACTCTTCAGCTTTATAATATTAGTATAGATAAAATGTGTAATGACGTTATAAGTTGATAGTAAAAAACATTTTAAAGGAAAAGATTACTCAAATTCACATCGTGCAGCACTGAGGCTAAATCTTATTATTTAATTAATTTTAAATCTTATTATTTACAATTAAATTTTGTAAAATAATTGGAAAATGAATAGGTTTAATGTAATTTAAATGTTATTTTTATCTTTTTAGGGCGTAAATAAAAGCTTTGTTTTAAAAGTTTTTTTTATATTAATTTATTTGAAATGTAACCTTTTTAATGGTATCAAAATCAGTCAGATACAACTAGTACAGCCAAAGAGATTTAATTAAAAATTTATACAGACTATATGCGAAACACTTTTTCTCCGACCTATTATTTTTTTTTAAATGTTACTAGCAATTTGGGTTTCAAATTACTAGTATTCTTGTTAACTCCACCAACTAAGCTAGAATGCTTGTGTAAGGAGTGGGTTCACGTCAGTAGTGTAATGGGTAGGATTCAAACCCGCGACCTCTCGATCACAAGTTCAATGCCATAAGGCATACATTAGGCATACAGGCATTGGGCTACCGCCGCTTTGAGGTTAGTTAGTAGGGTAAAACTCTATTCGTCGTAATTGCACCATATTAGATCATATTTTAGGCTATTTTCTGAAGAGACTTGATTTTCATTTATTTTTTTAAAGTGTCCTCCCGCCTTAGTAATAATTCCTGTGTCGCGATGGACTTTACAAAAATTCAAACAATGGACAGAAAGAACAACCAGATTCCAAACAACAATTCGTGGATCACACAAATTTTTGACCAATGTAGGATTCGAACGCATAACACTCGGCGCGGCGACCACTTAAACCACTACGCATCCGTACAGTCAGACTATTTGAACTATATTATTATTCCTTTAGGCTTTCGGTGACCGCATCAGCGGAGGCAACTTGAACATCATGCAGGACTTAGTCAAGGCTGGCTTCATGGGCAGAAAGTCCGGCAAAGGTTTCTACATATATGAGAAGGGCACAAAGAATAGGGATGTAAACCAAGAGGCTGTTAATATATTGAAGGAAAGGTATTCTTTGGAGCCCCGTGGAGCCAACACTGTTGAGGATCAACAGCTGCGAATGGTTTCTAGGTAAGAAAATGTACTTTCTATCTGATTCGAATACGTTATTAGTTGATTGATAATATATTAGCATTATGTAAACTAATATGCAGTCAGATATTGACTTGAACTCTGTCACAAAACGAACTATGTAAGTAGAGTTGAGGTCAATTGCCACAAGATTGATTGTCAGTGGTTCAGCCAGATTGTAACTTGCTTGGTTTTAATATAAGTAAAAATTGTAAGAAGGATCCTGACTACTTGACATTTTCTGTCCCATTTTTGCTAGTGGTATCCTCGTCATTCACACCTCTGCTATTTGATTGAAATGTGAAATATTAATTCGTCTATCGGTGTACGGACGCCGGCGCGGCGTCCAGACACAATGCTTTTTTATCATTCTTATAGGTTAATTAGCCACTTAATGATGCCCTACAGTGGGGTGATACGGTCAATAATGAGTAATTTAAATAATAGATATATACATAATAAATCGAAAGTAGCGATTAGCGATTGTCAAACAACATTGTTAGCATACGCCAACATGTTGTTTGACAATCGCTAATCGCTAATTTCGAATTTTGACGGTTGGACGGCTTTGTGGGCGCTATCTAAGTGATTTAGATGCTGACTACAATAATAATTCGACTTAAGAATTGCTTGTTAATTGTTTCTTTGGTCTCACTTTCTTAGTTATAACTGGAAAGAAATGTGATTAAATTTAACGTGTATTTGTAGATTTGTGAATGAAGCAGTCCTGTCTTTGGAAGAGAAGATTCTACACAGCCCTCTCGAGGGTGATGTTGGTGCTGTATTCGGTCTCGGATTCCCGCCATTTACCGGTGGACCATTCAGGTATAAATTTAATGATAATCGTTTCCTTTTAAGCACATCACTGATCTCGGATCTGTGGCGTGAACATGAAATCATCTAGCTGGCTCCATAAATACGCCACAGTAAGACGTACTTTACTTCAGTATAACAACTCAAATTAACATTCTTTTTTTGCCTAAATGTGCCATAGGTACATCGATTTTAAATTATTATAAAGATACATCCTGCACACCTTTGGTTCATGTATGTGGCATGCAAATATGTAAAAAGGTTTAAATTAAACTAAGTAGTAATTATACAAAGAAATAATTAAAGCTCACACTGTTTACTAAAAATTTGGTCTATTTATAATAATTTAATTATCGGAAAAAAATCATTCAACAACTAAACATGAAGTTACGCGAAATTTACGTAAGGTAAATTTTGCGCATTTTGGAGCAGATGCTTTAAAGTTCGCATTGAATCCTAATAAGTATAAAACTATCCAAATACATAATGAAGAAAATAAAAAGCTGTGTCTCAGCAGTGCATTAATTATAGGCAATAATATAGGCATACGTATGTATCAAACATGCCTAGTTGTAACACAAGTTATGCAATTATGTAAATAATCGATACGCTATGAATAAAAAAAATGTTTTTAATAGAATGTGACTTGTTACTAGTATTTACGTAACAGTTGCCATATGAGGTCATTTAAACTTGTTGTCATAATTTTCAAAAGGAAGTCAATCATACGCGTGACTTGTTTCAAGGAATTGTGAGGTCGCGATCTGTGATTATACACTGAAGGTTGATTTATTGAATAGACTTAGTGAGAGACTCAATGAGATTCAGCTAGCTGGCACCAAAATAATGTTTTCTCAAAACTCAAGCTTATTCAAAGTCTGTTTACATTATCCTCACGACAAATGTAGAAAAACGATATTAAAATATCATTGACATAAATGATAGATTGAGATTATTAAACTACTTATTTTATTGCAGATGGGTCGACCAATTTGGGGCAGATAAATTGGTGAAGAAAATGGAAGAGTTCCATGGACTTTATGGAGCACCTTTCAAGCCTGCCCAAACGCTCGTAGACATGGCCAATGACTCTAACAAGAAATTCTACAAGAACTGAATAATATAATATTTTTTGAATATTCTGTAAAACTTACTGAATGTCGTCATGCTTGCTAATATTTGGCTGGCTATGGTCAAATAAGTTTGGTTTGAAAATTATTTACGAGATCGTAATTGTTTCCGTATGTAAGAGTAGCTGTCATGATTATGTGCAATGATCCACCTCTATATTGTATTTGTTTGTGTGAATATTTATTAATCTTTTCATAGTGTCGTATGTATCGTAAAACTAAGGAAACTTCATGTATAATAAGAACATTATGCAAGTAGGAGTAACATATATAAAATCAGAATGAAAACTTTGATACTAAGTTTTATTGGTGAATTATTATGAATGTTTTAAGTCCTGTTAGAGATTGCTTGATATTATTACTGCCTTCGTATGTATTCATATAGAAAAATGTTAACAAAATAAATTATTTTATATAACATATTTTTTATTTACTTGCAATTTTTCCCACAATAGAACTGTACCAGCTTACTGACGTCATGATAGTGAGGCAACTGTTTGTTTTAGGGATCGTTCTGATGCAGCATGCTACTCTCACTTTTGACCCCACTACTCTCACAAACAAGCGTCGAAAGCATTACACTTGTGACACTCTAAATCATTAGTTCCCAAAGTGGTCCAGGTGGATCCCCAGGGGTTCACGGGAGACTCGAGGGGGGTCTACTTTGGCGTGGTGTCCACGAAAGTTCGACAAGCTCGGCGACTGTTACTTGTAAAAACTTTCATATTCTATGAGAAAAAAGTTTGGGAACCCCTGCTCTAAATTTTCGGTGGAACACAGCGTTCTCCGCTAGATTTTTGGCTTCTTAGGAGGTTACTTATATAACAAAATTAATAAAAAGATCTGCATTTACTTACTCACACGCTTCAATTGTAAAAAAGTGGTCACAACTTGGTTGAAACCCCGTAATTACGACGAGACAGAAAACCTTTTACACATTATTTCCTGAATTGACACACGCGCAAACACCCTCACACACACACACACACACATATACACTCTCATGCATAAGCTTATGCATACTGCCAATATTGGTAGTAATGTTTATACCACCGACAGAGGCGGCTTTACCTATGGTGCAGGGTGTGTGTTGCACACGGGCGTAGCGGTGTTAGGGGGCGCCGGCCTCGGTACTTTCAATGAACCTGCGTCCGTGTTATGACGCCGGGCGTTATAACATAACTCAATCCCACGTAAAAAGAGCTCCGGTTTGCATACAATTTGTATGGCATCCGGAGCTCTTCTTATATGTGTCGAGTTACAGCAAAGAAAGGCGCGCCACGAGCGGCTCTTACAATAGTAAGTTTTATTTCAACATGAAATAAACCTTAAAACAGATAATTATAGATTATATTGGTATAGTAGTGAGTGTCGTATCACTACCAAAGGCGCGTGCCGGCACCTATTTTGATTCGTTTGAAAGCACGCCGACAATCATTGCAAATTCGGCTGATTAAAATTAAAAATTATGTTCAAATTGGAATGGACGAACGCGGCATTTCTTAAAGTACGAGGGGAGTTTAATGTATTCTCGGTACAGGCATGAAGGAATAAGCAGAAAATTCTGAAAAATTCAATTCAAGTTCTTAAGGTTTGGTAACAGAAAGTAATCACTAGGGGCCAGGTCTGGGCTGTAGGGTGGATGATTGATTTCTTCAAATCCGCATTCCCGCACAGCAGCCTTAGCAAGGCGCCCTGTGTGAACCGGCGCGTTGTCGTGAAGAAGCAAGACACCTGCGGTCAATTTTCCGCGTCTTTTTTCTTTTACTGCCTCCTTTAAATTACGTAGGATGTTCACGTAAGATGCGGCAGTAATACTTTGACCCTTTTTTGTGTACTCAATCAGTAAGATAACCTTAGAATCCCAAAACCACGGAGGTCGTCTTCAATACCCTCTCTACCCCTTTTTCTTTTACTGCCTCCTTTAAATTACGTAGGGTGTTCACGTAAGATGCGGCAGTAATACTTTGACCCTTTTTTGTGTACTCAATCAGTAAGATACCCTTAGAATCCCAAAACCACGGAGGTCGTCTTCAATACTCTCTCTACCCCGTCTAAATTCACTAGACCATATTTGAATAGTAGATAAGAAGAAGCAGAATCTTGGTAAACAGCCACCATTTCTTCGTGAATAACTTTTTGAGTCTTTCCTTTTTTTGTAAGGAATTTTATCACAGCGCGATGCTCGATTTTTTTCAACATTGTCGCATCGGTCATCGTAGTTGCCTTTTCGTAATGATATCTTGAATACTATGGTGACAATTAAATAAAATTTTATATTTATACGCTCAAAGAGTGTCTTTAACTAATGAGATAATTTAATTACCCTCATCATTAGTACCTATATCACCCCGATACCGAGAATACATTGAACGCCCCTCGTATGTACGCGTGCCGCACTTTGACTGCTGCCGCTCCGCTACACCGTAATTTTGCGAAGTAAGCCTTGACGCAATGGATTAAGAAGTACATATTATATTTGAGTAATACATACATACATAGATTCACGCCTGTTTCCCAGAGGGGTGGCAGAGACTACGGATTTCCATTTGCTACGATCCTGACACACTTCTCTGGCTTCATTCACTTTCATCACATTCCTCATACACGCCCGTCGGTTCAAGGAGCTTTTAACCTGGCCTTTGTCCAGAACGCCTCCGATCTGGTCGACAAACGTTCGCCTAGGTTTTCCTCTTGCGACAGTTCCATTCACACTAGCCTTATAAACTTTCTTAGTCAGTCTTTCCTCGTCCATTCTTTCTACATGTCCAAACCAGCTTAACATACCCTTTTCTATTCTTGTAACTATATTTGAGTAAATATATAATAAATCGGCTTTTCTTTTGATTCAAATTATATAAAAAGTAAGATTTGATTTGCTGCCAAAACTATTGCGATTGCGACTTTCACTAGGCTCAGAGGTCGTCAAAAATAACCTCGCTAGCGAAATTTAAAGTCTGAAAATAACATTAAATTGATATCGAAAATACGCACTTTCTTCGAATTTTCCATCTATTTATCCAAGTGCAGTGGCCAGTGCGGAACAATTGGTAAGTTAAAGTGGTTGCTTTAATATGTACCTACTTAACTCCATTTGGTTAGATATTTAACTAAAGGTAAACAATCTTGATTGCTCTCATAGTCCGATGGGTCAGCAATCTGATACGGCCGAATTAAGTGTAAGACTAACGGCTTTTCGTACTGTCCGAAGCATGGGATGTTCAATACCGCCAACTTTTTATCTGGCTGCTATCGCGAATTTTTGACAGATCACACTTTATCCTTTAAGTACGCCCGATCCGGGACTCAAACACGAGAACACACCTACAGCAATTGCATTCAATACGCGCTACTGAAGCAGTTACTATACTACCATTACTACAGATAATATACTACTAGGTACCTATTATATACTAGAACGTTAATAAGGTGGCAAACTTGCATAGGTACAACCTGCCTGATTCATCGGTTATCGCCATGTATGATCATTTGCAATACCAGGACTATTACTACATTGAAAGTTGAAATTGTATTTAAGAAGATAAAACATTTTTCATGCCTTATACAGATTATGTAAGATAGTAAACAAAACTGCGATATTAACGGGTTATTACGACCATGTATTTTTATTGTAAGGAATGATTTTCTGGGTAAATGTTAGAGACCTAGGACCTGCTCTTTGAGCTCAGAAGAAATGTCTTAAACATGTTTCATTCTTGCACCAGATATATCTAAGCCTACTTATAAAAACTTCCAGATTTGGATTACTTGAAAATGCCAAAAACAACCCCTTTTATGATGGCTTTTTGGCATATCGTTGCGAATACAAACTGTAAAATACTAGCTGACCCGGAAAACGTTGTTCTGCCATATAAATTCATTCGATAACACCAAGCCCCTGGCGGTATGAAATATACTGTACGACCTATTCTCATACCTACCTATACTTAAAAAAAAAACATAAAAATCGGTCGAGCCATTTTGGAAGAGTGCGACCACAAACACCGTGATACGAGATTTCTATATAATATATAGATTCAAACTTACTGCCAATCGTTTGCACAAAGTGAACTTATGCCTTTCTAGCGGTTAATCTTTTGAGAGATGCGGAGATAAATATGGTAGGTGATTAATTTCAGTGATAATAAAATAATGAAATTGTCAAGGTAATAGGTATATAATAAAAAATCATTCAAGCTAATGTAGCGAATATTATAAATAATATATAATGTCAGCCCTATTAATAAATTGTCCTATTACTGGGCACGGGCCTCGGTTAGACGATAGTCCACCAAGTTAATCATGTGCAGTTTGGCAGATTTCACGCATCTTCAAAAACATTATGGAGAACTCTCAGACAAGCAGGTTTTCTCACGATGTTTTCGTTAGCCGTCAAAACGAGCGATAAATAACTATTTAAGATGCACATAACTTTGGCAAGGCAGATGTATGCCTTGCCAAAGTACGACTAACATAGCGAACAGCCAAGTTGCTGGCAATATTTGATTTATCATTGCAGGTAATATATTTTGTACTTTTGTCTATGCGACGTTTAGACTATCGATGCCTGATATCAATAATTAAGTGAAAGATAAAATTTGAGTAAGTTTGCCTTATTGGTCGTATTCCGTTAGACTGATTAACTGCAGTACCTAATTAGAACGCAGTATTATTGAACTAATACTACCTGCATTAGTACCAAAGAAAACCCTCCATTAGTACGGTAGCCCAATGGATAAGGCATTGGACTTGCGATCGAGAGGTCTACTACTGACGTGAACCCACTCCTAAAACAGTCATTCTAGCTTAGCTGGAGGGGTTAACACGGGTACCACTAATTTGAAACAAAAACTGCTAGTAACATAATTTAAAAAAAAGCGGCCAAATGCGAGTCGGACTCGCCCATGAAGGGTTAGCAGCAAGTAACATAATTAAGATCTTATAAATTAAACATTAAGACAATAAAAATTATGTATTACTCAAAAATCCCAAATGTTAGCACAACTATTCAATCAACTTTGTTTATGTTTATGAAATTAAATGTTTTTTTAATTTTTATATTTGAGTTGATTGAATGAAAGGTAGGTACATTGCGGTTTACGATTTATGACGTATTAAAAAAATACTTACTAGATCTCGTTCAAACCAATTTTCGGTGGAAGTTTACATGGTAATGTACATCATATATTTTTTTAGTTTTATCATTCTCTTATTTTAGAAGTTACAGGGTGGGGGACACACATTTTACCACTTTGGAAGTGTCTTTCGCGCAAACTATTCAGTTTAGAAAAAAATGATATTAGAAACCTCAATATCATTTTTGAAGACCTATCCAGACACGTATGGGTTTGATGGAAAAAAATTATTGAGTTTCGGTTCTAAGTATGGGGAACCCCCAAAATTATTGTTTTTTCTATTTTTGTGTGAACATCTTAATGCGGTTCACAGAATACATCTACTTACCAAGTTTCAACAGCATAGTTCTTATAGTTTCGGAAAAAAGTGGCTGTGACATACGGACGGACAGACAGACAGACATGACGAATCCATAAGGGTTCCGTTTTTTGCCATTTGGCTACGGAAGACTATTGACGTTGGTAGCATAATGCTTCAGGAATCTTTGAACACGATTTTCACCCACCCAAAACACCGGAATAACTTGAAACTTTGTATACCTACCTACCTAAGTATTTATCAAGGACCGATGATAATACATTAATTTCATATGTTTATCCTAGTATCCAGGCCAGGATCACCAGGATATCAAAAAAATAATGATTGGTATAAGTTGCAGACGTATCGTCTTTTTAGTGTCCGTAAATGGTTTAGGCAGTTTACCGATTTAGGGCTACCTAATCCTAAAAAAATTTGTATGTTTGAAGAGTGAGGAGAGGTAAAAGTTAAAAATAAATAATAGTTTAAAAACTAAGAAACACTTTAATAGAACACCAAACCACAAAGTAAAAAATAATCTTCAGTAAGTCTAGAGCAAAATAATAAATTTTATTGTAAAAAAGCGTGGAGTACCTACTTA
This sequence comes from Catocala sponsa, assembly GCA_963564715.1. Taxonomy (NCBI): domain Eukaryota; kingdom Metazoa; phylum Arthropoda; class Insecta; order Lepidoptera; family Erebidae; genus Catocala; species Catocala sponsa. The sequence goes on from OY751331.1 coordinate 12,266,654, forward strand.
ACGTATTATTATTTATAAAATTTATGTTATTAATAATAACACAATTATTGTGAACATTATTGGTAAAAGTAGAGACATTATAAAAATACCATAAAAGCACTCTACACTTTTTTACTTTTTAGTTTGATTTTCTATTAAGGCGTGTTTTTTAGTTTTATTAAACTGTTATTTATTAAAGGCCGTGTTCCCGCTGAACTGTTACAGTTAGTTACCTACGTCTTCTATCACGTAACGAAAAATATTTTATGTCGGTAAATAAGAATTAAATACTCATGGAATCTTTTCCAATGGACCCAGAATTCCATTTTCTTTTGTTTGTCTTTTGAATACTCAATTAATTGTCGCTTATATTACAAACAATACGAACCAACGAGTTTTTTATAGTGATGTATAAAATTACCTAATACGCGTGTAGCTTAGGTACTATTACGTACTATACATGCACTTCTACACACATGCCTCATGAGTAGGTATGTACCTATAATCCCCAAAGGGATGTCGCAATCCACCGGCAATGTTTTTAGGTCTCACCTAATAGAGACCTATTACTGATTACCGGGCACATCTGACTCCGCACGAAGAATTTCGTGGCGTAGTGGGGGCAAGGACGGCCCGCCTCGGGCGGCACTTTTAGGGAGCGGCAAATAATAATAATAAGTATTTGAACTGTATACTTAATACACAATAACCGTAATACACGATGACCGTTCTTGCCAAACAATTCTTCAGATTTACCGTTTATTATATTCTTTTAAATTGAAATAGATACCTAAATAAGAGGGCGGCAAATTTTTCTGCCGATCCGGTCGGGTGACAGCCACGCTACGCCACTGAGAATTTTCTAACGGGAAAGCCTGCAACGTGGGGATAAAACCGGAATCCTGACTTTAATCCTAATCCTAACTTCCTAACTAATATTATAAAAGCGAAAATGAGTTTGTTTATTTGTTTGATTGTTACCTTTTCACGCCTAAACCACTGAACCGATCATCAGGAAATTTGGCATATACGTTGACAGGTGTACAGAAACGGACATAGGCTACCTTTCATCCCGAAAAAAATTACTGTTCCCGAGGAAAACAACAATAACGTTCTTATGATAATACATGACGCCACGTGTCTTTCGAATCATGATTTAATTATATTATTACAAGCAGAGTACAACCTGAATTGATTGTCAAATTCTAAATTAACGCGAGCGAAGCCGCGGGCAAAAGCTAGTATTTAATAAACAAAGGCGCAAACTTACGCAACGAGACATTAAAACTTAACACTCAGTTTGGTCTTACAAACTAGATATTTACCGTCCATTAGTGCACTAGGCAGGTAGGATTCTAAATCAAGACATCACGATCGCAAGTCTATGTATATTGTTATTCAGCTATAGGTACTTATTTATTATTAAACCGTAGTGACGCTATGGTAACACATTGGCAATGTTTTGGAAAATTTATCGTGATAGACATTGAATTATTTATAAACAGCCTAGCTGACTCGCGCAACTTGGTCTGCATCACATAAGGGAATTTGCCCGTTCTTGCAACATTTTTCATTGATGCTCCGCTTCTATTGGTCGTAGCATGATGTTATATAGCTTATAGCTTGCCTCGACAAATGGGCTATCCAAAATGTTTTTAATTCTAACCAGTACTTCTTGAGATTAGCGTGTTTAACCAAACAGCTCAGCTTTATAATATTAGTATAGAAAAATTAGATTAAAAGTTGATGAAAAAGCAATTGCTATGTTGTTATGTTTTAGAAACAATTATATTAGCAACTAAGCTGATTAAATAGGTACTAATTATTATATTCTCGGCAAGATATTTTACTCTTTTATTTCACACTACTGAACATTATAAACGCGTAAACAGTTTTACCTATTATATAAGCAGCTATTTTATTTATTTATTTATAATAGGTACACAAACAGATTACAGTCTTAACATGGTAGGTAGTAACAATGAACATATTATATAAACAGGACAATAATCCTGAAGTAGTGTACACAACATGTACATATTAGAGCAGATTACTCATGCAAAACAAAATACATTATTAAAATATTAAATTTGTTAGCGTAGGATACAAGTGGATAATTGTAAGTAGGTTTTTACTTAATAACTGTAATTTTACATTATAACTAGATTTGGAACTTTTCGGAACTAAGCACACCTGATACAATCTTTTTATATCTATTGAAATTTATGTCAAAAATGTCGACCTCTTTATTTACATGTGCTACTTTATTATAAGCTCTGCACATTCTTACTATTGGATTATAAAATGATGTATTATTTTTACATGCTTGAATTGCAAATATGTTAGGATTACGAGATCTATGTGAAATATTAAAGCTGAGAGAAGAAATTAAAGGCGGTGTACCGATAGATGAATGAACCAATTTATGTAAATAGAGTAAATCGTATCTCTGACGTCGGGTTTGCAATGAGACAACATTAAATTTATTTAACCTCTCAGCATAATTTAAGCGACCATAATTGAATTTACGAGAAAGGAACTTTAAGCACCTTTTCTGTACTCTCTCTATGTTATATATATGCGTTTTATAATAAGGAGACCAAACTGGACAACAGTATTCTAAGATACTCCTCACCAGACTGAAATAGAGACACAGGGTACTTTGTGTACCTATACTTAAACTCTTTAGTGGACCTTATAATAAATCCCAGAAGTTTGCTACTTCTCTTCACCACATATTCGTAATGTGAACGGAATGTTAACTCCCTATCAAATAAGACTCCCAAATCTTTTACAACCTCTTTTCTATTTAACACGCTATTTTCTATAAAGTAAGGTTGAAACATTTTGTGCTTTTTCCTGGTAAAAGAGATAACACAACACTTATCCACATTGAGGAACATATTATTTGACAAGCACCAATCCGTAACGATATTGAGATCTCGCTGAAGGGCCAGACTATCTGTGGTCTCGTTTATTCTATTATAAATCTTTAGGTCATCAGCATATAGCAATGCAGGGCAAGATAATCGATTAATAAGATCGTTAATAAAGACTATAAAATACAGCGGACCAAGATGTGACCCCTGCGGAGCCCCAGAAAAAGCGGGTACGGGAGTAGAAGAATAACCCTTGATAGTTACAAGTTGGCTCCTGTTACTCAGGTACGAAGTGATCCACCTTAACAAGCACCCATGTATTCCGTAGTGTGCGAGCTTAAGACATAACAGCGAATGGTCTACTTTGTCGAAACCTTTACTAAAGTCCAGATATATGGCGTCCACTTGCCCGCCAGAAGCAAAGGCGTCGCAAAGATAATTATTGACAAAACCATGTTGTTTGTTTGAAATATAATTACATAAATGATTATAAAGTGGAATATATACCAAAGATTCAAAGAGCTCTATACACCCGATAATGCTAATGGGCCGATAGTTAGAGCAGGATGTCTTATCACCAGATTTATGAATCGGGATAACATGCGCAATTTTCCAACGGACGGGAAAAACGCCTGAGTTGATTGATTTCCTAAATAATATGGCTAATGGGACAGATAATTCCTCAGAGCAATTTTTGACAAAAATTGGAGGAATCCCGTCTGGGCCAACACCTTTACGTTCATTCAAATTCTTAATTTTAAGGATATCCTGTTGGCTGATTTCAAATGGATGAAGAGTAGTGTTAGAAGTGTTGGGCAAATTTTCTCACAGAGTTGGCTGAGAGGAAGATATATCGAAGACCGAACCAAAATACTCCGAGAAAAGTTCACAGATTCCTCTGCCATCTGCAGACGTTTTGTTTCCATGGGTCATAGACTGAGGTATGGTATTTACCCCCTTTCTGTCATTATAATAACGCCAGAATATTTTAGCATCATGGGATAGTGATTTTTCGACAGACGATAGAAAACACTTATAACATTCATAGATCAGAGACTTGTATCTGGTACGGAGTAAAGCAAAAGTATCATAGTCTCGGGGATAGGCAAATTTTTTAAAACGCTTGTCGAATTTAACTTTTTCCTTAAGGCAACGAATTAAGGAGTTGTTATACCATAACGGGTATTTGAAACAGTTGTTTTTTGTTAACGGTGTATGATTAACTATTATTTCGTTAATAATATCATAAAACCTTTTAACGCTGTCATTAACATCAGTGAAAGATAACAACTCAGCCCATTTCACGAGTCGTAATTCGGATTTAACACTTTTATAATCGCACCTTTTAAAATTAAAACGTTTATTATACGTTGGCCTAAGAGGTTTATCCGATAGAACATTTGGAATGACTACACAATAAACTATATGATGGCTATCTACTCTGCAAAGACAATCGTTTTTCGACACTTCAACAACGGGTATGCTCGAGAGGACAAGATCCAAATAACGATTATTATTATTGGGAATAGTATTAAACTGTATCAGATTGCAGGTGTTAATCAGGTCGGATAATATTAACGACAATGGGTCACTCTGTAACGTCCAACTCAAGTTACGGGTGTTAAAATCTCCCAGCAATAGGAATGTATCCCTGTTCGTAGCGTTAAAAAACAACCTGTGCCAGGTGTCATAGAATACAGCGATATCGTCAACAGGCAGGTCTGGAGGCAAATATCGGAGGCCAATATTTAACAATTGTTCATCAGAGCTGTGCGGTAGTATAGTGATCCAGATATCCTCAACCCTAGAATCCCAAGATGTCTGACGGATAATATCAAAATGCTTCTTGGCAGCAATAAGTACACCTCCACCATCTGTCTTAACAGAGCATGAGCTTTGACGATCCCTTCTAAAAATATTGTATCGCTTATCAACAGATTCGCCATCGTAAACACTATTATCAAAATTGGTTTCCGTAAAACACACGATGTCATAATCATTAATTAGCAAATTTTATGTAAATATCTTTGATTTTAGATTTAGCCCTACCCAAATTTTTATATTATACATAATGAGTTAATGGATGGCCAAATAACAACCCACTATATGTCAAAGATAAAATAAAACTAGATACTTACAAATTATCTTAATTTGGTAAGATACTCCAAATTTTTTATGAGAACTGCACTTGCCGGCTCATCCTTGCGAACATATACTTGACCGAATTTGATCCATACAAAATTATATTTTAGCTCCTTGGCTCTTGCTCTTGTAGCCGCATGCAGATGCTTTTGCTCAGGAGACAGATGCTCAGCAACGAAAATCCTACAATGTTCTCCAGAGATTTCAAGGTCAGCCGACGACATACCACGGCCGGAATATGCCCTATTATAGCGATGTGAAGCGGATAGTGTCAAATCCCTTATGCGTGGTGTTAATAACGTCACAATGATGTTACGTGGCCTTGTAGAGGATTGGTTAAGTTTTGCCACTCTGCGACAGGCACTTATATGATCGTCCTCTACGGAACCTTCAAGAAGTCGTATAGTTTCTGAAATAATTTCAGCACATTCTCGTTCTTGCGCTCCGGTACACCTTGTAGTTCAATGTTGCAGCTGCGAGATATTTTTCCATACTAGATAGCTTGCCATTCAAACGAGCTAGTTCATTTTTGAGTGTATGTTATTCACCCTCTAGCCTCTAGCACATATAAAGTCTGTACTAGCAGTAAAATCGTCCTTGAAGGATTTCAGCGCTGAATTTACCTCATCTTTGACCATGGCTTGGATGTCCTCTTTAAGCGCCACTCGAAAGTTTTCCATGAAAACCGACAACGATGCTTTAAGCTTTTTGTCTAGTAATTCACAAATCTTATCCATTGTTACATCACTGGGCTTATTTGCAGACAAAAGACATGGGGTCGCCACAATAGGGGAAAGTGGCAGGGTTGCAGCTGTAGTACTGTTATCAGAGTTCTCGTAGGACATATCCATGGCATTATCAGTACGTGAAAATAGTTTATTATGACGTACTGGAGTATTATCCTTAGATCTCGCAAGACGAGTAACATTAATACACAGAGGGCACATCCATGCTAAGATATATTTTTAGTGAATGCAAAATATTGTTGACTGTTGATATTCAGACATTCCAGGTGAAATTTGCCCACACATAATCGACATTTCATAAATTCTTCAGTCTAATTTCTTATGACATGCATTATAACTAATCGTTATTGTTTGTAAATAAAACACGGGTTATGCCAAACCAAGAAAATTATTTTAATTTAATTTGATACGTCTTTACACCACTTTCAATTGATCAGACTATTTTATAACTCCTTTAGGTGTATTTTGCAGAAGAGTTCTTCAGCTTTATACAAGACAGATGTGTTTGATAAGATAATTTATCCTTAACAATAGTATTTAAGCGATATTTTCTTATTAATTCGTACAGACATAGTCTTCCGCTTGTATCCCCAAAGAGATAGATAGATAGAGATAGATATAGATAGATATGAGAGAGGTATGTATATGACACTAACATTTGCCAGGTAAGGTTTTGAGTGCCACGTAATAGAGATGAGCCTATTAATTGTCGTCTACAGGGCGCAGTTTCAGACTTCGTGCCATAAACATATGCACAGCATACTGATTTTCTTGAGGCAGAGTAATTATTTTAGATTATACATACATACATACATACCTACATAGATTCACGCCTGTTTCCCATAGGGGTAGGCAGAGACTACGGATTTCCATTTGCTACGATCTTGACACACTTCTCTGGCTTCATTCACTTTCATAACATTCCTCATACACGCTCGCCGGTTTAAGGTAATCTTAAACTGGCCTTTATCCAGAACGACTCCGATCTGATCGAGAAACGTTCGCCTAGGTCTTCCCCTTACAACTGTTCCATTCACACCTTATAAACTTATAAAATTTCTTAGTCAGTTTTTTCTCGTCCATTCTTTCTACATGTACAAACCAGCTTAACATATCCTTTTCTATTCTCGTCACTATATCCACTTTCATGCCGCATCTCTCTCTAATCACACTATTCCTTATTCTATCTTTCAGAGTCACACCACATATGTTTCTCAGCGCTCTCATTTCTACAGCAATTATTCTGCTCTCATGCTTCTTTTGCCATACCCAACTTTCATTCCCATGCATAAGTGTAGGCACATAGTCCTCTATGAACAGCCAAACGTGCGTTTTCAGATACATTTCGACTGTTCATAAAAGCGCGTAGAGCGCAATTTACTTTATTGCCAATAATCGTTCTCCTTTCAATATCTCCCTCATGTTTACCACCCTGTGTAAACAAAGTAGGTACCCAAATATACAAACTCTTTCACTTGCTCCACTTGTTCTCCATCAATCATAATATTACACATCGTCAGGCACTCCTCCTTTTCAAATACTATTACTTTCGTCTTGCTTACATTCATTTTCATTCCTTTACTCTCAAAAGCACCATACATAATAGTTAGGTACCATCGCCTGCAACTTTTCCGCCGATGATGCAAGTATTACTTGGTCGTCGGCATAAAGAAGACATTTGACAAGTAACTCATTGATTCTTAATCCCCATTCACAATCTTTTAAATCTTTCAAATAATTTAATTCAATTTTAGATTATATTTAGTTTAGGAGCAACATCTATAGAATTTATAAAGTTAGCAACACACTATTGAAACCAAATGGTCCTGAAGACATTTATACTATAAATAATAAAATAAAAAAATGCCTTGTATTAATGAATCACATATTTCGCACCAGCAGGAATATATTTTGCATTCCAAGACCTCTGGATTTCGAAGTTATGTGCATATTAAAAAGTTAATTGTAAAAGTGTGTGTTCTAGATGTACTTGACACAATGGAGAGTTTTTGAAAAAGTTTAATGTATGACGTTATGTGATCATCGCAGCATAAAAAGAAGCATGTTATAAAGTAAGCATCTTATCCAATTGCCCGACCCTCAAACTTGCTACACTAGTCGAAGCTTGTTGAAAGCTTTGAGTGCCTATTCTCAAAGCCTTTACAGAAACTATCGTTCGAGAGCCGATGGTTAGGTCCACTTTAGAACGGATGGAAGAAAGGGCCGAGGGGGTAATTAGGCCTCCGACGCTCCCACTTACCAAATGAAATGCAAAAGTACGTGTATTGACTTTACGTCGATTATATGAAAGAGTAACCTACAGTTTTGCCTCAGTTAAGCCGGTACATGCATGCTGAACCAGCAATGCTTCTTACAAGCACATATTTAAAGAGCATGAACTTAAATAATTTCGTCTTAACTTTTAGTTACCTAAAAGCGTGCACGTTTCACTAGTTGTTTTAGACATACTACAGAGCTTAGGATACCACTTACCTTAACGCAATAGTACCTACGACATTAATGTGAACCAACCTTTGAGAGAATACATTTAGATAAACTATTTCTCGAGAACCGATAGTTACGCTTCTTACACTGAAACGCTGCCTCCTTGCTCCCACGCCACGTAGTGTAGAAAGTAGAATTCGTAGTACCTACGTGCTTATACGAAGGAGTATGGGTCATATAATTTCAACTGGTATCATACATTCTCGAATTATACTTAACTTTGACGCCTATTTTCCACCCAATTTTTATTTACACATAGGAAATTCCAATCGTCCGACAAAGGTTTTTGAGAAATAAATTTGATAGATTTCACCAATTTAATTCTACAAGTAGGGCTTAAATAATAAAAGAGGTAAATGCCTGTATAATTATTATATTTACGTATATCATAGAATAGGTGAAGTATCGTAAAGAGTAGGTAGTTAATAAGAATATTTATTTGCTAGAAACATTGCCACTGTAGTTATTATAACATATTACATTATTAACATGGTAGGTGCCTACAAAATCTGTCAGTGGATTTCACCATGCAAAATTAATTATCAGTTATAAATGTTATAATTCAATCAATACTATATATACCTGTAGCCTAACATATCTATATATTAAAACGTGAAGCAAAAACTTTGTACCCCTTTTTACGAAAATTGCACGGACGGAGGAGTATGAAATTTGGCACAGTTAAAGTTTATATGGAGAAGGAGGGGCGAATCGTAATATTTTTATAAAATATGCATTAGAAATACATTAAAATAATGAAAAAACACTACGCGCACACAACCATGCATTTAACACACGCAGTCGAAGCGCGTAACTATGGTTACATATATCAATAGGTACCTATAAATATAATGACATAAATATCAGCAATATCTTACAGGCAAACTTTGGTCGAATTTCGAGCACTAGGCGACCGCTTGTTTAAGGGTGTAAGGGGTGTCTAATAGTAGTACCTTTACAGGGCTACCGGTTGGCTTGCTTTTTTAGTGAGTGGTAGCTGCTGCTTGGTCTTAAGGCATCCTTAAATCTCTTCACCAGTGGCTCCAAGTAGCTGTTGTGTACGCAGCGGCCACACCCCGGTAAACCGCGTCGACCCGCGGGCAAAACCTGGTGAAGGGGGCTATGCACGCTGTCTGGCGGACATAGTTACGGCAGGAGATCCCCTTGTTAGTACACGAAGACTAGATCGGTATAGGAGGCGAACATCGTCGATATGGCAACGTCACCGGCTTTTATGGCGATATAGCATGGTATCTGCGACATACCATAAAGGGCGCATGTCGGGATTTGTATAATGACATGTGGCCAGTCGCTGCATCTTTTACCTTTGGTCAGTCGTATCGGTCTCCGATCCACTAATCCTAGAAGGTACGAGACGAGAGAGTGGATTTACAACTGCGCAATTGCTCATCCACTTGAATATATTCACGCGCTGATGGCTCCTTGGCATGATTTTCTGGACACCGAATGAAAGCCCTGCGGCGTTGGAACATTGGTGGGAGTAACGGGACACGGTGAGTCTTGTTACTAGCTGATTTTCTGCACGTAGGCGGCTAGACGAGAGTGGTCGCTCCTGAACTCGATTGAGATGGGAGGACGGGTTCGGCAGCACGTTTGGCGACAAAGCAGCCCTTTTTAGGATCGCTCTGCTTTCCCCAATCTGGGGAGGGGCCTAGAAAAGGTGGCCCAAAAATAGTCCATCTCACCATAACCCACTGGCTAACCGCGGTCATTTGGGCACCAATATCTCGCGGTCGAAAGAATCACAAAAGATGTAAAACACAACATTTATCTATAGCAACCTGGAATGTAAGAACCTTAGTAGATAATGACAACAACCAATGCCCAGAGAGAAAGACTGCTGTAATTGCGCGTGAACTAGCCCGTTATAATATTGACATTGTAGCAATAAGTGAAACTCACCTAGCGGAGAACGGACAACTTTGTGAGGATCTTGGCGGCTACACATATTACTTGGTTGGAAAGCCATCAACTGAAAGAGCATCTAGTGGCGTAGCTTTTGCAATAAGAAACTCACTTGCTAGATCACTATCAGAACCACCAAAGGGCATTAATGATCGCTTGATGACACTGCGTATACCAACTGCCCATGGCAAATACCTATACCTTGTCAACGTCTACGCTCCGACCCTCACTGCCTCAGATGAAGACAAATTACGGTTTTATGATGATCTTCGCGCTGTTCTTCTAACAATACCATCTAGAGACAAACTGATTTTGCTCGGCGATTTCAACGCGCGTGTTGGAACGGAATTTGAAGCCTGGAATGACGTCTTGGGTCGACATGGAATCGGCAAATGCAACACGAACGGAAACGCACTTCTCACCGTCTGTGCAGAGTTTAACTTAAGTATTACCAACACTTTTTCCGGCTACCTGTTAAATATAAAACATCTTGGATGCACCCTCGCTCCAAGCACTGGCATCTACTTGATTATATTATAGTCCGTAGAAAGGATCTCAAGGATGTCTTAATAACACGGGTCATGCGTGGTGCCGAGGGCTGGACTGACCATCGTCTTATTAGATCTAAAATGAGACTAATATTGAAACCACAGCGTAGAGCAAACCATAAAATTCCACCGAAATTGGCAGTTAATAGAATCGTTAGCAATAGAAATACTAGAGAGAAGCTTGACTCATGTTTCGGATCGCTGACACCTTACCAGGGAAACATCTCAATTGACGACAAATGGCGTGGTTACGCCAACTCACTGAAAAAAGTCGCTCAAAGTGTCATAGAAAGAACACTGAAGAAAAGTAAAGACTGGTTCGATGATTCAGACGAGGAGCTGCGAAAACTATTTGATGAAGCCAGACAATCACTAAGGCAGACGACCAATAAAGATATTCGCAGGCACATAAATCGAGAGCTAAAGAAAAAATCGCGTCACCTCAAAGACCATTGGTGGGCCATGAAAGCTAATGAGTTGCAGCATCTTGCAGATACGCATCAAATAGGTGCATTCTACGAAAGTCTTCGTACTGTTTTTGGACCCACTAATAAGAATACCAGCACAGTGTATTCGCGAGACCGATTGCGACGATTAACAGATCCCAAAGAAGTATTAGAAAGATGGGCCGAACATTTTATGGAGATCCTAAACCCGCAAACGGAAGGAGCCGATATCATGTACATAAGTTCACTTGATGGTCGCCCCTCAACATCTGAGTTAGAAGAGCCTACATGCTTCGATGAATTTTATCGCGCCGTTATGAAACTAAAAAATGGCAAAACACCTGGATCAGACAGTCTACCTGCCGAAATTTTTAAATATGGCGGGCCTAATATAAAGAACAGACTGTCTGAACTCATTCTACAAGCTTGGGAATCAAATATTATACCTCAAGACTGGAAAGACGCCTCTTTATGCGTACTCTATAAAGAAAAGGGCGATCGCTCTGATTGTAGCTCCTACAGAGACATATCACTACTGTGTGCAGCTGGTAAAGTCCTGTCACATATTATCAATGATCGACTCAGTCACCTTGCAAAGCAAATCTTGCCGGAAACTCAGTGTGGATTCAGAGCTAATAGAAGCACTATCTACGCTATTTTTGTTGTAAAACAGTTTCAGGAAAAGAGTTTCGAACAACACCGTGATCTCTACATGTGTTTTGTTGATTTAGAGAAGGCATTTGACCGCGTACCTAGGGCCGCACTCTGGATTGTCCTGGAAAAAATTGGTTGTCCTGCCAAGTTTGTGGAGTTAATAAAACAATTCCACGACAATATGACTGCACAAGTTCAACATGAGAGCAGCTTATCCGACCAATTTTCAGTAACCAGTGGCGTCAAACAAGGATGTGTTATGGCTTCCACGCTGTTTGCAATTTATTTTGGTGCAGTGATGAATGACGCTCTTCAGAATTGCGATGACAGAATCTCACTACATGTTAGATCAGACAAGAGTATATTTGATCTCTCTCGCTTCCGTGCAAAACGCAGTGTTCACCATCTCTCAATACTGGAGATTCTCTATGCCGATGACGTTTGCCTTATGGCAGATAATATGCAAAGTCTACAGCGCTTTCTAAATCGGTCTAAAAATAAATGTGTCGAAGACCCAGATCATGAAACAGCCTGCCAGAGGTACATCTGCGAGTGCTAATACTTTAAGTCTAGCTGGAACAAATCTGAGAGAAGTAAATACCTTCCGATACCTGGGTTGTATGATACGTAGTGATAACACATTGGAGACTGAGATTTCCACGAGAATTGCAAGGGCTGCTGTTGCTTTTGGGAATTTAAATGAGAGAGTTTGGAGCTCGCATGATTTGAAACTAAACACCAAAGTTTCTGTATACAAAGCAACGATCTTGCCTATACTCCTGTACGCCTCCGAAGCATGGGTAGTGTACAAAACTGACAACCAAACGCTTTGAAAAATTTCATATGAAATGTCTTCGCGCTATTCTGCGCTTGAAGTGGCAAGATCATATTCCAAACACCGAGGTGCTGAGAAGGACGGGCATGCAGGGAATGGAATCTCTTTTAATGAAAGGTCAACTCCGATGGTGTGGCCACCTTGTGCGAATGGATGACACCCGATTGCCTAAATCTGTGTTTTACGCAGAACTACAACATGGCAAGCGCAGAATCGGAGGACAATACCTCCACTTTAAAGATGTCCTCAAGAAAAGCCTGATGGGTTGTGGCATTTCGTCAAAGGAATGGGACCAACTCTCATTGAATCGTACAGAGTGGCGCAGAAGCGTGAATAACGGGGTGAACCACTACGAGAATTTGCGTCGCGAAAATCTGGACGCAAAACGCCAACTTATAAAAACTCGGCCGAAGCAAACTTACAATTACACCTATAACGCTGCGGGACAACTGTACTGTGTAGACTGCAACCGCTGCTTCAAGACTAAGTTTGGATTCGCTAGTCACATCCGGGCACATGACAGAAGATAGCCAGGGTGTCGCTGTCGACGGATACGTCGAGGAGACATCATCATCATATAAATGTTCGGGCAATGTAAATAAGGAGATACATCATTATACTGTAGCAGCATTATAAAGTCAAAACTTCCATATCAGGCATGATATGTAGGTACATAGGTATAGGTATATTTTTATATTCAAATTAATTTAATTTATAACATTAAAATGCAAAAATATTAAATGACTATAAAATGTCGGCCTTGGCTGCTCTGACGTGTGCGAAAAGGTCTAGTCGTCGTGCCTGAGGTAATACGAACATAAGCTACGCAAGCCCAGCGAATAAGTATATGCTTAAACTAGTCAGTTCCCGTCTCCTGTCTTCTAATGCATCTCACTGTCAGTTCTCTTAAGAGCTGTTTGACGTGTTACCTTCGTCAGCCTTCTACCATAGAAATATCGCGTCATCGTTCGCTATCATCTTGACATCGTTTTTAACAGTTGTTAAAAGATTGGAGCTGAATTTTAAAATAAGCCAGTTTTATTTTAGTCTCTTTAGTAGAGCCAGATAGTCATTAATTTTAGTTTTAGAGAGGTCTCAGCCCAAAACAACGAATTTAGATTTTTTGTCTATCTAGTCAGCAAATCAAAATTCATTGGTTTTATGTGACAAAGAGACCTTTGTCACATAAAACGAATGGATTTTGATTTGCTCGCTTCGAATTCAACTTCAACAGGCAAAATCAACAGATATGCGACACATTCATTAATATTAATCGGGAGTTCATATGCAGCGTTAACAGAACAGTTCACATTTCGTTTTATTTTACTGTGCAAGCGAATGTGGGAGAAATTTATTCCAGAATGAGATAGCAGCCGAAATGTCGAAAATAATGTCGTGATAAGTCCCACTTGTTGCAATAGTCAGTGCCACCCTGTTCGGTATCCATGGTAACGGTGCGACCGGCCGCCACCCCCACTCAACCTTGCCACCCTCTCCCGACCTCTTGTGAAGTCGAGAGCCGAGAGTGAGCTTGCGTCATCGCGGGTAATTACACATCTAAAGCTTTTGATGGAACAAGGCTTTACGTAGGGTCGGACACTAAGGCCATAATTCATATCCGTTACGGTTATAGACTTATCATGACAAGGAAATTGAGTTAGCTTGCGAGGTTGTGGCTATCCTTATAATAGCTTTGAAAAGGGATTGTAAATTTATTAAAGGATCGTAGAATATCAACGCGCTAAAGCCACTCTACTGTTATGCAAATTAAGGTAATATCTTAGATAGTAACGTCTCTCGGGTATGTTCTTTTCATTACTGAGGAGGCAATTAGCCTAAATAGGTGACAAGAATGTTTTATTAGGAAAGGTTTAGCATTTTAATCGGGTTTACTTCAAGGAAGTGTAAGTAATAAGTTAGTAGTTTGTTGAAACCCTGTACCGTGTACCGTGTGATGTTTGAATAAGTAAAATGGGGTGCCCGGGTGGAGTATAAGTAGGTATGTAATAATATTTTTGGCTTATTGTCCGTGGCGTTATGACTTCTTAACGCATTTACCAAATTTAATGGCGATGCTGCTACATATGTATGGGTTCAGCTGGATAATTATAAGTTGAAACAATGGTTTGTAGTGATAATACACTTAAAAAAATAGCTAGCAGTAAGTATTAGAATAAATGGCTTTACTAAGTAGTTTAATCTAAGTGATTATCATTTAATAGTTTCAATTAATAAAGTTATTTCTTGTACACTCAAGTCTATTAACTATAGTTAATATTCATTTTATCTTGCAGATCATCAAAAACGGGTAGGTATCTATTAAATAATGTAGCTAAAAATATACGAAACGAATACCAGGGATTGACCCTGGTATTCGTTTCGTATATTTTTAGTTTGTTAAACAAATGTAAATACGGAACCTGCATCTGTAATTTAATTATACTGATGTAAATATCTAAAACTTTCTTTAGGAGAAGAAGGTATACGTTCATTTTTGATTGATTCTCATAGTTATTTAGTTATCTGGTGCAGTCAAAACACATGACTCCGGAAGGGTCTTAAGAAGTCAGTGTCCATGTGATTTTAGAAAAATCTAGTTCAATATTGAATGATTGTGCATGATATAAACAATATAAAGAAATATAAGTACCACCAATTTGATCTCATGATAGAAGCGAAAGATATGCAATGGAACCTGAACTACCTACTAGTTAGGCAATGTAGTAGGCGTAGAGTTCCTTTTATTATTTTTAGTATTCTATTATTCAATAGTATCTTTTGCCCGCGCTGCCGTCAAAAGGAAAAAAGACGAATCTAACATTTCGAATCAGTAAAAAATATCGTAAATGCCAGTACATTTAATAAACTTTTTTGGTATTTAGGTATTCATTTATTAATTTATTAAGCAATACAAAACTTACAGTGATGTCACCAAATCGTTTGCATGCATATGTTTACAAAAATTATATTATGTATATTAATAAATTTAATTACAACATTAAACATTTCAAATAACATTAAACAAGGAATATAACAATTGAGCTTACCTTATTGACATTATTTACATTTATTACAATTTTATAGATAATACTTATATTTATTTTTGGACATTGCTATTAAAATACTATTGAATATGCTTACATTATTAATTTATTGCATTACGCCTTATACTCTAATGTCATAGGTTATTGATATGTCGCATAATATTAGTAGCAACTACAGTTGGTTTATCAAAAAATATGTCTGTATCTGGACTATATTGTAGAAAATTATTAATGTGCATTATTGCCCTAGCCGTAGGACTATTATATGCTTGAGAAGAGCGCTTCGATGTTGGGTAGGCGAACAGTTGAAGCTGTCGCCGACCACAGGCACGCAAGTATCTATCAGGTACATAAAAATAGATGCTCTTCCGAACCGCTGGATTGGTAGGTATGACTTTTTCTCTTATGACGGCAGCGCGGCTTAGTCATTCGGAAACAGAGCTTTTTTCTAGGTGAAAGGTATGTCCTTATCGTGTAGTTAATGTTGTGTGAGTAGTTAAGGCGTGAAAACATAACAAACAAACAAACTCGCATTCGCATTTATAATATTAGTTAGCTTAGTTAGATTACTGACACGATTTTGAGAAGGCTGATAATGAAACACGTGTAGACCAAATATGTCGCTAAATAATAAATCACTCTTACTACAGTATCAAAAATATATTAATTTAACGATTGTATCGATGTCATCTCTGTATAACGTACCTCGTCAGTCGTCAGTGCTACGTCTCTATAAATGGGTCACTTTACAAGCAAAGCGGATTTCGTCAAGTTGCGAGGTTAAAAGGAATTGAATCAATTTTCTCCGCTCCCTGCGAGAATGGAGTGGGAAGCATCGGGCCAGCCCGTACCATTTACTTTTCACTGATATTTTTTATATAAAGTATATCAAGATATCACATTCTATTTATATAATGATCTATCTTTTCAAAACAATAAAGGTTATTTAGTAAAGATATGTAGGAAACCGGATATCCGCCATGGAAGGTAAGTTATAAGGAGGTCACAATCAATCTGTCGCAATCAATAGCCTTATTATTATCTTATAGATAGATATATAATAGGCGTCATTTTATTAAAAGTATTACAAACAATAAATATTTTTTCATATGCCAGCATATTATGATAGTATTTAGATGAAAAGCAGCGATAGCTCAGTGGCGAGACCAACAGACTGCAACGCAGAGGGTCTCGGGTTCGAGCCCACGTCGCGCACCTCTGACTTTCGGAAGTTATATGACTATTCGAAATTATGTGCGTCAATCAATATTGACAATAAATTATCGCCTGTCATGAACATCTATAGCAGTCGTTATTGGGAAGTCAGTGCCCTCTAATATCCTGACACTGGTCTAGCTTTAGGGTATCGTTAGCCTTCGGGTTGCGGAGGTCAGATGGCAGTCACTCCGTGTAAAAACTGATATCTAGTCAAACCCGGTTAGATTAGAAAGCCGACCCCAAGTGACTTGGGAATAATAAAGGCTAAGGAGAAGAGATTTAGATGTTTCTATATTTTCGAAAACATTTCCTGTGATTTAAAAACATTTCTAAGTTTTAACTCCAGTGATTGAATATTTAATTGGTTCGCTATTTCAACCACGGATGTTGAGTTGGCTTATTCCCGCCCGCTCCGCTATTTTGTTCCCCAGCGCTCCAAAACTAAAATTAAATATTATTATTATTTTTTAAATCGTTCCCAAGGGCTCGAAAAGCTTATATTAATTTATTTATTTAAAACCTCTGATCTCCATACATTTATTCCCAGGAGCTCCAAATTATAGTACAACATTAACATTAAATAAAGACCTACTTATTAGTGTGTTCCCGACAGCTCGTGGTAACAATTTTTATATTGAAGTATTGACTTTTTCTTGGAGCTGCTGGGAATAAAATCTCCAAGTACTTAGATAATGTTTTGGAGCTGTAGGGAATGAAATTGGTAAATGTAGCTTTATATGAAAATATGATCTTTGGAGAACAATAGATTTGGAGCGCACGGGAATAAGCCGTTGAGTTGTTGATCATCAGGTATCGTAAATAAACACATATATCTATATCGTTCGATTAGTTGATATAAACGTTTAGTATATTAGTTTAGTATAAACGCACAAAAAGGTTTCTGTAGACAAGCGCCATAATGTTGAATAATAGCAGTATTAAAAACGAACACTAGGGCATAGGAATTAAAGATAAACTTTAAAAGAGCCGTATCTTGTTAAATTCGTAATTAATCGGTACCTATATGCATTAAGTTTTGTGGCTTACATCCTCACATTAACAGTGGGCAGAAAATTTGTGTTTCACAAATATTTTAGTTGTTCCGGTTTTGGGTGTTCTCGTGGTTGTTGTTTGAATGTTTGTTAAGTCCTCCACGACGCAGTAATCATACACTGTACAGGATTAGTTATTTTTACACCCTCACCGCCAAGCCTCAATCAAATAAAACTCAATTTTCACCATCATTTATTTTTTGCTCTAACATAGGTCATAACCCAAACCCAAATATATCATTTTGTTGGTGCAGGCCAGGACATTTTATTTCTTGTACAAAAAGTATGAAACTTGAGTGCATTTAAGATACACAATGTGCCAAACACTATGGGCCCTGTGTATCAATTTTGATACACAATGTTATAACAAGTGTGTGCAAAAATGATACACTGGCGCTGAGGGTGTTAAAACATAAAAAATAATAATTACAGAAAACCGGTAAGTGCATTGTGCGATTTAAGTAGGTACCACTATTGAATGCGAGACTGACTCACTCGGAGCCTGACTCGGTTTTTATTATTTATTGTTTTACTTTAGATAGAGTAAAATTAAGTCTTATCATATAAATAATTCAAAATAGAAGATTTCAGTTAACTCCATATAGCGGTTCAATAAATAGTGCCCTTTAACGTACCCTTAAAATAAACTAGCTGTTACCTGCGACTTCGTCCGCGTAGATTTTAACTAAAAGGTGTTTGTCTCCGTGGCACTCTATTTTTTTTCTAAAATCAAAGTAGCCTATATTACTCCTTATAACATCAGCTATCTGCCAGTGAAAGTCACGTCAAAATCGGTTCAGCCGTTTCGAAGATTAGCCGAAACAAACAGACAGACAGACAAATATTTTAAAAATAGATGTTTTCTTATAGGTTATACCTTATATACTCTTATACCTTATATACTTTCATATGCATTGGATAAAAAACTGTTATTTTGACATTACAAACAGACACTTCAATTTTATTTATTTGTATAGATTTAAATCATTCAAATGTTTAAGTGCCATGAATGTATTCGAATAATATTAATTATTATTCGACTACGGTAGATTACTTTACCAGCAATACACAAACTGTACAGGAAGAGAAGCTTATCAACAAAATTAGCTACAACAAATCGAAAAATATATTGCGCTCTTAACGATATGTCATAAATAATCGTGTTTCAAATTAAAACCAATGCTAACGATTAGATGAACACTAGCCTAGTAAAAGGTGGAAAATTGTTTAATCCCGTCATACAAGATTCAAATAATTTGTGTTTTAGTTTTTTCGGTAGATCGCAGGCATCCTTACCTTATACATTAGAAAGTACTTTTTAAAACGAAAGTTTCTGGTATATTTTGCCTGCTACACCCGATTGAGTGAGGGTCTAATAATAATCATTATGGACGTCTTTTTTGTTTTTATAATGAACATTTCAATAAATAAGATTAAATATATGTAACTGAAGGTTAGAGTTACCAAGAGATTTCATTGGGTTTGCTATACCATCTTAACTATAGGATCTCAGACAGCTATAAAAAAGAATATCGAAAGCAAAGTTTTATTCAATAGGCAACATCGCACATTGCGCACGCTTTATATTTAATCATAACTTTATTCATATACTATGTAGACCGTAAAGCAACACATATGAATGTTAAGGTTATGTCTATAAAGTTTACATTAATTATAGTTGCCAGACTCGAGCAAAAGAAGTAAGTAGAGCCTATACGACTAATACGAGCAAAAAATTCGCGATCACCCATTTTAAATCAATAAATTAAATAATTCAAGACAGTTAAGACTTGGATCTTAGAAAATTACTTATACCATTACCATAAAGACAGTAGACTTGTGTAGAATAATTAAATATTTATAAAAATAAGGTAAAATAAACAAAATTTTAACAAAAAGGAAAACCGACTTCAATTAAGAATATTCTAAAACTTAAAATGCACTAAAAAGTTAATAAATAATTGCATATTCTTGTGAATAATTAAATTATTGTTATTTTTGGAGTCGGTGTCAGCCGCTCGCGCCGCGTGCTGCGTCTATGTGTGTAATTGTCCAATGTTATGTTATGATTATAGTAAGACATCTCATTTTAATTAGTTACAAACCTACCTTGGTTGACACCGACTCCAATAATAACAATAATTTAATTATTCACAAAAATATGCAATTATTTATTAACTTTTTAGTGTATTTTAAGTTTTAGAATATTCTTATTTGAAGTCGGTTTTCCTTTTTGTTAAAATTTTGTTTATTCCTCGGTTTTTAGTGAACCTTGCCAAATATGAGAACATCATCAACGTAGCCAAATACGCATTATTAACTCGAAAACGAATGGTCAAATCTTGATCAAAATTAAATGGGACCGCACGGGAAGCACCAGCTTTCAAATAAAAAAATTATCATCAAAATCGGTTCACCCAGTCGAAAGAAACAAGGTAACAAACATAAAAATTAAAAAAATACAGACGAATTGAATACCTCCTCCTTTTTTGAAGTCGGTAAAAATTTGCTTTTATTTCTTTCGTGTACGTATGTCATTAATCCACGATTTGGTTTGATTGATGAACCGATTAGCCTGGTGGGAAACCGTTGGACTGCCACGCAGAGTTCTCGAGTTCGATCCCGAGGTGCGCATCTCTGACTTTTCGAAGTTATGTGCGTATTAAATAGTTAATTATCGCTTGTTTTAACGGTGACGGTGACGGAAAACATCGTGAGAAAACCTGCATGTCTAAGAGTTCTCAATAATGTTCTCAATGATATGCGAAGTCTGCCAACCCGCACTGGGCCAGCGTGGTAGACTATGGTCTAACCCTTCTCAGACTGAGAAGAGGCCCATGCCCAGCAGTGGGACAGTTTAATACAGGGCTGATATTACTAGGTATTATTTTTCTCTTATCACAGGTATTTTCTAACATATTATATTAGAAAATACCTGGCTCTTTGGGACGCTTACACAGAGACGTAGGTCCGACGTGAAGAGGCCCTTCGAGAGTTTTAATCAAAGGTGGGATGGAACACCTACAGCAGCACTAGCCGCAGCAAGAGTAGGATTATTTCTACGTATAGCTTCTAATATATGGGCTATGGGTATGGGTGTTTGGTGGACCGGTATATTGGTAACTATGGATGAAAAACGGCGTCTGCCCTGAATACTCTAATAACATAAATGCAATGGGCAGACGGTGCCTCGCCAACTCACTAGATGGGCCCCCATGGTTTATTATTATTATCGGTCATCACTATCGGTCATCATTATCGTTATTACGTAATTTTGTTAATTATTATCACTACATTTACAATATTATGCTTAGTTATCAAGTCGTTTCATTGCGTACTTATCAGTAGAAGTAGGTGTGTACATTGTACGTAAATATATCACATACCATGCTATTTAGATAAACAAATTATATTTATTAAATTTTCTAAAACATATGTTATGGAACGTTCTGTAATGGAAGATATGGATAATTGCACTAGTTTATGTACCTATAAATACCAGGGTTACTGGAAAGTAAGCCCTAGTATCTACTTCTCTGTAAACTCTGTGTAGCAAGATCCTTTCTTAAACTGCAACAATTGAGTTGTGAAAGTACAGAAGATCGCTGATTCTACTTCTTAAGGAGGCGTTGTGCTATCAGCATTCAGGGGACTGCGTATGCGTCGGCGTCGTGATGGACTTCTTCAAGCATTAAAAAAACTGACATGATGAACGTACATACTTGTGATAAATATCTGCCGATACCATTAGTCCTTTGCAAGCATACTAATTGTACAGTTACGTAATAACTATTCGTTGTGTTTAATTATAAACAAAAAGTAAGCAAATATTACTGGTACCTTACATAAAGCATAGTCATGTCTTGCTTATTGTCCGTAAACGCAAAATAATGCCATACGACACAGAGTACTTTATATATACTGCTATACGAATAAATTTAGGTATAATACGTTAGATTGTTGCAATCATTGGCCCATCAAAAATATTTAATTTTATGTAAGTGAGACTGGCACTATTAAATTCCTAACTAACAATTCGTTTGTTCACATTGCGACATAAAAAAAAATGTACATATTTATGTGTATTTTTGATATTTATACGTGTGACAACGAATGTGTCTGTTCTCGATAGTTTCTTAAGTAGTTCCTTTGAAGGTACTACTGGGATACATATCCCTCTATCTCGGGGATATAAGCGTAAGACAAAGTATGTATGAATGTATTTTCATTTCTTTAATGAATAGATTAGCATTAATCTACGGTAATATTCAGCATAACATTGTCAGGTATCATAACGGGTGGGCACTCATAAAGATTTTCACCCCTTCATGTCCGGCCTCCGTACTCGACTATCACAACTATCAATTTCAGACAGCCAATATCGACGATCTAGTTAACAAATACAACGCTGCGCGCTGGTGCAGCGGGCGTGCAGGCGACTGTTGTACTCACGGCTACACATCAAGTTAGACACCCTATATACGCATAACTACGCTACATACAAACAAAATAGAAAATTGTCGGAAAGGGACAGTGGTGTCGTACTCGTAAGGATAGAGCGTAACAAAAATATAACGCACTCTCTCGCACGATTCGCAGCGTTCAACTTCTAATAGTTCAAAGTCCAAACAGTGTAGGTTGATGTGTCGCTGTGTGTACATTGTCGAGTTCCATTTTTAAGTGGGCAAAAATTGGGTTCTGTCTAGAAATTTTCGGTAGCAGCACGAAGTCTGGAACTGTGCCGACAATCGGTTCGCCTTCTATTACGTGGCACACTGGCGAAAACGGCATCTCTCCCTTCGGAGATTTGGGCTTGATAATATGGTTATATGTAGGCAACTAATGTGCTCAATGAAACATTACGTTTACACATTTTCTCTACCATATTTTACCTTCGCATTTTAAATCCTCGATGGATTAAATGTTTGAAGTGGTTGGTTTAAAATTACTAACCTGTTGTAGGTTTGATTCCACATCAAACTATAAATCTAAGTTTGTGGATGTGTTAGGCAGTGGTTTATTGCAAATACTTACACAGCCAGCATACACAGTCAGTAACGCGTGATCCCTTGTAATACAGGGCGAGGTGAATGTCGGAATTAAAACTTTTAAGACTTTCCTTTAAAGAAAAACCCAATAGCAATTTGTTTAACCTAGAAATTGTACCTGAGCCCTTTAGTAGACCATTAAAAAGAGATACTTACTGTAGTTTTTAATATAATTCATGTTTGCCGATTAGGTTATATAAACAAAAAAGACAGACTAATAAATTAACGCCGGTCAAGGCTTTCAGATTAAATCTGATCATATTAGGGTCTAGGTAAGTAATCGTTTCTACATTGTACTGCAATAATTGCATTGACTCACTGTTGTAATATAATAAACTAGATATGCCCGCGGTTTCACCCGCGTTTGTCATTACTGCGCTGCCTCCGTGGGTCGTAGCGTGATGTTATATATAGCCTATAGTCTTCCTCGATAAATAGGCTATCCAACACTAAAATAATTTTTCAATTCGAATCAGTAATTCCTGAGATTAGCGCGTTCAAACTCTTTAGCTTTATAATATTAGTATAGATAATATTAGCCTTGGATATGGATTCATATTAGGTAGGACACTTGTTTTTTTTTTTATTGTATTTTATTATTTGTATTGTATTTTATCTTTTTATTTTCTGTGGTATGTCTGTGTAAATTACTAACATAGTTTTAAGTTATCATGTACTACTAACACTCTCTAGACCGAATTAGTCTGAAAATAAATGTTTTGAATTGAATATAAACTGTCTCACTGCTGGGCACAGGCTCTTCTCAGTGTGGAAAAGATTAGGGTACTACGCTGCTAGTCAAATATAAGTTATGGTTCGAGAAAAGTTCTCACAATTTTTCTTCGGTTAAAGAAGTCATATCAATCATTTCATTGTACCGTATTTAAATTATCGATTGAAATTCTTATAACAAAGCGTCTTAGTATTGCAAATTCCCTTGAGTAAAAGGTACTTCGTCGATTCAGTTCTTCTATCAGGATTCGAGTAGACAGTTCATGCGCCGCCGCCGCGGCTAATCTTCTAAGTGGAGTCGGCTATAATATAACTATAGTCCACAGTTCACTTGTATCGTTGGTATATAAATTTGCGAGGTTGGCGGCGGCGGGCGTAGTCCGAAAGAGGCAGTGAACTGGGCGCAACGTGATTCTGCGATCGGTTGCGCGCAAAACAATTACTACATTATTCGAAAAGGAAATTAGTACCAATTAATCTACGTGAACGCTGTGTTTTGTTTAACGTTTTTCGTTTTTGTGATACAAGTTTTTATTGACAAGGTAAGTTTAAATTTTATTGCAACTAGGTATCGTTAATTCAAATCAAAATATTAAACTTTACGTGAATTCGTCTCCGATTGCGTTTTAATTCATAAATATTCATAATACAAAAGAAAATTCGCAAACATATTCATTAAATTAAATTTTATAGAATGGCAAATATAATGTAGTTATCAGGTCTCTTACAAACATTCAACAAGTAGGTATCTACCTAATCATTTTAATAAACATTATCATGCCGAAATACCGTAAATTAATAACTATAAGATTTATTTATGTATTCAATTATTAAATTCTTTAATATGGATTGTATAATATTAATTTTACGCAGTTCGATAGTTAGCTACAATTTGTGTTAAGTAAATAATGTGCCTATTAAATTGCATTGTGGTAACCAGTTTACAATAGGTATCCAATTGTCTTTAATTGTAACCTTCAAATTTCAACTTTCGAATGTAACTAACTTAACCGTGACATTCTCGAGGTTATGTCAACTGAGCCCATATACCTATAGGTCATTAATTTTAATTATTATCATAAAATATGGTTACATAGACAATCTATCATAGACTTTGTATTCTAATCGGGCATTCGATATTTCATTTCACTCATCTGTGTTTGAGATTTAATTAATTAAATGTTTATTCGAAAAAAGTTTGTAAACCATTTAAAAATATAGATACCTACTGTTATTATTTGAATGCCTTGCTGGTCCTATGGGAAAGTCAAACAGAAGTGGAATCATGTTCAAAATGTTGCATGCAATCGTGGGGTCCCATTGTAATGTAATTCCCGAATCGGGCAAGGTGTTATTGAATTAATTAGAACATTCTACCCACCAGGTTACAAGATGTAGAGACTATACTCAGTAGAAATGTCAAGAAGTTCATTATCCATTATTTTAAAATAAAATTAGTTCACAGAATATATACCTATTAGTAGTACATATTTATAAAACCGATTTTGCTTATCTTATAGTTTTGTTTGGAACATAATCTAAGACAAACGGAAAATGTACCTATTATTTAAATTGGTTCAATGTTTACCCGATTACCTATATATTATATTCAACTTTTGCATGTAACAAAAACATATAGGTACGTAATGTGCTGTACTCCTGCCGAGCAATGGTCTTTCAGTCTCGAAAAAATGTGGTACTACATTTACTCTCATAAAGAATATAATTATTTTTGTCTTTCGATCTATAAAACTACCATAATTTCTTCAGTTTGATTAATAAAGACATGGTTGCTTATTGTAGAGTTGTTTTTCTCGTAATTTTCATGATTGGCTCCTCAATTTCTCCAATGCATTGGTTACGCCTTACCTACGCATACAAGATGGAAGTAAAAATACATGCAACAATTCAACCTATATTTAATTTGTGCGGGAGACCGGTTTACTATTTATAGAAGTGTATGTATTTTACATGTCTTTTACACCAATTATAATGTGTGGTGTACCTCTGTAGAGCAATGATCTTTCAGTCTATAATAATTAATAAGGTACCTACGCGTTTGTTTTATTCTTAAGAACATAAAAATACCTTAAGAATAACATTTATATCGTATCATGTATTTGGGATCAAATGCAATGGTGCAATTGATTACTTATACTTTATCGTGATTGTAAGACAGTAGAATTGACATTAAGTGTCTACGCATATGCTACATTTTTGTATATACAATTTAATAAATAGATATACTTAAATCTTTATTATTCACGTCATGCTTAGACATGAACATCTATCAAAAACAGATTACCTAATGTTTGTCGGGTACATTTATTATTTAAAAAAATACATTTTTATAATAAAGTTACAACATAATAAACTCATTATTTCATCAGATAGCACTTTCTTACTCCTATCGATCAATGTTGTTACATTGTTATCAATGTCTGTTTACGTTATGTAATAAAGAAGATTATTATTGAGTAGGTACAATGATATGGAAATTAAATAAATAAAACAAAATATTTTTTTAATAATCAACTATAATATGATAGCCTTCTCCTGAAAATAGATTGATATCATACTTCTAAAAACGCTAATGCATTCTAAAAATAAATATTAACTAATTGTAAACATGTTACCGAAATCGGTATTTTAAGAGTTACGATAAAAATCCTTTAAATTTGTTTAATTCTACATCATGTAGAATGTTTTCTGATGGGTATTTCATAAATACATCCATTATATATACCATTATAATGCAATCACCCGTTGGTATTAAAACTGTTGATATATCACACGTTCACACCGACAGTTCATTAGTCATATTATTTAAATCTATCTTCCAGGCATAGGAAGCGACCTCTTAATTTTCTGTCTACCGGACATTGTTCCACTCTGCACGACTACCGAGAAATCTGCTAATCGAAAAAACCCAATAGCACCTTGGTGATATAAGTAAGGACATTTATTGTGACAGTACAATTTACAGTCAATTGATATAAAACTTTAACATTATTATGTGACACATTGAGAAGGTTCGTGCCCAGGAGTGGGACATTTTATATACTTACAGGCCTGATATGATTATATTCTGGCATAGATTTCAGTAAGAGATTTGCTCCTAATTGCACCAAAAACCAAAATACATCACGCTGGAGTTTGTATACAATCAAGTGAAGTAATCGATAATCATTAAGAACACTCCGATATTCCATGAGGCCAAAAACGTAATCATTTATGTGTATGTACTAGTACAATTATTACTATTAAATATTCGAGCTATCACTATACCTATATTATTTAACGAGTTTTACTGATAGCGCAAGGTAATTGACATTTCATTCAATGATCGGTCATCAGGTCATCACCCGACCTAAAAGCGTTAACTGCAACCATTTGCTACATAATGTATAAAAAATCCATATAAATAATCTGTGTAGATAGATATCTTTGAATATCCTCTGTGCAACCTAGGTTTAATTTGTGTTAATTGATGTATCCGTGAGTGTGATTAAATATCGTTTCGTCACTCATTAATATTAATCGCTGTTAACAACTACATTAGACAAAGATTTTGTGTACAGAAAACAAGTCGCCACACACCTGATTCGTTCAAAGTCATCATGTGGTTGTATTATCGGTCGGCGTAACGAGGGAATCCGAGGGATTACCCGTTTAGAGAGGAAAATCACAGTACGAGGGTTTTCCTGGTGTGACTGGCACGCCGCGCCGTGTTTTACCGCTCGCGACATACCGTGATATTATAAATAAATGTTTATTAAAAGTATTTCCCCAAACACAATTATTTATCTTCGTTTTCCTTAGAGCAAAAGGCAAATTGTAAAGTTCGCGACATACCGTGATAAGTAAATGTTTATTAAAAATATTTCCCCAAACACAATTATTTATCTTCGTTTTCCTTAGAGCAAAAGTTAAAATGTAAAGCTGTAGTAGATAACATGTGTTAGTAGATAACAGGTTTTAGTTGATATGTACAACTAGTTTCAATGTTTTTAAGAGATCTCGTGCCCGAGGAATGAATCATCAGAAATCAGAAATCATCGGACACAAAGTACACCCAGACTTGGAATAACTGTATGAGGCACACATTTTTGTCCCGTGTTTGAATCGAACAAGTACGCAGAGCCACTTACGACCACTTAAACCACTACGCCATCCTTGGAGTCATTATTTGGTAAATTCCACTTGAGGATGCTCGATGACAATAAATATCGACATGACATTCGTCAATAGACAAATTCTGGTGACAAGCTGGTTTGGTTTGAACCGATTTTATCTAGTACTAGATGTTCCCGCGGTTTCACCCGCGTTTATCGTTACTGCGCCGCCCCCGTGGGTCGTAGCGTGATGTTATATAGCCTATAGCCTTCCCCGATAAATAGGCTATCCAACACTAAAAGAATTTTTCAAATCGAACCAGTAGTAATCACGCAGAATAAACCAGGAGAAACATCGTTTGTACTATGTCTGTAATGGGTAATTATTTTGCTGCGATGTTATTTTAAAACTGCTATATCTCCTAAGATATTCATTGAAATCGAATGATGTAAAGGGCAATTTTATTTTAAATTAAATACTTGTGATGAATAACGTATTTATTTGGATAAGGATTAATATCATGTTTATAAAAATACCTTCACAAATAATGCATTATTTTAGAACAAATTTCGTTAGCATAAAAATGGTTATAGTGAGCCAACCTTAAAAGATAGACATATGCTGTCGCGGACTTTTTTTTAGAACTTTTAAAGGGGAACAATTCTGTCATACATGATTTTTGCGAAACTTTAACTGTTTACGCAGCGCACGCAGCGGAAGCTCTCAAAAGGAAAAAATACTCTCCGATTTTGAAACATTCTTCATTGGTGCTCCGCTCCTATTGATCTTAGCGTGATGATATATAGCCTATAGCCTTCCTCGATAAATGGGCTATCTAACACTGAAAGAATTTTTCAAATCGGGCCAGTAGTTCCTGAGATTAGCGCGTTCAAGTAAACAAACAAACAAACAAACAAACAAACAAACAAACTCTTCAGCTTTATAATATTAGTATAGATTCAAAATTAAAGAGTAGCTAGGTGTATTCACCAGCTTACATGACAGGCCGGGACTCCACCAAAGCGGAGACGAGACGAGCGGAGAGGAGATGTTTTTTAAACAACCAATAGAATTGTGTTATTGACACATCTCCTCTCCGCTCAGCTTCAGTGGAGTTCGCTGTGCAGAGATGTGTAATATTTGTATGGCGCGATGGAAGCGGAGATGTGAGCGGCGTGCAGTGAGCGATGTCACTCAACGCCTCGCACCCGAGCTGAAGACCATCTCTTCTCGCACAGCACAAAGCACACCGCACACATCTCCGCTTTGGTGGAGTCCCGGCCTATAATAACATTACTTTATTATAGCTTTAGCTTAGTATATTGAGTATCCACTCTGAGACTCTCAGGGAAAAGGTGGCTCAGTGACCCCGCTAACAAAAACTGTATCTCCTAAAACTTTGCTAACTATTGTTGATGTGTGTATTGCTGCCTGTTTTTGAATTATTGGAATGTTTATGTTGGAATCTAATTTGCTACAATATCTATTATATTAAAATTTATCTATTTAGGTTTTTGGCTATTACTCCAGTGGCTCCTACTACTATGGGTATTATTTCTGTGGGTACTTCTTTCTTTAGTGCATGGTATTTACTTAGCATTCTATTTCTTTTGCTCCTGTTATAATCAGATGGTACTGTAATGTCTATCAAATATGTTCTGTTTTCTAATTTATTTTATTTTTATTTTATTTTATTTTTATTTTATTTTATTTATTTATTAAGGATCTCCAACAAAGAATATACACAAAATTGCACAGACAAATGGACATTAGTTTTGTATAATGTACTCCTTTAGTTATAGGAGACCACAGCATGCACATACATATAACAACAAAGCATAAAATAGAAAATTTAAAATTAAAGAATTAAAATAAGCTACACGTTAGGAATTAACTTAACAAAAGAAATAAACAATGTGTAACTTAATGAAAAACTTAAATAACTGTGTTTTATATTTTGGCAAGGGACGTGGGTTGACTAATATCAATACCGTGAGACTTTGAGACTTTTATTGATATATATTATATCTGGTCTATTGTGTACTATGGTAATGTCTGTTTGTACATTATTTTTGCACTCTCATTTTCTTTGACCTGCCGTTGCGTCAGGTGCTCTAGCCACCAAAGGTCAGCGACCGGGAACTTGTGCTTTTTATCTAGGATCCAGACATTACTTTATTATTATAATGTACGTATATAAATATGGTTAAATTATACTATTAGAATAAACTTGAAGTTCAATTGATACCCAACAAAAATTTAAAAATATGTTTATTCCGAAGCCTTTATGATAAGCGTAGACAATGTTAAGACGTTCATATTTTTGTGAATTTTCTGTACCTATGTCTACATAAAAGACTCTTCTTTCTTCGGATATAACTTATAACGAGGAAATATAGACACTCCCACCAATTTTTGATAAGCAAAGTTATTGTTAGGTATAGTAGGTACTCCATCAAAGTAGAGCCAACAACTCGCCGTAGTTTAAAAAAAAACACTATTCCATTAGTCAGATTCTCAGATTCAGTGAGTAATCTCGTAATCTATGGAGTTATTAAGTACAATCGGATCTCACAATAGGTCATTCAACAACAATAGTGAATACTAACAACATTGTACAGGTTCAATTAACTGAAAGATGCGCTTATAGGAAACAAGGAGTTAAATCTTCAGATATGCCTCGACAATGAAACTAAAAAAGCCAATTTGCAGTAAGGACTAAAAATTAATAGCGAATGTGATTAATAATAGCTAATTATAACGTATTATTAACTTATTACGATATAACCATTTCTATAAACGTACGCATAGGTTTATTTTGGAAGGTTTTTGGAAATCAGAGTGTAGTATATAGCTCTCGACACGATTGGTGGTCGGCATGCCGTACCATACAATTTTTAACTAGGCAGTCAAATGTAACGAAAGGCATGTCGGCAATTAAATGTGTCGATATGCGTCAAGTGCTTTAAGAACACATCGTTGATATCAAAAATTCTTTTCAAAGAAACTTTGTGTGAGGAGGTAGTAACTGTTAAATCTGCATTTGTCATTTTCAAGAAGAAGTTGTCTAAAAATGTACTTATTCTTACTAGGTGTAGTGAAGTAGTATCTTTTTGACTAACGCAAGTATAGATGGAATTGGGTATTGTATCTGACCACCCCACAAGAATGCATTCAAAGTCCCCAACGTTAAGCTAGCAATGTTTATGTATGTGATTTCACACAGAGACATCCGGTTTCTTTGCGTCATACGATGCCTACTTCCGTTAATTGTATTAAATAAATTATAATAACTCTTATATTAACAAGCCCGTTCTGGGCCTGTGGCCTTGTCTAAACTAGTTTGTAACGTTAAAAAATACACTCGATGATAATAGGTCTAATGAATTATGAAACTGCTCCGTGATTTATATTGATATCTAGACAATGTTTTCAAGAAACTATGCCTCGGAATTATTACTAAGAACTTATTACACAGTTTATGCAATTTCAAATCATCGGTATTGTCTCTGGATTATGTCACGTAGGCTCCTTGTTTCATTAATGCAAGTACTTTTAAACTGTAATACAAAGAGTCAGTTGTAATGAAATCGTCGTCTTTTATTACTTTTGCCTTTTGCTTTTTTCCTAATCCATTTATTGACCTTTACTTCACTTTAAAAGGTTAGATACAAATTTTTTGACTTTGCAGTCAGTTCGGATTTTACAACTTATTCTTAAGTTCGTTTCTTTATTCTTTCTTTACTGCCGCACTAGGCATAATTCCTGTGTAGCGGAGACTTTCCAACAATCAAACAACGGACACATAGAATAGAACTACTCGCTTCGGCACAACAATTTGTGGATCACACAAGTTTTTGCCCCGATAGGGGATTGCACTCACGACACTCGGCGCAGCGGCGGTGACGAGGCGACTATTTAAGCCTTTAGTTGAAATAAAAACTTCGACAAGTTTGTGTGAGAAACTAGGTCTCCTTCGTGTTTCTTCTTAAATTACACCTAATTAAGGCGGTATTTACGAATTACTAAGTTATTAGACTCTTCATACAAAATTAAAATATTAACAGACTTAATGCTTTACCTTCCTACGTAATGATCGCTTCGGTCTTTTTCAGCGATCGCGTGAGTGTCGGCTCGCCTTGGCCCTAAACAGTATAAAACAATCGCAGCCGTGAATCTGATACATTTCGTTGAATTATACATGTAGTTGGAGCTCTTTTCTCGCTGAAAGAGATAAATGCCATAAATTATGTCTGCAACCTCCCTAACTGTGTTAATAAAGATAATGCTACTGTTCTCACAACTGTGAATTACACGACTGACATGGTGGCGCAGTTATAGTTAACCGATTGTGGTATTGGATTTATCAAATAAATTTTAAATAGCACGTAGAACAACAGTATAAAAGGCAATAGATTCGTTTCCTTTAAGGTTGGAACATTCATATATTCAAATTTTGCTTATCTATGTCATCGTAGGCAAGCAAAATTTGGGTGTAACACTTCTAGATAAGGTGAGTATGTATATAAATATGTGATTTACACGATATTTCCTTTCAGTTCCTAGTTACATCTGTAGTAGACTTCTGATATATATATGTTTGCCTTTCGGCAACGATATCAGATCTTCATGTTTAGAACTTTAGATAGTGAATTGGTATCCTTTCTTAGCGACTAAGCACAATATTAAGCAATCGGAAATTAGTGCCTATGTAAACACAGCGGCCAGTGTTGGCGAGGTCCATGCATAACCTCGCACCACATGCTCGCAGTGCGGCGCGTACCCGTCGGCTTGCGCAAGCGCACAGTGCGCTGCGATCACGCCGTTCTCTCGGCATTGAACAAGGACTACGAATTCAAGATTATTCACATTATTTACTTGACAACCGGTAGCATTTCAATTGACATTGAGTATGTGACATAATTAGCCTGATGTAATATTTGACATTGACTTATATAAAGTAATCAAAACAAGAAAACTATGTATGACGGCGGCAAAAATGATCTGTATATTGAATGTATTTTATCTGTATAAGTATAAACAATGCAGGAGTATCTAGAAATATATAAAACGGGGAATTCTTCAGTAATACAACTTAGTCATACACCCGGTTTCTAAAAGGTTAATCAACGACTGCAACGTGTCAAAATCAGACTTGTGTCAAGTCATTTGATTGGCTGTTACTAATTTAATCAGCCACTCGCAGCAGTTGACATGCGTATGACAGTCTGTTAACTAATTTAGATATTGATCTGCCTACCAGAAATAAAATGTGATAAATTACTTCAGTTGAATTTATTTGACTCTTCCTGCATTGATTTTAATGTACCTACTTAATACGAATTTTGCGCCATTACTTCTTAGAGATTACGCACTAGACATACTTATTCTTGTTCTTTTTGGAATGGGTATCATGAGGTAAAAACCATAAATATAATTAGGGTAAACATTTCTTGTACTCTTCTAGATAAAATATTTATACAAATAATAATTTGTTCCTAGCCATCGCCATGTCAGAACAGGATTTAAAACTAAACTTTGGTTCGTATTTCACTTGTTAAAGTAGCTTTCAAAATTGCCTAAGATGTTTTATTTTATTAGTTTTATAATATTATGTTTCTGCTGCCTGCTCTTGTAATATTAGCGAAATTTTCCAATTACAAGATATTATATAAGATTTAATCACGTACATAGATGCACCAGGCTGGTGTATGCTTTGATGTTCAGTTCAAGCTTTATTATAATAGGGCTGTAAAACATGACGCATCTCTGAAATGTTTATATCTATTCCTTTTTGTGGAAAGTAAAATTTCCTTTTTCATTCAATCGCACATAAAATAACCATCCACAGTTACTATTCTAAGGAGGGTAATATGAATATCTTTATAAATTCATATGCTAATATGCAAATTTTATTTAATATCGCTCTGGTATTTTATGTAGTTTGCAGTGATCTTAATTTCTGCGCGGCTTATGTCAATATTCGTTGCAAATGATTTTTCTTTTTCTTTTTAATCGTATAGTTATTGTTATCTTTATCATAAACATATCAAATAATTTAATGTTATATTGTTTACTAATGTATTTGAATAAATATATTGTTTATTCATTACTTGTAACTTAGGGATAGCAATGGAGAAGAATTAACAAGTTCATTTTCTATTTCCAGACACAATGGAGGCTGGAGACTTTAAGGATTTCGCGAAAGCGATGACTGATTACATCGCGGAGTATTTGGAGAACATCAGAGACAGGTAAGTGTCATTGGAGCAGATATTCAATTGTCTTTGCATAAACTTAAAAACTAACGTATTTATTTAAATTCTACTTAATTAAAATTCGGCTTTGAATTACTACTGAGCATTTGCTAGCCAATAATCTCGGTGATATTTTTGTTGATCTTGAATTATGATTTCACAAACGTTATAATTATTTTACCACAAATATTGCCCTATCTTCATACATAGATGTCTTTTATAGAGACTTTCATATGACTGGTGTTGTCAATCGAAAAGCCCGTCAAAGTTTAGGAGCTTACGACCGACAGTAAGACTGTAAAGTTCTAAACAAGTCTCTTCTGGCAATATGATAAATTTTACATATCTATACCAATTTTTTACATAGCTAATGCAGGTATTATTTTTTTACGATATGGTATGGTGTATTTCAGGCAAGTGGTACCGTCAGTTAAGCCCGGGTACTTGCGGCCACTGGTCCCGGAGCAGGCGCCGCAACAGGCGGAGCCGTGGACAGCGGTGATGGCAGACATCGAGCGCGTTGTCATGTCCGGCGTCACGCACTGGCACTCACCGCGCTTCCACGCCTACTTCCCTACCGCTAACTCGTACCCGGCTATTGTGGCTGATATGCTCAGCGGAGCCATCGCCTGCATCGGGTTCACATGGGTATGTTGAATAATTCGAAATAAACCTTAAAATTTTTCAATTTTCTTGATATAAATATAGGGCTCCTTGAGATTACTACGGAACTATAAGTTAAGGAAGACTAAGGGCGTTTGTGCACTACAAGGAATTTTACTGTCCGGCAGTCCGATTTTACGGTCCGATGTGGCATGAAAAAAACGGATCATTGGCTTGTGCACTTGTCCGTCTTTACTCGGATCGGTGCGACGCAGTTTACGGTAGCTCTCTTTGAAACTACACGCAGTGCACGTTTTTTATTGCTGTCATCTTGGATCGGGAAAAACGGCCCGGAATGGGGAAAAGTAAAAGGTCGGACAGTAAAATTACGTATAGTGCTCAAACTAGTATATACATTTATGACGTACCATATCGGACCGTAAAAAGTCGGACTGCCGGACAGTAAAATTCCTTGTAGTGCACAAACACCCTTAGAAGCTTTGACCCTAATAACCATGATTTTTGGTGGTGAGTGGAATAGCCAAAATACTTAGTACTGAGGAGACCATCATTGGTTGTCACTTACGCTAACGGTACAGTACATTCTTGATATGAAGGATCTGCGACGTAGAATGACTTCGTCTTGATATACGTTCATTGATATTGTTTCTTTTAAGCAAACGGAGAATACAAATCTTTATAGAGATTGGTGTAATAGATCGTACAAGGTCAATAACATTAAAGTAGTTATGCTGTTAGACACGAATGACACGATGATTTTCTGAATATCGGAGAGCGCCAATTTAAAACTTAATTGCGCACGGATTGGATGCACATGACACGTTTTGTCAATTATTTATATGATCAAGTTTTATATTTTTAGTTTCTTTATTATTTTGGTTGTAAAGCGCCATCAATAAAGATTTAGGTAATAATTTATTTACTTTAATAAGAATATTATTAAATGCTAAACCAATACATTTATATAAGAAATCAATTCGAAACTTAGGATTACTGTAAGTAATTATGTTGTACAGTCATCTATTTCGTATCATAAGTGCTTATATGACGCTCTTACATATCGATACACAAATAGTAAATTAATTACCCTAAAGTCGACTAGTAGATAATGCCCTTGCGGCCTTGGCATTAAGTCCGCCATTGTACTATTTCGTACATAAAGCTGTAAAATAAAAAAATAAACATGAAATCTGTGCTAATTCGTTAATATACTACACTATATAACCTAATATTTATTATTTATGGTGATAAATCTCTTTTCAGGGCTTCGTACCAGAAGGGTTAATCATAACAGCAAAGTAAAAGCTCTCTATCGTTTTAATAATACCTAATAGGTAACTGCCGAAATATTCACACTATATTCGGTGAGCTATAAGATCTATAGCGGACGTTTTATCGAGTAAAAAATAACAAATAGGTCTCCATGTACTACAAAAACATGATTATTGTAAGATTCCTTATCCACTCTGTCGTAAAATTGTGGTAGATAGGTATTATAAAATCTACTAATTTGGAATAGTGTTGGCATAGTAAAACAACACATATTAATAACCGTTAAAGCGTGTGTTGGAAATGCGCTATTATGTGGAGTATGGTTTTATTATTTACTAGCATACTTATGGTAACTTTATTTTAACATAAAGTTTAAGACTGCTACGGTGGTTCCATAAAACGGCCAAAATGTTATATTTCTATTAGAAAATTCTTATTTAATGTTTAAACTAGGCAGAATAAACAATAACAAGCTAGCTCCAAGGTTACCTACGTGAGACCTTAATCTTTGCTTAAATAATTAATTATGGCTCGCTTTAACGGTGAAGCTATATTATTAAACCTTAGTTGGTGAAATTCCACTTCCCACCTCTTATATACAGGCTTAAGTAAACTCAAGCCTGTATATAAGAGGTATAAACACTATACTAGATTTTACCCCCGGCTTCGCTTGCATAAATGTAGATTATACTAACCTAACCTACATTTATACAGTACTTTTTTCTGTGTATGCGCATGATGATTGGTTGAGGTGTCAAGTTGAAAAAGTGAAACAAACAAACTCATATTCGTATTTAGAATATTAGTAAGGATTTATGTTTTGTTTTAAGTAAACTTAAGTGATTACGATCAATGCCAGTGTCAAAGTCATCCGAACAAGGAAAACCAGTTGTCCCTAGATATTATTGCAGTCATGTCGTGAGATCAGCCATTTTTTGTAAAACGTTAACTCTAACACACTTATATATACATAACTAGCTTTTGCCCGCGGCTTCGCTCGTGTAAATTTAGAATTTGACGATCAATTCTGGTTGTACTCTGCTTGTAATAATTCAATCATGATTCGAAAGACACGTGGTGCTATTGTTGTTTTCCTCGGGAACAGTAATTTTTTCGGGATGAAAGGTAGCCTATGTCCGTTTCTGTACACTTGACAACGTATATGCAAAATTTCAGGATGATCGGTTCAGTGGTTTAGGTGTGAAAAGGTAACAAACAAACAAACTCATTTTCGCTTTTTATAATATTACTTAGGATTATAATATAGATCATACTTAGGTACTTAACAGGTAACTTTTCTTATACATAATGTCCTCATTAGGTAAGGCATTGACGTTTTGTTAAACCTTTGTGAAAATCAAAGGGTACCTACCTACAGACAGTCGGTCTGTATGTAATGCGATTTTTTAAATCTTTTTCGTCATTGTTCAAAAAGAATGGTTATTAGCTGTTATTGATGAAAATCTCTCTAGCTGGTTTCAACTTATGGGCTATCTGAAAGTTACATGACCGGAAATGGGGTTAAAATTTCATAGACATATTTTTATATCTAATGAGATATTTTAAAACCATGTGACATTGTGACTTTCCAAAGGATAAACACATTATAATGCGATTTTCTAAATTAAAATGCTTACCTAATTGGTTTGGTTCTTAAGTCTTAACTGAGTTTGAATAATAGATGAATATTTATTTTCTCACTTGGTATAGTAAAATACTACTAAGTACGTACTAGGGCATTTTAATTGTTGTTAAATTCGACGAACATTACTCGAGTTTCTTTGGTTGCGATGTTTTGTGAGAAGGTGAAATGAAAAGGCAATAAGGAATATTTTGATAATCCATCTGACCCCTTTTGAAAGTACCCATTAAAAAAATTAAAAACAAGAAATGTCTAATATCTATGGAATATGCTATTTATCTAGTTTGTAAAGGTCGATGATATTAACATAAACTTATTATGTCAATGTTACAGATCGCTAGCCCAGCATGTACCGAATTGGAAGTCGTAATGCTGGACTGGTTGGGCCAGATGTTGGGACTTCCCGAATGCTTCTTGGCGCGATCAGGCGGCGAGGCCGGCGGTGTCATTCAGGGTACTGCCAGCGAAGCCACACTCGTCGCTCTGCTGGGAGCCAAATCTCGCACCATGCACCGCGTTAAGGAACAACATCCCGAATGGACTGAAACGGAAATTCTTTCCAAATTAGTCGGCTATTGCAACAGTAAGTGCAACTTCTGACTTGTTGTTTCCTTGTAAACTGCATCAACCTTCATTATACCGTACTACTAGGATTACTTATTTATTCATTGGGCCAGTGTGCAGTGAGTGGTAGCTCAATAGTTAAGTCGGACAACTTGCTATCGAAAATTCGGTAGGCCGTAGGTGCAATCAGTAGCTATTACATTGTTACTCCATTCTAGGCTGAAGGGGTCAACAAAATACGATTGCGCAGCGGTAGTGTATATGACTGACCCGGCAAAAAATTCTTAATAGCAGCATAGCATCTAGGTCTCTCAAGATCTCGCCCACAATTACGTGAGACCTAAAAATATCATCGGCGATATGTGGGTGCAATATTCTGCCTATCTCTAAATATATAAAATAGTTTTCTAAATTTTTTCATAAATAACGTCGGATCCTGTGACTAATATACCTATATTTTTAAATTCGCAGAGCAAGCCCACTCTTCAGTGGAACGTGCCGGACTCTTGGGTGGTGTGAAGCTTCGCACATTGCAGCCTGACGCCAATAGGCGTCTCCGCGGTGACATCTTGCAGGATGCTATAGATGAAGACATTCGCAACGGGCTCATACCTTTCTACGTAAGACTTCTAACTTTAATTTTTTTTTTGAATGAGCGAATGAATGATTATTGCATAAAATTAGGATACAGTACACCAGCTTAAAGTAATATTTAGTTTACAATAATATCGGTACTTAAACTACAGTTACAATAATAGATGTAACTTAAAAAAATAATAAAAAAAATAAGTAGGTAGGTATACAAATAGCAGCTTAACAATAATAGAATTAAGATCTAATGCGTACATACATTGTAGCTATGCATATTTAACATTATATATATTAGTATTTACCGATTCACGAGCAGCAGCCAGTATCTTCTGAGATATAGGCGTCAAGGCTTCAGAAATGTATACCCTGGAAGTGACTCCATCAACGCTGTATTTCTGTGTTCAGTGGACTAGTCTTATTTTCGGAGTTATATTTTCTAACAGCTTGTAACAACATTGTATCCTTATAGGGGTTTTGTACTCTATGACGATAGGTCCGTTATTTTTTCCTCTCCTAGAGATAGATATTTGTTGTTGCGTCTATGGGCTCTATATGAAATTTATAATATATTTTCTTAACAATATCATGGACATCTTCTTTGTCATGGCGAGGAATATTTCTGATTTCAACTATATTTTTCATAAGCTGCTTTTGCAATCCGTTTAACTCTAATTCTAATTCATCAATACGATCATTTGCTTCTATATGTTTGTTTTCGAGTATTTGCACTCTATTTATAATCTCCATGTAGTTGGAAGAATTGATTTCCAGCAGTTTAATAATCTGTGGGTTAGACTCAAGAATCTTGGTGTTTTGTTCTTTAATCCCAGCTATCTCAGCATTCATCATATCTTTGCATGATTGAATTAAGTCTTGCTTAACTTCCATAATATTAGGTTCACTTTCAGGATTTTTGCGTTTTCGTATATTGATATTTCGAACAATGTCTTGATCTAGCATTTCGGCTAGATCAGGTTGTGATGAGAACTTAATAGAATGTCCGGATATTGGTGTAAAATAAAGATTGAGATAAAATGCAACGCATTTTATCTCAATCTTTTACTTGTACTACGCGTGTTACAACAAAGAGTTGAACGAAGTGTGTGTTAACTGCAGGCACCAAACGATTTTACACTTTATACCTTTATAGAGAAAACTTAAAATTGCTATATATTTATTTTAATGTAACGTTGAGTACGTCCTACTATATCAACAACTTGCGCTAGAATGAAACTTTTATTGTTGGGTACTCAGGGAGCCTTATATGTGTCTGATACCGCCTCTAACTACCTGGAAAGGAAATTGAATGGAATGGAATCCTTCAATATTTTTCTCACAACCGTTCAAATTGCCGAATAATCTAAAAATTTTGTACCGATATTGCCTTGGTAGCTCGTCGGTAGTGAATGTAATCGTCGGCCTAGTAGTAGTGTTCACCAATATAAATTAAGAAATTTTACCGTTACCTGACCTATTTCTGTGTGAATTAAAATTATAGGTCCTGAAAACAGCCCCTTAAAAATATTAATAGAAAATCTATAAAAATTATTTCGTAGACATAAGAATTTTTTTACTTTATACGGCAGTTACTTATAAATAATTTATTGTTACAGGTTGTAGCCACGTTGGGCACCACGTCCTCCTGTACTTTCGATGCGTTGGATGAAATCGGTGACGTCTGTGCTTCACGTGATATTTGGCTGCATGTTGACGCAGCCTACGCCGGCTCCGCATTTATTTGTCCCGAGTACAGATATCTAATGAAGGGCATAGAGAAAGCTGATTCGTTCAACTTTAACCCCCACAAATGGTTACTAGTAAACTTTGACTGCTCAGCCATGTGGCTAAAACAACCTCGCTGGATTGTTGATGCTTTTAACGTAGATCCACTATATTTGAAACACGATCAGCAAGGATCAGCCCCAGATTACCGCCATTGGCAAATTCCTCTTGGACGCCGCTTCAGAGCCTTAAAATTATGGTTTGTCTTGCGACTGTATGGAGTGGAAAATCTTCAGAAGCATATTAGAAAACATATTGCTCTGGCGCATCTCTTTGAGAAGTTATGCCTTGCTGATGAGAGATTTGAAATCTTTGAAGAAGTCACTATGGGTCTTGTGTGCTTCAGACTAAAAGGCGCTAATGAACAAAACGAAGAATTACTAAGGCGTATAAATGGCCGCGGCAAAATTCACCTGGTTCCTTCTAAGATTGATGACGTATATTTCCTACGATTAGCCGTTTGCTCACGTTTTACCGAAGATAGTGACATTCATGTATCTTGGGAAGAAGTCAAAGCTGCAGCTGATGAAGTACTTAAAGGCCAATAAATAATATTGAGCCAGTCTTAAATAAATATAGAAGTAGAACAATCTTCCTATACGCCCGTTCATAAAAAATATAAAGACTTAGAAATATGTATGTGTATTCAAATTCATAGAGCTTCGTTATACCCTTATAAAAAGAATAGTTACAATTTAGAAACATAAATTATTTTAGACAAGTTATACAATATATTCGTATACATGACAATATTCGTATAATATGACAATATTTAAGAGAACTGAGCAACTTTGTATGTTATTTGCCAGTTGCCGTAATCGACAATAACACCATCGTTAGTGAAATATTTATAATTATTATGTAAGTTCCCTTTGTAAATATTAAAGCTATTACGATAGAAAGAAAAATATTTATTGCTTCGAATAATTATATTTCAAAATACCGTACATATATTCTAGTAGAGAAATTTTATCTCGATATCGTTGTCACAAAATAACTAAGTAGGCATCTTGCGCAATGAATATACATCTGATAATTGACCCCAGCTAGCATTAATACGGATAACAATATATCCGTTACCGTTAAAACGATGATTGCATAATCTAAAAGTAAAGTAGTATTACTTTAATGTGTGTGTGTAGAGAGCATGCAGCTATCGTCTACGCACGCACAAATAGAATACTGAGCATTCTGTTCTATATTTAGATCCTATTAATGAATCTATGGCTAAATTAAACTGACTGCACTTCGCATCCAATGATGGTATCATAATTTTCTAGGCCATTTACTTTATTCTTAGCCTGATATCTATAATTATTAGGTAAGAAGTTGAAGCTAAACTGACCTAGGTCTCTTTAACCTATTATTTAACTTTATTTAGGGCCAATGTATCAATCGTCATAATTATATTTTTTATCTGGGGCAGATTTTGACAGCTATTGCATAAAAAAAGTCAAAATGCATGTTTATTCCATAGATGGTTATATATAACGTTTGAAAAATCGGCTCTAAATAATATTTGATAGGAATAATACTGCTACAAATAAGAATATTAACAAATTGTATGTCATGTCGGTCATTTATGACCGACACAGCATTCAATATGTTAATTATATTATACTAGTTGTGCC
The DNA here is from genome assembly GCA_963564715.1 of Catocala sponsa. Lineage (NCBI taxonomy): Eukaryota > Metazoa > Arthropoda > Insecta > Lepidoptera > Erebidae > Catocala > Catocala sponsa. The sequence continues at coordinate 12,308,887 of OY751331.1, forward strand.
CGCGGTCTCACCCGCGTCATTGGTATTTGTGCTTACCGCGCCGCTCCTGTGAGCCGTAGCGTGATGTTATATAGCCTATGTCCTTCCCAGGGTCTCAGGCTATCTCCATTCCAAATTTCATCTAAATCGGTTCAGCAGATTGAGCGTGAAAAGGTAACAGATAGACAGACAGAGTTACTTTCGAATTTATAATATTAGTAAGGATTGCTATAGTACTTAACTAAATATATCATGTTGTTGATTGATTATTGTGTTGTGATATTAATTATTGGCATATTCTGATGAGTAAAAATAGGTACCTAATATTTTTAGGTTAATGCCTTTAATTATTCTCTATGAATACATTTTATATTTAGTACGTATTGTTGCCTTTTAGCCTTACGTGCATATGCGTAGTATGTTTGATTGTTTATGTTTATTTATTGGAATAGTATTTATAAGTATTATAATGGTTCATATAATGAAAGAATGTAATATGTGTCTAAATTTATAATATTATATTATCCTAATAAAAAACTATTATTAATATTACATACGACTTTCATTAAAGTATACTAATCATCTCGCTAAGTCATATTTTTAAATGCATATATCAATACGAGGCCTTGAATTAAATGTTTTAATAGAGGAGACAATTTAACAAGATTCTTATAAACTTTGTTTTTTAAAGACAACTCTAGCACTTGAAATAATGTCGCGGAGGACTTTACAAAGTATGGCTCATCTTGGCACAGCCACCATCGCAAACTAGAAATCTATTTACGTAGTGAATTAGTCGTTAATCAGTCGAATTTGCTCGTAAAATAGCAGAATTGGTCGGTCCGCCATTTAAAAAATACAAGGTGGAATTGGTGGCGTAATTAGTTATGTTATTATACAAAATAACAATTCCTACCATTAAAAGGTCGAAGTCTAGAGACGCACCCATTGAACTCAAATTAATTCATTGATACATTTTCATTAATTTATAATGGCCTATGTTCAATATGTGGAGTGGAAGGACAGACGCGTTCTATATGTAAACAAAGTAGCTAAATATTAAACCAAGGTCGTATTCTCGACACGATCTACTTACAGTTGATAAAAAAACATGGTAGCATTTACACACAGAAAAAACTGACAATGGCCTACTTTGTTTGTAATCTAGTAACACAAATTCTAAATTACCTACAATTATTTTACTTGATTGATTATCGTAATTATACTTATTTGTTTAATGAAATCAATCAGTTTCTTGTTTATATAAGTACGAAACGCAAACCAGCCATGTCAATCGCAATAGTAGCAACCTAAGGACATTAGTAACATCGGGGTATCAGTCGTGCTTTGCTCAGCAAAAAGGTTTCACTGAACAGCTAGCATACACCATAATATAATCTATTGGCTACAAGATAGCTATTAAGTCCTTAACTACCTCAAAAATATAACACAATTTTTTTTGTCTGCGATCTTAAATGGAGACTCTTCTCCAGGCTGATTCAGGTTTCAGAAAAGATTCCTGTGTGCCCTGCCTCTCTATAGTGTAGCTACTTTTAGTAGGTGAATACAGGCGTTTTAATGAGACTGGGATACTAGTACTAATGTGCTACCCATTATTCTAGTACTTAATTAAGTAACTAGTGATTAAATAAGTGCTTTTATTATAGGTGCCCGTTTTGTATTGCTTCTAGTTGCAAACGTGGTAGCGGGCAACCTAATGATAAGTTTTGAACGCCGCTCATGGTGTTCTAAAGCTATAAGTATATCTACAAAGTTGCTACCTATCGTAATATGTAATAGTTTTATCTTTAAACATCGTTTAAGGAAGGACAACTCGTAGCGAAGTATGTATTATGTTGTAGAGCCTGCACGTAGGTAGGTACGTGGAAAATTATTACTAAAAACGTAGCTACCATCCTAAATGGGAATGTTGCCATGTGGGATGTGATGCGCCGGGAGGGTACGATGCTAGAGATAAATGATGATATCAAGATGCCTTTTTAACAATTTCTCATATAAAATAAACTGTAGAACACGAAAACACCAAGAAGTAGTAAATAACTGTTATAAATAATGACGAATTTGTATGTTCTGAATACGTTAACTTGTAATCATTTACGCGTTTGAGTCATAATAGCTAAGGTCGTATACGTAAGTAGGTATTGATGTCTGTTGTCAGGGTCGCAACATAAACAGAAACGTAAACATGTATCTATATGTATATGTTTTCCTTAAAGAATACCTAGGTATCTATTTACATAACGACTCTGGTGTATCTATTATTTATGTGCGTAGATAGGTATTAGGAATGTTGCGAATATTCGCATCCGCATCTGTAATTGCGGAGCGTCCGCATCGATTTGGACATCAGCATCCGCATCCGCAATAATCAACGCGGATGTTAATGCGGATCTAGATATAGCGCAGGTTGCGACAAGAAAGAAAATGGTAGGGCTGATGAATGGCGCGATGATTCTTGAAAATGAGAATCAAGAAACACTCGAAAATGGTATAGCTAAACTTATGAACCTTTGCAAAGCAGACTTGAACCTGCAGAGAGGATATTAGATACTTTTTATTAAATAAGATGCTTAATTTTCATCAACATCCGCATTCGCAATTGCGGAGCTTCCGCATCGATTTGGACATCCGCATCTGCATCCGCACTTGTGGATGTGAGCCTTTAAATATCCGTATTCGCGTCCGCATCAGCGGATGTCAAAAAATCTGCATCCGCAACATCCCTGGTAGGTATAATAGTAGAATCTGGTAGACGGAGACATTAATTTAATGCAAACATTATTATATTTTCATATTCATAGGTACTAAGTTTAGGTTCTTGTAGGTATCACAATAATACATTACAATACCAGATAAGTCTACCACTTGGGAGACCTATCTACCGTATCGTCCGTATCTATCTATACAGGTTGATTTTGAAATAGTGTAATTCCATTTAACCACGCATTCTACTGGTGATATAGAATAACCCTGACAATATTTTCTTTTTATTAGAGTTACGTTTTTGGATAAATTAATGTACCGATTTTTTTCGTGAAATGGTTTCAGATAGTCATATGTTAACCACCAGGCACAATCTTAATATTTTAGGTACTAATTAAAGAAAAATAACAACAATAACTGATGTCGTAAATAATAAGGGGCAATAAAAAGGACCGCCCGTTTTTATTTACGACATTAATTATTGATATGTTACCTATTTTATTTTAATTAGTAAAAAATTAAAGATTGCCTCGGGTGGTTAACATAATATTACTATCTGAAACCATTTCACGAAAGAAAACGTTACATTAATTTTCCAAAAAAATAATTCAACTAAAATAAATATGGTCAGGTTGCTATACCACTAGTATAATGCGTGGTTAAAAGGAATTACACGATTTCAAAATCACCCTGTATACTTATCAAATTTTCAAACAATGACAGTAAAATAAGCCCAGTGTTGATTATAGAAACAGCGCATCTAAAATGACATTTGGTAGTTTTACCTGAAAAGATTGCCGGGCGTTTTGAAAATTGGTCGTTTTATAGATTTCTATGTGCTCTTTCCGAATGTAAATTTTGCCACCTCGTACCTTTGCCGCTCGCGCCGCCATATTGGAAAAGTAGCGGCTGATAGCAGTTTTTTGACAATATGTCCTTTTAAATCATTTTAGGATAAAAACATCTTATAAAAAATTAAACTAGAGAAAAATTCCTACAATTTATGATGTAAAATTATTTTTGTAATATCTATAGTTTTGGCGTACGAGCGCCGTAAACTTCTATTCAGTTACAGCAACAGGTGTTTTTCATATATTTACGTAACATAACTGTACTATGCCCAGTGCCGCCAGATTGTGAGTAGGTACAAATTTATGATTTCGATATGCAATGGTATTATGGTATGCATAATAGCTGAAAGTTCAAACAGAATTGCTCCGGTGCATGAAGAGTAAAATCCGAAACATGATAATGTATCTTTAATCGGCGAAATCCATACTTTTAAAACAAAAACACGGCTTTCGTATCTTCATTACAAACCTGTAATAAAGGTACGAAAGATTACAGCTTTGCCGCGGCAATTATAGAATGCGAGAGAACAATGCTTTTTCTTCAATTTCTCAAGAGACGCACGCAGATTTCGATGACGGCGGCCTCAGAAATTATGTATCTTTTGCTTTATGAGCTCTAATATGGCTGGCTAGACCAAACTTGGTCTTAAATGTCTTACTACACGTATGGCAGTAGAGTTGACCTGCTTTCCTTACGATTGCTCAAACGCATCCATTTTTGTTTTGCTATAAACTCTGCTGATATCTTAGCAGCACACAAAAAACAATGGTCTTTAAATGAGAATGTTGGGTGCCTGGGTCGCAATTGTGGTTAAGGGATCGCGATATCGCTTCGTCTACGCAATGATGCAGGGATTAACTACTCATTATCCTATCGTTTTCGACATACATCATGAACTACTATCGAATTTATTTCCTCCAAAAGGTTACCCTTGTCGTCCTTTCTTTTAATACTTGACTTACGAAAAGTCTTCAATCCTTTTCCTTCACTCCAATTTAATATTGTAATGGATTTTCACAAATAAAACAATTTACTGCGTTAGAACTGTTAGAAGCCATGACTCCTGAATCGCTAACAACGCTGTAAAATGATAAACGTATACTGATAACTAGTACAAAATACTTCCATTGAGTGCTGCAGGCAGATATTTTTTCGGATTTATTTTCTTTTATTAAAGACAATTCCTGCACGAGGAACAATTACTGTGTCGCGGGGCACTTTACAACCATTCATACAACGGATACAAAGTACACCCAGACTCGCAACAACTATTTGTGGATCACTAAAATTTTTGTCCCGTGTGGGGATCGAACCCACAACACTCGGCGCAGTGGCAGTGGCGAGGCGACCACTTAAACCACTACGCCGTTCGTCCGGAGGCTACTTCATCCGGAGAGAGAGTGGCTCGACACAAAGGTTCCTATATACCTGCAATAGGTACATAGTGGTAGCCAGATCATGGTTAAAAATTTCCCCTTCCAAAGGCGAAATAGCACCATGCGTAATGCTGGAGGAGGAAAATTTGTACCTACTTACAATCTGGCGGCTTTAGGCACAGTATAGTTATTTTACATAAATACACGAAAAACACCAGTTGGTGTAGATGAATAAGAGTTTACGGCGCTCATACGCCAAAACAATAGATTTTACAAATAAAATGTTATTTATAACACAAATTGTAGGACTTTTTCTCTAGTTAAATTTTGTATAAGATGTTTTTATCGTAAAATGAGTTGGAAAGGAGATATTGTCAAAAAACCGCTATCAGGCACCACTTTTCCAATATGGCGGCGCGAGCGGCACACGTACGAGGTGGCAAAATTTACATTCGGAAAGAGCACATCAATATCTATAAAACTACCAATTTTCAAAACTCCCGGAAAACTTTGCAGGTAACACCTTTATTTCGGACCAAATGAATGTACTATAACGAAAGGTTTTTCTTTGTAGTGCATACGTACAATTTTGTTTTTAAGGATAAAACCGCGGGAACAACTAGTGATGAATAACACCCATCACCCGTGTTGTCATTTATATAGCAATTCATGTTCTACATTGAGAACCCATCATTGATATGACTACATGGATCCCGTAGTGTTTCAAATGGTTACTTCTCCTACGCAAATTACCCCGAATGTTATGAGTTCGAATCCTACACGGAAAAAATTGTGCTATTTACGAATAGTTGTTCCGAGTCCTGGTGTTCTTAGTTTGAAAGTTTGTAAAGACGTCGGCGCCGGCGATACAAGAATAGTACCTTAAGCAGGAGACGTCACATTAAAAAAATAAATTATTGCGGATGGGACCAAGCCTTGTAATTTGCACGCGGTAAAGATTTGACCAAACTGATAGTTACACAATATATAACTTCATGTTTCCTATGTTTTATAGACAAGCAAAAAGCGTGGTTTAATCATTTATGATCTCGATGGCGTAGTGGTTAGTGTAACCGACTGCCACGCCTGAGGTCGCGGGTTCGATTCCCGCACAAGTCATACATTAAATTGTGTGCATGAACATGGATGTTTATCTTGGTCTGGGTGTTTCTATGTATAATATGTGTGTATTTACAAAAAAGAAAAGTATATATGTTTATCCATTGTCTAGTACCCATAGTACAAGCTCTGCTTAGTTTATAATAATAATAATAAACCCCTCTGGGACAGTCGTTATCTCCTCATGAGACTAACGCGATACCGGAGGGCATAGTATACTAGCTTTTAAACTAACACCTTCGCCTTGTGATATAAACAAAAAATGCTGAATGTGAGTGGCGACACTGCGGTCTTGAATGCCTCAGAGAGTTGCTGAGGGCATCGTCCTCAGTTTGCCGTTACTGGTTGGCTAGGGTGGAACTTCAAGAGCGCCCGTAGGACTCTCAACTCTGGCTTGCCTTGATTGGCCGGTCAGAGGGGGGCCGCTAGAGCTACATGCTTGGAGGTGGAAGTGTCATTTTCAAGGGCATAACTACGGCGAAACCCACTCCAGGTCTCCGTTTTCACGAGACCCGTGATGGCGAAACCGGCGCCGCACCGCTCGACATCCCTAGCCGCTCGCACCGGTGTTGCCCTCTGCTGCTGGCTTGTATGCCTATAGTGGCTATTCAGGGGGCCCATCTAGTGAGTTGGCGAGTCACCGTCTGTCCATTCGATTGATGCTATTAGAGTATTCAGGGCAGACGCCGTTTTATCATCCATAGTTACCAATATACCAGTCCATCAAACACCCATACCCATATAATATTGTCTTCTGTTTACGCGAATGTTATTCATTGAAATTAAACTACTATATACGGATTTTATCGCGTTGTTTATTTGACACTTTATTACAAAATTTTGAAAAACTGTTACACTACTATAATACTATTAAACTTTACTAATTTTTAAGCTAATTAAATAATTGAAACTATTAAAACTATTTATACTATTACTATACTATTAAACTATTTATGTTTACACTTTCCCCGACGTTTCGGTTGCTTTTCAGCAGCCATGGTCACGGGGAGACTAAGATGGTAGTTGTCTCAATGTTCCAGTGTAGTTAGCTTAAAAATTAGTAAAGTTTAAAAGTATTATAGTAGTGTAACAGTTTTTCAATATTTTGTAATAAAATGTCAAATAAACAACGCGATAAAATCCGTATATAGTAGTATAATTTCAACCCATACCCATAGCCCATATATTAGAATCCATACGTAGCAATAGTCCTACGCCTGCTGCGGCTAGTGCCGCTGTAGGTGTTCCATCCCACCTTTGATTAAAACTCTCGAAGGGCCTCTTCACGTTGGACCCATGTCTCCGTGTAAGCCTCCCAAAGGGCCGGGTATTTTCCTAACGTATTAGGAATATACCCGTGAAAGAGAAACAAATAATAATAAATTCTTTATTGCAACAAAAAGTTTATACATTTACAATGTCAGCCCTGATTCCCAAAATAGCGTGAGCTGTATTTTGGGAAACAGTCCTTCCCAAAAACAAATTATCCAAATTTTTACAATAAGCAAGATACATAGACAAGAGCCGACTTAAGCAATAATTTAAAATAAAATAAAGATAAATAATTTTTTTGTTAGTTTACGAGTGAATTTAGTGGTGGTAGCATATGTGTGCATGTGAATGTGTGTGCATGTGTGTGAGGGTGTGTGTGTGTATGTGTGTGTGTGTGTGTGTGTGTGTGTATGTGTGTGTGTGTGTGTTTGGTGTTTGAGTCAGAGTTGCAACTTTCATTTTATATAACAATTTGTAGTAAGTTTTCTACATCATCGTATCCTCAATGTTTAAGCCATACTTTAATAATATTTTTAATTTTATAGTTAGATAGGTTTTTTGTTTTATCGGTTGAATTAAGTTTATTATACAGTCTAGGTGCAACGTTACCATAGTGCTGTTGGGCAAATTTGCTTTTTACTCTTGGAACTGGACATTTATCTATTCTTTTACCCGACGGTTTTAGAAAGAGTACAATAGTTTTATGGTACTTACGTATACTTTGATAGACAAATAATTTTCGCACAGTTAAAACATCAGCTTTTTCATAAACTAAATGTGTAGGGTGACGAAATGGAAGGTAAAGAAGTACTTTGAGCACAGCCCGTTGTGCTCTTCGAGCTCAAGCAGGTGTGTTTTGGCCGCTGAGCCCCAAGAACATATACAATAGGTGATTACACATTCAGCTTGCGCTTTGTATGTTTGTATCAAGAGTGTAGTATCTGGAATCAATCTCAAGTCTCTAAAAATATATATAAGTTTCCTAAGTCTATTGCTAATTGTAGTTATATGTTTCTTCCATTTTAATTTTTCATCAATGTTTACCCCTAAGTATTTGATCTTTAGCTCTTGATAATGTAGGACAGCAACAACGTGATGGCAAAACTCTGGATCGGTTGCACGGATAAGAGTGTATATGAAACAGAAAATTATTTGGTGAAGACACCATAGTCTTGCTAAAGAAGAGGAATTTGGTTTTGTTAGTATTTAAAGTTAATAAACTGTCTTCAAGCTATGCGGTCACAACTGACATACCTTCTTCACCTAATTGTCGTACATTGTCCCGTGAATTATTGTGAAAATTTATGACAGTGTCGTCAGCAAACATTTGTATTTCTGCACCCTTTATTTGATATTTACATAAATCATTTATGTACGCTAAAAAGAGCGTTGGACCGAGGGTACTCCCCTGCGGTACCTCATATGATATAAACTTATAGTCACTAACGTGATTTTCAACCATAACACATCGCCTTCTTTCCGTAAGGTAGTCCTTAAACCACAAAAGTGCATTCCCCCTGATTCCAATGTTCTCCAGACGAGTAAGTAGGATTGGAATAGATACGGTATCGAATGCCTTTTGTAGGTCTAAATACTGAATACTCCTATACATTTGTCGTTTCTGTCAAGATGTGCTGTAATATTAGAGGAAAGCTGCAACACAGCGTCATCAGTGGAACGATTGGCACGAGACCCCTGTTGGTTATCACCAATAATTTTATTGCTTTCTAGATAATTAGTCAGCCGTTTGTTCATGATTTTTCACTAACTTTAGAAAGAGTACTTAAAAGAGAAATAGGCCGATAATTTGTTGGAAGAACCTTATCGCCCGATTTATAAACAGGACAAACAATGGCGCATTTAAATATTTTGGCAAAGACACCGTATTCAAAACTAAGATTGATTAGGTAGCATATGGGTTCTGCAAGACAATAATGAAACTTTTTTTAAATAGATGCTGTTATTTTATCTAAGCCTGGTGCACTATTCTTTTTAAGGCTACCAATCACGTCGCTAACTTCAACTAGATTTGATAAATAAAGAGCCATCGAATTTAGCGGCGCATTCATTGTTTTAGCTTTTTGTGCTAGGGTTATCTCATCAGTGTTTAGTTTTTGTAGGGTCTGGTTAGCAAGACTTGGGCCAATAGATGTCAAAAACCCATTAACTTCATCAAGAGATTCAGTGACAGTAATTTTTAAGTTAAGCAATTCTGTTGATGATGCATTAGATTTTTTCATATTACACAATTATTTAATAGTATTCCAGGTTTCCTTTATATTACCTTTATTTTTCTTTAGTTTATCTGTATAGTAATTCTGTTTTAAGTATTTCTATAAGTTAAAAAATTATTTTTGATATCTAGATTATTACAATTTATTTTTACCCTCTTATGCATTCTGTTCCGTTTTCGTATAGATTTTATTACCCCAATAGTAATCCATGGTTTTAAAGGTCTATTACGTTTGGCAATTTTTCTTACTATGGTATTTGAATTTATGACGTTTTCTAGTTTTGTTGTTAACATTAGAGCGGCTTCATTATAATCCGTTGTAGAGTGTAAGTCACTCGACGATTCATGCTTTAAACACTCACCTATAGTATTAAGATTAATTACAATCTTGCTAAGATATGCACTCTGCTTGGGAACAGACGTGTAGTCAATGTGCAATAAAATAAGTGAGTGATCTGTCAGCTCATCAAAGACAAAAGTTTGCGCTCTAGAAATGGTTCTTATCATAAAATGGTCAAGGCACGTATTCTGTCTAGTGCGACAGTGAATTCCTTGTCTAAGCCCGTGACTTGCCATTAAATTTAAATATGTTGCAGAATTAGTGCTTAAATTATCGGGCATAATATCCAAGTTCAAGACACCAGTCACAATGACAGTTTTACTTTTACTATAGGTAGGTATCTAATATGTTATTTAAACAGTTTATATAATTTAGTGGGTTTTTAAAACAAGGTGGACGGTAGGTGCGGATAATACGTACGTTATCCGAAAGACTAACCACAATACAATTGTCTTCGGTACAAACTGGTTCGCATGAAGTCGCCTCAAGCACATCCCGAACATAAACTACAACCCCGTCGTTCTGGTTTAAGGAAATATTCGATCTAAACATCTTATAGTCATCTATAGATGGCAGTACAAAGTATTCATTAGTCCAGCATTCTGTCAGCACTATAACATCTATCATTGTACAAAATTTAGCAATAAATACGAGTAAAATATCGAAATTGGCATTTATACTTCGTATGTTGACAGTCAAAATTAATAAAGAATTATTTTTGGAGCAAGATATTAGTTGTAAACAGTCTGAGGATTCATTTAACCTTCTGCACACAATGCCTTCATTATCAACGTCATTTATGACAGTAGTATGTAGCGGATTAAATTTTGTTTATAATTAATCCTACGTTGCAAATCAGTAGTAATAAGAGGGTAATTGTATATTTATGACAACATAATAAGCTATTATCATAGTATTTTGTTTATCAGACAAAAGTTGCAAGTTTCAACATAATGTTTAGTGTAGTGATCTACGATGTGGTAGAATGTTGTGTAAATAGTGTGTGATGAGTGAAAGTGAGAGTGAACTATTGTTAATTGTTATAGTAAAGTGTACAGGGACAGTTGTAAGAACAAAATTTATTATATCAGAATGTAAGTATTGTTTACTAAAACTGAATCTTAAACTTAAACATTTTACTAGCTCGACGAAGTAAACAGTGCGATTTTGTAAGACACAATTAATTAAATACATGGTTTGATAGTATGGTATAGTTGTAGTTAAATCTTGCAAGTAGCGTAATCTCGTAAACATATTAATAAAGGATCTATTCAGTTGAGCAAAACCGACAGTACTTGAGTATAGTTCGTAGCAAATTAGTTTATTTCTGCACTAGTAATCTGCTTTAGCGGTTCTTATCATGGTTATACGTAAACAAGGTGTGCAGTAACAATCAATATAACAAACAGTAAAAATAGACAATACATATTAGTGAACGATCATAACAAGAAGCACATGTATTATAACTAGAATAATAACTGGAAAATAGTCACTTTTTAAGTTGACTTAAGTCTGGCTCACTGTTTACGCGAATCGCAGGGCTGCCCTCGACCTTTCGAAGGTAGACATTACCGTGGCTGGTCCAGCAACGGTACTCATTATTTTTCGAAAAATCTCTTGCTAAATAGTAGATTCTCTTAGTTTTTGTGGTAAGGTTCTCTGAAATATAGACAGGCACAATAGGTCCTCTCAATTTAATATTTTCTGTAGTGAGTTGATTTTTATCGCGTCTATCTTTTTTTAAGGAAGAAATAATTTCCTCCTTTTTTGTAATTGTAGAAAATTCCACAATAATAGGACTGGAAGAAGAGGGCTTACACTTGTTCTTATTTTTAAGTCTAAACACACTACGTATCTCCATAGGCCCGATGGGGACATCCAAAACGCCACCAATAGTGTCCATAATGCCATGCACCTGTTCCTTCTTCTCTGTCTCTGTATTAGGGATATTTCTTATTTCGATGCTGGCAGCCCTAGAACTTCGCTCCAAACCATCTAATCTATCCTGTAGGGTTTTTATGTAGCTGTTGGTACTTTTTAGTTCAGTCTCTAATTCCGTCAACCTTCAACGTTCCGGCAACGTTCATTTCCTCGTACTTGCTAGACATAAATTCAAAACATGTCCAAGTTTCTTTCTATAATTTCTTGCATCTTAGTTTGCATAGAAGCAAACCTAGTGTCTTCTCACCCTTGTTTGCAGATAACATTTGTGTTACGGATAATTGCAGAGAAATCAGTTTTTCTTCCTGTTGAGTCATACTTGTTGTAAGTGTAGTCTTCAACTCATCCATGGTAATCATACCCTTAATAGAAGATTGAAGCGAACAAAGTTTTGTTTCTTGTTGCAACATATTTGTAGACAACATACTTTTAACTTCATCCATGAATAGCTTTAAGTCATCATTGCTCTCATTTTCTCGCTTGCGTTTACCCCGACATGTAACGTTCGACATCTCGCATCTTGTAGGCAAATCTGGCTCCGAGTCATACATACTTGTTACGCCTTGTGACGGAGGTGTTCGATTTAGCGACATGGTTGTATAAAAGTACCAGGCTCTTTCGTTAATATTATTATTAACGAAAGAGTATAAATTTAATAATTATTACTTTCTCAACTTAATTTATTTATATTGTTCCTTACATCGCTGTGCATACCACCGTTGACATTTATCTGTATAATCATAAATATATATACTAAAGTTTTACGATACATTTGCCCATAAAAAGGTCTTTACAGATTTAAAGAAGAAAATCATTCTGTTTTTGCACTATGGTGTTTTAAAACGTCACCTTTACTGTTATAGAAAATCTTTCAAAATCCAAGAGTGCTGTAAAATTTTGTAGTTTTAGATGGCATTTATATTTACAATATCAAAATGAAATTATCACGTATGAAACTAATATGGACAGAGGGTTTTTGTGTATCGAGGCGCCGCGGCGTCAATATGCGGGTTAGGCCACCGGCCCGGCCTACCGGGGTGGCAATGCTTGTACGTCATTGGGCCAGTGCAGTGAGTGCGGCGCAACAAGAACAGTGCATTCTTGACTCGTGCAGCATTAATCCATCCCACCAGGAACCACGAGTGATCATAGTAGGAGCCGGTATGGCAGGACTCTCAGCCGCACATCGACTAACCCAATGCGGCATACGAAATTTCCTCGTTTTAGAAGCTAAAGAGAGGTAAATTTATTGTTGTCTTTATTAAGACTGCCGAATTGATCAAAATAGTAAGATTTATTACAATTTTGTGTTTACTACCGAATACAGGAGAATATTCATATTTTTGAACTAGTACCTACTTACTCTGGGTTAGAGTCAGATAGTCTGGATAGTAAAAAGTCTGTATAAACAAAATGGGTTGGCTTTAGAAACGGGCCGATCGAAACGGGGGTTGGTGCTGGTTCGAATATGTTGGGGTGGGTTTTCCAACCCCCCGGAACCATCCCCAACACACGCACTCGCGTAGTTTATTTTTTAGGCATTTTTATAAACACGTGAAATGGAACGGCGTTTTGATGACACCAACGTAATTTGTTTCGTCTTTCTTTAATAAAATGTGATACAAAAACCTATTTTTAATTATTTAAATAAGTAACAAAACATTTATTGTGAAATGATCATTTTATTTCACCAAATTTGGTAAAAGATATTATTTTTACGTGAAATGAAACGTAACTTTTTCGCGCCAGAATCAGCAACTCCTCAATTACTCATACATGACAGCCATTTCATAAAATTTTAGACAATATCGAATTAACCTACCCCGACTCTCCCTAGTACTTTATGCCCTACCCCTAGAGTGGTTATAAAAAGCCGGAGGCGCGGAGGGAAGGCAGCCTCCGCCAGCTGTAACAAAGCGCAAGCGCCGTACGATCCGTAGCGGCTGAGGCTGGTCGCCGTGGGCGACCAGCAAGCCGAAGCTGCGTAGGCGAGTGCGGATGCTTGCGCTTTGTTACGCAATGGCGTAGAGGCTGCACTTCCCGCAGCGCCGGAGACGTCCCAGTTGTAAGTTGCTTCCAAAACAACAGATTTTATGCAAAACAGAATATAAAATGTCACAATTTTGAGGTTAAGTATGAAAAACTTAATTTTTTTTTCTCGGGAACTAGACATTTGCGCGCGATGGGGGTAATTGGGGAGGGTTCAACACTCCCTCCCCCTTCCCCCTCAAACACCCTCAACCCTTAATTAAATCGGCCCGTTTCTAAAGCAATCCCCGTCCAGTTAAGCAAAATGACTTTATCGCAAAATGACTTGATTGCATAATCCCTAGATATGCAAAACGTTATTGTAATTGCAAAATGTCTGGATTGTATAATGACAAGATAAGGATTGTAACCGTAAGATATTAAGGATGCTTATTTTATAATAATATAATTCCTTAATGGTTAATGTCTCCCCATCATGTAAAGAGGCTTAAGTTAAAAGGGTTACTTTTTCTGCATGACCTGGGTCAAGTCCTAGATGCAGAAGGCGTACTGCTTAACGCGGCAAGCATAGCAAGGAGAGGAAGGAACCTCCTCCTCACTAGAGAACTTTTAACCAACGGTAAATTAAACTCTTTACCCGATAGCGGTAGGTCTTTATAACTTTGTAATTACGATTCAACTATGAAATAAAAAATAAGAATAAAATACCAGGCGCTAGATTCAAAATAGGGCATATAATAATATTATCAGTCCTGTATTAAACTGTCCCTCTGCTGGACCCGGCTCTCCTTTTCTCAGTGTGAGATGGCTGGACTATGCCACCACGCTGGCCCAGTGCAGGTTGGCAGATATCGCATATCTTCGAGAACATTATGTAGAACTCTCAGACATGCAGGTTCCCTCACAATATTTTCCATTACCATTAAAGCAAGCAATAATTTATTAATTAACTATTTAATACGCACGTAACTTCGAAAAGTTAGACATGCGTGCCTTGGGATCGAACTCGAGACCTCTGCGTGGCAGACCAACGGTCTTCCACTAGGCTAATGGAACTAAAAAGTAAGGTTTACCATTTTTATAGGTGTTTTTTAATCCCTGGTCCTTATCGCTATCAAGCCATTTTTTTTAAACAGACGCTATGACACTAATAATTCGCTCCTATTCAATTATGCCTTAGATACTTACATTTTGCAACCTAGACTTTGTGCAACTAAGATGTTTTATCTACGTTTAAGTTTCAAAAAGTCTAGATTGCAGAATGACTATCATACTGCAATCTAGACTTTTTGAAACTTAGACGTTTTGTCTACACGGACATTCTGCAATTTATACTTTTAGGAATCTAGACGTTTTGCCTAGCCATGCATTCCGCAATCTAATCATTTTATTCACTTAGACTTTTTACTATCCAGACTATCTGACCCTAACC
The DNA here is from genome assembly GCA_963564715.1 of Catocala sponsa. NCBI lineage: Eukaryota > Metazoa > Arthropoda > Insecta > Lepidoptera > Erebidae > Catocala > Catocala sponsa. Next base: position 12,324,144 of record OY751331.1, read on the forward strand.
CGTAACATAATTTGGTCAAGTTACGTACTATTTGTATACCAATGGGTATCATAATAGACTTTAGGTAGGTATCTAATATTAAAGAGGAACTCATTTATATATGCATGTAACTCTTTGAAGATGGTTGAAATATCTATTAAACATTGATACACCAATTTACTATAATATCTCTGAGCTATCAATGTGTCTCGTGTGGCGCTCTTTTACGCAAGCCAAGAATGGTAAAATACGTGCTTCGGTCGCCTACTAAAGCGTGCCTCTTCATGATCTGTAATTGAATAATTTCTTACTAATCTAAAGAAAAATACAAGTTATTCAAAACGAAAACGAATAATTGGTACAACAGAAGATAAATTAAAGTAGAATAAATGGGGATTACTTAAAATTTAACTGAACTTAGGGTTGTTGTTGTTAGGTGGCTCCTACTGGCATCATATTAACATTTAGTAGGTATATGAAGATTCTTTTTTCTAGCTACGTCAGAGTTATAAAACAAGAAAAAGGCTATTAATTAAGCAGGACTTGAACCTGCGACACCGAGAAACCGTGCCGTCGCTTAACCAACTTACCTATTCATTCATATTAACATTTACCTATTAACAATTCACAGACCAGGCGGACGAATTCATTCCTGTTGGCTGGGAGATTCAATAATCGAAATGGGTGCTGAATGGATTCATGGTGCCTGTTTGCCAAATTCCATTTATACTTTGGCATCACAAGACAGACTTTTACAAACACCGCTACCACGTTTGGATGCATCGCGAGGTTTATTCTGTACCAGCGAAGGACGTGCAATTGATCTACCAGTGACAATTACGGCTTACCATACATTCAGACAAATAGAACAACAAGCTGCTAATTTATTCAGACTCGGTGGCGAAAAAAAACATGGCACTTTACTTAACTTTATGGGTTTACGTATACAGCAAGAATTACATAATTTTCCTGAAGATCAGAGGTATGATGCCGCTCGAGTCATGTTTGGATTAACGAATATTTTACGAAACAAATGTGGCGACGATTTGTCCCTTGTCAGTGCTGATCAATACGGCAGTTATATTGAATTACCCGGTGGCTGCGTACGAGTACCCTTGGGCTATGTCGGAGTGATGGCTCCTTTGTTACGTGGCCTGCCGGACAATTGTATACGATATAACAAACCAGTAAACGTAATTCGCTGGAGTGGCCAATGCGGAAGTGGTCGTATACATGTCAAGTGTTGTGATGGCGAAGAAATGTCAGCTGACTATGTCATAATCACCTTGTCTCTCGGATGCCTCAAGTGTCAGGCTGATAAATTATTTGCTCCACCGTTGCCGGTGTGTAAATTAGATGCAATATGTAATTTAGGTTTTGGTCTCAGTGATAAAATATTTCTTGAATATGCTGAACCGTTTTGGGTGTGCCACGAAGGTAATTTAAAGTTAGCATGGTCAGCCGAAGAATTACAAAACCGAAGTGATTGGACACGTGGTGTGTGTGCCGTAGATGAACTGCCGGGCAGCAAACACGTGTTATGTGCTCATATATCAGGTCAAGAGGCTGCTGTGACGGAGTCAATGGCAGATAACGATGTTGCTGAAGGTCTTACAAAAATACTGAGACGATTCACAGGTAACCCGTGCTTACCCTACCCGCAAATGATGTTACGGTCGAAGTGGGCATCAGATCCGCATTTTTGCGGTTCTCAATCTTATATGAGTTACTGCTCATGTGTGAGTCATCAGTGTGAATTAGGTTCGCCAGTGCCTGGTCCGTGTGAACCGACTCCACCTAAGTTACTTTTCGCGGGCGAGGCAACCGTGCCCGGATATTTCGCTACGGTACACGGAGCGCGGCTTAGTGGTATTCGCGAAGCCGAACGAATATTATTACTAACAAAAAAATTCGGAGGTCCACCACGTTAAGTCTTTTTTATCATATTTTTCATGCATTATGTATTCTGTCAAAACGTTAATAAATATATTTATATTTAAAACATTATGTTGTATTTATTATTTTTATTGTAACCGGTACCATTTATGATTTTTTTAATAAGTATACCTTTTGGTCTATACTGAATTATCTTGGTTTATAGTAATAATTTCATCCAGGCCATTTAACAGATATTTCAGTCACGACGTCCAATATTAACGGAAACTGGCCATCTGCGCATGAGTTATTAGGTATGTACAAGTGTCTTCGCAACCTCAAGTTATTTAAAAATGTGAGATCTTAAAGTAGGTTAAATTTGACTTGGCCAGTTTTCGACGAGTCACTTTATAAAATGACTGATGTAATGAAAACTGGCCAAGTCAAATCTAACCTACTTTAAGATCTCACATTTTTAAATAACAGCAATTGTTATAGGTATCCAATAAAGCAAAGAAATAGAGTTTAATACTTGTTCATAATGTTATTTTGTTCCTATAAATACATATTTGGATTTTGCATAGAACTTGGCACTCATTTAGATCTCCATTCTTTTTGCGGCCAAGCCCACAGCCAAGCATAACTTTTGTATTGAACTTGGCTCTCCTTTTTTACCTTTATGTTTTTGGTGGGATATTCATATACTTTATCGACATTTGTGGGACCAAAGTATTGACGCCACAAAAACCTTTAAGATATTCTTTTTCAACGACGCTATGCTGTAGTCTTTTAGAAAAACGAAGACAATGAGGTAATTTCATATCAATTGTAACTTCCTCACGAACAAAGCCACAAATACAGTTTTATGTGTTAGATACATGAATCGATAATTATTAAGCCGCATTTTCACTAGGCGACATTTGTCGCGCGACTCTGTCGCTCGACACGAAATTCACGTGTCCCACGCGATGTCGCCCGACGTCGTCCGACGTCACTTGGGATATTTACGGGTCGCGCAACTTGTCGCTAGTCGATGCTCTGCGAATGTCGACACGCGCGACTTTCATGTCCCTCGACAGTCGCCGAACAGGCTCTGAGTGGTGAAAACGTGTGTCGCTTTGTGTTCTGAAAATGGCAGTAGTGTGGTCCAACGAGAATACATACTACTTCCTCGGGCGACATACTGATCATAACTGGCCAATGTGAACAAGTCATATGTCGCGAGACATTGTCCCACAACTTTTGCAGAGACAACTACGTGAATGTCGAGCGATAAGTATCTGCGACATGTCGTCTAGTGAAAATGCGGCTTTATTATAACCCATAATATTGGCAAGTCATGTTTACAGTCGATCAGATCAGCGATCAGAGCGTACCCGTATACATATATAATGTACTCTGTGTCAGAGCGACAGCCTAACAGCGTGACATCTTTCTTTAGCGTTCTTATCTTTTTTAAAACGGCAACTCTCGCACTAGTAGATATTGAATTCCTGTGTCGCAGAGCACTTTTCAAACATTCAAACTACGGACACAGAACACCCAGACTCGGAACAATTATTTGCGAATCACATTTTTTTTTGTCCCGTATGGGGAGGATCCCTTAACTTAGTACGCCACCTCTGTAGGCAGCCTTTGGGCTGCCTTATTGAAGTTTCTCGAGTTCTATTTTACTTATGCACACATTTTTAATTGACTTCAAAAAAAGGAGGAGGTTCTCAATTCGACTATATGTTTTTTATGTCTGTTGTCGGCCAATTATATATTGATTTTGATGATAACTTTTTTGTTAGGTAGGCCATACCTCAGATACCCAAAGTCCAAATAAATTTCATCGAAATTAATTTAGCGTTTTTTGATAATCTACCAAGACAAATGATATTTCAACGTTTTATTTTAACTTTGTACATGTAGGTATTTTAGTCTTGAAGACGAGTTCATGGGTTTAATTTATTTCTAAAAAATAACTTTATATTGTTCTTAGTCATGTGCGTATAAATAGTTTGATTAGCGCTCGCTTTAACGATGAAGGCTTCTTCATCATCCATTTTATCTGAGAGTTCATAATATTGTATTTACAAAGGCTATTAATTCGCATTACGCCGGCTCCACACGTTGGCCCCAACATTGACCCCAACGCCACTCGTCCAACGTGTGGATCTAGAAAATGGTATTGGCCCCAACGTTGGGGTAGTTTGCCGGCTCGTGTCGGTTTCATCAAAGGAATCTGTGCCAACGTTTGCGATTTGTCCACACGTTGGCGATTTGTTCATTCCTGTTGCAACACGCATCGAGTGCGTGCGTCGAGCGCGAAAATGGCTTCCTCATCCACAAAATCGCCACCGGCATGGACAAATGAAAAAGTTGAATTTTTGGAACTTTACCAAGCACATCCAATAATATGGGACGCAACTCGAAAAGATCATAAAAATAAAAATGTATTAGCTGATGCATGGCGCACCATTCAACAAAATATGGGAATGATATATTCTAATTGAAGATTTTTAAAAAAAGCGAGAATCATTAATGAGCACATATCGCCTTTATAGAAATCATCATCATCCACCATCTTCTTTGACGTGGCTTTTCTTTTTTCTTAGTAACAAATATAAATGTGCACTCAGTACTGTAAAAGCGCATAGAGCAATTTCGATTTCTGTATCGGACATCTTCACATTGGCTCTGCCGGGACAGAACTAGTATAATAGCCAACGTATGTACGCCTCACCAAATTTACAGTCCAACGTTGTTATCAGCGTTGGGACCACCGTGTGGAGCCGGCGTTAGACCAGGGGCCCAAGTTTGCTATTTTTATAAATTCGTCATTCCGACACGACGTAACTGCAATGCCATTGTCATTTTGCTAAAAATTCGTAATCTTCTAAATTCATAATGGTCGATCATTGGTCGGTCCAAATTTTTGGGTCGGTCTATGGTCTCGTAATATTAGGATTGTGGTAGAATGACATGTTGTATTGCCATTATTATAAAACCCGTTAGTAGAAGTGATTTTAGAAAAACGACTACTTTTGAATATTTATTTATGCCAATTTTGTTTTTTGCTTGTCAAATTGACCACACTCCACCTGATGGTAAGCAGTCGTGTGGTTTAAGAGCAGTGGCCTCCACACCGCCCTCATAGCAGCCGAGGCGATGTTGAGGTCTCTACTTTGACGGCCTGAGAAGGTGCTTTTTCACGCCCCGCTTAAAGGACCCAGGATTGAAGGAAGAAGGAAACACGTGCCTTGGCAGAGAATTCCATGCCTTGGTCGTTCGGCAGAGGTCCCAAACTTGTTGGTACGCGATCTAATCGACTCTACCGTGTAAAGATGGCATCTGAGCAAAATAATGTTCAAAATAGTAATTTAAATGTTATAGATTACTTGCCAAGCTTCATTGTTGCGCACATTTTTATGTTGTACGTTTAGTTTTTTAGTTATTTCACAAAAACATTTCCTGCTGGGGTAACGTTACCGCAGCCAGACATTTTCTTTTTTAATGGAAATATTGAAATAAATATTAGCTAAGTAGGTATATAATTAGTTGTCTAGACGAGGTAAATGTTGCAACTTATTTCGTAATTGTTCTTCAAGGTTATATTAGGGGGGCAGCTGTACCTCGCAGTGCCCGAGAGCACCTGCCGGGACCAGTTACAGACAGGTCTTGTCCCCAAATCTCGACTTTCCATCCTAACCTCAGAGATCCGGTTCTCGTAAGCGAGCTACCTCGTGCCCAAGTGACACTATCTATTCTCCAGATAGGTACCGGAGCAATAAAGCCGCTCACCACCCGCAACTCAGAGAGTTGCTAACGAAAACTTCGCTGAAGCAGACGGAGAAGCCGCCTCCCATATCTCCAGTATGGTACCAGAGCTGTATAAGGCACGCTCACTTCCCGACGTGCATCCATACGCCTACCCAAATAGGCCTACAAGCCGGGTGTGGCCCAAGTCACCCAGCTATGACTCTTACTTGCTGAGCAGGCAAGCGCCCGAGATGTGTTGTGGTAGTGAAACCACACTGCCACTTCGCTAAAGACAACTCCGTGCCTCGCGCGACCGACTGGTTCGCACTAGCCGCGCCCGAGTCCGACGCTGGAACGCCACGTGCTTGCCGAGCAACAAATATGTCGTTCTCCGCGGCTAACCACATACCCCTGCGAGTCCAAGACCATGTCAGGCACCGCGCACTCTAATCAGCGGTCGATAGAACACGCCTTTCGAGGCGCAGTGGACTTCCTGACCCCGCAGTACCCTGGTCCAAAGGGGGAGACCCGTAGTTCTCCCCCCGAAACCCTATCTACTCGGGTCCTATAGATACGGTGGGGTCCTGTATCTACTTGTTTATACAATCTAGGTATCAAAATAAGCATACCTACCTACTGTCTGCGTAATAGTAAACAGTTACCGTATTCCCTGCGCGGTGCAGGTAATCATCAAAACCCCAGAGATAGAAAATAAGTACAACACATATATGGCGAACAAATAATTTATTAAATAAATAGAGATTTATGGAATGCCATAGTTTATAACATTTATTTATTAAACCTATCAAGTAATACTTCTTTTTTATTCTATAACCTTTTGTGTACCTCCAAATTACTTTGCAATCAGCCAATACTATCGCATTTTAATGACGGTTAACCGCCTTTAACGACGACCAGATCATTATTTATAACGTGTTTAAACTTTTAATTAGAACTGTTAGGCATGAATGAAGATATGAACAAAAATATTTTATTTTGAACTAGATGTTCCCGCGGTTTCACCCGCGTTTATCTTACTACGCCGCCCCCGTGGGTCGTAGCGTGATGTTATATAGCCTATAGCCTTCCTCGATAAATAGGCTATCCAACACTAAAATAATTTTTCAAATCAAACCAGCAGTTCCTGAGATTAGCGCGTTCAAAGAAACAAACTCTTCAGCTTTATAATATTAGTATAGATTTAAAACCTTAATGGTATGAAGACTTCTCAATGATAAATAAATTATGTTCTGCAAATCTAGATCATAGATCAATGTAACTACTTTTCTAAAGACCTTATAGAACAGAACAATAATAGGAACATTGATCCTAGGATCGATGTACCTATTATTGTTCTGTAGACCTATGTCTAGGTCACACACAAGACAGAGTAAACGGGGCGAGGACGCGTCGAGGACGGAGCGCGTAAGCAGACACGGTGTCGTATAATCATTGGCCTTCTGCGCGTGCGCACCCGGTCCACGACGCGTCATTGCCCCGCCTTAGGACACTTCCGAGTTGCTTTATAAGACCCATAGATGACGATCACACAAAAGGTTAAAGAAAATGTATAATATTTTAGTTGCTTTTCTTAAATTATGCCTCATAATATCCTAATTAAGTATCTTACACATAATACAATTCAAAACACTTATTTATAATTCTCTAAACACCAGACAAGTACATTTATTAAAAATGACAGCTTCTGAATTACGATTCTTTAAATATTAAAATATTGGACACAAAGAACATCCAGATTCTGAACAGATATAATATATTATATGTGGATCACATTATATTATTATGTACATATTTTACTATTGATCACATGTTTGTATAATTAAGAATAAATAATAATAATAATAATAAATTCTTTATTGCAACAAAAAGTTTATACATTTACAGTGTCAGCCCTGATTCCCAAACTAGCGTGACCTGTATGTTGTTAAATAAATATTATTATTATTATTTTGTGTGTTGTGGGTTCAACCCTCACATATGGATGTGAGGATTGACTAACCCACAAACACTAGACGCAATGACAATGAAAAGTGCTGAAGCAATTGCCTTATACGTGCATATTTCATATTTAATGACATTCTACCAACTCGCCTCGGGTTCTCAAAGCGTCGTAAGTCTCGTCACGCAATTTACAACTTATTATTTTTGTTGTTATTTGCTTATTAATTGTTGCTGGTAATTAATTAATCATCAAGTCGCAATATTTCAGACTCATGTCATCACGGACTTCTTGGGACTATTTGTAAGTAGGTAGGTAGGTACATTATTCTGATGTATCCCATAAGGGTATGGAGTATTACGTAAGCAGCAAATGTGGGTGGGAGGATCTGTTATTTGCTTAATTTTGACGACATGGGGTTTGGAGAGGAGAAGGAAGGTAGGTTTGAATGGCGATTAAGTGAGCAATAATAATTCATTAACTTTCCGTATACTTTTTTAAAATTCAGTATATTCTGAATTGAAAATACGTATATGGCAACTCTATTTGGTTGTACTTGAAAACGAAAAAGGATGTTAGGGGAGTGGCCGAAATTTTGTGAAAATATACGAATGCTTACGCTAGCGTAGGAGGGATAAAAATTACTAAAGTCCTGCTTACGTAATATTTTAACGGGGCTTTGGAAAACGATATTTAAGAAGACTTGATTACAAGGGCTTTTCTCAACCATTTAATCATATTATAGGAACGTATTATACCTACACACCAAACTTCCGAAATACATTTATTTTATATTCATCCTAAATTACATTCATAGAAACCGCATCAAAATTCGTTGCGCATTTTAGAACTGAAAGGACGTATATACATACAGACGCGGCTAGGTACATTAGTTTTACGCCATTTAGAGATTATGTAACAATAGGCTACACAACACAGTCATGCTTTAAATTAGTTCCCAAAGTTCCACGGGAGACTCGTCGGGGGTTTACGTTGGCGTGACAATAAAATGGGGGCCCACAATTCGTAAGCGTCCACTAAAATTTATTAATATATCTTTATTGGATTTCTTTGTCCTTTTTGTTTTATTCACTCAAATACGACATACCTAATTAATTATTTTGAAAACTGTCATCATGATACATGTACCCTATTATTCGATATAATACTACTTATTACAAACAAAATTTCAATCCTCCAAGAAAACTACCACTTGTCCCAGCATTAAATGGCAGATCTTCAAATTCAAATGATACCTTATGTCCAGTGTAATGACTATGTCTAAATTCAACGACATATGAATAAGAATTTGACCTAGCTCGAGGCCACACAAAACATATTTTATACCACTCATTCTTTTTTACAAAACATGGTTCTGTTAGTGGTATGTCTATCATTGAATCATATTCAACCGTATTCATGTAATTAGTCAGTTTAATAATACTGTTATCAGATTCACACATTATTGATATAGATAGTTGCTCTGTATATTCTTTAGTCATTTCATTACAGAAGTGGTCTGCGGGAGCCATCCTTGTAGGCAAACACAAAGAATTAATAAACACAGATTTATTCACTTTTACTCGTGATTGTATAATGTAATTATTTGAATCTATTATTATTGGAGCTACAGATCGAATAGGGCAACGATAACAAAGGTGCCATTGCAATTGTAATAAATCTCGTGGCATATCACTTAAACCAAACAGACTTTCTATATCTTTTTGATTGATGCTATTGGAACTTTTTATATTTTTCTTAATATTTTCAAATTCATAAGGTAATAGAAGATTATGTAGATCATTAACAACTTCCTCTAGTTCATTAACAGTTAGAGTCAAGAATCTTAACAATTTAAACAGACCATTCTTTTTGAGTATATCACGTCTATTTTCAAATGTGTCAGGTATATCATTCTGTTCACAGCAATATGAGGACCATTCAAAGACATGCTTGATGAGATCCTTCTCAGCAATATTCATTTGGTCACTTTCAAGTATGGCTTTCAAGCAAGAGTAGGTGAGCAGTTTCTTTTTTTCTTGCAATAAATAATTGGCATGTTCACAAAATAGTTTAAGTGCAAAGGAAATTAACTGTTTATCTTGCATGTACTCTGGATAGTTTAATACTTCAATAACATTGTCAACACTGATATTTGATTGTATGTGAGCAATGCACATCTCAGTCAAATGTTCTAATATATATTTTCTAGATGCATATAGTAATTCAAAAGCTTGATCTATGGTGTTTATTTCAACAGTATCTGTATAAATATAATTAAGTATCATTTGAAATATATCAGGTTGAATATCAGTTATCACAATATCATCATTAGAGGATAGTGGTCCATAGAACATAGCCTCAAAAACAGGACTACTAATACCTAGGATTAATTTATGTGCTTTAAAGCTTTGCCCTGAGACAGAGAATGTGCAGTCACTCCATTCATATGATACCAGCAACTTCTTAACTCGATCATACAAACTAGTTTGGTTATAAGTTGATTGGTTGGTCTTCAGATAGCCCATCTGCAAAAAATAAATAGCTTGCATTAATATAATGGATTTTTTGTTACACATAAGCCCTGGCACTCATTTTTTATTGTTTGGTTAAAGCAAGTATCAACAAAACTGGTTTCAATGGTTGATAGGTAGGTATGTACCTTAAAATAAACAATTTGAGTTTAAATTATATTGCCATAAATGACATTTTATATTATATTTATTATTATTAATCTCACACTACTCATACCATAATAGTAAAAAAAGATTTTAACTACATATCGCTTACAATGTTTCCAGCAAACAGTTCGTGAAAAGATGTAGATCATTATTAATTATTATTATCTTGCACGCAGGTCAAAGACCTTATTTTATCAAAACAGTTATGTGGAACACTTACCCCTTACTTTACACTTTATTTATACGTTTTACCCAAGAGTTAGTAGCGAGGCTCACGTTTATATTAAACTGTAAACGTAGTAGAATAAATGATAAAAATCATTAACACTTACCGTCTTGCTCGTTTCGTCTCCTATACTTAACCTTGAACTTGAGAAGATCACGCGACTAGAAACGCAAAATTATGATCTATCCGATATTATATATTCCCTTCTCACATTTAAATCAAATATTAAATTAGATATTTTTATTACACAGGAAAATCTATAACGGAAGACACAAGTTTCAAGTTCAAATTGGCTCAAATTACATTACATACAACAGTAATGATAATTGACAGCACTAGTACATTGTTTTGATGTTTGCAAACAAAAAAATTATACAGTGCAACCAACATAACCGTTGAGTTGACATCACAATCAAGACTACCAACGTTACCATATTCAACAATAATGATAATACTGCATATCATAGAGTAAACTAATACATGCATATCCAAAGTGCATAACGATCAATACATTGAACTTTGAGTCATAGAAATAAAAATTAAAAATGTACTTACTTATTCGTATTAACCTTTTAAATACAAGTATACTCATGTAAATAAAATGCACTTATTTGCATTGACTTTTTAATTATATATTCAGTCTAGTAGGATCAAAGATATTTAAAAAAACTATATTTTTGTGTTTGTTAATTTTTAAGGTTCTTTCCTAACTTCTTATGTTATTTAATATGTAGATATTTAAACCATGAAGTAGAGTTTAAACTCAGTGATGATGATATTTTATTATGTCAAACATATTCGCCAATGAAAGTGCTAGCTTATTTTATAACAATATTTATTTAGCTACTTTTCCCTTCTTTTTAGTTCAAACGTGTCCTATTTTCTTGGTCTTAGAGTATAGTCCTTGCAAAATATATACTAAGATATAAAACAATATTAATAAATGGCCTAGAAATGGTATTCCCAATACTCTTTAGAAAATCAATGCTCCGATGGTACATTGGCTATGTGTCCAGTGTCTGTTTAGGCGGTGATTGTTGAGCCTACATGTTCGTTGCAGCATTGGATCAATAAAACGTTTTTACTCGTGGTTTATTCCAGTGTATTCACTTGCTATCTCTTTTTGCCGTTACGGCAAAATTATCTTTGTCTCTTTTAGTGATGGAACAACTATAGATTTTGTTTGGTAGATATTTAATAAAAATGTGGTTGTTATTATGTGTTAACTTATATCTAATTATCTATGGCCAACGTCAACTGTTAGTTTTGTGTTGAGTGTTCATGTTGCCGCGCCGGCCAGATACAAGAAAATGATAAAATGTGTGTTTTATAGTACATCATTGATAATTCGTGTGTTATGTTAAGATGAATTCTACACACGATGATGCGGTTTTCAATTTTGATTTGGATTTTCTTCACCCAACCTCTAACAGCGTCCCGGTAAGTACTTATAGGTTATTTGCATTTATTAAAATTTTACCTAATTATTATTATAGAGCATACTTACAACAATATAAATATTAACAGTATTTAATTAGAGTAATAATTAAACTATTCGAATATTTAGACTGATTTGTGAGAATCGTAGACTTCTTATGACTGAAAGAAGGGAGTGGATTGCATTTTGAAGTTAACGTTATTTAGCTCATGGTACGATTTGGCGAGTGTTTATTGCTTTTACTTGTTGAGTCAACATGATAGCTGTAATGAAAAACAACACATGCTAGAAATTACGCCCTAATTTATAAGTGTATTGTACACTTAGATTAGCCAACAGTGAGGCTCAGACCACTGATTTAGTTCCGAGTGTAGGAATTGTCTAAGACTTTTACGAGCATTTTATTTTTTTATGAATTCTTTATCTCACTCTCTTGCACACCCTTTGCTATACTAAGACCCTGATATATATGGGAGTAAGGATACTACCTACTATTAGATTAGAATCACCCATGAATTATGTACATTCTGGTATATACAGCTGTGAGTTTATCTCACTGCAAATGTATTCCAAGAAGCACAGATCATAACTTATATTATACAGGCAAATGTGACTTTGTGTGTTTATTATGCTTTCATTCCTTAACTACTCAACCAATCATCGTAAATTTCAGATACTCATATCATAATTAATCGATAACATAAATGCGAATGTGAGTTTGTTTGTTATGCTTTTACTACTTAACCATCATGAAATTTCATAAATACATTGCCAGTGGAACAGAAAAGGTCATAAAGTACCTTTCGTCCAGTACTTTTATTAATTGCAAAATGGATTGTCAGCAACAGCTATTATATTAATATTAAACTAATAGACTCGTCAGTCTTTTAGATTTAAAATTGTATTATGCATTTACATTTATGCAAGCAAAGCCACAAGCATAACCTAGTATTACATATTTGAGATTAATTATATTTTTATATGACCATTTCTTAACATGAATGTTATACTTATTTATTTGGATTTCCATTGTGCTAAATATTGTGACTTTTATATTTATACAACTTTGCGCTCACCCACTGTCCGCGTAAAGTTGTAGAGGCCATCTGAGGCCAACAACAAAAACATACAAAAAAAAAAGTCATCATTTGCATTTCAATGCTCAACCTGAAAGGACGTCTCATGACTGCAGTTGCATTCATCTGAAGAAAATGGATACTACTCCAAAAAAAACCACTCAAGTCGTTGCTCTAACTGAAGCGGACCAGAACCAGTGCTGTAGCTCGGCAGCTATATCAGCCGATATTCAGTTCGTCGTGTGTACCAGCGCTATCGGGAGACTGGTGACTATGAACGACGACGAAGATCTGGTCGAACCAGAGCTACAACACAGCGCGACAACCGATTTCTCATAACGACGGCATTGCGAAATCGTCGTATGACTGCTGTTCACCTTGCACATCATCTTCAAGAGGTGCGTGAAGTGGACGTCAGCCGGTGGACAGTCAGAAGAAGACTTGCTGAATGAGGTCCGACTGCACATAGGCCAGCAAATAGCCCTAAACTGACGCTAGTTCATCGCCGGGCCCGTCTTCGATTTGCACAAGAACAAGTGTACAGGACAGTTGACCAATTGAGAGCAGTCCTGTTCTCAGATGAGTGCAGGATGTGTCTTCATGGCAGTGATGGACAAGGAAGGGTCTACAGAAGGTCTACAGAGAGATTTTCCAGTGTTGCATTACGGAACGTATGGCTTACGGCGGTGGCTCGTGTATGTTTTGGGGAGGTATCTCACTCGAAGCTAAAACTGAGCTTGTCTTCATCGCTGGGGCCTATATTAGGCGACAAGTAAGAGAATTAACATCTCACCGATACATAGAAGAAGTTTTCCAGGAACATATCGTACCATTTGGCGGTTTTATTGGAGAGAACTTTCTCTTTATGCACGACAATGCAAGATCCCATACCACTGCTATAGTATGACAATATTTACAAGAGGTGGGTATCCCAGTGATGGAGTGGCCAGCTCGGAGCCCAGACCTGAATCTGATCGAGCAGTTGTGGGACGAGTTAAAAAGAAGAATAAGAGGTGGAAATATTGTTCCAGCCAATCTTCAGAAGCTACAAAACGCGCTCAAGGAGGAATGGGATGCTATGCCACAAGACTTTATCAAGCACTTGATAGAATCTATGGAAAACCGGTTTCAAGCTGTTATTCGGGCAAGAAGGGGAACATTTCTTATTAATAATTTTTTTTTCAGTATGTTTAGTGTTTTTTTAATTAATCCCCAATTTTCGAACCTTGTTACTTAGCAAAAATCATCCAAGAAAGATGAATTAATTGTTATTGTCTTTTTTCTCGGCAGTAAGGTAAACTTATTACCGCTTATGTGGTATCACTGAATAGCCTTTAATCCCATATTAAAAAATATAATAATATGTATTTCTATAAATAAAAAGAAACAAAAAATATTTTTCAAAAATTGTTCATATGTGCGATTTCATTACACCCAAGTGTAGATACGAAGTAGGCTACTAAAAATATGATAAGAATAGTAATAGACCATGACTTTTGCAAAACACATTTTGTAATGGTGTAATGATATGAAATTTTGTCCGAAATATCATAACATAGTAACAAATGAATATAGGATACATTCGGTTCAATATTTATTTATTTCTTATTATATATCTTATATCAAAACAAAAACACAGAACAAAAGGTCATATTATAACTATGTAATACCCACTTCTATGAATAATTTGTGCGGTGGTCCAAGTTAAACGCTTAGAATGTTTTAAAAGAAAACAGATACAAACATATTATAAAAAATTAAGTTAAAATGGAATGGTAGTCATTAATTAGATCAAGACCCTTCTTTTGAAGACACTTAACGAGTTTGCTTTCTTAATGTCATCGGGAATTTTGTTATACAGTTGTTTTCCCGCAAATGTTATGACATTTTGGCAATAGTTAGTTCTTGTATTTGGGTAATACAAGATTATTAGCGCGGTATGAGTTACCCATATTGACAATGTAATTAAAATATGACACGTCTTTATTTATTGCCTGTAAATTGATTATTGCATTGTATGACAGTCTTATCTGGTTGTAGGGTTTATGGTTAAGTAATTTTTTGGGTCCACAACAAAAACTGCCTAACATTGACTACGGCAATTTTTTTTGCGATTGACGAAGGCATTCGGTAATATATCTCAATATCCTTTCATTTGGTTGTCATGATTAACATGACTGCCCGTGTTTATTTAGGTGCCATTTGACCTTTGGCGCATGCGTTATGCGTTTCGGTAGGTCAGCACATTAGGCTGACACACTATGTATAATATGTCTTATGCACATCATCGATTTTACCCTTCGATATGTACACCCAACATTCGATTACGTACAGTTCGCTAAATAGGGATTGTACAAGAAGCTGCAATTATTGCCATGAGATAAAACATTTGAAGTCAAATGAAATGGGATTAAATATAATGACCATCAAAAATACTAATTGCACAGCAAACACTGCACAGCAAACACTGCACAGCATAACGAGCACTTATACGCCGATCAGCGATCTTTTTTACCGATTTCAAAAAACGGAGGAGGTATTCAATTCTGTTTGTCTGTATTTTTTTTAATTCTTTTTTTATTTGAAAGCTGGTGCTTCCCGTGCGGTCCCATTTAATTTTGATCAAGATTTGACCATTCGTTTTCGAGTTATACTTAATAATGCGTATTTGGCTACATTGATGATGTTCCCATATTTGGCAAGGTTCACTAAAAACCGAGAAATAAACAAAATTTTAACAGAAAAGAAAACCGACTTTAAATAAGAATATTCTAAAACTTAAAATGCACTAAAAAGTTAATAAATAATTGCATATTCTTGAGAATAATTAAATTATTGGAGTCGGTATTTTGTACTGTAATATAATCGTAAAGTTAAAATAACTTACAAGTGTAAATTGAAAATATACGTTAATTAATAGGTTACAAATTAGTTTTTTATTGATATTATCGCACTGATTTATGTAAAAACAAAGATTTTAATCAAATAGTGGATACTTTACGAACACATTGGTATCACTTCCATTTGTGTCAGTAGGTGGGGAGGGACGGAGCTCATACATTTTTGCCCATGGTCCTTTATTAGCCAGCTTTATATTGTGAAAGCGTTGTGAAGTTAGCTGCAATTCACCAAATATTATTAATCATTTCAATTATTGCTCTGACTTTTAGTGAAATAATTGATTGTTTAGCTTTTTAAATAACGATTCTATTACGATCTACATTTCGAGAACTGTATGTATCGTAAAATTCTCTTATCAAATATTTGTTACTAGATTTTGCCCGTGCTTCGCTCGCGTAAATGTAGGTAAGGTTAGTAACAGTACTTAATTCTGGATGAATGGTATCATATGTTCTTTTCTGATCCGCTGACAACGTGTATACGAAATTGCACGATTGGTCGAGTAGTTAAGCCGTGAAAGCGTAACACACCAACAAACTCACATCCGTATTTATAATATTATTAGTTAGGATACTAGGTGTCCTTACATATTTGAATACGAATTTAACGATTATTATACAAAAATTGGTATTCAATTGTAATTGAAAATGAAAATTCTTCCGAATTCCGATTTTCGTAAAAATCGTGCGCGTCTTATGAAACGTGGCGTAGGTACAACATAACTCAGGCCCGGTTACTATAACTAGAAACAAGTCGTTTTAGGTAAAGACAGTTAAATTTTGGACAAGTATGTGTCAAAAATTCACTGTCCGTAGGTAAAGCTACTCGTTTCTTGAATATAGCAACCGAGTCTTAGATATCTATCTAATTTCGCCGCGATCTAATGTATTGGTGAATAAACTGCACCCATCTCAATAACAATATTTCCAGCCAAATATGGCATGCTTACTTCAGATAAATTTTGTTTTGTAAATTACCTACGTTTATTTTTTGCAGGTGTCAGCTTTGAAACAGAAATACATTACTCAGTTAAAAAAGAGAATTATCAAAGTAGAGTAAGTATTATAATACTATCATTAAATGTTTGTACATACATATAATGGTCTATAATTAATTAAGTTTATTATTAAATTAAGTTTCAGTTATTGCTTTGAGGGTTATCCCCAAATAACAAATATAAAAAGTCAACTAAATTGTACGTTTCGGCACGAACATGAATCATAACTGCGTTCTGTTTTATTTAAATATTTTTTACATAAATAAGTCATGATGAAATTCGGGAAATACTAATATTTAGTAATTGACTTTTGTTTGGCGATAGTACCTAATTTATTTTCGTTGCATGACTACAACATGATTGATTTGTTTTAAAACTTTAGCAAAAACATAAAGAGAAAATTTTGTATGATATACAAAAAAAGTTCCGTTAATCCTACAATTCATAGGAGATTATTAGTTTAAACAAATTTGAATTTTCTCAGTCTGTTGAGTTGAAATTAATTGGCTTAGTCTATACTAAGTACCTAAAATATTTCGCTTTTTAATTTTAAAAGTTTGATTTTTCTCTTTAGTTTATATTTCTTGTAAATAATTTTTGTATATATTATGTTAATTATTTAATTATGTCAATAAAAAATATTTCCTCCCAGGTTTTTCAGTTAGCTTCTATATATCATATATTTTTTTAGGACTCTTCAAAACCACCGCTTAGCCGCAATCCAAGAATTAAGTGTACGGACCAAGGAATTAGAAGATACAAAAAGGAAACTAGAAACTACTACACGGGAATATACACAGACCAGCTTAGACTACAAGCAGGCATTAGAGAGTTCTGCAAGATGGGAAAAGGTGACGGGAATTTTTTAAATAAATGTTATCTTTTTATTATTGTAAGTAATATATAAAGAGACATAATTACATAAACCAAAGTGTGTTTGCGTAGGTATACATAAGCTCAGCATCGGGTTAGTGTAGCTTTGTCGTCAACCAGCATTCAACGCAGCGCAGTGATCTCGTTTTATTTCTTTAAATTCTTCCGTGACTAAGACTGCTTGTAATCAAAAAGATTATTAGCAGTAAACAATAATTCGGCTACAACAAAATTCGCATATAGTCTTTTCTAATGTAAACAAGAGCATTATTTTCACGGTAGACGGGTGCGGCTTGGCGGCGTATATTGCTGAAGTCCATGAGCGGCAGTTAACACTTAACATATAACTGATGGTACTATCTACCTGGCTGACGCGCTGGCTAGTATGCCACAAGAAACAATAAAAATATAATAAATAAATTCTAATTTCTATCATTATTTTTCTAAAACATTGTTTCTGATAATTTAAAATTATATTTTTGAATTTGCAGGAAGCTGAAAGACTAAATAATATTATTACGAAACTTAATAGTGAGCGCACAACAGCAGTAGACCAGCTTAAGGCAATACAGTCACATGCTGCGCAGTTAGAGGTAATTATTATTAAAACATTTATTAGTCATAAAGTAAATGTAAATAAAACTTATATTAAAATTTTAGTTAATTATTATGAACATGAAAAGAAAATTATTAAAATACATACATAGGTATATAAGTTTTGTTTGCTAATATCCCAAGTAATAGTGGGAATAGTGATGTGTATTTTTGAAATACACATTTTATTATCTTATCTTGATAAACACATGAAATAATTTGATGTTAAGTTAAATTCCGAATTAATTAATGCTATACTTAGCATGATATTTAAAGAATTTAGGTAGTTTTAGTGTCAGATGTCATTCGGGCATCGGATACATTACGTGAGTATGTAATAATAATAATAAAGTTTTAGTTGCTGTGAAAAACAACTAAAACTAAATCGTAAGCTCTTTCAAATTGTAATTAGGAATTCGGTTGATCTTTAGGTACAAATTAATCAAGTTTCTACTAATTGGGGCAATATTTGGATTACCAAGTTACGAATAGACAAGACAACAAATCTTAATTTTCGCGCTATTGTAATTTTTAGGAACTGGTTAGACAACAGGAACGAAAAATTGAAACTATAGAAAAATATGACAAGAAAAACGTTGATAAATTGATTGCGGGGAAGCTTGCGGCCAAAACTAAAGAAAATGAAAAGGAAATATTGCTATGGAAGAGAAAATATGAAACATTACGCAAACAGGGTCAAGATAAAAAATGCGGTGACAGTAAGTTAATTATTTATCTCTATTTAAGATTATGCCAAAATATTGAAAAATGAAAGGAATAAAATTGAATACTTTAGGTTGAGAATTTAATGAACTAATTAGTAATATATATGAACCTTATTACAATCACCAATACAATATTTACTATAACCAATATAAAATGAAATCTATCCTAATATTATAAAGCTGAAGAGTTTGTTTGTTTAAACGCGCTAATATCAGGAACTTACTGGTCCGAATTGAAAAATTATTTTAGTGTTGGATAGCTCATTTATCGAGGAAGGCTATAGGCTATATAACATCACGCTACGACACACGGGGGCCGTGCAGTAATCATAAACGCGGGTGAAACCGTGGGCACATCTAGTACATATTATAAAGCTGAAGAGTTTGTTTGTTTGGTTGAACGCGCTAATATCAGGAACTACTGGTTCGGATTGAAAATTCTTTTAGTGTTGGATAGCCTATTTATCGAGGAAGGTTGTAGGCTATATAACATCACGCTACGACGCACGGGGGCGGTGCAGTAACCATAAACACGGGTGAAACCGCGGGCGCATCTAGTCCTTAATAATCTGGTTTAATCGATGTCTTTGTTAATTAGATATAGATCAAAAGTTGTAATGATTCTACATTATAATTTGATGCAAAATATAGCTGAAAGCATATATATTTAATAAATGTATATCTGGAGCAATGGCATCCTGCATTTATACGAAAAATAGCTTACTATGCTAACAATTGCCTTAGATAACTATATTCTTGATTAATGTTATACTAATAAACTTATTATTTTAAGGAAAATTAAATAAAGAATTATTGCGCAAATGTGATAAACTTGGAAATGAAATCATCAGCGTTGCCGAAATTCTCCACGGCCACAGCGATAATGAAGATAACACTTACGTTGGTTTTACGTCGCCGTTTGGTAGACCCCTATCATCCCGGAGTAATGTCGACACGGTACGTAAAATATTAATTAAATGCTTACGTCACTTTATTAATGTGTATGATTTAGTATAAAATCCCAGTAATAGAGAAAAGCAATTTTTTATCAAACTGTAGCCTTTAATAGTAGTCTTTTCTTGTAGCCTTTATGTATTGTTTTAATATGTTTAACTTTTATTTTTTAGCCTCAAAGATGCCCAATTACAAGTAAAGAAAACACCCACACCGAATTAGATAGTGATTGTAGTCATGAAGTTGTCAGCGTGGATACAGGCTGTGGATCTTCTCTTTCTTCCTCAGATAACGAAAAATGGTTAAATAGCCCAGATTACGTTTTTAGCCCTATTCACGTGGATGGCATTGAACACAATCGTCGCAAATGTGTTAACATTGCAACCAGTCCAATACCTTCAGTGAAAATGGTCGATGTTGCGACTGATTCTGTACTATTAGTGAAAACGGCTGACGTTGCGACCAGTCCTGAACTTCCAATGAAAATGATTGACGTCGCTACTAGCCCAATAACAATACAAACGGAAAGTTGTGGTAGTCAGCCTAAGTGTAGTCTAGTTGAACCGCTAATAAAAAGAGATCATGATAATATTCAGGAATGCACAGAAGCTATTGGCTTTACAGAAACTAAAGGACTTGTAAAGATACCTCATGTTGTTGATAAGAAAATTCAAGAGAAAGAATGTTTGGGTAATAACATGAAGAAACCAAGTAGCTTCGACGATGAATTATGTTCTAGCGTACCTTATATGAAGCAGATACAAGCGAAAGATTGCTTAGATAATGAAATGAATGAGTCTAGTATCTTTAACAATGATGTATTATCTAACACACTTAAAACATATAAAAAAATACGTCGTAGAGAGGTAGGAAAGATACAAGTGAATGAATGCTTAAATAATAAAATTGAAACTTCTCATATCTTTGACAATGATAAATGTTCTAGGGCACCTAAAACTATTGAAAAAATACGGGACATTGAAGTAGAGGAAACACAAGAGAAAGAATATTCAGATAATGAAATAGTTGACCATGTCATTTTAGAAGATGAAATATATCCTATTAAAGTTAAACCATTTGACGAATTACCACCTCGTTTGGAATTTGAAAAAATCCAAGAAGAACAATGTTTTAATAACAATATATACGAACCTCATATCTTTGAGGATGAAATAAGTTCTAGAGTATATAAAATTTTTGAAGATATACCTATTGTAATAAAAGACAACATACAAAAAAAAATATTTTCAGATAATCAAAAAGATGATAATCATGTCATTAACATGCAATTAGAATCCATCGACATCAAAGGTTTTAAAGATATATCTTCTTCAGAAGTACAAGACACAGAATGTTCAGATAGTGAGATGTATGAAGATCCTATTATTGACAATGATTATATAATAGCTTCTACCGTAGTTCAAGATTTGAAAGAAATACCTCATATTGCGATAGAGAATACAAGCGAGAAGAAATCGCCAGATCATAAAATGGATGATAATCATGTCAGTAACAAGCAAATAGAATCTACCGAGATCAAAGGTTTTAAAGACTTATCTTGTACAGAAGCACAAGATAAAGTACAAGACTTAGAATTTTCAGATAGTGAGATGGATGAAGATCCTATTGATGACAATTATCATACCATAGTTTCTACAGTAGTTATAGATCTTGAAGAAATACCTCATATTGCGATTGAGAATACAGAAGAGAAGGAATCTACAGATCATAAAATGGATGATAATGATGTCAATATCAAACAAATAGAACCTATCGAGATCAACAGTTTTAAATATGTATCTTGCAAAGTGGTACAAGATAAAGTACAAGAAACAGAATCTTCAGATAGTGAAATTGATAAGGATCCTATTATTGACAATGATAATACCATAGTTAAAGATATTACAGAAATACCTAATATAGCGAAAGAGAATATACAAAAGAAGGAATCTTCAGATAGTAAAATGGATAATAATTATGTCATTACCAAACAAATAGAACCTATCGACATCAACAGTATTAAAGATGTATCTTGTACAGAAGTACAAGATAAAGTACAAGACAAAGAATCTTCAGATAGTGAGATGGATGAAGATCATATTGTTTACAATGATAATACTATAGTTTCTACCGTAGTTAAAGATTTTGAAGAAATATCTCATATAGCGATAGATAATACTCAAGAGAAGGAATCTCCAGATCATAAAATGGATTATAATAATGTCATTAACAATCAAATAGAATCTATCGAGATTAAAGGTATTAAAGACGTATGTTGTACAGAAGTACAAGATATGGTACAAGAGAAAGAATGTTCAGCTAGTGAGATGGTTGAAAAGCCTAGTATTGAGAATGGTAGTATAATAGCTTCTACGGTAGTTAAACATTTCAAAGAAATACCTCATATAGTCATAGAGAATATACAAGAGCAGGAATATTCAGATAATAAAATAGATAAAAACTGTATCAGTGACAATAAAACAGATATTACCGGTTTTACATATTTTGATAAAATACCTCGTATAGACATACAGGAGATACAAGAAAAAGAGTGTTTAGAATTAAATAATAGTAACAATATGAATGAGGATCGAAGTACTGACAATGAGATAGAAATGATATTAAATACTATGCGCGTACATCATAAACTCATAACACCAATCCCACGGTCACCAAAAAGCACGTGTTGTTCTTCAGCTACCTTGCACGGGCAAGGAACACAGACCACAGAGGACGTTGCGCACTCTATATGTTTGGATGCAGCAATAGCTCGAGAACATGCCACTACTGCGAAACAAGAAGCTGCGAGCGCAAGACAAGATGCAGCAAAAACAAGGGAAGAAAATAGAAAGTTAATGACAGCATTGGGTAATCTGATGAAAGATATGTTTAATATCAAATGCTTTCTTAAAAATCGATTATCCATGCCTGATACGCTATTAGAGCATAACAAGGAATCCATATCTCAAGAATGGTTAAATACGGATAGTATCAATTTCAATAACGAGGAGTTTACTGACAACTGTGGTGCAGCGCTTTTAGATGAATCTTTTATTAATTCGAACTTAGAAGTATCTCAGACTGTAGCCGTACCGCCGCGAGATATCAAAATAACAGTACTATCTGACAAAATTATAAAACCGGCAGATGCAGAAAATGCAAATGAAGACAGCTTATTACATAAACCAGTACTAGGTATGGAACTGGAGCATAGTGCTAAACAACATGTGAATCAAGAAAGAAAATGTGATAATACATTGAATGAAACTGTAAATGTAGAAGTAAAATCCAAAGATACCAAAAACTTAAAAAATAAAAGAAGAAAATTAACCAATCTAGATAAATATAGAAAGAAATGTGAACTTCGGAAATACAAGATCAGACGGGAAACACCACCGTTAGTTAAACCGCGTATGAAACCAAAACAAGTGCGAGTGACAAAGAAGGTTACTGATCGTGATACCGCAGCAACTCTTAATGATACAGATGTGTATGCTAAAGCTGTAAAGATAATGGCTGAACTCAATTCAAAGTTCCATACAAAATTTTCCACAGAACCTATTGCTATGCTCAGATGTCAGCATAATACAACTGTAGCAGAAGAAAACAACACTGAGATTAAATGCAAACAAAATACAATTTGTTCGGATCCTGTCGCTTCGCCAGAGTCGGCTAACATAGATCTGAACCAGTCTACTTCATTTACACCAGTCACTACTAACTCGAGGCATTCTATTACATCACCGGAGTTAGTAGTCGCATCTCCAAAATCTCCGGTCACTTCACGCAGGCGTTCTATTAAATCTCCCGTAATTACTGTAGCTTCTTCGATGGCTGTAATTCCATCCGCGAGCGGTTCCATTACATCTCCGAAGCTAGCTTTACCATCTTCGAAACCTACAATCCTGCCTGTAATTACACCTTCCAGACGATCAATCAAATCTCCAGATTTAGTAGCGGTATCTTCGAAACCTACAGTCACTTCACCGAGGCGTTCTATAAAATCAACAGAGATGTCTATTAAATCGCCGACGCCTATGGCTATGTCTCCGAGGCGTTGTATTAGATCTCCAGAATCAACATCACCGAAACATACGTTCACCACACCAAGCCATTGCAGTCAATATACCGAGGCTACTATTACATCGCCAACGCCTGTGATTGCGTTCCCTAGGCGTTCCATCAGATCTCCTGAATTATCGTCTCTAAAACGTACGATGACCACATCGAGCCTTTTCAAGCCGTATGTTGATACAGAGGTTACTGCTACATCCACGACGCCTGTTAAATCGCCGAGGCGTTCTATAAGATCTCCAGAAGTGCCACCTTTGAACCGTACGATCACCTCACCAAACCGTTTCAATCAATATGCAGAGGCTAGTGTTACATCTACGACGCCTGTGGTTACGTCTCCGAGACGTTCTATCAGATCTCCAGAATTATCATCTTTGAAAAGTACCATCACCTCACCAAGCAGTTTTAATCGACATACAGAGGTTACTGCTACATCAACGACACCTATGTTTACGTCACCGAGTCGTTCTATCACTTCACCAAACCGTTTTAATCAATATACTGATATTACATCACCGTCATTCGCGATGACATCACAGAGGCGTTGTATTACATCTCCTGAGATTGCTTCGTCTTCATCAAAACCAGCAATCATGTCTTCGAAACGTAACCATACTTCTTTGAGTCCATATGTCACACCTCCAGAGGCCAGTATTACTTATCCAGAACTAGGTATCACACCTTCAGGACCATCTACTAACTTACTTGAAGTGGACCCTTATGTCTTGTCACCACCGCTTCCTTCACAATCTACATCTTCAATTACAACTAGAAGCCGGAAAAATGTTAAACCAGAAGATTGTTTTGTGGTGCTCCACAAAGACCAACAGCTTCTAGATGATATGTCGCTTAGTAGTGAAGAAAATCAAGCTAATGACGAACCGCCAGTCAAACAAATGTCAAGAAAACGGACGCGTTCTAATTGTTCTGATTCACATTGTAAGAGAGTATTACGTAGTACGCAGTCGATGAATGCGGAAGAATGTGGCTCACATAGCCGTGAAACTAATGAAACTGAAAGCTTGCCTATGGAATTATTTTTAGAAGAAGATCCACCTCTTTCGCACCCTAGAGAAAGTATATTGTGTGCCATGATCGAAAAGCATGCCGTAAAAACTGTAAGGCAATGCTATAGAACTGTACCAGGTGTGTATTTAGATTATTATTTTGAATAACTGTATTGTTTATATTCCCTAGCAGAGTGGTTGCTGACAAACAAGTTGAATGTTCTCTTTCTAGTTTTTTGGTTTGTCTGACTTTAATTCATAGTAGTTCTTTAAGTTTAGTACATGATCTGAGCTACAGTCAGCAACATAAATATATAAGCATTGTCGAGATTTCGAAGTGCTCTCTCATACAAAGTATTGGTAATTCCTCATCATTTACTGCAATAACAGTTCAAGGATATATTATTTAATACTAATTAATTATTTTAATCATTATTCATTTCATTACTATATGACAATAATAAGTAAATTTTCATTTATAAAATACTATTACAAATTTGCTTAATTTGCAGCTACTTATGTCGCTGACTGTACTACTATCTATGATACGGTAATGAACTTAATATTGGTGTGATAAATCTCATTCAGTATCATTTACGTAATTTCAGATTCAGTATTAAGGAATATCACTAAAAGGATCGATACAGTTGTTACAGAAGTAAAAGAATCTTCAGGTCACTTAAATAAGCAAAAACTTATGAATGAATTAATAGAAGAGATGCTAAGACATGATTATAAAGACTTTGTCTGGGGGTTAATGCAGTTTTTGATTGACCCACAAAGGCAACTGGAATTGTTGTCGAAATCGTCATCACCTCCTGCACCGCAAATGACAAAGACGGAAGAAATTTTGCTGTATGTGATACGACAACTTAACGCTCGTTGGAGTCTCGTAGATGTTGTCCAAACTCTATTGTCTGCTATTGAGCACAATTTGTTCAAACTCAATCGCACCCCAGATTTTGGCGTAATCGAAAGTACATCACATTTTTACGCATTGCTATGCAGATACTTTAACCTAAAGAGCCAACTTATAGCATTTATGCTGGATGCTATGTATTGTATTTTATTCAAATCAGTGCCATTGATTAGGCAGTGCCTTGATGTATGGCCACACGTCATTCCATTGGCACACATGCATGTGGGTAAGTAATTAATAATCATTCATAAAAATACATCATTTTAATACACTATTGAACAATATAGTAAATAATTACCTTTATTGGCACGACAAGTAGGATTGCAAAAATAAATCGCAATATTTTAATTATTCTTGGTGTTATGAACATGGAGATGATAGTGCCTAATTTATCTCAATCATATTGTGACATTTTAATTTTTTATTGTTTTCAATCATGTTTTGCATTTTAATTTGAAATGCTTGTCAGTGTATGTGCTTTATACTATTAACTAGAGACCCACCCGGCTTCACAGTGGTAGTACAAAACCGTAACAAATTAAACACCTAAACATTCCTCATGAATCACCCTGTTTATTGGTGAAAACCGTATGAAAATCCGTTCAGTAGTTTTTAAGTTTATCGCGAACAGACATACAGACAAACGCGGCGGGGGACTTTGTTTTATAATATACTAGAGGATGCCCGCAACTACGCCCGCACATGTTTTTTTATTTATCCATTTCTTCCCAATCCCGTGGGAATTTCGGGAAATCCCTATTTAGTGCACCCCTACAGTACCCAAGGGACATACATGCCAAATTTCAGCTTTTTGCGTTCAGTAGTTTCGGCTGTGCGTTGTCTGTCAGTTACTCAGTAACGGAAGAGTTTTATATATATAGATAGTGATAGTGATAATGATAGTGCTGTTAATTGACGTTTACGTTGACAGAACTGTGGCATGTGCTTGTCAGTAGCTTGTCTTTAAAGAACAATGGTCAAACCGTACCTGACGACGACCCGACATGTATTGTATATGAAAAATTCCGTTATTGTTTAAGATTTTAAGCAAGATAAGAAATATTTTCTTCTGTTTACGCGAATGTTATTCATTGAAATTAAACTAGTATATACGGATTTTATCGCGTTGTTTATTTGACACTATTACAAAATTTTGAAAAACTGTTACACTACTATAACCACTACCAACGCTCGTTGAAGTCTGCTGTGTGTGAACATGTGCAACAGGGGACCAACCACTACCTGAGATTTGACAAACCACAGATGCTCGCTAAAGAACACCGATTCCTACCAAGGATGCTTCGCGAGGCTATTGAAATCAAGAAACATCCTAATTTCAATAGAGAAGATGGTTGCAATGTACCACCAGCTTGGGATCCAGTAATTCAACTAGTCAAACCCAAGAAGAAGCAAACCACAGCTAGACTTCATGATACTTTGAGTTCATTCTGCGTAAATAGAAACACCCATGATTAAATTATGTTCGGGTACTTTGAAATAACTACACTGGAACATTGAGACAACTACAATCTTAGTGTCCCCGTGACCATGGCTGCTGAAAAGCAACCGAAACGTCGGGGAAAGTGTAAAAATAAATCTAAATAGTATAATAGTATAGTAATAGTATAAATAGTTTTAATAGTTTCAATAATTTAATTAGCTTAAAAATTTGTAAAGTTTAATAGTGATTATAGTAGTGTAACAGTTTTTCAAAATTTTGTAATAGTGTCAAATAAACAACGCGATAAAATCCGTATATAGTAGTTTAATTTCAAAGATAAGAAATATCTGTTTATGAAGCCAGGAAAAAATATATACATTTTTTTGATATTGTATTCACCCTAACTAATATTATAAATGCGAAAATGAGTTTGTTTGTTTGTTACGCTTTCACGCCTTAACTATTCAACCGATTAACATGAAATTTTGCATACACGTTGTCAGGGGTACAGAAGAGGACATAGGATACCTTTCATCCAGAAAAAATAACTGTTGCAAACCTAACCTAACCTAACCTACATTTACGCGAGCGAAGCCGCGGGTGAAAACTAGTATTATATAAAGTTAAATTACCACTGACTCACTCACTTAGAGAAATAGAAGTCATACAAAGGGGAGTCGTAAAAAAAAAAGAAATATACGGTCGTATAGAGAATCGTTCAGAGAGCCCGGGAAAATGCCTGACCTTCTAAAGGTCATCTTTCGGTGGTGGTACCACATCGGATCTCGGAAACGGTGATATCTACGGGAGTCGTTCTTGAGCCAAATCTTCCTAAAACCCTGGCATCTTTTAGGGGGGGCGAAAAAATCATGGCTTCCATACAAAAAACATCGTCGCCATACAAACTGACCTTTAATAAATATCTCCTTACCGGTTAGAGATAGGCGGGGTGTGTTCGAATAAATGTCATAGAGGTCAACGAGATCTTTCCAGTAAAGGCCATTTTCAAGGGTTTACCGGGATCATCGGTAATTTTTGGCTCCGGGAGTTTTCAAGGTCTCTTTTTGATTAAATCAACCACGCGAAAAACTAGTTTAACTTTAACTTACATAATTTTAGAACGCATCTTTTCATTTCACTTCACGATGCGATTCATTTCTTTTCACATACTAAAAGGTTCAATACTCAATGCTTGCAATTATTTTCATATTTTCGAAGAGTTATTAACAGTAGTACAAATAAATAAATACGTAGAGATCAAACCAGTTAGTATGATTTTTTATGCAATTGATTTATGCGTATTATGTAGTACAAAGTAGCACAGCGTTTTGTTCACGATATTAAAATATTTAGGCTTCTTACACATTATTTTCATACAGGATGGTATTTAATACATGAAAATAAACCAATCACACTCCAGTTTGTTTCTGGACATGGCAAATAAAAACCAGGTACAGCTCCTATAGAAATGTGGCCATTGTTCTTTATGGATTTCAATCTTACATTGTTATGTTATTTAAACATAATATTTATATAACAGTTATTAACCATGCACATATTTTTTCAGCCAAAACACCTTTAGTCACATGTTTTGTATACCTCATACACTTCTATAAGTGTGATGATCGGTACAATAGGGTACAAGATATAAGAAATTTATTAAATCGCAAGTATTTCTATCAAATAACGGAATGGAATGAAAGCAAAATTCTGGATTTATTTAATCATGCCATCAGAGAATTAAAAGGTAAGTTATCTCTATGTTATAGTTTATTCCTTATACGTTCATTTTACTCTGGGCTGCTATTGGACACCTAGATCCTTAAGTTGGCGGTGTTTCATCTCAGTCCCAAAAAGTAAAAAGAAAATTAATAAAATTTAAAAGCTTGATTATAATCGGTCCTACACCTGCTCTCTTCTTGGCTATGTCGAAGTGACTTTCTATTGGACTATGAGAGTGAGGGAATAAAGTCTGCGTATATAAGGTGCACACGCGCCATTGCGCCATAATAATATATCCTGCGATGGTGAATAGCAATCATGATCGAAATTTTATCTGAAGTATTTTATGGGTGTTTACTTTATGCTTGTCTGTTATTTTTCATGCTGATGTATGTGTATGTGGTATAAATTGTATACATAGCTAAATCAAAATATACTACTTTGATTGGTGTGCAAGGCAAAACATGTAGTCCATACTGAATTGTGAATCGGAAAACGGGAACAGGAAACTATTCCTTTGTTGTCCTCCAACAGACAGATATTTCGCCAACTAATATCCGGATTGCTAGTACTCGAAAAGTACTTATTAGGTCCTAGCCAGCAATGTCGCAAAATATCCTTTGTACATAGTAAGTTTCTTGGTACCTTCTCACAGGCTCAATCTTTTGCCTAACCCTAGCAACTAACATAAAAATAGACTCTCAGTATTTAGTAAATTCACCGACTTCTTTGACGTTTATAAGTGTTACTTTGTGACCTAAATGAACAAATGATTTTTGTCTTTGGCCATAAATTAAACATGATAAGAATGACTAAGATATTTCGGAGTATCATTGTATAAATAAATACTTTGGCCGAACAATATCTGTAAAGAGGAAACACTTAAAATGCATATACCCGGAACTTAACTCTGTTCTGGACTTTTGAAAATGCATACCATTTTTAAATTTGGACCTGCTTTCGTATAAACCCCCGCTGGGCTAATATATACAGATGCTTTTGGTTGATAAATTCATATGCATCATTCCGAATATATTGTGAATATGCATATACACAGAGATTCATTGGTACTACGAAGAGTAGTCAGGTAGTGTTCCGAAAAATATAGCCATAAACCAAATGACCCGCGATATAATCCGTTTAATTAGTCTTATTTCAATGTATTCTCGTTAAATACAAACATTAATGATGGTTGTTCTATTTTCCAGATATACCAAATGAAAAGAAAATGTTAAGAATAGCTCTAATTATTCTTGGAAAACGGCTCGGCCCAAGGTGGACTCAAAATAATATTATCAAAAAAATACTTCAACCATACATAGAGAAAGAAGACGTACGTGACATTGTAAAAGAGTTTTGTATATCTATGATTGGTCCATTGATGAAACCTTATCCTGTTGATATGAAGGTACATTGTGAGATAGCCATGAATCAACTCACGAATATTCTTAAAAAGACAAGTAAGTAACAACAAACCATTATATTCCATTTTATTATTTGACGGCCTCGATGGCGTAGTGGTTAGTGTAACCGACTGCCACGCCTGAGGTCGCGGGTTCGATTCCCGCACAAGTCAAACATTTGTGTGCATGAACATGGATGTTTGTCTTGGTCTGGGTATTTCTATGTATAATATGTATGTATTTACAAATAAAAAGTATATATATATATATATGTATGTTTATCCATTGTCTAATACCCGTAGTACAAGCTCTGCTTAGTTTGGGCTAGATGGTGTTGTGTGTATGTGGTAGAATATGTTATTATATTATATTATACATTTCTAAATATAATATGAATATAAGTAATATTCTTTTAATAAACTTTTATGTAGGTTTAAGTGATTTTGGAAGTGAATTTCTGTTTGATATTGAGATCATGTCATACCATATTTATAAATACAAATTTCAATTGAATGATGAATAAATACTCTTTTGCACGTATTTTATGGAGTGCTGTCTTGACTTTTGGGCACTCATTCAATTCTAAGTGCATAGGGATGCTATACACGTTTTTGGGTCGTCGTAGCTGAAAGGATTTAATATATGTGTGAAAAGAATGCCGTTTGTCATGCTCGTGCAAGTATTCAGGTAGGCTGAATTGTACCGAATGTGCTAAACCGTCCAAAATAAAAGCCAATTGTATTCGAAAATACCTAAGCGGTTTCAGCGATTAAGACAGACACAGGTTTTCAAAACATATTCGGCTTTATCCAGATTTAAGTTGAATATACATATATAGAAATGAATTGGGTCGGTTTTGTTGTTGAACATGAATTACTGAATCGGATATGCTAACCCAAACATGTGTATATCTTTACCACACAATTAGTTTCCGATTTGCAACTTGTGTACAGACAGACGCTTTTATAAAATTAATAATTTATAGATAGGTAACCTTTTTTGTTATATTAATGTTTGTCACTATTAATTTTCAGAGTCCAAACAGATAGAAGAAGCAGTGATAGCCAGTTTTGTAATTATGAATCGTCACAATCACAACCGTGTTGTTGAATTACTTTTGTCAAGAAAAATATGTGACATGTCTCCTGAACTGGAAAAATTAATATGTTATTACGTCCGAACAAAACCTTTGAAAATGTGGATTGCAAATTTGTCTAAGATGAGCGCAATTAACCAGTCATGAACATTGTAAATAATATTATTAAGTGAAATATTATGGATATTGCATATTATTCCTATTTTTGTCTGAAGTGGCTTAAATTAAGAACTAAGTACAATAAAGTAGCATGCATATTGAGTGAGAACTATTAATCCTCAGAGTAACAGTTGATATTACACGGTATGAGGCCCTCAGCAGAGCAATACAAATGTGGCTCGATTGAATTGTGCTACATAAGCTCGAGCTCAGCTCGTCCTAGGTTTAAAACTAATTTTCTGATATAAATTGCTTGATGTAGATCATACCATACTATATTACTGTAATACTGTATATTACTGTAACCAAAGATTAGCTCACGTAGTCGGTATTAGATTAGCTATCGAAATTAGGCAGATATTGAAATGTTGAAAGATTCACGTAACATTTTTCAATAAAACAGTTTTGTATAAAATATAATGCTCATGGAAAGATATTCCAGGATTTTGGTAGCAATATTTTATTGTGGGTTCGCCGTTCAATATTAAATTGTAAACTATTCTGTGTAGTGTAGTAAGTTGCGGCTGTTAATATAGGGAATGAAAGGCGTATATATATATATATATATATATATATATATATATATATATATATATATATATATATATATATATATATATATATATATATATATAGGTAATAATTGTAGCTAATATTATAAGATTTTTAAGTTATTTAAATAATAATTTTATGTCTGAAATAAAAGAATAAGGCTCACAGTGTAAAGAGATACGTGACTAGCTCTACTTAAATTTGAAAAATTGTTTGTCTGTGAGTGCATTGCATATCTTTGATCGTAAATACTGGCTGAAAAATTAAATGTCCGCCTCGTCCCAGTAACAAAACAAGTGCAACTATGTTTTGTTTTTACATCAAGTATTTATTTGTAAATATAGTATAAGGTTCAATTTAAAATGAGTGTTAAGAGGATAATTTGGATTGCAAGTAGTCTGAGATTACTGCACAAGGATATTGGAATGACAATTACAAATTTGCATATATATTTATTTTGACTCGTTTAAGATAATACTAGTTCGGCCATAGTTACTAAATAGAGAGGCCTAAATAGAGTTGAAGAGTATCCCAGTCTTATTGCAATAAAATTCATCTTTAATAGTCATTACGTCATTGTTGACGTTCACTGTGGTATTGTTTTAAAATAAAACTCGGTTTATACATAAATTACAGTGTTTTATTAGTTCATACACATTTACTTATAATACAATCAGACAATCATGCACATCTAGAGTACCTATTTAATATTTACGCATACATGTAAAATACTATACTTGGAAACACGTAGAACTGCAATGACTATTTTAACGTAAACGTAATATACCTATAAAACGCGCGTTGTTGTTATCAGTGAGATTTCTCGATTTTGGTTAACATCGGCGAAATCTTTTTATACATTTTCGACGGAAACAGATGAACTAATTATACGGCAGGACTAGCTATGTCTTTCTTGTCAGATCTTAGAGTCAACAGTAGTGTGGTTACTAGTCTTGATGCATAACATTGTGAGATTAATAATTTTTTGTTTATATGGGTTATGTAGGCACTGTAAGGGTTAGTTATCATTATAATCGCATAGAAAACTTAAAGATGTTTATTTACCCATAGACAATATAAAGCATCTCCCCGCCCTCATAATCCCTGTATATATTACTGGTAAACTTGATTCTAGGTTTTAATGATTTCATCTAGTTCTTAAACATAACTTAAGATGAGACAAGCGAAAGCAAGTGCGCACATGGGACAAAAGAAAAAGATCAAAACTGTGACGGTGAAAAATGCCTGCTTCTTTTATAAAATAAATATTTATTATGATTGGAATCTGGTTATACTTGTTACATTTAAATAATTTAAGTTGTATAATTTAATAATTGGTTTTGTATTTCTTTATTTCTACCATGATTACATGTATATTAACTAATTGCGTTCGTGCATTAGGTGTCAGCAATTTCGCAAATTTGTGATAATACTGTACAAAATTTGTGAGAGCCATTTGTAAAAGACCAGACCCAGTCACTAAGTTTGGAAACGACACTAAAACTTCTCTGTGAATTTCCTCAAGACTTTGTTTCCATCCAGAGCTGAACGAGGCCACTAGCGAAAGTGACTTACGTTCTAAATTAGCTAACTCTGTTTTCTTGTCAGAATCGAGCAACTGTTCGCCTTCCTTGACGAACTGAATCATCCCACCAAAATGTGGACTTAATATCTCCTCAACATATTCTGAACTCCGGGCCTGCAACTGTTCTCTGAAGCTTTCGGCTTCCTTTGTGTTGTCTCTAGTTCTTTCCATCAATATACTTAGCACCATGTCGTAGTTGTTTATGAGAAATATTAATTGTTGTATACGTTGTGGGAACTCTGCCGCCATTTTCAGTAAGAAGCAGTGCACTTCATCTTGAAGAATTAGAAGAAGGTTGCTTAGTTCTTCTGATGGAAATTGTTCACTCAAACTTAGCATAGCAGCTGAGAATTCAGCGTATCGTCGGGTGATCTGCAACATAATCAATCATAAGCAAATTATTTACCAAGTCTATTTTTGTGGGTGATTTAAAATTACACTAGAGTTTAGAAAATATTTAAATGTTATACAAGTCAATTTATCATAAAAAAGAAAATAATATTTGCATGATTTTCTTTATAAAGATCGTGGTTTAAAAGTCGTAAACAGGGTCAAATTAATTTCTTTAAAGTGAGGACTTATAACTGTATATAGATACTTAAATTTATTGCTATGTTCATAGGAATTAATTTAGATTTTATGGACACTTACATAGTGCGGTCCCAATTCTTTATTAGATAATTTGGCTGGATCACATTCTCGTACACTCTGTATATTGAGCTTTAATACATGTTCCAATCTAGGCCAAAGAGTACCTTGTAGTGAATCCCAATAACTGAAAATAGCAATCATTAATGTTAGGTTAGCACAATGAATACTTACATTACAAAAGAGATTTAAAACTTATTGTAATTCGATAATTGTTTATTTCAATGTCCCTTGTTCATGTAATCTGTTTATTATATTGGAGGTAAGTAATGGGTTAAATCGCGAGTTTATATCAAAAAGACATATCTTTACTAATATTATAAAGAGGAAAGTTTTGATCTTTTGTTTGTTTGTAACGATTTAACTAAAAATCACACAACTGTTTAAAAAATTCTTTCATAATTATAATACTATATTATCACCGAGTAACATAGGTTATTTTTTATTTTAAAAAAGGTATGGTTTCTAACATAAATTAATATTAAAAATAGGATAGAAACCAGTGTAATAGCGGATATATTTTTTTAAATTTGTATATATTTCGTAAGTAGGTATCGCATATCGTAAGGATAGACGAGGCCACTAAATCAGCCGTGCCAGAGCGTCGTTCCTGATCATATGAGGTAAAAATCGTTTAGCCAGGAAGTGTTAAACCCTTATACACCAGCACATATAGAGAAAAGATTTGCCAGTATTTATTTTTTAGTGTTGTCTGTGAGAATGGTTACTTTGCGCCTGATAGCGATAAGCAGACGTGTAGTTCACGAGAAGAGCCTTTCACACCATTTCCTAATTATATCTGAAGTCATGCTGAGTTCTCGACCTTCACGCCCTGCTTAAAGGAAAGATGGCAATACGAGTTTAGGTAGAGAATTCGAATTTTCAATAGTTCTGCAAAGATGTCAGGAGCCTAACTTCTCGGTACGCGCTATAATTGGCTCTACCGTGCTTACACGATTAAGTGTATTGCCGTCTAATAATTATATTACAATTGCAGCAAAAGTTAAAAAATAATGGTATACCTGTCCAAAGCTGCCACTGCTCTCTTGTGACACATCCATCTATATCTGTTTATAAGTTGAATACAGAGGTACAGGGCCAGGCAGTCATAACATTCAATTACATAGTTTTCGACATTTTTCTGGAAAGAAAATACATAATAATATATAATAGTTCAAACATAAGCAATATTGACATAGTGGTTATAAAGCCACATTATCGCAAAATTAGAACACTGATAAAAATTTAACTTTGTCTAAACAGTGTAAAACATTTCTTATAAAAGGAAAAGAATAAAAAGAAAAATGTAGTTTTTCATTATTATTGCCCTTTTTATTGTTGTTCATAATTAGGTAAAAGTAAAATTATAATTAAATCTAAAGTGTAATGCTATTTACAAGTTTTATTTGCTTGTTAAAAATACAAATAATTAATAATAATAAAATGTCCTCCAGGCTGAATTTCGGTCACAGCGGTCAACCTTAACGGAGACTGGCCATCTGCACAGGAGATATTATAGTGCACAAGTATGTGCGCAAACACGAGTGTACTCTCGGTTCCCTAACCCTCATGGTCCGGTGGGACGGATAATCCGACAAGACGGGAAAGAGATCAGGCGCAGGACCAACGGCTTTACGTGCTTTCCGGGGCACTGGGGTGTCTAACACCGCCAACTTCCTATCTCCGTGCTCGTATTGAGATTTCTTAACAGAAAAACCCAATACCATTTTGTTAGCCCGACCCAGGATTCGAACCCGAGACCTCATGCACAGTAGTCGCATTCACTACCGCTGCGCCACGGAGGCAGTTAAAATGATAATAATAATATAATATTCCATCACATACACACAACACCATCTAGCCCAAACTAAGCAAAGCTTGTACTATGGGTACTAGACAATGGATAAACATACAATATACTTTTTTTTAACTAAAAAATTAATATATCTTTGCAACTATGAATACTTAAGCCTTACCACAAGTAATGATAAAGTTTTGCCAAGAATTCTGTCAAACAGTTCTTGTGCATGACTTCCTTTTACATGGAAGAACTCTGTGGTGAACAAATACTCCCTGCAACCATTGTCCACAAGAGCATACTGAAGACTCCTAAACAGAGCTTCATAGGAGTACTGAAATACAAAATAAGTACACTTTATTTTTGTTTACAATATCTTTATAGTTTTTTCTTTATTGTTTTTCTTACTGAGTTTGATTTCAACTAGACTGAATTCTCTTCAACTATAAAGTTGGTTACTTTCTAGTGTAATTTATTATTACAATTAATTGGTTTCTCAGAAAAGTAATGTAATGGGTCTCGCAGGGTACTTTACATTGAAACAACAGAGACAAAGAATGCACAGACTCAAAACAATAAATATAATATGTTAATATTTTTATACCATGTGGGGATGAACTCATGACCTATATGCATGATGCAACCCATGCACTCAGTCAATGGTGATGCAACTACTTATATGAATACCAACCATTCAGTCTATAAATGTCATAGTTGAAAGAGTGGTAAGATCAGATTTTGATTTGGAAGGTATTACCTTTGTCTTTTGTTGAACATGCGGTACTATTATAGGAGCTTCAAGTTGCTGAGCTAGCACATCGCCTCTATTACCTATTGTGAAGATAGTGCTCTTATTTTTCAAATTAGATTTCTGGAAAAAGCCACCTTTAGATCCATCCTCAATGCCCATCAAATCATCTTTAGTGGGTGCTTCTTCATACTTCAGTTTGTCTAGTCTTGAGGCATAGGATTTAAAATAGGAGTAGTATACTTTACTCAATGTATCTATGTATTCATTGCATATTTCTTGTGCTACATTTCTCTCATTGGCTAATATGAATTCAAAGAAGAACTTATATTTAAGCATAGCATTTTGTGGTATCTGGTAGTTAGCCATTGGTTTACGAAACTTATATATTTGTTCTAAAATATATGCTCTTATTTTGGATACTGCCTTAATTTTGAGTTTTTCTAGGACATCTTTGACATCATGACATGCTTTGGTTTCTTTAAAATCTTGCTCTTTTACAAAGTTAAGCTTTTGATTCAAAATAGCCAGTTGGACCATGAATTCCTTGTCTGTCACAGGAACGTTATTGATTCCACTGCAAAAATATAAGAATTTCCATAGTGTATCATATTTTAGACATTTTCATGTATGCAAATAAGGTGTAAATGAATAATACTTACAATATAAGAGTTTCAGATACAGCCATATCTTCTATAAATGTAGATAGTGGTCCTTTAAGTACTTGTCTATTTGACAGCTGGACAGACATGTTTACCGAACGCTTCTGAAGACTTATTATCTCATTGCTTATACTGCCTAAATCATTCTAAAAATAATTAAAATATGTACTTAATTTAAACTAATTAGTGTGACTAAAGACAGGTTTAGTGAAAAATAATGCCTGAAATTGATTTACATATATTGCATAGTTTTGTTTATGAACAGTAAGAATGTTGTTTATATTCATATAGCGATTTTGTGATTTCTCATTACAGATACAGTACTCACTTGGAACACCATGAGCATACTCTCCATTTTTGCAAGAATTCCATCACAATCTTCTATTTGATTGTGTAAAGAAGCGATATTTTCACTTTCTTTCAAGTAATCGGCTACCGATGTTTTTTCAGCATCTTTTATACTTTTATCTAGCTGTAGTGCATACTCCCGTAAATCAGTTCCATTTCGCAAAACTTCTTGTATTTCGAAGTCTTCAAGATTTTTGTCTAACACATCTTTAATATCCGTAGATTCCGACATTGTTTTAGGGAAGTAACTATTTGTAATTTACATAGCCCAAATCCCCAGGTGTTTACAAAGCTGAAGTGCAGGGTATGATTTAATCAAAATATGTAAGTACACGTCCAAAGAATCTATCCATAGAAAACCCTACTATATTAATTTGAATAAAAACAATTTGAATCTTTGGTGATTTCTTAATAATATGGAAATCGTAACTCTCAGTTATAAACAATACAATGATAAATTGTAAACGATGTGACGTTGTGACAATTGTCAATATGACAGTAATAAAATGTCACTATCACTGACGTTCCATTTTATGTATTACTCTACAAAGGGGAATGCCAAGATTTCCTATTCGACACGGCCAGAGCCGACAAAGATGAACTATAATATATCATTAAAAAGGCTAATAAATATTGAATTAGATAGTAAAATTACATTTTAATTAGAAGTTCACCAAACAAAGATACAGCTGCATGAAAATACCACTTGCGCGCGATATAAATAGTATGGAATTCAGTTATTAACTTATTACATTAAATAAATCTATCCAAACCTGATAAAATATTTAAATATACATTATTTAAATATCTATCATATTGCATATGCCACATTTTCCACGATTTAATAACATTGTCTGAATTTAAAACATTTCTACCAACAATTTTACTTTTACTTTTTACTGTTTCAGATATTGTATTGTTTTGGCAAATAAATGTTATTATTATTTGTTTTTGTTTTTATACTCAACTAATAGCCGGTGTTTTAATGGCGTTTACGGGTAGAAACCAAGTAATCGTCATCTAAGATTGAGTTGGGAGATTTTGTTCTATATTAAATGTTTCACTTTCGTCACTCTGCATACATTTTCGGACAACCCTACATGTATTTAGTATTGCTGCTTTCTGTATATTAATAAATGTATTTGGTGATAGTTCAAGTAGTTTTATGCTATGGTGTAAATATTTCGGGATAACTCCTATGGTGGATATTACAATTGGTATAATATAGACTTTGTTGGCTTTCCAGATTCTTGCTATTTCTTCCTTGAGTTCTGTGTATTTGTTAATTTTTTCTGTTATCGTTTTTAGAAGATTATGGGTATTTGGGACGGCTATATCAATAATATATACTGTATTGTCAGGTTTATTGTGTACTGTAATATCTGGTCTATTAAAATGAATGGTTCTATCGGTGAGAATAGCTCGGTCGTAATACATTTTGTGGGTGTTGTTTTGTAATACGGGCTTAGGGTGATAATTATAGTATGGTGTATGTGTGTCTTGGATGAGTTTATACTTGATACCTAGTTTTTGGTGTATGATATTTACTATTTGATTATGACGATGTGTGTAGTCAGTTTGTGTAAGTGTAGCGCAAGCTCCTGTTATATGTTGTATTGTTTCCGGTTGTCTGTGGCATTTACGGCATTTATCGTCTATTGCAGTGGAATCTTTTATTATATGTTTCCTGTAATTTCTGGTATTAATTACTTGGTCTTGTATAGCTATAATGAAACCCTCGGTTTCTGGAAACAGATAGCCGCTAGTGAGCCACCTATTAGATGCCTCTGAGTCGATATGTGGTTGTTGCAAATCGTGAGGATGACGTCCATGTAGTATTTTGCCTTTCCATTGGTGTAATTTATGGTTTTCAAGATCTGATTTTGTATTTAATGTTTGTATGTCATTGATTGTTTCTGCTAAATTAAGGGGAGTGAATTTTATATCATGATTAACTATAATTCGGTGCAAATCACTAGTAGCTGCTTTACGGTGAAAGAATGATCTTAGGTTAAGGATTTGTCTTTTCCACAGCCAAGTTATATCTGTAAGGCCTCTGCCACCTTTTATTCGATTGAGAGACATTCTTTCTATTGCTGACTTAGGGTGTAAAAA
The DNA here is from genome assembly GCA_963564715.1 of Catocala sponsa. Taxonomy (NCBI): domain Eukaryota; kingdom Metazoa; phylum Arthropoda; class Insecta; order Lepidoptera; family Erebidae; genus Catocala; species Catocala sponsa. The sequence continues at coordinate 12,364,444 of OY751331.1, forward strand.
GTTATTTCTGGTAAGTATAGTGCGAGTTTTGATTTCAAGGCTATTTAAATCTGTTTTGGACTACTTAATTATTCCGAATGAGTAGGTTAACATGGGGATTGCGTAGGCATTTATAGCTTTAATTAGTCTTTTTTCTGTAAGCTGAGTTTTACATATTATGGATAATCTATTTTTATATTCTTCCGAAAGTGTTTTCTTTATAGTTGAATGATCTAACAATTTTGAGTGTTGGTATCCTAAGTATTTATATACGTCATCTGTGTCCATGGCTGTTATAGTTTGTCCTTCCTGTAATATATGATCTCCGGGCTCTATTTTTCCTTTTTTAATATTTAATATTTTACACTTATCTAATCCAAACTGCATTTTAATGTCTTTACTGAATGAAGCTGTGGTGTCTATGAGTGTTTTAATATTTTTCACAGTACTACTATAAAGTTTTATATCATCCATGTAGATTAGACTTTTCAGTATGATTTAAACGGTAGCCAATATTCTTTTTATTAATCATAAATGACAATGGGTTAAGGGCGAGGCTGAACCACAAAGGACTAAGAGAGTCGCCTTGATATATCCCTTTCTTGATATTATTTTTTCTAGTTATAACCGAAGTATGTGTGCTACGTAGGTGCATTTCAGTTTTCCAGAATGACATTATTTCTCGTAAAAAGCTTATTAAATTGGGGTTAATTTTGTAGATGCTTAATGTTTTTAATAACCATGTGTGCGGTATACTGTCAAATGCTTTATGATAATCTATATAAGTGCAATGTAAATTCCTTTTTTTTGTATGTGCATGTCTATGTATTGTAGAATCTATAATTAATTGTTCTTTGCATCCCATGTGATGCCGTCTGCACCCTTTCTGTTCTTCTGATAATATATTGTTTGTATCAATATGTGCGTTAATTCTATTGGCGATAGTAGCTGTTAAAATTTTGTAAATTGTTGGGAGACATGTGATTGGTCGATATTGTGACGGGTCGTTAGTGTTAATACTTTTTGGTATCATGTAAGTGATTCCTTTGGCTAAAAATGGTGGTATAGGCTGTTTTTTTAGTATTATATCGGTGAAACAGTTAGCTAGTGATTTATGTAGTATGTGTATACGCATTATTAAGGATAACTCGAAAAGGAATGGTCACATCTTGATCAAAATTAAATGGGACCACACGGGATGCACCAGCTTTCAAATAAAAAAAGAATCATCAAAATCGGTTCACCCAGTCGAAAGTAACGAGGTAACAAACATAAAAAAAAATACGGACGAATTGAGTACCTCCTCCTTTTTTTGAAGTCGGTAAAAAGGAACACAGCTACGAAAGTTCTTTATAGGTCATATTTATGTTTTAAGATCTGTGACAACAAACTCAGTACCACACTCTTGACTTTGCCGTACGGCCAATGGCCATGAAATAGGTATAACTGATGCAGATATCACGTGTATCCAAAAGGTTATCGCCAGTTAATGATCGGGAGGGAGAGGACCAAGCCATAATTTGGTATGGGATGGGACAACATAACATTACGGATGCAATATCAATTGTAAGTATAATAAATATACTAACAACCATGCTTATAAACCAAAATGTTAACGTGGTAGATGATTATTAAGTCCTATTTGTTTGTTTGTTACGCTTACACGCTTTAACTACTCGACTGATCATTATGAAATGCCGTATACTTGTTGTCAGGGGTACAGAAAAGGACACAAGGAACCTTTTAACCCATGAAAATGTCCTGTTCCCGAGTGAACGAAGCCGCGGGCAAAAGCAAGTTATCTATCAATATTACTCAACGTTGCGTGTTTGTTATATAATAATTAAGTAACAGTGGTGGTACGGTAACAAGCAGCTATAGGCTATAGCCTAGTGGGAGACCATTGAACCGCCACGCAGAAGCCTCGAGTTCGATCCCAAGGTACGCACACCTGGCTTTTCGAAGTTATGTGCGTATTAATTAGCTAATTATCGTTTTATCACTTTAAGGGTGAGCGAGGAAACCTGCATGTCTGAGTGTTCTCCATAATGCTATTTGCTGGTTTATAATTTATATTCTACCTTATCATAGTGGAAAGCTACAAAATAAATCTTAATATACTAGAGATATATTACATTCCCATTTCACCAATTATGTTTTTAGGTCCCTCGTATAGAGAGCTAATGGGTATTTCGTTGTCTACCGAAAACAGTCCCGTGCTGTTACTGAGTTAGTCATAAGATGAAACAAAATAATAGTAAGCCCGAAATGGAAATCGAACCTGACATCTTGTGCTCAACCGCAAACACTAATTTAGGAATAATTTATTTGCTGGCATTATCATAACAAAATAAATATTAGTATGATGAAGGAAGGTACACACTGACGCCGACTCCATAGGTCCTGGGGGTGCCTGAGCCATGCCAATAGCATTATCAATGGAACTGAGCCCTCTCCCCTCTCCCTCGATAATTCAACCTGTACCTCTGACTAACTGTATAAACCGTGGCAAAATGAAATCTTTGCCAGTTTTTGTTTAACCATAATTTTCCATGGAATAGCTATGGAAAATAATGGTTAATAAAATAATTTAGGTTATTAACTATACCACCACTCCCATATTTTTTATGAAGAAGGAAAGTAGCCACTTTGTTCTAGATTGCATGGCTTTTCCGGGATTAGCATCCCGTAGAATTCATGCAATTTAGGAACAATTTTAAGCTGGTTTTACTTGGGATTACTCTGGTTTTACGGAACTCGCGGCGGGGGGGTACTCATTGCAATTCGAAAGGATATTCCTGCCAATATCAAATATAATTTCAATTCCACAGCAGAAGACCTTTGGATTGAAATACCTACCAATATTTCCCATCGCCAACAAAGCCATTTATTTATAGGGGTAGTATATTTGTGTAAGCAAAATGCGGGTCTATCTTTTTCTTGTCAGCTTCAAAACTATATGTCTAAATTAGAGGAAAACGTAATTAATCACAGCAACGATACCTTTCTAATATTAGGAGATTTCAATTTGAGCGGTATATCGTGGAACTGTAGTATCGATGACAACATAACAACACCTATTATAGCGAGTACCCCCGACGAGCAAAATTTTATAGACGCATGCACACTATCTGAATTTACAGCAATTCAATCATGTAAATAATACATATGGTAGATTCTTGGATCTCGTCCTTTCGAACAGGACCGTTAAAGTATCAGAATGTGTAGACCCATTAGTTCCAATTGACCCACATCACAAGGCTCTCTCTGTTCAAATTTCAACTTCTAAACTAACTTACTTGAAACCTGCACCTAGAACCAAATATTTATTCTCGAAAGGGAACTATACCGAAATAAACAACGCTATCAGTAATATCGATTGGTGTAGTAAACTGTCTGATATGTCTGTCGATGACGCGGTTGACTGTTTTTATTCTTTAATTATACAACTTATTGATAAATATATCGTCAAACGAATGTCATACGATAACAATTCATTTCCACTGTGGTACACGCCTTCACTAAAAAAATGTATTAAAGAAAAACATAAGTACATTAGAAAATTCAAAGTTTACGGCAATCGGTCGGACTACGAGACATTTAAAATATTACGAGAAAGAGTTAAACGTTTGGAAAACCAGTGTTATGATAATTACATAAAATTAGTCGAGGAATCAATCAAGACTAATCCTAAATATTTTTTGGTCTTACGTCAAATCACGTCGTAAGTCTTCAACTATACCATGCTCCGTTGCATATGATGGCCAACTAGCAAACACGGGTGATGCCATATGTAATGCTTTCTCTAGTTATTTCCACTCAACATTTTTGCGACCATCTCATACATCTACTCCGCTCACGATCCCTTCCCATTATCACAAAGATGCTATATCGGATATTCACAAAGTATATATAGACACCACAACAGTGACGCAACTTTTAAAATCACTCGATCTGGATAAATCAGCAGGGCCTGACTTAATACCTCCTCTATTCCTATATAATTGTGCCGACACCATAGCTATCCCCATCAGCATATTATTTAAGAAATCTATTGCCAAATGCACTGTACCTTTGATATGGAAAAAGGCATTTATTTCGCCTATTCATAAGAAAGGATCTAAATCAGATGTTACCAATTACAGACCAGTCTCTAAATTATGCATACTATCAAAAATATTCGAAAAAATTATTTATAACCAAATTTACCCGGCTTTAAAAAATAGTTTTAACAATACTCAACATGGATTCCTGAAAGGTCGTTCTACAACTTCGAACCTCATTCTAATTAATGACTACATTACGGCATCTATGAGTAGCGGTAAGCAAGTTGATATAATATATACTGATTATACAAAATGTTTTGATAGAATAGATCACACCGTGTTGATTGCAAAGTTACAGTTAATCGGGATACGAGGAGACTTGTTGAGATGGTTGGCATCATATATAACTAACCGTTCGCAAGCTGTCGTGATCAATAACTACATGTCAGGTTGGGTAAAGGTACCAAGTGGAATTCCACAAGGTTCCCTCCTTGGGCCCTTGTTATTCCTTATATTCGTTAATGATATAGATAAGTGTTTCCAAAATTCCCAGGTTTTGTGCTTTGCTGACGACATGAAAATATTTACAGCTATTTCAACGCCTACGGATGTCCATGGTGTTCAATCAGATCTTATACGCTTAACCGATTACTGCAAACTTAATAAATTAGATTTAAATCCCAATAAATGTCTGGTCATGACCTACAGTAGAAAACCCAGCACTTTATCCTCTGAATACTACTTAAATGGCCAAAAACTACAACGATGCAGAAATGTTCGCGATCTCGGCGTATTACACGATCCTAAATTACTTTTTGATGATCACATTACTAGCATAGTAACCAAGGCATACCAGGCACTAGGGTTCGTAATACGTACATGTGATAGTTTCAAAGAAGCCAAAACACTAAAAATTATATACTGTACCTATGTACGCAGTATATTAGAATATGCAAGCCAGATTTGGAATCCGCGATATAATAACTACATCTCTAGAATCGAAAACATACAACGCAAATTCATTAAATTTTTATGTTATAAACTGAAAATACATTATAAGTCCGATGATTATTTTATTCTCTGCAGAAAATTTCATATACTTCCCTTAACCCATCGCCGCGCAATTGCCGATGTGACTTATTTGTTAAATATGTTATCCGGTATAATTGATTGCCCTGACCTTTTAAACAAAATAAGTTTTAATATACCATCCAGAAGCGTAAGACATTATGTGCCTATACACCTACCATTAGTCTCTACAAACTATCGTCAAAATGCATTTCTCTGGCGAGCAGTTAATACTCTAAATGGACAAACAAAAATACATGATTTTGATATAATCACTTGCAAACCCAGTTCAGTGAGGCGGATGCTCAGTCTTGATTTTTTCCATAGATAACCGCAATAAATTAACACAACAATTTTTTAATTTAGATTTTTTACGTCTTAATGTTTTAGATTGTTTTTAATTTTCTTTATTTCGTACATTATTAATATGCTTGTTTGTAAGTTCAGTGTTCACGCATCATTCATTTTTATTTTTATATAAAGTAGCTAAAAGCGGAGACCTATAATTGGCTATCTGTTGCGTATTGTATGCATTTAAAATGTTATTGTTTGCTGTTGGTCTTCCAAAGATTAAATAAATAAATAAAAATAAAAAATTACCTCCACTCACGTTAGTTGTAGTTGCTCGTCTATTTTCTCTTAAAAAGATCGCACTGACTGCACACCAGGTACATTTCCGGAGGTATGTATCTCATTCAGTAAGTCAATGTCATCATTAGGTATGATATGCTGTAGCTTGGCTGTGTACTCTTGGCTTATGTTTAATTTATCACCAGATATAGTAAAATATAACAGTCAAAAATAGTAAATGATCACCAAATTGCACAGCAAAATATATTTAAAGAGATCAAAATAAGTCGACGGAGCCCCTCGTCGCGGGGCTTCCATTTTTGGGTGGGTTTAAGATGGAACCTAACATAACCTAACCCTTCCGAGACGGCATGCAGTGATTTGAAGCGTAGGTATAGATGCTCGTTATGATATATTTTAGTACCTAAGCATATTTTGCTGCGCAATTACTATTTTTGGTGGTCATTATATTTAATCCCTTAACAAAGTTCATGAGCGGTTAACTCTTAGATACTATCAGGTGAGTAACTAGGGATCTGCTTTAAGTGCGATTAAAAAAACTTTGCTCCTAGTAATTTGTTAGACGGCTGTGTCTAACAAATTACTAGGAGCAAAGCTTTTTTATCGACCAAATAATGACGCGTTGAAGTCTTTTCGTAAAAGAAAAATTGTCTTGAAGGATCATGTTCGAGCACCTTAAACCTGTGCTTAGACTCTTAATGTTTTAGGTTGAAGATAATTAGATATTAATTCATATTAACATAATATTATTATGTTTTCCATCAAATTAATATATTATATTTTATTTTTATATAATAAGTAAATAAAAATAAAAGATGATATATTATTTTCAATTTCTTCAAATGTTTTAAGCAAGCAGCATACCGCCATGAAAATAAATATATTTTATGATATAAGGGCTTTAAGGATAGCTAGTAAATAAAATAGACATAATTCCATTGATGCATTCGCATCGATATTATTTTGACGAAATATTTACAAAGAAAATGTATAACATATTATAACAAAAGCACATTTAATTTTATGTATCTATGTTGAGATTTAAGAAATGCAGTTCATTACAAACCTTAAGGAAGAAATATATTACTAATTATGTCATTTAGGTATAAGCTACAGGTACACGCCTATGGAGGGAAATGTCGTAAAATAACTTCATATGTTTAGTTTACTTTTTAGTTTATGTGAAACTCTTCTTTCGGTAATTTATTTTAAGTGACAGTTATAAGTATAATAATTATGTATATATACGATGGACTGATGCAAGAAAGTAAGTCAAAAACACAAAATAACTTCCTGCTCAAAGTAAGTACTTAACTTACGATGAGTCTTTATAAAACGATAGGTATATACATTGAAATAACTAGTAGCGGCGGCGGCGGCTATACTTGCACTGGTAATAAATATTAAATGGTCAGCCTTTAACAATGCAGACACGGTTTCGATTTTGCATACGTGACTTTATTTTAGACGGTGGATATCCTGACCGTAGTTCAATATGTACTTAATCTAATTTCGGTAAACCATGGTCAGTAAAGTAGGCTTGCAATGTAGGAATGTCTTTTACTTACAATTTTATGGACAAACATAAGTATAAAGGTACTTTTCAGCACTGGTACGGGTAACAATTATTTCAAGCACAACCGAAGTATTCATAGGTACAACATTAAGGTTCATTCATTTAGTAATTCGTCACAAGTTTAAAATAACGACAAATAATTTCCTTGATTACTCTTATAAATCTATAAAATTAATTAATATAAAGGAGTTGTGGCAGCGAGTAAAAAGTCCAGCATTTAAGTATAAATATTTAGGTTACTATAAATTTTTATATAAAATTATTTTATGCGTCTTTTTAACTACTTACTACTACGATGATTATACCACGTATATCACTCGGTTTTAAAGGACAACATCAATTTCAACAATCACTCTAAAATTATGACGAATCATCGTCAGACAACGAACTTTATTCAATCATCTATTTGCGTTCATTTATTAGCTTCGTCAGATATGAATGAAATTCTTTCACCTATCTATGTACCTACCTATATTATAAAGTAGCTCTTCTATATTTTTAAGTTGGACAACGCACCTGGTTTTTATATAAGGTACTAAGAAAGTTTCGAAACATTTTTATACCCACAGTGCAGGTGAGTATCAAGTCTTTTAGAAGATTCAAGGCAACTTTCAGCTAAGGTTAACTGAGGAAATGCGCTTATAAGAGGATTGGAGTCTAGTAATATCTTTATAATTTAAAATACACTATAATGTGAACCTCCCAGTAGAACTACGCTGAATTTAGGAATACTGAGTTTCAATAGAAAGTAGAAATTGTCGTGGTTGGAACTCTTGGTTACTAAAATATCAATAGATTTAAATGACCTCATAATCACAATTGCTTCGGTTAACCTTATACTGGTATTCCACGAAGGAAGTTACGTAATCGTATCTGTCCTAAGTAAAAATATATAATCTGTAGTCAGCAGGGCTTCTGGTATATCGTATCTCGCATCAGGGCCTCAGTTATCACCTATTTGGTCCAGTGAAAAATATTACTCTAGTCCATTCGTGGCTCATGCCAAATGCAGTAGATAAAATATATGAATATATAATCTTACAACAGTAAGTTCAATACTCACGAGCAAAATACACAATGACTTATTAGCAATTTAATTTCATGTAAATTTGTTTCCAATGGTCTAGCTTATAAGATGCAAAGGATAATTAATACAAAGTGCAATCACATTTTAAAAATAATTCGTGATATGTATATTTACTCAATACATATATAATATGTATTACAGTAAGCATATAAAAGGTCCACATAAGAAAAATCTACACTATCTACCTATAAAGGTACTCTTTTAAGACACGTTGATATTTTAAGGAATTACATTGGGGACGTCTATCATGCTGAACTTTTTCTCAGGCCTTACATATAATTATCGTAACAAATTACATTAGTATCCTAGCGTCTAATAATATTACAAAATAATTTAAAACTAAAAGGTAACTTCCAACAATGATGTCGTTGTGACGCCTGGGATTACGGTCATTCAGCGCGCGCGGCGGCGGCGGCGCGCGGCGCGGCGCTCCCGGCTCGGACGGACGGCGGCCGCCGTGCCGCGCGCGAGGCAGGCGGGCCGCGCCGCCGCGGGCTCACATTCGTACAAAAGGACATTAAATGTCTTATCAATCTTAAAGTAACTATACTTATATTAATTATAAAAAGCCCGATAACTACGAGCCAGTTTTATAACATTTCTAAGTCTTGTGACTAGATTTTCCCTATCTAAGTAATACGTAAGTAAATAACATAGGAATATTTGTACGACAAGATGCCATCGATCACGAGCGGTAACTCAAATGCAGACTACTAAATACACAACATTGTAATATTAAACAAAATCACACCCAAAAGACAAATTCCTAAACGTTTTCAATAAATTAATCTTATCATAGGACTTACTCGGTAAGATTGTCTCCATTAGGTAATTAACATTAAATTTATATGAGTAGCACGAACCGATTCCGTTGGAGATCGCGTCCTAACTAACGTCCATCTACACTCTAGAAAAATATTTTTTATAATCTAAACACTTATAAAAATAACGGATCGGCTCTAAGATAGATAGAAAGAAATTTAATGGGTTTCGAAGGCGGGAGTGGTCCTCAGGAGTGGGTGCGGGGCGTTCAGAAAGGCAGGCTGGAGCGGAACATGTTCTCGATGAGCGGCGGCGCCGGCACTAAATCCTCGAGCTTCAGGTAGAAGATGCGCTGCAGGCCCTGCACCGACAGCGAGCGCAGCTCGGGCAGCGCGCCCAGCACGCGGCTGAAGTGCGGCGCGCCGCCGCTGGCCGAGCCGCCGCCCGGCATGTGGGCGCGCAGGCACCCGATGATCTTCATCTGTAGCTGCTCCACGCGATGAGGCTCCTTCAGACCGTGTCTCTCTGTTCACAAACAAAATACATTATTAGTCATTAGTGCTACTTCCTTCACGTTTATTTTAAAGTACGTGAATGTACCCCAGCATAGAGGCTAGCTTGGCACTAATATTCATGAATTTGGATCAATGTTTTACGGGACACCAATAAAAGAATGCGAGTCACTTTCGCTTTTATTATATTTTAGCTGGTAGAAAGAAACTATTATGTAAAAATTGTAAAAGCGTTTACGTTAAATTTTTAGATGTTATGTAACTGTAAAAATGGACAATAATTAACTAACATATTTTCTAAAGGTTACATTAACATTTGTTGTACACACCTGTTATTAATGTTAATGCGCAGAGACACGCAAATGTAGATATGTCGATGTCCATTGAATGCAGCGTATTGCTAAAGTCAAGCACCGCATGAAGCCAGTCTCCGAATGATCGCTGGCACTGTCGCTTGTCAAGTACGACACCATTGCAGAAGGTTAGCTTGGTGTCTTCTGGACGCGTACGGTATGCAAGCCGCAACACAAAGAGCTCTAGCCGTGCAGAGGCAAATAATTGTTCGCGATCTTCTGGGCATAAATCTCCGTAGCCGGGTACTTTGTCTGCGAATATTTTGATCATGTCGATAGATGTTGTCAGAAGAGCATAAAACTGTTGGATTACTTCTAAGTCTGACATAGGCGGCTCCATAGGATTGGGCTCTCGGTACTGTGAGTAATCGAGATTTGCAAAGTCTGGTGAGGTGTCGACGTGAGCCCTGACAAGTGCTGTAATAAGCGATATCGGTGGGCTCGGCGGTGATTCTTGTGGACATTTCGGTTTCGAAGGCAGCCTGCCCCGTCTGCCTTTCAAAGAATCAGTTCTAACAACTTCCTTGACCATGCCGACAGCGAGACACTTTTGGAATCGGCAAAACTGACATCTATTCCGTCTTCTTTTATCTACGGGGCAAGATTTTTCAGCTAAGCATACATATTTGGAACCCTTTTGTACGGTCCTTTTAAAAAATCCCTTGCAGCCTTCGCAAGTCCTAACTCCATAGTGTTGGCAAGCGGCGGTGTCGCCACAAACAGCGCATAGTTGGCTTGGCGAGGATGGCGCGGCTCGGAGACCAGGGCCATCGGGTGGCGCTACGCCGGGTGAGCTCGATGCTGAGCTTGGGGCCGACGCTTGCATACAGTGCACTCTACTAGCAGGCACCTTGGGGCTGTCGTTGGAGCTCGTAGATTCTGATCGTTGTACTGGTAATGAAGCTCGTCGTTGCCTTGCGCTTTGATCAGTAGATATATGTAGATCTACCGAACTCGGGAATGGGGGTAAGGAGTACGAGTCTTGATTTGGCGTCACGCCACCCGTATCGAATGTTGGGCTGCAGGGTTGCGCCGGTGCGTAGTATGTTGCTGGTACATAAGGAAGAGAAGGTTGATGGTATTGATATAGCAATTGCGTAGACGTATGGCCTTGATACGCGCTTACGTTGTAGCAGTCTTCATCCATCTTAATGCCAAATTCTGCCATTTCTTGTTTAGGATACCGAACAGAATAAGTTTCTTCAAAACTAGGTAGTGCCGGACCAAGGGTGGGCGAAGAGGCTTCGCTGATAGGAGTAGCTCGTTGAGATTTAACTTCAGGTGGGACTGGAGCGTGAAATTCAACGTCTGGGAACGGGTCTAAATTTTCTTCCAAGATTTCTGTAGAATCTTCTTGATATTGCGGCGATAGTAAATCAGTGAAGGACGAACCGTAGTTGCTCTGTAATAGAAATAACAATCAATAATGGAGGCGTCGTAGCAGTGGTAGGCGGCGGATGACCGGCAGGGGCGGCCGTGACGCACCAATAGCGTGCTTAGTCCATTATCTAATCGTGCCTATACGTGCTTTGTGAACATCGTTACCGCCTGTTTGACAAACATTGCAGGTGTTCTAATGAATTAATTATTATTTTATGTAGGGTTCGTTAAAAAATTACTGTTGGAAAAAATACATCATGGTCGGTATTAGCCGATATCTTTGTAGTTTATTTTAGAAACTCACCCAGCAGTCTTTAAGATATGTTGTACTAGGTTTCTTAAACTTTTTAAAGAGACTTATAACTTGTAAAACGTTAGTGTTTCTTAATGTTTTAAAGAAATGTTATGAATACTTACGTGTGTCTGCAGCAGTAGCATGCTGGAGGAGTTGGGTGTGAAAGCGCTTGGCGAGCGCGACTCTATGGCGCTCGGCCCTACAACAACCAAACATAATCACTTTAATATTAAATCTCTTCAATTATATTATTTTACTGTTAATTTAATAATATTTGTTATGCGAAAGCTCATTCCGCCAAATGATACATTTCCGATAATTTAACACGAACGGTTATGCTCAAGCGACGAAGAACCGATTGTGAATGCGTCGGAAAACCAGTAGACATAGAATTGACGGCACCGCCTTTGAACTATCACGCTATAGGAGCCATGCATCATTTATATTTACCCTCGGCGAACATACTTTGATTCTTCCTTCACCACAAGCACTCGTTACGAACTAATCGATATCTACCTATGTTCGCTGGGTACTTGATACGTGATCAGTGGTGATCGCTACCCTTGTACGACAAACAATGACGATGCCAAAGAAAGGTCTTCTATTTATACTGCAGTTTTGTCGACCAAATATTGGCGTTTTGAATACATTGTGTCACGGTACTTGATTTGCCACGCCCAGAAAATTGAATCCTATGTATACACCTCATCTAAGTCTATTAAAACAACGTCGCAAACAAGTCACTATATGATCCTTAATTTGAACCCTAACATGGTGCTGTAGAGTTTTCTTTTGAATAGCGCTAGGGTTCGAAAATTTTTGGGGCGAAAAGGCGATGGATCCCTTGGGAGGTTATGAAATCAGTGGCATTTGCAGTTTCTATTATGTTAAGAACCATTAATTCCAGTCTTATTAAGCTATAAACAAAACAGAAGCTTTTGTTACCGTGAGTTTGTTTTGAGTTTTATTTTGTATAATTTTTTGTGTATTTTGTTTTATTGCCTTTTAATATATATTATTAAAACAATTTGAATTTGTTTGCCTTCGAAGGCAATGCAATGGGTCACTAAAGTACCTATATTTTGAATTTAAGTCCAGTTGGTTCATATGTAAGAAGGCTCTTCTTCGTGAGACATCTTAATATAATTATATGTTAAATTTCTGCCAAACATAAAAATACAACGCATGTATGTATATAGAGGCGGTGCAAATAACAAAATTCTTATCCTAACCATACGTATATCAAAAAGTTTGCAGTAGTTAAATTAAATAAACTCGAAAATGTATCCCTTAAATATAAGTACTGTTTGCTCTAAAGAGACGATTTCATAAGTACTGTTTGCTCTAAAGAGACGATTTCTCATAGCCAGACAAAAATCCTCTGTATTTTACACAAATACTTGTAATACGTGCAATGCTTTCGAACGTGTATATTATATAGTAATACATACTAGGCTATGTTAAAAACGGAATACTGGGTTTGGTTATTTGTCTTGCTCCTTTAAAGGAAATACGTAACGATAAATTATTTTTAAACAGGCAGCTTTACCATCTCGGACTAACCTACGCTAATGTTTTCTCAACAATATATCAAAAAAATACTACACGGTACTACGCAGCGTTAAGGTAAAGTTTGCTTTTACGGGCGATTCTTCGAGCGATTGAATTGTCAAGTTTATTCAAGTTATTTAACATACAAATTTATTGACACAAATATTTACATTATTAATTTTAAAACGAATTAACCTAATATATATTTACTAATGTATTAAAAAAGGTAACAAAAAAGGTTTAGGCATCGTAGAATTCTTCAGCATCGCTGTCAACTGGTAATGGATGGATGGTAATGAAGCCTGGCAACATTGCCATTCAACGTTTTATTCTTTGGGCCAAAAAAGACCAGCCTTCTGATCACGCGAAACGTCGATCAGGCGTTTTGCGATCTCCCTGTACAAAATACAAGCGCTCGGACCCCATGAACCTAAGGTTTCCACCATTAAATATTTGAACTATTTCAATTCCTAGATACACTAACGTCTTAAACGATCCTAACTATAATAATTATTATAATTAATGCGAATATGAGTTTCTTTGTTTGTTATGCTTTTACGCCTTAACTACCTTGCCAATCATCATGCTTGTCAGGGGAACAGAAAAGGACATAGGGTAGGTTTCATCCAGAAATCAGCAAAATCTAGTAGATATTATAAATGCAAATGTGGATTTGTTTGTTTGTTACGGTTTCGGATGGGACGGAGCAGCGATAGCTCAGTGGGGAGACCAACAGACTGCAATGCAGAGGGTCTCGGGTTGGAACCCACGTCGCGCACCTCTGACTTTCGGAAGTTATACCTATGACTTTTCGAAATTATGTGCGTATTGATTGACAATTATCGCCTGCTCTGTGCCTCGGAGAGCACGTTAAGCCATTGGTCCTGGCTGCCATGAACGTCTATGGCAGTCGTTATTGGGAGAGTGTCGACACAAAAGATCCCACTGGGTCGAAGTATCGCCGGTCTGCACTGACTTGCCTCCACACTTATGTGGAGGCACGTCAGTGCCGTACAGGGATCTTAATAAGATACGGTTTCGGATTAGTGAACAATATTATTTTTAAAAAGAGTCGTTTTGCACAATTCGTGCGATAAAAACACTTTTTAAAAATAATATTTTCAGGTGTCGATTTAGATACCTTCTTGTACATATTATTATAGTCATTTATAAGCAAATAAACTCATAAAACAATGTAAAATACCTGAAGCAACAATATAGAGTTATATTGTTTTATATCTACTTAATTTTTTAATTAATTATTACAAATATTCATTAGATATATTTTCATTGTTGAAAAGGTCTAAGAATCATCCCATTTCTGTTAATCCAAATATGTAGTTATCGTAAAAGTAGTGTTAGAAACCGGTGTAAACGTAGATACATTGCACGAAAGGCCGTTAATTGGTAATTTACACCAAAAGCTTTACTTGATACCGATATCCGAAGAAGTAACAGACATTTCCTATTCAACCTACTGCAGGTATGAATAATTCACTATTACTATTATGTGTTCAATCGCATAATATTATTGGACGTGGTGATTAGAATTCTATCATAATAAGAATATAAAGTTGCCGTAACTATAAAGGATCAGCTAAGTATAATAGTCTCAGTTTACGTAAAAATGGCACATTCAATTAATTAAGCTATTATTGGAGCTTCAAATGACGTGATTTTAATATTATAGTATGTTATTAAACTGCAAGGAATTCTTAGTGCTCGCTATAAAGAATGTAGTTTCTATTGCTGCAGAATATTGTTTATTTACCTGTTTTTGACTAAAAGTAAAAATCCAACGTAGGAGTTGTATTGTCTTTTTATTTTAAAAAATCCATTAATTATCATATTGTTTTGTTCAATTTAAGAAGTGTAAACATTTACTGATAATTAATAATACATTTGATGACCTTGACCTTGAACTGGAATTAATATTAGGCGTTTAAATTAAAAGGCAATAAAACAAAAGTGAAGTAAATAAACCGCGAGTGATGACAATATTTAATTTAACATATTCAAATATTGATCGTCTCTGTAGTACAAGCAATGAATCAATAAAACGTAGGTACCGACTACCTGATGATAAAAAACAAACTATCTTTGAACTTATGAGTTTATTTTATTGTATACCTACTTCTATAATTTTATAAAGGCTATAGCTACACTACAGCTTTTCTTTGTAACACGTGGTCACAAAGCACTCTAGAAAAATTTGATAATTTTCAACAACAGAAATAATTACTGCCTATTATCTCTTACCTATAATCCTCATGACATAAGTACCTATTATTAATACCACGCAAAGATTAATACTATAACTGCGAAAGGTGTTTAGTTTGTTTGCTTTCACACACTAACGGAGTGATGAGTAAACGTGATTTTCCATACTTACTGATAGTATAATATAGGCCGAAGAGCTTTTAATATCCCGTCGGAATATACATAGATACATAAAAGTATACAAGTAAATTGTATCTTTGAAATATACCTGCTTCTGCAACATATCTTTACAATCTATTGAGCGAAATCACAGTAAATTGTTGATATTGATACATATCTACTATGTAACATAGTGCAGTTATATTGCATGCTTATATTTTATTACTAGCTACTAGCTTTGCCCGCGGCTTCGCTCGCGTAAAAGTAGGTTACGTTATGTTAGTAACACTACTTTTTTAAAATAAAATATATCTTATGTTACTCGGTGATAAGTGATAATATGGAGAAATTATTTTAAAACTGGTTCAGTAGTTTGTGAGTTTAAATTTACAAACAAACAAGAAACAAATCTTTCCTCTTTATAATATTAGTAAAGATAAATTGATAATTACATGTTAATCAGCTATCGCAAATAAAATATGTCAGTGATGACGTGATGACAATAGTAGGTATATCGATTCATTCCTGTAAATAAATAGGTGTCATAGTATACCGATTCATTTCGGTATCTACATTTTGGAATAAAGCCCTTATTAATTTATACACGTTAAATTAAGCGTGTAATCTGTCCGTAATGTTTTGTTTATCAAAGCGTTTTATTTTGCTTATCTTTCTACAAAAATACAGACATGAAACATGAATTAACGCCGTAAAGGTTTATTTCTTAAATAAGAAATATTACAAACGTAAATATGGTTACAAATTTTCGGCAGTACCTCTCCTTGTGCTTACAAGTTTTTTTTATTGTTATAGTTTTGCATATATATATCTATGTTATATACCGACGCAAGCAAATGTAAGTACGCAATTTTTCATTTATGATTCAAAGTTTATGATACACTTAAATGAACGTCTCCTTTGAAGACAAAGGTAGTGGGGAATAAATATTAAATGAGACATGCAGTTAACAACTTGGAATATTCTTAGACAAGGTTTACGTCAAAGCAGAAACTCATATTATTTATACTAATACTTCGTGGTATGGGAGCACATTAATGTAATATCATTCTGTCTATATGTATACCTGGATCAAAGGAACGGCTTACTTTATAATATTACTAGCTTTTGCCCGCGGCTTCGCTCGCGTAAAAGTAGATTAGGTTGTGTTAGTAACACTACTTTTTTAAAATAAAATATAGCTTATGTTACTCGGTGATAAATTATATATAGCTTTCTAACGGTGAAAGAATTTTTAAAACCTTTTGAGTAGTTTTTGAGTGTACCTAATCGTTACAAACAAATAAATAAAAAATAAATCTTTCTTATTTATAATATTAGTATAGATAATGGTCATTATAGCATCTTTCAATCATTTCATTGCTTGCTCCGAATAGTAGGTACGGTACAGGCTTGATTTTGTCATGGCACAAAATTATATATAGCTTTCTAACGGTGAAAGAATTTTTAAAACCTTTTGAGTAGTTTTTGAGTGTACCTAATCGTTACAAACAAATAAATAAAAAATAAATCTTTCTTATTTATAATATTAGTATAGATAATAGTCATTATAGCATCTTTCAATCATTTCATTGCTTTCTCCGAATAGTAGGTACGGTACAGGCTTGATTTTGTCATGGCACAAAATTATGTTACGCAGATATTTTTAACGACTACCGGACTCACAAGACATTGTCCTGTCTGAATGCAATCATAAAATAAAAATACACCTAGGGGTCCAATTGTAAATCTAAGCTATTCAGAGACCCAGTCATACTCAACTAAAATTTCATTAAAATTTTGCTGAAATTATGTTACAAACCATCGTGACTAAACCTGTTTATCTGAAAAGATTTGTTACATCAACCAATACATGGCCGTCGTCCTTCTCAATCTAAGGGCGGCCGGCCCTCGGTGCTCGGAAGTGGGTACTTAAAAAGATTCATATTATTATTGTTGACAACATTGTAATATGCACAATCCCCTCTCTCTTCGTGGCAATTATTATTTCCCTCTGTTCTTTGGCAAGGCAGACCTTGCTACCCTACTCCCTTATAAAACAGTAAAGGCAAACCCTCTTTACTCCGCTCGGAGTTAGGCAAAGATTGATGCAAGTAACCATAAAGAAAACCGCACAGCGAATATATTTACGTTTGTTAAAATCTAAATAAAAGTCAAGTTTTTGTTGCTGTTGTTAAGGTGATTCATGATTGTAAAGTGTTATAGCAGAGATTTAAATCTTAAATTAGTGAAAGCTTAATAACAAACATCAGTATGAATATAATATAAAGTAATACAACGAAGTATCAAGTGTATCTTTGATCGTTGTGGATAAGATGACAATTAATTGCAATTTTAATATATTTGAGGAGTGTGCTCTGCAAATACCTTTACTGTTGTTTCTTACACGTAGCATAACATTACGCCTAAAAATGTTCGAAGTGTTGATCAGAAATACACAGTTTACCTACACACATTACGCCGGCTATATTAAAGTTTGACGTGCTAGGGGACGACACTGTTATGGTCTAACAGGCATAGCGCCTACTGCTACTAAGAAAGTCTCTAACAAAATAACCCAATAATACTTCGATCAATAATAGATGTATTATTGATCGAAGCAATAATACGATGGAGATTGGGTCGCAGGTTTAAGTCTCACTTCTTGTTCGTCTTTTTCGTCGTTTTAAGTCCAAATATTTGTCTTATGAATCAATTGAGTATTTATAAGGACCCTCATCTTAAATAACTCTTTGAGTCTGTTCGTAGATAGTTGTGTATGTGATCGAATATAAGAGAATGAACACCTCGATGGCGTAGTGTTTAGTGTAACCGACTGCCACGCCTGAGACGCACAAGTCAAACATATGTGTGCATGAACATGAATGTTTGTTTTGGTCTGGGTGTTTCTACGTATAACACGTATGTATTTGTAAAAAAAAGTATATAAGTATGTTTATCCAATTGTCTAGTACCCCTAGTACAAGCTCTGCTTAGTTTGGGCTAGATGGTGTTGTGTGTATGTGGTAGAATATTATTATATTATATTATTTTTATTATAAGAAATCATCTATTGCGTCTGGATTACATATATCGCTATCTGTGATATCGCTTTGATAGACCATCATCATCGACCAACTCTAACTAAATATAATTGAGATGACTCTAAGAAGGATTTTGCTGAAATTGGGTGGAAAGAAAGTTCGTACTAAATGCTGCAAGCATGGACTTATTATGTTCTCACTTGATCTAAGCTATTCTTGAGAAAACAAAAATAAAAGTATAATGATGACATATGATTTTATTGAAAACGGGTTTTCTTTTATAAGTTCAACTAGTTAATTTAAATAAAAAGAAATTTGCTTCCTTGTCTTTTAGCGACAGTTAAATATAATCTTGATCGACTGAAGTTGGTTCATGTTACATAATAAAAATAATATGTTAAAAATAAAAACAGGAAATCTATCATGAATAATCATAAGGGCTTTATACAGGTAATAAGTTAGATTGGCAGTTCGTAGCCGTTACCCGCTGACTTAGTTCGCATTTTGTTGTAGTACCTAATATAAGCCTAAGTTCTTTCTCGCTATGTCAGTTCTTAGCCGTGAAAACGTAACAATCAGATAAGTAAGAACGCATTTTCAAAATTAGTATGTATTAAAATTCTTATGGTTTTATTTTGCCACAGCTGATGTTAGTATGTTTACCTTTTTGATACTTTTTATATGCTTTGTATTCTATAAGCTTGTTGGTGGTTCATAGTCGCCCTCTATCCTTTGTTAGCAGAATTACGCATCTAAAAAGCTGTGTACAGAGGCAGCGGAACAACCTCGCGGGAAAGCACAATTTCCTTCTAATCGTTGTTGAATGTATCCGATAGATGGCGGTAGGCCGTTGTGAACGGTATTATTGATTGAATGGTAAGTTTGTTGGTGTATACGTCACTCGTGATCGATTGTGTTACTCATTGCGCTTCATACGTATTACGTACTCTACTATCGTCGAGTATAGCTTTTATGAGCTTTCTCGTAAAATGACGTTTTTGCGCGTCGCTATTTGCGTAATTTTGCCGCGTAAACAGAGCGGTGACGACAATTGAAGGATTGCAACGATTCATACAACAAAAATGAATATCAATATATACATTTACCAACTTTGTAAGGTTTTAACACATTACGACAAACTTTCCTTTTTCACATTTTAATTTAGCGCAACCAAAAACTGAATGTAAACTCCTATTATTTTACCCGATCTTGGATTCATTATTGTATCGCAGAGGATTTAAAACATTAAAATTACGGACAAAGATAAACCACAGATTCGCAACTACCGTTTGTGGATCACATATTTTTTATCCACTTACCACATAAAGCACTACGCCATCCGTGCAGTTGCTACCTACTTATATGAAAAATAATACAATGATCACTTTAAGTTCAAAATAAAAGTAATAGTAGCAGTGCTGATTTGTAAATTACACTAAACCCATAAAAGAGATTTAAAGACATACACATATGGCATGTGTAGTAAGTTAATGGGAAATGTGTCATTTTCCCGCGCCGGCCACCACTCATCGTTGTGTTCAGCAATAGACGTGGTGGGAAGATGTTATCTACCACAGAGTATTAACTTGGGCAAACTGCACGTATTAGTTTGACGGTAAAGTTGTCATCTGACAATTTAACTGGCCATAGACTTAAGTTATTAGTGTTATTACCAGTAAAGTGTTAAAATATGTGAGCTTTTATGAATATATATATGAAGATATGTCTGTATACAGAATTATCACTGTGCTACTGAGTCTCAATAAAATATATAAACAACACTAAAACTCTAAAGCTACTACCAGTGCCAATAGATGAATGAATGTTCTCCTATACAGGGACTTAGGTTGTTACACTCTTTGAACGGCGGCGGCGGTTACTCGTGCAATAAAAAAGATAGATACTTTCTACGTCATGGGAAACTTTTAAAACGTCACATATAAAACGTGACTGATAACAAAGAAATGAATGCGTAAACGTTCGTAAATAGATACTACGAAATTTAAGTTGAACTTTCGTACGTAACGTCTGGCCGGCGGCAATTATAAGGGCGCGGACGTCAGGCACACATATACATTTATATTAGAACAAATATACGTGTTTTCGGTGAAGTTATCAGCTGTTGCGGCAGCCGCGTGGGCGGGGGAGGCTCAGCTGTGACGTCACGGAGTTTGACGTCACTCCACCCTCTATTGCCACCTCTACGCTAACGTCTGCAGGTAACAGCGTTATTGAATATCCGCCTCTATTTTCAATCTCATTTTATTAATTGAAGGTCGCTAATGCATTACTATATTGCATACAACTGCATTATACTATAAAACCAAAAATGCAGTGTAGTGGTGATTTAACATATTTATTTTATTTGTGTATTTTATATCTAACAATAACTAAACGGGTATTATGAACTAAATACTATAATAACTATTCTTAATATTCAGTAATTTATATACTTATAGATACATTATATTATTTATTTCACCACGTATTAGTTCTTGAAATTAAGTTAAAGTTTAGTCATTTCAAGCTAAAGATCGGATTACTCCTTCAAGACTTAATATTTTAAAGCCCACTTATTTTATTTTAACGTTATGCTTTTGCTACTTTATTATTGGTGATCAATGACGATTTTCTAATCATAATATTGCGAGCGGAAGCGGACAAACTATGAATGCACTGTGTGTTCGTTTAACGATGTCATTTTAATACATTATTATTTATTTATAATACAGCATTAGTATTTACGAATTACAGTTACAAACGTAAACATAAAAATAAGCCTTTTATATTCCAGCTTTAGTCTAACTTATTATTTTTTATATTGTAAGTTGAATGCGCCTAAAATATTTAATTTTAAGTCACATTAAACAGCTTAAATGACATTGGCTAAAACTACATGCTTGTTATTATAATAATAAAATATATTAAAAAACGAACGTTGCTTCTTAAATCTTTAAGTACATAATCAAATTGTAGGTGATTTATTTTCCTGAAATTAATATAACGAAATTTTACTTTGAGAATCAATTGTTTCTTGATTAATAATTGTCATCTAATTGTTTCAATGAAAAAGCTTCAAAAATATTTGATCCACCAGGTTTTCAGATAAATTGAGGTAATGTACACAAAAAATTAAGTTATTTTTATTCTATGTTGATATAATGGTCTTGTAAGATTCAATAAATGATAGTTATAAGGTAAAATATTGCAAATGTTAAGTAATATAAAACAATATATTGGCAAAAATATATAATATTCCGGTTTTTAATAATAATACGTAAAGAAATGGGTTATATACATAAAATGCGTGATAAAAACCGATTCGATATGCAAGTTTTAACAAACTAAATAAGTATGTATAATGTTTGGGATTTAATTTAAATTGTAAAAAAGGAATATAAAACTTTTTTAATTATACTTCGTTTAATACCTTAGTTATCTGCATTTATAATAAGTTTGAAATGGAATTAAGATTACTAATAGTATTTTGTGTTATTAATGCTATCAGAATTATAAATAAAACATGGCCTGGCGTCTCACCTACAATCCCTAAAAGTGTGAACCATATTCTCTATTTCTATGTGTTTCTGCAATTTAATATAATGTGTTCTAAGTTATATTTTACCAGATAGTTGGTATATTTATAGGTGCGCTTTAAAACCTTACAAGTAGAATAACTACCAGTGCCTTAAATATTTTTCTATATACTACGGAGATCGAACCCGTTACCCATTTTTGCAAATAAAGTTACTGCGGACGTCATATTTCCAATGAACCAAACGTGTAATCTTGCACATAACTAAATACATATTTTATTAATATATGCGCACACAACAGCAATTTTAAACTTTTAGAATGAGTTTTGTCTCGCTGTCTCAAGGACTATATGAAGTGATCGCGCGTTCGTTTATACATACATACATACAACTACTAGATATAGCGCTACATACGTTAAGCATATATTTACACTGAGAGTCAATAGTTTCGACTGCTAATTTTGTTTTACTCGGTACTCATACTTTAAGATTTGTTGTGTTTGCTTAAACCGTTTCTAAGTTAAGAGGAAGTCGGTAGCCGGTCGGGCGGCAAGCAAGGGCGTCCTTGAAGCGGAGCGCGCGGGTCGATGCGTGACGTAACGCGGCTCGTGACGTCACGGGCGTCGCTCGATGCAGAGGCCGAGGCCGCGGGCCCACCGCGCGCCGCCACCTGACGCTCTACCAGCCACCCCTTACCGATTTCTACCACCCTCATATTTTTAGACATCGTGACGCAATCACGCTTTTAAACTGAAAGCATTAAGCGACTAAAAAGAACGGAATAAGAGAATACAGCATAATTCCAGCGGCTCATAGCCTCGTCACTAAATTTACCTACGTTGGTACTGAGTTCGTATTATTACAACTGGATATTTATGCATTTCTGAATACAAGGGCGGGTAATTTACAATCATAAATACATAAATTGCGATAAAATCAGCAATGAAACAAAAAATAAGTGTCAACCGGCAAAAGCTTCCCGCTGCGCGGAGCGAATGGGGAGAAATCGTAGTCCTTTTGGTAGAGCGAGGGGTCCTCCACCCATGGGTGTTCAGTGAGAGTGACGCGCCTGGTCGTGGGTATATCGTGAGTTCGTGACGTCACCACAGCTGGCGACTGATAGCGTACTTATCAATAGTCTGTAGAGTATCACTTGGTCACATCGCGTTATTACCTATTTATTTCATTCAGATCCTGTACGGGCAACAATTTTTTTGTATATTAATTTGTTTTTATATTTACCTGCGAAAAAATTTATAGCTCACAATATCCGTAAACGTTACCGTATTATTTATAGAACCACTTTTGTCAAATATTAAGCACACGCTTATGAAAACAAAAAGTGAAAGTTTGTTATTCTATTTTAGCATCAATTTGGATAATTCACAGATATTGACACCTAGACTTGTTTGTTTTATAATATATCTATAACCAGTATGTATACAACAGGAAAGAGTGGTTATTTAAGATTGCCATGAACACTTCAGATACTTTGCGTGACCTTAGGCGAAGGCAGAAATAAAACCAAAAAGTTTGTATGTGTACGTTACTGTCCTTAAATGTGATAACATCTCTGCAGCCTGTGATGTTTAAAAGATGTAGGGGCCTGTCAAGATGTGTTCCTAAGTAATGTGCGGAATGTGGAACATGTATGGTACAATAGGTAAGTATCACGTTGTGCGACGGCAATTTGCAGTGGCTCGCATCTCGACAGGTGCAACATCTGCCGGTTGCGACAACCGATTGGGCAAGTGGCAGCAGGCAGTTCGGCTGAGGCCATCGGCTCCGAAGCCGATCGCGGCGTAAACATCTCACATTATACTCGCAGTTACCTAACGCGCCTCCTCTCAAACAAATCCGATCTTTTAGCAACTTCATTTAATAACCAATTTTTGAGTATCAAAAGCAGCTCTTGACACACTGAGGCTTAGGTATATTTATATTAATTGTCTTAAGATACATTTGGCTATGAAATAAGACTAATGTAATTTATGCTAAGTGACAGAATGAACGCATATCATCGAACCGGCCCTACAATTGTGAAATATTAGTATTTCATCATTCGATTGGGATTAGTTTCACCCAAATACCAATTATTCAGTAGTAAATATACTCAGGTATAGACGTAATATAATCTGACACGTATAATTATTTTGTTAGCATATTAATAGAACCGGTAACCTGTATGGGTAGTCGTACCTATTTTTTGTCAGCTGCTTATTGAAAATGATACAAGTTTCCATTATAGTTAAATCCTTCCTTATTTTCTATAATAACTGGAATTTCGTTTAGAATATTTTATATAATAGTAAGATTTAAATAAATTATAAAGCATTAATATTAAATTTATTTTGCACTCACATTTTAAATTGATTTCATTATTGATTCACTATAATAACGTTTCGAAAATGAACTGATTAAAATAATTGACTGTTTAAATTTTAAAGAGATACGTAATGTGATGTGTACAATGAATTAAAATTCTATAGTTTCATAGGATTACGCGTAATATTAATTTGCTTTGCACTTAGAAAACTTAGGCACGATTTTTACCGGCGATTTGTTTATTATAAATATTTGTTTTGATTCATTTGTATCACGCAGGCTTGGACCGAAGGCGGATCATACACACAAACTACCAATATACTGTAGACCGTAGGTTCTGAACAAAGTCGATTGTCATCTTTATATAAACACGTCAGTTTCTTTTGTTTATCACAATAAAATAAGAAAATTAAAGTTTTATGCGACATCTACACTGAAAGCACTAAGTTTCTGGCAGGATTTAAAATGTAGGATAAACAATCAGGAAACCCAAAATAAAAGTAATTTGATGAATAAATAATTAAAAATAAATGAAATAAAACAAAAAGGGAGGTACGTACGTGTGAGTTGGAATTGTCTAAGGCCGCAGTATTGGCTGGAGGGCGTCAGCAACGCACCTCGCATTCTAGCCGATGGCCATCATCACGACAGTCCCACACAGTCTACAACACCCAGAGGTTCTACACAACGAAAGCGAAAATAAACACAGAAGTGGTACGCGTAGCGTCGTGCGGGCGCTGACCTGGCGCAGGCTTCTCGGGGTCCAGCGAGGTGGCGCGCGGCTCCAGGGTCAGACCGAGGCACGCGCCTGACAGTCCCAGTTCGCTCAGCAGGATCCTCATGCGGCCGAGCACATTCCACTCACTGCACGCGCACTCACTCACTCAGTCAGTCGTTGCGTCGGGGCAGTTCGCGAGAGGGCGCGCGGAGGTACGCGCTGGTGAACGGGCGGTGCGTTACTGAGGCCGCCGCCGCCGAGGCTGGTGGCTATATCGCGCCGTCTGACGTCACCACGGCGACGTCACGGATGCGACGTCATTAACGGTACCTCCCACGGCCCGCCCGCCGCCGCCTCGCCGCGGCCGCCCGCCCGAGCCTGCGCTAACGGCATCGCTAGTACGGGACGGAGCTTTCGCACGCCCGCGCCGCCCGCGCCGCCAGCGCCTCCCGCGCCCGGCTGCCGCCGCTCCTGCAGTCCTGCCGCCTGCCTCGCCGTGAGCTTTCCTCCACGGACACAGCGCACCGTCACGAGCGAGCACAGGCCCTCGATCTTCAACAACACACACAAAACCTATTACGTACATGTTACGTTACGTACACGATAGTATTTTTATACGTCACCATATTTATTGTGTACAATTACTGTTCGTCACAATCTTCAGTAAGCTTCACATTACGTATACCCACGTTTCAGGAATCGTTTTCATACGATTTGGAAATTAATCTCGGGCGAAGTTAATAATCTCACATTTAGTACACCTTGCTAATATGGTGGTAAAACGTGATTATGGCTTCCATATAGGATGGTATGTGTTCCGTAGGAAATCTTTAACTAATATATTAATATATTATATTATAATAACTCGACATATAAATCAGACAGTGACAAGTGGCGGCAAGCTTTTCATTTTAAAATAAAGTCTATTCATGTTATAATGTAGTGCAGAGTAATCAAATAATGGTGACGATTGTAATTTGGAATTAATTTATCAGAATGAGATTATAAGTTCAAGAGCCACTTAGTTTTAATTTTTAAATTTTCTGTTTCCTTTTTAATAATGTTTCTGTGATGAATGTTCGTAGAGCATTCAGCAAATACAAACATTACTTCCTCATTTATAAATTAAAATGAGTATTTTCTGGTAAAGTCGGCTCTATCTTGCGTATAAAACAACCATAACTGAGATATCTCGTAGGATGTGGCGATCGTTATCTTGTTTCCTTTGATACATATCTGCAAACGTTTTACCTAATGGTCAGTCTGTACAGGTAGAATAATATAAAAAAGAAACTGTGACCTGTGTTTGTTCTCAATATAATAAGCAAGAATACAATGTATTTAATCTGTGGTATAATAAATATTGTTTTCACAAGTTTTAACGATAAATTTTTATTACGCTCACGAGTCAGTGGGTAACCTCCTTACAGTGGGAAGTGCAAGAAAAAAGGCGTGCTAACGTTAACTGAACATTAACTCTACAATAACGTTAATGATAGCGTGGCTCTCGACCTGGGCCTGTATTATTTCGTCAATGATATTCGTTTTATGTGTAAGGTGGAGATTTATATGTTCAGGGTTTACGCAATATGGCCGCGTAATTATTTTCACATTTATCTGTAGGTAAATAATATTCAGGGTGGCGATATACCGGTATTAAATTTAACGATCAACTTTTTTCTTATATAAACGCTCCTACTTAATTATTATGATGAACATATAATTATTTTTGCTCATATTATATGCTTTTTTATGTCAGTGAAGTGGAAACCGAAAAATATATTGTAGGACACTCTTAGTCTTCCCCGAAATAGATTAAAGTACTTTTTAGCTGCTTGTGCCAGCAAACGGGTATTGTTTGTGTATATGTATGTAGTTATTTATTCATGAACACAGCTACGCCGTTTTGTTAATATGTATAAGGTATATCGTTAATAAATAAGATATTGTGAATATTTGACTTAAATTATGACAGTAACAAGACTAAACGGTATAACATTTTTATAGTTGTTGAAATTCTCTCTGTAGACACTGATGCTGAAAAGTTGCCTCAGAGGCCCAATCTATAAGTACAATTTGTTAAAACCAAAATAAATCATGACGCAAACAAGCATCTCATATATTCACAGAAATGAAAGAAAAGTAATTCCAGGATGTCTACTCGAATTTATATGACGTAGAGGATGGTGCAAACCTCGATACGTTTCTTAAATATCACACTCGGATATACGACTACTCAACTGTATTAGATTATATATAGTATTTAATCGAATGCTAAGTATAAGTGTTCTAGAAAGGAGCAATTAGAATAAGTAAGTATAGAGTGTTTATTGTGGTGTGTGGAGACAAATGCGCCGGTGACGCGGGCACGGCGAGCGCGGAGCGGGCGGCCAGCCTGTCGCATCCCGTGCTCCCATTCGGGGCAGACAGCGAACGTTTCCGCATTGATTGTAGCCGTCGTCACACCGTGGACACTTATAGCGCAGTTCGAACACTTGTACATCACTTGCATTGGTGTGATACCTGTATTTATTTTATGCTACCTACTCATCTCTTATCTGGGACACACCCGCCGTTTTAGCTACCCATAAGGTAGATTGATAGAGTGAGCAGAGGTGTGAGGGAAACTGACTCAATAAAATTGACAACATAAAAAGTAAGTAATGTATGGAAACGGAGAAATAAATACCTATATTATAAAATCTGTGAAATGCCAAAAGATTTGGTGATACTTAAAAATTAAAGTAACTACTTAGAAAATCGTCGGCATGTGAAGCAAATGAATAAAAATAGTATAACATTACATGTTATTTTATTTTCTGTACCTCTGACTTTAGTCACTGCGTAACAGAATGAAAGTTGCGTATACGAGTATAAGGTGAATCGCAGGATAACGACTATTGTCGCTATTGGGTTGAATTTAGGCGTATTATGTACGTAAAAGGTGAAGAGTCGTTTTGACAATAGCATCCAGAAGCAATCATGTTCACAAATAAACTATATACATACTTATCTATCTTATTAAAATCATTGGCTACGACTACATTGTAAAGCATAGCTTCTTATAAATTACAGCTACGGGGTATATTCTGTTGTTGGTATTATGACATTTAAGCATGATTAAGCTCGAAGGCTTTGATCACGCACCTATATAAATGTCAATTTTAAATCTGCTACATCGGTAGAGTAAACTGGTCCAATCTTAGACATATTTGATGTTGAAGTACATTGTTGCACCCATATCGGTAGGTTACTCCGAAATGATGAATGGCCATTTATTTGTTTGTCTTGTGATACGACACCTTATTAGTATGACAGATCAGGACTAGCGTGTCATTGGGTGCGTACAAAGCGATTTATGTTTTACGCGCGTCGTTTGCATCTGATAAACGTGATTCGCTCGGGGCTGGCGATTACGCAAGTTTTACGTCGTGGTAATGGCGTCAAAGGGACGTTGAGGCTGCGAGGCGCTACATAATACCGACGTATTACTCGCGCCGAGTGCCGCGCGCCGGGCGGTGTGAGGCGAGTGTGGACTGTGGGGGGTTGTTGTCTTCCGCGGAGTGTCCGCATTCAGCGCGGTGCATGTATTTGCGGCTGTTACGATTGGTCGCATGCCCCAGTACTATTTGCTGCTCGCAGAACGGGCAACCGTCCAGTTATTCTAATTTTACATTATAATCGATGTCGTCGTATCGCCGTTCCATCGACAAAAGACTTATCCATCTATCAAATATATATAGATCATAATTGAGCACTGATTTTGTATATCAGTCCTATTATAACACTAATTAACTTCGCTGACAGATTGCTAGTCTTGAAACAATGAAATTATTATTTATTACACATTAACGTCACGCAGTTCGTGTAATTCTGGACTTTTCTCGTTTTGTCTGTATTTATCTTGCTTTCGAAGTATATCGTAGATTTTTTTTAAAGATTATTATTATTATTGATATTAAATTGTGCTGAAATAATAACGAAATCTTAAATTAGGGATACAACCAAATTTAGAAGTTTTCAAGCTTATTTGTATAAACTAATTATTGTTAATAAAGTACTATATTATTTTCTAAGGATGACAACGATTGTTGCGTATAGAAGTTAATATGTATTTGCAACGACAACTACTCGTAGGTCAGTTTACTGTGTTAGATACATTTTAGTAAAAAAATATGACTCTACTACTTCATACAACTGGTGAAGTGTTATAGTAGGCAATCGAATGTGTTTGAATGTAGGAACTCACTTTCAGTAGTGCTTGTTGAGATGACGCTATGTTTTTCATCGTGGATTTTGTACTTACATACAGTACGTTTTATAAGTGATTGAGTGCAGAATTTATTGGATTCTGGTGCTTTGTGCTATATGATTTTTTGAGATATATGTATGTCCATTTCTAGTTCTAGCATACAGTACTTATTAGAAATCTGCTATTGCGAGTTATGATGGTTATTTACAAAAGTGACTTTCTCGTGTCCTCTTATACTTTTAAAGTCAAGAATAAATTGATTCCATGAAAGTATATTGACGTCAAAGTGTATTGGTTTGTAAGGTTATTGAATTTACATATTTATAATTTATTAGGTTCATGCAAAGGGTTGAGCTTATGAGAAAATATCTGCAAGAAACGAATGACCATTCTTCACTCTCTCAAGAGAAAATTGTATACACTGTCTAGTTATTAAAAGAAACATATTTTAATAACTAGACAGTCGTAACAACGAATATACATTTTTTAATATTCATCATGAATTTTCGGAATATAGCCTCCTAATATACAAATTTCAAAAGCAAGTGGTCTGACCATTTTCTAGGTTTTTCAATGTAAAACGAAAAGGAAATGTATTGACCCTTTTTTGGTAAGCATGTCTGTCTTACGGAGAGCCCTGCTAACACTGGTTATTTCTGCATACACGATATCGCATTGCAACAAATTAGACTGGAACACCTACGAGTAGCATTGGTTTGAAGAGTGTAATTGCTAGCGTTTATCAGATCCATCATCTGGTACCTATAGTATGTCAGCAAA
The DNA here is from genome assembly GCA_963564715.1 of Catocala sponsa. Taxonomy (NCBI): domain Eukaryota; kingdom Metazoa; phylum Arthropoda; class Insecta; order Lepidoptera; family Erebidae; genus Catocala; species Catocala sponsa. Next base: position 12,394,675 of record OY751331.1, read on the forward strand.
ATTATAAATACGGATATGAGTTTGTTTGTTTGTTACGCTATCACGCCTTTATTACTCAACCGATGATCAAGAAATTTCGCATGCAACTGTAATGCAGGCAAAAGGACTGTTCCCGGGCGAGCGAAACCGCTGACAAAAGTCAGTATCCGATATTTATAATTTGATAGCTGATAAAATGAAGGCACATTTTACGTAAAGCATTACAGTAGTAAACCATTGATGAAGTGACAAATACTCGTAATGCTACTTTCGCAGTCGTACGACACAAATATATGCCCGATGGGGCTGGCAGAGATGTATTACACCTATACTTCGACATTCAATATGTTCGCTTTCTATAAGGTCTAAGGCCTTCTCTTAAGGTCCCATGACCTTAACCTAACAGGAGAGATGTGGGTGTTCAATAACCTTATACGTATACGTTATATGCAGTATCTATGTGAATAAAGCATATTAGAAAAAATATGTCTCGTCATAATATTACACATGATTATCTTAAAATTACCGCATTGTTTGCTCGTCTGATTCACTAGTCAGTCACACAATACTCATATACGTACCATCTCACAGTGATAACGAGGAAATTGTGACTCATTATTGAACTATAAACAATAGGTTCAACAACTGTGATATTACAATAGTAACCGTGATATCGATTTATTGGCGAAAATTGCAAGTAATACTAAATAATTTGATGGACTTTGATATCCACATATAACTTAGAAAGGGTAGGCAGTGGGGTGTATTTCATCCAGATATCAATATGATTAGTCCTACGTAGACAGCGGGCTTATTTCCATTGATCGAGTACATTTGTGCTTCTACCGAGAAATTTCTTAAAGTAAAACCCAATAACGATTTATCCGAGGAGCATCTAGCCCGAGATTTTTCAATTGTCCGTAATAGCATAGAAGCTTCCTATCATATTCATCTGCCTCCGTGGCGCAGCGGTAGTAAATGCGACTGCTGTACATGAGGTCTCGGGTTCGAATCCCGGGTCGGGCCAACAAAAAGTTAGTTATTGGGTTTATCAAGAAAATGGAATTAGGAAATCTAAAATATGAAGCATCAAAGTTAGACACCCCTGTGCCTCGGAAAGCACGTAAAGCCGTTGGTCTTGCGCCTCATCTCTCTCCATTCGTGTCGGATTATCCATCCCATCGGGTTCGGGGGACACAGAGAGTGCACTTGTATTTGCGCACAAGTATGTGCGCTATAATATTTCCTGCACAGATGGCCAGTCTCCGTCAAGATTGACTGCTGTGACCGAAATTTGATCTGGAGGACATTATCATATTTTCTTCATATATCCAAAGTTAATCACAAACGCGTAGTACGCTTCACTAAAAGCATGTAACTGTAGCCCATACGTGTGTAATATCACAAAAGTTCATAACAACAAAGTCCAGTAGTTGCACTGATTGTAGGGACAGAATATTAGTTTATTTCTAGCAGTAAGGTTTTTTAAGTTTGTTGTTGGTTCTTGAGACATCCTTCAGGTATATTTCCTAAAATATACGCGGAGGCGTATTACAATCAAGAATACCACAATATGTTTGGACGTATATGTAAGTACCTATGTTACAACAACGGACGAATCGGATATTAGAATTTCTTGCTGGCAAAACATTTTGTTCGATGTTAAATTCGAGTCCTCATGATTCAATTCTGCTTAGAAACATACTAACTACTGAATATATTATAAATATGCAAATAAAATGTATTATAATATACTAAGGTTATTATTAGGGTAGTATTTAACTGCACAGCAAAAAAATACTAATTGCACAGCAGAATATGCTTACCAAAAATACTAATTGCACACCAAAATATATTTAAAGAGATCAAACTTAGTCGACTGAGCCTAGACCTATTTTTGGGTGGGTTTAAGAACCTAACATAACCTAACCCTTCCGAGACGGAATGCAGTGATTTGAGGCGTATAGGTACTCGTTATGATATATTTTAGTAAGCATATTGTGCTGCGCAATTAGTATTTTTGGTGGTCATTATATTTAATCCCTTATTATTATATCGTATCAAAATACCTGCAAAATATTTATAGAATATCTTTGTACATATTAAGATTACACTCTTGGGAGGAATATATTATTATCTATTTATATTTTTACACAACATCTCGGTACATACCGGTATCGGGTTATATTATAGAAGAGAAACTTTGTCGCATACTCAAAAGAAATGTTTCTATGGAAAAGCTTCTTTAATTTTATTCTTATTTTAAGTTTTGACTTTTATCATCTACGGTCCATACAGGTCGGCGGGCGACTTACGCTTGCCTGCTTGAGTACAAAGTGTAAAAGTGTATTCTGGCTTATAGACCGTTCGTAATTTTGTCTCGTGTGGCTTTTATACAATATTACCATATAAGAACGTCTTGCTTCAGTCTACACACAGTTCTTTAATACATGAATTTAGTAACTAAAGCCTATTTGACTAACTTCTTGAAATTGGTTTTGATTTTAGTGGAAGTGTAGGCATTATCATAAGAATGTAAGTTTTGTAGGATTATGTAGACTATAAATTGTAAAAGCTGAATCATAACAATTAATTTATATAATAGATTTTTATTACTATTAAATATAACTTTGCGATTATGCTTAGTTGAGGCACATCATCACATACATACACCAGGTATAACATTTGTTTTCTTAAATAAAAATGTAACTACTACTTCGCGGGTAAAGCGGCGCACGGGAATACAGAAGGTCTTCTCACAGCTTCGCTGACGAAGTCTTCAGTAATATAAAACCCATCTAGTTAGCATTCAGAATATAATCTATCTCTGTGTGACAGTTTGTTTAGTGTTAACGCTAAGATTTCTTTAAATAGTGTGGCCAAGCCACAGCTATTAAGAACTCGCTTTGAGCTAGTTAGCTTGTATTAAAATTATTGATTGCTGACATCTGAGTTACTTTACCTCTCACCCAAATTTAGGAAAGTAAAAGAGGACTAATTAAAGTTTTTTATCTAGAGTAAGTCAATGAATATTTCTTTTAAAACAATAAGAAAGATGATTATTAAACATCCGTCCAATTCATTTGGATTAAGACTGCGCCGAGCGTAAGACAGATAATGATAGCGCTCGTGCGGCGCATATTCAAATCAGCGCGCGGCCGCCATAGTAAAATTGTATGGAGGATTTGAAGTGCTTTTTTTTTAAATATGCATCTTTATTGTCAACCAATAACTTAAATATTTGGGACGGATAAATTGTAATATAACTATTTATGTTTCGTTTAAGCTGTAAAATAGGATAGATTTCTACTGTTATAACTTATAATCTAAAAATCATGTAACACGAGCTTACGTTTTTGCATTTTTCGTGCAAATTTAGGTAATTTTGTAGGCGAAAATATTAATTATTTTAAGTTTTTTACACGGAGTAATTGTAAACACATTCATTGTTATGGTAAATGTATAATTTATATTTGTAAAAACGTGTTGATTTTATTCACTTAACTGTGACATGTTTTGGCACATTTCGCTCGGCGCAGTTTTAAGATAGAAGCATGTAGCCGATTTAATATCTTCTTAATGTTATTAAAAAGACTAGTAAGCAAGCTAAGTTAAGTAAGATAGCGTAAACATTACAAGAGTTTGTTGTAGGGTGTATAATATTTCTTAGTATATTGCTGCTTATATTGTAAAACCGGCTCATATAAGCTTGTGGAATTTAGTATATTTCGTGCATATTAGACGTCTCTTAGGTGTCAATACAACGTATTTATATGCTTATTCATACAATTACAGCATTGCTACATATTATATTTCTTGCCGCTGCTGAAATAATTTAAATAAAATATATGCGAGTTATTTACGGTGCATGTTTGCCATGTAGCCTGAAGCAAGAATACAATAAAATTGAGAATTAAGTATTTATTCAAATTAATATTTTTCACTTTATCATTTTCATGCACAGCTGGCCGTAACGGTAGATCGAATTAAACTTAATACCATATTATAAAAAAAGCTTTTCTTCTTTCTTTCTTTCTTTTCGTGTGGTTAGTGGCCAACTTGTGGTCAAGCGTTGTTCAAGCCGCCCGTAGGCCTCTGACATGGCTTAACGACTGCTGTCAATTTGGCAACAACCGGGAATCGACTTTTTACGTGCCCTTCGAAGCACGGAGATGCTCAGATGAAATACCACTAAGCGGTCACCCATCTATAGACTGACCGTACCCAACGTTGCTTAACTTCGCTAATCGTTTACCGATCAGTGAGTGCAACTGGCTATGAGCGTTGAATATGAATGTGGTTTTATAGTTCAAGAAAAGAAAAGGTTTCTTTTTTGATGCAAGATTTTATAACTCTTATGTAAATACATAATATATAACGAAGATCCGTCAGCAGGTCAGCACAAAACATATTTTTGAAAATATTTTTTTCTTTTAATAAGACATGTTATCAAGTACTCAATAGTAGCACACGGTTGTGACGTATTATATTGTTTTAATTGTTATATTATAATTGCATATTTACATTTCATTATTCCTATAATTAATAATTAGCATTGTTATTTGTTACTGTACTAATTTTACACCTTAAAATGTAATTAATCGATATTTAACTTTCCATTTGATACATTGATAAAAATTTATAAATAAGGTAGGAGATTAACAAATATTCATTCTCGTTACAACTGTCAGTTAGAACGTTACTCTGCTGAAATATATACTGTTTGTGTAAAAAGTATCTCGGCGTTTCATTGTGCAAGAACCACGACTGCGTAATGGACAATTCCCGTACTAGGAATAATTACTTTGTCGCGGGGGACTTTACAAATATTCAAACAACGGACACAAAGAACACCCAGACTCTGTACAACCATTTGTGTATCACACAATTTTTTGTCCCGTGTGGGATACGAACTCACAACACTCGACACAACGGCAATGGCGAGGCGACCACTTAAACCACTACGCCGCCCGTACAGTCAATTAGTATAGTGTAGTGTATACAGAGTGTTTAATTAGAACACTTCCTTGACGGTAGGCGGCCTGTACTGTCGTGGTCTGCCTCTGCTTCTGATATTGACAATGTCTTCGAACGGCTGTTATCATAAGACGTGACGTAGGCATGTCGTTTATTGTGAGCAAGAAATAACAGAATTAATTAAAATAACAGAGAATATCTAAGTTTTCGCTGCATTAGATTTCGGCACGTAAACTAAAGGCAAGTTTATTTTGAGAAGATATTCCAGTTGTACTCACGGACATGGTGTTATTGCATGTCGGGGGCAAAGCACATATCAAAACAAAATATATAATATTTACTATCTGCTTACACGTACATACGTCACCTAAATGAAAGCTTTAACATAGTTTGAATACGTTTGAAATTGATATTTTACTAAGTAATATTGGGTATCGTGACGACGAGTATAGTAAGCAATATCACAGTACAATAAATACTTCAGGCGTTTTAGACGAAAAAGACGTATATTATTCATTTAAAAGGTAGTACAAGTTACACTCGGCGTGGGTGGAGACGCCGGCTATCGCTCGAAGTCGTTAATGATTTTTAAATAAATGGACTGAAATATGAATAATAAAGTTAGGAACCGCTCAAACTAATTGGAAACGAAAATCCAGCCTCTCTAAATGGTAATTTTCAGTGCGTACGAAGTATTCTGTGTAACCTCCATTAAAAGAACTATATCTAAGTTATAAGTGTTATAACATTTGCATAAATTAATATAAAACTGATATTTTATAAAAGGTAATTAGCAATTTGGGTTAAAAATTGCTAGTATTTTTGTAAATCCCCCCAGCTAATGTATAATTATGTTGGGTTGTAGGCTTACGTCGGTAGTACAATGGATGGAATTTAAACTTACTACCAACACAAGTCCAATGTCTTATCCATTTGGCTGCAGCGGTTTGTTATTAAAGATTAACATACAAATGTTTAACATTTTGCACATATACGAGTATTTTCACAGATTGATAATAAGATAACTTGGTGGCACAGTGGTAGTAAATGTGACTGCTTTACAAATGTTCTCGGTTTCGGTTCCCGGGTCGAGCAGAGTTACTTGGTGTTTCTATTATGAAATTTGCACTAGCAGCATGGCCTTTTAGCCTGCATTCACACGATACTCTAAACCTTTAAACACATTACATAAAGCCAAAAAAGAAAACGTCTATACTGTTGAGCAAAAGGAACCTGAAATCAAGCAGCATTAAAACTTACTTATGTACTGATTATTATATATTGAAAGTTAGCCATTCTATATATGATAATAATGACGAAATATAACTGCTCTTACAACAACTCTTAAAACAGGGCACGTATTTACTTTACTACTGTTATATAGCTTTATCAAACAAAAATACTTTAGTATTGATGCTATTTAGCTGTGTACTTAACCAAAGCCTTCATTAGTTAAGAATTTCTGGACTTTTCAGTCAATACAGTCCCAGATTTGTCAATTTTGTGTTAGGGTGGGTGTAACTCTTCTGATTTGATTAAGATGACTGGTTTTATTTAAAGGAATAATTGTAACTAAAATAATGGAATGTAAAATAATGGAGGACTGCTTTTGGATAAACCGTCTTACTCGTGTATATGAGTATTAAGTATATATGTAGATATATGTAGACAACTTATTATATAGATTATATTTCGTACTTAAAAGGGATTATAAATAAAATATATAGAGTAGTAGAGCCTGGCTGATTTCAGCATGAATGGGCCGGCTCGACCGGGGAAGGACTACCCTCTCACAGAATATCGACGTGAAATAGCAGTATTCCTACTGTTGTTTCGTTCGGTGAGTGAGAGTACCGGAGGTCCAATCACCCCCTTACCCCCTTCCCGCTCCTTCTCCTTCCCACTTCCTTTCCTAAAGGGTCGGCAACGTGCTAGTGATGCTTCTGGTGTTGCAGGCGTCCATAGGCTACGGTGACCACTTACCATCAGGTGGGCCGTATGCTTGCTTGCCAGCTTAGTTGTAAGAAAAAAAAAACTAATAACTGATATCTCGTTTCTCAAGATTTGTCCATAAGTATTTGTCAGTATATGTATATCATTCATTTATATTCAAAAAGTATTTACTTAAAATATTGCTATAACGCATAAGCCCTGTTTATAAACTCTCCTACTGCTGAGCTTGGGCCTCTTTTCTGTATGAGAATGGATGACAGACTTCTCACAGCATCGAGAACATTATAGAGAATTCTAAGATTTCTATTATATTCTCTGCAGGCTTTCTCTCAATGAAAATATTTTTACACAAAGTCATAATTTTTTTATTTAGCACATTTAAAAGGTCCGTACCTAAGGAATCTACCGTTACAATTTGATTCACATATTCTGGGACTTCACATATTCTGGGACATCCTTTATATACTTTGTTTTTAAAATAATAAGTCAATATTGATCATTTTAAATTGCGAAGGCTCGCAGTGCAGTAGGAGAAAGAATAGACTTGGGTATTGTACCTACTACGTAGAAGGCCTAGTGCATCTCATGACCTAGTTAGAGAGGGAGACACGTATTAATGCTGTTATATTACTACTCTCGACCTTAAAGGTATGGGGTGGGCAAAGAGCTGACAAAAGAGACTTATTGGTTACACAAATAAATACAATTTATTGGTTTAACAGTTTCATAATGTATTTTATTCACATAGTACTGAAATAAAACGGTAATCAACTTATTTTTAGGAAATAAAACCTTTAAATTTGTATTCACTTACTAATTTATTTTTAATTTTACTGATATTGACATTTTGTCCCGTCAAATCTAATCTGGCAGTTTTTTAAGATTTTATTAGGTATTTGCAGAATCTGTTTACAAATTTCTGTATGATTTGACTGATAACAGCCGTAACTAATTATATTTATTATCAGTCGTTCGGCTTAGTCAGCCGTCCGCAGCGTCATCTATATTTAATGCGTAGCGCGTGTTTAGGCGATACGAGTTCGCATGTGTGAGTGTGGGCACATAATATCGGTGCGCGAACGCAGCCGCATCAACGGTCCGCGGCCGCGAGAGAATTCCATACCGTGAACGCGACTCGCTTGTTTCGATGCCGTCAGCGCGTTGTTGGAACACTCTGTGGCTCGATTGTAAATTGTACTAATTGGGCATGGCGGTCTCCGCTGACAAAACAGTGGATCCATCAATTCCCGTCCCAGTGCCCATGTTATACAACGTCCGCATTATCGACCAGTGAACTACCTGTGTTCGATTTAACGCGAACACGACGCATATGAAACTATAGTATTAGATGCATTATGCATATTGCGAGAGTGTGTGTGAAGTGTTCAATTGTTCATAAATAGTCAGTGCTAGAGAGGCTCAGCGTAATGATCTGTGTTGTGAGTATACTATCTGTATCAATTATTAAACTAGGATTATTGTTATATTTAATCGGAGGGCCGTATGTTGTGTAACATTTTGAGGTTATGTTTAAAAGTGCTCGTCATGAAAATATCACTCGTTGCTGATGCGAAGCTGTATATTTGGACAGATTAGCTCTTGAACATCACATGGCCCTTTCAGCTGATTGTCATGGGATGTTTTGGCTTCTAACCAAACTATTTAGTGTAGGTAGCTAAGTAGACATGACAAACTACTAATAATTTCTTCACTAAAACCATGTTGTTTCTTATATTTATTAAAATTTGAGGCATCAAGGGTTTGTAAGATTAACCTATGTATTTACTTAATAGAACACATATAATAATCTCGTGTTTCGTTGTTGTTTTATTACTGGTATGATTCATAAACTATGTAAATTGTTGAGTACATGCAGAACAAAAATAAATTAAGGTCTAGGTTAAAATTGTAACAGATTAATACTTTATGGAATAGTACCTAATCACAATAATAATTATTTTAATATCAAATATCATACGCTTTTGTCAAATGTTTTCTTATCGTTATCACTGAGTAAGTGCTTATAATTTAAGGTACTCGTGAGGTAAGTGCTTGCTATCAGTTGGTAGGTAAAGATGTAAGCATTAGCAGAGATTTGGGAACGTGACATTGGGGATTTCTTAATCTGTTTAGAATCTGCCAAACACGTTATCTTAATCTTTTTATAGTTTGACCGCGCGCTGTATAGATCCGTTATAAAATGCATTGCAAGGACAATAATCAGATGCAGCGACACTAGTTGTACCTACTTACCAGTATGTCACTTTACTGCTATTAAATTCAGTCTGTCTATCATCTAACTACCTGTGACCTCGACGGCTCAAGTCATCTATTACGCTACCTATACTTTCGGTAAAGAACATTTTACGGGTCACTCAAAAATATTACGTGAAGCGTAAAGAATTCGGTAAGTATACCAGGTTCTCTGTACGCAATTTTGTAGATACGTAGGTAGGTAGGTACATATATTGGAAGATTATGAATACACAAATGTACCTACCTACTGTAGTTGTATTGAAGGTAGTGGCCGCATGATAAAGCTAGTATATCGATATAGATTACACATTAATCACATGTACCAGTTTGATTACTTCATTTATTCCATATTTGATTAATAGATAACAGCATATTTCAATTTTGTAATGCTAATTTGTTTGAGTAAACTAGATAATGGGCGAGTATTTATTTCGATCGTGTGTGCAGAGATTTCGTGAGATATCCCTCGTTATCTAAATATTGTTTATTCGTTTTCTAACGATCCTGCTAAACATGTGTTTTTGCCACGAGCGACCAGTTGTCATAATATTACGGGCCTTGAATGTTGGGTTTCTTCCGCTTTCGTATTGATAATGATTTAAAAAATGATTATCATCAATACGTTATCCTTACAATTATTGTGATACCCACAAGCGATGTTCGCGGCCCGAAGATCTATTCTTAGCTAACACGTGCCAAATGAATAACAAAATGCAAATTGTTATGATACCGAAAACCAGATGCAAAGTAAATAGGTATCTACCTACCTACTTTGTTTTGAATTGTATCAAACTGAATTTGACGTTTATGCTGAAGTTAGTGCTAGCAGAACGGTTAATATAAAACAGATAACACATATGCCTGTACCAGTAACAAGATAATTAGCTATATGTATAACTAGATGTTCCCGCGGTTTCACCCGCGTTTATCGTTACTGCGCCGCCCCCATGAGTCGTAGCGTGATGTTATATAGCCTATAGCCTTCCTCGATAAATAGGTTATTATGAGATTAGCGCGTTCAAATCAACAAACAAACTCTTCAGCTTTATAATATTAGTGTAGATAGCTGACCCGCGCATCTTCGTCTGCGTCACATAAGAGAGAGAGTGGGTCGTAGGCACCTATTATTATAGTTATTGTAATTGTATTCAATTTTAAAGGAGCTGAAACTTTCTTTGTTAAATCCACGAACCACATAGGAACCATTGAACAACATTTTATAAATATACCTACAGTGCTAATTTAAAATCACGCAGAATAAACCAGGAGAAACATCGTTTGTATGTCTGTAATGGGTAATTATTTTGCTGCGATGTTATTTTCAAACTGCTATATCTCCTAAGATATTCATTGAAGTCGAATAATGTAAAGGGCAATTTTGTTTTAAATTAAATACTTGTGATGAATAACGTATTTATTTGGATGAGGATTAATATCATGTTTATAAAAACATCTTCGCAAATAATGCATTATTTTAGAACAAATTTGGTTAGCATAAAAAAGGTTATAGTGAGCCAACCTTAAAAGATAGACATATGCTGTAGTGGACTTTTTGTTAGAACTTTTAAAGGGAAACAATTTTGTCATACATGAATTTTGCGAAACTTTAACTGTTTACGCAGCGTACGCAGCGGAAGCTCTCAAAAGGAAAAAAATCCTCCGATTTTGAAACATTCTTCATTGGTGCTCCGCTCCTATTGATCTTAGCGTGATGATATATAGCCTATAGCCTTCCTCGATAAATGGGCTATCTAACACTGAAAGAATTTTTTAAATCGGACCTGTAGTTCCTGAGATTAGCGCGTTCCAGCAAACAAACAAACAAACTCTTCAGCTTTATAATATTAGTATAGATTTTGGCATCACCTTAACATTGAAAGTATTGCACCACCGCGTAGTACCGGTCGTACTTAGTTATTTTGTTATATTCTTTGATCGGCCTTTGGGCCAAGGGCAAAAATAGCGAGGTAGCCAGGTGTGCAAAAACCGGGTGGCCAACCCCACCCTAGTCTAGCTCGGGTGTCTGCAAGATTTCGCCCGTTCCACAAAATGTAAGTTTAGGTATTCCTTTCATAATTTGAATTTTAATTTTCACTTAATTCACCAACCTTCTATTCTGTTGAAATAGCATGTTGAGATAACCGATGATGATGAGACGTTTAAAGTGGGTAAAGCGTAATTGCAAATTTAATTAAGAAATTAGTAAGCTTACATCCAACTCGTTACCACTCCCTATTCCGTACGCATGGCATGTCAAGCGTGACTAGTTCCTGTATCTTTGTTTAGTTTTCGAAATACAAAACTACTTATAAATTGGTTCAATAGATTTCTTCTGAAACCTCAAAATAGATCTAAATTCACATTTTATATTTCATAATAAACCAATCTTTTCGTTAATTTCAACACCAGTTAGATATTTATACAAAAGGTGAGTCAGGGCTACTTATAAGATCGGCCAAATGTTCTCAAATACTTATCGATAATTATTATTGGAGCTAAATTCAAACTTCTACATACATTTTAATGTTATCATAATCAATACTAAACAGTGAAATATAACGCCGATTTAAAGAGTGTTCTTTAAATAATCTGCATTATGAAATTTATAGTTCCGTTCATAATCCGAAGGTTATTATTACACATATTAATACGGCTGCGTTACAAACCACCGCGCTTTCAATTTCGATAATGTTGAGGCATTTAATCATTTTGCTTAAACTCCATGTTAGGGATAACAAGTGTGAAATTGTACATGAAAAACGAAAACACACGATACAATCAAAACTATGCACAGGTACATCGTGATTGCCGCCATATTCGAGTAAGATTACTGACGAGGAACTTATACAGTGTTATGAACTGAAGGTAAAATATAAAATGTCGTTAGGAAGCAATTCACAGGTTGCATGAATCAGTCACCTATAGCTAATCAGAATGTCATGTGAGCTCATCTTGAGCAGATCGATCCAAACGATTGACCTGTGTTCTATTTAATAATGCAAATAGTGTAAGTAGGTCTCACACGTGAGCTGTCGACCCGTGCCTTATTGAAAGGCTGCTGTTTGTTTCTACTCCCATGCCGCCATTAGTCGAGCGTCACTGAACTACAGGAATATTATTATCATCGGCCGGTGTATCGATCGTGCGTCCCTCTTCACCGCAAGCTACGTCATCGTTTGCCTCGTGCCCCTGAAACGGTGACGTCACTCATTCATGACGAAATTCTACGTCATCGTTTTTCGCATGCGCATTATAGTTGGGCAAAATTCTGCTTAAATTTAGACTGCGATGCCGTCATAGTCAGCGTCGTGATGTGAGGGGGAAGTTTGTTGCTACGTGGGGTACTTTTATACAGTCATGTTTATTACGCGTTTCTCCCTACAGGTAATCACATATATTTATAATACTATTCCTTAAAAGTGTATACCTTCATTTACTCTGTCCAGTTGCAAAATGCAATGGTAAAGTAAGCAAATAATACTAGTCAACTAACCTTGTCAGTCTTGACGCGTACCAAGGCATACATTGCTCATTAGTACTAATAGTCCGTTTTAGATAGTGTATAGTGTTATATTTTCTTAAGAGTAATTTAAAATTTAAATTTTATATTTAACATATCTGTAACTATTTTTATTATATTTATTTGTTCTGTGGAATAAGATAGCTCAATTGCTTTTTTTATACAACGGAACTGGCAAACAAATATATAGCTCGCCTAATGATAAACGGTTATCTTAGTCTAAAATGACTAAGAGATGATCTAAAATGAAATAAATGGTAGAGGTAGATAAAATAAGCTTTTCTAGACTTTCACGATTAATAAATTGACACATCCTTATTTAATATTATAAATTCAAAAGTAACTGTCTGTCTGTCTGTTACCTTTTCACGGCTAAACCACTCGACCGATTTAGATGAAATTTGGTACAGATATAGTTTAAAACCTGGGAAAGGACATAGGCTACTTTTTATTGATGTAGGTACCACGCGGGCGGCGCCGCGTGCAAAAGCTAGTTAGCTATAAAATCTTCATCGATCAAAAAATCCAGTGTCGAACAGCACATGTTTCAAATGCAGCAAAATTAAGGCACATTATATAAAAATATAATAATATTCTACCACATACACACAACACCATCTAGCCCAAACTAAGCAGAGCTTGTACTATGGGTACTAGACAATGGATAAACATACATATATACTTTTTTTTGTAAATACATACATATTATACATAGAAACACCCAGACCAAGACAAACATCCATGTCCATGCACACAAATGTTTGACTTGTGCAGGAATCGAACCCGCGACCTCAGGCGTGGCAGTCGGTTACACCAACCACTACGCCATCGAGGCCGACATTGATCTTATCACTCTGTAAACAAAAGAACGCATACTGTTTATGTACTCAGCACATACCCACGTATCTGTACACAGTGACGAACGTCGATGCGTCGTCATTGTCGAAGTGCGTGTGTGATTTATTAGATAGATATGTGTCTACGTCCTACATCCTATACTTACATATATTAAAAATATTTCCTTCTATATGAATGTGTGCAATTAATTCTGTGACGGCGATAGTAACAACCTTGGTTATCATTTTGCATCAGAAAACAGTTTCAAAGATTAATTTTCATTTATTTTTATAGGTATTTATTAGTCGTTATGACACACTAGCAGCTAATTAAGTGATATTTACATGTGTATGTGTGTGTATTAGGGACGTAACAGAGCGCAGTATCCGTAATGTGAAGTTTTAAAACAGCTCCATTAATAACGTTACGGATAGCCATATTAGGCAATAATAACAACTTTTGTTAAATAAAATTTTGTTTGTAGGTTGATTTTAGATTTAGCTCTCCTTCACTAGTTTCTTCCGCATTTGGAACTACATTATGCCCCACATTTCAAAATGTTCCACATTTGCCTCTCTTCTTAAATTATTCCTTTTTCGTCCCACATTTTTGTGCATATATGTAGTTAACAAAACAAAACATGGTTAAAAATTATATTAAATCTTTTCACTGTCGGGCTCGTAATGTCTTGCAATCATAAGCCCAAAGTCTTTCCGAGAGATCAACGAGGTATTTTAAAATATTTTTCGGCTGACGGTACGACAAAACTTCGATACAAAATAATACAGGGATTAAAAAGGAACATAATTTGGGACGAAATAGGAATTACATTAAGAAATCAATTTTTATTTAAATTTAGGGGCATATAAGGAACTTCATTTGGGACAAATGCGTATTTCTACGTTTGGGTCGAAACATGAGGGACGAATGCGGAACAAACCCCTTCACTTAATATATTCTTACGTTTATGCATATGTTAAATCTAAACAGATACCATGATGTTTTACTATTATTACAGATAAATGTAATTAAGATAATGAAAAACGTAAAAAAGGTTTAAAGTGATTTAGTTATTTAATAGCTACATAATATACATTTATTTTAATGTTGACTGTAGAGGTAGTACATTGGCTTAAGTGCTCACTCAGCCACTGTCAGTGTTGTGAATTCGATCCTCACACGGGACAAAAAATTATTATCAGAGTCTGGGTGTGCTTTGTATTCGTTGTCATGTTTCTAAAGTACTCTGCGATACATTTTCGTCAGGAATTCTGTTATCTCGTTAATTTTCATTTTATAATTAAAGTAGCTTATAATTATATTGCTATTTACTTCTCCATAGGATAGGTTTAATATGTTGTTAATATAATGTAATATATATGAATAATTAGATTATTTCTATGAATCTCTAAATTCTATCCCACGACTCGCACCACTAACTTTTTTAAGCTATGAACATATTACATAGTTCATTATGCCTCGCTTTACCGGCAAAGTAAGACATCGTCATCGTAAGGAAACCTGCATGTCTAAGGGCTTTCCATAATGTTTTCGAAGACGTATGAAATCTACTACAGCATTAGTATGCCAGCATGCTGGCCAGCATGGTGGAGTATGGTTTAACCCTTTATATACATAGAATAGGTCAGTACCTAGCGGTAGGGCACTTCATAAACAGAGCTAATGCAAGCACTGGAAGCTTGAATGGCCTTCAGTTCAAGCTTTCAGTTTCAGCAGCTCGTGGTAAACGTTTGTTTGCACTAACAAACGTCTACCAAGCTTTCATAGCTCTTGTCGCAATTCGACACGTTTATTCCTCGGCATGACGCGAACGTTCCATACAATTTATTTACTTCACCAACGTTGCCGCCAGGGGCGCTTTTACAAAATGTATAAGTATGTACCTAGTTATGAAGTTACGTGCTTTCCGAAGAACGAGGGTGTACCAACTTCCTAATACCGGACAGGAAAACCCAATTGCTTTTTTGACTGGGTCCAGTATTCGAACCCGTGCTTCATTCGCTGCACCATCGAGGAAGTTATTAAACTTATAAAATGTATGAAAACAATTGCCCACGACCAATTGTCCAGTCCAGTGTATAAAGACTAGTACTCTCTTGACCCCCAGGTCACTTTAGATCGTGTTAACGAGACGTTTTCAATTGATCAATGTTCAAATTAACATAAAGCAATTTCATGTTAAATCTACTCATAGATTTGGCATGAAATAAAATATTATTATTTTTACAGTTTCAAAATTTGCCTTTTGTCTTTTATCTTTCTCTGTTTATGCTGCAGTTATTTTACTTTATATCCCCAGGATGACCATTGTGTTACAATATAACATTCAAAATCATAACAATATCACCCTATTTTTACATCTGGGCGGGTTACAACTAACTTTAGCAACAGGTAGCATTTACTAAATGAATATTTGTATAAAGACGTGGTAACTTTGGGGCTTGGGGACATACAAAGACGCGTCATAATACATTCAGGGGCTAACAACTGTTGTACCTATAGGAATGTCTACATAATGGATAAAAAATATCGAAGCTGTTTCTAAAAACGATTTTTCTACGAACAGCATTTAAATTTTAATTTCGTTGTTTGTACTTAAGATTGTAGAAATTAACACATGAATAGATAGTTCGCATTATTGTTAAAAATAAAAATAATCTGCAGTCGCGGTATGTTTAGCACAAATCGCAACACGTTATCGAGTAACACTGAAGGTTACCACTAGATGTTAATCTTTACCACGATATGCAGATACTTGTGCTTTATTACGCTGTCTCTTTTTAAGAACACACTTTGTGACATGTTTTTAGTAACAATACTGTACTCATGATTTATTCATAGATTAAATATAAAACGTATAGGCAAATTTAATCAAATCACACATGCTTCATATGATTCGTACAAGTCACGATCTACTGCCAGACCACTTAATTACCAAATGTAAATGGTACTTACCCTTTTGCAACTTTTACATTATACCTGACGACTTTAATCTGAAATCAGTTTGCCGTGACATCTCACGATTTGAAAGTCTAACTGCGAGCTACAACACAATGATAGCATTCCCACCCGATCTGTTTTGGCTGCCGTGCCGCCCTGCGTAGCGTTCCCCTCGCCCGACGGCAGATGTCGCCCTGTGAAACCCTCGCCTTGCGCAATTTGACAAGCAATATGGCGGTTCATAATATCGTCGGGAATAATACGCGATGCCAGTGAAATAGTGCTCTGTGTATTCTTCTAATATTTTTCTAACTAACTACTCCAAATACAGTACAGAGTGTAACAAATGTTTTAATTAAAAGATGCAGCTCTTCGCTGTGGCAGGTACGCATTATATTAATTTCATAACGTCATAATCTTTGCTCTACAAAAGTATTGATTAGCGAAATGGTGTCAAATACGTACGCAGATTTACACGGTAGTGAATATAAATAAATATTTCAGTGATTTTAGAACAGATTTCTTTGGATTATCTGATTTAAATATATTGTGACGTACAATGGGCGAGCAAGTTTGCAGATTACGCAATGCAACAACAAATAGCTAACGCATGTAGTAAAACGGGTGCATTTGGCGCATTGCGTTGCCTAGCAACGAAATAATGTGTTAAGGGATTATTTTATGCGACAATTAAAACGATTTGCAGTACCACTACATTGATACAAATCAAATATATGTATAGACAGTGGGTTTTAACATAGCTTACGCAGCATTTTCCATGAATTGTAGAAGGTGTTCTAGAAGAAAATACACATACATAGGTATTTATGAATAGACTGGATAGATAATAGTATATTCATAAAATAGTATTGTTAAATGTGCATGTACCTAGTTGGCTACGAAATATGTAATGCATAAAATTATACGTTAGATTTACATACATTTGTGCGAATGGATAGCGTGGTAGTTTATGTGGTCGACTCGCTATCGCCGCTGCTTCGAGTATTGTGGGCTCGATCCTCACGCGGGACAAACGTGTGTCTTATCAACAAATAGTTGTTACGAGTCTGGGTTAACAAAGTATCCATCCTAGTGTCGGAGTTGTCTTTTTTACTCGTATATTGTATATATTGGTATTCCTAATATATTTCGAAGCATTTTCATTGACAATAGGATAAGCATTATTTCTGTTATCATGGTAAAACGTGAAAATCCTGTAGCCATATTCAAGTTTAAGGCTATAAATAGGGCAAAGTCTCAGTAACTTTACACACATACAAATATTTTTGGATTAACGATATGTATTTAAATTGTTTCAGGTAATGGCACACGCATTCCTGGATTATGCTCTAAGATAAAGGTATAAAGCGTTCATTTGTATATATATTTGGACATGGATCCAATTTTAGAAAATGAATCTGCGACGACCGAGTCTCCGACCAAACATGGAAAATCAAAACACAAGAACAAAAAGAAGAAACAACTATCCGATACGCAAAATCAAACCGTTGTTGGTGAGCGAAAGAGATTTGTTGTTACCACATTAGCCACTACAGATGAAAAAGTTCCTTCTAGTGTAGCAGATAGTAATGTGCATACGGTCCATTTTGGAACGCGCGGAGTCGAGTCACAAAGGCCTCACGTAAGGTCAATATTTAAAGATAGAAATGCTGATTCATCGAGACCGTCGAGTACAGAAAGAGAATCTGCTGGTAGAAAAGAATACGAAACTTTCCATGGGACATCATCTAGTCCACGAAGCTCTATTTTTGATATTTTTCGTTTAAGAAGAAAAAGTGATGCTAAGAAGTATGCCCCTAAACAGGCGAAAACTACAGAGTCCCAAGAGGCCCCAAACGAAGACACTAATGCTGAAAGTAAAGATTCTCACAGGAAGTATTACCATACGGTCACGGGGGCGTCTTCTAGGAAGTATAGCCCAATTACTAGAGTAATGGATATTTTTCGCAGCAAGCCCCATTCTGAAAGCAGCCAGACTACTTCAGATCCTGTAAAGAAGAAAACTACAAAGAATATTCGCCGTTCGTCCATTGAAACTACTTCGCCTACTTACCATAAGAACTCGTACGCTTCATTAGATCCTATGCAAGCAAAGCAAGTATTTAGAGAAGTTCGTGGCCTACCTAAATACGATCCTTATTTATCAATTGTACAAATATCAATAGGAGGCAGGGATAAAACAAGGCTTCTATTGAATTTCTTTAAATATCATAAATGTTACGAAATTTTACCAAAGTCTGCAAAAGTTATCATATTTGATACGCAATTTTTCGTGAGAAAAACCTTCCCCACACTAATTTCTCACGGTATACGTTCTGCGCCACTTTGGGATTCGAGCAAGAAACTTCTAGTCGGGATGATAACTGTTACTGATTTTATAAGAATTCTTCTTTATCTTGATAAAGAAAATCTATCAGTAGAAGAATTAGAACGACATACACTTCATAATTGGCGGAAGATGTTACGACAAACACGTAAACCTCTGTGTAGTGTAGGTCCAGATCAATCTCTTCACGACGCCATAAATTTACTTAATAAAAATCGCGTCCATCGTCTTTTGATGATAGATCCTTTGAATGGTGATGTTCTATATATCTTGTCTCATAAGAGAATATTGAGGTTTTTGTTTGTGTATCTAAACGAGTTTCCTGAATTAACATTCTTTCACAAGACCATATCAGAATTAAAAATTGGAACTTATGAAGACATTGTATCTGTTACAGATGATACAAGTATTAGAACAGCATTTCAGTTGTTGTTAGAAAAAGATGTTTCGGCTTTGCCAATTTTAGATGAAAACGGAACGCTTATTGATGTTTACGCAAAATATGAAGTTTTGAACCTAGTAAGTGAAAAATTATATTCAAATTTGTCGTTGACCATAGGTGAAGTAAGAAATAAAAAGAAAGACTGGGAAGAAAAGTTACAAAAATGTCGTTCAAGTATTACTTTATATGAGGCCTTAGAAGTTATAGTTAGAACTGAGAGTCATCGATTATTGTTAGTAAATAAAGAAGTTAAACTAGTAGGAATTGTTTCTCTATCAGACATATTAGTATATTTAAATAGAATAATTCCTTCTGAAAAGAAAGTTTCTTCGCTGCAAGAGATATTTAGGCCACTGGAAGAAAACAAGGTACCCGAATCACCCAAAGAGACCGAGAATGAGATTATATCAATAGAAGTTCCAACATTAGCACAAACTGTACCTGAAGTGGAGGAGGGCGCCGCGGCACTGACTGAGTCCAACGCCATAGCTAATACAGAAATTCAATTGATGGTGGACGACGTTGAAGTAGATGCTGACACAAATATAAATTCTATAAGTAGTGACATTAATACATTGCACTTAGATCTTGCCGTCGACATTACCAAGACCGCCATTGATGAGACGAGTGCTAACGAATAAGTAGGACATTATTATTCCAAAGAAATTGTGATAGGTGAAAACGCCGAATCGGTATTTTAATCTCAGCTTTTGCTTATATTGATATTGTAATTTAACTTCATACTCATTAATAGTTGCATCAAATACCACGTGATTGCCTTATTATTTTATTTAATTCATTATAAAACATTGCTAAATCTTAATAAAATATTTTAGCAGTATGTTATCGTTTTCTTGATTACACTGTAACAGAACCGTGTCTCTTATCATTTCAAATTGTGCTTCTTGTAAAGTATTTAAATGAAAAAAGTAAGTCATCTGCCAAGATAAGCTGTTTGAGTGAGATAAGAAAACAGCTTACGTAATGTGTGTTTATGTGCGATGGGCCAGCCACCTCACAGTTGTCGTTATAGCTGTTAATATTTACTTGCAATGTTTTATGTACAATGTACACCGTGCAAGTAACTCTGGTGTTCGACACGTCTCGGGTTTATGTTGTTCAGAATAGCTCGATATTAAAACCATGAGCGACATAAACGGACGCTCAGGTATTTCCTTGACATTGTCGCACAAAATACTTTCATCAAATTCCCTAGGCTTATTTTGATGTTAAAACTAGCGTGTAGTCGATTTAATATAAGATGTTTAAGTCACATGTCGTTGAATGTGCATTAAGTTACAATCAATTTGCATAGCGGCAGTCGGACACGAATGTTTAGTGTATAGAGGTGAGTGCAGCGCGGAGAGGCTGCGAGGTGTAGCGACCGGTCGGTGGGTGGAGGACCGAACCCGGAACAAACCACTGTGCCCCAAGGTCGCGGCGTATCTCTTACTTTTAGCGTCCAATTTAATTTTATCTCGTCCTGAGTCGATTTCTTGACGCCATAGAACTAATCACAATCAACACGCCTTTACGTTATCTGTTGCGATACTTGCTTTGGAAAGGGTTATTTGTTAAGGGACCTTTAGTGTTGGATTAGATTATCCATAATGGAAATTTATTTACGTATAACAGGTATCTACGAGACATGAGTAAGGCACAATAAGTAAGAGCTCTGAGCATTAAGTTTACCATGCAGTTATGCGTGGTTGCGTGTTATTTTAATATGTGTGTTTTCAGTTACAGTACTCCTTAACAACGCTCATACATACAATATTATGCACATATGTTAGTCGTAGCATAGACTTGCTTACTGAGCTGTTGTATAGAGGTATATTAGACAACAAAATAAATAAATGAATGTGTAGGATATTATAATGTGATAGTAATAGATACTGGTCAAATTAACATACGAAAAAGAACTAGTAGCACCCACTCCTGTGAAACCGGTAAGTTGCTTGGCACTGGGTAAGTAAATATGGAAGCTTGTTGTGCGATTGTGCGACGAATCTGCCTACACATAAATCGGCGACGCGGTTCGTCTGTCTAGCCGGCGGCGCGGCGTCGCCCTGTCCGTCGCGTCGCGTCGCCTGCTCGCCGTCGCTGCACCGGCGCTCCTCGTGCGGTGACGTCGGCTATGCCGCTATGTGGATCAATATTACGTAAACTATTTCCATAGCCATGTTTGTAGTAAGTATTAGTTTCTAGGTCATAAGGTCTTCAAACAATACTTGCTTGCA
This sequence comes from Catocala sponsa, assembly GCA_963564715.1. Classification (NCBI taxonomy): domain Eukaryota; kingdom Metazoa; phylum Arthropoda; class Insecta; order Lepidoptera; family Erebidae; genus Catocala; species Catocala sponsa. The sequence continues at coordinate 12,416,187 of OY751331.1, forward strand.
TGATTCCATTTGCCTTACCGAATCGTAGCGTAAACAAGCTGCTCTTAAAATAAATTCTTGTCACTCACTATCGAAAACCTGAATAAGTTACAATGTAAATATATACGACGTGGGTGGATAAAATAATCATCATTAATAATATACAGCACTAGTGTTCTACTTGCTGCCTTGTTGCTTACTTGTATTTGCATATGCATACTTATAGCCTGTAAGATTGGTACGGACACAAAATCACTTCGTATATTTCAGATCTGTAAAACGATCCTTTTTTAATATTTGTCTCGAATAAGCTTCATAGTCTAGTTGGCGCCATTGTTGAATCGTTGTTTGAAACGGAATAATTTTAGTATTATATTAGCAATGAAATTACGAAAAAACATCAATAAAAACTAGAATCAACTAAACAGTTCTAAATATTGGACCGTTCTTGCCTAATAAATAATCTAAATTAGCATATTAATCGATGAAACAGAGGTCACACTGTGGACAATCGCGTTCATATTACCTGTTCAGGTGGATTGCTCGGTTGCAAAATATTTAAATTTTCAAGGATGATTATTTTACCTCTATATGCGGTGAGATGACTTGATGAGCTTTTATCACCGTTCGTAATATCATAGAATAGCATAAAAATAATAGTGTGCGTTACTGCAGCAAAATGTGCTTTAGAGGTGAGAGTATAACAAATAATTAGTTTATCGTGAAGAGTAATTTGTTCACTAATAGCAAAATTTGTTCAAGTTGTAATTGTAAAGTTATTCGAGAAAACAGATTTTGCTGCAGTAATGTTTGAAACATTACCCTGGCAACATATTTTTCATAAAATCGTTTCAGCCTCTTACGTAGCCTTTATAATTTGGTCGGCTTATAGAAGAATTGCTGACACATACTTTATGTTGATATAACTTTTATAATAGTCGTAATTTAAAGCTGAAATTAACAGGATTGTTTATTGATGGAACATTTTAATTTGTTCAAGGTATTCTATGTTTCCTTGTTTTATGGGAACTGCGTATTCGATCATTTAAATCTGACCATATAAAATGTAATTACATTTTTTTGTATCTTCATATTGCATAGAGTCACATAATCTAAATTTACTGTCGTTGTAAAGGTGTACCAAGGGTACATGATACAGCTTTTTATTTGATTGTAAGTGTACTGGTTTACTTGTAAATTCGTTTCTTTCTGAATATCGGCACTTTTTAATTACATGGGTGTTCATCAAACAAATCAAAAACTAATACCTAAGTATTTGAACAAATTTGAACTAATTAAGGTCTATTATTGGTATTGTTTTCAAACTTCTACGTTGACCCGTTTTTAAGATCTCGGCAATCCGAAAACGTTACCGCATCAAAATCTTAAATAACTTTAGAACCACAAAACACATAAATTTTGCTGTTCACAAACATTTAATACGCAACAAAAGCTTCAAATTCATGCTTTTATTTCTGGGCTGAAACGATTTTACGAAAAATATTTTGCCAGGGTAATGTTTCAAACATTACTGCAGCAAAATCTATTTTCTCGAATAACTTTACAACTACAACTTGAACTTTTGCTATTAGTGAACAAATTACTCTTCACGATGAACTAATTATTTGTAATAGTCTCTAAAGCACAACATTTTGCTGCGGAAACGCACACAAAATAATACGTTTTGGTTCTTAATATTTATTACTGTTACAATGTCGGTTATTATTTTTTTATTCTTGTATGTTTGTGTGGCGGGTTTGTAAGAATTCGTGTCCAGTGATTACTTAATATCTAACCAGGAAGGTTGAATAGACATATGGATGACAACATATTTATAAATTGCCATATACAAGTTAAAATTAAATACTATAAAAATCATAAGGATCAAAACTAGCGCATCGTAATTTACTAGTTATGTATTTAGAAACTGTAGTTTTCTCTGATATATTATTTACACACGCAAAATCTTTGCAGGGCAGAACAGACAGAACGCGCAGAAACAAGATTAGACAAAAGAAAAAGTTGCCCTGAGGTTATATTAATAAATAAATAAATATTCATTGTTTAGAGTTTAAATCTGAGTGAAATGGTCAGATAAAAATAGCTCTTTGCGTTTGATGAATAATCCTGACCTCTACAACCGAGCATGACTAAGACATCCACGTATATAGAGGAAAATGCCGTTGCTGGTATTGTTAATTGCACTTAGATATTTTTACGACTCAATAACTCTTGTTGTTTGCTGCGCACTATGGTTGTTTCATATTTCTTGCTATCTACAATATAATAATAATAATAATAAAGCCTCCCAAAGGGCCGGGTATTTTCCTAACGTATTAGGAATATACCCGTGAAAGAGAAACAACAAATTTCAAATAATAAATTTCATTTATTCAAGTAACTAGGACTCATAATAAAAAATAATTAAATTGTTAGTATAACCTACAAACTATGTTAGTGTGACAATAATAAACAAACTATAAACTAACTATTATTATGATTTAGTAGTTAGTTATCTAGTCAGCTGTTTTTGTTTGAGTACAGAATTTTCTCCTTCGAAACCGTGATATGAGCATTTCTCAAAATTTTTGACCATAGCCATAATGTCGATGTCCCATGTTTTTGTCTTTGATAATTTTATTACTGTGATATTGTAAGTAACATACATGATTGTCGTAACTTAATCAATATTATTAAATTATTAGACAAAATTTCAAAACAGTATACATATTAAACTGGACAAAGGCCAGGTTAAGAGCTCCTTGAACCGACGGGCGTGTATGAGGAATGTGATGAAAGTGAATGAAGCCAGAGAAGTGTGTCAGGATCGTAGCAAATGGAAATCCGTAGTCTCTGCCTACCCCTCTGGGAAACAGGCGTGAATCTATGTATGTATGTATGTATGTATGTATATATATTAATAAGTTAATTTTAGAATTTAATAATCTATAACACCGAAATTTTGTTTTATATATAACAACAAAATAACTTTTTTCTAAATCAAAGATGAATCGTTAAGAATGAGCTAGGTTTCGTACGCAAGGTGCAGCGCGACGCTCGGTGAGAACGTTATAAACAATGCTTTTCATAAATAGGGATGGTTTACGACTTTTCGAGCATCCGCAAAGATACACTAATATCATTTGAAAGTAAACGCCCATTATGGCCGACGCGCGAATGTTTCAAATATTTCACAATATTTTGTTGGGTGAGAGTCGTGAGATTTTACGAGTCATTGAAGACACAATTTGTAAACGTTGCCAAAGAGAATGGATTGATTACTTTTTAACTTCTATGATTATGTTGGCTTTGACTAAAATGCCTTGGGCTAAGCTTCGAGTTATCTCTTCTTTTATTAATGTTCGTAATTATTTTTGAGACATCAAACTTATCAAACATAATAATTTACGCCTAGGCGATTCCGATCTATGTACGCAGTGATCGATAATATATTCATGCGTGTTCCATGTGCACGTGATTAGAATACAAATATATTTTTAAATTGAAGTAACGATTTATTTACTAAGTTTACATTTTTACGATATCGTGACCAAGGTAGGTACTATTACTGTTTAATTTATCCAATGAAATGTTACGTTGGTGCTTGTCTATATTTCGTTAAGGAACTGAACCTTGACAACATAATATATTAGAGAAAACAGTTTGCTATGTGTCGTGTGTTAGTGTATTTGCACTTTAATTACCATACTCAGAATACATTTTTCACATACTTCAGGAAACAGACTGAATATATCACGTCCGTTTCCTGGGTTAGGGGTTGGGTTATGAAACAAGAAATTGTGTGATCCAAAAATTTAATTATAAAAACACAATAATTTCTCCCAGTCTACCCAGACTGAACACCCGTTCTTTGTGTCCGTTATTTGAATGTTTTTAATGTCCTCCGCGATACAGAATGGATTCTTTTTTATTTTGCTCGTCAAAATGACCACACTCCACCTGATGGTAAGCAGTCGTGTGGTCTAAGAGCAGTGGCCTCCACATCGCCCCCACAGTAGCCGAGGCGATGTTGAGGTCTCTACTTTGACGACCTGAGAAGATGCTTTTTCACGCCCCGCTTAAAGAACCCAGAATTGAAGGAAGAAGGAAACACGTGCCTTGGCAGAGAATTCCATGCCTTGGTCGTTCGGCAGAGATATGAGGACCCAAACTTTTTGGTACGCGCTCTAATCGACTCTACCGTGTAAGGATGGCATCTGAGCCCAGCACGCGTTGTTCTGGATAGGAAAGGGGAGGGCGGGATAAGGTGGAATAACTCTTCAGAGTACTCCCCAAAATTCCTAGTGCTAGTAGTCATCTTCAAAAAAATAAAAGAAAAGGAAGTCTGCCTTAATGTTGTTTAGTATAGTTAGTGGCAAATACAAGTAATTTTACAGTGTAGGTACACCGCGTCGATGACACTTGCAAATATACAAGAGATAGCAGAACAACATGACTAATGAGTTTGTCTGAATTATGTTATCGCAGTTTACGTAGCTACCAAGTAACTATATGTTTGTACATATATATAAAACACAATATTTACTCGGTACTTCTGTTAACAGATCGTTACATTTTTCGCCGTGTGTGGTGATTAACAACTTGGTGCATAAGCAATGGACTGAAAAATACCTAAACCACTGTTCCATCGATGCAAACTATTGTTGTTTTATTTATATATTCATTGGTCCACATCAGAGGTGATAAGTAGTATCATCACGTCTAGTCTAGATGTCTACTCGGGATTTTAAAGGACACTGAGTCACTAGTGTATGCAAGCTCTTTAGAGAATACATAAAACACTAGGTATCAGGCGTATACTGCGGCAACTTATTGGTAATATATTGTTTTAAACATAAAGTAGACATACCAGGCTATATAAAATAATTTCTCTTTCGATGGCGGAAATATAAAATAAACGTTTGAGCGCTAAATAGTACAAAGCACTGACGTATTTTAATTCAAAACCATAAAAACATTTTTGCGTTGATTATCCAAAACTTTTATTTAGTCAACTGTAATCACTACTTAATGATCCAAAGATATACCTTATTGTTACAATTTTTGTTTATTTTGAATTTTAATGCATAAAAGTATTGATATTAACATATTAAACACAATTATACATTAAGCCTGTACCACGCAGAAGCGATAATTAAAAGCGATAAAAGCGACCGACAACAGTTAGTCTATCAGTTTCAGAATGTCATTCAGTTTCCCTATTCGTTAACGGTTTAGATCCGGTCCGTGTATACTGCAGTATGATTCAGACATAATAGGTATGTATATATGGATGCCTCTTCCTCTGTAATAACAAGCGATTGCAATGAGAATTACGCAACCAACTCACTATAAATCTATCTCGTGGCTATCTGTACAAAGTGTCAATTTAAAAGTGTTGATAAAACCGCAAACGTATTAAATATGAAAGTCACGTCTTAGCAGTCATCACAATGGAGCTGGCAGGCTATAATGAGGTTACAAAATTTATTGAAACTCATACAGTAAAGCCTAGCGTAGTTGTGTTGTTACGTGAGTGAGAGTAAGTGTTTTGTAATCCTAAGTAGTGAAGCTGATGTCATAGCGATTGGGAGGCAGTCGATGACCCCTTGACACGGCTGGGAAATACACCTAGATCAGACAATGACCGATACTGCGTTTCGACTGACCACACGTTAAAAACCTATTCCGATTACATAGCGATAATTAACGTCATTATTTTTTATCATTCATTATTACCTGCAATGTTTATAAACATTTTTTATCGATGACACTGCCTTTTGTTTACAATTTAAAAATACCTGCTTACCTCTACAATAATATTTTGTAAATTACATAATTGCAGCTACTTAAGCAGCAAAATAAAGATTTGCAGATGCTTCGAGGAAGTAAAACTGTGTGTATGTGAATACAGTCAATACGCGATTGCGTAATGTAATTTTGTTTAACAACATAGTGAAATCTCTAGTGATGATATAATAACACACTGCGGTGCCTATGAACGAAGTGTACAACATCCTTTTATAATTTTTCGTTTTTTTGATGGCAATGGCCTTTAATAGTGCCAAGTATACATGCGCCACAAACAAAACTTTTGAGTTACAAATAGAAATAAGTTCTGGGTCAATATAATGTATATAAAGATTCGCAGTTTTTCCCGGCATAGGCAGATACTGTAAGTAAATCTACAATCTTGACTTACCACTTTAGCTTAATACTTTCTTTTCATATTTATGTGCTTGTCAATTAAGGGTTCTTTTAATCTGGCCTTTCTGTACGATATCTTTGAGGGCCAATTATTAGAGTAAACCTATTCGATTGAGAGTTCCGTTCTATAGGTAGGTACATAATAGGTCTTTAGATTTGGGAAGAACATTTATTTCAGATTTCATACATCCATATTTTGTTAGTTACAATTACTTAAAAACTATGTTAGTATATTCAATTATTATAATTAATTCATGTATCTTTCTACTCCACCGGCCCCGCCGCTATGCCTACGGGTCCAGTGCCATAGTCTGGCCTATCTCTGATCACATTTAGGTTGCTGTTGTTGCTCCGGCGAATACTTTGCATCAGAGATGCTGTTCTCTTTTACATTCCAGCTTTAAAGCTCCGCCTCCGCAAACATGCCTGACGCTGACGTATTGCCATAAGTGTAATTAGCTATCTAAAGAGAGATCATGCTATAGTCTCTAGACAATAAATGTTTACCCACGTCCACCCTCTTAGCTGGCCACTTACATACTTACATTATCCCTTAAAACCGTTTTAACTGAATACAGTTTTTATATAAAACTACATATGAGGCAAAAAAGATATTTCTACTAACGAGTATGAAGGGTGCCATTGACTGACTGTCTGGTAGTGTATTTATCAGTAAATACCAGTTACTTTACACACATTGACGTCCATTTATGGCATTGACGACATGTATATCGACAAAGGGATAGGCAGAACTGCTTATTACAGTTACATCATGCTATATATTTGTTTCCATGTAATAGGTGAACTTATTGCCTTCTACAAAACATCGAGTAATATTTCGATGGACATGGAATATGAAATATCATAACTAACATGCTTGAAGCTTGATGTTGGAAGCTGACAGAGGTGGTAAGTTTCATTGAAATCTGGGTCAAACCGACTCTTCAGCCGGATATATACATCTTCGATAGATAAATCTTCATTTATCTCAATTCTACAGAAAACAACAGCCAAATAACTCTGTGTGAGTTCTTGTGGTAAGTATGTTGTCAAGAACTTCTTAGGATGCGGTCTGCAGAGTAATATTGGTGCTAGCAGTGCAGACAGCTATTCCCCCTTCAGGGTCGGCTACGTCCTCTTCTTTATGTCTTGCTACCACTTTATATATACTTACACATTTCAAATGCGCAAGCTATTCACGTAATATCAAAGGAGCAATGAATTAGTATGACTTTTATAGAGTTTTAAGGTCGGCGAGTGTTAAAGGTTATTTATCCTGAAAACTGTAGCATGTACCGAAGCGGTATAACCTAGGTATTATAAAAAGTGTCATTTTGAAATAGTTTAAATGTGTTTTTGATACTTAACATGTTTTTGGAAGTGAAATGACAAGGATGCTATGCAAAGTGTTATTCGATTTTTCTATTAGGAAAATCCTAATATTATAAATGCGAAGGTAACCTTGTTCGATGTTACGCTTAAACGCATTAACTCCTCGACCAATCAGCATGGTATTCGCATACACGTTGTCATCCAGAAAAAGTACTGCTCCCAAGAGATAAAAAATTTATATACCTACTTACAATTACGCGAGCGAAGCCGCGGGCAAAATCTAGTAGAATATCTTCTTTATTCTGTTCGCTTAGATCTTTTAAACTACTCAACGGATTTTAATGCAGTTTTCAGCAATAGATAGAGTGATTTAAGAGGAAGGTTTATATGTATAATACATACATATTATAGTACAGAAAAGCCGAAAAATTCAAAGATTTGTAATGTGATGTCGTAGCAAACATATTTTTGTGCGCTTAAATCGCAAACGCTGGCTAAACCTTACGAGATAAACCAAATTAATGTACTACGGAATTGTATATCTTAAAAAGATCGATAAAAAGTCCGCGGTGGTATATATTTATCTCCTAAGTATAACCCACAGTAAACATTTTTATCTTTTACATATTACAAAAAAATATATGTTATTTACGAAGCTATTTTATACAATATAGAACTATTCCTTATCCAATTAAATAAATTACATACGTTGTACATTTCATGTAGATCAAATACCAAGATGACCCTATAGTATCAATAGGTATTATGAGAGTAGTATGTGAACATTGCCCGGCATTGAAATCCAGGGACCATCATGATCATAAAAAATCGAAAGAATTCATGCGCAATATAGGTCGTTATAATAACGCATTTCAAATGACCTCTTTCAAAAGTAAACAAGTTATGGAACGGGGTTTTATGGCTACATTTAAAATTCAAGGGCAAGTATATCACTTATCTGGGAGTTTGCTATCACTTCGGCCCGATGATCACAAATTTTTGCAAATCTATTTATCTCAGATCCAGAAACACAAGCATCAACCCGGTGTTAAAAAGTGGCACAGCGAATTGATAATGATTCAGTGAGATCTCTACAAGATATCGCATTCTTAATAAAACAATGGCTTAAATAAAAATGTGGAAATAAGGCAATTTGAACTCTAATTGTGTGCTATAAATTATTATATTATATTTGTGTTAAATACTTGCAACAAAGTTCAAAATTGTTTAATTCAAAATACTCAGATAGATCTTTGTTTTATTAAGAGTGCGATATGTTACATTCTCATAACCGCTACATACAGTCTTTCAAAACTGCGATTGAGAGTGTTCTACTAGATGGACACTCCCGACTTTAATGTCGTAATTCATACAAATAAAGTTCCCGTTGGATGAAAAATCAGATGTAAATATTGTATACAAAGATATCCTGTAGTATAGATTAATCATAATAAAAATAATCACTCCACACTGCCCCATATTAGTATCTACATTGCACCTGTGCAAAGCCGGGGCAGTTCGCTAGTAAATTATAAAATAGATAATAGTAAATTCGAGCAGCGATAGCTCAGTGGGGAGACCAACAGACTGCAATGCAGAGCGTCTCGGGTTCGAACCCACGTCGCGCACCTCTGACTTTCGGAAGTTATATGACTTTTCGAAATTATGTGCGTATTGATTAACAATTATCGCCTGCTCCGTGCCTCGGAGAGCACGTTAAGCCGTCGGTCCCGGCTGCCATGAACATCTATGGCAGTCGTTAAAGGGAGAGTGTCGACACAAAAGATCCCACTGGGTCGAAGTGTCGCCGGTCTACACTGACTGGCCCCCACATAAGATAAGTAATAGTAAATTCTGTGGTTGGCCGTAAGAACTTAACAAATAGTACAAACACATTTTATTAACGCAGTGACTATGTATGTACGTATTGGTTGTTATTTCAAACTTTTCCCGTTACGCAGGTAAATAAACTAATATTATATAAATGGTATAATCAGTAATATAAGCAGTACAATTAAATGACGCATGTACTGTAATATATCCTTACTAATATTATAAATTCGAAAGTAACTCTGTCTGTCTTTCTGTCTGTCTGTCTGTCTATTACTTTTGCATGGCTAAACCACTCAACCGATTTAGATGAAATTTGGTACAAATATAGTTCAAAACCTGGGGAAGACCAAGGGTACTATTTATTGATGTAGGTACCACGTGGGCGAAACTACTACACAACACTACTACATAATATTAATATATATTTAACAAATTAATAAATAACATAACTTGTACCTACATAAGTTATTACTTATGATATATCGCTTCAAAGACCGGATGTGTAATTGTACCGATATATAATTAAATAATATTGCTTAGCTACTCAGGGCACGTAACTTGTTGACTAACAAAAGGCAAAGTGATTCAAGCGCCAATTTTATTAATTATACACTTTTGAAATTACAAAAACACACTGATTTTAAATCTAAACTCAAATAAAAATGAAGGCAAACTTGTTTATTTATATTTAAAGGGTGATCTATGCAACTCAAAGATATATTATATATATATTAGATTTTGCCAGCGGCTTCGCTCTCGTTATGAGAGATATCATCAATAATTTTCTATCGCTCAGGAATCATACTTGTTTTCTGAATGAAAGGTACGCTATATCCTTTTTTGTACACCTAACAACTTGTAATTAAGGCGTGAAAGCGTAACAAACGAACAATCTTATATTCGCATTTATAATAGAGTCAGGATTTAAATTAAATTTGTTGTTTTTATAAAGGTAACACTCGTACTTTTAATAATCCCAGTGGTGTAATTGTACAATTATTCATACAACGGACATTAAAATACCCAAATTCGGCACCTACAACAATTTGGATCCTACTTTTTTGTCCCGTGTGAACGAGACCCATATCACTCGACGTCCGTACGGCGGCTAGGTGATCAGTTTAATTACTGCACCATTTATGAAGTTACAATTGCTCAATAATTTAAAGAGCTTACCAAGGGTAGCAATGAGCGTATGCATATAATATACAATATAATTTTCAGCGGCAATAATTGCATCAATTGTTATTTCGTCATTGTTGTTACTTTTTACCTTATCGTAAATGTTATCAAAAATACTTTACAAATATAGAAAACGTATTATGAAAATACAAGAATAATAGTAGTTTAACTGGAAACCTTGTCACAGTTGAAACGCTGTATATAGCGGTTCTAATTCTCGCATGTAGGCTGCCGATATTAAGATAGATAATTTATATTGGCGATTGAAACTAATCCTGTAATATATGCTAATCCACGTGTTAATTACACACAGACATAGACCCACCTTATACTTTATACACGTAACTGTCGCTACATACATATGTACGATCAGTCAGTCTTTTGTACTGAATACTGCCGCCATAAAAAAAATAAATACGTATATAAATTTTTTCGAAATTGAATTCTTCACGTATTTGAAAACAATAAAAAAAACGCATGAGCAAGTATTTTTTATATTAAGTATTAAAATTCTGGCTGATACGTTTTTTCTCCTCATTAAGGCAGCATATTGTAGTAATGCTGAATAATTGAGACGCTGAACGTGTGGTTGTCAATTATTTAGCGGCAATGTGGATGAGCCGCTAAGTTCGGAGAAGTCCCGACCTCTCTCGAGGACCCCATCGTAACTAGTGACACTCTTACTGCGTTTTACACTGTTGTCACGTTTAATAGTGCCTAAGGCTTACTTAGCTATCTGTCTCTCCTAGTAAGTTCCTTACCCATCTGTCACTTCATTTGCCTAGGATTAGAAACCTCTGGTATTGCAAGCTATTATTGAGTACGGTAACCAACCTTTTGGTCCCATGCTGAGCTATTATATAGGTTGTCCGGTAATTAATGGATAACCTTGAAATGTCTTATAGTAGAACTGACGGTCGTTCAGAAAAAAATTAAAATAAATCTATCCTAACTACTACCAAAGATATGATTTTTTTTAATTACCCTATTTAACTCTCTTGTACACTACGACCATAAATGAATGAATTCCATCGGTTTTTTGTTGTTTTATTATTAAACAATAATTATGCTAATAGACAGTCAAAAGTATGACTAGCTATTCCACTTTTATTAATATATTATTTTCATTTTTCTTTTCTGAGCGGCCATCATTTCTACATTTCAAGGTTATCCATTAATTACCGGACACCGTGTATATATTCCAAAATTATGTCGAATTGTCAGTAGTTAGTAGTAAGGAGTCAAAGGCTCCATATTACACAAATCCTGTAAATGCCAGCTAAAGCTAGGTATAAATGTTTTAGACCTACGTTTCATCGCGTATGTTCGATACCAAGTAATAGCAGGTGACTCTTTTGTCAACCGAGCGCGTTTGCAGACTGCTACCAGTAAGTTCCCAACAGAAAAACTCAATAAGTTTGCCTGTGTCTGAAACCCAGGGTCTCACGATCTGTAAGTACGGAGTTATGCCAACAGAACACAGCAACAAGGCAATCAATGTTTTTACATCTACGTATAACAAACTGTATTTTCTGCTGAGCGGTCGTGATTGTAATAAAACATCTTTACTTTCGAACTCACCACTTCATCGCGTGTTGTAAGTTTGTGTGACCTATAGAATGTTGCCCGAGGTCTGGGGGTGTTTGTGTCTGCAGCTCATAGATCAGTGGAGCCTTTGGTGTACAAAAAAATAATTAATTTGTATGAGAATTATCATTAAATAAAATATCAGGCCTGTATATCTCTGGAAGATCAGACTTTTGTCTATCGTATCCCTTCTTCGCCATCTACAGTTAGTTTATACGGCATGGTGATGAATGGCTACTAGACGCAGAAACTCTTTATTGCTATTGGTTTGCGCTTCAGACTATTACTATTGAGAAATGTTGTATAAAAAATCTAATAACACTTTTCCTTGCTTTTTCTAGGTACACAGAGACAGTTGACAGTTTGACGGCCTCGATGGCGTAGTGGTTAGTGTAACCGACTGCCACGCCTGAGGTCGCGGGTTCGATTCGCGCACAAGTCAAACATTTGTGTGCATGAACATGGATGTTTGTCTTGGTCTGGGTGTTTCTATGTATAATATGTATGTATTTACAAAAAGAAAGTATATATGTATGTATGTTTATCCATTGTCTAGTACCCATAGTACAAGCTCTGCTTAGTTTGGGCTAGATGATGTTGTGTGTATGTGATAGAATATTATTATTATTATATTACAGTTGAAGTAATAATTAATTAAAATCCTTCAAAAATGTACCTATTACATACATGAATATATAGTAACAATAATAAAAAAAATATTGTCGAAAGGGTAGGCAGAGGTATATTACACGAACTTTTAGGTCTCACGTAATATGGGTTAAACCTATTGCCTTTTACCGAGCACAATTCCATACACCGTGCGAGTAAAATTTTTTTGACTAAATATCCCAATCACAATTTGGCTGACCTAGTATACAAACCCGAGACCTTGTGCACAGCAATCACAACTAAGGCAGTCGAGATAAGCTGCTATTATTAATTTTGCTAAACAATATATTTAATAAAATCAATTAAAAAAGTATTTCTAAATGGAAATTATTTGACTTATTTTTACCCGACTACGGCGAAGCCAAAAGGAAGGGTAATGATTTTGGCAGTCTGGGTATATATGTTTGTATGTTCCACCGTAGCGCCTAAACTACTGAACCGATTTTAATGAATAAGGTGTCAATAGATTCGTAATAATGGCCCGGGTGACATAGGCTATATAAATTTTAAATTCGTACTTTTTAGACCCCCTTTTTTACGTAGTTGGGTTATAGTTTTTAAAGTTTTTGCCAACACTTATTTAACAGCTAAAATAATTCCATGTTTCTTACTCGTTTAATTTAAGAACGCTCCGACGCCCTTCCCTTCTAAACGTTACTATTACCGTAAAGAACATACAGATATTGATCCCAAGAGCTTAGTGCCTAGGTTGGTGATTGTTTGTAACCTAACAGAAAGAAATAAAAGGGACATTTATTGTTGCATGGCCAGAAACGATATTTTTTAATTGGTTTATAGTGCACTTTTTAACAAGGTTTCCTATAAAACTTAGGCAAAATAAGCGTAAGGTCCGCTTGATGGTAACCGGTAGCCTTTTAGACGTATGCGATATCAGCTGTTTAACTTACGCGTTACCTGATACCAACGCACGTAACAAAGATTACAAGTTCCTGATAGTACAGTACAAATCTCTTTTCCTATGTATGTTTGGTATACATTTCTTTATATAAAGTGTTCAGGAATGAACATAAAAGTCTATAAATAATATACAAAATAATAATCCGTAAAAAATATTATAGATAGCAACAGCTTTTTTTTAACTGATTTGCACATGGTTAATGACCGATTACTAGAAACAAAGCTTAAGGTCACTAGATCCATCAAGGCGCAGCGATAGTCTAGTGGTATCTTTGAACTGCCACTCAGAGATCACCAGCTCAAATTCTGGAGATCCGAAATTATTTGCGTATTAAGTAGTGTAAGCTACGTGTCTGAGAGTTCTCCACAATATTCTATTTACCTGCACAGTTTCAAGTGGAGGACTTTAGCCTAAACATTTAGATTTTGAGAAGAGCCCCGTATCCGGCAGTGGAACAATTATTTACAAACAGGGCTCATAAAAAGAAAATTAATGAACGACCTTAAAATATACCATCTGAAGAAGGGAACAATCGTACTAATGCGGGAACATTACAAACTTTGAATTCACGGATACACTTGTACCCGAAACAATAACCATCGCATACATCTTTGTTCCATGTGTTTATAAAAAATATAAAAACAATGACATCCCCAAATAGTTGTACCGGAATTGTACATTATTTACGTAGAAATAATATTAGTTATCTGATAGTATTTTTTAGTAGTCGCTTACCTTGTTAGATTTGTTCAGATTGCTCGTAGTCTTACTAGGTCAGCAATCACGGCTATCAGATGAAAATGACTGGAATTAATGTTTTAGCACACTGCATTACAAAACAGAAAGACTTTTAGTCCAAATATGGTTCACCCATCGGTTGAATAATACCGTAGAAGATTGCTTAACCTTACTGGTCTATATCGATCAATAAGTGGTGTTGATTATGTTCGCCTCGTGCCTAAGTGTAAGATTTATAACAACTGAATTTACTACGTTTATAGGTACGATCATATTAAATGAATCTGTGTAGGTATATTCTTCTATAATAAAAGTAATAATATATCGGGACATCGTTATCTCTTCATGAGACTAACGCAATATCAGAGGGCACAGTACACTAGCTTCTAAAATATCGCCTTCATCTTGTGTTATGAACAAAAAATGTATCACCAGGTTAAATGAAAGCGCACAAACCGCAGGGTAGCTTGTGGCGAGCTGAATGTAAATGGCAACACCGCGGTCCTGAATGCCTTGGAGAGTCGGTTAGGGCCTTGTTCCCGGCTTGCGTTACTGGTCGGCTGGGGTGGATCTTCAAGAGCACCCGTAGGACTCTCAACTCTGGCTTGCCTTGGTCGGCCGGTCAGAGGGTGCCGCTAG
Source organism: Catocala sponsa (assembly GCA_963564715.1). Classification (NCBI taxonomy): domain Eukaryota; kingdom Metazoa; phylum Arthropoda; class Insecta; order Lepidoptera; family Erebidae; genus Catocala; species Catocala sponsa. The sequence continues at coordinate 12,431,272 of OY751331.1, forward strand.
AGCTATATGCTTAAGGGTGGAAGTGTTATTTTCAAGGGCATAACTACGGGGAAACCCGCTCCGGGTCTCCGTTGCCACGAGACCCATGATGGTGAAACCGGCGCCGCACCGCTTCCACCGGTGTGGTCCTCTGCTGCTGGCTTATGGTGGCTATTCAGGGGGCCCATTTAGTGAGCTGGCGCGTCACCGTCTGCCCATCCTCTTGATGTTATTAGAGTATTCAGGGCAGAAGCCGTTTTTCATCCATAGTTACCAATATACCGGACCATCAAACACTCATCCCCATAGCCCAGAAGTATTAGAGTACATGTATAGCAATAGTCCTACGCCTACTGTGGCTTGTGCCACCGTAGGTGTTCCATCCCACTTTACATTAAAACTCTCGAAGGGCCTCTTCACGTCGGACCTATGTCTCTGTGTAAGCCTCCTAAAGGCCCAGATATTTTTCTAATATGTTAGAATAATATCTGTGATAAGAAAAACATTATAATGTAATATTCTTCTAATACTTATAAATTGTCATAATATAATAATATCAGCCCTTTATATGAACTGTCCCACTGCTAGGCACGAGCCTAGTTTAGCCAGTTTTACACTGAGATAAGGCTCGTGCCTTATCTCAGTGTAAAACGCATTAGGCCATAGTTTACCACGCTGGCCCAGTGCGGGTGTGGTGATAGACTTGAGATATCTTTGAAAACATTATATAGAATTCTCAGACATACAGGTTTCACTGTTAAACCCACATAACTTCGAAAAATCAGAAGAGCGTGCCTTGGGATCGAACTCGAGACCTCCGCTCGGAAGTCTAATGGTCTCCCACCAGACTATCGCCGCTTTCTTGTAGTATACTTAAATCGTATATTTTGAGTGAAGAGTACTTATCCTAATATTTAATCTCAAGTAGTTTACAAACCTCGGATAGCACGGGTGGCGCATAAATACAGTCTGTTCAATACATTCAAAACTTCTCATGCATAGCCGATCCTGCAAAAAGAGTTAATGTTTATAACATACATCACTAGTTTGCTTGGTACGAGGCCTCCTTTAAAATTACGAAATCTCTATTTCATTTACCACGACAGCAGAAACGGTGGTTATTCACGTGTGGTCTTCTCCAGAATGGTAGTTCTCAGTCAGGCTTGTCTAGATTTTAGCGAGGATGTCGTTATATATGACCTAGTGGTAAAAGCCATTATATCCCTAGACGAAACTTATGAAGAGTTAATGACATGTTTGTAATACATTCTGTAAAGCAGTTCTTAAGCTATGGTGTTATTTTATGTTTATGCTCAGCCTTTTCGATATAACTTTTCATAAATCAAATGAACTTACGGGCATCAGCGAATTTGCGGGCGGCAGTTCTCATAAATAAATCTGTAATCTTTACGTTGTTTTAATAGACGGACATAAAGCGTTGGATATTCATAAAGTAGGTACTTACATGCAATTATGATAAATGTATCTAGGCATATTTTACATTCTAAACACAAGCATATTCACTTACGTTTACAAAGACATATTTTATGACAAACATGTTGCACGCTAATTCCTTTATTAACGTTTATCAATTAGATACAGTTAATATTAACAATCAACCGTTCATATAATATTTCCTTACTTGGAGACGGACTAGCATATTTCCCACATGATACGGTGTGACGCTGTCTTCAACATTATCGATTATCGTTATGTCTACACATTCATACTTTAATATTATAACTGCGAAAGTCATTTTGTCTGTTTGTTATTTTTCACGGCTAAATCGCCGAACCGGTTTTAATGAAATTTGGCGGAAGATAGTAGCCCTGGAGAACTCACAGACTACTTAAAAACACGACAATTTTTTGTGGGTAGTTAACATAAAAATGTTATAATAAAATTTGTCCGCATGAAGAAATCGTGAATCGTGCCACGTGTGATTTTTGAGATAATTTGAAATGTGCCTCTGGTTTGCGGTTGGAATATTAATAGCTATAACTACCTATTACAATAATCAATAATGTTGACTAAAGTTACAATAATGTTTACTAAACACACTATTATTGGGTTTGGGATAAAACAGTTTATTAAACTATTTTTCACTAATAGTATTTGAATTCGTATAGTATTTAATTACAAATACAAAAGATTTAGTAAAATTATGCAATCCAAATATTTGTGGCTGTGGTGGTTTCACTCATATTCCACCATGGCGCGGCGGACCTCTGAAATACATTAGAAAATTATCTGTCTTTTCAAAAACTTAAACTAATATATTTAATACATGTAGTGCCTACATCTATTAGATTTTAAATAAATAGTATGTTATACTAATAAGCAAAAACAATATCAGAATATTTAATTTAAGACAGCGCCATCTCTTATTACCCGACTTCACTATTTGATGGACGTTCTGTACTAATTGTTATAATAATTTCCACGCGGGCGAAGTCACGGATAGCTGCTAGCTATAGAAGTGCTACGCGTGTTTACATGGTAGTCACGAGATAGGAATGGAATCAAGTGATAGACCATTACGTAATCCATAAGCCACAAATGGTCTATTATACTACACATTTCCACGCTAGTTTGGATACGAGAGGAAAACACCTGTTCGCTCATAAACATATGGACATAATTTATTGTTAAGCGTTCATATAAATATCCATATTCACTATGATGATAGTTTTACTACATCTTCTTTTTAATTGGAGTTCTATAGTTGCATTAGCAGTTTTATTAGGTACCTATCATTTTACCGTGTTCGTTATGCAAAATGGTGTCTACTTTATTAATATTCTTAGAATTAAACGAATAATAAGAAGACTAAGCTTGTCGCAATACCAGGATAATATATCCTAAAAGTAACTACCTTTAATAACTATTAGAGGTTAGAGAATTCTATCATAACAGTAACGAGCAATATTTAAAAAAAAATTAAGTAGACACAAGAGACTCGACTACAATAACACCTAATGAAATGGTCGCTGAAAGCAAATACCAGCTGCCAGCAGCCTTATTTAAATTTCCCAAAATGATATATTCAATGTCACTCCGAATCAAACACCTGTAATAGACTAGGCTACAAAGCTTGTGAAATACATATATACATAAATCGCTTCAAACATTATCCTGCTTTTAACACAATCGGATAGTAAACAGTCTAAACGGCATTTTGATAGGCACATAATAATTCATACATTTGAAGGCGTCAAAGGATTCTCGCAATGACTGTAGATATTCAAAGAGTTATATGTCACGCGCATGCTAATTTATCGGCAGTAGGTAATAACTGTTATACAGATATTACCTTAGACGTAACCTATATGCTCCCAGCTCGTGCTAGAATAAGATTAAGATAACAGTAGAGACGTGCCTATCGTGATATTAGAAGAGCCTCCGTTAATAACCTGTCACTACTTATTTACGTGCTTAATTTATTGACGGCGATTTAGTAATAAGTGCGTTGTAAGTGAGGAGGAAGTTGGCAGTTGTTAGTGACATGTATGCTGATAACTAGGTTCGTTAATGTAATATGAGTTGTATGTATGTTCCTATTTAAGAATACACTGGTAGGTCGGTTCTCTAACTGACCCACCAATATTCTTATTGTACAACGAAGTTGTTATATACTCTTACAGTAGTATTGCAAATTTAATTCAACCCATACGCCTCGTGTGAAGATCTCTTAAAAACGCCGAAGTCCTTGAATTATATGTTGTTATGTCTGTTATATATTGTTTGCAAAGTATACAGTTTAATTAGAAAGACAGCTGGGGTATCTAGTCTTCGTAGTGCCCGATAGAAGCATAGTGATTCCCTGTCTTATCGTAGATTAGACTAAGCGGTTTAAAGAGATTTTCGGTAGGACATATTCATTTTGAGATGCGCTTGCGTATCTCGACTTTTCCTTTTAGACACTAAAATACACTATACATCACAATAAATTTAGTACATATAATAATACACACATTCTGATGCGAATAGTGCGCCCATTTGTATTCAAATCTGTACTGGCGTTACTTTCAAGAATCAATTTCGTTAATAATAATATCAAATAGTTGTGAAATTACACCTATGTACATATATCCAAGCTACATCTATCCACCTCTTTCTCTGTGCCTGGTAACTAGTCTGTAGCAAGAGGTAGATAGCCAGTTTGAGTATCTATGTATATGCAAGCATATAAAACAAGTAAGTAGTATTGTTGTCTACTTTAAGTCAATAAGCAATGGCTACTTATTATAGACATAAGTGTCACCTTACATTTCTTGTACAGCTATATAATAATATAATGAATAGCTTTTGAACAAGTACTCTTTACTCTTTAGTGTAACTAAACATTCTACCTATTCGAATGAGCTATAAATTTTGTGGGTTACGTAATGTAAAGTAATATCAGATACTTAAATATATTAAACGAAATAATAACTAATCTGTTTCCAAACATTTGGGCTTTATTAATGACATAATTAAATAATTAAATAAAATATATATAAAATGATTTACAAGAAATATAAACTAATGAGAAAAATAAAACAACAAAATTAAAAAAATAAAATAAAAAAACAACAAAATATATCTGTTTCCTAATTTACTGAGTACTATTTCTATAGCTTCTTAATTTTAAAAAGAAATATCACCAGCATGTTGGAGGGCTTTAGTAATTCTGAAGAAGCGCACGGGAACTTAAAGAGCTGGCACATTTCTCTGCAGTTCATTCTTATTGCGCAGTTTGCCAGAATTAAATTTGAAATATTCTGTTCTGCAATACACACTATGAAAATTATATTCAGCGTAAAGGACACACATGTTTAATACGAAGACCCTAATTGTACATAAATTAAAAAAATAGATAAAAATGGTCGATCCTGTTTTGAAACAGCTTAGGGTGAAATCGCACCTGTAAGCATGCAAACTCTTGTCTACCGAAAATATTAATTTTGTATGACATGAAGATGCGTACTTATATTATGTCTATAGGATTGGAGAATTCATGTTTAATATTAATTTACTTCTTTTTATAAAAAGGCAAGTAAGTTGCTAATAATAATTTCCTGAGTGACGAAGATTTTTGTGCCATGTACTCGCAATACTCGGCGCATGTGTAATGACACTCATGACGTAGCTACCACTTAGCCATTACGTCATCTGGGAAATAAGCTTTTCAATACATAGACCGCGAATTAATGGAAGCAGATGTGATTTCACCCTTTAAGAATGGGTATTGCACGCTAATAGAAATTAAATGTACAAGCTATCAGTGGTCCATCGTCACGCGCAACTCGTAATAACCGTCTCCGTCTGAGTGAAAGTGTTTCTCTTGTATTTATGGATTAGCAATGGGAAAACCTCTCATAAATAATACTTTCATAATCCATCATAATTTTGACAGACAGAAATTGCAACAATTGTTTGTTATTAAATAGGTTTATTAAGTGAGTATATTATTATTTATACGTGGATAGGATATTATTTATACGTGGGCATATATATTCTGGCATGACATAACAACCGGTCTCCACATACAAAAAACATTATTTACACCTTTTAAATCTTACACCCAAAAGAGATAGTTAACAAACAAAATATTTTTTGACAAATAAGAGTATTTCGTCTCTTTATAAGTTATACCTATATAAAACAAATTTTTCCTATCTTAGAATTAGGTCTTATTATATTGGCTTTTATTTGTAAACATTAAGTGCTACATTTTTGAATATTTATCGTGGTTCTATGATTCCTATATGGCAAAAAGTAACCCAGAAAAGCGAGACACATAGCGATATAAAAGCTGGTAAAGCAGAAACAATGAGTTTAAATAGGAAAACGTCGTAAACATAACAAACAATATATTTTTTCAGAAGAGAGGCAGGATAGGTTAGGAAATAATGTAAAAAGTGAGAGAAACAAGCAATTAAATTTCAAATTTATATTCATTTTACGCCATAAAAAAGCCGTAGAGAATTTAATTAACATAAACCTCTATACGTTTTGCGGTTGTTATGCTAAACACTCCGCTGTCAAATAAGTGGCATCAGCCTCATTAGGTTATATTATTTACTTTATACCTTGGCTAGGCGAAGTATCATTCGATTTAGTTACATAACACTTCTTAGATACTGACCAGAGTAGTAGCGGCGCGAGTGTTAGGTTAGGGCCCGCGCCCTTGGAATGAATGATAGCCATGCCGCCATGGCTATCATCCATTTTTGTCGATAGACTAGCAAATGAAATCTGAAGCCGTTGATATGTTTTATAACAATCCGGCTCTTTGTGGAAAACGTTAAGTAAACGCATTGAAATATTGATTTATTCGTTGCATTCTAGTTTTTATTGGTCCACATTGATAGAGGCACAATAAAACTTTTTACATAGGGCGGCGATAGTTTAGAAACGGAATGTAGTACAGTTCTAGCCTCGACACAATGAATGATTTTATTATTAACTCGAGGTACTAAAAACTTGATGCTAAGACTATCCCATCGGATTATGGTATGGGATTAATATGACTAGGTTCGTTACTCAGAGCAAATTACTTGAATGTAATAGTACGGTTAAATTAGTTATGCGCAAATAGCATAAACATTACAGTTTCGAGGAGTGGTCTTAGCTTGTATCTAATTAAGCGATGCTATGCTTATAACTTCATATCTAAATCTCTATCTTTGTATAATACACAAGTTTATATTAAGTTACGCAATGGCCTTGCAGACTTCTGTAGACATTATTATCATCGACACCGTAACAAACGTAAGCATAACGTAAGCACCTATTATGACAGGCACCAGTCACAGTCTATCAAACTAATTAAAAGTTTAGCTGACAATAATTTTGAATAAATTATGAAGTTGCTATAAGTGCATGTATTGGACGGACAACATTGCAAATTGCAACTTGTAAGGTGCGTCGCCCACTGGTAAGTCGAGGCATGGTCGCGGTGGCGTCGCGGCACGGTCGAGGCGTGGCGTTTATGTAGAGTCAAGATGAGGGCGGCTATGCTTCCTTCACACATTCCACATCCACACATTCACATATCCTTCATTCATTCGTACAATTTCAATGAATTTTACGTTGGTTTCAAAATCATCACGCATGTTTGAAGTGCAAACACGTCTACGCACGAAACAAAATGACAAATGGCGGTGGAGTCGCGGCGCGTTCGAGCACACCACCTCCGCCTCGACTCCATCTCGCCTGTGACGCGACTCTAGTGTGTGAGCGCACTGCCATTTATTGCTGAAGGAAACATAGAAGCAGCACGCCGCGCGCCGCTCGTGCGCCCATGCTTCGACGCCACCTCGACTCCAGCTCGTGTGGGCGACGAGCCTTATGCGTCCCTATCTAAACGTATTTGTACTTAAACAGCCAAGCCATCTCGTTGCCTCTTGTTGTCTGACTAATCGCTGTGCCTTCATAGTAGGTACTAACTGCCGCATACCAACCGCAACGATTATATGGCTGGGCACTAATTAACTTCTGTTTATTAATCAGCAATAATTCATAATTAGAAAATTAAACTTTTATAATTGAATAAATAATATTTATATTAAAATAATTTATATATTAGTAATATATTTTGGCTGTTGTTGTAGCCTCTTTCGAGGATGGCGGATAACGTAGTGCAATTCAACCATTGCGTCATCGCTGTTTGCTATTATTGTTTGACACGTTTAAACCACACCAAAATACAATAATATAAATATATATAGACGTGAAATAGCAGTATTCCTACTATTGTGTTTCGTTCGGTGAGTCATCAATCACCCCCTTTCCCCCATCCCGCACCTTCTCCTTCCCACTTCCTTTCCTAAAGGGTCGGCAACGCGTAAGTGATGCCTCTGGTGTCGCAGGCGTCCATAGGCTACGGTGACCAAGTGACCTTAGTTGTATATAAAAAAATATTTAATATATATTTTCTCCTATTCCTTTACTTTCGTTCCATCCAAAAATCTGCGAGGAGGCTGCTTGCTTGCCGCTTGCGTGCCGCTTATTGTACAAGAAAAGTTGTACAGCAACATAATCCGGGTCGATGATGTAACTTTATAAGAAATTGATCCCTTGAGAGGTTTTGAGATCTTCAGAAAGACGTTCATAGAAAGTACTAAAAGTAACTGTATTTAAGTAGCTAATATATTTAAATTTTAGCGTTAAGTTAATGTTAATTCGCAGTCTTTTACGATTTACTTGAAAGATAAAGATTAAGGTATTGTCGTCTTTGATCAGAAATATAAGCTTGCAAGTAGTTAATCTATTCATTAAGTTTATAAACAATCTGTTATTCACTCCTCAACTCACGGAGCTAAACACTGGGTACAATCGCGTGCTCAATCATTCAAGCTCACTTAAATTTACCACCAGCAACCATCGATATTGTCAGATCTACTGATTGTCAAGTATTTATTATAATGATTGACAATAGATTCAATGCGGCTGATAACCTTACTAAACGAACTTATCTGTAGTTAAATATAAAATACTGATAAAATTAACGATTCGATGTGCAGTTTATAATAAGCAGGGACCGAAATGCTATTGTGATTAATGTCTTTCATATTTTACAAACCCTGCACTCCTTCTCTTTTTAAAATTTAGCTATGCCAAATCTGACACTCTCTTATGTGCGTAATATGTCTAAAAAGGGGTATAACGTTTTTTCTTGACGTATATTATATTAATATAATTAAAAATTATACTGAGCTAACCGTTCAATCTAAAAGCTTCTATTTAAATATGCTTAATAACACAAAAATTACGTTAGCCAATTTGCTATCAGACTTCACTGTATTTTTGTCACACAATTTATTATTGCAGAAAGTCAAGCTGTCAAACACTTGTCCACAAAGGTAATTTGCAGGTGATTGGAAGTTTATTTTGATATTCTAAAACCGTTGGTACTGTACTAGAAATATAATAAATTTACATAGTTAAAGTATAACTTTAAAAGAAAATAATCCTGTAACAATAAATTAAAGAGATATAAAAGTGGTCCCATTAGTGTTTATCTACGACACAATCACAAGGATAAATACAACAATTAAATCTTCATGTGTGCGTACGACTGAAAAGGCAGGTGTGTGCATATAAATATTTGTGGTTAGCGTATTTGTTCGTTCGTGTAACAGGTTGTATACTTTATACGATGAATCATGTGTGTGTCAATGAGTGAGATTATATGTAGTAAGAAAATATAAACAAGAAAGACTTAATAACTTCACATTAACTTAGACGCTTGAAACAAGTTGCGGTGACGAAACGACTCGTCTCTTTAATGGAAGTATCTTTAGAACCTTATTACCTTTAGATTGTATTTTCGCTATTAAAAGTGTTCAATTTGCATACACATATACGTAAAGTACCAAGCTATTCGAGTAATATGAAAGATTCTTACTTTGTGATTAAGTAAACGTAACCGCACTTGTAGTTGAATATGTTCTATTTAAAAATATCGTTATTGCTTCAGACTCATTCGTTGTTAGGTTTCTAGTCATTTGCGCGGACTGTTTATATTTGATTTGTTGTGCGAATGAAGTACTCGCTTAAGTACTATTATGAGTGTTGCCGCTTCAATATCTAAAAGGAAGTGGTCTACAGGTTGTTCTAAGTCTGGGTATTCTTTAAGTCTTTGTATCCATGTTTATGAAACTTCCGTCGTACAGCAACTATCCTAAACTGAGAGTGATAATTGAATAGAGACAGCTGAAACATATTATATATGAATTAAATGTATTTGGTTTCTAATTTATTGTTGTAGGTCTAAAATAAATGTGAAAGTTATAATTTGGATTCGTTCCTATCTAATGCAAGTCCAAAACTTTCGAACTATTTTTTCCTAAGCATTAATTTGCTATCCCAAATAGGTTGGCAGAGATACAAACATGATTGCAAAATCTTATACAACTTCATAATTACCATAACAACAGAATCAATCAAAAAACAAAGGAACGACTATCATGATTCACTGACATGAATTAGTTTAATGATGAACGTCGTATCGCCATTTTTAATCTGCCAGAGGTGTTATACCGTCGCGTTTAAGTTGAATTTAGGCGGGCCATCAATCCTTACCTAACTCTGGCCACAAATTGTTGGGCAACGCTTCCCATGACAGTTCAATATTAATTAATGATGTATCGGTTTGATAGGCTCGCTGGAGCTCACCGCGGCTCTCGGCCACTCACTACTCACAACCATACATAAACACTGTAATCAACTATGACAATTTTTACACGCTTGAGTAAAGAGTACAGAAGTTTTCTCACCTCACGCGGTGTGATGTGCGGAAGTTATTGACTGGCGTTGCGTCATCGTGCGAAGCCTGCCTTTAAAATACTACTCATTGTTATTTTACATATTCTACACCTGTTTATTGAGCTTTCATTGCAATTTGATTCATGTTGGACTTATGCATGACCCACCTATAGGTAAGTGTTATACACTTCCGTGATATATTCATGTTGAAACTATTAAGCACCTTCTACTTATGTAGCGATAGGATAGCGATATTAACTGCCTCGTTGGTCTCTTGGCAAGTTAGCGCTTCCAATCATGAGTTCGATGCTGAGATCGCAGGTTCTCAGGTTGTTTAAAGTGATATTTAGGTTTTCATTAAGGAAGTTCTCAGTTCCAGCACGTTCACTAGAAATTTGCCTAATGGCTGTTAAAAGGCTAGTCCCCAATACCTTTTCAAGAAATATAGGCCGACACCAATAATTATTATTTTAAAAGAGGTGCTGTGAAAACTATATGTTAATACGTAAACAGAAAATCTACTATATTTAAGTATTTTTAACGCACGATCGTATAGAGTTTGGTAAATTTTAATATGGAGAAGTGCAGAGAGCTAAAATATATAAGAAAAATAAAAAAGAATGACCGTCGAATTTCGAACACTAAATAAATAAATTATTAAACTTGAATAAATGTAGAAATTTCGAATTTCTTGCGAATACCTCGCATACTATTCAAGGTCGCTGTGGTTTCAGTGGATATAATTTAACACGTTGACAGCAGCACTCATTTTTGTATTCTTTCCATTCCTGCGGTACGGGGCGTTTAAGACCTCGGTTGAAAACTATCATTATGGCGATAAGGGGCTTATTAGACCCCGTAACGTTTAATAAACAAAAAGCTTTTTTTTGGGTAATTTAAAAAGAAAATATAGTTATTTTTGGTATACTTTTATCAATCAGAGGGTTAGTTTATTTAGAATTTGTAGGTAAAAGAGAATGAGGGGTCTTATAGACCTCGTACCGCATTCAATAAGGGAAGTTTTACATTGATTTTTGTGTGGGAAACAAAAATATCGGTGAATGTTTTTACTATATTTTTATTTTACTAATTACAAATGTTTTTCGTTTAATCAATTTAAAAATAAATTGTATGACGATCTTTTTAACATTTTTGTCCGCCTCATGACTATTTAATTCTTTTCGCGATTTGGCGTAGCATCCGGCACATTTTCTTGTCTTCGAACACTTCGAGATGATGTGTTTGGTCATTTGATGCTGTTTATGATCACTGGGTAAAACAGAAATCATTGTTTTAGAATATATAATAATAATGTACCAAGTGACATTATTATATATTATAAAACAATGATTTCTGTCTGTCTGAACGCGATAAACTCAAGAAGTACCAAACGGATTTTCATATGGATTTCACCAAAAGACGGGGTGATTCAAGAGTAAGGTTTATGTGTGTAATTCATTAATTACCGAAATTACCACGGGAACAGAGGCCTGGACGAAGAATAGACTAGCTCAAATGAAAAAACATATATATTTTTAAAGACCTATACATATATTAATACGTGAGCCGAAAACTTTGTACCCCTTTTTAAGCAAATTGCGCGAACGGATGGACGTGAAATTTGACACAGTTAAAGTTTATATTATGATGGAGACGAAGTGCATAAATAAGCAATATTTTAGATTACCATTCCAACCAATTATATGTACGTACTCACAATCCGACAAAAATTTGAAGTAACTCTTTACGTTAGCTAAAAACAGAACAATGATTAGGTATTAACAAGTATCGTAAAAAAGACAACAATTTATCTTATCATTTTAAAGTTATGAAGTTAGAAAGAAGCCCGGTGTCAAGTTATAAAAAATTACAAATGGCGCACGGCGCGCTCGACTTTTATAACAATGAAATGTTAATTGACGACTTACGTGTAATTGTAGACTTGTCACATTATCTTCTTTGGTTTCTAACACAATATTTTTTCGACAACGTCTCGCCATGATTACTGTAAGCTGTTAAAACTTAACACGTGTGGTCTGCGCTTGCACAACACTGGTCGCGCGCGACTAGTGTAGGGTGCGGTACGGGGTCGGCGAGGTACGGGGTCTTTTGAGCCCCGTTCCCCACTGTAATAAATTTTTATTTCTTCAGTGCAGTATGAGATCAAAGTGACCCCGTATTAAAGTAGATACACCACTGTATTCTGTTTTAATATCTCTATATAACATCACTTTCCTAAACTAAATCAAATTAAAGTTACGGCCTTTGCACGGCAGAGAAGTCTATGTTTTTCTTAGCCGCACCGCAAGGAAGACACATACGAGGCATATTAGAACTCGTTCCGCACTGAACGTGTTAAGTGCTCGTTACTTGCCTAATTTGTTTCTTGTGTATGTTGTTCGAATGTTTGTAAAGCCGTCTTAATCAGGAATAATACCCCTATAGTGATACGCATCGATTCATGCTTGTGCTGTAGTAGGTGCGCAGCAATTCCATAGTTTTGCACATTTCAGCACAAATTGTATAGCATGTCAGACCAACCAATATTTATTGTACATAATATGGTATACGTAGACGCTTGTATACAGTGTGAGGTTTCATAAAGTGCACATATGAAAATGAGTGAAACTAGACATCATTTTATCGCTAGGAAAAATAATAAAAAATAATATTCTTCGATTTATACCTATTTATATTTTTTCTTTAGTAGTTATGGACCTTGTACCAACAAAACCTTGTAACTTTTGAACCAGGTGATTAATCGTGTTGAAACAAAAACAGTATTAATACGCAATGTGTAGACAATAACGGCGGTATACTATTCACATCCAAAAAATACCGGTGGCATAAAAATAAGGAACATTTTAGACCAAAACTGAGTTTCGTACAATGTTTTTTTAAACATTGTTAAAAAACTCAAGATAACGTCTCCATTGCCCCTAGTTTTTATTAATTGACATTAATCTGTATCTAATAAGCTTTAAAACAATATAAAAACCACACCTGTATCCCAAACAAAACAGTTTTTATGAAGGGCTAAACAAAGACCTTGCCGCCACCAAGTGCATCTTTTTTCGAAAATTGCATTATCTATCTCAGATAAAAAATTAGGTCTTGTCTAATCCTTTGCCATAAATTACTAAACATACACTAGGGCTGCAAGTGCCACTTATTTGTACCCCTACGAACACGGCGTAGAATGTTTTTGCAAATGGACGGATGCCCTGCACATTATGCAAGAATAGTTCGCAATTATTTAAATGAAAGCTATCCCAATCGATGGATTGGTAGGCAAGGGCCTGTCGGATGGCCTGCGCGTTCACCCGATCTGACAACCCTTGATTATTTTCTGTGGGGGACAATGAAGCAGAGAATTTATAACTCTCCCATCAATAGTGAGGCAGAACTGCAGGAGAAGATTTTAAACTGCGCCAGTGCCATAAAGGAAGATCCAACAATGATAAGACGAGCAACGCAATAGATTTTGCTGCGAAGTACTATGTGTTTACAACAACGTGGTAGTCATTTTGAAAACTTGCTACATTAAAAGTTTTATTATACCTTTCGTACCTTTACAGAAAAATAAGTGGCACTCGCAGGCCAAGTGTATGTTTAGTCATTTATGGCAAAGGATTAGACAAGATCTAATTTTTTATCTGAGATAGATAATGCAATTTTCAAACAAAGATGCACGTGGTGGCGGCAAGGTCTTTGTTTAGCCCTTCATAAAAACTGTTTTGTTTGGGATACAGGTGTGGTTTTTATGATGTTTTAAAGCTTATTAGATACAGATTAACGTCAATTAATAAAAACTAGGGGCAATGCCGACGTTTTCTTGAGTTTTTAACAATGTTTAAAAAAACATTGTACGAAACTCAGTTTTGGTCTAAAATATTCCTTATTTTTATGCCACCGGTATTTTTTTGGATGTGAATAGTATACCGTCGTTACTGTCTACACATTGCGTATTATTACTGTTTTTGTTTCAACACGATTAACCACCTGGTTCAAAAGTTACAAGGTTTTCTTGGTACAAGGTCCATAACTACTAAAGAAAAACTATAAATAGGTATAAATCGAAGAATATTATTTTTTATTATTTTTCCTAGCGATAAAATGATGTCTAGTTTCACTCATTTTCATATGTGCACTTTATGAAAACTCACACTGTATCTCATCTTTGTAAAGAGGAAGTACTTTTGACAGCCCGAATAGCGAAGCAGGTAAGCAGCGTCGCCGGTGTCATCATTGAGAGTAGGGTAGATGATTATGTTTGATTTTGTATGTTACACACAAAAGCAAATAGAAATCAAAATTAATTTTGTTCAAACGGCATCAACATTGGTTGCAAAATAAGGGGGTAATTCATATTTTAAATTTTGATATAAGAAATTGTGGGGTCATAGTGGGGATGTCTTGCTATTTTCTTTGCACAGGTACGGTTAAATAGCAGTTAAATTACAATGTGTATCGTGCATGCTTTTTCTGTCGTCTGACAATTTATCCGACTGTCAGATTTGGAACGCCTTTATCTTATTTAATCTTGAGTAGATTTCAAAAATTCTTTGCATTTTAGAGTCTGGGAAATATAACTATTCGACTTAAATAATAAAAAAATGTTAATCTACTAGTCTGTTGTGGGTTCGAATCTAACACGGGACAGTTATTTTGTAATCCAAATAGATTATTTTGGTATTGGTGTTCTGGTGCTTGTCGCAAAAGGCTTTACAATAACGGAACCGTTATTGTAAAGCGCAGCCTCCGCTAAAGAGCATAATTTACAGATAGACTTTTTGAGTAAATAAACTATAAGAAAGTATTATGAAAATATGGTTTTAACCTTGACTCCTATCTTTATGGGGTATAATCAAACGTAGAGGACTAATATCGTTTTAGATATTTCATATGAAGCTTAGCTAGCTAAATGAAAGCTAGAAAGCATATTAATTTTGAAGGTATATTTTCATATGTTTCAATATTTTTATCTAAAGTTAGTAGTTAGTATTAGTACATATAACATTGTATTGGAGTTAAAGTAGAACGAGTATGACTAACATTTACATATTAAAAAAATATCAGATTTATAAATTTTAATCCTGTTATTTATTAACCAGGAGCTCTATATCAACATTGTATCTACTTTTCTTGTTACTTATTAGTTATAAAACAGACAGGATATACCATAGCTCAAAAATGACTTTCAAATAAATTGTTGTTAAGTGATTTTATAAAACAAGCTTGTATTAAATATTCATACAATTATATGACCGATATCATTGCGAAAGGAACGAGAACATGGGCCGCCTGTTATTTTTATTCAAATTTATCGCCTAAACTCATTCTGCCCACACTGCGTGGCCACATACAGCGTAAATTGATCACACAGATGATTTATGAATACCATTTTTACATAATAGATTGTATGTATAATAAATATTCCTATGTGTATGCGTGTATGTAGACGTGTGTTTGTCGTGGCGGGTGCGTCCATCGTGTATCGCCGACGTGCAATATTTCTTGTGACCAGGAGCAGTAATTCTACAACGTTTCAACGGTACTGCCAACATATAATCGGATGCGATTCTTATTGCATATATGCCAGCGTTTTGACTTTCAATATGAAAGCGAATAACAAATGTAAGTTTAATTTCAATATTCTATTTAAAATATTATTTTCTGACTTCAAATAACATACTTATAATTAATGCTTTTAGCCAATGGTTACTGGCAATGTCTATAAAAATAGTTTCATGTCTATTTCTGTCTCCTAAATTGTTCGGAGATCGTTATTACGTTCATTGACACTAAAAAGTTTTGTATGTAAATGATACAATATAAAAAACGTGCCACGTTTTCATGTTAATTGAGGAACTTGCGGTAATAATTTAATTGTATATCTTCGCAGTCAAGTAACACATGGGTGAGTGGTAGTGTTTGTCAGGTGATTGTACGTACTTTATTATTACCTTTATTGGCAAGCGGTAGCCGCCGCTCATGATATGACAGTGTTTTAATGACATCACAGAAGCAACTTAAAAATAGCATAAGCAAGCCGATGTAATTTTTTTCTTTTTATACGTGAAAGAATTCACTCACGCATCCTTCTCCGCTTATCGCCCGCTGGCAAAGGGCAGCGGAGAAGGTATGTCGGTCTCACTCGAGGAAAGATGGAAAGTCCCGGGTAAGCAGCTGTCTACCTTAACCATATGAATGCAATGCAAACAAGCATACAGTTAGCCTGGTTACCACTTACCAAAGTTTATGTGAAGGGAACAGGAGACCAAAGGATTGGAAGGGTCCAAGGAGGTGATCGCCTGCGCTTGAACTCATCGAACGAAACGCAGCAAAACGTCTACTATACGTCGATATTCTGTGAGAGGTTTATACTTCCACGGTCGAGTTGGCCCAAATCAGCAAGATTCTTCTTATTGATATGTTATTATATGTAACTATTACTATAATTGCTCTCAAAATATATGTCTATATCTAAGACAAGTGTCATTGGATATATTTTTACAAAAATAAATATTGTTATTGTTAAAAATACCGACGAATCTTTAGCCGCAATAGCAGCCGAGCCTTAACTTTTTTCAGCCGTGGGTATACAATGTATTTAAATTTAATTTTAATATTTTTCATATATCAATAGTCGTTATTAAAATGCAATGTTGAGTAATTCAATTCGGAGCAGGCACATAATAGAATCGGTGCCACAGGTTAATCGATTTATTTTGTATCTTTTCGGTTAGCATCACCTTGTATCGCGTATGCTAGTCGTGTTACCCGCACATCAAAGACTTTACGACCAGAAAGTTCTAATATTTTAGATATCTACAATCTATATATGCTTTTATAACTCGTTATCAGCTTGTCAATGAGGCATAATAGCAGATTAAAGCTATTCAAATAACATAATAATATGAACTTTTATGGAAGTGGCTAGTTTATGTCTAAATATGAACGTGTTTAATCGTCAATAAACTTCCGCATATGAATGGTAGATATCTGAAAATTTACAACTCTAATCATAACGAGTTCCAACTCATAACGAGTTTCAATTCATCATTTATTTTGTGGTTTTATTTTTTCGACCTCTGCACAGACCCTCGCGGTTGTAATTCTAGTTCCTTTCAATTTTAGGTGACGACATTTTCTATAAATATTTTATATTTAACTCATTAATTAACCAGAAACCAGACACAAATAAAAAACATTGTGTCTGGGACTCGGGTTCCGGACGTTGGCCAAGAGAGTAAACAAATAACAAAGTTATGCCTATAGTCCTTATTTTTTTATTTTAATTACTGCCGCACTGTCGACAAAACCTATGCAGCGCGGCGAGTTTTATAAACATTGAAACAATGGATGATGAATAATTACATTAATTACCCAAACCTGTAATAAATTCAAATAGTCATTAGTGCAATGAACACATAAACTATAACTTAGTGTTGATTGTGTAACAAACAAACTAAATATTTATAAAATTCCTTCTGGTACAATAATTATTTACAATGCGGGAATTGTGTTCCTTATAAACAAAACAAATTGCGCGAGCTCCAAAATTGGAACGCGACTCCATTTTTTTTCGGACCCGAATTCCTTTAAGCTTGTTGTTACAAGATTGATTTACGCTTGTACATCTATATAAAGTTTGATAACCCAATTAGAGTATACAATATAACGTGTACATTCAAAATACAGTGAACTATGAACTTAGATAACTATCGTTTGTCGATCTGTCTTCTATTGAAAAGATTACTTGACAGTGATGCCTTGAAAGAAGAATACTTAGCTGCTCAAGGCCATGTAGTTATATTGTAAATACCCATTCAATATACATTCTAAATCAGTCTGTAAGTTGACTCTATTTTAAACTGTAAATGGTAATATTATGTTTAGGCAACTTTTGTAAATGTTCATAATATAATATGATTTCTTTATTTTATAACGCGCTCAGGATAGAGCACCAAAAGATGATCTGGTACAGCCAGCCATACAAGTAACTGAACATTTAAGTCTCAACTAACTAATTTTGAAGTGTGATTATATTAACTATCTTTTAACTATTTCTGCCAATAAAACTAATATTTGTTATTATTTTGAATTATGGAGGCTATCGAAGTTTTGTAAGTGTGTGTCTACTTATGTTGCGGACTGTACTATTAAGACGGCAGTGCACATGTAGCGTGTGGCTTATTTAGCACTAGCTTTTGCGCGCGGCTCCGCCCGCGGTGGTACCTACATCAATAAAAAGTAGCCTATGTCCTTCCCTAGGTTTAAACCATATTTGTACCAAATTTCATCTAAATCGGTTGAGTGGTTTAGCCGTGAAAAAGTAACAGACAGACAGACAGAAAGACAGATAGACAAACAGAGTTACTTTCGAATTTATAATATTATATATAGTAAGGATAATATCGCAGCGATTGACGATCGATTACTAGTTAGGGGACGAGGAAGATGATGATGTGTTATAAAATAAAGTAGCCATCATTAATTAGAATCAGAAACATTTGTAACTAAGTATTTTCTAATTTATCGTTTTTAATAGATACTAGCGGTCACCTAGTGGCCAAAATTCGACCATTATTGATTTAAATTTTAAGTTTGATTGTTATTAAGGTTTTATTGTCTATAACTTTACCCTTATAGTCTCATTTCATTTAGATTTTGCCAAGGCTGTATAGGTTAATTTACCTATCTTTTTCAAACAAATTATTATTTACTTAACTATAGTCTTTCATTGACGTTTTCGGAAGCTTGTTACTTTGTTTCGGTTTTTCTTTATTACATACTAGATTTTGCCCGTGGCTTCGCTCGCGTAAATGTAGGTTAGGTTAGGTTTGCAAGTGCGCAGGGCGATATCGCGCGGTGTTCCACAGGGGTCCGTCCTTGGCCCTCTCCTGTGGAACATCGGCTATGACTGGGCCCTGGGCGGAGTCTTGCCCCCCGGGCTGGGCGTATTCTGTTACGCTGACGACACGTTAGTAGCAGCCCGGGGACGCAACTTTGAGGAGGCGGCTCGCCTGGCCACCATGGGGGTCTCTCAGGTGGTCGGGCGAATCGAGGCGCTGGGGCTTAAGGTGGCCCTCAACAAGACGGAGGCCCTGTTGTTTCACGGGCCCCGTCGCGGGCCGCCTGCCGGCGCCTCGATCACCGTCGGCTCGGTCCTCGTACCGGTTCAGGCCCAGATGAGATATCTGGGCCTGGTGTTGGATGGGCGATGGCTCTTCGACGAGCACTCCCGCCAGCTCGAGCCGAAGCTGGACGGCGCGGCGTCCGCCCTGTGGCGGTTATTGCCCAACCTGGGTGGACCCAGTTTGGCGTTCCGGAGGCTCTACACGGGGGTAGTCCGGTCGATGGCACCGGTGTGGGCTCTGCTCGAGCAGGTGGGCGAGTGGCGCGAGGCCGCTCGCCGAGCCATCGTGGCCCGATGGTCAGCCCGGCTGGAGGCTCCATGTGCGGGTCTTCGCACGGTGGAGGCGCTCCGGCCGGTCCTTTCGTTGTGGGTGTGGCGACAGCACGGGACCCTTTCCTTCCGGCTGGTGCAGGTATTATCCGGGCACGGGTGCTTCGGATACTACCTGCACAAGGTCGCGAGGAGGGAATCGAGTCCCGCCTGTCACCACTGCGATTGTGGCGAGGACACGGCGCAGCATACGCTGGAGTTCTGCCCGGCGTGGGCGCAGCAGCGTCGTGCCCTCGTCGAGACCATCGGTGTGGATCTCTCGCTATCGGCCATAATCCGCTCCATGGCTCTGGTGCACCCAGACGCCGCCGTCAGTGTTGGTGCCCGCGGGTCGTGGGCAGTCGCTGGGTGGGTCGCTGATGTTGTATCAGGTTCCGGTGGCCCACCCGCCAAGGCGAGGCGACGGTGCACAGGGGGGTTTTAGTTGGTATGCCGGCCGTTTGCTCTAGGTGAGCCCGACATAACCGTCCCAACTCCCCGAGTGGGGCGGTATGCATCAGGAGCATTTCCACCATCCCAAAAAAAAAGTTTAGGTTTGCAACAGTTATTTTTTCTGGATGAAAGGTACCCTATGTCCTATTCTGTACCCCTGACAACGTGTATGCAAAATTTCATGTTGATTGGTTGAGTAGTTAAGGCGTGAAAGCGAAACAAGCAAACAAACAAACAAACTCATTTTCGCATTTATAATATTAGTTAGGATAAATAAGGTATACATATGTAACCATAGTTACCAAGAATTGTACGACGTCAGACGAACAATGCCGAAATACTACGAACGCGATTCGACTGCGTGTGTCAAATGCATGGTTGTGTGCGTGTAGTGTTTTTTCATTAATTTAATGTACTTCTAATGCATATTTTATAAAAATATTAGGATTCGCCACTCCTTCTCCATAATTGTGCTAAATTTTATACTCCTCCGTCCGCACAATTTTCGTAAAAAGGGGTACAAAGATTTTGCTTCACGTATTAATATCTATATAAATAATAGCTGACCCGCGCAACTTCGTCTGCTTCACATAAGCGAATTTTCCCCGTTTTTGCTACATTTTTCATTGATGCTCCGCTCCTATTGGTCGTAGCGTGATGTTATATAGCATATAATCTTCTTCGATAATTGGGCTATTTAACACTAAAAGGATTTTTCAATTCGTACAAGTAGTTCCTGAGATTAGCGCGTTCAATCAAACAAAAATACAAATAAACTCCTCAGCTTGATAATATTAGTATAGATTAATACTCACTCATGTTCCCTTCCATTTCTCTTTACAAACAGTTTTCTATTACAGGATTTGTCCTATTATGTTCCGTGTAGGAGTTAAACCTCATTATATTGTTTACTATTATTGTTATATATTCTTTATTAGATAGAATAAATATAATTTGTTATTATGTTTAATGTTCTTCTAACTTTTGTTCGCGGCTTTGCCTGTGTGAGTCCTACGAGAACGGAAAAATAATCCATTGATAATTCAGGACATGGTCTATTTAAGCCAAGTTTTATCCAAATCCGTTTTACGCACGATTGAGTAACAAACATCAAAATCCAAAATCACATTTTCACAGCCAAGAAGTTTACTTAGCAAGCGCGCCATTCTTCTTAAATTAATTCTTATAATAATCTCAACCAATATTCTTTGCCCATCACATATTATTTATTATTGGTTAACGTCATTACTTTACGACCTACCTACGGACAGATAATTTTTGACACATAGTCTTTGCAAATATGTCAACATTTAACTGGCTGTAGCTTAAAACAAGTCGTTTCTTAAATATAGGAATGGGGCCTTAGTAAGTAGATTACATGTAATATGGTAAAGCAATATTTATCTAAGTTCTAAGCTAACAAGTGAATAGGATACTGTGTATAAAGAGCACACTCGACCGCTGTGTACGGTATTTATACCATTACGCTGATGAGGTCTGATTTCCAGTTAGAGCAGACCCCGTTCAAGGTAAATGGCGTGCGTAATCCTCAATGGAACTATTTATTTAATGACAACTCATTGCTATCCGGATGTAGGCATACATGCAAATATATTTCTTTTTTGGCTGGTTGCGTATGGTGTTTGCCTCAATCTGTATTATAAATGCGTAAATGTCTTTGTTGATTTTTCTTCTTTCACGCAGTATCAGAGCAACAGATCCATATATTATGTTTTTGTCGTGTATAGTTTATGAGCTGGATTGTGATGTAGGCTATTTTTATAGATAGTAAAATAACGACATAAGAATCACCCAATCTCGAAAAATTGATTATTTGACAAAATGTTGTCTAATGTTTGTATCAAACTCACAATGTGGGAGCATTGTTTTAAATCTCTTTAACGTCCGTGTAATACCTACATAGTCATATGAGGAGAGGACATCGTATGTCTTTTCAAAGACATGTAAATGAATCCCATTAAATAAGAAATGACGCTTATGGTGTGGATTTGCTTAAGACAGCTTTACTGCTAGTTTCATAAACCTGATTTGTTTGTTCACGTGTAATCTGTGCTTGTTTAAAAACCTGCTGTTGGCTACTATTATAGATAAACAAGTATTGAAATAAACATTATTTTGACATTTTTATTGAAAATGAAAGCATTTTAGTTACATATAAATATTATATCGTAAGTAGATATAGATAAGTGAGATGTAGTGTGGTGTTATGTTTCGTAACTAACATAATTATTATATCGAGCAATTTATTCTGCTGCGCGTTGTATTGAAATATAATATGTATTAGTTTCATTGGTATGTGCTGTATGAATAAATGAAGCATATTGCACACTTGCCGCGCTACGCCCACGCGTCACCGAGGCGCGCGTCGCTGTCACGCGTACCGCATGTCATCTCCCAACGATTAGTAAAAACTTTTGCTTGCACAATACAATTTTGATGTAGCGGAGCTTTTGTCGCGGGGTCGAGGACCTACCACTTTACTAGATTATTATATAACATATATTTACATAACGTTTCCTAATTAGTGAAGAGATTTCACACGAACGTAACAGAAATGAACAAACGCTTTTAAAACTATAATATATATACGCAATACACACAAACGAAAATGAATTTGTTCGCCGTTAGGCAAAACCGCTTCGTTGTTTATTATAAATGTGTTATAGTAGGTAAGTAGCTATACAGACGATGATCTAAAAGATTGCGGTCGAGCCCGTCGGATTCAGCGCCGTCGCTCAAGGAGGACCGGACTATTCCGAAGCCGGAACCGAACCTGCACATGGAAATTGTGCGCTCACATCGACTGAATCGAGAATTGTTCTTTTTAATACTAAATCAAGAGCGAATATACGACCTCTCTTTTGTTCGGAGTGTATTGAAAAGAGAACATTATAGTTGTATATTGACGTTTGTATTCAGTTTTGGTAAATTATGACGTAGTCTCAATTTTCGAGATAAACTTCCGCAATTTCTTAACAAATATACATACATTCTGTATGGAGAGATTATTCGGAGATTATAACAATGAGTCAGATAGATAGAGTGAATGGAAAACAATGGCGTACTTACACGAAGACGTAGCATTCGGGAAATACACTCATCTTTAATCATCACTCGTACTTGTTTGTGAATTTTAAGAACAGATTTTGAAAGTAAATTGTATACTTACGTGATAAAAAACATGTTTAAGTATAATAATAGCTGTTATCCTTGCGAGGTTACGATGTAACATGTGTTTAGGTGGCACAGTTTTGACTCTCAGATTCGATTTCAATATTTGTATGCATTTATGTATCATCATTTTTGATTTGAAAGTAATTTAGATAAGATGGTAAAATACCAACATTTATTTGTTTGTACTAACTCTAGAATTATTGTTACGGTTCCAAATTTTCATTAATAATAAAATTGCTACTTTGGGATGTTACTTAAGAAAAGTTTTAATGACATACCACGCAAGCAAAATCACGGGCGGCAGCTACTCAGATATAAAGCTTGTTATAAAGTACTCGCAAAATAAATTGAAACAGTGGGACTCGAATCGGCGACATCACAATATCTCGTTTCTGTCCGACAAGTCACACCTCAAGGCTGTCACTGCTGCCGTTCGGTTTATACTTGATTTATCTTCGTTCAGATAATATATGAATACGATCAAATAGGATCTTTCCGTAGCTTATTATGTATGTATAACGACTAGACTAATATGCCGAAAAGATATTAATATGCACGTGTTAAGATCGTGATACCACTTTTATTGATGTTTCGAATGATTTTAGGTAATCACCGGTTTCTGTGATATGTCATGTGGTAATAGTGACGGGGCGTCTCGCGATTGTGGACGTATTCGTATGATGATTTTCGTCTATTATTATAACAAGTATCGTTCGCTTTCACTATCGCCCATCAAGTGACGATGTGACAGCATAATTAAGCGCGTCGAACATAATCACGCGCAGGTCGCGTGCACTCGACTGCCTGGAGGCTGGATAAAAAGAGCGGTCGTGACCTCGCCTGAACTGCCGGATGTAAAGAAAGTACTCAACATTGCTATCTTCCGGACGGCCGTGTCGGTACGTCCGTCATCAAGTGTCATAAGAAGAATATGTTAAATTTTCTAATATGTAACCACACTGATCGTGCAAAACCGCACATAGTAAGAAAACTTCTCTAGAGAATACACTGATGTCATTACTAAAATTATGGAATACAATAACTACAAATTCAGTTCAAATTCAGAATGAAGGGGAAATTTTCACGATTAATTCGTGAGCTGAAGTGATATAATTATCCGAATTATCATTACACAAAGCTATGTATGAGTAAGTTGTATAAGAGTGTGATAATGTGTGTGTTTTATTAGAGTGTGATGTCGGTGTTGGATGTGCATCGCGCTGTGGCGGGCTTGGCGCGGCGCGGCGCGGCGACGCGGAGCAGGCGCAGTGGGCGAGGTTAAGCGATTGCTTAGATCCGCGTTCACCTCTCATTGTGTAACCGCGCCGGTCGCGGGGAGGGGCGCCGTGGGAACTGCCGAAAGCTCGCTAACGCTATGCGCAGCTTCCGCCGTTACGGCCGCATTAACTTAACGATGCATCTCGCACGCCACCGCAACCATACGCAACGTACCGACGCGACGCCGCGTACTCGACGACAAATTGATTCGATCGTCATCTTTAGTAACAGGAAATTATCACGTTGATGCTGCAAAACATTGCCACCTAAATTTAGATGCTGCGAGCTGATGCGACTTTCTAGTGTTTCATATTATGCATGCATATTATACGAATTTGTCTGCAGAGAGAACGGCGAGGATGGACGCGAGAACTTACCTTAATGCGGCAAACGAGAGCACGGAGCGCTGAAGGCGCACAAAGAGCATTGTGAAAGTTATGTTATGAATTCGTATTGTTTTGTAATTGTTTCTAAGCAGTACAGAGCGGCGGAATAATTCATAAGTGTTGTTGTTTCCAGCGGCGGCGATGTTGTTCTCGCGACGACAGCTGAATAGGGCAATGGTGGCGGGCCGTTAGTGCGGCGCGCAGAGCGCGGGTGGACACGCCAGGGCCGCGGGGCGCGGGCGAGGGGCCGAGGGCGGAGCACCTGAGCGCGCCCTGACCTACGACCTGCGGTGAAAGGCGCCCGCGCGGGCACGGGCCGCGTCGCGCTGCCATACACATAGCATCGCGCTGTTTCGCATGCGCACAATGACCGTATTTTGCAGATAAAAAGAGTGACCCAATACTTTGATCTTGTTTTATTATAATCGAAATTTTAATAAGCCAATTTTTATTTTACTTATCTGTAGCCAAGATGTTCATAAATAGTACTTTCAAGGCAGATTGAGTAAGTTCTTACTAATCTGAAGTTTGGTATTGGAATTTAAATAAAATAAATAAATGATTACGTTTTTTTACCCGTGATGTAGGTGAGATAGAGTATAAATCAAAAATTTATTTGCTAGATTGCTACTAGGATCCGGCATGAAAGGTTACAATCTATCACTAATCATAAGCGAGTACGCAGATTACAATATATCTTCCGGAATAATAGTAAATATTTAACTATATACTTATAATTGCACGGATGGCGTAGTGGTTTAAGTGATGGCCTTATCACTGGCATTACGCCGCGTATTGTGAATTCCAATCACATAGGCACAAAATGTTGTTTGTTCCACAAATAATTCTTCAATATCTGGGTAATCTTTGTGTCTTTTGTTTACATGTTTGTAACGTGCCCCGCGACACAGGTTTTATTCCTAGTGGAGGGAGTTATCTATTAGGAAGCTGTGTTTTATAAAATTTTCAAAGAGATGTGAACTAGCTTGATATATATTATATTTGATAAATCTGAGATATATGGAAGTGTCTACGTCTCGATTAAAATAGAAATACTTTGTACTATATTCGTCGCTGCTACTTCTGGGGTTTTATGTATGTAAATGTGTGACTAAGGTTTTTTAGTGACATAAGCAAAGTATTCTATTAATAAGACTGCTTGGGTTCTAATAACTATTCTTAGAATTTGTATAGGCGTTTCGCTGAGTAAATATTATCTCAATGTTCATCTTCGTGGTTTTAAAATTTTCCTATGTATAATGAAAACATTTGGTATTTTATGTGATGAGCGAATAGTTATCAAATGATTCGACTATTTGTACAATTTGAATTCGTATTCGAACGTTTATGCGTTGTTATATTTCAATAATATTGGAATGCAAGTTTGATTTAATTCGAATGTATCTTCATCTTTCAAATCAAATGTCTTTGCGACTTATCTTCAATCTTGCATAACTCAATGATCAGTTTGCACGATACTAGGTCCGAATTTAGATCAATATGTACTCAGAATATTTTATCTAGATATATTTATCTGTAAATTAAAGTTATTTCACGAACATTTGCACCGAAGTCATTATCTCGAACTTGCATAAACTTACGACCGCTTTCTCAGAAATGTCACGGTCCTGGAAGCTTTCAGTACAATGTCAAGAATAATTACAAAGAAGTAATCCATTTTTTATTAATTTTACACTGCTTTTTTTAAGGCTGTTGCAACTTGTTCGAAACATATTAACATATAATTAGTGGATTAAAAAGTTTACGAAATATACTTTAGAGAAGTTTTTAAAATACCGACGACCGCAGCTGGTTGATATAGATTGAATAACTCAAAGAAAACAACTACAAGAGTATGCTAAACATAACACAGCTTCATGACTACCTACATATTATATACGAAGGGTAAGACAAAAGTGTATCACATTAACATTTTGCAGCACAACTCCATATTTCATATTCCTATTAAGGCTTATCTTATAGCAATAGCTAGTAGCACTGTATCTGCTATTAACACCCAGGCATCGAACCTCACGTTCGTCAGCTGCGCACGCGCTCACGCATACGCCATTACACCGACGGTACAGAGAATAGAAAATTTGATAAATGACTTGTTTCTAACAAGAAAAAGGAGTGAACAATATAATTTGAAATAAATATAATGTTCGAACGTGTTCACATAACGTATGAGGCGGTCTGTAATGACGCAACTTTCACGTACGGTTTACATGTTAGTAAAATGAATCGCAAGGCGCCTCTTACACGGGTAATGAAGATTGATGCGCCGAGATGTGCACTGCGATTAGCGCACAAGTAACGTCATTTGTCATGCCTATCGTACACAATTGTTTTATATGAACCGAATATTTTGTTTACCTACATCCTCCTTTCGGTCGTGACCGGTAAACGAGCGCTACTTACCGGTCCGGTTGTTCATACAGCCGCCGATATTAATTACATGTGATGTTATTATCGTCGGTTCAAACAATTACATTATAGGGTAATTTTGTGCGTGATAATCAAGGTTTTAATGTGTGTGTCTGTTAGTAAATAGTAGAGTAAAATATTGGTAAAGAAGCTGTTATAGGATATAAGAAGTAGGTGCTTAGCCGTTACAAGTGGGTACTTAGTGCGTGTCAAGAACGTCTTACATAGAATAACACTTATTGAATGTAAGAGCCCGAGTTGCCAATTATTTGATGACGTTATGAATGAGTGGGCTCGTCTGGGAAACTAGTAGAGCTGTTACTGCTTTCTGTATCTGATCTCATCACTAATTGATTATCTGGAAAGATGGGCATCGCGCCAGTAGTAGCCCTTGTATTGCAAACAATATTGGGCTCCAATTACAGTAACCAACTGTCAGTAGAACGTATGTTTGTTTGCCATATTAATGTATTAAAAAAGTACCACATAAATGTATTAAAAAAGTACCACCACCAAAAGCCGTGATGGTCAGATGGTTGGCTCTTATACTATTTATTAATTTTGATAATATCCTGTCCGTTAAAGCAGTAAATACAGTTATTGTCACATCAGATCAATTATAAACTACTTCTTATAACGAAAAGGTTAATTCTGACAAGATAATTATTCACAAATAACAGAACCGAGGCAACTATTAATAAATTAAACGTTTATGTAATAATAGGCGGTAATAAGTAAATTACCACCGTAAATTAGTTTATTAGTCAATTAGATGGGTATCTCTAGTAATTAATGAAAGTCCTTTAATTGGCGTTCGCCTTAAATACTATATTAATTACGTGGCGTAGAGGCGAGTAACACGCGAATGTTGCGTGTTCCGCGCGACCTCTGACATAGATTTCCCGGAAAGTATTAGCTTAGGCGCTCCTTCAAATCGCAAATACAGCTCGTTATTTCGAAAGCTTATTTTACACTAGTCGTCGCCGCCGGCTACATGTAGGTAATACCTGTATTTGGCATTCGTCAAATATCCGACGAAGATAATGTGCCACTACTTGAGCCTCGCATTGTTTCGATGTTTTGTGTCGAGGATATAAATTTTATGTATTTGACACAAACATTTGTCTACGCCACCGATAAGACGCACTTATAGGAATATATTTATGAGTGCTAATTAATTTTATAATATACAAGTAGATACTTATAATAACCTACTGTCCTAGTACTCAGCCAGCAAGATATCAATCATATATAACAAAAACAGTAAAGGAGGTATATTGAAATTAAACTACTATACACGGATGTTATCGCGGTTTATTCTGACAATTTTATTTTTAAGTCACCACTACAAGATATTTGAAAATTATTTAACTTTAAATTCATTATTTCCCTAACGCTTCGATAGCTTTTCAGTAGCCATGGTCACGGTGAGACTTAACATAGACGGTAACGTAACACAATAATATGTAAAGAAGGTAGGAAGTATGGTTCAAAAATACTCTATTCTATAACAATCAAACATACGTTTAAAGTCGCAAATTAAAAAGGAAATATTTTTACTAGTAACGCTCATCGAATCGGTTCAATGCTCTCACTTATAGTGCATGTGTAACATATTCAATGGGAAAATAGTTCGAAGACGTCTACTGCATCCCGACCTTTGGACCCGTTTTGCAAACGTCGAGGTTCCACACAGCAGGCGCATGTTAGACATAGATGGACACGAGGCGGGGTGAGCGAGGTTCTCTCAAGAATCACAAGTACCTGTATCACAATAGACACGGGAGAGAGTCATAAAGTGAATAGAGACACCTTTGGCCTGCAATGTAATATCAAATTCAAAATAAATGCGTAATAGTACACTTATTACATGAGTAAGTGGTTCATTGTCACTTTTACTTATTATCTGATGTCATCGTGTTGGTGTTGTCATCATATTTTCAGAAGTCATGTTATTCTGCAAATTGGTTAACATCCGGCGTTAATCATGCTCCTGTCCAGTGAGAGATTATTTCAATTTTGCTATCTGTTTCTATTGCAATACCCATCATAAAAAGGTTTCACATTCTTATAAATCTTTTAAAATTGTTTGTTGCTAAATATGACATGAATCTTCCGTAACTATAACTTTTTCTCATAGTGATATAATAATTAGCATAGAGATACTCATAATAATATTCTTTTACATTTATTTTATGATTTATTAACATTACATGTACGGAGATTTCAATTTGTTATTCAATAAGAGCTAAAAGAAACAACGAAACATTGTGTTTATATAACGATGCAATGAAATGACCCGTGTCCGACCGCATTTTGTGCTCATACTTTGTGTCAAGTCATTGCATGTTATTCGACCAAACTCTCCAACGAATTACAGATTTCACTCGATTTTAATACACGCTTATCATAAACGTAATTTTAAACATGATCGATATTTAAAATATTTATTATTTTTATTATTTGCATAAAGCATTATGACTTATGACTTTGTGTGTTTTATAACGCTTGAGCAATGCTATTCTGTCCACATTTCAGTAACATGCATGTCGAATAACAATCATGACGCGACTTTAGAAATGTTGGCCACTAGATATGCTGCTGTTATGAAATGCAGCTCAAAATATACTTCGAGATAAGAGGTTTGTGCAAGTGTTACACTTGTATGGTTTTATCACCAAACGTGTAAGTGTTACGGCATTTGTCCAAAGTCGTCGCGGGCAAACCTAGTCAATGCGCAGATAATGACGGACGGCGCTCGCTTCAATAGATCGCATTGAATAACGTGATGATGGCCGGTCATATTGCAAGAAATTATCTATACTCATTTGTACAAATGAGCCTGGCACGTTAGCCGCGGGCGGTTCCCACCAGACAACGACACCTCGTCTACTGCCTAATACATGATTTCAAATTAAACAAGCTATAATCAAATCTGTGCCACGAATATAAAAAAATCTTGTTTAAAAAAAAACGCGGATGTGCTATCCGCCTTTTTGCGGCGATCATATTTAAAATGCATCGAGTATATATATTTAAAAGTGTGGCCTGGATTTGTTTTAATGTTTCATATTAAGATTTAATCTTAGAATTTAGAGCTCGGTGCAAGAAAACAGATTTAAATTGAATTTATTGTTTTTTAGACGAATAAATAATCAAACAACTAACTAATAACCAATGTTATTAAATGTTAAAAATACATTCTCAGGTAAAATGGTTATTTTACGATGTGCAGTACGATGTTGAGAAATCAGCGTAAATATTGTTTCACAATGTACAGTGGTATGGCAGATTGTTATTTCAAAACTGTATCGAAACAACATCCGTAAGTATCTAGAGCTGAATCTAATTCCGAGAAGCATTCAATGTCACCGGAACGATGGTACCTATGTTTAAATCGAATTACAATAGAGAACGGCCCACGCGAGAACCTCGCTGCGCACTTAACCGCACGGGCTGCCCGACCATCAATTGTCAAAATAGTTCCGATATGAAACAATGGTCGATAAGCTATGCTAGAGGGAGAGAGTGATTTTCCGTAATTTTAATATAAATAATTGCGGACCGCTAGAGTGGAAGGCCTTCGGTCGGTCACGAGCGTGCGTCTCCTGTGTCTTTACGCTCCTTATTATTCGATCCGCAGAATTGTCTCCTCGCATTACATCAACGGAATTGATTTTGCGTTTACTCACATACGTTATTATTCCTTTTCGATATCTAAACATGCAGACGCCGTGTTATTAGGCCTCATTACTAAGCATGAAACTGGTTCAAATGTTACACAAAGAGAAGAATGAATCTTTGATACGCAAACAACATTAAGCGCACCAAATGTGACTTTAACACAGAGATATAATCTGCATGCATATTTAATATTCTATTCATATTAAAATAACTAAGATGTTTACTTAGATAAAAATAAGTTTGGCATAAAATATGTAAAAAAAAAATTTATTCTATTAGCACAATAAATTTGGAGTTAAGTAGGTTGTGTCAACATGTATAATCATAGGTACATACATTATACGTGTACCGGCCGACAAAGAAGTGTCTCATGATTTCCAGGAAATAATCTTATTATACGTCGCTTTAAACCGTCTTAAAAGCAAAAGCCTCGCATTTTAAAATTGTGATGCAATTATTTTAAACGCTGACATTGAAAAAGACAAGTTAAAATAATCCGAGAATTCCAAGTGCCCTTCACTTGCGTTGCGCTGATGCATTGTGATGGCCGGTGTATTTAGACCGTATGAATTCAAGTCGGCGCGGCTTGAGCCCGCTTAAATAGGATAACTTGAGCAGTAGCTAAACTAATGCCGACAGCTGAGCTGAATACTCAATACTAAACAGAACACCTAACGCATTTTTGTTTGATACAAAGGAACATGTCATTTGTGTACGTTAATTTTAAAGAATATTGATTTTATTTCACAAATACATATTATTATACATTGTATATATATATACATAATACATCTAAAAAGGAAAAGGTTGATAATCAAGAGAGTAAAAAAGTTTTTATTGCTTTACGCAAATCCTTTTCTTCGTTCGTCGTTATATCGTTTCATAATTTCAGTAATAATATAAATTACAAAGACCAACCGAAGTGACTTTATAAATCATACAAATATGTTCTAAAATTTCATACAAAAATAATAAATAATCATCTTTTTGGGTGTACGTTAAGGTTTCAACCAAGTTCTATAATGAATGGTTATAATCCTGTTAATTAATTGTTGTTTTTTACGTAAATGTTTTACACATTATATTGTATGTATGCATATATGCATTATCAATAATACTGACGTGGAAGCGGAATTTAATTATATACATAACTTGTTTAACATTATAAATATTATATAGTATTTAAGGATATATTAGTCTCTTGTCTAGTCTCGATGTCATATTTAATTAACTGACGCACAATAGGTTGATTTTTAAGGCGGGTACTTATTTAAATTTCTATTTCAAACGTTTGTTATATGTTTCAGTACAAGTGTTGAAAAGAACTTGGCTCCTATTTTACACGACGCTATTAGTCAAAACATATTTCATTAAATTCTTGCCTTGCAGTGTGAAATCAAACGTTAGATTGGCAATTTCAACATACATATAATGTTTATAAGCTGTGTTAAAAACTAATTAAATGCAAAACTGGCTAATGCAGCCGACGAACTTGCATTGGCGACGTTAAAACATAGCGTCGGAAGCTAATGGCCGAAATGTGAGTAGTCATATTGACATTATGTTATCGAAGTAGTTCACGTTGCATTATGAACAATTAGGCAGTGAAAGTGTTTGTGTCTACACGTCGATCTCGTCGAACAGGATGCAACTCGCACCACTCAGCTGACGCATATAACGATATTGAATTAGGATTAGGCTAATAAAACCTTTCAATCTAGATGTTACTGCTTGACTGATCAGCCTAGATCGGTAACTATTTAAATGCCAGTTTCCCAGACACAGTGTCCAATAAATTTATAATAATAAATAGATCATAGGAACTTATCCTTCACCGTTATTTCGAAGACATCAATAACACTGCTCTTGTAATTATCTAATAATAATTCTGTTGTGAAATTCAATACGTTTGCGGTTACAAAATAAATGGCGTTAATTACCCATCTACTAAATTGCTACTATTAAATAGTGAACATTAATACTGATATTTTTATCGATAAAAATAATGAAGAAATGCACATGAACAGGCGAGCACGGCGCTGTCACTCGTAACTCCTCATAAGGAGGGATAAGGTCGAGTGGGTCATCGACATTCAGTTTAGTGGGTAAGGTTCGTGTAATAGATGAGTGGTGCGATTGCGAGCGATAAAGCATCAAGGCGGGCGAACTCCGAGGAGGTGGCGTCCCGAGGTGAGAAGCGTGGCAACAGGGCGTGAGATAGCGCGCCAGATACCGTCCGCGGCCGAACGACCAAACACCCTGCCCGGCATGGCACCGCTATACACAAATGAATTTATTTCAACCGCTTCCCATGTGGGACAACGCCGACACTAAAAAGTATCTAAATGGGGATATAAAATCTGCATTTAAATGATTAAATCTAGCAGATTTTTAATAAAAATGTGATGTCTGAACAATTGCTTTCTTAAAACACTGTGCGCCGGTGTGCCGGCGGCTTTCACTCAATAGGTTAATGACAAAAGGACGTACATTATGTCTGTTTGCTTGTTAGGTAATTATATTTGGGCACTGAACTGAAATTCCATATTAGAAAGTATTATATACGAAAGCAAAAAGCCAGGAACTCATAACGAAACAGATACTTCATAATTAATAGCTGTAAAATCTACTCTCCGAAGAACAATAGTACATCTTAGGTCGTGAACATAATGGGTACGACACGGATATCAATAAATCTATATAGGGAGATTTTCTTAAATGTCTCTTAATTGAATAATTGTACAAACGGCGCAATTGTATAAGTGCTTCCGGCTACTGCCAGTGACTCCAATGAGTCGTATCTGGCGGATTCGGCTGCCGAGCCAACCAAATATTTGTGCACTCTATATGTACCTACCGCTGCGGAACAATAAATATTTGTATATGTTATGTGTTAGCCTTTACATCTGCAAAACTGAGATATCTCCGCAGCGGAGAAGTTAGCCTAATAAAAAAAACATTTCATTCTATTATCTTTCTTAATCGCTTATGACGGACACGGTCAAGGCTTGTTTTTATACATGTCAAACAGTAATTATATGCAAGTTCAATGAAATCCATGTGACAAACATGTTTATGACAGAAACATGTGTTTAATATATTCTTTTAAAACTTATGGTAAGAAGCCATAACAATTATGCTATTTTATGCCTATTGAGTAGGTTTTATAATTATACATAATCTTTTAATTACCTATTAATCGATGCTGGCTATATTTATAATATTAAAATTAACGATTGTGCGTATTTCGACCAATATGTAACAGACCGGTAGATACCCACAGAAACATTTGTAACGATGTATGGCGCGTGATTGATATTTGACGTGTTTTACTATGAATACCTAAACACTATCTTCTTAAAATTGTAATCGTGGAGATATCGGATTGCCACGTAGAGGATTTGAGTTCTAGCCTACGGTACGCACTGTGGACTATTCGAACTTCTGTGCGTATTAAATAGCTAATTATAGCTAACTTTTACAATGAAGGAAAAGATTTTGTGGATTCCTGCATGATTGTGAGGTTTCAAAAAAGTTTTCGTAGATTGTCACGTTTGCCAATTTTGTACAGCGTGGTGGATTATGGCCATTTTTTGAAATTTGTTTTTTGCTCGTCAAAATGATCGCACTCCACCTGATAGTAAGCAGTCGTGTGGTCTAAGAGCAGTGGCCTCCACACCGCCCTCATAGCAGCCGACGTCATTTTGAGGTCTCTACTTTGACGGCCTGAGAAGTTGCTTTTTCACGCCCCGCTTAAAGGACCCAGGATTGAAGGAAGAAGGAAACACGTGCCTTGGCAGAGAATTCCATGCCTTGGTCGTTCGGCAGAGGTATGAGAACCCAAATTTGTTGGTACGTGCT
The DNA here is from genome assembly GCA_963564715.1 of Catocala sponsa. NCBI lineage: Eukaryota > Metazoa > Arthropoda > Insecta > Lepidoptera > Erebidae > Catocala > Catocala sponsa. Next base: position 12,466,240 of record OY751331.1, read on the forward strand.
CTAATCGACTCTACCGTGTAAGGATGGCATCTGAGCCCAGCACGCGTTGTTCTGGATAGGAAAGGGAGGGCGGGATAAGGTAGAATAACTCTTCAGAACACTCCCCGTGGTATATTCTGTAGAAACATGCCAATGAGGCAATGTCCCTACGGAGTTGCAGAGGTTCCAGTGAACTTATGACCTCTGGATCTCCGATGATACGGACAGCCCGCCGCTGTAACCGGTCGAGAGCGTCCAGCAAGTACTGCGCGGAGCCATCCCAAAGATGAGAACAGTACTCCACGCAAGGGCGCACTTGTGCCTTATACAATAGGCACCGTTGCACAGTTTATGACCTTACCCAACATAAACTAATAATAACTCTATGATTAGTTTGTAAACTGTCTTGCTGCATACAGCAAGACAGTTTACCAACAGGGCTTATATTATATATTATGTGAGGTAAACGAAACTGCGAGTTCAAACAATTAGTTAAAGTCTAGCTCACATTAAGATGATATCTTGGTGACTGAAGGTGGGTGGCAATAGAGGCTATTACTGCGCCGAGTATAAATTACACGGTAAAAGGGCAGAGGTACGATAGATAAATAATGAGCGAAAATAAGCTCAAAATATTAATCATTACCTTTATCTATAATCTTCAACAAATTTCATTTTATTTTAGACATAAAATTAAAATAAAACAAAATTAATTACCTTTTCTACAAAGTTAATAATATGTTCTTAATCCATAGTTTGATGCGTTAACTAACGCACATTATGTACTCTATAAAAAAGTCGTAATTTTGTCTTTTGTAATACTAGCTGTGCCCGCGGTTTACCCGCGTTTATAGTTACTGCGCGGCCCCTAAGGGTCGTAGCGTGATGTTATATAGCCTATAGCCTTCCTCGATAAATATCCAACACTAAAATAGTTTTTCATTTCGTACCAGTAGTTCCTGAGATTAGCGCGTTCAACCAAACAAACAAATAAACTCTTCAGCTTTATAATATTAGTATAGATTCACTATATGAAGCCATTCTATGCGTACGAATTAGTAAGGCCCACATTCATTATAATAAAAAACTCATTGGAATGTTGAACATAAATACGCGTTCGGTATAAATCATAATATTATAACTATTTTAAGTTGTCAAATAATAACTTGCCGTCATATTCTGCGCACGACATTAAACTGTACATATGTATATGTATTATAAATTATAATACTGGCCGGGCGGCGGCGCCTTCGTTTAGGAAGTATTCTTTATCCAGATAGTGTCTTTGCAGTGTACTCTATGATTATTTAAGTGACACGGAACAGCTGTATGTAATTTAGGCGGTTTCGATAAAAGGCCTTCACTTAGCAAATTGGTATAATAACTATGATCTGTTCCAATTTTTAAGTTGTTTTCTGTACACAGATTTTCGAGTCAACACCTACTTATAATTAAAGCGTGTCACGCGATCTCGGTACCTACCAGAAAATGAAGCTTAATCGATTTGCACATGTACGGGTTTGCACAACGGACTGAGCCGTCATTTCTCCGCGCCCTCGGCGACACGACATCAACCTTCGCGTTGACGTTCCATTTCGCTCGATATGTTCACACTGAACATTTTTTATTCACGTTACACTTAAGGTTTATCGTATCCTTGCTTTAATTTTCGGTGACGTGGAATAATTACTGCGGCGGCATCTTGAAACTGTTCACGCGGCAAGCCGCCGCTGACAGCTGCGTCGCTGCGTATCTGATACTGCTTTACAGCGTGCAGCGAGCGACAGAGCTACCAGTGATACGACCATCTGTATCGACATCGCACTACTATGTACTAGCATTATTTAGTTTTATGCCATTTAATATATTAATTATAGATGCATCTTGAGTGTTAGCCGTTCCTAAGTAAAAGGTTTTCCTTTTAAAATGTATAGACATATTTTTTGTACTTTAAACTTATCGACTAATATGTGTAAAATGTTATATACTTTATCTAGTTATTTATAATATGCCGCGTGTATAAAACGCTGTAGACACACCTGCCGCCACTTATGTACGTAACTATTAAAGATCGAATCAAAAGTCTCGTTAAAATTGTCCCGTTTCTACTGTCCGACCTTATCGCACACATAGTAATAATCAATCAATCCTTTAATCTTGAAGTACATGTGCTACTTTGTGAAAACTTTTACACCAACCTCTGTGAGTAATTGCAGGCTTCAGTTCACGTAATGATACGCTTAGCGGGCAGCGGCGGTACTGCGAGGTGAAACGTGTGAGGATTTTGATAACCTCCAGAAATTAAATTCACAAAACGATTCTGAAGTGCGATGTGGAGTAAAATCACGCACAGTGATTACAAGGGGCGTGTTCTGTCATTAAGCTGTCGGTGTTCGGTGGTTGGCTAACGAGCTCCGCTCCATCGCGAGTTCGACGAGACACGTCTAACATTCCGTTTCGTATGGGCCACATACACTGATGAAGATAAGATGTGACATTTCTTTAATTATTTTACTGTCAGCGGTTACAACGAAAAAATACACATACAAAAATACTGTACGTTGCGGTTTTATTGAGAACACGCAAATAATTAAATTGATTTAAATTACCATCATAGTTTAACATGAGACTGACGAATATTTTGCCCTTAGCCCATAGACTAGAACCGAAATCCAGCACTGATTTGTATACCAAGCGCCGCCGCGCCGTTCACAAATACGCAATAACAGTTCACAGCAATATTTGAAAATGATGTCGTTAATACAATTATACAGCTTTCTGTTCGCGCCATCAAATATTTAAAATATCATTTACTTTGTTCGTACCAAATTATATAGCAGTGTTCAAGTAATTACGTACAACACCTTGGAGCAAGAGGTCAAAAAGAAATTCACTTAAAACTGTAACACGCCCTTCACAAGAACCGAACTGCAGCAAATTTATAAAGTCGGGTCATTTTCGAAAACCAGTGTCCGAAAGTGAAACTACCCGCGCATTTATTACCGAGTAAAATATGTAGATTGCTGGCGAGATAATAATGATATGTGCTCGTGGTAATGAAATTTCCCGCCGTCAAACGGTGCCAAAGTAATTTGCGTTGCTTGTCTCTGACAACGAGTGCCCCAAGGGCCGCTTTCGAGCTTGCGCAAGGCGTTAATGAGACTCACTCAACTTTTTATTGGGAGTAACGCACGCGGCTAGGGTGGCCCGAGATCATCTCTACCTGATCTCTCATCTCTCTAGTTATTGTCACCAGGTGCGGCGCAGCCGTTGCCACATGTTGCTGTACTGCTAAGAGTGTAGCTGCCATCCATCAACATTACACACCTCTTACTATCTGTTTCTCATTAGTTGTTTACAGACTACTAGCCAGGATCTTACCGTTTTGTTGTTAAAAGAAAAAGTAATAATGTCAGTTTAAATTAAAATGTTTATTATGCTACTGTCGATCTTGCGTTTTATTTGTTTTCTTTGGTTGTAGCCCAACGAGACAAAACCGTTAACCGCTCACGTTAACGTTGTTTTCACTCGGAGAATTAATAACCGCACCTTGTTCGCAAACAGAATAGTATCATAAAATATGTTTGGAAATAAAGAGGTTCTTATATTTAATTAAGTGGCTTCAACCGCTCAATTCAGCCAGTAATTAAAGAAATTGGTGCAGTTTTAGTGGTTAAGCAAAATTTTTGTTAAGGGCCATAACATTACAATTTCACGGAAGAGGCTTTTGGCCACCCTGTGCGCGCGCCCAGGCGATCCTCTCATATTTGTTAAATCATCGGAACCCTGTAATTTTGATCGATATCTTTATTGACGGCTCAAATTTATTGATCATTTCTTTGCAAACGTACGTTCCTTGTGAATACAATATGGCGGCCTTAGCGCTGTCGCAAGTCGCCCGAGTCTCGACCTTCTTGCGCTGCTGTGATTATTGCTATGGTTTCGTTTTTCAATAGCCATTTTATATCAGATTGACCTACTTCATTTTATTTGTGGAAACTGAATTTCGCTTCATACATAATACCAGTTAACAGATCGTCGACGTGAACTGCTTAATTATTTTTACCTACACGTATGAACTCAATGTATTCCAAGTAATCAGCCGAAATAATATTCGAGCCCACAATGTCACAGATTACTGTACTTGCGAAATGATTATTAATTTTAATGATGTCTGGTGTAATGTAATCACCGGATCAGAACACGGTATTCAACATGCCAATGATGTTTGAAACTTCGAGACGCGAAAGCTTCATTAAGCTTTAATGACTTTGTATTCGACACATTCGATGATATATGATTAAACTATTGAACTTTTTTAATACGTTTGTAAATATATATTAGGTTAATTCGTTTTAAAATTAATACTATTGAATGAATGCGTTGGAATAAAACACTAAAAAGAGCATAAATTTATTTTTATATCCATACGTTAATATATACGGTATGGCTACTCTAAAGAGGATTAAGTTAGATTTAGTTACACTTATCTCCTGTACTGCGTAATACCAGGTTACGCAGGTAACAATTATTTTTATGATATTATTAATAATAACATTATATTAACTGCAATAATATTGCCCAGAAATGTACCAGAAATTTGCAGTATCATTAAGGTTCCAAGCAATTATAAGGTCCGGCTATTCCGGGTACACGCAGTATACGCAACTAGAAATTAAACCCTCGTTATCAGCTTATGAGAAACACTTGAACCAAGAAACTGATTAAAAATTGTTAGATTTTATCTAAATCACGATGATATACATATAAGAGGTAAATACCCATTTTTTTGGCTTATGTTTAACGTATCACCAGATATAGTAAAATATAACAGTCAAAAATAGTAAATTATCACCAAAATTAAAACCGCATTTTAATAGGTGCTCGTTATGATCTATTTTATTAAGCATATTTTGGTGTGCAATTACTATTTTTGGTGGTCATTATATTTAATCCCTTTTTTTTTGGTTTTTCAGTAATCAAATCTACTCAACTCACTAAGGAAATAAATCAGACAGAAGTCTATAGCAAAGTTATATTTCTAGTAAAAGCGCTTAAAGTATATAATTAGAAATCTAATTATATTATGAGATAGCCGAGCTCTACTTTGGAACTCTTTGTAATTGATAAAGGAAGTTACAGTGTCTTGAATTCATTGTATTTTTATCATTTAGGTACATAAATTAAACACAGCATGGAATCTTCTGCAGTTTGGAATAGCCCGGTTGAGGTAATAGCTCTACACTATCTAAGATGGCAGCCAACACACCTCTTGATGTGATCCTAATTTCAGCGATGCTACTCACTAAGTAGGGTTTTAGGTTCCTTGCTTGGAGATGTTTTGCTGTCAGCACTTTTCACTAACTTTTGTCTCTTCCGCTGGTCAGCGACTATTCTTTTTAAGTCCTGTAGCTCGCGCGTGTTCCTCAGGGGAACATACAATAATTGCAAGTGTTCATAGGCTACGGTTACCGCTTATGACAACGCGGGCAATGTGTTTGTTTGTATTTAAACAATTATCACGGTTAAATATAAAACAATGACTGAATGGGTTGTAAATATTATTTATTCGCATTGCCATTTCGATTTATTTCGAAATAAAGATTAATCGAACAACATTGTAGGACAATCGATATGAATATCTTAATTTCGTACAACCAGGAGGTTAATTTATTCACTGGGCTTATTATATTAACCGGATTTTGCCAACTTGGGGTTACTAGATAACTACAATAATGTATTCGTAATTATATGTTTTTAGTAATGAAGGATACAGATCCTGAGAAAAATACATTGTAGACAGCTACAATGTATTTTTACAAACCTTAAGCCGTTGCACGGATGGTGCCATGGTTTAAGTGGTCGCACGTGAAATTGCGAGTTCAATTTCTACATTTTTAAGTTCCCATATAAAATTAACTGTGATCCGCTGTTTGAAATTGAAGTCTAATATTTTTAAAACTCCCGGAATAAAAGAGAATACGCAGGCAGGAGGCCATTCATATGATCAATGATAGGACATTTCATATGATCTTACTATGAGATTTTTCATTTACTTACTTTTAAATTTTTACTTTGCTGAATATCAGTTGCGAAAATGAAATCGCAACATATAATTAGAGAAGCTACAGGTTAAGTTATCCTATTACGTGAACGTGTCTGAAACGCTTATAAAACAGCATTAAACATGAAAAATCCGATAATAATTTGTCTCTAATGATAGGTTACTTGTAGTCACATTACTTAGGTTGCGGAGGTCATAGTACTAAGCAAGAAATCAGTCACTTCAGGTTAGACTGGATTTCTGCGCCAAACCTACTATGGAAAATGCTTGACATGTGCTATAAAATACCTACTTATTACACTAAGCTTACACCTGCTCATGCACATATTTATACCTAGAAATAACCGTCTTCCTTTTAGAGTATGCTAAACTTGATGTTGTAATTGCAAATGATTGTATAAATTAAACAAGGTGATGATGTATGCGACACATCAAATTCTTCAAGTACTGACGGGTTTTTGGGTGGATGAGAACATTGAGCAAATTTAATATGACTTTTAAGGGTGTAACTGTTATGCATACGTTACAAAAAGAGCGCGGTGGAGAATAACAAAAAATGTGATCCACGCATAATTGTTACCGAGAATGGATGTTTTCTGCAGTCTGTACTAAATACCGCGTAATGGATGCATGCTATTAGCTACAGTATCTAGTTATATTATCTGCTGTATACAGTTCCAGACACTATGAGTTTGGAAAGAGGTTATAATAGAAACACAATAACATGCATTCACTCATGCCTTTTTTGAGTCAAGTAGGTCTCTATTTACTCTTCTGGAAAAATATCTCTGCCAACTACGACATTGGCGCGTACCTCTTTTCCATTTGTTTTCGTTATATATTTTAAGGACATTCGCCTGTTTAGAGTACTCCTTACCTGACTTTCCTCCAGGATAGTATTAGTTTTAGGATAGTATAGTATTTTGCAAACTTTATTCAACCAGATCAGAGTGATCTGGTAAAATAATGTTTGCAAAATACTTAACAGACAAATTTTCAATTTTCTGTTTCTTAAATTACCATGTAAATAATGCTTGAAAATTGGGTTTGTCTTTTGGCTTCTAGGCTTATGTAGATTTTATTTTATTTATTAAATGGTTAGAAATCGTTCCTAAAGTTGCGATGGCCATTTTCACGGCGTGTATTGATATAATATATGGAAGTGGTGATTGTAAGCGCAGCGGGCGCTGCGCGGCGGCGGAGCGGCGCGCGCGCTGGCTGCGTCACAACGTACGAGCACTGCCACCATGTCACATGTTGTTGTTTCGTGTTCGCCACAATCGACGCTATTTCATCGATGTGCTTATCTTAACCTTGTCGCGAGAACGACGCGCGACGTCGCTGTCCGCGATGATTTATTCATACTCCTGCTACTTTCTCCCTTCGTGGAAACATTGTCGTTAGTATTTGTGACCACTATCATCGTAATTATAAGTTCCCTGTACGGATGAACAGCATGCGACATGTTGGTAATGTTAAGTAAACAAAAATTTTCATAAAAACTTCCGAAACGCGTTGATGGGGTGGATATTCGCGAGTTAAAAGGTGCGTTAACTTTTATTGGAATATTTGCGCTGTTCGCACGTTGCTGAAATGCTTTTTGCTTACTCTTGCTATAAAACACTCTTCTTATTACGCTATTGTTCTTCTTTAAAGTGAAGGAGATATTCACTAACAATCGACGCTGAAAGTAAGATGTGTCATATGATATGTCAATTTTCGGCCGGTATGTTGGATGCCACCAAATCCCTCTCTAAGAAATGCTTTTTGCTTATCTGTGCTGTAAATGTATTTTATTACAATTTTATGCTGATTACATCAAAAACAACTTTGACTTCACGGATGGTGCAACGGTTAGTTGTCACTCGGCCACTACGTGGTACTACGTGGTTGGTGGTATGTTCAATCCCAGCAAGATACTAAATATTTTTTTAAATATACCTAATAATAAATAGTTGATCTAAGCTTAAATTATTTTAATTTTAGTTGTTTAATACAGGGACTGCTGTTAAGGTTTATATATACATATATGCATTAAAAAGCGTAATATTTGCATTAAAACGACATTTGCTTTAACATTTACACATAGAGTGAGTATTAAAAACATCCGTTCGGTCAGCATTTGGTCATCAAACAGGTTGTTTGAAGGCAGCTTTACTACGAAGTACCGTTGTTTCAGCTTGTAATAATATTATATAAGGGATGATATCCACGTAATATGTTACCTGCCAGTGATCAGATAATATCTAACAGTTTTATTAGTATGTCATAAATTATCGCGTTACACTATGACTTATCGTTGGTAGGTGGACCTTATAAATGTCAAGCTAGTTATAAATTTCCCCATTAACTTAAATTCCGCTGAATAAATGAAATAAAAAAGTAGTTATCTTTATTTATAATATTGTGTAGGCGCAGTGAGACAAATAAAGAAACTAAAAGTGATTTCGTGCGAGGTCGTCTTTGTGCGGACATTCTGACCGGCCTTATTAAACTGTAAGGTGGAGTCGACACCTTTGCTCTGCAACGTAAACTGCAACTAAGGCGTGGGTTAATCTCAGCTTTTAACCTTGGATCTTATGCGACGGAATTTTAGAATAGCTTAAATAATTCTTTAAGTAGGAAATCGAAAGAAGCCTTAATCCGAAAAAGCCATGCAGGATGTTTGCCAATTTTATAAACGATCGTTTTAATGGTTTGATGTGATGCTTTTATCTTTATATCAAACTCAACAACCCTGTATGTCTATAAGGCATTACTGTAATCATCCTATAAAATTATTTATTTCATGGTAGACAGTTGATGTCACAACTAAAACACCTGCAAGCATACGAACAACCAGTACCACATGTTTATTTTTTAATTTAGAACGTACTTGTTCAAGCGACGAACATTCAGGCTCAAGCTCACAACATGCAGTAGTGACGTAATTAAAAGCGAGAATGAAATACAAAGTAAATAAACCCGACGTTGGGAAGTCTTAATGGTCGCTGTTAAGGTATACATTAAGGACAAGTGTGCTGCCTAATAAATCACCACGTCACGGAAATCACCACAGAACCGCCGTAAGCGTAGAAATTGATCACTGAAAATAAAATACAAAGTCGTGGTCCAGTTACTCGCGAGCAATTATTCTTTAGTGAAAATACAATAGACGCTTTATATAAACGTACATTTAAATCGCTCAAGACTTTCAATGATTTAGACTAAATGGTTCAATAAATTATATCTACTAATAAATATGTATAAGTCGAGACATTGATGTCATTACAAAAAATGCTAATCAAAGTAGTCGGTAACCCAAAAATAACAATTTTGTAAGACCACATTCAAAGCTAAGTGTTTCTATGAATCAATTACTACAGGATTGTTATTTAAATGTACCACAAGACTATTATATTTAAATCATTACTGTACTCCGAAGCTTTTATTTTGCAATTCAAGATAAAAAATAAATGTTCGGCAGCGATTAAAACTCTTAATAAATGCGCCTGTAGTAATTTTTTTCCAGCGATGCAATTGAATGGAACAAAAATGTCAGTTGAATTATGAAAGCGATCGATAATGAAAATGTTGGTACGCATGCAGGCCAGTAGAAAGTGTCTCGACCTGCGTGAGCTTTCGTTAATTTGGCAACTCGGCGCGGGTCACTTGAACCGCAGGTCACATAAATATGTCGGCATCCCGCCCCCGGCACTACTTTGTTTGTTAATATACTGCCAATTATAATCAAAGTACGTGAACTTGTCGGTCGTTGGTCGCCAGTCCCCGGTCGCCAATACGATATCGATTTCTTAATCTTTTTAAATCGACCACATTTCCTCGTTTCCGTATATCTGCTGAGATCATTTTACACGAGCCTTGGGCGTGTTTTACATTTTCGTCGTTTGTTATTGCTATTCATGAGTTTCGTTACATTTATTGGGTATAAGTACCCACTTGCATTGCGAATTGCTTGCATGTGTCATACGTATCATATTACTATATATATTTTATTTTAATTTCACATTGATATAAGTGAATCATCTTATATTTATAGCGGCATACCGTTTGTGTTTACAATATGAAAGTGTATGCATAGTGAGTGATTGCAAAACACAGTGATTGTAGAGCCGAAATATGATTCCCACGGTGCGGGCGCTTGGCGCGCGGCCGCGGCGCGATGGCGGGGCGCTGTCGTCCATCAACATCATTATCTATTAAAAATATCACGTCATATTGTTCGCTATTTTGTATAAAGTTACTTTCCGCGTCGGCTTCGTCTCGTTATCGGGGATATCTCGAAACACCTATAAATCACAACAATAGTAATTATGAAACGCTCAACTCTCACGTGTTCAGTTGTCTTGCGAAACGGTTTGAGAATAACATTGCTCTTTTGCATAAATAAACGAGTAATTTTTATTAGGTATACTTGAAATTAAAGTTGTTCGATTCTAACTAGATCTTCCGGTTAGATTGATTTGATATGCAACAATTTTGATGTTGTTAAAAATGCTGACGATGTCTTTGTGTTACAATGATAATCAATAGGTGCTCGTAATTTAAAATATAATAGGAATAATTGCATATTTGTTACGTAACATATGAATTTCTCTAATTTGTTGATTAGAAAATTATTATCTTAGGTACTATGTAAATTTGAACGTGACTCCAGAACTACGATGTAGCGTTGTTCCTATTTGTTTATATTATGATGCGCTCTTACATAATATCTTAACATGAAAATAATCAAGTTTGCTATAACTAGCTAAAGCTGAGCTGTTTTACTCTCAGTTTCTTCAGATAATTCACCTCCATGTTCATATAAATCTTTTTGCTACCAAATACATGTGATGTCATAGTAGGCTACGTTCCTCACCATTACTAAAGCGCGGGCTTCAAAGCCTTTGCGGCTTTTATAGCTGGTTGTAGTGATTATTTGTGATTAGTTTCCATTTTTATAGTCACTCGCTATACCCTAGTACTAATGACATTTATTTGGAGTAATTCCTTTCTCTATTTCTTCTTAGTGCGTACATATTTATATTTTATGAATTTCTATAAATTAAGATATAAAATGTTTTTAGGAACATGCTTCAATATGAAAGCCTCAATATGATAAAATGAACATGCATGCCCATGTCCTTACAGTACGCGGAGAGGTTAATAAGTCGTCGTAGAGGCGAACAATTGGACCGGTCGAGTTCGGCTAACACATGTGTATTGCATTACATGTATAACCGTACACAGTTTTTACGCGTAGCTGCCCGCTTGTTACGTGAGGCAGGTTATTTAGGTAGGCGTAGGAAAGTACAACGTTACTTTTTACGGCGTACGCGAGGCTATGTGTCAGGCTATGGGGCGGATGAGGCGCGGGCGCGCGGTAATTGCGCCTCGCTCCTGCCTCGTCCTAGAAAGCTCACCGCACTGCTTCGTTACGGCCCTTAAGACTGATTTATGTCTGTAATAAATATTTTTTGAAAGTTCGAGTGCGATAATAACTCCATTAATTTTGATTAATGACATTTTCTTAAAAGTGAATTTGTGAACTGCTATCTCCGAACGCGACCTGTCTCGCCGTGGATGGCAGAGAACCTTCTACAATTTAATTAACTCGGTGCTCCCTGACCGATTGTTCTTATTTCGATTGCAGTTTAAAAACCAGTCGTCGTTACTGCTAACGTTTATCATGTTTCATTAACTTTTCCATTTGCAACTTTTATTACTCACGACTTGTGAGCTTTGTTTATGTACGTACGAAGATATGTAGGTAGATGAAACGGATTTCAATTGCTCGGCTGTGTATAATTTATTTCTTGGAAATATAATCTGTGCGTTGTGAAGTATTTGTCCGAAACATGGTTATTTTCCAAGGAGAAATACATTCCGAACAGAGCTTATCGCGAGCGGCCGCTTCGGGTGGCGACACATTCAGCGCATTTGCAATGCGAGATATCCCGCATTACCATAAACAGTACAAGGCGGAGGGCACGCCGTCTATCGCACTACGACATATAAATTATTCAAAATAAAGTATCGCTTAACCCCTGACCCGGTGCCGCGAGCCGCCCGCGCAGCCGCGCCGCCCGGGAGCGCTGCCGGCCCTGCCCCCGTCGATCAGCCGGCCCGGCCACACGATACTCCCTCCAGCGAACGTGACGTGTCCCTCAGTACTTACAACACCTCAATTATTTGGAACCGCTAGCCCCCAGCCATGCTCCAACTATTATACTAAAGATATATGACAAAGATAGACGGTTTCAGTTCTACGCGCCTCCCATTAAAGGAACCGTTTAGTAAATTGTAAAACATTAATTTGACTATAGTATAACATGATGAACACTTCAGACTTCTTTTTTATGTAGCAATAAAAAAGACAAGTAGTTATTTTATAAGGATACAAAAAGTCGAATAATAAGAAAGCTCGAGGAACGCAGGCTAGTTAAGTATAAATGAGCCGCTTAATGTATGGAATTCTTATTATGAAGCATTTGCGATTAATGCGGAGCAGCGCAGGCGCGGCGGGCGAGGCGGCCGCGCGCATGTGTCTGGGCGCGCGTGCGCACCCGGCAGGAACCGCAGGACGCTGCTTATTTACTTAACAGCTTTCGCAAAACGGCCCATTACGGATAACTGTACTAAATAATTACTGCAATGTGCCTTTCTATTTCTATGCGCGCGCGTGCGACTCCACCTGCCGCTGATCACTGTAATTATTTACTATGCATGAATGTGGCGCGCGGCGCGCGGCGGCTGTCTAGGACGACTCGGACAAAGAACGGTCACTTCTGCAACGGACTGCTCGTGGACAGGTTCCGATATCGACATGGGTGTGCTGCATAGCAATTTTAAAACAACCTCATTAATTCACACTCGCACGAAATGACTCCTAGACAAGGGCATGACTCAACCAGACTAAATTTTATTTCATCGATTTCAATGAAAATTAGCATTTTATGATATTATAATACATTTTTAAGACAAGACAATGGGAAATTGTTACATCAGGTTTTTTTTTGTAGTTGTGTAGTACAAAAGACATAAACGCTTACGAACAATTCTTGTGCCATTACAGGATATCATGCTTATTTATTCTTACACAAATACAGCGACTTCTATCAATTTAATGTTCTTTGTTGTGCATTTACACAATGAATATTGGAATGATCGTAAATATTGTTACTAACTTTATCAAGTTCATTAGACGTACAGTCAACACCATTAATATGTATGAGAACAAAATGACTGTGTTATGTGAAACTCATCATACCAAAATATTTTGATGTTTAATGCAATATCAGGCATTATAAATAAATTCTTTACAACTCGTCTGTATGTTGTTAATTTACAATAAAATTATTTTCATTCATCACTGTAAAAAAATATTTTTTTGTATATTGATTTTCTCTAATCAAATTTATACAAATATATACAGCTTACGTGGTTAATTAAATCATTAGCTATTATTTTATCTCAAATAATTATTAGTGATCAAAGTAGATATGCTAGTTTTAGCATAAATTTAATGTATCATTATTGCATTCCATTTATATTCGATCAATCGCTACATCATCATAATCCGTTCGAACAACTTTACTTAGTTTGGCAATTCATTGATTGGATTTAGCAGTTCAATCACAGCATTTAAATAAAAACTGTTCTAGTATTTTTTTAAACTGATCATTTTCTGATATTTGTGTCAGAGTCTCATTTGGCTCTTATCTATAGATTTTTTTTCGAAAATCATAAAATCCATCAAACCGCTTTTTTATATATTAAAGATTTCAAGCAATATGTTCTCCAAATTAGTGGTATTCTTATTAACCCCTCCAGCTACGTAAGAATGTTTGTGTTAGTTGTAGGTTCACGTCGGTAGTGTAATGGGTGGGTTAGAATCCACAACCTCTCGATCACCTACCGGTGCTTTAATTTGCCCACTGACTATAAATTACTGACCTATTCAAGAGTATGTTTTCCAAAAAGTATAGCGATTAGATATCAGTGTTGCTGACTGTACAACCACTGTAAATTGGTTTAATTGCGCGTATCCTTGAATCAAAGAACTCACTCAACTTACTGTTAACAATGCATTGTGAATTCTTCAGCGGAGTCTAGTCACATCTCATAAAGTTGTGATTTGTGTGCAGCAAATTGATAATTGGAACTTATATTAATATTATAAATGCGAATGTAAGTTTGTTTGTTATGCTTTTTCGCCTTAACTACTTGACCGATTATCATGAAATTTCGCATACACGTTGTCAGGGGTACAGAAAAGTATATACGGGCCTTTCATCCAGAAAAAGGCCTGTTTTAAGGAATAGAAAATTGACATAGCCTATATTTACGAGAGCGAAGCCGTGGGCAAAATCTAGTTCATAATAATTATTAGATTTTTGTACGTGTCTATGTTATGGCCTCGTGTTTCCTGGCCTTGTCAATACAGACATCATGTTCGAGTGGCGTCTCTGAAACAGACCTTGATCATATCGATGACTATCAGGATGTTACTTTTAGTTTTGTCTTGTTTGGAAATAAAATAGCTCCCCATAACTATTGTTTATGACTCAGTATTAATAGACGACAACTCAACTTTGTTTAATAAAATTGCCTCGTTGTTTTCAAAGGCTTAAATGAGAAGACAGGCGCTGAAGTAACTTTGAGCGTGAAGTCGCGGATTCGTTTTATGGGTAAGGTAGAGTGCTAGTGGATATTCTGACATAATTTGCATTTACTATTACTACTCGGCTGGATGGTTTGATGGATGGAGTAGTGTTTAAGTGGAAGTCTCACTATAGTCTCTGCGTCGAGTGCTGACCCTAACACGAGATACAAATTGTGTAATCCATTAATAATTCCGAGTCTGGGTATCCTTCGTGTCCATTATTAATATTTTTTAAGTGACCCTCTCACGATGTTTTATTCCTGTGTCGTGGGGGACTTCTTTACAAACATTCAAACAACGGACGCAAAGAACATCCAGACTCGGAAGAACCATTTGTGTATCACACAAATTTTTGTCCCGTGTGGGATTCGAACTCACAACACTCGGAGTAGTAGCAGTGGCGAGGCGACCACTTAAACCACTACGCCAACTGAGCAGTGAAATTATTTGAATGTTTGTTTAGTCCTTGCGATACAGAATTCAGTCTTAGTGTGGGTAATTGTTACACATGTACAATAACTCGGCTTTCTCTCTATCACTCATGTAGAGCTAAAAACATATTACTCATCCGATATTATGTAATGTTATGATCAATAAATAAAATATGCGCTTTATGTGTGTATTATTATAATAATTGTAAGCGTAATAAAAGAAACTGTAACTTCCTGTCTTTAAATTAATCATAGGTCGTATTTATAGCTAATTTAATAATTATATTACAAATAAATTGTTAATTGAATTTAGCAATTTGGCAAGCGAGGAATTATTCTCAAACATATCTCAAAGAGTTCGTACTTATTATACTTTGCCATCAAACTAAAGTAGTTCTAGTAGGTTATTCTAAAAAAGACTCTCGTAGCCAGAAATATGAGAGTATTTTCTTTTTTGTATTTATATGGTGGCATGCAAGAATAAAGCTCGCCATTGTATTCTATGAACACAAGACTTGCGATATCCAAAAGTAGCTCGCGAGTTGCCGACTCCTGTAAAAAGTGCCTAATTTTCTTATGACGTTTATCTGCGCAGATTCATGCGTATGTCGAATTACATATTTGTACTTTACTAGCTTTTGCCGGCGGCTTCGCTCGCGTAATAGTATGTTAGGTTACGTTAGTAAAAGAACATTAAAAAAATATAGCCTATGTTACTCGGTGATAATATAGCTTTCTAATGTAGAAATTTAAAATCGGTCTTGTAGTTTCTAAATTCCTCGCAAACAAACAAGCAAAAAATCAAATCTTTACTCTTTATAATATTAGTATAGATAGACAAATTACGCCAGGTTCCTGTAGGATTTATCCACATTTCACCAGTCCTGATTACATCCCACATAATTAAGGACGAACTTATTGCTGTCTAGCAGACACAACGATAAACATCGCACTATTGTTTCGAGATTCCAGACAAAAGCACTTTGCTAGAAACGAGCCCGGTATTCTATGAACGATCCTCATGCTTACGTCACGGCACCGACGCGCGACGCGACGAGGTACTCTAACATTAATAGGCGTTTCAAATTATCGGTACAATGAGATAGGCATGAGCCGGTGACGCACGCGGGCGGAGCCAGACAATTGAATTGATAAGCGACTTTCTAGCATACAGAGCTATTGTTGGCTCCGCGGACTGTGCGACAAGCCGCGGGAGACTTACATCTTGTACAGTACTTATTGAGCGTTACGCCAGGTACATTATTATATAAGATGTCACCATTCTTACAATAACTATACAAATGAGATTGATGGATTCTTGGTTCGAATTTAACAATCAATGTAGCCCGAAAAATCCAGTAAAAACAGTGATTCAAAAGTATTGAATCTCTTATCAATTATTTAGAAATAAATCTTAATAATTTTACAGCTATTAGGTGGGCACTATGTGTTTAAGGATTTACACCAAAATTTACTCCATTATACATGAACTGATGATGGCATTTGGCATATAGCTAGAAAGTTTTATAGAGTTTTCTGTAAACACTGTTGCTATTAAAAAGTGTCACTAGACTGTTTAATTTTATAACGCGTTAACCGACATTCACCCTAACTTAGCCAGGGGCGACACAAAGTGAAGAAATAAAAATATAACTGCCTGTGTAAAGGTTATTTCAATTAAATATAATCATGAACTAAACAATGGTTTTGACCAGTTGGATCTTCAACCTCTCTTCACCGTAAAGAAAAGTCCAGTTACGCACATGCTGTGTATCCTGGTAAGAATTATTTTTCTATTTTTAACTAGCTTATATTTCAACCCTCAACCAGCTTATTTTCTACCGCTAACTTGCTCATTGCTGTAGAGCATTTACAAAACTAGATAGTTAAAAATAGAAAATTAGTTATAGTTGCTAGTTGACGGGAGCTATCTTAATATTTTACCGCCAAATAACCTATTTTCTACCGTCAACTAGCTTATTTTTCTACCACCAACTATCTTATTCCTATACCGTGAACAAGCTTGTCTTTCTCCTTTTAACTAGCTTATTGCTCTACCGTCAACTAGCATATTTTCTCCCGTTACCTGGCTTATTTTTCTACCTTCAACTAGCTTATTTTCTGCCGTCACCTGGTTTATATTTCTATCTTCACCTACCTTATTTTTCTACCGTCAACTAGCTTTTCATATAGCTTTAACTAACTTATTTATCTAGGACACATGGATTTACTTACTTTAAGCTGGGATTTACCTAATACTGGAGCAGCTCGCCTGGGAAATATCTTTAACTTAGAAGAATTTTCTTCTAGGATAAAGGCATATGTTTTATGTTCCTGTAGTAAGTGTGGTTACCTGGCTCTTCCTAAATCTTTATTTTATGCACTGGCTAGGCAGCGATTCCTCTTTTGAAGGGGTTTCAATCCGTAAGAGACTATTAATCACATTCATAGGCTATGTATCTTCTATCAGAGATATTATCTGTGACTACGTTTTTATTGTTTTTAAGTGCGCATATTGCGTAGTGGTTTTTCTCGAGACACAGGATTTATTCCTAGTGCGAGAGTTAGAGTCCTTATAAGGAAATGATATAAAAGGTAGGCAATATTTCAGATATTTCACTTCTTGTCATTTTCGGTGATTAGCCATAAAAAACATAGCAAACAAACTCAGAAACATTCGCATTTTGTATCAGTTTCAATTCGTGACTAAAGATTTAATGAGGAGTCTAAGTTAAGTCAACTATATATTAAGTAAATTTAGGGGAACGTATATTCACATATGTATGTATGCAAATCAATAATAAATCCTAATTTAATCAGAATGCTCATCATAAGGATATATAAGGAGTCCGGTAACTTAACTGCATAGACTGTCAAGTTAAGACTTGACAGACTATGCAGTTAAGTTACCGGTTTAAAATTTGATTTGTAATTATGTCTGTTATGCTAAGGCATACCAAATAAATAATCAAATTTTAAATACTTCATCGCGAGTAAGACCCTTTACCTAGTATCATATTATGTATTATATTTAGTATGCGTATAAATCGCGAAACTCTAAAAACGTTTTATATTCATGGTAATAAAACGCTTATATAGTAATAGACGTCATATAACAGACACTATTTCCTTATAATAGAATATTCAGGAATAATATTTGCAAATGCAAATTATTTCTTTGTGTCTTCTAATATATTTATTGCAGAAAAATGCATATTAAGACTGCGCCGAGTGTAAGGCAAAGTTGGACTGAATGACAGAGCTCGATAGTCAAATCGGCGCGCGGTCGCCATAGTATAATTGTATGGAGGATTTAAAGTGCTTTTTTGATAAATATGTATCTTTATTGTCAACCAATAACTTAAATATTTGTGACGGCCAAATTGTAATATAACTATTTATGTTTCGTTTAAGCTATAAAATAGGATAGATTTCTACTGTTATAATCTTGTGCAAATTTACGTAATTTTATAGGGGAAAATATTAATTATTTTAAGTATTTTACACGGAGTAATTGTAAATACATTCATTGTTATGGTAAATATATATTTTATATCTGTATTAAACAAAAATTGTTGATTTTATCAACTTAACTGTGACCGCCTGTTTTGGCACATTTCACTCGGCGCAGTCTTAAAGAGACACAAAAGAATCAAAGAATCAACCTTGGAAGTTTATATCGCAGTAATTTATTTTTAACTTTGTTTATTCTGTTATGCATTCACGTTATTAATTAAATTATTTAGAATCTATGTATCTGCATGCATTTATCTAATTTATCATGTCAATCTTATCAATAATATACATAAGAAAATTCGAACATTCTATTCTGGTTTAATTGACGCGGTAATATCCCAATGGGTGGGGCAGGTTGCTATCGAATGGTCGTGGGCTCAATTCCCGTTCATTACACTACCGATTTGAACCTTTCTTTATTTTTCACGTGCGGGAATGCTTTGATACATAACCTCTCCGTCGCCCCGCGGAGAGGTTATGTCGGGTTCACCGGGGGCAGGATATTCCGATAATACCGACTAAACCTACCACGGTGTTCCTCGACATAACCATAGTCGGCGTGACCGATTTGAACCTGTTCTAATCAAAACCAACTCATTTTTGTTTTCACTGTGCTATCTTGTACCGTGTATATCGTGAAACACAGTCTACTCAACGCTATGTTTTTTGTCTTTTGTGGAATCGTACTCATACTTTGAACTGGCGATGACTGGGTACCGACTCCCACGAGTGACACAAAATATAACGCAGGGCAAACTACTATTTATAATCACCAGACCATTCTGGTGACTATAAATAGTAGTATACACTGCGTTTTTTGTGCAGTCAAGATGTTATAGTCAATATAAGATGTTGACTGCTTAGATATCCAGATAGATCGGCAGCAATAGTATTAAAACAACCGTGTTCCGAGGCAAGACAGGGAAGCTAAGTACCTCTTGATTAGTCTATACCTACTGCTGTCACCTGTAAACTTTTTTGGCAGTCATTAATCTATATAGAAGCAAAAGCTAGAATGCGGTAGCTAGTTCTACTGTTAGTTTTTCATAAAGATAATGATCCAACGCTATTTAAAAACCATCAAGTTACAGAATTATGTCTCAACATTTCAAAGTGCTAAAAAAGCTATAAACATGTAACAAAATATTTATTATTACATAAAACCAATAAACAAGCTTTGTAATGAAAGCCAGGTCGACTCGCGGTAATTTTTTTTATTTTCTCAAATGTTTACCGTCTCGTACATTTAAGTACAAAATCATAATAACTTTTTGACATGCGTTGTTTTGTTATTAGCTCGATGAATATTAGTTGATTGTGGCTGTCATTTCTATCTATTGCAATTAGACAACAATAAACGTAGTTAGAAACATATGTCTCGTTCTGTTCAGGTTTCTATTCCTAACGGGATATGTTTTAGGTCCCAAGTGATAGGGTCCATCGGGTATTTTAATAATATAATAATATTCTATCACATACATACAACACTATCTAGCCCAAACTAAGCAGAGCTTGTACTATGGGTTCTAGACAATGGATAAACATACATACATACATTTTTTTTAAATACATACATATTATACATAGAAACACCCAGACCAAGACAAACATCCATGTTCATGCACACAAATGTTTGACTTGTGCGGGAATCGAACCCGCGACCTCAGGCGTGGCAGTCGGTTACACTAACCGCTACATTAGTATATTTTCATAGTTTAGTTTTAGTAATAAGTACGACAACTAAGGGAAAATCAATAATAATTTTCCCAACCTGCGAATTGAACCAAGACCAACAAAGCAGTATAATATATTATTTTATGATTTTAATGTTACAAATATTATACCTAACACAGTGATTAAGATATATTGTTACGTATGTATATAGTGTCATGTTTATATTCTGTAGAGGTCGGCTGAGTCCACATTTCAACAGTACCCCACATATTAGTGAGATATTAACCATTCGTGATGATTCACACTAAATAATTTTTTACAAGCTTTATATGCTGTCCATCTTCAACTCTATTTTAGCTCGTCTTGTGCAGGAAAATCGATTTAAATGTATTATAGGATAATTGTCCAGATATCTAGACATGTTCTAGATGTAGACACAGAAGGGTTTGCACCTTTGGCGCCCTTCCGCGACTGACGTTTTCGGGCGGTCGCCCGACCGCGCGCTATTCCGTTACTGCCTTCACAATCAGCAATAGCGCACGCGCCATGGCTACCTAACAAAAAATTACAATGACTTGTATTATCTAAACAAAGAATTCAAGTATAATCATTTCTGAATACTCGATTCCGAATCCTTGAAATGAATATCTCGCTGCACTAACGGAGTCATTGCGCGCAGAATTTAACTTACGTAACCTAAACGTTACGTAAGTTAAATTACGTTACGAATATTTATATATACCTACCTAACACTAAATCTATTAGAATGTGATACACTTATATTTAAATTTAACCGGCACACACATACATATCCATATTAACACGAAACAGTATTAAAATAAATAAATAAAATTAAAATATAGAAAATTTAACATCATGTATATTTTGCGACTGTATGTTAATAATTGCGCTCAAAAAGAATATACATTCCCTTATCATTCAATATCGAAGGTGTAGTAGTGACCCAGTCAGAACCGATGATTTTACGTGTTCCCCGAGAGACGCGCTTAGCTGTTACGTCTTACGTCTGCAGCCTTTATTACATCCGAGATATGAGCCTTTTGCCTTAATGCAAAAATGTAATCTCTTGTATAGTAAACATGAGTAAAAATGTATAAGAAATATTTATATTATGTTTGTATTTAAAAAAGTATACTTGAATGTAAACGTCTAAGCGGTTATTCCTTTTAACAAGTGGATATAATTATAAATGTTACTGTGCGCAGTATTTGTTCCCTTATTGTTTTAGATTTAGTTTAACTATAATAATTATGTCTATTTTCTCGTTCCTGACACAGCTGGACACAGCTAAAGGCTACAATTCACAACGCTATCTTAATTCTTTGCAAAACTTTGAAAACAGAGAGCTATCAGACACGCAAGTTCCCTCACGATGTTTTCTTTCTACGTTAAGGCGATCGATAATTAACTTTTTATCACGCACATAGCATCCCATCTATCTGTAAACAAAAAATATATATGCACTTGGTCAACAACGACCGTCATTATTTCAGACCTTTTAAATAAATATATTGTTCAAATTCCTAAGGTTTTACACTTCTCATTCATGCTAGTTGAAAAGCAGTTTATAATTATAAATAGAGTTGATGATAAGGGTTGGAATTATGGCTCTTTGTTTCATAAGTTATGCTTTCCCAATATTACTTTTTCATTAACATTTTTTATTCAAATAGAGCAATATTTTACCGGGCGCAATATAAATTCCTACAACACGACATATATTCTGAATGTGGTTACTTTTAATTGTATTTGGATATACATAATATAAAAGATATGTTTGTACACTTTCCCTTATAAAGCTTTTGCGTGTTATGACACCACCAGCTTGTACTTAATTTGTGATTTTCAAACGTTAAAAAAGAGCATCGAGCTTTTTCATTTTCTTCACCTTGTACAGGGGCCTTATTATTTCTTATTTTATTTATGTTATTAATTCCACGGAATCATTATCAACTGAAACACAGGTACAGCGTAAGTTTTTCCAAATGAGAATTACAAACATGAAGATGACATAATCCTGGGCGGAATACAATATCACTTTAAATTTAATCTTTATGAAATTTGTATATAATGAATCCATGTCCTCATGTTATATAGCATCCAAGAATGCGTTGGGTTGTTATTTTTTTTTCTATTGCACTCGTAATTATTGTCAAAATTATAATGTCTGTTTAACGTCTTGACCTGCAGCGACCTACGGGCGCCGGCGTGGCCAGCCACGATTGTTTTTCAATTATGTCTGGTTCCTAGCAATAGTGAAATTAATAGGTTTAGGTTTAAAGAACTTATTCTCAAAAAGACAATACAAGCCACTTACATGAGAACAACTTATTTTAACATAAATAATACTATTTCATACAATGATCGCCTAGAACATTTAAAGATTTGTTCCACATTTGCCCCTACATTACGTCCCACATTCCTAAATATTCCTCATTCGCCCCTCTTTTTAAATAATTCCTTTTTCGTCATACATTTTTGTATATATGATTAGCAAAACCAAAACATGGTTAAAATTGTATAAAATCTTATTGTTGTCGGGCTCGTGATGTCATGCAATCATAAGCCCTAAGTTTTGCCGCGAGAACAACGAGGTAGTGTAAAATATTTTTCGGCAGACGGCACAACAAAAATTCTATACAGAAAAAAACAGGGGCAGAAAAGGAACATAATTTAAGACGAACAAGGAATTACATTAACAAATTTTTACATTCGGGACGTAACTTGAGGGTCGAATGCGGAATAAACCCATTTAAATATTTAATGAAAGTTCAATAAATATCTTTTAAATGAGAAACAAGCGGTTGCTTTTTATATAGTGAGACAATGTGGACTTAAATGAGCTAAATGTGTCAACATTTCTTATATGTGAGGTCAGACTGTTATATAGTTGAATACCTTCAAAAGTTATATTCCTTTTTCCATAATCCTAACTAATATTATAAATGCGAAAATGAGTTTATTTGTTTGTTTGTTTGTTACGCTTTCACGCCGTAACTACTCAACCGATCAACATGAAATTTTGCATACACGTTGTCAGGGGTAAAGAATAGGACATAGGGTACCTTTCATCCAGAAAAAATAACTGTTGCAAACCTAACCTAACCTATATTTACGCGAGCGAAGCCGCGGGTGAAAACTAGTAATCTAATAATATAAAATACTTCTGATATTAGTTTTCGAAACTGAAATACTAAGCAATATAAAAATACTCAAACACATAAGTGTGTAACAAAACAACAATCAAACCATAGTTCCAGCTATACTTAAAATAAAATCTCGTTTATTTAAAATGAGCTTGAATTATTATTGACTGTGTGCTGTAATAGGCTAATTGAACAACAGTTGTATTATTCAAAACAATCTTGTAAAACGATTGTACATTAAATTTGTACAATCATTCGCCGCTTGCGCATTCGCATACGTCATTAAATCTATAATGCAGCGAGTTTTAAGATTCAATAAAACAAAAGAGATATGTATATCAAGATAGCAGTTGAAATCTGTAGGTTCTGTAAACATGCCATAATAATTATAACTAGTGTTCGCCCGGAGGCAGAAATTCGAACGTAATAATTACTTTAAATTTATTTTTGCACTTCTTCGCCATGTGTACTTTAATTAAGCTAATATATCTTTGTGTGCGTGAAATGGTTAAAAAGGAACAAATTTATCTTTATGTTTTAGTATATAGACATAAATTTTCTCTCAAGCCCTTGTCATGGATCCGTAAAGACAAATCTTAGCCCAAAGGTTTAAAATGTACCGTTTCCAGATATCCATATGGAGACGCTGGGTGAGCAGGAACAAATAGTTGTTTTCGTATCTTATGCTGGCATAGAAGTGACTCTATTTATATAGAGTCAACATAACGATAATTAAAATTTATATTTTATTTATTGTTATGTTGTGCCAAAATATAATAATTTTAAACATGAATACAACTCATTGGGCTTCATAATTTGAGGTTATTTTTCTCAACCATTATTGCATAAATGATTGATGAGTATTGATCAAATAAACTTGGTACCATACATGAGTAAGTAACAAGTACAAGTACTTAATAAACCTCGTGTTTACCAGTTAACGATTGACGACAAGCGTTGAATGCGACAAACGGATGTCGACACCTTGCAAAATTTTTAATCAGTCGAAAGACACTACCGACAGTAATACCCGCGCATTGTTCTCAAAAAAGAAAGTTTTATTTCTTCTTTGATTGTTTAACTATACATGATTGACTGACGGTAATCAACCAAAATTATAAACGCTACCAGCTTTCTTGTTCTATTGACGTAACACGCTTTCGGTTCACACAGTTGATGCTGTTATTAAATGTTACCTCTATCTGTTTATTTTAGGTAGCTCAGTGTTCTATACAGGAGATTCGGACTTCAACGTAGTAGAAACCTTTAAGACTATTCGTTATATCATCTGAAACTAAACCTGCAGAGTTTGAACACAGACACAGTTCAAATAAACACTGTTTCTATAGCCTAATGAATGCTCATTCATAATATGCATTATGAGAATTCATAAGGCTTTTGAAACTGTGTATAATCAGATAAACGGCATTCTATAAAAAAATATTGAAGAGATGGTGTTTCTATGCCGTTTATGGAACGCTTTGTGCACTCCTGCGCGTGCAATAACCAATTCATAAATTGATGATACGTTATGGTACTCCATAGCGTATCATAAATTTATGAATTGGTTTAATAAAATTCACTAATCAAATAAACGTTTCCTAGCTTTGATTTTTACGAAGTAAAGTTTTAGGTATACAACGATTTTTTTAATATACTTTTATATATACTATGTCATCTTGACATGTTATAAAATACGTTTATGACATAATAAATATTTTTATTAAACTTAATTATTCATTTATATAAATTACGCCATCGAAACTCAAAATAAAGGACAACACTGAGCATCAACCTCAAGGATTTATTCTGTCTTTTTGTATGAGACGGTTGTAATTACTTTGTTTGGAAACTGTTGGCAGATATATAATTTAGTCCCAATTATTGTATTTATGCGGTAGTACGGCAGAGGAGCGGCGGTACATGTCCATCGCGGTCCGAGTAAGTAATCGTAAGGTACCCACTCGCACTGATTCCCACTGACAGATACTTGATGAACAAAGTAATAATGTCGAAACGTCCAGTGACGGACGAATGATGATATTAACCGCTGCGCTCTCATAAATATTCAATAGGTTTGTTATTGAATAAAAGTAAAAGTGTATCCTCATCAGCCATAAACAGGGCTCGTGATTGATTGCCCGCTACCAGATTGCACGTCTAGGAAGTGCACGATTTATTAAAATTAATTATTGTTTGTTTTTTTCATTAGCTCGAGACGCAGACGGTCAACTGCAGTACCTACAAAGTCGATGTCGCAAAAAGTAGTTTCTGGTCGTTAATACGAATTTAAGGATTCGCAAAAAGTGGTTGTGACCACGAGAACAGGCGCGCACCGCCCAATGACTGCGAAACAAATGCAAAGCGCGCGGCGCGGCGCGGTCGAGACATGGCGCGGCAGCGCAGCGGCGGCGGCGCTGCAACAATCTCGCTCCTCTCGGAGATGATCGCTTTAATAGCTACGATTTATCACACTCTTCGTTTTTTAGTAACTGTGTATCACAATCAGTAAGCCACTCGACTGCAAGGTCGTCGAGTACAAAAAAACTCGCGACTTAAGTTTTTGCTCTATTTTTACTCACGAAGAAAAATAATATCAGAACACCTATTTGGAAGTGGCAAGCTCACCAAGACTGGTCGATACAGGAAGTTAAACCGATTGAACAACAATAAGATTTATGTGTTTTTCGAATAGGTACTTTTTTAACGTTTCGTGTTATGGGTTATTAAAATTTTTGCGACTGATATACATTAACGTTTAGATACCGTACGAATATTTGCATATATGTATATTCTTAACAAGATATAATAAAAAAAATGGTAATTTGAAATAACTACATACATAATTGTAGTAATGGTACATTGGTTGCATACATCTAAGTAGGAAATTAATGCGAGTTATTTATCATAATTATGTTAGCTCACATTAAGATATTAAAGTATTAATTATGTATGTGTGTGTTTAATATTTCGTAAGTTGCTCATGAGCGAGTAATTGAGGTGGCAGGGCGCGGGCGCTCGAGTGTCGGGCGGTTCGCTGTGCTTCGCGCCGCGCCGCGCCGCGCCGCGTCGGGTGAGAAGTTCGGCGGTCGCACTGCATATTCTGTAAGTCACAGCACCGCGTATTGTGCTACACAACTTATAAGCGTTATGCAAAATACGAAGCGCCTTTCGATTCTGCGATATCTATAAATCGAGACGAGCGATCGTGGGATAGCGCAGGTGAACGGACATTTTGATGAGTTACTTTAACTTAACGGCCCGGTTTATTATAAAACGATCAGTTTTAATTCTATTACTTAAAACTTTTATATCTACGCCTTATTTACCGTTAACCCACTATAATTTTAATATGTTCATTACTCGATTTGCTGTTACTTTGTTGAAAAGTGAATAGATTCAAGTACCAGTAAGGTAACATCTTAGGCTTCGTAAGTTCCTTATCGTGTTTTTATAGAGTCCGCAAACTGCACGAGAGATAAGCTTATAAACATTGTATGCTAGTAGCAGATTAAAAGATAGCTCTACTCATTAAATAGAATACGTTCAAGAAACTTGCAGCATTGAACAAAAACGACGTTATATATTCAAGCGATTATTAACAAAAGCGAAGTGATAAAACATCTCTTATTTGTGATTATGCTCTGATGATTAATAGCACAGTTTCATTTCACTTATAATACAGATATTACTTTCAAAAAATCCATTTGCAATGTCATAAAAATCATAGATAACAATCATCGGAACGCATTAAACGTTTATGAGTTGCTTTATGATACCATGGTGCTATTATCTTTATGTTGCATCTCTCACTTCGTCCCGTTAAACCTAATCTCTGTCTTGTTATTCGGACATGTCTCTTTGTTGCTATTTTTGTACATCTCATTAATAAAAGCATATATTTTATTATGCACTCGCTAAGATAAAAATAATAAAAATGATCAAAGATATCAGCGGCTATAAAAAGGTTTAGGAATGCAGATACTAGATTTCAAATCTAGTTTTATTTGCGATTGCAAACTTTAGCAACAAAAGTGAATTTTATATAATACTACTCGAATGTTATTAAATAACTTTAGTAAAAGTTATTTTATTAAATCAGACACTGCAGTTAACCACAATTACTGATTTAATGACAATGATAAAAATTACTTTTATATATGACGTTTTTATTAATGAGGACGTTTTGTACTTTATTGATCTATATAGATTATCACTATACCATATACCTAAATCAAGAATATTAGTAGCTTGAAAATTAAATATCCATTTATTTCTAAACTTTGAATCGGAATTGTGACTCGTAAAGGAGATGAATCAATCTTCGTTCGTAATAATTGTTTAAATACGGCGAAGAACAATAAACTACAATTCACGAGATGAATTACAAGAGCTAAGTTTAACCTAAATTGCAGTATTAGTAACCGCTGTAGCGAGTAACTATATTATTTAGTAATATTTGATTTAAGTATTCACACAAGTCATAAAGTTCGACGTCAGTATCTCGTTGACACACATGAGGATGCCTGTGATTGCGTCATATCACAATTTGGTCGTTGCAATTTGCTTGCAGGAAAACAATAAAGCTCAAATTTAGCATCGATAGCCATTTGCGTCAAATCACGTTGTTGTAAAATGGTAATTGCGCGAATAGATAACCTGTTTGCGCTTTCAAGTGCGAACCAGTCTTTATTTTTATAACTCTATTAGACAGATTTTGTTTATGCTCCATTATTGCTTAAGTTTCGATGTTATTCTCAAGTACAGATCTTTCTTTCATTGATGTTTTGACTATAATTAATTAACCTATGATAATTTAGAATAACATAAGGACCTTGGTCTGATTAACGCAAATATACAAACAGTATATACATATATAGGTATAATATCATAGTAATTATTGTAAGAAAATTCAAAACTATATAATGCTGGACATTACCCACTTAAACATTGTAATGTATATTACTCATTGATCTACTTGCCATTACTGAGATTATAAATTCATACCAAAAGTAGTTTTTATGTGTGGCTAGAATTTCATGTCGCGTCAAAAAATAATCGAGCTGTTTCTTTATTTTGTATAGTGCTCAAAATTATAATTCTTAAGGCAAAAATGTAGTTAAACACGTCTAATATATTATTTTATTAAACGAGCTCGTTGGATAATCATCGCTTATTTGGGCATAACACGTTATTTAATGGATTTTAAACACACACATTATTCAAATTTATACAAGGTTTTATTTCATATCAGTACATAACAATTCGCTGCAGTGAATATGAATTGATTTTAAAATTCACAACGCGTTTATAGTAGAGACAATATTGTTCGCGAGGCGCAGCGGGGTCTCCAGATGACATCTCGCAGCGTGCAGTCTTACTTCTATGAGCCCCGCTCTAATCGACACATGCCGATTGCCCTTCGGTTCAGCTCAATAGAGTTCATTTTGCATCTGCCGCACCGAACATCCTACAACACTTTAGACTGTATGCCTATTACAGTTATTGAAAATAAAAGCGTAGATAAAAAATACAGATAGAGGTACCTCGTTACGAAATTAAGCAACCAAATGGATTTCGATATCTGTTCATTGTTTGATTCACGTTGTGTTTTCATCTGTTGGAGCGGGCGCGATTCGGCGCGGGCGAGCGGCGCAGGCGCAGGCGCGGGGTTATCGCAGTTCGGGCGCCCGTCACGGTTCCCACGCCGAGTGGTATTTTAAATACCTATTTATGTAGGTACGGCGACAGGACCGAGGTGCATTCTGTTTGAGTAGCCTCTTCTGGATGGGTCAAGGATTTGCAGGTGAGTGCAGATCCGTGCTCGTTATACGATGCGACGTCGACCTGGCCTTGTTACATGTTGTTGTGCCAAGTTCTATTATACAATTCGATTGTAGACATGATTTATATTTAATTGTCTTCTATTTGGTCGTTGTTGTCTGACGAGTGTCATTGAATAGTCAAGCGTAATAATTTATAATTGAACCATATTAATATTATAACATGTGACGGATTGTTTGAAAATTATACAATCACATTGTGATTATATTGTATTGGAATGTAAATTCTAAAATTATTACATACATTCAAAAACATGTACGTACCTATTCAAGCAATACTTTATTACAAAAATATACGTATAGGCAATGTCGTTCTATATTTCAAAACAAATGTGCATATTTTTAACAGAACAAATCGAAAATGTTTCCTTTCTTGTCTAAAACAAAGTGAAAATCACTAGTTAAACAAAACCACAATTGCTGAGCGTCGCATTCTTATATTTTTGTAGGATACCTAAGTGGTAAGTTTCACAATACTAATTTCCTTGTTACTTTGCCTAATTAAGCCAAATGTATGTAATTCGAGAAGGTTCACCGCCTGGGTAAAGGCCAGGCTTTGAACCCAGGATCAGATCAGTCAGTCAGTGCTTCCTCCTATTAGGTGATTGTTCCTTTAATTATATGATTGCTT
Source organism: Catocala sponsa (assembly GCA_963564715.1). Taxonomy (NCBI): domain Eukaryota; kingdom Metazoa; phylum Arthropoda; class Insecta; order Lepidoptera; family Erebidae; genus Catocala; species Catocala sponsa. Next base: position 12,496,192 of record OY751331.1, read on the forward strand.
TACTAATTGTATAAATACATAATTACGGTGTCTAATTAAGCTTCTGTATATTGCAGGTACCATTATGATTAATAACTCTATGTAAAAGTCATTTGAAGAACAGCTATCCTTTCTATTTGATCTACATACGAAGAACATAAAATTTTTACCCAAAGATGAAAATTGTTATCAAAGTGTTACTCTCGCTTCTGTACTTACAAAACTCCATTGGAAAATAAATCTAAAGCCTCGTTACGATTTTATTGTATAAAAGTGTTCGTTACGACAAAATACTTGTGTAAATAAAAAATCAATTTTATTACGTTTAAGTAGTTATGTATACGGAAGACGGCCGTATTATGTTTCCCGACGATTAAGTGGGTTGTCGACAGGGAGCATGATTCACATTTTACGCTGAGTCCATTACTTTTTCGGTGGAAAGAATGTACAACGTTGAAGCTGAAAAATGTGCAGCAGTCGAAATATTGCGTCGCGTTTCTTTCTGCGGAGCGTACACGTGTTCACGCTGAGATACGCGTAATATATGAGCTTTACGGCTTATCCTTAATAATATTTACAATATTACAATCAGTACAAGGACTTCATATTTCAGTTCGTGTACAACATCAGTTTCTGGTAGAGTTATGAGCTGAGGAAACAATAAAACACGCTTGTTGATACTTTGATAAAGTTGGATCAACACAAATTATACCCGAAGTGGGAAGTGGCGAGTCTATCAATTAGAATCGATTTGTTATTAGTGCGATGTTCTGTCTGCTAACTAATGGTCTTAGATCGCCGCTGGCGCAAATTGTTTCGATTTATTCATCGCTTACGATTAATGAGACGTATTATTAACTTTTGTGTCGATATCACCGTGATCTATTAATGACTGAATATTAAATTAAGATAAGAATCCCATCACTTTCTCGACAATAGCAAAAATGCTATTCTTGTGTCTGGGAGCTACAGTGATGACAGTAAGGTCAGTAGTATGCGATAAAATAGTTTGCAGCCGGGAGCAAAAATATGTGTACGCAGAGTATCCAAATCGTCTCCAGTGGTTCAGCCATTACAATCTGTCTGTACAGAGGCATATAAATTGAAATACGAAATGGCAAACAAATTGATTTACTAACACAAAAACATACTAAGCACTAAAGCATAAGCTTTACAATGAATAATATGCCGCAGTTGCCTTTACTTTAAATATAATTAAATTAAACTCTCAAGAAAATTTAATTACTACACAGCCTTTATAGACAAATGATGTTTATTATGTAGAAATGTAATTTGCCCTGCGTTAGTGGCGTAGCGGTAGAGAATGTGCCTGTTGGGCTATGATCTTAGGTTTGAATCCCGGTTCCGGCAAAGTACTTATTAGTTGTAGTCTGTCGAAAAATTCTCGATACCAGCTCGGAGTCTGGTACTATGTCAGATTGACGGTAATATAAATAATAAAAATATTTATTTCAGTAATTTGTTAGGTTTACAATGTTGCATTAAGAAAATATTCATTTAAGCAAACGTTTGCTTGTGATTGAGGATCCCTGATGTAATAGACTCGATTCATATTACGTGGGACCTACAACGATAGCTGGGGAAATGTATGTGATATACAATGTTTATACCTCTGCCTGGCTCGGGGATTTTGGGTGGAAAATTTTGTAAATATGTGAATTTTGCATAAATTATAATATACTAGGGACCGACCCCGGCTTAGCACGGGTAGTACAAAACCTTAACATATTATACACTTAAACCTTCCTCATGAATCACTTTATCTACTGGTAAAAACCGCATGAAAATCCGTTGTGTAGTTTTTAAGCTTGTCGAGAACAAACAGACAGACGCAGCTGATCTGATTAATATGATCTCTTTATTTCAACTTAAAAATATATATCCTGCGTAATACGTATAAACGATACGACAGATTATCGATAATAATCTATATTTTGTAGCTGTTTATTATGTTTAAAACGCAATAAATAAATAACTTTCTACTTTCCTCTCTGGTCTTTGCTATAATTTCTTTCAACTTGAATGCTGGTTTATTCGGTCTACAATACTCGGTAATGATTCTTTATGGCCGATTTGATCAAATAAGAGAACTATCGTATATTTTATCATATTTTGATATGCATCGGCACGTTTGTTACATTGGCAAGGAATACATTTTCATTGTTATTCTATTGCAACGTAATATTTGATGCAATGTTATAATACGCTGCTTAGTTTACCGTTTTTATTTAAAACTTAATCGACTCTGTATTCTATATAATGGAATAAACTTATTTCCTTTGTTGAGTACGTCAATTTACGTACTAAAATAAGAAAAGAAATATATATGACGCGCAATGTAATTTCCATTTAAACCCGGGATTTTATTCAAATTGGGCCAGCCCGACTTGGAAAGTACCTTTAGTAGAGGTAATTGCGATTTTCTATAGGGTAGAGGTCCTCTACCTTATAGAAGATCGCAGTGCACGCCTCGAGGAGGCGATGTACTGCAAGAAAGGGATAAAGGCAGCGTAATCTATGTCCATTGTGCTGGTAGCACAGCAACTCTTTTTTAAGAGTTGGCAACAGAAGATTGCTGTATAGCAAACTTGGGAAAGCGGTACGGTGTTAGAAAGGGATAGGGGCAGAGTAATCTATATCCCGTGTGTTGGCAGCACCGCACCTATTATTTACGGTTTGGCAACACGAGTGAGATAGCCGTGGTGTTTCAAGGCTTCGGTAACTGCTTACCATCAGGAGAAACATGCGTTTATTTGCCACCATAGCAGGTTGGTGAAGTCTATAACTATCATCCATTATGTAAGGGCAGCTGTGGCATACACTGAACATACACAAATAACTGCTGCACTGCTAGCTACGTATAAGGTTTTCACAGCGATAGTACAAAACTGCGACATAATATAAACATTTTTAGAACGATCTTTAAAAGTAATCAAACAGTAACACTGTTTCTGAAAAACTAATCAACGAGTTGTTAAAATAAGCACGTAATTTGGTTGGCTGTTGCTAATCTAGTCAGTCTGTATATAAAGTATTGTGTAAATCTGGCATTCAGAATTCGGGCTAAGTAATGCGAAAGTAATTTCGCCTATATATTACATTTTCACGGCTTAACTTCTTAAAAGATTTTCAAGAAATTTGGCATTTATTTTGAACCATAAAAATTAGAGAGTAGTAAGGACTACCCTCTCACAGAATATCGACATGAAATAGCAGTTTTCCTACTGTTGTGTTTCGTTCGGTAAGTGAGAGTGCCGGAGGCCCAATCACCCTCTTTCCCCCTTCCCGCTCCTTCTCCTTCCCACTTCCCCCTTTCCTAAAGGGTCGGCAACGCGCAAGTGTCGGCGCCTGCAACCTCTGGTGTTGCAGGCGTCCATAGGCTACGGTGACCACTTACCATCAGGTGGCCTGTTTGCCCCCTTAATAGTATAAAAAAATACATAGATTAGATTATATAGTTAGATTGCATCAAACAGCTATATATGTACTTACGTTTTTATAATAATAATAATAATAAGTTTATTTGCATAGAATGTAGGTAAAAACAAATAATTATGTTAACAAGAGGTTATAAGATCCTTGTACATTCTACCTTAGATTAGGCATGCAAACATTATAATTATAAGATTACAAAAATAATATAATTAGGTATGTCAAAATTATAAAAATCAAATTGAAATTGCGCATTATAAAGATAGGATTACATTTTAAAAAATCTAAATTGTATGGTCATTTAAATAATCATTGATAGAATAATAACATTTTTCGAGTAGTAGTGATGTCAATTTAGTTTTAAACAACTGGATTTGAGCAGTTTTTATAAAGTCTGGTATTTTGTTATATATAATAGTGCTCATGTTAAAGACACTTTTTTTGAGTAAGGCAGTATTATAATTGTTAACATGCAGTAAGTTTTTATATTGAGCTCTAACAGGGCCTTTTCTGGTTTCTGTTATAGTTTTATATAAACTCTTGTTAATTTTAACAAAGACCGCAATTTCGTATATATACAATGCAGGAAATGTAAATAATTTAAGAGACCTAAACATTGGTACACAACTGTCTGTAATTTTTAAACCACACATTGCTCTTATACATCGCTTCTGCGCTTTAAACACTTGCTCTCTCATACATTTTAAATTCTTCTTCTAAATGGCAAATATTAAAATTGTTTAGATTTCAGTGTTTAAGACAGAATTAGTTAATGTCGAAAGTTATGTTCTAATTTAAGGCTTAAACGTATGGGAATCGCAGTTTAAAGGTTAGTTGGTTTACTCAAATTATTATATTTAGGATAGATAGTACGAATCGCTTGCAAGGCTAATAAAGCTAGCAAGCGATTATGCTAATATTATTTAAATGTAATGTTTGGTGTATTTTATTCTAATGATGGATGAGATAAATAGTGGAATAGTAACAATTTTGCAACAAATACCCACATCTTTTCTACATCTGTTTATAATTTCCTGGGAAAATCTCACGCGTAGCTTTGACAAAATAATTAAGAATCTTGTTTCAAGATTATTCCATTAAACCGTCTGTGTATTGCAATACACCGGGGATATTATGCTAATAGTGGCATGTAAGTGACTATGCAAATATAATAGACATGTTAATAGGCCCGATATATCCTTAGGGTTCAGACAGATTAAATGTGTAAAAGCGTAGAGCACACGGTAGCATGTACTTCCTATTAGTGGCAGCATATTACGATTCGAGATACCGTCTTATTGAATGGTACATTTAATTTTCTATTCAATTTCTTATCTGTAAATATATGGTACGGTATATTTGTAACGTGGGAATCGTCATTGATTCACTACGGATTACTTCGATGGCTATCAGTAAGAAAAATAAATTAATAATAACATCGATAGTGGCCGATATAATCTCCGTGAGCTACCGAACTGAGATTACTTATAAGAATCGATCTAAAGTGATGGTACTTCTGAGACGTCGAGAGGTAATAGATGTTAAAGCCATTTCATACGTAGGTACTGCTAAGTCATTGGCGGTTGCTAGATAATTATCTATTAAGAATCATTTTACGACTACGTAGGAATATTACGGAAGATTAACGATAGAAGAGTAGTCAGTGAAGTTAAGCAACTGTGTCGAGGCTAAATCTTGGGTGTAGAATCTAAATTGTTAGCCATCCAAGACACCAATATCTCTGTAAATCGGTAAGTTAAAAGGAACTGTTATGGAATCCGTATTCAAATAACGTACCTATATATTTATCTGCTGGGATAGTCGAGGTCATACAGTAAGATCATCAACAATTTAAGAGGTGACGCTGTATATGGTCAAACCACTTCTTAAATTACGGATGTTTTGCCATGTTTAGTCAGACTAAAAGACGACCAAAATGAGCTTATGATTAGTATTTTTTTTACTTGTTGTAGGGTAATTTTAAAAAGTAGTTCCCACCACGACCCACTCACCATTCACGGCAGCGAATCAGCACACGGTGGTAGGTTTACTCGGTAGTAACCGAGAAGTTTCATCTTCTTTTATGTTTTTCCCTGGCGAGCCCGACATATGCTCTACGCTCCCTTTTTCCCGCGAAGAGGTATGCGTAATTGCATTACTCCACGTTAAAAAAGGGTAATATTACAAGCTTTTATTTAACTTGCAACGTTTGTTTTTTGCCACAAATTTGTAATTAGCCTTTTGACCAATTCTCATATTCCGAATAGGCTTAAATTTGGTATTCATGCATAAATTTGATGACAATTTAATATTATGGTGAGCTAGATATGACGCTGCTGCTAACGCTACCTTCAAACCACCCAACTCCTCAATAGTTTACAGCAGCCATATTATTATTAGGCTCGTTAGATTTGACTTGACGAGTACTTTTAAATTGGTATTTACGCCACTATATACTACTAGATTTTGTCCGCTGCTTCACTCGCGTGAATGTAGGTTAGGTTAGATTAGTAACAGCACTTTTTTCTGGGTGAAAGGTACCCTATGTCCTTTTCTGTACTCCGACAACGTGTATGCAAAATCTCATGACGATCAGTCTAGTAGTTGAGGCGTGAAATCGTAACAAATAGGCTCACATTCGCATTTATAATATTATATATAGTCATGATTAGGATATAGGATCAGATGATGGAGCCGGAAGATCACTGGTACACATTAAAGTTTGTTTAAAAAAATGCTAAAAATAAACTATTCATTATATTAATATTAAACTTAGCAGATTTTCACGTAATTGGCAAAGATTTCATTTCATAGATTTTCACCTCGCTAAGTCGTGTTATCCTTCCTTTCCCTTTACTCGTCGTCAGAGAACAACAATAAAGTGTGCTCTTTATTAACTCACAAGTGTTCGAACACCAAAATGTCTTCTTACAAAGATTACAACCTGTACGGAGGGCGGCGGGAGAGCGGTGCCAATCCCACACTAAATTCAACTACTTTATGAAGGCTTGTCTAATAAAACAAACGAATAATTCGGTTATTGAGCCTCTTAAAGACTTTACGCGAGCTCTTTTGTCTGCATAAACTTTATTACTTTTATATTAATAGCGCAATAACATTACCGTCTCATATTATGTCTTGAGCAATTTTTGCAATCACTTTTATCTTCAGGCTGATTAAAGTGTAGTTTGCGGAAAAATATAACACGGAAAAGCTTTTATTTTTCTTTTAAGTTCATTGTCGTATATAAAGAGCACGGTACGAGTATAACCAGCGGTAATGCTCGGCCACAAGATAGAGTGCGTCCGTGCGACCTCGCCTCGGAATAAATGCCGTAATTAAGTGAAATTATTATAATTCTGTTTCAGAATTAAATGGATGTCACAATATCACGCCCTTAAGTAACCGTAAATTCATTAAATATTTGGTATGTGTCTCGCCTGTCTACATAAATGGTCTTGCGTGTTTATTATGTATAATTCGCTGTGTATAAATTGTTTTTGCATTGCTTTGTCTCTTTCCATTGGCAAGAAAATCGTAAGTGACAGGAAAATTTGTCCTTACTGTAAAAGTACATGTAACTGCACTTCATTAAATGACATCATAGCTTGTACAAGATGTAAATGAATAATTTAAGTAATTAACGTTTATATATCTGGACGAATAAGTTATTTAAAAATGGTAATTTAAAGAGTATTCGTAACAGGGCAATATGTTACTGGAAAGTATTCGCTCTTTACTCGATTACTTATTTGGGTCCGGCGGAGTTTCGGGTGTGAGCGTAGTTATCAAAAGCGGCTATCCTATCTGTTATCAGTCCATTATGGTCGCAAACAAATGACGCAGCTTAAAGTCTTAAAGCTTTTTAAACGGGTGAGAGTCGTGAGTCCTCGGCGGAGTAATTAGCTGAGTTGTTTGTGCAGACTGCCCGCGCCGCGCCACAGAACATGTAATGTAAGACGTTCCTGGGACAATGCGCCTTTCGCCTTGTACTGCTTACGTACATACGTGCCGTTTTTAATTAAGCTCACTAGATTAACAGCACATTTAACGCGGAACAACTTTAGAAGTAAGATATAGCATTTAATTATATTGCTAAGCTAAACTAAGGCTGACAAAGGTAGGTAAATCATTAGGTACCTACATCATTGAATGTAGTACTATATTGTAGTATAAAGGCAATAAAAACTGAGTATTGAATATGAGTATATAATATAATTATGTAAAACTGATTTCTGATGATAAATAATGTACAGGTACATTATCATCAGAAATCATACGTTATTTATAGCTCACAAATGTATAGACTAATAGCTTACCAAATAAGACGAACTATGTTTAATAATAATATAAGCTATATCAAACACATTACTGTACAATAGTCTGCATAAATTAGCAAAACTTGTTGGCAATGAACACCACTGGGATTGAAATAGTTACAAAATAATATATCACCACTTCAACATGACCATATATTTTTATTACCAATAAAATGACTATTTTTTATACGTAAACCGTAAAGACAAACGTGGTGAATTTATTAAAGATGCTTTTTAAACAGTTATAAATTGCAAAATAAAATTAATATCTCATACTGTTTCTAATTAAATTAATGTTTCTTTTTGGTGATTCGTTTTCTTTTTTTTTTTAAAGGTATTTCTTGCACAAGGCATATTGCCTATATCGCATGGACTTTACAAACAACGTACTTAAACAAAACTATTTGTAGACCACACAATTTTTTGTCCCGTATGGGAATCGAACCCACAACACTCGGCGTCGGTGTCAGTGGCGAGGCGATCACCTAAGCACTACGGCATCCGTGCAGTAAATTTTATAACAGATTCTTAATGAAACAAAACCGTTTAAAAATGAACAAACTGTACCCACTGAGCTCTGCAACATTATTCTTTGGTGACATTTAGCCGAAAACGTTGTCAGTATTGTGACAAATTGTGCGATAAGTACCTGTGAGATAAATATATCGGTCGCGAGTATACCAGTCGCTTGCTGCCGAATGCAATTGACTCGCACGCATCTGTCGCGACAGTCCAACAAAACTACATCGATGATCTGACACTACATAATCCATTCAATTATTAACGAATAGGACTGCTACCTAAGATTCGACAGCCATATTTATAGAATAAAAAATAAAACTAGCACAAGATGTAACAGGACTTAGGCACGGCGGTAAAAAACGAGACGCACAAGGCCGTGGAATATTTTCAACGTGATATTTTACTGTAACTTATTATTTAAACAAAGATCAGTGTGGTTCAGTTTTGTAATCGTGAATACACGACAAAAAGTTTTGATCGGTTAAAAGCGAATGTCGATGGTTGAGATACGAGTTTACTTCATACAATATGAATAGCTTTTATTAGTTTTTGTTTAATCGCATATTTAACGCTAGATATGTTTCACAGTTAGAATAAACAAATCTGAAGTTATATAATATAATTATTTAATTATTATATTATTGATGTGATGATTATATGTATGTATTTGTAGCTTTTAAAATCAAACATTGTAAGATTTTGTAACCACCAACATCATTTACAAGACGATTTCAGCAATAGCAAAAATAATGAAAACATTTCTAAAACGATTAAATTTTACCGTTGCATAATAATACGTAACGGGTATTAACGCGATTATGTTTACCTTTTTTATGCTTGACGTTTCGACCAGGTTACACAGGCCGTGGTCACAAGCTGACAGGTGCTGCGATGTCATGTCTCCGTTTGTGAGGCAAAAGAATCTTGATTCACCCTCACTATTGCAATATTTTTATTTGTCCATATACCGTCACCAACTACACTCACGGTATCCCTATTACGTATGCTAGCCGTCGTGTCCGTATTCTGTGAATTACCTGACTGTGCAAAACAGCGATACAGCGTACGATTCTCACTTCGATGATCCTAAGAAAAATGTAAGATGCCTTACCAAAAAAAAACTTGAGCCCCAACCAAGGCCCAAAAAATATAATATTTTCCATCAAAATGTCGATATTAAACTTAATTATCGACTAAATTATTATATTGCTAGCGATAAACATTTGTTGACCCATACAAAATAAAACTGATTAGTATATGTCCTAATTCAGGTCGTGGAGATTATCGTGTGGCAACAAAAACTAGTTTACCTAATTTTATTGCATTTTGTTTTGTTTACAAATTATACCTGTCTTTGCTTCCTTATTCTTGCGATATAATGATCTTATGTATAAAATAAGTTTGTAAACAAATGAGTCTACGATTAAATTCGTAAAAATAGCATAATTTCCTTATAAAATATGTGTGTAACAATAGGATAAGTCATTAGAAAAACGGGAGCTGGCTTTTGCCTGTGCGAAGAAAGGATACCTAGGAATGAAGACAATTTTGGAAGAGTATTAGTAAACCACGACTACCAGCTGGTATTTGTATTGCTGCAGGCTTAACAAACACTGTAACAACGGATAACATGACAGATAGACTGAAAACTACTATCCGTTAATCACCCTCAACAAAAGGGCACTTAATTCACAACACTCAACGCATTAGTAGCGCCAAACTGCAACTGCTACGACTGCACTATGGGTGCAGTCAATATAAAAGATAACGGAATTAGATCCCAATTTCTTTGTATACAACTACGTTGCCTTCTTACCCCCTGATAGAAAACGTTCTTAAGCGAGCCGGCTCATTTGTACCGTATAAGCCAAGACGTGTTCTTTCACTCAAGTATTGGTGAATCGTTAGTCATGTGTTTGTCATCACAAGGATACTTTTTTACACAAATTAGAATGCACAAATGCCTTAGCAGAGTTTAATCCATCAGTACGAATTAATCTAAATGTGAATGAGTTAGGAAACTTCCAATGATATTATTTCACAAGTTAAATTATATTATAATTTAATCGAGTTCGTATTGTGAAACGAACGATTAGTTTGCAATACTGAGTTAGCAGCCGAGAAAGGACACGTAAGTATAAAAATATAATTTACAACAACCTGTTCAAAACGGCACATCTTCTAGAAATGCATTCATTTAAATATTTGTTGGCAAGGTGTTCGATGTTCTCTCGTGTTTAATCTTCACGAGCCTGTCCGACTCAATATTACGAAAAATATTATCTTGATAGACCTATTCGTTAAGTTAATTGTCATAATTTTTTTTATCTACTGCACAACACTTGTTCGTTTGTATTATTATTTTTTTAGTCAGCTTCCTAACTACATTGCTTCATAAAATGACAAAAGAACTACCCTAAACAATATATTTTCATGCATAATAATATGTATACCATCATTGTAGCCGGCGTCAATTGTAATTGCTAGGGCAGCAAAGGCAATAATTAAAAACTATGCGAGCAGCCGGTGGGCACGATAGCATCGCATTCAGATGAGCAGCCTGCGCAGTCGCTTACTACATAAGATATACCTACTCCTTTGTTCTCTTTTTATGCTTTCACACTTAATGAGCTGCTGTTTACCGTTAATAGGTTTAAGAGGCGATAATGTATTTTAAAACTGCATGACTGACACCGTATGTAACAGAATAATAATCATGCGATTATTTTATGCGTTTTTATCTTTACTTATAATAATGTAACAGACAGTTGCGCTAAGTCATAGACACAGGCTCCGACAAATCAATTATTATTATGCAATATGAAATGTGATTTGCGCGTGCATAAATACGGCAGTGCGTTAGACCTGCACTTACAAAGCTTCTACCGATGTCTATAATCAACATTACCTACTGATGCAAGCACTTTGAATAAGCATTAGCCACGGTTTTCCGCAGTAGGCTGCATACAAAATGACTGTGACGTTTTAGCTGTGTCATACTTCCCTGTAAATGCACAATGTGGGCGCACTGCAGCGCTCGTAGGGCGATCTGTTCAGGTAATAATTTCTTTTATCGGTGACCAGGCAGCAGCGGTTAGATTTCCGTAATGCGCGGGCGCAGTTAGCACGAGTCAAGCGACGTGGTGCGATGAACGTGTGCGATACCATTCATTAGGCAAGCGCGCAGAGCGCTCACGCGTCAAATTAGCCCGAGCCGCGCTTAATTAGACAGTGCAACGTCGCCTGCCCGCCTGCCCCCGTGCACTGTGCACCCCACGCTGCGTTCAACCGCCCGCGCACTCACTCCACTCTCCTTATCTTACACTGATTACTTAGACATACCTATGGCAATAGCATTATGTACGTATATTATGTAGTATATGACGACAAACAACCGTTGACAGAGCTGATTGTTCTAATTACATACAGCTATAACATCCACCTTAGTTTACATTTATCTGTATACGTTTCTTTGTGATATAAATATCTAAAATAATAGCTTCTGAAGCTTGCGCTACTGAGTTTAATTAAAGGACAATAGCAAGGATCAGCTGCTGAGACCGTTACACGGCGGCACGCGATGCGCAGCGGCGGCGGCGGGCGGGCGGCACGCGCGCGCGGCGGGACGCGGCGCTGCCTGCGCCTGCGCAGTGCGCACCCGCCCGCCTTGTGACTTAGGTCAAGATCGCTCCACGATGATGCCAATTACCCACTTGACACACAATATCTGTAACGCCTCGACTGTCGCCAATTAGTTACAACTAGCTGACAGCATCTTGCCGGTATTAAAAGAACCAGTTATACCACTGAGCACGCGATAACGATGCTATTTAAAGATGAATAACGTAATTACTAGCCAAGTTTTTATATAGTATAAATTATTTAAATTTTTGTGAATAACTCTGAGCCAATATGCGGATGCGATTATTTTCTGCGTCACTAGACACCTACAGTAAGTATTAATGCATTTTAGATGATAATTGTAAACTACATGCATAGCAGATCTCGTACATGTACAGGATGTTATGATACTTGTTGCAGATATTCGCAGGTAGATTGAGATACCCATTCTCAATACTTTACTGCAGCCTCCGTAGACCGGAGTATTGCTATTGGAGTTTTATAGTAACAGATAAAATAAATATTATCTTTAATGTAATTGTTTCTTTACGATTATAGCATCATCAGTTGTAATTACAGGCCGTTTACAATATGTAAATTAAAATAATATATTATATACATATTATGTTAAAAAATACGAAGAGCAGTGACAATTTGAAAAGAACAACGTTTCTTTTTTTCTAGTTTTACAAGTTTTTAAGTTGACTAAAACATGCTAGATCGGTATTTATATAACACTAGAAATTATCTACGGTTTATACAATTTTATTATAAAACTGTGCAACAGCTCTATTTGTACATTAAAGATATTTAAAAACCGAAGTCAGATCAACTAAATGTTTCTGAAGGTTCTTATTGTTTTACTTTATATCTATTAGTTTGATACAACTTCACGTAAAACCCGGTAAAGAATTTAAATGGTTTTCACAGCTTTAGAATCAAGTTTATCTTTAAATAAAATTTCATCTAATTCTGTTTAGTAAACCTGGAGTTTTGGTGAATATAATAATTCGTGCAAGAGACGCTGACGCGAACTCAAGTCTACACCGAAGAAGTCTGATAGTCTAGCATGTATTATGATAGGATTATGCATCTCTAGATTATAAAATTTAGAGATAAGACACGTTATTTCATTAGACAAGCGTTACTTCATAAAGAAGAATATATAACTATTCAAAAAGAAGTAACGGTTGTCGAATGGACTAGCGTTACTTATTTTCAAATTGTTGTGCATAATATTCTTTCATATGCTAAATTTACAAATCTTTTCACATATAAATATAGGCATTTATACATACACGAACAAATTTATACATATTATGCATTCTATATATGTCTCCCCGGTTGAGTATCGTTAAGTTTTACTGTTAGGAAATTTTTAGTAGGAGCACGAATTTTGGAAATGTCCTCGGTAGACAGCAATAGGCTCTATTACATACGACCTTAAAAACAATTGGCGAAATGTGACAGTTACATATGTTTGCTTATTACCTCGGATATATAGTCGTGTCTTTGTTATGTAATTAAATAATGATCCATTTGCTGTACAGCAAAAATTCTATTTACTTATACGACATAGTTGCGTTGCTAGAAAAAGTTGTTTACTACTACTGAAGTAGTTCAAAAAAGGTTTTTCTAGCAATCATTATCAGCTAATACTAGGTAAAAAAATATATTGCAAAGCGGTCGGTGTTCGTAACCCGTTGAACCTATTATCAGAATATACATAACGTGTATAGTGGAACAATTAACGTAATTACGAGAACGGTTTCTATGCGCAGGTGTAAAACATCGACTACTCATAATTCCTAGTAACGGAATTGGCTTAAGGCGATACTAGGGAAACGTGCTAGTAGGCAGCAAAATTACTGGTCCACCATAATAGATCCCTATGCAATTCTAAGCACCTTTGCCCGACTGTTCTACTAGCAAAAATTATACACTCCATATTAGAAAAATCGTTTTCAGTTAACGCATAGAGTTTGCAAATATATGAACTAAAAGTGTTTTTGATATAGATGTTCGGTCAATGATTATATAATGTAACGTATTATGTTGTGTTAGTTGTTTATACTGTTATACATTGAAATCATTATGCTTTTTTTTGTGCTTTAGTCTCCTTATTTTAAGGTTGTGAATAAACTATGAAATAACCTTTGAAATGCATAGCAAACAAGGATAGCCCCGGCTGATGGCAAGTGATTACAATGGCCTATGATTGCTTGCAAATGCGCGTCGCCAGTCCCGAAAAAGAAGTCAAAATGTGTGATATAAAAAAAGGAATGTGAAAGTTAGGAATCTCTGGAATTCTTACTAGTTGAGTGAAACGCCGTAACAAAGTTACTCGTCCTAAGGTTCTTTTCTTAGTAGAATATACTTACTTTCTTAGGTGAAGCGGCTCATTCGTAACATCATTAAATAACTAGCAATTGCACAGCGAGTTTTATGCAACTTAATTTTGATAGATCTTTTCTAGAATTCAATTGATATAATTTTTAAAGTGACAGCTATGTACTGACTACGGACACTTTCGAGCGTTTGACTCGATTTCATATAATTTTGTACAATAACTCAGTTTCGCTACATTACATTTATCTATACAAATGAATAAAACGAAGTATCTATTTGTAATATCAAAATAACAGAATTTTACTAAATGCACATGAAAGTTATATACTGTACGGTACTTATATAACAAAATCAGTTTTAAATTTTTTGTCTGTCTGTTTGTTCCGTCTAATCTCTGCAACGGCTTGATCGATTTTGACGGGACTCTCACAGGCAGATAGCTGATATTATAAAAAGTAATGCTATGTTTATTTTAGATTTTTCTTTTGTTAAATTCCACGTGGACAAAGTCGCGAGGTAACAGCTAGTCTGTAATAAATATTAAGTAAATTTGCCAAAATTTTAAATTAAGTATCTTTATATGGATTTTATCGAAGTTTATTCTCTTCGTGTTAGCTATTTTTATCATATTAGTATTATTTTTTATGTAAGCTTCTACGAAATAAAATAAAACTGATTTTTACACAAAAAAATATATTTTAAATTAAATATCAGGGTATCCGCTTGTAAAAATGTTTATTAACTAAATACAGTGAATTTCTCATTAAATAGGTAGATAAGCTGATTGGAAATAACTTTTGAGGGTACTGAAAATAATTAAGCCGGAAAAGACCGATTAAAAACATAAGACGTTATTGACATGCAAACATAATCAACAGTTTTAAGAATTCTGAATACGGTGCCTATGAAAAATCTAATTTGCATGATATTAGTCAAAATCAAACTTCATCTTTCAAATTAACTTTACTAAATGATCAATGTAACACTAACGAACATCAAATGATGATGCTAATTATTTCCAATACTTATCCCTAAAATATAATAAAAATATTCTACCACATACACACAACACCATCTAGCCCAAATTAAGAAGAGCTTGTACTATGGGTACTAGACAATGGATAAACATACATATATATGTATATAATTTTTTGTAAATACATACATATTATACATAGAAACACCCAGACCAAGACAAACATCTTGATTACGGAATATTGTCTTACGTTTACACGAATATCCTAACTAATATTATAAATAACAATAGAAATATACATTTTTAAATATATAAATTCGAAAGTGATTGTGTTTGTTTATTTATTTTTTTGTTTGTTCGTTACTTTTTACGCCTTTAAATATATAAATTCGAAAGTGATTGTGTTTGTTTATTTATTTTTTGTTTGTTCGTTACTTTTTACGCCTCATCATGAAATTTCGCGTACTCGTTGTCATGGCAACAGAAAGGACATCCACCTTTCATCCAGAAAAAGTACTGTTACTAATCTAACCTAACCTAGATACATTTACGCGAGCGAAACCACGGGCAAAATCTAGTCATATATTAAAATTAAACTAAAATTCTTAAAAGTAGTTATCTTTAATTGTCATATTAGTCGAATAGTTTGAAAATTATGTAAATATTGTGTTTTAAAAATAAACAACGTACTTTTAAAGTACCTAGTTTAATTTTAGTATATGAACACACATTTATGTTATACACAGAATATTCTAAAAAAAATTTGGCCATCTATTTTGTATGTTATATAAGATTGCATTGTTAGACACGAGGCATTGCGTGTTTACACCACGTGGTACGCCCCACGGGCATTTGAGCGTACCGGTCGCTCTAACTATAGGATTTGAAATTATTTGAATCCACAAGTGATTATAGTCCTAAAATGCAGGCGTATAATAAGGTCCTTAGTGTTTAAACACAAGTCAAATCTGACTTGTAATATCATTTCGTAGCGTATCAATCCATACATACAAATAAATAACAGCGTTTTACTAAATGCATCTGAATGTTTTCAAGATATTGATACCAACACCAATATTAAAATTTTTTGTCCATCTGTCTGTTTGCGCCGGGTAATCTCCGAAACGGCTAAACCGATTTTAACGGGACTTTCATTGGTAGATAACTTATTTTATGATGAGTAACTTAGGTTACTTTTTATTCCGTGAACGAGTACCCACGGGATAGCACGCGGGATAGAAGTTCTTTTCTCCAACCACTTGGACGAAGTCGCAGGCCGCGGCTAATTATAATTATAATATCAGTCAAGATTCTATATTGTCCCACTGCTGGGCACGAGCCTCTTCTTAGTTGTAGAAATATAAGGCCGTAGTCCACCGGTTTAGTGCGGGTTGGCAGACAGATATCTTTGAGAACATTATGGAGAACTCTCAGACATACAAGTTTCCTCACGATGTTTTCTTTCACTATATCGTGTACACAGTATCTTACAGTAGCTTTAATCAAAAGTTATTATCGAATACATTTCGTTATAAAGAAAACGTATTCTGACAGTCATTATGACAACCATAATTACAAAGTAATTGCTTCAATTAACCGCTAGGGGCGCTGTACAGTTTGTCATACAAATACTTAAACGATTTTACTTAAGCGAAACTGACAGTGGAACCCATAATGCTACTGTATACTAAAATATTAATAACGGAAGTGAGTAACGTCACCAGACGCGCTCTATGAGAATTAAAATGTATACTCTTTGATTATATAAAGTATATAATCAAAGTGTATATTAATTAATTTACCGGTCAAATAGACATTTTAATGGACTAAACTAGTTCATTTTCCGGATTTTTATGTATTTATTATGGTTATTATATATCAATAATAGAATTAATTGATTTACATGTAATATTAATAGGTGCAGGATTTGATTTTACCATCCTTTAAAAGTATCAGATAATAGTATTTTTTGGCTCCGCTCTTTTGGTCCTAAGGCCCTAACCCATATAAATTACCATTCTGTATTTTATTACGTTTAACAAGTGTGCCTGTGTTCCTCTTAGATGCGATGCGGCAATAACGGTGCAACATTGCCGAATAAAAAGTAACTTATGTCACTCTCTTGTCCAAAAACTATCTTTTCAACAAACACACTGTCGCATTTATAATATTAGTAAGGTACCACTTATACACTAAATGTAATAACAGAAAATTAATGCAAATAACCAAGATGAAAATGTTAAAATAGATCGTATTGGAGCTGAATAAGGTCCGTAACATGTATATGCGAGAAAACTTGAAGTTCACAACAGCGAAGAAACTACAGGAATGCAGGATGATATGTAAGGGGAATATCAAGAGAATACTATACATTCATGTAGGTACTGGAACTGACAGTTAGCGGAGCAAGTTAGCAAGATATAGCAGAATATCCAAGACCATGTGGACAGAAAGGCTGAATAGAGATGTAAAAGAATACAATGTTCCAGAAAACGAAGCTAAGAATAAAACATAGTGGAGCACGCACATGAATGTGATCCGAAGAACATGTGAGATGAATAGTTGGAAAGAAAAAGGGAGTGAAAGAGAGAGGATAAAAACAACACCAACATTTTTAACTGTTTTAAAAGACAACTTACGGAAAAGATATATTTTCTGGGTAGCCAAAGATTTTGCAAACATTAAAACAATATATATAAAAGAACACTTGGATTATAAACAATATACACTATTCATTGATCATAAAATTTTTGGTCACCTGCGGAAATAAATCCACGACACTCAGAGTATTAATAGTGCTGAGATGACAGCTTAAATAACTGCGCCATGCTTAAAGGCAATCTATAAGTCAGTACGCTCAAATATTCTGACGACTGGCCTAGCCAGAGGACATCGTTATCGCTTCGGAGGTCAGTTGGCAGTCGTTCTATGAACAACCTGATATTTTATTCTGGTTTGACTAGACTTTGATTTATAATGTAGCTTTATATAATTATTGATTTGAAGCTTACATACGCTGAAAATACATAGCATCCTGTAAATATATATATATATATATATATATATATATATATATATATATATATATATATATATATATATATATATATATATATATACCAGCGTTAGCTCGCGGCTTCGCTCGCATAAAAATAAGTTAGGTGAAGTCAGGTGTTACAGTACTTTGTTTTTAATATAATATAGCCTATGTTACTCGGTGATAATATAGCTTTAGAAAGAGGAAAAAACTTTTTTTTTATTCGTTTAAGTAGTTTTTGATTTAAATCATTACAAACAAAAAAACAAACCAAAAATCAAATATTTCCTCTTTAAAATATTAGCATAGATTATATGATGATATGCCAGTCTCATAGAATTTACAAATCAATATAATTTTATATATTTTCTGCTATCACTAAAAACAAACTTGCAATTTAGTTTCGTCCAACAACTATAGGCATAACGGTTATATTAGATCACACGATCGCGCGTTAGGAAAGTGAGCGACACGCAAAAATCAATAAACCTTGAACATTCGGTTCAATTCCCGACAACACAGTTATTGGGTTATACATCAAAAGAAATTAGAAAATAAGAAATAAGTAACTCCTTGAGGTATTAGGTGGAATTAATAAACGATAATTTCGTAGACTTTGGAGCGATAGTCTAGAGCCATATTTACCTCTTTTCGGGAGCAGCCAACTAACTCCGCCCTAAAAAAGATGGCAGCATAATAACCTTACATAAGGTGTCTGCGATAGCTATCCATAAAGGAGGCGTTGCGCTATCAACAAGGGAACGCAGTTTTTGAAAAATATATCTTGTCCATCTATTTATATTTTGCTTGAGTTTCACCAATACTGGTTTTAACTAGATTGCATGAGCTAATCTAATACGTGATATTTAAAATTGTAGTTTTGAAAAATATACATCGTTCTTTACTACGGCTAGCGTGGCGTCATGGCGTTATTATTTAATGCTCAAGCAACAAATTTAAAACAACTTTACCTTCAAATAATAATAAGACTATTAATTGTCTAATTACTCTGCTTACAATTAGTTAAACAACGATGAGTCAGACATCGTTGTAACATACCTGTTTGATTCAGTACACTACGCGAGAATGCTATTACTTGCATTATACAAAGTACTGCAAGTTCAGTAATAGACCTCAACCGATCGCAGAAAGTATGCCATCCATAATGCTTAAGTTGTATCAAAGACGTTGTATTTCAAACTGGTATCGCAACATAACAGGCGTCGACTGAGTGATTGCGACTTTATGACAAATACGATATAGATAAGTAATTAATTGTGCGCATACGCCACTAAGACAGGCAAGAGCGTCTGTCGCGCTGTTAACGTGTTTGAAACAAGTTGTAGAAGAAGGTAGAACAAGCTCGTAGCGCTGATTGTGCCGCAGCTTTGTTCTCGTGATTCGAAGCGGGCTCACTGTTGGCAAAATCTCGCGGCACATAAATTTGCCAGGTTCCGTTGTGAAAGCCAATATTCTTTGTGGCGCTGGCGAGGTCTATTTCTAACATTAAATAAATTACACCGATATTACAAGAACGAATCGGTAGAACTTGTTTTAGTCGGACGTGTCTGGTCTAGACGTTGCATCGCAAACATCAATTTCGTGTTGCCTACTTTTAGAGTTATTAACAGAAATTCGTTTTGTTTTATAGTTTTTATGTTATTGTACGCTATATAGAACAATGTGGTGATTTATTGTATCGTGCCGGTATACGATTTACTTTTGTTCGACATTACAACCAACTAAATTACATTGTAGATGTGCTTTGTTCGCTTTGAACCGGCTTATTTACTGTATTGATATTATGTAACTGGTCATTATACGAATACTTTGTCATTTCAGGTAAATGTTGCTTATGTTTTGAGTGCAAAACACATACATCTTAATGATAGCGTATGAATTACTGTATAGGTACTTTAGCGCTGGATAAATAGAAGTACGTTTTTTTATGTATTATTATAAGCTTCTGTTGACAGTAGTAGAAATTCAGTGGCCTGTAATCCGATTAAGGAGACACCGACGACGCTACTATCTAATTAAATAAAGTTATCAACGTCGAGGCATGTCCATTTAAACGGATTAAATGTAATCATCAAGGCTGATCAAAATATAACTGTTTAAATATTATTTCTGGTTTTAACGGAAATTGGTTTTTATATGTGATTCCGTATTCTGTTACAGTGATGCTATAAGATCGATGCTACATCGCCAATTAAAATAAAAATAACATGCTATGCATACATAATGGTCTTATAATTAGTAAATCATTAATTAATACATATTTAGAACATTAAATAAATCGAATGTGTCTCACATAACAAATAGATAATTTATGGATGTGGATCGTGTGATTTAAAATGACATTATAACATACTGCAGTGCAGATTTAACGATCGGCGAAGTTAAGCAAGTTTGTCGCGGTCTAATCCTAAGATAGATTATCGTTTATACAAAGCCTTAACTGCACCGATAGCGCAGTCGTTTAAGTAGTCTCTTCGCCACTGCTATTGCGTCAAGTGTTGTGGGTTCAATCCCCATACGGGACAAAATTGTGTGATCTACTAACGGTTGTTCTGAGAATTCTCTTATTATCTTTGTGTTTGTTGTTTAAATGTTTGTAAAGTATCCCGGATCATAGGCATTATTCCTAGAGCGAGAGCTGTCTATTTTTAAATATAAAACTAAATATACCTAAATATATTTGTGCTTCATAGCCTAAACAAGTCGTGATTCTCGAAGACCTGAGTCTTCGATAAATCAAATAAATATTCCAAAACACTTTAATAAAGTGTTTTGGAATATTTATTTGGAAGCGGCAATTGTCCGGCTAGACTGGGGAAGTACCACTCCCTTACAGGCAATCGGCGTAAAATAACACAGTTACTGCATTTCAACTAGTGAAAACAGTTCTATAGACTCAAACATACTTAACTCTGCCATTTCTAACCTAACATTTTTGCCTTTATATCCACATGTATATAAAATGGAACCAACGCCAATAAAATTAACATCACGTCAGCAATTTCTCATCTTTAAACTTAGTATATTTGTAATGCCTTACTCTTGTACTAAAAAGCTCAAGAGCTACACTTTTGCTGCGTGACTTTGCATTCACGTTGGAAATAATTAAATAACTACAATAGCAATCTACATAGCTACAGCTGATATCGAGTCTAGATACAGTTCATAAGTTTAATCGAGATAATTGATAAAGAATTAACGCATATCATCTTACTAACGATTATAACTACATCTGTTAACATTGTAACTGCCACTAAATACAACGTCTGCATTGCTTAAAACCATATCAAAATATTCGATATTGCGTTGGCGGACGACACGGCTATTGGCACGCTTCTATTTGATTATTATTTACAACATATATCGCTTTACTAAGCGCTGCATCGAATTAAACACTGAGTTTTGCAATACCTTGACTAAAATTCAGATACAAATATAAGTTAATTTTGGTATTCGATTCTGCCCACGTACGAATCGAGCCTCTGCGAATTATGCTATGCATCAAACTAATTTATAGCTCAATTCGAAAAGAGGTATTATGTGTTTAGATAGTGCATTAGTACAAACAGTGCGCTTCCAATTATTTACGACGGCCCGTAGCGCCCTCGGGCGGGTTTCACAACACTTTATGGACGAGCATCATTACTGAGCCGTTGCTCAAGTTTGACGCCTCTGATTATTCGATAATAACACAACACACACATAATTATAATATCTATTTATAGCTAGCAGATTAAAAAACAATTTTACTCGCTGTGTAATTTGATATTAGCAGTAATACTTGCTTATTATATTCAGGTATTTAGCATAGTAGAAGAACAAATCGTGGTCGAGTAACTCGTTGACCCAGTGATGTAATGTGCGCTTATAATTAAATTGCAGTATTTCTGGGTCGGACAGTGTTACTTTTGGGAAATCCACAGTAGTAACGCGGAGTCTAAATTTGTACTCAATAATGTAAAAATGTGAAACACCAATGTCAAGATTTCTGTGATAACTTATAAAATAAAATTGAGGTATAGAATAGTATTTCGTATATTTCTATTATGTCTACTTTCATTTAGTATATTTCACAGTGTAAATTATTATACACAATATGTATCATACTATAAATCTTACAATAAGGAGCCATCGCTCGATAATAGATAATAAATATAATTATGGTGTAAACCTCATCCTTTTAGATTTAGAAATTACACGACCCAAAACATTCATTCCAAAATACTTCATAAAAAATACTCCACACCACAGTGTCTTTGAACCCTACGGATACGTCATTTTTACAATTACTGCACTGGGGTTAAGTTCTTTGTCATGGGAACTTTACAACAATTCAAACAACGGGTACAACAGAACAGACAGATACGACTATTGAGGATACCACAAATTTTGTGGATGCTCCTATTTACCATACTGCTGCTTTAGAGGCTACCATCAAATTTTATTAAATGTTTGAGTATGTTCAGTAGTAATTCATGGAGAAATGGTTGCAGCACCTTACAGTTATGATTTGTAAACAAAATTTTATTGTTAACTTGGCGATTAAAAAGAGTGGCCATGAGTTTCTTGCCCGTTCTTTTCATGAGCCCTACACCCTTGCTTTGCTGAACGTGGCAGTAAATGTAAATTCACAGAAAAAAATTAGTGTAACTTTGACATTCATAAGTGTTACCTTGTAACCTAACTTGAATAAATTTATTTTTAATTTTGATTTTTTCGAACTCCCAACAAGCGGCGCGTAGCGACCACGTAAACTATTGAAACCATTAGTTTACGTGGTCGCTACGCAACGCTTGCTTGGAGTTCGAAAATTTCTATCCATTATCAGCCATCCGTGCAATCTGGCTTTGGTGAAATAGCGACAAAAGTTATAAAAAAATAAGTGTGTGTGTGTGACAGACATTCTCATTACGAGCAAGCAGACAAATAAATAAATTTATACTAATACTAGATGTGCCCGCGGTTTCACCCCTGTTTATGATTACTGCGCCTCCCCCGTGGGTCGTAGCGTGATGTTATATAGCCTATAACCTCCTCGATAAATAAGCTATCCAACAAAACAAGAATTTTTCAACTCGAATCAGTAGTTCCTGAGATTAGCGCGTTCAAACAAACAAGCAAACAAACTCTTCAGCTTTATAATATTAGTATCACTACATAGTATAAAACAAAGCCGCTTCCCGCTGTCTGTCTGTACCTATGTATGCTTAGATCTTTAAAACTACGCAACTGATTTTGATGCGGTTTTTTTAATAGATAGTGTGATTCAAGAGGAAGGTTTATATGTATAATACATGCATAATATAGTAGAGAAACACTGATAATTTTAGAGGTTTCTAATGTGATGTCGTAAATAAACACATTTTTTTCCGCTTACATTGCAAACGCTGCCTGAACCCTACGAGATAGATCAAAATAATGTACTACAGTATTGTACATCTTAAAAAGGTCTACAAAAAAGTCCGCGATGCGATGGTATATGTCTATCTCCTAGAGATAACCCACAATAACCATTTTTTATCCTTTACTTTTTACGAGAAATAATGGCTTATTTACGAAGCGATTTAAGCAATACAGCATTAATCCTTATCCAATTAAGTAACTTAAATACATTGTGCATTTAATATAGATCAATATGGCCCTGTACAGTATGTAATTTAAATTAATATTTTGGAAGATATTACATATTTAAAATGCAGGGACATAGCGGTTGAAGCGGTACCGGCCGGGGGCCGGCGGCGTATGCCTAAGAAAACATGTTGGTATTGTCTAATGATGACAAACAATTATAAAGCTGAGAGTTTACTTGAACGCGCTAATCTCAGGAAGTACTGGTACGATTTGAAAATTCTTTCAGTGTTAGATAGCCCATTTATCGAGGAAGATTATAGGCTATATATCATCACGCTGAGATCAATAGGAGCGGAGCACCAATGAAGAATGTTTCAAAATCGGAGGGTATTTTTTCCTTTTGGGAGCTTCCGCTGCGTGCGATGCGTAAACAGTTAAAGTTTCGCAAAAATCATGTATGACAGAATTGTTTTCCTTTAAAAGTTCTAAAAATAAGTCCGCGACAGCATATGTTTATCTTTTAAGGTTGGCTCACTATAACCTTTTTTATGCTAACCAAATTTGTTCTAAAAAAAATTTTGCATTATTTGCCAAGGTGTTTTAATAAATATGATATTAATCCTTATACAAATAAATGCGTTATTCATCACAAGTATTTAATTTAAAACAAAATTGCCCTTTACATCATTCGATTTCAATGAATATCTTAGGAGATATCGCAATTTGAAAATAACATCGCAGCAAAATAATTACCTATTACAGACATACAAACGATGTTTCTCCTGGTTTATTCTGCGTGATTTTAAATTAGCACTGTAGGTATATTTATAAAATTTTGTTCAATGGTTCTTATGTGGTTCGTGGATAAGTTTTATCTCCTTTAAAATTGTATTATAGGTGCCTACGACCCACTCTCTCTCTTATGTGACGCAGACGAAGTTGCGCGGGTCAGCTAGTAGATTATAAAAAGTTAAGGTTGATATTTTGTTTGTTTGTTCGTATGGTTTTGACTCATAAACTACTCAACCGATTTATAAAATGATTTTACCGTTTGAAAGCTCTATTATCACCGAGTAATATAGGCTATATTTTATTACGAAAATGTTCTGTTCCTAACAAAATCTAACCTACCCTACTTTTACGCGAGCGAAGCCGCAGTCAAAAAGTCATCAATAAAAATAAGCATTACTAAGCAAACTCCGTACGATATGTTTACACGGTTTATTAGATATTCAGCACATAGCTACCTACATAATAATAAGAGCACATGGAATCGCTCGATCATGCCGAGGTTACGCGTGCTCCCGCCTTCGCAATGATCCATATTCCATCTATCACCACGCTATTATTTATGGCACCAATTATAATGGAACCGCTATCTAATGGTGTACTTCTTTATTTATCGCCGTTCGAATCTGAAATACCTGCATGCAATGTTTATTATATCCACGTAGGTCACGTGAAATTTATATACTTATTATAATCATCTACATTAAAATGGATAGAAATATATTATAGCTCATCCAGTTTGAGATAAAATCAACTACGCTATTATAAGCAAAACTAACTGTCAGTTTGTTGCGTTTTCATACAAAACCCGCAGAATCAATATTGATAATATTGATAAAATTAGCCAAGGCGAGGGTAGCTTAAAAGCTAAAAACAAAGACAGACTACATTTTGAATTAATAGAAACAACAAGGCGTGTAAAAGTTAGTCCTAGATAACAGTCTTCATTTTAACCTGTGAATTGTTCGAATCTCAGACATATTTAAAAACTTTTGTGTCTTGCGGCCGGTGTGCCGCTGCCACTAAATAGGTTGAACAAACGTCTATTTCAGTAACTTTTAAGAATCTTACATAACATACTTAAATTTTAATATATACGATAGCTTTGATAATGCACGTACACAAAACTACTGTAACTGTACTGTAAGTACTGGGAGCATTTCAGCAGTTATGTTTAGATTATACGTAAGAGGAAAAGAGCCCATTACCATCTAGTGCTACTGTCAAATTTCTGATAGAAAAGCACAACGGTCTGAAGTCGAGCGAAAGCACGATAGGTCAGCCGTCAAGTTGTCAGCAAGGATAGATAGATAAGTTTATAATACATTAATGCACTTATATCGGATTCAATTACGGAGTACAGGTATAGTTATATACAAAGATAGATAGGTACATTATCACGAACATGTGAAGATGTGATAGACCTCTATTACGCCGGCACAGACACGTTTCTAGACCTATGCTATTGAAAATTTCTAAGAAAATAGAAAATCACTTGGTCATATCCGGAATCTAATCAGGAGACCTGACGGTTAGTAAAGCGCAAATGTATAAATATAAAAAATGTTTATGTAAACAAAATCTAAACCAAAATTCTTAATTATGATTAATTATTTCTGTGTCTACGTTCCATAATAAAATTGTTACCCTATTCTTGTTAGATTAGTATCACTGGAGGTCTAGTTCCAAAACGAATTGGAACCAAAAGTCTAGCAGTTACCAGATCGTCATTGAGTACCAGCTGACAGAGGATTTGGAAATAGTCCCAAATTTTCTGTTTTGTTCTTATAATATCGTACCTTGGGCTAAACAATACTTATCTGCAAGTCGAATGCCTATTTTAATCATTCGTTTACATACACTTGGACTTTTCTGGACAATAAGGTGTTTTATTAATCTCCTCGGCGTTTATTACGTACAGTTTCTTCAAGTCAGCTGTTCTTTCTAAAGAAATATTCCATGTATCGAAGTTGAATATTTCAATAAATGCTTTGCATAAATAGGTCATAAATCACTTAATTTGATTGGTTTTTTGGTATTTACTATATTTATGGGCTATACTTAAGGATCAAGTATTGACCGCATCTTTTAGTTATACGCTATATATTATATGTGTAGGTTACAAGCCTTTAAATGATCAGTAGTTAACGTCAAATATTAAATTATACTACTGCTTCTGTATACTTCTGTGTTTTAAAGAAACATTTGCTTGTATTAGGGTTGTTAATCATGTTTATAGTGTATATAAAGAGGCACTTAATTTTTGAAAGGGTAGGCATATCAAAGTGTAGTAGACTTGCTAATATACATAATATGTAATTCTTGCTTGCTTACAAGCTTAGATTGCTTTATTCACTGAATTATATATAATCATATAAAAATAGGCAAAAAATATTTAGATTATACAAAACTACTTATTGACAACACGATGGATGCGTGCGATACTTCATTCACAATGCTTAGACTTATGAATTTGATCCTTGCAAAGGACATAATTATCACACTAATTCGTATGATACTCACATAGTCGTTTCATGACTGGATGTTTCCTGTGTGCGTTGTTTCAATACTTATAAGGTTGCCCGCGCATTAGGCAATGCCTCTATCGGTTTGGTTTTCTTTTTGTCTAACATTTACAATATAATAATATAATAATATTCTACCACATACACACAACTCCATCTAGCCCAAACTAAGCAGAGCTTGTACTATGGGTACTAGACAATGGATAAACATACATATATACATTTTTTTTTGTAAATACATACATATTATACATAGAAACACCCAGACCAAGACAAACATCAATGTTCGTGCACACAAATGTTTGACTTGTGCGGGAATCGAACCCGCGAGCTCAGGCGTGGCAGTCGGTTACACTAACCGCTACGCCATCGAGGCCTATAAATTTTCATGTAACCCACTTGATTAATAAAATGTCATAGACCTATAAGATATTTTATGGATTAAATCAATTCGATAATTAAGGCTAGTTAACAAAATGGTACCTAAATATGTAGCCTAAGAGATTCATAACTAACTTCCCATATTCCTTTATGCCATTTAGATAAAAACGAGTAAACATACTGACTGCATGGATGGCGTAGTGGTTTCAGTGACCACCTAGCTACTGCAAACGCACCGATGGCGTAGTGGTTTCAGTGACCACCTAGCTACTGCAATCGCACCGATGGCGTAGTGGTTTCAGTGACCACCTAGCTACTGCAAACGCACCGATGGCGTAGTGGTTTCAGTGACCACCTAGCTACTGCAAACGCACCGACAAAAACAAAAATTCGCGTGAGCCGCAAATTGTTATTCGGAGTCTGGGTGTTCTTTACGTCCGTTATTTGAATATCTGTAAAGTCTTCCGCGGCACAGGAATAAAAAAGAGACATATCTATCCCCCACTACTATGAGTTGTCTCGTTTAAATGGAAAAATGAAATGCAATACTATATTTTTACTCCATCTACTATACTTTTATTATCACTGGTTTCATGTAGAAGAACCACAGCTTCCAGTTATATGATAACGATGTAAATGACTTGACTCTTCCAGGGAGCTATGAGGGTGACTTTTACCGTTAATAGGCGTAAGAGCAATAAAACTGATTGAGCCTTTCATCCGACGAGTAAAATTTCTAGAGAGTCACACACTATATCATCCTATTCGTCTACTTTCAGTGATTTTTCTGGGAAGACAAGCTATAAAAGGCTTTCATAATTATACATCGAGTCGTAAAGTTGTTTGTCGTCTTGTGCTATCTAATCCAACAATATTTTGCAAGGCTTGTCTGATCGCTTACCTACAAAAGATAAAAAAATATTGCCTTTTTAAAAAATGTGTAAATAGTTGTTCTTTGTAAAAACATATACACCATTTAGTAAAATAAATGATTATTGCAAGAACAATGTAACGATAACATCAATACTAATCTGTTTAATTATCTATTGATACTCTTCAAACGAATAAATGAATAAATACAGTGTTCAATCTATTTAACAATAAATGTCAAATAAATAGCACTTGTAATTTGAAAACTGTATTTATTTATTTATTCGTTTAGCGTTAAACAAAATTAATTAAACATTTATTTTATTTCAAATTATGTAAAAAATAGGTGGCACAAGAAAATATATTGTTTTATGTAGTGTTTGTACTCATTTAATTTAATTGAATATGTTCTCTGACAAATAATTAAAAAAAGAAAATTGTGGCAGTTAGACTGCAATGTATGGACCATAAATTATTTCTAAACATAGACTTTATTTGGCAGTAGCTGGTAACAAATATTGTAAATGTAAAATAAACATAACAACGATAGTGTTCAATATATATAATAAGTATAAGTTTAATTAAACAAATGTGCTTGTTGGAAAGTATAACTTCAAATATTTTGTTATAATAAATTTAATATTTCTTTGATTTTACACAGGTTACAAAACAATTAAATAATTGAACAGTTCTTATAATTTTCTGTCGTCCCAAAACAAATCAAAATTGGTTTACAGCTGTTTAAGGACTTGTGTACATTAACATTAAAACTCGAGGTTCACAAAGGATCCATTATTGTAGCAAATGACGGTCGTTTAATTAACAAACGTAGCCGTGTCGAAGAACGCGAAGTGCTCTCCAGCGCATCGATGCACTGGCGCGCGGCTCGCGGCGCGCTCTGCGCTAAGCCGACATCGAGTCTTGCATCGCACGGCTTATTTGTGTCGATAACGCTATTCGTGCCAATGTTAATGAACACGCCAATCTTGGATCTCGTATACTCGTCAATTTCAAACTATTAAGTACAGAATTTACAGCGACAATATTATTGCGAAAGCAACTAACTACTAGGCAACGTGAGAACTGCGTTTGCCTAATGAAGTTTTGACAGATGCGCCTGAAGTGTCTATATTGCACATACGAACCGAAATACTTCATTGCGATATGTTATTTTCACGCAAAATGTATGCATTTTATGTACAACATAAATTTTTACAACGTATTCATGATCCGAATTGACCATTTCGAAAGTTTTATTCAGAACGATGTCTGTGGAACAATGGAAAATAAAAAGATTTTTGGGAATTAATATTTAACACTAGTATATATTGTAATTGTCTTAGCAGTAAATATCAACTATATTATTGTATATGTCGTTTGAATCTGTATTATGCTTGCAATGTAGGTGATGCATTAAGTGGTGACCTCGTCACTGTCTGTGTTCCGAGTGTTTCTAGTTTAATTAGTTTAATCAAATAATAATAAATATTAGATCTCGTCTTATGTAATCACATAGGACGAGATCCAATATTATATTCAGATATTGCTGAAAAAATAATGTGTGCTTTTTTACTTCACAGGGATTATCCGCAGTGCAGGCTTTTGATTTTTGACTTAAAATTATATTTATCTGTTTATCTTTGTATATAACACATATGTTTCATATTTTGTCACCGATAGATCCCCGTCTGAGAATAAGGAAGAGTCTACTAATATTACTAGAAACCAATTAACATTTTCAAAATTTGACTTATATCTCAAGAAGTGATTACATAAATACCACAACTAACTAGTATAATTAAACACAACTTAATTAAATCCCCCTTCAATAAAACCGAAAATCATGGGAATACGTTAAATTGTATGGAGTCAGGATAGCTTGCACCTGCCGCCTTTTCACAATGCGGTGTAGACGAACAGCAGAATCAATGGCGATAATTGTGATCGGAACGAACAACAAACCGAAACTCACGCTCCACTTCAACACACGTGCTTAATAAGCATTAAAATAATTGTGAGGTGGTTTTATATACAGTTAATTATGATAATAAGCCTAAAAAATGGGGTACTTTGTGGCCACGTGTAACGCTCCACCGGTTTCCACTAATTTGTGATGTCCTGTAGACATTTCACAGTGCATACCTGCTGTGCTACATATTTCTTTCGGCAGTGTAGTTGCAGAAACAGCCAGCAACAATAAATATCAAAGCATGGTATTGCAAATAAATTGAATATGAATTAAAACCGCATGTAGGTATGCAATATGCATAATGTGAGGTTACGGCGGCCGGCGAGCGGTGATCGTCACATGCAAGTAAGAAGAGAACATATGCAATAGTCGTTTAATCATCATTTTGGTAATTTATCAGTTGCCTGCGACGTGTTTTATCCGATGCCGCGGATGAATTTAATTTGGTTTTAACAGCGTCAGTATTCAAATTTATGTAATCAATCACCGGATTGTTATGAAAGTGTGCGATACAAGACGATTTCTCGGCCAAATTTGCATCATCACTGAAACGAGGTTAACATTGCACCGTACCTACATATATTCTACGACATTATGCGCACGCGGTGGATTATGAGTTAACACATAAACCGGACAACGATCTCCTATCAGCTGAGGTTTATTCCACCTCACACTCGTTAATGTTTCAACTCAACGCTATTTTTATACTCGTTATTGGTATCATTTTACTTTTAAAATATTTCCGACAAATGTTCTAGATATTGTTTTCCTTATTGTATCTACATTCAATTAAGTGAGAATTTTATTACTCGTTGTTTATCGGTTTTATATGATAGTATAAACAAAAACAGGATGTGATAAAATATTTTTCTTGATATAACAACTACAAATATCATTAATTATTTTCTGACGTTTAGGGATCCAATGTTCTTACATAAATTTGACTACTTAGATATAAAAAGATACTTAGACTCAATAATTCGTTAACAAGGGTACTGTAGAATCTAAATTCACGAATAATATTGTAATAACGTTCAACGCATACTAAATAATATATACTGCTATTTAACAAAAATGATAGGTATCAGGTGTGTATCGGATGCAACATTTCACTCGGTTGGTTATGAGATCGACACTAGGCGTCCTTAATTATAGATTTATGTAAAATATATAGTATCAAAATTTAAATGTTCAAAATCTACTTACGCAACACGTGCATTTATGGACGAAAAATGCCTCTCACGTGTGCTTCAAAATATCTTTCTCACAACAACTCAAATGTGCAAAATATGTTATGCAATGTATCTTCAAGTAGCACACAAGCTTAATAAATAGCTGTTCATATCTGGTTTTGTACACAAGTAATAAATAGCTTTAAGTCTTCAGAATAGCTTTGCCTCGGACGTATAAATAGATTCTAAGACTTGTATAATTATAATTGCAAAAACATATTTACAAACATCGTCGCAAGGGGAAGACCTAGGCGAACGTTTCTCGATCAGATCGGAGACGTTCTGGACAAAAGCCAGGTTAAGAGTACCTTAAACTGGCATGTATGAGGAATGTGATGAAAGTGAATGAAGCTAGAGAAGTGTGTTAGGATCGTAGCAAATGGAAATCCGTAGTCTCTGCCTACCCTTCCCTCCTATCGCTCTGGGAAACTGGCGTGGATCTATGTATGTATGTATTTTTCAGATATACTTAAATAAAACGGTTCTGAAGCGTGTTAGGCCATATGTTAGTATATAACGTTATTTGTATCAATATGTAATCTAAGTACCAATATTCTCTTGATAGAAAATCAGGATACGAACATTTTAATCGTAACACGGCAAGTAGCTGTAATAATGTTATCATTCAATAGTGGGTGTAACACCTGTAACCCTGCCCACACATTATTTGAGAACTTTGTAAGATTAAGAACAAGGTTTTCATCGTATATTGGAGATCAAAGTACGTGCATAAATTTTATATTACCTTAAAATGATAATAAAACTCATACGTACTGCGTATGTATGATAACATTTCACAAGAATTATTCAGGTTTCAAATGAAGTGAGATTTTGATCACCAAAGTAAAAGGTATATTATTTGATTGCATAATATAATATTGAGTATTGCTTATCATTTTGAAAATAAACAGGAATTTTATTAGACATAGATTCCATAGAAATACAGTGTTATATATGATAATATAGACATTTCCTTATGCAATATACAATTATATATAATATCAGTTGTGAGAAAGGCTAACCCTTCTCAGCGTTAGGGGAACCCAGACTAGGCCAGCCTGGTGTATTATGGCTTAAGCAATAGTCCACCAGGCTGGTCCAGTGGCAGACGTCATATATCTTTGATAACATTATGGAGAACTCACAGACATCCAGGTTTCCTTACGATGTTTTACTTTATCGCGCACCGTTAAAGTGGGAAATTAACAACTTAATACGCACATAACTTTGAAAATTCAAAGGTTTGTTCCTTGGGCTCGAATCACAAGACCTCTGCGAGGCAGTCTAAACTCTTTCTTACAATGTTATCGCTAATATTTCCTTACATTTAATTAATTTCGTATTGCGTATCGCTAATCAAAAACTTTACGTAGATGGTGTAGGCACGTCGAGTCGTTATTACACCTGGATGTGGATTTAATGATGATTGTCTCTAACATTAAGTACTCGTAATATTTTACAACACAGTAATGAACATATAATGGATAGGCATGTCCGTGTCAAAGAAATACTGCGATGCAACTTAGCGCGCTAACAGAACCCTTATGTAATGAAGATATACGTACCTATATATAAGAGCTCTAATACAGTAATATACGGACAGCTTTAAGCAACAAAATCAACTGCTTCTATCAGTTATTGTGTACTAATCTGACATTTATGATGTTATTCAATCAACCTATTACAGTTCACTGCCTGCAATAAGCCTCCCCATTTTACTTCACAGCATCCGAGCATTCACCTTCCGCGTCCACCAATATATAAAATAAGGTATTTTACAGCAAAAAATAATTATTACTAGAATAAATATAATCCTACTTAATGTTATAAATACGAATATGAGTTTGTTTGACTGTTACGCTTTCACGACTTAAGTGCTCAACCAATCATCATGAAATTCCGCATACACGTTGTCAGGGTCACAGAAAAGGACAAAGGGTACCTTTCATCCAGAAAAAGGTACTGTTACCGAGGGATATAAATTTATTGACAATTCTATTTCAACACTAGCGAAGCTGCAAAAACGTTCTGTAGACTAATTTTAGTCACAACGATCGGGCCAATCTTAAAGTAAACTACCCATCTGAGCAGGAGACATAATAATGCACAAAAATGCTTTAACAGTTCCGAAGGATTACATTCTTACCTTGCTCCTTCCTTACAGCCTATCATTAATTGCTTTTTCCAGGGCCAATACGCAATATCTTTGGTACTTACGCTTGGTTGCTAGA
Organism: Catocala sponsa; assembly: GCA_963564715.1. NCBI lineage: Eukaryota > Metazoa > Arthropoda > Insecta > Lepidoptera > Erebidae > Catocala > Catocala sponsa. Next base: position 12,530,037 of record OY751331.1, read on the forward strand.
AGTGATCATAAGTTACGGTAACGGCTTACTATGACGCGACTTATTTACCGCAATTATCATATAAGTCTTGTCACTGTCATTATCCATTAAGACAGCAATCAGACATGATCTGAGGGAGATCTGGTGCAACAGTTTTACATGCTTTTCGATGTAAAGGGAAAAATATCGCCACGTCCTATCTCCGGACTGCTACTGAGAATTTCTTGAGAAAAACTCAATTACTGGCCGACTCGGAATTCGAAGTAGGAATAGCCAACCACTAAACCAACAAGGCAATCGAACCGAAATAATTATAGGCCTGGTGTCACGAGGATTTTACAAATTATAAACAACAGGTTAAAAGCTTCCATACGGCCTTCGCCCTAAACTCGTTTATAGCATTAATATAAGAATAAAATGTTTGGAGATGCTAACAAGAATACTGAAACCTGTAGCGCACATTGCTGGTAGTATGTGAAAAGAAATTCACTGTTATAACTACACATTTATTTTTCTTTTATTTAATGTATTTCGTGGTAGACGTGCTAGAGAGCCAACGGATGGTAAGTGACAACCATTACTCATGGATTTCGGCAATGTCAAGGCTACATACAGCCAAACCGCTGCCTACCGTGATAGCAATACTCTTTTTAAACCTCATTTAAAGAAAGACAAACCGCAAGCCGTTATATTAAAATGAATTGTTGCTTGTCATAATTACACATGCATGTACTTGCCCCTACGACAGCGTATAATGTCTCATACTTACTAGTAATATTAAGTAGTATAATATTATTATATATCTTAACATCTATCTGTAACATTATGCATCCCAATGCTATAAATAAAATATTATTTCCAATAAATTAATTTAAAAATAGAAGGAGACTGTATGGTGAAATCGCCTTAAGCGTTTTTAAATTATGTTATTTTTATGCAAATGTAGCAAATTATATAGCATTTTTATTCACATGTGCAAAATAGGCACAGCGTTACGCAAACATGTGCACATCATGAATACAATATCTTTTTTTTATATCGACCATTTGAAAATGGTATGGATTACAAATTTTATAGACCTGTCTTACTTTCCTTTTCTATTGTTAAAAAAGTCGTTCATGCGGTAGCTATTCTTACCCAATCAGTATTTCATCTTAGCCTAATCTTTATGTAAAATTTCACTTTCGAATTACCGAGAGATTCAATTTATCAATCCATCAGTCAGTTACATTTCACTGCAGGACTAATTAAAAGAGGCATCAGTCTGGCTCTTCCTATTTTATTCAAAGCACATGGGCTTCTAAACTGATCAAAAGGAATCCCAACTAGCTGTCATTCCACTTGACAGACATAAAAATACATTGTTGTTTGAACGGATAAAGCAATGGTTCAAGTAGTAACATCACTACTCCTTCGCGTCAAGCGTTATAGGGACGTACCTCACAAGGGACAATATTATTTTTATTGTTTTCACTAATTGTTGTGATTCTGACTATTCGAAAGAAGAAGAATTCATTAATGGGATTTATATTTACTTTAATTTAAACTATCCACAATGCTAACGCAATTCGTTTCTGATCCTGTTTTTTACACTATAAAACAATTTTAAAATTGTTTCTTCTATTAATGTTTTAAAACGCGGATGTTACACAACTAGATTTTCAGAATAATAGTTAGAATATTGTTGCGATAACATGTATTTATAATTTTGTATTATCAGTTATGTTGCTCATTTTGAACATTCTTTTACATCTAAGGTCATTAGCTGACGGGTATAACTCATCAAATTATCCTGCGTAGTTCCATTATTGGTATTTCTATTTTTGAAGGTAAACAAAATAGGAACAAAATACTGCAATATTAAAACAGTTGAACTGCTTTTATATTATTATTTACTAACAAAGTCTGCATTTTTAAACTTTCATAACATTGCCTAAGAATTTCCGATTATTTTAATAATGACACACGTGGTCCTAACAATCGCGCTTTTGTAACATTTAATTGACACCGCGACGTTTCTGTGAATTTGTATCAATCGTGGTCACGAGTTGTCTATTATCGCGTGATTTTAACCGTTAAAGGTATCAACCAATCGCACCGTGGCTTTATATATGTATGATGTCTTTAAAAATATTTCGCCAACTATGACTAAGTGTTACATAACATAAAAATAACTCTGCACTATATTATATTGAAAGTGGCCTGCAGGAAAATCAGTTTAAATATTTATAGTTCCATATCCACTCATGCTTTTTCCCTAACCTCCCAAGGCCGTATAATAATAATTCGATTATTAGCAATACTGTTATTAATTTCCTCGAATAACAGTTGACATGATTTATCTCCACAAAATAAAGCACCAGAAATTGAAATAACGACTGCATTTGTCAAATAATAAATTACTAGGTTATTTAATTTTGAATGGAACATAATATACCGGTTCCTAATGCTCAAGCGAACTTTGCACGTTAAAACTAAACCACTTTCGCGACTTTGATGACAGTTTATTGGTCTTAAAATTTAGAAGAAAGACTAAATAACAGTTTATGTTACATAACAAAACAGAAATTTTAAATAACATACGTAACATAACGTTCCAAATAAACAATAATTTTAAATAAAACGAAACAAACGTTTGGTTATCAAAATAGGATACCTAAAACCAAAAACAAGGTCTAACTAAGGAAAATCTGGTTGTGTTATTTGAATAATATAAATATGTTGATACAATATAAGTGCAATAGCTAAGAGGAAAATCTTTTCTCAATTCTCAGAAATGGAGACAAGCTTACTTCAAGACAATTTGTGTGCAATCCTAAAGCCGTTCATACAAAAGACATCAACGCGTTAATGGTTGTGACGTAAAGTTTTAGATATAGATAACTTGCAGTAACATGTAGTATGTATATCCTATGCCGGTATGACCTATAGAAGAAAAAGTAAGGTGTTTTACAGCCAAATATATACATGAGATTTTGTCGCCAAGTAGCGGGTAATAATGGTATTATTGTCTAATCAAGCTTCGTGCTGTTACTGAAAATTGTCTACTGGATAGTTCATAACACCAAGGACCACTATCCGACTCCAGAATCTATTCTAATAAGAGCAGATTGAGCAAATGATGCAAATAAAAACTATATATCTATTTAAAACTAAGCATGAATTTATATTTCGAAAGTATAACAAGGTTAAATTAGCAGTAATTTTGGTTCAATTACTGCATGAGACAAAATACATACAGGTTGTCTAGGATGTTCCATATGTGTTAAAAGAAATTGTAAGCTTTCCTGGTTCACATGGGTTTTTGCCTATCAATATCGTCAATGTGATATTTTTGAAAAGTACTTTAATTTCTAAGTCTTTAAGAGTTGATATGACCAGATACAGACTTAAGGGGAAAAGCTTTGTGTCCGAAGTCCAAAAGTCAATATAGCCGCTAATAAGATAATAGTAATTACCTAAAACCACACATAATTTATATCATTTTAGATACTAGACTGGTATAATTAGCTTTGCCTTGTTTTAATCGCTAAAACAGCTGTCATTTGCGCAATTAAAAGTTGTAAAATAAACATTTAAAATGTATATATTAAAATGACTACGTTTTAATTTGTCAGCCTTCCAATATTTTATCCTGCATATTACACCTTCCTTTTGCATCAGAAGAGGCAATCAATTAAATTTAATATTTTATAAGTTTATACAAAATTAACAGTTGGATTATGCTAATTTACTGTAATAAGCAATAAGCAACAATGTATGGAGCTAGAAATTAATCAGGAAAAGTGAATTGCAAACATTATTAAGTTTTGTGGTGTTTGATACATAACGCAAGCAATTTTGTTATAATCTGCATCCGACTTAGTGTTTGCAATGTTGTTCATTTTACCGCCCTCTAGCTTTCAAAACATTGTAGTTATAGCTGCTGATAACATCCAGACCGGAACTACTTCTGTGGTTCTCACAAACTTATCTGCTAGGTGGCCAAACTTTCAATATGTCATTGTTTACAGCATGTTAATGGCATTTTATGAACATAATATTTCCAATATATTTAACTGGTCACCCCGCCGCTGCTACCCTCCTCTGTACCCACACGAGACAAAAAATTGTGTTAGCCATAGATAGTTGTTCCGAGTCTGGATATCCTTTGGATCCATTGTTTAAATGTTAATAATTTTGGAGCTGGTTTTTGTTCAATGTTAGGATGAAGAAGAAAGAAAACGGTCTTAATCGTATTCTTTCTTCTTCTTGCTAACATTGTGTCAGAATTTTTCAATTCGTTTTCAGTTCGAAGAACTTGGTGTAAATATCTGAATAATTGTCTATGTTTTTGATGCCAGGTAATGTTCTTATTAATTGCGATTGGCGGTCATGACTAGGGCAAATGACATTATGTGCGCGTTGAAGAAAAAGGGCACAAAAAGATAATATTATATTAGATACATATTATCTCAGCCGCAGAACTTTTAATATTTTCTACAGATATAAACCTAGCCAATAGAAGAAATCGAACCTGTACTTATATAGATCTTACGACTGGTATTTCCCAATTAACAAGATAGCAAAACATAAAAAATCTTAAACACAATCATACAATGTGCTTTGTCTAAATACCGCAATATCCTAAAGCGATTGCGTTACATTCCCAGGAAGACTAGAACACGAGTGATTTCTCCGAAACGAAATGAAGTTAACATTGACACTTATCTCTATAAATGAGGCATTATTCGGCGCAGCCTCATTCTGTGCTGATCTATTACATATTGTCGTACGCATCACTCATTCGCAATCTTATCTGTGTATCGTGGGAGCGGCCACTCCTGAGCTACAGTTTGTACGCTCCAAACGTGTGCGTCATAGGACCGTGCACCATTTCGGGATATTGTAATAGTTTCGATTGCAAGTATTGATTGATTGTTGATTGATAAAATTAGTTATGAAGAAAAAAAACTGCATTTGTTTTCTGCATATTTCGATAAAAGTTATCGACAGTAGTAGATAGTATACATAATCGTATTGCGTCTTTCGTAATAAATGGACGTAATAGGTAGTTGTAGATACAGTGATTCATTACTGATACGATTTAATAATCAGATATTTAATGTTACCAGGAAACGAAAATCTCAAGAAAACAAATCAAAATTTTAAACACGACTAACACACTTTCATGCCATTTTCCAAAATTTTCTCGGCCTTTCATAAGGTTTTCTGAAGTCTTCGAAGTAACAATGTGGGTGAAAATTAATTCCAAATCATCCTAGATTTGTTGAGATACAAAACCAACATTGATTTTAAACATCTGCCGAAGCTTATAATAAATACTCGATTAAAATGCATCGCGACGCTGACGCCATCGTTTTCTATTACCATATTTTATTGTCTCGTCTGATGACTACGCCAACAGACTGAGATTTAATTTAATACCTGATGAGTAATTCTATAATGAACGTATCTGCAAGCATCTCACGGATTTGTCTATATCTAAATCCGAAGCTATAGCGATAAATCTTTTTGGAGAACGTGTCAAATATTATTTGTATTTTTTTTGACAATGCATAAAAAAGAAACGTTCTAAGTTACATTGTGTACAAGGTCGTGCGGTTTCTTTAAGTAAAACAACTTCATATTGAATAATCAACTTGAAAAATTAGAAATAGAACCGCTTAATAGATGTTATTTGCATATATTTTTAAGTTAAGTAAAGTTACATTTAATATGCGATATTAACTGTATAAAGTCAACTTAAGGTTCTTTTTAAATGCTAGATTAACTGTCCGCTTAGGATGACCTGTACCTTCTTACCTCATGACCAGATGACCTAGTCAAAATGGCTTGAAGCCAATTGCATGGAAATGGCACAACATCGATTGCTGCGGGAACTATGAGGTAACGTGCCAAGCAACTAATTGAGCAGAGAGATGAACGCATTCAGAAGCTGACGGCTATATGAATTATATATATGTAGATGAGACTCAAGTTCGTCTGCACTAGAAGTAATAAAAATACTAAAAAGGTCAGCCTGATTGTACTGCTGAATACGTAAACGGAAATTAACGCGCTCATGCATATTGTTTACCGTTAGGTAATTGACCAAAGACCAAGGACCAAGGTAAACAAACCGCTACGTATCGGGCAAAGAATACGTTTTTTGAAGCTTGTCTAAAGAAGGCAGCATAGCAGCTTGGAAAGTGATGATATTTATAATGATATACTTAAATTTAACGTACGTTTAGGAAATAATTTGAATAGATTTAAAATGCTTAAATGATAACAGGTACACTTGTATCATTCGCGGGGTGTGTACATGGAAAGTGACAGGGTATCGGCGGCCAGTAGCGACGCCGCGCCCGCGCCCGCTCCGCCGCCCGTGAGAACTGAATAATTGATTTTACTAATCTCATCTATCGACCGCGCACTAATACATGTCTAGACTGCGCATTAACTACCTGGTCCACTTACTTTTTTAAATACTCACTGATATTGTCTAGGAATGTGTGGAAGACCGATCGACCGCTGTTGATAATCTTTTGGTGATGGTATTAATAAATAGGCGGTGAACCACCCTAAAAAAGCGCTAGAATAAAAACAATAAAAGTGTTACACTTTTGTTGCATGTTGCTCGCATAATTCAAAGTGCCGTCAGTTGCACATTTACTTCACCTATTTATTTTATTCATCCCATTTTTAATTCCTTTTCTCCAAGGTTGGACGCCACGGGTAAAAGGTTTGTTTGCCGCCTTGGTAGGAAAAGCAGTAACTCTAACACTTTTCCTACATTTTGTAAGAACAATGATCGCCTAACCACAATGCGGGTACAGAACTTAGTGATGACCTCGTTAAGGTAGGTAATAATTAAAGTGTAGACCTAATAAGCAACTGTTGATTATTCTAGGTCCCCTAGTTTGATTATTTTTCTACGAAAAACAATATTTTATTTTTATCAGAAATTTCTATATCATTACACGATTTCCACAGCTGTATACTCAACGTTTTCCCTATTAGTAGACACCAAATAATAGTCCTTGGTGTCTGACACATGTTCTGCTAATGCGTTTAAGCATAAACTGGCGTAAAGCTTATGTTACGTTCAGATGCACTAACTAGTAGAGCAATCACAATAACATCGTGTTGATTATTCATTGAATACCTTATTGATTTTAAGATAGGTAGATGATTATAATCAATTTAAAAGTAAACATAATATAAGAGGAAATATAAAACATAAATAAGTTGCATACGTAAAAAGCAGAGCTATTAAATATAACACAAATTTGTTGTATTAATAAAGTGGTTAAGAAACTTCAAGAGCAATTATGCTTGAGGAAATCAAAAAAGCACGTGTTCAGAAAATTTGTATCTATTTATTTATATCGGCTTAAATGATCGAACTCAATGAAGGAATCTCTTCGTTAATAACGACGACTTAGACTCAGCATGTTGTCCTGTGGCTGCTACTAATGTGAAGCCTATTAACGGAGTCTTGATTTTGATTATGCTAAGATTCGAATTTCATTGTTCTTTGCCTTTAGATGATTTGCAGCAGTTGCCTTGATAAAGAAAAATCGTAAGACCCGCATTACTTTAGACAGCACTCATGCAACTGACAATGTTTTGGTAATCCTCTGTCTTACGCTATTTGTATATGATACAAGTCGTTATTGCACAAATAGCCTTTACATACGATGTATACAATCAGCGCCAGTGCTCCAACTTGCACAGATAATACGCTTGTTTCCGCGTGTGCAAGAGCCATAACACTATGATACAATACACTATTAGTCGATTTTAATGCACTCTTATGTAATATATTTATTAATACTTTACTATATTTGTTAGAAATTAAACTACTATATAAGGATTTTATCGCGTTGTTTATTTGACACTATTACAAAATTTTGAAACTGTTACACTACTATTACTATTGAACTTTACTAATTTTTAAGCTAATTAAATTATTGAAACTATTAAAACTATTTATACTATTTATATTTATGTTTACACTTTCCCCGACGTTTCAGTTGCTTTTCAGCAGCCGGGGAGACTAAGATGGTAGTTGTCTCAATGTTCCAGTGTAGTTATTTCAAAATACCCAAACATAATTTAATCGTGGGTGTTTCTATTTACGCAGAATGAGCTCAAAATATCATAAAGTCTAACTGTGGTGTGTGTGTGTGAAGAAGCAAACCACAGCTAGACTTAAAATCCGTATATAGTAGTTTAATTTCAATGAATAACATTCGCGTAAACAGAAGACAAACCTAATCCTAATCCTAACTATCCTAACTAATATTATAAAAGCGAAAATGAGTTCGTTTGTTTGTTACCTTTTCACGCCTAAACCACTGAACCAATCATTCTGAAATTTTGCATATACATTGTCAGGTGTACAGAAACGGACATTAGCTACCTTTCATCCCGAAAAATGTTACTGTTCCCGAGGAAAACAACAATAACGTTCTTTTGATAATAGATGGCGCCACGTGTATTTCGAATCGTGATTGAATTATATTATTACAAGCAGAGTAGGTACAACCCGAATTGTTTGTCAAATTCTAAACTAACGCGAGCGAAGCCGCGGGCAAAAGCTAGTATTATATATTTGTTAGTTTAAAATTTAAATAGTGACTAATTTATTATAATTTGCTTAAATTTTATGGTCTAACCGACTATTAAGAATATTCTAAGCAAATATTAGCGACATTAAAAAGGCGTTTTTTGGAAGATTATTATTTTGATATTTTAACATATCATTTTATATTTATTCATATGAAAATTGCTGCAGATAAGAGTACAAAAAAACAAAAAGAAAAAAGTATTTGTTTTCGTAAACATTTGGTGTTTATTTAACCTAGTGTTTGGAGTATCCATTTAAGCATATAACAATACTTGTACTAGCACACCCCGCTCTTTCACATCTATACGCATGTTTACAATAAGGTAAGTATTAACAAAGTATGAAAAATTCCTTAATTAATAGGTGCGCGTGTGCGTGTGCGTGTGCGTGTGTGTATGGGTGTGTGTGTGAGTGCATGTGTTTGTATAATATGACCACACATAAGTATGTTGATTTGACTTATATTCTGTTGAATATTTAGTTTATTGCATTTCCATAAATAAATATAAATTATGAATGTTGATGTTTATTCTAAACTAGTTAATATTTTCTCCGTGTTGTCGTAAGACAATTATTTAAATGGTAAATATGTTGTCGTAAGACAATTATTTAAATCACTACATAGTATAAAACAAAGTCGCTTCACGCTGTCTGTCTGTACCTATGTATGCTTAGATCTTTAAAACTACGCAAATGATTTTGAAGCGGTTTTTTTTAAGTAGATAGAGTGATTCAAGAGGAAGGTTTATATGTATAATACATGCATAATATAGTAGAGAAACACTGATAATTTTAGAGGTTTCTAATGTGATGTCGTAAATAAACACATTTTTTTTTCGCTTTCATTGCAAACGCTGCCGGAACCCTACGAGATAGATCAAAATAATGTACTACAGTATTGTACATCTTAAAAAGGTCTACAAAAAAGTCCGCGATGCGATGGTATATGTCTATCTCCTAGAGATAACCCACAATAACCATTTTTTATCCTTTACTTTTTACGAGAAATAATGGCTTATTTACGAAGCGATTTAAGCAATACAGCATTAATTCTTATCCAATTAAGTAACTTAAATACATTGTGCATTTAATATAGATCAATATGGCCCTGTACAGTATGTAATTTAAATGAATATTTTCGAAGATATTACAGATTTAAAATGCAGGGACATAGCGGTTGCGGCGGTACCGGCCGGGGGGCCGGCGGCGTATGCCTAAGAAAACATGTTTGTATTGTCTAATGATGACAAAAAATTATAAAGCTGAGAGTTTTCTTGAACGCGCTAATCTCAGGAACTACTGGTCCGATTTGAAAAATTCTTTCAGTGTTAGATAGCCCATTTATCTAGAAAGGCTATAGGCTATATATCATGACGCTAAGATCAATAGGAGCGGAGCACCAATGAAGAATGTTTCAAAATCAGAGGGTATTTTTTCCTTTTGGGAGCTTCCGCTGCGTGCGCTGCGTAAACAGTTAGAGTTTCGCAAAAATCATGTATGACAGAATTGTTCCCCTTTAAAAGTTCTAAGAATAAGTCCGCGACAGTATATGTTTATCTTTTAAGATTGACTCACTATAACCTTTTTTATGCTTACCAAATTTGTTCTAAAATAATGCATTATTTGCCAAGGTGTTTTAATAAACATGATATTAATCCTTATACAAATAAATACGTTATTCATCACAAGTATTTAATTTAAAACAAAATTGCCCTTTACGTCATTCGATTTCAATGAATATCTTAGGAGACATCGCAGCAAAATAATTGCCCATTACAGACATACAAACGATGTTTCTCCTGGTTTATTCTGCGTGATTTTAAATTAGCACTGTAGGTAAATTTATAAAATTTTGTTCAATGGTTCTTATGTGGTTCGTGGATAAATTTTAGCTCCTTTAAAATTGTATTATAGGTGCCTACGACCCACTCTCTCTCTTATGTGACGCAGACGAAGTTGCGCGGGTCAGCTAGTGGTGTATATAATAATAGTAAATAGCAAGCCAGGTTATATTTAATAGTTGTTTTGTTCAGAGCAGAACGTTAGTATATTCTTGTTCGTATTATGTAGGACCGTAACATTTTGTCGAATAACATCTGTCTATCTCCTCAAGCATTTAAAGACAAGGCTCTACATCTGTATAAAAATAATAACTTTTATACTCCTTACTAAATAATAATATAACATTATAAATGTGTTTGTTGGTCAGTTCCTCTTTTACATAGCAACGGCACAGCCGAACGCTATTTTTATTTTAGAATAGGATAAAATATATACATAACATATTCTGTTTTTTTTTTATACCTAAAGCTAAAAGAATGGAATATTTTACTAATACAATGACAATGCATCTATAGACATTCTGCAACTATACTCTTTACTTTCAGCTATAACCAAATGTCACAAATTTTAATATACTTACCAATCACTCAATCCTGGAGCAAGAACTGGAAAAGATCTTCAGCCTACTTAAAACTGGTCGCCAAATAACTTTCTATTGAGGTTCTGCAGTAGGCAGAACTATTTGAGAAATAGCTGTGTAGTCAACAACTGTACCAGTTGCATTTGTAAAAGCACCTAGACGATTCTTTTACAGGGTTGGCAACACCTTAATGATGTATCCGCTGATAGGCTACGTTAAGTGCGCCAGGCAAACTATTTGCTTGATTATCACCTTCTTTACCAATTTTATAAAATAAATGGATAGTTATATGTATATTATATGTCAAAACTAATCCATTTTTTATTACAAGAGGTATATATATTTTTATAGCTTTTTAAAATGCCAGTATAAGATTGTCTTTCAAATAACATTGTTATCTAAAAACTTAATTATATCCAAAAAGTTGCATACCTGTCTAAGAATTTGATAACGTAAAAAAACTATAAATCAGTTCCAATATATTATTATACGTATAACAAAAAGGTGTGGTCAAAACTAGTCTCTCTTCAAATTTTAAACTTTAGTAACTTTGAAGGAAACTTTAATATCCATAAGTCTTAATTTGTACTCTAAATAAACGATTCTTTTAATTATATTTGTCAATATAATTTAAAAAGAAACGAGTGTCTTGGTGTCGTTTTATAACAGAAGGAAGTAAAAGATTCGACCACTATTGACTTTGCTTCAGTTAAATACATCAGGTATTTGTTTCGAATCACAATGTTACACGAAGGTCAAATTAAATTATACTGTTTCTAACGGCGCTCAGTGTTTTTTTCTGCGTTTAATTACGTGGTTACAGCTCGCCTCTTTTTGAATGTAACATGATGTTATATTGCCTTCCTTTCTGATCAACCTCAATTAATAGACTTTATAAAGCAAAAGACATTTACAAAATTAGAATAGAAGCGAGTAATTAGCGCATTGAATTATAACAAATTCTGCAATTTCATTAAATTATAATAATAATAATAATAATATCTATCACATACACACAACACCATCTAGCCCAAACTAAGCAGAGCTTGTACTATGGGTATTAGACAATGGATAAATATACACATATACTTTTTTTTGTGTAAATATATACATAGAAACACCCAGACCAAGACAAACGTCCATGTTCATGCACACAAATGTTTGACTTGTGCGGGAATCGAACCCGCGACCTCAGGCGTGGCAGTCGGTTACACTAACCACTACGCCATCGAAGCCGACATAATAATATCAGCCCTACATATAAAGTGTCCCACTGCTATGCATGGGCCTCTCCTCAGTGAGAAGAGGCCCATGCATAGCAGTGAAGAGACTGCGCCCTAGTCCACCACGCTGGCCCACTGCGGGTTGACAGACAACACATATTCAAAAATATTATGGAAAACTCTCAAACATGCACCAAGGAATACAAGTGATTATTAACCATCTACGATTCGCATAGATTACAATCGGAAACAAAAAGAAACAAATAATACTTAGTATAGATTAGTATCCATAAATAAAACGCTTAACTTTAATAATCTTTTCCCTTCGTGGCCACTTGTATCGTTTACGTAATTTAGCTTTTCATTTTCAGAATAATAAGATTTTATTATCTTCTACAGCAATATGTTACTGCTTACATTTGTACAGTTTCATAAAGCGTATATGTCTTATATTATTCGAATACATACAAAATGTATTTAGTTCATGTAATTATGTGTTTTATAAATAAAACATTTTACTTAGTGGAAAATTTTATGATGCATAATATTTTACTTTGTCGTAATTCGTTTATCCTATGATTCATACGAATTGAGATATATACGTGAAACCATTTTAAGTGTCATTGCATGACGATATGCCGATGTGGACCTTTTACTAGTTTATCCTAATAAAGAGAGACAGAACATTATGCAGATTAATTTACAAAAAAATCAATTGCGATGTGGATGAAGACAGCCTTAGACAACACAATTCATTAGATATGTATGAGTAAATCAATCATTGTTAGGTATGTGTGGGCAAATAAAATATGCCATTTTCTTATAGTTGCATTTTAATATCAATAAATAGCTGGCTAACGGTTTTATAATCGTATAAAAAGAACATTAGATGTCAGGTTAAATTATAGTCGTGTTACATCGTTTGCATTTCAAGCTCGTTATGAATATTTACTCATTATTTACTTTAGATTATTGTTAATATTGGACTTCTTTAAAAAATATTATGCTTAGTATTGTCTAATAGCTAACCATCAGTCTTGCCTTCTAAACTAACCAGATAACGCTGAATATTTTCTTTTAAAGTTTACTGTCGCTTACCATCGCTAAAATAATAGTTATCAGTTATAGACTAGTTATCGGGATATTGACTTTTCATAATTATGAACTCTCTTAACTTCCATAATTGTTTATATGTAATGTGATTTTCGAGCAGTTTTTGATGCGAGTCTATGACTGGAGACATAAAAATTTGCCTTATAATAGTAAATTATGCATGTTCAAAACTCAAAGTTTCTATACCTACTGTGTACCTTATTACAAGGTTTCGATCGGCAGCCGATGCTTGTCAGATAAGTATTCGGATCAGTACGCTCGTCTAGCTAAATTGTCGCTCATAACTACGGTGTTAGTCACCTCTGAGTGTTCATTGAAGGATTATGACTGCGCCCGATGGTGTTCGCTTGATTGGCTTTTTCTCACACCGCTAATAGATAAATGCTTCAGATAACTCCACCACGATGACTAACAAGATAGTATTGTAACAACGTAAAGCTCAATATGTACTCAATTAAAACTATTTGTCGTACATATCTGTTTTGTAAAGTACATAATCATTATTATTGTTATGTTGTAAAAACTACACCACGGCTATTGTTGTTAAATTGTATACGGAAATGACCAACCGCAATGCTCACCAAATTCTAAAAATGCGGTGTGACCGCACGGAGCTGGGACAGGACACGGCGACCGCGGCGCGACCTGACCTTGTTGCGTTAATGCACCCTAATTTCACCACAGGCCGCCGTGAGTGCGCACCAAAAAACCGGCACGTCATTTTGTTTGCACGACTTGCCGATAAATTAATACTGTCCGAGTGCTCCTGCGAATAAGACACGCACGATCCTCGCGCAAGTCATCCTGTCGCGCGGCACGTCGCACGTCGCCGGCGCTGAGCCGCCGAGCGACAGATGCAAAGCGGCAATCTTTCATGCTCTCCACACAAAAATCAACTACCAAGAATTCACTTAACTCGAACCACGTTATCTTCGATTAAATCAAAAGACGAACGGAACGAATCTCTCATATTTTCGTGAAAGTAGATAGGATTTGGCGGCGGTCGCGGAGGCAGATTGGACCCGATTTATCTCGACTATGGTGATGTTCCACGTATTGCGGATGAGGAGCTGATTAGAAAACGATCGGATCTCGGGCCGAAGGGTAGATCGGCGATAAGCCGCCGACGTTGGCAGCGCATGCGTAATTAGAGATAAACAGAAAATAATTGGCCGCAATCACGCGCTATGAGCGAACGTGCCGGGGCGGTTAACCACCAATACCTCTAGCTCTAACAGACTACAAGCGAGCGCTTTGCGGAAGCTTCGGTGGAACTTTGCAGCCGTCGGCGTTTTGAATAATGATTTTTACTACACAAGCTTTACCTACTTACATGCGTGTACTCGTAACTGTAAAACCGTGCACTAGTAATATTACTTATTGAATGTTGCCTTTGTAATGTGCAGGATGCAATATAAATATACCTAATACAGCTAAACAGCTTTAAACAAACGTTTATTTTATTGGACCTAAAGTGATATTGCGCGTAATTGTATTTGTTAATAATTATTCAAGTTACCTAAAGAAAAAGATAAAAAGATTCATGTCTGTATGTCCACGAAAATGTAAGCAGTGGTGTATTACATCCACACTACACTAGGTATATTTGAAAGGTCCACTGCATAAGAGGCGGAGCCCATTGTTGTCTAACAAGCCCATTTTCCAACCTGCTAATAATTGCCTGACAAAAATTTTCAATGTTTAGCTTAACCTACGAACCGAACCTGAGACCTTATAATCGGCCTTAAACTTATGAGGCCAAGGATATTCATCTGAAAACACAGCAAGATATGCAAGTCATTTAATGGAACACTTTGCCATTTCATTAGAGATGGTACTTATAATCCTGACGCATACATAGGTACACTTACTTTAACTATCTAAAACCTACGTGATTCTATAGCTGCCATCTTATAAATGATACGTCTGCCATTGGAATTGCCCAGGCATCTAAATATCCAAATATTCAACAAAAGTCTTGCGAAACATTTCGCCTACCGGATATATGCAATTATTTTTATTTTATAGAACGACAGAGGCAGCTTTTATCTCGAACTAATTAAAATACGGACATTTTGATTAAAGATTATTTTAATTAAAATATTCGCACGGAAGTATTGGCAAGCAAATTTACGTACGAGATTACATCTCAATGTACTTGCAGTGTATTATCTGCAAAATAAATAACAGTATTCGGTTATTTCGATTCCATATTTAACAACACAATTTGAACAATTAGGGCAGGGCGTGCGACCACTAGACGGTGTTTATATGTTTGAGGATTAGGGGGTATCATTATGATTACACGTCGTTATGTTTACGGCAATACGTGAGGTGAGCCTTCAGTGTCGGCTCTCACCTCGCCGGAGACGCAGCCTCAGATTAACGACACGAAATCGATGTTTGTACACGTCCGACCTCTTCCAATAATAGAAGCTGATCGATCTACGAGCGGTAAATTGCCAACTGCAGACACACTTGGGAAATAACGAAGCAGCTGTATATCATTGTATACTTACAAACAACATGAGTACCAAGTGCTATAAACACTGTAATTGTCACTTCGTCAAAGCAAATTACCATTCCGCGCCGTTTGTTTTTGTGCCTTGTAGTCACCGACAGCTTACCCATAGATGCAATTTATGTATATATTTGCAATTAAATGATCCTGAAACTATGAATCTTCATTAGAAAATGAACAAACAGCATTACGTATGGATGTTCAAAGCTTGTCGAGCAGTAAATTTTATTCAATAGAATTAGTAATGAATCAATCTCATTGACGAAGGTTTTCCACAAACATGTCCAAGCACTCAATCGGCGCCTCGCGGCGGTGAGCCCCTTAATTGACATGTGTCAGAATGTGTGCGGCTGACCTGCGGGTCATGCGTGAACATAGTTTGTAGCATTCCGCCATTACTTTCGCCAACACTGTACCTCGTAGAAGACGGTTTCGTTTAGTGTACGCCGTACGGTGTTGGCCTACTGACCCGACCACCAGTCCCTTATTTATTGTCAATTATGTAAAAACTGAGAACAAACACACTCATTAATTATCTTAATTCTACTTTAAGATTAACCGGATTCATTTAGAAAACAGTAAATGGCTACTTCTAATATATATCTTAGTATTAATTCTCAGTGCAAGTATAACAGCACGTGTTTGAGGTTCTTTTACGACATCATTAAGTACAGTTTACCTACAAAGAACTGTTTATAAGTTATAGTGTGCAGTTATCTAAGTATTAGCGTAATGTAGGATATTCTCAAAGACCATGTGAGGAACTATAACTACAGTACAGACAGGTGTACCGCTTAAACAGCTAAGCTCAAAATGTTGCTTAATACTGTAGTACGAGGTGCTTAATATTGTCTGGTACAGGTATAGGTATTTTAGTAATGTCGATATAAGTAGTGCCTAATCGTGATTTTGTAGAGAGGTTAGTACCGTAGCACCTTCGCAAGCGTTCGCCCCGCGCCTCCGCGCCTCCGCGCCCCCACATTCCTCTCGAGTCCTGAACCGCGCTGAACTTTGCTCTTATTGTCAATTCGTGCTCACCGGTGCGTCGCGCTCCTAAACATTATACCCATTTAAGAAGTCTCCGAGAGATAAACGTCTTTGTTCGAAGGGTGATTGTCGCCGGGGCGAAGCTTTCGAGAAATACGAGACACGGGAACAATGCTATCCGCCTTGTTCGATCATATTGTTTTGTCTTCTAGTGAATTCAACAGATTCTCGGCTTGCGTAAAACACAAAGAAATAAATCATTTCAAAGTATAATTATGATATAAATAATGTTTAAGTCACTTGAGATTTAAGATAATGTATTTCCCATGGCTGCTATGGAATTCACAACAAAGTGCTATAACTTCTGCAATAATAAGTGATTTTAGTAAAAGTACGACGCCAATCATCATGGATCAATGGATGGCGCGCGGCGCGATTACGGCGCGGCGTTTCTCAGAAACATTGTATCATCTCGTAACGAATGTTACCGACACGTGTTGTATACTACATATTACTTTAATTTCGGCGCAGAATGATGGAAATGTACTCTACCGGACATTGTTATGTGTAATCATAGCCCTCTTGAATATTTCCTTTTCGGTTAACTGGAAAGTTGGCATAAAGAAAAACTAAATGTTTATGTGAAAACTATAGCAGCAGATATTAGTTTGTGCATACTTAGTTTAATGACATATATGGCGCTTGTAGATTACTGTCCGAGAGATTTGATTCGAAAATAATATTTTAAGAGTTTATTCTTGTCAGAGGATGCTACTGGTACAGAGGCTAGCAGAAGGACTAAATACTATTCCATGCCTCGGAAAGTAAATAAAATAGTCGATATGTGACATCATAAACACATTTAGGAGCATTTAAAACCGCCTAAGGATTAGGTAGGTTCACGCACAGGCTTGTGACGGCCTGAAAATGTGGTTCCAGTTTATAAATGCTAATAACCATACAGAGACTAAATAGTTCCATTCTAATAATATTAATGTACATTGTTCTTACATTTATGTATTTAGTACCATAATGCCCAAAACCTTGCAGCAATTGTAAATAATTCTTACAATTTATTTAAATTTTGATTATAATAAAAATTTTAATCTAACGATGATTTAAAAAGATTGGTCGTGGGTTTCTTGCGACAATCTGCTCTAAGGCTTAACTTACTTATATTTAGCTCCTGACCTAATGTAACACATTTAGCATCCATATTTGTTATTTGTAACCTAGATTAATAAATAATTTCGCTTTTGACTTTGGATTTTCAGATCAGCTTTATATTTCCTATACGAAATATGAAGACTACCACCGATTGAATCCTTATACAAGATACTTAGAATTCAAAGCATGCAGAAACAATATTTCAATATAAAAAACCTATACGACGAAACACTATTGAGACATCAAAATTTCAATATAATACTTATATTTGAATGAGTCTGAATAAACTTATCACTTTTCTGAAAATGCGCAGTAATTATATTAAGACTGCCTTGGTACCTTGATTACCGTACATGAGATTTCGAGTTATATTCTCGCGTCGGGCAAATTATGTCAGACTGCACGGATGGCGCAGTGGTTTAAGTGGTCACCTCGCCACCGCGTCAAGTATTCCATCCCCACACGGATTGTTCCAAGTCTAGGTGATCTTTGTGTACGTTGTTTGTAAATTAACCCGCGATATAGAAATTATTTCTAGAGCGGAAGATGTCTTTAAAAAAACAATAAAAGCAATAAAACAATAAATGATATAATATAATGTTATGTATAATATAATAAATATATGATTTCGATTATCTGTAAAAAAATTGGAGTATTCCGCTTTCGGCACCAATTTTTTCGGCACCTATGGTTTCGGCACCTAAGCTATTCCACTTTCAGCACCAATAGGTATTTTTGCTTGGAGCCGAATATGGAATAATATACCTATTGGTGCTGAAAGTGGAATAGCTTAGGTGCCGAAACCATAGGTGCCGGAAAAATTGGTGCCGAAAGCGGAATACTCCAAAAAGTTCTGCATTTAGTAAAACGGCAACCGGTTTACCTCCTATTACATAGGACCTCTACCTATCTCTCCTTTGCCTATATAGGCGTACGTATATAGGTATGAAATTAATTGAATATTGTAAAAAGACCAGTTTAAGAAGTAGAGTTTGCATTTGAAGAAAAAGACATAAAACTCGCGACCGCTCTTTTCAATCTCCAATTGTTTACAGCGCCATCGATTATTAAGCGACTCAAATTTTTGTTTGACTCGCTCCATGATCGATGCCATGAAAAACTTGAAAAATCCAAAATTGAATCATAAATAATCGAATAGTGATACTACACATTACACGCATACATATTACTCGGTTACATACACCAATAATACAATTATCCAATACAGTTAGGGAAGCACCGAGGTTCTAAGAGTGAAAGGCTTCAATTACTACAAGTAACCAATTTGGCTTTCAAATTAATTTCGAAATTATTATATCGAATACAAAGTAGATTCGGTAGAATATTTGTAAAGATCGTTTGCTAGTTTAGAATAGCGCAAATATTAACAAATTTTTGCCACGATGAGCAAAAATTTGTTAAGGTTTTCTGCCAGTTAATTCTTGGTAACAGCGGGCTTATTATGTCACAGTCAGCGACCAAAGTGGCTGAATACTAAACAAATTTGTATAAGTATTTAATGGATTAAAATCGTTATTATTATTATACATATTTGAACTGTGATTAAATCAACTACTTTTTTATTATCACTGCTATAAAGACCTAACACTTGTTATTATTTTAAAAGATAGCGATAATCAAAATCTCGCAAGTATTTATCGACTTACGTTACTAACTGTACTTGTGACATAGAACATAGACCGTTAAACCCACCATCTTTACTTACCAGACTAACTGCCTTGTTCAACCTTTCGGAAAACACATGTGTGATAATATATATACATATAATATACTAAAGATACGAAAATTGAAGACATTGCTTCTAAGTGCCCTACCAATACCAGAGAATAACGGTCCCATTCCCAAAGGAACAATGATTTGTGTTATACAAGTGTAGTTGTTCGGGGTTTTGGCGTTAGCGTCTCTTGTTTCAGTTCTAGTGTTGGCTCCATAAAAAGCACAAGGATACTTGACTTGTTGGTCAAAATACGACTCTCAGGTTCATTTCTATTAGCTTTCAGTTTTCATAATACTTTATAGTTAGTATTTATAACTCAGTTTTAAATACCACATCCGCAATTAGACGAATACCTGTGTCGTGGGGTATTTTATAAACATTCAAACAACAGACCAAAACCGCCCAGACTTGGAACAATTATTTATAGTTGGCACAAATACAAAGAAAATGTCAATGAAAAGAAGGAGCGTGAATTACATTCCTGTAACGTGACTGATACGTTTATGACACACCTGACTCATATTGTGAATACACTTAAACAATTCAACAACACATAAATCAACACACATACATCTCACACACATACACTCACACAACACCCAAATTGTTGCGACGACTACCTTGTAAATAATTTATATTACAAGTTTAATTAGCAGACCTATATGTAAACAGTAACATAAGTGATTGTACTCACCTTGCACTTCTGTATCAAATAGCAGAATTGAGCGCATAACGTCGCAATAAAATCCCCCCTAGGGCGGTTTTACCCCTGGGAGGAAAAAAAAAAAAAAAAAAAAAAAAACGTGACTGATATGTCCACCACTAAAAGACATCATCAGCCTTGAAAGTGGTCCAACATCAGAAGAAAATGCAGTAGGAAATCAACCGCGTCATAGCCCATGAAAACATTTAAGTTTCGAAAAATTCACTACCTAAGCCATGCAAACCTAAAGTTGTTGAAATCGAAGATGAATGCGACCCATCGGATCAATGATTAAGTGTGCTGCTTGTGCTGTAAGAATGTCAAGTGAATGTTGAAAGCCCAGATTTGTTTGGCAAGGATGTTTTAGAACTCAATACAAACTAGCAGTCTTTCATTTACATTCGCAGTTAAATAGCTCTCTCTCTCTCTTCCTAGCTACGTATCCCACATGGTGATGGGGTCAGTTTTCCTTGTTTGTCTCCTTCACTTCGCTCTGTCTTCAACATCATCGTCAGTATCATTACATTCCCTCTTGTCCTTCAGCACTACATCTTTCCACCTTGTCTTGGGTCTACCTCTAGGTCTCCGACCAGAGAGGTCAAGCTGTAGTGCCAAATTTCCAACTTAATCTGGTGGCCTTCTTTTCACGTGACCATACCATCTCAGCCTACTCCCCTGCATCTTGTCGGCGAAGCCGCGTACACCTAGGCTTCCTCGCACGTACTCGTTGCGGATTTTATCAAGCATGGTTACACATCCACTTCAGCATCTTCATTTCAGCAATTTGGATGGTATGCACGTTCTTCTGCGCAGTTAAATAGTTATTTTATAATAATACTATTCTAAGCTATGCTAAATACCTACATACATAATAATTGGCAAAAGTAATCAACGAGATATTGATTTTAACCCGCATTGTATTAGTCGTTTGACCTTAGATTCATTATCGAATCTTAGATAATATTAAGCACACATATAATTGATATCAATCCCGCAACATATTTCAGCACCAATAATACGGTACGAATTCAATTTATCTTAGCTCGAGGCAGACGTTCCGTTGACGCAACTCAAAACAATGGGGTTTCGGTTCACCGACCTTTTGGGATCTGTGACATCGACGCGAAAATATGGGCACAGCACAGCACCGCTCGCGTTGCGTACTCACCTACGAGCTGAGCGAAGAGATGACGCGATCAATGGCGTGCCGCTCGTGCCACGGTACGCCCCTTTAGATTAATGGGCAATAGTGCTGAATTTCTAATGAGAGTACTTGTGAAATTGTAATGACGTTATATATTAGTCATCGCACATATAACTTTGCTTAACAACGCAAAACGCACGTAATATGATTACGTAAATACTCAATACTACTCACTAAAATGGCAAATCACCAAGTGTTTTTTAAAATTAATGATATGGTCATTTTAGTTACACCATTTTAAGTGTATTTAAATGTACACCAGAAGGTATTCACCTTTACGTTTTCAGAGGTCATCCTTACATTCTAAACGCATGGTAATTTATCTTGTTATTTCCATCAGCAGTTCATTAAAGATTGCGTGTTTTATATGTAATCATACCATGTGGGCTAACTGCGGGCTGGTGCGCGGACGCTGGCCGCCGCCGGCAAGCAGATAATGCCGGCTCCAGGCCTCAATAAGAGTAATGCGGCCTCTTTACCACTCCGTACAGAGACGTCTTATTTAGAACCAAACGCGGCACAAACGCGCTTCAAATTGAAGCCTTTCAGCGCAATTACCTCCTCGAGCAACAGCGCGCGTTTAGCAGCCGACTATCAAATCAAGTATGGACTTCCTTTCCAGGTAACCCGTGAGTTATCTACATTAGCATGGCACCTACAACAAGGCTTGATGCTCCACGAATATGCCGTTTATACGAATCATAGCCGCATTACACGCGGTTTTGGATTATGATTGTTATGCTTACTCTTACCCTAAACTTAATAAGTTATTTTATATATCACGGTAATTGACTAGTCCCTTTGCATGATAGTAAATTACTATATTTAAGTATAAATTTGCTTATTCTTTAAAGGCACAAATTTTCTCTATTGAATAATATTTCTGTTACTAGGGTTGTATCTACAGTTATAAAGTGCTGAGATAACATACAACCGACATGTATGGATCACACTAATATGTATCGCACCGTATTATTAAAGTATCTACTTAACCGTACCGAAACAAATTCTATGAATCGTTTGCAACTACATACCATGTACTATAAGAGTGTGAGCCCTGTAAACGGGTTATATTTAGACACGATCAATTTTCTACGAGCGTGGTGTTTATCCAATTCCGAGTTGATCATTGAGAGCGATCAATTTGTCTAATACGATAGTAAGCCGTGTTACAGCAACATAACAACACTCCAAAATGGGTTCTCCTAATCTCTATTTAGAATTGAATTAACAGACTAAATTACGTGCCGCGGGGATGTTATCTAAACGTTTCACAATAGTATTGTTCGCGGAGGTTGGCAGTTGGCACACAATGGAACACCAAGAGCGAGCCTGTCGAGAGAAGTAGGGCGCGCGCGGAGCGTCGCAGTGCGGCGCTGCGCCGCTGCGGCGGTGGTGAAATGCGCGGTGGGCGGCGCCGGGCACGCCGCTCCGCCCAGCCCTTTCACCAGCCGCCCGCCCGCGGCGCCCCGCCTCGCCGTCCTTCCGCCGTCCTACCCTCAACCACCATCCGAGCTGCTCAACATTTCGCAAGAGCTGTTCCCAGAATGGAGCCACTTGCCGCGGGGCTTGCCCCATCGTGTTCATAATGAAAACGACTGTTACAAAACATCTGATCGCCTCTAACTCCGCACCTATCAACCCTCAGTACAACGCTTAATATCGAACGTTTGCGCATAAGGCACGGCTTTATGATCTCTCTGCAAATCGTTTTAATTAAATTGAATATCGCTAATTATACACTGAGATAAATGTACCCGTTAAACAAACGTAAGTTATCTGACGATGCTTGTTTGAGTTCGTACACGCAATGTCTAACCAGGATAGTGTTTATTCAGACAAGAATGCTTTGGATATAATATTTAAAGATAATTATTTGAGAAATAATAATACTTACTGGTTTTATAATATATACTCGCTAATATATATTTTTTGTGTCTTGTAAGGGACGTAAATAATGATACTTTATCTAGAAACCATATCTTATTAAGGTTATAAAAATGACACGCTGCTCTAAGTGGCGTTGTGTGTCATTTAAAGCTCATTCAGCAGGCGAATGTAGTCGCCAGCGGCATCTACTATTATAATGTACTGTAATATAATTTGATGAAACATGTGACTGCATACACCTGTCACGCCCATCACTAGTGTTTCAAAACATTTTTCAGATAACTCGAGGCTAGTCTAGTCTATAAAATAAAACGGATTCAGTAAAATTTTATCAGTTTCGCAGATATAAGAATGAAATATGAATAATATTTTATAGCTATGATATTAATCATTATCTGATATAACACGAGATATAAAATTAAATTAACGAAAAATATTTTAAGAGACAAGTATTGCTTATCAGTTTTTGTAATAATAGCAAACCCGAACTCCTTTAATGAGGATTATTTTTACTTATCATTGCAGGAATGGCGTAGTGATCAGTATTAATTTTTCACTGCTAATGTGATCAGCCTTTATTGCTTATCACGTTACGAGCAAAAAAGCTATAATAAAAAAAATATATATATTGCAACAGTCGCAGATGTTTTGGTGGGATGGTTTGCTTTGATTCAGATTTTAATCCTACAAAATCTAGTTTAAATTTAGACACTTAGTACAAGTACCTAGTATCGATAGTATAATACGATATGTATATATACATTTTTTTTGGTGATCTTATGTCGCAGTAGTACTATAAATAGGTACCTACTATGATTAACATTGGGATGTTGCATATGACGAACCCACATATTCAATCTAAAGAAGAGGTCGTAAAATATGAACACGGCAAAAGACTGGTGTTCACTTGTTATATTCCAACTAATTCTTATTTCAAGATACACAGACTATAAAGAGATATAATTATATAAGTACATAAATGTGTATCAACCCATAAAGTCTATCGAAGAGCAACATGTGCAAACACTGTACAGTTCTGTACGCTTATGGCGGACAATAACTACATTAAGTATCTGCATTGTGTTTATTGTCCCTCAATGCTTAAACCCAACAACAGATGAAAGGTTAAAAAGCTCAAATAAGCGTGCATTAGGAAAGAGGTGGCCCGCCGGGTCGCGGTTAGAATGCAAACTGCCGCCCATACATTAAATCTGCTGCATTGGAATTGCAAAGTCGTGATTTGTCAAAGCATAATCTAAGGAACCGCAATATTCGCACATCGTAATTATTATCAATAGTAAAATGGCAGCCGAATCTTTTGCTATATCTCATGTTTTATCGCTTAAACACAATTAAATATTCAATAATTCGGTAATATAATTGATTGTTAAGATAGTGATCGTTTATGTATGTATTTATATTCGATCAGCCACGGCGGCGTGATATTATCGTATAAGATCATATAAGCAATGCCCCGGCCAATTACTTAGAAGAGTACCTCTCACCGCAAAAAGTGCCTCCATAATGAAGTAGATAAAGCAACCGCTCATATGAAGTAAGTATGTACCCAGTACCCTTGAGAATTCTGATGACAAGTCACATCTTTAAATATAGATAACTATCCGCTTAATCGAGATGACAGATGGCGTCTTCGAGAAAAGAATATTCTTCAAATAAACAGGACGCTAGTTCTGCCAAATTTACAATCATGGTAAGATGAGATTATAGTTTACATAATTCTAATCCCTACCAATATTATAAATGAGAATGCGAGTTTGTTTGTTACGCTTTCACACCTTAACTACTCGATCAATCATCATGAATTTTGCATTAACGTTGTCAGAGGAACAGAAAAAGAAAGAAAAATACTGTTACTAACCTAACCTATACCTACGCGAACAAAGCCGTAGGCATAATATTGTGATTTATATAAAGCATCCAGCAAAGAATATCTTGTTCATTAAGCGTTTGCACTGAGTACACTGAGTGTTCGTTGTGTTGTGACTCGGAAGTGTGTGCACTTATAATGAACAATAGATTATTGTAGCACGGCTTCATTAACGCATCGCAGTTACCGTGTGTACGGTGTCGGCGCACCGGCGCAGGCGCAGGCGCAGTCGCGGGCGCGGGCACCCCTATCGGTATCATTAAATTATATTCCCGGAGCGTGTGCGATGTAACCGTTACGACGACGAGCTGCGATAACGCTTTGATTTATAACTTCGAATATTTAATGACAACAGACAATTGAAATTTATTTATAAGGCGCACCGTTTAACTCTGTATGTTACAAATAAATTTTACAGTTAGTATCACGTTTACCATATTGTTGGCTGTTTACAATGAGACTGTCGTCTAGGGGCTCTTTTGTATTCCACGCGAGGATCTTTATTGGGGAATAAGGTGTAGGATGCTCGGCATAAGCAAAATAGTGTGCCCATATATGCCCTTATAAGCTTGCACAGCGAATAATTCAACGAGAAAATTCATGCAATTGTACTTGTTAACCGAGTTCAAGAAACGAGGAGACTCTCGGGACGACACCCATATAACTGTTATTTATTGTATTATGAAAATTCATAGTGAGACTTGTTTTAAGGGGTTATCGTACAGGTCGATCGAAGTGCGTGATTGAACAGCGCGCTGTGCTGGTTCCTGGATGGGTGACGATGTTTACAATCGTTGTATATGATATTGGAACGTTATACTCAATAATGAACCAAAAACTATTTCAAGTGTTTCACCAGCTGTATGGATGTTCAGACGACAATTAATGTTTGAGAATATAGCGCTTTCTATACTAATGTTAATAATATTATTAATGCGGAAGTGTGTTTGTTGGATTGTGTTTCTTGCATGTCGTGAAGGACTGATGCGATTTTTTCATAGATGACATTGAAGAGCGACAAAAGCTACATTTTTTCTGAAAATATACCTCCACGATTCCTATGGGACAGTTGTTTATGATCTCAAGTTAATCTGCCAGTGTAGCAATATTATAAAACAGTCTGTTTCTAAGGAGTTGTAAGACTATTGTATTTGTTTTTATGTTACGCGACACGACTATTTAACACGATCGCCCCGTCACGATATAACGAAATGTTTATTATGTGATATTAAATGTTTCTGATTTTTCCGATGTAATGCCGTTAATATCATCAACCTAACACTGGTCTCAACAAATGCTCACGGATTAGCAATATATTGGATTCTAAATGCTCTTTCACGGCTCAGTACACATATCAACGATAATACCGTGCCGTATCGCATCACGGCTTATTATAACAGACAACGGTAGACTGCATACATTATATAACATACGCTTTTATGATTATGACTGCACGGAGAGGATCTCACGACTGCCGCCACGCTGAATGGTGTGGGTTCGATCGCCACATGGAACGTAACTTTGTGTGATCAATAAATATTTGTTCCGAAAATTGGAGGCTTTTGTATGCATGTTTGATTGCTTGTAAAATCCTCAGCGACACAGGAAATAATTAAATTATTTCTAGTGCGGCAAGTTGTCTTTTCTAACCTAATAAGTCGCAGCGGCACATCGGTGGCCAGAGACAATAGATTTTTATATTAAAAACAAATATATAAGTAGGTGCCCTATAAAAGGACACACCACTAAGAAATATAACGATGTCCTAACACAATAATTTTGTTCCTATCCCTTATCAAGGTATAACAGTTAAATTTTATTAGGTATAAGACAGATTGCATTTACAGTTCTGTCCAATTAGCATGTTTCTCTCTAGCCATAAAAGTTCATAATTAAGGTAGAATTGCTACTTGTATAAGTCTCCCACGCACTGAAGCTGCAACTAACGTAAGAGCATAATTGCATAACCTAGGAACCATAGCCTTCGACAAGCATTAACATTTACCCCATAATTTGAGATAGAATATTTAAATGAAGACTCGCTCTTATTGCTTGATATATTCTATTCCTTTTCTTGGAAGTGCATGGCTTATACGAATGGCCTAATACGAAAGTCAATAACTCAAGTTTTATACGGCACAGTTATCTAAAGAGGTTAATAGATATTTGTTTTATTTAAAACAGTAATTAGAGAAGATTTAAGTACTTATATAACGGCTATTACATTTAAAATAATAGCCATTTAACATGTTGTGTAAAGATTAGTTAGATATGTTAATTATTGTCGACCAACATGAAAACATACTGTCGACAATTACAATACTAATGGCTTTATACTTTGGTATTTACGTTACACGCAATTACACGTTAAGTTAACAGCATTAGACGGTTAAACTAATTCAACAACACGTCGCATAAAACGATTACACTAGTCATTCGAAGCGTGAGAGCGAACTACCCTCGGCGGACCATTCTAATCGAAATTACAACTAGCACGAAGCACGACCGGCGGTATCGCACCGGGCTGAGTCGCGCGCCGCGCCGACTGCCGGCTCCGACGGGCCCGGCGAAGCAGCCGCTGCCCGCGATTTATTAGCCGGACCGACCGACGCTCCTTCAATTATTAAGCATTTAATTACAGTCACTACTGAGATAAATCGCGAGCAATTATTTCTAACTCCTAACGACGCAGCGGGTTGCCCAATGGCCGATATTTCGCGCTAGCGGCTCCTACGAGCTAATAATTGAATTTCCCCGGAGAACAATTGCTCGATTACAGCACAGCCCGACACGAATCGACGCCTAATGAATCTCCCTGCTGTCTAGTTATTTACCGAGATAAACTCTGTGTTTACTGGGTACATGCGCATGATTGCACGAGCTACCAATAAATTAGATTTATCAGCTACCTACGTACTTATAGTTTGTTTGGAACAGATTTTAGCGACCTAATGTCAACTAATTATATCATTCGTGCACGATTATGAGAATCTAAACATGTTTTCTCGAAATACAAAACTAAATAAGCCATTTTAAGAACAAGACTAAGTATTTACAGTTACGTCATTTATTATTTCGTCACAATCGTTCTAAACGCAGAACACGGCGACTAGTGAACATTCGCAAGTTTCCTACTGAGCTATAATTTCAGTGGTTGCTAACCTGACTCCTCACAATAACACCACGTAGAACCATTAAACATAATAATCTGTTTCGAAACGCGGAGCAAATCAATATCGGGTATTGACCGACGCACGCGCCGGCGCACGGCTTCCAATCAATGGGATGCAAGCCCCATTTCACGATTTCAATATATTTTAATGAAATGTCAGCACTTAGTGAAATCTATATTGTGTAAGGTGAGCCGAGTTCCCGGCCTTCCCTTCAATATTAGTAATCAGTTTACGAAATAAAGAAAACAATGGACTGGTTGCAATAATAATTGTATTATGAAATTTATGCATTAGGTTAACCGTATTTCAGTGCCCTGTTCTAGTTATTTGATAAAATAACAATAACAAAACTGAATTACACTTAAAAGTTAATTGCAAATACCGGAGAAGACACCTCAATGACATGTATAATGTTTCAATTGACTTGAAGAGTTTCATATCGCCGCAATATCTAATAGCTTGGCCTCGTCATAGATTACGTGCGATATCAGCAAGATTAGCCTGGGGCTATTAAATAAAAGTAAAACTCAACCGTTGCTACGCTCGGAGGCTATGAAGGCGGCGGTGTCTAGTGGCTGGATGTTCAATATCTATTAGCGGTAATATCTTAGCGGAGAGATGGCTCTGGCCCAGATCTGAAGCCGGTTGGACCAGTTCTCCGAGCATCCTTGCGTAACACCGCCGAGCGCCAGGCCGCTTGCAAAAATGCATTACAAAGCTCCCAATAACACACGCCCCTTAAAAGCTTTTTAAGATTTGCGCGTAACAGATTACACGTGACGCTGCTACGACCACGACTCACATTAAATTCATGACCGTTACGCAATATGCACCGATTTTCGACAAGAAAACGCATAAACTGGAGTTTATTACTGCAATGTCAAATAATAAATCACCAAATTATAATTACGCATGTCTCTACCACGCCCTAGAATGACATGTAATTTTGTTTCGTAAATTATACAGCGATATATTATTTATTGCGCTTCTTTTAATATTTTTGCATAACTTCATCATTTAGGTAGAAGACGACCTCCAAAACAGAATTTTAAAGAGATGTGCAGTAGACGAGTCCGTTTTAGACACGTTCTAAAAGTCTTATATACTAATAGTGTTAATATAGTGTTATCTTCTAAATCGTTGTTTATCTGATTCGACATTATTATTTATTGATATAATGATTATTTATAGCAATTTTGAAAGTCATTTAGGATTACAAGAACAGTGCAGAACGTCCGTGTCATTACATAAAATCACAGCAGCTCTATAATAATTATGAGGCGGATAAACCCAAAGATGCATGCGATGAGATTTGATCTCTATTGTAAGGGTGTAAGAATGAGATTAGCAGTCAGTGTCAACGGGCGCGTTGCTTATCTGGTGTTAAGTTCCCATGCTACTTAGACGCCAGCACAAGACTACAACATCGTAACATGATCTTCGTGATAATTTATTGTTAAGAGCGAAGAAAGCGTGCGCGCAGCCTGTCCTTATTAAGTGATCCATACATCAGGAGCGCCTCTGTTCCATGCGATTATTCGCTAAGATTAACGGTAGTATCGCCTCATGTCTTACCGCAACTTCAAACAAAACCATTTCAAATGAACGATGTATTCAGTCTAAGCTTATCTAAAGCGTATTTCTTAAGATAAGTTTAGCATGAACACACCTAGCTGGTTTAGACAATGCGCTATTTTCACCATTTTAGAATTTTCTCAATTCAGGTGAGGTCAGCTTCCTGCACAACTCGATTTAGCTGATTCGTTAGAAGTACGACATAGTGCGATACGTAGTGCTGACAAGATACTACTGTCGATAAATAGCGTCGCTTATTTGTTTAACACGATCATAATAAATAAATCCTTTACGTCTAGACAACAACGTTTATCTATCTATACATAGAATGCGAGCTCTGTTCCTAACTATCTAGACCGGTATATAATATAAAGAAACACAATCCACTTCAATATTCCATGTAACACATACTCGTAATATATTTTATGTAAAACAAGATAATGCTTTTTCTATCATAAAATTTAAATAACGTTTTTGGTACTACAGATACTTTAGCAATTTAAATATTACGGGTATGCAATTTACCTGGTTGCAGATTACTGATTGTGTAGCCTCGTAGCGGGCGCATGCTCAGGCGCAGACATGGCTGCCCTCACTAAAATGTTAATAAAATTACACTCGAATGCAACGGACATTATAGTTAATGCGACCAGTTAGAGACGGCTACGCTAGGTTTCATCTAACACATTTCGTGTTTCGCTTAATTTATAACTAGTTCTGCTGGCTGATAATAATTTCAAGTCATCCAAGTCTTCATTTCTTTATGACACCCGTTCAGAACCATATAGTTGACTGAATTGTAGGGTTGTCATTCCAAATTTACAACCATTTACATAAAGGTACTAAGGGGTGATTATATACCTATACATACGGAATAACTACTAGAAGACTAATTATATTAGAAAATATACTAGGTGACAAATAAACATAAGATCCAACTAATACTAAGCAGTTATTAGAGAGAACCCATGGTCGTTTCTAATACCAGAGGTATCTTGCGCGCTACCCACTTAAGAAATGATAGATGGGGGGAAAGGAATGAGAAAATATATAAGGTCCTGTATAGAATAAAACTAGCTGACCTGCGCAACTTCGTCTTCTTATCTTTACATAAGATAATTTTCCCCATTTATGCAACATTTTTCATTGATGCTCCACTCCTTGTGGTCGTAGCGTGATGTTATATAGTCTTTAGCCTTCCGCGGTAAATAGGCTTTTCAACATTAAAATAATTTTTCAATTCGAACCAGTAGTACCCGACATTAGCGCGATCAACTTAACAAACAAACAAACTCTTCAGCTTTATAACATTAGTATAGATACAAGGGAGATATGTAAGCGTCTGGAACTCTTACTAACCAGGCCGTAACAGTGTTGCCGGTATGCTTTCTGTACAAAAGTGGTACGTCTCTGGCTCTTCTAATCATAAAATTGTGATTGTTTGAATTTGATCGACATTTTCAATAAGTGCATATTATTTAACCTATTTTTATAACAGCACTGCCTCCTTCTTTAAGCATTAGATGCATAAAGATGGCTAAACTATACCGTTGGCTATAGCAGTTCCCTAAGCAAATGACAAACTAGTGATACTCCCACACTGCTGTTCAAAAATGTTTACACACATTAGTAAACATTTTATTTCAATGTTCGAAAATGTTTTCATGTTTAGTTAACATTACCTATGTTAACTAAAGATTTCTAAACAAATTGTAACAAAATAAAACATCTGTTGTCTCGTAGCTCTTAGTGTTTTACGCATCCAGCTTTTTCTTTTTTTTAAACAAATTAATTAAAGCTAATCCAATGAGCAAATATTCTTCCATTTTCGTGTAGATGCCTCGGAACGTAAATAATAATAATAATTACCCCTCTGGGACAGTCGTTATCTCATCATGAGACTAACGCGATATCGGAGGGCACAGTACACTAGCTTTTAAACTATAACCTTCGCTTTGTGATATAAACAAAATATGTATGTATCACCAGGTTACGTAAAAGCGCATAAACCGCAGGACAGCTTGTGGCGAGCTAAATGTGAGTGGCGACACTGCGGTCCTGAATGCCTAAGAGAGTCGGTTAGGACTTCATCCCCGGCTTGCCGTTACTGGTTGGCTGGGGTGGAACTCCAAGATCGCCTGTAGGACTCTCAACTCTGGCTTGCCTTGGTCGGCCGGTGAGAGGGAGGCCGCTAGAGCTATATGCTTGGGGGTGGAAGTGTCATTTTCAAGGGTATAACTACGGGGAAACCCGCTCCGGGGCTCCGTTGTCACGAGATCCGTGATGGTGAAACCGGTGCCGCACCGCTAGACACCCCTAGCCGCTCACACCGCTGTTGCCCTCTGCTGCTTTTAAGGCCTGTATGTCTATGGCGACTATTCAGGGAGCCCATCTAGTAAGTCGGCGAGTCACCGTCTGCCATTCCGACTTTGTACTGGGACAGTATATTAGGCAGACGCTGTTTCTTAACTATAGTTTGCATTGTACTAAACCATCAAATACCCATCCTTATAGACCAGAATAATTAGTCTCCATATGTAGCAATAGTCTCTTACGTCTGCCGCGGCTAGTGTCTCGGTAAGTGTCTCATTCTCGAAGGACCTCTGCATGTTGGACCCATGTCCCCGTGTAAGCCTCCAAAAGAGCCGGGTATTTTCCTAACGTATTAGGGAAATACCCGTGAAAGAGAAACAAATAATAATAATATACTATCACATACACACAACATCATCTAGCCCAAACTAAAGAGAGCTTGTACTATGGGTACTAGACAATGGATAAATATACATACATACTTTTTTTTTGTAAATACATACATGTTATACATAGAAACACCCAGACCAAGACAACCATCCATGTTCATGCACACAAATGTTTGAGTTGTGCGGGAATCGAACCCGCGACCTCAGGCGTGGCAGTCGGTTACACTGACTACTACGCCAAAATATAAACTGCGAGCCGATGTCATGTAGTCAAATGTTAAAAAATGTTTGCAAACATTTTCCATCAGTGTAGGAGCAGTCAAAACATCTGACAGTTCCTAACATATTGTAGCAACTCCTAACATTTGTTGGTTAATGTTTAGTGTTAAATAATGTTTGTAAACATTTTTGAACAGCAGTGTGGGAGCACCAAAATCTTATTAGCAATTGAAAGCACAGCATGTAGAACTATGGCGTCTGCTTGGCTTGGTTAGACATAACATACGTGTAAAGTGCCATTTATGTAAATATACTTTGTTTTGGCTCAATAGGAGAGCTGGAGGCTGTAGGGTCAGCAGAGCGACTCGTGACCGAGGGGCGCGCGGCGCGACGTGCCGTCACGACCTCGCCCTCGTCGCCTCCAAATAACATGATATTACTCACTAACTGGCCATTTCACGCCACGTCCGCCCGGCTATCTCTATGAAAATATTGTTTGTAACTAATATGTCGATCGCGTGATTTACTGCTCGCTATAATTTATTTCTAATCATATATATCTATATCGCTAGATGGATACACGGTAACATGTTTTTAAATTTACACACCTGCCCTGCATAATAGAGAACAGCTACTACAGTGTGATCCTCTTTTACGAAAAATCTAAGTACCAATAGCCAGAAATCCAGGCTAGCAGATTTTAAACTATTTCTGTATAGTTTTAAACGGCAGCCTAGACCGCTGTGTATAATTGAGACTTGCCAAACCAATAACATTTATTAACCTATTGAGTCGCAGCGGCATACCGGCGACTAGACAACAACAATATTATTTTTCAATTACGTCTGGAATTCCAAGAGTTGACATGTTAAGCTAGCAAATAATACATACATACATAGTTCACGCCGATATTCCCAAAAGGCAAGAGTGTATTACACCTACATTTCGCCACCACCAGAGTTTAGGTCCCACGTAATAGGGGTGGTCATACTGAGAATTTTTGGACAGGAAAGCTCAATAACATTTTAACGCACACTGAAATCGAACCCGAGACATTATGCACAGCAATCATATTAACTACCGCTGCGCCACCCAGGCAGTTTATCACATTACGGCAGTGTGGCGACTCCGCAGAGACGAAGAAGTCAGCCTACATATAACAGATGGCGATACAATCGCACTTCACATGACGTCATAATATTCTGCATCGCAGAAGTGGAGTTTACATAGCGACTAAGTATATATACAAGCTCCAGACATCAACCGTTGTGCCGCGGCCCGCCAGATACGATCAACTAGCCTGGTCGGAGGATCCTCCCTTTGTGTTGGAGGGACATCACACCCTGTTCTTCCACAGGCAGCACTGGTAAAGATGTTCTTTAGGCAGGTATTAAAAATTGCCTTCATTTGGCATAAGAAAACTGTTTTTGTTTTTGCAAATCACTGATTTCCCGCAATAGATGGTACTTTCCCAATTAAGCCGACTCATTCATATTATCCAATTACTGATACCAAACTATTGATAACGGTGGGCTCTTAAATCAATATAAGACTTTATGATATTACCAGCTGGTGCTGCGGTTTCCCCCAGGTTGAAGACTATTGCTCTACTCCCGTACTTTGTAGCGTGACACGTATATCATACTACCTTTCACGACAAACGAAACAAAACGAACTACCTAACACAAAAATATTTTTTGCATCTAAATTATAAAGATAAACGTGTCCAAACAAGCAAAAAAATTACAATCTCTTAAGCTTTTGTAATATTGGTATAAATAGACTTTAAAACCAAAAACCTCAAAGGTTGACTTCTGGACCACAGTGAAAGGGGCAAGAATTTTTTTTATATTGGTTTCCTTATTGGCCTTCTAACTCTACGGCAATATACGGAATGATTCAATTAATATGAAACTGTATACCGTCGGGTATAATGTATTCGATTACTCGGCGATGTATAATATAATATTTACATTGACTAAGTGCCAAGAGGTCACCCCGTATCCGTGTACTGACATCAAAGATCTAGGATTACTTTAGAATGTAGATTGCAAAGCAATTAAACTTTAAACATAACATCACGCCGGATTATCTCTGATGAGATAAACAGAGGTATTTAATATGCCCACATTTTGTCAACAAATTTTAGTTGTACCTATATAATGAGACGTATTGTTGTCTATCTGGCATAGTACCATTATGTTCTCGTAGTTCTAATTTAAAACTTATAATTAGTATTCTTTAGTCATCTAATTCTATACGTAAAATTAGATTATATTACTAGTTGTTTTTATGTTATTAAAAAACATAAAACCTAAACCTAAGTATATGAATTATACGAAATGTTACTGTTGATGAATAAAGTACAACTTAAAATATTTCATCACAGGTATGCACGTAGTACGTACCAACATTATGTAGCTATGTGCGAAAGTGTGGTCGGCCGTCGATCGATCATGCTTTGAATCAGCCGATGTCATACATGCAATAACTTTTATTCGTGATATTTAAGCTTTATAGCTTTGAGAAGATCACTGAGAAATCACCACCGTAATTAACATACTCTTACTACTTACTTTATAGTAATTATAAGATATATGTGCTAACTTGAAAAATGTAAGCATTTGTTTATGTATTTATATTCTTCATGGGAAACATACATACACACACACATGCACCCTAATCATTTTCTATTTCTATTTTGTATATTGCAACAATTATAATAAAGATCATAATGTATCGTAACGTAAATGTAAAGATCGTAATGTACCCATGATACAAGTTAAATCTTACTTTGGGTACCAGTGTTCGAACAATTGTTGTCTTCACCTAATATTGTATTAACTTTGCTGTTTTTAAAACGATGTACTTATTCTGGAAAATCAATTATATTATTATTAATTCGCGTACCGGTTTCATCGCCTATATCCCTGAAGTGATAGGCAGAGATGTATATAATTACACCCACATTTCACCAACTATAGTTTTAATTTCCACGGACTTTGATGTCTACCTGACACAGTTATAGAATTAGTGCTGTTACTAAGAATTTTTTGATAGAAAAACCTTAATATCAAATCTAAGGCGTCATGCACGGCAGTCGCAAATTAAGTTAAGTTTTTAATTTAGAATTTCTAGTCAGTGACAAGTAAGTCTCCGCGTGCATGCTTAAAACTACATACCCAAATAAGTGTAGTGCTGGTAAAGTATAAAGATAAATTCGTCTTTCTTTCATAAGCTTTCCTGTACGCCAAATATGTATAGACCTAACTAAATCAAAAAGATCAAAATATGATTATTCATGTACACTTAATTTACTTTTGCCATGTTCAGCAAAACAAGGGCGTAGAACCAATGAGAAGAACTGGCAAAAAACACGAGAGCATATTACAGTCCGAGATGAACTCTAAAATATTAAAATAAGAGAAAACAAAACATTGCTAGAATCCACAAAACCAAGACCGACCAATCACCACAAGTAGCACCCGTTCACGAGTACGACGCAGACAGACTCATAGTTGCTATGAATGTAAAAGCCAATTAGCAAAGGCATTATCTATTTCAAGAAAGGCGACACAAACAATTACTTCAAGCTATACGACTAGTAATATACCTACTCCAAAATATAAGTGTTGGTCATCATATCTACATGAATATTGAACGATTTCTTCAAGTGGGACGCATTTTATGGTCAACTAGCTATGCATAGCATTGCCCGCGACAGCGCCCATGTAGTTGCCTACATTTCGCTATATAACTACTCAGTTATAATGACGGAATAAACTGACACACAAACAGAAACTATGACCACATGGCACATCGGAGATGTTCTAGAGAAAAGACCAGGTTAAAAGTTGTACTCTAAGGCAACGAACGGGAGTAAAAATATAACAAAATCAATTAAGCAAGAGACGTATGCTGACATTGTAGCTATATGTGGTCCCTAACTACCCTTCCGGAACAAACGGAAAATACTAAAAGCCATTGATCTGTATTTCAAGTCCACTTAATAGTCAATCGCGATAGTGTCATAGTGTCATTTTAAAATGCATGACTACAGAGAATCCCGCTCCGAGATCCGTGATGGTGAAACTGACGCGGCACCATTTGACGTCCCTAGCCGCTCGTACCGATGTTTCCCTCTGCTATCTTTAAGGTATGCCTGCCTATGGCGGCAATTCAGGCGGCTTTCCTAGTGAGTCAGCCAGACATCATCTGCCATTCCGACTGCATACCAGATAGCTATTTCTAGCAAACGTTTTAACGTTTTTATTATAATTGCTAGTACACCAGACCATCCAACACCTATGGGGATAGGTTAGGATAGTTCAGATGTATTAGCTTCCATATGTGGCAATAGTATTCTACGCCTGCATTTAGTGCTTTGCCGGGTCTCCCATCCCAGGCCCTCTTGAAGGCTCTCTGCATGTTAGACATATCCCCGTATAAGCGACTGTAGTAGGAAATTATCCTAAATTGAAATGCTTAGGTAGTACCTATGAAAGAGAAGCAAGTAATTATTTATTTGCCAAATTGTTTTTAACCATCTTAAGGTCTAGTTTAAATAGTTAAATTTCAATAGATAAAAGTAGAAAAATTGCTTGTGGACACCACACTAAGTCTGGTCTGCCTGTAAATAGATTATACGTCTCGAAACAAGTAACATATTCTTACATTAATCTATTTACAATTGATTTATATTTATTCAGGTACTGATCAAGTATTAGCGCAAGCCAGATAATTCAATTAGCATTTACAGATAACTGAATTTATAATTTGTAAATTGATTCAATAAATAAGAAATTATACTGGACTATATGAAACAGGCTAATAAACGCCAAGAACTTATTTTATTGAACAAGCTTATAATTATTTGATCTTGACAAGTAATGGCAATCACTTATGCGTATGAGGTCTACACGTCATACACACCACCACAGAACATACACAGAAACCTTATTCTTCTGTGCATACCACCGATGGAATATCCTGTATATTTGTATATTAGGTCAAGCTAACACATACTTATTAGGTTTTCCTGCTAAGAAATCTCAATAGCAGCCCGGCGTTAGGAAGTTGGCGGTGTAAGATACCGAACCCGTACCTTGGAAAGCACGCAAACCCGTTGGTACTACGCCTGATCTCTCTCAGGTGTTGTATTGGCGTGCCATCGTACTGTGAGGGAAAAGAGAGTGCACTAGTGTTGGCACATATACTTGTGTAGTATAATATCTCCTGCGCAAATAACCAGACTCCGTTCAGATTGACCAACCGAAATTTGGTCTGAAAGACATTATTATTATATAAATCGGGATTCGCTACTTAATGCTAGTCTAGAGTGTGCTGATACCACCAACCGTACTATTTCAGTTGTGGAACGCATTTGCGAACCACCCGAACAGCCGAGTAGACGTTATTTGCAGAATGGCCCTTTTTTTCTACTTGGCTGATTTTCCATCCTGCTAATGAGCTAATTAAGCATTACTCTCGCTTATCCCTAAATATTTACCGCAGTTTAAGAACGCTTGTAGTTATTGCCAAAATTACTGTATTCATAAATAGATTTTAATTCGCTCAAAGTCAACAATTTAACTATATATTTTGTTGCTGTATCTTTGCTTATATTATAAAATTTTGTTGCTTTTGTGCTTATACAATATTAAATAGCATGACATTTACTAACCTTATGACATTTTATGATACACTGCAATAAATAACATGACATAAAAGTATATGTATATAATCATTAAAAACATACCAAGACTATTTATAATTATTTATTTTATTCCCTTTTACACTGCCTCGATGGTGCCGTGGTATTGAATGCAATTCATGTGCATGAGCTCGAGTCTTAGGATTCTCGACTCGGGCAATGTTTTAATGGGTATTTATGTAAAGTAATTCTCAGTAGAAGTACGGAGTACTGTGCTCGGTAGACGCCAATAGGCTCGCCCCTCTATTACATGCGACGTAAAACCATACTTGGTGAAATGTAGGTGTCAGACACCACCGCCTACCCCTTAGTGGTTATCCCCGATAAGGTAAACGGAGCTACGTACATATACCTATACAGTACTAGGTTTTGCCCGTGGGTTCATACGCGGTAATCTAGATTTTGTCGGGAACAATACTTTTTTCTGAATGAAATGTATCTTATGTACCGGTCGAGTACTATGTATCGGTTGAGTCTCCCATTCATTATAAAGTTAATATTAAGCTATGATGTATAATTTACACTCTAATATAATTATAAGTAAATAATTAAATTAAAAACCTTCTTCTATCTACAATACTTACATAGCCTTCATACACACGTGAAAGAACTTCATAGATATTATTATAGTAGTATTAAGGTAAAATATAAAAACACGATACACATTCATTATTTAACAATACGACAACTCTACGCGATTATAAAGTACACAGCATGTTATATAGTAGACATAAACCGTAGTAATTTCAGCATTCCTCTTACAATCACGACAAAATTACTTTAAACATTAATTTCAAGCGAAGTTATAGGTGCAGCGATGCAATCAATGTGAAATTCTTAATTCGCATTTTTTCTTCTGTCCCGGAACATTTATCGATAAATTGAGCCGAACGCACATAAATAAACTTAATGAGGCAAAATCATGGCGTACAGTATATCAACCCACATAGCTAGTTGTTATTTGAGACAACTTATATTTTAATTAAAAGACCAAATAAATATCATCCCGAATGTATTAGCATTGCTAAATGGGCACGAGTAAAATTAACGATTAAATCTGTAATTAATTAATTAATTTTATGGATAAGTTACTATGTTTGTTTAAAAATATGAGTGCAGTATCTCATACCGTGTTTACAACTGTCGAATAGGATATTGAATTTAATTAAACGTAACAACGAACTCTGTTCAATGACAAAACAACAAAAAACGTATCGAGATTCGCGGCTCCAATTAGAATCCGTTTTGTTGTGATTAAAGATAGCTGCGAGTCCATTGTTTAGTGACAATGGCGGCGAGTGGTCAAGGAAGGAGCGACGGCGATCGCTCACCGGCTGTCAGGTGGTAATGGCCAGTCCCTTGGCACGTTTAGTGAAGCCACTCGATCATCAACACTCATTTTATTAAATGTTCAACGATAACAGTGCGTGCGGTGCCCACCCTGCGTTACGACACCTTTGTTAACTATCAAACACGCGCTTCTGTATTAGCTTTTTCTCTGTCACCAACATAGATTACGTTCATCGAGCTCTAACTATGATCAATCAGTTTCGTGACACCGATTTAGATAGAAAATGGCCCCCGACAAACGATTATTCAAAAACCAAGCCTCACACGAATATAGTATGTAGAAATGTTC
Organism: Catocala sponsa; assembly: GCA_963564715.1. Lineage (NCBI taxonomy): Eukaryota > Metazoa > Arthropoda > Insecta > Lepidoptera > Erebidae > Catocala > Catocala sponsa. Next base: position 12,570,510 of record OY751331.1, read on the forward strand.
ATTATACTACTTTAAAACAGACTACAGTTTTGTCTATTTTATTTTAGTTTTTTCGCACTCGAGACCTACCGTGGCTTAATAGTCTCATAATACATGAAAAGAGTTATGAAAAATGCTAATATTACATAATAAAGTACCTACTAATCATCAAAACATCCAAATAAAACATTGTGACAACTATTTACAAATTTTGATAAACTTTTGCATAATTACATATCGTAAATATATATATATATATATATATATATATATAATATTACAAATAAAGTAATTTTTCAAACAAATCAAAATATATATTTTTTTTTTATGCTATTGGTGTCAAACGAACAGACGGATCGCCTGATTGTAAGCGGTTACCGCCGCCCATGGACACCCGCAACACCAGAGGAATCACAAGCGCGTTGCCAGCCTTTTAAATTTCCCTCCACCCCCAGGAGGGGGAAAGGTTGGGCCTCCGGTACCCTCACTCACTCGACGAAACACAACGCAAGCGCTATTTCACGCCGGTTTTCTGTGAGGCCGTGGTATCACTCCGGTCGAGCCGGCTCATTCGTGCCATAGCGTGGTTCTCCCACATTAAAAATGTTACGCACATAGAGTGCAATATTTTACTTGTTTTGTTCAATGTAAGTGTATAAAGACTGATTAATTTTATATCAACAAACACAATAAAAATATGTAAATTATGTCCTTAGAATCTTTAATATTAAGAATATACGGTAATAGACTTTGTATAATTTGTGATATTTGTATGATTGATTAATTTGGGCAAACAATTCCCTTAAATGAACATTTGAAAATACATATCGATCTTATAGTAGGTAAGCACTTCAATGTTTTATTTATTGTACCTATAATAGTGGTTTACAATATTTACAAAGTTAGAAGTAGAAATATAAGACTTGTTGATTACGTCGCTTGCAAATTATATTCATATACATAAGTAAACCTGCACTAGACAAACCTCTTAGACTTGCTTGTAAGCGTGCAATGAACATAAATAGATATGCATGACAGTTGCAGACAATTCATTCTCATTAGCTTATTCATGACAAAATTATAAAATTATTCCCAAATTAGTGTTACAAAATTCAAACAGGCAAGCAAACGGGTATTTTACAATGTAAGCTAAACGACTTTCGGTAAACGAGATGTCGCAGGCCTTGAATCTACAAGCGTTTACAAAATACACAGGTAAAGCGCAGAGCTCTCCGGTACGTCGCGTCGCGTCGCGTCGCCGAAGCACTATCACATTTGAATTTTGCATAAATAGGCACACTTACGACTAAAAATATACAATCATCATCCGATTAATGCTATTACACATATATAATTACACTAAATGCATATACCTACAGCTATAAGTAACGAAAACACGATGAGCAACATCATAGATCTCCAATAATTATGCAATAATATGCATAGCGCATGCATTTGTGCAAACAATTTTATTATGTAAAGCTAGCTTGTGCTTGAATAGTCGACGACAACCCAGTTTTAAGGTTATATAACGATTATGTCGGTGCATCGCAAAAACAAGTCGATTTAAGTGAAAATTAAAATAAAAAGCCGTAGGTACCTACATCAGCGTAAGTAGAGAGAAAACAAGCGCATTTACATGATTAAGTGGAAATGTTCTGATTAATGGTTTCTCCCGCTGACCCCTCTGGAAAACGCAGTAAGCAGTGATTAAGTTTTTATAAATATTCATTATCAATTTTATATTCTGTTCGTAATATACGTCGCAACTGGTCCGTTTTCTCTTTCGTCGAAATCGTGCAAGTGCAGGACAATAAATCAGAAGTGTAAAGTTGCCTCAATTTACGCTCATTATTTCAGTCTTTACGTGCAATTTGCCGTGGGCTAATTGTATTAATTAATGTCCATTAACTTTGGATGCGTTAAAGCTGTTGTCATTTTGTTTCTTTTCTTAATTTTGACCTCGTGCCGTTTGGTGTTCACTCAAGCAAATATAGGCAGGTATGTGCTAAAAGCATAATTAAAATTTACATACTTATTTGGTTTATTATTTGTTAGTTAAAATTTTTGTTGTCCTAGATTATTAGTAATTATCAATGCCAAATAATACAATATACTCAAATATAAAGACATAATAAACAAGGTTGTAAAACAAGATACTTTTGGAAAATAAATAGCTATATTCAGTAATACCTGCGACTGACTAAACGTTGCGTTAAATCTGTATTATAAAGTGAGACTTGCAATAAAGTACTAGTACAAGTAAACATTCGTAACACCGGTCAGATAACCGGTGGGTATAATCTTCTAATATTGAATAAATATTAGCCCTAGGTAAATTTAGTTTTAGGCAAGAAATTGGTCAAGTGCATATTGGAATTATACAATACTGTTAGATGAAAAGTACCCAGGATCGTTTCAGTACCCCTGACAACGTGTATACGAAATTTGATGATAAATAATATAATTGGTCAAATGGTTGAGTGAAAGCGTAACAAACAAACAAACTAACATTCGCATTTATAATATTAGTTAGGATAATCGGCAAACCGTAATTAATTTGACAACGACAAAGCTAATTTTTGTTTTCAATCTTTGATTTACGTATATCCCAAGAAATTATCAAAGGTGACGGGCTCCTACAGTAAATATATTTGTGTTATTTTAGATATTATTGAGTGAATATAATTAATATTATTTTGGAACAAAACCTTTCAGATAAATTTAAAGAATAAAAATCTAAATTAAGTACATGTATACATATTTCTTTAACATAACATAATTATTTCTTTATTTAACAAACTTTAATTCGATACCGTTGGGTAGCATAACATTGTTATATGTATCATTGTATGTATGTACACTAACAATAGTTAATAAGTTGCTTTGTAATACTAATTCTATGGACCTAACAGTCTGCAAATAAATAATAATAATTATTATTATTATTATAACAGGTTTATCACTATATTACTTTTCTTTTTAGATTACATGTTCTTCACATTGTTAAGTACCTAAAACAATGCTTTTGAGATATTTTTCTGTATGATAACCATCTACGAGTAACTGTGTGTAAAAGTGTTTTCACACGATGCAAATTTGCGTATGCGCAAGCTACTCGCATGGGCTACATGCACGTGTTAATCATACGGGCGACTTGCGCTGATTGCTCACGTTTTGGTCGTTTCCATGACGAACATTACCTGCGCCGTGTCTATACTTTTGCGACTAGTATGTGTATATATATGCGGCTGCTACCCGCATGCGCGTCTTATTCGTACAGACTACCTGCGCGAGTGGCTCGAGTCGGTTGTTTACACGATGCATGCAAACTGCGTAAGAGTCTCAACTTACGCATATTACCCGCGTCGTGTACCAGAACCGTTAAAGTTCAACTTTTTAAGTCAATTATTTTTTGACAAAATAGCTTATGAGTTATGACACATTGAATGACATGAAATGAGTTTCAAAAGTTCTTTCTCGGCAAATTGTAAGCCGCATCGCCGAAAATTAAAAGGAGAAATATATTTGCATGTTTACAGTAGAGTAAATCAAAGAGGAAACATATATAATTGAAAACCGTTGTGTATCGCCGGGCACGTGTGTTGTGCACGCTATGCCTCTCAGCATGTAGCGGCACCGGGATTGAATGTAATTAGCAATTTTGCACAGCGCTGTCGGCGCGGTGTGGCGGCTGTGATGGGTGACCCCTCGGTCAATCCGCCCGACCGGCTGACCGTGTTGCACCACATGCTGTATTATTGGAGTGAAACATTACCCAGCCAGTCTAGACATACGTCACGTATATTTGTGACGTCACTCAACAAAAAAGGGCAACTGACCTGGTTATAAAATTGTTAATATCATTTTCTTAACTGTAACCTTAACAATTGTAGCGCATAATTTAAACAGATGTTGATATTTTGTATTACAACTTATTTGTTTTTCCATAATGTAGACTAGAGATCTAGATAGATCTAGAATATAGACTAGAGATCACCTAAGCCGCGTATTGCTAATTCCTTGCTTGTTTTCAAGACATCTTGCAAACATTTTAATTGTATAGATAATGCTAAACCTTAATTTTGAATCATAAAAGCTTTTGCTAAGTATAGCTTCTTCTTCTTCCTAGTCTTTATTATTCCCCAGTCACTTGGGGTCGGCTTTCTAGTCTAACCGGATTTGACTGGATATCAGTTTTTACACGGAGCGACTGCCATCTGACCTCCGCAACCCGAAGGCTAACGATACCCTAAGGCTAGACCAGTGTCAGGATATTTGAGAGCACTGACTTCCCAATAACGACTGCCATAGATGTTCTTGGCAGCCGGGACCGACGGCTTAACGTGCTCTCCGAAGCACGGAGCAGGCGATAATTGTCAATCAATACGCACATAATTTCGAAAAGTCATATGGCTTTCGAAAGTCAGAGGTGCGCGACGTGGGTTCGAACCCGAGACCCTCTGCATTGCAGTCTGTTGGTCTCCCCACTGAGCTATCGCTGGTGTACACTATGCTGCTTACAACTTTAAATATTTATAATTGTCGTTTAATTATGAAAAAAGAAGACTTATAAATATACAAGTTACATCAGTAAGTTGGATTAAATGTGAAACAATCTTGATAAAAATACTATTTAACAAGATATCTAAAACCTGCGGGCACTAATGCCTACTTATATTTTGGTATGCAGACGCCAACATCCGCTTTTAATATTCGTGACAACCCTACCTCTAATCGTGGGAGAGGGCACTGCCAATCGACCTAGTGCATAAATATAAAACAACTTCATTGCACACACATAACACCAATATTTATGGTCAGGACAGGCGGGTCACCGGAGTGCAGGGTTCCACCGTATCTTCATACGCTCCCGTACTTTCAATGCGTATTTGAATATGGCAAGGACGGAGGAGTATTGAATATGTTTCAGGTGGCTAGCACCGTGGGACAAATGCATTGTTGTGGGCCTCCGAGCCGCGGTCGCAGCACACGCCTCTGTGCTGAGGCGGGGCGGTGAGCATACCCATTGGTTACCGTCGCCAGACCGTGACAAGTTTCATTGGACAATCCAATGAACAGTGAAAGTGACGAAACGTTTTGTGCGAAGCACCTTGCGCAAAATTACCTATTACTAATTAGGTCATTGCAACCCGTAATGCGAGCCGTGCTTATAGTTTAATTAGTCTATAAAATAGAGACTCACCTACTTGATATTCATTGAAAATCAAGTAAATAACATTAAATTGTAATCACCCATCTTCCATGTAGTTGAAGTGCCATAAGATTTATAACGAATATAATGACCAAGTATCTCTAGGCCTTACAGTGGACTAATATTGATTTATTCAACTATTACGATGCCCATAATTTTCTGACGTATGGAATTAGTGCCTTGTCTTATATACATTCCAATAGTGCAATTTTATTGACTACGTAATTGAACTATACTTTATTGCTTGCGACATCATATTTTAGTCATTCATCAGCTTATTGTTGCGTATATTTTTGTTTACTACCCCGAAGGTGCGGCGGTAGTAAATTCTACGGCAGTGTGTGAGATCTCAGGTTCGATTTTCGGGTCGGATAAAGTGATATTTTAAATAGCTGCGTAATACATCTCTGCCTATCGCCTTTGGGGATATACATAATATGTATGTATAATTTCGTTTATTTATAATTAAACATTAACTATTTATTTTCTTACCGCCCCATTGATCGAGTGTTAGAAAGATACCATATATTTAGAATTGCTCAAAGAAGGTTGGTTAGTTGGCGAATGGGTCAATATGCTCGCCAACTACTTCGTGGGACCTAAATACCTGATAGTTTTATTTATTTGGACAATTTAGTTCTTTAACTCTCAGGTGCTCATATCTTTGCATTAAATTATTTTGGCTGCTTTTTTTTATTTTTTTATACGACGAAGGTGGCAAACATACATACGGCCCACCTGATGGTAAGTGGGCACCGTAGCCTATAGACGCCTGCAACACCAGAGGCACCACTTGCGCGTTGCCGACCCTTTAGGAAAGGAAGTGGTTGTGGCTGTTATGCTAGAACAATTATGACAGTATCGGCAAATAAACGAATAATCGTCATGAACGCGAATAGCGATCTTGTAGTGCCGATTTTAATTGCCGATGCACTTTTGATCTGGTTCTTATGTCCGGTAAACTCAGATGTAGTAGGTACGCATAACGTTTGTGAAAATTAAATATAGCTGACGAAAAAAGGGTATAATGCATCTCTGCCTAACACCAGAAAATGTTCAGTCAGTGTATTGATATGTTATATTTCGTAACCGAACGTGTTGCATTTAAATGGGTTTAATGAATTGACAGTCCGATAAATATCTTTACCTATACATCCAGGAAATCGCAATAACATTTAATTTTATAATGAGCGTTGCTCACCTAGATGTTAAGTACAAGACATTTATATCGTCGATAAATTACATAAAGTTTATGGAGATTATGAATAATACGGTACTAAAGAGGTAGCATGATGGCTTCCAACGAACTTCTGCGACAGATAACATATAGCGCATCAGCTAACCTCTTTGAAATAAGTATTTATTGGCACATTTTACAACACTTCGTGAGTATAAATTCCATAAATGTGTAATTACGATTGCAATAGTAGTGTATAGCCAAAACAAAATGGAGATCTAAACTATCATTAGAATGGTTAATAATGTTTAGAAATAATCAGTATTTTATTATTATTTTTGCAAACAAAAACGATACATCACCTATTTATTTAATTACACATAACTATATTTATAGGTAGGTATATAAAATAGTATGGTTAAGTAATTACCACTATGATATGTAAGGCACAACAGGATCACCATATAAACCTAAGCACTTTAAAAATGGGCAGGCTGTGGCATTATTGGCGTCCTACTAAAGATCACAGCCAAACAATCTTGTGTTATCTTAGTTATCTACCAGTTATTGTTTTGTTTTGCTTCTAACTTTTGCAGTGCTTCGGTTTTCCTAGTTCAGTTTTAAGAGAACATTATCAATTCCAGGATTATGTGGACACTATACCCAACCTCTCAAAAAAAAACTAAATACCCTGTCATTAACATTCCGTTTTTGAACATCCATAAATCTTACGTTGTTGACTGGAAAATCATATCTAGTTATTGCATACTGATTTGTCTTTATTAAACTATTCTAAGAATAATAAACACAAACAACGTTTCTGTTCAATTTTACAAAGTTGTTTTCTACCAAATTCTAATTTCGTATCATTAGAATTAAGTTAGCTCAATATCTAGGTACCAGTCAGTTTAATTATCCTAATATCTGGTCAAAACTAAAATAACAATTTACATACACCTAACGAAATGTCAACGTACGACGGCACCTACTTGTAGTACACACCTAATTTCCTCAAGGTATTATTATAAACAAATAAGACGGCGATTTCGTACAACCAAGTACATTAAGATGCAAATTGATACAAGCATAACGAGAAAATTATCATTCTGAACGACAATATTGAAGGGTGACTCAGCGTGGCAGTCCATCACCGCCGGTTGTTCGGTTGTGCTCACCGGTCTATTGTTATGCAATCTAAGAGTAGACAAGTCGACTGGCAAGCCCGCCCAGGCCAATCAATAGCCGTGAAATTTGATTATAAAAATCTGGGCCATGAACATTATAAAATTAAGACGACATCGACAGTAAAATAGTTTGTACTTGTATTTGAATTAACTCTAGTTAAGTGGGAGAGTCAGAAGCAAGAGGTTCGAAAACACCGCGCGCATCTCCGTTTCCATTGTCGCACCGCTTATTATCGTTCTTTATCAGAAAAAACCTTAGGAAAAGAAACCTTGCCTGAGAATTTTTCTTAATGCTCTCAAAAGTATGTTTTATCTGCCAATTCGGTGACGGCTCGGTCATGGCCAACGTAGTAGACTACGGCCTAGACCTTCTCTTAGTGAGGAAACAAAACCCAGCAATCAGACAGAGCTGCTTTTGTAGTGTAGGTAACTCAAATAATACATTTATGTTTATCCAATTGCATCATATCTATAACTAAAAACTATTCAAAATAGTAAAATGAAATTCCTTATAAATTAAATTTTATACGCCAGATGTAGTACTTGGTACCTATTTCAACTATATTATTCCTGTATATACTTATAAGCAGTTTACTTGCTGTATTCATTTTTGTCTATGTTTTTTACTTACTTCCTCTAACATATCAAGGATATTGTTGTTTTTAATATTATCTATATTTTACAACCTTTCTAAGATTTCTTAAATATTTTAGTTTGCAAGTACCTATGGCACTTACTTTTTAATTATGACTTTCTGTAATAATTTTTACATTATGTTACTTTAGTACGTATGTATAGTTAATTAGTTAGGTATAAGCTACTTATAGCGTAAATTACTAAACTTTATTGCATTAAGTAAACGCCACAAGTTAATCACCGCATTTAATTAAAGTGACACCTCGGCACCACTCGGCACTAAATTCGATAAGTCGGTTTCAAATACGAAGTCCCTTTTGACAATTCATAGCACGTAACTCTGCACATTTCATATAAATTGCTAAAATAAACAATGATTACTTATGGTACTAAAGACTATTTAAAAATAATTACAATCTATACAAATTATTATGTATTTGTTTCAAAAACATAATCAACTAATAATTTCTATTGATATTAATCTTAAATAATTTAAACATTAAAATAAAATAACATTTTACTACAATACTATGGTTACGCACTAAGGTATTTTTTTTACTTTCAGTCATAGTGGCGACACTATGAATCGGATAAAATCGTACTAATTCAAGGCTTTTTACCTAGAATTGTGTGAGAAATACTTTTGGAAATTTGTATTTGGTATTAATTATTACGTTGCAGCGTACCTTAAATCTCATTTAGCAAACCCTTTATATATATTCTTTATCAAAAATGGATTTCAAGATGCGATATTGGACGTATGGTTTAAATATCCTATAGCTTTTACAAAGTAGTGGTCTTGAAAATCAATATCTGTTATACCACATTTCTTTCACCCATATACGGACTTCGTATTTGAAGCGCACTTATAGTTACTTATTACAGGTAGTTACTTGAACCCAGTTAACACATAGATATAGTAACCTGATTAGAGAAAATGAAGATGCGTTCTGGATGCTCGAAGAAATAATAATTATTATTGTCGCCAACGGTTTCCTTATGTGTATTTATTTTATTATTAGTTACCTACTTATTAGGTCAGTAGGTATTTAATACTTTAAACGCTGCGCAATAGACTCAACAGGTTCAACATTCGTATTTTTTAATCTACCTTCAATATGTAAAAATCTAATATTACGCAGTGTATAACATTTTTGTTCATTGAATTATAAGTTTGTAAGGTATTTTACTATGCATGAATTGAGGTAGCTATGTCGAAGTCGATGAGATGATGCACGGTAAAACTCGAACGAGTTTGTGTTTGCATCACAAAAACATAATTGAATTGTAACTTTTATTGCCTATGTAAAATTTAAAAAAAAATAAAAAAAAGGAAATGTACTGTTCGCGGATACCTGATCACTGTGTCGGCGACTTAGACCAATCTTAGAAGAAATACCTACCAAGTAAAATATTACTCAGTTCTAGTTTAGTTACATGTTTCATGTAAGTAATTAAAAAATATAACATTATGGGAACTATAAAATCCTTACAAATATTATAAATGCGAAAATGAGTTTGTTTGTTTGTTTGTTCGTTACGCTTTCACGCCTTAACTATTCAACCGATCAACATGAAATTTTGCATACACGTTGTCAGGGTACAGAATAGGACATAGGGAGGTACCCTATCATCCAGAAAAAAGAACTGTTGCAAACCTAAGTTCGCAACAGTTCTTTTTTGTTAGGTTAGCCTAACATAACCTACATTTACGCGAGTGAAGCCGCGGGTGAAAACTAGTATAGTATAAACTTAAACCAGTTTAAGATTGTCTATTCACTATTACCTGATTAACTCGGAAAAAATTAAAAGCTTTCTATAAACCAACTGAGCACTGCATTTTTGTGCGGTGCTCAATAGGTGAATTTAAAGACTTAGTACATCATTATTTTTCAAATCATAGTCTCGTATTATCCCGTATTTTAGAAAGTTATTGCTGAATAATTAAGTGAACTGATTTTATAAAAATACAGTAAGATACCTTAAAAGAAAACCAATATAATACTTTTAGAACAATAGTTTTTATCAGGTACATCTAAAATTAAGAAACGATTCAAATATGAATAATACTATTTGTATCAATAAACAATTACGATTGATAATGTTGTATGTCGTAGAACAATCCCTGTTCATGCATTGTGGCGACAACAACACTTCTGAATGGTTATTTTGTGGTCCTAGATAGCGTAGCGTCGCATCTCATTGTATTCAAAAATCAATGACGCCCTATAAGTAAATTGGATATCCGTAGTCTCTGCCTTCCATCCGGAAAACAGACAAGGGTATATGTATGTAGGTATACTTTGAGTTGCCTAGACTGCCACATAAGCACCTAATAGGAAATATTTTTTTAATTGCGTTCGCTCCATTCGTAGCATTGTTAAGGATTTTATTTAAAGTTTGATATACGGCTCTTAGAAGTTTGTGTCTGTTTTAATGATACAAGATGGCGCAAAAGTTGTCACCCGATGTTCGTTGTCGGTAAATTTTTTAATAATGAAAATCTTATGTTTTCCTTTTGGATTGTGTTTAATATATAATAATATCAGCCCTGTATTAAACTGTACCACTGCTGGGCACGGGCCTCTTCTCAGTATCAGAAGGGTTAGCCATAGTCCACCACGCTGGCCTAATGCAGGTTGGCAGACTTCACATATCTTCGAGAACATTATGGACAACTCTCAGACATACAGGTTTCCTCTCGATGTTTTCCTTCACCGCTAAAGCAAGCGATAATTAACTATTTAATTAATACGCATATAACTTCGAAAAGTCAGAGATGCGCGCCTTGGGTTCAAACTCGAGAACTCTGCGTGGCAGTCCAATGGTTTTCCACTAGACTATCGCTATTAGATGACAATTTTTTTTCTCATTAAATTGAAAAAATGATATTGGCCAAGTAGCCGCCGCCAGAATTGCTGACCATACGGGCCCGATTTATGGCATTTTCCATCACTCTTGCCAGAACTTCCGACGATAGGTTCCCGCATTCCTGACGGATATTCTCTTTGAGAACTTCAAGAGCCTGGACTCTTGAAGTTCTCAAAGACTATGTCAACAAGCCTCCAGAGGCTTGTTAACTCATGACTTCGAGAAACCCCACAAAAAGAAGCCTAGAACGGTCAAATCGGGCGATCTTGCCGGCCAGTGCAAATCACCAAAACGAAAGATTAGGTGACCCGGCAATGCAGCCCTCAGAATTGGTTCAGTTGTGGATCGTGCAATATGCACCGTTGCTCCATCCTCTTGGAACCACATGTTCTCCAGTCCCAATTCGTCCAGTTAAGGTAGGAGAAAGATGTTGAGCATGGCTCTGTAGCACTCGCCGTTCACAGTAGTCGTTAGGCCAGCGTTTCCGAAAAAAATTGTCTCGTTGACGTCTCCAACGTAAACACCACACCATACAGTAACTTTCAGCGGGTGTAATGTGTTATACGCGGATTTTCAGTGCCCCTGAATCTATAATTCTTCTTATTCATGTATCCACAGTGATGGAAATGAGCCTCGTCGCTCATGATGATTTTCGATTAAAAGTTGTCTTACTCGGATTATCAAATATTCCGAATTCTTGAGGTGTATAGCGATTCATGTGTTATTAATGTGTAGGTATTTGGTATCTGTTTACCTAACAAATCTTAAAGCAGAACTGACATTAACAGCCATAATTGCAAAAATTATAGCATCTTCCGATAGGGTGACAACCCTTGCGCCACCTTGTAGGTATGTATCGTTTTGTATCACATAGAATAAAACTTTCAAGAGTTACAGAAACTAATTGAGTACCTATTTAAAAGGAAGAAAGCTTACTTGTCTTTAACGATAAAGACAATAAAATAATATAATGATTAAATTCCAATGATTATTATTATTGTATGCAGGCTTGTGAGTGCCGTGAAATTAAGTTTAGGTAAGTAGGTATAGCTATTTATGTATTCCAGAGTACCTATTGATTTATTACCCAATCCATATATAATTGTAGATACATATCTGGTTTTGTAGTTGAATTCACTGGAAGTGCCCCTATCTTTTATTTAAAACATGTAAAGTATGCATTTTATATTATAATATTTTATTGCTTGCATCTGATTTACTGTAACCATAGAACATGATGCGAGATGCAAGATAATTTGAGCAGCCTTCAACGGCTGCTCAAATTATCTTGCATCTCACATCATGTTCTATGGTTACTTTCTTAAGTCTTGCAGGGAGTAGGTACCAAGGAAATGTTTGATGAGACAGTCACCTCTATACTACCGCTCCATACAACAATATAACAGGATGCATTCGTATGTATTCATTTTTTACATACACGTACCTACATACAAGTTCTAGGATGAAACTGTCGCATTAATTATTGTCTTTCTTTAAACGAAGTTTTCAACATAGTAAGTATGATGCAACTCGCCTGTATTAAGAAATTACCATAGTTTATAATCATAAAAGCTCGGGTATTGCTCGCGTGTTGCGAACCTTTGGATAGACAGTATGACCGTCATGGTAGGTAAGTCCATGAGCGACAGTGACCATTTACAATCAGATAAACCTCTGAGTTGTCTACAGTAGGTACCTATGTATAATATGGATTATAGTTGAGCACAATTAGATGGCGACTACCGGTCAGGACCTGTAATATAAGGTGTCATATATGGTATTTCTGTCGAAAATTGTTAAGTGATTAGTTACCACATCACCGTGTACAGTTTTATAGTCTGAGTAATGTCCATATTAGGTCTAGCGTATCAAGTAAATACTTGCACCTATACGGCTATTTTCTGGGTTATAATGTAAGATGCAATAGAATTATTTGCAATATTTGTTTGCCATGTAAAAAGTGTTCTGACTTCTGACCTTTGTTTGTCTGACAGTTGATAATAATGTGGCAACACTACAGTTCGATGCCATAATTGACTGTCAAAGTCACCGTGACATTTCTGAAGAAAATAATATCAAAATACGGTTGCAAGTGCGAAAAGTTGTTTACGAATAATATTCGTAGATTCTATAGAATATAAGGCAGCCAAAATGATAACAAACTTCGATAAACTATGTGGGGAGTTAGAAAAGCAAGAACTTGAGGTAATAACTACTACATGATTCATTGTCATTTCGGGTTTCATTGCAATTTATTTTGTAGGTTAAGAATAACAAATTAACAATGCAATTGTCTATTATATTCATAATATGCATGTTACAGGCTCCAACCGGTGTAGCGTCGCCATCTACTTATGCTCAACTATTAGCCATATATCTATATCAAAACGATTTGTAAGTATCTATTGAAACCTGTCTTAAAATATATCTTCTTTAAAATATTAAAAAACCAAGCATTATACTAACTAAATATTTGCTTGCTGACTGCCTGCCTTTTATTTCTTATACCACAATGGTGTTAAACAAACATGAATGTAAAAGTCCATGGACATAGGCTATTTGCAAATCGTACAAATTAAAAAGTTGTTATGATGCTAGAACAAAAAACAAGTTTACTGGTCTCCAATGGGCCTGAAACTGGGCACTCCTGAGAAAGGCAGGAAATATTTACTGGAGCCACCCGTAGGATGAACACACTTCTACAGTCTAGCATTGCTTTACTTCATACAATTAAACTTTGGAAATGAAGAGTTGTAAAAAAAAAATATCTGTAGACATTACATTTACTAGCTTACTATCACATGTACCTTGAATTACCTGAGATACTATTTATGCTGTCATCAAATACCTGTCGCTTATCTGTGTTATTGATAGAATATTAATCCGAACTTAATATTATAATTGCCAGTGTGAGTTTGATTGTTTGTTACTCTTTCACAACTTAACTACTCTACCGATAATCAGAAAATTTCGCAAACATATTGTCACGGGTACAGAAAAGGACATAAGGTACCTTTCATCCTGAAAAGTACTTTCCCCAGGGGAAAGAAAAGACATTGACAAATCTAGATAAATGCGAGCGAAACCATGTGTAGAAACTAGTATACAATAATTATAGTTAGTATTTGGTGGCCTCGATGGCGTAGTGGTTAGTGTAACCAATTGCCACGCCTGATGTCGCGGGTTCGATTCCCACACAAGTCAAACATTTGTGTGCATGAACATGGATGTTTGTCTTGATCTAAGTGTTTCTATGTATAATATGTATGTATTTACAAAAAAAAACTATATATGTATGTTTATCCATTGACTAGTAACCATAGTAGTAGCTCTGCTTAGTTTGGGCTAGATGGTGTTGTGTGTATGTGGTAGAATATTATATTATTATTTTATATATAACTAGCTTTTGCGTGCGGCTCCGCCCGCGTGGTACCTACATCAATAAAAAGTAGCCTATGTCCTTCCCCAGGTTTTAAACTATATCTGTACCAAATTTCATCTAAATTGATTGAGTGGTCTAGCTGTGAAAAGGTAACAGACAGATAGACAGACAGAGTTACTTTCGAATTTATAATATTAAGTAAGGAAATAAGGATAATAAAAATAAATATATACAATAATTACAAAGTCACAAATACTTTCAAAATATACTAATTTTATTTTATATCCATTTCAGATGTAATGCTAAATTCTTATGGAAGAGAATCCCTCAGAACATCACAACTAGTAATCCAGAAATAGCAGCCATATGGCTTGTGGGTCAGAAGTTGTGGAAGAAAGATCTACCGGGAACATATCATGCCTTAGCTGCCTTCAACTGGACAGAGCCTGTTGCAAATATTATTAGAGCATTGGAAGGTAACTATGGACATCAACTTAACTTGTTGATAATAATTAATTACCACCAGTAACTTTTCTGAGATTTAATTTTTTTATATATCTTACCATATTTGTCTTGATAACAACTAACTCCTCTCATTTAACATGTCCAACTAATTTAATCCAATGCCAGTTAGGATTTGATATGCCCGAGTGCCTTGACTGCATATGTATATGAGCCATATAGGATAATGTTCAAGAAATTAAGTATTTACCAAGATTGTTGTAATTGCGCTCACATCTGCAATGATGGAATTTTCATAATCATATTTAACCTCTCAATCAATGCTAGGATGCCGGCATCCGAGCTTAGCTAGACTATTTAAAACATACATTTTGTTATGATAGTCTTCTTTTGTTTGAATAGCTTTTTTGTATTTTCGTATTTTTGATAACTGGATTGGTTGAGATGTTAATGTTTGCATGAATTGCCATGTGTCAATCAACTATAGTGTTGGTGCTGTAGAAATGCTTATATGTTACAAATTGTGACAGTAAGAGTCAGATTACTGTCCCTTCTTGAGTATATATGTGGCAGGTAATAGATAGTACTCTTGTGCTTACACACACAATCTACACTCTAATATCACCTAACCAAATGACTCCTGGAGATTTAACATTGACCACTGTGACCATACATCAGTCTGAAGGACTTAGGCGATCATGGCCAGTTGCACTCACTGATCCTTAAACGATTAGTGAGGTTAAGCAAAGTTGGATGCGGTCAGTCTATAGATAGGTGACCGCTTAGTGGTGTTTCATCTGAGCATCTCCGTGCTTCGGAGAGCACTTAAAAAGTCGGTCCCCGTTATTGCCAAATTGACAGCAGTCGTTAAGCAATGTCAGAGGCTTACGGGCGGCTAGAACAACTCTTGACAACAGGTTGGCCACTAACCCCACGAAAAGAAGAGAAGAAGTCTAAAAGACATTAATATTACATCTACATCACCATACTCCATTCTTCTTTGAATAAATTTTTATTATTATGTACATTTTAGAGCTCAAAAGTACCAATATATTTTTCTTTTATTCTAGAGAAAATTAGAGAACGGACATTAAACTTGGTTGGCCGTTCGTACAGCTCAATATCTCTCGACGCTGTTGTTTCCATGACTGGTCTGAGTAAGGATGCAGTACTGCATGTTTGCCGGGATCGAAAGTGGACATTGAATGAAGATGGTGTGACAGTCAGCCCAACACCGCCTACTCAACCTGCACCTCTACACACCTCTAGTGAAGACCAGCTTTTCAAACTCACAGAATTTGTTTCTTTCTTAGAGAATTAAGTAAGTCTTTATTTATGATACTTGTATTAAGAAATTGTATGACAGTTGCATATTCAAAAAGCCCACATACTCCAAATATAAATTTCAGTATTGTAAGTGTTTTGGTAACAGGTGAATAACATAAAACAATGCACACATCAAATTAATCTCATTTATTACAATACTTAAAAAGTCTGTAAGCTAAAATAAAAATCTTTATGACAAAGATATTATTTTAATAGGTATAAAAAGAACAATAAATGTAAAGTTAAGTGGCAGTGTAAATTCGTATGTTTTATCTTACAAATAAATCTGTAAATTGTCCAATGTTCGTATTTTATGACCGCATAATCTGCTGTCACAAACCTAAAAAAGTATATATCACAAGCAATACAATACTCACACAAGTTTTTGTTGAGTTTTAATGTAAATAATTACTAAAGTCTATATCCTACTAGTATCTACATTTGTTTAACCTAAGCACTTGTTTAGTTTGGCAGCTCTCGTTTAAAATCTCTGGAAGGAGACTGTGTTTTGTCTAGGCTTTAATCTCATTGAGTTGGCGTCGTCTTCGTCGCCCAGTGTCGTCTCGTAGCCTCGGTTGATCTGCCCTCCGTTAGGTTCACCAAATACGTCTTTCACTGAAATGTTGGCATTTGATGTTCTGTGACGAGGCCCGGCAACACCTACGTTATTGTTGAGCTAAAATATACATTATAATATTAAAGTTAGCCACCGCAAGTATGTATAACAAAGTTATTTCAAGTTCTACAACAAAACATATTTATGAAGTCTTTCAAAGTCAGCACTTTTTATAAATTATTTAAATTAACTACTTCTAGTCAAATTTACCATTCCAGTGACTCCATATTCGTTATTGGCACCAAGTGTTTGCATCTGAGATTTCCTCCTCTCCGCCATAACGGAGTTTCTTCTAGTTTCTAAAGCCTTTAACGTTTCTCTTCTTAATGTCATCTTACGATTAAGGACTGGTGTACCTGCAAGGTTTCATACTTACTTATTATATTTATAAATAATCAACTCGACGATAATACTAACATAATGGTTCTAATGATGCTAATGTATTTATACTGGGACTAGATTTTAGCCGCGGCTTCGCTTGCGTAAATGTAGGTTAGGTTATTAACAGTACTTTTCCTGAATGAAAGGTACCCTATATATGTAACCTGACAATGTGTATGAAAAATTTTATGTTGATCGGTCAAGTAGTTAAGGCGTGAAAGCGTAACAAACAAACTCACATTATTATTTATAATATAAACTAGGATTAACAATATTGTTACCTGGTCCATCAGTCGCATTCATGTTAAAGAATCGCTTCTTGAAAGCCACGTCAAGTGTACCGATATTCCTCTTCTTTTGTCTCGCCTTCTCCAAGTTGTGAATGGTCTTTCTTCTGCCGACATTATGCGGACCAGAGCCCGAATCATTATCATAATCGTCGTCTAAACCATTCAATTTCTGCAAGTCTTTTACTATCGCTATTGCATTCTTATCCAACAGAGCGTTTTCAGATAAGTCTTCAGACTAGATACAGACAAGAAACACGTAAATAATCACATGGAAATAAAAACATACTCACAAATGTTAGTTATGTGAATTATATATATTGTTACCTTCTTTGTACAGAACCAATTCAGTTCTGTTGATGCTAATATATGCGATAGGGTTCCAAATCTATGGAACAACATAGCAGAAAATTGGATAACCAAAATCAAGGCGAAGAAGAAGACGAATACAAGACCAATAGGCTCCAATTGTAAGTATTCTTTTGAGATCAATACCTGAAATTTAAGTATGCTTTAAATTTGTTTTACATTACAAAAGTGATTAGTAACGAATTTCAAATGTTAAACATAAATTTTATTATTCAAAACAAATAATGAAGTCAAACGCGTGCTTGTATAATATAACAAGCTATTTTAACTTCGATGTTGTATACTTAAATAAAAAAGAATAAGCAAAAAGCACGCATCTGATAATGGTTTGCAATTAAAATGAGACAATAATTCCACTGGATTTGTTATTTACAAGTGCCGAAAAGTGTTGACGTTATAGTGAAACTGGTATAGTGTCAATTTAGAAAGAATGTCCAAAAGATAAAAACAATTTTGTAAGTAGGTACACAAATATTCACACAACACGTAGTTCAATGTAAATGTAGTAATAGGTGTCTTTGCCCATTGTATGAACTATGAAACGTGTTAAGCAAATCACCACACCCTTAGAGGTGTACAAATACATATGTACAAAGAAACCACTGTCCATGTTATGAAGAAGAAATTCCGCCACCTTAATAGACAGAACCGAAACATTAATTAACTCCTCTGTGAATTGGATTGGAAACAGTGCACAATTGGTAGTGTTGAATAGTCATCATATCAAAATATTCCATTGTTATACTCGACTACGGCGTATGGAAAGTAAAAGTCATGTGTTTTAGTTTACTTATATTTCCATGTTCAGTCGGCATAGTAGGACCGAATTACATAATAGAATATGCTGGATTCGTCTTGTATGTCCAGTGTGAAGGCTTATAGGGAAGAGTAATCCTTTATTGGACTTAGAACTCTGAAACCAAATGGATTGGTTTCAAAACTCTATTAAAATTATCACCGTAGTCGAATTTTTGTTATTACATAGATTTGATGTTCACATAAAACCAATTAGGATTCAGGGTTGGATTTAGATTAGACGTAAAACCATCAGAGTTGTTTAGTCTTCTGTGTCTCCGGGACTCCATGCTGGTGTGCCCTCCCAAGACAGACCGGTTAGAAGAAGGTCGTTAGACTGGTGTAGTGACACACGATCTGTGTAACATTTGGCTATACCTCGCCTGTTTCCTCGATGTACGTAATATTTGTCTTAATTCCCAAAGGCCAATCCACGTGGAGTTGATCTTTGTTGAGTTGTAATAAAAATACTATCAATATGAATAAAGCATTGAACATAACAAATGCAAAAACGGACTTATTGCGAAGCTCGATCAAGTCTCTTGCAATGCGAGCCTGTAAAATTCCATAAAACAAATATATAAATTATTCGAATCAACTTTCAAGGGTGACTGGGATCGTGACTGTTACATCGTCAGTGTCGAGCGTGATGCGCGCGAGAGTCCCGAGTCATCTTTGAAGGCCGATCGTTCCGTAGTGGACTCTCACGTTACCTCTTGAGAAATCTCATCGTATGTAATGTTAGTTTTTACTCCGAAGGGCCATTTAATGTGAATGTTGTCCTTGTTCAGTTGTAGCAAGAACACAATCAGTACAAAGAGGGCATTCACCATAAAGAAGGAAAAGACAGACGAATCTCTCAATTCTTTCAGATCCTTGGATATACGGGCCTAAAATTAGGGGAAGATAATGTTCATGAATATTTTATTTGGATTGAGAGTATTAATAAACCTGGAATAAAAACTAGTTAATACAATAAATATTCAATGTAATAGTAGGTGGCTCTACTTTCTTAGCTTCATTTTGTTCTATTGCATATCCATCTCTCTTTTTTCAGTTCCGAATGAACATTGAAGCTTGTTTATTTAGTCTAGTAGTATTCTTTAATTTAATATGATTAAACAATAAGTCGTAGTGACACACTGGCGGCCAAACACAATAGGTTTTTAATTATGTCTGGCATTACCAAAATTTACTGGGTCAATCGACGATGACTAAACTAAGTACGGAATTTTATATTTCAATCTATTCTCGACTAGCTTCATGTATACTAGTCCTGTTTTTACCTGCTCCTCCTTGTTAGCATCAATAGGGTACAAATATTTATCAATAAGATCTTTCCAGAACGATGTTTCAGCGGGACTCATAAAGTCTACTTCACCCTTTTTCAAATCAGGATCTTCAATCCAGTATGGGTTAATGAGATCATCTCTTTTTTCCTGTAATAAAAATCACATCATAAATATCAAGATGAAAATACACTTGGCTCTTTTACCGATAAAGGACCGTTAGGTCATTTATCAAATATATATGTGTTGATTTTTCTTTGGCAAAATACTAAGTTCGCAATTATCATACTCTAGGTGCTGTAGAAAGAGTATCAGTCTCAGAATCGGAGTCATTATCTTCTGGTCCTTCGGCCAACGCGTCCAACTGATGGTCACCACTGGTACTGCCTCGGGGTCCCACTGAGAGCTTACGTCCTCTACTTAAGCCATGCGGATCAACAGCTCTGAAAACATGGATTGTATTAGAAAACTATTATTGTGGTAGACGAGAGCGAAAATAAGATATTTAGAGCGTTTACGTCTCGTACTCTGTTTTGAGTGTCAACGTCGCAATATACACTTTACAGACCGAGGTACAAATGTATCACATATGCAATATAATTATATTGATAGTACTTTTAATATGCACATTACACAAAAAAATGTTCGATCTAAAATGTTCGATCCATT
Organism: Catocala sponsa; assembly: GCA_963564715.1. Lineage (NCBI taxonomy): Eukaryota > Metazoa > Arthropoda > Insecta > Lepidoptera > Erebidae > Catocala > Catocala sponsa. The sequence continues at coordinate 12,591,148 of OY751331.1, forward strand.
ATTTGCATTTAAAAACGCGACATTGCCACTTTGAACAGGCCACAAGGCGTAACGCTCTTAAGTCTTAACCTATAAAAAATGAAAGCCCAACCAAAAAAAGAAATATTAAAAAATAATAACGTAAGTAAAAAACAATAAAACTTAAAACTTATTTAGTTTTCATTTAAAAATTATTCAGTTATCATTTATATACCTTTCGACAGTCTCCAATTTCTTTTCTAATTTCTCAAGAGTGGACGCAATATGCAGCAATTGCACTTTCTCTTCGCCTCCTTTGGGATGCGTACACAGCAAACATTTGAACAAGCCAGCGAAAGAAAATTCAATAGAGCCTTCTTCTTCATTACTATTAACTCCTTGAAGGAACCCTAACAGAGATTTCTGTTTAACTTTCTTTTTAGCTTCTTCTGCTTCTTTCTTTTCTTGTTCGATTTCCTAAAATATACAAAATACGTGATTATCAAATGTTACTATTTTATCATGTATTTTATAGATGTACCTAATACGATCCATAAAGTGTAGTCTACACAAATTCTAGGAACCCGATTAATAAATATAGACAATAATATATAAATAATAATATTCTATCACATACACACAACACCATCTAGCCCAAACTAAGCAGAGCTTGTACTATAGGTACTAGATAATGGATAAACATACATATTATACATAACAATATTTTTGAAACGTATCACATAAATACTCACTAACATTAACAATTTAAATTATAAATAAATTATCAATATTAATATGAATCAAAATGACACCTACCTTCTTCGTTTTCTTCACTTGTACTTCTCGAGTACCCCACGTGACGACGTTTAGATTAATAATAGAATACAAAATCAAGAGCAAGTACATAGAGGGTATAGACAAGAGATAAATGATGCCAGGTACGATGCACCAAAACTCTTGAGGATGTAAGCAAGCGGCTATGAAGAATGAACTTGAGAGTGATATCAAGAAAATAGCTGACGGCGATCCTATGCCGTCCTCGCCTAACTGGAGAGCTGTACCAACGATCACAGCCATCATTATCATGGCATACGCCGTCGACAGAATTTGAGCCACCAATAGCTGAAAAATAAAAGGACGTTTTAGATTTTATTTTCTACTTGCCAGTGTCATAATATGAAGATGTGAAGTTCACTTTTTAAATTAGCGTACCTATCCTTTGCATACGTAATAGTACCAGATTGGCTGCTTACGTATTCTTTTTTTATGTTCACATACATGTGATATTTGATTTCACATGTATGTACCTATATACCTGTGAAACTTTGTAGGTAGAAGCTATTCCTACCCATATGCCGCCAACTATGTTATGGTCCCACCTAATAGGGGACGATACTTGTCACGTAATCGACTCGCGGCGCACGGCTGCGTGCGCGGCGAGCGAGATGGTGGCATCACTAGTCCCCTTCCGAGCGGCGGCGGCCTATATATAGTAGATCGCGTCCTGGTGGAGCCTTCTTCCTTCCGCTGAGCTGCACAACGAGTTAAGTGGTTCTTCCTAATAAGAACCATGTAGGAAGCCTTTGAGAACCACGCCCTGATTCCTATTAATTGTGTAGCTTGCTTTAAATGTGTTATATACTCATTGTTAATAAAAGTGTTAATTGTTGTACTATCTTTGAATCATCTCTGCAACCTCAAGACACCACGCCCCTACAGCGTGGCCTGTCGTTATCCTAACTAAACCCTTAAGGTTACATACTATTGCCGCTTACTGAACATTGTATTTATTTTGCTGCCAATGTAACACATAAAGACTACGTATTATACTTTACAAATTTCTATTCATATACTGCCATATTTAGGTCAAATTGTACATAGGGACGTATACCTACTAATCATTGCTAACAAATGTGGTTTGGTGTGGCGCAAACAATGATACTATTTTCTGTTACTCACTTGTATATCAGATTTCATCGTGAAGCAGACAAACATAAAGAGCGCAATAGGATACATATTGTACTCGAAGGAAGTCCAGTTGTCGATTCGGAAAGCAGCCACGAAGGCACCCACCAACATAAGAAATATAGTGCCGGGTCCCAAGATAGTACCACCCATCAACATCATCTGCAAAGAAAAAGATAATTATTAGAGAAATTTATCTAGTCTATTCGTAGGCCACGAAAATATCACGCTGATACGAAACGTTAGTAATAATTAACCAAAAAAAACAACGTATTGAAAATCGTTCGCACATGGCAGATTTAAACTTATGAAAATTTGGGCGAAATGGTCTGTGCCTTTTCTTAATAAGTCATTTACTTTATTTTATTCAACAGTTAGCACATATCTATGCATCTACTCATTGAAATATAGCTTTCGCGATTGTAACTCACTTAGTTTATGTAACGTCAGTCTATCTTTAAATATATAGTTACACATAAATAATATACCTGGTAAGCGATATAAGGACTGGATATGTTATCGTTAATCTTGATAGTGTGCTTGTAGTCGGCGAGCAAGTCCATGATGTTAGCGATAGTGGAAGGCACCCAGCGACGACGTTGGTTAAAGAACTCGTTGAACCCTTCAGGACAGTGTGTGTAGGCATCTGAGGCAGCTGAGTATTCTACACGGTAGCCTCGCTGGAGTAACAGTGTGCATAACCATCGGTCTTCCCCTGCAATAAAAGATATATTTTTAATTTACCAACTATTTCGCCTGTCTGTTCTATATATGCTTTTGTTGCTTGCCCTTAAAAACATTTATGACCTATAAATTTTGGAATATGAGCGATAAATGTGCGTTATTTCCTAGTTGGTCAACCATTTATGTAACCGTATTTCAATATGTTGATTAAAGTCATACAAATGGTTTTTAGTTTCCAAATTGGTTCTTTATCCAATTTCTTGCAAGGAAGTAATGCTAATGGCATCGTAATTACCAATTAGATATCCTTACTAACAGAATTTTACCTTGATCGTATTGTACGTAATGCCGAGCCTCGTCTGATCGTAGTGTGTATTTCTTCATAACGTTGTCGTCCATCAAAGCCTTTCCTCTGAACAGAGAGAAGCATCCAGGACTACAGAGTACACATCCAATCATATGTTCCGTTGCCTTTTGCAGCCAATGACCAATCGCGTATTCGAATAACTGATACCACACCATGGGACCTAAAATATAGACACAATGAACCTTTAATGCAATTTGTGGCATTAATAACAATCTTAATAGAAAAATTAAAGAAACGAACAAGATTTTTGTAAAGAAACTTAGAATGTTTAATTACAAGCATGAGATATAATTAGCTAACCAGAGCCTACAGGATGAATACGTCCACATGCAGCTCCCAGATTCTTATTTTTCTTCATCAAATCGATAAGCAGACGCACAGCATGCGGTTGGAAATCAATATCGCCGTCCAGGGTCAACAAGTAGGTGTTTTCAGCCATCACTTCTTTACGATCCACAGATATAGGCAGTTCCATTAGACGATGACCGAGAAGGTAGTACATGTACATTACCTAGAAAATATTAAACCAGTTAATTGCCATCCTAACTTTTCACAACCAGCAAATAGAAACCGTTCTCTATTGTGTTCGCTATCCATAATCTGAAGTGCCATATTTTTTTTGTCTGAATGATAACTTGCCCGAACTTAATGTCACCTAATATCACATGCCAGCATCAGCCGCGGCGGCTCTCTCGCAGCCTCCTGCTCCTCAGCCCGCAGGCCACCTCGCCCCTATGCGCCTACGCGATTCTAAATTACACTAGGAGTAGGCTAGGCAAGACTGCGTGGAGTCGGATTTACAGCGATTTGTTTCTGTCACTACAAACTAATTCTTAGCAAATGTTTTAGGACTAACAATTTTATTATAAACTAGCTTTTGCCCGCGGCTTCGCTCGCGATCTGTAACTTTTTATAATTGATTCCTAGTTTGGTAAGTAGCATAATGGTCGAATAATATTTTAAATAAAATAATACACTTTATATAATACAATACTTAGGACATATGATTTTATCTCATGCAAAATTAGGAGATTCAATTATTATAGTACTCGATATTATGACAGAATAGTTTTAGAAGTAAATATATTATGTAAAATAAAATTTCGAATTTTTGAACATAATGGTTATTGATGTTTATAACAAACGTGTTATGGGTAATGATTTTCGGACAAACAATTTTAGGAGAAGAGAGGGAGTACCAATAGAGCCACACAGGTATATAACATTGAAGTCCTTAACTTAGTATCTTGCGCATTGAAATCGAGTTTCACTCTAAGGACCTAGTGACCCGATATAATAATTAGCAATAACAACATCCGTAATGTGCCTGAAAATTGGAATTGACTGTAAACCCCGTTCTACTCTTAGATACCAAGTGAAATGTGTTTTATAATTAATATCTACCAAACAACGTTGCTTAATACCTTGTGGTACGTTTAATCTCGCGATCGCCGCTGCTTCCAAGACCCTTTGCAGTGGTAATATTGTTCGTGTTCGCCGCTTCAATATTAAATAAAACTGCCTATATACATATTTCAAAGATCTCGGTATGCTAATGTAGTGTTTGTTTATTTAGTTTAGTATAAGTGTATTTACTGTTAGTGAAACAGCGATATAACGATAAGTTTCTACCTGAGACCAACGTTTCCTGTGACGAATCTTAGCCTTGTCTTTCAAATGACAGATCATTTTAGTCTTTCCTGGTAAGACCCAAGTCAAACGTCCTCCGTAAGGTGCAGGGTATTTCTTCGGCGGCCGTACACGAATGTTCGTTTGATGTACTTCGGAAGCAGCTTCGTCAATAGTGTCTATTAGAAGCTTGACGAACCTATTTACTTGGGAGTCGTCATCGCTGTGATCCGAAATTTCGAAAGCGTCGTCCAAGAAGATATGTGCTGTAAATAGAGTTATAATTTAGTATTCATTCAACTGATCATTATCAGATTTGTTTCAATAAGACAAAGTTATGATAAATTTAACTTTAATATATACAAAAGACAGGATGTTTTTTTATTTTAGAGGCATATTTGCATAATTATATTATATTCTTATATGATTGGTTTTGATTTTTAATTCTACCACGCTTTTACGCTTCTACCGCAGGACTCGCTGCCTGGGCCAGTCAAAGTAGTATAAGATTATCTGCAGAAAAATCTCAATAGCAACATATCCATTAACAGCTTAGGAATGTGTCTGGTGGAGCGTAAAGGGCCTGCACACTAATAACTAATATATAGGTGTCGAAATGTGCATATAAAAGTAGTAGATACCCGAAAGGATTTTCGGGTATATACAGGCGTGAATCTATTTATGTATCTAGAATTTATTAAAATCTCAAATTTTATGTTTATCTTAGAACTGGCTGCCTAGCGCTTGCGAAACAGTTACTTTAATAGGTCTATAATTTACTTTCGAATTCGTAGTAGTCAGGGTCAACAACTCGCAAATACTTCTGAGCTACTCTTCGCGCGCATTGATCCTCGTCCAATCGCAGAATAGACTTCAAGAACTCCATCATTTCGTCTTTAGTTTCATGCCACATAGTGCAGCATGCATATATCCTGGTAATCTGATCCGACGACTTAATGGCCTTGGGTGAAGAACCTGTTACGTCCGTGTGTACTGATATCGTTTCGTAGTATTCATCGCCTTTCTCTTTTTCTATTTCTGCTAAGTCCTGAAATTATTTAATATTTCCTTTAATATCCCAGTAAACTAAATTATATAAATCATAGTATTATAAAGTAAATATTTGAATTGATCCAAAATAAAGGCATATACATGTATTTCTTAACTTTATGCATTTTAGCGTAATTTCTACACATTTTTGTTTTATACAAAATTACGCAATACTAGTATTTGGTAAGAAATATTGCACTTCATTATATAGTTATACGAGCACATTTAAAGTCAGGCAGAACCGTCATAGTTACAGTCATACCTCAGTCTTTACATCTCTCTGATCATTTCGTTTTCTATTTAACGCCATGCTTTGATCTATAAGCAGCCCATTGTACATCGGCACTACGAACAATTTCTCGGTAGAAGCCAAACGTTCCGCTTTTGGGGTCCAAATGTGTATCGTAATCCATGTTTGTGACAGCAACCAAAGTAACCATATCCAGGCCATTTGACGAGATATAAAATCGCTTAAAGTAAACACTGAAAATAGAAAAGAGACATTAATTAAGTATCTACAGACACGTAACGAATAAGAGTATGACAATAGCGTCCGCAAATATATGCAAGTGCTCAAATTTATACCTACTACAAAATAAACGTAAACTATGTCTTATTTACGTTATTACATGTATCAAGTTTAAGTTATTAGATTAATTAATAATCTTAAATAAAATAATCTTACCTGGTGGACTTTCAAAGTAAAGATAATCCGGTACTGTTCCGTGAAAGAAACAATTATCGCCATTTCTGATACCACACGCGGCAATGAGTAAATTGACGACCAGTGGAATAACGAGGTTGATGGGGAAAGCGTAACTGAAACCCTGGATAAGAATCTTACAGGCAAACTTGCCGAATATATAGCAAATATACGCCGCAAATATTTGTATAAGTATGACGTACACCGCTGATTTGTACGCTGCTGCTACTTCTACTGAATCTCCTGTCAGGGTCACGTTAGCCAGATCCGGAATGACTGTACCACCAAGTTGAATTTGTATCTGGAAATGCAAAATAAAGAAAATTTATCGAAGGTTTCTGAACTGTTATAGACAGCATTCAAGCAATATAGCTTCTTGATAACATTACATTCAAAATAAAATGTAGTCAAGTTACATAATATGAATGATCCTGATTGCAATATATATCCTGAAAACCCAGGTGACGATTGCTTTGATGACCTTTGTAAAATGGAATCTAAAAGCTCATGAGACTCTCGATAATTAGCCTCATGCATTTACTGGCGTAAACGTATCCTTTTGGACTAAACGCTGCCAAGTACCACATTTTTTATCTAAGTAACGACAAGCAATAATCATACCGCGTGAAATATTCTCATACTGGTACTAGTAACCAAATGTCATAACTAACTATGAAGTGCCTCCTTGTTCGATCAAAGTACTTGACTAGTAGTCTTGAAATTACTTGATTAAACCGGGACTACTTTACATGATATGCGAATCATGAAAGAATTTAATTCAAACATTTTGTTAGAAGATAAAACCAGAGTCTGTCCTACCCAGGAGTCACACGGTCTGCCAAAACAAGGTATACCTACTTGATACATACAAGATTTTATCATCAATTGCATACACACCTCTTCTACGACGATATTGTGAGGTCCGAATCCAACATTAAACAATTGGAAGAACATAGCGGGCTCGTCACCATCCAGCTTTATCATTAGCAATATGCACATCATGAACAGGAGAATCTTCCACACCGATATGAACCGGTACGTGTAGTAACGAGTATAGATCAGTTCATCCTTTAATCTCGATAAACTTTTGATTATACCTAGAAACAGATAATACTTCATAAATATATGTATATTACTATCGCCTGGCATTCCCTGCAAAACCTCTTTTAAGCCTTTAGTTTTTTGTTCCTTGACATTAACTTTCGTAGACGTGCGCAAAGTCGTACAATCGGACAGTGGTATAGAAACATGTGCTTTGCAAACTATATTGACATATATTAGTTTAATTACTAGCTTTATACAATAACACCTAAATCAGACTTGACAAAAATATAGAATAAATGATCTAATGTAGGAAATCTGTTAATAATGCTCAAACAGTTTCAAAGGAGTTCGGTGACTGCAGGTAACAAAATAAATTATAGAACAAGAATTCATGTCAAGGTTTCATTGCATTACTTGCATACTTACCGATAGGACTTTGCCGTGTTACGTAGTTCTCCCACCATCCCAAAGATATACATAGCGATGAAACAGGAATGAGCCACAGCACGGGCTTGTTCTCCAACAACGGCCACACAATGAAGCCGGTCACTTGCGCAACTATCGCCGCCATGTCCACGATCACTTTCACGAACCGCTTGGAATCACGCGAGTTGCGCGACAGTAGGCCGAGTATCGCGGGGATAATGCACACACAATTGGTAATCATAGCCCCTTTCACTACATCCAATTCTGGGAGTATTATAAACAGTAGCAATCCCATTCCTATCGTATGTAATGATTCGGCAACAAATATCTGTAAAAAAAAATAGTTCCTATTAATCGGTGCGGTATTGTAGAACATTTCCTAACATTTGTTTACACCTATATTCCTCCGAGGGCGTGATATGCCCAATAAACAGCAATAGCTGTTTATTGGGCATACTAATGGACTTTGTGCTGCTATAGAGCATTACCCAATAATAATTTAGCCGACACGAGAATTACTCTGAGGACCTTACAATCGGCAGTTGTGTTAGTGCTCACGGTTATGGCATTGTACCAACATAGCTCGTAGGAGCAACAAAAGGTATTGTTGTAATTGCTTAAGTCAGATTGATAGATAAAAACATTTTCTAATTATTATTTTATTCAAGAATGCGGAAGACATTAATTAACATGTCAAAATAAATCGATGGAGCCACTCTATCGAGTAATTTTAAATGGACTTTCGCTATTGTAATCCTTAACTCGTCGACAACCGAATACCACGCATGTCAGCACGCTATATTTATGAAGACGCAACTATCATTATAATTGACAAGTATCATGCTTATAAATTAATGATAGTGTGAAGAAAGCAATTATGAATTTAAATTTACAATTTTACAGTCTTCTTTTCCCAAGAATTTATTGTCCATACTAAAACTTCCCGTATGAGGTGTAATAGAATATTAATATAGATGGTAAGCGGTATCCCTAATTAATATTATAATTATTGAACTCAGCTTGCATAGTAAATGACTTCCTTACTGTCTGGAACAGAAACAACCGTTACCGTGGTTATAAACTGCTGTATTCTCTACGTTTTAATATCATATCTAATAAAAAATAAATCATAACAGGGACCTGCTCTCATGATAGAAGTATTTACAGGTAGTCAAAATTGTCAAACGGTTAAGTTATAATGGGATAATTGGATAAACGATAACAATAAAATTGTAAAACATTGATGTACGTATGTTTTAATATGAAATTAGGTCATAATCTTTTGTATCCTATCCCTTGTTTTTAATAGTACTTTTTATTAAAATACTCAATTTAGTTTATAATGAGACTCTAGTGCATTTTTGGTCACATAAACATTTATTTGGGATCTTTATTTCAGATACTAGCTTTTGCTCATCTAGTTCAATTCCAAGTGTTTGTGAAGGCCACTATGTAAATCAATAATTATAAATACTACTAGTGGATATAACTATGAATTATTCTACTTACCACAATAAACTGCGTACTGGTCGGTCTTTTGGACGATTTGAAGAAGCAGATTCTCACGGATCGTATCAATGTTCCTATCTCGGGGATGGCGAACGCTGCCAGTATGGCCCACATCCACGCAACACGTTCCTCGTCTGGCAGACTTACTATAAATTGTTTATCCCTACCTGAAAACATTTATTAGATAATTAATTTACGTACTAAAAAGCTTATATTAGATTATGGCTCTAGTGAAGACGGAATCATGTGGTTCTCAGAATTGATTACGTTTTGTAGCTTGATATCTAATGTGTAAAGCCCACTTCTTGTAGCTCATAAATAAATACTATCATTTGCGAAAACGCACCTATGACTAATACACAATCATATATACCTATTATATAAACTATGTTCTATTTGTAACATGCTCACAGAACGGTATTGATAATACTGTGAATGCCTCTCCACACAGTAAACAATTATGTGGTCAACAATTCATATCACTCGAATTAAACAACTTCCGAAATCTTTTCTCAATCTTCAAATCATGTACAATGATTTTAAAGAATGCTGGGTTCGTCAATTTGTGAGAAAATTTTGCAAAAAAATCTATAAACACATTCCAATTATATTCAATCTTGTGAAAGTTTGTCTTTAGTGTAATTTAATTTAGGACTAGTTAAACTTGTTTTCTACTTGGCTTGAAAAACCGCAGTAAACGATGAGGATTTTACTCAACTACCTAAATATCTTCCTATCTACCGTGTTTAGCTTGTTTTAATTTTAGTACAAAACTAGAACACACGCGGTTGGCTGTGGCACAGCGGTGACCGGATCTAGTTTAATGTTCGGAACTCCTTATACGTTGCACTCGACATTTATAAGTCAACACATGTTCGCACACAGAAAATGCATTATCTAGTCAACAGGATATCACTTACCTAAATTTCTATTACAATACGCTAGTCGTCTATCTTTCTTAAGTTGTGACGTCATGAACAGCATGGTACCCTTGGCTATGACTCCAGAGCCCAGGACTACGACGAACACGACTATATATGCCATCACCTTCAGCAACCGCACGGTGAACTCCAAACATTTTTGACTTTCCATGGACCCACTGTCCTGCTTCGGCGGGAACTCCCGGAACACGTCCCATCCTTTCGTTTCTTGTACTGTCCTCTGGCTGAAATAGATTAATTATATAACTTAACTACTTTGTATTTTTATAAAACAAAGGATCAAGGAAATATATTTTTTGTAAATATTTCCGTTCTAGAGTATTCTCTACATTCATAAAATCCCAAGCACACAAGAGATATTCCTCTTGTGTGGTTGGGATTTTATGAATGTCCTGAATACAAAAAGATAAACAGACAGAATTACAATCTAATAGATTGTATAAACTGTTTTTACCACTGCTCTGTGGGCATTAGAATCTATCTCATTGCGTCATACGTGCAGCCAAATAAGTTACCGAATTATTTTTAAGAGTAAGTACCTACTGAGTTTCCTGTGGGTCGTATTACAACTTTCTTAAAACGTGTACAATATTGTTAAAAAGAATGCATTAATTTTCGCACATAATGCTAAAGAATTCATGTAAACAGAATTCTGCTAACATTATAGAATCAATATTGAGTTGAGAAAAACAACTTTCACACGCTATTCAGTGAGAGAGAAATCTCGAGCAGTTGCGTTCGTACCCGATGCTTCCTTCCGATCATCAATATATCGCGCCGGTGACCTTCGCGTGTCAAACATATTTATGCGGATAGAAATCCGTTACAGTGTTTATTGTTTCAACACACTATGCACAAAGTACAGGCGTCGCTGTACTGGTTGTGACAGTGGGGTTTACGTAAGGCGACCAACGAAGGTGGTTGATGACCCAATTAAATGTTGCGGCTGTGTCGCGAATTTGCTGCACTTACGCTTAACAAATACAACTTAATAATAATCAATATGAATATATGTAATTACATAACTAGTACTGAGAATTTTAAATACCTCTTGAAAGTCAAGCCTTCAATAAACTATTTAATCAAGCATTTATTGCATTCAACGACAAAATTATTATGACAGAACGGATCTGTTATCCATGTGAGGTTTTAGAAAGTTGTTGATAGAACACAATTTAATTATGCGTAACGCCGCCATTACGCACAAGAAACGTAGAGCCAAGAAGTAGAATAACTACAATTGCAATAATAAACTTAAATATCTTTATAATGAAATAGAGAAACCAATAACTAGCTCAATTAATCAACGCTTGCCACGAACTGCTAGTAAATTAAGTATTCGCGTGATATATGAAATTAGTAATGTTGTCGACAACAAAATTGAATTGCAAGGTAACACTGATCGGCAAGAACACTACGACCTTTTTCTTAAATGTCGACAAGATATTATGATCAACATCATAATAACATGTCGATATGAAGATTATGCTTTCACCTTGATAATAAAATTTTATTTAAGTAACGCTTTGATATTAATCATCACCAATGCTTCTACTTGTTAGTAGATGATTACTACATGATTACAAAATAAATATCCACAAATCGATAGCATAAAATATTTCATTTAAATTTAAATATTTTACTCGTTATCATATATAAAAATTACCTGTATATGCTACAGTAATGCAAAGTCCCATTGCTATAAATCGAGTTATTGTTATTTGCTACGTATACTGGCTCTTCTCCATCATCCCTGTCGTAATGACTCTTACGATCGTATTCACTCATATTCACGTCACTTAGATACCATTTTGTGGAAAACTATCACATCACTAGAAAGTTGATAGGTAAATTATGAAATGATTTTTGCCGAAGTGTCCAGCTTGGTCGAATAGTGTTGTAGAACTCATCGATTGTTATGAGGACAGCGAACGGTGCGATCGCAATAACGACTGCTGAAGGCACGCGTCCACCACGTAGCCCAGTGATTCGCTATTGTCTTGCACTGGACAAAGTATGAATATTAATTTGTCCAATATATCGAATACGATATTTACACAAATTTACCGGTACGTGTATTTATTTAAACAAATTAGTAAGCACCTTGTGATTTTTAAAGGTACTTAAACCGTTATGTGGTTTTGTGTAAATATGTGCTTGTTTGTTAATTAGTAATGCATTTACGTACTATGCAATTCTTGTCTTATTTTATTCTTTAAAACTGATAAGAAGATACTTAGATGTAGGAAGGTAAAAATAGAATACAAATTTTGATGATGATCTTAATGAATTCCAATGAATACAAAGATCTTTTTCGGTTTGCATACATAATTATGATCAATCACTACCCGATGAGTTTTTAGAAAGCCGCCTCTCAAAATTTCCTTGGTTAAAAATTATTTGTTCATCATGATACGACAAGAAACAATATCAGATACATCACTTCTCTTACCTTACTTTCCCAATTGAACATAACAATAAAAATAAACAGCATACTAAGGCATTTTAACTATCAAACATCGGTGGCTATCATTATAGTGAACTAAAACCGTTAAAAGAGTTTAACGAGACGTGTTGTTATGTGATTATAATATTAAGTCACCGCTTCGGGCTCATATAATAATATAAGAGTATTTAACTAGGTAATATATTATTATATAGTAGTAGTTTAATGTTTACTATCCAGCCATACATTTTTTGTTTTATAGCAATTTAGGCAAAGGTATGACAAAAAAAAAAATTAAAACATTGGTTTTAACCTGTAAAATGTTGGAATGTCAGACACAATTAAAAACTAATTGTGTCTAGGCTCCGATGTGCCGCTGCCTTTCAGTAGGTTACTAAGATACGGTTAGGAAGATTACTTTTAACATTTATGCCTTTTAAGGGCGGAAACGCCAAGCCGCAGATATGAAAACGGTCGATTTCTTGGGGACACTGGTAACCCATATAGCTCTCTCTAATCTATAGCTAGGTATAGGTATGGGTTATCACTCAGTCGTAATCAAATCTTAAGGTGTAGTAATTTACTATAGCACCCGCGTATATACCAAGAGTGTAAATTCATTTGTCCAGGTGTGGCCACGCTGTCGCAATGTGCGGAGAGTAGTTCGTTCAGCAGCAGTGAGCACGTGAAATTATATCGTAGTCCGCTCGCTAATTGATATGATCGCATCGGTACCACACCGAGGAGTGACTCCTTTTTCTATTACGATACTTTCCAATTACTATATATATACATAGTCACACACCTATTATATCTGCGTAGAAGTGCACATGTCGCTAAACTTGGTTTCAGACCCCTCGTAATAGGGAGCGATCCTATTGCCGTTTACCGGGCGTGGTTCCAGACTCTAAGCTGGTACTGAGAATTTCTTGATAGAAAATCCAATATCATTATCTCACCCGGGAATCAAATCCGAGCTCTCGTAGCAGCAATAGCACAGCAGTAACATTCACTATCGCTTCACCATAATAATATTAGATGTAAAACGTTTTCAAACCGCCGAAATGAGACATCCAATTCACAATTGTTAAATAAAAGCTCAGTTTACATGTCTGTGAATTTTATGAATTGCGAGTATATCATTCACTACCTTTCTTCAATTATTTATTAATAGTATTTTTGTTTTCTTCATTATCTTAGCAATTGCAATATGATGCAAAGTCTACAGTCATGCTATTCTCTAAATTCTTTAATCTTGAACTCTAATATCAAATTAAATAACTATGATCTATAAAATTCTGCGAATCCGGGACTGAAACACGCGAATGATTCATTCAGTGTTGGAATCGTCCGTTGGCTATAATAATGTTTACCATCAGGCATAAGCATTGCTAAACTACTTTATCAATAACGAAATAACTACCAATACATGAAAATGCTAAGATAAAAACCAGATAATTAATACATAAAAAGTATTGAACTGCTTATTTAAGATTTAACGCTCCGCCAGCAGCCTGTTTTGGCATATTTAATTGATCTGGCTAACTCAACAATTCATACCAGTGTTGTACAAAATCGTTCGCAAGCACCAGAGTAATGTAATGTTTTAAATTGCAGACATTTTCGACATACAGATTGTATCACTGTATCTTTTCACAATGTACAGACAAACGAATGTGGCGACAACAGACAGTACGAATTTTGATATTATTGTATAAATGGTCACATATATTGTCAACATAAGTTGATGCTAGTATTTCTTTTAAAGGTTAAGCAGAGGTGTAAGCTTCACTGACATTTTGAGAGCTTCGTTTAGATGCCACGTTATGCAAGACAATCGTATTGTTGTCTGTCAGACAGAGTGCTGTTAGTGAGAATCAATTCACAGAGAACTAAATGACATTGACCACCCAAGATTAATGGGTTATAATATTACTTTTTTGCAGAACGAGATAAGTTATTTACAATATCTAGCTCTACCTTGCTCTCTCGAAAAATTGTATTACAAGTATGATAGTCGGACTCTGGGCCTGGAACCCTAACACTTCGTTACGTAACCAAGTAGGTACACTGGTGGTACTGGATCAACGCAGCAAGGCGGTCTCTCATCACAAATATATTATCTTCTTAAACTACAGTTATCAATATAATAATAATATAATATAATAATATTTATTTATTGACAGAAAAAATAAAATACATCCTTACACTATATCATACATATTACATCATTGTTAAATAATTTAAGCTTAAATTAAAATTAATTCTTAAACTATGTTAATTTATAGTGTATACAAAATAAATGAAGTTCAAAAGATTATGTTTAAGCCTGCCTGAACTAGGATAAACCTGTGTTTCAGGACATCACTTGACAATTTCATTTTATACTAGCGCATAATTAATACAAATATTTACAGTCGAAAGTACATCTACGATTAATGGTGTGTATAATTAATATGTAGTATATTAAGGAATATCCTTAGTAATATTATAAATTCGAAAGTAACTCTGTCTGTCTATCTGTCTGTTACTTTTTCACGGCTAAACCACTCACCCGATTTAGATGAAATTTGGCACAGATATAGTTTAAAACCTGGGGAAGGACATAGACTACTTTTAATTGCTGTAAGTTCCGTGCGGGCGGAGCCGCGTGCAAAAGCTAGTATAATATGAATTTTAGCTCAGAGTAAAGTAATTCATAAGGCCTTTGTAAAAATCTTATCCAAAGCTATGTAAACTCTGTTTTGTTTTGATTTCGACAGATTATTATTACGAATTCAATAGTAGCTGATTGCACCGCATGCCCATTTACAGATTTATATTCAGAAAACGTACGTTTAACTTGTTACGTTTACCTTTGTAATAGAATATCAAGGTCAGCGACTCATCATCACCTGTGATAGAATATTCTGATGTGGTCAAAACTACATTTGTATAAGATTTATGCTAATATCTTTATAATATTTGGACACCTTTCTTAAAAAAACAGCCCAAGGTCTAAAACTGATCTTAAATGCTAATATAGAGCAATATTATGCATAATTCCACAAATATACAGTGTTTTTGATTGCATGCATCCATAGCCTAACACTTCTTTTCCCGAAGGGGTAGGCAAAGCTGTATTACGCCGATATTTCGCCAACTATGTTTTAGGTCCCAAATAAACTTAAATGAGCATGTTGCCGTCTCCCAGGCAAAGTTAAAACGTTGAGCAGCTACTGAGAATTCCTTGATAGAAAATCCATTAACACTACCCGACGTGGTCATCGATACAAGAAATTTATTCTTCAAGCTAAAAATTATAGTGCCCGCAGTAAGGAAATACCTGTACCAGTAGATTTTTATAAGCATTAGAATAGAATAGGATCACATTATATCTTGGCGAGTTTTAACAAAATTTAGGTATATTAATTTGCTAAAGATATCGACATCAATGACTAAGACAAGTTATAGTTTTATTTGATTTGACTACCTATTAGTAAAAAGAGGTGCACAAAATTTTGTTAGTATCGACAGAACCTGCTTTATTGTTTATTTGTATTATATTATACACTGACTATATGATAGCAGTGTTAAAAGGTTATCTAATATATGCATGTTTTTATCATTCTAAGTCGGCAGACACAGTCGCTAACATTTGTACGCGAGGTCGGAATTCAAATCAAAACGTATGCTGTGACCTTCCTACACACGATCCAGACTGTCGACCGCATCTAGGCAGATTAAGTATTTATAGGTAGACGGTGCAAGCGCACGCAGCTTCGTAGGCGCCTAGCCACACAAGCCGTGTCTCCGAACAATAGATCGCTCAATGTCGCTCGAACTCACGAAAACTTACGAAAGCCTTCGCAGTACTGGCAGCCGCGCACATGCAGTGTAGGATGTTATAACGTAATAACAGTAACTCGTAATATTATAACAATAAAACAACTATTTCTTTAGCCGTGATTATCTTATTTCACAAAGAATAAAGGTAATGTCTGCAGGTGCTTAAAGCGCTTAGATACATTTATAGTGTAAATCCTCCGAGAAATATTTTTAAACATTCGACTGTATGCGTTTACAAGTATTTTTATAACACAAAACTAGTTTGGCCATATATTTTTGTCTACGTTTCGTGTCATGTGCGATGTTATTTTATTTTATTGCTTTAAGTCTTTGCTATAAAATGCGAAAAAGATTTCCTTGACATGAATAAATTATATATTTAAATACACAATAACAATATTTTAGCATTGATTTTGATATTGATATGGTACATTATTTTTGAATGACTTAGCCTATTTTGCAACTACCTACGATTTTAAGTATATAAACTTATAGGTATAACATATAACTATTCTTAATAAAATATTATTTATTTTACAAAACAATACGACGAACTTTCCAATGAAACATGTCATCGTCATAAGGCAATGTTTTGTTTTATATGCGGACCGAGGCCTCCAGGCCCGAGCCCAATGTCCAGTGAGTCGGAGGTCATCGACCATGGTGTCGGGAGCACGGCGTTATGCACACTACACGTCTGCTAACTTCCATGTTTGTCATAAACCTCTCCGTATTGTCTGAGCTTTGACTCTTACGTCACCTTTTACGACTCGAACGTCTTAGTCATATACGTATACGTAATATTCATATCTATCTCGTTGTTCGTCATAATGCGTACCTTTTCAAATGTCGAAACCACCTTTTAATTTTTTTATTTCGGCATCTTATCATGACATTTGAGTTACGTTTCAGCATTCAGGGTCACGAGAAAACTCTTAAAACATCGGGATAACTGTAGATAACAACTTATAAACTAATCAAAGTGGGATAAAATTCCTCACACTAATTTCCAATAACTATACGAAAAATAATGCAAAAATTTAATCAATATCAGTGTATTTTAAAATATACAGGATAAAATATTGTTATTTTATTTTAATAGATATTAACAGCGTAAAGGTAAGGATGAGGTGAGTTTAACTGAAAAAGCGAAATACAACCTAAGTTTTTAAATATCATATAGATGCAAAGTAAACCGTATATAAAGTACTGTAACCAGTCTAACAAGCCTTAATTCACGAACAGAACATAATTTCTAATCAACGTTTTAGTAAATCGAAGCCTTGTTTGTGTTATATGATTTGCCCGCGAGTCAGCAACCAAAGAACCGGTAAGTATTACATCGGCAAGTAGCAATATTGTATTCGAATCACGCCCGACCCCGCTTCTCTGCACAGCTACTAAACATCCTACGAAAGTTTACCAGATGCCGTTCTGTTTAGATCTAAATCTAGTAGCAGTTTTAACATCCTTTTCTTCACATTGTTCTCGATATGTGCGTGCAATACGTCTCAGTCAAAATAAATAGCATGGACAAAGCAAAATGTAAAATTCTAGGCACATGGATATTATATAAATTGAATTAAAACATAAAGCGGACTTGGACTCTATGTCAAGTTTAATTTATACCTTTGTTTGCAGAAGCAGGTATAAATAAAAAAGTAGAAACACTCATATGACATTGGGTGTGTTACAGGATCCATAAGTTTTGAATTTTGCAAGCATTATAACCTAGTTCTACTTTAAATCATGAAATAAATGAAGCATTACAGTGACAATTATCGATACTATTTGTACGCTTAAGGCCTCTGAGAGCGAAGTGGGGCGCAAAAATGTGGCGTAGTCGATTGATCGAAAGTTGTGTCGTCAGAGTTGTCAACCTTGGCATTTGAACGGGTTCCGGGCCGCTGTGACCGATCGCCGTGACTCGACCTCTGCTAAATAAAGCTTAAACACAATGATCTTTTAGAATATTACTTCTATCTTAGACGAAACTAAGTCATAATATTTTGTGAATATTATAAAGAAGATTTGTTTTACTTGTTATTTTAACATAAGAATTTTGGTTTACTGAGAGTGAAGACTGATTACGACATTAAGTTTGCCTTTATACATAGTATTTCCTTACAAATAAATATATATGGAAAGTTTTACAAATAAATATGTTCAAATTTTTTTTTTGCCTTTGGCTTTTCGCGACGACAATTCGCAATTAATAAAGTTTGAATTTATTGTTATGCACATAGTTATTATATGTGTGTAATAACTGGTGTTTGGATAGGTACTTACTTGTCTTTTTGATTTATTGGATATTAGTATTAGCGACCAGGCATAATTCACCGAAAATATATTTATATCATTTACATTTACGTACGTAATTCAATACAGTAGAAATGGGTTGTGTGTAACCCACATCTAGTGCCTCTTCTTCTCCTATTTAGTTTTATTTATATTATATAGTGATACTGATAGACGCCAGACACATCAAATTCATTTAAGGAAAATTGACGAATAAACGAAAGTGCTAAATATTTTTGCTATTTTTACAAAATTTATTAATAACACAAACATCCATTCTCTTATATTATAGTATCTATATATTTGCACGTTCTAAACATAACTTCAGCATAGGTGGACCTCGGTGAGAATAATAAATACCTATATAAAAAACTCTATAAACTGAGTCATATTATTGCCTATTGCATTGCTTCACCTAGTGGTGGGAAAATAATTCTCATAAGAATCATAACGGTGACGTAGCCGTGGACACAGCCACATTAATTACTTATCAAGTATCACGGTAATGTCGTTTTGCCACTAACGATATCAATAATTGCACTGTATTGTAATTACTACCGTCCAACCTAAAGATTTCGTCATTACCACAAATATCTAGAAGCAATACATTAATGAACGTTAAAAATGTCGCAATTTACTGTTATTATTTATTGATTAGAATTCTAAAATATCGCTGTTTTAATGCAATAAAATTGTCATAAGCTATTCAGAGTTTAAGAATCTGACCTCTTAAACGCATCCTTAGCTTTACCACTTCACAAAATTAAATAACCTTCACAAAAAAGAACTGTGGCATGATTTCATGAATCACTCAATGCTTGATAACAAATATATTTTTAATAAAATGATGTGCGTATTATGTAATTATTAGCCTTTAAATGCGCTATCTAGGTTAAAAAACTTCTGTAACAAAAAGTTTAAGACGTTTTAAAAAGCGCTTATGTTTCCTGTTTTACACAACCTTGTTATAAGAGCAAATGACAAAGGTGAAAGTGATATGTAAGATACGCCTACGCGTATTTGTTTAACAGTTCAATACCTACTATATTGCTGTTTCTGTTGCTGTACTCAGTATGTGATGACGTATTTGGCATTCACTGATCTCAGTGATATTATAGAATATGATGGCTGTACGGTCCGATTAGACTGGTATCATTAAATTTTATACTTGGTATTTAAAAATATCATGGATATTTGTGATATTATTGTTAATGTTGTAATAAAATCTAATAGTATCTGCGGTTACTTGATGTCATTAAAAGTTGGAGCGTACTGCTCCTGCACTTTGTAAAGCAATTTCATAATATTTTTCATAGATTCGCATCTACGGAATATGCGATAATAGTTATATAAACCTTGTTCTATTAGCGTCAAGTTTCAAATCCGTTATGCATTAACTAATAAAATCTATTTTGTGATCTGACCGAAAAAAATACTGTTCGTGTGTCGTACTTGATTTGCAGCAATCGTTTACCTTAAATGTGTCAATTAGCTGGCATCCAGATACAATAATAAAATAATTGTGTCTGGGCTCCATGGTCCGAACGTTTATTAGGGTATTAGACTTTTGTTACAAAAATATAAAATTAGGCTTTTATACTAAACTATATGCTTATTTTATTACAGAATGCACGCCCATAATATGTTGGGTGATGCTCGAATCTACGACTAATAATTGCAAACATTATCTACTATTCTACAGCCGCTTTAATTAATAGAATACAGTTTTATATTTTAATGAATCAAATTTGATGTGTGTTTACCTGCCGCCATAGATCTCGTTAGCAAGTGGTGTAAGTTCGTCGTCAGAATTATCACTACCCTCTTCACGCCGTTTCCCTCCTGAGGTCGCCATTTTTATTATCTGTAAAAAAAAATATTATCAGACGCGCGTAAAGAGGCCAATTACCTGAAATAATAGTTCTTTAACGATGGCCTAAATTAACGTCGATTTCTAATCGTTTTATCAAAGAAAATATTACGATAATTAACTAGCTGAGTATTATTGACACCTGGCTGTTTTCTAATTATAGAGTCTCAATCATATTCAAGTATGTTACGCCAATAACACAGATTCGTACATTTATAAAGATAATTTAGTTTATAATGTTCTAGTCTACACGCCAGCTTTATTGAAGCTTACATTCACTTGTACAACATGCTCTCGATGTATGTAATAATTATGACACTTTATTGCACGATCAAACAGAATTTTATGTTTGTAGAGTATTGCAAGTAAGTAGAGTCACAAACAAATCAAATACAAAAATAATAATGACTTTTGTAATTTGACCCGATTTTTCTAATTAGTATGTTTAATGTGCAGTATCTGTGCGTCGTTATCAGAACCGTTAGCAGTAGAGAAATTGTCGACATCACGACTTTCCATTTTGGAGGCCTGTGTCCATGGTCACGCTTTTACAAACTCGTGGGGACCAATCCAACTCGTGAATCTGTCTGTTGAAGTGTTGTAACCTTAAAATGCGTGAATACTTTGTATTAATCATATTCTCGTTTCACTCGTAGATATTTATTACTGTTGTGTCATAATAAGTGATTTTAATTTATAGTGCATATATTAGAATTAATGTTATAATAGCTGCGAATACATAAAATAGTGTAATACGTCTAGAACACAATAGATAAAGCAAAAATGATTATACATTCTTGGAAAGTTTCGTCTTTCAATAAACCTATACAGTAAAAAAGGCTTCTCATGAAATATTTAAACAATGAAAAGATCTCATCTAAAGACGTAAAATATACTTTAGTTCGACCTTGAAATATTAAAAAATATTATTTTAAAAGATTGCAAACTATTCATGATTATTGTACTGTCGGAAAGTTTTTGCCACATGGCCGTTATTACCTACAAACTTGATTAAAAATACTTTTAAACCTAGATTCGCTTCAGATGGGCCAAGGTGAACTAATTCCAGGTTTGGCAGACAACCTTTTTAGGACAAACTCGTTTTAGGCTAATCTTAATAAGCTCGGTGCTTAGTAGGTTACCTGCCACGAACGTTGTATGGCTTCGCAACAAAGACATGATTCTGCAAAGCCTAACCTTTCAAACCATCTATAATATGATCCTAATTTATTGAGCATCTCGAGTGAGCGAGCGTCTGACCTTTTTAGTTAAAGGTTAAGTGATAAACATTCTATTTATTCTATAAGTATATTCAGTAAAAATGTAGGAAATCCTTGTAAAACAATAAACATTGTATGTTGATAACAATCGAGGCTGCAGCTTTTCACCTTCTAATGTTATAAAAACTAGTCAGTTAGTAACCAAGGATACCTAATTATAGTAAGACGTAGACATTTTCAAAACATAGCTGCGTGTGATCAGAGTTTAATATGAAATTTATAGATCGTCCGATTGAGCCTTGAGCCCAATCCGGCATACATTAAAATACTTAAATCAAAAGATAAGCCGGAACTTTTCGCTGAAGTGATTATCGTGTGCGTGAATCACATTGCATCCAGTACTGAGCACAAAAGTTGCGCATTCCACGCGAAAGCCCTCGACCTTGCCGGTCATTCATCCCTCGCAGAGTTATGGACCTTAGCGAGTGATTTATCGCTCATTGATATGCACCTAAGTACATAATATATGTACACAATCTGAAGAAAGGTATTTTGTATCTTGTAGATAACTATTGGAATGTAGACACCATAGCCTTGACGGTTTAGGTTTACATAGATATGCGTGCGACCTATAAAATGGAGGTTTAATTTGTTGTTCTTAGATATCGTATTTATTTTAAACACCGCTCTCGAGTTGTCCTTGTATAACGGAGAGCTTTATATAACAAAGGACACTAAAACACGAAACAAATATTTATTGATTACACAAATGTTTTTGTTGTGTGTCAGTCGATACTTTAGTTTCGACGAGAACTATTAACCCGTTGAATGTTAGCAAAACTATTTCACTATTATCAATTACCCTCATTAACAAAGCATTACACCGCAAATTATGTACTGCCTTAAACCATTCACATTAAACTAGTAAATTAGCCGGAATCCTGACTCAATGATAAAAGAATTGTGTCTGAGCTCAAGGGTCCGGTTCAGTTACCAGGAAATCAGACAGCTTCTTAACTTTTTGTGTTTTGTAACAAAAATATAAAATGAAGCATTTTAAGACATCTTCGCAACATTTTTAATGTCATTACTAAACCTCTTCATACATCGCAATAAAATCGTAACATCTAAATGTATTATATAACATAGACAATAGACATAACCTGGCACATATTCGCGTATGTAATAGTTCAAGGTACGTCCACAAAGAAGCTATAAACATTGTTAGGCTGACTATAGCATTGTGCAGGCCATGTCCATCGTATCAGATCATTGCGCTAGTGGGCAGGAGTGCGCCCGCGCTGTGGCGAAGGTCAGCGACTTCCATGGCCTTAGTTGGACACTGCCTCACCCTCACTGCTTTTATAGAGCAAATACCAGTATTATGTGGTGCAAGCCTTATATATAAGCTTTACTACACGTTCAATGATTTCCTGGTCCCGGCTGAATTTAGTGTTTGCAAGTTGTACTTGTTTGCTTTTCATCTAAATATACTAAGGAAGTATGTTGTGCAATATAATATCATTGCTAAGGGTGCCATTAGCGCAATCAGTAAAATAAAATAACATTAATAGCGCAGTTTTTTTTTTGATCTGATATTTTGACAGATACTATACAACAGTATGCTACTATCTATAAATGTTTCAAGTCTAAAATTTCAAGTTTCAAGTATAAATTTTTCAATGTTTGTAAAATCATTCTCGCACCAGAGATTATCTAGTGCAAGAATTTCAGTTAGTAAAGATTTAATAATAAAATAAATTTCTTTATCTTATATTAATTAATCTTTATACTGCATATTGCAGCCACTTTAAGTTCTAATAGCAGACAAAGTTTGGACTTGACAGAAAAATTTGCTCGTCACAAACTTGAATAAAATGACGCCATTCAAAAACTGCTACTTTAAAAATATATTATTACAGGCTATTAAATTCGTGTATCTAATATTATATTAGCACAAGTAACCTAATATCCAAGCGACCGTAACTAATTTATAGTTCACGCTATTTACTTTTGTTTTCTTTAATATTACTACTATTGAGCACAATAGAACAAAGCGATGTACGAATAGGTGCTTGCTCTATATATCACACGAGACTTCAGCAAAGAATGCGCGCCATAGCGTAATGATTAGCTAACAAAACATTTAACATTTTATGCTGTAGTTAATTGAAGACTTAATAATTCGGCTGACGTAATGCTTTATTACCGGAAATGATCAAATAATATGTACCAACACAGTGTTTATCACTTAAAATAAGGTTAATAACCAACTTTATATAGACGAAATACTATCGTGTAAGGTCAATATTACAATTTAAATCCATACTAAAACCATTTTTGTCAACAACCTACGTTTGTGACATTTTATAATTAAAATAGAAAATTATCTATGTGTGTAATTCTTGTAAGCTCGTGTGAAAATTTGTTTGTGGAGTTGTATGACGCTAATCAGCAGCAACCTAAAAACAACATGATAAGCCATCAAAAGGGACCACCACAAAAACAATCAATGACATGATTGTTAGTATACAATGCACATTGTAAATGACATCAGAACGCTTGTAATGCAATAGTAAATCATAATTTAAATCGTATTATAAGCACCGAGTGCAGTCGGACTAGTGGCGAGGGCCAGCACAGGTTTACTTTCACTACTAGAGGCCACCAGCTGGCAAGCCCACTCCCCTCTCCTGCACGCCGCACTTCACCGCCCCTCCGTCCTCCGGCCGCGCTGCGCAACACTGCCTTATATTCGTAGCTTTACATAGTGTCGCTGTCGGGTACATGGCTTGCACAAGATGATGAGTTAACAACAAGGAATGCTTTACCTAATGCGAGCCTAATTCACAAGCCCAATGCAAGGTATGGATAATCTTTATTCATCTTTAACGGTGTATGCTAGTTAAGTGTTTCGTCATTAAATTGAACACGGTTAATAATATTACAGATTTTATTATCATGTCTACATAATCGCAAGCATGCCTGCCTATCTAAATGACATACAATTTAGTCTACACTATCAACTTTGATCTTTTCGCCTGCACCTCTATTAATAAGATCCTATACGTGTAGGTCATTACCTACACGTATAGGATCTTACCATTCTAAGTACTATTGAAATTGCATCTGCGGATTTTAATTGTCCACAGACTATAATTAAGTTAATCATATTTTGAAGCCAATACATCAATATTTCATAAGCTATATATAAAATATACAGCGTTAAACTGTTCTAAAGCATACTCATCCTATAATCGTAGATCAATTATTAATATAACGCATGAGATCACCGAAATCCGAAACAACAGGAACTATTGGAACTAATGTACCTACGTTCGGCATGTATATTCCGAGACAAATTTACATTTATTGATTGGCATATCGAGTTAATAAACAAGATATCGAATACAATGTAGGTAAGTAAATAGTCGCTGGAGCGTGGAGACTGAACTGAACATGAGCGAGTGGGGCGCTGCACGCTGGGCGGCGTCGACCTCGGCTTTCCGAGCGGCTCAGACGGATCGAATAGGTACGCCGATGACTTGTCATTTGAGAAAAGGATCCGTGCATATTCCTAGAATTATTTAGTATCGCTTGATTCATTTGGATACTATTTACTCATGCTTCTGGGTAATATGAAACAGGTTTGTGTTGCTACGAATGATAAAATACCAGATTTTGACCGCAGCTCCGCCCGCGTAAATTTAGGTTAGGTTAGATTAGTAACAGTACTTTTTTCTGGATAAAACTTAGCTTATGTCCTTTTTTGTTCCCCTGACAACGTGTATGCGAAATTTCATGATGAGTAGTTAGGGCATGAAAACGTAACAAACTCACATTCGCATTTATAATATTACCTATGATTATGTATTTTTGACACACATGAAGCCTCAAACTGCCTGCGATATTAATTACACATTCCGGTTACTGGTGGTATTGATGGTCAAAGGCAGGTGTGAGTAGTGATACAACAACGTTTGTAATTGTTTAACAATAGATAAAATGTAAACAAACACATTAACAAAATTACCTTTGTTGTTTTTATACACAAGACTTCACACCACACATGCTTAAAGTCTAGTAGCGTTACATAGATAATTAGAGAGAAAAGTATGCCTGCCCAGATTCCTCCAGACATACATATAACTTAAAGAGAAGAGTATGATTTAAAAATACTTGACTGCACGGATGTCGTAGTGGTTTATGTGGTCGCCTCGTCACTGCCATTGCCAATCAAAGAAAATCCCATACGGGACAAAACATTGTGTGATCCACAATTAGTTGTTCTGAATCTGGATGCACTATGTTTACCGTTATTGAAGTGTTTGTAAAGTCCCACGTGACAAAGGGATTACTCCTAGTGCAGTAGTTGCCTTTTTAATAATAAAAACCCCGAATTTATCTAAAACGTTTTCGAGCAGTGTTCGTGTTCGAACAATTCGACACATGTATTTCAATCCGTGCAAGACCATGAAATAAACATATCTGTATTTAATTGCACAAACGAATGTTACGAAAGTAAAAAATAACCAGTTGACTAACACGTTACTTATGGAGTGTGGTACCTATAGATCTAAAATTATCTGTCCTAGTTATTCGCGTATTGCAATCTCAGACGGATATCATATGTATATAAATGTAATTTTTGTACGTGCAAGGGATATATTTAATAGCTTTACGACCGCTTCTAAATATATTAATGTAATTTGAAATGTAAGTGCGCTAATAGTTCGTAATATCATCGATGGACGGTATGAAAAAGAACGTCTTAATTTGTGTATTTGTATAAGTCTATGAATAAATGTACATAAATTCATTATTAGCTGTCTTATCGACATAGAGTAACTTGACGCATTAAGGTATAAAGAATAAATGTGGCCGCCATCTATTAGTACATTTATATAAATAATAATTTAGTCTATTTCTGGCTATACAACCTAGATCTTCTTTACTGGAATCGTTTTGAGATACTATTCCTTCTAACAAAACATTGCTAACAATTCGACGTTACACTCACGTTTCTTACATAGTTGGCATGAATGTAATTCGTTTACATTTCTACAGTTACATCTAAAAGTCTCTGTAGTAAACAAACATAGATTTTCTTTTCAACACGTTACTCAACAGCGTCAATCAAGTTATCCACCAAACGGTATTCACAAAAAATAATTTGATTGAATCACATCGCTTCATACAGAGTACCCGTTACGTACATATTGATAAACGATGCTGACGCGAGAAATTGTTCACAAAAAAGAGAAAGTGTCTTATTAGCGCAATTGTTATTATGTAGTAGGCAACTTGTCTCACCGACACTTTTTGTTTTAGACGAGTTGTACTCGCGGCGTCTTCTAATGGAGGTTAAACACATGCAAATATTTATGAAATCTCTTTGAATTCTTAAATACTTTGCTTTTTAAGATACGGTCTCATTGGTCCGTTAAATAATCGAATGCTGACAACGTGTACCCTGATTGGATGCTCAGGTTAGACACATTATTATTGAATTATTCTCAGCGATAACTTGGAGGGAATTGCACATGGCAGACAGCAATAGTATCCCCATTTGATAGATCCCTTAGGATCGTTAAGGAAGATCTAAGATGAAGTACTTACTATTTTAAGTTTATAAAGAAAATGATTTAGCAGTTCTGTTGTGCAGATATGTGAAATCAATACTTCAACTTGATTGCGTAAATTACGTTGTTAATGATTAAGCAATAACTATCACGATCAATGTATTTAAACTTTCGCAATTTGTACTACGTGTAATATAACGACAGATCATAATCTAGTTACATTTTGTTTTAATAAACTTTCACTCGTATAGTGCTAACCCTGATCAGTTCTTTAGATTTAAAGAAAAGGAGTAACTACAAATACTCTAATATATATGTATAAAACAAAAAAAGTGAACACGTATAACAATTTAATGAGAATTACATAATATGCTTTTAAATATTTTTGGTCGGCGTATATTTGTCTCTTTACACTAAACAGAACTGGGTATGGCCTGTCGACTACTATAGCGTAACTAACTTATTGCGTCATAGTTTGGTACCGCTGTCTTTGTCCAATTATGTATATTAAAACAATTTTTACTGTTTGACATTTTGTTTATTTGGACAAGAAAATATTTTTTTATTCTTATGTAATCCACAGTGCCAGTGGGCGTGTATTGTAGACGGCGCGGTTTAATTTGTTTTTGTATACCTCTTCACATAAAGTAAGGGCTTGCTATAGGACTGAGTTTATATCTACATTGTGTTGAGTAGGATTCTATCTTGAAGGCGATATAGATTGTCGATGCCTAGATTTGGAATATATCTATATATATATATATATATATATCTATATATATATATATATATATATATATATATATATATATATATATATATATATATATATATATATATACTATATAATTATAATAATTATACTAATAATAATACAGAACCAAAGTCCATAAACATAAAAAATATTAAAGATACACAGCATCGTATTATGTCATTGCAGCAAAGTCTCACAAAACGTCTGCTACATAATTTTTTTGGAGCCATTACTTTTCAAACAGATCGCACTACTGTCATATTTGTTAATACTTTTTATTTATAATGTAATTATAATGCTCATTAAGTGGACTGTATGTTCTTTGAGTTAATAAAGATCTTTAAACATAAATTGATTTTCTGCGCATTTTTATCGCGAAGTCATGAATAGTGTGAGCTAACAATAGATAACATTAGATCGATTTACGAATAATCGATTACTGGTCAGTAATGTGAGTGGAATTCCTGTGTCGTTAGAGCCTTTAAAAACGCTAAAACAATGGAGACAAAATCACCCCGAATTGTAACAAATATTTGTGGATTACAAAAATGTTATGTAGAGATCAAAACTACATCACTTAACGTATGGACGAAGTATCCTCTTAAATTACTGCGCTATACGTGCAACGCTGGAGTATCGCTTTGAAAAGAAAAGAAATACATATAAAATATTTTCTGTAACAGGTACCTATTTTCTATGAGAATAAAGACTGGTCGTGCAAGGCTTCGTTGTGTTAAATGTCAGTGCATAATTAACGACACTAGGCACTCGGGTGAAGCCATGATATACAGAACGTATCGAGTTTCTTACACGGCTTGTTTACCTAAGTCATAGCTTACAACATGATATATTAAGCAACATAACATGACATATAGTAACAGAGTTTGGTATAGGTGCTAGTATACCCATATTTGACAAGGTACATATGTTTAGGCTAGGCGAATCTAAAAGATTTTACACCCACATTACATTTTAGGTGCCTCAGGAATTGAAGCATG
This sequence comes from Catocala sponsa, assembly GCA_963564715.1. Lineage (NCBI taxonomy): Eukaryota > Metazoa > Arthropoda > Insecta > Lepidoptera > Erebidae > Catocala > Catocala sponsa. Next base: position 12,620,420 of record OY751331.1, read on the forward strand.
GACTAAATATAAGAAAGATTATATATATTTATCTATTATTAAAGTAAAATCTGAATTAGACTAGAGTTGCGAGCCATGAAACATGACAAGTAAGATTAAAGAACGTGATGCCATTCAATTATTAAAGAGTTGTGTTAGGATCGTAATAAGATGAAATTTATTGATCAATTGCCTCTTCTAGACTTACCCGAAAGACAGGCCCAGAAGGGACGATTGATCAATAGATTTATTTACAATTAACACTAAATTATTGTATATATGTATATAATATATACTTAATAATATCATATAACTATGTTCTAACCCTTTTCACTCTGAGAAGAGGCCCGTTCTTAGGAGTGGGCCAGTTTCAATACACGGTGATATTATTTTTATTATTATACCATATATGTTTGCCCTTACCGAATAACAATTAAATATTTACTTTATATTTCGTTGTGCAAGGTCAGAACTCCACAAGTAACTGAATATAAAGGATATTGCGTCAGTCTTTTAGCTTCCTTACCCTTTAATAACACTAAATTGATTGTGTGATCCATAGTTAACTGCTCCGTGTCTAAATATTCTGTGTCCGTTGTATTAAACTTTGCAAAAACCTTGCGAAACAGACATAAGTCTACCACAGGGTTCGTCCTCGAGGAAAGAAATCTAATTACCTAATTATTATTTATACTAGTATTCGCTCAGTGGTTGTTTCTAATTCTATTTCTCTATATAAAAAATTGATAACACTAAGGCTTGTCAATAGTTACTGAACAAAATTAAAAGAATCGGTTGACAAACAGAGAAAAGGTACTCAACTGTTTTGTATTTACCTACTTACATACCTACATATGTATTGTATATATGTACATTTATTCATTTCATGAAATTGCTTACTAAGTACATCCATAACAAGATATGTATAATGTGTTTTATAATATTTGTTATTACTTAGTTTCTCTCAAAAATATATAACTAATCATTATGATAGAAATAAACACTAACCACAATGTTTTGCCGTTGACATTGCTTCGTTGTCATTAGAGCGCAGTGGGCGTGCGCGTTGATGTCTTTTGTAGGGCATGCACTGCACTTTACAATCGCCACATATTTTTATAAATATTCATGCGTCAAGTGTATTGCTGGGCACATTATTTTATAATTAAAGGTGAACAGGTATCTTATAAGATTATTATAATTGTACACTTTGTATTCCTCGCGAACCTGTCCGTATATAATTGGTTTCATTATAGCATATATTTTTCCCCAGAATGTTGTATTAAGATTTAGATTTTTTTCATGCAATAGAAACAAAGGAAATTATAATATAACATCACTTTTTAAAGTGCCCTCTGTTGCTCGTGCTGCCTTCTAGATCTAATAATAAAATTAATATATAAATATCTAATAATGCAATCATACTGTATAAATATATGTATATAGGTACTTTGACACTCTTCTCTCTGTATCAATGTGATGCATAGACGTACGCATTTGTTGAAGGGAAAGATATGTACGTACGGACAATGGTTTAGGAATTAAAATTATTCAAATAATAATATAATATAATAAAACTCGCATAGTACGCTACCCAAGTACGAAATAATATCGTATACATTCATACAAAGTTATCACTGCACATATAACACAGTGTTTTGTAATTTAGCCACTACCAAGTGCATAGACTTTCAGGGGCTTACAAAAAGTCTTTGCTCCAAGATAGTTTTACTAACTCTGGATTTCTGGTTCTACTAATTTAGTTCATATCCCTATAAAGGGATTATTCTTAACATCAAATACGACAGATTACTTTTTAAAAATGTTGATAAACCTTACTTGTTTAAATGCCTAATATAAATCTATTTATAGGCTCAGTACGATCAGTTCACGTATTTAGCTACCGTTACGCACACACAAACATAGGTATAAAACCGTTCTGGAACGTAAGCGACATGCTAATCACACCCCACTTTCTTCCGCCCAAAGCAGTCAAGGTCCAAATGACAAGAGAGCAGTTTGACAATTAAATGTTATAGCTAATGAAAGTATGCGTTACTAAGTTTAGTTGGCCTTGGATTATTTTGAACAACCATACGTATGTAATATAGACCTCATGATGACCTTGAGGTATAGTAAGTATGTAAATGTTTAATCCGTCGCCAGGAATATGAAATTTAAATACTAAAAGCTCTATAATGTAAATACATAATTATTATTTTTGTGTATGTTTTGAGATGTACTCCTTGGTTTACAGTAATAGTACAACATTGCACTCACGTTTACAATGACAATTGTGAGTTCCCGGGTGGAACAAAATGTTATTGTATTTCTCTGACAGAAAATTCTCAGTGGCATCGCGCTAATGGACATGCCTTCTAGAGAACGTACGTAGAGACGTAGGCTCAATATAGCTGACGATATATATAGGTGTCATTTAAATATCTGCCAATCCGTTGAAGGATATTCAGGCGTGGCGCGATATCATGTTATTTTGTATATTTCTACAAGTTAACATATTATTTGTTATTCTTGTAATAATCCGTGTTCTAAGTCACATTTTACAGTTGCATGTAATTCCAAATAAAAAGAAGCATATAATAATAGTTAGCACAATAGAGTATAACGGCTATTTCAACAAAATCTTTAATAAATAGACCGTAAAACAGTTCAATATGCTATTAGAAATCAGGAAGTAATAACGGATATAAATATATTACAAAATACAATACGGATATCGGCTCAAGGATTCCACACGAAAGTACACACGCAGTTTCATTTAACGTTCCATTGGCACATTTCAATCGAAGCACAGAGACATCTGTGGTATAAAAACTGCGTTGTATAGTTAAACGTATATGTTTACGTCACTCACGCTTTTTGTATTACAAGCTGTGTAAAGCTCGAGACTACATTTATGTAGCGATCTGTGTTCATATTGCTTTTATATTAACTCTTGACATTTAACTAGGTATTACGTCGTCTAAGGAACAAGCTCTTTTTGTTATTCTCGGTTTGTCAACGTGGTTGTTTTTCTACACTATATATACTACACACATTATATATTTTGCAAACTGACCAATATCTTACATAACTCCAGCTATAATTAAGGTTCAGATAAGGTATGCTGTTTGCCTACTGTCACCTTGCGGTGCTACTGAAAACTTTCCATCAGAAAAACCCAACATTTCCTAGACAGGTGGCCAAACTTTAGAGACTTCAGTTGCGTACACTGCCGGCACTGCACCAATATGGTAGCCGGATAAGAGTCTATATAACATGATAAATATCTATAGTGTATTCTATGACTGAAAAAGGCATTATAACCAAAAGAGAACATGATTATAAACGCAGAAAATATATTTATTGATTGATCATATAGTCCTATATACAGAAATTATATAGACTTATAACCAACTAGTCAACTTACAAGACTATATTATCAATCAGTCAACCTTAGATAAAGAAAGCACGGCTCATATACAATTACATTTAATTTTACTGTTTGATAATAGTTTTGTGTCATTTAAGTGATACATATTGTTTATTGCAAAATCGATTCTTATGAATACACCTTTCAGTTACACGATGTGTATACCGTTTTCGTAGAAAAGGCATTACCACATCGGACCAATTTCTCGCTAGGTACCGTCATATGTAAATGTTAACGTGTAAAAACGAAAATTCCTTGAATGTACCTTTAATTACGCTTTGTGTTGCACGCGGGGCGGCGACTGCGCAACGCAAAGATTATTATTAATTAGTTAATTGCACTTAGCTAACACTATTGAGGAAACCATCAAATTGTTCTTGTTTTAGTGAGAACGACCCTCTGCTAGCGGATGTGAGCGAGGCTTCAACTATTGGATGAATAACATATCTTGTATATAGTTTGATGTGCGCAGTTTTGCGCTTGTACTGTTTGTTTATAAAAGTCCTTTCTATCAATGAACTTCGAATTTAGGATAATACCTGCATATATCTGAGCAATACCTTTGTTGTATATTGCTTTACATGTCACTCCAACCTGAAACTGCCTCTGTTGTCTCGAAGTGCGTCGGTGGCACAGCTTAACGAAAGTGAATGGTATGCATGATATTTCGAATTCAATCCCCCAATCAGACAAAGGATGTTTGGGGAAGGCAAGGCATTCCCAATAGCAGAATGGAGTCTGCTACTAGGTCTGGTAGACCACAATAGGCACGCTCTCTAGTAGGTGAGACCTAAAATGACTCAACACCTTCATGTATTAGTAGGTATCGTTTTAACTCCAGTTTTCTTACTTGTTTTACTAATTTTATTTAATCTATAACATTTATCGCACGTGACCGACATTTTTGATTTTGGTGTGTAGGTAACTGTTATTGAAGTGACATTACAACTTCAACATCGTTAGTATTTACACATAATTGCCAAAACTATTAACCGCCAAACAACATTCTTTATAACCACCATAAGTTGGACAAATTAATACTAGTTTGGCGTAACCGCTACGTGAATAATTTGATTGAACCTTATGTAAGTAGAGTTACTCAACAATTAAAACCTTCATAATTATATAATTATTATATATTAAATTACGTGAATCTACATACTATTACAGTCGTTTAGAGGTCAATCAACACGGCTTGTAAAGGAAGTGACGTAGTTACTTCCCATTCTCTATCCCATACGGATACATTCACTTTTGTTTACGCTGGTGATGGTGATCAAACCAAGACGCGTTGCCGATACACACGAGATTTTTGAATAAATCAAATTACTAATCTTAAGATATTATAGTTTTATATGGCCAGCCGGAATATACTTTACATAAACGTGGTTACGAAACTTTCGAAAGAGAAACCAACGTAGAGTCACACGCTCGTGTAAAAAGAAAACATGCTTCTCGCAAAAATTTGCAAGGTTTTTGGCGGTTTCTTAGCCAAATTATAAGTCAGATATTATTTTAAGAATACAGCAGTCACCCTCGCTCACTTTCGCAGCTGATCTCGGACAATACAAACAGCCTCGGGGCCCGCGAAAGGTCGTTCTCTTGTCAAGTAAAGGCTGGGACTTACCGATGAATGGATCCTAGGGGGTGGTTAGGCGTGTAATCCTTAGTGTGTACTGTATCACTTCACAAAATGTAGGTAAAGCGTGGAGTGCACTCGCGGGAGGGTCTGTGGTACGTCAACGCGCATGGTGCGCGCGTGCGGTCGTGTCTGGCGCGCGTCGCTTACTGCCGCACCAGAGCCCAGCACTCGGCGCGCTACAGCCTGTAACGCCTGCCGCCAGCCGCACTGACTCACGCGCAACGACCCTAAACTCAGCAGGCTTTTAAAAATATTTTTCAATATTCAAATAGGTATGTTCTTCTATGTCTAAAAACACTTATTAATTCAAAAATATAGATTTCAGTAATCATTTATTTCTTTGTGAAACATACATTTTTAAATGACCTAACGTAGATTACTTGCCCCAAATATAAATACATATAATGGACTCTACCTGATCCTTCAATAAGATAGTGACGTATAAAGTTGTTATATTAGGTCTTAACGTAAAAAGATGCCACGTGCACTCTGATTAAAAAAATAATTTGCGGATACTCTAAATAATTGTATCCTGTGGGATTCGAATCCATAACTCAGCGCGGTGACTGCGGCGATGCTACTGCTAGTCCCGCTACGCCACCCGTTTAGTGGACATGAAATGACAGTGCGGCGTATTGAAACGCCTTTCGATCTAGCAGCACATAGCTTTCGTAGGTACCTATAATCTTACGTAAATATTCAAAAGTAATCTAAACATACATACAATAAATATACTTACATATTTTAAAAATAAGTTATATTAAAGATAGACATAATTTCCAAAAAATAAAACTATATTTAACTTCATAATTATATAATTAATAATATATATAAATTAATAATTTAAAAATCACAGGCCAGCATCCGACTATTTCCATCGGGGCCATACCACTATCTCATAAAACAGTTTTATTGTATTCTTACTTCACAAAAGCCTGATATTGTGCTATGACCTACACATAGACTATAAAACATGTGTATAGATAAGTAAGAGATAGAAAGAACAATATTACAGCCAATAACATATTTTTGTACTATCATCATAGTACAGCCTCTATAAGCAAAACCGACCAACATTGCAATTAAATTTCTATAGTTGACAATGAAACAATATGACGTTATACAGCCTTTATTCATTTATTTATACCGTTATACATTTATTATATATTAAGCTCTATACAAGGTGTATTCAGCAACGTAGGGTATTATAGTAGGTGTTATAGTATTAATATATATTCTGTGGCATAAGTACTATTTTAACTATTATTATAAAAGAAAAAATAATAGTTAAAATAGTATATTATAATGTATCTTTTTCATAAACCATTTTTACTTTTACTTTCCTATGTTCAGTTATTTCATATTGTCTGCTATAATGGTCGGTATACACTTGATATCATAACCGGTGTAATCGTATAATACATGTTAGAGTATCACGCATAATGTTCCCTGAACCGCACGGTGCTTCGTCGCGGTAGAGGTGAGTCGTCGTCACTGTCCAACGCGGGTTCGTATCCGCGGTTCATGTACGCGCCAGATGAGGAAGCTCGCCCGCCCAAGTCTGTTAGCTGCACAGAACAAATCATATTTATATACATGACCATACACTCATATAGTCCTAAGGGGATAAGCAGATAGGCAGAGATATATAACACACACAAGGGCTCTCTTGATTTTGGGACAAGTTGGTAAAAACTCTAATACAAATATGATAACAAAGATATTTTTGGTTTATTTTTCTTAAAAAATACACTTAGAAATAATTCCTGTGTCGGCGGACAACGGAAACAAAGAACACCCAGACTCAGAACAACTATTTGTGAATCACAAAATGTTTTGTCCCGTGCAGGATTCGAACCCACAACACTCGGCGCAGTGGCGGCGGCGAGGCGACCACTTAAACCACTACGCCATCCGTGCAGTCATTACATATGATATCATAAGAATTGATAACTTGATGACTCACTAGTTTACAAAATATAATAAATTTCATGTCCTTCCAGTGAGTTGCAAATCGTTTTATTTAGTGACATTATCTAAACGCAAACATATATTTGTTTTATTTGTATTACATCAAAGAATCAAGTTATCAACACATTCTATTTTAAGACTACCCACAAGTTGGTTCTGAATTCATTCTAAAATTTGCTGCATTGTAGTGTTCAATTAAATATATATTTGTTTTTAAAATGTCAAAAAGGGATTTTTATAGAACCGTAAATCAAAAAATTTTGAAAGATGACGTATTTGAAAACATTCATTCGGATACTGAAAGAATCCGAAAGAATTCTTTACGTAAAAAATATATGTGGTATAATGCTATCGTTAATCCCGTCCTTCTTATATTTACCCGTCAGAAAGGAAGTGTAATCTTTCGTTAGTCCCGTAGGCGAGAATAGTTTTTTTATGATTTTATTACTTAAAAACCAAATCCCGGCACTCGGGGAATATCCATATTATTCTAACATATGGCAAGTACATAAAACAGCTCTACCTATTCCGATCTCTGGTTATAAGAGACACAGACATAAATAAATACAAGAAAAAGCTAAGGCAATTCATTTTTACATTTTTTTTTATATTTCTGGGAGCTTTTTTTTGTAAATCAAAAATAATAAATATTTTGGAAACGTGACGTGTTGGATTTTTCATATTTTTTTAAACTCAGTGCATCTCAAATGATAAGAAAAACACTTTTCATTTCAAGGACAAAATCCATGTAAACTAGAATTTAAGGTTGAAATTGCCTTGCTCCTACATTTTGAGTTAAGTCTCGATTTTATTGACAGTGCTACATATTATCAGCTATGTTAGCTAGCCGCGCTTGAACACGCGTAGCGAATTACCGTCTACCAGGCATGCGTCTGTATTCCTTACCTACTGCATAATGTAATTTATGACTCTCTCTTTTGTAAAAAATCGTATTCCAACTAAAAATTTCTTCACATAAAATTCAAGATAACTACATCCGACCGATCGTCCTTATCATATATTACGGGACCAACAAGGCTTATTTGATTAATTATTATTGGACTTCTACATGTACAATTTTTTAATCAAAGTAATTTTATGGAATTAATAGATTTTCATTCCTTTTCCTTTCTTTTAAAAAAAGACTACTCCCGCTCTTGAATTAACGCCTGTATTGTGGGCAAGTATACCGACATCCAACAAACTGACACACAAAACAACCAGACCCGGGCAGCAAAAATTTGTGTGTTCCATAAATATGGATCACACAAATTTTTGGCTCGTGTGGGATTCGAACCCACACTACTCGGAGAGGCGACCACTGAAACCACTACGTCAACCATGCAGTCAAAAAATTTAAATCAAATAAGCAGCTTAAATTCCCTTACATAACACACACACCACATTCATTGCTTCATAATAAAATTATTCACAAAAACACTAATTGAGTATTCTCACCGCATTCATAAAATTAATACTACTTTATTAAGAAAGCTAAAAAGATAACTAAAGCAGTTCACAATAATTATTAAATAATAAATGTACGACTTTTCTCTGACTTTTCGAAGTTATGTGCGAATTAAATAGTTAATTATTGCTCGCTTTAACGGTGAAGGATAACATCGCGAGGAAACCTGCATGTCTGAGAGTTCTCTATAAAGTTCTTCAAGATATGTGAAGTCTGCCAACCCGCACAGTGTCCAGCAGTCGAACAGTTTATTACAAGGCTGATATTATTATAAATGTACGTTATATGGTTATAAGAAATAGTAACATACAACAGAAACTGCTATTTCGTGCTGAATAAAATGCGTATGTTTCTCCCCAGAATTAAAATCAATACAGAAATATCTGTTTTATAATTTGTATTCAAAAATGCTTTATGCAATAAACGACGACATTCCGGCAAAATCTTTCCTTAATTGAAATAAATTCGTAAAACTACGTATCAATCTGTAAAAACGGAAAATACACGTATTTGTATTTATGTACACGTATGAGGGACCATTGGTGGTATATATAATAATAATAATGTCCGCACGACCGAATTTCGATCAAGGATCAATCTTAACGGAGACTGGCCACCTGTACAGTCGATATTTTAGTGCACAAGTATGTGCGCAGACACAAGTGCACTCTCTGTTCCCTAACTCTTATAATCCGATGGGACGGCAATGAGATCGCAATACGACCGCAGTGAGATCAGGCGCAGGACCAACGGCTTTACGTGTTTTTCGAGGCACAGGGGTGTCTAATACCGACAACGTTCTAACTCCGAGCTGGTATAGAGATTACTTAATAGAAAAACTCAATAACTTTTTGTCTACCCGACCCGGGATTCCAACCGGATACCTCATGCACAGCTGTCGCATTCATTACCCCTACGCCACGGAAGCAGTTAGTTATATAATCAATATATATATAATAGGAAAGTCATCAGGACTTTTCTTCCACTAACTGGCTCATCTACGATCATCCCGAACTATTAGCAATTTGGCATAATATAATATTATATAATATAATATAATATTCTATATATAATATAATATTCTACCACATACACACAACACCATCTAGCCCAAACTAAGCAGAGCTTGTACTATGGGTACTAGACAATGGATAAACATACATATATACTTTTTTTTTTTTTTGTAAATACATACATATTATACATAGAAACACCCAGACCAAGACAAACATCCATGTTCATGCACACAAATGTTTGACTCGTGCGGGAATCGAACCCGCGACCTCAGGCGTGGCAGTCAGTTACACTAACTACTACGCCATCGAGGCCGACTAAAGTAAAAAAAGTAAGCGGATAATTACAATCACTAATAACTTTTCAAAATACTCTTGTGATGTTTATGTTGCACGGATGGATATATCTATACAGACAATTAGCACTCCAAAGTGTTAACACTTATCTAGTTACACCATACTAGCTTTTGCGCGCAGCTTCGCTCGCGTAAAAGTAGGTTAGGTTAAGTGTAACAGTACTTTTTTAAAAATAAAATATAGCCTATGTTACTCGGTAATAGGTAATATAGTTTTCTAATAATTAAAGAATTTTTTAAATCGGTAAAAAGGTTTTGAGTTAAACTCTTACAAACATACAAAAAATTAAATTTTTCCTCCTTATAATATTAGCATAGATAGATATATTTATATCATCTATTATTATCTAATAATAAGATCAGCCCTGTATATAAACTGTCCCACTATTGGGAACAGGTCGTCTTAGTGTGAGATAGTTTAGTTCCTAAAATAAAGATAATTTTACAACTAAAGCAATGTGAACGACATCGCGGGTATAAGCTGGTTAAATATATTACCGAGATGTGGTCCGGTGTGTTGTAGAGGTAGCGGTCGGTGGAGGCGCGCGCCTGCATCTGCGAGCGGCGTCGCTCGGCGACTAGGGAGTCGCGGCGCGTCTGCAGCGCGCGCAACGTCACGCGCCGCGTCGCGTCGTTGCCGCCCAGCGACGGCATGCGCGATATTACCTCTGAAAAAATACAATACAGGCTTCAATCATTGCATTACTATGGAGCTATAGACTTAATAAGTACATAATTTTAATTTTAATTCATTAAAAAAAAAACAGAATGATATCTAAGATGATTCTTTAGGCAGATACATGAACATGTAACTGAGCTAGTTACATGTTCATGTATCTGCCTAAAGAATCATCTTAAGGCGGCTGTACACATTGGGCCGAGGTAGTGGGCCAGCGTGTTGGGCCAACGTGTAGAGATCTACTTGGCGGTATCAACATACCGCCAAGTAGATCTCTACACGTTGGCCCAACACGCTGGCCCACTACCTTGGCCCAATGTGCTCAGCCGCCTTTAGATATCAACACGAACCACCAAACACGAAGATCATTATCATGTATTCTTGCGTTAACTAGGGTTTTATGAACTACTTACTACCAAAGGCACTACCACTTTTGTTCCTTTCCATTCGCTGCCGACACAGCCACTCATTTTTGCTAGCATCGTGAGTGATACTGCATACAGGACATGATTACCATCAAGTAAACAATATACGTGTAAGCCGCTTTCATAGTATAAAAACAAATCTCAATTGATAAATAACACTGTACTTATGAATGGCCACAAAGTTACCTACATGCATTAACAACGTAAACATGGTACAGTCAGCAACTTAAATAAAGGTTTAAATTAAGGTTGTAAAATTATTTTAGAAATTAAAAATCCTAATTATAATTCTGTATTTGACAACTGTGATAAAAAACATTTGTGCTAATTTTGATAGATAAAACAATTCAAAATGTCACAAATGTGTATCGACTAAAGTTGGACACTGTTCCTAATACAATAGGTCACTAATGCGATATTACTATTTAAAACATAAACATAACATGGACCTACTAAAACTTCACGTTCAACTGCACAAATCGTTACCATAATTACTTACCAGAGTCAGCGTTATTCTGGAGAATGGTCAGTCTTCTCTTAAAGTTGGCGTCAAGGTTCACCACACTGGGTTTAACGCTTTTCTCTTGCTCCAAGTTGTGTATAGTCTTCCTCCGGGAGACGTGGTCATCCTTCTTACCGCGCCGATCCAAATCGTCGGTGTTGAGTCGCTGTAGGTCCTTGGCGATTTCCACTGCGTGTTTCTCAAGAAGCGCATCTTCTGACATTTCGCCGGGCTGCATGGAATACGATTGTGATAATATGTGCTATTTATATGAGGCAATATATGGCATTAAAATAAACTGTTTTCGAGCAGTTGACAATCTTAATTCATTGAATCAAAAAATATTGCAGGGCTTGCAAAAATAAAAAACACTAACATAAAGTTGCCGAATTCCGACGTGTCAGAAATAAATTAATTCCAAGTGATTTGACTGGCTCTTACAAACTCAGTCAGGCAATCCCAGAACATGACATGCGTTTCATAGTCTGATAACTAATTTAATCTGCCTTTCAAGTATCGAGAGCAATAAGTACAGGAGATAGAAAAATCTCTCCTAAATCTTTGTATTTTATTGTAAATTTACTATAACATACAAAAATTAAATATTTACTTGAATATAAAAATCGTCCTTTGACATCACGAATATCACTTACTAGCCAGTATAATGCAAACGCCAAACGTTTTACAAAAATGGTCAACTAGTTGTATTGCCAAGGTTTTCTCTTAAACCTGTAGTTAGTACTCTATGCATTCAAATTGATCTCGGGCCAAACTAAAATATGGGTGGCGAGGTTTTTACACCTAATATGACATAATACGTTCTCAAGTAAAATTACTATTTACAAGGTTTTCACTGGTAGTCAACGATATAGAAATATTCAACACAACATCATATACGTTAAAAGCTGTATAATGCTTACCTTTTTAGTAAAGTACCAATTAAGTGCGGTAGTGGACAGAAGATGCGTGAGTGTGCCCATTCTGTGGAACAACATGGCGACGAACTGGATGACCATCACGGCGCCGAAGAATATCAGGAACACTGATCCGATTGGTTCCAGCGTCAAGTAATCTTGCTTTATCGTTATCTACAAGAATATAGGAGAATATGTACTAACATTTCCTGTTCTTGAATACTTTTTTAAATTCGCTAACCTACACTTCCATGGCTAGGTTCCAGGCTAGGTCCTTAGTAAAGGCTGGTTAGATAGTTTGTCAGGAAGTATTTCTATCCAGGACTTTACATAATGTCTAAGGAATGCAATAAGATCTGTTCTTATCATCCCAAACACAGTGTGCTAAAAATTCAGTTTTCGGATTTAGTAGCCCAGAAGTGCTAAGAGGTATCACCGCTTGGTGACGTGCTTAAATTAAAATAATTATACCAGTTTATTTGATTACCTATGTTTTGTATAAACTTAAAAATATAGCTGGCATACATACATACATACATAGACTCACATAAGTGTGTAGGTGTATTTATATATACTAACAAATAATATAATTAACGATAACATGTCTCAGATGGATGTATTATGACTGGTTTTTGATTGAAATTCGACAAACCCTTATATGGCGAGGGCCTTCAAATGATAATGATGAAAGTTATAAACAAGTTTAGTCAATCTTCAAATTTATTGGCTTTTTGTATCTAATATGTACATTTTTTGATGAATCAAGAGTCTAGCACAATTATAATCGTTACTAATATTATAAATTCAAAAGTAACTCTGTCTGTCTGTCCGTCTGTCTGTCTGTCTGTTACCTTTTCACGGCTAAACTACTCAACCTATTTAGATAAAATTTGGTACAGATATAGGTTAAAACCTGGGGAAGGACATAGGCTACTTTTTATTGATGTAGGTACCACGCGGGCGGAGCCGCGAGCAAAAGCTAGTAACAAATAAATACAAACCTAGAATGCCTAGCTTTGCTACAATAGTAGGTCTACTGTAGCATAAGATAGCAGCACCAAGACGTAATACGTCTAGACCAAGAAAGAAGGTAATGTAACACTTACTAATTCGTATTTCGTTCAACATAATCAAATAGCATAACCTTAATTACATTAAATGGTTCAGTCATTTCGCGTTTATTTAATTTTAAATGCCTTCTTTATATCATGTGAGCGATGCTGCTGGAAATCGCTATTAATATAATAATTAATCTATCACAAACACACCACAATATCTAGCCCAAACTAAGCTTGTACTTTGGGAACTAGACAATGAATAAACATACATATATACTTTTTATTGTAAATACATACATATTATACATAAAAACACCCAGACCAAGACAAACATCCATGTTCATGCACACAAATGTTTCACTTGTGCGAGAATCGAGCCCGCTCCTTCAGGTGTGGCAGTCGGTTACACTAACCACTACGCCATCGAGTCAATTATTAACTACGTATTAAACATATAACGAGCAGTATTCTCTATATATCTATGTACTAGATTTCGCCCGCGGTTTCGCTCGCGTAAATATAGATCAGGTTGTGTAACAGTACTTTTTCTGGATGAAACCCTACGTCCTATTCTGTAAATTTGACAACGTGTATCCGAAATTTCATGATGATCGGTTGAGTAGGTAAGGAGTGAAAGCGTAACAAACAAACTCACATTCGCAATTGGACGTACTTTCTGAAAAACGTTCCAACCCACACTCGGGTCAAAATCGAGTTATTATTAGCAAATTAGTCACGGGATTACTATTTACTAGCTGGAAAAATTTGGTAGCTCTACTATCACTCTAAATATGAAATCATGACTTAGTAGCCCGCCCAACCCACATGTATGAAGAAGCACTACGGGATTAAACTTCAATCACGATTATCTCAAAATGTTAACTTTGTGGGTTGGAACGTTTTTCAGAAAGTACGTCCAATTATAAGTAACTATTAGTAAGGATTCCCTTGCAGTCGAAGACTCTTGGATGCCTACCGCGATAAATACCTCTAGGCCGATACACCGCAGTCTTGTATGACATACAATTACTTGGGTCTGTTGCGCGTTTGGCGAATAAACATGATCTTTCTGAACACATCATTTACATGTTGGCTTTGTAACATAATAATTATAGTCGGCTTTGACAACACGGATGGCGTAGTGGTTTAAGTGGTCGCCTCGCCACTGCCATTGCGCAGAGTGTTCTGGGTTCGAATCCCACACGAGACAATACTTTATGCGATCCGCAAATGGGTGTTCCGAGTCTGGTTATTCCTTTTGTCTGTTATTTGAATGTTTGTAAACTCCCCCGCGGCACAGGAATTATACCTAGTGCAGGAGTTGTCTTTTTAAGAAAAAATATTAAAAAAATATAATATTGCATCCACTTTTCGCCAGGTATTTTTACATTCTACGTACATAATACATGGTAAAATTATTGCCGTCTACTAGAGCACTTCCAAACTCCTTGTGGCAACTAATGATTTCCTAACAAAAACACCTAATGTCATTCCGCTTGAAATATAAATTGCTTTAGTAAATAAGCAAATAACGTTTAAATAAATACCTAACGCTATTTTATAACCTACTAGCTTTTGCACGCGGCTCCGCCCGCGTGGTGCCTACATGAATAAATAGTAGCCTAAGTCCTTCCCCAGATTTTAAACTATATCTGTACCAAATTTCATCAAAATCGGCTGAGTGGTTTAGCCGTGAAAAGATAACAGACAGACAGACAGACAGATTGACAGACAGAGTTACTTTCGAATTTATAATATTAAGTAAGGAAGTAAGGATAAGGATTTCTTAAAATCGTAACTACTATTATAAACGCGAATATGAGTTTGCTTATTACGTTTTCACTACTTGACCGATAATCGTAAAATTTCGCATACACGTTGACAGGATTACAGAATAGGGTACTACTGTACATTGGGTACCTTCCATCCAGCAAAAATCACTGTTCCCGAGGGATAGACATTTGTCATGATCTACATTTACGCGAGTGGAGCCACAGGCAAAATCTAGTAAACAAATAATTTACGTTTAAATATAAATAATGCTATATATAACCTTTCTTAAAATATACTATATTTTAAATCTCAACTTTCCCCGTCGAATAATTGGCAACCCTAATTATTATACTTCAGTTACGCTACTAACGCACAAGCGTGCCATGTGATTGATGTTTGTACAAGACATTTATTGCTATAGTTTTATTACAAGTTTCTTTAGAAACTACCTATAATTGGTTTAAAACAATATACTTATTACATGATCTAGTTTAACGGAACATATACACTTCATATATATTACACAGATAGTATTGTGACATACGTTATTACAAAATGTGAATATGTTGCAAAAACAATGGCGCGAGTAATTAAAGTTTAACTTTCACTATTAATTCATTTATACCATATCAAACTATCATATTTAATTCATGAATACGTAGCGAGAATACATCATAATATATTCTCATTTTCACTTTCGTCATACTGTACTTTCTATTAAAAGAAAGAAATAGTTACGGATTAATATTAACTTCTTTAGAATGTTATCATAGTTAACAGTTATAATGAACCATAATGTCCGTTTTGTTTTGGTTCATAGGTAGTTTATTTTTCTATATTGTTTTATTCAAGATGGCGAACAAGCATACGAGCATACGGTGTGGTAAGCAGTTACTATAGGCTTATGAGCGCTTGGAACATAAGGAATAGCTTTGGCTGAAGGGCTATTGAAAAAATTGTTACTGTATTGCTAACGCAAGGGACAAAATGTACAGCAGTCCTGGCAGGACAGTTTTGAAGAGACTGCTTAGAATAGCAATCTAAAAATAAGGTTAATTAAAAGATAAAGAACCGCGATGACGTCACATTTTGTTCTGTCGAGACGATCACAATGTGACATCATCGCCGTTTTTGGTTTATTAGTGAAGGTGACTACTGTGCATCAGATCTTTGATTTGATTCCCGGGTCGCGTGAAGTGTTATTAGGTTTTTCTGCAATGAATACGCAGAACTGGCACGGAGATTGGAACTGAGTCCGGTAGATGGGAATAGGCTCTTACTACGTAGGTCGTAAAAGCTTAGCTGGTGAATGTGTGATTAGCGATGTATGATACTCACCAAGTTCATATCGTCGTCGTATTCGATACTGGCCTTCTGTCCGAAAGGCCACTTCAAGTGCATCTGGTCTTGGTTCAGCTGCAGTAAGAATATCACCAAAACGAACAGGGCGTTCAACATCACGAACGCGAAAACCATCTTATCACGCAGATTCTTCAAGTCAGTTTTTATTCGTTCCTAAAAGAAAATATTAATATATAAGTTTAATATATAAATAAGTTTTCGTTGTTGGTGCCGAGGCAACGCTGTACGCCTTATCGTGGGTTCTCAGTTTAAGAAACTGAGTTGGGCAGTGTATACTGGATTGTTCTGTTAGGTAATTCTTATTCTCATGTAGACTTGACACATATTTCAGAATATAGAGAACATTCAGACACGCTAGTTTCCTTACAAGATTTTCCTTCAACGTTAAGACCAAAGGTGACTAATTAATTGCCTTATTTACAGCGGTAGTGCATGCGACTGCTACACATAAGGTTTCAGCTTTAATTCCCGGACAGGGAAAAGTTCTAAGCTGTTAAGATGTTCTATCAAGAAATTCAGAAAACCGTGCCCGTTGTCAATTTTAACATCAGTGGTTTCGTGAGGTCTTAAGTCATAGTTGGCGTAATATGGTCGTAACACAGTACTGCATACTTGGCTATAGAGGCGTGAAACTGTGTATGTATGACAATTGACGCACATTACTTCCAAAAATGTGACGTGAATTACACTCAAGATATCTAAAGCAATCTTACATTGTCTAAGATTGGTTTATAATTATAATAAAAAATAAACTAGCTTCTGCCCACAGCTCAACTCGTTCGGGAACGGTAGGTACATTTTTCCGGATGAATGAATGAACTGTACCTTTGCCAAAGTGTATACTTACCTACGACATTTCATGGTGATCGGTCGAGTAGTTAAGGTGTGAAAGCGTAACAAACAAATAAACTCACATACGCATTTATAATATTAATTAGGATAAAAAGAAGTGCATACTTTTTCTTCTTTATTCTCGTCGATGGGTCTCAAGTAGACATCGATCAAGTCCTTCCAAAACTCCGTCTCGGCTGTTGTCAGGAAGTCCACTTCTCCTTTACTGAGGTCGGGGTCTTCTATCCAGTATGGGTTGATAAGGTCATCTCGCTCTTCCTACGATGGTAATATTCTGCTGTTTATTTAAAGGGTAGTTGGCTTTTTGATATTGTATTACACACAACAGCATTCAAAAGACTTTTCGTGAAATCAGATATAATATTCTTAAAAAATTAAAAGGCAATTTATATTTTAAGAAGTGGAGGCATAGTGGTGATATGTCGCTATCACCTTCGCACAACTACACTTAAATAGCGATTATGTCACAGCGTAGTATCGTGCGTGCTTTTTCTATAATTTGACAAATAACCCTGTAGTTATACTCTTATATCTATCTATCTTATTTACTTTTTATGAAATCAAATTTTTTGGTAATTTAGGGTAGCGTAGCTTTTCATTATAATAATAAATAATAACAATAAAATATCCATTACATAATTTACCCATCTCACATCTCCGTAGTTAAAGTCGCTCGTCTATTGTATCTAACCGCCGGCACACCGGCATCTAGACACAATAGGTTTTCTGCTACGTCTGGCATTCTAATAATTAACGGGTTAAGGTGTTTTAATCAAGTACATAATTATGATGTATTAAACTGCATAAGTTTCTACTGGAAGCAAGCGTTTACTCATCTACGGTTTCACGTATCGGTTTATCAACTATTACGCTTTTCCGTGACGTGCAAAGGCACGCAATTCGAATGTTTACAATTTTACATTACTTTACGGGTAGTATTTAACTGTTCCTCAATTTTTTGCCTTTGTGCCACCAAAAATACTAATTGCACACCAAAATATGCTTACTAAAATAAAAGAGATTAAACTAAGTCGACGGAGCCTCACTTTGCGGAGCTCCTATTTTTGGGTGGATTTAAAAAGGAACCTAACATAACCTAACCCTTCCGAGACGGAATGCAGTGATTTGAGGCGTATAGGTGCTCGTTATGATATATTTAAGTAAGCATATTTAGCTGTGCAATTAGTATTTTTGGTGATTATATTTAATCCTGTTCTTTACTGTTTACGCCGTACAATTTTAATCCAGCTAATCTTTATCAGTAAACTGTATAAAAAGGAATTGTGAAAACGCTATAAAAGGTGGTAGGTAGGTATTAAAACCGTTTTATCAGCTAAGATATTAAAGAGAGATGTACTATGTTCATAAAATATAGAGCTTACTGTATATTTAAAATCTCGTAATTCTTGTTAGCCTGTCAATTGTTCGAATGCCAGACGTAAGTGAAAACCTATTCTATCTGGCCACCGGTGTGCCGCTACCAATCAATAGATGAACTATATTTGTAAAATGTATGTCTTACTGAAACGACAATACTCACCCTGGGTATATCGGTGGATACGTCACTATCAGCGTACTCCGGCAGTACGGCGAGAGGGTCGACGGCAGATTGGCGGCGCATTACAGCCGACGAGCGTCGACGCATACCTGGCTCTGCTAATTCGGGCGGAGCTCCACTATAACATCAAGAACACAGTCATAATATATAAACGCATCAATATACATCCCAAATACACCAGCTATTAGCTTTTAGATAACATATAATAAAAAGCGGAGCATCTGGGCACATTGCTATAGCAGGTACTGTTAAGAAATTTAAATTACTGGCCATCTAAAATATTCTGGCTCACAAGTGTGCACACTTTTTCCATAACTCTCAGAATCCCATGTGTGAATCCGACACGGCCTGAGAGAAATCAGACGCAGGACCAACGGCTATACGTGTTTTCCAAGGTACGCGGATGTTTAACACCGCCAACTTCCTACCTCCGGGCTGCTATGAAAATTTCTTGGCAGAAAATCATAATCATAATTTGTTATTCCGACCAGAGGCAGAGGTTTGAACTTTCGAAATAAATAAGGATATAATAATCCCTTTAAATACTGGCGTGATTCTATGTAGGTATATTATCAAATATAGTATATATAAAATTAAGAACTTGCATAAAATACGTTAAAAATTCCTTACAGTGCTTCCAATCTCTTCTCAATTTTCTCAATGGCGTTAGCAATCTGCAGCAGATGCAGGTCGTCCTTGTGATCGTTGGGGTTCATGCAGCACAGACATCGGAACAGCCCCGCGGCGCCACACTCCAGCGACCCGCTCTTCTCCTCCGACTTGCCGAACATCTTCATGATGCTCTGATTGTCCATCTTCTTCTTAGCCTCCTCAACTTCCTTGCGCTCCATTTCCATTTCCTAGAAGTTAAGATGAATTTCATGGTGCAGACTAGTCAACGAGGTCAAGCAATGTTGCCACAACCACGGCGTCTGACTGCACGGGTGACGAAGTGGTTTAAGTGCATAAGTCGCCTCGCCACTGCTGTCGCGCTTAATGTTGTGGGTTTGAGAAAATATTATTTTATATCAAGTCTGGGTGTTATTTATGTCCGTTGTTAAGATGTTTGTAAATTCCGCCACGACTAGGATTTAGACCGAATCCCAGAGTTGTCTTTTATAAAAGCAAAGCCATAGATGAGTGTTTTTTATAAAGACAAAAGCCAGTGGTCTAATAAGCATCCATGAATCCATTCTGAGAGCTAGTAGAGACCTGAAACTATACTGACTTCTAATTTAGCCTTTGAATATTTTTATTGGTTCGACAAATCGAACGCATAAAAATATTCAAAGGCTTTGCCACAGGGCGCCTAGCCATGACAACTCACGATAAGGCGCTCTGTGGCAAATTCGATATTCAACTGTTTATAGTTAGATTTAATAGCCAATGCCTATAAAATTGAAAGTACCGAATGATGTTAGGCATGACAGTTCTTCCACTGTTCAATGATTAAACCAACTTAACATTTACAATTCTTTAACACAACGACGCCTTTCTGTCACATAACATAAAATATGACTATACAATAATATGTATTATATAATAACTTCGTAAATAAATATAAATAATATATCCAATTTCAATTTACATACCTTAATCGTCTTTTTCTGCACCACCTCCCTTGTTCCCCAAGTGACATTGTTGAGATTACACACAGAGTATATAATCAGCAGCATGTACATACTGGGTATAGTTATATAATAAATGCCGAGGTACAATAGGCATATCATCTCTTGAGGATGAAGGGCTGCGGTTATAAAAAATATACCGAAGGTTGCCACAGTGAACATGCTGGAAGGTGCCATCCAGCCGTCTTCTATGATTTGCATGGCTATGCCGATGATAACCATCATCATGATCATAGTGTATACGCAGGTGATTATGTTCGCAAGCATTATCTGGAAAACAAAATCAGGATTCTTTAAGGTATTTGGTACATTTGGATGTTATTCTATAACAAACATTGTAAGTAGTTTAAACCTATAGAAGAATATTGTGCTGTACTTCTGCATATACTTGTCATTTGTTAAGAGTAGTACTATAATAATAATAACTTATTCAATATATTGATAAACATTTTTGTTATTAGTCTAAAATAATATTATCATCATTATCATCATCATCATCATGTCAGCCAAAAGACGTCCACTGCTGGACATAGGCCTCCCCCAAGGTTTTCCACACAGACAGGTCTTGGGCCACCCGCATCCAACCGCTTCCCGCGACCTTTACCAGGTCGTCGGTCCACCTTGTTAAATAATATTATACTACAATAAATTATAATTATCCTTAATCTAGTACCTATGTACATGTTTTACTTATGATATATTAGTAGGTATAATAAAGTGTAATCATATAAAGCGTTAATTCCTATAAACTGTATTGCTTTCAAATTGGGAGTACATATTGAGTAGGCAAGTACTGCGACCGTAAAGATCGTAGTCAAAAACCTTGTATTGTATTCCTGTGATGGATAGGTTCCAGATTCCTAGAGAAGTTGCTTTAATATTATTAAAAGACGCGTAATCTTTGTTTTTCTACTAGCTGCACAACCATTGCTTTTTGAAGGTAGTCCCTGATGTAGCAAGCGTCCTTAGGCTATAGTAACCGCATACCATCAGGCGAATCGTAACATACGTTACCACTTTGGTAGTAGGTATAAAAAATACTGCGCGTTGCTTTAATAACTACATATCGTGGTCTCCAGTTCGAATCCCGGATCATGCCAGCTAAAATTATTTAGGTCTTTCTGCCAATAAATTGGACGTACTTTCTGAAAAACATTCCAACTCACACTCGGGTCAAAATCGAGTTATTATTAGCAAATTAGTCACGGGGCTATTATTTACGAGCTGGAAAAATTTGGTAGCTCTACTATCACTCTAAATATGAAATCATGACTTAGTAGCCCAACCCACATGTATGAAGAAGCAATACGGGATTGAACTTCAATCACGATTATCTCAAAATGTTAACTTTATGGGTTGGAACGTTTTTCAGAAAGTACGTCCAATTGTTAGTAGCAATCCGGAGTTACACAGTTGGCGTAAATATCCCCGTGAATCGCAAGGTATGTACATTAGGTACCCTTGCGCCTGAACTCTTGCCGGACATATCGGATTACCATATCCTCGTAATATAAGAGTGAGGGAATAGAGAATGCATTTGTGTTTGCGCGCACACTTATGAACGAAACTCCTACGCAGATGGAGGGCGGCGGCATCGTCGGGAACGGCTTCAGTGTAATTGGACGCCGATACCGAAATTTCTTCTGGAAGATGTCACTATAAAGACGTGATGCTATATTTAATACTAGAGTTTCCCTGCGCCTTCGCTCACGTCAATGTAGGTTAGGTTAGTAACAGTACTTTCTCTGGATGAAAGGTATCCTATGCCCTTTATGTCCTTCTCTGGTTCCCTGATAACGTGTTTGCGAAATTTCATGACGATCAGTCGAGTAGTTAGGGCATGAAAGCGTAAGAAACTAACAGATAAACAAACAAACTCACAATCGCATTTATAATATTAGTTAGGATCTGTATTTATGTATTATGTAGTATTAATTACCTGTGTTTCAGACTTGCAAGTCATACAAACGAGAAGGTAAATAAGAAGTGGCACCAGGTTAAACATGAGCGCGTTAAAGTTGCTCATCTGAGTGATCGCGTTCATCGCTCCAATCATCATCAGGAATATTGTGCCCGGACCCAGGACTGTACCAACCATTAACATCATCTGAAATCCATATATATATTAAATTCACTGAATGAATGGCGCTGCCTTGTCATTCGGTCATTGCCAGTAAACAGAGTGTTGTAAGAGTTCCAAAGGAACTAAAAAGTGAGTGACCTAGAACTGGCATTTCTAAAACTGTAATAGTTATTTTCTAATATGTTCGTTTTGTAATGTTTATTTAAAAAAGCGTAACTCATAAACAGTTGTGCGTGCGTTTGCGTACGCGCGCACACTAACACTCATACTGACACTCCTCCCACACACCTCGTACAAGGTGTAACGAACTTTGCCTGTTGTTTGAATGTTTGTAAAGTTGTTCCCAGTCTAGAATGAAAACAACTTCACAACACGGCTGGTCTCACACAATTTTACTCCCGGGGTACAAAAATCGGATACACAACAGTGGCAATGATGCTTAAACTACGCGAGCTGTGCAGTCATTTCTGACTCGGCTATAATATCGCAAATTTCTTTTTAATTTTATTTATACTTATCAGTACCTGATATACAATATAGAGCATAGATATATTATCGTTCATCTTGATAGTCCTCTTGGCATCTCCCAACAGGTCCAAGATGTTGGCCATTGTAGATGGGACCCATCGCCGACGTTGGTTGTAGAACTCATCGAATCTTTCCGGACAGTGCGTGTAGGCATCGGACGCGGCCGAATACTCAACTCGGTAACCACGTTGCAATAATAACGTGCATAACCAACGGTCTTCGCCTGGAACAAAATATTGATATGACAAATATTTATCAGCTGGTAGGATTATTGAAAGTCTGTTTTATCTAGTTTAAAATTTATGAACTACAAGATAAAATGCTTATAATCCTACCGTTTAGATTAGTCTTTTCGGAGAGGACAGAAATCTATAGAAAAACTTTCTGTACAGAAGGCTAGATATAGGCTAAAGAAAACTGTAACAACGACCTTCAAGTAAACGAAATTCATAGATAAAAAGCAATGAAAATTAAGTCAAGGTGATATTGTATACCTTGATCGTACTGCACGTAATGTCTAGCCTCGTGTGACGTCAGCGTGTATTTCCTCATGACGTTGTCGTCCATCAGTCCTTTGGCTCTGAACAGAGAGAAGCATCCAGGACTACAGAGTACGCAGCCGATCATATGTTCCGTGGCCTTCTGCAGCCAATGACCAACCGCGTACTCGAACATCTGATACCATGCCATGAAGCCTGAAACGCAAATAGTTAATGTCAAAACAAATATAAAGTGAGGTAGAGACTGCCTCGGTCACGCAGCGTGAGTGAATGTAACTGCAATGCATGATGTTTCGAGCTCCATATCCGAATCAAAGGGCAAAATCAAAGGGCTGTTGGGGTTTTCTGACAAAAAGTTCTCGGTACGGAATTTAGAACTGTGTCCCGTAGACCGCGATTAATACTATTATTACGTTGAATTTCAATAATAAACCTCTGTCTATGCCTTCAGGAATATAGGTGTGAGACTATATGTTTAAAAATAGTATGATTTAAGACCATGTAAAAACTCTATTACTGTTTTGCGGAAACACTACTAGACTAGCGGTACTAATAATGGTTTAACAGAAAACCCAGTTTGCACGATCCAGGTATCAGACTCGAGACGACATGAAGTGCATGAGTAATTGCATTCACTATTGCTGCGCCATCGTGGCTGTCTAATTAATACATCAGTTTTCTCACCCGAACCCACAGGATGGATACGCCCGCACGCTGCACCTAAGTTCTTATCCTTCTTCATTAGATCGACGAGTAACGTGACAGCCGCTGGTTTGAAGTCGATGTCGCCGTCAAGAGCAAGCAAGTATGTTTTCTCCGCCATGATTTCCTTGCGGTCTACAGTAATCGGCAGGTCCATTAAACGATGGCCCAAGAAGTAATACATGTACATAACCTGAAAAATACAGAAGTTTTTTATTTGGACCTAAGGGGTACTGGTTTAATTGGTCGCCTAGCCACTTGCCACACACCGAATATAGTGGGTTCGACAACACGGGACTGAAATTGTATGATTCACAAATAGTTGTTTCAAGTCTAGGTGTTCTTTGTGTCTGTTCTTTAAATGTTTGTGGAGACCGCAACACACAATTTAATCCTAGTGCGGCAGTTGTCATTTTATAAAACAGTCGAAATAAATTCTATTCGCTAAGGTAAAAAAGATAATAACTTTATGAAAACGTGGTTTTAGAACTATATTTACCGATTGCGGTCTGACTGCCAACTATTGCACAAAAAACGAGAAGTCATTCCAGCGTTTTATCCATCTAGAGATGTCAACAAAAATCATGCTCTTTTCCAATACTTATTGATCCTTTTAAAGAAATCTTCGGATAACAGTAAAACATTTGCGATATGTGTCACCCATAACCACAGTAATAATAAAACCGTATACAGGGACGATTTTAAAAAGAGTTTAAGTCATTTATATGGTAATCATAAAATGTATGGTCCACTGCAACACTTAAACAGCAAAGTGCCATTTAATTCAAACATTTCTTATCATTAATTTATTTATCTACTTATCGTTTCTTTGAACTTCATATTTTGATTATTTAATTCCTATAACAAAATTACCTGAGACCATCGTTTCCTATGTCTGATTTTCGACTTGTCTTTAAGGTGGCATATTAATTTGTTCTTTCCTGGTAAGGTCCATTCCAGTCGGCCGCCGTACGGTGTAGGATATTTCTTCGGCGGTCTTAGCCTTACGTTGGTGAGATGGACCTCGGAAGCAGACTCGTCAATTGTATCTACCACTACCTTCACAAACCTATTCACTTGGGAATCATCGGCGCTGTGGTCCGATACTTCAAATGCGTCGTCCATGAAAATGTGGGCTGTGAAGATTAAAATAAAATAATGTTTAATAATGTTAAAATATATATTATTATATCATGTTCATAGTATGTGAAAAAAATTCTTTAGTCAGGATAGGACATTATTTATACGAGGTCACGATTCAGCAATCTTTTTAGATACAGAGATTAAAACGCATGTAGCCTGCTTATCTGAGGCTGATATATTTAATTACAATTTAAACAGGATATCTCTGCTTTAAACTTCGAAACTCAGGATACATTCACGGCAACTTAAGCGTTATCTCCACATCTTCATAATTCGTATTTAAGAAATTGGTTAATTTTCAATATCAAATTTATTTAGACTTATAATTTGTGGTCGAAAGCTTACCCTTCGACGTTAAGGATCATCGTCCTCTTGCCCTGGTCCCAATTTATTTGGCGTCGGCACAGTATGTCCTTCACTTCCATACTTCTCTGTCATCCGTCATCTGATCATTTACCCCTTTCCCTTTCATATCCATCCTCACACAGTCATCCATTTTTTCCTTAGCCTTCCTCTCCCTTTTCGTCCTTCTAACATCATATTCATCACTTGCTTACCTACATACGTATCATCTCTTCGCATAACATGTCCACACCAAGCCAAACGATTTCCATTCACCTTCTCGTCTATGGGTACCACCTTCAGACTACCTCATACTTATTCATTCTTTATTCTGTCCATTCTCGTCACTCCACACATCCATCGTATCGTTCTCATCTCTGCGACATGCAATCGTTTCTCATCCATCTTATAGTACGACAGGCCTTATAACCGCCTTATAAATGCGACCCTTTAATTTCAAAGATCTGTCGCCATTTCATCCATCCGGTGTTGATTCGTTGCCTAACATCCCGATCAATTTCGCGGTCATCTTGCAGGAGTGAACTGAGATAGCGAAAGTCGGAGTAACCGGTATAGGACTGGAGAGACCGCCAAAGGCACAGAACGTTTTGGTTCTGCTTATTCTAAAGCCTACATTATCCAATCACCATAATGCGTCAAGCAAGTCTCCTTTTGTGTTTTATATCTTCTTTGCGATCGTTGAGTTTAACATTTCGTATGACTAGAAGATTATTTATACAGCCTTTTAGTTGTAAAAAATTTTAAAAATTGGTGGTAGACACAGTGTTCCACCACCAAATTACAATTTTATCTCACCCTTTTTTTCTTTATATAGATACATTATTATATTATCATATTAATTACCTTCTAGTTCGTAATAATCGGGATCAACAATGCCTAAATACTTCTGCGCCACACGCCGCGCGCTCTGGTCTTCATCAAGGCGCATGACAGACTTCAAGAACTCCAATATTTCCTCCTTAGTTTCATGCCACATAGTAGCACAAATGTAAATTCTACAAATTATAATAAAAGTTATAGGTATTACACATAGATTTGAACGTCAACGTTGAACGCTGTAGGAATAATAGAATACATTTTTTTTTCTTTTTCAAAGACAGAATTTTTTTATGCAATGCTTGTGATCCATGAGATGTAGTTACCTAGGAGTCTGGTACATAATAATAATAATAGGACTCTCAACTCTAGCTTGCCTTGGTCGGCCGGTCAGAGGGAGGCTGCTAGAGTTATATGCTTGGGGGTGGAAATGTAATTTTCAAAGGCATAACTACGGGGAAACCCGCTCCGGGTCTCTGTTGTCACGAGACCCGTGATGGTGAAACCGGCGCCGCACCGCTCGGCACCCTTAGCCGCTCACACCGGTGTTGCCCTCTGCTGCTTTTAAGGCCTGTATGTCTATGGCGACTATTCAGGGGGCCCATCTAGTGAGTCGGCGAGTCACCGCCTGCCATTCCGACTTTGTACTGGGACAGTATATCAGGTAGACGCCGTTTTTTAACTATAGTTTGCATTTTACCAAACCATCAAACACCCATCCTTATAGACCAAAATAATTAGATTCCATATGTAGCAATAGTCTCTTACGCCTGTCGCGGCTGGTGTCTCGGTAAGTGTCTCATCTCACTTTAAACTAAAACTCTCGAAGGGCCTCTGCATATTGGACCCATGTCCCCGTGTAAGCCTCGCAAAGGGGCGGGTATTTTCCTCACATATTAGGGAACTACCCGTGAAAAACAAATAATAATAATAATTCTTTATTTGCCCTGATTCCCATACTAGCGTAAGCTGTATTTTGGGAGTCAGTTCCTTCCAAAAAACAATTTAAATCAAAATAGTTACAAACTGATAAGTAGATACAATTTGTTTTTCTTTTAGTTAGGTACAATAATAATAATACGTGTTTTAATACTGCATGGTGCGCGCGCGCGTGTGTGTGTTTATGCATGCATATGTGAAAAAATGTGTATTTATACATACATAAGTTTACATAACTGTGATTAAATCACGATATAAAGAGGAGCTTGGTGAGATCCTTACAATTCGATGATAATAATAGATAGATAGAATAAATATTGAATAAAGTTAAGATTACCTGGTGACGTTATCGGTCGGCCTGATATCCTTGGAGACTTTGTCTAAGCTGGTGATAGATATATCATCGGCAGTATTAGAGTCCTATAACATAGATAAATATTTAACACTAGTAGGAAAGTAATCATCCCAAACGAAACAACTAGGTGGGTATGTAATATACGTAATATAATGATACTATAAAACCTACAATTACTTAAATATACTGGCAGGGGAAAAAACAACAATCCTATTTAAGAGAAAAAAATAAACAAAGATCCCGATATTTAAATAATTAATTTCACAAATGGATTGATTTAATTGGATGCATGTGGATCTTAGGAATACTTAGCAAGTTAAAAGTTACTACTACAGTCATATCTTTGTAATTACCTCAAAGAAAATGTCATAATCTTCATCCTTCGATCTGTTCAGGAGTAGAGACTGGTCTATGAGAATGCCGTTATACCAGGGCTTAGAGAACAGTTTGTCGGTGGCAGCGAGACGCTCGCAGCGAGGCTGCCAGGTATGGAGAGTTATCCACGACTGCGATATCAGCCATAATACCCACACCCACGCCATCTCACGACCGACGTACTCTCCCAGGAAGTATACTTCGGAAAAAATTAAGGTGCTTACTTGCTGTCTACGACTTTATTGCTTGCTAAATTCTAGAGGGTTGTGTAAATAGTAAGCTAATTTTATCATTTATTATATACTAGTTTTCACCCGCGACTTCGCTCATGTAAATGTAGGTTTGCAACAGTTATTTTTTCTGGATAAAAGGTACCCTATGTCCTATTCTGTACACCTGACAACGTGTATGCAAAATTTCATGTTGATCGGTTGAGTAGTTAAGGCGTGAAAGCGTAACAAACAAACAAACTCATTTTCGCATTTATAATACCTATTATTGTCTTCTGTTTACGCGAATGTTATTCATTAAAATTAAACTACTATATACGGATTTTATTTTTATCGGGGAAAGTGTAAACACAAATATAAATAGTATAATAGTATAGTAATAGTATAAATAGTTTTAATAGTTTCAATAATTTAATTAGCTTAAAAATTAATAAAGTTTAATAGTAATAGTAGCGTAACAGTTTTCAAAAAAAAATTGTAATGAAGTGTCAAATAAACAACGCGGTAAAATCCGTATATAGTAGTTTAATTTCAAATAATACCTATTAGTTAGGATTCTTCGATATTGATATAAGGTTTTCTCCCGGATTCTCTTCAGAAGCGCAGCGATATTAAATGCTACTATTGTGCTTGAGGTCTCGGGTTGAATTCCAGCCCTGTGCAGACAAAAAATTCCTAATGGTAGCACGGCATCTAGAGGTGTACCTGGTAGACGGCAACAAACTTGCTTGATTTAAGCGGGATGTAAAGCCATAGTGGGCTACATACATTTATGTAGGTATACCTAATTCCCATCTCGTTACCACATCCGGGATATAGCCATAAGACGACGTAGGTATGTATTTGTGTACGATACGCGGTTACGTAATAAGCGTAATGTATTGGCAGAAATGGTATACTAGTCAGTTCATCACTTCCAGTCCGATAACAGCATATAAAAGAAAAAAAAAAGAAATAGTTCATAGTACCTATATCGTTAAAAATCGCGTACCTAACTGTTCCGCGTTCTCAGATGCGACTTTGAGATTGGATAAAGTGAAGGGGATTTTCTGCCAGATAATTTTTAGTAGCAGATCAACTGAATAAACATAAACGTTTAAAACATAAAATAGCACCCGTAACACAAGTTTAATCTTAGCTTGGGTGCCAGAGTATCAAACTACTTGAGATTTACAATGTATAGGAAAATATTGTACGTTATTGTCATTGCTAAAGAGCATTGTAATTTTTTAATTTGATAATAAAGAACTAGTAGTATTACTTTCATTATACGGTTAATAACCATTTAATAAATAGCAGGCTCCAAGATTGCCATCAAGCCAACTCGAGTGAGTATGTCCGTAGGAAGTGCTCGGATTTAATAGATTTTGGTTCTATAGCGTGTAACAGTGTGGTCATACTATAAGTGGACTCTGTGACTAATCTAAAGTAGTCATCATTTTATGAACAGCACAGAATTTACAATTATGGATGCATTATTTTGGCGATGAGTGTCGATGGAGTCCGATAGTATCCAATTATATTTAATTAAAAAGCTAAATCACTGATTTTGACATAGAAACTAATAAATTGTGTTTATACTTGCGCATTACGGGAAAAGGAATTAAAAGAAAATTCGATAAACTGATTTATCATGAATACTCGACACTCCTAAAAGACCTCACGTTACAGGCTCTAGACTTTAAGGGCATCCAAAGCAGAGATGGGCAGATGTGGTAAGTCAATATACCGATCGCTGAAGAGGCGAAAGATCGTACTAAGTCTTAGAAGACGGACTCTGACATAATTATACATATATACTTTAATAGCAAAAAGATTTTTGTGGGCATTTTGCCAACAGTAATATGTCGGTGCCAATACTTAGCAAGCATTTGATCCTATGATACCTATGTAAGGAACAAATATTTCTTCGATTGGACGTAATATTATGTAGTTTATTTAGCAATGTCGATTCTTTAAATGCTGTGATACATCTGGAATCGTTTCGCTGATAATACCAGTTGTCAAGGCAGTTCAATTTATTTCATAACTGTCTTATAATTCGTTGGGCAAATGTTACATCATAGCTGCCCATGTAGTTCAATTTTAATTAGATACTTTATTTATGTTGGTTGAGTACACGCAGAATTTTTTTTTCAAATAGAAGTCACCTCGCTGTCAAAAGGACATACAAATGCAGCATTTTTAAGAACTTTTAGAAATCAACAGAAAGTTTAGTATCTTAACTGGATTGCTGCTGAGATTACCGACATGCGCGATTCAAACTAAGAGCATTATTCCATACTTTCTTTTTAAATACGACTGCCAAACTCTAAATAATTTCTGTCTCACGGTGGTGTACTTAACAAAATATTCAAATACAAATTACACACAGAATCGAGACATATTTGTGCATTACACATATTTTCGTCCCGTGAGGATCGAACCCACAACACTCGCGACATGATTCGCTATCATGTCGCGAGTGTGTGTGGTCGCTACTTAAACAATTCGTGCTAGCAAACCTATGCTTATCTTTCATGAATTAAATCTACTACATATAACTCCAATATAACTTACGCGGTGGTATATCGAAGAACAAATAATCTGGTATAACGCCATGAAATGCACATGCATCGGTATTCTTGAGGCCGCAGAAGACAATGAGAAGGTTAATAGTGACTGGTCCAACGAGACTAAGCGCAAATGTAAAGCTGAAATTCTGTATGAGGATCTTGCAGGCAGTTTTTCCAGCAGCAAAACAGACGTAAGCAGCAAATACATGGACAAGAACTACCCACAGAGAAGTACCCCACGCTGACGGCAATGGTTCAGCGCCCCCAGTTAAATTGTAACCTGCTAAGCCTTCGTAAATATCTTGAACTATTTGGACCTGGAACAAAGATGACGTTTTTGTTAAGTGACATGCATATTATATCAATGTTTTACACCGACTTAACTGAAAAGGTTCTCAATTCAACTCGTATTTACCTATTTATTTTTTATACTTCAAATGTGGCAAAGAAGCATAAGGATCATGATGACAACCAGTTATCGTAGCCTATGAGCGCTTTATTTATAGCAGTGATAACCTAATGGGAGACCGGTGGACTGCCACGCAGAGGTCTCGAGTTCGATTCCAAGGCGCGCATTTCTGACTTTCCGAAGTTATGTGCGTATTAAA
This sequence comes from Catocala sponsa, assembly GCA_963564715.1. NCBI lineage: Eukaryota > Metazoa > Arthropoda > Insecta > Lepidoptera > Erebidae > Catocala > Catocala sponsa. The sequence goes on from OY751331.1 coordinate 12,652,230, forward strand.
TAGTTAATTATCACTCATTTTAACGGTGAAGGGAAACATCGTGAGGAAAACTGCATATCTAAAAGTTCTCCAGATTGTTTGCGAAGACATGTGAAGTCTGCCAACCCGCACTGGGCTAGCGTGTTAGACTATGGCCTAACCCTTCTCACACTGAGAAGAGTCCTGTGCCCAGCCATGGGACAGTCAATACATACATACATAGATTCACGCCTGTTTCCCAGAGGGGTACGCAGAGACTACGGATTTCCATTTGCTACGATCCTGACACACTGGGACAGTTAATAACTAATAATATCAGCACTAGCTGATATTATTACGAGCGCTTTCACGAAAGTAATCATTATGCAGCCAGCGCAAGGATGAACAGGAAACAAAAATGGCTGGTTTCAATGAGACGTCTTTTAGGGAAGCCTTAAAATTGTCCTCACCATAGTCACACACTCATGTGTTGTACCTGTGGTAAGTGTGAGTTTCGGTAAGACGTCAGTACTTCCCCTAGTTTAAACAAAGTTTCAGGCTTCAATGAAAATTCCGTTTTCGCGCTTGCCTTACTTTACTCATTTAACTTTGTACATTTAGTGGCTATTTTTATTCACCAAATAGATCTCAGCTGAAGAATTGAGTGCTTTAACTAGTTTTGTCCAGTACGGGTTGGCAGACTTCACATATTTTCGAGAACATTATGAAGATCACGATGTTTTTCTTTACCGAAATGTTTAATTTCATGCAATAATTCAATATTTAATATGCACAAAACTTCGAAAAGTCAGAACTTCGTGTCTTGGCATTGAAATTCAGGTATGACACCTGCTGACTAAATACTGGCCAAATGGTATCTGAACTGCATCAGGATGTTTGATAAAAATTAATTAAATAAGAAATAAAATTAAATATGAGAAATGAGGAAGCTACATATTTTCAATTGCACATTTAATGATAAGCGGAACAAACTTATCGAACAGCAGTTGGAACCTAAATATGTATGTATATCGAAAACAATCTTCCAGATTCATATCAAATATTCGATTACTCAGTTTTAAATTAGTAAATGTCGTACATATCTTTAGTACCTATCTTACCTCATAGACATCGTAATAACGTGAACCAAAAGCATTGCGTATTTTAGTAAAGAATAATAGCGGGCTATCATCTTGGATCTTCATAGACAGAAGAATACAGCTCATGAATATTAATATTTTCCATAAAGAAAGCAACCGCTGAGTGTAGTACCTCGTTCTCTTTAGATTCTCGCGCAGTTTTTGCAATGTTCGTAAACCTGAAACATACATTATCGCTGCTAGAAAAGTAAATATAAAAAAAACCTCTATCAAATCATTTACAATACTGCTGATTTATTCATCGTTCTAGTGTTGTACCTAACAATAAGAGTTTACCGAGACACGTGCATCTTTTCCGATCTTAAGTTCTGGGATCAAATCAATCTAGGCAAGTCAAAATTATAGACTTATACTGGCAGGAAAACTGTAGTAGCGAAAGTAGTTAGTGTAAATCAGAAAGCTGGGTCATTGAAAATTGAACCCAAGAGTTGGCTCGGGAAACTGGCCATTGATGACGCTCACCCTGTCTCATTAGCGGTGTCTTGTCCTACTTGCTAGCACTAACAGGAGAAGGAAAGGAATGCCGTGCCTTCTCCTATTACTGCTAGCAAGATTCTGTATTTGCTAAGATTTCCTTCTAATTTCTAAGCCCAAGCGGATTGGTATGACCATCCTGTCTAGAACGATGATGTCATCAAGCAATAAGCAAATGGTATTACAACATAAGCATATTAATTATATCGCACTTTTAGGAGCCGACAGTTTTATTATGTATATATCACACATTTACTTTATATACCTAAGTCAGGCTATTAAAATTTAATCTATTTTAATAGATACTCAGAACATTCCTAGTTTTCAAAAGTACCTACATTATAATCTATATCTCATCAAGTATATCTAATCACATTCATTTTATAGGTCGGAGCATGCGTTTGAAGAATAGTTTATAGTCGGTTATAAACTCTAGACTTATTAAAGCTATGGCGTATTTAATAACATTTATAATAGAAATAGACTAATTAATGTAGGTAAGATTTTTGAAGTAACATTATAGTAGCATAGAAGTAACATAACAGTTCATGAGCTACATTCGAATAAAACAAAGCGAGGATAAGAAATATGAAAAGGGGTGGACACCTTCTATCATCGTAACGAAACCCTGATAAGACCATTTTATTATTCTATCAGACTATTAGTCAATGCCACATACTTTAAAATAGCTATTGAAAACAAACTGGATTTCGATCCAGTATATATATTTGAAAAAAGTTTGCTTCTAGTTCAAGGCAACTGTGCCCGACAGGGTCCACAATTGATACTTAGCTATAAGTCTACCGTCTATTATTATATTATACTACATTGTGGCAAAGCAATAAAACTTGAATTTGAATTTGAACTTCTAGTTGACATGTAGAATTGTAGAAGTTGCAAAAAATCACATAGGTCAACGCGTTACACTGAGTACCTATACGACTATGCCCTTTCTTCGGATTTGATGTCTCTATTAACGTAGGTGCCTGTTAGCCAACTTTATATAAGTATAGTTAAATAGGTGCATAGGTACTACGAAAAAGTAAGCTTCAAGCTAATCTAGAAAGTTTGTGTTCACAGTGGTTTCACATCGGTAGCACAAGGGATACCTAAGATTCCAACTCTCGATGGCATAGATATGGCAATGAACTTTTATTGCCTTATTCATTGGACTACCGCCGCTTATAATATCTGGATATTATAGAAGAAAAAGGATGTGTTAATTTTTATTAAAGCGAAGCTTTACGATAAAAACACCAATTGAACACAAGAAATGACCTACTCATACCCATTGTCTTAACGTTAATGTTGCACAATACCTATTACATGATTACCACTTACCTGAAGTATGTCTTCCTAAACAACCGACGTAATTCTCCCACCAGCCCAGAGAAATGAATAGACAAGCTACAGGAATGGTCCACAAAATATTGTTTCCTGTTAGAAGCGGCCAGAGAACGAAAGCGGTAGCTTGAGCTGACACAGCAAATACGTCTATAGCAATCTTCACGTGGTAACGAGGATCAGTTCGGTCCCTGGAGATAGCATTTAGTATACCAGGTACTATGCATACAGCGTTCATCAACATAGCACCTTTAACTACGTCAAGTTCTGGCAGAATTATTAGTACCAATATGGCTACTCCGATTGTGTGCAAGGTTTCTGTAACAAGAGCCTGAAATAATAGTTATTTGTATTAATTTGTCTTCTGCAATGAAATCTTATGTCTTATCGTCGTTTATAATAATTACACTAGGAAACACTAGGGCGAGAGAATTGAAAATAGGCATTTGTAAAATCTATTGCTGTTGCGCAGTGCCATATGTAGTATCATGAGCGCGATAGAGACAACTGCAGCTTGGACCAAAAATGCCTATTAAAAGTGCACAAAATCAACGTTTCGTAGTCCCCTGATTCCTTCTACAATACTTGACCGATTTAACTACTTTTTCATAAAAAATTAAAGAAAGACTTTGGTCGTGTTCCTATGCTTTCCTTTTTTTATATAATCTAGTCAAATTTGTTTTCTGGATGTTTGAACACAGCGGCAAATCTGGTCAATTTTTGAGGTTTTTGAAGGGTCATGTCTCTTTTAATAATTAATTTATGAAAAAAAGGAAAACATAGAGACATGCCAATAGAACCCATACATTTTTTAGAAAAAATTGTTGCTCTACTGGCATTATCCAGGGAAGAAACAGGGGACTACGTTTGTATGGAAAACGGCCCTTGTGTTTCCTCTTAATGAGTAAGAACATTGTATAATATTTGCATGCCGCCAGACAGGCGAAACATGATGTACATAATTATGACTATTTTTATAACAACATTGTCAACCGTGTTTCTAGCAAATAAAATAAATATAAATTTGAAAATAAAAGGTGTTGAATAGTAAAATATTATTGGAAAAACAATATATGAAATCAGTCTAGGTACTTTGATTTTAAATAGATTTAGGCCGGTGTCTTTTTTATATTTCTTGTTAAAGTTATGGACTATTTAGACTTCTGTTATAAAGAATTTAAAAGAAATCTACATTAAACGCTAATTCGGTAGTTTCACATCCAACAGCAATATAATTAAATAGTAGCAAGTAGGAAAGGAAAAAGGCAAGCAGAGTATAGTGTAGTTGCTACCTAGCATCTGATTTTAATTTTAACGTTAGTTGAAGGAAGAACTAATTATCAATCTACCTATTTATTGATATAATAATAATAATATCAGCCCTGTATTAATCTGTTCCACTGCTGGGCACGGGCCTCTTTTTAGTGTAAGAAAAGTTAGGCCATGGTCCACCACACTGGCCCAGTGCGAGTTGGCAAATTTCACCAGTGCCGGATTAAGCAAGCGCGGGGCCCGTAGCAAATTGTTTCGGGTAAGAGTGCTTGCATATGTCAGACTTTTTGTAGAGCTGATTATTGGGCCGACTGAAATTCTACACATTTATACGAGCGACTTTTTGTAGAACTTGTGCGTTTACCGTATGAAATTCGGTGTTTTACTTACGCCAAGGAAATAGTCGGTTACCGATTGTCTGACGTGGATTGTCTTAGTAGGAAAAGTTGTAACATTTCACGTTTTTGTGACATCAAGTAAATTCAATATATCACATCTTAAGTAATAAATTTCATTTAAAAAATTACGCTAGGGCAGAGATGAGTGGGTTTAAATGTGCGGGGCCCCCTTTCGCGCGGGGCCCGTAGCAATTGCTACTCTTGCTACGTGGTTAATCCGGTACTGAACTTCACATATCTTCGAGAACATTATGGAGAACTCTCAGACATGCGAGGTTTCCTCACGATGTATTCCTTCACCGTTAAAGCAAACGATAATTAATTATTTACTACGTACAAAACTTCGATAAGTCAGCGGTGCGCGCCTTGGACCTTGGCACCTATTTATATATATCTATCATCTCCAGGTATCTATATTTTCAGGTAGTTTGCTAGACACAATAAATTTAGAATAAATACCTAAAGACCACATAAAGCGCACAGCTTTGTGCTACATAGATTACACACTATGTTATAATTTACTTACCGATAGAAACTGAATAAAGGTTGGCTTTGCAAATCTTTTGAAGAAACATATTCTGACTGATCTTAGGAACATGCCTAATTCCGGCACACTGAACGCTATGAGAGCCGCCCAAAGCCATGTTATTCGCTCTTCTACGGAATGTACTGTAATAAACTGTTGATCTAGTTCTGTTAAAAACAAATTGAATAGGTATTATGAAATAATTTTAGGTTTAAGGTTGTATTATAGAAAGAAATATCTTATAATAACGTGTCGATGCGATTTCGTCATAAGAAATCATAAAAGGTACTTATATATTGTCACAGTTTTACAAGTGACTAGGTTTTTCCCGCGCCTTCGGTCGCGTAAATGTAGATTGGTTAGGTTAGTATAGTAACAGTAGGTATTTTTTTCTGGATGAAAATCGTATGACCTTTTCTACTTCCCTGATAACGTGTATTCGAAATTTCATGATGATCGGTCGAGTAATTAGGGCGTGAAAGTGTAACAAATAAACCAACAAACTTACATTCGCATTTATAATATTAGTTAGGATTTATTCGTTCTTGCCTAGCAAAACTATTTAATAATTAAAAAGCTTGAATTGAAACGTGGTGTAATAGATTCCGTGATCCTCACCTAATACTTTGTTACAGTGTAGTATCTCCTTATTTTTTTTCAACTGCGATGTGATGAAGAGTAGAGTTCCCTTCGCTATGACTGCAGAACTGAGTACAACGCAGAATATAACTATATACGCCAACAGTTTGAGTACTTTGACACTAGCGTCTATAACGGTGGTAGATGCCTGGGATCCAACTTCCTTCTTCACTGGAAACTCTCTGAATAGATTCCATCCTTTTGTCTCTTGGGCAGTTCTTTGACTGAAGGAAAATATTAGAAATTTAAAATACCTTTTATATCTGATATTATTCATTAAACTGTTGATCTAGTTCTGTTGAAAACAAATTAAATATTATGAAATAATTTTATAAGGTTATATTAGATATAGAAAGAATGATCTTATAAAAACGTTGTGTCGGTCTAGGCCAGACCTGATAACTAAGTTCATTAGGGTAATTATAAAATTTAGATCAGAAGCGTTTTTCTTTTTTCAAGCGATAGTATCTTGAAAAACGATAGTCTTTCATCATACCTCTTGTAAGTTTTGGAGATTCCGACAGAGAAGGCTAAATGCCACATAAAACGCTTCTGGATTCGTTCCAATCTCAAAATGTGAGTTGAATAATGTGGTCTCCACACAGTGGAACAGTATTCGAGTATACTACGAACCAAAATGAACAAAAGTATCTTTGTTTGCGACTTACGGAATATTTTAGCATTTCTTATAACAAATCCCAGCATTTTGTATGCTTTTTTAACTATGTGATCCAAATGAGGTTTAAAAGTAAGTTTACTATCTAAAATTATACTTAAGTCGCTTATTGTATCAACTTGTTGTACGGGCATGCCCTCTACAAAATACCTGGAGTCTATGTAGTTTACTTTGCGGGTGAACTTCATGTGGTAGCATTTTTTTATGTTGAGTTATATCTGGTTATTGCTACACCACTGGCTTATGTGTTCTATGTCTGTTGTAAAAAAGCTACCTTGTGAGAACTATTAATAGTTCGTGAAATTTTTAGATCGTCAGCATACATGGACGGTTTAGAGTACAATAGTCAGTCAGGTAGATCATTAATAAAGATATTAAAGAGGATAGGTCCCAAATGTGATCCCTGCGACACGCCAGAAAAAGTGAGGAATAGATTTGACCTTTAGCCGTTTACCACGACATAGGAAAAGCGATTGACTAGATACGACTCAATCCATTTATGAAGACTGTCAGTAAACCCATATACTGATAATTTCGGTTTAAAGATTCTTTATTGTCTTAAGAAATTATACAAATTTCACTTTACAAGACAACTTATGAACTAAAAAGTGATTAATAATTTAGGTGTAGTGAGCATGCATTACTATTTATAATTGAATATATCTATAACTATATATTTGAACTGTAGGTGTTCACTTGTATTATAAATTTATTTATTAATATTAATCCAACGGAGGTTTTTTTATTATATAAGACCTTAGTGCTTTTTTAAATATATTTGTTGATGTTACCGTTTTCAAAGACTTAGGTAATTTGATAGTTTGACTCCCTCGTACATTATATTTTTAATACCGTGTTGGGTTCTAGGATTTAGAAGTTTGATGTTATCAGCATTCCTGAGAAATTTTGTTTGTACTTGGCTGTTTTTAATAAACGTCAGTTCAGACTTAATTTCACTGTGTATAATTTTATGTATTAGTAGGCAGATTTTAAAAGTGTACGTTTGCTTTATGTTCATTAATTTTGTTTCTGTATATCGTTTTTTGATTAATTAGTCGTAATGAAACAGCACTTTAATAACTTTGTTTTGGGCAATCTGAAGGCCTTTAAGATTGTTGCAGCTGCGTGTCCCCACACTTCCACTAAATAGTCCAAGTGAGGTTTGACTAGGCTATAGTAGATATTTGTCCGAACTTTTAAAGGAAGACAATTTACTATATTACGCAGGGCTTCGGTTAGTGCCGTAATATTGGGCTTAACGCTATTTAGATGTGCTTTCCAGGTAAGTTTGCTATCAAAGATCAATCCTAGGTATCTTTCTTGTTCTTTTTTCTGAATAACTTCATTGTTTAATATAAAGGATTATTATCGTTTAATATTTTATTTTTTGCTGCAAATATAATATAACATGTTTTTGATGTATTAATTGTTAAAAGATTGGATTAAACCAATCACATAGTATGTCTAAATCTTGTTGAGCTTTTTGTTTAACATCAGTGAGCGAACGTCCAAAATAAAATAGACAAGTGTCGTCAGCATAGAAAGTTAAGTGACCATGGAGTCCTATTTCATGTAAGTTATTTATATAAATTAGAAAGAGTAAATGACCCAGGATTGATCCTTGGGGCACACCGCAAGTTATGCGTAGGGGCTGACTTTGAAATTTATCTATCTTGACAATCTGATGTCGATTTTGTAGGTAGGATTTAAAAACTTTTAGTGCAGTTTATTACGTAATATGTAGTGACTGACGGTGTCAAACGCCTTTTTCAAATCTATGAAGTGATAAGTATATTTTTAGAATCTATATTAATATTTATTTTACTAAGTCTATGGTAGCTGATAAAGTGTTACTGAGAGGACGGAAACTGTATTGTCTTGCAAACAAGAAATCTATTGAGTTCAGGTAAGTAGATAGTCGGGTGTAAATAAGCAATTTCTGCATCAATATTGTATAATTTACAATGAACAAAGAGATTTCTACCGTTTCTATAATAATCATAACTAATATACTATTGTTACATTAATTAATTGATTTAATATTTATATCACATTTTTTGAGTAACTAAATAAAATAATTATGTCAGCTTGACATGTTTGACACTGACAGATATGAAAGGTGACGGTCAGTGTCAAACATGCTCGACTAACAGCCTGTCATTCGAATGCGATCGTTGAAGTGTGAAGCACGGCGATTTATTGTAACGAATAATCTAGTGAAGAGGAAACATTAAACTAATTGTGGATTGTTGATGCGTGTTTTCTTGAAGTCCTTCTGAGCGTTTTTCAGCTCAGAAGTGGGATCACAGCAAAAACATACCGTTTTTGCAACGCCCACCATAGTTCAAAGGTATGGTTATTATGACTTTCGTATTTCTTTCACTAAATTAATTTGAATACGTGAAATATACATTAATTGGTCTATAAAAATGCATAACTAGTTGAATAATATGAAATTACTTGCAAAATATAGTGACTATCGAGTAGATTACAATGGATTAGAGTTATTCATCCACTGAAAATTACGCGGAATTGCTGACGGAAATGCTCAACAGAAAGGCACGCCCTGGTGAGTCACTTGAGTTATATTATTTCTCAAAAATTAACTTACTTAACCGTTGTAAAATATTTGGGAAACAAGCGGTGGACTGCATCATATTTGGGATAGAGGATAAAGGTGTTCGGTTGAGTGCGCAGGCTGGGAAGTTTGATAAGCCCGAGGAAACCTTAGAATTCTTTAAAACGGTTAGAAATCAACAACCGCGCGATGTCCATGAGTTTAAGAGAGATAATCAATCGAGAGATACGCGACCTTTAACTTCGACGAGCACGTCTCAGCGCTATAACGGCGCGATGAGGGGTCGATCTAAGGGAGGTGTGACTTGTTTCAACTGTAATGATCCCGGACACATGAGCTGGCAATGTCGTAAGCCTATAAGTAAATGTACTGATTGTAATTTTCTAGGTCATAACTCAAGTAATTGTCCCAAAAAGACCAGTACTACTAGAACTAACCCTAACAGTAGTGTTCAAACTAACTTTGATCAAAATAAATTTAAAAATGTACTTGAAGTTGCTATCGATGACATTGAAGATGATAAATACAAAATTGGTATTAAAATAAATGGTATAGATACTCCATGCCAGGTAGATTTAGGTAGTCAGGCTACGTTAATCCGAAAGAATGATGCATGCAAGTTAAATATCAAATGGGAGGCGGTACAGGGCCCATTATTAAGGGGACTAGGTAACGTCACCTATCTACCTATCGGGAACGCACTTGTCTGTATCGAGGTACAAGACGTCAAGGAAGAACAGGTAGAAGTACTTATTGTCGATGATTCGGTTATTAATGTGCCAGTTTTACTTGGACATAGCTTTACGGAACGCCCTGGACTGAGAATAATGAAGACGGCTTCCGACCTATTGTTCGAAACTGTCGAATTAGATAAAATTGTCAAATTATCTCTGATAACCGTCGATGACATTGGCATAGAGATCGGTAAGCTAAAGGCGATAGTAGTTAGTTCTAGCGGTGATAGTTATAATGGCAACGTCTACGTAGGTGGGTCAATTAGGGGAAAACCAGGGATGGAATATTATTTACTGCCTGGTGAGTTCCAGTTGTGTAACGGTGTCGGTCGCGTACTGGTCCAAAATGTCGGATCTCAAACTATTCGTTTCAAGCGAGGTTCTCTCATATCTAGGGCAAGAGTTGTGTCACGAGATACTACGGTAGATATTCTGAACATATATCAGGTTACTGACAAAACTCAGCAAACTGACGTAAATTTCGGGACACAACTCACACCTGACGAGAAACAGCGGTTTCAGGACTTGCTGACTAAATATAAGTCTTGTTTTAGTACGGGCTTACACGACTTAGGCTTCACTACGATTACTGAGATGAAAATACACCTTTTAGATTCTACACCGGTTGTCTATAGGCCGTATAGGTTGCCACACTCGGAACGAAAATATGTTCAGGATTTGGTTGACGAAATGGTTCAGAATGGCATAGTACGTGAATCTAGTTCACCTTACGCTAGTCCTATAGTACTTGTGCAAAAGAAGTCAGGTGAAAAGCGATTATGCGTAGATTACCGCGCGTTAAACAGGCGCACAAAACGTGACCACTACCCGCTTCCACGCATAGAGGACCTTATGGATCAACTCTCGGGCAATTCTTTGTTTACTACGCTCGATTTGGCCTCAGGGTACCACCAAATACCCATAGCCGAGGAATCTAGAGAGAAGACCGCATTCGTCACACCCGATGGGCAGTACGAGTACAATCGCATGCCCTTCGGATTGGCAAATGCACCTGCAGTGTTTCAGCGGGTAATTCACAAAGTCCTCAGTAAAGCCAGAGTCCCATACGTAATTATCTACATGGATGACATTTTAATCCCTTCAAAGACCTTTGAAGAAGGATTAGAACGTCTTGAGGAAGTTCTGCAGCTGTTACAGGAAGCTGGTTTGACCCTAAAGATGGAGAAGTGTCGGTTCTTTTTATAGAACATTGTTTTCCTTGGATATGAGGTTGATAAATCCGGCATACGTCCTGGAGAACAGAAAATCCAGGCGGTGTCAATGTTTCCCGTTCCGCAAAATCAAAACGACGTTAGAAGGTTTCTTGGTCTAGCTGGGTTCTTCCGTAGATTCGTTAGGGGCTTCGCTCTCATAGCCAAACCCCTGACAGAGTTGCTCAAAAAGGATATTTCTTGGCAATGGGCGGAGGCCCAGCAAAATTCTTTAGACACACTAAAGAAGGTACTTACCGAGCGGCCAGTGCTTGCATTATACGATCACAGGGCGGAAACGCAAATGCACACTGATGCAAGTAAATTCGGGCTAGGCGGCATTCTATTGCAGAGGTCAGGGAGTGATCCTTGGAAGCCTGTGTCATACTACAGCCGCCAAACTAGCCCTGACGAACAAAAGCTCCATTCATTTGAGCTCGAGACGCTTGCAGTTGTAAGTGCACTTAATAAGTTTCGGATATATCTCTTAGGTATAAAATTTACAATAGTGTCGGACTGCAATGCTCTGCGATCCATCTTCACGAAGAGAGACCTGGTACCTCGTATTTCGCGTTGGTGGATACAATTTTTAGAATATGATTGTGACATTGAGTACCGCCCAGGCGAGAAAATGACACATGTGGACGCGTTAAGTAGAGGAGCCACTGTAGTAGAGCAGGAACCGGTTCACTTACTGGACATAATGTCTGTAAAAGTTGATGACTGGGTCACAACTGTTCAGTCAGCAGACGAAGAAGTTAAACGCATAAAGGATATTCTACAGGATCCTGAAACCTCTAAGATTGCTTCTATTCACAAGGAATATCAAGTCAAAAATGGACGGGTATTCCGAGTTGTTGAGAACGGTGAATTGAGATGGCTGGTGCCAAGGGGAGTTCGTTGGCAGGTTCTCAAGGCTAATCATGATGAAGTAGGTCATTTTGGTTTCGAGAAAACTCTGCAAAGAATTAAATCCCTGTTCTGGTTTCCGAAAATGAGGAAGTTTATCCGAAAATATGTCATAGCGTGTTTAGAGTGTGCACATCACAAGATTCCATCTGGATCTAAGGAGGGAGTTTTGCACCCGATCCCTAAAGTAGATGTGCCACTTCATACACTGCACGCGGATCATCTCGGTCCTTTTCCCAAAAGTAAACGCGGTAACGCCTACATACTCGTTATCATAGATGCATTCACTAAGTACGTGTATTTGTCAGCAGTTAGAAGTACTAAAAGCAAGGCGAGCATTAAGGTTTTTAAAACTTATTTTAGTTTGTTTGGTCCACCAAAGCGTCTAATTACTGACCGTGGTACAAGTTTTACCAGTAAAAAGTTCAGGACATTCATGCAATCAGTGGGAGCTAAACATATTCTCAACGCAGTTGCAACCCCGCGTGCTAACGGCCAAGTAGAGCGGTGCAACCGCACAATCCTGGCTTCGTTAGGTAGTATGACTCATGGGAAAGCCGAGGATACTTGGGATGTATATTTACCAGACGTTCAGTTAGGTATTAACACCGCAGTGCACGATATTACAAAGAGAACACCTACAGAATTATTGTTCGGGCGCAAGGTAGGAAATCCGTCCGATGGTATACTGAACAGTATATCTGAGGAAATTGACGGAAGTGAAAAGGTAGAGGACATTGACGATATAAGAGCGAATGCGCGTGAGCGAATAGAAAGTAACCAAATAAAGACAAAGGAAAGATTCGATAAGGGTCGAAAAAAGCTACAGAGTTTAAGATAGATGATTTAGTTAGGGTGGTAAGAAACATAGTAGGAGGATCAGGTAAGTCAAAGAAATTAGAACCCAAATGTCAGGGCCCATACCGAATCAAAAGCATACTTCCCAATGATCGATACCTTATAGTTGATACACCGCTTACTAGAAAGGGTAGGCCATATGAGAATATAGTGTCCGTCGATAAAATTTATCCGTGGATGAGTTTTAACGCACCTGCTTGTTCCTCAAGTGATGAAAGTGACGATAATTAATAATTACTTAGTTGTGCCAAAAACCAGTGATGTTTACACTGTATATATTAATCATGTTATTGTTAAGGTTTTGTGATGTAATTAGAGATTAAAGTGACAAGCGAAACGGTCTGCATAACTCGGAGTTCGAGCGGATGTGAGCCGAACATGAGTGTTATGTATGACAAGCCTATCAAGTTAGTAGTGAAAGAATAGAAGTAGCTACACACTTGTAGGCTGTAATGATTTATCACAGCGAGTATATAACTAGATTTAGAGCAAGGTGTCGGTGAAAGAATAGAAGTAGCCGTCCTCTTGCGAACTGAAGTGACATGATAGGGATAGCAACTTCGGGCAAGGTGGTAGTGAAAGAATAGAAGTAACTCCTCTTGCACGACTCCCAAGTGATACTTACACCATAGAATGATTTATATTATGTTATAACGAGAATCATGTGATAAGTAGTAATAGTACTTAGTCAATTAATAAACATAGGTGATTATGTGATTTGCTTATTACAGTTATTACAAATTAAGTATAGCTTTAACGAAGGGACTCGTTACTGTGACGGATGGCCGACTGTTACATTAATTAATTGATTTAATATTTATATCACATTTTTTGAGTAACTAAATAAAATAATTATGTCAGCTTGACATGTTTGACACTGACAGATATGAAAGGTGACGGTCAGTGTCAAACATGCTCGACTAACAGCCTGTCATTCGAATGCGATCGTTGAAGTGTGAAGCACGGCGATTTATTGTAACGAATAATCTAGTGAAGAGGAAACATTAAACTAATTGTGGATTGTTGATGCGTGTTTTCTTGAAGTCCTTCTGAGCGTTTTTCACTATATAGCACTGTCGGTGTCGATGTCCATGTTTAATAAACAACTCTCAACGTAAACATTTACAGTGAATGGTCCAAGTAATTGTGATTGTGGTTTTTTGTAGTTAAAGAATAATTATTATAATACTTTACCTCGTCACTGTCGCTGTCCTGATTATCTATACCTCTATTATTTTTATATATACCTATTATGCAAGGATTTATCTTCTCGCAATTTGGGACACATCCTTTTTAGATGCCCATCCTTGTTGCACACTCTACATACATACGTTTTGAATTTGCACGTATGTTCTTTATGAGTGCCACCACACACGTTACTTTGTAACCCGTGCGCTTTGCCGACTGGTGTTCGCCCGGTATTTACCGCAACTTGCTCCGCTTATGCCGCTTGGGTTACCACCGCTGCTGCCGGCTTAAACACGCGGCGCTTGTGTGATGCCTATCTTATTCCTGCCTTTTTTAGTCCGTCCCATGAAATTCGCTGCAGTATCAACATTTGGGACGCTGTCACCTGCACTTCTGCCCCTGGTACAACCTTCTACTAATGCAGCATTTGTTTCTGCCGCATCCATGGACATAGCTATAGTAAAGCCTTTGTCAAATGATATAGGTATTGTCATCTTCGGTAAACATTTTCTGACAAATGTCTTCCTTTGATAAGCCGCATATAAATAAATAAATAAAATTTATTCGGCTAAAAAAGAGTACAATAGTGGACTTAAATCAACTTCAAATTATATCTTAATATCTAACAATAATTATATGCCTTAATAAACTAGTTTATAACCAAAATAATAATTATAGTAATCTGTTATGTCAAGAAAGGATAATTAAACATCTTTAAATTATTATAAGAACTAGGTTAGACCTGTGTTTCAGGCGATCACTTGTCTATCTATTTTAAAAGTGGACATTTATTTAAGTATCTATTTGAACAATAATATAACTAAATATAAACTTAAGCTAAAACTGCCTGTATGCGTACAAACAATTGTATCATACAATAAAATGCTTAGGTACCTAAAGTATAATTACATCATTTTAATATTTGTAACAAAATCTCTGTGTCTGCATAATTGAGTTTACCTAAATATTCCGTTATCATAACATTACAATTTTTATTACTGACGCTGTATATACTTAGCAGCTTATTAAAATTATTATACAAAAATGGACCCAAGAATATATAAAATCTGTTAACAAATGCATGCCTAGTTTGAGATTTGTTACAAACCAGGTATTCCTTTCTCTTATCTGAAGGTGTAGGTATAAAAGGGAGTTCAGTGTGCTGTTTCAGTATCGTGTGTAGAATAAATAATTGTCGGACAGTTAGAACCTCACATGTCGGATAAAGCTGATGTGTTGGAAATAAAAATGGGCGAAAGGTGGCTACCTTTAAAATTGCTCTTTGAGCACGTTCTAAAGGGAGTAAAATTGACTTTGCAGCCCCACCCCAGGAAGTAATGCAATATGTTAGTATGGATTGACACAAAGCTAAATATACCTGTTTTATTAATGTGTAGTAGGCTATATAACGGAGATTCTTAAATATATATATTAATTTACGTACTCTTGTACATAATAAATCGATGTGTTTACGGAAATTCAGATTTGTGTCAATAGTAATACCTAGATATTTGATATCATTTGATTTCGCTAATGTGGGACAAGAGCATCCAATGTCGGCGTTTATTGTACAGTTATGTGCGTATATGTTTGGATTAGTTGTTGGCATGTTTATGTTCCGCATTGTAAATAAAATGTATTTAGTTTTATCAGTATTTAAGGTTAGTAAGTTATTGTGAAGCCAGTTATTTACTATGTTAAAACCAGTCTGAGCGAGTTCATAAACCTCAATACGTGATTTTGCCGAGAAGAGTAACGCAGTGTCATCCGCGTATGACATTATGATACCATTTTGTAGTTTCAAGCCGCAGAGGTCATTTATATAGATAAGGAACAGAGTAGGCCCTAAAATGCTACCTTGAGGAATTCCGTAAGAACTATTTTTTAGTTCAGAACTTGTAGACTGACCAATTTTTATGCACTGATAGCGATCACTAAGATAATCAGCAAATAATTTAAGTTGGGTTGGGATTATTGCAAGTGTTTCAAGTTTGTGCAATAGTATAGAGCAAGAAATAGTTTCAAAAGCTTTAGCAAGGTCCAGAAAGATACCAATTGAGTGCATACCCTTATCCAAATTGCTAGTTACATAGTTAGTTAATTGATGTACTGCTTGGTTAGTTGATTTTTTAGGTCTGAAACCAAATTGATGTTCCGATAGCAAATTGTTATCTTCAAGGTATCTTACTAATCTAGAGATTATGATTTTTTCTAGAATTTTGGACAGGCCTGATAAAATTGAGATAGGCCTATAATTGTTTATACTTTGTTTGTCCCTAGATTTAAATATAGGGATAACCACTGCTTTTTTTAACAGTTTAGGGAACACTCCTTCTTGTAAGCATAATTGAAAAATGTGTGTTAATGGAAGAGCCAGTTGGTGTTTAAATCTTTTTAGTATGTTATTGGATATGTTATCCCACCCAACGGCACAAACGTCTCGTAACCCTGAAATAATACTTAATACTTCATCGACATCGGTATCTAACAAAACAAAAGAATTTAATGTAGAAGAAGACCTTATCAAATTCAGAGCAGAAGAGCTCCTAGAGTGTAAGGCATTTTCTGCGAGGTTTTTACCAACGTTAGCAAAATCGTTATTGAGTTTAGTAATTGCTTTGGATGGGCTTGATTCCGTACAAAGTAATTCAAACGGTTGCTCAGCGGTTTTTGTCTGGAATGTAGTTGATTTTATAAATTTCTAAACTAGTTTACTATTTTTACCTGCCTTTTGTAGTTCATTTTTTTCATGTTGTGTTTTAATTTTTTCAAAAGATTATTGCAGTAATTTCTATACCTTTTATACGATATCGAAAGTATTGTATTATCAGGTGAGAGTTTAGACATTTGGTGTAGTTTCTCTCTGTGTCTTATGCAACGAACGAGACCGGGCGTAACCCATGATTTAATGTTTTTATATTTTCTAGGCAGGTTTGTTGTATAGGTATTTTTTTGTATTGCACTTTGCATCGAATTAATAAAATAGTTTAACGAAACATTTGCATCGTTTGAATTATAAACGGGGTCAAAATTTATGCTATTTATGTCACTTCCAAGTGTTTTTATATTGACTTTAGTGTAGCTGAGCATGCAGTTATTTCTCATCATCATCATCATCATCATCATCAGGCTATAATATGTTATTTCTAGGTATTGATAATTGTAAATTCAGCAAAACAGTTTGATGATCGGTAAGATTAGAGTTAGTGACTAATGTTATGGAAGGTTTATTTGTTTTTATAATGAAATGATCTAAGCATGAACCGCTTTGATGGGTAGGATGGTTATGGGCTGGTAAAAGTCCATATGAGCTGATCCCGGAGGTTCTTTGCTAAGTTTCGAAAGCCGCAGTTTTTACTGAGCTTTTTTAACTCGGCTACATACTTAGACAGCCACGGATTCTTCCTTATGTTGAATACGTTGTCGAAATTTAAACCCTTCTGCCAGCTGACTCGGTTTTGGGTTCAAATGAGTCTTCATCAACGCCACTAACTCATCAAAAGTTTTCTTAACGGGTTTGTCGGATGTACACAAATGTATCATTAGCTCGTAAGCTTCACTCCCTATCACTTTGATCAATGTCGCCACTTGTATCTCAGTCTTCACTTGGTTTGCTACAAAATATGGTTCCAGTTGGTCAATATACGCCTCCCAATTGTCCCTCTCAAGGTCAAACGGTCCTATTTTGCCGATGGTCATTTAGTACACTGTACTGCACTATTCATTTCACGATACAATCCACGAAACAATTATACGCGTGAAATCTTTAAGTCATCGTCAGCACTGAGAAATATGTAAGTAGATACTTATGTATAAATTGCCTCGCGCAATAAAAGTGTAAAACACACGTCGGTTCTTTACTCGCTTTATTACAAGATTGGCGGTACAATAAATATGCCTACATACGTATACGAATAAGGCCTCGTAGAAGCAGAACCTTTTTTTTTTCGAACTGATACCTATGTATCCGCAACCCCTGTTGTCAGTGACTACGTGGCCACTTTAGCCACTGGATCTGTGCGGTAGAAAGAGTGCACTCAAACCTAAAAATCTGCTGATATTATAGATAACATAGATACAAATTGCCTTAATACGACATTCGCCAGTCTCTTACTAACTCCTTTCGTACATAGTGGCACATGAGACGAATTTCGTCGTTCATTCCCGCGGTTCTTCGTGCCCACTTTGTGCGCCCTTGTTCTCAGGCAGTAACTACAGTAGTTACCTAAGATGAGATGAGTCGCTCACTGCTTTACGCGCACTTTATGGCTAAGTAAGGCAAATACATGTTCATACTTATTTTTATATTTCGCTTTAGATTATCTATATAATTAAATAATCAGTCCCTTATAACTAGTACTCGAAACCACTTCATATAAATCTGAAGTAATTTATATAATATATGAAAGTACTTGTATACGCATAAATAAACTACATACAAAATAGAGAATTGTCGGAAAGGGACAGTGCATAGTGGTGTCGATGTAAATGGTAAGGATAGAGCGCAATATAACGCACTCTCTTGCACGATTCACAGCGTTCAACTGCTAATAGTCCAAACAGTCCAGGTTGATGTGTCGCTGTGTGTACCTACTACGTACCTACGTATTATATGAATTCCTTGATGCATTATCATTCTACATATTGTAACGTTACGTATATATGTACAAATGTAATTATATGTGTACTATACGAAATTAATTATTTATCAATCTAATCCTATATCTATAGATTCAAGATATTCAGTTTTAACAAAAGTAAAAATGTATTTACCTACCTATATATGCACCGAAAGTATTTTATCTGTGAAACGCATGCATGTATTTAAAGATACACACGCAAGGAGGACTTGATCTTCGTAGGTATATAACACATTAATTATTGATATTTTTGAGTATCTATTTTACTATATTAATTCTGTAGTGTAACAACCCAGAAATACTTAAAGAAATATTTGTCTACAAGGACACGCCACTTTGGTATATCTAGTAACGATATTTATCAGCAAAAAATGGCGCTGCAAGATATAAAAAGAAGCCATCGACACTTTTAGCAAGCCTATTTTACTAGTGAATTTGTATTCGTCGTATTAAACATAAAAATAACACCAGGTACTTTTTTGTACATATACACATTAAGCTGGTTAGTTCGTTAGTTGGGTCCGTATCTGCCGTAAGTATATAACCTCTCACTTGACCCTTGTACGTAAATAATAGAAATGAGAATAGTTGGGTACTCACAACCTCAACTCTCTTAAGAAACACAGTAGGATAGGCAGTAACAAAGGTGATAATCAAGCACAAGAGCAACCTGATGGTAGGCAGTCACTACGGTAACCGTTTGCCATCGTAACATATTAACACTTGCAATACCAGAGTACCCTGGTGCATTGCCAATCTACTAAAACCTAGTCGCCGCAATACCGGCGCTGAACGGCTAAATAAACCTCTAGAAACCCAGCTCACTAAAGAAACGATGAGTAGGTATACGGCTAGTCTTATGACATTTACTTACTCTTTTTATTTTCAACCACTACTGTTCACCTAGTAGTTACGTATCTATATCAATAGTGGGTAGGTACTATATTCAAATAAAAATTACTAAAAAAAACAAGGTAATATTTACTCCAGTTCGTCGCCATCGTCATACAGCGGCGTGTACTCTGATTCAGACTCACTCTCGTCCCCTAAACCACTGAATCCTGGTGTTTTGGGTTTGGTCGCCATACCCTATGATTCTGTAACAAAAGTAATGATACACTGATCATCATTGCCCCTGATCTTCAATATGAAGGTAGCACATTTTCATATTGATGTTAAGGGGCTTTACCACTATCTCAAAAGTAGTGTCTGCACGTGTGAAAATAAAACGTGGCAGTTTGTATATATTTGTCTCGTTTTCGCGCATGCATGGAAAGAATCAGGGAAGTACGCACAAACAAAATATTGCTTTCCCATGCTGCGTTCCTTAGAGACTGTTAATTCAACCCCTCTTCTTAGTGTTATTCAGCTATTTACATGCCTGACATCCCTTCCTATCCTCGGCCATAAGCTGTGGGAATTCGTAAAGAGATCCTCTATGCATATGTCCGAAGAAAGCGACATTTGGTCTTTCATAAGACATCAGCTGCTGTCCGCATTTGTAGCTAGCCTTTTCAAGTAACTACTTGAAAATTCTTACTCCTAACCTCAGATAGTCACAGCTGATATTAATACTATAAACGTCATCAATGCTTCATCTAAAAACACATTTACTTTCTAACATCTCCATCAATAAGGCTATCCAGCCTTCTTGATTGAGATGTCTGAAAGTAAAGATGCCTAAAAGATACAATAATGCATTTTATCAACACGTCTATACTAAATAGATTTTTTTAAATAATTATTATGACAATGACAAAGAACTTACTTTTATCAAAGAAAATTCCTGAAAACGCACATAATTATATCACTATCACACCTTTATATCACAGAACGATTCGATTTCGACTAATAAACAATAACAGCGTATTTGTATTATCACCGGAAACTTGGCAAGGTATATGAGTAACAATAAACAAGCGAGTACTGGCCCGCTCCGATATAATCCTCATATCAAACGACCGTCATCATGATATCAAGGTTGATTATATATTTATCGATTATCGTAGATCAATCGCGTTGTGATTTAAGCTTGTTTTAATTGTTATCTCGTATACAATCATATTTACAATCATTCATATGGAATCCTGGTTGAAAGTTGCATTTAAATAATAATATATTGTGAAACTCGTTTGCTTAAATACATATAAGTAGAAAATATTAAAGACACAATCTATTCTAGAGTGGGCCTTCATAAATTAACGTCATTTAGCCTTATTGATTGTTTACACAACAGTGTAATTCGGTAGCGCATATACTGGCGATTTCCTCGAAATGAAAGCGATAAGGATAGCGATAATTCAGACACTTTTTCAGGGTTCAACAAAAGACAACATCACTATCAAAGTTTTATTACGTATAAAATAAATATTCTAATTATAAGAAATACTGCAACTATACTTAGTCTATACCTAGGATTAATTTTAATAGCAGCCAGTAAAAGGTTATTTGGATATTCTAATAATACGGAATAGAAAACACGAAGGAAATGGCATAGTGGTGCCATGCGCGCCTTACCATTACGAGCACATAACTATGAATTCATAGAACTTGGTACACATCACACTACAAAGAAATACAACCTTTATTAGGCATTGCATAAAGTACAATTATGAACGTAAATACGCTTGAAGAAAAATGTCCATAAACGAATAATATTGTCTCAATGCTCATAACATCAACAGGATTTGTGGTTTGGCAATTAGTATGGGCAAATGAAGGTTAGCACCATTTTTATCGGGATTTGTCCTTAGTATTCACTTATTCAGTGCATAATTATACTGTAAATATTCAGTCACAATGATAAAATATATTATAGTCAGGAGTAATTTGGGGTACTACTGTACAATTCATCACATGCCAGTTAGGCTCTCTTCCAAAGCTAACACTGGACCGATGCCACGCGGCACAACGTAAATTTGTATCCATACGTATGCACGACTTGTGTTTCTAACATAATGTAGATTAGAATAAATCACGTGACGTCATAAACAAGACAGTTACTTCGACCGCGAGAACATGGGCGTTATTCAATGTGATGTGATTATACAAATCTTATCGCACAATAATCATAAACGTCATTCGCTTCAGGCAATATTTATAGATATTTTAAACCTTTAAATACATTTTAGTGATAAAAATCCAGGTTAGGTTACTTTCAATCGGCTAACACGCAAATACTCAAACATATTACAGACATAAATTATTATTATTATACTTATAAACTACACATACACACATCATTAAAATCACAGAAAGTTCATATCTACTTCAGACCGGTTGGAAAACTATGACATTAAATAGAAGAGATCTTAACTCTATATCTCTATCGATTCTATCCTATAAAATACCAATTATTATTATTATGAGTTAATATCATAAAATCAAATGCTTTTAAATTTGGAATGGAATATTTCCACCTAACTATCGGCAGCACATAATTTACTTCATTCATAAACTTCAATATATGTAGCGCAGATATATAAATATAGATATTCAGTTCTCGCTATCATTGCTAGTTACTTTGCTAGAACTATAATCCTGTATTTCTTTGCCATAATCTTTAGGTTCATCATGTTTGGAAAAGTTGCCCATCGCCACTTGCGCAATAGTGTCCACAATACTCGAAGTATTCAAATAGGAATGACTCGACGGTGGCACAGACGTCGAGAGATCTTCCGGCTTCGTTAACTTTAAAGGTTGACTATAATCCGATAAATAGTCAGGCATAGTAGTCTTCTTCGTCAATTCTAACATTTGATTCAGAAATGATTCGCCGCCGACCCGCGAAGGCATACTAAAATCTGTAGCCGTATCCATGCTATCCGACTTAGCTGTTTCAATTTTAGATGAACTACTAGATTCACTCATTTTCATAGGGTCTAATGGTATGTCTGCTTTTCCTTTTCCAATGCTGCCAAAATCAGGCGGTAAATAATCCTTGCTACTGCTCTTCAGCAAATCGTGAGGCGACTTCATCAACATACTCTGATCTAAACCAGCTTTTGTTGAAATCGGACTACTGGTAGACAGTGGTTTCATAAGAGATTCTTGCATCTTCAACAAGGATGGTGACAAAAACATGTTATTCGCCGCTAGAGTTGATTTGGACATGGGATCCGGTATTCCCAGTATCCCTGCACTAGAATATTTACTAGCAGAGAACAAAGCATTGGCAATGTCAGCAGAGCTCATCATAAGATTGGAAGCCAGACTCGCAGGTATAGGTGTACTAGAGCTGGTGCTGGTGGAAGTACTACTCGGTGTTTTATCATAACTGCCGATACTGCTGGTCAAATTTTGGAGAGAAGCAGCATACGACGGCGGGTCTGGAAGTTTGCTGCCGGACAAACTAGCTGCTAGGCTAGACGACATTCCAGGAGTAAGCCCTGTGAGCATGCTATTTGCAGCAGCAAGACTTTCTAAACTGGAAGCACCCATTGGCAAAGGCATGTTAGGTGAACCCAAACCGAGGGCCATACTCGTCAACATATCTAATCCAGTTGGATATGCAGATGGAAGAGTGGGTGTTGCCGACTTGGACGCAGATTTTGAAGATGTGGGTAACACTGGTATATTTAGTTGAGGTGTTTCGAATTTATGAGGTGACCCTGATCCAATGCCTGAGGAGACATTTATGGGTGGCACACCCGCCGGTCGACTCACCATCTGTTGCAATGTACTAACAGATGGGAAGTTGGGTACAGTTGTAGGTTGACTAGGCTTCGATACAGGTATCGGTTGAGGTACTGCAAGTAAAGCATCCAAATCCATCTTATCATCCTGGTCAGAAGAACAACCTAATTCGTCTCTAATAAAATGCCACAGCAAACCGTCACTTTGTTCTCGAGGAAACTTGGCTGTCAACGTGCACTTTAACTTGTCCAGGTATGTAATATCTGGCTTAAAATTGTCTTTGAAATCTACGAATGTGTCATCAGGGAAGGAGAAATAGTACTTGATGCTTTTCCGGATCTGTTCCATTGCGTGCGGCGACAAGTGGCTGTCGTGTACCATATTGTATTGTAGCAGTAATGGACGAGGATATTCTGTAGGCCGCTGCTCTGGTGGAGGCATTACCCAAAAGAATGTTAGTGATGACTCCAACACTGGGCTTTCGGGGTTGTAAGGAGCTGTAAAACATAATTGATTGATTTTGTTATACAGGTATGTTTAAAATGGCTGTTCATTACATCAGATAATTCATTATGGCAATATAAAAAATATATAATTATACTTACAGCATATAACGCCAATGCATGGTATATAAGATATTTCAGTTGGCCCTCGCATTTTGATCTGGTATTCTAATTGGTTGTCACAATCTCTTAGACTTGGCATAGCCGGATTAGTTGGGTGAGAGTGATACCATCCAAGCAGTATTAGACCTAGTTTCTCTATCTCCATCTGAATCTCCAGCTCCACTAAAATTCGTGGTCTATTATCATTTTTACTGATTAGACAAGGGAATGTATGTGTAATCATGACATCTGTAAAACAAAAGATCTATGTTATAATTTGAATCAATTTTAATACTAGCTATCATCGCCTGGTATAGGCTACACAGTATATCTATTGACAATGATACCTAAAAAAATGTTATATACTGATCATATAATAGTAACACACGTTTTTATGGATTAAAATGTATTTCGATTATTGATTCTAATATTGGTGGTGTGTTTATTTTTTAATGATTTAGATCCGCCGTAAGCAATTAATCAACCACATTTAAGCCTAGGAATACGTATACTACTAATTGATAAACATTGGCGTGAAATATGTACGCAAATTATAGTAAACTAAAACATAAAAAAGGATGCATAAATATGACATACTGTGACTATTCAGATCCCATGTTCCAGCCAAATATCCATAAACCTCTTCTTTCTTCAAGTGGCAGTGTATGTCTAGTACAAGACTAGCATTGGAACTGACTGACACGAGGAATGGCTGAACTTTACCCGCCGATGAAAATGATACAGCTTCTATCAACATGTTGGCATCACTGTAAATGACAAAATATTTATTTCGACAGGTTTTCTCTAAAATAGTGACCTTTGGATGATTTGCAGAGTTACGATATACCACCCAAAAAATACTATATAACGTTGGTAACAATAGCAATAACAAACATATTAAAAGATAATACTGATTACCTAGATAGCCAAAGCAAACCTTTTTGGATACTTCTCATTATTTTAGTATAATAATGATGCCTAACTATCAGGTGTCCAGGAAAGTTTGCTCTCGAAAGAGCATACTGGAGTATTGTGCACAACTTCAGTGTTCTACCAGTATCCAACAAGCAAACTTTTGTAATTTGATTCGTTGTTGAAATATAAGAAGTTTAGAATTTTATCTATGATCATCTAAAATAAAGATTACTTAAGAAATATTGATTTATGTCACTTACTGTTGCATCATCCTGTTTGGCACAGTGTTGTGTTTCATTACTATCCTCTGTGGAGGTGGTTCAGGGGGAGTTTCAACTTCCATTTCCACCTCCTCTGTAAAGTAGAAATCAAATTATATTGTAGCATATTTATAAATTGGATATATTGAATACTTTTAAAATTAAAAGGAAAAATTAACCTTCAACCTCAGCAGGGTGTAAGGGACGGCGTACCGAAAACTTTAGACATATGCGTTGCGCGCGCATAAAAACAGCTAATATGTTTAAATCATGACAATTTAATTACATTGCTGTATTTTAGTGAAATGTTGTATTCTTTGATTTTTATTTTAATAAAATGAATGGTTTATGCATTATGTTATGATTCACAGTCAGAAAAAAGCAAAATTGCAGAAAAATATTATGATATTTCCTGAAGAAAATTCCAACGATTTGTAAGTCAGAATAATGGTCTGAATCTGCTATTTCAGATTTTGGTACACCATCCCTTACACGCAGTAGATATACCTAGTCTTGCTATAAATATTGTTACCTATAAGAAAGAAAATTTTCTTTCGGCCTCGGTAGCATTGTGATTAGTGTAACCGATTGCCACGCCTGAGGTCGCGGGTTCGATTCCCACACTAGTCAAACATTTGTGTGCATGAACTTGGATGTTTTTCTTGGTCAGGGTGTTTCTAAGTATATGGATGTATTTACAAAAAAAATGTATATATGTTTGTATGTTTATCCATGCCTAGTACCCATAGTACAAGCACTGCTTAGTTTGGGCTAGATGGTGTGTTGTGTGATTGTGGTAAAATATTATTATTATTGCATAAAATATTTATTACTGTAATGTGTGTTAATTTATACATAATATAATAACATTTAAAATATTATATGAAGCTTATTCAAAATGATCTCCATTGGCTTTAATACAGTCCTTTAAACGTTGATACCAGTTATCAATAGAAACATGCACTCTCGCCATGGGAAAATTCTTCACTGCCAATCTTATGTATTGTTTTAGGGACTCCAAATTATCATGGCGTTTAGAGCATGCCATACTCTCTAAAACTGACCCTAAATCATAATCCAGCGAATTAAGATCGGGACTAGATGACGTCCAGTCTTCAGCCCTGATGCAGTCTAAAATCTTCGTTTCTAACCACGCTTGGGTGGAACGAGCTTTGTGACCCGGTACTGAGTCTTGCTGAAAGGACCATTCTTGGTCCATAGAGCATGGTGTTGTTAAGAGGCTTAACCACCTTCTTAAAATCGTATCTTGATACACTTGTGCCGACGTTTTGACAACTTTTTCACAAAAACATGGCTCAGTCACTCCTTGATAGCTAACACCCGACCAAACCATAACTGAAGTCGGATAATATCCACGTTGTAGGTACTCTGCTGACTAATTGAGAAGTTTCTATAGAACTTTGAACATAGACTCGGTCATTCTGCTTGTCAAAACATTGGTCAATAGTAAAAAAATCTCGACAATAGATAAATAAAAAAATTCTGTGACCTCCCTTTGCGTACTCCTTAAGAAGTTGTTTTGATTTTACCACCCTATTAATTTTAAATTATCTGTTAAATAATGACCAATGCGTCTCTTACAGGCTGCAAGTCCTAAGTCATCTTTTAAAATACGCGACATCGTTCTCGGTGCTATATTCATTTCCCAAGATAAAATATTTGGTTTTCGGACAGCATTTCTTCGAATTCTTTCCTTCACTACTTTGATCGCCTTTTTCGTACGAATACTTTTTCGTACGGCCACATATTTTTCGGTCACAAACAGAGGAAATTTCATTATAACTATCAGTAGCCTGGTGCATAAACATTCGACTAATAACAAACGGATAGAGTTTCAAAAATTACATTTGGCGCGATACCTACTTTGTGTAATGCTATCACAGCAATTCGGTTCTCTTTATCACCCCACTCCATTTTATTATTACAAATATATTTAACACCGATTGGCGCAAAAATAAGAAAACAATGCATAATGCATATTCATATAAGAAAGACAGATTCGAAATTCAAATGTAATATTATGTTATTTTTTAATTGTAACAGTATTAATGGTCATATTAATGGCAGACTAAGTACATTGCTGAGGTTGATGGTATATACAAATGTATATCCTTAGTTTACTTAAGCTTTAATCTATAAGCACCTCATTCAGAGTTTGTTAAAATAAAGTAAGAATAACAGCACTTACTTTCATGACATACCATACATAACAGAACTTAACACTAACCAAATAATAGTAATACAGACTAGTAATTATTAATATTCCTACAATGGTAGGTACGAACAAACCATTGTAAAATAGTAATCATTATAGTGAGTACTAATTACTCCATTTCATAAATAGAATTATTAATAGATGCAAACACTTAATCCATTTTTTTAATGCACCATACTTGAAGCAGTTTGAAAGAACCTACATGCTATTATAAGAACCAAAAAACTTTACATGTGAGTGAAAATACAGCAACTTAAAAAATAACATACCATCAGAATGCATATTTTCTCTTTGTAGTTGCTTTTTACGGAGATATGTAGCTTTGATAGTATCCAATTTCTTTCCTCTGTATTTGACAGAAGCCCAGCCACAACCAGACCTCTTGTCAGGGTTGATAATTCTCTTGCAGTGGATTGCCCACGCTGATGGAGAGCAAAATATGGTTTCAGTTTCATGGGATTTTATTTTACCATCTGGTTGAAGATCACCAACAAACTTTTGGCCCTGTAATAAGGAATTAAGTAACATTATAAGTAAAAGGAGACAAAATTGTTTGCTGAATAGGGTGGTTGCCTATGTTAGATTTTGTATATTATTTTGCACACAAGTGCTAATACAAATCAATAGACATATTTTTGTGCAAACAGTATAAAGAAAGGTTGCAAAATAAAGGTAATAATATTTTAATATGATTATTAATATTTTAATTTGGGTATAAGAGAAAAGTGGGGTTGTAGTTGGAAAGTCTCACTATCTCTCTTGCACAGCTGTGGTTAAGGCGCTGTTCTAACGTAGATACCATGAAACGCACAATTTTTCGTCGCGCAACTAGCCATATTGGTACATGTCACAAACTAGAAAAAAATTGAGCTTAAAGTCAAGGGTTTAAAAAAAAGACAAAAAAAAAATATTTTATGTATGTAAAATAGAATCACAGTAAAAACATCACGAAAAAGAGCCAGAAAATAATTTTTCGTCTCACTGTTTGCAATATTTTGATCGTAAACTATCATATTTTATTTATTGATAATAAAGGAAACCTAATGAACTAAAGAATTACCTATTTATGTTCCTATTAAAACATGTATATTTTCTTAAATTAAATAAAATCTGCCAAACGTCTCTGAATTTGACGCTCGGTAGATCACATTAAAATCAAACGCATCGGCAATTTGAACCTTATTGGTTTACACGGTGCACCGAGTGTCGGTTGTTAGTTTGCACCCCGCTCAGTCGGCGATCAGCCCTGAGAAAGATAGGTCATGCTGCTCTAATTACGCATTCGCTACACGCATTTTACGTAAACTTGTTCATCATTGTAATACGCCATTTTGTATAAATTGAGTTCGTACTTTCAGATTTCATATAAACTTCTCATTAGTTTTATATTTCAATCAAATAGAATTTTTGTGTGACTATGGATGCATATTATTAGGACTTATTAGATATTTTTGTTGTGTTTATTTTTTTGTGATAGGTACGTGTTTCTGTGCTTGTAATATATACCTAGGTAGTTAGAAGGATACAAAAATGGGCAATAAGAGAAACAAAGTACTACGAAGAATTTGTACAAGAAAACGACGCAATAAAAACAGAAATTCATCTGTGGTCAAGTGAGTATGAAAATTGTTACATTTTTGTAGGTACACACTTTCTTATGAATGATTGTATTATAGATACACGAAATAGTACCTATCGATCATGCATATGTATCAATTATCATCACAATATACATGCTATCACAGTTTTCAATATTTGAAATAGTAGGTATTTGCATGAACTCGAACCATTATCGTCGTAAAATTCATTCGCTCTTAGCGGCTACGGCCAGAGCGGCTGGAGCGCTAAGATTCCGCCACGGCGAACAACAAACAGCGCTAATATGGCGCACACAAGCGATAACGAATGTTGTGTTATTGATTTGTAAAACATATAATATACAGTCATAGTACATCGGATAAAACTTTGATTAATTTATAAACTATTATGTCTTAGTATACCTAATATCTTTATTTCTAAAATTAATAATTCATAGGTACTTCACGCATTTTGCTGTCACAAAAGTAATTTTGGTATGCATTTCAATAAAGTAATTATTTTTATTACAGCGAAGCCAAAGTTCTGCAACCTCTTACACACATTTGATTGCAGTAAATCCTAACAAGATTTATTCAACAACTAACCAAGAACCAGATTATGAGTAAGTATAATTATAAAATATACTATACTACTTATTATATTATTGACTTAGGAAACACGCCTATTGTTAAATTCACTAATAATATAATGTAATATTTCTACCACTGTTTACGCGTAGTGACCTTAGAGTATACATAAACAATACAGCGAGAATACGGCATTTGGTACCTTCTGCAATTGTGCTGAATGCTTTAAATTTGGTCCCTTGTGAAAACTATAGTTATATGTTAACTAAAGAAATTTCGAAAGAAAACCGTTGAAGTATAATTGCAGATCAAATCGTCCATTTGTAAAATGTGGCGAGTTCATTTAGCGTAGACTGTGCCTATGTTCATTTATTGTAGACCGTGGCGAAGGTCCGTCATTTAAAGTTTAATTCAACTTGTTTACGTTATTCTAGTGTCTTTGAAAAATATTGATGCGTAATATAAATGTAGTGATTATATTACGCATCAATATTTATATAGGTACACTAACTCGTAATTTTTTTCAGACAAAATATCGTAAGCGAGCCGTACCATATCGAAACCCAAGAAGATATACCACATGAACCAATACAAGGCCGAAGAGCCGTAAACGTGGCATACTTTATCCAGCAGCTTAAAAATATATCAAGGCATAGTTCTTTATTTAGCTGTAATTTTAAAGACATGTATTTGATAGGAGAAACCAGAAATGGTTTGATCTCTAAATATAAATTTAAATGTAATATGTGTGAGAATGAATTTGTAATCAGTACTTCAGGTGGCCTGCGCGTTCACCCGATCTGACAACCCTTGATTATTTTCTATGAGGGACAATGAAGCAGAGAATTTATAACTCTCCCATCAATAGTGAGGCAGAACTGCAGGAGAAGATTTTAAACTGCGCCAGTGCCATAAAGGAAGATCCAACAATGATAAGACGAGCAACGCAACAGATTTTGCTGCAAAATACTATGTGTTTACAACAACGTGGTAGTCATTTTGAAAACTTGCTACATTAAAAGTTTTATTGTAGGTTGATGAAACTAAATAAACGTGCTGATTTCTATTTGATATTTTTTATTTATTACTTATACCTTTCGTACCTTTACAGAAAAATAAGTGGCACTTGCAGCCCAAGTGTATGTTTAGTAATTTATGGCAAAGGATTAGACAAGACCTAATTTTTTACCTGAGATAGATAATGCAATTTTCGAAAAAAGATTCACGTAGTGGCGGCAAGGTCTTTGTTTAGCCCTTCATAAAAACTGTTTTGTTTGGGGTACAGGTGTGGTTTTATGTTTTTTTAAAGCTTATTAGATACAGATTAATGTCAATTAATAAAAACTACGGGCAATGGGGACGTTTTCTTGAGTTTTTTAACAATGTTTAAAAAAATTGTACGAAACTCAGTTTTGGTCTAAAATGTTCCTTATTTTTATGCCACCGGTACTTTTTTGGATGTGAATATTATACCGTCGTTATTGTCTACACATTGCGTATTATTACTGTTTTTGTTTCAACACGATTAATCAGCTGGTTCAAAGTTACAAGGTTTTCTTGGTACAAGGTCCATAACTCGATGGCGTAGTGGTTAGTGTAACCGACTGCCACGCCTGAGGTCGCGGGTTCGATTCCCGCACAAGTCAAACATTTGTGTGCATGAACATGGATGTTTGTCTTGGTCTGGGTGTTTCTATGTATAATATGTATGTATTTACAAAAAAAAAGTAATATATGTATGTTTATCCATTGTCTAGTATCCATAGTACAAGCTCTGCTTAGTTTGGGCTAGATGGTGTTGTGTGAATGTGGTAGAACATTATTATTATTATTATTATTATTACTAAAGAAAAAATATAAATAGGTATAAATCGAAGAATATTATTTTAACTTTTTTTATTATTTTTCCTAGCGATAAAATGATGTCTAGTTTCACTCATTTTCATATGTGCAGTTTATGAAAATTCACACTGTATAGGTACATCTGTCAGGTAACTAAATGAAATAACTTGTTTACGGCACGCAGTTATATTTGTCTACAATTTAACCTACTAAGTATACCATCTAATGTAGAGTAGTTTTTGCTCATGGCTTCACTCAGTTATATATTTATTGAAAACAAAAAATATTGCGGTTTCTATCTATGCCTACATATATTATACCTATACGTAATGTATCTTCTTCTCCACAAGCAAGCATGACAAACAAATTGATTTTCGTTATAACAGTTCAGGTATCGTAAATAAGTGATGTAAATTTAGATACAATTATCTCAATTCAAGAAGTTCAGACATTTTTGCTTGCAAATTTTAATTATTAGAATACGGATGTCGCCAGAATACGGCCGCGCGTGACGAGAATGCGACGGGGCGCCCCGCAGTGGGCGGAGCTAAATGCGCTTCACCTCCTCTGCTTCACCCCCTCAATTACCTAAGCATACGCTTATTACAGCGCCTTAAATAGCACTTATGTCACAGTTTATATTGTGCATCTTATTTCTCTGTCTTTCAACACTTACTCTTACTGGCAGATTATAGCTTGTACCTTGAGTATTAGTGACTAGATTAAAAAAATTCTTTGTGTTTTAGACTTTGAGTAATACGGACCTAATAAAAAAAATGTGAGTCGACTATCCTATTGTAACTATTAACAAAATCTTCAGAGATTAAGTGATACTGAAATATAATTTAAGTATGTTAAACTTCATCTGCTCTAATATTCTAAAGAGTTAAAGTTTGTAAGTTTCAATGTAAATGGTAATCTTCAAAACTACTCAACCAATTTAAAAATTCTTTTCTTATTTTGATGGTAAGTAAATTATGCAAGATGAAACAGAGATTATATATTATCCCAGAAAAAGGGAGTGAAGCCATTTATAGCTAGGGTATAAGCTAGTTTATAAATTGGCATTGTCAGTTTTTAGAGATTCCTCTGTTTTCAACAAAATTGTATGTAGTTTTGATAAATATGGTTTGTAATTATTTTATAATTACAGAAATAGCTTATGTCTAAAATAATAGGGTACAATGCCACTTTTAATTGGCTGGTTGATGGTTTTGCCAGAAACCTTTACATGCATGCAGACAACAGCTCATTAAAATTTCATTGCTATAGGTGTATGTTCATCACAATCAGATAAATGGTATAGCACAATTGAACATACTTTCTGAACAACGTTCCAACCCACACTCGGGTCAAAATCGAGTTATTATTAGCAAATTAGTCACGGGGTTACTATTTACTAGCTGGAAAAATTTGGTAGCTCTACTATCACTCGAAATATGAAATAATGACTTAGTAGCCCAACCCACATGTATGAAGAAGCACTACGGGATTGAACTTCAATCACAATTATCTCAAAATGTTAACTTTGTGGGTTGGAACGTTTTTCAGAAAGTACAGCCAATTGTCTATGTTAGAACAAACCAAAATTTTCCATAAGCATAAATATCTATCTTAATTTGACAATAATAATATAAATGATTCCATAGATACTACCTAAACAGCAGAGATTTCTAGACACAACATTTTGTCATCATATAGAAGAAATATTTTCTATATTATATCTCATCATATAGAAAAATCATAATACACCATCTATAATAAATGCTTCAACATAATATACTAGAGCTGGTGTACTATGATTTATTATTAAATAAAATGTGTGAAAAATGTTATTTTAAATAAAATACTAACAAGATACTCTATTGTCATTGCTGCTATTCCTGGCTCTAACATTTTGTCCTCTAACAGCATCTGCAATGTGACCCCTCTCCCGGGCATCGACTTATTGCCAGGTTGTGCTTCACTTTCCTGAAATTTCAAAGAAGCAATTATTAGTGCTTTGATGTCAATTCTTTTAAAAGACAATAATCATATCCAGTTGTTTATATTGTTACACAAGTTTAAATGGTGCTCATCAGCTAATATTGATCTACCTCATCAGTAAAGTCCTCGCCACTTGCAGCTTCTTCTTTCTCCTCAATAGGTGGATCTGTTTGTACCTCACTAGGTTTTTCAATTTTAACTTCTTCATTTAAACTAATAGGTGGTGCAGGTGTTGTTACTGTCGCCTCAGCAGGCGGATTGTTGTATGATGGACCAGACATCAAAGCCGCAGCCAAATGAGATGTTTGTAGATCCATGATGGTGGGATAGTATGAGGATTCCTTAAACAGAGATCCTAGAGAATAGTGCTCATAAATGGTCACTTAATCCATAACTTTGTTCGCCGTATAGTCACAGTTAGCCCACTTCCACAAAAACATAAAGATGAAAAGGCGACAATCGAATTCACACAGCATTAGTGTATGTATGACAACAATGTATAACAGAATCCGAATACAGATTGACGTTTGCTTCTAGTATTACCATGGCATTATAAAAATTAGTAGTAAACTTATTCTGAAAATAATTATTTGATATAAGAATACAATTTTATTTATCGTTGCATCTATAGCACAATCTATAGTAATATAATTTTTTATTCCGTTAAATCATTTATTACTTATTTAAAGCATCGGTGATATATGGCAATTTTGTAAATCGTTATTTGTGTCGTGCAAACGTATTATGATTACAGGACTAGTTTGTGGCGACTGGCGACTCCGCACAGACGAAGAAGTTACGCCTACATTTAACAGATGGCGATACAATCGCGCTTAACATGACGTCCGCGTCATACAATAAAATTATTATTCTGATTCTGAATCGCACAAGCACAGAGCCAGGCACGATCAACCAGACTGGTCGGAGGATCCTCCCTTTGTGTTGGAAGGACATCACACGCTGTTCCTCCACAAGTTCTTTGATTCCAAGACGATTGCCACTTTGCTTTATGAGTAAAGAGAAATTAGAATAGTATTAACTGGACTCTAGAACTTACATAACATTAATTGTTCAAGAGTGTTGAAATTAAACTATTAAATACGGATTTTATCGCGTTGTTTATTTGACACTTTGTTACATAATTTTGAAACTGTTATGACGCATTTACACATTCGTGCGAATCGCAAGGCGAATGGCGAGGCGAATAACGAGTACTCATATGTAAACAGTGCGCTCGCTGTTCGCCTTGTGCCTGGCCTCGCGATTTGAGCGCTCGCGTTGGCGGTTTTTCGGACGCAAATCAAAGGGCACGAATGGCGAACACGAACTTACTATTTACACATTCGCCTGCATTCAGTTGACAGCTAGCGCCCGACCCAACAGGACGTGTAGACAAAATGGAGTGGAGTGAAGTGCGAATTTTAGAATTCCTAGAACTTTATGAAAAGGAAGAGCTATCATTCACTATCGTCTGCGTCGACGGTTCTTTTTTACCTTTTATGCAGGATATCTAAATAATTGTATAAACTCATAAAGGTGGGTACTGACCGGTGTTACGGGGCGTAATGAACCATTCGCAGCGAGCATGTTACGTTACGCCGTATGCTAAAATCCGTGTAACATGCTCGTTTCGAACTCTTTGCTCATCCGTGCTCCAGATTCGCAAGCCACTCTCAGTCAAGATGTCGGACGACGAAGTTGTGTTGGGATCTTTGACTTTACTCAATTATTGTTTACTCTAAATTAAGAAGAAAAAACAGAAACGTATCTGGTGGTTTGTCGTTAGTAACAATACTAAAAAACCAAATGATTTCTGGACGATATAAAAACTTTGTGCGCATGTCTCCGATCGATTTTGAAGAACTTGAATCGACGCTTGTGCCACGTGCGCTCGTGATGATACGCTGCGACGTACTGACTGAAGCGCGTAATACTCAAAGGATTCGCTAAAAAAACCGATAGCTGACTGTTTTTTCATACTGGCCGCATGAACGCTCGCTGTGTAACACGTTACATACTCGACCGGGGAAGTACTACCCTCTCACAGAAAATCGACGTGAAATAGCATTGTTCACTGCTGTGTTTCGTTCGGTGAATGAGAGCGCCGGAGGCCTAAGCATGATGTAACGATTCTCGCAGGTTATGAGGGACCTGCAGAGTATCCGTAGACTCATTGTGTGGGTGGCGCAAGTCGATCCGGCGGCCAGGGAGAGCCGTAGAAACGGTGCTCTGCTGGCCGCCCGCGGTATAGTCCAGAGGCCCAACCGAGTCTAACCAACTAGGTTGGCTGCTTCATCATGCCGCGCATAATCTCGAGGTGGCTCGTCGTGCCGGATGGTGACCGGAAGGTGGGTCCCGGCGACCACTTTCGGGAGAGTACGGGGGTCCTTCCGGCCGTCGGATCGGCTATCGCCATACCATAAAGTAATATGACGAAACTTGCTCCGCGCCTGGCCCAATTTGCTGCGAGAATAGCCGCCTCTTTTTTTTCACGTTTCCCTTTCTTTTCACTCTATGGCAGTACGAACAAAGCATTGCCGTAACCCCACCGCTGCTTCCTCTTCCTGTGTCGTGGAGTTTATTAACATCAGAGGACTCCACGCTAACCTTAATGCCGTCCATCACCACCTGGAGACGGCTCGGCCGGCAATGCTTTTTCTAACGGAGACACAAATACGCCGTCCTGCAGACACGAACTACATGCAATATCCCAGCTACGTGCTAGAGGAGTATTTCATCGCGAGAGCCAGAGTATGCTTGTTTGTTAGGGCGGATATTTGCTGTCGCCGTCTACAATGCCTAGGGAACCCTTCCTTCTCTGTCCTTTGGGTACACGTAGATCACGGCTCTTTCAGCCAAATCTACATGTGCCTCTACCGATCCCATTTAGGAGACGCTGAGACAACTCGACTCTTCGATTACCTGAGTCAGGCGGCAGACGACGTGCAGGAGTGGTTTCCGAACGCTGAGTTGGTGTTCTTGGGAGATTTCAATGCCCACAATGAGACTTGGTTGGGCTCTCCCAAAACAGACCACGCGGGACGAACTGCCCATGAGTTCGCTCTCACGTATGACCTGTCTCAACTGGTACTCCAGCCCACGCGGATACCAGATATTGCAGGTCAGGCGCCCTCTCTGTTCGATCTGCTGCTGACGAGTAACCCGAACTGGTACAGTGTGTCGATTCGTGCTTCTCTAGGTACCTCAGACCACTGTCTGGTTTGTGCCACAGCTGTTATTGTTACGCCCCCACGACCCCAGGAGGCAAGACGACGACTGTGGCACTACTCGTCAGCAGACTGGGATGGAATGCGGGAGTACTTCGCATCCATCCCTTGGGCTCAACGCTGCTTTGAGAACAGGGATCCATCAGAGAGCGCTACTGCTTTCGCTGATGAAATCATCCTGGGTATGGAATATTATATTCCATACAGTGATGTCACGAGCGGCGGCAGGAAAAGGCCCTGGTTCGGTCGTGAATGCGCTGATGCTGTCGAACGCAAACAGACAGCATACCACACTTGGACCACGGCTCGCGCTCTCCACGACCCTAACGTAGATCACCTGAAGGCAGCGTTCAACCAAGCCACAAAGGTCTACAAGAGGGCATACTTAAGAGCGGATGCCCAGCGCGTCGCACGGTTCGGCCAGGAACTCATGGCGCATCCTACGGGCAGTCGTAGCTATTGGCGCCTGGCCAAAGCCGTGCAGTCCAACGTCTGCCAGACCTTGCTGCCCCCTCTGAGATATCCGAATGGATCACTGGCTCATCGGCCGCAGGAGAAAGCAGATCTGCTTGCAAATCTCTTTGCGGCCAACTCCCGAATCGATGACTGCGGTTCACAGCCGCCTAATATTGCCAACTGCGGCTACACCATGCCTGATATATATACCAGGCAACGAAACGTTCGTGCAATACTGCAGTCTCTCGATGTTCGAAAAGCCAATGGACCTGACGGCATCCCAGCTGTGGTTCTCATAAAATGTGCAGCGGAGTTGTCTCCTACACTTACGAGCCTATACCGGACGTCTTACGCCGCAAGCATTGTGCCTGAGGCTTGGAAGGAGGCGAACGTTCAACCGATTCCCAAAAAGGGGGATCGTTCCGAGCCAAGCAACTATCGACCCATAGCTATCACCTCGATGCTTTCCAAGGTGTTCGAGCGGATTATAAACACCCAAATTGTCCGCTACCTGGAGGATCAATCGTTCATCAATGATCGCCAATACGGCTTTCGGGCTAAACGATCAACGGGTGATCTTCTAGCGTTCGTCACGCACCTCTGGAGTGAGGCTATGGACAGGCACGGCGTGTCTTTGGCTATCAGCCTTGACATGGCCAAAGCTTTCGATAGAGTTTGGCACCGGTCTCTTCTTTCCAAGCTTCCGGCCTATGGCTTGTCCCCTCAACTGTGCACCTGGATTGCAAGTTTCCTGCAGAAGCGTCGTGTTCGGGTCTTTTGCGACGGTCGCGCTTCCAAATTTATGCGGGTCAGTGCAGGAGTACCTCAGGGGTCTGTCTTATCCCCTACGCTCTTTCTTCTGTATATCAATGATATGTTGAATCTCGGCAACATACATTGTTATGCGGACGACAGTACCGTGCATGGGCGATATCTCGGACATCCTGGGGCCAAACAGGCTGAGGTTGAGGGGAAAAGGCAGAATCTTGTCGTTGAACTTAACCAGACCTGACCGCATCTATGAATGGGGTGACAAGAACTTGGTCGAGTTCAACGCCAAGAAAACCCAGGCATGCGCGTTCTCAACAAAAAAGTCTCCGTTCCTTCCCCTCCCTTCTCTGAAGAACACTCCACTGGTGATACGTGACAGCCTCTCCATCTTAGGTATGGATCTTTGCCGCTCCCTTAATCCAAAAACCAACATCGAGAGCGTCATTAAGCAAGCTTCGCGAAAACTCGGAGTTCTGAACAGGGTGAGGCGGTTCTTCGCGCCTGGGCAGCTGTGCCTATTGTATAAGGCACAAGTGCGCCCTTGCGTGGAGTACTGTTCTCATCTTTGGGATGGCTCCGCGCAGTACTTGCTGGACGCTCTCGACAGGTTACAGCAGCGGGCTGTCCGTATCATCGGAGATCCACAGGTCACGAGTTCACTGGAACCTCTGCAACTCCGTAGGGACATTGCCTCATTGGCATGTTTCTACAGAATATACCACGGTGAGTGCTCTGAAGAGTTATTCCACCTTATCCCGCCCTCCCCTTTCCTATCCAGAACAACGCGTGCTGGGCTCAGATGCCATCCTTACACAGTAGAGTCGACTAGAGCGCGTACCAACAAGTTTGGGTCCTCATACCTCTGCCGAACGACCAAGGTATGGAATTCTCTGCCAAGGCACGTGTTTCCTTCTTCCTTCAATCCTGGGTCCTTCAATCCTGGGTCCTTCAAGCGGGGAGTGAAAAGCACCTTCTCAGGCCGTCAAAGTAGAGACCTCAACATCGCCTCGGCTGCTGTGAGGGCGGTGTGGAGGCCACTGCTCTTAGACCACACGACTGCTTGCCATCAGGTGGAGTGTGGTCATTTTGACGAGCAAAATAAAAAAGAAAAAAAAAATATTGCAACTACCTACCTATTCAAAACTATTTATATTTTTATGTTTACACTTTCCCCGATGCGAAGTTTCGATTGCTTTTCAGCAGCCATGGTCACGGGGAGACTAAGATGGTAGTTGTCTCAATGTTCCAGTGTAGTTATTTCAAAGTAGGTACCCGAACATAATTTAATCATTAGTGTTTCTATTTACGCAGAATGAGCTCAAAGTATCATGAAATCTAGCTGTGGTTTGCTTCTTCTTGGGTTTGACTATTTGAATTACTGGAACCCAAGCTGGTGGTACATTCCAACCATCTTCTCTATTGAAATTAGGATGTTTTTTGATTTCGATAGCCTCGCGAAGCATCCTTGATAGGAATCGGTGTTCTTTAGCGAGCATCTGTGGTTTGTCAAATCTCAGGTAGTGGTTGGTTCCCTGTTGCACATGTTCACACACAGCAGACTTCAACGAGCGTTGGTGTTTTACATCAGCTATGTGTTCTTATATGCGGGTGCCTATGCTTCTCTTGGTTTGACCAATGTATGAGAGTCCGCAGTCACAATCTATTTTATAGACCACTGCATCTTGTAAAGGTAGTTGGCACTTGACGGATGGTAAAAATTTACTTAACTTAACGAAGATAAGTCAATTTTTACCATCCGTCAAGCGAGCGACTCAAAGCGCGGTCATTTTAGTTCGTTGTACCAAATACAGTCGTATTCTGAAGCACTTTAAATTGAATTTAAATTGTTACTGAATTAGTCTCTTCGCCGCTTCTCTGTCCGTCGACGCTGACCCTAAAGAGCAGCCATTTTTTCGTATCATGTAAAATTAGACATTAAGCATTGGCAACACTTTAGATATTCTTGTCAATCAAGTAAACTTTTCCGATAGTGATGTACATCTATGAAATTTACGGGCTATCGATAAACACGTATTTTGTAGCTATGTGTGTGATATGTAATAATTTACAATAATTACTCACGCCTTGCCTTTAAATATATAATTTTTTTATTCTAAACTAGACTCTGCATCATTATGGCCATCGGAAAGTCTAAAATCTAATCTACGGACACATTTAAAATTTTCGGGTACTTAGTCAACAATTTAGTAACTATAAGTCTCATGTGGACATATAGTTAGTTTATACTACGAATAAGACTCTCAAACGGTGCAAATACAAAAACCTGGTAGATTATGTTTTCGAGCCGTTTGGGGTCGAAACGCTAGGATCATGGAGTCCCAGTGCTCTTGCTCTATATAGAGAAATAGCAAAAAGGTCGATCGATGCCTCCCCTGACCCCTGGTCTTTATTTGGCGAACAAGAATAAGCATTGCCATTTAACGTGGCAATGCTGCCAGACTTGTGCGAACACTAACAGTGACGCCTATTACTTGTTTTATATAATATTATAGATATAAGTTAGTTTGAAAGAATTGTGTAAATTGATAATATTCATATACCATGTAATAGAATTGTAAATTATAAAAATCACTATCTAGCTATGATTAGAGTAGGTATAGTTTTATCATGAAAAATTAAATGAAGCATAACTATCTGCTATCTTTTCTTCTGTAGCATTTATAGTTATCAAAATAATTGTCATTGCGTTAAAATCGCTAACAAATATTTTATTGAGTTTTACTACAGTTTTATTCCTAGTATTTTCTCATCGATATAATAGGTATAAAGAAAATACGTATGGACAACACTAAATGTTAATATTTAATTCAGGTAGTGGGTGTGTGCTGCGTATCTGTATAAATTATTTATTTTAATTTGTTTGTTATTCCACGTGTAATTTAGATTTAGAAGTTAATAGATCATTAATTCTTTTATTTTATCAAAAGAAGTACAAGATGGCCATGGTTAAAACCCCAGTGCTGAAAGTAATATTATGTGGTGAATTTGGAGTAGGAAAGAGTTCGCTTTTCAGACGATTTATCAACAACACTTTTGTTCCAAACTCGGACAGAAGGTCAACTTTAGGATTGGATCACTTTGAAAAGCTTTATGAACTCACGGACAAAGACGTCAAGGTAATTCGTTCTTTTCTTTTTTGCTATCCTGGTTGTCCTTACATTGCCCTAATAAAACCATTATTGGATTTACTGTCACGTGAGACTAATTATAATATTTATTTTTAGTTACAACTATGGGACACTGGAGGTATGGAACGCATTGCCTCAGTGACATCAAGCTATTACAAATTTGCTGAAGCTGCCATTCTAGTGTTTTCACTAGATAATGCATCCTCATTTCATATTTTGAGTCAACATTTGTTAGATATCGTTACATACGCTGAGAATGCCCAAATATTTCTGTGTGGGAATAAATCAGATTTGGAAGGTGCTTCACCTCAAGTAACAGATGCTGATATAGAAACATTCTGGTAAAGCATACTGTCACCTGCTGCTTTTTTATTTATTTATTGTTTTACTTGTATATTTAACATGAAATCTTCATTTCAGCGAACAGTGTCATAATCTCATCAGCACCACATACAAAACTTCATGCAAAACCGGTAAAGGAGTAGAGGAGATGTTCACTGACATTGCAATGCAACTTGTGGAAACTAACAGATCAAGGATTGAACTACAAACATTAGATCATGACAGCTTTAAGATATCAAACCCAGAACCAGTAGATGAGCCAGCATGTAGCTGTTGATTAAATATTTTTGCTTTAAAATAATTATATGTACATTTAGTTAAGCATAATGCTATAACAATCATAATTGGATTTGGACTAATGCTTTAAGATAAACCTGACTGCAAAATAAAAAGTAAAGCACTGGTATGACAGCATAATAATGCCTATTCTTGCTAAGTCACCTAGTTTATATTCAAGAATCTCAAAAATAAGGAACAAAATAGTTGTTTAAATTTTTGTATAATTTTACATTGATTTATTTTTTTACACACACAGTGGTCACCACAAATCTTAAATATACTCACTGAAATGTGCTATGTGTACTTGATATCAGCTTTTTGAACTACATTATCAATGAATATAATTATTTATAAAAGGCCTAACAGTATTACAATGTATTAATCTGATTAACCATTCCGAGCCAAGTATGATTTAATTAAAATTGAATACATATTAAATATTATATAAATTATATTATGGATACATTCTGTTTTGAAGATTACATTTCGCATTGCATTTGGAAATAATTTTATTAATGTATGTTAGATAACTGTTGTTTTGTTATAGTCAAATACAGCCATATTATAACATTTGGCTTATTTTGGTCAATTTTTATTATTGTGTTTTGCAGTAAATGTTGTGTTACTGCCTTTGGTGTCTCTTTTCATCATTCCGCTTTTCTCACACATTATATTATAAGAAAATTAAACCTCAGAAGATAATATTGTACTTTAACAAAAATAGTTACAATTTTTAACATGTACCTACTAGTGGGTGTCATCATTACATATATAAAAGATCAAACTTATAATATCAAATGTTAGTTTGTGTAGCCTATAATGTTAGCATGCATAATATTAATTTTATATTAAATCAGATTATAATATTTATTTCGGTTGACAATGATACCTAAAACACAGCATATATGTATGTAGTCTTATTAACTTGTACCAAAATCCATCTAGGATATTTTAGATAATCTGAAAGTATGTAAATGTATTTAAATCAAATTATATAGGACAGCATGTCAATCATAGCATAAAGTTGAAAAGTGGTACATAATAAATTAATAATATTAGACTAGGCATATAGAAAGCAAATTGAGTAAGATATCATTTAGTTCCCTCTTTTTGAAGGTTATTAGCATAGCAGCCAAGCATTATATAAACACTGATTACTTAAAACATTGCACATTTAATTCAGGCAAGTTTATATTATGTTTCAGAAATAATAACACATAATTACTTTTTACATTTTGTTTTATTACTGTTAAGCTAAAAAGCCAGTAAGCATCTTTAACTTGTAATTCTTTTATGATCTTTGTCGTAATATGACCTAGTTACAAGTTACATATCTAACTAACTTGATTCTAACTCACAAAATTAGCAGTATAAAACAAAAACTACATACACTGTTTACAATTCACCAAAAGTATGCAATACCAAATCTTTACAACATGACTGCCAACACATTACTACATAAATATAATTTTGGAATTTCAAAACTATGAAATATACAATTTTAATGTTGCGACCACTGAATTGCCTTGATGTCTACTCCTTCTTGAACCATTTCCCAAAGAGGGCTCATTTCTCTTAAACGTTCTACATGTCTGATGGTCTTTTCAGCTGTGTAATCTACTTCTTCAACTGTTGTGAATCTGCCTATTCCAAATCTGCAAAAGTATTTTTCAGAGAAATATTAATATTGTTTATATTTATCCTTATGATAGGATTTGGACTATATTTTTGATATGTTTTTCATTACCTGATTGAGCTGTGTGCCAAATCTTCATCTGTTCCAATAGCTCTTAGTACATATGATGGCTCCAAAGATGCTGAAGTGCATGCTGATCCACTTGAGAGAGCTATATCTTTTAAAGCCATAAGCAATGATTCACCTGTAAAAGAGCCAGTTATAAAGCTACATGCTATAACAAGTTATCCAAATTTATCTCTGCCTACCCCTCTGGGAAGCAGGCGTGAATCTATGTATGTATGTATCAAGCCATCTATAATATTGACTTGAGCTCAGACCTAATTCGTTTATAAATGAATACTTGTGAAATGTTGATGAGGATCCTTAATAATTAGTTAGGTGTCTTATGTTAATTTATCATTAGCAAAAAGTAAAAACAAAAACGGCCTCAACATTGTTTAGTATAAAATAAGAACAAATAAACAACAACACTCGCCTTCAACATATGCAAATGACAAATTAATACAGCCAGGATATGTTTGTTCTGGATCTCCATTCCTTATAACATGTGACAACTTTGAATATATTTTATCTAGGAACCTCTGTGACAATTTTTCCATCCATGCATGGTCATAGGCCATTTCCCATTTGGCTACTTCACAAGCCAC
The DNA here is from genome assembly GCA_963564715.1 of Catocala sponsa. NCBI lineage: Eukaryota > Metazoa > Arthropoda > Insecta > Lepidoptera > Erebidae > Catocala > Catocala sponsa. The sequence goes on from OY751331.1 coordinate 12,696,009, forward strand.
TCCTAAACCAACAGCAAGAGGGGTTGGCACTGTTCCACTGCGCATTCCTCTCTCTTGTCCTCCGCCACTTTGAATAGGCTCCACCCTAACCCTGGGTCTACGCCTTATAAACAAGGCACCAACACCTTTAGGTCCGTATATCTTGTGTCCAGATATAGACATCAAGTCAATGTTCATTTTGTTAACATCTAAAGGAATTTTGCCTAAAGCCTGAGCTGCATCAGTATGGAAAAATATTTTCTTGCTTTTGCACATTGCACCTATTTCAGCAATGGGTTGCATTACTCCTGAAATGAAAAATAGGGACATATTGATATAAATAAAATTAAACTGTCTATAATAACATTGAATATTCTTAATTTTTAGGGTGATTGTTTGCATACTACAAAATCAAACAACCACTTAAATATTTTTGTTATTCCGTTTGGGACATTTAAACCAATCGTAACATGTAAGGAGTGATCTAAGCTACTTTTATGTATATTTTTTTTTTCGGGATTAAATATAATGACCACCAAAATTAATAGTAATTACACACCAAAATATGCTTACTAAAATATATCATAATGAGCACCTATACACCTCAAATCACTGCATTACCTCTCGGAAGGGTTAGGTTATGTTAGGTTCCTTCTTACCCACCCAAAAATAGGAGCCCCGCTAAGCAGAGTTCCGTCGACTTATTTTGTTCTCTTTACTGTGCAATTAATATTTTTGGTATTAAAATGCGGTTTTAATTTTTGTGATCATTTAATATTTTTGACTGTTATATTTTACTATATCTGGTGACAAGTTAAACATAAGCCATTTTGTTCTCACATTATAGAAATCATTGACCAAACTATTTTTGTTTTACATGCCATCTTAACTATATTAAAACAATGATAAAAGCATTGTATCTGGACTTAAACACCTGTATGGATGAATTAAAGGTACAAATCATATAATAATTCTAATAACATGAGGTTTTATTTTTGCTTTATGGTATTAAGTTTGATGTTATTTTACTATATATATTATGCACTTATATGGCATAGCTCAGTGGGGAGACCAACAGACTGCAATGCAGAGAGTCTCGGGTTCGAACCCACGTCGCGCACCTCTGACTTTCGGAAGTTATATGACTTTTCGAAATTATGTGCGTATTGATTGACAATTATCGCCTGCTCCGTGCCTCGGAAAGCTAGTTAAGACGTTGGTTCCGGCTGCCATGAACATTTATGGCAGTCGTTATTGGGAGAGTATAGACACAAAAGATCCCACCGGGTCGAAGTGCGCCGGTCTGCACTGACTGGCGCCTACATAAGATAAGTTAAAATGTACTTATATGAACATGTATATTAAACTTATTATGCGTTGCCAAATCTAAGTCTTATCAGTTTGATGCAGCTTAATTTCCCATGATGTGTGCAATACTTTTATCAAATGTTTGTAATAGTCAGTTATTTGAATTCAGGCATAATCAAATATTTTGCAAAAATTTATGTAATGAAGTTTAAGAATATTCTTTAAAAGTGTAAAATCTGATCAAGTCAGATAGTATAAAATCACCTATTTCATTGTTGACAGTCATGATTGAGACCAAGCTAGTTTCTGGAGTGAGAACCTTTTCCAATTCTTGTAAATCAATGATACCATTTTGTTTGACAGGCAAGTATGTGATTTTGAAGCCTTCTCCTTCCAAGGCTCGGCATGAATCCAAGACACACTTGTGTTCCTGAAATTATAAAGAGAAAGACATAGTATCATAGTACATTTTGCTAAAGTGACATAAAAGAATTTTGTTGCCTAATTCTTTATTTGATGAGACAAAAAACACATTATTTTGTAAATAAATAGCATATAGTTATAATGGTGCTTACAATTTGTGTAGTAACAACATGTTTCTTCCTAGGTGCATAGAATCTTGCCACTCCTTTTACTGATATGTTGTTAGACTCTGTTGCTCCTGAAGTGAATATTATTTCTTTTGGATCAGCACCAATCAGGTCGGCAACTTGCTCTCTGGCCTTCTCAACAGCAGCTTCACTCTCCCATCCATAAGCATGGGTACGAGAATGTGGATTACCATGATAACTGACAAGGTATGGCAACATGGCATCAAGAACTCTTGGATCCTAAACATATTGCAATATAGTTTAACATGGTGCAATAAAATAAATCTTGTAAAAAAAATATGCAATACATAAGGTAATACTGACCATAGGAGTCGTAGCTTGAGCGTCAAAATATAAAGGTCGTCCGTATTCTTCATGTTTTAACGAGAATTTACCAGACTGTCCTACAAAACCACAATTTTAGGTTAGTTAAGTATAAGTGAAAACAAGTAGGTATGGCAGTATCTTATACCAAAATAGGTCAATCAATATAAATATATAAAGCGTGCATAACTTGACGTGTGATGTAATTAGCACAATTATCGCATACCGTGTCGAATTTTACGAAACGCAATTTAATTAGTATTCGTTTATTTTAGGCCTGATTTATATTAAATATGACAGGGCTTCTTAGTCTAACGACAAGTGTTTAACATTCAATTCGATTGACTATATTTCAGTAGTACTTCTAAATAATTTTAGGTGTTTATAATCTTTAGTTTATACAGTTGTTTACTTACCAGCATCTGAAAGTAATCTTTGGCCTTGTACCAATATAAGTATACTTTCTCTTTGCCCTTGAACTTGTGTCTTCGCTTGTATTAATTTCGGGAATGCAGTTATTATGTTTTTTGATAAACGAAACATTTTGCAATTTTTTTACAATTTGATCGATTTATAATTTACTTGTCAGATACCTACTGATATTTTTTGCCGGTGTCACTCACTGTCACCTGTCACGCGTTGTCACTGTCAGTAGTGTCAGTACTGTTACTGTCACTGTAACTGTAACAATTTGTTTCAGGTCGCAAAACTCGCAAATTATTTCATGATCTTTCATGATGCACATGAAAATACTAATGCCGAAAAAGCATTTCGAAGGTTAAATTAAATGTGAAATTTTTATAAACAATATTATGTAGGGAAACTCCAGAATCAGTTCTCAGGCATTTATTTTCCTTAAATAACTTGTAACATAATTAGAATTTATATTAATAGTTTACACTTTACATAGTTATGCAATATGCATGCCTTATCTAATTCAATGCAATATCCGCTACTTAATACATTTTACTTCAGAACCTTATCCGATCGCCACTCAATGCACGACTGCCCGTTTTCCCTATGTATTAGTTTACTTCATGGTGTAGTATCTTAGAACAAAATCTTCTAGGATTTATTTTACTAGCGCCATCTAACGGACATAGTTGAAATAAATTAGTACAAATAGTCGACAATGTTGTTATTTAAAAAAAGAAAAACGAGTTTATAAAAGAGCCTTACTTTTTTATATACCATTAATTAAAAATAAAACTGAATCGCCAAATAGTTTATTACTTTACTATTTTTGATTAAACGCCATGCTCTAAATAATAAATTAGACTTTATTTATAAAACTTGATTACAGATATGAATTTTCATTTTTATCTCGGCAACATTCTATCAATCAAAATTCAAATATGTCTGTGGTGTTTTGATGCGCACAGGCATTTTTTTCATTTCTTAACTTTCAATGTTATCTTGTATATATTGAAAGTGGTTTCATTGCTATTAGCGTCGAGTTGAACTATCCTCCGCTGTGGCTGTGAGCTTGCTATTGGCGTCGAGTTGAATTATCCTCCGTCGTAGCTATGTGTATAAATTGTGGGTCTAAAAACATTTAAACAAGATGTAAGTATCTCAAACGTATTTTACATACCATATTTTTTGTATATGATTATGCTATGTAGGATACGTTTGAGATATATTTTGTTTAAATGTTTAGACCCACAATTTATACACATTAATATGCATAATATATTTTTGTAGTAGCTATACGTAGGTACTAATCTATACTTTATTACATATCTATATATACGTAGGTACGTGTTTTGACGAACTACAAATTCAACTATGAGTACTAGATGGCGCTACAAGCGCGGTACAAGTTCATGACGTAGATACCCATGTATACCCGTAATACATCTATGCTTTACTCTTTGCCGTTATTGTTCCGCGCGTTAGTTTTTTACTATTAAGCATAGTGGGGCAGTCGTGCAAAATCAGTGTTGCCAACAGAAAATAACGGGTACAATTAAACATTTTCAAATAATGCTTATACATCGCTACACTTTACAATTATTTTATAGAAATATTTAATATTCTACCTATAATCGCTAACAATTAGTAACGTAGACAAACATTTGGTACTAACTAAAGAACAATGGCCAAATATCTATAAGAGCTGTACCTGACCTTTATTTTCCATGGACATTAACAAATTATAATGAGATTTGTTTGTACAGATCGCGCAATATACGATGACCGGACTGAACATTGCGCGAGTGGCGTCGCAGTTACAAGTTTTAGGTCTCTTTGGTGACAGGGCCGGGGGCGTTACGCGTCTTAGCGACTGTACATGCGCAACAATTCGGAGACGCTATGTTCAGGCCGGCCATCGTAGATTGCGCGATCTGTACCTATTTATGTATTAAACAGTATTGCGTCAGAAAATGGCACGCAAAAAGCCTAAATAATTTAATATTATAAAAATACTTTGAAGGTTAGAATCTACAATGAAGTTTTAACAAATAGGTTTCAATAGTTAATTACGCTTTTCAAACTGATTTAACGATCTTTTTAGATATCTAGTATGTGAATAAATATAATTTTAAATGGATTTTATCACAACAAATGCAATAACAACTATAGGCAAGAAGCCATCAGCCGGCGCGTCAATAAGAAATCACGTTTCGTTATACGCGTTTATGCAAAAAGTTTATGAATTTTTTACTTTTGTTAAGTTTTCTTTTTTATAAAATCAATAATACAAACAGATGTCGAGTTAATGTGATATTTACTTAATGAGAGAATTGTTTTACATTTTCGGTGACCAGAATAGTCTTGGCAACATTATTTCACACTGACAGCAGTTTTGTTTTGACATTTTGACAGATACAGTTAAGTCAGTTAATGTCAAGGCTTCGATTTCAAGTTTGGTCCCAAAATAAATACACTTTCCCTGATCCATTTTTTGCTGTATCCCTTCAATCTCAATCTTCAGCAGTATAAAGAGCAAAAATGGTTTACTTACATTTTCCTTCAAATTTAACTGAAGAGGAATTGATGTTACAAGCCAAATACCAAAAACTTAAGAAGAAGAAAAAGGCTTTACAAGCTTTAAAAGCGCCTAAGCAGGAGCCTGAGAAGCCCATATTACCAAAGCGGCCAACCGAAGCACGTGATGCTCGTGAAATTGCTCGCAAACTGATTAAAAGTGGAGCTATTCAAGCTATCAAAAGTCCACCGCCACAGCCCCAGAATGCAACTTTTAAACGACCGAGAGCAGGTATACAAAGTTGTATGTCTTCGCTTCTTTCCGTACTTTTATTTCTAACGTGCTTGATGAGCATTGTATTTATTGAGGAGTAACATACTTATCCTAAGACATGAAATAATTTATTTGTGTCATTATCCTTTGGTGATTATATTTGTGTGTATTCATAATACTACACATGGGTATGTGTACTGTGTTTTTGACCATGCAAAGCATGAAAGATGCAGCACACATGCTTAGGTGTTGTGTTGTCAATACATACAAATATCATTTGAACACAATAATTGTGTATGTATAAATACTTCTGGTAGAATTATTCAATCAAAATTAGTCTTGACTATAGGTAGGTTACAACTATTGTACTGCTTTCTGATGTGATGTGATGTTTATTTATTTTTCGTACTTATTTATTTGCCATGCATTTACATTTACATGCAAATTGAGATCCCTGATTCAATTACTAGGTCATGCAAAGTGTAATACAGATTTTTGTTAGAATTTTTTTATCTGAGTAGTAAACTCCAGTTTTATTTAATTAAATTATTCAACAAATGGTAATGTTGTACCTTCACTTAATTATAACATTTTTATTTTGTGAACATAGCATTCACATAAAATATAATAATAATTATAGTGGAGAAAAAATACATTGTGGAGTCAGGTGAGTACTTCTGTACCCATTGATCATATCCATTAGAATGAATACATAGTCCTAGGCAATAAGCTTAATGTTTATGTAAGTGATTTCACATTTGGTAGTAAACTCCAGTTTTTTGATAAGTCAATGCATATTTTTGTCCCTCACTGCTACTTTACATAATATGTATAGATCTATAAAATAGCAGAGAAAATAGATGTTTGGTTAGTATTATGCAGTTCCTAATGTTCATTCTAAGAAGTCTATTCAGGAACTTGTTATACAATCACAGATGAGTATCATATGATAAGTTTCTGACTTGTATTATTGGTCTTTATTTCAGGCAGAGAAAGAAAGCTGAGTGGCTCTGCGGGTGCCACAGGTGGTGTAGCATCATATCAACCATTCAGTGCTTCCCAAGAGCCTCCACCTCCTGAGGAGAAGCCATCTCCTCGAGTCAAATACTTGTATGACTCATTTGTGACTGCTAGGGAAAAGTAAGTGATTATTATCTCTAAATTATTTAAAGAAGTTTAAGTTTATAACTTAAGTAAATATATTAATATATTATTAAACTTTTATGACATCACTTTATTATATCAGTGACTAGATAAAAATTTTGCTGAATATGCATTAAAATGTGCTCCATAATCATGGATATTTTTGCCCCTACTGATTGGACAAATATTGGTATAACTAATTTCCATACTTATATTCTAGTCACTGTCTAGATACATACAGATGCTTTGCTGTATCTCAGTTCAGGACTGGTATACAAATAATAATATGTAATATTCTACCACATACACACAACACCATCTAGCCCAAACTAAGCAGAGCTTGTAATATGGATGCTAGACAATGGGTAAACATACGTTTTTTTTTTGTAAATACGTTCATATTATACGTAGAAACACCCAGATCAAGACAAACATCAATGTTCATGCACACAAATGTTTGACTTGTGCGGGAATCTAACCCGCGACCTCAGGCGTGGCAGTCGGTTACACTAACACTACGCCATCGAGGCCGTCAATGCAAAGTCCATTTAATAAGGAGTCAATAGACAAACAGAAAAGTATTGTCTGTAGGACAAGGTCCAACTATTGACTAAGAGGTTAAGGTAAAGTTCTTTCTCAATTTCTGGACTGCTGCACATAGGCTCAATTCCAAGACATGTAATTCAAAGTCTTGGAAGTTATGTGCAATGTAAACATTTAATTATTGTTTTTACATTTTATATTATACAGGGTTAATATTAATGAAGCAGCCATAGCTGAGTGGGGAGACTAACAGACTGCAATGCAGAGGGTCCCGGGTTCGAACCCACGTCGTGCACCTCTTACTTTCGGAAATTATATGGCTTTTCGAAATTATGTGCGTATTGATTGACAATTATCGCCTGCTCTGTGCGTCGGAGAGCACGTTAAGCCGTCGGTCCCGGCTGCCATGAACATCTATGTCAGTCGTTTTTGAGAAGTCAGTGCCCTCTAATATCCTGAAACTGGTCTAACCTTAGGGTATCGTTAGCTTTCGGGTTGCGGAAGTCAGATGGCAGTCGCTCCATGTAAAAACTGATATCCAGTTAAATCTGGTTAGACTAGAAAGCCGACCCCAAGTGACTTGGGAATAATAAAGGCTAGGGAGAAGAAGAAGAAGACAGGGTTAATATTATTATTAAATTAATATGTTTATTTATATTCAGGGAGGAAAAGAATCCGCGTAATCATCCTAATGCTGCACCTCCTGTGCCGGGTGCACCTGCTGAACCTGCCACTCCAGCTCCACCAGTCGCACCAGCCCCACTAAGCAAGAGTTCTGTTCTCCTAGTCGCTGGAGCACGCATCTCAGAGGAAACTATTAGACGACGGCTGGCCACTTATGAACCTTTCACATTCCAACATGAACCGGAAGATGAAAAGTATGCCAATATACATCATATTATTAAATTCAATTATATTATCAACACTGTATTTGTCGGGAAATGTGTTTTAGCCTACTCTTTCTTCACTGGAGTACTGATGTTCTTCTAATTTGTTTTGCTACATAAGCTTGATCCCAAAAATCGTTTATTGAAAACATTCTTATTTAAATAAGTCTCAGAGAGAGTCTTAGGCTTGTCGACTGGTTGGGAGCAATTATTGAATTCAATTTATTGTGTAGTAATATTATATTCAAGCTATCAATTAAATAATAATAAATCTAAAATTATAAATAATTCTTTCAGAGCTTTCCTGACATTTGAAACGGCAGAAATCGCATTGCACGCTCTATCATCTCTAGAGGGTCTGGAAGATAATTGGCGTATATCTGTGGCTCGTAACAAACCGCCGCCGCCGGCCGGGTCGTGGACTCCAGCCCCTCAGACCCCACGCAGCCAACCACCTCCGAAGGACGCCAAACGCACTTTATTGACTTACGATGATATATTTGATTAAATACCTTATAAGATTTGTGTCATTTTATTTACAAAGCAAGATATATAACATTATAAAAAGGAAGTGGAATGGCGGCCACGCACCGGAAGACCCAGCAGAGGTAGGCCAGCCCCAAAATGTGGACGGACGACCTGGTAAGGGTCGCGGAAAGCGGTTGAATGCGGGTGGCCCAAGACCGGTCTGTGTGGAAAACCTTGGGGGAGGCCTTTGTACAGCAGTGGACGTCTTGCGGCTGCGATGAAATAAGAAGACAGATATAGCCTAGTGAATAAGTGCGTATTAAAAAGTTAATTATCGCTCACCAAAACTGAAGATAACCATTGTACACAAAACTGCATGTCTGGAAGTTCTCCATAATGTTGGCAATATTATGTAAAGTCTGCCGACACGCACTGTGTCAGCATGATGGACTAAGGCCTAAACCTTCTCATAATGAGGACAAGCCCTTGTCCAGACATGGCTGATATAATAATTATTATAATTAGATACGCATTAGCTGATTGATGTGCCATACATACAATGATGTAGGTATTATGCCCTTATTTGTATGTTCTGTGGTTATTGCATACCTAATACTTAATTTGTCGACAAGGATTCGCTTTGGATTGCGGTTTCCACTGTGTAGTTTGCTGTACTGTTACTTTATGTTACCTTAGGTTGCGTAGACAACGATAGCAGGCAAGGCTCGACTCTTTTTATTATCGTGTACAAAGTAAACATGTAACCCGGTTTCTAAAAACGACGCCACGTGTCAAGTGATTTGATTGGTTGTTCAGTCAGTCTGTCATAGCAGTTTGCATGCGTTTAATCGTCCTATAATATTTTTTCATTGATCTACCTTTCTAGTTATACACTCGCGTTATACGATTACAACGATGCATACGAGGACGTCATATTGCCAAGGAATCTTTAGATCTCTATTACTGCATAGACACAACACAAAGTAGTTTGGCTGCTCGAGTCGGGCTGTCCCACACTTCGCGAAATGCCGAAATAAAGTTAATATTTCGCAGTAGGTACCTACCCTATCTCTTGTCATTAATGATCTTGTTAATATCACACTCCCTCAGTGGAGCAGCGGTAGTGAATGTGACTGCTGCGAATGACTGGGTTTTATTGACAAAAATATTGAGTACCTAACAGCACGGAATCTGGGACTGTGCCTTGTAGACGGCGATAGACTCGCCTCCAATCACGCGGGATTTAATAGCTTGCAAAAATATGTAGGTAGGAGTTTTACGCCTCTGTTTACTTTCTCGGGAATATAGACGTGAGAGTATGTAGATATGTATATACCTTATATGGTTATTGTAGCGTACCTGCATCGGTTTTAAACTTTACCTTCACGTCACATTTCACGTTGCGATATAAACGTAGGTACCTACATAAGTAATTGATGTTGTTCTAGATAGGATTAGGTATGTTTGTAAAATAAATTATATAAGAGGAAAACCTACTATGATGTACCTACCTAAGTAGGTCTTGAACTCCTGACCTCGACAAACCAGTCGTCCCTCCCCCAGCTAGGCAACAAAGCAAATTCATGGTCCTGAGTAAGTACCTAGGTATATACTTAATACATACCTACATAGATATGTTTAAAATAAGCCCGCTTTACCCTTGAAATTTTTTTTTAATCTCGCTAGATCATTCCGCCACTGAGAGGAGTTTATTGCGACATAGTGCGCGAAATTTCTGCTATTTGATACAGAAAAAAGTAACAATTGAAAATACATTAATAATAATTAATAAGAGAGAAAAAAAGGATGTCGGTGTTATTGCTTGTGTGTGTGTGTGTGTGTGTGTGTGCGTAGTTATGTATTGTTGAAGATTTTGAGTGTGTCGACTATGTGCGTTAAGTGTGTCATGAAGGTGTCGGTGGCAGTTACATCTGTGAGTATGGAGTCTAGGTCATATGGTATAAGCTGCTTGACGTGGCAGTATTGTTCATGGTGTAGCCGTGTGAGTGTGTATTTTGGGCATTGTGTCAAAAGATATATGAATGTTGGGTGGTAGTGTTGTCGCAGGGACATGTGTCGTTGTCAGTTATGTGGAAGCGGTGTAAATACTGTTTGTGATATCCCTGTCCACTTGTCCAGTGAGTACCTGTGTAAGTGCAAATGTGTGTCCTGTAATGTTAATGAGTTTGTGTAGATGGGTGAGTGTGGGGCACTAATTCAGTGCGTGTCTGTGTGTATATGTGTGAGTGTATACCTATGTGTGACTGTGTGTATTCATGCGTGTGTGTATGTGCGTATGCATGTATATGTTTAAATGTTAGGGTATGTATGTATACCGGTCTATATGTATACGTCTAATGCTTTCATAATATAGTCATTCTATATGTAATTTAAACGATTATTCCATTGGCCCATATTATATCATAATATTGTCGTGTCTAAGTGTGACTCTGTGTGAGGCTGTGTACCTATAGATGAATGGGGGTGTGTGCTCGTGTGTAAACCAGTGTGTGTGCCAGTGAGTGCACTTGTATATTTTAACCTGCATCCAGTATTTTGCTATGAGTCACTGTTGTTAGACAGAGTCTTTAATATTTTATTTTTCTAAGAGTTGCGAGATGTGTTAAGATGGATCCAGTGAAGAGAAGTTATTATTATAAATGCTAGGAATGCGAGTGAACGGTGACATCTTGAAATACTTAGTTGAAGCAGTTGGAATCTAAAAACGTTGCGTTTGTCTGGTGCGCTTAGAAGGAACGTTAAAGCCGATTCTTTGTAACATTTCCGGATAATCAAATTTACAGTGAAGTACATCATACAAAAACAACAATAATTATCTGTGACTTGTCGTCTATCTTCCAGAGTCACAATATTGTGATACACTCGCACGATTCCTCGTATGATTTAAAATTTTGTTGATTTTTTCAATTTTCTGTATGTGTACCTTAAAGAATGGTCGCCAAATAATAGATTCGAATTCTAAGATGCTCCTTACAAAACTAAAATAAAGAATTTTTAGACATTGTGAATCTTTGAATGTGTACGCTTTGCTAACCATCTATTCTATATGTGGGTTAAAAGTAAATTTGTTGTCCAGAATCACACCTAAATCTCGCACTTCTGAGGTTCTAGATATTTCTTCATTGCTTAGGTATGCGATAATCATAAAATCATGTTTTTTCCTAGTAAACGTTATTGTATAATAGTTCTGGGTGTTTATACTAATTTTATTATTGCGATAGTAAGTTGTTAGTCGGTCTAAGTCAGACTGCAGTAGAGAGCAATCCGCAATGGTGTCGATTCTGCGAAATATTTTCATATCATCAGCATGTAGGAGATGTTTTGAGTATTTAAAGTTATTAGCTATATCAAAAAAATTGATCTTGTACAGTAGTGGAGATAACAAGGATCCTTGGGGCACCCCGAAAGGGACCTCCACAAAGTATGATCTGTAACCACCCAAAACTACAGCTTGGCGCCTATTTCGGAGGTAAGATTCCAACCATCGTAACAATTTACCTTTTATTCCAACAACATTTAATTTAAATACTAAGATATTATAATTAACGCGATCAAATGGTTTTTTATAATCGGTAACAATTACATAAATTTGAGCGTCGCTCATATGTGAGAATATGTACCTAATTACTGAGCTCTAAGAGGTTGGTATTGACATTACGGCGTTTGACAAATCCATGCTGTGAAGACGGTAAGCAGTGCTGCGAAGCAATGTAAATATGCTCATACACAAGCCTTTCCAATATTTTACCAAAATTATTTAATAATGAAACTGCTTTATAATTGGTAATATCCGCTTTAGAACCCTTCTTGTGGATGGGAACAACCCGTGCCTCTTTCCATAACTTAGGAAATACACCCTCGTCTAAAGATTTCTGAAATATAATAGAAAGGGGTGTAGTTAGACCAGCTTCACATTTTTTATAAATTTTACTGGTAAGTCATCTATACCAGCGCCTTGTCTATGAATAAGTTTACTAAAAATTGTTTTTAGCATTCCCATTATAACCGATATATAGTGAATAACATTAGCATAAAGGAACTCCGAACAGATTGGATAGGTACCGGTCATCAGGATCCGAAGGTTGGAAAACGCTGTGAAAGAATCTATTGAAGGCGTTACAATTAATATCCTCGCCGTTTGAAAACGTATTACCATAGTTCATATTATGACAGGGGTAACCTGACGTTTTTCGTCTGACTTTTATATAATTCCAGAAATCTTAAGGCGATTTTTTAATTTGTTCCTCACATCTACCAGTGTATTTTGCAAAATGCTCGTTTGGGAGGTATTTTAGTCTCTTTCTTAATAAAGAAAATTCTGCATAGTCCCGAGGGTTCCCGTACTTTTTCCATTTCTTGTGCACTTTTGATTTTTCCTTTATAATATAAATTAAAGAAAATGGGTACCATTTGGGATAATTAGGTATACCGTCCTGAAATCCTAACAAACGGACATATATATCAATTAATGAATTTAGTTTTGAATATAAATTATCGACCACGCTCTACGCTATTTGAGCCCATATATTGGTTCCAGTCTACTTTGCATAATTCTTCATTAATTTTCACATAATCCGCCTTAAAAATATTTTAATTAATCGCGATTCACGGTGAATTGTCTTATACTCATCAGTAGGTATTTATATTTATTTCTAACGGTATGTGATATCGGTCAATGTCCACTAGTGAAATATCGCTCTGCTTACATTGTGAGGTAATATTCGATATAACAAGATCTAATACATTTCCACAACAGTTTGGTGCACGTCCACGGTTTTATAATAGGTACGACATTTAGATGAAACCTTTAAAACTCTGGTGTTAAGTTTTATTATTGACGAAAGTATGCAAATGAATACATTACATGCGCGATTTGCGTCCGTAGTCGATAGTACCTACCCAAAGTCCGTATTTTAATGGCGTGCCTTATTTCTGCGTAATTCACAAACGTATTATAGGCGCTAGACTTATCGCGGAGCTTTCCAAGATTCAGACACAACATCACTGGATAATGGTCTGTCACACTTGTTTCTACTGCTATGGTAGCCGCCCTATTGTTAGTCTTAAGTAAGATATGGTGTAAGTAATTATCTAATCTAGTAGGAAACAAATGTGTAGGCATTAGACAATGAGTAGTGGCCAGAGTTAAGTATTCGTTGGATTGTCGGGTATTAATGTTTTCCAGCATTAATATCAATGTTCATATCTCCCGCTAGAATTATATCAACATAGACTTTTATTGAAACCAGAACGCTATCACATGAGTAGATAAAGGGAATTTATCTACTCATGTGACGCTATTAAGACTGTTTAAAAAATTGTCTATATTTTTATAGGATGGCGAGCGGTATATTCTGACAAACACTATGTTGTTATTGAGCTTACAAATAAGACAATTTCCGTTAATGAATACGGGTTCGCTGACTGAGCACGTAATGTTATTCCTAACGCGATTATGCGTTACAAAAACGCAAGGTAATGCGGGCTAGGCCTAACATAGCAAATTCTAAATATTTTTACGAGCAACCACTATGAGATGTTGAGTGTGCGGTATACTTCGACGAGAAACCGACTCGAAATTGGAATTAAAACTGGACTCGAGATCTCGCAAAGAGGCAATCGAGCAGATTATTATCTATTTCAACCAGGGATGTTGCGAATATTCACATCCGCATTCGCAATTGCGGAGCTTCCGCATCGATTTAGACATCTGCATCCGCATCCGTAATAATCAACGCGGATGTTAATGCGGATCCAGATTTCTAGATACCTATAGCGTAGGTTACAATAAGAAAGAAATCAGTTGTTCAGTAGTAGATACTACGTGTTTAATTTATGAACCTTTGAAAAACGGCTTGAACCTGCGAAGGCGGTGACATTAGATAGGTACTTTTTATTAAATAAGATGAACAATTTTCATCAACATCCGCAATTGCGGAGCTTCCGCATCGATTTGGACATCCGCATCCGTATCCGCTGCCGCGGATGTGAGTCTTCAAAAATCCGTACTTATCTGCATCCGCGGATGTCAAAAAATCTGCATCCGCATCATCCCTGAATTTCCAACCTAATATTATAAAGAGGAAAGATTTGTTTTGATTTTTGTATGTTTGTTTGTACCTAATGTATAAATTCAACAAACAATATGATAGATTTAAAAAAATACAATTAGTAAGTTACGAGTACTGAGTAGGTTCTTTATTTAGAAGTTACATCGGCTATGTAACTTAACGCTACGATTTACAGGAGCGGAGCAGTAATAATAAATGTGAGTAAAACCACGGTGACAGCTGCTATAACCTATAAATGACATAAAATAAGTAGGTAGGTACCTACCTACATTTAATATTGGTCACAAAGAATGCTGAGGTACCTACTTATACAAAGATTTTCAAAATATAGTAGACTATATATCAACTATGGTATTTTGAAAATCTTTGCAGTATTTAACGGGAAGGTGTGGTCATGTTTGAGAACCCTTATAAATAATATAGTTAGCTAAATGAAGCTCCTTTTTTGGATGTGCATCTGGTGCATCTAAAGTTTGTTCTCAAATTACCATAAAGAAACAACATTTTGGACACGGTTTACCTACCATGCTTGCGTGGTAAGATCAGTAATTTTAACTTCTTATTTTTTATATGGGTTATTTTCGGACTATATATCAAAGAAAGGAGAACGCGCAGGCTTGTATGGATTCTAGTACCTACCGGTTTAAATTGCTATAAATTAGTATTAGGTCTAGAGCTTAAGGCGGCTGTACACATTGGGCCAAGGTAGTGGGCCAGCGTGTTGGGCCAACGTGTAGAGATCTACTTGGCGGTATGTTGATACCGTCAAGTAGATCTCTACACGTTGGCCCAACACGCTGGCCCACTACCTTGGCCCAATGTGTACAGCCGCCTTTAGGTACCTAACAAGAAACTACCTACGCGTTCGAGTTGCGGTTAGTTACTAATTTGCAGGAAAAGCATCAAGTAGGTACTTGGGTAGGTATCTAACTACTGAATATAGCTAGACTAAACCTAATTAGGTTTGGTATTGAATTAAATAATCAATCATTTTAATAATAATTAAACTAATTGGTATTATTCACACTTCATGTAAATTTAATGTGTTGGAAATTTTAAAGGAAAATAACTGTTTGGGAATTTGAAGTTTTGCATGTGATTCCCAAGTTCTACATAAGTAGGTAATGCAGGGTTTCTCTAGCTCTTAAATCTAAGGCATAGCGGTTTCAAAAACGGTTTCTTTTTATATCTACATTTTTAAAATATTGCTAGTATTTAGCTACTACTACTATTCCTTGTTATTTAGATAAACTATTGATCAATCTTTTTTTATACACATAGAACACCCAGACTCGGAACAACCATTTGTGGATCACACAAATTTTTGTCCCGTGTGGGATTCGAACCCACATTACTCGGTATAGTAGCAGTGGCGAGGCGAACCCTTACACCACTACGCCATCCGTGCAGTCAAAATCAATGCTCCACAACTGTTACGTACTTATTATTATGCCCTATTCAACTAACACTCAAAGTTGAGTAGTGTTTATCGGTGAACTTTGTTTGATTACTCACTAAATAATTCTTAGCAAGCAAGTAATTAAAATTTGTTTTGTGGTTTTTCGCGATAGGTAGGTGCTCAACGTCGACGACACACTGACCGTGTGGAAGGCCACATGACTAGTGTACATTAACGATATCTGTATGAAGTATGGTCATGGCATAGATCTATCTATCTGGTTTACTTACTCCCATTTGAGCGTGGCCTAGATGACGAAATATACGGGACTCCTTTGTTTTTAAAATAAACGCTTTGGTACTAGAATTCTAGTTTGCACATAGTACCTACTTAGATTCGGAGGTTAAGGTGAATGAATAACAGATACCTACTCAAGAAGGATAATTTACATATTATACCTACTTATAATCATAGGCGGCGGCAGCAAGATGCAAAGGGCGGGTGCACCCGCCGCCCGGTCAGAAAAGAAAATAAAAAGCCTCTGTTTTAGATTAGAGAAATATACTTGTGCAATTTGGATTTGACAATACATTTATCTACATAATTCTTATACATGTATAATTCGATATTTTATATTATATTGGTATACTGATACCTAATGAGTAGATGCAGATGCACCTCCCTCAAAGTAATCCTGGCGACGCCCATTGTTATAATATAATTATCGTAAAATTTTACAATAAATAATTATACGCCTATCTCCGGCACTAGAAATGATTGCTATATGTGGTTATTGTACTGTGTGAGGATCGAACCCACATTACTCGGCGTAGTGGCAGTGGCGAATTGACCACTCTAAGCACACGCCATAATTATGTGCGATACTTTAGCGATTAGGTACTAAAGTTCTCTTATAACTGTCAGTAGGTAGGTACCTATTGAAGTCTGTTCCGTAGTAAGTACTAAGTACCAATCTACTTAGGTATCAACCAGGGATGTTGAGGATGCAGCTTTTTTGACATCAGCGGATGCGGGTGCGGATATTTGGAAACTAACATTCGCAGATGCGGATGCGGCTGCGGATGTCCAAATTGATGCGGCAGCTCCGCAATTGCGGATGCGGATGTTGATGAAAATTGTTCATCTTATTTAATAAAAAGTATCTAATATCACCGGCTTCACAGGTTCAAGCCTGTTTTGCAAAGGTTCATAAATCATAAATTAAACACGTAGGACTAACTGAACATACTGATTTCTTTCTTATCGTAACCTACGTTATATTATTTGGATCAACATTAACATCCGCGTTGATTATTGCGGATGCGGATGCAGATGTCCAAATCGATGCGGAAACTCCGAAATTGCGGATGCGGAGGCGAATATTCGCAACATCCCTGGTATCTACTTATTAATTGAAACCTTAGTTACTAAAGATGACTGTATACATACATTTTTAATACTGGACACATATGTATATCAAGGCTATGTAAAGCTCAAATTCGTGCGGCAGTAGTGTAAAATGCTCAGATATTGCCCGCTACGCTTAAATATTCCAAAGTTCAAATCAACAGCATTAATGATTGCTGAGAAAAGCATATTTTGTGAGTCACAGCCTGTCAGACAGAATGACAGACAGAATCACACTATGGTTTGGTTTTTACCGGTTTGGGACAGAATTCGGCGAATCCGTAGTTTTGATAATTACTTTGCCTTACATTCATATTACTTACGTCTCTTTTAACTTGTCACGACTTAGAATGCTAGACATAATTAAAAACCTGTTGTGTCTAGCCGCCGGTGTCCCGCTGCGACTAAATAGGTCAAAAAACGTTTCCCGCGCTGGGATTAATTGCTATGTCGCGGGGACGCTACAAACGTTGACATAATAGACACAGAACACTGAGACTTAAGGCAAGTATTTGTAGGTCACACAATTTTTGTCCCGTGGGGGGATCGAACCCATAACACTCGGCGCAGTGGCAGCGGTGAAGCGATCACTTAAACCACTAAGCCATCGTGCAGTCAGCCATTAAATTAGTGAGTAAAAATAAATAATAATTTTTAGTTAGTCCGTCACTTACCTAGTGCATAAACTACAAAAGCTTGCAGATAAAGAGTAATGATCAGTTAAACATAAATAATTAATTTAAAATATATTATCATTTATCTTTAATCTATGACTAATCGATTTTTTACTCTGTCGTATGTACTGTAGTAATTACGAAGCATCACCAACCGTAGGATAAAGAATATTAATGTAGGTAGTGAGTATATCTTAGAACAATAGACGTAAGCTGTATGTGGTTATAGATAATATATACGGTTTTTAATGACGACGTTGAGGAAGATGGAAAATTATAGTACAATTATGCATCGACGACGTCTCATGGTACACGCAATGGACGCTGACCGCGATTTCACGTGATGATAATAAGACCCGTTGCGCCACCTTACATCATATCTAAATCCCATCTAAACGAAACGTAAGTATTACTATTATCGAGATACTTACTATTGTAAGCAATAGTTTCTTTATTTCTCCCTAAGAAACATGATTCCAAACATATATGCATCCAAACTTTTTAATATCATAACATGAGTCACCGATTATGCTAAAGCACTGAACATAAAAATAAAAATATAAATTAGGCACTTACTTTCCATAAAAGTAACAATTAAATTATTAAAATTTACAAATTAGTTAATTCTTATTATTGACTTATTTTTCCTTAATATCTATAATTAATAATTTGCCGTAACGAGATCAGTGTTACCACACAAACAAAACTTTAGTCCGATTGATTAGTCATTGCTGTAGTGAGTAATACA
This sequence comes from Catocala sponsa, assembly GCA_963564715.1. Lineage (NCBI taxonomy): Eukaryota > Metazoa > Arthropoda > Insecta > Lepidoptera > Erebidae > Catocala > Catocala sponsa. The sequence continues at coordinate 12,714,776 of OY751331.1, forward strand.
TTTTCTCTACATGTACGTGTAGGCACTGACCGTTATATAAAGCCGCTCGGTTGACCTTTCATCACTTCACATTCGTATATTTTTGTGGTGCAACACCAACGTTAATATTTAATTAGCTGCTTAACGATTACGACGTTCATTTCCTACCGCATTATTTAATACAAAGAATAATAAAATGGGTTTTTTAAAGCAAACGCACGTCGTGTTTCTAGTAATAGTATTCGCGGCTTATTGTTTCCAAACAACATTTGCGAGATCAAGAACGTTTGTTGAACAAGAGGATTCTGATTCTGTATCACTATCAGTGAGTCCACAGAAGACTACGGAATTTGACGGTACGTACCTACCTATTTAAGAGCATAGCTTGCCGCTGTTGTCATTTCATCCATGTAATTAATTTAGCAATCTTTCTACGGAGTGTTCGTGTAACAGAATCATAATTAATTAATGCAAAAATATTCAATGTTGTTATAGCGTAGGTAAACTTAGTACAAAAACTATTGTTTTGAATCTAACTTGTTTTAATTTGTAATAACTAAATATTACATCGGCATTTTGCATGCACATCTGTTGATCTTGAAGACTTAGGTTCGTTTCCTAAGTCGCGGATAGTGTTAATGGAAATGTAATAAAGCAAAGACATTACATATCAAGAAATAATAAAAGTAGTAATAATAATAATAAAAGTAGTTGGCTCCTGTGTTACGTGTTGTCATATTTTCATAAATTAGCGAGTGTAGGTATATTTAGGTAAAAGTCTGGCCAGGCCAATGAACCGAAGTTATGAATAAAAATAGATATGTCTTATTCCTCACAGAATTTATTATTAATGTACGAAAGATGTCGTGGTTTAGGTGTTCGCCTTATGACCATCAGTGCATCGAGAGATTTTGTTTCGTGACAAATTTTCGTGTGATCCACAAATAGTTATAACGCTTACCTACTCTTTTTACAAAGTCAATATCCACACTAGGATTAATTCCTGTATCGCGGGCGACTTTACAAACATTCCAATAATGGACAGAAGTATACCCAGACTCGAAACAACAATTTGTGGATGACACAATTTTTTTGTGTCGTGTGGAGATCGAACCCACTGTACTCGGCGCGGCACCAGTGACGAGGCGACCATTTAAACCACTACGCCATCCGTGCAGTCAAAATTGCGTAATCCTTACTTCCTTACTAATATTATAAATTTGAAAGTAACTCTGTCTGTCTGTTACCTTTTCACGGCTAAACCACTCAACGGATTTAGATGAAATTTGGCACAGATATAGTTTAAAACCTGGGGAAGGACATAGGCTACTTTTTATTGATGTAGGCACCACGCGGGCGGAGCCGCGTGCAAAAGCTAGTTTTTAATAATTGTGTTTAAGTCAGTTATGGCAAGATTGCGTGTTCCTTGTATCCGTTGTTTCAATGTTTGTAACTTTGTGTTGTTCCACCTAATAGGGCACGGATTGTCATAACAATGTATTCTCTATATTTGTTAGAGTATTGTCTATATTTTATCTTTATTTTATTTCAGTTCCGATTGTTTATAAACGTGTTGAATGCGATTTCTTGGAAGCTACGAGTGATGAAGTCTGTGAGAAACATTGTATACCGAGAGGGTATACGTACGGAATATGCGTGAATCATAGCTGCTCCTGTGTCTAACACTTCTTAGTACCTACCCTGACGCATCATTGACAATTACTTAGCACGAAGTTATAAATAAAATACATCGTCCACATCATATTGTTTTTATTTAACAACCAATCAACGGAATCTTTACCATTTTAAGTTGACAGTTTCTATCGTTGACCTCTAAATTAACACTTTGTTTCAATTACAAACACCAAGTTTATGGTAACAAACAACAAGTAGGTTAAACTATTATTGCTATAAAATTATCAGCTATTAATGGAAGTTATCCAAAAAGGATTAACTTATATAAACTTTATTTAGATTTCTCACAAATAGCTCGTTCAACGAGCGTATCAATAGCTGTTATCTGTGGTTTTGCGTGTATTTTGTCAATACAAAGTAAATCGGCTTCATTTTGTATCTGTCTCCAACTGTAGTCGATGTCTTCTTTCTTTGTTAGCCGATAACAAACGACGAATCGGATTACATACCTGTCCCTGTAGTTGCCCGCTACCATGAAGACTTTCTTCTTTTTTGTTAAGTTCTCTAGTAATTTCCTCGTAATGATATCACCATCTTTTAGTCTAAAGCACACGAGTCCCATAGAGGGCTCTGGCTCCACTTCAAATCTTTCGTCCGCTCGCGCCAGTTTAGCAAAATACTGAGCGAGGTCAATCTGCTCTCTTATGTGATTTTTCAGACCTTCAGCACCGTATATTCTCATGACTGTCCATAACTTAAGCGCTCTAAATCTGCGACCAAGGGGTATCTGCCAGTGGCGGTAATCAGGAATTTTGTTGTCTGTTTTCACGTCGTCCAAGTATATTCGCTGTACGTCGAATGCCCGAATTAGATCGTATCCATTTTTAACCCACATAGCGGAGCAATCAAAACTAACATTCATCCATTTGTGCGGATTTATATCAAAGGAATCTGCGTACTCAACACCCTTCATCAAGTGTCTATATTCTGGACATATAAATGCAGCGCCTGCATAAGCTGCATCCACATGCAGCCAGACTCCAGCTTCATTGCATATTGGTCCTAATTCATATAAGGGGTCAAAGGCACAAGTTGATGTTGTACCCAGATTTGCGATAACGTAACAGGGTATGAGACCTTTATCTCTGTCTTCTTCGAAGGCTCGCTTGAGAGTTTCCCCACGCAGCCTTCCGTCGGCATCGGCTTTCAACAACCGCATTTTCATAGAGCCAAGTAAACCAGCTTTTTCTACTGAAGAGTTACACTGGTCAGATGCATAGGCTACCAGTTTTGGTTTTATCTCATCTTCGTCAAGACTTGGGTCGATGCACATTAGCTTACGAACAGTTTTCTCCTTAGCTACTAGTAATCCGACGAGTGTTGCCTCACTTGCTGAACCCTGCAATAATTTAAAAATAATGTATCACGAACTGTCATGCAGGGTAAATATAAAATTTTAGGACATGTGTGTGGATAGTAAATTTGTCATGTACGTAACTACTCAATGTCGCAGTCTGATGCCGACAAAGTGGATTTATATCTATGAAATTTCCGGGAAATACGTGTTACGCCGCGTGATAACGCTAAAACATTTGAAGTCTCCCTGCACTGTGTCTCTAACACAGTGCAGAGTACTGAATCTCACGCTAACTAACAACGCTTCACGTATTAGAAGACAAGTGCCGTCCCAGCAATAATTAAATATTAAAATGTGGCAATGCGAAGACACAGCCCGTAACAAAAAGGCATAGTACAGGTAATATATTACCATTTTGTGTGGTAACAAGTTATGAATACATTGACTTATGTCCATATCTCCAGAGAGGTAAGCAGATTTATAATATACTAGATGTTCCCGCGGTTTCACCCGCCTTCCTCGATAAATAGGCTACCCAAAACTAAAAGAATTTTCAATTCGAACCAGTAGTAATCACGCAGAATAAACCAGGAGAAACATCGTTTGTACTACGTCTGTAATGGGTAATTATTTTGCTGCAATGTTATTTTAAAACTGCGATATCTCCTAAGATATTCATTGAAATCGAATGATGTAAAGGGAAATTTTGTTTTAAATTAAATACTTGTGATGAATAACGTATTTATTTGGATAAGGATTAATATCATATTTATAATAATACCTTCGCAAATAATGCATTACTTTAGAACAAATTTGGTTAGCATAAAAATGGTTATAGTGAGCCAACCATAAAAGATAGACATATGCAGTCGTGGACTTTTTTTTAGAACTTTTAAAGGGGAACAATTCTGTCATACATGATTTTTGCGAAACTTTAACTGTTTACACAGCGCACGCAGCGGAAGCTCTCAAAAGGAAAAAATACCCTCCGATTTTGAAACATTCTTCATTAGTGCTCAGCTCCTATTGATATTAGCGTGATGATATCCTCGATAAATGGGCTATCTAACACTGAAAGAATTTTTCAAATCGGACCAGTAGTTCCTGAGATTAGCGCGTTCAAGCAAACAAACAAACAAACAAACATACAAACAAACAAACAAACTCTTCAGCTTTATAATATTTGTATAGATTATTCACCATCTACGGTTTTAGGTACCATGAGATAGTGCGTGAGCCTATTGTCCTCAACCGCATAATTCTTGACTCAGTGCTGGTATAAAGAATTTCTTGACAAACAACACAATAACACATTAATTACCGACCCGACCTGACCTAGAAATTCAACTCGCGACTGCATGAAAGGGCAGTAAAAGGCTTACCTGGATAACTCCTCCGCCGGGACCGCTGGAACAATTAAGGAATTCCTCGGGCAGCCCAAGAAGTTTCCCCAACCAGTTCATAGTTACAACTTCCAGTTCTGTGCACGCAGGGCTTGACATCTATAACATAAAATACTGGGTTAAAATTCTGTTCTGTATAAATGTCAAATACGACGACGATATAATTTGTTTATTTGCCATTCAAATAAACATTAAATACAAGCCCTTCAAATGGCGGAACGCAGATAATTATCTACACGAGATACTATCTACTTATTGTTTTTTTTTTTTCATTTTTTTTTTTGCTCGTCAAAAATGACCACACTCCACCTGATGGTAAGCAGTCGTGTGGTCTAAGAGCAGTGGCCTCCACATCGCCCCCACAGTAGCCGAGGCGATGTTGAGGTCTCTACTTTGACGGCCTGAGAAGATGCTTTTTCACGCCCCGCTTAAAGAACCCAGGATTGAAGGAAGAAGGAAACACGTGCCTTGGCAGAGAATTCCATGCCTTGGTCGTTCGGCAGAGATATGAGGACCCAAACTTTTTGGTACGCGCTCTAATCGACTCTACCGTGTAAGGATGGCATCTGAGCCCAGCACGCGTTGTTCTGGATAGGAAAGGGGAGGGCGGGATAAGGTGGAATAAATCTTCAGAGCACTCCCCGTGGTATATTCTGTAGAAACATGCCAATGAGGCAATGTCTCTACGGAGTTGCAGAGGTTCCAGTGAACTCGTGACCTCTGGATCTCCGATGATACGGACAGCCCGCCGCTGTAACCGGTCGAGAGCGTCCAGCAAGTACTGCGCGGAGCCATCCCAAAGATGAGAACAGTACTCCACGCAAGGGCGCACTTGTGCCTTATACAATAGGCACAGTTGCCCAGGCGTGAAGAACCGCCTCACCCTGTTCAGAACTCCGAGTTTTCGCGAAGCTTGCTTAATGACGCTCTCGATATAGGTTTTCTGATTAAGGGAGCGGCAAAGATCCATACCTAAGATGGAGAGACTGTCACGTATCACCAGTGGAGAGTTCTTCAGAGAAGGGAGGGGAAGGAACGGAGACTTTTTTGTTGAGAACGCGCATGCCTGGGTCTTCTTGGCGTTGAACTCGACCAAGTTCTTGGCACCCCATTCATAGATGCGGTCCAAGGTCCGGTCAAGTTCAACGACAAGATTCGGCCTTTTCCCCTCAACCTCAGCCTGTTTGGCCTCGGGATGTCCGAGATATCGCCCATGCACGGTACTGTCGTCCGCATAACAATGTATGTTGCTGAGATTCAACATATCATTGATATGCAGAAGAAAGAGCGTAGGGGATAAGACAGAACCCTGAGGCACTCCTGCATTGACCTGCATAAATTTGGAAGCGCGACCATCGCAAAGGACCCGAATACGACGCTTCTGCAGGAAACTTGCAATCCAGGTGCACAGTTGAGGGGCAAGCCATAGGCCGGAAGCTTGGAAAGAAGAGACCGGTGCCAGACTCTGTCGAAAGCTTTGGCTATGTCAAGGCTGATAGCCAAAGACTCGCCGTGCTTGTCCATAGCCTCACCCCAGAGGCGCGTGACGAACGCTAGAAGATCACCCGTTGATCGTTTAGACCGAAAGCCGTATTGGCGATCATTGATCAACGATTGATCCTCCAGGTAGCGGACAATTTGGGTGTTTATAATCCGCTCGAACACCTTGGAAAGCACCGAGGTGATAGCTATGGGTCGATAGTTGCTTGGCTCGGAACGGTCCCCCTTTTTGGGAATCGGTTGAACGTTCGCTTCCTTCCAAGCCTCAGGCACAATGCCTGCGACGTAAGACGTCCGGTATAGGCGCGTAAGTGTGGGAGACAACTCCGCTGCACATTTTTTAAGAACCACAGCTGGGATGCCGTCAGGTCCACTGGCTTTCCGAACATCGAGAGACTGCAGTATCGCACGAACGGTTCGTTGCCTGATACATATATCAGGCATGGTGTAGCCGCAGTTGGCAATGTTAGGCGGCTGCGAACCGCAGTCATCGATTCGGGAGTTGGCCGCAAAGAGATTTGCAAGCAGATCTGCTTTCTCCTGTGGCCGATGAGCCAGTGATCCATTCGGATACCTCAGAGGGGGCAGCATGGTCTGGCAGAAGTTGGACTGCACGGCTTTGGCCAGGCGCCAATAGCTACGACTGCCCGTAGGATGCGCCATTAGTTCCTGGCCGAACCGTGCGACGCGCTGGGCATCCGCTCTTAAGTATGCCCTCTTGCAGACCTTTGTGGCTTGGTTGAACGCTGCCTTCAGGTGATCCACGTTAGGGTCGTGGAGAGTGCGAGCCCTGGTCCAAACGCGATACGCTGTCTGTTTGCGTTCAACAGCATCGGCGCATTCACGCCCGAGCCAGGGCCTTTTCCTGCCGCCGCTCGTGACATCACTGTATGGAATATAATATTCCATACCCAGGATGATTTCACCAGCGACAGCAGTAGCGCTCTCTGATGGATCCCTGTTCTCAAAGCAGCGTTGAGCCTAAGGGATGGATGCGAAGTATTCCCGCATTCCATCCCAGTCTGCTGACGAGTAGTGCCACAGTCGTCGTCTTGCCTCCTCGGTCATTGTGTCGAGATCTGGCAGATGCAAGTTAACACGGATAGTGAACAAATAAATGGCCATAAAGACGAACATGTCATTTTATAAAAGGATTCTAAATATAAATAAAATAAACGCGTTGGAATTCCGACCGTTTTATTTTTTATTTATGTAAATATGCATAAACTTCTAAAGTAAAATACGTCGTGGGATCGATATGGCAGTCTTTCTTCACAAGAGAAACCTTCCATTTTGTCATGCCTATATCTTTGACGAAGACGGCATAGGTATATTGCAACATCATATTGTCAGCTATGGCCTATGGTCTTTGTACTACGTAACTGAAGGCGTACACCATGCTACTATTTAAGAATTCTTGACATAAAAAGCCCATATCGTTTGATGAACGAAAAAAATTGGGAATGTATTCCGAGATTTCACACACAACAATCAGATTCACTACTGTTGCCCACCTTAAACATACCAATTATTGTTTTTATAACAAATGGACTTACCCAGCTGAATCCAATAACAGCTAAGCCATCACTCAGCATGTTGCCCACGATGCTCGCGAAGGATGTGCCCGTTGGATAAAATGCGTGGAAGCGGGGTGACTGCCAGTGTGTGATCTAGAAGCAAATAATTATTGAAGCGCATTATCAAAGAAGTCATCACAATAGTAAAAAATACATCTATGTGGATGTGACAAAATACCGTTGTATGCGCTATAACGAGAGAGCACGTTACCGAGTGTATAACTTTAGTTTTAGAACTATAGTAGGTAAATTTTTTGTAAAGGTTACCTGTCTGATGTATCACATATTATATATACATAACAATAGATTTTGTATTGTGTCTACCACGAGACAGCGAAAGGATCAAAAAACCGGTAACCGTATCATTATATAAGATACGGTAACCGCTTGTAACAGTTCTGAGTTTTGTTGCAAGAGATCAATTTGCCAGCCCGTGCGTTTAAAAAATTTAATTGCAGCGCTGTTAGACCGTTGGGTCAGTGCTCCAGAAATAAGTACATGGTTAGATTATTTGGCTGCAATGATCTGTAATCTGATTACACACTGTAGATTCACGTGGGAATTCCGCCATGCTTGCTACGCAAGACACATTATGCACTCTTAATGTGACATTATTACACATTGCCCTAGTGTGCAGCATTGTAAATATTATGATACAATAACAGCATTGTAAATATTATGATACAATAAATACTAGTACTGTTCTCATTATATTTGTTATCTATTACTAATAGGTTTATCATGTACGTTATTGGTGACCATCTGTTCTCGTTCACGTCGGTAATGATCCAATTCAAAATAGGTTTAAAGTTCCAGATCATAGTCACCAAGCAAAGGCTTGCCACGTGTAAGATTTATATTAGCACAATTGACATGCGGTCTAAATGACTGAGAGGGATGATAAAAATACCACCGAAAGAACGTGAACACTGGCGACTGACTATCAAAACATCATTACAAAAGAAGCTGCTTTTCTATTTCTAGAATGATTGTATATAATTGCAGTACTTACACCCGGCAGTATAGCTTCGTTGAAGTCTTTCAGGACATCTTTCCAGTGTTCGGGCTGTTCTGGGGCATCTTCAGGCAGTGCATTAAGAAGATAGCCTGGTTCTACGGACGGCAACACGTCGCTAAAAATGATTTCCAGAAAGGTTAGAAGAATGTATTAGTGAACATAAGTATCTCGTCTTTCGCATTTCTTTCAAATGTTTATTATTTTTTTAGGTACACTCTTTTAGATCCTACAAGATCCTAGAGCTACCACTGCCAAGCTGATGTGTTTACAGTAAATGTGTAATAAGTATGTAGGAAAATAACATATGCATATTTCGTCATTTCAAAACTAGAGTATTTATTGTTTATTCAGTTTTTTTAGAGCTGATTAACTTTTATATCTATTTGCTTGCTTTCAAATAGGCTTAAAATATTCACTTAAATAATAGATACCTATGTATATATAAAATTCAGACTTACAACTATGACGAAGCCTAAGCTATTATAATGTCTGAATATTCAATTTTAAACCGAAATATTTTATATCTAAGCCTAGTCTATATTACATATTTGTTATAAAAAAATCATCTTGGTTATAATGACGTAGGTCTGGCGGCTTTGCGATCTCAGACTATTAGTGACTTGATGTCACAAGGTTAGCGTAAACAGCCTCCGTGCTATAATTTGATCCGCACGTCCTCGCGCGTGCGCAAATATGTACATGTTATAGCGGCGCGACGCCGCCCGCGCGGTCCGTTTGATTCCGCCTGTACAAAAAAAATAGCAGTCTTGGTTTTAGCTTTTTTATATTAGATTACTGATTACTGATTAGATTTATATATCGAGGCCGACAATTCATATATAAATCTAATCAGGTTTAAAACAAAATCGTAATATGTAATCATCTAAAGTATTTTACTTAGCAATAAAGCTAAAACCATGACTGCAATTTTTTTTTGTACAGGCGCTACGCACAAAATTATGAGTAATACTTTTTTCGTTGTGTAAAAAAGTAAGGAAGTTATAATTTAGATTTATACATAGAAAATGGAAGAACAATAAAGGTACAAGTATTTAATTGATATTACGTTTGATTTAACCATCCTATCTATAAAAATTGTTGTGGCCGGGCTGCGGCGTACACGTAGCAGCCTGGCCACTTTGTTAAGTATATTACGAGTTATCCTTTGAGGTACACAAAAAATCTCTTCTAGGTACATTAAGTAGGTACACCTGAAGTACATGACTTTTACATCAATTGCGATAACGAAAGCGATTGTGGCCGGGCCAGAACGGAACACGTGCGTAGCATACTTTCTAATTACAAATTTATTCGTTACTTAATAAAGATAAACTTCAATCCTAACTAATATTATAACTGCGAATGTGAGTTTGATTGTTACGCCTTAACTACTTGACCGATCATCATGAAATTTCACTTCACGTTGTCAGGGGTACAGAAAAGGACATAGAGTGCCTTTCATCCAGAAAAATGTAGTGATCCCGAGGGATAGAAAATTGACATGCCTACATTTACGCCAGCGGAGCCATGGGTAAAGGGTAAATATACATCGAGACGCTTCGCTTCGGCGCCTATGTGAATTTAGCCTTAATCTTCATTCAGTTAATTATGTTAGTCACCTTGGTGTTAGTGTTATTACCTAGATTAAAATTGCCCTTACATCATACATTTATGTAGAAGATATCGCAGATTCAAAATTACGCGCAGTAGAAATAGTAAGTCGTTTGCGTGATGAGAACGAGGCCGGGGTGGCTAGCAAGTATGAAGAATACATGTTAACATATGCCTATCATATATTTCAATTTTTTATTCGATCGATGATCATGACATTTTGGCATACACGTTGTCAGAGTATAGAAAAGGACATAGGGTACCTTATATCCAGAAAAATGTGCTGTTCCGCTATTACATAAATTTATTGCAAGAATCTAGATTGTCGCAAGCGAAGCTCCGTTCAAAATCTAGTGGTGTAATGCGTATACATGACAAATTCATACTAAAGCATTGTTATGCCAACTACTGATAAGGGCCCACTCCATCGCATTTAGTTGGAATTGTACTGTTTGTGTGATAGCTGAGTAATCTCAACAATTTATTGCGTTGTTATATTGATAAACTACACGCATGTCATGTAATTCATATTAAGCTTATTGTCGTCTACCCGGTAGATTAGATTATGTTCTGCTACTGAGGTTATTATTATTTTATTTATTATTTTCAGCCTGTATTGTCCCACCGCAGGGCAAAGGCCTCCCGCCCGCTTTTCCACATATTCCTATTATGCGCTAGTTTGCACCAGTATCTCCTGTAGGAAGTTAATTCGTCTTGCCATCGATGTTTTGGTCCACCACGTTGCCGCTTAGCACCGTCTGGGATCCAAACTGTGCTGATACTGACGTTACTTGACTGAAATATTCAATAAGTAACACTCTGCCTAACCTTGGAATTGAACTTGACAGACCCTTGTGATCGGTAGCAAAGCTAAGCGAAGTCCTATGCTACTCAGCTCCGCAGACATGTTTTTTAAATATTATTGCTTACACCCGATAGACCCTAACGATCGGAAGCAAAGCTAAGCAAAAACACAGGCAACTTAGCACGGCTGACAATAAAAAAAAATATATCATTTTTAAATTACAATATTAGGTTATTAATGTCAAGCATTAAGTTATAAACGAAGACAGATTAAAATAAATATGTTTCCTTAAATTACAATATCGTTTTATTAATGTCAAGCCTTAAGTTATATGGCAAAAGGTTATAAAGTAAGTAGTAAATCTAGTGTTAGTCAAGCGGTCAATACATATACTGGAATGCAAGTACATTCGATTAAAAACTGTCAAGATACCGACACCGACCGACACGAACCTATACCGACGAGAAAGTCCTTTCTCGCGCACGGTGTCAAGCATTAAGTTATAAACGCAGACAATTTAAAAAAAATATCTTTTCTTAAATTACAATATCATTTTATTAATGTCAAGCCTTAAGTTATATGGCAAAAGGTTATAAAGTAAGTAGTAATCTAGTGTTAGTCAAGCGGTCAATACATATACTGGAATGCAAGTACATTCGATTAAAAACTGTCAAGATACCGACACCGACCGACACGAACCTATACCGACGAGAAAGTCAAAGAAAGTCAACTAATACTGTCGTAAGAGGGGCCAGGCCTACAATTTTTTAAGGAATAGAAAATTTAAATTTGGACTCTAGAACTATGCTCGGTAGACAGCAATAGGAGCGAAATAATTTTATATAGCTCCCGAAATGTCAGCCCATTCCTTTATATACAAACGTTTTGATTGTTAAGTTAAAGCAGTCTACGAGGACATACCCTGAGATCCTAAGCAGTCACATTGTCAGGATAAAAATATTTTTCGATTCTAAGTCGTCTTTGAAACCTTATTTGCAATGCGGTGGCCAGACACAATATATTTTCAGTGATGTCTGGCATTTCATTAATTGACAGGATAAGCCTTTATGTTACAAGTAGAATTAAAATAATCATAGCATAAAACTTATATAACCATAAATCTTAATATGTTAGTTTTATTTTGGGAATTATACCGATATCTCTAACGTATATGTAAAAAATTATCAAAGTATATTTTTATAATATTGCCTTATTTTTACGGAAATGTTAAACACATTTAAAGTAAATTGCTTTATTTAAACGGTTTAAAGCAAAAGTTATTTAATTACAAGGTTTATCTGATTATTTAATTTGAAAATACTTGGTAGCAGAGAATTTCATCGAGACTATGCCTGCTGCAAAGCAGTCGAATCGTCTGGGAAAGTGTAAATATGAATAGTTTAAAAATAATATGAAAAAGTTCAAAGCTTAGTTTAATAGTTAAATTTTAATAGAAATCTGTACCTATTTATTTAATTTCAATGTATTTGTTATTTTGTTATCGTAAAACTACACGCAAAGTTGTACCTACACAAATAATGGCAAATAAATTGACGTCACTAAGTGTTTTATTTAACTGAAAGTATGTGGGAGGATCTTAAACCATTACTACGCTTTTATTGTAAGGGAGCCTGTGTGTTTCAGAGTTCTGTATAATACTCGCAAGGGTCCCAATGGCTAGTGTAGCAGTCTGGTTTTACTTCTCTCGTTCGTAATCGTAAGACAGTAAATGTCTTTTAAAAGATATTCACAATTTTTGGTGACATAATTATATAATTATAATTATTATATATAATTATGATTGAAGAAAATTATATAATTATACATGACTGGCGCTATAAATAATCAATCTTTAGGTACCTATATGAGATAGGTACCTACGTTTATCTAAAAGAGATAAAGGAAAAGTCAATGACTGGCCGATAGTTTATTAAATTAATAAAATTATTATTATATTAATTATTTATGAGGCGTATAACCATCTAGGTTGATTTAACGTTTTATTAACGAGGAACTCCTGTTGGAGAATTAACAGTTGGATAATACACATACACAGTTATGTAGAAAAATACTCTCACACACTCATATTTATTTATATATACACTCATACACACTCAAACATCCTTATAACCACCCACCAACACACATAAACACAATAATTAATTATATTTCTCACACTTTATTAAGCAGACACTTGCAGATTTTGTATTCCTTCTATACAATAAAGAAAGATAGTTTTCTCCATTTTCCCTAGCCCTATTTTGTACTATGTATTTTTTTTTTTTATATTTTTTTTTATTTTGCTCGTCAAAATGACCACACTCCACCTGATGGTAAGCAGTCGTGTGGTCTAAGAGCAGTGGCCTCCACATCGCCCCCACAGTAGCCGAGGCGATGTTGAGGTCAAAAATACACTTTTCTCACTATTTCTGAGAAATTCAATGATTGTAACCATTTGTGAGGCTTATATTAATGTAACTATCAAAAGGTAGCACTGACTTCTAAGATACAGGTCCATACCTAGTTTAGAAGTCAGGGTCTCCAGTTTGGTATTTATTCCTTAAGCCCTAAGTTTTGTACCTAGATTAAGTGTTTTTTTCTTATGAAGTAATAAACTTATAAAACTTATAAACATTGTTCGAGCCCTAAGCTACGTAACTAATAGTATGATTGCTATGAGTTTTATGCCAGGGATTGGAAACTGGCGCATGGTATCATTTTTTGTAACGTATTATCCGAACGTAACAGAGAACATAATAGAGAAAACTTATTTTTCCCTAATTTGACATTTTAAAATTATAGATATTGGATTTATTTATTAATATTAACCAATTTCGATGTTTATATAGTTTGAACTTTATATAATAATTGGTGCCATGACCGAAATAATTTTTTTTTCTGACCAACTGATTCAGAAATCAGTTTTTTTTAAGAAAGTAAGCAAATGTTAATAAATTTGTTTTAATCTGTAGCTACCTAAAATACTTGCCCCTTTTAAGAAAACTATGCAATATCATTAATAGTTGAGGATATCACTCTGTACCTCCTTCATTAAAATAAGAAAACACTGTAGGTACCTATCTATGCCTGCTACAATTGTAATATGTTACCTATATTAATAAAAAATAAACCAAAAATATATTACAATTGCGGCAGGTACATCACATTATTCTCTTTTGCCCCATTATTATTAAAGTAATTATAAGAAAACTATTGACTAAAAAGTTAATAAATTTCTTAGATTACGTTAGAAAAACACGAGCAAGTGATTTATTTTCTATCCCATTATTGTTTATTTGATAGGTAGTCATACCTTACTAAATATTTATCATCATAATTACTTGAATAATAATCAAAAGATGCTAACCTCATGGAAAATATGTTAAAGCGTAGACACGAAACATTCCAGTAATTGAACTATTAATTACCAATTACGTAATAAAAACGAACAAGAGTAAGTACACCTCGACAGAGATTTTCCTTCCATTGTTTTGTAATAAACGGGTGTGTGAAGCTATATCGAAGGGATATTTATACAACTGCTTGTTTATTGAATATTTAAATTGGAAACCAACTAGAAACAAACAAAATCAATTTATTCGCGAAGGTTACAACTTACAAAGTAACGCTTATGAAAATTTAAATCGAAAATATAAAATTACTTTAACGAAATGAAAAATGAGACACGAAGTATTTAGAGCAATTCTAACGAGATTTTTACGACTATTCTTTTGAATTGTCACATATTTATTACATAGGATATTCAATTATACAGTTTAATGATATTATACAAATAGTAGTTATACAAGCTGTAGCAATAATTCCGGAAGAACATTTTGCAGAATACATTAGGGATTGGAACTAAAGAGGGTTTTGTGGCAAATCAGATTGTTATTATATCAAAATAATTTTTATTGAGTTTAGAATAGCAGATTTCTATTGGATAAGAGGAAAATACTACATTTTATATCAAACTAACATCATGTATATGAATTGTATAATAGTAGATACTTAATCGGTGGTCGAATGTAACATAGAATAAAATTCTAAGTACAACATGTTTTTGATGTCTTGTCATGATTTTAATCACGGATTTTAATTCATTAATCTACTTGGGAAACAGTTTTTGAACAAACAAATTTATGTCGCATGTTATCAAATTGATAATGTTTTTTTAATAGGAGTTGAAAACACTAGCTGAAAAATACATAGTTTGTGTGATGCACGTGAAAGTGTTCTTATTTGTGTTTTTGTTAAGCATAAATAGACTTTCACATGCAATTTACATCATATGAGAAATTCACATTGTTTACTTCTAGAAAGGTATTATGTATGACTATAATAAATGAGAACGTTAACATGAGAAATATGTTTAGGTACATATTCCTTAAGTATAAATACATCTTGAGGCTTTGAATTTGAAGTGTTTTCGTTCGAATTTTGAGCAAGGAGTTTAAGTTAGATTGCATTTTTTGCACCTTTTCGCAGTGCACAGCACTATCAAAATTATTAAATTTGTCTGTATAGAGATGTAACTAACGTGTCCAACTAATAATATTGCTTAGGTTGTGTGGTCTGTTGCTTTGCACTTGACCTGTGTAGTTATTGTATCTTATTCCGTTCTTGGTATACAATTATATAAACAAAAAGAGGTGTTGTCATTTGTTCTTATTTTTACAGATTCAGTTTAACATAACTTTTAATGACATCGGTATATGACAACTCAATCTTTTGTACCTAATAAGAGTTTGAACCTATTCTTATCTTATAGGATTATTTATTGTTTATAGTTGTTTATCGGTTAACTATTGTCTTCGCAAACTATAGCCAACAGAGTTTATATATGTTTTTTTAATTTAAGAGGTAAGAATACGGTTTGCAAACGCTTTGTTATCTGCAACATGTAACCATGATTAAACAGAGTTTGGGGGTAGATAGTAGAGCCTTACCTACAAGCTATGACATTAAAAGATACATGTATAATAAACTAATTGTCTGGGATTCTATCTGGATAGACTTAGTATTTAAACTGCTTTATTTAAATAATCATAATTTTCGTTACTTACCGGTCTCTTATGTTCTCTACATAATCGGCTAGCAGATCGATGGCTGCCCTGCCAAATTCCCGAAACTGTTGCGCGTCCATTTTACACCACAGACACTGTACTAATTCATATAAATATATACTTTGCGCAGCCGGTTGCGAAGATTGAAACGCTTTAATTGTGTGATTCTATAACACTAAAAGACAATGCTGAGAACCGAGTGTCGGAAGGAGGTTAAGTAGCACCTGTAGTTATGAGGACGAGCTGAGAGACAATGGTGTTGCGGTCAGGCGAGAGGTGGATTTATAGGCACAGATCAGCTTTCTACAGCCGCTGGCGCGCCGCGCTCGCTTATAATATAAACATGTTGCATATTACAAGGAGTATAAAGTGATGAGCTTTAATCTCGAAGTATGTTGTTAAAATTTCACTGGCGATATGTGATCGATAAAAATATTTTTGTTTTTTTTTTATACAGTTAAGGTGGCAAAAAAGCGTATCTGATGGTAAGTGGTTACTGTAGCCTATGGAAGCCTGCAACACCAGAGGCATCACTTGCGCGTTGCCGACCCTTTAGGAAAGGACGTGGGAAGGAAAGGGAGCGGGATGGGGGAAAGGGGGTAATTGGGCCTTCGGTACTCTCACTCACCGAACGAAACACAACAGTGGGACTACTGCTATTCCACGTCGATATTCTGTGAGTCCTTCTCCGGACGAGCCGGCCCATTCATGCTGAAATCAGCGAGGCTCTACTACTCTAACAGCGAGGCTCTACTACTCAAATGTATGATCTTCACAAGCTCAAAGCCCTTTCATGTTGTTACTGAAATTAATATTATTAATACGATCCCTGTCCGCTAAATCACATATGATACATAACAATAGATTTTCTATTGTGTCTATCACGGGACAGCGAATAGGTTAAGCTAAACATAATAAGGTGCGTCACTTATGTTATTATTTTTTTTACATGCAAGCCTTTGATAATAATTACTTAATTACTTTTCTGCTCGTGTGTTTTATGATAGGTAATCTTTGCTGCGGTAGATTTCCGGTTCTTAAGAAGCCGAAGTTCGAGAACAAGTTAAAAATGCACAGCCGCTTGCGAAATATAGAAAGAAAACATGGACCCTCTGGGGTTTCACTGTAATGGCTTAATCAAACTCTGGTTGAGACAATAATGTAGTGTACATAAAACATAATATTTCATCTTTACCAGTGGTTTGCCGTAGTTGAGATGTTTAAGTGTTACATTTCACCGGTTATGTTTGAAATTAACTCATTACAATGAACTTATAAACGTATTACAAAAGACAGTTTAGTAATAAGAATACTTTCAAATACAAAACTGTCGTTTTCATGTTAAGTCTGTATTACCTCGTAATAGACGAGACGATATCGTGCCTACCCATTGAATGGGCCCTCTACAATGGTGCTCAAGGCACAGAATATTGACTTATATGCCTTTGCAGCCAACAGAAGATGAGGGGTGGAACAGAATATGATATGTTTTATTAATCTGCAGGGATTGCAGAATTAGTAAATGACGGTATCGTAGGTATCAAAATAGTTGTAACAATGATTCTGCTAAATTATATTCAAACAGATATATATCTATGTAAATTTTAAAGGGAATTTTATTTTAAAATTAGATAACGATTAAAATTTATTTGAGTTTACAAAAGCAGTACATTAACTAGATTAGTAATAATTAACGTTTTATAAGTATGTCAAATACGTTAAAAGTATTACGATAAAGAAAATTATGAAAATTGTTCATCGGTCAATTAAAAACCTGCAGTTTACGTTGTGATGGCGAATTAAGAATCGTAAAAATTACGGATTACCCCGATTTGCATTCATTGATATTTATATCACTGGGGATTTTTATAAACGAAATGGATTTTGTTATTGTGCGGCTTTTTTGGAACCAGCGATAGTATGACAGATTCACGTATTAATCTCGCGGGCCACTTACACACAACTAGTGGTCAGCATAGTCTTATGCCTCCGGTTATATATAATTTAAAAAAAAAACAATAACTTAATATGTTTTAGTTATTGTTTGACTCGATATAAAGCAAAATAGTGAACGTATTAGTCGTATTTTTCTTCCTTGTAGGCTACGAACAGAGTTATTGTAAAAGGTGAAGGTTACAACGCATGCGTTTTAATGCAGTTGGCTATTTTAACGAACTATTTAGATGTATACGTTGTGGTTGTTTTACACGCGGCTTTAATGAATGAATGCAAAACCAGTAAGTGGTTTATTCAGAACTCTATATCATATTCTTATTTTCAGAATTTACGTAGGTGTAACCATTTAGTTAAAAGTATGCGCATTGTTAATTAAGCATATGTATTTTATAAGATCTTTTTGTGTTATGTTTTCGTAATAATTATTAGGCACTGATTTTTTGCTTAGCGGTTTTTATAGGTAGTCTAGTTAAGAAAAAGGTTGTTGAGGGCAACGGCTGGCATATATATGTATATATGTATCTAGCTATGTATTGTCTTATGCTCTTAAGTATCTCTACTCTACCTATTCAAGTCTGTGCTCGACCGATTGCCTAGAACCTATCAAACACCGACAGATAAATAACTCTTAATCATAATACAGTGTGAGGCTAAATGGCATTAAACGTCGTATGTACACAACCAGTATCGCCAAAAATACAACGGAAAGTAACAAGTCTGAGAACGAGTCTTTTGAAGTATCGATTAAATATTTTCTAAAGCATATTGATTTTAAAAATTACCGTACAAGCTTCTACTCAAATTTACTATTATATTGATTCCTGAAAGATATCTTTATTTTTCGTAGTTCGCTTATAAATGTGTTCAGCTATGTGGCACGCACACTGCTGATATGTAACACTTCCTTCGTGCGATATACTATGGTCGCAACCTCTTTAAAGACGAGACGTATCAAAGTCTGTAAATTTGTGGTCAAGATAAAAATCATTCAAAGTCATAAAATGCTAGACATAAAAATAAAAAAACAATTGTGTGGCTATGCCGCTGCGACTTAATAGGTTGAATACTATTCTATTAAGTAGAATAATATTTAACTATATATGTTATTACTATTATTTATAGTTTTAAATGATACAAGCCCATTTTAAAACTACGTTCAAAGACATATTAAACAAATATTGTTAGACTGAATATCTAACTTAATCTTGTAATACACCAACGCTCGTTGAAGTCTGCTGTGTGTGAACATTTGCAAGGGGGACCAACCACTACCTGAGATTTGACAAACCACAGATTCGCACTAAAGAACATCGATTCCTACCAAGGATGCTTCGCGAGGCTATAGAAATGAAAAACATCCTAATTTCAATAGAGAAGATGGTTGGAATGTACCACCAGCTTGTATTATTTAAATAGCTTAAATAGAAGTAAACAGTAATTAGTAAAAGTGTTTAACAATAGTAGTTCAAAGTTTCAAAATTATGTACCTAATAATAGTGTTTTATAAAAAATAAACAACGCGATTAAATCCGTATAAAGTTTGTTTAATTTCAATGTACAACATTCACGTAAACATAAGACAATATTATGTTAATCTTATATGATTAATTCGTAATGAATTTACAATCTACGAGGCGCCATTTTCGCTGTTATGGTGTGTTGTGTGGCATGACCGGTAATCAGGCAGTCCCGGCTGAGTGGCGCGGTCAAGGTAGCAGGCCAGGCGGCGCGGCGCCAGCGCATCACAGACTGCCACTGCCACTGCACACTTCCGATGCGTTTGCGCTTCAATAAATTAAGAGGAAACGTGAATGATTTACTTAATTAGGCGTTCTTGAAAAGCTGTTGCCATGTGGGTTGTTTTCATTCTCTTGTAATACCTGCGAAAGGGGCAGTTACAACTAGAGCTGAATAATATATTTAAAACTAGGCTTAACATTTCGCGACCGAGGCGTTTCTTATTTCAAATTTGGATCAATTTATAACATATTTTCATAATCTGTATAAAAAGGAAATTTTCTTTATTGTTTGTTTTTATCAGATCCATCACAATCGGCCTTATTTTGATGCGTGTGACGAAAGGAAAGTAAAGAAAAGTTTGTACCAATAAAAATTACCTACATCATGAGAGGTTTCCTTCTTTACCTTAACCTAACCTTAAATTTGTTAACTGTACATTGTTCATTCGTAGACTTATTAGTAGTCTTTAAAAGGTACTTAGATGAAAAAGCTTTGCATTTGACATACAACCAATCATACCTACACGGATAACCAAATTGATTATGAATACTGTAGAAAAATTATATGGTTGAAATGATATTATTTTTACAATATGTAATTATGAGTGGCAAGCCAATTAAATTAGACATGATGACATTTATCTGACCAGAAAATCCTATCTATTCGGATAAAACAATAGACTTATTTCTCTAGATAGTTACAGTACGTGCCAGTAAAATTTACGTATATTTTCTAAAAGCAGCTCTGGCAAAATATTGGATGAAATAGGTACTGAATTATCCTATCCATTTTGGTAGTAAATGTAACGTAAAAATTAAATCTATATATGTAATTACTACCATTGTCTAAAAATTAAACAATTATAACAATAAAATAATTTATTAAATAAATTAATGAGAATATTTTAAGTAAATTACAAGTCTAATGGTAATTTATAAAATATTATGTTACCTAAAAATAAAATCTGAGAACATAAAAAAATATTGTTTACAAAAACATTTTAATCAGCTAATACAAGTATTGAATATAAACTTGATTAATTGCTGTTTATAGCAATACGGATTTATTAGGACGTACGCCCATTTTAACCTAAATATATTTTAAGAACAAAAATTTTTTTTTTGTGGATTTGGGCTGGTTTACGCTAGGCATAAAATAGTAGTTCGTATATTATATTAAGGAACTCTATCGATGCTTACAAGGTTTATAAAATAACTTTGTGGTTTATATTCGTAACAGATTTCAAAAATATTACATAATAGAACATCAGTATGGATTAATAGTATGTATGTAATATTTGTCTAAGTCTAGCAAAGATGCATCCTATACCTGTGGATAGGATGCATCTTTGCTAGACTTTATATTCAAACTACGAATACAAAGAACATTAGGACTATGAATAACTACAAACCACTGCGCAGTCAAATGTTGTACTTTCTGATGAGATTTTTCAGTATGGTGACTATTTAATACCCACACATGTTCGAAAGAATTTCATTTTATATCCTTGAACTAGTCTTGAACTAATATATTGATTGGATTTGTCCCGGTCCTCAAGTTTGAGCGCTATCGTTAGGTCCCGTTCGCTTCCTAAGCCAATCAAAGTGTTATTGAGTGTTTCTGTTACGAAATTCTTTGTAATGACACTGCAATATAATATGGGTACATGTTTGAAGAAATTTTATTTTATTTTGTAAAGCTACACTCGTAATAATGTATTGATTACATAGTTTGTCCAGGACGTAAAGTTCCTAATTCGATTCCTAAGTTGGACAAAGTGATATTGCGTTCTCCTACAAAGTTCTTAGTAGTGACACGGAAGTTGGAAATAGGTAGATGGCAATGGGCTTGCACCATATTGGGATCTAATACATAACTGGCGAATTAAAGAAAGAAGATACTCACGTAAAAGACAATGCAAAATCTTTGGGGTATATAGCGGTCAATACAACCATATTTTTCTGTCACATTTAAGAGAGTAAAGAGAGATAAGGATCATTTAATTTGTAATAACATAAGTAAACATACATATACATGTATGCAAGGTGTTAAATAGCCAGTCATGTTTAGCCCCTGCGGCGTACAAATATATAAAAAAGGCTAATGCAATTAATGGTTTAATATGTAAGTATTTATTGTTTTAAGTAATTATTATAAGTACAACTCATCAGCATTCGACGGTGGCCAACCTGTTGCGGATACGCGGCCAGTTATTCGAGTTTTAAGGTGGATAATAAAAATCAGGTGACATCTGTGTTAATGCAGGTTATTGAAAAAATGTGCTGGCGACGACGTCATTGATTATTAAATTACGATATAATGCTACCCGAAATTATCTTTACGGTTAACAAATAGTTTATGATTAGTTTATAATAAAGATTACTATAGAGTTTTATAATCAGATTATTTTTAAAGAGGCTTTTAAAGAGTACTTGTAGATTAAAGCTGCGGCGGACTTTTACAAACGACACTGGACATCCAGACTCGTATCCACCATTTGTGGATCGCATAAATATTTGGCTGTGGGATTCGAATCCACAACGCTCGGCGTATTGGCAGTGGCGAGATGACCACTAAAATCTCTACGCCGTTCATGCAGTCGTAGATTGTAAAATTTGAATGAATAAAATATGATACTACCAAAAGAGTATCATATTTTATTCTCATCTACCTTGTAGTGCCTAGTGGCTGCGGGTCATGAGATGTCCGGCTTAAATTCCAGATTGTGTCTTTAAAGTGTACTGTACAATTACGTAAAGCAATCATGTCAAACAACTGACAGGTTAATAATAATTATACTCGGTTCACATGCATCACAATGCAGGCAAAATAACGAGGCGAAAATTTGTTACGAGCAAAAGGAATAATAAATGCTTTTTACACCTAAATTTGGCCTACTTACGGTTTTAAGTGCCATGTAATAGCTTTCGATCCTATAACCGCCTACCGGCCATAGAAGTAGTGCTGCTACTTAAAATTTCTTAATAAAAATGTATAGTATGTTGCCCGACCCGGAAATCAAACACTAGACCAAACGCACAGCAATTGAATTCACTACCACTGCACCACTAAGGCAATGAAAGGCAATTTTCTATAGTTTACCGTTTACCGTGACAGAACATGTCAGTATAGTGAAGTTCCGGGTTGGCGAGATTGTAATTTATTTGATATCTTAAATATGAATAGCCATTTTAATTACTAGTATACTTATGAATCCCTATAGCTCAGCTAAATGATTGTACTCAGGGGAGGCGTTCCACGTCAGTGTGTCAAACCTACGATCACTAAAACGTAAGTGTGATGAATTAACCATTGCGATACCGAGTGACTTGATTTTGAAACGTGTATTATTAGGAGATGGTTTAATTTCGCAGGTAATGCAATAATCACGATATTATTAGGACCTTACCGACTCTTAATACTGCGCAGAGGTCACAGAGTTTGTAGCACTATCTCATTCTAGCGCATGCAATAACAATGCTGTATGAAGCAGTGGTACGGCCTCTGTACAGCTCATTGTACCGACATCTTGTTAAATATCTTACTAGGTACTTAACTAATAAATTTATTGATTATATCAATTACAACAGTCAAATGAAATTGCAAACATAAATAAACTTGGGGAATACCCAAGGAAATAATTATCGATGTATTTTTCTAAGATTCCGGTTCTTGAGAAAATGAATGAAAATTTATCGAGAAGTGATCGCAGAATTAGTCTACAATTGTATTTTATTAATTACCCATCGTTCGGAGACAATGCTTTTGTCATTTCGCCGTGATATTCTGACAGGTTAATGGAACCTTAAACTGTCAGAATATCGCAAAATAAATGAACCAAATAAAATAGATATTTTTTATTTGGTTGAACTGATCAATTAATCATTACCCAGACACAATGGAAAAAGCTTGTGCTTGCACTTTGGGGTCAGGGTGTTAGCCAAGAGCTTGAATACTTACAAGATTTTGTATAAATAATCGTTAAAATTGGCATTGTTTCTTGCGCACTCAGTAAGGAGTAAGCATTCATATGGTCGCCTGGTATCCGTGGACAATTCTTTAAATGATATATGTATAGTGTAATGCAGATAGATGACGAATATAGTTATTAACAAAACCGCTGCAAAATTTGATAAAAATAATACTAATTAATTATTAAATATAAAGCTAAATCCTATATATATATTTAGCTTTTTAAAATATGAATCTAAATTCCTTTATTTATTTAATTTACTCGGTCTAAGTATCTCCACTTAATTAGTACGTGAAAGGACTTTGGATTTAGAGCTGAGGACTTTTGTTAAATCCGGATAAGAGTCTTTAGATTCTACGAAGAATATTCTGTAAGTGCGGATATCCATGCCACAGTCAGAAGTCATGGTTATAGTATATTTCTCCACTTTATCATTTATTGGGACGGTGACGGGTAACATGAGCATTGCATTGGTGTGCTGAGAAAGCGTGACGTAATCGAACCGCGGTAGCAGAGTTCGTGACGTGATCCGGTACTTGGTCTTACTGCGAAGCACATGCTCCAACTCGGACATGTTCGTGCCTCTTTCTTCCAATAACATCGACAGGATGATCTTGCCTGTTATCGTCTCTGTAAAGTATAATAATGTTTGCTGAAATGAATTATAATTAGCGACTATTATTAGATACAACAAAGATGGTTATTATGCGTATGGTCCACTTGCTGGTGAGCTATTATGGGAGCCTATAGTCGGTATCACTCGCACGTTGCTGACATTAGCTCATTTTTCCTAGTACCTACTAGGAATCAAATACTGGATGAGAGGTAAGGAATGGGACAGGTATCTATGTAAGCAAGGAACTATTTTTTCGGAACGCGGGTCCATTTGCTAACTTGTATACACTGCAAGTGTTGCGTAACTGCTCAACATACATATTATATCTAGCCTAGGCAAATCTTTTCAAAAATTGACTTGAGACAGGGGTAAATGTTAATATATATTTTTAGTTTACCTAGGTACTCACAGGTATGTTATAATAAAATGACTAAACTTATGAACACGATAATGATGATATGCATTAAGCTACAAAATACAAAACCGTCAACCTACCGATAAGATGATCATATATGTTCAACATCGTTGGAGATGCATTTTCAACTAAAGCGTATCGCAACGCTTTTAGCATAAGCTCGTTGCAGTGTGGCAGTAAAAGAGTAGTGGTTCTGTAACACTCACAAGCCTCTCCGCAACTGCAGGGATCCATCGGCCATGTATTAACTTTTGCTTGTAAAGTATCTATCGGTAAATCCCAACGAGGCTGAGTCGTTACTTTTATAAAAAACTGTCCAACTTCACTTCTAAACCAAATCCATGAATTGCATACTTGAGTACTAAGGCAAATCAATTGTAAATATAATTTTTGCCCTTGAATTTCTTGGCTGGTCTCTTTTGGAACACCGCTTAGGCATATTTCTTTATCTATTAGGTTGAGACGACGTACGTAAAATCGTGGTTTTGAATAATCATCGAACTTCACTGGAGTAGTAGGTTCAACGTCTGTGATATAAACACTAAAAATCATCGTAGTTGTAAAAGGTGAAGCCACCGTTACGTCCACTTTGTTTGGTCTGTATAAGGTACCGGTTACTTTATATTTCCTCTCTGGATTTAGTGCACTAATTTTGCCGTGAAGTATAAACATTATATATGTATCAAAAATTCGTGTTTTATTATATCCATGTACAAGAAGCAAGCATTCTTCATCATCAACAAAATTAGCAGTATATCTCACGCTAAGAAACGCTTTCTTCCCATTCTCCGGTGACGTAACTTTTTCAACCAAAAATGCATTGCGGTTATTATTAAGAAGCACGAAGGAGAATATCAAGGTTTCTTGATTGGACGGACATATTGAAACATGACGGGTGGAACTCCTAAGAAGTGGCGGGTTCAGGATTATTGTATCTTTAGGTGTAAACGTTGGTAATACTACGTACAGATGAATAGATAAAAATAACATTTGTAGGAAATTTGGCTCAAAAAAATCTTTGCTACAAAGCGGGAAAAATAATTTTAGTAAATTCATTGCGTCAATAATTAGACACGCGTTGTTGATAATGTCGCCTTCTCTGGTTTCGTCCTTAATTTCACAGAATACTGAAAAATGATTTCGTAAAAATGGACAATATTTAATTATCGCTGATGCAAAAGCGATGCCGTCGGTGAGATCTGTAGTTATATTCCTAATTGACTTTACTGATGTATCTTGCCCCAATAATGTGGCATGCTCTGATGCAATACCTGTATTATACCACTCAATTAAAATGTTGATAATGTTTCTGGGCTGGGCACTTACACACACGCATTCAAAAAAACAGCTATCCATTATGAAAACTTTATAACTTTGTAAAATAAAGTCAATCCAGCTTTGCTTGTTTAGTCTATTATATAAATCGACATCCATTATTAGATTTCTTGATAACACAATATCGGCATTACACTTGGGAGTTACATGGTCTACATAAATTACGAACTGCTCATGACTTAACAGGTATTCTGGTTGTAATACGCAGAGATTGGCTCCTCGTGATAACAGCAGATGAATAATACCTCTGTACGTGTCATGAATTTCTTTAATGTATTTAACGCTATCTTCATAATCGTGAACTCTGAAAATAATATTTAAATTAAATTAGGAGAAGTGTATATTATCTCAAGAAATAAAGCGAGCTAATAAAGGATATTTACGATAATCTCCGCACGTGTTTCATAAGAGGTCCCGCTATTCTTTTTATAAAGTTCAGATATGAAACATTAATTTTGCCTGTTTTAGCTCCACCTTGTGACGAAAGAGCTGAAGATATCACATGAAATGTATCTGGAATAACTGGATATAAATCTCTTCGAAAGCCTTGCTGAAACATCCATTTTTCTAAAAATTCGCAACAGTTTTCCAAGTATTCATAAAGATCGGTTTGGGTACTCAAAGGATAATATGGATAAGGATTGTTTTCTGGTGGTACGATGTTATTTGCATGTAATGTCAGTGGACAATAAGTGACGCAATAAAATACTTTAACGTCACAAGTAGAGTTACTATCATGGTTAAAAATAAGCTTTAGACTCCCAGTGCAAACAATTTCAGAATATAGTGTTAACTCCACGGTGATCACAGTGTATATTTTACTGTTTTCTTCCTTTATTTCATAGTCAACGAATTTTACAGTAATATGAGAGCTATCCTTTGCAACGCAAGAAAACGCATCTAAATCAGACTCCAATTCCAAATCAATTCTTATATTCTGCGTTATTTTAGTTCCAACATAACATGGAGGAAATATAACGCTGTAAGTACTGGGAGTCATAGTAGGTGTATTCCTTGATCCAAAAAAAGTTAAATTGGAATACGGTATGGTCATGTTTTTGTCCAAAAATAATAGAGCCGTTGCTGTAAAGGAACCTTCGCCTTTAGGGGTAAAATTTATAGTCAATTCTGCTTCTTGTTCACGATCTAGCTCAAATTTGATATGACTTTCGTGTATGTTTAGTTCATGCTCTGATCGTATATTTAAAGAAAAGTGTGGCGCTAATTTTCCTACGACAATAGTTATGTATAGGTAATATTTTGATATATTTGTAATTGTAAAATCTATAAAATTACAACCACATGGTAAGTATTCAAATTCAAAGTTATCCACTGAAAATGTTAGCCACGGCACGGTGATTACGCCGGCTACACGACAGTAACTTATATCTTTGTTTATACTCTTTAGCTTCACTTTAATGTTATTTTCGTAATATCTAAAATATATAAATAATTGTAAGGCACACGAACGAAGAAAAATATTTATGGCAAAATAATTAAACGAATTGTACTTACTGTTCGTATTCACCAATATAATACTGAAGTTCAGTGGAAGTAGATTCCGATTCTATAGGAGGTCCAAGCAATCCATTGATTTTGAATGGAATATACATATCATATTCTCTTCGAAATATATCGAACACTTTAATGAAGACCGTTTTTGACTGTCCACTCTCAATAGTAAAATCGTAGACTCTTTGTTTTTCATTTCCATTTGCAATGTAAACATTAAATATGTTGTCATCGCCTGTATCAAGAACAGTGACTTCGGTTTTCAGACCACTGGTATTTTGAAATACCACAGGCACATATGTTATCATATAGCAAGGTATGCGAGGCAAATAAATGTACTTTGGTTGTATGACAATTTTGGGCTCAGATACGACTCCACTTATAGGCAAAACTACCACTTCTTTATTATTTATCTTTATATAAACATCAAAATCAAATTCCAAAACATAAGGAATTTTTACTATGATATCAAAAGTCATTAACATTCTTGGACGGATGGTGCCACACATAGGTTCTATTCTGAGACCTGGGATCAAGGGTTCAACTACATGAAACAAGACTAACTCCCTGGAAGTATTCTCCAACTTGACTTTTTCGACAGTTTCCAAATTCAAGGGAATATCTTTGAATACGACTGATTGCTGCAAGAACTTTACAGAAACTTTCCGTGTTACTACACTTAGTTCTACTGGTATGGTTTCTGTGGTTAAAGTTTCTGAAATAAGTTCTACTTCGTATGTTTTTATTTTAGTAGATGTACAGATATACATAACATCGCAAATTTTACAACTCCGACCGGGTATGGAACCTGACATTGGCATAATTTCAAAAGGCGTTTCTGCCTGCATATCTGCCCATTTAAAATTGACGGTGTTGTTAAAATTATTATATATTCTCAACGGAGCAGACGTAATAAAAGTTTCCGTAGTTACCATACCGAACTTCAAGCTTTTATCCATAATGAATAAGACGGGGTTACCAACTTGCAGCGAATACGAGTGTATAAGTCGATATTTATTATCTATAATATATTGGCACTTCCCTTTGTGACTACCTACAAGGAGACCTAAACAATATATAGTTACCCTATAGTCTGTTAATGGTTTTAGTTTAAGATATGCAGTAGTTAACTTGTTTTGAGTATATAAAATACTGTCCTCTGGGCATAATCTGACACTAATGTTATATTGCGTACCATTTTTTATTGTAAT
This sequence comes from Catocala sponsa, assembly GCA_963564715.1. NCBI lineage: Eukaryota > Metazoa > Arthropoda > Insecta > Lepidoptera > Erebidae > Catocala > Catocala sponsa. Next base: position 12,743,485 of record OY751331.1, read on the forward strand.
TTCTTCTTTGCTGTGAGTTAATAAGGCGACGTTGCCAAAATTAATAAATAAGGGGTGAAACTGTATATCAATCAGGTCATATATAGTTGCTTTTTGTTCTACGACTTTGCAAAAGTCTTTACCTGGTATTTTGTTTAAGAGAAGCTTTGGGTCTGAATAGCATATGATATTACCAGTAGTGAATTTTTCTTTCACAATTTTATTCTCTTTCGTATAGTTACTTGTATACATACTCTTCAAGTATTTCGAAGCTATGGCTTTTCGTGCATTGTGTACTTCTAGTTCTTTATTTAAATAAGTATATTTAGGAAGTCGGTCGTATAATTTATGTAAAGATTCAACTTCTAACACATTTCGTGGTTTATTGAGTGATATGTTAATTTTAGCAGTAATTGTGTAATTTATATAGTTAACATCTTTAGCCTTTTGTTTGTCCAGCTGGGTATCAAATTCGTGATGAGGATTTTTTATTCTAAATAATAAAGTAGTTGGCACTTTCAAACTATACGGTGTAATTGAAATCGCTAATCGTATTGAAGAGTTAGGATATATAGTAAAACTATTAGGGACGACATCGAACCCGCTTAGTCTTTCATAATATACATTAGCAGCTAAACATTTAGACTGGTTTCGCATGCGAACATATACTGTCACCTTGTTATTAATAAACGTGTCTCCAAAATCGGCTATTTTAGGTTGATGCGTTATTTGACAATATTCATATTGACCGCTTATGTAAAATCGGCCAATTTCTGCATGCAGTTCGTTATAACAACACCTTTCTTCATCCACTTGTATGAGTCGTAAGTCGCAAACAAATCTGTTATCAAAGTGCTTTTTGAACTTCGCTTTACTGATGCTTTCATTTTTAGGGTGATAAGTTATTTGTATCGTATGTTCATCTGTTTGTACTATAATAAATGCTCTATGAGACGCAGATATTTCGCGAGCTTCTTCGAATTTCTATTTGCAAACAAAATACCAATAAATGATGTGACTGTCTCATAAAATCTAAGAATATCGAAAAAGCGAAAATACATTACCAGTAAATGACCTTCATACAATGTTTTAAAATAAGCTGATTTATTAAGATCTACATCCACCTCAAGATTTTGTGTGATCGATAGTCCAACGAATGACGTTGGGAATTCCACCAACTTGAATCTTTGGAAAACTCTGTCTGGGTCATAGCGATTACATTCAGACATTTTTATTATATATTGAATACAAAGAACGATAGGAATATATAATGCTCAGTAAATTAATGTAAAAATACGAATGTTGATAAACACGCCATGTCATGTCGAAAAATGTTGAACCAATGTCTACACCCCCCGTATTACTTTACTCTTTGGTCTACATAAAAAGAAGATAATCGAGAATAAAGTTTTTATTCAAGAATAATTGCGCATTTTCAGAAAACACCTGCGATTATCCTATTATTAATAAGCATGTTAAAATAAAGAATCGATTTGATTCTATTTTAGTTCAGAATTTTCTTTCTTCAAAGCGACTAGATGACTAGGAACGAGTGCCCCCGCGAACGGGATAACGTGCTAGAATAATATTGTAGATGGATGTAAGTACCCGGGGTGTGTCGTACGACTCCAGCAAATTAGTTCGGGGCGGGGGAGCCGCACACGCCGCGCCTGCTCCACCCCGCTCGCCTCGGAATTTATCAGATTCAGGGGGTAAAAAATTACTTCTCAATGGGAGGCAGGAGGGCGGCGCGGCGCGAGAGTGCGGCGGCGAGGGGCGGGCGTGGGCGGCGCCGCCACGTGACTCCGGCTTTAGGTTGCGTCGCGAAGCCCGCTGCAACCGCTTCCTGCACAACAACGCGCTGGATCTGGAAGTATGCGCAGGTGTTGGGTCAAGTGTGGCGTTTACGCGACTTGTGCGGAATGGTAAACTGTGAAGTTGAAGCCGAATGTTTGCAGTGCGTGTGCCGGACGTAGTGACTCGTAGTGGTTTGATGGAAGCGGAATTCAGCGGCGTGGTGGAGTGTGAGAGGAGTGAAGACGCTCCTATGGATGCGACGCTTGATACTATGCATCCACTTGATCCGCCACCGCCAGATGTACTGCTGGCTTTGCTCGCCAGAAATAAAGCTCTCGAAGGTAGATATCCAAAGATAAATCTAAAGGCCTGCTCGTATTTCGTATTAATGGCCATGCACCATTATAAAATCAAAATTCAAAATCAAAATCATATTTATTTGCCGAAATACTGTGATAAAAGGTGTTACAAATAATGGCATTAAAGGTGCAAGTATTTGGACCAGAGTAGTGGCATGCAAACATTGATAAAAGTATAATAAATTAGTTATGACAAGTCGAAAAATAAGTCATTTTATATCAAAATTCAGAAAAATTAAATAAAATGTCATACAGTTAAAATATAGTCAATTGTAGAATAAAAATAGCAATTAGTGGATGAATAATTAATAGATGTCCAGCTATTACAACTAAAGCAAAAGAATAAATTGTAAATAAAATAAAATTGTATAATAATAATAATATAAATTAGTTTAAATGTCATTGTATAATTTGTCATTTAGATAATCAGTAACCTTATAACAGCATTTATTTATTAAATATTCATTTAATTTTTTCTTGAACAAATTAGACTCAGATTCTTTGATTGTTTTTGGCAGTTTATTGTAAATAAGTGATGCCATATGAAATATGCTCTTATGCATCAGTGCAGTTTTAGTTTTAGGTATACAAAGTCGATACACATCTCTTTGACGTATATAATGTATATAGTATATAATGTTGACAAATTGCTTGAGAAGTTACCAATGTATGTGAATATGAACATATATTTCAATTATTATAACGATTTATACCCAATATGTTGAAATGCAACCTGAATCAATCCGAGGAGCCTGACCTGAATTAATTCTTCTCTCCGTAAGAACATTAAAAACAAGCTCGTAAATATTTTTGAGATCCAATTAAATTGTTATTATAGAGTAACAATAAAACAACTAATTTTCAAATAGAATTTTCTTATCAACTAATAACAAAGTGTGGATCCGTAGATTGTCAGATTTTGCACAACAGAATCAGATTCTAGGAGTAGTTTAGACAAGATTATGATATAATTCTCCAAACTACTGTTCTAATGAATAGTTAAATATAAATAATTCAATTGCAATCATAGATTGTAGGTATTAAGCGGTATCTTAAACCGTATGAAAGGCTTTATAGGACATTCATTTTCGATTTTTAATTTATTGATATGCTTTTATAAAACCTTTTTACTTTCGTAATGGTAACAAATGTATAAGAATAATATAAACTGGGACGGACGGCGCGTGGCTCAGTTTTGTTGAAGGTTAAAGCCACGCGTCGGCGACGGGGCGGTTTCATCGTTTCCTATGGGTTTACGCTACGTACACTAACGCACACGCCATACGACTTCAAATAATCAAGTTAAGTGCCCTTTACATGTACGTGCATAGGAGTGCCGATGAGCTTTTCGATTTTAACACCAGACAAGGACTGACAGTCGTCCCTATTGTTCCGATAACACTGCTATTAGTAAATTGATGTAATTCAGTCTACACTTGTAACGTATTTTGTATGATCTTTATCTAACTCAACTTTCACAAGTTATTGGTCACGAGCAAGTAGCTATTTATCAATGAATAATCAATATATATTAAAATCTCGTGTCACGGTGTTTGTGGTCGCACTCGAAAAGGCTCGACCGATTTTTTTTAAATATTTCTTAGCTATGAGAATACGTCGTAACGTATATTATATTATATATTAATTTTATACTGCTAGGTGATTAGGGTGTCCCTATGGTATGAATTTATACGGCAGAACAGCATTTGTCGGATCAGCTAGTATTCGTATAATAATAATTGGTGTAGTAATAATTGCTATAAAAACATCATAGAACAAATAACGAGGCTGTAACCTGGTATACCAGAATAGGCAAAACCTTCAAATTAGACAGGATATCAAGCCACATATTGTAGAAATAATCATTAAAAATAGTGATGTTTTCTGAGCTAGGATATTGCACTGCGTACCACGTGCTGACATACATAAAATTGTAATTGACTGTATGAAAACACGGCCAACAATAATTAAATGCCACTATCAATGCCAATTAATTAAGTAACGTAAAACATTTCAGACTTTTCATCTGACTATAAAGAGATGCAAAAATAAAAGTAATTTATCTTAACTTACACTATCACAACCAAGGTAAATATCGTCGCGGATTGATCTGACCAATAAATATTTTACCGATAACCAGCTGAACCTACACGGAATAAAATCGCTGATAGATTTGGCCGACCTGTTTTAGTAAAGCTACTTGTATATAAATCAATATAAATTAATAATTATAAATCATATTGTCTTACGTTTATACGTTGTGAAGTGTAGTTATTGTTATAGTGTAGTATGTAATAACTACACTTCAGAACATTGAAACAACTACTATCTTAATTTCCCCGTGAACAAGGCTGCTGTAAAGCAACCGAAACGTCGGGCAAAAGTGTCAACTTAAATATAAGTAGTTTTAATTAATTTAAATAGCTTAAATTGTAGTAAAGTTCAACAGTAGTGACATAGTTTAAAATAATAATTATGTAATAAAAGTGTTTTAAAATAAACAATGCGACAAAATCCGTAGTCCGTAGTTTAATTTCAATTATAAATCAATTATTTTTAATTGCTGTGCTATAGTCGTCAATAGCTGGTCTATACAAATGTAATCCTTCGACTATTATAATTACTTGGTCAGGGAGGATGGCTTGTCGTGAATTATCTCAGCGCAAGTCGCGCTGTGCTCTGTGGGTTGCGAGCGGCGGCCATTGTTATATCATAACTAATCTCTCATGTACCATATTATTGCATTGGTATTATAGATAAAGTAAATATTGGTGTGGGGGTACAGTGAGAGAATTGTAGGTTGTATTATTTTTGGGTTTATTCTAATCTACAGACATATTTTAATATTGCATAGGAATGGTAAGTTTTTAAATATATGTATGTACTAGCTGACCCGCGCAACTTCGTCTGCTTCACATAAGAGAATTTTCATAGTTTTTGCAATATTTTTCATTTATGCTCCGCTCCTATTGGTCGTAGCGTGATGTTATATAGCCTATAGCCTTCCTCTATAAATGGGCTATCCAACACTGAAATATTTTTCTAATTTTTACTCGTAGTTCCTTAGATTACCGCGTTCAACCAAACAAACAAAATGTGAGTGAAGTCGGCGCGTGAGCGCCCCCGCCTTTTTATAAATGCAGCGGATGGCCGTTTCGCGCGATAAACAACAATCAACCGTATAGCCGTACCCATACTGGCGCGGCGAGATTTGAAAGTTTTATTTCATCTATATCTTGTGTGTTTATAAACCGATTCCTATATTTTTTTTTATAATATAAATATTAAAGTGTACTTTTTGAATATGGGAGTTTGATAAAGATATATCTATGTGAAATACAATATATTTATGTATTTTAATACACTTTGAAGAAATGCCTAACGATTAAACACGTTATTGTGGCTAATTTATAAAAGATAGATATATACTATAAAGGACTTTTTTGTAGATCTTTTGAAGACCATCATCTTTATAATACATACTTTTGGTGTATGATCAACGTATGCGAGGATAAGAGCTCGAAAGCGCATTTTCGTCCGACTTGCTTCAAATTTATCGTCACTGCTCAGCTCCTATGTGTCTTAGCGTTATGTTATATAGCCTATAACCTGCCCAGGAGTATGGACTACAATTGTACCAAGTTTGGTTAAAATCCCTTCAGTAGTTTTTGACCCATGCGTGCACATACAGACAGACAGACAGACAGACAGTCAAAAAAATTACTGATTGCATTTTTGTCATCAGTATCGATCACCATTCATCCTCCAATATTAATTTTGAATATATATTCAAGAATACATACAGTACAGAATTGACCTCTCTACAGTTTTATTATAAGTATAGATAAGTATATATATATATATATATATATATATATATATAGATGTATGTACTCTGTATTGAATGTCACATATTGACTAGATTGTTTGTAACACACGTTAAACTAGAGCGCATGTTTTCTATCTCACTTGCTTCATATTACCCCAATTTCTAATGTCTTACCTATTTGTATCCAACACATCTGAAGGACTAGATGATGTGTGTAATTTATTCCGGCTTGAATTCTAATATTTAATGTTAAAACTTGCATGAATTATTATTATGTATTTTAAATCTGTTTTATATAATAAACTATCGGTGAATTATTAAACAGCTCATATTTCTGTAACCATTGCACTGATTCGAATTATTGGTTATAGTAATCCGAATATAATGTATTAAAATTTTCGTGGTAATAGGTACAGAATAGATATTGTAACGGCGATTGACTTTTTACAAATATCCAGATTACTCGCAGTATCGATGCGTATTAAGACTCCTCAGATGATTGGGGTCAATAATCGAGAATTGATCAAATGGGTTAAATTATGTTAAACATTATACAAAAATTGTCTTCTATTTATACGCTAAATAACTCCCAAAGAAGTTGCTATGATCTCGGTGGTAGATGGTTGACCTCCGACCTGGCAGCACTCCTTTTATAGGTTTCGCAATATGCGAGTAATACCACTGGTGTCGCAACCGTTTAAAGACTACAACAAATCACTTACGATCTGCATATATTCTTGGTCCCAACGTATAAATTACCTATCGTATAAGTTTATTATCTATGTTGGCTTTCCAAAATCTCGGCTGAACGATAGCGTAATTTCATATTGTCACCAAAAACTGGATTTATGATGTTTACATCATAAATACGAGGTGAAACAGGAATTCAAATAAAAATAGCGAAAGTGACTCAAAATGTACGTGGAAAATACAATCCAAAGTCGAAAATATTGTTCCATGTATTAACAATTGTTCTAAAAGTTGCTATGTATGTATGACGTCCACTTAAAAAACTGGACTGGTCAAAATTATCATATAAAATCTCATAGTATTTATAACCTTACTGTATTTCCTAGGAAATAATAATTAATAATAAATAATAATAATTTATTTATTTTATTTTCACATTCCCGGTCGACAGCGATGCTGAGGAATATTACGACGATGCCTAAGCCAGCTATTTCCTTCTATTAAATTTTACAGCCCATATTTCCTAGGACCTTAAAATATATTATAAATGTGGATTGACGATGTAGTCAATTAAATAATTAATTGAAATTAAACAACTTTATACGGATTTTATCACGTTGTTTATTTTTTATAAAACACACTATTATTACATAATTTTGAAACTTTTATCTTGTACTACTACTTGTTGGGGAGTGCTTCCCGTGACCATGGCTGCAACGGCTGAAAAGCAACCGAAATGTCGGGGAAAGTGCAAAATTAAATCTAAATAGTTTTTATAATTTAAATAGCTTAAATAGAAGTGAACAGTAACTAGTATAAGTGTTTAACAATAGTAGTTTAAAGTTTCAACATTATGTGAGAATAGTGTTTAATAAAAAATAAACAACGCGATAAAATCCGTATAAAGTTATTTAATTTCAATGTATAACATTCGCGTAAACGTAAGACAATCTTATTTAATAATTAATTTAACAATTATATTATACAAAACGAGGTAGAAGCGTTCTTTGTATCTATTGCTACAATATCTATCAAAACCTTTATAAAGGGGATGGCTATAAAAAACGACATAGTTTCAATGACAACATTGAGTAGATATGCTCGATTATATGAAAAAATAGAATAGATTGTTTGATCGTATAAATCAAAACTCTACAAAATGAAGAAGGTTTATCAACATAATGAACCTAAAATTTATTACTACCTTACACATGTCATGGAAAGTCTCATGTCATAAAAGATCTCACGACGTAGGTGCGATTCTTAACGAGAAGCAATAAAACAAATTTATGTAGAATATACACATAAAACAAAAACTCATTGTCTGATATATAAAGAAAAAGCTTTTAAAGAAATACATAATTGTGACAAAGTCAATCAGTCCAAAAGTATCTATGTTTCTCAAAGCTGAGTCGACACTTTTTATTCTGTTAAAAAGTGTGAGAATATATCGTGGTAAATATTTACACAGTATTTTGGCTAAACGAGGGTAGGATGCGGAGATGTCGCCTATTATATTAACGCATTAAAACCGGAAGCGTGTCACGTGGCGGCGCGTGCGCATCGAATCGCCTCCTTCCGGTTTCCACCGCGGTTATTGTTCAGTGGGATATTCCTGGTCGAAATGATACCTGCACTTCATTTAATATAATATCTTAATAAGGTATATTAATTAATAATATATGCAATTCTATCGTGGGTATTTTTTGTCTCTTAACAAGGATAGAAACATTATTTCGAAAATCATTTGTTTTGTTCTTTTTTAAATATATATTCTGTTATAATGCTCATTTATACTTGAAGTATAAATATATAATCAAATCAAAAAAGGTTTATTATTGAGGAGTGTCCAGACCTGATATTATTAATATTGTAAATAAAAGCCTGTGAAGATGTTTGGATGTAAACACGTAAAACATTCAACGGGCTTAGATGAAACCTGGCATACAGATAGAACTTGCTCTGGTTTAACGCTTAGGATACCTTTTATCCCGGTATGCGTTCCCGTGTGATTCACGTAGGTGAAGCCGTAGGAAGTAACTAGTAACGTAATAACGTACATAAGATCACATAGACACTGTGGGATCTGCACATAGATCTTACAGGTAAGAATTGCGCGTAGATCACACAATTCATATAAGCAATCCATTAGAACGTTGCAGGTTGCAAGTGAGCGCGAAGCACTAGTTTTAATCTTGTAGGTACTACTAATACATGACATTCCTCAACATTATTCTATACAGATTTCACAAATAATAGAGGCAGATCACCGCTAGGGGCATTTGAATCGCACCCATGATCGCTCCCAGTAATTAATTAGTTTTGTTTAAATTGTTGAGTTTTGACTTTGTATAAATTATTGGCGACAGAGATACGAAATAATGAGATATAGATATATGCTTATATCTCTTACTGAATTAGGTAAATTAGTATCTGCAAGGTCTAATACTGATACTAACATTGTTTAATATTCTCAACGTTCTCTTAATTTCAGCTTGAAATTGACTATTCTTTGGGACAGTCTGTATATACATTTACCTCCTTTTTATAATATCGCATTAGTTACTTTTAGTCTATGGTCTTCTTATGATTTACTAGATCATTTTATTCTGTAAATGTATAGTGTCTTCTGTTGTACGTAGAATATTTTCTTTCCGTTTCCACAATCCTGGTATTATTATACAAGTGAAAGTTTGCGAAGATGTTTATATGTTTTTTACTCAGTCGCACGTTAAATGAATTTGGCCAAATCTTGGTACATAAATAGACGGTATCCTGGATATGATACGATGCTTCTGATATCTCTATATTCCGATCCAGTGGGATAAAAAGTGTAATGTTATTTTAACAATACTTTACTTTAGAAATTATTCCACAGATGGCGCTGTTAAAGACGTCGCCATTTTTCTACGCGAACAAAGCTGCGGGCCCTATAATATAATATACAATAAATATAATAATGTGAACATATATCGACCTTATAGTGTAATTCGGTACTTTTGATGAGTAAGCAATATTCAACAAGCGAGAACTTAAGGTCTGGCTCCATGTAAATAGTAAAGAAGAAATAAGTAGAAAGTTTAGATAATTATATTCCGTAGCAATAAATTAGCTACGGGGTCTACGGGATGATCCCGCGTAGCAGTGTTTAGTTCGTAAAACAGGAGATGCTAGGTTTTCAGTTTGTGTCAGGGATAATAATTATAATTTGTATTTTAATACAAGACTGTTCAAATAATCTGCTAATCTTAGCATGATGATTTGACCAACTTTGCATGATATTAGACATTATATAAACATGTTTATTTTAAATATAATAATTAAATATGTTTTAAATGGTCATCATAGATGATAACATAATGTGTAGGTATGTATATATATAGGTAGATAAAATAATTAATTAGATTATAGTAAACCACACTATCGCATTAAGATTCCTTGTAATGATAGTGTTGTGTATGTGAAATAAATGAATAAATTTGGGCTTCAAAAAATGTTTGATTACATGAAAATATTAGATATACTTTCGTTATTTTTTCTTCCTTTCTATTTTTAAACTCCTTCTTTCGAAGGAAATCACAAATTAAGGTTATTTTTGGCGTATTCTTATCGTAGATTTATGGCTAGTTTAGTGGACAGCAGAATGGTAAATATTATAGAACCTTGTACTCGTTGTATAAAATGCTTTCTCCATGATTTATCACCTAAACATGCATAAGCCAAAAACCTAATTTAAAAAAGGTGGCATTACCTGATAACGGTAAACTTAATTTATAATGTTAAATGTTTTCGATCTGGAATTCTGAAAAACGACCACGTAATCGGTGTCAGACAAATAAATTAATTCACAGTTGTATTTTGTCTTTTTTTTCCGCCATTAATTTGGAAATGAGACATTGTTAGGTCAAGTAGATTAAAAACAAGGTCATCGTTGCATTTAAGATGCTTATCGATTCTAATGTGAAGTTTCGGCGAGTCACTGAATATGTAAGATGCTTTAGATTTCTGTAATATAAATGAATTTGACATGAACACTGCGAAAATGCTATCAACTGCAAGACGATCTACTCCTATCATAAAGAAAAAATAGGTTATTGTTAATAGAGAGATGAGGACATCTCTCTATTAACAATAACCTATTTTATTTTATCCGCGAATATGTTCACTCTCGCACTATGTAAATGGATGTTACGAGTATGTAGTCATATTGGGTTACAAGGCAATAATAATTAAGTTATTAATTGTGTTTGTATAATTTTGATGTATGTAAATATGCTTTTGGGCTTAACCTTTCAATTGTTGGATTGCCACACATACCTACTTACACTAGCCGCCGGAGTGCCACTGCCACGCAAATATAAATCGACAATTAAACATAAATGCACGGCTAGGCGATGTGCTGAGATTGTTCAGAACCCCAAATCTCCTTCTCATAACTTTTTTCTAAGTATAGAACACAGAAGGCACCATACATCAGAGATAACATAATTGGCGTCTGAAATAATTCATAACAACAAAAGTTTATGGTGCGTAGTCTAGCGGGGGCCGGATCATCATCCGCTCGGCGGGGGGCGACATCTGTCGGGCACGGGTCGCGACCCCTAGTCCGCTAGCCCTCACTTACCTTGACTCACCTGATTTATACCGTCTATGATTACTACGTGCCTACCGTTGGGAATTGGGATTCCATTTTTTGTATCGATTACTTTTTGGCTTCAAATCGACTACTACTCTTTTGTAAAGTCTATTATTGAAACATGTTGGTGATAATGTTAAATTTTAAAGTGAGCTTTTGTAAAGTTAGCGTTCTTTCAACTATGTTAAGTACTTACTTCAGTTATTTCAAGAAATATATTACTGATATTGTTTGCGGTTTTCCTATTCAGACGATATGTTTAAATCAGAAGTTCGTATACAAAGTAATTTATCCACCACGCCCTTAAGGCTACACACCAACCAAAGCTCATATTTCATTTCTTGTCAAAACAAATATAAAAAATAGCAATCATATTTTTGTTTATCAAAAACCTCAATAGGACTTCAATTCACATAATATTGCTTTGCACAAAAGACGAGCGGTGAAAAGTTATAATTTCCGCGGGTGATTTTTATAGAGGGCTGCTTTGATTACTCTCTACATAAAGGGCTTCGTGCACAAAGCTCGTAGTGATCAGCATTATCCCTTTGTTAGGGTTTTAATCAATCAGAGAAACGCTGCGCCCACTGTTCCTGATCCGAGGGCTTAGTGATACATTCGATATCGGTTAAGATGATCAAATTATACCAACTTACTTCGTACACATGCTTATTTGGGAAAATCATGTTTTGATTGAGTAACGTATTGAAATCAAATAGATTTGACATCCAGACTAACATACTAGCAAAAAAGAATGGAATTGTAGCTATTTGTTATATTTCCAGACCTAAACCACTGAACCGATGTTGGCATCCTCAAGGGAAAATATTTGTATTTTTTGTTTGTAATTAAAAACAAATGGACCAATTTCTTAAATTCTTTCACCATTAGAAAGCGTCTTTATGCAGAAGGAGCACAGGCTATGGCCTTTGTTACTTTTGCATAACGTTGTTAATAATTGATGTTAGGTATGTGTAACATCACGTTACAGGCCACGGAAGCAGAGCAGTAGTATAAACGTGAGCAAAACCGCGGAGGCCGACTAGTTTGGTATAAAGATAGCTAGAAAAACTAGCATATCTTAAAAAATGCTGAATGTAGTCATAGGTAACAGTATGTTTGATATAATTATGTATGTGTGCACAACGTACGAAATACGACATTTATATTCACAGTGATGTGAGACAACCGTGTCGTCTGAATATTTCACAACAATATGAACTGTATAACTGTCTAGGGAACTGAATTATAATAATAGAAACACTTTCGTAATTTAGATTTCATTTTTCTTTCAACTAGGTGCAGACATTTTATCAAAACAATGTATTATCAAGAATCTTCTCTTTTTAATTTGTATGGGTGCAGCGTGGGCATTCCAACGTTAAATACGAAGGGGATAATAATCAGTGATTGCATGCGTAGATAATTATTAGGTAGTCGGCCTTTTGATTCATCATAAATTGGAGTAGACCAATCAGAAATGAAAGGCGAAGTACAAATAGTAATTTGAATTGAGTACACGAATGACGTAGTGGTTTAGGTGATCGGCTGGCACAGCCACTACGCCGAGCATCGTTGGTTTGATCCTCACACGGGGCAAAATAATCAAAAAATCTCGAAATAATTATGGTAGTAATAGGTACACCTCTCTCTTATATCCTTCGCAAGTGTAACTCAATTTTCTTCGACTTCGATATCGACATATTTGCAGCAAAAATTAGCCCGTTAAAGAAATCTTTGTATAATGAGACCATTTAAAAATAAAGTTTATACAATTACAACAATTAGATCATTATAAGGTATTATTTAATAAAATAATTACAAGGTTGCTACATTTATTTCTTTTTTACTGCATTTAATTGGTTTTACATAAATTTATTTTGTTTTATTTGCTTTAGAAGTTGCATGAAGTAAACATTGTAAAGCTCACTTTCAATAACAATGTTGTGCTTACCTTTAATTTAAAAGCATACGATGTATTTTGTGTTATTTTAAGTCAATGTTTTGTATGTATTTTAGTTGGTAAGTCTAAATCAATAAAGAGCTGTTTAGTTTAGGTGGTCTTTGTATCCGTTGTTTGAATGTTTGTAAAGTCCGTCGCGTCACAGAGATTATTCCCATAGCCCAGTTGCCTTTTCTAGAAGAAAAATAATCGTAACATATGTACGTATATACCTACTAACCAAAATCGATCAACGCTGTTAATGTGTCAAGTCTTAGAATATCAGACATAAATAAAAATCTATTGTATCTGGCCATCGGAGTGCCGCTGCGACACAATAGGTAAAAATTAAAATTCTATTATTTAAAAATAATTAGATTAACCATGCAATTATAATAATAAAATAGTGAATTCAATTTCAACTTATGTAGCTTATTAGATAAAGGTTCTTGATACCTACATAAGTGTAAGCTGTGTCCGTCACGCATCACATTGGTGCTGTCTCACAAAGTAGGTTAACCTGTAATATTACGATGTCCATTTTGTAGAAATGTTGAATTATCTAATTTAAATCAAAATAACTAGATAAGCGGTAGCGCACGGCAGAGTTTCAATTTAAACCTGAAATTTCGCTCAAATTTGGACAGCCCGGCTAGGCAAATACCGCTTTACACAAGATTACGATACAACTTTACGATGGGTTTCTATGGTGAGTAGAGTTTACAAGCTTCTTGAGAAGCTCGTGTGCTGTCAGAAGCGAAGGCAGTATGATCTTCGCCTTTTACACAAAAGCATATTGAGTCTCCTCTTTTTAAAAATCAGATTTATACAATTTTATTAACTGTCGTAGACGTTTGGCTTAGTTCGGTCCAGTTCTCAACTCTCATTAGTCATAATGCACATATGCTTTTTTTTGTCGATTATACATTTTGTCTATGACAAAACTACTCAGATTTTTAGCAGTAGCCTGGTTGTCATTTGGTTGGGGATTTGGAACGGACAGATGTATTATAGCAAAGATTATTTTTGTTACGTAAATGCTTTTTTTACTTGTTAAGTTGTTGACAAAAATGTAAAAAGGTGTTATAAGATGGCGACGTCATTTCTATAAAAGAAATACGATCATGAATCCATTGTTGTATAGATAACAAACCTGTTTTTAATAAGTTAATAATAGTTATCTGCGCATTCAATGAAAGAGAAAAATACATACACGCATTGTGTATGTATTTTTCTCTTTAATTAATTGCTGTTGTTATCACATTGTTATCGTCACAGTACAGCCATTTAAATTTTAGGTTTAGAACCGTACACTAATCCTCTGACAGAGATATATACATACTTTATAGCCACATTTACTTAACAGACAGTCCATAACATAGTTAGAAACTTGCAGACACATAGTACGTAATATCCCAACGATAAACTTTTATGTGGGCCCGCCTTCGCGTTGTAAAGCAATTAATAAAGACTAACAATTTACCTGAATGGGACGGTAAAGAGAAAATTAAGGAGACTGCCGACCTCGGCTGCTCATTACGGCGCTGTATTAAAAGCATCCGCCCTTCTGCTTGAATATGCATTTTTACGAGCGGCAGGGCGCAAGTCTCGTGCATGTTTGATGCGAACAATCTCGGCGCAGTCAGCGCTCTAACCTGCCACCTGCGACCGACCATGAAGGAGAGATGGTTACACGTGATACTTTTAAACTGGCATTTATATATTTTACTATATAAATGCCAGTGTGGGTTGTGTCTCTAAATAATTTACATTTTAGGCTACCTAATTCAACTGGCTGTAAGGATATTCTGCGAACTCTAAATTTTTATACAAATAGCGTGCAAATACAAAATAGTCTACTTAAATGTAAGTTATTCATATACCGCCTAGCTAGAATATAAGTTGAATTTAAATATTTTCTGTAACCTGAACAATGAAAGTTATACACGACAGTCATTGTGTAGGCTTATGTGTATTGCAGTAAGGCGGGGAGTAATGTGGGGGGAGGAAAAGTGGGGGTGGCTGAGGGAGTGCTGTAATCAAGAAGAGTACCCCCGTCCCCAGGCGCAGGCTGCGCCGTACTACACCCCGCGCCCGCACGCCGCGCCGCCGCGCACCCCCGTGCCTCGCCCGTCTCGCGCCTCTGTAACCACCTCGAGGGCAATGCCTCAAACCTCTATTGACTTACCGTTCGGTAAAGAAATATTTTCACGTTTTCTTTGTTGATATGAAGTCAATACCCTCAGCCAGCGTTTTTTTGAGATACTTAATACGGAAAAAAGATTTTTTTATATTATCTCGCAACTTTTCTTTCATACAACCCGCCGAGAAATGTTATAAGAAATAGAAATTCAACTTTATATTAAGTCTGCTCAAGTTTCCACTTCAAGTGTGGCAATGACGACAACTAATCATAATCGCAGAATACTATAACATTACACCGTATGGAGTATCTATAATTTGACTAACAGAAAATTAATCACGGTTTATTTACCTATAAGTATTCAAAAATCTCGTTAGGGTACACGAAATGCTTTATAATATCCGACATTTGTGCCAACAATTGGAGTGTAATGCGCGGCTTTTGTAAAATAACAAAAGTTAACCTGTCGACTCGTCCGGCGGCAGAATGGAATGATTTTAGGGTTGCGAGGGAAGCAATGACAAGCCGAGGCCTGCAATGCACTCAATAAAACCAACGCGTCATTGCACATAGTGAATAAAACTTTAAGCAAATATCGACCTTATTAAAAGGGTGTAAGGTCGATTTATACGGAATCTTGAACAGGTTTTATTGTTTGAACTAAAGTCGCCATGTGTTTCTACTGCCGCATGGCGCGCTGACAGCACCATGCGATCATTATTATGCTCGCAGACATTGACTTACTGATTTATTTCAATAGACTTCAATTCACCGAGTGCCGTGACAGTTCTTTCATTAATGGAGGAAAATGATTCAAAACAATGGATGGTTAAGTTAGGATATATTTTATAAAGTTTATGTGCATTCGATTAGGTGTGGTGATTTAACTTGAATGTCTAATTTGATGCATAAGCAGAAATGATTCTTTAACGGTACCCGGTAATTTATAATAATAATAATTGTTTTGATAATCGAAAGCGTTTGCCTTGGAGTTGTAGTTATTTAGGTAATTGTGGTCGAAGAAAGCATCCGTCGGTATAGTGAATTAGTGATTTCCCAAAGAATTTATTACTTTAAGACGCTTGATACATTTTGGTATTCATCAAACCCATTCATGCCAGAGTCCAGATCCAAATAAAAAATGTCTTCATTCTTTTGCTTTTTTCAAGTGTCGAAGAATAACCCAGTAACATTATTTGCGCTTATAGCTAAGTTAAACCCAGCCATAAAGTCGCAAATCGAGCGATTAAACGGTCTAATAGCTAATACCATTAAGTGATAAATGCAACGGGTCGCGTATGAATAATTCCACTGGATGGATACAATGTACGGCTTTCGCTAAACGGCTCCATATTTTCAAAATCCCCATGGAGCAATAATATTCAATGAGCTGCGTGAAATAGATTTATCGCTAAAGCGTTAGAGTGAGAGAGACGCGCCATGACGAGGGACATCGGATGGCAAATCCTGGAGATTAGCACGACGAGAGCGACATGTGGCCTCCCGGCACTTAGAACCCTCCCCTCCGCACCCGCACGCACCCCTCACATACCCACACTACAAAGTACTACACACCTATGACACACTGCGTGTTAAATCCATGCCCATAAATATTTATGGAGACCATTAGGTAAACTTAATCGAAGACATCATTTATGTACCTACCACATGTTAAAGCATATGCTGAAGTGTGATTTTATAAATAATAAAGAAATTAATTTCTTTTTATTATGAACAATATTCACCAGACATGGTTTTATTCTGCATCTATTAGGCTATTCTAAGTAAACCACCTATCACTAAAAATAGTGGTTTAATCGCAAAAGATCCATTTTTGCCAAGCACTACCTACCTACTATATGAAATCAGACTGCGCTTTGTACCACGTAAATATTCTAATGCATTTTAATCGAGTCATACCACCGAAGAAGCGTAACTGCTATTTGACGTTTGATATAGAAAGCCAAAAACGCAATCAGTGTGCGCTTTTTGTCATTGTAGATTTCTATCGAAATTCTTAACATGTGTTGTGAGATTCTAAACGATGCAGATAATATTACATATTATAATTAAAATAATAATATTATTTGAATATAATCTATATCATTGATCATATTCAAATAATATTTACGTTGCCTACCCTGTTTCAAAGCTAAATTGCAATAGTGTTGTTCTTGTCGAAATCGGCTAATGACTCTTTCTTTTCTTTTATAGGTACACGGTTTTATTGAACGTCAGTATTATAAACTCGCTTAAAACATAGTCAAAAGATTAGATACACGGATTAACATGCGGGTAATTTGCAAATGGATGTATAACAACTATTGAATCCGTTTGAATGTAACATTTGTCATTGACGTGTAGTTTACAAAAGGGTGGCCACAATAGGTGCTCGAAGGCTAGTGTCCACTTGTGTTGCGATCAGATCTGTGTCGGTGTGATATGGTCTAAGGTCGGTGCGGGTCACTTGAGCGGGTCTATTGGGCCCTACCGGAGCGGAACGAGCGATGATGACGCCATATGTTGAGCGCATTACCGCTCGCTTGCTAATTCCGCACCCCTTCAAGATTGATGACGAATATCTCGCTGTGTATTTAAAAGTATTGGGGCATATAAATGTTATGCGATCACTTAGTCTAATAGCTTGCGAAATTTTATTAGAAAATATAATGCGTTGTGAATTATATTATGCTTATACAAGTGGAATTTATTATATATACAACTTATCTAAAGCTGCAATGAAATAATAATATTCGAATAGACCTGTTCCAGTAGATAAGAAAATGCTTTGTACAGTCAGCAACATAAGACGATACACACGTGGAAGATTTCGATATCCCTATCATTTAAAATTATGACAAAATGTTAGACATTTATTGCAGTAATAGGTAAAAGATAGTTAATATAAACATAAAATAGGAAGACTGTTCAGCTACTTATCTTGCAGACTATACCACAATAGTATTGCTGTAACAATGGCTATCAAATAGACATCTCTCTTTACTCAACCTGAGGCTTTATTGCGAACTCGGTTTACGGCGCTGTTCTATTTGTATTTTGGTACACAGGTACGTATTGCTAAGCTGTTGATTGACGATCAAACAGTCCCGTTCCTTGGTTGAATCTAGTGGTGAAACTAATCCTGTATTTATAGGCATGTTTTGAAATTAAACTACTTTTCGAGTCAAGTCAAAGCCAGAAATCGTTTATGTATTTAGGTCACAAAGTAATACGTATGAACAACAAAGTTTATGAGTTAGTGACTTTAGTAGTTATTATTATACGCGTGGACTCTCCCCGGGACCATAGCCGTTGAACAACAGTCGAAACGTCGGGAAAAGAATAAAAATAAGATGATTTAAAAAAAATAATGAAATAGTTAAAACCTGCAATATAATTCAATTTTAAAGTGTAACGTTTGCTTAAACGTTAGACTATATTATTTATTGGCATGTCATAAATATGTTAAGTCCATTTTGGATAAATTAACGAGATGACATCCATCTTCTATAGGTACTAATATTATAAAGAGAAAATATTTGTTTGTAATCGAATATCTTTGAAACTACAGAACGGATTTTAATATATTTTTTTGAAGTAACTTACGCTATAACATCACCCTACGAACCATGGAAGCGGAGCAGTAATCATCAGCATGGGAGACACCTTGTGTTATATGTAGTCCGTATAAAGTGACATAAGAATACGTAGGATCGCAATCGCAATTTTACTTGAAACATCACATTTTCACCATCTAACTTAAGGTGGTTACACAAGCACTTGTTAAATTATTCCCACCGAGACGCAATCACAAACGAGACCGTTGTCAGGTCATTGAACCCCACTTGGTTTTCACTTCACTTCATTAACTTAATCGCACTGAGCAAATTCTCTTACTCGCCCATTAAATATTAAAAGACATCAGATATTTGTAGAGTTTTGCTCCTAGCTGTATATTTTCGAATAGAGAATTCTAAGAAGAGCAATAACATTTTATAAAATTGCCGAAGGGTGTATGTCTACAGCAGAACTTCTTCAAATATGTATTAAGTTTTTAAACTGGCTTGGTGACGCAAGAGGCCAGGATGCGATATCTGCTATACATGAGGTCTCAAGTTCGGTTCTCAGTTATTGGGTTTTCTATCAAGAAATTCTCATTAATAGCCCGGACTTGGAACGGCACAGCACATGACACGGCAATTGATTGTGGGAATTAAAACCAAAGTTGGCGAAATGTAGGTGTAATACATTTCTGTCTATCGTTTCGGGCGTATAGGCGTGAACTAGTATACAGGGTGTGGCGTAAATAATGGATAACCCTGAAACTGTCGACTGGTCAGATTATCATCTATCATTTACCCCACTTATATCACCATATGCCCAAATTATTGATATTTTTGATATTTTAAATAACTTATTCATACAAAATCAGCTGCCATTTCTACAATTGGCGACATTTTCTCGTTCTGTTTTTTTTTATGTCACTCCTGAATACTTGTATCATCAGACCAGTATCACGTTTTTTTGTTACAATCTAAGACAACTTCGCAAAAAATACTTATTCTCAAATTTTTGCATGTCTTCTAAGGAATTATGCATTTTTGTGCCTCTATATCGAAAAAAAATTTTAAATTGGCATATTGTGATATAAGTGGGGTAAATGATAGATGATAATCTGGCCAGTCAACAGTTTCAGGGTTATTCATTATTTACGCCACATCCCTGTATATGTTTATGTAAAGGTTATGATTAAACACCTTTTCGTACTTTGACAAAACAATTTTGGAGTACTTGTTAAAACTTTTGTATTATCATGGGTCATCATGAATGTTTAACGATACGCTAAGAAGAAGAGATCATGAATGTAAAAGGATATTTTATTTTTATTTTTAGTAAGAACTGTATATATCACAAGGGCATGTGCTGGAATGCCAAAATATGGCATACTCATAATCAACTTATACTTTTAGCCTAGCGATGTGCTGTCTCTGCGTTATGTGTGCGATTTAACTACAGTTGTTTTTAATACAGATTACAGATGTTAAATATTTTTGAGATATTAAAATGGAGTGGGGTGATAAAGATAACCGAATTGCTATGGCATCATTACCTACACAAAGTAGGTATAGAGACAAATGCAATTTTTGAAACTCTCCATCAGTTTGGTATTACTAAAATGTTTGTGTACTGGGCTATTGATAGGTACAATGAAACCTCCTCTGTTTGTGATAGAAAAAGATCAGGCCATCCACATAGTATACGTACGAAAAAGGTGATCAAACTAGTGAAGGAAGGAATTCGAAGAAATCCTGTCCGAAAGTAAAAGATTTTATCCCGGCAAATGAATATAGCACCTAGAACCATGTCGCGTATCTTAAATGATGACTTAGGACTTGCAGCATATAAGAGAAACAACTTCTTAAGCGATATGTACGTAAAACGTGTGACGAGGTCACAGAAAAACGAGTTTATGCTCAAAGCTCTATAGAAGCTTCTCAATTAGTCAGCAGACTACAACGTGGACATTATCCGACTTCATTGATGGTTTGGTGGTGTTAGCTATCAAGGAGTAACTGAGCCATATTTTTGTGGAAAAGTGTCAAAATATCGGCACAAGTGTATCAAGATACGATTCTTGGGAAGGTGGTTAAGCCTCTTAACAACACCATGTTCCATAAACAAGAATGGTCCTTTCAGCAAGACTCAGCACAGGGTCATAAAGCTCGATTCACCTAAGCGTGGTTGGAAACGAACGTTTCGGACTTCATTAGAGCTGAAGACTGCCTGTCATCTAGTCCCGATCTTAATCCCCTGGATTATGATTTATGGTCAGTTTTAGTATATAATTTGGAGTCCCTAAAATAATCTATAAGATTGTCAATGAAGATTTTTCCCATGGAGAGAGTGAGTGTTTCTATTGATAACTGGCCTCAACGTATAAAATATCATTTTGAATGAGCTTCATATATTTTAATGTTATTATATTAATGTATAAACTAACACACATTACAGTAATAAATGTTTTATGCAATAGAACAAAAAGAAGATTTTTCCTTGTAACAATATTTATGGCAAGACTACGAAATATTGCCTTCCGTTTGTGAATGTTATGCATTTAAATTAAACTACTTTAAACGAATTTAATCGCGTTTATTTTAAAACACTACTTTTAGATGATTTAAAACTATTTAAATTTAAACTGTCGCCGATCGCGACGTTTCGGTTGCTTTTCAGCAGCCATAGTCACGAAAAGATATATTTCTGCTTGTTGCCAGTTTTCATAATAACGATACAAAATTATAAATATTATCGTTAATTATTAGCCTAAGTCCCGTGTAATGTGTATAAGACTATAAAATAGCTGATTAATTAATGCAATGAACTTTCGAGGACTTTTTAAACGGACGTCCTTTTTTATTTTTATCGCAGGACGCGGTATTTGTGCGATTCAATGTTATCTTCAAATAGTTGTTTTTTGTAGTTAATATTGTTATTATGTTACTTATAATTTTATGACAGTCATCTGGGTGTCTTGTACATTTTAGTTTATAGATCAGTTTTTATGATTTCTCATTATTATTATAAATCGGTATCACTCTGGTGCATTTTAGTGCATTTTAGTAGCCTGAAGCATTATCTTAGTTTAAAGTAAGTACGTAGGTATTAACATACTATAATAGTTTTTACTAATAAGGTAGCAAACTTTGCGGTCCAGCATTTTGACAAGTACTTACATATATGCTGGTATACCGCCGATAAGACAAAGACATTTGCTTGCAATCCTCCGTAGAGAATGGCTCTATGGATTGGACCAGATTTGTACGGGCGGCGCGGCGCTGGCGCGGCGGCGGCGTCTTAGACTGGAGTAGAAATCCCGTTAAATTTTACCGTTCATAATGTTGCTCTTCACCTTTTTAAGCAAAAGTTCCCAACAGTAATCACACTTTCAGTAACATTACTAAGGTATTTTTAGGCATTAAGCATTAGCGGCATTGGTTGAGGTAACCCTATATTTACTTTTGTCAATACCGCGGATAAAAGTAGGTACATAGCATGATTTAATAAAAACACAACACTCCGTTTGGGTATGCGAAGGTCCTTTATATACCTCGTGATACTAAGTTATATTTGCGTTGCGTTTTATAGATTTTTATAATTAATCAGTATTGTGTGGATATAATAATAATAAAATTTATTCGGCTAAAAAGAGTACAATAGTGGACTTAAATCAACTTCAAATTAAATCTTAATATCTAACAATAATTCGATGCCTTAATAAACTAGTTTATAACCAATATAATAATTATAGTAATCTATTATGTCAAGAAAGGATAATTAAACATCTTTAAATTATTATAAGCTACTTGCCTGAACTAGGTTAGACCTGTGTTTCAGGCGATCACTTGCCTGAACTAGGTTAGACTTGTGTTTCAGGCGATCACTTGCCTGAACTAGGTTAGACCTGTGTTTCAGGCATATTGCTATTTATATAATTGTTTCTCGTAATGGTAATACTCATAAGATGTTGCATAAATATAAAATTAAAACACATCGAACTAATCATAAATAGAAAATTAATACACGTCAAATAAATCTAGTAATGTTTTATAATCATAATAATTTATATTGTTGTCACTATGATCATTAGTCGTAATGCGTGATAACTTTAATTATGTAGGTACCTATTTTAATGGTTTAGAGCCGTTAACTCTGTTCAATAGTACAGTTAAGCCGCATTGCTATTCATTGAAATTAAACTACTATATACGGATTTTATCGCGTTGTTTATTTGACACTTTATTACAAAATTTTGAAAAACTGTTACACTACTATAATACTATTAAACTTTACTAATTTTTAAGCTAATTAAATTATTGAAACTATTAAAACTATTTATACTATTACTATACTATTATACTGTTTATATTTATGTTTACACTTTCCCTGACGTTTCGGTTGCTTTTCAGCAGCCATGGTCACGGGGAGACTAAGATGGTAGTTGTCTCAATGTTCCAGTGTAGTTATTTCATAGTACCCGAGCATGATTTAAACATGGGTGTTTCTATTTACGCAGAATGAGCACAAAGTATCATGAAGTCTAGCTGTGGTTTGCTTCTTCTTGGGTTTGACTATTTGAATTACTGGATCCCAAGCTGGTGGTACATTGCTATTTTTAGACGATATCTATCATATACTATCTGTGTATTATTAGAATTTAAATAACATATAATTACAGTCTATATTCTCGTGAGTAGATATAGGTACACCTATATCGGCTAGGCTCCACCTAATAGGGGAAAAGTCTATTGCCACCCAGCGGGCACATATCTATATTCGGTTCTACTACTGAGATTTTCTTGATAGAAGAGCTCGATGATACATTGTTAAAACGGCCTATAGATCAAAACGTATAGAAAATGCAACCATTACTAGATTAATTTTATTTAAATATAATTTATTAGATACTAGCTTTTGCCCGCGGCTTCGCTCGCGTTAATTTGGAATTTGACAATCAATTCGGGTTGTGCTCTGCTTGTAATAATATAATTCAATCATGATTCGAAAGACACGTGGCGCCATCTATTATCATAAGAACGTTATTGTTGTTTTCCTCGGGAACAGTAATTTTTTTCGGGATGAAAGGTAGCCTATGTCCGTTTCTGTACACTTGACAACGTATATGCAAAATTTCAGGATGATCGGTTCAGTGGTTTAGGCGCGAAAAGGTAACAAACAAACAAACAAACAAACTCATTTTCGCTTTTATAATATTAGTTAGGATTAGGATTGGGGTCCCACCAACATCTTCGGGGCCCAAGCCAACCTCACCTACGAGCGGTGCACCTGTCGGACAACGGACGAGGCTCTGGCGCAGGCTTTCCCTTTTTAGGGTTGGGAGGTCGGACGGCAGTCGCTTCCGTAATAGTCAAATTAGCCAAATCAAAAATGGAAAGTTTAAGAAGAGACTCTGCCACAGATAGGGCGCCGCCGCAAAACGGCGCGCAGGAGCCCCGCCCGACTCCTGTGGCAAGTGGGCTAGGGCTACCTTGTCAGGGGCGGACACGGCTAAAGACGCGAGCCCCAACCCAAAAGCTCCGTTTCGCATCGTGGAACATTGGCACGCTAACCGGACGCGCGAGAGAACTGGCCGAAACACTCCACAGGCGGAGGGTGGCCGTGGCGTTCCTGCAGGAGACTCGGTGGAAAGGCAGCCGATCCCGGTCTATTGGGAATGGCTACAAGCTGATCTATACGGGTACACCTAGCGGAAAGAACGGTGTGGCCGTAGTGCTCTCTGACGAGTTGCAGGACGATGTCTTGGAGGTGAACCGCGTTAGCGACCGGCTAATGTCGGTGCGGGTGCTTATCAATGGAGTTATAACCCACCTGATAAGTGCCTACGCCCCACAGACCGGTTGTAGTGATGCCGAAAAGACATCGTTCTGGAATCGGCTTGATGGACTGCTTCACAGTATCCCGTTATCACAGGGGATCGTTTTGGGTGGCGATTTGAACGGTCACGTGGGAGAAGAGAGTGAAGGGTTTGAACGTGTTCACGGTGGCTCTGGGTACGGCAGACGCAACGAAGAAGGGGAGAATGTCCTAAGAACGTGTGCGGCTGCCGACCTTGCGATCGTGAACACTTACTTCAAAAAGAAACCGGAGCACCTCATCACCTACCGAAGCGGTCGATGCGCTACCCAGATCGATTTCCTGCTCACTAGGAGACACCACATCGGCAAGGTAGCCAACTGCAAGGTCATACCCGGTGAGAGTCTCACTGCGCAACACCGTCTCCTTGTCATGGATCTCTGCGTACAGCCCCGACGTAGACGTGTAGAGCATTGCCGACGTCAAATCGGAGTTAGGAGAGGCTGGTAATCTGTCATACAGGTGCATCCTAGTACAGATACCAGTCTCTCACGCAGATTTCACTTTATAAGAAATGTTAATCTTAGCCTAAGATATATATACTTTTTTCTGTAAATTTCTGTGTGAGAGAGGAAAATAAATGCTTTATTATTATTTAAAAAAAAAAAAAAAAAAAAAAAAAAAAAAAAAAACCGATGGTGGTTGCTTGACAAAGTCCAAGGAGTTCGCCTCGGTTATTGGCGACAAGTGCGCTAGTACCGATGGCGAACCAGCCCAAGACCAATGGGACAGAATTCAGGCAACCATCACTGGGATGGCGCGGGCGGTGCTGGGCGTCTCAAAGGGCAGCCGCAAATGTGACAAAGAGACATGGTGGTGGAACGACACAGTCCAGAGGGAAATAAGGGTGAAGAAAGGCCTCTACAAAACGTGGCAAGCGACCAGATCTCCTGAAGATCGCGACGCATACAGGGCTGCCAAACGTGACACTAAGAGAGCTGTAGCCAGAGCCAGGCGGGACCACTTGGAACCTCTTTATGAGAAGCTGGAATCGTCTGAGGGGCAGAAGCTCATATATAAGTTGGCACGTTCCAGGATCAAAGCGGCACAAGACATCTCCAAGTGCCGCTGCGTGAAAGATCCTGGGGGCAACCTGTTATGCGAGGACCTCGCGGTAAAGGAGAGATGGCGCATGTACTTCCACGAGCTGCTGAATAAGCAGCACCAAGAGGTGCAGACACCGGACCTCCCTCCGAACCTAGGACTAGTGCCCCCGATAGCGCCTGAGGAAGTCCAGACGGCCCTTCGCCACATGAAGAATCGGAAAGCTGTCGGAGCCGATGGAGTCCCCATCGAGGCCTGGAAGGCGATGGGTCCTTGTGGTGTGAGCATTCTAACAAACCTTTTTAACTGCATCCTCCGAACCGGAAAAATCCCGAACCAATGGAGACTGAGTATCATCACTCCAGTCTTCAAAGGTAAGGGCTCGGTGCAGGAGTGTGGTAATTACCGCGGAATAAAGGTCATGTCCCACACCATGAAGACATTTGAAAGGATTATTGACTCCCGGATCCGACAGGAGTGCACTGTCTCGGAGTGTCAATTTGGGTTTCGCTCTGGGTGCGGCACCATGGACCCTATTTTTGGCCTAAGGATTGCCATGGAGAGATACAGATCGAAGAATACGCCTCTGCATATACTCTTTTTGGACATGCAGAAGGCCTTCGACTGTGTCCCTCGCGGGGTAATCTGGTGGGCGTTGAGGTCCAAAGGAGTACCTGAAGCCTGTGTTGACATCATTCGAGACATGTACCTAAATTCCGATTCCGTTGTCAAGACCGCTGTTGGCGACACACAACCCTTCCCCATCACCGTTGGAGTTCACCAGGGATCCATCCTTAGCCCGTTTCTGTTCAGCGTGATATTAGACGTCTTGTCGGACAGCATCAGAGACTCACATGAGCAACCTCCTTGGTTGCTCATGTATGCTGACGATATCGCGCTGGTGGACGCGGACAAGGCTCGATTGGTGCGACGGATGAACGTGTGGAAGGAGTCGCTTGAGAACGGCGGTCTGAAACTCAACGTGGCAAAGACCGAGTATCTGGCCTGCAACACCACAGACCCCACGTCTGTCCGCATAGGCGGAGACATGGTCGAGCGCACAGACCAATTCAAATATTTGGGGTCTGTACTCCACGTGTCTGGCGACATCGACTGCGACGTCAAGGCACGTATTTCGGCAGCTTGGGCAAAATGGCGTGAGGTGGCGGGCGTCACTTGTGACCCTAAAATGCCGGTAAAGCTGAAAGGGCAGGTCTATAAGACCATCATTAGGCCTATCCTTTTATATGGCAGTGAGACGTGGCCAGTGCTTGAGCGGCACAAGCAGGAACTGCGTGTCACGGAAATGAATATGTTGCGCTGGATGTGTGGAGTAACGCGGAAGGACCGTATAAGAAACTCCCGCATCCGTGGCAGTCTTCATGTCCGTGACATAGCAGATAAGCTGCAAGAGAGTCGCCTACGCTGGTACGGCCACGTTTTACGAAAACCGGCATGTTACGTAGGGAACAAATGTCTTGCCATGCTACCTCCGCCTGGCCCGAGTAAACGGGGCAGACCCAAGAAATGCTGGCTTGACGTCGTAAGAGATGACATGCGTGCCAACAAGCTCACACCACAGAACGCTATAGATCGTGCGAAATGGAGAAGACTTAGCAGGAAAGCGGACCCTGGGTTCCAACGCCAACGCCGCGGATGCAACCGGGATAAACGCTAGGATGATGATGATGAGGATATCCAACGTATATGTCAGAATTGTATATTAGATATAAAGAGTTTAGAAAGCATTTGAAATGATTGGGATTTGTAATGTAATTATTTTACAAGTATAGTTTTTGCTTATTGTGGCCTACTAATTCGTATGACGAGGCTAAACGCAAAATAATTAACTGTTAAAAAGTATCCGACATTGTATTGTCATTTCAGCTGAATGTAGTCGCCATTTAGAACAAAAAGTTATCTTATGTGGCTATAGTTTCGTAGACAAATAAAGTATGGTAGCTAGAAACTTCCTTCAGATTAAGTAGCTTGAATTTAATATTATTATTATTTTTTATACGACTATGGTGGCAAACAAGCATACGGCCCACCTGATGGTAAGTGGTCACCGTAGCCTATGGACGCCTGCAACACCAGAGACATCACTTGCGCGTTGCCGACCCTTTAGGAAAGAAAGTGGGAAGGGGGAAAAAGGGTGTTAGGGCCTTCGGCACTCTCACTCACCGAACGAAACACAACAGTAGGAATACGGCTATTTCACATAGATATTCTGTGAGAGGGTAGTCCTTCCCCGGTCGAGCCGGCCCATTCATACTGTAATCAGCGAGGCTCTACTACTACTTATTTTAATATCAATTTTTCAAAATTTTTAATAGTAAGTATATATTGAAAATGTATATAGAAATCCGTAGTCTCTCCCTACCCCACTGGGAAACAAGCATGAATCTATGTATGTATGTATATATTATTAAAGTAGGGTAGACGACAGAAAGAATAACAAAAAGTACACAACAAACAAAACAGTATAAAAGAAATTTTATTAATTAAACTGTTTGAAGTTATTCTTTGATTGACGTCACCGGCCTACATTACCTAGTTAAAGGTAAGACAAAGGATAACAATCAACTCAATTTAACTGCGAGTAATATGACGCTAAATTCCCAGCAATAATACAATAGTCAATATCTTTATACATACAACAATTAATCCAGCCCATAACGTAGTAACAAACAAAATGTAAATTATAAATATATTCGCAAACTTGACACGTCGTTCAAATAAATACATACATAAGTGATTTCCCAAATACATAAAGTTTTCTTCACAAAAATGTTCACTACAAACATTTTCCTTTCTCACAAACGATAAAAAACAGTGAGAGCATGTCATTCGTTTTGTAGGGTCGTTTTCACCCTTGTTATACCACCAAAACACTTGGCACAAAAAGTGTAATGGGGTTTAGTAATGACCCCCTCTGCGAGAGAGCAAACACAAACTGCGCACTACCCGCTGAGAGATGCCGCGCCGCTCCGTACCCAGCGCTCGCTGTTGTTCGCCGCTTGTTTTATGTGAATTATCAACAACCACTCTCCTACCGATCCTCATTCAATTTTACACATGCCTATCGTTCGTTAAACTTCTTTAATGTCTCTTCGTGTAGTTGTTATCTTTTGCTTGGAAACAGTGTAAATATGTGTGTTGCTGCTTTATAAAACAGCAGACAATTCTAATTTTGTATTGCATAGTTACATAAATAAAATAAGTTATTGAGGATAAGCATGATAATATTTGGCAGCTGCGACTGAACTTATTTATAAAATAAGCTATGACAGAAGTCAAACTTCTGTCATAGCTTATTTTCACTTCTTCTTATTCTTATTTCGACTTCTTTTCATAGTTTAATCAAGCTATGAGTGGTATAAAAGGTTGGTTAGGGTCGTAGTATCATTATTTACTACACACAATTCTGAACTGCTAGCACGTTCGTCTCTTCTTGTTTCTCTCATCTTACAATAGTTTGCCGTTCATATTAGATCTCACTACCTAATCCTGTAACACTGACATAATCTAGTCATACATTATGAAGGCATCAAGCACAGTAAGCTACATAACAAACATAATTACACCTGATGTACATACCTATTATTTTATTAAAACCTATTGATTAATACCTAGAAGGTGTGCTATTGTTGGTGGTAAGGTGATTAAATAATTCCTCGTAGAAGCAAACAGAAAATTACGTTAGAATACTTATTGTAATGAATTATTTATTATATACAATAAATAATTATCGCAATTTTATGTTGCAATCTAATCAATTGCAATCCTAGGATTGCTTTTGTTTTATTCTATGAAAAACCAGAAAATAAATATAAACTTATCTCTTCCATTAGACGTCACAGATTCATGCGGATAAAATAAAAACAATTACACTATTGTGTGTGTGACATACGAATCAAATGTAACACTAATGTGCGCGTGGGGTCGGTCAGACCCTCTCGTCAATTATCACGCGGGGATCTCCATTGTCGGGTGAAAACGATACTTGTGAGAGATTGCTTTATTGTTTTTTCTCGCGGCTAAAAAGTTGCCACGTGCCACGGTTTTGATAAGGATGTTTACACCGAGTCAATCGCTTTTGTAATAATTTTAACAAAAAATATGATTCAAGAGTAATGTTTTTATAATTTCTTTTGAAATTAATAACAACCTATTTAGACCTAGGAGTACAATAACGAAACGAGTTGATAGTAAAAAGTTTCTATCTTTTAGGTTTAGGCACTTCTAGTCTTGGCATGACTGCGTATCGCGTAGTCTTGAGCTTGTTTTCTATAGTCTGGAGAATGAGAAATATCCTTTATCGTTTCAAAACATCAGAGGCCGAGATATTTTTGAAAGGATATTCTACGGACTCAATGCTACTAGCATTGAGTCCGTAGCTATGTTCGGTAGTACGGTGGCACGCAAGGTGAATCTGTTAACTCTACAACAACGCTTTGTTTAAGCGTTTACATAATAGGGAACTACATAAGACGTTTTAATCAGCAAAAAGCTGTTTCTGTGTCATTACAAAGTAACTGCTTTTTTGCTAGTTATATCATATAACGGCTTTTTGTTAGTTACGTCGTATGTGAATTATATTATCATTACGATATAATGCTTTGATTTTCCTGGAAAGGGGAGTCCATTATATGTTTGCCGGGTTACTAAGGATATACATTACGCGTTCTACTTGATCTAATAAAATAGTGAACAGGTGCGTGGTTGTGCGTGTTGCGAATGTATCCGAACACGGCGCGGGAAACGGATTGTTCTCCAAATTCAATTACGACTCCACCGCAAACCAACTTCTGCGCTTTGATTCAACAATAAACTACACTAAATCAAGCTGGATCCAACCGTGCGAA
This sequence comes from Catocala sponsa, assembly GCA_963564715.1. Lineage (NCBI taxonomy): Eukaryota > Metazoa > Arthropoda > Insecta > Lepidoptera > Erebidae > Catocala > Catocala sponsa. Next base: position 12,774,204 of record OY751331.1, read on the forward strand.
AGTTCATTGTTTTCACGTAAAACCACGCACATTTTTCTTTTACACTTAATGTGGTGGAACGTTATGACGTGAACGTGTGTTATGTAGTGCTTTGTACTTTGTTTTTGTCGCTATTATGAGGCGACGCAAACTAAACTAAATTGAGCACGTTTTTATAAAATTGAAAATGTTTTAAGCAGCGATACTCTAGTTGGGGTTGGACTTAAGTCTCACATAGCTTCCATCTGACTTTTCGAATGTGCGACTAAAGTAATTATCGCTCGCTTTAACGGTGTATGACTAAATCAGTCAAGTAGCAGAGTACTGCTTAATGCACTAAATTATGTGTCTCGAACCACATTTGGCTGGCGGGGACTGTAATTTAATTCTTCTCTTTTCTGGGAGAAGGCACGCTCAGCCGTATACATACATATATAGGCCTGATATTAAAAAATAATTAAATGATTTGTGTCTTTTCATATTATATAAAATGTACATTTATTGTACATCCCACAATAATCAGTTATGTGATGTCAGTTAAAAAGAAAGACAAATATGCTGTCAGAATTTAGAAACGAAAGATAAGTTTCAGAGTTGAACCGCACTGAAAGCATTTTCAGCATTATGAGCAAGCGCTGTTGATTGAATTTCACACAGGTCGATAATATTAAATTCGACGCAATGTTAGTTATTTCTATTTTTATAAAGATGACTGTTCACTGCGAGCGACAGGGACTTCTAAGGCGAGTGACATGAACGCTCATAAGAAAGATACTTAAACATAATTCATTCATCGTTCATGAATATTAGCATAGATATAAACCGACGGTCGCGTAGATTTAAATTAAATACAGTTACTTATATAATTTTTTGTCCCAAAGGTCTAATAGACAATCGGAAAGGTACGTATTTAAAATAATCAACATATTCCGTAGATGCGTTTTAATACAACTCCATTGCTTACCTTTTGTAAATACAAGTATCTTTTGTAAATATAATTTAACTTAACGTAATTAAAAAATAAAGAGCTTAATATTTAATAGTAAAGCCATAAAGTGGTTAAATGACTTTTGGCAATTAAGTAATGGAATCGTCTGTCGAGGCGATCGATGGATGAGCGCATGTGAGGCGATATAACACGTACTACGAGGGCTTGGTAAAATATTGTTGTATGTATGTTTAGTGAACATGGACATTATTGATGAGTTTGTTTGGTAGAATTTGTCATAGTTCATTATGCTAGGTATATTTTGACATAATTTATAAATGATATAGATAGAGAGATTAAAATAAATTGACGAAGGCCTTTAAAAATCTATATATTTGCTGTTCACAGCAGTTTGTTTGTTCACAGTAGCTTAGGTACTAGCCACGATTTATCTTGATCCCTTCCGTATAACCGTAGATAGCAATGGAACCGATATTAAAAATAAAATATACAAATAAACCGTAGTTTATTTTCTAAATTTTACAAACTTAGAAAAGATCCGAAGTTGTTAATCAATCTTAAATTATTTTTATATTTTGATGTCATGCGATCATTTATAACGACATGTCAAAGTGTACAAAAATAAACGTATTATTATTACGTATTATTTGAACATTTACATAATTGACTCTACATCAATTTGACGTATCGATGTAATTTAATTGATGTAAAATTTAGCGTATATGCGTAACTACACGGCGAGTACATCTATCACCACCGGAAAGTGTCGAAGTGTTTTTATATCTAGGTATAATGCATTAGCAAAATACTACGACCTGAGACAGCTTAGACAATTATGTAAATATTCACTTTCATGTGCCATTTAAACCTATGCCACTTATTACCGCTGTGGCAAGGCAACTCACTATCCGCGCATTAATTGCAGCGTTTCTAAAATGCCAACCTTTTGAAGATCAACAGAAACTATAGATATAATAAAAATCCTATAACAGCACTGACCTCTATAGTACTAGCTTGTTATCAGAGGTAAGCAACATATTTTGTTATATTCTGACTTAGAAGTCTCAAGAAATTATTTTGATTAGGTATATAAAAAGTTATTGTGAGTTTGTGACATTGTATTCTTTAAAGATTCATGTTTTATCCTTTTTACAAATATTCCCCTCCATTACGGGAAGGAAGTACGTCGCAATATCCGTACCGCACTCTACGCTCGGTGCCAAGGGAGGCTCTCTATTTGTTTTTATTACAATAAGTGCCAATCATAGCTCCTTAGTGCCGAGATGCTGACAAAGTACTGCTACTGCGATTATTTTGATCAATAACGAATCTGATGTTTAATTTATTAAGTAGTATGAATATAATACTTGCTTATTAGTGTAATAATAGAACTAATAGCATAAAATGGACCAATGGATGAACAATTGAATAGATTTTGTATGTATAGTCTTTGGCCGATAGTCAGGTTGAGCAAAGCGTTTTTAAATTATTCTGTCAATAAATTTTTAGTAGTAACACGACGTGTAGTACTGTGGGACTTAAAACCAAAGCTGGCGGAAAGTTTCAAATATTTTTTTTACAATTTAAAAGAGAACTACCTCTATAGGGATAGTGTCCGTATCGCAAATGACTTTACAAACATTCAATACAAAGGACACCCAGACTCGGAACATTAACTACTTGTGGATTACACAAATTTTAGTTCCGTGTGGAAATCGAACCTACATTACTTGGCGCGGTGAAAGTGTCTTAGTGTCAATGTAATACAACTCTGTTTTTCCTGTCGGGGACATATGCATAACATTATGTTTGTATCTGAATAATTTATTACGATTGCTATAACAATTATACTTATTAATTCGTTGATAAACGATACATAAATAAAACCTTCCAGATCTTTTAATATAATCTTGTCCAGTTTTTTCCACTGACCACAGAACACGCTTACCTATGTGGCTAATAATGTGCGACATGTATCTAATATTTCGTTTTCTATGTTAATCGCCCTATACGTTAGCTTGAAGCGAAAACCTGAACCATTTGTGGATCATACAATTTTTTGTCTCCTGTGGGGTTCAAACCCACAACACACGCCGCTTAAAACTAGGACGCAATTGGTTATTTAGAAACAGCGTAAAATGGGACACAAACTGAAACTATGATGTTGAAATGGCGTTCGTGGTGGATTGGCAGTAATCGCATTCCATTTTGTGCATGCAGGTATGCACTCCGAGGTGATCAATAGCTAAGAGAATAAATAGCTGCACAACGTACAATGATCGTCACGGCCACGGTAATGTTATCTAACAGTATTGTAACTCGGCTCTGTCCTAGAAATAATTACCTGCAACCGCGCGGTCCGCGAATACTCAAGAGGGCTGCCCACCTACAGTATTTTAATTTCATCTTCCTACTTCTTTCTAAGAGTTTCTTTCTAGTTTAGTGACTGTATTATTACATTTTTATTTAAAAAAATGTAATTTTTTGTAAATGAAATAGCATAGGTTCAATAAAAATCATGTTACCTATGTTTTTTGATTAGTAGATTTAATAAAAAAGCAACCTTATGAGTATATTTGAGGCTGAAAAATATTTGCGCCTCGACTAAGATGTACGAAAAGCTTTATTGTTAAATTTAATAGATAGTATAAAAAATAACCGCATTCGGATAAAAACTTTAATTAAAAATACTTTTGTATACAATTGTACTTTGCCATAATTATCATGTAAGTACTTGTACTTATTTAATCAAATATTAACAAGTTGCACGCTTACTGCTTACAAAACCATAACACCGTCCGTTCATCGCTGTGGCGCGGTGCATTCGCGACTGGTTGTGAACCGAGTGCATACCGGCCTCGAGGCGCTTAGGTATGACTCGCGTTCCGACAGTTTGTATGAAGATAGAATACTGTTAGATAACATTACCGAGTCACAGTTGAACGCATTGTGATCAAATCAATTTGAGCTCCGCTTTTGCATGGCACTCATTCATTGTAGTTACTAATTAATATGATAGACAATACAGTTTGTTGCAAAACCCGCATACATCATAGAGAAAACTTTTCAAGTTCATATTAAAATTAATTATTTTGCGTTTCCTAGTTAACAGTCGTAGTATAATTATTTATATATTATTTATAACATACATTTGTTATTGAAATTAAACTACTATATATGGATTTTATCGCGTTATTTATTTGACACTTTATTACAAAATTTTGAAAAACTGTTACACTACTATAATTACTATCAAACTTTACAAATTTTTAAGCTAATTGAATTATTGAAACTATTAAAACTATTTATACTATTACTATACTATTATACTATTTATATTTATGTTTACACTATCACCGAAGTAGTGTAACAGTTTTTCAAAATTTTGTAATAAAGTGTCAAATAAATAACGCGATAAAATCCGTATATAGTATTTTAATTTCATTGAATAACATTCGCGTAAACAGAAGACTATACATTTGTTAGTTCTGGCTACATTTTGTAGTACAGTCAGCAAAATAAGTAGCTTAATATGTAAATGAATATTTTGCCATATACTTTATATTATTTTGTAGTTTTGAACTGTAATTAACCAACATTTGTAAAGTAACATTCGTTATCATTTTGACTTATGACGCTGGCTGTACTAGCTGTAGTTGTTACGAGGAACAGGACTTATAACAAAGAATAATTTGTTCAAGGATATTACTGGAACGTTTATTTGATTGGATACGTGACCAATGGTCCACAGATTCGATTTCCTTATTCACCACTGTACATTTTACGACTATTATAAAATTATATTCTATTCATTTATGACTTAATTTATAAATAACATGAGTTATACAATTTCAAACGTATTTTTAACGCAAGTGGCAGATCAAATTAATGGCGTATCAAATTCTTGAAAATATTAAGTGAATCATGGTTATAACATTTAATATGGTCTATGTTGGTATCTTGTACAAATGTACACACTGTTCTTAACTTGGTTTAGAACAAGAACGGACAGAGAAATCCGAAGTGGCGATAGACCAGTAGATATAGCATTGGTCTTCTTAACGCGAGGTCTTGCATTCGAATCCCACCCATTACACCACTGATGAGAACATACTCCTAAATCTAGGAAAACAAGAATTCTAGTAAATCGTAAAATTAAGTTTACAAAAATGGCCTCATTAAAATGGTAGTTAGTAGGTCAAAGGCAAAGATAAACATTACTATATCCATGAAAATGTGTGTACTATTTTTGGACACGTCAAATATTAGGTAAGTATATATAGTAAATTATACATGATACATGATTAGCCAATCTCACAGTCGCAAGGATGGTGTAGTGGTTTAGCTAGTCGCCTCTCCACAACCTCTGCACCGACAGACAAGATTTGTGTGACCTACAAATGGTTGTTCTGACTCTGAATGTTCTTTTGTTCGTTGTTTAAATTTAACAGTTATTCCTAGTGCCTAGTTGTCTGCTTTATTTAAAAAAAGAATAAAAAAGTAATTGCATATCGCCACCTTCAATCATATATTTGCTAAGCACTAACTTGCATAAAAAAACCTATTGAGTCACAGCGGCACACAAGGTTTTTTGATTATATCTGGCAATCCACGAGTTGGCACGAATGCAAATGAAACGCCAGCCTATTAGGCACATCAACAACACTATCAAAGCAATAAACTACAAGTGCATATTTTATCAGAGGAAGGTCATATTCGAAGGAAATATATTTTAGCGTAATTTTATATAATTAATAAATAGGAATGAGGAAAATATTATCAAACATTTGGAGCTGTTGAATGCGGATATCAAGTATCAAATGTGTACATTCAATGTCATAAAGGAAAAGTGCTAGATGTAGGTACTTACTCAATGACTAACAGATCTATCAAGTACCGACAATTGTTTACGTGTCAAACGAATAATTTTATGTTGATATCCGTATTTTAATTATCTTTTTGATGCGTTGTTATTTGTATAATAGTATCAATATATTGCTGATGCATTCGCCAAACACAAAGATTCAACAGACACAATCGTCTCGCAGCGTCTCCGCGCATAATGTATCCCGGTTGTGTAATATTAATTAGATAATTAGAACTTATATATCCACTATCTCCGGTATACACGTCATTAATATACGCATCCACAGAATATTTTATACTTACGGCCCACAATTCTACCAACTGGCAATTTCATTACATACAACTTTATTCGATTACATAATAATAATCTATAATGTCTTATAATAAACCGAAAATTAGACCCCATCACACATAAATATACATAAAAAAATGGTTATGACATAAAATGGTAGAAACGATGCAAAATTATAATAATAATGTTTATTGTTTCCATACATGTATATTCAATACGAGCGCGAGATTCGACACCTAATAAAAATTCAATAAATTATTTAATAATTATTTTTTGATTGAGTAAAAAATAATTATTAAAATATAATTATTAATTATAAATATATTTTTTACTCAAGGTAGAAAATAAGCATACGGTACGTAGGCATACTCATGCTTTGCCAACCTCCTTAAATAGGAATAGCTACAGAGCTATTCCTAAATTTATAATTATTTCTATTTAAACAACAACAGTGGCAACAGTGCCAGCATAAGGGACATAGCTTACTGATTTCTTGATAACAGCTCCAAGTTGAAGGAGAAGGACAGACTGATTTGTCCTGTTTGTCCCTCTGGGGCGACAAATCAGGAGGACAGGCCCGAAGGTTAAACGGGGATAATACGTAAAAAATGTATGACCTGCTTGATGCTATATATATATTGTAAGCCTATAGATGCAAACAAAGCCACATGAGTTGTGTTATTTTTTTAAAGACAACTTGTGCTCTCTGATCAAATTTCTTGTGTCACGGGAGACTTTCTAAACATTCAAACACCAGAGAGACATATTGATGTTTTTGACTATAGAATACCCAGAATCGGAAAAACTATTTACAAGTCACTACATATTTGTCCCGTGTGGGGATCGAACCCACAACACTTAGCACAGCAGTAGTAGCGAGGCCATCATTTAAACCACTAAGTCGTCTGGCCAGTCATTGTAATTACTGGGCGCCTAAGATTTTCCAAAATTGCAATGTTTTGCCTTATTTACTTATAAACACCTTATTATACACCTTATTTACTTATTAATTGACTTCTTAATTATGTTCTATTTTAGATATTTGCATGCACGTTACAAGTTAAAGACATCGATCAAATAATTGATCGATGGTTAAAGAGTATTATTATAACTAATTCATGTTCAAACGAGCAAGGACTTGAATAGCGAGTTATATAATTATAATAGTAATGGATCTGGCGTGGCATATGGCGAGTGGCGTCCCCACAACGTCAAATGACTTACTATTATGATGATACAACGGTAATTACCGTTTTACTCGACCATAAAAACAATGGGGTTGTATAGGTTCGCGCACGTAATACTGCGTTTCAATCAAAGTCCATTACGTTGTATATTAAACAATACGCACGTTTCATTCCTATTTGTCTATAATCCTGGACATATATCATACAAAATTGATTTTAAATTTTTATATTAATGGGACAAACTAACTATTTAAAAAGGTATAATATATTTGCCAAATACAGGAGCTGGAAAGTATTACTTCTTTTTTAAAAATCATGATGTTAATTAAGTATAACTATTGTATTCCGTTATTATATCAGCTTTACAACATAAAAATGTGCACTAAAATATCCATCAATATGGATATAAAGGCAATATAATAATAATATATATCCAAATAGTTTTAATAGAACTCTTTGGCATACCTACATAATAATTCTGTCGATGGCAGATTTGTATTTATTCATAAAAACTAAGTAATTAGTAGTTATAATAAATCCTTGACGCCTTCAATCTTTGCAGAAGTCTTACAAAAGTAAAGTATGACGTGGATATACGGGTCTGGCTAACTGATTTGGATTTCCCGAAAGTGTGTACGTAGTGCGTGCGTGGTGAATGTTGTGATGCGATATTATCTGGTGTGGGGCGCGGCGCCATCTGTCCGGCAGATGCGCTGACGTCACGCGAAGCCCCGCGCCGTGGGGCTTCGCCACGCGCCACCTCATCCCGCAGTGTACAGCTGACTTCTACTGATTTACTGACCGCTACAAGCAGAGTTATTTTATGCTACCGAATGGATTGACTGTAGGCTGTTTGGCTTATTCAGTTAAATCATCACCTACACATATCTAATCCATAAATGCTAACGTCTTATAATGCTAAGTAGGTACTAATATTATTTACCAGTATAAGTTTATATATACTTAAATGCGAGAGAAACTCGCTATATGATGTTTCCACGGTTGAATAACTAATATGATTTATTTGAAATTGGGAAAATATGGCATTGAAAGTTGGAACGCGTTGAGGGATATAATTTTATCATTACATAGAATTGTAGACCTGTGCATCAGTTACAGAAGATTTATGGTGTAGTGTCTGAGAGACAAAGCTTTTCGTGACTGCATAACATATGCGAGAGCTGCAACAACAACAAGTTTGGGTCCTTATACCTCTGCCGAACGATCAAGGCATGGAATTCTCTGCCAAGGCACGTGTTTCCTTCTTCCTTCAATCCTGGGTCCTTTAAGCGGGGCGTGAAAAAGCACCTTCTCAGACTGTCAAAGCAGAGACCTCAACATCGCCTTGGCTGCTATAAGGACGGTGTGAAGGCCACTGCTCTTAGACCACATGACTGCTTACGATCAGGTGGAGTGTGATCATTCTGACGAGCAAAATAAAAAAATTAAAACAATAACCTATCACAGGCTTGGCAAGAGAAATTAGCTGTTGTTGGTTCCTATCCAATTAATTCACATAATAATAAGTCCATGGGATATGGTATTTAAAAAACCGTGGACAACTAGATTTTAATATAAGTTGAATGGATTTTTATGAAATTTGACAAGAAGACAAATCCTTTTCTTCAAGGACATAGGCTAAGTTTATCCCGATATGTGTTGCCGTGGGCGAAGTCGCAGGCAAAATGTATTATAATAGATTATATATTATATATGATAAGTGCAGTTTTTACAGACAAGTGCGACTCAAATCAAACACACGCACCGAAAGTATCGTATCTTACAAGGAACCATACAAATATTAAATCTAAATCCTTCCTAACTAATATTATAAAAGCGAAAATGAGTTTGTTTGTTTGTTTGTTTGTTACCTTTTCACGCCTAAACCACTGAACTGATCATTCTGAAATTTGCATATACGTTGACAGGTGTGCAGAAACGGACATAGGCTACCTTTTATCCTGAAAATATTACTGTTCCCGAGCAAAACAATAATAACGTTTTTATGATAATAGATGGCGCCACGTGTTTTTCTAATCATGATTGAATTACCTATATTATTACAAGCAGAGTACAACCCGAATTGATTGTCAAATTCTACATTAACGCGAGCGAAGCCACGGGCAAAAGCTAGTAGTTTTATAATTTAAATAGCTTAAATAGAAGTAAACAGTAATTAGTAAAAGTGTTTAACAATAGCAATTTAATGTTGCAAAATTATGTAAAAATAGTGTTTTAAAAAATAAACAACGCGATAAAATCTCTATAAAATTGTTTAATTCCAATGTAGGTATAACATTCGTAAACGATATTTCCTGTTTTCTTAAAAACTGTGCCATTATTTTTGTTTTCGTCTTTATATAAACTTCTATCAATAATAATAAGTCTAGATATTATAAAAGAAGAAAATGGAATTGCAGAGTCAAAGTCAATTATCATTTATTCTTAAAGGTCTTACGTTTAGGTCACAAATTAGAACGTCAGAATCTATTGGATAGTGAGTTTACTAAGTTATTGAAGCCACATTTAGGTTACTTACCTGCCTGAAACTAATGTATGAAGATATTTTATAATGTGCAAATAAAGTCATTTAGTTACTAAGTACTATCATAGTAATGTTTAATATGCTGCTGTTTGTTATCCCTAAATAAATAAATAAATAAATAAAGACCTTTTTCTATACTTACCAATATTATAAAGCTGAAGAGTTTGTTTGGTTAAACCCGCTTATCTCAGGAACTACTGGTTCGAATTGAAAAATTATTTTATTGTTGGATAGCCCATTTATCAAGGAAGGCTATAGGCTATATAACATTACGCTACGACCAATTGGAGCGGAGCATCATTGAAAAACGGGGAAAAACGGGGGAAATTTTCTTAAATGAAGTATACGAAGTTGCGCGGGTATATGATAAACTTGTTTATACCCTCTGTGGGACCCTTTTACACTGAATGGTGTTAAATGACGCTCATTGGTATAACATATTTTGTAATTGCAAAAGGTAAGCGACATTTAATACCATTCCATATTTCAGGTTAACAGCATGGGTGCTTAGATAACCTAACATAATGTGACCTTACCATCGAGTGGTGTAATAAAGACTAGGTAGAGAGAAAGAGACAGATAGAGAAAGAGAGAGAGAGAGAGAAAGAGGGTTGAGCAATGCTTGTTTTCAAATTACACGTCCTACTATTAAATGTAATGCCTAATTTAATCTGAATGAGTTCAAACTTCTTTATTTGTTCACAAAATATTGCCATATTGTACTTGACAAGTTATCCGCAATCAAATCAATCAAATTAGCGGTAATAACACCACTGCCACAGTTAAATCGTTATATTATTTGGCCCTGGCTCGCACTGAAAGTAGTGTAATTAAACAATCAATAATTATCTAATCGATGGTAATTTGCTGATTAAAATCAAGAAAAATTACAGTCCTTTTAATCGAGATAACAACTTATTTATCATAATAAACACCTAAACCCGTTTGTTTATTTTTTGTTACGCTTTAATTACTCGATCAATCATGAAATTTTTCATACACTTGCTAGGGGTATAGGAAAGGACATAGGGCAGGTCCTTTTATCCAGAAAAGCACTGTTAATACCCTACCGCGAGCGCGTGCAAAATCTAGTTAAAATAATTGGTTTTCCGTTGACGATAGTAAACGATGAATATAACATTAGGCTACTCAGCGGTTAACTAAGTTTAGGACATCACATATTGCTGAAAATATAGAGTAGATAAGCTACTTTCATAGGGAACAAAATGTTTCATTGCTAACAATTACTGGCCTGACTAACTATATTTACCTTAGGAATATATCATAAAGTTATTTAGCTGTGACCTTCTATGATATTGAGTGAGAGTGATATGGTCCCTGCCATTGGGTTGTCCCAGATTTCCAGAAGACAGATTCCCAATGTTTAAGCACTAGAAAAAAAATATAATATATGCATTTTTAAACATTATGTATATCGTCGGACATTTAAGCAGGGTTGATGAGATACATTGTATTTACGGTACATATACTGTATTGTGGAGATATTGTACTCCATATTCATGTTATCAAATGTAAATATTTTACTATATAGACATTTCGTCAAATTTTTTATGTACCGCGTAATAGGCTCGCAGTTAGTTGGTCACAGCTTTTGTCACGTGGTTGCTATAAATTTATTATTTATAAGATATACCAGATTTTTAAATAACGTATCTAAAGCCTCACGAACTGCGATTAATCGATTTCACGTATATAAAAATAAATTATTTAATTTTAGTGACACTTTGTATGGACAAGAAGAATATAGGAAAATAATAATTATACTATCATTATCAATGTAGTTGGTATAAAATCTCATGGTGGTTGTGAGTCTTTGCTCCTTGCGCTAGCAGCACTACGATTCTTTTTATGAAGATTTGTCAGCGTGTGAGTGATAATTTCTAACATTGTAATCGCCTGTAATAATTGAACATCAGGCGGTATATTTGATAGTTTGTCACCTTGGCAGTATAAAAAACATTTGATGATTAAGTTTGGCCTTATTACAAAACAAGTAGCATGATAGCTAAGACGGCACATGTAATCCGTCAAACAATACCTTCGCCTGCCTCTATCATGGTTAGTATTAAAATTACATGTAGTCATCAGACCGCAATTACTGAATGATTAGATACATTATATGTATTCTTACACGTTATCATAGAGCATGTAGATGTAGCGTTAACCTTAGTATACAATGGTGCGCTCTGATGGGCAGCACGCGACGCCATCGCCAACAAGCACAAGGGCAGGACGATCACAGCAATTCTGACGGGTCTACTATCGAGGACATGTTGCCTACTCTACGCCATATCTACTCAAATTACAATACATGTTATGGTACCCATATGACTTACTTATGCCACAGGTTTATAGAGTGTAGTTTATGTATTTGAATAAGAATTATTACAGCCGTAGGTCTGGCAGATATATGAATAAGAGAAAGATTGCCAATAATTTTATGAATAGCTAAATATATTCTCTAATTCCCATTTCTAAAAGGTGTCAAGAAAGTTAAATTATGGGTATATTCAATCATTCCCTTAATGAAACCTTTTCTTTAATAGATGTTAAGGTGTTTGTCCAACTAATTCAAATAGGTAACTTTACTCAAACTAAACTAGTTTAATATGTAGGTTTGTGACTTTGTTATGAGGTTAGTAGCGTAAATATGAACGCGCTGTCGTAAGGTCTCGATTTCCATTCCCGGATAGGCGAATGTCGATCGGTGATGGTGAGTTTTTTCTTTGAATTAAGTTAATAGTATTGAGAACTGGCCCCGGTAGACGACTCTTGATGACTTGACAAAATGTGTGTCTGATACGCCTCTTGCTATCCTTGTTTTGGTTGGTATCTTGTCCTGAGTAAAATCACATCTGTGTGCCTTCTCTTGCATTTTACATTCCAGGTACATGGTATTCTTATCGAATTGTTCTGTGACCCTAGCAACCTCTAGCTAACCTCTGGGACCATGCGCAATATTATCGTTCGTTTGTTGTTTGAGTTACATTGGACAATTATTTAGACGATAAAAGTACGTAAATACATAGTATGTTTTACCATTATTAGTACGACAGCAGGTATACATATTATACTACTCCGGTAAAGTAACCTTGACCTGTAGATATATATACTTATATACATAATATATACTCCAACTATAATGGTCGTTATTTCACGCGATGTAACTATATGTACATCACATACATAAACGTCATATGTTTTTAATATTACGGAACTAGTTGTGGATTAAATTTTGTATTGTGTTTTCTATTCTTAACGTTAATATCAATGTAAATAACATTGGTTAGTTACCAATTAAAAAGACTGACACGAAATTCAAAATATGTTTGAAATTAAATATTTTTTGACTTTGGTTTGGCTCATCCGCGTAGACGGAAATATTTTTAATGGGTGTACTTGAGTCTGTTTTTGTAATTTTGTAAGATAAATTGCGATAATCATTTTAAAATAACACTTAATTTAAAAATCTCTCATTATTGTAAAGGACAAAGAAATAAAAGGAAAACTCTTATCAGGTTGATGTATATTTAAATGTTTTTTATAAAACTGTAAATATATTATGTTATTGTTTAGTGTTTTTTGAAAGTCACTCGTAATTTTTATTGTTATTATATGTTATAAATGCAATGTTTGTATAATTATTTTATTTTTGGTTTCGTGTGCGATCTTGAGCACTGACTTTGAGTCGTCCGACACCAAACAGATATTTAGACTTCATGTCGCTACTGAGAGTTTCCTGTTAACTTATGCATAAAATGTTGACCAACTCGAGAAAAGAACCAGAGACTAACTAGTAAGCCGCTATAACTGGACTACCAGTACGATATAAAAAACAATTATTTAAATAGCGCATTACAAATTAGACTAAGCAAGTATTGTATTGACCAAAATATAGCAGCATCACTCCATAATAGTATTCAACGTAGTAAAACTTTGTATAATCAAACCCTCTGTGTGGAAAAGTTTGTTTACATTTTTTGCGCAGCGGTGTCTGGTACAAATAAAAAGGTAGAGACAAAAAAATACGAACGCTTTTTACAGAATTCACAACTACGAGTGACGGTTACTTTTTGTACACAACAAAAACTATAAGGAAGTAATGAATTTCACGGTACATTTGTAGTAATAAATAGTTAAATTAATCTATTATTCAGTGTAGTGAACTAGAAAGAATGCTTAGTTATTAACTTACTTAATTGAGAGTTAATTAGAGGTCAGTTACCATAGATTGACAGCGTGCTACGAAAGAAGTGCTTCGGTAAATAGCGAAGCTAAAGTTAAAAGTACAAAAAATATGCAATTTTGTGAAGGCTAAACTAAAATTTTTCTATTTTGTATTTAAAGAAGATGAATGTGCTGAAACTAGTGAATTTTCCCTAGTAAAAGAAGTCTATTCCTTTTTATTTTCTAAGAATATAATTAATTAATAAAAAGGAATAGACTTCTTTAAAAGTGAGAAAATAAATAAATATTATATAATATTCTTAACTAAACTCCTAATCAAACCCAGCGAATGCGTAGTTTGTAAAGCATTTTGTTGAGCATCATTCCAATTTGATTAGATACAATTGGGAGCTAAGTAAAGACAAACAAGTGAATTATTTCTTGCTTTTGAAATTAATGTATATGTATTGCTAAAAAGTATATATTTTACAGTTTTCAGTGACATTTACCAAGATCAAAAGATATATGAGTGTCACATTAACTAAATTAATCTTAAATATACCAGATTTTCACTAACATAATATGAGCGTATAAAATCTCTGCCGGCCTTCTCTCCATTATCAACTAATAGCATATTTAAGATACATGCGAAATATTTTCCAGTGCTAATTTGATGTTTATCTCATTCATTATCTACGAAGCCTATTATCAAGTCTTGTCAAAATTTATATGAGCCTAATTTAATATATCTAGATTTAGGTCGCGGCCCCGCTCGCGTCAATGTAGGTTATGTAATTTTTTATTTTCTTTTTCTGGGTGAAAGAGATTCTCACATTTATAATAGGTATTACTTAGGATATATACTGGTTGTGATAATCGCAAATCAATGAATCTATGTGATCGCTAGAATTATATTTTATTTAAATATCAATTGAATCACACAGACTAGTTTCGTCGCATGTCGTAAGGGGCATTGCGTGGAAGCATAACTAAACGCGCGCGGGCGCAGTCGGCATGCGTCTGAGATTCAATTTCTGCCACCGGAGCCCGGTGCGGCAGCGACTTCGCCACGCTTGCACTGCGGGTTAATGAGGTTGCATTAAAAATAATTTTGCCTTCTCGTCTCTTTCTTTTTTTAATCCAACCTCATTAAGCGACAGAACCGCGTAAACAATAACATACCGACGTGTTCTTGCTACTTGAAATTTGACACCCAGTGCTTAACAGAATAGGCACTTATGTTTCAGCGCTGTGGAACGACGGAATAAAGTGGATAGTTTTAAGTTTTATGTATGGAGCTATTTGTGTTCGCTCCTATAAATAATAAGAAAGCTCTATAATGTCGTTACACAGCGTTATATTATGTAGATAAATTTAATGAACTCAAGGTTAGAATAGGTAATAGAAATAACTGCACGGATGGCGTAGTCGACTCGCCACTGCCACTGCGTCGAGTTGTGGGTTCGAATCCCACACGGACAAAAATTTGTGCTACTCACAAATGGTTGTTCCGAGTCTAGATCTTCTTTGTGTCCGTTGTTTGAATTATTATTAAGTTCCCTGCGATACAAAAACTATTCCTAGCGCGGGAACAGTCGTTTGAAAAGAAAAATATAGATTGTACTGGTCTATATTATTTTAACGAATTTTCATTTTAGTTACGTTTATCCTTACAGCCTAAAGCCAGATAGCGATGATGATATTAAATAATTAATACAATCTAGACCCACTAACACATCCTGTCATAATGAATTATTAGGCAAATAACGCAAGTGCGTTTATTAAAAATATTTATATAGCAAACACCGAGCCCCTTCCATGGTTACATTGAGGGGATTGTAGTGGTGAGCAAACAAACATCAAAGAATCTAAGTACGTGCTCCAATACAGAGTGAAGAGTCATTCAAGAGTAAACCTTGATATTTATCTCTTAACTAAGTCGCCCTTCGGTATAATGACAGCAATTGCTTAGGAATGTAAGCGGTACGGATTCTAGGTTGGCTATTGTCTTAGGTGCCACGCTAGGTAGTAAAATATTCCATTTTAAAGTGTTTAAATATATCTTTAACTAAGACAAAAGTCTTTAGTTAATTTAGGATTACAGACGGATTATCTCCGTGTGTAACGTAGTAATTACTTGGAATTGTAGGTACTACCTACCTACTCACATTTTGCTGTAAGAAGTTGAAGTAAGTTACAACTTCTCTCTAAGAGAGATATAGAATAAAGTTTCCTTATAGTAAGTTGGGCCTTCAAAGTGTCATTGTTTTTTGATGTTACTGTTCTGAAACTTATTTTAGATAAATTAATGTCGATTTGTTTGTAACGAGTCAAATAGGTACCATTAATCCGATTCCGATATAATTTTGGTGCTGTGACAAAAGTAACTTATGAAATCAATAATTTTGTTTAATCCATTAGTATGTACCTGACAATTTAACTTGCTTTACTTTATTTCCACCAAAGACAATATCATTAATTATTTAATCTTTAAAATAACGGAAATAATATCTCCGTCTTCCTTGTAACCGCCATCGATTGACCGAAGTCGCCGCTCGACGCGGAAACCCACAAACATTCCGCTCACCAAATGTAAACCATGATCTGGTTTACGTTGTTTGTCAAATATATTACATCTTTATTGACACAAGCCGGTCATTATGCAGTCGAAGGGCCCACTTATTAATTTTAATAAGAGGGGTACACGCGTTTTGAAGGGGCGATGACAGTTTGCTAGGTTTATTTTGTTGGTTCTGATTTTATGGCGTTTTACCGTATAGCAAACAATCAACTTGAAGAAAAGTAAGTATAATTTATAAGTAGATATACACAGATACATTACGTACATATGTACATTCAAAGAAATATTTATAAGTTATGTATAAACTTCTTAAATATATAATTTTGTTTGTTGTTTACAATTTTTTAAATCTGTTTAGTGTAACATCTACATAATTATGTAGTTGTTATTCAGTAAATGCCGTAACAAGTATAAATTATGCTATTACATTTATTATAGTAACAGCGCCTGTAGTAAAATCTCTCGCAAGTCGATGATCAGCTCAATAAAATGGCACATTTCGCTAAGGCATAGCAGGTCACAAGTAAATCTCGTACAACATTTATATGGCGAACATAAAACAACAACAGACAGTGTCGCTGTCAAAAGAATAATAAGCAATCACTCGGATCGGATCTCTAGTTATCATCGTGTGATCCTGAGTTACGTCGCGTTACCGCGTGCGGTGTGCGTCGGGCTAGTAGGGTAGCACCCAGCTGTTCCATCATAAAAGTGTTTCGGGTGGCGCGTGCCGCCCGCGGCGCATCTCTAAATTGCATTTTAACCTTATTATGAAACGATATAATTTTTCGGTTCCGTTATAATCAGATCAAGCAGACATTATCAAATTAAAGCGTCATTTTGGAGAGGCGGGATCGCGGCCTGTTCGCTTGTCTATTGCGCTATGTCGCCTAGATACAATTATTCACAATTATATTGTTAGCGTCTTTTATAAAAGTTGGAATTTAATTTTCTAGCATATTTATTGATCTTTTTTATTTTTAGTAGGGACGGGTCCAAAACTCCATTCATATACGGTATTCGGCAGATTTAACGAACATTCGTATTCCGTTGTGATTTCAACCTGTCGTTTTTACGAAGTAGGTATTAAATAATTAAATATGTGGTTCGACGCCTTTGTAATACTATAGCTAGATTTCGAATAACAGTAGATTAAAAATTGTTGTAATATAATTTGGTCCTTATTGTAGAATGTGAAGCTAATTATTATGTTTTATAAGAGAAATGTTGTCGTTACTGTGTGCAGCAACTGAAAATAAACGTTATTACTCGACAGCAGTATCCTATAAACTTTATACGATTATTAAACAAATCCGATGTGAATCCGTAATTCGGATTCATTAAGTACTGATCAAAGGTGCCGAATTTTCGGCTCAGTAAAAGTTATGTCGAAACCTATGTTCAGCTCATCCATAATTTGTAGGCGATAAACTTTATGTCCTAAGTACGTATAAATAAAAGTAAATTATATTTTGTTAATTACCTACGAACAAAACAAGAATGATATCCTCATGGATACCACCATTATTGGTGCCAATAAAATAGATTACAATAGTATAATAATTTATAAAAACGAGAGTTATTGATTAGAGGAATAATTGTTTTTTTTTATTCAAGTGATAGGGTGTACGATTCGTCTGTTGGTAAGTGGTTACTGTAACTTATGGATGGTTGCAACAGAATGAGTAAAACTTCGGACACGCCACGATCGTGGCGGTAAGTCCCGTGTTTGAGGAGTGGCTGGAGAGGCGGCATGGCGCCCTCACCTTCCGGCTGACACAGGTAATGACCGGCCATGGTTGTTTTGGCCGGTTCCTATGTCGTATAGGCCGGCAAGAGACGCCCGGTTGTCACCACTGCGGCGACTGCCGCGACGTTGTTAAGGACACGACGCTGCACACTTTGGCGGTTTGCCTCGCCTGGACATCGCAGCGCCGTGAGTTGATCGCGGCAGTCGGATCGGTTGCCCTCTCACTCCCGGCCGTAGTTCTGTCTATGGTCCGGAGTGAGAGGTCGTGGAACGCCGTCGCCTCCTTCTGTGAGGAAGTTATTTCCATCAAGGAGGCGGCGGAGCGGGAGAGGGAGCGTTTAAAACCACTCCCCAACTGCAGAGCCGAGCGCCGGAGGGCGCGAGACGACCTCCAGCCACCCTGAGGATTGACCTGGGTGTGGCGGGCTTTGTGGACCTGCCCGCCATCCGTTCAGCACCAGATCCGAGAGGCAGCGTGCGTGTTCCCACGCGCGCCTCTGTGTCGTGTCCGTCTCCCCTCTAGGGGGGACAGTAGGGAATATTTAGAGGTGACCAGTGGGTAGGTCTTTTCGAGTAGTGGCCTGCCGTTTCATACGGCGGGCCGTAACCTCGGCGGGGTCGCGACTGCATGTGAAAGTGATTCGCGCGGCCCGCCGATAGTGGTTTGTCGAGGAACACCGTGGTAGGTTTAGTCGGTATTCCGGGAGGTACTTTATTCCCATTCCATCTTTCTTTTACCCCGGTGAGTCCGAAATAACCCCGCCGCCCGCCCCCGCGGAGGGGTACGCGTCAAAGCATTCCGCCAGGTAAAAAAAAAAAAAAAAAAGAATGAGTAAAACTTGACGGGGACGTCGCGCGTCGTCATCTTTCCATGGGTTTGTCCGACATCTATCCACCGCCTCGCGGAGAGGTATATATTTTCCACCACGTAAAAAAAGGAAAGAATAAGTAAAACTTACATGTTGCCAGCCTTTAAAAATCGTAATCTCTCTGCCTCCGTAAATAACGAATATTACCTACTCATAGTAACAACATGGTGTTTTCTGTAGACCTCCACAGAAACCCAACCAGTATGCTTATTTCAGTTATGACTACAGTGCTTCAGTAGCTAGGCTAAGTTGGTTAAATTCAGTTAAAGATACACCTCGTAAATATCTCATTAACAGTTTTTACCATTTGAAAAAGCATTAACATGAACGGCCATATTGTATTTAAATTTGCGCAGTAATTGTTGCTGCAATCACTTCAGATGAAAGCTGAAAACGATAACTCAGCTAAATTATTCTATGTATATATTATACTAGTAGTTCCTGAGATTAGCGCGTTCAAGCAAACAAACAAACTCTTCAGCTTTATAATATTAGTATAGATTCAGTCCGTATTGTATCTAATTGGAATGGATTATTTGCTAGAAGTGCTGACTAACATGTTATAATTATCAACGTGCAGAGGTTTTAAGTGCTGCTACACACTAGGCCACTAGTGGCTACGATCGATCCAAGACGAGCCATTAAACGGAACTATCAGTCGCGGGTGCGGCCACTAATCATAGATATCAAAAGCGAAGTGCTGCCGCACACTGAGCGACTGGTGATCTAAATAATGTGCCTCTTTCATGTCGTACATTAAACAGCAAATCATTTGCCATTGCGTACACATGCAGATCCTAATCTTGATTAAATTCTCAGCACGGAGTCTGGAACTATGCGCGGCACACAGCAGTAGGCTCGCACCTTTACGAGGGACTATGAATGCCAGAATATGGGTGAAATACATCTGTGCCTACTCGGCTTCGGGTATATAGGCGTAAGATGTAAGGCCGCAAACAAGCACGAGTGGCTGCGGCCACCATTCGTAGCCACTAGTTAGTAGCTAAGTACAGCCGCACACTTGGCCACCGGTGTTGTGAATAACGTGCCTCTTTTCATGACGTACATTAAACTAGTTTGCTATTACGTCCACACGTACCTAGATTCTAATCTACACTCAAGTTAAAACCCTAAATAAAAAGAAAAGTTGGTGATCTGGAGGCATCTTGGAAGCTTTAAAATTCGTTATAATTTTTAATAGGGAGTCGTGACACTTGTTATACTAGATGATGATAGGCAAGGCTACAGTATAGACAAGGTTCGAATTAAACGCACATTAACAGGAATGTTTAGTGATTTTTAAAATGGTTAATTTGTAATCCAAAGCAACCATTAAAGTAACCTATTTTAGTTATGCCACTAGTGTCTCATCTTCGCCACTAATCGCAGCTAATAGTGGCCACCTTTAGTGGTTCAGTGTGCGGCAGCAATTAGTGATTTTTCTGGTACAGCTATGGACTAACGCAGAAGATGTAGTACCTATTACGTAATCTATGGCAGAAATATTGTTAAATGTATTAATTATCAGCCCTGTATTAAACTGTACCACTGCTGGGCACGGGCCTCTTCTTAGTGTGAGAAGGGTTAGGCCATAGTCCACCATACTGGCCTAGTGCGGATTGGCATACTTCACATATGTTCGAGAACATTCTGGAGAACTCTCAGACATGCAGGGTTTCTTCACGATGTTTTTCCTTCACTTTATCTCGGGGGATATAGGGGTCACATATTTTAAATGGAAAATATTGACTTGTAACTTGGTGTGCAGACATCTTGGGGTCATACCTCGGTCGAGTCTGAATATGGGCCCTGTGTGTCAAAAGACCCCTGAGATATAGGGGTCATTTCTTTTTATTACTTTTACATTTAAGACGAAGAGTATCTCGTTTAATATTTAATTACGAAAGTACGTAAGATTTTCTACTTATTAATAGTTAGATGTTTTAGAAATAAATGATGTCTACGTAATGAAATGAAAATGAATTTATTTTGGTACCTAGTTGATATTTTCAGATTTTAAGAAACTTACTAATTTGAGAAATCGTTTAAATACCTTTTTTTCTATATAAAATGCTTTCAATACCTATAGTTTTTAAATACATATTACGTTACATTTGTAATAAGAACTGCATTGAAATGTTTATTTTTAATGAGAAATGAAGACCGCTAAATGTTTACAAATTGCTTACACACGATCAGTAGACAATATTTATTGAACGAGCAATGCAGAGCATGGGAACTTCTATGGTCCAATGATCGTCAGTAATACCCCATAGAAACCGGACACCGCCGCGGCCGACCGGCACGCGTTTCCTAGACACACAATTAGGGACATAGTTTGATCAGATATGATAACTAGAGAAAAATGTGACAAATATAAACTTATATCCTACATACATAGTTAAACATTTGTGTGGATGGACATGGATGTTTGTCTTGGTCTGGGTGTTTCTATGTACAATGTGTATATATTTACAAAAAAAGTATATATTGTATGTATGTTTATCCATTGTTTAGTACCCATGGTACAGGCTCTGCTTAGCTTGGGCTAGATGCTGTTGTTTGTATGTGATAGACCTTATCACAGAACGGTAGGCAGAGATGTACTACCAGTTTTCAAACAAAGCTGGCGAGAATTGTTTTTAGGTCTTATATAATAGGGAGCGGGCCGATAGACGTCTAACGGACACAGTTGCAGACTCCACGTTGACACTGAGAGTTTCTTGATAGATAAACCGAACAACACTGTCCGGTTTGGGTATCGAACCCGAGATCTCATTCACAGTAGTCACATAGTAGTCATCGAGGCTTTGAAATGTAAATTTAATATTAATATAACTGAGTGCCACAAGCATAATTGAGCAATAAAGTTTATTCTATTACGAATACTCAGTAAAATTACTGAGTCTGGTGCCCCTGAGACGGCAATAGTTTCGCCTCTCAAAACATTGGATTAAAAACAAAGCTGGCGAAGTGTGGATGTCATATAAATCTCTCGACACCTTCGGAGTGTATTTATTGTTTTATTTATAACTCTTCATCCAGTCGGTTGACCATAAGTAGTCACTGGAAATCAATTTTCAAAATGAGTGAAAGGGCGCTGTTCCATGTTAATTCTACGTAAAAAAGAAATACCAACCTCTTAAAGGCTACGGACTTAATAGTATTAACACTGACTCTCGCTATCATTCAGTAGGTGCCAGAGGCACGCACAGCTACCATATCATATTCAGGTCAGTGTTGCCAACTCCTATAAATTCGAGTCGCTAGATTCAATATCAAAAGTCGCCAGAAAGTCGCTGCCCGCCTACCGTGATAGCTTCAGTCCCGGAAAGAGAGGTCAGCCTTGTAGAGATTTCATAAAATTATCTTGGCATTCTATAATTCTGTGTCGAGTTAACATAAAATGTATTTATTACAAGCCCTAAAATTGTTTTGATTTGTACTCCAAAAGTCGTCAGATAAGTCGCTAAAACATTTTTGTCGTCAAATCTTATTTTTTGTCGCTGAGACTTAAACGAAAGTCGTCACTTTTAGCGACAAAGTCGCTAAATTGGCAACACTGACTCAGGTAGGTACATACGTACCTCTCCCATACTTTCCTTTATTTCCATTTCTATCCTCTTTTGCCTGTACCCCTGGTAATACAAATGATATTTAGTAAGTACGTAATATATAATGTTATAGGCTACTTGCTGGATGCGGCAAGCTGAAGAGAGGGCACTATGGCGCTCTTTGGGGGAGGGCTATGTCCAGCAGTGGACTATTATAGCCTGATGATGATGATGATGATGATGATGATGATGATGATAGGCTACGGTAGTTGCTTACCATCAGGCGGGTCGTATGCTTGTTAGCCACTTCTTGTATAAGAATATGGACATACATATAAATGTATTAAATAAACTTCTCCTTCAACACAGGTTATTTTATAACCTACATAGGAAGGGGAATATAACTACAGCCACTGCATTATAAAATTAAACTTCTTAAAATATTATGTAACATAATTATGATTAACATAATAATACTGACTAGGAAAATTTATTACGATTAATAAAGATACGTATGTATATATTACGATAGTAACTCATGATGTTGTCATCATTTGAAACGGTAGATACATAATACTCTACCTGCACAAGTCATTATAAACCATACTAGATATTTTCACTTCGTTATGACGATTTAAATGGTAAATCATTTTAACACAACAGATATTTTTACCAAAACACGTTGCTTTATACTTACTGTAAATACTTATGTTGTTCCAGTAGTATAACTCACTAGCGGTCCCCTGCGGTTTCACCCACATTTATGATTGCTGCCTGGATCCCGTAGCTCGTAGCGTGATGTTATATAGCCTATAATCAGGAAGGTTATGGCCTAGAATGTAGTCTTTTTAGCTGTTAGAAATAGATCTTTAATCTTTTAGGTTTTAAAATACAAGACATAATTAAAAATCTATTGTGTTAAGTCGCCTGTGTGCTGCTGTGACTTAATAGGTTAAACCTACTCGAATTGACTGGTAATTCTATATATTAGTGTGTTCAAACAAAACACAAACAAACTTATAATATTATAAGTAAAGAAAGGGTTCTTACGATGAAACCTAATGCTATCGCGGTGTTTCCGTGCGAATTCGCGCGCTGTCGCATCCGATGTGCAGATTGAAGGGAAAGAAGCACCAGCAGTGCGGGTAGGTACTCACGTACGTAACCGTCAATTACCGCGGGGCCCGCGCACGCGCCGGTGCCCCTGGGAGCGCTGGGAACGCACGCGACCGCCCCCGACAATTTATGAACAAAGTGCGTCCCTGCTTGCGTTTAAAATTCATAAAAATATTTTTAGAACCGGCCGCTATTGTAAATCATAATTTTATGATGGGCCAGCTTGCAAATGGAAACAAAGAATTATTTACGAAAGTAAAACTTTTATAGTTGAAATAGTTCGGGTATTTCGTCAAAAATGTCAATTCAGTTACAACTACAAAACTTTCTCTGAAATATTACTAGCGAGTAAGTAGTTGTTGAGCAACGGCACTTTGTGAATGGTACTATTTATAAAATATCGTGCTGACCCACTGGCCGTAAGCATCCGCGACTCAAAATTGAATTAAGCCGAGCGCACGTTTCATAATGTATAACCTTGTAACCTGGCTCTGCACAGTCGTTTAGGGTGGTAGGAGTGACGCTAAGCCGTGATTTATTTCGTCGTAAAGTTGCACACGCCCGTGCCTCGCGTTCACTTGTATAATTTATCGTAGCACAACCATGCGCGGGTCACGCTTGACCACGGCCTAGACCGGATTGAGCCAACGATTCATATTGAGTATTTATAGTATCGTCGCACCATAAAATAGCCAGAATGCATGTTGGCAAGCTGGTTAAAATTATACATACATACATATGTATACTTAGGCATGGATATCCCTAGTGGAAGTAAGTACAGATGTATTACTTACATTTCGTCAACTACGCTTCGAATCCCACGTAATACATTCATGTTTAGACAAACAGTTCTATCTTTTATTTTACACTAAGCTCGTGGATGACAGAAGAAATATAAATCAGTTGCCGATAAAATTGATAAAAAGTAAAAAGTCTATCGCGACAATTTAGGCTTTTATCCCAGACATTACGAAGAAGATATTCTGTTTACGTGCATTTTTTGTTTAAGGAGACCATCTTAGTTTCGGCTTAGAAAATAAAAAAGGTTAGTAAATCACACTTAGAGTTAGGAGACGCAGGATTCACCCCAAATAGTCGAGCCGTATAATTATATACTAGACTACTAATTTACAAAAAAATTAAAACATAATGTTGACCATGCAATCCAAATGGCTGGCAGTATATGGTTAAAAAGTTTTGTTGAGCAAAATTCAGAGTCTATCAGCCAAGCTTGAGGTCTATGACTGGCCAGAACTAAAAAACTAAGTAGAGTAGGGTAAATAACTTCTACGAACTTTTGGTCAAAGTCATGACCGGTACAAATAATAATCCCAGAAATGTTTTAGCAAAAAAAGGTGCAAAGGTCCTCAATGATAATGGTAGCCATTGCAATCTAATCTGTAATTTTCTTTTACCAGTAAGTAATTATATTTAAAGGTGTAAATATAAATATAATATTGTAAAACTGTGCTTCTTACTTATTTTATTCCATAAGGCATCTATCCTACACTAGAGGCAATTATCCTTCATAGCATTTTGATTTTGAGCAGATGCCCCACCATCAAAATGCTATAGATAGATATCCATATAGCTATCCTCTAAAATAGGTCTGCTAAAACTCTATATCTGCAAAATGTACAATTGTTAGAAAAACAAAATAATTGATCATGCAATATAAAAGATTAATCTATACTAATCTCTACTAATATTATAAAGCTGAAGAGTTTGTTTGTTTGTTTGAACGCGCTAATCTCAGGATCTACTGGTTCGATTTGAAAAATATTTTAGTGTTGGGTAGCCTATTTATCGAGGAAGTCTATAGGCTATATAACATCACGCTACGACCCACGGGGGCGCCGTAGTAAAGATAAACGCGGGTGAAACCGCGGGAACATCTAGTCTAATTATATTTATAGGTAACATTCATGGTACATTACCTAAGTGTTAGAAAATTATGAACCTCTTTCAAAAAGTATAACATCTATCTACCCTTAATGTGCAATAAAATAGGTATGTAAACTATACAAGTATACAATCATCAATATTGCATATAGATAATACATTAGGTTTTGCTTGTTATGTATGATATTATTATGCATATGTCATCTTTTCAATATATCATCATTTTGGATATGTCACCTACTTTCATTGGCATTTCTGAGCATACTTCAAAGTGTTTTAGCTTGTGTTGTTTTACATTTGTGTTATTTATTTGCCTTCTACTTCTACATGTAGTCGTGACTATCAATAAACTATTGCCAAAATATGTTAGCTGCGTTGGTTGTGTGCCCCAATCAATTGTGAGCTGTTGTAATATTAGCTCATTGAATTATCGGCGTTTATAAATATAATTTCAATTGAGATATCAATTAAGGTCTCAAGTTTTGTATAGCCGGAGAGAAAGTACATTTTGTATGATGACGATGACTTAAAATAGCCACACTGCTACCCAGGGTTTAGCGCCGTAGGCATTGAGATTACCAATCGATATAAATGTATTGAACTCTGAAAAAAGGCTGATAACTAAAGGCTTTCTGATCCGCTTTGATAGATAAACTATAAATTTTCTGATCAGGTTACCAGACGTTCGAACTATTGAGATATATGCGACCATTCTCGAAAATCTAGTCGACGTTTGTGGAAATTGTGCAAGGGAAGCATTCCGTTTGCGAATCTGCGGACGTGTCCGGCCAAATTTAGTAGCGAACTATACCCATGGGAAGTAATGGAACGTGGACTATAGAGGAAGCTATACGACGCTTGGCTAATATCGGGTTGGGTGAAGGTACCCTTTCCGTGCATAAAAAATTAAAGCGTTCGACAAACATACTTATTTTATTCAAAGGGGATTTGTCTCGCTTACACTTATATGAAATAAAATCTCTTCTAGCTGAGTGCAGGTGGTGACTTAAGTATTAAATAATTTTATGTATAACAATGTCAAATATTATATCCTACTCATAAACTTTAATTATGTAAGCCAAAGCTATTGAGGTCAGTTAGTTCGTTAATAAGCTTGTTATTTAATAAAAAGAAATAGATACTTATCTAAATGTGTATTTAATTTTTACTTTCAATTTATAACGGTGTACCTACGCTATAAATGTATCTGCTCTGCCTCCGTAGTGCAGCGGTAGTGACTGCCACTGCTGTGCATGAGGTATCGGGTTCGAATACCGGGTCGGACCAACAAAAAAAGTTTATAGGTATTTCTGTTAAGAAATCTCAATAGCCTGAAGTTAGGAAGTTGGTGGTGTTAGACACGCCGTGCCTCAGAAAGTACGTAAAGCCGTTGGTCCTGCGCCTGATCTCTCTCCGGTCGTGTCGGATTACCGTCCCATCGGATCATGAGAGTTAGGGAACAGAGAGTGCACTCGTGTTTGCGCATACGCTTGTGCACTATAATATCTCCTGCGCAGATAGCCAGTCTCCGTTAAGATTGGCCGCCGTGACCGAAATTCGGTCTGGCGAACATTAAATGTATCTGCTACAGTAAAAAACAGAGCTGGTATAATTAAGGCAATTACAATCCCGTTGTAACCCATTTTTAGGCCAAGAAATAAGAAAATATTTTCTTACATTGAAGATTATATCATATAGAACACTATGTATAGAATAATTATGCGGAATGTGATTCTTATAGCGTGCTTCCTCATAAGTCCTGTATGACATCTCGACGGAGAGTTCTAAAATAAATAGGTACATACCCTTAAATCCCTAGAATAGTTATTTTCGATTTAAAACTCTAAATAACTAGAGAATAATTCAAATTAGAAGTAGCTTCTATAATTTATTCTTTATCCTATAATTTAAGGTAAGTCTAACAAGGATTCTTAGAGTGAGTACCTAATAAAGTGATAAATATAGTTTAAAATATATTGTTTTTTGATTGTAACCATATTTTATAGGCATTTCGATTGTGTTAGTTGTTGTTTAATACATATTTCGACTAATACCCTTATCACCAAAGATGAAGGCTGAGGTGTATGACAGCCACATTTCGCCAGCTATGCGTTTAGGTCCGTGATGCTGTTTACCATGAAGAGATCCAGACTCCATCCTACTATAGTACATTTGCGGGACCCGGCAATCGTACCCGAGACGTCATTTACAGCAGTTACATACACTATAGAGCACCACTGAGGCAGTTTTATTGTTATTATTACTATTTCCCAAAGACTTGGACAAACCTCTTTGTTTTGCGGTTAGGGAATATTATTCTTCGCCTTCTTCTAACGTTCCTGAACGCGCTTGTTTTCTGGCTGCGGGTGGTAATCTGGTCTTTGGCTTCAGCCGATTATACAAAACAATATAGGTATTATGTCAGACGATATGACTTGTAGCCTCGCTACTTCTCTTCGTGCTACTCGGTACTCTATGTATATTTCCGCTCCGATCTCAACGTAGAGGAGCTGTCAATAGCCTCGGATACTAAGAGTCCAGAGCACCAAGCGTTGAATGAATTTCTCGACTAAAACATCGCAGCGACGCGACGTACTCCGTAATACTATTATTGTTAACTGCTAGCATTCCAGCCGTACTTGAACTCAGTCAACCGATAGTGTGTCATTACTGCGTTAAAAGATGGGCAGGACAGCACATCGTCCACGAACGCCGCGCAATGCCGTTGTTGTAACCAAAACGTCAAACTCACAAATACGGTTCGCTAGTCGGTTATTTTGTGTTCGAACTGTTTAGGATGGTGACTTTAGGCTCATAGGGTCCAAGTGCTTGTACCTATTCATAATAACGACTGATCGACGCATGTCACCAAAAGACTTTTCTTCGGCAAAAGAAACTTGCCATTCAATATGCCATTTTTCTGGGCACTTCATAATTGTGTAAATATTACTCTTTGTTATATTTTTTATATAATACCTCCTTCTTGACAATAAATCATTAAAAATATCACGGTTGAAAATATATTTAGCAGATTATTAAGTAAAATTAAATAGAGTAATATTCAGCCAATGTTACACTGAAGCGCTATATTTAATAGATTTAGCAAATTTATACTATAACTGCTGCAAGATATGTGTATTATAGTAGAATGTATAATCCTTCTATAAATTCAATACCATCTTTATGTGCTGTGTACCTATAACAATACTCATCATGTCTTGATATAATAGATAATGTTGTATCAAGACTTAATCGAAAAAGTAAAAGGTTAATACAATATAGAAAGTAATCTAGCTATTCCAGTAACAAAAATTATAATATAAAATTTCCCTACAATCACTATTTTGTACCAGCTTCCCATTAAAACAACACGCAGATATTAACGATTTTTGTGTTGTTCTATTATACAACGATAGACACCACATCCAGTTCCACATCTGTTTTAACATACTTTACATTGAAATTCCTGTCTTTAAATTTATATTTATTAGATTTTAAAAAGGAGAGATTCCATGAATCTTGTAACATATTGAGGCATTGCAGAACTAATCGCGGTCAGTTTATTCTATATTAGTAGATTTATTAAGGACAACATAGGAAAAGCGGTGCCCATGCAAAAAACATAATATGAACAGACTTTTAAGAACATAATGTGTGTGTCAGTATTTCGTGTACAGTCTATTAATTTTAAAACCTCTGTTGAAAAACCAACTAGATAAGCTCAAAAAAGACTACGTCTTTACTCCTTTTACTTATATCGAACATCTAATGTTGCCTTTGCCGTAAATTATTCAAAGTTTGCGTAAACTATAATCGGTAAAACATACGATTAAATTACTGCCAAAATGGCACATTGTTACAATGAAATTATTTGTCTTCAGCTGATGGTGGTGTTTACTTTCTCTACAAACGCTACGAAAATGCTACGTGATGGCCGCCCAACATATTCGACGAGTTGGCAAATAAATATATAATCAGTTCGCCACCAACTCAATTTCATAAAACGTTTCTACAAGTAAAATAAAAGTGCAGATGCTACGCTTTTATGAAATCCATACTGCTTTACCCTTTAATCCTTTGTTGAAATAAAAGAACGCCGAATAAAAAGTAAAGCGGTGTAGCCGCGCTCATCTGTAAACACTTGAACGATGTAAAGTGTTCAATATCAGTGGGAAATGCTGCGAAAATTCTTTTTACAATCGATCGATGGGTGTACCCGTTGCTCGTGTGGATTGGTCGGTGGGCGTGATGCTTGTTATCACCGCGGTGGCGGCGGCCAATGGCGCGGGTTCGGTGATAAGAGGGTTGGGGTTGCGTGGCGGGGTGGCGGCAGTGCGCGCGACGGAGCGGCCCGGGGCAGCCGCGCGACACCATGCTGGGGGCCATGATGTACCCGGGCGCAGAAGACGCCGACCTCGAGGACATGCGAGTGCCGCCGATACAACTCGAACATTTGCCTGAAGTATTCCTATGTACGTAACATTGTTACTTGCGTGTGTCAGTGTTCGTCTCGTTGCGTGCGGTGCTATATTGTGTATCAGTAGTTCGTTATGTTTACATAAAGATTTGCGGCGTGAAATACGCGTTTTCGTACGAATTGTGAATGTTCTAGATCATTTGTGATATCAACAGAGTAAAGCCAACCAAATTTATACATATATTTAATATAATTAGGAGGTACCTTATCAGTGATAACTTCAATAGTATAGTTATGTGTACCATACCTACATATGTGATTATTACTTATAGAACACGAACATTTTATCAGAATTCAGAGTGAAGTGTTTATTAGGAGCATTATAGTATATCCACTAAAACATATTAAATAGAAATTTACATCATTAGTGCACATACCTACTATAAGAATTACACCTCGTCCCTACGCCCTACGATATGACATAATATGCTAATTCGTTTTAATACGCATCATAGTCATTATCCCCTAGAATTGAGCCTACATATTCCATATTGGCACATTTGCTAGCATGTTTATTTATGTGTAGGTATACATTTGAATGCTTGATACGGTTTTAAATCGTACTGGACAGATTGCTTGCATAATTCACGTAGGAGCCTGAAGCAGTGTTATTTATCACGAATTAAATTGCTGGAAATTTAAGTTGCTATGCATACAGCATTGAAGTCATATTAAGAAAGGTCATTTCGTCTTTATGAATAATATAATCAGTACCTAATTCAATTTCTAAACGTAGAAATCACGTCAATAAAGTAGGTCCAGATTGTAAACATGGATAACATATTTTATGTTTTGTGTTGAAATTAAACCCATTATATTTATAATAGTGATTAAACTGCCCAAACATATGTAACGTTACCGTTCGTGCATATGAATATAAAATATTAACGATTATAATTTTATATACTGGGTGTCCGGTAATTAATGGATAACCTTGAAATATCTTATAGTAGAACTGATGGCCGTCCAGAGCAAAAAATTAAAAATAAGAAAAAACAAAATAAAAAGTGCCCTAACTAGTCATACTTTTGACTGACTATCTATTAGCATAATTAGTGTTTAATAAAACAACAAAAAACCGATGGAATTCATTAATTTATGGTCGTAGTGTACAAGAAAGTTAAATACGGTAATAAAAAAAATATCTTATCTAAGTAAGGATAGATTTTTTTCATATATATTTTTTTCTATTATAAGACATTTCAAGATTATCCATTAATTACCGGACAACCTGTATAACAATAATAATGATGTCAATAACATACCTACTAATAAATACATATATGTAAATACTAGGTGTAAAGTAGATTATGAGTTAGGTACTTGTATATCAGATTGTTACATTTTAAATATATTTTATCTGAAAACCACTAATGTGTAACGAATTATTTGAAATCATTAAGGCATAAAAAACAAGCGTGGATGATACACCAGGATAAAATCCATTGGTAACAATACACGTTTAAATTATAAAATTATGTATTTAGAGCTTGTAGGTAAAGCATCCTAATTGTAAAATAATACTATTGTTTAAACTAATGGTAAAGCGTAAAACTAACTCATTATAATTAGAACTATGAAATTCACCGGTTGCGAATACTACTCTACCATGACAGTAGGTAATAAAAGAATAGCAAATATATATGTATATTTTTTTGTTAATGTTATAGTATATTTTCTATAGTTGGTTTATGATTAAAATAACTTTATTCTTGGAGCTCAATGGCCTTATTATAAGTTGAAGTAGTATTGAACAATTAAATAAATAACAGACGTAGGTATTTTAACTGTCAGATAACATTGCTCAGTAAAAACACACCACTCAGCATTAAACTTCACACACTTGATAATAATCTACCTTTCTTTATTTTTTTGTAACTGGTTACTTAAAGCAAGGATTAAACTTGGCTAATTGTTGCCATGTAAATTATGCTTTTCTTTTTTTAAATCACGTATATACGCAATCTTCAAAATGTTATTTTATTTAATTTTAATATGAGTAACAAATATTTTCTTTTATTGCATTTTTCTATGATACAGTGTACCTTGTTGGTCTATTCAACTAACACTAACAGTGTATCTAGGTAATACTACCGACAGTCGACTATCGTGTTAGGTACATGTCCTTAAATAATATGGTTTGATCTTTATATTTAAAACAATCAGCTGATATTATCTTTACATTTTCCTTCCAATATGAAACGGTGTTATAACGAAAACAAATAAAATAAATAATAATGTCTTCAAACACTAAAAACTAAAAACCATTTATATTATTAGGTAAGGTTATGGTAATAGTAAAAACGAATTACCTACTAACAAATTACTATAAGATTGTTTGACAATTCTGTATAAATACAATTTTAGGAGAATACGCCAATTGAAAGAAAATTATAATGTAATATTATATACTTATGTAGGTACTAATGCTGTACTTACCTTAAATTTAGATACATGTTTTATAAAATGTTATGTATTTAGATAGTAAACCAATAATTAAATAAAGGTAAACAGACACATAAAATGCTTGCCAAGAATTAGATAAAATTTAAATAACCTGATAAATACAACCTCCATGATCCAAAATAGAAGTATTTTGTAGAAAACATTAAAATAAACAAATATTTATTTTATGAAAGAAAGAAAGAAAGAATGAGGCAGAAAGTTGTACAAAATTGTACTAACTTACTTACATAATTTTATCGGCCTCGATGGCGTAGTGGTTAGTGTAACCGACTGCCACGCCTAAGGTCGCGGGTTCGATTCCCGCACAAGTCAAACATTTGTGTGCATGAACATGGATGTTTGTCTTGGGCTGGGTGTTTCTATGTATAATATGTATGTATTTACAAAAAAAAAAGACGTATATATGTAATTATGTTTATCCATTGTCTAGTACCCATAGTACAAGCTCTGCTTAGTTTGGGCTAGATGGTGTTGTGTGTATGTGATAGAATTTTATTATTATTATTATTATTATTATAAAAAATCATATGATTTTATAACATAGTAACCATGTTTCGTCCTCATGGATATCCATGACAAACCACGGTTACTGTAGCTAAAGTGATTTTTATTTATTTTGGCGAACCTGTTATTTATTCATTAACATGATTTTAGTAAATTATTATAGATTGACAATCGTCAATGCTTTGCTTTCGTTGGTGCACTTCCAATTGTGACCTATTTATACAATAGAACAATAGAACTTATACCAAAACGTCTAAAATAATATAGTTTTTATTTCAGACATTTTTGAATAAGTAATGCCAAATTTCACAAGTGCAACGATTTATATTCATATCGGTTTCTAGGGCAAATTTTGTATCTATGTAGGTATATACTTATCTATACCTATCAGCATTGCATAAGAAAGTCCACAGTGTTATAAATTGAAAATATATTGCGTAGAGTTTATTCAAATTTCGTTCTTTTCGGGTAATAAGAATACATTTACTATCTTATACATAACTTTTTATGTTTTCCTTAATAACAGTCTTACTTTTACTTAAAATGCTTAACGTTTACTTGAATTTCCAGCATCTATAATACCTTTTTGTCATTTAGAATTTGATTATTTTGATATCGAATAAATTGATTTATCTGTGGCCCCATGAATATTAACTAACATTACGCCTAACAACAGTTTTTAATTGATGATTATACTTATAGTTAATTTTTCTTGCTTTTTTATAAAGTAAACAAATAAGGACGTACTTGCAGTTAGAGATAATTCATAGATACACATCTCTATGCATTGTTATTATTTTTTAAATAGTCTGGAAGTAGTTGCTGTATGATTAATAATAATTATAAATTTGTTTGTTTACCCAAAAGGACGCGTAAGAAACATATAATAATGTGTTTACTCTGAACTATTACTTGTTATTATTGCAAATAAAATTCACTCACTTCAAGTACCCAAATACATATAATATATATATGTGTTGTATATTGTTTGCTAACCATCTTTCATTTGTGCAGTTTGCTATTCTTATTTTTGTAGCTGGTAATGTTATATGGAAAATAAACAAAAAATAAGTAATATCTGTGAATATGTATTGGCCAAATAAATAAGTTTTACCGCACTCGTATCAAGGAGGTGTGTGATGTGAGGTTTATTCCCAATAAAAATAATACTATAAACAAAATTGTCCATTGCTTTTAAATGGAAGTAAGAAATAAACGCATTAGTTATTGCGTATTATCGTCGTTAACTGTTGTAGCAACATATAATCACAACATATTTATTTATATCTCGTTAGAAATAAATGTGAAACTAATTTATTTGTTACTATACTACGACTTTGATTGCCTTTTTAGTGCAGCAAGTGTTAACGGGTTCGATACAATCGGCAGGCTCCATGTTCGATTTTTGAATAACACATCTATTTTAAGCTCTTAGCACCACTAAATCTTAGAACCTTTTAGGTATTATATCGTTTGCCAGCGCTTTAGAGAACATTCAGAATTCGACCGTTTAAAATACCTATCAACTGTCTTAGTTATGTATAGAAGATAAACCGAGCCAGAAATCTATACCTAAGCTAATAGTAAAATCTCGCAACAGAATTGAGCTAGTGTTAGATAATAATTTCATAAAAAATGAGGGATTTTTGAGCTAGAGGTTATTTGTAATAACTGTTCTCTTATTTCATAAACGAAACGTTTTGTCGGTGACTTTGCTTAAGACAAAGTTATTTATGTAAAAGTAAGAAATCTTTATCAAAAATTATTCATATTTGTACGTTGTCGTTATTAAATCTAGTAAAATAGTGTAATTAGGTTTTGTTTGTTCACTTCTTTCAGATGAAATATGTGTTCATCATATTATAGAAATTGTTAAGACATAAGTATTCATGACTACAACTGATATAATTAGAGACTGACAAAACAAATGGAGCTAAGCGGTAAAAAGTTAATCGAGAGTGATAACATTTATGGATATCATATCATCTTTTAGCACACATTTCCTTCTGGCAATATTTAATAAGTAGTTTCAGCCATAGGTAGGATATAGCGTACTTCTTTTGGAACTAACAAATTAAATTGCAAAGCACTTTTTTAGAAATAATAAAGTAGTTCAGTTACCTGTATTTGTATATATTTAAAATCGTACAGGTTTAATGCAATGTAAAGTAAACAGTAAACAAGCAAAGTAGGCTTCTTTTTTATTCAATCGCTAGCGGCAATTTACAAGTACAGATATATTCTATTTATTAATTTATCTGTAAGTTCTAAATTATTTATGAGAATCTTTATATATATACTAATATTATAAAGCTGAAGTTTGTTTGTTTGTTTGGTTGAACGCGCTAATCTCAGGAACTACTATATCGACATGAAAAATTATTTTATTGTATATTATTTATCGAGAAAGTTTATAGGCTATATAACATCACGCTACGACCCACGGGGGGGGTGCAGTACCTAATCATAAACGCGAATGAAACCGCGGGCACATCTAGATAATATCATTATGACAAATTTTTCATATTTATTACGTCCTATTTCTATTTTATATCGCTAATTATAAGCAGGGCTAACCATTATTAACTGTATTAAATACATTTTTATTTTTGGTAGTAAATTACTTGTAGATAAATATTTTCACTCATGTATTTTAAATTAAGAAAACTTGTATTTTACTGAGATATTGACATGATCTCTAAAAATATCCATGTAAAGAAATAAGAATCATCTTTATTTGAACTAAAACTAAATTGTCATATATGTAGATTGTAGGTACTTTAGCAGATAATTCATATTCCCAGAAAATACGTAAACTTATCTTCACTGATTAAGCAGCGATAGCTCAGTGGGGAGACCAACAGACTGCAATGCAGGGAGTCTCGGGTTCAAACCCACGTCGCGTACCTCTGACTTTCGGAAGTTTTCGACTTTTCGAAATTATGTGCGTATTGATTGACAGTTATCGCCTGCTCCGTGCCTCGGAGAGCACGTTAAGCCGTCGGTCCCGGCTGCCATGAAAATCTATGGCAGTCGTTATTGGGAAGTCAGTGCTCTCTAATATCCTGACATTGGTCTAGCCTTAGGGTATCGGAGGTCAGGTGGCAGCCGCTCCGTGTAAAAACTGATATCCAGTCAAATCCGGTAAAACTAGAAAGCCGACTCCAAGTGACTTGGAAATAATAAAGGCTAGGGAGAAGATCTACACTGATTTTTGTTTGGTTATACTTATTGCAAAAATATTAATAAATATTATAACAACATAATATTCAGTACATAATACAAAAATATAAAGGTATAAACTCATCTTCAGCAATTACTAATAATAATACTTATTTGCAACACATATCTATTAATTACACTGGTATAATTAACTAAATTCCTTTCCTTTTTTTAGAACTGGCATTGGCATTCGGTAACGATGAGGTTAGGTCTTACGGCTCTGCACGGATAGTGCAGTATTTTATTGTATTGATTTTCTTAAGTAAATCGCATATGATCCTTCACAACACAACTAGTAGGTACTATGTTTAAATTAAATTTGGTATCGAAAATTAAAAGTAATGTGATTTTTTGAATATATCATTAATTTTGAAGAGTTATAGTAATAAGGTTTCATGTGTTTATATAATTTACTGTTGTTTGTAATTCATTTCTATAAATGAATTGATGTTAATAATAATAAAATAACACTGTGCACTGTAACAACATAGCTAATTGCTGGTATAATATTAATAGTTCAAATTTCTGAAATTAGTTTGATCTAGTGTAGTGACACGTGTAAGTACGCAAGGCTGAGTGCTATCTATGCATATAGTACTATCTTGTAGGATAGGCAGAAATTTAGGACGGTTTTCTGATAATATAAAGCAGCTTTATTGCAATCTGCCGTAAATAGTCCTAGACTTTGTATTTAACCCGCCTTGGACTCAATCCAACAACCCAAAAGTCCTTAAATCTGATCAAAGACTTAAACCAACATCAGCCATGAGCAAAAGAGCGTACTTATCGACTGACCGACTAGACAGTCATCCTACGTATCCTAACTAATCCTTACTAATATTATAAATTCGAAAGTAACTCTGTCTGTCTATCTGTCTGTCTGTCGGTTACCTTTTCACGGCTAAACCACTCAACCGATTTAGATGAAGTTTGGTACAGATATAGTTTAAAACCTGGGGAAGGACATAGGCTACTTTTTATTGATGTAGGTACCAAGCGGGCGGAGCCGCGCGCAAATGCTAGTAATATTATAAATGTAAATGTGAATTTGTTTGTTACGCTTTCACGCCTTAACTACTTGACTGTTCATCTTTAAATGTTGCATACATTTTGTAAGGAGTACCGAAAAGGAAATATACCTTTCATCCAAAAGATACTGTTCCTGAGGGATATAAATTTATTTACAAAATCTCGATAAACGCGAGAGAAGCCGCGGCCAAAATATAGTTATTTAACAAAGAAAACGCATAAACCGTACATAATTTAATTGTTATTAAATTAAATATTCATTTCAACTACCAAAGACATATTTTAAACTACAACTATCTCATTTTAATTTGCAATTTGTTTTGACATTAAGTATATCATGTAACTATTTCTATTTTTAATATTTTATTACCTAAATCTTGTAATGTATTTATTGTTTCTAATATCGTATCAGTGATCGTGTCTTACATTAAAACATATAATAACATATAATAATATCTTAATTATCAAATTCAGTACTGTATAATAATAATATAGATTATGATTATATTAACAAGACTGTCTTAAAACTTTTATAATTTTGTACACCACTATGGTTAAACATGTAGCTACTTCTAATTATCTATAACATCTGACATGCAATATATTGTATTTTCACTCATGTTTAAACAAAATAAATTATCTTTATCTTTATAACATATATATGTATATATATATATATATGTTGCAGCTAGTATCCCGAAATGCGGAGGCTGTCACGAGATGATCGTGGACCGGTACGTGCTGAAGGTGTCGGACCGCACGTGGCACGCCGGCTGTCTCCGCTGCGTCGAGTGCCGCGCCATGCTCTCCGGGAAATGCTTTGCGAGAAACAACCAACTATACTGCACCGATGACTTCTTCAAGTAAGCCTCATTTAGGTCATTTGCTTAATAATAATGGTATAATAAAAGGCGCTGACGTTTTCCTAAATATACCATTATTCGCCGCCTAGACTTACTAGATTTAACAGATTAAAATAATTATTTTAGAAATTTCACACGATGTATTGCTAAATCCGTGTGATAAGTTTTCTTTCTTAGTTTCAATAGATATCCATGGGCCCAGTTGAAAACCAGCGTCAGGTTTTCGTCTGACACTTGCTGAACTGGGCCCTATTGACACTACTGTTCACACTTACTTTATATATTCTACTATATATATATATTATATATATATATATATATATATATATATATATATATATATATATATATATATGTATATATATATATATATATATATATATATATATATATATATATATATATAGAATATATATATTTTGTTTATTTTTTTGTTTTGGTTTCGTTTCACTAAGTTTATTTTTGTACCTACCATTTCTTTTTATGTTGTACTTGTTATTATGTGTTTGTGGCATGTATCAAATAAATAATTTTCTTTCTTTCTTTTCTTTCTTTTTCTTCATATCAACTTAATATTAACATTCAGAAATGCGTGCCCTAGATTCGTATCCTCGATATCTGATATAGTGTCAAAACTGCCATCCTGTTAAATACATTTTTTTTATTAATTACTCTAATTTTTAGAAATGCTTAAGCTAAGTAGAGTTTCAGCTATACAGTGTCTATAATAAATCCTGTCCGACCTTTAAAGGTGTTATACAGTAGCTTACTATGAGTACGTAAGTGACATCCTTTTATAAAAATCGATCACAAGAATTACCCCGGTAAATTTAATTTATTTAAAATAATATGTTAATAGATTACCCATGGCAACACCTACCTACGTACTCCTTAGAAAAATACCGCCAAAAGTATGTCACGCTCCGCGACCTTGTCAAGTATAGTGGAGTGTTGCTAGATTGTGCGAAATTTCAGTAATTAAAGGGTAAAAATGCTGATCAATACTGTACTTAAAAATATTATGAAGACGTTTTAGGATTATATAGATATTTTTATTATTTTTCTTACCATTTTTGTTATGAGAGAAACAAGCCCTTAATGGATCGGGCAGGGTTTTTTATACATACTGTATATAAGATAAAAAGTAGACTACTTTTAGGATTGTTGGATCGAAAACCTAGAACTAAAACAATCGCTTATATAGTCAGTCAAAATCATTAATTCCTTGCTTATCTTCTTCACCTATTAGATCTGCTTGTAGTAAAAGACCGAAGGATCCTGGAATTTCTAGATTAGTAGCACTTAGTAATTAATCCAATTAATTACATGTTTAATTTAAATCTAACTGTGTCAATCTCTCAATGCAAGTTTATTTTCAAGAGAACTTATGTCTTGAAAATAAATTATTACCCATAATCACACATTTCGCTTTCTGTAGCCGTACAAAGAGAAGTAAGTTGTCTAAGCCTGCTACACTTGGTTCAGTAGTGGTAGTAAAATGGCCACCCATGCATTAGGTTATTCGTATATAACAATATCAAACACGTTGATAATGTTGTTGTTGTTACGGCTGTTGTCCTAGGCGGTTCGGCACGAAGTGCGCGGGCTGCGGACAGGGCATTCCTCCGACGCAGGTGGTGCGGCGTGCGCAGGCGCACGTCTACCACTTGAGGTGTTTTGCGTGCGCCGCTTGCGCAAGGACGCTCAACACCGGTGACGAGTTCTACCTCATGGAAGACGGCAAGCTTGTTTGTAAACCTGATTATGAAGCAGCGAGAGCAAAAGGTAGAATAAATGATTTGATTTTTATGAATATACAAATATAAAGATCTCTAGTTTTCTTATAAAGCTAAGGATTTAGGCTTAAATAAGAATAAAAGAAGTTATTGCTTTAGGTCACAAAGTATTTTTTTTAAGAAGGTAAATTTACTTTACCGGCATTTTGTACCTTTATAAGATATACTTTGTGACTAAACTTTGTGGTTTAAACAGTTTTTTTGTTTGGTTAATTACTTTACTAAAATCACACTTAGTTTGTTGATTGACTCAGACAAAGGTGGAAAGTCTATACCCAAAAGGAAAATCACACTCTTTTCGCCATTTTAAGTTACAAATTCTATCTCCGAAAGCTTAATGAACCTTTTGGCCTAGACAATCTCAGTTAAGCGTCAATGCAATTTCCACTCGACTAATGACAAAATGGCATATGTTTCCCATTTTTTCATAGTTTACGCCCACTTTTTTAATTTATTTAATATTTCGTTTGTGCTTAACGCAACGTTAAATTGATGTCCGCATGTCCTCTTATAATAGATATTCTGACTAAGTATGTTTTACCCACGGCTTCGCTCGCGTTAATTTAGAATTTGACAATCAATTCGGGTTGTGCTCTGCTTGTAATAATATAATTCAATCATGATTCGAAAGACGTGGCGCCATCTATTATCATAAGAACGTTATTATTGTTTTCTTCGGGAACAGTAACTTTTTTCAGTATGAAAGGTAACCTATGTCCGTTTCTGTACACCTGTCAACGTATATTCAAAATTTCAGGATGATCGGTTCAGTGGTTTAGGCGTGAAAAGGAAACAAACAAACAAACTCATTTTCGCTTTTATAATATTAGTTAGGATTTCGTTTGTGCTTAACGCGACGTTAAAACCCTTTTGTATATAAATTGATGTCCGCATGTCCTATTATAATAAATACTCTGACTAAGTATGTATCCACTAGTTTAAGATAACATATATTCTACGTAACTTATAATCTCAGTCATCTGTTTATTAAAAGTGGAGACAATAAAACGTATTAATAACTGTAGAGTTATGATTTTATAGGAAATATTAAAAAAAAATTAAAACTTCTAAATAGTAAGTAGATTAAGTTGTAGTTGAAGTGATGAATTTGGTTGTAACCTATTGGGTCGCAGCGGTACACCGGCGGCCAGACACAATAGGTTTTTAATTATGTCTGATATTCCAAGACTTAACAGGTTAAATCTAAAATATCAATTAGAACTTGCGAAGGTGAATACCTTCGAAAAAATAATAAGACTATGTATCGAATTTTGTATCGAATTTGATTTATTAATATTTCGATTACTTATGTATCAAATTATAAATAATCTTGTACTAAAGCTTATTATTTTTCTAAAATTAGGATACGAGAAAGATATCATCCATGAGTGTGAAAATTAATTAGTTTATAGGTTCTAAGCTTAAAAATAATTGTCACGGAATGTCACAACGCAGTGTTTTACTTGGCTGTAATACGTCTCTCATTTTATTTCTATGACGTAAGCATTTTGAACCATATACTTTTGGCAATTTGGCAAGTATTTTAGTTTCATTCCATCATCCTAACAAACATCTAACCCTATAATCTAGATTTTTTTAGTTGCATATTAAGAAATATTCGCATGCATCTGTTGCAAATAGTGCCTCGGTAGATGTCCCATCCCATTTCATCCCAAACTCTCGAATTGCCACTGCACGTTTAACCCTAGTATCCGTGTAAGCCTTCTAAAATACCGGGTATATTTCAAATGTGAAATGCTAGGGATATAACGAAACAGGGGCAACATAAATACATACACAGGTACATATATAACAAAATATTCATATCCATATAATGTTTTGACAAAATCGTACGATCCTAACTAATACTATAAATGCGAATGCGAAATGTTTTTTTGTTAGTTTGTTACACTTTTACGCCTTAACTACACGACTAATAATTATGAGATTTGGCATACATGTTGTCAGGAGTACAGAAATAGCCGAGAAGTATACTAGCATTATACCTGATTGTTGGTAGGAAAACTCTTGGTATATTGATAGACATTATTATAACACTGTCAAGCTTATCAATTTTTAGATAAAAGTTTTAACTATAATGTTAATAATTGGCAGGTGGCGAAGGATCGTTGGACGGCGATGCGGCGAGTAAAAGGCCGCGGACGACAATCACTGCCAAGCAGTTGGAAACGCTAAAGAACGCGTACAGCAGCAGTCCGAAGCCGGCGCGTCATGTCCGGGAACAACTGGCGCACGACACGGGGCTTGACATGCGCGTCGTACAAGTGTGGTTTCAAAACAGGTCAGTTATATCGCCTAGAACGTCCACCCATAGACAAACGACTTAAGTTATACACCACTTAGAACGTCTACCTATATTATCAGAGCCTTAAGCACAGTAAGTACTTTATCTAATGTCTACTTTGCTTTTAGTTATATACCTCAGCAACTTACCTGTATTAAAGTTGTGAAAGGAATCTATTTATAAGTCAAGACAGTGAAGTCCTTTCTGAATATAATTTACATCAAATGCATAATACACCGAGAATTCTTGAATTTCGGATAAATATGGCAAGACTTAATGGACCTACACAAAACATAGTTCCATATACATCCTTGCAAACTGAGTACAGTGGTATATAGTCCAGTTAAAGTAGACATTGACACGTGCATAAACTGCCAGAAAAATTGGCATAAATGTTAGTGATCCACATTGATCCGTTGCAAGCAATCTTTACTGGACTATATGTAAGTATAGGGATAAAGATACATGTACGTTAATTCTATGGCATTATAAATACATGGAGTTTTTTACTCTATTGATAAACTAGTTGCTTCTCCAATGCAATCAAAATCAGTTTTCACTTATAGCATAAAATATCAATTCTGGATAGGTATATAATACGCCACGTTCTTAGTTGTATAAGACTATCTTACGAAATAAGTATATTTGATCGGACTACGTGGTGTTTTAACAGAAATTAATATTAAACAACCTCAGCTGTTATCAAACGCATCTACCACCTTTTACAATAATTACCATGAAAAGAATACAATGCATAACAATATATATTTATAACATAAATCATTGTGGGAACTGATTTAAAATAAATATTCTATCAGTGACATTTATTTCTTTAGCTGCTCAACAATTAGACATGCAGACCTAGGTAACGCCTCTTTAACCGTACCAAATAAACCAGAACAGGCGATATCTGAAATCAATCTTGCTCGGGAGCAGCTACTTGAGCACAGAACAAGTTAACGAAATGATTTTGAAATGGTCAAGTGATTTAACAAGACGTAAAGAGAGATTAGAGCTTTTATTGCCACACGGAGCTAAACAATAAAATGTTCAGTAAAATTAATGTGATGCGGAACTGAGACGGCAACTGGTTAGAAATAAAACACTTCTATACGTACCAATGTGCCATACATTCGATCGAATCGCAGTTGAGTATATCTGGTTCTTACGTTCTATAAACGAGTCGTTACTGTTATGTATACATATACACTCTTGTTACTGAAATTACAGTTGATTCTGCTTTTCGATGTTCACTTAAACGATTCCTTTTTTAAACATAAGAACTCAATTAACAAATAAACTATTAATAATGTCGGTGATTAATCACTGTCCCTCTTCTTGATGAAGATCCATTCTCTAAGATAAATGGTCTGAAGCCGCTGTGTACGATCCGTGACGCAAACCCACGTAAAATTACACCTGTGTAGAATTAGTTCGGTATTTATGAAAAATCCAGACGCGTGACTTGCATTCAACGCAGTTGACCTACAAATCCGAAAGTTCTAATAGCAAAATTCGCAGTGAACAATAATTAGCTATATATATTAACTAGAGAATACAAGTCTATAGTCTTTCGGTTTCTGATGGCAACATGATTTCATCGCACGGTTTGTAGGTACTAGTCGTCTGGTTATAGTCATCTTGGACAATGGGCTGGCCTTCGATATTTGCGCATTGTGTGTATCTATTCTTGATGTGGTTTGTTGGCGTGTTTGTAAGCATAGTCGCGGAACTATGTTGTGTCGCGCGCGAATGGCCACAGTCACGGCAGCGGTCACGCCCTGCACGTCGGCCTCGCCTCGTAAACCTGAATGCGATATCACAATGCTCGACTTCTTTACTTTATGTTCGAATACACAAGTACACACAATACATACTCATGTTCAACGTGTAGGCTGATGCTCGTTATAACTACCGAGCGATTGTAATGACTCTTTTTGGATGGGTGAATTTGTTGATATACTTATGAACAGTTACATTTTCGCACGATTTTCTTGGTTTCGCGTATATTTCCAA
The DNA here is from genome assembly GCA_963564715.1 of Catocala sponsa. Lineage (NCBI taxonomy): Eukaryota > Metazoa > Arthropoda > Insecta > Lepidoptera > Erebidae > Catocala > Catocala sponsa. The sequence goes on from OY751331.1 coordinate 12,818,660, forward strand.
TACATTTATAACATTGTAATGCTGTTTAGAAAGATTATTATTAACTTCTTGTTGACTTGAATGTGCCTCAATATTAACTTAATGCTTTTTATATTGAAACTATCTACGCAGTTTTATATCTTAAGCGACTAATTTTTTTATATATTTTTATAAGAATTTTCAAGCAAAAGCCAAGATTTCCACAGACTCTCCCCGGACAATAGTGTATATTGTCTGTAAGTATATACTAACAGTATGTTTATATAAGAAATAAATACGCTTTTCGATTTATTGTAAATTTTCTAAAGTAATCTGGTAACGCCAATATAAACATGCATCGTGTCTACTATTTACGCACCTACGAAACTCACTGAATGTAATGCAAACATACCATTATATAATATCGTGTCACAGCATAACTACAGTAGATAAGCACCTATATCAACGAAATTAATCAAACATGAGTGATGGCCGACAACTGTTTTAACACTATGTTTATGGTTACATTTTACGCTAGCTATATCTAATCATTCATATTATGAATAATAATATAGTATAGCTGGTGATAATATTAGGCAGCTACTTCGGCAATTAGTTACGATTAATTGATGACAAAATGTTAATACTTATGTATAGTTTTAACCCATGTGGATGTTGATCCACAAGAATAATCAGTTCTGAACATATGAATAATCAAAATACTTACCTACTGAACTATTTTTGTTTTGGCGATTAGATTGATTTGTAATTTAGAGGTTTTATATTTATAATAAACTAGCTGTTGCGCGCGGCTCCGCCCGCGTGGTACCTACATCAATAAAAAGTAGCCTATGTCCTTCCCCAGGTTTTAAACTATATCTGTACCAAATTTCATCTAAATCGGTTAAGTGGTTCAGCCGTGAAAAGGTAACAGACAGACAGACAGACAGACAGAGTTACTTTCGAATTTATAATGTTAGTAAGGAAGTAAGGAAGATAACTTGCATACAAGGAAAATACTTGTATTAAGTGAGGATTACCTAACAAAGACTCAATCATTGGATTTTCCAGTCTTTAGTATATCTAGACTAGGATCAACTATCAGTTGGATACACGGCAATTATTGTTGCTCGCCTAAAATTGTCGAAGCACAACAGACATAAAAACACAATGTACAGTTAGTAGTTAAATTTCACAAGTTAATTCGGGACAATGTATCAATAATCCTAGTGAGGTATATCGCAGCACGCGCACTGCTCCCAGCGGACTGGGTGGAGGCACTTTAATTAATCAAGCTCTTTGTTGAAAGCCCGCACCGGCGCCCCGCCGCTACACTAATAACAACACACGCAAAACATGCGACTGGGGTGTTTTGTTTATACATCGTATACACAATTATTTGTTTAAATCGAAAGTAATCGAAGCGTTATAACGAGTTTTGCGTTATGAAATCAAAGTTCAGTAATTACGCGAAGTGCCCTTCGTGAAAAACAAATAAGTAGGGTTAATGCGGAAAACAGTTGTTTGTTATGAATTTTGTTGTTGCTTGCGAATCGCAAGTACGTTATTTAATGAATTATTATGTAATACTAGACTTACAAAATTATCGAATATGTTATTCAAAAACAATTATGCTTTTTCATAAAATCGGATGCACCTTAGATAATTTAGATATCTTATGCACAAAGTATATACCGACTATGTTAGGACCACGGTCATTATAAGTAAAGCTAGAACTATAATTCAATATCAATATTTATAAAAACAATCTAAGTATTCTCAACTAATTACTTTTTACTTTTTGTGACTGCACCTAACGCGGTTTACGTGGTCGCCTCGCCAGTACGTTATTATGGGTTCCATCCTGATAGGTATATAATCAGGATGTAAAGGACAAATACATTGTCCTTTACATCCTGTGTAAAGGACAATGATTAAAAGTGCGATTCTTGAATAGTTTTTCCAAATATCATGCTTGACTGACTGAAGTTCGCCCAGACAGCGGCTAAATACAGGTATTTTTTAGGTTTGCCGTCTAATATATGCATGCCATTTCCTTATACCGCGTGAATAACCGAATGGCGGTATTGATATTTGTGTATGCATGTATCAATTAACATCAAAATATCACACATACTTATCAAATATTTGAATATTGCTATTTGCTCGATATCCGGTGGTTGTATACTAACTATAAAAAGGCAATACTTTTTTCACTTAAGCTGTTTCGTTTACATATCGAGATCCTTCTAGACTCATAAGGGTCTCGATTTTCCGAAAATTATTACGCATTTCATTACGTGTATATTCTTTTTATTTCTAACAGAAGAGCAAAAGAGAAGCGGTTGAAGAAAGACGCAGGGCGCACGCGATGGTCACAATACTTCAGATCGATGAAGAGCGGCGGTGGCTCTCCAAGACACGACCGGTTGCTTGACAAGGACGAACTCAAGATAGACCTGGATTCCTTTAGCCATCACGGTAAATACTGATACAAAAATACACAGTCTCATACCTGTATCGCGGCCGAGGTATATTACATCCACATTTTGTCAGGTAGATATGGGTTTAGGTCTAACTTAATATTGTGGTCGATAGGACGTAGTGAAAATTCCTGCACGTAAATACCCAACAATAGTTTAACTGATCCGGCAATCGATCTTAAAACCTCATGCACAGCAGTCACATCTACTAATCCTGTGCCATTGAGGCAGTAAACACATTAAAGTAGCATTCGGCATGTTTGTGTCATGCCATATAAATAATCATGGAAATTTTATACACATTTCTGATTCGGCGCCATACAGATGTAATGCTAAAACCCTTAAAAGACAGCTAGAATCCCATCGTTTTGTTTCTTAAGTTCAGGTCCCATATAACAAAGATGAACCATAATATCATGTTGTACACTAGAAGATTGCTTCTAGTGTACAACTTCTAGTGTAAATAGGAATTGTCCTATGTCCATCCTTTTAGTAAAAACATCCTAATAGAAAATGTTGACATTTACTTAATCCCGGTATTCATCTGCATTCTAGCACCGTAAGCATACCTAAGCGCAAAGCTACATCACTGAGGCAATACGACAGTTCAAAAACCAGAATAAAGGGAATGTGGGTAGGATAGATATAATTTTAAAGAATATACAGAAAACTACTCCTATAAAGATAAAAAAATGTAATGAATAAGCCGCCAGCCACGACCTGTTAGATTACATCCCTAAGTGGAGCATCAATGTTATAGGTTTTTTATTTTAAGCTCTTGCTTTGTCTGTTCATTGCTATAGACCTTTAATTACGTGTCATATATGCCTACTTCTGCCCTAAGCTTCACTACCTTCAAGAATGACAATCATGATGTTCATATGTTCAAAGAGCATAAGTAAAATCAAATCTCTATATATCACACTCTATCTATCACAAAACATCAGATCTTCTTCAATGTCCTATGCACATCACACATGTGAGATTATGACAATGACGAGTTATTTTTGATATGCCAATAGCATGTGGGGTAAACCTTATTTGTTACTGGCAATTAATAATTATTTATTTTAGAATAGAAAGGCATTTTCAAACGCAATAATTAAAGCAATTACTTTTAACCTGTCAATTGTTGAATTGCCAGACATCAATGAAAACCTATTCTGTCTGACCATTGATATGCCGTTGCGACTTAATAGATTAATAGAGCAGCGATAGCTCGGTGGGGAGACCAACAGACTGCAATGCAAAGGGTCTCGAGTTCGAACCCACGTCGCGCACCTCTGACTTTCGGAAGTTATATGACTTTTCGAAATTATGTGCGTATCGATTGACAATTATCGCCTGCTCGGTACCTCGGAGAGCACGTTAAGCCGTCGGTCCCGGCTGCCATGAACATCTATGGCAGTCGTTATTGGGAGAGTGTCGACACAAAAGATCCCACTGGGTCGAAGTGTCGCCGGTCTGCACTGACTGGCCGCCACATAAGATGAGATAATAGATTAATATATAGAGTTCGAAGATTGTTAAACAGAGTATATAATTAAATTTACTCATCTGTACTATTATTATAAGGATAGATTTGATTTTTTGTTTATTTGTAAAGCTGTTTTATGACCGAGTAGGCGAGTTACATAGACAATATTTTATTTAAAAAAGAAAGTACTGTTACTAACATAACCTAACCTACTTTTGCGCGAATAAAGCCGCGGGCAATAGCTAGTTATTTATAAAAGTGTAACTATAGTAATCACCATGGTTGATGGCAGAGTTAAGCAACGACAGCTACAGCACGGTGGCGCTGGGCGGGGAGGAAGGCTCGCCCGCGGGCGGCGGCGCGGCGGCAGGTGGCGCGCGCTACGCGGCCACGCCGCCCTACCTGCGCGCGCACTCACCGCCTCACCCGCACTACCACTACCCGCCCGATCACCTCGTCTACACCAACATCGGTACGTACCTACAATATACGTTGAAGCTTCTTAGACAGAGATCTCCAGTAATACAAGTGATTCGGCAATATAACCCGTCATGTCGAGCCGTCAACCCCACTCATCAACGGATGGACTAGTGGTCTAAGTGGCTATCTCGCCTAGTGGTGCGTGTTCGATCCTCACGCGGTACTAAAATTGTATGATCCACAATTAGTTGTTCCGGACGTAGGTGTTCTTTGTATACGTTATATGAATGTTTATTAAGGCCCTGTGACACAAGAATTATGTTCAGTGCAAGACTAGTGATTTGGCAATGCAACCCGACATCATGAACCATTAATCCTACGCTCGTCGTGCCATCCTCAGTAATGGTTTTCTACTCCTTTCTCTCTCTCCTATATTTCCCACTAAATGCTGAATAATGAATTATCGAGCGTATTAGTATCATTATCAGTCAGTACGCAGAGTGGCTCTTCAACTGAGGGGCAGAGTTGCTATTTCTGTTTCTCAATTTCACAGTCATACCACAGTCTAATATTAGTCTTTATACTGTGGTCATACGTTATGTTACATCCCTATTTACTATACTAAAATGCAGAATTGCAGTTTTCGCTAATTGACGTAAGTGCAATATTGAAAATCAGCAATAATTGCCTTATAAATACCCGAACTTTTTCTATACCAATTCAGTTGGTTATTTTCTAGTAAAACTGCTCCCCAGCTACGGACCCGGTTCTTGCCTGCCGGCTGGTTTTCAGTAGAACTAGAACTTAACAATAACTCCGGGTCTACTCTGCCCTTTACTAGGGCTTTCGCGCTATACAAGTAATTATAATAAATTATAATCCAAGTAAAGTCGAGCGTAGTGTATAAGTGAAAACTTTGTCTGACTCGTAATGTCTAAATATTCAGAAAATAAACTGTCGTGAATATTCAGCATTGTGTTTTTTTATAAGTGCTGAATAGGACGATCTAGCAGTAACTGGGAACAACGAATTCGAAACATTTATTGAATTACTATGGGGGTGGATATATCTCTTTACCAATTAACCAAATATGCATCAGTGAACTATTTGTTACTGGCAATTATAAATTTCTTTATTTTAAAATATAAGGTATTTTCAAACGAAATAATAAGAACACTTACTTTTAATCAGTCAATTGTTGCATGCCAGACTTCATTGAAATCCTAATGTGTCTGGTCATCGGTGTTTACATCGGTGTACAAATAAAGACCTTGCTGATTTTCCTCTTATTCGGTCTTCGTCTCACTATAACAGTAATACTACGTTGTATGTAGATTTACGCTACTTTAATCGTCGTAGTTAAAGTGAAGACTATATCAGTAGTGGACACTTTGTTATATCTACTAATTCCGGATATTCCGCCAGATACTTAACATACATATTTTTCATATTATGCGTTCCGTTTGACGTCCGAAGTCCATTATGAGAGTACATCACTTCCTTCACCTCACTTGGTCGCTAGATGTCGCTTACTTCCGCTTCCTAGACGCACCTACAGCGCCCTCTATCATTTCCGGAAAACAACTAAACTTCCTACCAAACACAAGCCGCCATCTTTGTCATTGTTGCGTCGTTTTTCGAACCGAGCACATGGTCGTTACGAAAAATTCTATATAATTTGAATATAAGATTAAAATTTTTTGTCGCAAATTTTAAATTAATTTAATTAACTTTCGAGATTTAAGTAGAAAGTAATTTCAAACAGTATAGTTTGTCTTCCGTTACCTTGACCTCTTAAGTGTAAAATATGAGTGATAAAGAGGTTATCGCGCCTACTGAAAATACTTTTACAAGTGAGGATAGTTCATCGGATTGCTCGTCGGATCAAGAAGAACCACCAAGGAAACGCCAAAAGTGGTCCAGTTCGCGGGATCTGGAAGAAAGGTTTGACTTATTGTCACAGCAATTAGTGAGTCATTTGAACAATATTTTAACTGTATCACTTTCAAACGTGCATATGCCCTTATCTAATATCAACAGCATGCCACATACATCGAATTTGTTGGATAGTTCGCTACCAATATCCAGTGAGCGGTTTTTATGTCCACCTAAATTAGATGCGGGTAGTATCGTGAATTTGAACGTTTCGATCAAAGAACCGGCCGTACCCAAGGCAAAGCAAACACGTGTCGACAAAATTAAGGTGCAAAGATTTGACTCGTCCGATTGGAACGCGGTTCGATACACAGAGGTTCAGAAAAAGTACGTGGCCTTTCCGGCCTTTACCGAACTAAGAGTGAATGAGAAGCTACGACGTCTGGAGGATCCCTTAACTCCTTTACCTTGGTTTCAAATGTAGTTTTGCAGCGTTATCCAATGCATTCTTGGCCCAAAATGAAGCCGTAAATTCGGCTTTGCAAAGTCTTGTTGATTGGTCGGCCTCTGCGGACATTCCGGTTAATGCGTCATCTATTTATGAAAAGTTAAACCAGTTATTTGGAGTGTAATGAGTCTGAATATAAGACTGTGTCACATGACATACTACAGGTAATTTGCGGGAAACGAGCCGAAGTGTTAGAATTGCGCCGTAGGGATATCGTTAAAAAATTAAAAGATAAATATATGAAAGAAGATTTAGGTAAAATACCTCCTTCTTGCGAGTACATGTTTGATCCGGGCCAGTTATCGACATATTTACAGAAAATTGGTGGGGTAGATAAATTACAAAAGCAGACCTCATCTTCTACCTGCACCCGGGCAAAATCGCCAGAACCCTCGACTTCTTTTGCTAACGCTAAGCCGTTTCGAGGTCAGCCCAATATTAATTATAAATCCAAACAGGCCGAAAACAAAGAATCCGAGCGATCTAATTCCAATAACTCGTTAGCTAGAAAAAGGGGGGGGGGGAGAAAATATAAAACAGAGGGTAGAAGATCGGGATATTTGTGACAAAGCTCCTTAAATAAAGAAAAAAAAAAGATCGGGATATAAAAATAAATGACTTTACAGGATTTTCAGGCGGCTGTCTGAGACGCTTTCAAAACACTTGGGCTCTTTTCAATCCACCCAGATCAATATGGAAGTTAATAACAGGTCTCAGAATACCATTCAACAAGACGCCGCCATTAGTTCTCCCAACTTTAGATGTTTTAACAAAGTATCAAACCCTAACATCACAATTAATGTCAACCGAAATACAAAATTTAATTCAGTTAAAAGTCTTGGAGCCAGCCCTTCTGATACCGTCCTTTATCTCTCCTCTATTCATAATCCCCAAATACAACGGAAAAAGTCGAACCATATTCAATATCAAGGCATTAAATCGGTATATGAAGCTGAAACATTTTCATCTCTTCCATTATCACCAAGTGCCCAATTTTCTACAACAAGGAGATTGGATGGTGAAACTGGATTTAAGTCAGGCCTATTATCACCTGCCAGTAAAAGATCAACACAGAAGGTTCCTCCGAATCAGCTATCAAGGTCAGCTACTACAGATGACGTGTCTGCCGTTTGGCCTAGCAGCAGCGCCGCGGATTTTCGCCTCGGTAACAAACTGGACTGCAGAAATACTTCGCAAGAAAGGACTACGGTTAGTGGTTTATCTGGACGATTATTTGATAGTACATCAGGACAGGAATACGCTAACAGCTCATGTAGAAATCGCAATGCAGTTTCTGGCCAGCTTGGGTTTCTGGGTCAATATGGAGAAATCGGTAACGACACAAACGAAGTCAAGCGATTCTCTAGGAGTGGCATGGGACACCAAATTCAACACGAAGTCCCTACCCTCAGACAAGATACAACGAATTCGTCAGATGTTGCGAGTACGACTTGCGGCCGGCAGTTGGAACTTAAAACAGGCACAACGCCTAATAGGTCATCTCAACTTTGCAACTTTCATCACCCATCGGGGAAGGTTGCATTGCCGATTACTGCAGCGACACAGCAACAAACTCAGGAAGTGCCCGCAATCGCAGATTCAATATCCAAAAGAGGTACAGTCAGAACTGAACTGGTGGTTGGAGAATATCAGTCAGATGACAGCGATTCATCCCCAGAGAATGCCCACGAACCACGTCATCACCGACGCGTCGGACATTCAATGGGGGGCTCTTGTGAACAACGACATGATAAAAGGCCAGTGGGAGCAACATCAGACAAAATGGCATTGCAATCTGAAGGAAATGTTTGCTGTGATAGCCGCTATATCAGCCAAAGCAATGTATCTCCAGAATTCGTCAGTGATTCTTTAGAGCGACAACAAAACAGTCGTGGCCTACATAAAAAACGAAGGAGGAACCCGATCACGGCAACTGCTCGATTTGACCCAACAGCTGCTGAACCTGGTGGACCATCTCAACATTGTGCTTCGTCCTCACCACCTACCAGGGCTATTCAACACCGAAGCCGATCACCTGTCAAGAAATCGCACCGCCGCCGAGTGGCACCTAACAGACGAAGAAACATCGAGACTGTTCAGGATGTGGGGCACACCAGACCTAGACCTGTTCGCGTCACAGGCAGCTCATGTCGTAGCAAATTATGTTACGCTAGACTTGTCAGACTCGAACGCCTACTTTCACGACGCGTTCAGTAGATCCTGGCATTACCGACTTGCATGGCTGTTCCCGCCGCCCAGCCTAATACCCAGGGTACTGGATCACCTAAATTCAGCCTCAGGTCGGTACATCCTAGTAGCACCCAAGTGGAAAAAGCCCTTTCGGAGGCCAGATCTGAAGAACCGCTCTGAAGCGTCCCGTGAAGCTCAGAGATCTAAAGAAGACGCTGGTGGACAGTGATAATGCTACCACCGCCACAAGTCAGCAAGTTACACCTGGAAGCCTGGCTCGTTTCGGGTGGGAAGCCCTGACAGATACGTGGACGCAGCAGGAGAAGCAATTATTGTCTTCGTGTTGGAGACGGTCTACTATAAGGACTTATTCCCCTATTTGGATTAGATGGGTGAGATTTTGCCAAGAGAATAGCATAAATTTTCGTTTGCCGGATCCATCAAATGTGGCTAGGTACCTCAGTTTTTTATTTTTGACGGATGGTCTCTCTTACCGAACAATTCTCGTTTATAAATCGGTTATTGCATCCGTTTGCGAAACGATATCTGATGTTAAAATTTCAGCTAACCCAATTGTAAAACACATACTGAAAGCTATCTCCTTGGCAAAACCTGCGCCTCCTAAATTACCGATTTGGGACGGAAGGATTTTGATTAGATCGTTAAAAACGTGCAAAATTAATTTGAATAGTTTATATCAAGTATCCAGACACACTGCGGCTATTTTATTGTTATCTTCGGGTCGTAGAGTACATGATCTTACTCTTTTGCATATTGATAGGCAACATTTTATAGATAACACTGATTCTACTACCTTGCACCCTGTCTTCGGGTCGAAGACTGACTCATCTTCATATCAACAATCTAGTTGGACTTTTTTATCCGCTCCTGATAAAAGCATCGATGCCGTATATTGGTTACGCACTCTTGTAAATATGACAAGGAACTCGGGGAAATATTACTAATTTATTTTTAGCAACTAAAAGCCCTACAAGGTCAGCTACGGCAGCGATGATTAGTGGTTGGATGAAGCGTCTTTTAGCTGATGATTGGTATTCATGCATCAGCTGGAAGTTGTAGATCGGCGGTGTCATCTTTAAATTGGGTAGAAAATTATCATATTAATGATATCCTAGCTAAAGCAAATTGGCAACATGAAGGTACTTTTAGAAAGTTTTACCTGAAACAAATCAATAATTCTAATAGGGTAACAACATCAGAAAAATCACTGTCCCAGTATTTTCAGCCTGATTAATAGTAGTTGTATAGCAATAGGTTGATTTATACGCGCCTTAGTCAATGTACATTTAAGTTACATTATACATATTATTATGTTCAATCACATTGTTGCGTTTTAATTGAATACCTACTATATTACCAAAAATACAAGCCTCCAGGAGATAACAAACACTCTCTCATAATGGACTTCGGACGTCAAACGGAACGCATAATATAAAAAAATTTACCTTCAAATAAAATTTGTATTATGCTTCCATAGACGTCCGAAGTCCCAGAAATTTCTTCCTGGTGCTAGGCCATTATGAGCCGAACAATGACAAAGATGCCGGCTTGTGTTTGGTAGGAAGTTTAGTTGTTGACCGGAAATAATAGAGGGCGCTGTAGGTGCGTCTAGGAAGCGGAAGTAAGCGACATCTAGCGACCAAGTGAGGTGAAGGAAGTGATGTACTCTCATAATGGATTTCAGACGTCTATGGAAGCATAATACAAATTTTATTTGAAGGTAACATTTTTATATTCTCAGGTCAAGCAATGAGCGGCACAGGCATAGGTGGCGCGGGCGGTGCGGGAGGCGCGTCGGACCTTAGCAGCTCTTCGTCTCCTGCGGCAGGAGGGTACCCTGACTTCCCTCCCTCGCCTGACTCATGGCTGGGAGAGGCTCACCACTATTCGCCGCGAGCCTTCCCCTAGCGGCGGCCACCGCCGGCGCACGCGCACGCCGTGCCCCCCGCGCCCGCGCCTGCACCTCCTCACCCCGCACCCCACGGACCAGTGGCACCGCTCTACCAACCTCATGTGCTCTCAGCGCAACCTCTTGAACTAGTTGTCAAGCGCGAGCTGTGACCGATGTACGCAGACATTCCGGCAATTCGACAAAGTTAGTGCAACGACAATCACAAAATGTGCCGCAGGATTCTCATGTAATAAGAAACGCATTTATACAAACTAAATAGCCTCACTTTATTTCTGTCTATCTTTAAGTATTTTGTCACTGTACCTATTTAAAAGTGTGCTGTTTATCCTACTTGATGTTTTGTTACTGTATATTACATAATATGAATCGATTTTGTGATCGTACTGTTTGTTTAGGGTTTGTAAAATAATATTTGTATATAATATTATGTAACTAAACATTTGTGCACAACATGATGTAAAACGCCTTACACTACCAAGGTACATTATTGTAAATATATTATGAGTCATTAATAGGTGTTAAGCTGTAAGAGTACCAATATAATTGTAATGTACATTAATATAATAACGATATGAAAGAAAATATGATTTACGTAGGTCTAACGCAATATTTATTTACGATTTAACATTCGACAGAAATTATCACAATATTGTACATAGAATTAATGTATTATAATAAGTAATAATAGTTGGTATAGGCAAGTCCATAGTGATTATAATACTTTGTGCAAAAAATCTAGTCGACAGATGAATGGTATCTATATAAATAATTGTACATGTAATTACAATAAAGTTTTATTTACAACTTAATACTATTAGTACCTAAAGTCTCTTTATGATTCACAACTCCGTCGTGGCTACACCCCAGTACTGTTGCATCCGACCCTCAAGGTCTAATGAATCCTGATTTGATTTCTCTTGTATCACAGCAAAATCGTATTCCAAATGGTAAGGCATAAGCCGTTGTAAAGATCCGAAGTATGCAGCGTTAGGACCACCATTCGGCATTCTACCAGACCCAAAGCGGAAATCAGGTTTCAATGCAGTACCGAATGATCTTGCACTGCCGAAGTGCTTCGACAAGAATGGTACACCTTTTGACTGTTTACCAGCTAAATGTAATTGAGGACTGCTGCCTGAGAGGCCTTTAAGGTTTCTGAGGCTGCTGACATTCGATCGAATTCCTTTGGATAAGTTATCTAATTCCTTGTCAAACAACATTTGTGTATTCTGTTCAAGCATGTACTCCCAGCATTTGAATTGTTCTTCTGGCAGGTCTTCGTTTTTATGGTCGTCTTCCTTATCCTCTTCAACTCGTACGCGAATCGCTCTTGCGACGCCGCCTCTACAGCTGCGGCGTTCAGATGCTTTGGCTTGCGATCGTACACTAGCGTAATGCTGATGGCTGACGGCCTCGCTCGGTGGACGATCACTTTGTCCACTCGGAGACGAACGATCACTACTCGGTTTTGGTGGCGTCGCTGAATGACAGCACGGTTCTAACCGTGAACAACAACAATCAGACCTACATACTGACTTATTACTATTTATTGTCTGCCTCAACTCCCGCATAAGAAGATCTACATCCGATCGCGATGCGTCAAAACGAATTATTAGCACAGATATGCAATCCTCGACGCCGTAGCTCTGAGCTAGATCTTGTAATCTTTTAGCAGCTAGTACGGGATTTCGTTCAGCTCTAACTTCTGACACGGCTGTTTCCATACTGACGGCATTCCAGAATTTGCCGTTTCCTAATATTAAAAACTCATCATCTTCTTTTATTATGGTTTGTATGACGTCGGGATCTGGTACAGTATTGGGATATCGTGAAGAATATCCTAAACGTTTGTTATTTTCTATGCCTAAACTTAATGGTCCATTTCGTCTACTTAAAACTGCTTTCGTATCTCCAACATTGGCGAGCCTGAGGCTGTATTTTTTGGCAGTGTGGCCAAATCCATTTTCTGACGGAGTTACTGGTGACAAATGACACATAATTAAACAGGCGCCTTTTTTCTGTCCCTTTTCTTTTAATTCTCTATGTGCAGAGAGAACCACATATTTCATATATTCTGATACTGTTTCTTTTATTGATTTTTCTTCAAGTACCAGTCCAGGTATACAGGTTTGTAAAACTTTTGGTACCTCGATGTCGGTTTCACCATCGATAATAGCGAATAAACCTTCTCTGTTGCAAAATGATGGAAGACGAATTTGGGCGCAACACAGTTGTAGTGATTTATTGGGACATTCAGAAAAACCTGTCGTCCAAGGAGTGGAACCATTTAACTCTTCGTGATAACCGCTTTTTTGTGTCCACGGTAAAGAATGTCGTCCGGTGACATCGACTAAACTTAACGGACGTTGACACCTGTAAGCGCTGAATTGTGATGGATCCACTTGCAATTTTTTATTGCACGATATGTCTAAGAATTTCAACTGTTTTGGAGCTAAAAGACGCAAATCAACACTGTCTAATTCATTGTGAGCGAAATCCAGTATTTTCACAGACGCACTGCAAGCAAACATCGGAACTGAACGCAGTCTATTAGAATGCGCTCTTACAACTTTGATATTATTGAGCTGAGGTAAGTTTTCAGGTAATCTTGACAGACAGTTACCAGACAATACAAGTTCTTCAATATCTGGCCAGAAATTTATACAAGCTTCTGGCAAAATAGTCAGACAATTGTATGCAATATGTAGTATCTTCAATCCTCTGAAGGCTATTATGACATCTGCCACTTCGTCAGTTAAACAGTTAGCGGTTAGATAAAGGCGTTCTAAACAATGTGACGAAGGACCTCTTGCATGTGGTAAACGACTGAGTCGGTTGTTTGTTAGATTTAAAACACACAGTCTGTCACACACTGAAAAGAAGTTTTCTGGTAAAGATTGTATACAATTATCGTGGAGAAGTAGTTCTCTTAACGGTGATCGCAATCTTGGCATTGAAGGAATGCTCGATATCTTGTTATGAGCCAGATGCAGGCTGCTTAGACTAGAGAGTTCACTGCAGAATAGATGGTCAGGTAGTGAGGTGAGTTGATTATTACTAGCGTGTAGTGTGGTGAGGTCAGAGCAACCACTGAGCCATTGCGGTAGAGAAGTCAACTTGTTGTGCGATACGTCAATTTCGACCAGGTTAATCGGTGGTACTGTAGTCGTTAGGGTTTCAAGTTCTGAAAAGATAGAACATATTCTAAAATGAGTTTTCTATGCGTGATTGTATTGAGGATCGAAGTGAATTATATATGAGATATTAATTAAAAGATATTACTGTCGTGTTATAATGGCATTAAAAATATTGGTGACGTAACGATTATAAACAACGTTTAGCAGTATGAGACGTCAATTGTGTTATAGTGTCCAATTTCATTATTGCTCCCAATTCCTTATTTACAAGATCTTAAGAATGCAAAGTGAAATATCTTGTATTTATATCATGATGAGTCGTCGAAAAATTAATGAACACCTACCTATATAATTAAGACAAAATAAAAAAAATACTCTATTGTGAAAAACCAACCATGGATTTAAAACTTTTACATACTATGACAAATGAAAAGTCAAAGCCTTCTGCAAATATTCTATATCTACAAGTTCAAAAGGTATGATATCACTTTGTTGTTTAACTGATAGAGCTATCGTAGGAAGCTCGCTAAAGCACCGCAGTGGGATTGTCACTTTAACCGAAATGCATGGGCAAATATGCAACGGTCTTCCAAGCGGAAACCTACGCTATAATTGCTTGTGCTCAGGAGAATATTAACAGTGGTGTCACTGACGGGACTTTGTATATTCTCAGTGACAGTCAAGCTGCTCTCAAAGCTCTGGACTTTTGTAGGGTGGACTACAGACTGGTCCTGAACTGTGTTAAGATCCTCAACACACTTGGCAAGAAGAACACAGTTAGACTGGTGTGGGTTCCGGGGCATGCAGGGGTGCAGGGCAATGCTCCTCATTGCTCCATGCTGATGAATTAGCCAGAAAGGGCTCGGAGCAACTGTTTATGGGCCTCGAGCTATTGGTGGGACTCTCTGAGAGCACCGTCAAGGCAGCTTTGAATGTACATGCCAATGATAAACACAGGCTAAAGTGGATAGCCCTTAGGGGTCTGGAACACTCCAAGAAATTCATTGCAAACGGAGCCACAGGCTTCGTCCGGAAGTTCTGCGGGTATAACAAGAGCCAAATACGCCTGCTCACAGAAGCGTTCACTGGCCATTTTGGCACCAACGACTTCCTGTGCAGATGAGATTGGCACACAATTCGATCTGCAGAGCCTGTGGTTAACAGGACGAGTCCATATCGTACCTACTGTGTGAATGCCACGTGTTGGCTGGACTGAGGATGGGTCTGATGGGATTGGCATATCCAAACCCAGAAGACTTCAGGCTTCTTCCTCTGAAGTGTACACTGCGGTTGATGCAGTACATTTATAAGGAGATAGCTAAGGGATAAATCTTGGGGCCGACACAAAAGATCCCACTGGGTCGAAGTATCGCCGGTCTGTACTGACTGGCCCCCACACACAAGATAAGATAAGAGAACCGAAATGCCAATAAATCTAAAGCAATAATTCGAACCTGTAGAAAGTCGCTGCAAAACAACCAAAAGTTGCGTTCCTGAAGTTAATAACCCGACTAGTTATCCCTTACATTGGCAGCATAACAAGTAATTTTTTGGACAGGTTGGCAACGCGCGATCTATATCTATATCTGTTGTTGTAAGTGTTTATAGTCTGCCCATCTACTGTAACTGATTTATATCTGGCTTGCCGTATACTATGATTGTCACCTCTATTAATATTCCTTTGAAAAGAAAACCCCCGCATTACAATTCAAGCCCTGTGACGCGGTAAATAAACATACACAAAGTAAGCCTATACTACTTATTGAGAAATGAGATTCGGTCCAACAACACTTCGCGCGGTGGCAGCATCGTGGCGACTGCTTATCCACTACGTTAGCCGTGCAGCCATTACGTTCCCTCAATCTAAAAAAGGAAACCCTTATTTAGGAATACTTACGGTTGTGTGGTGCTCTAAGAGTCCTCAACATGGCGCCGTGCAGCGCAAGATGCTGCAGCGTATTGTGTGCCGCGTACAGCTCGCGAAGGCCTCGTAACGCCGACACTACCAGCACTTCCACGCTGTTGTGTGATACATCCAGCGATACCAGGTGCTAAGGAAATACAACAAGCACTTAAAAAACATCGTATTTTACAGTCTGATTTTGTAAATATATTTTTCTTGTACTATAGAAATACGACGAGCATGTAAAGAAACATGATATTTTACAGTCAGACTTTGTAGATGAAAAATTTTCTTGTAGTATAGAGAAATTCAACATCTCGCCTTTGTTTATTAAACTTATGTCGCCGACTGTAAAGTTCGGGTTAGTTCATGTAAAAATGTCATTGTAATATTACTCGGGATTAACATGATTTAAACTAAAAACGGCTAGTAGATATATGGTTCAGGTTTATTCAGTTAGTGCCGAACCTTTAATAAATAGAAATAAGTAACCTATTATAGATTTATTCAAAATAAAGGCAGTCAAGTATTTTTATTCATTATGTATTTTATTGCTGTTTCTATAAATAATTAATACAATACTGCCTATAAAACGTTTTCTTAAAAAGACGACTCCCGCGCTATGAATACTGCCTGTGTAGCGGGCAACTTTACAAACAATCCTACAACAACCACAAAGAACGCCCAGGCTCAGCCAACTACATATAATACATATATGGGGACCGAGCCCACAACACTTGACGTAGTGCCAATGTCGAGTCGATTACTTCAAACACTACGCAATTCGTTGGTTTACATAAGTTACTAAGTATTTGTTTATACATACATACATAGATTCACGCCTGTTTCCCAGAAGGGTAGGCAGAGACTACGGATTTCCATTTGCTACGATCCTGACACACTTCTCTGGCTTCATTCACTTGCATCACATTCCTCATACACGCCCGTCGGTTCAAGGAGCTCTTAACCTAGCCTTTGTCCAGAACGCCTCCGATCTGATCGAGAAACGTTCACCTAGGTTTTCCTCTTGCGACTGTTCCATTCACACTAGCCTTATAAACTTTCTTAGTCAGTCTTGCCTCGTCCATTCATTCTACATGTCCAAACCAGCTTAACATACCCTTTTCTATTCTTGTAACTATATCCACTTTCATGCCGCATCTCTCGATATTTGTTTATAAAGGCATTAACATGTTAATAAGACAGAAATTTAAAAAAATGCACGTAAATAAAAGAATCAACATCGATCTATAAATATGTACATTCTTCGATAACATCTGCGCGCCGACCATGGCCTTAGCAGCGGACATCCCGTGTACTGATACAATAGTTCGTAATTAATAATTGTACGTACCAGACTAAGCAACAAATTCCTTTAATTATTAATGTTACATGTTTTATGCAATAGCAAATTGTAACATGTTTTTGCAGTGCAACAACACGCAATTTGTAGCACTTCGCTGTAGGTATTCTTTTCCTCATTCTTGGCAATCTGAGAAACCTTAAGTGGCAAGATATGGAATGTATGTTTGGACTCACCTCATAGTTGCCCAGTATGATGCTGCCTTTCAACTTATTATACCGCAGGTCCACTGTGGTGAGGGGTGCTCGATATTCTGACTTGTTTTCGTCGTCAGGAGTCATCTGTGCTAAGTTGCTGTTCTGAAATATGTAATATAACAATAAGTATACACATTCTGATATTCGAATAATTGATCTGCGGGACGAGAATGAATACGAGTAGAACTGATTGATAACGTGAATCTAAAAGATAACAACAAAATCTTATGGGTTTTATAAAGGAAAGCTATTAATTATATCATGGTCTTAAAATTGTAGCGGCACTAAGATTCCATTAATAAAAAATATCGAGGATGTTGGAGCATCCAGATTAGTAGAAATTGCAAATAAGACAAGTGTGCTATTGCAATTGATATGATATGAGTAGATGTAATGCATACTATATTGCTATTAGTACCCTAGTACTCGTCCTTTCATGGGAAAGAACATATTTTTAATAGGATTTCTGTTAGGTTGGCCTGATTATATTATATTATTAAATAGGTAATGCAGATACTCATTTTGCCTGCGTATCTTTCTGTGGATAGGTTTGGACGTAGGTCGTAACACAAATACCAGCAATAGCAAGTTTCAGGTTAGGTAATCAATTTTGTTATAAGATGTGTTTATGTCTCACCCCAAAACTCGTGATAAGATTCCGTGAAGCCGCCAGTGTTCGTAGGCGAGGCAGCCGAAGCACGCAGTCTATAGACCTTAATTCGTTGTCGCTCACTTGAAGTTCTTCTAATCTGAAATTAAAGTTAATATAAATTATTATTTATATCAATAAATAGAAACATCTTCTATAAACTACGGCTATTCTCATACCTCCTCTGATTCGTTTATCATCATCAAGAGCAAGTTAACTGTAAATATAATACAGTAACAATACAACAGAATACTCGTAAGTACACCCTTTATATTATATGTATACTAGTCAAATCAAAGTCAAAAATCAAATTTATTAATTTAAGTCACAGAGTAACACTTATGAACGTCAAAATATATAGGTTAGTGGGTTTACTAAGTTACTGATGCTACTAATATTGTAAAGAAAGAACCCTCCACACGAGGGTAATATTCGATACTTTCACTATCTAAAGGTTACGTTATATAAAGTGGATATAGGCTATGAGTATCATGTCTAACCCGGGCGAAGTAGGTGTGTGCCGCTAGTTAATACCTAAGAAACTGTATTAGTGGTTGTAGCAATATTATGGACAAACGAAATATCCCGGCTGAAGTCAATGCTATGTTCCTAACATGTCTGTACAGCTAAAGTAAACAGTACGCTACTTAAGTAAGCTGCTTTTCTACTTAAACTCTTATCACTTATCAAGACTTTATCAAAATAATTCTATGCGCTACCACGCAAGCTGAACAATTTAATCACTTAATGACTTCTTTCTTCACCCTACATAAATACTTATGAAGGTTAAGCAATTAGGTTGTAGTTAGCTATTACGTTAGAAGATATACAGACTGATGCAGTTAATATAATATTAGCTCAATTTTGTTTTTTTTGTGTAATCTGTCACCACCGCTTGGCCCAGGCCTCTTCTCAGTTGAAAAAGGGTAAGCCGTAGTCCACAACGCTACCTAAATGCAAGCTGAAAGATTACACACATCTTTGAGAACAATATAGAGAACTTTCAGACAAGCAGGTTTCTTATGTTTTCCGTCGCCGCTAAAGCAGGCCATCATTAACTTTTGCATACCTACGCACATAGCCTTCAAAAGTCAAAAGCTATCGCTGCACATAGTTTACATTTCTTCAGTATAATTGGTTACCACTTTGATTGCCATAT
Source organism: Catocala sponsa (assembly GCA_963564715.1). NCBI lineage: Eukaryota > Metazoa > Arthropoda > Insecta > Lepidoptera > Erebidae > Catocala > Catocala sponsa. The sequence continues at coordinate 12,837,912 of OY751331.1, forward strand.
AAAGCTGTCACACGTTGTGATTTAGATGATTCGGCATCACTCTTAAATTGCAACTAGATCTTTGCCAGTAATAGAGACGAGTCATGACTATATCATCCACAAAAGCAAAGCTAAAAAAGGATTGGGCATAAAAACATGGCTATCATATAGTTGAAATGTCTGTTTGTTTTTTTTTTTGTTTCAATTGTGTGAAAACTTGTTTTGTTTGTATATACTTTTCTAAACACAACAAGAGTTGAACGTAACAACCTCGTAGATAATTATGTAGATTTACCTTAGATACCGACAACTAGACAATTTGTTTTTTAACGATGTAACTGGAGATCGTATCGATATGTAACGGGTGGTATAATCAGGTAAATAGACAGTGCATTTTTATTGTATTACGTCGACTGTGGGTTTTTACTATCGAGCTATAGTAACGAATTTAAAGATACTCTACTAATATTATAAACATGAAAGTATGTGAAAGTGTTTGGTTGTTTGGATGCTTGTTGCTCAATCACGTATAGTATAGTAGTAGTATAGTAAATCGTTGAATGGATTTAAATGAAACTTGGCACGAAGGTAGACCATGTCCCGGATAAAATATAAGGAACTAGTTAGTTAGTTTTACTTGCAGTGTTGCATGTGCGTATTTTAGAATGACGTTGCTCTATCGCTATATGCTTTTACTTAAATTATTGGTAAATTTTCTCGATGAAAATATATCCTACGTTATTTAGCGTTTACTGTTAAATCAATAGGAGGGCCATTGAATAAATCGCACTGCACTGATGCAGAATTTGACATCACACTTTCGCATTTTATAATATTGATAAAGATTTATGAGCAGGATATTTGAGACAGGTGGATCAGTATTCCTCGTATCGTGTCATAGCTTTTCATGACAGACGAGACTGATTGGCTATAAGTTCTCACTGAATTCGGTAGTCTAGATGACCTTTTGTGAGTACCTATTTTCTCATCTAAGAACTCAACAGTGGTAATCCTAATTACCCTCAATGTTCCACTACAAAACGATAGTGAATAGTATACCTAAATAATATTAGGTACGTAATATTTTTCTTCTTATCGGTATTATGAAAACAATGGTTGTGGCAAAATAAACTACTATATACCTATATATTTTAAATATAACAACCTGTATACGTAATAACACATAATATAATGCTCTTATTTAAGGAATGTATAATTTATAGCTTTTGCCCGCGGCTTCACTTGCTCAGAAACAGTTATTTTTTTGCATGAAAGATACGCTATGTCTTATTTTGTATCCCTCATAACGTGTATGCGAAATTTCATGATAATCAGGTGCGAAAGCACAACAAGCAAAACAAACTCATATCCGTAGTTATAATATTAGTTAGGTTTTAAAAATAAGCCCTAATAATGTCCTCTAGTATGGAGACCACATTTAAAACACAATGAACAAAAACTTATATATCTATTATTTCATAAATTCGACAAAAAAATACGACCTTGCTTTAGTTCGTATAATCAGTCACACCGATATTTGCTAGAAGATTCTTACAATAAATAAAATAATTGCATAAGTTTTATACAACAATAGATTTTCACTATTTCGCAGCTGTTTAGAGGAGCCCGCTCGCATTTTAAAGTGTGCCCCACAAGACCAAACACCGTGACCTATGCAATTAAAAGCATTTTACAATTTATTCTTATAAATACCTTTCAAGTCATAAGTAGCACTATAAATATATGGAAAGTTAACGTGTGACTTCAATTAAATAGTAACAAACAGGTACCTATTGAATGCAAGTATGTCGTAGTGGTTTAGGTGGTTGCCTCGTCACTGCCACTACGCTGAGTGTTTTGGGTTCGAACTTACACGTGACAAAAATTTGTGTGATACACAAACAGTTGTACCGAGTATTCATTGTGTCCGTTTTTTGAGTATTTGTAAAGTCCCCCGTGACACAGGATATATATTGCTTACGCGGGAGTTATCTTTCAAAAGAAAACAATTAAATTGAAGGCATGAATGTGCCTAATAATGTTTGTGTAGCCATTATATTAAAACGTGAATTATACAAATATTTATCATTTACTTGATTATGAGAATAATATACTTATGAAGTCGTAGTGGTTTAAAAGTCGTAACGTAACCTAGGATTCGATTTCAATTTAAATGCCCATATAATTGTGAAGAATCTGGGTATCTATATATTAATACGTGAAGCGAAAACTTTGGATCCCTTTTTACGAAAATTGGGCGGACGGAGGAGTATGAAATTTTGCACACTTATAGTTTATACAGAGAAGAAGTGACGAATGCTAATATTTATATAAAATATGCATTAGAAATACATTAAATTAATGAAAAACCACTACACGCACACAACCATGCATTTGACACACGCAGTCGAAGCGCGTAACTATGGTTACTTATATGACATAATAATGTCAATATATATTATTATATCAGCAATATCTTACAGGCAAACTTTGGTCGAATTTCGAGCACTAGGCGACCGCTAGTTCTTATTATCATCTGTTTCAATGTTTTTGTCAAAGCCATGTCAACTGCTGTGATTGGCTGGCTGAATTTGCAACAGCTAATTAAATCATTTGACATGAGTATAATTTTGACACGTCTTTGGTCAGCCTCTCAGAAACTGCTAGTTTGTGTAGATGCAAATACATAATTGGAATCACAAAACAAAGTTACATCAAGACTTTCACTTAGATCTGATGTAATTAACTTAGACATTATATGTTCAACTTCAAAAGACTTTCTCAAAATAGTGAGGAGTAGGTAACGTTGTCTACGACATTTCTTGCCATCTTCTAATTTAAAATCATCTTCTATCTTATTTATATTTTAATCCAAAAGCTCTTAAACCCCAAATACCATATAGTCTGCATTTTCTGCAACAGTATAGTACGCTAAAGCTACGCGGCTCTTAACTTTTTAAATACATTTCATATTAAACTATTACCACGGTGTGATTGCCATCAGTCAACAGCATGACATGTGGAGCATCGAGAGCGAGTACGGCAAGTGTTAATTGCTGGGTAAACAATTATTATGTACAAGTTCATAACTGTTGGCCGACATTGAAAGGATTTTGTTACGGTAGCTACGGCTAATACCTTAACGGTAACGCGAAGAATGACTTGTTGTCATTTTTTTGACATCTCTGTAATGTTTATGTGATGTCGACGTTCTAGCATCGTGTTCACTTGCGTTAACCATTTAAAGTGGGTTAACATTGTCGTGTCTTTAAGTAGTATAGGGACTCACCAGTTGAACAGAATTAAGTTATTATAACTGTAGAAATGTATACAGAACCACGTCAATTTAGCACGTTCACAATAACACCAATTAAACATTATAATAGATACGTCTATTATTTTGTTTTCTTATGACCGAATATTATATTTTTAAACAGATAATGCTGCTAGCGTAAATGTGAGTGTGTGGTAGACTGACCGCGGCGAGTGCGCCCGCGCCGCCCCACTGACCACGCGGCTGTAGCAACAAGACGCAATGACTCCGCGGTCCACCATCCATGTTACATGCAAGCATTGTTGTGCTCTATCTCTATCAATGAATCTATGCAATACCTTTAACTGCGAAACATTCATCATGTTACCACATACGTTTTTGCTTTCATCGTTCTTCGCCAGTGGTCATACGTAGGGCTATTTAAAGTCAATGAACTACAATGCTATATTCTTGCCTTGGATTGAATGCTTAAAGAGACACAGTAAGAAATACCTACAAATAAAATGGGCAATATCTTCCTACTATACTATGTCTGTAAAGTGTACGTGTCATTTTATTTTTATCAAGACTAGGCCAATCTGTACAACTTTTCATGCGCATTGTGAATCCGTTAAAATAATATATTTATCTTGATCATCAAGCATCACTAAGAGATCTAGTAGACAACAGAAGGTTTATTGATTGGCCCCAGGTTAACCGTGCCTTCCCAGAAATAGGCGAAGACGATCCGGGATGTTAAATTTCAACTCAAGATTCTAAGGTTGTATGTAGGTCATCGCTGTTTATGGGCCAGCCCCCTCTAGAGAATAATCCTTGATACGCTAATGATAAGCATTCAATTTATGTCAATATGCACGAAAACGAAATAAGTGTACTAAAGGTATTGCTAGTTGTTAGTATTTTCATGAGAAATACAAAATAGGTACTTCAGTTGGCCTCAAAGATTGGCCAATTATCGAAGTAGCTAAAAAGATTTTAAGATATAAATAAACATAAAAATAACCTTTACGAAATGCGATCCATTGGATATCGGGCATGTTGGTTTAAACATTAGTTTGAAAACAAGAGTTATGACTCCTGGCGGCGGAAGATACAGTAGAAACAATATATTTTTATAAATATGATATGGCACTTCAAAATACATATGAACGAAATATAGACCCTTTCAATACGGATTATGTCGAATCGGCAATGTGTGTACATTATATAAGTTATCATGACTTTAAATGCCTATTTGAGAACTATTATCATCTAACAAATAAACTTAATTGCGCATACAACACATAAATAAACGGAATCTTTATTACAATAGAATGTACGGAAACAGTAAAGGACGAATAAATACTTCAAATTACTCACAAACAGTATGATACGAACGATACGATCATATAATTGTTATTAAACACTTGTTTCTTAACCTTACCTCGACAATTACCTATTTCGACACTGTTCAAATTTGAATAATTACCATCTAGTAGATATTTGAATAGATTATTTACAGCCAAACTAGAACAATTCCACATCTTTATAAAAAAATATTGTCGCACACCCCTTTAGAACGCAATCCTAATTGGGCAACTAATATTATAAATGCGCATGTGAGTTTGCTTGTTTCTTTGTTTGTTATGCTTCCTAACATTAACTACTTCACCGATAATCATGAAATTTCGCGTAGGTACACGTTGTACAAGGGGTACAGAAAAGGACCTTTCACCTAGAAAAAATAACTGTTCCCGAAGAATAGCTATCATATTACAAAATCAATGGATTCACTGCACAACAAAATTGCAACTTTTGTCTGATGAATGACTTTTATCACATGATGTTTACTACTTCGACGTCGCTGATTCTAAATAAACCCTCATTTTTTTTGTAACAGCTTTTGTTTACGAGTTGTAGCGTCCACTAAAAGCGGTGTGCAAATTACGGCCTTAGTGGACAAGAATATAATTTATTGTAAAAATGTCTCATAATATTTTATTTGTCGCCATCGTTTTCTTTTAACCGAACCTAGCGGGAAAAGGGACTTAATTTTTTTACATTTTATTGATTCAGTAAACCATTGTGGCTTGGGACAACATTGCCAGTGTTGAACAAAAGGTATTTTTTATAAGAAGTGAAATTATTACGAAACATTATTATTTATATTAAATTAAGTTTTTACTAACACAAGTAATAATACTACTTGTGTTAGTAAAAACTCCACATATTATGCGGATTAAACAGGGATGTAATAGTATCAATTTATTAATGTTGTGATTTATTTTACTAATCAATAGATTGACCAATTCAATGTAATGGCATTATTCAATATGTGGTAGTGACAACACTTTTCGTTGGGCACTCGATCTTCATTGTCATTTATCATTCGTGATGTGACAATGTTATGAGAGAGCTACAAAGTACAAATGCCTGGATTTTAAGAGGCAAAATACAATCCATGCATGTAAGCCGTAAAGTATACTATGTGTACATTTTAATTGATAATAGCATTACTGTAACTGCATAGTAGGCAGAAGAACAGTAGGCTGCTGTGCACATATATAATGTCCATCATATGGTATTTATGTTGGGCAAGGTTTCAGAATAATGCAGCACCTCCTGCACCACACCTCGATAGTATGTTTAGTCATAATGAAGGTAATGTAGTGGTTGGAGACTAATAAACTAATACCAAAATATACTATTGTTTACTTTAGCCTTTGTTTCTTGGACTATTAATTAAGCTTTAACAATAAATGAATAGTAACTATAGTTATTTGATGGGCGCTTGCTTTGCAGAGCGAGCACTGCTAACTGAGTTCAGTAAAGTAACTAGTTTTACCCTAGTGAGCTCTGTAAATCAGCTATATAAACTAATTCTAGGTTTTTAGACAGAAACAAGTATAATTAATACATTCATTTTGAAAAAATTGCTTTGTGCCCATGTATCACCGGAGTAATTCTGTTAATTTTGGATGCCCTATATAGCCGAAACCCAACTAGATGGCATGTTGAAATTACACAAGGTTATAGAATACTAATAGTTCTTCGTAAAACATAAAGTTTTATTTTTGTCCATGCGAGGCCGAAGTTGTATGGGTTTGTTGCATATTTCCTTTGCTGATAACTAGAACAATATTAAGTTTTCTTAATATAATTTGATATGGCATCGTCAGGACGTGTTTGTGTGAATAATCCGAATCATTTTTGTTTCATTTGCGGAGAGTATATGAATAATAATAAATAGTAATAATGAGCTCAGCTCTCTATCTTCAGCTTCAGCAAGGAAGTCAAAAAAAAGGAAAGCTTTTTTCAACTTAAGAACTAAATAAAATAAGATAATCTTTAAATATACTGTGTTTTATTATATTATGTTAACTATATATTAATACATATTTTGTTAACTAGACCTGATAGAGAAATTTCAGACACAGATTTGAAATTGACCTCGATGGCGTAGTGGTTAGTGTAACCGACTGCCACGCCTGAGGTCGCGGGTTCGATTCCCGCACAAGTCAAACATTTGTGTGCATGAACATGGATGTTTGTCTTGGTCTGGGTGTTTCTATGTATAATATGTATGTATCTACAAAAAAAAAGTATATATGTATGTTTATCCATTGTCTAGTACCCATAGTACAAGCTCTGCTTAGTTTGGGCTAGATGGTGTTGTGTGTACCTATGTGATAGAATAGAATAGAATTGTCATTAAAAGTTGGACTAATATCATGTAACATAACCTAATCATCAGACATACTGTTGTGCAGGGTTATCAACTGTGCTACACAAGGACTAAAGTCATCTGAATATGATGTGTAAACTTCTTAATAAAGACGTCCTATCATATATAAACATACTAAGACGCATTCCTCCAGAACTAGTTTAGTTAGCTCTATTAACGCTCTTAAAATGACCTGGCCTTAATTGATATGATAAATCAGTGAATTTTGATAAAGACTAGTTTATGCCCGCTACTTCGTCCACGTTAATTCCATGGTAAAGCATACCGAGATAAAATCATACTTTGTGGAAGTCTTAAACCATGTCATGGTTAACTGCGTGCTAAGTTTCATAATTTACTCGTTTTTGACCAACAAATATCAAGACATCTTTAAGAACATTCACGTTTTAATATTAGTTAGTTATATATACTCTTTAAACCTTCACAAATATATAGAGATCAGAAAAATATTAGTATCTACATGATTTTCAAAGAAGATAATCCCATGTAGAGTAAGTCAACTAAAATGAGGTCTAGACAAGCAAATAATATTAAAGCAATTTTTGTAGTTAAACATTATTGAATTATTGAAACTCTTTACTGTCGTGAAGACATTCCTGGAAGACATCAAATGTATTAGCAATATCCATACCTAGCCAAGACTAGCGTGCTATATAGATTAGCTAACAGGGGTTGCGCGGGCGCCGAAGCAAAGTGAACGTAGCGTGCACGGTCCGGCGCGCAGATGTAGATAGCTCTGCCAACCCCCCCCCCCCCCCCCCCCTCTCCCCCCACCTCTTACACCCCCAGCGCCGCATACGCAAGCACTCACTTAAAAAAATTAGCACACAACGGAAACGGCATGTCTTACACTAACATAAATTATGATGACGATGACTGTTAACTTGGATAAGTCTAACAAGTACATGAAATAGTATTAGGTGTAGTTAATGGTTTGTCGAGATAACATCAACAATCAGTGTTTCCATGTCAGCAGTTCAGCATGTGCTATTTATTAGATTAAACTGAATAAAACAATAGTACGATATCGTATCGTATTTTAAAATTTTCTTTATTACACGAGCTTTGAAATTAGTGTTCATAATTAATTGACTAATAACTTCAAACGAATAAATTTGTGGTTTATAAATGTCGTAGGTATTTTATACTTGTTTGAATTTTGGCTGAATCAAACATCTTTTTGAATATGATAAAAGAAGTTCTATAGAAAATAAAATTATACTGCAATTATAATTATAAGTTACTAGCTTTTGCCCGCAGCTTCGCTCGCGTTAATTTAGAATTTGACAATCAATTCGGGTTGTACTCTGCTTGTAATAATATAATTCAATCATAATTCGAAAGAAACGTAGCGCCATCTATTATCATAAGAACGTTTTTGTTGTTTTCCTCAGGAACAGTAATTTTTTTCAGGATGAAAGATAGCCTATGTTCGTTTCTGTACACCTGACAACGTATATGCAAAATTTCAGGATGATCGGTTCGTGGTTTAGGCGTGAAAAGGTGACAAACAAACTTATTTTCGCTTTTATAATATTAGTTAGGAAGTTAGGATTAGGATTACGATAATTGCGAGAGTTCCTTTAACAAACTCGGTAATTATACCTATAAATACAGCTATACCGTTCGTACCACCACATATACGACGATATTGTTGTTTAACTGACTTTGATTCTTTGATACTCTTAATGGATATACTCAAAGGTACTTTGAAATCAAGTACATGCATGTGTATCGGAACAACAATCCGAAGGCTATAAGAATCAAAAGGAGAGGTGCCGAGAACGCCACGCTTCGCTGGTCGAGCGTTACTGAATGGAACTAGTAATGTTCCTACACTCATACGTGCACGTATCTCATGACACAGTCGAACAACATCTAAATCATTTCGTTTAGACATGTGCTAAGCGAAAAAGTTTCATCCCGAACTCAATTCTATTTCAACATTTCAGTGTTTAGTCTAGTAGCTCTGGATATGATATAAAAGTTGTTAGGAATTATGAATGAAGTACCCCAGAATGGAGTATCCGGAATTTTAATTAAGTCAAATATACAATAGCACTATTTTTCGCCTAACTTACGGAATACCAGATACCACTGCGTATTTGGAAGCGAGTTTAATAATGAAATCTTACAGAATAGACTGCCGATTCTATTGTTATTGACGACAGCTGGCGTAACATTTGCTTTCTAACAAAGAAACACTGTGTTTTACTTACAAGATGAAATAGCTTCACTGGAAAACATCAATATAACACTAGAAATTGTGTTTAAACTAATATTTATTTTGATTGTTGTTGTGTTTGGATCATGTTTACCAATAACTACATTTATTTCTAAATTATCGTAAGTAGTGATCGATAGATACTACCACTGTAACTTAACCTTAATTAAAATGCTTTTAGCATAAACTGGTCCATCTTATAATGATGCTTATAATTTATTATTATTTATGATATCCTAATTTATGCACAGTAAGTTACTACTAATTACTTACGTTACTAGCTGAAATATACTCCTTTAAGTTAAAGACTATGATTAATAATGAATATGGTAATACCACCTAATTAAGAGAACAAAAGTTAAATTTGACGATTAATAGGCCTACGGAAGTGCTTTATAATGAGCGGCATAATCAACTTTCTTACAGTATTCTTAAGAAAATCGTGTGACTTACTGTGTAAGCTGACGTATTTCAGGTGGCAGTTCTTGGATCCTGTTATCACTGATGTCTAAATGTGTGAGGGCCTGTAGAGTCCAGGCTTGCGGTGGTAGAGTGGTGAGGGCATTGCTACAAAGGCGCAATACTCGTATTGTGAATACACCAGATGCATATTGAGCAAGTGCTGCACCAATGGACGCTCGCCCACCACCGCTTAAGTCTAGGACGTTCGGCGGCTGAGTGCTTTGCGTGCCCTGGAAACCGATAATAAGGTTATTCGGTTGTTATGATTAGGAAAATTTTACGCCTCACCGCCGCCTTTAGGTGCTATAGAGATTAGAACTCTTTCGTGATACTAAAAGCATCTTAGTAAAGATAGTATTGATTTATTGGTTTCATACACTTTCATTTTATATAAAATTTCATACGCTTCCCGTATGAAATTGTCAAATTATTCTATTGTCAGTATTATGTACTATAACTCTTTGAAAATACTATATCAAACCCTAACTATTTGTTTCTTACACTTTTATAAATATTACAATAACACATGTATACAAAAGCAATGATATAGGACGTAACCAACCAAAAGTTCACATTTTTCCTTCAGCGTGTTAGGCTCCAAGCTGTCCAGGAAAATATCCTCGGATGTATGTTGTGCAAACACATCTAGACTGTCAACCTCGTCACCGTCACACTTCATTGTAGTTCTTTCTACCATCACAATAATCTAACACTCACATACAACACAAACAATAAACGACTGAAGAGTTTCATCGCAAGGGTATTGTTGTCGTTATATCAAATGACATTTTAAAAGTAACTGCAGTAAGACACTGTTCGTCTGTCTCGGTATGTAACCACGGTGGGGCCGACGAACTCCTCTAAGCATTGTTATTCCCAAAGACTACGGAATAACTCCTGCACAGTTCATTATGCCGTTCACGTCGCTTTTGCTTGCATAAATGGCGTTTTGTCCTTGAATAAGTAATACTGATTTCTTGAAAGCATAATATTTGCCAGAAATGGTAATATTACTTTTTGAATTTGTTTGATACTTAAGATGATTGAAATGCTAATATTGTCTAAATAAGATTTCGATGCACAGGTAATGAAAGTGACTTCCTTTCGAAAGATAACGTTAAGTGCGAGCTCTTCGAGTGACTTGTTGGTTCTGAATGTGCGCGCTGGTTGCTATCACTGGCGTGAGCGCATGCGCACTCACGACATTTCGACCGTGACATTTCTTTCAGGGCGACGTGAAACACCACTTTTAATTAACATACTTTTCATACATGTGCATCAAAATGACCAACTAACTCTCTTACACGTAAAGACATTATCTGTAGAGTAAATTAGATACCATTTAAAAAGCGCTTCTCATGTTAAAACTACAAATTTTAAATATACCTATTCATGAATAATTTAACAAGTGTGATAATTACTACGCTTTTATATTAGCAAGTACACCTTTGTAAACATATTTAATCTATAAGAAAGTCATACGTAGTCCTAGCATGCAGAGTTACAAAACCCTGAAATGATTGATACCAAATTGCGCATTGAAATGTCAAAGCTTGATAAGATTTATAAAATTTCCAGCAATTTGCCGCTATCAAGTTGACGGTTCGTTAGTTTGAGAAGTGTACCGGAATCAAATCCTCAATCATCTGCTAAGAACTCATATCTGCGCGCTGCAGAGCGCGCGACGGAACTAAATATAAAACTATGTAAGTTTTGCTCCAATTACAATGCTTAAAGTAATGCTCACCAACCGTTGTGAACCAATTTGACTCCACATATTGAAACTGATTAGTTTTACACGTGTTACACACTTATTCAATCGACTCTAACATATAATAATATAATATATGACACGCTATGATCACATACCTCCTTAAGCCAACAAAACCACATATTTCTTTCCCAAATGGTGCTAAAACCAAGGAACAGGTGATTCAGATTGTTTTCTCCAGACACAGTGTTTCCTTGACAACGCGGCTTGACACAGAGCACCAATCTTTGAGCCTTGGGTTGGCACAACTCGATGCTCCCTCCACTGAGTTCCACCATTTCCCAGGATGTACCTAAAATGTATTCACAAGGTTATTTTCGATGCAATACTTACTTGATTTTTTATAGAAATATCATTGAATGTCATGGATGTTAAGTAAGTTTAGCTTACCATAAGAATGGAGTCTTGATCCTATTATGTAAGCTGGTCGAGGTTTCCACTGAGGGAATACGTGCCCCTTTAATACATGCACGGTACCAGATCGCAGGACTCCTCCAGCTGGTGGAGCCGGTCCCGCGCACCATCGGAGCGAATGTCTCAACTCTGGATCCACCGCTATACGTAACCTCCGAGCTTCTGACTTCCACCCACATGTTGCCAAATATTGCTCTTGAATCCGCAGCGGAAACTCGTCTAGTTCCAGTCGCCGAGCATTCTCGCCTCCAATTTGAAGCCATAGAGACAACTCATCATTGAAGCCAAGGTTCTTGTTTACATCTTCAACGGTAGTGTTCAGCGCGACCTTGACAAGTTTGCTTGGAGCGTCAGCAGCGAACGGTTCGAGTCCTTCAAAGACGCGGATCCAGCCGTAATCATTGTTTGCGCGAGGCTTGAAGCCACGCGTGGAGGCGAGGCGGCGGAGCGACTTGCGCGGCACGTGAGGCGATGAGGCGTGCAGGCCGTCGTCGCAGACCATGGCGGGCCGGGCGCCGGGCGGCAGGTGGTCGCGAGGTGCGGACGTCGGCGGCGCAATGCCCGCGCGCCGGACTCCGCGCCCGCCGCTGCATTACAATTGGGTCGGAATTGTAGTGGGGGTGGGAAACATGTTGCTCGGTCAGTCGGGAACACGACTGAATACAAATTGATTCCTATCAAATTCTCGAAATGTGCTCATCTACTATTGGTGTTCACATATTATTATGTGACAGTACCTGCTTCTACATAATATGATTTAAGAAGCTTAGAAGAATCCTTTTATGTTCACTTTAACACTTTAACAAAATAGGAAATGCTATTGTTACGGTATCCATCCACTATATATCTATTATTGCTTTTAATTTCGCAATTAATATAGATAAGATAATTATTTTTACTAAACTTATAGCGGCAAATCTAACATGTACAAAACGTTCTTAAAAATTATTTGAAAGAGGAAGGGACGCCATCGTTGTTGGTTCCGCACCGACAACCACCCCACCTGTTGACTCACCTGCCGCACAAGAGAACTGTGAACCCTCGCCCGAAGCATAACTCTACCGTTAAACAGGCATCAATATGAATTAATTCAAATTAGGCGAAGAATATTGATCTGTTTCGCAGCTACTAACAAAAATAAAAATAAAACCACGCCATGCCAAATACACACCTGGAATATTGGTGCATTAAATCTTAGAAACCCGTTCTAAGCCATGATTTTACTAAAATATGTGTAATTATAAAAGGTTTACCTAACATAGCATAACTCCTTTTTAAAACTTTTATACAATTCTGCTTCTATTTATAAATTAAAATAAACGTCATATGTGGACTTCGTTTCAGTTCACATTTGACATCAATTAGTCCAATATAGTGTCCGTTTCGTTTTATTACGATTTTAGGCCATCGGCATAGACTTAAAATGTACTAGCGAAAATATTCCAATCTAAGTCCGTACCCTCAGGAACAAAGTAAAGATAGCTGAGATTTTTTATGTAAGATGGTTTTTAGTTTTGTTTCATGTTAGTACATATAATATTGAGCAAATATAAACATTTATTAATTTACTTTAAGTTCATTAAAGTTTGTAGTTGACGTTAAATCAGTGAAAAATAAATTATCTAAGCAGAATTACATCAGTTCCAAAATTATTATACGGAATTCATCCTATTCTTAAACACCCATGGACCTTCCAATTAATTTCGTACACCTGACTGGGAAAGGAAAATCAAAGAAGAATTTAGTAACTCATTTTACATTTATAGGTTGCTAATTTATATTTAGACACATTAGTACTTATATAGTTACAACCCCATCAATTTGTTACAAGTACTTAATATCTACCGTAGAGAAAGAAAATAATATGTACATATCGAATTATTTATTTACATAAAGTTAAATCTAGACTTAAAAAATATTAAACGCACTTATTATAACGCATTTATTCTAGTGCCATGGATAATTTTTGTGTATGTGAGTTGAACAATGACAGGTGGCATTGCAGATTCCCTGGTTGCACACTTCGGGAGAGATGATCTTGAGTTGTGCGCAGTTCGAGTAGTAATCCCTCTTAACGCACGCATTAGTGCACAGATTTCCTGATATGCAGCTCTGATCACAATCCCCGCAAGGTCTGCCGATTTTGTAGGGATAGTGCGTTATCCTTGCCACGTTGCCCCTAGAAAATATAAAAATACGTTTATTATTTAACTTTCTTGGGTTACTACTAAAAGTATGGATCACTAGATTGAAATCCTAAATTAATATTATAAATGCGTATGTGACTTTGTTTGTTACGCTTTTTACGCCTTAACTACTCGACTGATCATTATGAAATATCACATACACCATGTTAGGAGTACAGAAAAAAACATATATTGAACCCAGAAAAAAAGTACAGTTCCCGAAGAATATCAATTCATTGATGTATAGGTTATAAACAGTCTTATGTTAATAAAACATATGTAACGATTTGATGAACACACGTCTGAAAATCTATATTTGAATTCTTTAAAAACATTAAGTACACAATTTCAAAATATGTTTAGATATTGAAATTAAACTACTATATACTGATTTTATCGCGTTGTTTATTTGCAAACCACAGCTAGACTTCATGATACTTTGAGCTCATTCTGCGTAAATAGAAACACCCATGATTAAATTATGTTCGGGTACTTTGAAATAACTACACTGGAACATTGAGACAACTGCCATCTTAGTCTCCCCGTGACCATGGCTGCTGAAAAGCAACCGAAACGTCGGGGAAAGTGTAAACACAAATATAAATAGTATCATAGTATAGTAATAGTATAAATAGTTTTAATAGTTTCAATAATTTAATTAACTTAAAAATTAATAAAATGTAATAGTAATAGTAGTGAAACAGTTTTCAAAAATTTTGTAATAGTGTCAAATAAACAACGCGATAAAATCCGTATATAGTAGTTTAATTTCAATGAATAACATTCGCGTAAACAGAAGACAATACTATGTTTAGATAGTTAAGATGTTATGTTTAAATCGGTACTGACTTAGACATGACTCGAATTTTTAGTACGATTAAAATGTAAAATATCTTATACAGACGTCTAGAATACATTAAGTTCTAAGGAATTGCATGAAGTAATTGGTACTGGTGATCCATTACAAAGTGTGATGACCAGGAGACGAAGGAACAGGTATTTTTATACCGTTAAATAAATTATCCTAACATGATATTATTTAAGCTCAAAACGTAATCAAGAATAATGGTAAGCATTGAATATAAAATACTAAATGATAATATCGATTTGTACAATGTAATGACCTTATCTAATAAAATATTGTGTACCATGTTCGTATCAGTCTACACGAAAAGAAGAAAACCTGTATTTGCACAAAAGGATATTAGCAGTGGAGTTCCGAACCTACCTCTTGCGAGCTGTTTTAAAGTCCGAGCCTAACACCGGATTCCGGGCACATATCTAGATGAGCAAAATTATTAGGCTGACCATGCCGTTGCCAATTACAAAGTAAAGTTACGAATGGCCTAGAAAGTACTAAACTCTGACACAAAAATCACAAGAATATAATACTGCGTTCCGTCCGGTAAGTAAGACTTCCGCAGGCTCATATAGTGTTACCGTTATTTCCTACCGAAAAATGAACTTTAAAATTGACAAAGGAAATTCTATGAGATACAACTAAATTAAAAAGCCTAAAATTTATACTCTCCTTTGATTTTCTGGCAAGCGTATACTTATAAAAATAAACCTATATGAAATAAAATAAATAGGTGGGTGCGCTTCGATTCATAAATTATGGTCGTACCATTCCAGTTTATAAAAGCGTGGTATATGAATATGAGGTCCTCACCTATGACATATCTAGTTATAAATATAAAGAATTGGAGCAACCAAACCAGGAAGACACTACGCGACCTAACCTTAAACACAAATTGTATAAAAAATGTTGATGTAGAATATTATTAATAAAAGGTTGATATTCATCATATACACTGTCTATTCCCTTTTTATTTTATAAAGTCCTCTTCCGCACTAGGATTTATTCCTGTGTCGCGAGAGACTTTACAGAGACTCAAACGAACACGAAGAACACCTAGACTCGGAACAAATATTACACACATTTTTGTCCCGTGTGGGAATCGAACCCACAACGCTTGGGACTGTGATAATGGCAAGACGACCTCTTAAACCACTACGCCATCCGCACAGTTGAAATAAAATAATATTTTGAAATATCTGTTGAATTTTGTATAGGGATCACGAAAGTAAATATAGGAAGAACTGGCAATTTCATAGGTAATGATCAAATATTATAGCGTAGACATCAGATGATTTTCTGTTAGCATATTATAGAATACGACGTAGTGCGCGTCCCAGACAATTGGAATCAATAAAAATCTCTCTTTGCCTTTATTTATAGAGCTATAAATAAATATTATGTTGACTGCCAAGAATTTTTTTAAATATGAAATTTTTTACTTGCAGCATCTAAGAAGGTTACTTGGAGATGTTAATTTCCTGATGAGTTTAATTAGCTATTAAGGTTTTTATATTGCACGATTAAGATATATACAAAATTAAAATAAAGGTCACGACTCTTGGGCATTAAATCAATAGTGGGAATATTATCGTACTACGAGACAACTTTTGTGTTACGAAAAAACTAAACTGTTAAAGGGAAACACAATATAAGCCTAGTTTATAAATACCCTACTGCCACGCACATGTTTTCTTTTAAATATAAATAAAGAATTTATCAAATTCAAGAAATGCATATTGCTTTACTAGCTTTTTTATTCGTAGCTAAACAAGTGATAACTAACATATTTTTAATTTACTATAAAGAAGTTCTATTTTAATATTATTATTTATTACTTACCCAGGGCAGTAGTGGCACACGTAGTTATAAAAGTGTCCCCAGGGTCCTCCCTGGCAGTAAGCGACGCCGCAACCGACTTTGTGACTTGTCGCCCACACCATTTGAGTATAGTGACCAATTTTCTTTAGATTATACATGGGATGACCATATGTAAAGTTTCGGTATTCGAGGAACCATGTCTTTAAGGCGAAGAACCTGGAATTATACAATCATCTTTATTAATTTTATGGGTCTAAAAAGTTCGACAAGAAATCATTTTCGATAGCATTGACCGTTTAAAAGACTCGTTCTTAATGTTCTGTGTTCAAAAATAAATATATTATCATCTCCGTGACCAGAAATAATTGCGGTATTAAGTAATTAAAAGTAAATTATGATGAGCATTCACGTGAGTTTAGCTTTTCTTTAAGTCGCAAACGATCAACATACTGATGTGAATATTATAACATTAAAGAAGAAACGAGGCATTATATAATATTTAGTCTGTGTAACTTATACTTTGTATTTAGTAAAAATAATGTATTTTACACAGCGTTTAGTCTCTTTTAAACATTATTATTCAACTGTCTGACTACGTACGGCCACTACTGGGTATTTAAGCTAGAGAACTATACAATTAGATGTATTAGTATATGTAGGTTTTAATTCAGAACTTATTATAATGTAAACCACGTCCACATAAAACATATTCATTCTATTTGCATAGGAATCTCCTTAATAGAACGATATGAATACTCGCAATCACGTTTGTTGAACAGATGGCTATCAAATGCTTGTTCAAATGTAGCTAATTTTCCCTTCAATTTTGTAATTTTGTATCAAGACAAGCCAGACAATTATATTTGTTTCTGCCAACCAAAGGGCAGATATTTATCTAAAGTAACCATTACGTATAATTACTCATTCACGAATTAACTATTATAGTAACCAACTATATAAAGACAATCGTGAGTGAGGCTGTGAACATCAAGACTAGGAAATCACACAATGTTTGAAGAGAAATAAGATTATAATTTATCATCTCCATTCAGAAGGCATGATTAACGGCGTAGCCTTGAAATATAACAGCGTCAAACTCATTAATGGTTCAAAAATAATCTGTAAATAAGTAGGCAGTAAAATTGACATGGTGTGCGAAATTGAATTGTTTACGAGGTAACAATAAATCATATAGTTTTGACCGTAAGCCCACCAACATAAATGACGATTAAAATAATCAAATACATAATCAGCAGAGAGAGAAATAAACAGAAGCCAATTAAAATATTTGTATGTCTTATCGGATTTTATAAATTCGGCTTTAATACGCTAAAACAAGTTAAGCCATTAAATCCATCTGGCTAAATGTACAAATACGATTATACTTATTTATGAATTTTAATACGTTTTACAGACTGCTGCCTCTACAAAAATAACTTTTTATTTTTCGTCTCTTTTAGGCATCTACCTTAAAACATGTAGCTTAGTTATTAGTTCTATTTATAATAAACTAAAAATTTGCTTGCAAAACATCACGATTTCAAAGCACGTATTTCAAATCTAAATCTGAAATTAAATTATTGACAATCGTAATCCCATCTTTGTCATTGACGCTTTGTTGTGTAGATGCAATAGTTATGTTAAGACTGCGCCGAGCGAAATGTGCTAAAACAGGCGGTCACAGTTAAGTGAATAAAATCAACAATTTTTGTTTAATACAAATATAAAATATACATTTACCATAACAATGAATGTGTTTACAATTACTCCGTGTAAAATACTTAAAATAATTAATATTTTCGCTTACAAAATTGCGTAAATTTGCACAAAAAATGCAAAAACATAAGCTCGTGTTACGTGATTTTTAGATTATAACAGTACAAATCTATCCTATTTTACAGCTTAAACGAAACATAAATAGTTATGTTACAATTTGTCCGTCCCAAATATTTAAGTTATTGGTTGACAATAACGATACATATTTATCAAAAAAGCACTTCAAATCCTCCATACAATTTTAGTATGGCGGCCGCGTGCCGATTTGAATATGCGCCGCACGAGCTCTGTCATTACCCGTCTTACGCTCGGCGCAGTCTTAATTGTTATAGCCGATATTAGAATAATAGCTCCTGTTTTAGTTGCAATATAAATGGACAATCACTCAAATAAATAATGTTATTGCTTATAAAATTACCAGGGTGTCTTCTGTGCAGCTACAAATAGGTTTTGTCCACATGTACCTAGGGGTGGTACAACATTTTCTCGTATATCATTATGCCTCAGGAATTGGCATCTTTCTGCATAAGCCTGTGCCTGACGCGCAGCCGCTTCATTCCATGACTGCAATAAGTGGTAACAAAAAAAAGTAAACAGATATTCACGTTGACAATTCGAGTAAAACTATTCAGAAAACTATCTCAAATATTTGAAATCTTTAAATCAATATCCCATAAATCGAACATTATTCTAACTCGCTATCGAAACTAATGGATCATTTATGACAACAACTTATTATGTAGATAGCAAAAATGCTGTTTGTGGATTTCCATACAAATTGAAGACAATTGAAAGAAATTAATATATTTCGCATATTTCGAATATTTCGCAAAATAAATTTAGGCTGACTATAAATTTAAATATTTGCTATTTAAAAGTTGTGTTTAAAGACTTACCATTAGCAACATGTTTGACGCACTGGGTCGAACTTTCGAGCGGAAGAAGTTGTGATAGAGGACAATTTTTCTGCGCACTATCGCACGACGAGGATCCAACGCATTGTTAGGGATTAAATGTGGTGGGAATAGTTCTAAAAATATTTACAATTTGACAAAGTTGTTCATGTAAGCACGTTAGACATCTACACAACAGTATTCAAGAAATAGTTTGCTTTCGTTTAGTAGAACAACCTATTACAGAGAAAAGTTATGTTCAACTATTCTCATTACGATTTACATGACGGTATACATTTGATACCGATTAAGAAGTACCCAATGTTTTTAATCGTATCCAGTTGTGAGAAAGTTCTGCAGTAAAGAACACCGATACGCCGTCGCTCGTTATATAAATAAGTATGTAACGTAAAACAAATTGGGAACATGAAGAATTATACTCAAGTAGTAGTAGTACTCACGTTTTTCGCCCCAGGTTCTCATAGTTTCCAGAGGTATAGAAATATTCAGCACAAATAAAATTTGTATCCATAGCGCGCCTCGTATAAACATTCTATAAATGAGAAATAAGTCACGGTAAATGCTTTGATATATTAACAACAACACGGCCACTGTAACCAAAGCTATATTTATCTAAATCAATAAAATATGAATTCCATATACCGATAGAGCCAAATTAAAATAAATAGCGTGAGTATACAATTATTCAGTATAAATCTGAATTGTTTCAAGTGATCCAATTACGAAATTTGAGATCGAGAATCGTTCCGTTAATGAAACATTACGTCCATTGTCAAAATAATTTAGATTTTCTAAAACTAGAACAGTACCTAATTGTGTTAGTGTTTGTTAATATTGTTCAATAATAATAAAATACCTTCTTAAATTATGTAATTAATATAATAGATTATTTACGTAATAAGCAAATAATTTTATGAATTTATGATAGTTTAACAGACACAGAACTATATCAAATCAAGGTAAAATTAAGATAATGTTGTGTTGTGTACGATAAGGTACGATGGGATTGGCGTATTCTTGTGGATAAAAACCCCTTATATAAAATAAAGAAAAAAAAATCAAGGTAAATATTATATTCTACTTATGAATAATAATAATAATGATGTTTATTTTCACTCATAACATTTTACAAAATGTTCTTATTTTAGATACATAAGTGAACGGTAAACAAAATATCCATACAAATAATTTTACTAACTACATAAAACATCAATTTAGTGTCATGGTGAGTTAAGATCTTCTTTCTATGTCTTATTTATTAAAATCAATTCAAACAGTCTAATAAATAAAAACAATGCAATAGTGTGTACTTACTTTCTAGGACCGATAGGATTTCAGATATTAAATTTTGAATTTAAAATTGTTGACATTACACGCCGGTTGATCACCAAAGACTGTTTCTTAGAACAAAGATTAAAACAAACATTCTCACTGTGAATAAGTTTCAACAATAACGATCTTTTGAGAATTTGGTTATTTCAATAAATGTATGCCAATCACATGCAGCCGCGCGTCGCGGACGCTTCAATTGAAATAAGCGGTAGCAAGTGTTGACCACATCGAAAGCTTCAAATAATCCTTCATGGGCACGTTTAATTGCTGCCATATATTGAAAATCACTGCTAAAGGATACGCGTCTGACAAATATAGTCAGTGAGATTCTTATGATTAAATAAAATCTACTTATTCAATATGAATGTGACTAATCAGATACTATGGTATTATATATTAGGTGATATAGTACTTACTTTTATAATATAAATATTATCTGTGTTAGTGTCTCTCTCTAATACATTTTATTGCGAAATTTGTAACGACGATGATTACTACACAAATAGCTAATTTGTTATAATGCAATACCGTAAGTAGGTATTACGTCTAGTGCCGGGCAAAATATTGACTACCGCTGCAAATATTGTGGTGATACTTATAGCAAAATGAATGCTTGTAAAAAAATACATTTTTAAATCAAACTTGTAACGGTGTGAGCAGGTCATGAGATTATAATCACAACACTGTGTTTGCAATAATATATTGATCAGCACGGCCACGAACGCTGTTCGACTTCCAAGCAATGTTCGGGCTTGCATTGATAAACGAGGGCCACCGTGGCTTCAGTATTAGGGTAAAGTGCTATATTAACATAATATATTTATTATACCTAATTGGTTTGAAAAACTGTATGCACTAAAAACTATAATAATTAGATAATATAGCGTTGTACTCTATTATGTAATCATTAATTATTAGTCGTGTCGTGCACAATTGTGTGGTTTGATTGACTAGAAAATTAAACCACCAAAATGTAACAGAATACAAAAAGTGTCATCTTATGTTCCTATCCTACAAATTAACGTCCTGATATGAATAGTTTCCTAAATAAATAAGAAGTAGCAATAAAAACCCTAGAACGAATGTAAATGCTACTGATGACCTTCAACGTTAATCATCATTATATTGCCTGTTTTATCAGACAAACATAATTTATGTAAGTATTTTAATTACAATATTGTTAGTCTGGCGTCTAACAATAGTTATAATCAAAACATGCTTGGAGTTGCGGAAGTGCGGAACTCATCGCTATGAATTTTGAGGCAATCTTTTATGTTCGAATGACCTTTTAATTATCATCTTACGTTTACGTGCACCGTATAAGTACCTACTATATATATTTAAGTATTATCAGCCTCTTGTTAACTAACAGAGTGTACCTAGTTATGGATCAAGAAATATAGCCGTGTACAATATAGCGTCAATTATTTAATACTTGTAACAGATGATTGCCTATTGGTCAAGGTAGAGCCTTGTAACAAGATAAAGCCTTTTTGATTTCGTTAGACGAGATTCGAGTTTGATGACATTCGATTTTGATGAAATTCGAGTTTGACGAGATTCGAGTTTGATGACATTCGAGTTTGATGAGATTAAAACCTCAAATTTTTAAAGACGTATTCATTACATATTTTATTTCTTTTGAATAAAATGATAACCACAACACTCGGCGTACTGACCGTGGCGACCACTTAAACCACTGCGCCATCCGTGCAGACTACTTTATGTAATATAATACATAATGGTTAATGTAATGCAATACATTTGTGTATAAATAACAGTGTGTATGCGAATACCTTACCTTGATCCCTGTTAGATGCCGTGTGACGTTGTTGACGGTAGAAGAAAAGCAAACAAAATCTAAGAGAAACAAAAATTAAAGAAGGGTTTATTTGATAAAACTTTAATATATAATAATAATAAATTACAATAGAAATAAGAGCTCAAACATAATACAATTCTTCTCTAGTCATCAAACAGATACTCATTGCATAAATATATTTTAGATTAAAATGAAAAACTACCAAATTAAAACTACATTATGTTATTGAATAGTGCTAAAATACGTATTAAATCATAATCATAAATGTTATCTACACATATTCATAATAAACTCAACAAAATCATTGTACGGGTAATCGATATATTCGAAAGAGTATACATATTTAATACGAGTATAATAACTTGTAGGCAACATTAGTTAGTTACTATGGATAATAATAATTCATAATATAATACATATATCGGCGCGCAAACATCCTTCAATGTTATTTTTATCGCAATTACCTCAAGATTCATAATTACGTAATATACAACTACCACCAAAGTCAGTTTTTGGCCATCGTAATTTTGATATAACCCACGTTGCACGTATCTATAATGTAATGTAACCAATTAAACCATTGAAATACTACATAATACGCTTTTAATTAAACGTTATCACTATTTTGTAAGAATTACCTACACATATCTAGAGAATGCATTGTTTTAATAGGATCGACATTGGTGGCCTGTTATTTTATATAAATTGGCGCAATGGCATCGGTTGAATTGTGATTGCCTCTAATAGCCGCGACGATTACACTTCAAGTGTGTTGATATCAATATTAGTTGTTTTCTAAATCAAACAAGAAATCTCGTTTATACTAATATGAAACTGTGATAAAATTGGACATGCTCGCGTTAAACTTGCAAACCGTGGTCATTTTACCAATAAAATTATTTTTGTACTGCTATGCACGTAAAATGTGTTGTTAAGTTATTTACATACTTTCAAATGTAGTAATATAATATATTTAATAGTGATAAAGAACTAAAATGAAGGACGTATCGTATCGTAGAAAATAAGTCGTATGAAAGGAACAAAACTATCTAGTTCATATTCATAAATCTAACCATACTTCGTCTTAAAATCGATGAGACATTGCAACACTTTTGAGATAGATTAAATAGCTGTAAACTTATAAACCTATACACGTTAATATAGTTCGCTTCAAATACGAACTCGCATTTGACAGATAATCGTTGAACAGCGGTAGTGAAGAGACTGTTTCAATCGACACATTGACGAAATCGATTACCGATTAACTATCCAAACAAACTGTAATCTTGGGCTTAGAATCGAAACAAGAATGATAGCAACAGACAAAGAAAAAAGGAGTCCATCTAAGTTTGACATACTTATCGAAAGAATAGAAAAGTCACAGTTAAGTATATATAACGCGTGTAATTGTAAAAAAAACCTGGACTTATCCTTGATTAATTCCTAGTATCACATACTTTCTCCATACTTAGTATAAGGGTGAAATAATGTTCAAGATGACTACTCTTTAAAAACTATGGGATATTTAAATCATACGGCCAATATCGCATCTTCAAATCCATTTTTTGATAAAGAAAATATATGAAGGGTTTGCAGAATGGAATTTAAGATACGTTGCAACGTAATAATAATATAATTAATACTAACTACAAATTTACAACAAAATTATTTCTCGGACAATTGTTTTTACAATAATAACTTTAAACTTTCGCGTCACACCGGTCGTGGTCACAAGCTGACAATGCATGATCGCGTTAATACCCGTTACGTATTGTATAAGTATATAAATGGTTTTACCTCAAATTATTTCGATTTTATCCGATTCATATTGTCACGTCGCTATGAGCGAAAGTAAAAAAAATACTCTATTGCGTAACCATGGTATTGTAGTAAAATGTAAATTTATTTTGATGTTTAAATTATTTAAGACTAATATCAATAAGTAGAAATTATTAGTTGATTATGTTTGTGCAACAATTACACCATGTTTTGTATAGATTCTAATTATTTTTAAATAGTTTTTAGTACCATAAGTAATCATTGTTTATTTTAGCAATTTATATGAAATGTGCAGAGTTACGTGCTATGAAATGTCAAAAGGGAATTCGTATTTGAAACAGACTATAGTGAAGTGCAGATACCTATAAGAAGAGTGAATTTAAAAATTAATGAAGTCAAACTCTCTATCAAGCTTAAGGGTCAGTTGCAATGTTTCTTGATCGTTATCCCAGTTGGCTTTAGAATGATCAGGATTGATTTCATGCGGGAGAGGCAACGTCAAGTAATATCGTGAAGAAGCGATGGTAACACTCGTCTTATTAACAGATAAGTCCACGTTCTCCTTCTTGTCACCTGGCATCTTGATTCTCACAATAAGATTCTCGCAACTAGCAGAACTTGGAGTCTTCGGACCAATCTGCAAATATAAGACAACTTTAATAAACGTATAGGTAGTGAGAGATTAATCCCCGTCACCCACTGTTCGACCACAAGATGCCTCCTGTGCGCTTAAAAAGCCGGCGAAGTTTTCTGGGATGTCACTCTTCTTGGAATATAAATATTCCCCCAAAACGGTCAGAAGAGCAAATGTGGGCAGCGAAACATCCTGTCCCGGCAGGTTTCATTACACCTTCAGAAAACCTGCCACCTGGACACCAACTGCAATGGGCAACCTGGAAATCACTGAATCGCTTGCGCACCCAGGTTGGTCGTTGCAAAAACAATATGGCAAATTGGGGCTACACGGACCAGTTGCAAACGCGCTGTGTTAGCATTCATTTTCTTCTTGTATTACAAATAAAATAGGTGGTAGCATAACGGTAGTACTTATATATATATTTTGGTAAAAGTTATAATATAAAAAAGGCGGATGCATTAATTGTTTCTAGATATTCACTCAACCCGATATTTTGGCACCATCTACTGACCGACTGACTACTCTGACTATTGTAGGTACGTGAAAATGACCGACAATAACAAATCTTTTGTTACTATAAACGATATTTTACACTCATTGATGCTTATCACTTTTAGTACCTAATGCCTAGAGTATTCAATTACTATAAACGATATTTTGCACTCAATGATGCTTATCGCTTTTAGTACCTAATGCCTAGAGTATTCAATACACTGCAGCGATTAAGAGCAGATTGGGTTCCGAGCAATATTTACGTAGATGATGATACTGATTTACATATTATGTCAATCGTACCATCCCTCAGGATATATCTCCGGTAGTTATTCGTCTTGATAACTTCGTCCATAATTGCACAGATAAACCCTTCGGTTTCCCCAAAGAGGTCACCGAAGCGTAGCCAGTTCACGAAGGCGAGAAGCTCTACATTAGGCCCACATAGGGCCTGGTAGAACCTACCGTGAAGCTCCTTGCTCTGCCATACGCTCTTGCGGTCGTCAATGCTCAATACTACAGGCATGCGCCAGTTCTCTTTAGCCAGATTAAGCAAGTCCGTTATCTACTGTGACAACATCACGATGCATACCCACGTTCGCATGAAGGAAATACTCTCTAAGGTTGCATACCTCATGGCTATGGAGGGTTTTGGCATTTAGAAAACCTCGACCCCCACATTTCCGTGGTATGTACAACCTCATCACAGATGAACGAGGGTGATACATTCGGTATGCCGTCAACAGTGTACGGACCTTCCAGTCCAGGGCATCTAACTCAATCTGAGTCCTCTTGAGTATGCCAAAGGAGTATAAAAGAAGCGGCATGACCCAACCTTTAAAAGCGCGCACCTTGTTGCCGCCAGATAAAAGACTTAAGTACTTTTTTCAGGCGACCAAAGAAGCGCTGTTTCAACGATTGTTTCATGTCCGCTTCATGAATACCTAAGGCTTGTGACTTTGTAGGTATCAAGTATTTGTAGGTATCAGTAATGAGAAGCGATCTAAGGTTAATGGAATCTGAAAGTTGAATGCACTCAGATTCCACCATCCTTCCATGCTTTACATGCATGACTGCACATTTATCCAGACCAAACTCCATATTGATAGATTTACTAAAGCAATCAATTACTCTTGGTAAGTCTATCAAATGTGACTCAGTGTGGGCAAACAGTTTTAAATCATCCATGTATAGCAAATGTGATACGACCTGACCGCCTCTGTTTAACTTGTAACCTAGCCCTGAACTCTTAGTAATGTACTAAGAGGGTTCAACGCTAGGCAAAACCAAAGAGGACAGACTGTCGCCCTGAAATATACCTCGCTTAATGTGTATTAGGTCGCTGTTTTTCAATATGTTTCGAAATTTTGGCTTTCAGAATAGATGTAAGAAGCTGTGTGGTGTCGGCCAAATAGAATAGCACCAACCCAACTCTTCCCGTAGGTGTCGTAAAAGGCGACTAAGGGACACAAACCAGGGAGCGGGCAGCAGCGTTCCCTGCAATACAAATCCACCACTGAACTGCGATCTCCGACCCGCATGCCTAGCGGATTATGGGCACTACCCCCTAATGATTGTACACGCCAAAAGAAAATGGCCCCCAGTTCCCGGCCGCCTCGCTATTCCTTGCCATGGCAGCGGCCACGGTAACGGTGGGGCAGGGGGTGCTAAGAATCCCCGGGCTACATCAGGCTGCTATTCATTACAAAATTTGACCCTGGCTACGTTTAACGGACGCACTCTGAGGCTTGACCACCATCTAGCGCAGTTGGAAGTCGAGTTAGAGAACATTAAATGGCATGTTCTGAGGTTATTTGAAGTCCGTAGAGAGGGGGAGGACACCATAACCCTAGACTCGGGCCATCTTCTCTACTTTCGCGAGGGTGATAAAACATCCCAGGGTGGTGTAGGTTTCCTCGTGAATAAGGCTCTCTCTAACAACGTTGAAGAAATCTCCAGTGTGTCGACCAGGGTAGCGTACCTGATCCTTCGGCTGTTAAAGCGCTACAGCATGAAGGTCATACAGGTTTACGCACCGACCTCGACACACTCGGATGATGAAGTGGAGGATATGTACGATGACATATCCAAAGCCTTGCACAACACCACTAAGGCTCACTTCAATGTTGTTACGGGGGACTTTAACGGCAAAGTGGGATCCCAGACTGGCAACGAATCCCGGATAGGCCCGCATGGTTATGGAGTTAGGAATCACAGGGGGCAAATGCTTGTCAACTTCCTTGAGAAAGAGGGGTTATTCTTAATGAACTCCTTCTTTAAGAAACAGCCTCAAAGGAAGTGGACATGGCAAAGCCCCGACACTGTGACTAAAAATGAGATCGACTTCATCATGACGGATAGCAAGCACATATTCAGAGATGTCTCAGTGATCAACAGGTTCAATACCGGTTCTGATCACCGACTCCTCCGAGGCTCTCTTAATATCAACTTAAAGCTTGAAAGAAACCGCCTGATGAAGTCCACGCTCCGACCTAACCCAATCCAAATCATGGCGGGTACCGAGAAGTTCCAGCAGCTTCTCGGGGATAGATTTGTTGCCTTGGAACCCACCGATGACGCTGACGAGACTCTACACAATCTGGTCGAAACTTTGAGGGACGAGGGCATCAAATTCTGCAGAACGCAGCGGACTGGCAGGAAATCCAAACTCTCGGCTGAGACTCTCGGGTTGATGACAAAAAGACGGGAAACCACCCAAGCGACTTCGTCTGAGAGGTCAGACCTGAACAAGCAGATTGCGAAGATGGTACGGCGCGACCTTCGGAGCTCCAACACACGCCTCATTGAAGAGGCGATAGAGCGAAACCGAGGGTCCAAATTATTCACTCAGCAGCTTGGCAGGAGCCACCTGACGAAGCTTAAAACGCACGACGGGAGGACCGTATCGTCAAAGCCGGAGATCTCCGCCGAGATAGAGGATTTCTATGGCCGATTATACGCTGCACATGCCCCTCATTCCAGACGAGACGACCACGATTCCAGAGCCACCCTGATACGCCACTACACCGACTAACTGCCAGACATCAGTCAAGACGAGATCGTGTTAGCTCTGAGGCAGCTTAAAAATGGAAAAGCCCCCAGTGAGGACGGAGTAACATCAGAGCTTCTAAAAGCTGGAGGAGCCCCTGTTATACAGGAATTACAGAACCTCTTCAACATCGTCCTTCACAGTGGGAGAACTCCAAAGGCGTGGAGCGGGAGTTTGGTGGTGCTCTTTTTTAAGAAGGGTGACAAAACCCTCCTTAAAAATTATAGACCCATCTCGCTCCTGAGCCATGTCTATAAGCTGTTCTCATGAGTGGTCACGAACCGTCTCGCCAGGAGCCTCGACGAGTTCCAGCCGCCGGAACAGGCCGGGTTTCGCAGAGGATATGGCACCATAGACCACATTCACACAGTGAGGCAAATTATACAGAAGTCAGAAGAGTACAATCAGCCCCTGTGTCTGGCCTTTGTGGACTATGAGAAGGCCTTTGACTCTGTCGAAACATGGGCTGTTCTGGAATCCCTGCAGCGATGCCAAGTAGACTATCGTTATATCGAGGTGCTAAGATGTCTGTACGAAGCTGTCACCATGAGTGTCCAAGTACAGGGCCAGCAGTATAAACCCATCCAATTGCGCAGAGGAGTGAGACAGGGGGATGTTATATCCCCGAAATTGTTCACAAGTGCGTTGGAAGATATGTTTAAGACGCTGGACTGGAAAGGAAAGGGCATTAACATCAACGGCGACTACATCTCACACCTGCGATTTGCAGATGACATAGTCTTAATGGCGGAGTCGCTAGAAGAGCTGAAACAGATGCGGGACGGCCTAGCTGCAGCCTCGCGACGTATCGGTCTTGGCATGAATTTGGATAAAACCAAAGTCATGATCAATGGCCACATTGATCCAATAGCGATCGTCGTACATGGTCACCCTCTCGAAATCGTTTCCGAATACACTTACCTCGGGCAGATTCTGCAGTTAGGTAAAACCAATTTCGAGAGGGAGGCCAGGAGGAGGATCCAGCTGGGCTGGGCAGCGTTTGGGAAACTACGCCGAGTCTTCTCGTCATCCATACCGCAATGCTTGAAAACGAAAGTTTTCAATCAGTGCGTGCTACCCGTCATGACCTTCGGAGCCGAGACATGGACACTCTCGGTAGGGTTGGTCCACTAGTTCAAAGTCGCTCAGCGAGCTATGGAGAGAGCTATGCTCGGAGTTTCTCTGAAGGATAGGATTCGTAACGAATATATCCGACAGAGAACCAAAGTCATCGACATAGCTCAGAGAATTAGCAAGCTGAAGTGGCAGTGGGCTGGCCATATCGCGCGAAGAACCGACAACCGCTGGGGTAAGCGTGTTCTTGAGTGGAGACCGCGACTCGGCAAACGTAGTGTAGGACGCCCTCCGACCAGTTGGGATGACGATCTGCGAAAGACTGCAGGCAGATGCTGGATGCGGCAAGCTGAAGGCAGGGCGCTATGGCGCTCTTTGGGGAAGGGCTATGTCCAGCAGTGGACTATTATAGCCTGATGATGATGATGATGATGATGTAAGAAGCTTATAGACTGACGGTAAACAGGTGATCGGTCTATAATTTCCAGGCTCGTGAGTACTACCTGTTTTGTGGAGCAGGTGCGTAACTTCTGTGGTCATAAAATCTGGCAACGACCAAGATTCTACGGATGATTGAAATTACGATGCCAAGCGAGCATGCGAACTACGTAGCCACTTCAGCCAGAAGTTATGCAGCCCGTTCAGACCTGGAGACTTCCAATTTGATAACGAACGGACTGCACTAGTGACATACTGGCCATCAATGACTACGTCTTCCATCTGTGGAATTTGTTCAGCCGCTCGCTCGACATCTCGGATCCAATCGCCCTCAGTGTGGACCTTGGGCACCGACCAGATGCTAAGCCAAAAGGTGTTTGTGGTATCAGCATCCGACAGCCGTCCATCAGTCACACATTGATCCGGTCGTTCCCATCTTCAATAAACACATCTCTGGTCTCTTTGGAATGCGCAATTCACGGTATACCGATCTACGCGTTTTTGTATCGGCGCAAACGGTTTGCCCACGTATAAACTTTCTGCTTCAGGAAGTCAATGCGCTCTGTGACCCGAGATGTCTAGTCTTGTCAGCTGATGTCAGTTCCCAAGAAAGCTCGGCTCACAAAGCGCATCACTCTAGGACGAGTATTGCGCTCCCTGAAGCAGATTAGTTTACCAATAAGTGCCCTTGCCTCAGCGATACGACGCTCCATCCTGCATTGCCATGCCGGAGCAGCTTTTCGCCATACAGCAGTGTCGTTCAGTGGGAACTTGACGCCTGTTGTACGACATGCCGCCACAGCAGCACAATACAGGATTGAAGGGGTATTATTATTATTTGTTTCTCTTTCACGGGTATATTCCTAATACGTTAGGCAAATACCCGGCCCTTTGGGAGGTTTACACGGAGACATGGGTCCAACGTGAAGAGGCCCTTTGAGAGTTTTAATCAAAGGTCGGATGGAGCACCTACAGCGGCACTGGCCGCAGCAGGCGTAGGACTATTGCAACGTATGGATTCTAATGTATGGGCTATGGGTGTTTGATGGACTGGTATATTGGTAACTATACAACGATATTATTATTATTATATTATCATATTCTGGTATTTTCAGGTATTTTTATTTTAACACAACAATTGTTATACAGTGTCAACGGTATAATTATGGAGCTGAACATCAAACAAATTCGTTACAGTATTTTATGTATGAAAATCCACTTATTATTGTTCTATAGCAATGAATTGTGATTAAAATAACTCTCGTTTAACTGTCACTACAGTCAAAGATGAGTAATAATAACTATTATTGTGTATGATATAGTAATCAAAATCTCGTGAATGTTTATCGACTTATGTCGCTAACAACAGTCGCCCACACACTGTATGGTACATTATAACAAAAATCTACAAACCTGCAGATACACGTCCTCTGCAGAGACTGACTGTTGATAATTCATAGTGTATTCTGGAGTGTGACGCTCTCCTATACCTGAGCCAGTGCTTCCTAAATTCTCAAGTTCTTTAGCTTCTTGTTCCTCATATTCTTCAATAGTTCTCGGTTTATTTTCCTTGGCAGGTGTGGTTTTATTTCTTGTTGCAGTGATATCAAAACCTAGACAACAATGTAATATATCGCACATGTTAATTAGAAGGGGTTGGCTTTAGAAACGGGCTGATCGAAACGGGGTATTAATATGTTGGGGGTGGGTCGGGCACGCCACGATCGTGGCGGTAAGTCCCGTGTTTGAGGAGTGGCTGGAGAAGCGGCATGGCCGGTTCCTGTGTCTTATACGCCGGCAAGAGACGCCCGGTTGCCACCACTGCGGCAAATGCCGCGACGCTGTTGAGGACATGGCGCTGCACACTTTGGCAGTTTGTCCCGCCTGGGCATCGCAGCGCCGTGAATTGATCGCGGCAGTCGGATTGGTTGCCCTCTCGCTCCCGGCCGTAGTTCAGTCTATGGTCCGGAGTAAGAAGTCGTGGAACGCCGTAGCCTCCTTCTGTGAGGAAGTGATTTCCATCACGGAGGCGGCGGAGCGGGAGAGGAAGCGTTTAAACCGTCTCCCCAACCGCAGAACCGGACGCCGGAGGGCGCGAGACGACTTCAGCCACCCTAAGGTTTGACCTGGGGGTGGCGGGCTTTGTGGGCCTGCCCGCCATCCGTTCAGCACCAGGTCCGAGAGGCGGCGTGCGTGTTCCCACGCGCGCGTCTGAGTCGTGTCCGTCTCCTCTCTAGAGGGGGGACAGTAGGGATTTTTGTTTAGTGGTGACCTTAGGGTAGGTCTCTTCGTGTAGTGGCCTGCCGTTTCATACGGCGCCGGCGGGCCGAAACCTCGGCGGGGTCGCGACCGCATGTGCAAGTGATTCGCGCGGCCCCGCCGATAGTAGTTTTGTCGAGGAACACCGTGGTAGGTTTAGTCGGTATTCCGCGAGATACATTATTCTTATTCCATCTTTTTCTTTTACCCCGGCGAGTCCGACATAACCTCTCCGCCCGCCCCCGCGGAGGGGTATGCGTCACAGCATTCCCCAACGTAAAAAAAAAATGTTGGGGGTGGGTTTTCCAACCCTCCGGAACCATCCCCACACCGCGCACTTGCATAGTTTTTTTAGGCATTTTTATAAACACGTGAAATGGAACGGCTTTTTGATGACACCAACGTAATTTGTTTCGTCTTTTTTTGATAAAATGTGATACAAAAATCTATTTTAAATTATTTATATATGTAACAAAACATTTATTGTAAAATTATCATTTTATTTCACCAAATTTGGTAAAAGATATTATTTTTACGTGAAATGAAACGTAACTTTTTGCGCGCTATAATCTTATGCAACTCATATATGACAGCCATTTCATAAAATTTTAGACTATCGAATCGACCCACTCCTTAGCCTACCCCGACTCTCCCCAGTACTTTATGCCCTACCCCTAGAGTGGTTGTAAAAAGCTGGAGGCGCGGACGGAGGGCAGCCTCCGCCATGTATGGCGTAGAGGCTGTACTTCCCGCAGCGCCGGAGACGTCCCAGTTGTAAGTTGCTTCCAAAACGATAGAATTTATGCAAGACAGAATACAAAACATCACAATTTTGAGGTTAAGTTTGACAATTTTCAAATATTTTTCTCGGGAACTAGATATTTACGCGCGATGGGGTTAATTGGGGTGGACTCAACCCTCCCCCTTCCCCCTCAAACACCCTCAACACTTAATTAAATCGGCCCGTTTGTAAAGCAATCCCATTAAAAGGCTTTAAACGTTACAAGTTATGCAAATAGTAACAAAGTCCTCGCAAATAGTAACAACAAGATCCAAAAACATACAACCAAATTGTTAAATATTCGTTTAAGTAAATTAATTATCTTTTCAACAAACTACCTTAAACATGTTTTAAGAACTTATGTAGGTACATGGTTGCCTAATACAAAACTAAAGGTAAGTTAATTTTTCAGTAATGTGCTGAATATATTATAGTAGCTTATGCCCGCGGCTTCGCTCGCGTTAATTTAGAATTTGACAATCAATTCGGGTTGTACTCTGCTTGTAATAATATAATTCAATCATGATTCGAAAGACACGTGGCGCCATCTATTATCATAAGAACGTTATTGTTGTTTTCCTCGGAAACAGTAATTTTTTTCGGGATGAAAGGTAGCCTATGTCCGTTTCTGTTTACCTGTCAACGTATATGCAAAATTTCAGGATGATCGGTTCAGTGGTTTAGGCGTGAAAAGGTAACAAACAAACAAGCTCATTTTCGCTTTTATAATATTAGTTAGGAAGGATTAGGATTAGGATTATATCGAATTTTAAATTCTGAAGCTGTATATTAGAATATAACTTATACATTTATTTTTACTTGGTTTACTATAAATGTTGTACATAGTTTCGAAGTATAATAATAACACAAATTGATGAAATTTCTAATGGGTCAGTTGTAGAGGTGTAGGTAAGTGCTGTATACATTTGTATTGAAATGTATAAAACGAAAAATACCGTATAATACGGTATTATACTATTTGCTTCGGTATTTTATGTATAAATCAATTGTTTCTATATTTTTTTGAAGTAAATAATCTGAGTAATCATAAAAAATTCTGAATACGGTGGAATTGCACAGAAGTCGATCCGAACCGGTCACGCGGTAAATCGTACCGTGCGGTACATAAATCCAATATTTAACAAACACAGTAACGAAAAATAGTCGGACATATAATATTGTAATAATATTTATAATATATAATAATAATATAATAATACTAGCTGTCCCGACAGACGTTGTCCTGTACAAAAAAAGCATATCTAAACCATTCTCGAATCCACTAGAACACACACAAAAAGTTTCATTCAGATCGGTCCAGCCGTTTAGGAGGAGTTCACTGTCAACACACGTACAGAAGAATTATATATATAAAGATAATGTTACTTTTATGTACTTAAATATTTTAATTTAGCGAATTAGTTCTCCTTATTGGGTATATTACAATAAATCTAACATTATTGCCTTTATTGCATCAAAAACTTTATTGCCTTGAATTATGATACATTTTCATTTATTACAGCTATTTAACAAATGGGTGACTATAATTTAATTCGTTTTAATTATTTTAGGGATAAAAAATTACCTATATTAAAAATTGCTGGAATTGATTCAGTAGCCGATTTTGAACAAACTACTTTCAGGATGTGCGTTTATTATGTTACATGTTGTATAATTGGTCATTCTACAATATAGAACACAATCGAAACATAAAATATATTTTATGTATTAAACTAGAACTCGTCGCAATATCGCAGGGTCTTAAAAACTGAATCAAAATATAAAATACATAAAATACTAATAATACCCGTAAGTTATAATAAAATACCTGTTTAATACATAGCCTTTTGGTATCATACGGTATTGTTACAACACTAGTCAGTTGTATCTAGTAGACAATGTGTTTATGCCTATATTCCACACCGGCCCACCAAACCCTCATACCGTCAACCTAGATTTACTAGCTCCACGTGTAGCAATAGCTTTGCGGCCATTGCCTCGGTAGGTTCACTTTAGATTATGTCTCAATATGTCCTCCTGTAAACCTTCCAAAGGGCCGGGTATTTTCTGATATGAATTGCTAGGGAAATATCCGTGTAAGAGAATGAATAATACGTACTAGATAATATGTGCAGTATCGGATTAGCCATATAGCTGAAGTAGCAAATACTACGGACGGCGTAGCCAAGAGGGACGACGCGCCCTAGTGGCGGCCCCCGTTAGAGCAAAAGAAAATTTAAATCAATACTTCAATCGCTACTATATAATATATCAGCCCTGTATTAAACTGTCCCACTGCTGGGCACGAGCCCTCTTCTCAGTGTGAGAAAGATTAGGCCAGAGTCCACCACGTTGACTTAGTGCGGGTTGGCAGATGTCACATATCTTCGAGGACATTATGAAGATCTCTCAGACATGCAGATTCCTTCATCGTTAAAGCAAGCGATAATTAACTATTTAATACGCATATAATTTCGAAAAGTCAGAGATGCGTGCTTGGGATCGAACTCGAGACCTTTGCGTGACAGTTCAACAGTCTCCCACTAGTTTATCGCTACTATATCTACACACACAAATTATGAAAAGCTTATTTCTAGTAGTAACTTTTTGTTGACATGTAGATATATAGGCCCCTTGATAGATCGTGCTACAAGCCTGGCGTAGCCTATGTATGTGTAGTTGTTCTGCTACTTTAAGTCGGTTTATAATAACATAAAATCATATAGCCAAAGTTTCAGTATATGAGATGAAATTGAATGTGATGCTTGTATTATGAGCAATATTTTTTACTCTACAGAACATAGTTCTTGCACTGTCAGCGCTAGAAACAAAAGCCGCTGGTTCTCCCCTTATTAAAGCACAAAGCAACCTTAAGAATATCTAGAAACCATTCTCGATGAGAATTTAGCACAATATTATTCCGCTGCCAAGTATCGCAATAGTCAAGCTGTCTCAAGTCTTTCAGAACATCAGGTTTAAGTATTTAAATTCTATTAAACTATCCTGAATTTGGATTATAGTTGCAATATGAAAGTTAAAAATGATGTATGTTTTAATAGTAGTGTAGGGGTAAATGAAAAGTACTTGTTGTGGAGTCCAAATAAAATACTTCTAGATAGATATGGTTATATATTTACTGGTACCAGATATAAATACTATAAATACATATTGGACTACGACCTAACTGAGTGGTTGCGGGGAGACGACCGACTGCCGCGCGGCGCTACTGTATACTTGCGCCTGACTACACAAAACTAACGAGTCAGCAGTGTCGCTACAACATTCCCCCCTTTTACAAAAAAGAAATAGTTTAAAAATCCATTAAAACTCTAACATTTCTAAATCAAATATTTCAACTTATTAATTACAAACAGCACTATAATTGATTTCAATCTAACACAGCGTATTTCTTCACACTAACATACTTGATACATAATACTGCAAACACGATATAAACTCAAGTTACTTCTTCGAGCGAATCTAAATAATGACATCATTTTAATATTATAGTTCCTAATGGGGTAAACATTTTAAAACAACACATTTATATATCAACCTGACTATAAAAACACCTGTTACATTACACGTTATTACTTTACATTTCTCTAGATTAAAATACTGCACTATATAATTTATCAAAACACATAAAACAACAAGACTTTACGTAATTAGCACTCCGTATGACGCTTATCGTAGAAGGTTTTCGTACGAAGATGCATCACTTTGCCATAATCACATACTGCCAGCGACTTACACCAATACACAACGTTTGAGCTATGGTCCATGTGAAGACTGGCAGGTTGCGCCATCCAACACCCGTGCGGTATGTTGCCTCGCACCCAGGTGTGTTACGCGAGTTCGACGCGTGCACTGTGCCATCAAATGCCACCGCGCCGCCGCCGTGTCCCATGCCATTTATCACCGTATGTCGGATATGCTGCAGGCCTCTTCTTGGTGCGGAATATGACCTCGCACCCAAGTTTGGATCGTTTTACGCCTCGTCCCGAAAATCCCATGTCGCTCCTCCTCACTCTGCGGTAGTCTGCTTTGGTCGTTTCTTCAATTCAGCTTAACAATGCAGCCATGATGAGTGTGTTCGGTATCTCAGGTGGCCGCTCCAGTCGACAGATGTTCCATTTGTCATTGTTACTGGTTCAAGCAGGTCGTCGTAACCCAAGCCTTGTTGGTCTTCGCAAACAAGGCGAGTCGTCTCCCAATATGATGCATCTACGCCAAACCTCAGTGCGCGTGTTCGACTGCCACGTGTAACATGTGCGGATCCCACAGTCAGCAAATCATGCGTGCGTGCTTCACTATTGCGTTTTTCCCGAAGGCTGCGACTTCATCACGTCGCCGTCGGGGGTCACCAATGTGGGGGTAAATGAAATGTTCTTGTGGGCAATAGTGTATATAGATATAATATTCACTGGTACCAGTTATATTATAAATAATACACCACCGACCTACCTCAGTTGTTGCGGGGAGTCGACTGCCGCGCGGCGCTACTGTATACTTGCGTCTGACTACACAAAACTAACGCGTCAACAATGTCGCTACAAGTAAGTATAGTAATTTTGTTTTCACTTCCGTTACAAAACAATATAAAATAAGATTTCTATATTTTAAAATCGTGTTTAATTTATTATCACAGGCAAAATATTGATATAGTTTGTTGTGAAAGGAGGTAAGTACCTATACGATTCGTCGTTTTTTATGTACATATTTTATAAGCAAGAGAAATACTGTTTGCCCTAATCAGTATTATTCTTGCGGCTGTTTTGCCTACAGACAGTTACTTCTTGTCCCACATTCTATAAAAATTATGTCAAAATGTAACTGTTCGTAGGTGAAACGACTTGTTTCTTGAATATAGGCTTTAGTTACTTTCGCTGCATGAAATGTTTGTCAGCCATAAATTAAAAAATAAATGCAACACTTGTTTTGGCCTATAATTTGAATAAGCAAAGTAACAAATATTAGGATTATTTATTCAATTTTATATAATAAGGATACCACTAAATAAATACTCACTGTACAAAATGATTAGGTAAGTACCTAGGTGGTCGAAAAATATTATAGGTAATTGGTTAGCTGAAAAAAGCTTGCTTTTTCTCCCGAATGGTTCGTATGTAGGTATATTAAATAGCAATACTTAGTATATTTTTGTTTCAAAATTCATTGGGTTATAGTACGCGTAGTACTGGAAATAAAAGTTTAATTCATATCCATATATATTTGTAAGGATATACTCACACAAATTATAACAGTAGTGCTGTGCTATTGTTATTTATTTGACAAAAGTTGACAACATAAAAAATGTAGGTAAAGCTTAACAAAGATTTAAATCTTTGGGCTCCAAAGATTTAATTATGTATTTAATATTAAGTATAAATGGGAATGTGAGTTTGTTTCGTTTTCACGCCTTAACTACTCGACTGATCATCATGCAATTTTGCATACACGTTGTCAGGGGTACAGAAAAGGACATACCATTCATCTAGAAAAAAAAAACAATTTTTAAACGAGCGAAGCCGCGGGTAGATACTAGTGTTATATAAAACCTACCTTTAGAAGGTAATTCATCCCCTTGTAAAACATCTTGCTCGGGTGGCCTCAGCAGCTCCGCTAACTTTGCCATTGTTCCTGATGTGAATTCCATTTTCACAAAATATATTGTTGCACCTAGAGAGAGAAGCAATATTATAGCTAGTATATCTTCTTGGCATCTAAATATAATAGATGCAAACTCTGCAAGTCTTTGTACCCTTTTTTACTACTTTGTGCAGTTACGCTTTTGTTTAATCAATTACTGCAGTTGCTATGATACCGGTATTTCTGGTCGTCATGGAACTATAAGGATAGGTACATAACATCCGGTCATGTATTGAGTATTAAGAGGTTGTAATTGTTTTAATGGTATGATAAAAATGCTAGAGATCAAGATCATGGCTTGAGGTATTTATAACCCCAAATTCTTACAATAGGTTCGAATTCCCGTAGTCACTACACGCCTCTTTATTGTATAATATATTATTATGTCAATTAGCTAGGAATAGATGGAAATTAATATGGTGTCCATGTCAACTATGTGTCTTCATAATATGTGTGAATAATTAGCGACATTATATATATCTGAGTATCATAATTATTGCTATACATTGTACGCAAAATTTAAGACTTATGTAACTACTTACAAAAAGAAAAATAATAATAATAATACCTGTATATAAACTAACATTACATAACTACATACATTACATTACATTCACTGTACTGAGTCATATAAAAAAAAATTAACCCACTGCTGGGCACGGGTCTCTTCTCAATCTGAGAAGGGTTAGGCCATAGTCTATCACACTGGCCCAGTGCGGGCTGGTAAAGTTCACATAATTATCTCCTAGAACTTCATGGGGAACTCTTAAAACATGCAGCTTATTATCTCACGATGCTTTTCCTTGATAATGATGTTTGACCTACCGTAAGCGCTAATTAACTATTTTTTACGATCATAAGTATAATAACTGAAAATCAGAGGTATACACCTTGGGATCGACCTAGAAAACTCTCTAATGATTTTTTTAGACTTGGCTATCGCTGCTATGTAAATACTTAATTAATCATTATGTGTCACTAACACGTTGCATAAGGGAAACATTTTATATTCATTCTATTAAAATTGTATCACAAATAGTACGTATTAGACAGGGCTACGGGCCTGGCCTCTTTAATACAAGTTGTTTAATAACAACTTAGCAAAGGGACCGGTCACCACTTAATGTGTGTCATTAATACAATTTTAGTTTATTTATTATGTCATTATGTCTGTGTACTCGTAAATATAGAATAATTTGTACAAGTGTTATACTGTGGTGAAATAAACATTATTATTATTATTATTATTAATTAAAAGACAACTCCCGCGCTAGGAAATATTCCTGTGCTGCGAGGGACTTTACAAACATTCAAACAACGGACATGAAGAACACCCCAACTCGGAAGAACCATTAGTGGGCCACACAAATGTCAGGTGTGAGAATCTAACTCACTGCACTCGGCGCCGTGCTCGGTGGCAGCGGTGAGGCGTGTTGTTTACACTTATGTTCGTGGAAGATCTTTTGCTGCCAGGTTCGATTTTTAGATGGCTAAGGTCCGGTCCCTATATTCAAGTAACGAGTCGTTTTACTTACGGACAGTTATTTTTGATACAAATCTATCCTATTAAAAATATGTCAACATTTAACTGTCTGTAGCTGAAAAAATAAATTAATAGGATATAAATATATGTCAAGATTTAACTGTCTGTAGCTGAAAAATAAATTAATAGGATATAAATATATGTCAAGATTTAACTGTCTGTAGCTGTAACAATAAATTAATAGGATATAAATATATGTCAAGATTTAATTGTCTGTAGCTGTAACAATAAATTAATAGGATATAAATATATGTCAAGATTTAACTGTCTGTAGCTGTAACAATAAATTAATAGGATATAAATATATGTCAAGATTTAACTGACTGTAGCTAAAAAATAAATTAATAGGATATAAATATATGTCAAGATTTAATTGTCTGTAGCTGTAACAAAAAATAATAGGATATAAATATATGTCAAGATTTCATTGTCTGTAGCTGTAACAATAAATTAATAGGATATAAATACATATATGTCAAGATTTAACTGTCTGTAGCTGTAACAATAAATTAATAGGATATAAATATATGTCAAGATTTAACTGACTGTAGCTAAAAAATAAATTAATAGGATATAAATATATGTCAAGATTTAATTGTCTGTAGCTGTAACAATAAATTAATAGGATATAAATATATGTCAAGATTTAACTGTCTGTAGCTGTAACAATAAATTAATAGGATATAAATATATGTCAAGATTTAACTGTCTGTAGCTGTAACAATAAATTAATAGGATATAAATATATGTCAAGATTTAACTGTCTGTAGCTGTAACAATAAATTAATAGGATATAAATATATGTCAAGATTTAACTGTCTGTAGCTGTAACAATAAATTAATAGGATATAAATATATGTCAAGATTTAACTGTCTGTAGCTGTAACAATAAATTA
Organism: Catocala sponsa; assembly: GCA_963564715.1. Taxonomy (NCBI): domain Eukaryota; kingdom Metazoa; phylum Arthropoda; class Insecta; order Lepidoptera; family Erebidae; genus Catocala; species Catocala sponsa. Next base: position 12,879,070 of record OY751331.1, read on the forward strand.
ATAGGATATAAATATATGTCAAGATTTAACTGTCTGTAGCTGTAACAATAAATTAATAGGATATAAATATATGTCAAGATTTAACTGTCTGTAGCTGTAACAATAAATTAATAGGATATAAATATATGTCAAGATTTAACTGTCTGTAGCTGTAACAATAAATTAATAGGATATAAATATATGTCAAGATTTAACTGTCTGTAGCTGTAACAATAAATTAATAGGATATAAATATATGTCAAGATTTAACTGTCTGTAGCTGAAAAATAAATTAATAGGATATAAATATATGTCAAGATTTAACTGTCTGTAGCTGTAACAATAAATTAATAGGATATAATATATGTCAAGATTTAATTGTCTGTAGCTGTAACAATAAATTAATAGGATATAAATATATGTCAAGATTTAACTGTCTGTAGCTGTAACAATAAATTAATAGGATATAAATATATGTCAAGATTTAACTGACTGTAGCTAAAAAATAAATTAATAGGATATAAATATATGTCAAGATTTAACTGACTGTAGCTAAAAAATAAATTAATAGGATATAAATATATGTCAAGATTTAATTGTCTGTAGGTGTAACAATAAATTAATAGGATATAAATATATGTCAAGATTTAACTGACTGTAGCTAAAAAATAAATTAATAGGATATAAATATATGTCAAGATTTAACTGTCTGTAGTTGTAATAATAAATTAATAGGATATAAATATATGTCAAGATTTAACTGTCTGTAGTTGTAACAATAAATTAATAGGATATAAATATATGTCAAGATTTAACTGTCTGTAGTTGTAACAATAAATTAATAGGATATAAATATATGTCAAGATTTAACTGTCTGTAGCTGTAACAATAAATTAATAGGATATAAATATATGTCAAGATTTAACTGTCTGTAGCTGTAACAATAAATTAATCCTTACTAATATTATAAATTCGAAAGTAACTCTGTCTGTCTATCTGTCTGTCTATCTGTTACCTTTTCACGGCTCACCACTCAACCGATTTAGATTAAATTTAGTACAGATATAGTTTAAAACCTGGGGAAGGACACAGGCTTTTATTGATGTAGGTACCACGCGGGCGGGGCCGCGCACAAAAGCTAGTAGGATATAAAAATGATGTCAAGATTTAGCTGTCTGTAGCTAAAACGACTCGTTCTTGATATATGAACAGGCCCTAAATGTGGTAACTCTTAGCAGCATGGAGTCTACAAAAATGTCCAATAGACGGCTATATTCTCACCTTCCACATTTTACGCGGTGAAATCCTTACTTAATATTATAAATTCGTAAGTAACTATGTCTGTCTGTCTGTTACCTTTTGACGGCTAAACCACTCAACCGATTTAGATAAAATTTGGTACAGATATAGTTTAAAGCCTAGGGCTACTTTTCATTGATGTAGGTATTACGTGGGCGGAGCCGCGCGCATAAGCTAGTATATATATACATATATAATACACTTCTGCCTACACCTTGATGTAAGTATATACAGCCGTAAATCTATTTATGTGCATATTATATACCGAAGTAGGTATGTAAGTAATTTGATTATTTTGTGAAATCAATGATTTTTACTTAACCTCATCCGATGGATCCGTCGTACTTTAAAGTGATCGATCTACTGAATCGTTATTTTATAGCTGAAAATTGAAAGATTTAATAAAATATTCCTTTTCTTATACAAAGTCTTCTTAGCCCAGATAGATACAAGATTCTAGACAAAGATACACATATTACATCGGCATCCACAGGATAGGCTTGCCTAGAGCCAATTGCCAATTGATACTATGTGTATGTAGGTATATGTACCTACTGTTTTGGCAATAAATACATTTTTAATATCTTCTTTTTAATTTGAGTGAGAGTGTTTAACACGAAACGGATCGAGAATAAGGTCTATCGGTGGCTGGGTAATCCATGATTCATATGGTATGGATCATGGATTGATCAGAATGTAGATTATGGACCATGTGCGAATCTTAACTAATTGTTAGATATGATCGGCAATATCCAACCACAAATACAGGCACAAGTGTCTACTTTAAAAATATCTATTATAAAACAAAGTCGCTGTAGTGCCAGCGCAAGGGATAAGGTAGGGTGGTGTAAGATTGCGCAATTGACAATCAACAATACATAAAATAAAAAATATAAATTATATCTGAGATCAATCATTTATTTATTTTACCTTATTATTATGGCAACATATTATTATACGAATTGTAACAAAACATATACAATCTTCTTAGCAATTAAACTAAAATCACAAATCGGGATTTGCGCAATTTTGTACACCCGAGTGTGTAAAATTGCGCATTGAGATCGATAAGATTGCGCAACTATATTTATTTGCACAAATCGCAATTAAAAGCGCCGGAGCCATTACAATCTGAGCATTTTTCATGCCACCACTCCTTACATGTATTGCACCCGATCCAGTCCTCTTTTTTGGAGATGTGGAGGTGTGTTCGATGCAACGAAGTATATAAATACTTCGCTGCATCCTCCATGTCTCCAAATCTTCTTACTCTTATTAGTATTTGCTGTGGAGAGGTAACGTTAATGCAACTATATTGTTCTCACGGTAAAATTCTACAGCTTTTATTGTGCAATGAGACATGTGATTGTCTGAAATTAGAAGGATAGGCTGGTCTTTCGTCGGTTTTACGTGATCTCTGAAGTGAGTTAGCCATCGAGATAAATTAGATAAGAATGAAGAAGGTAGTGAAAGATGTGATTAAAAGGAAAAAAGAGGAAATGAAAGACGAGTTTGATATAAGATTATCTGAAGATTTCCGGACTAACGTAAAGTTTTCCTGGAAATCCATTCGCTCGGTTCGAGGTAAAACCCTAACCACAGAGCTGAAATCGATCGGAGTCAAGAATGGAAGTTTACTGAATGAAAAAAAGAGCGTAGGTACTGAAGCGATGCAAGGAATATTTTGCAAGTACTGAACCTTGTCCAAGAAGAACGCAACACTTTAACGACAAATGAAAACAAAAGAGAAAACATGTTTGATCACCTTATAAGACATGATAACTTCATAAGTAACATCATAGAAGGAAAAGTGGAAGGAAAGAGAGGAAGGGGCAGACCCAGAAGGACATTCTCTGACCAAATAAAAGAAAAGGCGAAGGTCATGTCTTATAAGGAGGTCAAGGAATTGGCCGTAGGTAAATCGATAAAGATGGTTTATGTATAGGCAAATAGGTACCTACTCCACCGACAAGAACAAAGCTCTTAAATATGAAGAAGAAAATAAAACGGATTCAATCAATAAATAGCCCCTTTATCCTGAAGCTCCTTTCTTATTAGGTTTCTTTCTTCTCCTATAATATATCTCGGAGGTCAGTAAACAGATTACTTACATATTTTTTTGAGATAATCACATTTACCTTAAGTACTACTTAACATTACAATTTATACTTTTTCAATATTACATTTATAAATTGTGTCCAGTAATGTCCAGTACAGTTTAATGTAGCTCCATCTACCGACTTGAGTTACGCCTATTGTATAATTATTAGATGTTTGTCATCCTCATTCACAACCATAGATTATACAACATCTTTACAATATGCTAAATAGGAAACTTCATATATATTCACTTTCAAAATACACATGCAAAGACGCAGTGATAACTTACTTATTGTCGTTGAATTACCAGGATACGGAAGGGTTACTTGTATCATACCGATAAGTGATTTCCACACAACATAGCGCCCATCCAAAAACATCCACATACATATACACACACACTCTCTCTCTCTCACTCACACACACACACGCACACGCACGCGCACGCGCACACACACACACACACACACACACACACACACACACAAACGCGTGTACTTGTTCGCGCGCGCGCACATACACCTTTTTGTTAAGCATGTTTATAATATTTGTCCATCCCTATAATTTTACTTTGTTATCCATTCTCTTAAAATTGTATCACAAATAGTAAGTACTAGACAGGGTTACGGGCCTGGCCTCTTTAATACAAGTTGTTTAATAACAACTTAGCAAAGGGGCCGTCACCACTTAATGTGTGTCATTAATACAATTTTAGTTTATTTATTATGTCATTATGTCTGTGTACTCGTAAATATAGAATAATTTGTACAAGTGTTATACTGTGGTGAAATAAACATTATTATTATTATTATAGTTTTGTTTTATATTTGGTCTCCCTTTCATTTAAAAGGGGTAAAAACCTGACGCACGGGCCTTAGCCAAGTGTGCCAGAGGGGAAAGAGTTAAGAAGTAGATGATGCAAAAAAATTTTATTATTTTATTATTATTATTATTCACAAGAAGCAGTTTGATGCTTATTTAATTTTGATCTAAATTACGTCTGATAAGCATACATAGGTACAATTTAAAACTAGTACCTTGCAGCATTTTTACATTTAGCTGAACAAACATAAACATTGTTAACCCACAATATACCTACTATGTTGTAAACATCATAATGTTATTGTAAACTAGTAGTACAGAAATTAGAAATATACCAAAATATTGCCTTGCCTATTTTTTATACAACTATGTTTGCAAACAAGCATATGGCCCACCGGTAAGTGTTCACCGTAGCCTATGAACGCCTACAACGCCAGAGGCATAATTTACCCTTTGCCGACCCTTTAGGAAAGGAAGTGGAAATAGGGTGATTGGGCCTCCGCCACTCACTCAACGAACGAGACACAACAGTAGGAATACAGCTATTTCATGTCGATATTCTGTGAGAGGGTAGTCCTTCTCCGGTCGAACCGGGACATTCATGCTGAAATCAGAGAGGCTCTACTACTCAAAACTGCCTTTCTTTCATTGTTTCTAGGCATAAGTAAAACTGTTTAGCAGCAATCTGTCCATAAGTTCAGTCTCAATTCACATTAGTGCTATCCAATTTTCTGACAGTAAACTGTTAGGCTGGTTTCACAAATCACAGTCGCGCCGTCGAACAGCGCGTTTCAACAGCACGCGCTTGACGCAAGGCGGACCTATGAGAAACGCGGCGCGCTTCAACAGCGTAACTATAAAACGCTACGGCGCGACTGTAAAACCAGCCTTATATAGTGTCAGTCCATAGCTTGCCCATTAGATTGTTGATTAGATGAAGCATAATATGATAATATACCAACCTGTTAAGATCAAATAAAAACAAAATAATATGTTTTATTGAGTTATAATTGAATAAGAATGCACAAACATCGCACATCTAATAGATACAAATTATGTAGTAAAACATTAATTACAAGACATTTAAGGGAAGCCATCATCATCTTCTTCAGCCATTTCTTTGGCCAGCTCCAAATCCTGCTGCTCCCTCTCACGGCGTTCTTCAGCGCTTTCTAATTCCTTTCCATATGATTTAGGTGGGTACCTCATAGCTTTAACACTCTGATTGTGCAAGTCCAGGCAAAATGATATACGCTGATGGAATGCCAACTGGGGTTCCCTTGTGCAATATAAATCAGAACTCTCCTTATTGCTCATATATCCCTTTTCGGGATCCAGTGTAGCCTCAATTACTCCATCTCTTATAGCCTTGGCCACTATAAATTCTGCATCTTCAGCAGAGTCCAAGCCCAATTTTCTTGCAATATCTTTTGGAGATATGCGTGAATATGACAAACCAATAGAGCGGATAGCAGTCTTAATGACATTCTGTCTAAGACGAAGGATCAGGGTGAAAGTGTGATCCTGGCGAAACTGGGGACCAAAATTCTCAAGAACTTCTCCAAACCTCTGCAAGTTACCAAGCCTGACTGCTTGGGTCAACTGGAAGTAAGGAGCTAAAGCTTTTCTCAGAGGGGCTTGTCTAAATATAGCACGTTCAGGAATATCTCCCAACAATAACTCCACAACAATAGCCAATTTCTGAACAGTTTGGCGGAAACCTACCGCAGCAGACTGGGGAGCCTTCCTCAAGGCTTGTACTAGATGCTTATGGGCATCACTGTACTCAAGCCGAGCAGCCTTGATTCTTCCAAGATAGTACATAAATCTTGCCCACTCATTATTACTTGCATTTTCAGGGAAGGCTGACTTACTGACCAATTTATCAGCTTGATCATATAATGAATAATGTAAATAGTTACGTAAGAGACAATTGATCAGTACTGCTTGTCCTTCAAAATCATTTCGAAGGGTTGAAGTACGAAGTCGAGCATGTAGTAATGCTCTAATGTTGTCTAGCTTGTTGGTCAATTCATAAACTCTTGAATGGTAAAAATAGCATTTTGCAGCAATCAAATCAAGAGTTCGTCTATTCTGACCCAACACCTTTGTCATTAGCTGCTCTGTGCACACTGAAGCTTCTGCCAATTTGTTCATGTCAAGACAACGCAGCAATACTAAAAGATGCATATAAACATCCACTTCTGGCGCAGGCACCTTAGTGGCACTTCGGGATCGTGGTGGTTCGATCTCTACGGCATCAGGTAAACGGGCTTCCACAAATACAAGTAGAGCATCTTTCTCAGGTCCTGCCGGATAGAGCTGATTAATGATGGCACGTAATACATTGCCATTCAATTTCCTTCGAGTACTAGGAAGAGACCGCAGAACTCGCATAGCAAACCTTGGTTCCTTGGATGCAACTGCTTTATCTATTTGTTTCACATGTTCTCTTAGATCTTGAACAGTTAATACATCGGCATCTTTCTTCACCTCTGGTGTTTCAGCATCACTAGCAGCTGCCGGACTTTCCACATTTTTCATATCCACATCTTCAACGGGGGCCATTATTCTTTAATTAATCTTCAAATAAACACAACAAGCGGTTATAATATTATCGTACGGCCAAGTTAGTGAAATTATTTGATGATTGTGATATTTTTCATTCCTTTTGTCAAAAATTGCCGAGTAACTGGGCAACGTTTCATACCACTTCAGAAATGTCACAATCGACTATTTATTCATGAAAGTATAACTATCTCTTTCTTACACATGAAAAACGCCCGTTCGACATTTCTTTTCATTCATTCCTGGCGTAGTTACATGCTATTGATATTTCTAAAAGTCAAATATGAACCGAAATGTACAATTAAAAAAATATTTTTCTCATTCGGATACATCTGCAGCAATACATAAAAATTGTTAATAAAAACATAGGTGCGGATGACATTAACTAAACAAACATATTAGGAACATGATTATGTGGATTCCATGGTACAATTTTTCGTGTTGAAGCATGATATCAGATCAATCAGATCATTTTCGTTGTAGTTATAATTTCTTTTAACGGCGCCATTGTTAAATTCTGGCCCGAGCGCAGTTCAACTTAGGTAGCGGATTTTCGAAATCAGTCGGTACACAAATAAAAGAAGACTTGACTGAAGTTGGGCTGACTGCACACGGATCAATAAACAGCTGATACCAGCTCCTCATCAAGTTCGCCATTCATACGCTTGAGAACACTTGGACTGAACAATGGAGCAATGGAAGGTAGTCCTACTCATTAACGAGTCCAAAGTCTTGAAAAATCTACACAAAATCTTTAAAGGGTTTTCCCAAAGATGCATGACTGAACTAGTCTCCAATCTAAAGGCAATGGCTAGGGCATGTGCTGGGGAGACATACCTTTTGAGGTAAAAACTAAACATATCTGGCAAAATAATGGCCATCGATCTAAACGTTTTGCTTTTCGGTAGATTCATTGATTAAAATTCTTTTAGTACACCGTTGCGCATTGCTATAGTAAGCTAATATTTGCAAAATGATTTTTTAAACCCGTGTTGCAATGGCTGGCTCGAACCCCTGACCCGAATCCTATCGAGCACTAATGAGAAAAATTCAAAACAATAGTAAAGCCAGAAATGTATAATAAACTAGCTATCCCGACAGACGTTGTCCTACAGGACAACGTCTGTCGGGATAGCTAGTCTTGTGTACACACAAGAGAAAAAAAAACATATCTAAACCATTCTCGAATCCACTTGAACACACACAAAAAGTTTCATCAAAATCGGTCCAGCCGTTTAGGAGGAGTTCAGTGACATACACACGTTCAGTAGAATTATATATATAAAAAGATATATAAAAATAACCAACGTGGCGCAGTAGTAGCAACTGGGATATTTCTAATATTATTTTTACCATCAATAAATCCGAATCGTAATTGATTTGAATCTATCTACTACTTGGTAGAAAGTATAATCTCTGCAGACCTGAAGAAATAACTGTTTAGACTTAGATGTGGTGTAGAACAATAATTGAGCATGGATTTTTGTGCATGCCGCAATCTGTACCAATTCGCGGCGGCCAGTACTATTGTAAAATTAGGCTTTTGAGTAATTTGGGTTATAAACCGGGTCACGGTTTATAACTTTATAAATCATCACCTTAATTTGAGTAAATTATTGCTTATTAGTAAAAATCCCTTGCCATTTACTGTCTTTTTAGCGCGTTACTGCGCTGGAAACGTGCCAAAATAATATTCCCAATACCGTCCAGGTTTTCAGCAAATATATGTATAAATATGATATAATATGTATTTTTTTTATCCTGTTTTAATTATTGTTCATTAAAACAAGATATATGTATTTAGTAGTTAAATATTTGTTTTGAATATTATTTTATATTAATTAATTAATAAATAAAAATTAAGCATTTATGTTTTTGAAAGTTTTTGGTAGGTTTAAACATTCATTTCCTAAAGAAACAACTTCCATAAACGGGAAAGTCAACTGTCATATTGAATAAAATTAATTTCAGTCAATTGATTATCAACTCAATTCTATGGGTGTCAAAGTGCGTTTTTCTAAAGAGCTAATTTGATTTACTGTACGTAGCACCTTTGTCTATAAGCATGCTTTTGTCTATGTCTTTCCTATTCCATAGATTATAGACGAGACAAAACTACTAGCATTGCCTGTATGTAGTTGCTTAACCATTATACTGTACTTGTAAAATACGGATAAAAGCTTATAATTACTAATGTTACAATCGAATATTCTTGGATTACAACTATCACATTGTTGCAAGAATTGCGTGTGCCAAAAATTATAAGCAACGGACGCGCTTCGGCTGCAGGGGACCGGTTGATTCTTTACATAAAATTTCAATGTGTTCTGGAAATGGTTTGCAAAGAGGACGTGGTATCATGGTTTAAAGAATTGGAAAGCTATAAACGCATAGACGCGATGTGTACATTATTAAATATGTGTTTGCCATTTGAACTACGTTTCATTGGCACATACCTAGAGGAGCTAGGCAAGCGGGACTTTCAGGAGTTGCGTGGTGCCGAACTTAGAGCCAACAATCCCACAGACCTGGCTGCGGACATCGGTGGCGCGAATACAGATCCAAGAACACGACGGAAAATGGCTTTATATGTATCATTATTACGCTCGTGTAATTTCGCGTGTGCTACCACATTGTATAATGCCATGGTCAGTTTAGAGCAAAGTGGTTTGTTGAAAGGTTTGTACGGTGATCTCCTGGAAGAAATATTACTTTTATACACTATGGCGTTACACCATCCCGCTTTTATATTTGATCAAAAATCACATTTTGGTGAAATCTTAGAGAAATTAAAAATGGAAGATCAGAGAATACAGTTTCCAGAGCCACAAGACCATATAAATGTTGTGCCAGTGAGTGCATGCCATACACAGTCTAATATCACAGCTAATATGTCAGTCCCACCACCAAGTTTGTCCACATTGGGACCCCCGCCTGGTTTGATGTTTGTAAAAACAGCTGCAGTGCAGGTCAGTGTTTTCATATTCACAATCATGTCATTAGATATAAAATATGCTATGAATTATATTATATTACTAGTTTTTATGTATTTTTAAGAACAGGTTCGCTAGGAACTAGGAACTGAATATGAATCTATTAGTCAAGGTTATCAATTGGTACAGAATATAAATATTGCAATATTAGGTAAATGTAATATTATGGACAAGTAATTTAAAAATATAGAGAGGATTTGTAATCATAGATATAATACAGCAGCAATGCAGGCATCATTTATTTTGTTTTGTACTACCCTCCACCTAACCCAATAGTTAAAATTAACATTAATAAGACTGCTACTGTAAACAATTTGGTTTTTAACATGTAAGTATGTATTCTAGCTAACACAAGAAAACAAATAGCTTTGTTCTATCATAGCCAAGTTAGTGTTCAAAGCACTAAGAATTAAATTTATTTTGAGATACTGTAGTTAATTAATAAATATGTATCATGAGCCTATTGAGTTGCAGCAAGACACCAGCAGCGAGACACAATAGGTTTTTATTTATGTCTGACAATTCATCAATTGACTGGACATCTTAAAAAAAGAGAGATATAATTTGTCTTTTTGAAGTATCTATATTATTAAAGATGCTTAACTACCCATATCATTACGTTATATAGGGATTACTCGTTCTTTTATTTCTGTCATTTAATTTAGTGACAACAAACAATTTTTAAAGAATAATTTTGTGTTAGATTCCGTCGAAAAGTGATTGACTTGTCATAAATCTTTAATTTTTATTTACCAAACATAATGTAACCAAGATCATCTAATATGAAACTATATATCCCGATGTTCCAGTGCAAAGAAAGAATTTTATGATTGGTTGATAAAACAAATGAGCACCCAAGACCAAAATGTTGGTCTTACCTCAACTCATCTAAAACTAAACTGTTCTTAGAACTAAAGTAGTATACTAAAGTGGTATTGTGTTTGTTAATTTTCACACCAGTGTTTTCATTCAAACTTTTACAGATTAGTTATTATTAATGATTAAATGGTAAACTATTATTATTTAGATAAGAATCAAGTAGTATATTAACCTTTGGGGTGCCTGGTAAGTAAAAGTTACACAGTGTGCCTGGTGGGTCTCTAGGCCCTGGAAACAAAGTGTCATTTTTATGTTATTCATAGTGTCTGAATATTAAATAATAAGTTTTTATTTATGCTATATAACTATATTAAGGGATAAAATAAGAAAAAGTAAAATATAAGTAGATTATATAGTTTTATTAAATAAAAATAAATGAAAAAATTAATATAAATGAAAATCCCCTAACATTACATAACAAAAATCAACTTATGTTTAAATAAGTGTTGATATCTTGGCAGTTTCTACCGCACTCTTTGTTCAAGTGTCTAGTAGATGGCAACTTATGAACTGCAGCTCTGTCTTCACGAGTATCTGAGCTATCGAATCTCATATAATAATAATATAATATTCTATCACATACACACAACACCATCTAGCCCAAACTAAACAGCTTTATACTATGGGTACTGGACAATGAATAAACAATACCTTTTTTTTGTAAATACATACATATTATAAATAGAAACACCCAGACCAAGATAAGTTACGATTAACACAAACCATCTCAAACTCATAGTAATAATAATAATAATATCAGCCCTGTATTAAACTGTCCCACTGTTGGGCATGGGCCTCTTCTCACTGTGAAAAAAAAGGGTTAGGCCATAGTCCACCACGCTGGCCTAGTGCGTGTTGACAGACTTCACATCTCTTAATTCATAGTGATTTGAAATATTTCGATACCTGTTCTGTCAGTCGCCCACAAATCTAGCGTCACAAATCAGCGTGTTGGACTGTTGGAGGGCCGTAAAATGGGCGATAGTCTATAATGCCAAGCTACTCAGGAGCACCATTGTTGATTCCTTGAAGTAACAGGTCTGTGAGACCAACCAAGCATCCCAAGGGTTATTAGAACAATATGAAATACCATGTACTGTTTTGTGATATAAATCTAACTCAGCATAATATGTATTATTTCAGCCTCCAAATACAGAACCAGTGCCTGAGCTCAGTTCGCCTCCAGTATTGACAGGCCCGGCGGGGGTGGTGCCCATGTTGGGAGAAGTTCCACATCCTCCACCTGGTCTACCTCTGCCACAGTACAATATGGGAGAATACATGGGACACAATGCGTGGCCAGCGAATATCATAGTTTCACCTATCAATCAACCTCTTGAGGTACAATTATTTTGATACTTATCATATTTTATATGTATATTTCTCTGTTTATAGATAAAAATGTATTTATGTATTACTTATACAACTATGGAGGGAGACAAAGAACAGTTAGATCCCACAAAACTTTTTGTGTTTCACACAATTTTTCTCATGAGGGTATTGAACACATCATATTCAACACAAGTTGCAAAGCTACTTCAACCACTGTGCCATCTTGTAGTCTTTATTACTAGGAATATAAGTCATAGATCCATAGCATAGAGGTCTTCAGCAAAGTTCAATTTGAGAGTAATATTTTATGCATCATTCATTAAGTAGACAAAGGCAAGCTGGTGAGTGAAAAGGTGGACATCCTCAACAAGTGATGCTTCACATAGGTTCAATCTCTTGAGTTTTATACTAGTTCGCAGTTCTGGCCACACATGGAGTACTGCTCACATCACAAGGCCAAGCTCCTATATACTAACTCCAGCCACTTAACTCTGTATAAATGTGTACTGTTCCAATAGTTGATAATTCCAATCTATAGGAGGCCCTCTCGGGCAGTACAGTAGTAGAGCCTCGCTGATTTCAGCATGAATGGGCCAGCTCGACCAGGGAAGGACAACCCTCTCACAGAATATCGACGTGAAATAGCAGTATTCCTACTGTTGTGTTTCGTACGGTGAGTGAGAGTGCCGGAGGCCCATTCACCCTCTTTCCCCTTTCCCGCTCTTTCTCCCTGCCACTTCCCTTCCTAAAGTGTCGGCAACGCGCAAGTGATGCCTCTGGTGTTGCAGGCGTCCATAGGCTATGGTGACTACTTACCATCAGGTGGGCCGTATGCTTGTTAGCCACCTTAGACGTATAAAAAAAAACATAGGGAATACCCTAAGGAAATGTTTGACTTAGTAATGTCATTAGTCATTATGTTTGTGCCATTGAACCACTCAACACAATGAATGAGCCACCATTTACCCCACATAATATGTGCATACAGGGCTACTACTAGGGCTTGGATTACATGCTGCTTCCCCATCTTGTATATTATTCTATCATAGTAGGCAGCAACTTGGGAATCATAAACCAACTTGAGTTACCAATCAATGCAAAAAAATATAATAATAATAAGTTACTATAAAGCTGAAGAGTTTGTTAATTTGTTTGAACGCGCTAATCTCAGGAATTACTGGTTCGAATTGAAAAATTCTTTGTGTTGGGTAGCCTATTTATCGAGGAAGGCTATAGGCTATATAACATCACGCTACTACCAATAGGAGCAGAGCGGCAATGAAAAATGTTGCGAAAACGGGGAAAATTCTCTTATATGAAGCAGACGAAGTTGTGCGGGACAGCTAGTATAGTTATAATACTAGTAGGGATGGAATATCACAATTATTTTAGATATTGTGAATATTAGATTTATGTCTATCACATAATTATATCTTGTATCTTGTAATAAATTATAAAAAATGTAGAAGACAATCCATTAAGCAGAATTTGAACCTGCACTGTTTACAACCTATGTTGTCACTTTACTATTAGTTGTTTTGTTTTACATCATTAGTTGAATTTCCTTCTATATTATGCAGTTTAGATGGTGCTAAGATGCTGCTTATAATTTACATTTTAACTTAATATTTATTATTTAGCATTATAGCAAATGTACACATTGACTTTACGAGTAACATTTAAAGTTGTATGACATCATATCTGTCTATCTCCGAATAAATGTTTATCATATAAATACATATTGGTAATTTATAAACTTTTATTAACTCTAGCTGAAAAATAAAATTAGCTATCTCGTAACATTATAAAATATCAGATCATAATATATTTCACTTGTAATTATTTCATATTGATATTATAAATGCAGAAGAAATTTTTTATTGTTTACGATTTAATGATGGAACTGCTGAAACGATTTGGATATCATTTCAGCCCTGGAACTATATGCTATAACTACACTTTTAATAAACAACCATCCCTACTATAATTGACATGATTTCGTGGATAGAGGTAGTAGTTAGGGCTAACCTTAGCAACATTTTATCCCGGCTCAAATGCATTGTACCTGTCGAATCGTTGTCTTCATAAAATCACGCGAGTCTTGCCGCGGCTAAAAACTAGTTTACTATGAATACACACGCCGTGTAATATTTATATGAGCTTTCATTCTCCTTCTCCCTAGCCTTTATTATTCCCAAGTCACTTGGGGTCGGCTTTCTAGTCTAATCGGATTTGACTGGATATCAGTTTTTACACGGAGCGACTGGCCATCTGACCGCCGCAACCCGAAGACTAACGATACCCTAAGGCTAGACCAGTGTCAGGATATTAGAGGGCACTGACTTCTTAATAACGACTGCCGTGGATGTTCATGGCAGCCGGGACCGACGGCTTAACGTGCTCTTATATGAGTTTTCATTATTTATCAATATATGAATACAGCAAGAAAGTTGTGCTCATTATACGCTTAACAAATAAAGTTTATTATCTGCATAAAATATTCTGTCCACCGTTTGATAAAACCTGACTTATGCCTCTTTATTGATTAGTTATTTGCTGTCCGCCGCAGTTTTTTCCACGTTTAAAATTACTGTTTCATTGCCGTGGCTCGTAGCGTGATGATATATACAAGGTGTCCCAGAAGATGTGAATCAAATTGTAACGTGAGATTCCTTAAGTAAGGACCTTTCAAATGAGCTAAATAAAACAATTGTGTTGATCAAACGTACAAGATTTTCTTTAGTGCAAAAAAAAAAATACACCAAAATAATGCTGCAGTTTTAAAAGTTTGAAGAAAGTTGAACTTTTTAAAAACTTTGTTTTTTTTTTATTTTAACCAAAGGTCATAATTTTTAGCACATTTGAAAGGTCCTTAGCTAAGGAATCTCCCGCTACAATTGGATTCACATCTTCTGGGACACCATGTATATTCTATATACTTCCATAATGAAGGGACTACACAATGCAAAAGTATTTTATATTTATCTGGTAGTTTCAGAGACTTAACCTTCAGACAAAAATAATATCTTCAGTTTTATAATAAAATATTGTATTTACAATATTTATAATAATATTATTAGCATAAAAACATTTGGCTCAACAATCAACTGTGAAGTGGTTCTACATTATTTGTTGGTCAATCTTCATCCTTTTTTGATCTCAAATGCATGTTGATCAATCTTCATTCTTTTTTGATCTCAAATGAATTTGTTGTATTTGCAGGCAGAAATCAGGTGTAATCGATTAAACCAAACAATACTGACGTAAATAAAGGTTGTCTAAAATGTATGTAATGTAATGTAGACTATTAGTAAATCTAACACTGGCTAATTGTGGAAAGCTACATTACAAATAATGGATGAACTTTTAACCTGTAATATCAAATTTTAAGGCAATCAGTTTAACAGTTTGGTCTTTAAAATGTAAGATACCGACATTTACTTTGGCATCCTAACTAATATTATAAATGCGAAAGTCAGTTTGTTACGCTTTCACGCCTTAACTAGTCGACCGATCATCTTGAAATACAGAAAAGGACATAACATGTACCCTTTCATCCAAAGTAGGTACTATTACTAACCTAACATTTTACACGAGCGAAGCCACAGGCAAAATTTAGTTTACTATAATATTAGTGTGGATAGTCGATCGGCTCAGTAGGGTACGTTACATCTATCTTACTGACCAAAAAAGAGTTATACAACAAATAGTGTAAAATGCAATGAAAATGTTTGGTCCTTAGGTAACAAACTAAAAGGCGGCGAGCGGCGCGGCAAAATCTAGCTTACTATAACATTAGTGTGGATAGTCGATTCGTTCGATTATATCTACCTTACCGACCAAAAAATATAGTAAGTTATACAAGTAGTGTATCATGCCATGAAATTGTTTAATTCGCAGGTAATAAACTACACGGCGGCGAGCGCTGCGCCCACGTCGCCGCTGGTATCGTCTCCGGGCGACAGCCGCGCGGCGTCTCCGCGGCGCCGGCGCCCGTCGCGCGAGCGGAGCCCGCCGCCGCCCGCCGGCCCGCCCGAGCCACCGCTGCCGCACCAACTTGCCGCTAACTTTGAAAATCTAGCAGTCGCCGACGTAAGTTCCTATATCTCTGCTTTCTATCATAATGATGTCTAACGCGCGTGAATTCGCCGCTGGATGTGTGGTCGGCAACCCACGGCTCGCGAACCGCATGCGCATGCCTCTTTGACTCCTCGGCTGAGTTTCTTCCATGAAATGTTTAGGCACGGAATATTACTTATTATCTTGCTTTATTATATATAAATATAACTAAGAGCTCCTTGAACCGACGGGCGTGTATGAGGAATGTGATGAAAGTGAATGAAGCCAGAGAAGTGTGTCAGGATCGTAGCAAATGGAAATCCGTAGTCTGCCTACCCCTCTGGGAAACAGGCGTGAATCTATGTATGTATGTATGTATGTATTATAACTATGATACCAAATATTATTTAATTTAATGTTAGTCAAACTTAGACTTTTGACAAAGCTCGAGAGTGTTCTTTTAATCCTAAGTATTTCCGTAATTATGTCTTCTGTTAAAGCAAAGCTTAAGTAAAAAAATGCTCTTTGAATAGTTTTCAATTGTGTAAGAGCCAAATATAGATAATATTTGGCTCTTTTGGTCGATAAGATTGCCGACCACTGTTCTAGTGAACAGCTAGTCGTCAAACTGTATGGGCGCTTCATCAGTAACCGTAGAAAGCAACAATGATTGCCGCAAAATACGGCTTTTGACAGCAGCTGTGACGGGATTGACAGGACCTTACTCGCTAGTGGCGCCTACTGGTGAGCATACAAACAATAGCCCCCATTACGGAGACTGGATAATGTTTGCTCTGACATACAGTAGACGTTTTTGACTTGAATATGGCTATACTAACCCAAAATGTTGGTAATTTTCCAAATTGCGAGCATTTTGGATTAGTTTTCTTTATAACCATAGGTTTTCAAAATGCGTGGAATAGGAAATGTGGTCATACTTACGGTCAGTGGACCCTATGACTAATGTAAAAGTTTATCAAAAAGGATAGTGTTCAATACCGAAAACATTTTGAAAATCAGTATAA
This sequence comes from Catocala sponsa, assembly GCA_963564715.1. Taxonomy (NCBI): domain Eukaryota; kingdom Metazoa; phylum Arthropoda; class Insecta; order Lepidoptera; family Erebidae; genus Catocala; species Catocala sponsa. The sequence goes on from OY751331.1 coordinate 12,896,126, forward strand.
TTATGACTGTGTTAATTTAACGCATTTTTCTTTAATGACCCGAGCACGTTATGATCAGCGAGGCAAAATACAATCGTCTCGAGTTCCGGACTTCGTACTGAGGTGTCTTCGCACGGGCGAGGCGGCACGCATATGCCACTATCAAGGCTCGTCCTGATGGACCGAGAATTGAGCACTCATCAGCCTCGAATCAGTATGTGTTTATTACTAATAAACGGTAATGGCATAAAAAATCTGTCTTCAATACCTATTCGAGAATCATGTTGTCATCTATTTCTACCAAGAACTAAACACAAATCCGTAGTCTCTGCCTACGTCTTTGGGAAACAGGCATGAATCTATGTATGTATGTACTAAACACAAGTATTGGTATAGGTATTGTGAGGAAAGTCTTGTGCCGTGTTCTGCAAGTGCGATGTGTTCGTTTCAGATCCGCCACAACTTGGGCGACGAGAGATTACGTGAGATAAGCGCCGTGCACCAGCAGCAGTTTCGGTCGCTGGAGAAGTTGAACGGCGTGCGGCGACTGCCAGGCGCGTACCTGGCGGCGCCGCGCTCGTCGTCCGACAGTGGCTCGTCGGGCGCGTCGTCGCCGCCCGACACGCCGGCGCCGGCGCCGCGCCGCGCGACGCAGTCGGCGCCGGCGCCACCCGTGCCGTTCCTGCCGTACCCGCGCCCCTTCGCCTATCCCACGCCGCCGCCCGCCTACCGCCAGCCGCCGCCACCTTTCGCCAACGGCGAGCCGCCACCGTACGCGGCGCCCGCGCCGTACGCCGGCTTTGTATCAGTGCTGTACGCGCCGCCGAAGCTGTCGTGCTGGAACTGCGGCGCGGCGGGCCACGCGGGCCACGAGTGCAAGGAGCCCAGCATGGAGGAGATGACGCGCGCCGGTGGCTATCAGCTGGACTTCGGCGGCGCGCCCCCCGAGCCCGCCGACAAATAGGACGCCGCCCCGTGCTTGTGATCTGTCCAGATAAGTACCAAAGTGTGAGGTCAACGTTGTAAATATCGAGCCGGCCGCGGACGTGCCAGCCGCCTCGTGTGAACCCTTGGAACCTGAGTCCCGACGGATTTCTTTCACTGTAGACCGAAATATTAGGTAGTCTACTATGATGTTAATTACTTGCGCTTATCAGACTAATTTATTAGAAGGATGAACTCTATTCGTAATGTTTAAGGGTAATTGCACTTTCGATGTATTTACTAGAATTCGATGACATTCCAACTAATATTTATTATTTATTTTAGAGTAATGCGCAATATGTGTATGATTGTACTAAACTACCAAGCTGTTCCAATCTTAATGCTTCAAAGTTTATTTTTAATGTATCGCAAAGTTATAGTGTGCTCCTTAACGAATCATACAAATCTCAATCAATAATATTTTGCGTCATAGGACGCAAAATATTAAAAATATAAGTCTATGAATACAAAGCACTTATAATATTATCATAGTGGTTTATTCACTTTCAATTTAACTTAATTTCATACTATTTTGGAAAATATTTGAAATTCAAAATCATTTAAGAATAGTAAATACACATTGATTTATTGCTATTTGTCATATCAGGGGTTTAACGTTTTTCAAAATACGGTAGTAGTAATTGTTACACTGCATTTTTCCTAAGCAATGAATCATAAATTGAAAGTGCAATTATTTATGAACACGACACGCATGCAGTTGTTACATAGAATTTATAGGGAATTCCACTGATATAGCAACAACTATATGAGATACGTTTTGATCGGCAGCTTAACGAAATTTAAAATTAAGGCTAGATAAAGTAAAATAAAAAAATTGGTACAAAAGTAACCCTTTCAGTTGATCAATTTTTTTTACTTAATAAATATGTTTCACTTTAATATGAGTGCCATATATTGGTGTGTAATTATTTGTTTCAAGTTTGTGTGCATATTATTGTAAAGTTAACAAATCGATTTAAGTGGTATGGTAAATAAGTCAAACAATTCATAGTTTTCTCGAATTTATCTTCATATTAACTATTCATGCAAGTATTATATGTGTTAAATACCTAGCAATATAATACTTAGCGGAACTCCCTGTTTTAGAAGCAGCTGATAAAGATAATATGTCATATAATCAGAAATGAAGTGTCATATTATTTAACTACAAGAGTTTGATTAACTCTCCATAATTTTACTGTTGTTGTCAAACTTACAGCTACAGTAGATTGGCATATAAATAAAAAGTATATTCTGTTCTGACCTTAGACTCTATTGTGGAGTTGTTTGGTTTCACATTATCAGCAATTAAACTATAAAGTAGTAACAAACTTATTTCGCATTATTTAATTTAAGTGAGGGTGCACATGACAGTTTAGTACATCTATGTTAGTACAAATTGAAATTGGTACGAGTTTGAAGAATCAGATAAGATTTATTAGTTAAGAGATTTTCATAAGTGACATGATTTTATAAACTAGAATAATATAACATAATAGTAAAGATACACTAGTTTTGTTTTTAATTGTTAATGATAACATCAAAAGTGAATGTGGATAATGTTAGGATATACTAAACGTGTTTACCATTATTCGCGATGTCTTTGTACTTGAGATTCTTTGGAATTCCCTTAAAGTCTCTCAAAATTATCTGACAACTATGTATGCAATACATCAATCTTTGTATAATATCGGATATTTATGTAAATATGATAATAACTTCTAAACTATTTAATAGAACAGTTCAAAATCGGAATGTATTGTGACGAATTTTATACAAAAGTACTGAATTTGTTTCCTTTGTCCCAAGACTGATCTCTAATACTAGCTAATTATTGGGCTTCAAAATATAATATAACGGTGTTCGCTGTGTGTTGAGCATTGTCCAATATTAGAATTCAGGGCTGTTTGTTCGATGGTTGAGAAGGAGACTACACTACACTTATTGAATATAGTGACTGGCCACATGTTGATGTGAATGTAACGATTTTTATACATATGAGTTGAACAAGGGATTATTTTGATCAAGCTCACGAAAATGCAATGCTCTTAATTAATGTTTATAATAATAGTCATTGTAAATAGTTACAAATATGTAAGAGAGTTGACGCGTCGCATCCGATGTGTTCATATTTTGTAAATAATTCAGTTTATATAAATTAGTTAATATTTAGAGATTGACTATATTTGTAAATTACGTTGTAATAATTGAGTGTCCCTATAGAGTATATTCGATTGTTTCTCTATGATCACTGTCACAAATCACAATTTGCATTTTTGAAGTCCCAGTTTTTGATGAAAAGTTCAAATTAGAAGGGGTGTATAATTGTTTTTGCATAATTATAAAAACAATAATGTTTTTTTTAATTGAGTCAGGTGAGTCACGCGCATGGGTGGGTGCTGGATTTTGCCGCTGTGGGCGATACATGTAGCTTGCCGCACCTAAAGTTAATATTGATTATTTGATGTTTTAATATCTACTTGGTTCTAAACAGACATATTCTCTTACAAGGTATTCGCAGTGTCAGTAGATTCAGCGCGGCCATTGTAATGACAAGAGAATAAGTTTATTTACTTTTAGTGATTTTATTTAATCGTAAATGTAGCTGTAAACAGAACCGTAAGGGACTATTATTTGTAAGATACATGATATGTCACTCCTTATGAAGGTTGTAAGTCCACATAACGTAACTTTTGTGTTATTTATATCTTAACAATTTTATTACGATATTTAAAAAAAGTTGAAGTATAGATTAAACATAGAAAGAATAACTTAATATTTGTAACTTTATAAGTATGCCTGTAGCGTAGCCCCAGTGTGGTACCGTTGACGAAACACAATGATAGCAACACATACTGCATATCATTTAGAATGTTCACGTGAGTGTGATATTGAAGTGAAGTATCTTACAGGTTGTCTGCTCAATTGTTTTCAGAGCATGTTTCCAGTGAGGTCTGTGAAAGTATAACTAAAGTTCTGTTTCTACATAGGCAACAATAATTATAATGAAGTTGGAAATGTCTATGCAGCTTTACTTTGTACTAGTGGAGTATGAAAATATTTTTTTACTTTGTACAGAATGTTATAAATGTGATAAATAATTTTTGACATAATTAGAAATTGTGATTTAGTAAGGTGTGTAGTTTGTAAAAAAAATATGAAAAAAAACTCGCTTTACTAAATAAATGATACTATCTTACAGCTATGTAACATTGTTTTCCCACATTTTTTATATTTGGGTACTTATATATGCTAAGCTGTTGTACCTATTGCTAGAAGAAATCAAATTTCAGGAAAAAGAATGTTTCGGCCCAGTATTGTCAAACGTCTGTATCCCACCAATGCTGTGAATCATTTGCTTCCTGAGAAATAAACAACCAAAATCTACCATGTTGTGTTTTATTCGTTACTGTACCCGCAGCTTCGAGCGCGCAGAATATTTGTATATGAACTCCATGGCAACTAACGTGATAAATTAGAACCGGCCATGCGAAGCGTTACGTGCAAAATTTCAACGAATTCAGTCCAATAGTGTTTATGTGATGCTCGTACCTACATGCATATCTATTATTTAGCCATCATCAGCACATTCAGACATCACGTTGCAATTTCCTCTTTAAAAATTATCCATCGTGCATAAGTACTTTTCTGATTTCGTTAAGATTAATAATAATAATATACATAGTATTTATATTATACGAGGGCATAGTAGTTTAGCTTTAAAATATCACCTTCACCTTGTGATATAAACAAAATGTATCACAGGGTTTACTGCGCACAAACCGCAGGACAGCTTGCGGCGAGCTGAATATGAGTGGCGACACTTCGGTCCTGAATGCCTCAGAGAGTCGGTCAGGGCCTCGTCCTCGGCTTGCCTTTACTAGCTAGCTGGGGTGGAACTTCAAGAGCGCCCGCAGGACTCAACTCTGGCTTGCCTTGGTAGGCTGGTCAGAGGGAGGCCGCTAGAGCTATATACTTAGCGGTGGTAGTATCATTTTCAAGGGCATAACTACGGGGAAATCCGCTCCGGGTCTCCGTTGTCACAAATCCCGTGATGGTGAAACCCATTAGTAGATTCTGAATTAAACATATTGTGTGGCAATCTTACTTGTCTATGCTCAAAAACAGAGAGAATCTTAGGGAATTACCCGAAATGTTGTGATGCTGGACGTACATATATTATAATTTCTACCTACCGAACCAACGGCGCCGGCGGATTCTTCCACCCAAAATATTATTACCAGTATTAACCAAATTAAACATATTTATTTATTTCATGAAGCTGATTAAAATGGATAAATAATAATTTAATGGCGGCATTTCAATATATTGCTATGTACAAAAATATATATAGGTATGCAATGCTCATTTATTTCTCAGCTATGATAATAATAAAGAGACAGAATGACAGAATTTATTTACATTCTGGCGATTTATTTTTATCATAATCGTAGCTAACGAATAAATAAGGTTAATAGATTTTCTAAGCGAAACTTATGTGCTAAATATATATGTACCTAATCTCATATAGGCAAGACAAAGTTTTATATAATAGGTACTAACTTTTGTGCGCGGCTCCACCCCGTGGTACCTACATCAATAAAAATTAGCCATGTCCTTGCCCAGGTTTTAAACTACCTCTGTATCACAATTCATCAAAATCGGTTGACTGGTTTAGCCGTGGATAGGTTACAGACAGACAGAGTTACAGAGACATTTATCTCGGCTTCTCATCCCCCTGACTCTCCTACTCCAGGGCCTTCAACTGAAATAAGCCTGAAACGTAAATTAGTCAAGAGAGAAAAAATGCCAAATTCTAACAAAAGTACATACCATGTGTCAATTGTGGCGATCAAGGGCGTCGCCGGGGGCAGAGAGGGGCAGCTGCTCCCCCCTAGAGATTCTAAAAAAGATGCCAAATGTAAAGCAACCATAGTTCTAAGTCTTTGACTTGACTTGCTTGATCGATCATTCGCGTACGTCGAAACTTGAATGAATTCAACAATTCCATTCCTAATATTCCGTACGCTCAACTACGCTCTGCTCTATGTTATGACACGGAAAAAGCGGTAGAGCGGTAGATCGTTTAGTAGCCTCAGGAGACTAAAAACCTGGCTAAGAAGCACTATGGGTGAAAATCGCCTTAATGGTCTGGCCATGATGAGTGTGCACAGAAAAATTATACTAAAATTATTTAAACTTACAAGATTTTAATAATAAAGTGGTTGAAAAGTTTTGAAAAAACCGCCGAAGATTAGGTATGTTTCAATTAACCTAATCAAAAAAAGAATCTTTGTCGACCACTATAATATTAAAATCTGGTAATTACAAAAAAATACACTGTAGGTATATTCGAATTCAAACTCAAATTATTTTTATTCTATTTTGCTAATAAATGTAATAGGTAACTTATTTATAAGTTTTATTTATTATACAGTCAAGAACTCGTGAAGCTTTTCACGTCGGACTCTGTACCGTTATTATTACAATCGCTGTAGATGTGAGGCTCGTACTACAAGTGAAAAGCTTCATGTGCTCTCGACTTTACCTACCTACAATTCATACTTTTCTCATTCTCCATATCAACTTGCTCCCCCTTGGGCCATCGGCTGGCGACGCCCATGTTGACGTTCTCTACTCCCAAGATGTGGCACTTAGAAACGGAGCTGTATGGATAGAGTGCATGAACTGTAGCAAATGGTACCACCAGGAATATATTGGCCAGTACCAGTATATTCCTGGTGTACTCAGTAGTCACCACAGTTCCTGTGTGATAATTGTGACAGAGGTGACTTTTCAGGCTCCGATGACAGTGATTGGACTGACATTCTTAGGCGCCGAACACATCGCCCCGGCGCGGCGGTCTGCGTTCAGCGTTCACAGTTGACCAATCAGCGAGTGGTCTAGAAATCTGGAGATCAGTACTTTTGTCTCGCACTAATTAAATAAACTTTTCAATTTCGTGGGACATCGTGACCGCTTTTGAAAAAAAATAGAACTCCTACAGAACGTGCGTTTTTTTTTATCGCCGCGGTCTGACTGCTTTTTTGTGTGGGATTCTAATGAAGTGCCTAATTACTTAATTTTACTACATAAATGGCATTTTATTCAATGTCGCTTATTTAGTTAGAGTAATACCGAGATCAATTGTGTGATAAATTAAAAATTGACATATTTTGTTTATTGCCGTTTTCAACGTAATTTCCTGTAGCAATTTATGATCGAAGTAATAATATATAAATGGCATTTTATGCATAGTGCCTTTTTTGTTAAAGTAATAACATAATTATTGTTTTAGGTAAGTGCCAGTTATATCTAGATAGGTACCTACTATAAAGTTAAGAAAATCATAATTATAATTATTTCACTTTGTTAAATAAGGGTCATACTGAGTAGGTACATATACAACGACTTGTTTTTAAAAATTGTAATATGTGAAGGTTTGTCATGATGGCATGACTCATGCCATTTCTGTAGTGAATTCTAATCTAGGTATATCATTTTCGCCTCACAAAGATCTTATTTAAAACTTTTTATTTCTTTTTAAGGATTATCTACATAGATCCATTAAAAATAAGAATAAAAGAATATTACAGCTAGCAATTCAAAACAGTTTAGCACCCGAAGACGCAGACGCAGACCTGGTAACAACTAGCAAATACTTAGATCCAGGTGAAAAAGAAAACATCTTCAACCTTGATGATGCAGACTTTTCACCCGCTTCTGACGATTATAAAACATATGCACCCTCGAAGAAAAGATGCCATAGATCAAGCTCAAATTTATCTTCGTTCTCAAGCTCTGCTTTGTCGTCTTCCTCTTCCAGAAAATCATCTGTTTCATCTACAAATGAACTAGATTCATCAAATAATCAAGCAAACATTCAAAATGTCAATACCTATAAGTAATGGCAATTTAGAATTTGTTAATGGCAATACGGAAATGATAAACACTACAGATATCAGAAGACACACTTATAATTTCTTCATCTGATTCAAATAACCAAAGTCCTAGGAACGAAGATAATCAATGCAGTGGATATTCCACCTGCTGATGTTAATACCAAGAAACCAAAGAAAGGAAGAAATTATAAAAGGGTTGCCTATATTGCTAAGGCTTTAAAATAACCTGGACAACAATATACTTCAAGCTCCAACGCAAGAAAAGTTTTCTCAGCTAAGCTTCTAAAACAAACTTGTGGGTCGACCTGCTGATTAAAATGTTCAGAGACAATTACTGAAGAAAGATGCAGAAAAATGTTTTATTTGTGTCTCCATACATACATAATCTTAAAATATATAATAAAAATACAATTGAACAGTGGTACATGGAGATCAGTTTGAGTACTACTGTTCCACGATTATTATATTGTTATTGTAGTGTTCACCTTTTAGGTAACACGTAGGTTTAGTATGAATAATGAACAATGAACAATAAATGTATATCGGCTCGCCGTGCACGCACTCTGTCTTCAACCCGCGCCGGTTAGCTAGCTAATGCCCCCGCCACCGCGCCGCCAGCAGAGCACGTCACTCGAGACGACAGATAAATAGATACATAAATATATATTAATGTATACAATCTATTTCATAGATGTATGTACACTACATCCCTTCCTTGTTATAAATATAAATATTATATGAAATGATATGAGGAATAAAACCTCGTTTCTTTTTAAATCAATTTATTTAACAACCATTTTGTTTAAACTCTAGACTTAATTGTATATCCCTTTAATCACTGACATTAATTAGGATTATCGCTTCGCTCTTCAATAGCGTTATCACCAGAATCATTAGTCTCTTTGTCTTTTATCACTTGCCATTGTCCTTCTACCTTTTTTAAATGCACTATGTTTCGTCTCATTTGTTGTCCTGTCTCGTCATTACGAACTATTACATCTCCACCCACACTTGACTCCACCGTGTGTGGAGCAGGGTCGTAATTCAAACTCAACTTATTATTTCTTGTCATATTCTTGACGTATACCTTGTCCCCTACTTGTAGTTCCGAAAGTGAAGCTTGACTCTTTTTGTCTGCATATTCCTTTCCTTTCTCCTTCTGTTGCTTATCTCTATCTCTCATTTCCTGATCTTCTGTATATGTCATATCTTGAATCATTGGTAGTTTATCACGGAACTGGCGACGGAAGAATAACTCCGCGGGAGTCTTCCCTGTTATTGAATGTGGTGTACTATTGTACATTATCATATACTCCCAGAGAGCTTCTTTCCAGTTCTTTTGTTCTACCTGGGCAATTTTGAGCCGTTTCAGTATGTCTCTGTTTTGGCGTTCTACTTCTCCATTCTGCTGAGGCCAGTAGGGAATAGTGTTAAAGATCGTAATGTTCCTCTCAGCGCAAAATGATTTAAACTCTTCACTTGTAAACTGCCGGCCATTATCGGCGGTTATAGATACAGGATTACCAAGCCTACTAAATATATCTTTTAAATGGATAATAATTTCTGCACTTGTTATTATCCGGCATATTTTGGCTTCTTTATATCTCGAATAGTAGTCAACTATAACTAATATGTATTCGCCATGAGGTAAGGGTCCCATTAAATCAATTGCTGTATCAACCCACGGTTCGGTTGGCAACTCCCTCCGTTTTAGAGGGTTTGGAGGGTTGGGAGCAGAGACCAATACACAGCCTTTACAAGCATTGCAACAATTCTCAGCATCCTTGTCGCATTTCGGCCACCACACTTTGGTTCTTAGTCTACTTTTCATAGCAACTATACCTGGGTGGCCTTCGTGTGCAGCTTCTATAACACGCGCTCTTAAATTGGTTGGTATCACAATCTTCGTTCCTCTCAACAAAATGTGTCCGTGAAAACAGAGCTCGTTCTGGAATATCTTAAAAGTGTTAACACTTTCATCCCATTTGTTGCTATAAAGTCCTTCTTTTACTTTTTGTATCTCTGAATCCTGACGAGAACACTCAGAGATTTCTTGCAAAGGTATCGCTAGAGGCCTGGCCATCTCTGTTACACTTAAGACGTAGTCGTCATATATGGCTTTAGGATCTGTGGCCAATTTACAAAGTCTTGAAAGTGGATCTGCGATGTTACTTTTTCCTGGTCTATATTTAACCTCGAAGTCGTATGACTGTAGCCTTAAAACCCACCTCTCGATTCGGGCACATGGCTTTGATTTCGGGCTAAATATTACCTCCAAGGGCTTGTGATCCGTTATTAGTTCGAATTTTTTGCCATACAGAAACATATCAAAATGTTCAACTGCCCACACCAGTGCCAACGCTTCTTTTTCTGTTTGACAATAACGTCGTTCACAAGGGCTCAAAGTCTTGTTGCCAAATACAATAATTCGTGGTCCTTCTTTATTCATTTGCACGAGCACTGCCCCCAGTCCCACAGGACTGGCATCGGCTATTACTAAAGTTTTATCGTTTGGATCGTAATAACCTAATTTTGGAACATTCACAAGTGCAGATTTGAGGTTATTAAATGATTTTTGTTGAGGTTCTCTCCAATACCCCCGAATATCAGTATTTCTTCCAGATTTTTGTCGCAGTAATTCTTTTAGTGGTTCTGTAATTGTTGCCATGTGGGGAATCCATTTCCCTACAAAATTGATTAAGCCCATAAAACTTTGTAATTCTGAAATTGTTTCAGGAGCTCTGAAATCTCTTATCGTGGATATGTATTTATCAAGGGGTTTGACCCCTTTTTCTGAAAGCTCATGCCCCAGGAAATGAATCATCTTTACCCTAAATATACATTTTTCTTCTCTGAGTAAAATATGATGCTCTTTCAGCATTTCTATAACCCTTTTTAATCTTTCATTATGCTGTTCCAAATTTATTCCATAGACTAATATGTCATCTATAAAATTGATTACTCCTTCGCATCCTAATAATATTCTTTCCAAAGTTTTTTGAAAAATTTCCAGCGCGCATGTTATTCCAAACATCATCCTTTTATACCTAAATAGACCTTTGCTTGTAATAAATGTAGTAATGTATCTTGAGTCTGGATGGAGCTCTAAATGATGAAAAGCATCCTGAATGTCCAGTTTGCTAAATACCTTCGCATCTTTAACTTTTGGCAGTAGCTGATCCATTGTAGGCAATGGATGGTTTTCGCGTTGGATAGCTGTATTAGCGCGTCGCATATCAACACATATACGAACGTCGCCGTTTGCTTTCATAACTGGGACTATAGGTGAGACCCAACTGGGTGGGCCTGTGACCTCTTCTATTATATCTTTCTGTAGTAATGACTTTAGTTGTGATACAACTTTTTCCTCGAGTGGAATCGGTATTCGACGATAAGGTTGTATTACAGGTTTGACTGATTCATCTATAGGGATAACCACCAAAACGTCTTTGAACTTTGGGAATGCGTTGTTTGCGATTTGATTAATATTAATGTGAAGTACTCCTAAAGATATTGCGGTAAGACGCCCTAATAAATTTCGGGTCCCATTTGCTATCACATAGAATGTCGAATTTTCTGAAGCGCCCATATACTCAATGCTGGCTTGAAATGATCCCAATAACTTTAGCGGCAATGAACTGCCATATGCTATAAAAGTCTTATTGGGATTTTTATTAAGATTTGTTACTTGAGCTTTAGTCTGCTTCATTAGTTCCCAGGTCTGTTGTGTAATTAAGTTATGTTTACAGCCAGAATCTATTAGCATGGTCACTTTTGAACCACCAATGTTGCATGAAATTGTTATATCATGCTCTACATTAAAAACATAATCAATTTTATCTTCATCGCCTGTTATATTGTCAGTTGTTTCGGTATTCCTAAAACTTTTCATTCTTTTATTTCTGCTGTTATTTACTCTTTCTTTCTCCGGCTTTCTCTTCTGATTTCCTCTCGTTCTACACTGTAGTTTATAGTGTCCGATTATTCCACACTTTAAACACGCCTTTCCTCTTGCAGGACAACTTGTATCTTTTGAAAAATGTTTTGTACTTCCGCACCTTCCGCATTGATCATATATTTGCTTTGGAGCCTTGTCTTTCTTAGGGTCTGTAGCTATTCTATTGATTGATGGGGTATGAACAGTATTTTGTCCAAAGTTTTCTAATTGCCTGTGTACAGTTTCTAATACATTAGCTTCAGTTACTATTTCATCTAAAGTCATCATGTCTCCAGATTTCAAAATATTTTTCCTTAAATCATCAGACCTACATTTTTCAACTATTTGATCGATAATGTGTTCATCTTGATTTGAAAATTGACATTTAGAAGCTTGATGTCTTAGCCTTACTAGAAACTTCTCAAATTTTTCATCAGACTCTTGTTTTATTTGTCTGAATAAATGACGCTCAAATACTTTGCTTTGCTTTGGGGCAAAGTACTCATCTAATTTTTGAATAGCAATGTTAAATAAATCACCTTCTGTAGCATTAGCTTCCGGGATACTATAGAATATTTCTTGCAATTCGTGCCCTCCGAAGTGCAATAAACTAGCTCTTTTCTTTTTCTCAGTATCAATACCTGCCGCCTCAATGTAAATATTTAGGCCACGTTTCCATCTTTCCCATCTAACGGACACCGACCCTACGTCTCCCTCGCATTCAAACTTTTCTAGGGTATATTGTGCCATTTGGGGCTACCTGTTGACAAAATACTTTTCTGTCAATTTTAACCTTAGTGTATGTAAATAGTACCCTACTTCGCAATTTAATGCTGGAGTTATCTCAGCTCCACAATTTCACTGTCCGCAATTTAATGCCCAAATTTATTTCCGCAATTTAATGCTCACTTACATTGTATCTACACAATTTAATTATCAATTACAGTTCCCGCAATCGAATGCTTAAACAATGTCGATACAGTGTTCCAAATACATGAATCGCAATTGAATGCTTTAATAGATTTCGCAATTTAATGCATCTATTACTATACGCAATTTAATGCGGTAATAGATTTCGCAATTTAATGCATCTATTACCCTACGCAATTTAATGCTATAATAGATTTCGCAATTTAATGCATCTATTACTCTACGCAATTTAATGCTATAATAGATTTCGCAATTTAATGCATCTATTACTCTACGCAATTTAATGCTATAATAGATTTCGCAATTTAATGCATCTATTACTCTACGCAATTTAATGCTATAATAGATTTCGCAATTTAATGCATCTATTATTTACAACCGAGTCGAACTCTCAACTCCCACGTGGCGCGCAGCGGCAGGACGACCGCCCAACTAACGCGCCATCCGTGCAGTAAATGTACTATATTTCGTTGCAATGTATTGTACATTATAGTTTAGGACATTGCATTAAGCAATCGACCTCGAGTATTATGTACCTAATTGTAATTAAAATTGTTTAAATATTCGGAATTGAAAAAAAGATTATAATACCATCGTATTTAACTTTTGAACAACCTCAGGTATTTATTCATAGTACGTACATCATATTTACCGCCGACAGTATTATTGTTAAAAAGTATACTCGTTAGTAAAAGTAGAGAATTAACACAGTTTATGTCGAAGCGATCGTAATAATAGGTTTATCATTTTCAAATAGGATAAAATTAAAACAATAACCTTATCTTCAATCATGCACACACATTTAAATAACTATCTGGTATCAAATTTCAGTTATCGTCTACTGAACCAAACACTTTGGTGTACCTACACCAAACTACCCACAGCATCAAATAAGTACAACGTATTTATTAATACTGTATAATGATAATAAGAATTATTTATACCATCATGAATCAATCATATTATATATGTATATTGTTATAAAATAATGGCCTATAATAAATAGTCAAGCGTAATAGTAAATGTTTTGATCATAAATATTTCAAAGTACGAACGTCAGATCATGATCGATGAGGTTCAGTTTACATTTCTATTGGATGTATACTGGCGCATTAGTCCATATCTTATTCTTTCTTGTTATATGAACATTGAGTTACGTACTTAGGAAATAATTTTGCTACTTGTAATAAACTAACCTAACCTAGCCATCATTACGTTTATTTCAATTGAAAAGAAAACAAAACTCACAGTTTTCCTCGTCGCCACTTGTAGTGTTCACCTTTTAGGTAACACGTAGGTTTAGTATGAATAATGAACAATGAACAATAAATGTATATCGGCTCGCCGTGCACGCACTCTGTCTTCAACCCGCGCCGGTTAGCTAGCTAATGCCCCCGCCACCGCGCCGCCAGCAGAGCACGTCACTCGAGACGACAGATAAATAGATACATAAATATATATTAATGTATACAATCTATTTCATAGATGTATGTACACTACAGTTATATTGAAACATTTTGTAATCATTGTCTTTTTTTTTCACCTATCATAAAATATACGACAATTTTAAGTAATTATTCCTAAAACGAGTTGGTTTACGTAAAAAAGAGTGGCACGAACCGAAACGTTTTTTAAATATTTTTTTCTGAATAACTATATTACTTACTTGCATGTTTTAGTACCTAACTAAAAGTAAGATAAGTAGTTGAACTGATAAGTGAAAATAATTGCAGTGTTATATTTCAGTTATTTGCATAGATATTAATCACAATGCTGATTTAAAAACTTTAAACGGCCATACTGAAAAACTACTATTTTTGCATAACGCCACTTTTGTTTTTGATGTGCGGCATGGTGTCATCTACTTACGTAGTTAGGTACCTACATGACTTCGCGGGTGAACGCTACTCTAAATAATTATATCCATTTCTGAGCTTAATTAGAGGAGCATTATCTAGGTATGCATAACTTCGATGCATGAATAGGTATCGATTCAGCCTTAAGCGTACTAAATCTGTCTATCTTATTAATCATAATTAGGTAATTAGTTATTACACGCGCGATTCACTTGACAATCAATCATCGTCCAATATCTGATCGTATAAATTTAGATGGTTTATACAAACATTATTCGGCATGTTTATTCATATTTAGGTAGTTGTATGAAAATTATGAGGGTTGTTGGTTTTGACCAACGTAAATAAGCACTGATTATGTTGTTTCAAGCTTGCGTTTAATAGGTTTCAAAATAACTGAATTTAGAGATTAGATCGCACCGATGGCGCCTTATTAAATATAATCCAATACACAGTCATACTAATGCCTGTATTGTGTAGTGATGACGTATACCTATACTTCCATTGGGCCGCGAGTGTTGTGGCTTCGATCTCCATATAGGACAAAAAAATATGTGAAACGAAATAATTGTTTGAGTGTATGTAAAGTTTACTGCGATTGAGTAAGGGAATTGTATTCTATTTGAGTAGCTAGAAACCGAACATAATGGAAAAATAATGCCAATTTTTTAAACTAAAAAAGAAAAGAGATTATGATAGGCCGTTGAAAATAGATTATTAGGTACTCTATATTTTTTTGTATATGGTGCTTCGATCAAATGGTGCGTATGATAAGATCAATATGCATTAGCGTATCTAGGTTTATCTTCCAGCGATGGACTTCATTCCTCCAGAATTTTGAGAATGGAGGATTCAAAACTGAATTCTGGGGCCACTTTATATACGCTAATTATTTGGTGATAGTTTGAACTAGCTCGCCCGGGAAAGCAGGTAGCGTCAATTTAAAGAAAACTGGCGAATCACACAGGCTTGCCTCCCTAATCCTTTCGTTCGAACCGAAACTGATCTTACTAAAATTAAAGTAAGGTTTAAATCTAAATACTTTCAATATTGTAATTTTAAAATTATATAGGTATTTACATTGCCATTAATTAGTCTAATATTATAATAAGTAGAAATGAGTATAAATCGCGAAAACTTAAAAACGTTTCCTGTGATTGCGAGCTGTTCGTCGGACGATATCTTGTGTCGCAACTGTGACTATTGTACAACTTCGCAAACGCATGGTGGTGGAGTATTAATTTCTGTAAAGTGTGAACTGATTGTGGTAAAGACGTGACTGGCGTTTCACCGCAGATCCACATCCGCAGTAAGTTACAATATTCACATTTGTGGACTTTATTGCAAAGAAAATAGTATGATTCATATTAGATTGGGTACAATATTTTCACAATAAACTTAATTACTTGGTGAATAGCCGTCAGTCCGACATATTTATTTATATGTGGTGATTTTTGCTTTGGTAACGAAGTGGACTTGCAGTCAGTTATGGACAACTATGTTTTAGTGCGTATTGGATTATCTATTCAGTTATTGGATTTCTTTGGTACCATTAATATACATTATGTAACCTGTTTCAATATAACGGTGTGTGTCAAAAGTACTGTATTAGAACCAATGAGCGTAATATTAATGACAGATTATTAGATTTTTTTTTTTCTAACAACTCATTGAGAGTAAAGGAGTACGTGATCCACTTGCTGTTTCTGTCGATGCTCATCATTAACCGCTAATAATTTTAGTTGATTTCGTCAAAACACCTAAATATTTTGAAAATTTAACGCCATTCGAGCAAGAATGTTTTAAATCGTAAGTACCTACCTCATATAAGTAGAAAAAAATGAAGCCTCAATCGTGGGATATCCTTATTAATTAATCTGGTCTCATGCAAAAAGTAATAAAAGCAATGACACTGCCTAACGTGATGCAATAGGTATCGTGAAACTTATGCGACCTCGAGCGAATCCATCACAGAGTTGTTTGCTTGTTTTTCTGTCTGTCTATTAAAATCCGATTCAGTGGTTAACATAGCTTTGGACTGTGAGACTATATTTTTGATTAAATGTGCTGATAGCTTAGTAGTATGGTAAATTTGTATGTTGGTCGAGATATCATTGAGAAAAAGAAATGTATCCAAAATACGAAAATCTGCGTTTATTACACCTGTCCTTTTAAAAAGGCGACTAGTCTAACGTTAAAACGGTTAAAAACTATAGCTCTATAGCAAAATTAGACAAATACTTAACTTTACATAATATTGTCTTTAGTTTACGCGAATGTTATTCATTGAAATTAAACTACTATATACGGATTTTATAGCGTTGTTTACTTGACACTTTATTATAAAAATTTTGAAAACTGTTACACTACTATTACAAACTTTACAAATTTTTAAGCTAATTAAATTATTGAAATTATTAAAACTATTTATACTATTACTATACTATTATATACCGAAACGTCGGGGAAAGTGTAAACATAAATATGTATAAATAGTATAATAATATAGAGTACCTACCTATAATAATATAAGAATTTTATAATACGATTGTAGCTTTTGATTATGCTGAATACCAAGATAAGCGCATATCTTGGGTAGATGATCAATACGAAAATGTTTACATATAGATACAAAGTTTACGACAACCGTTTCAATAAAAAAGGTTTGTAGTCATAACTATTACTGACGGTTTATAATTATCTAAAATATAATGCTAGTTATTAAATTGCATTATATAGGTAAAGATAAAGAGATATCAGCATTTTTTAAACATTAGTTGCTTAGGTACTTACGGCGACATTTTACAATATGAACAGAAGAATAGGATTAGAACTGTATGTATCATGAAACCATTTGATTCATCTATAATCTAATAGATGGCGCTGGCGTACAAAGCTCTGTATATTTTTACAATTATAAAATTAGACTCATTCGGTAGCGCAGAGGTAGTGAATCGTGCTCTGTATAAGTTTGACTCCTGAGTCAGTCAAAGTGTTATTGCATTTTTGGGTCTAGAAATTCTCAGCGAGGAGTCTGGAACTATGTAGACAGCAATAGGCTCGGCCTTATTACGTAGGACCTGAAACCATTCAGCACCACCACCAACCAACCAGCTCGCAAAATGTTGGTTTAGTTGGGTTTAAGGATAAATGTATGAGAGTATCTGAGACAGTATAATATTCTTTTATTTAAAAGTAGGTATAATAGGAGAGTAGATATATATCAACTTATGTATTAAACTTTTAAAGAGCTGTCTCTACACAGATATAACTTTTTATAAACTTACACAGATCATGTAGGTACCTATTTTTGTTTATGTATTTATGCATTTCTGTCTGTTTATGTGAGCTTCACACGAAAAGCACTTAGTGGACTTTAACTTGAAATCTAAGCCACTCTTCAATAAAAGCGAAGTTATGATGCCTAGTAATAATAATAATATCCTCCAGACCGATTTCGGCCACCGCGGCGGCCAGTCTTAACGGAGACTGGCCAACTACGCAGGAATTAGCAGGAAATATTATAGTGCACAAGTGCGCAAACACAAATGCACTCTCTGTTCCCTAACTCTCATGATCCGATGGGACGGTAATCCGACACGACCGGAGAGAGATCAGGCGCAGGACCAACGGCTTTACGTGCATTATTATTATAGTAAATGACATTGCCGGCGAACTGTAGTACACGCGGTCTAGAAATCGCGGGTATAATCTAGTTAATCCTAACTAATATTGTAAATGCGAAAATGAGTTTGTTTGTTTGTTACGCTTTCACGCCTTAACTACTCAACCGATCAACATGACATTTTGCATACACGTTGTCAGGGGTACAGAATAGGACATAGGGTACCTTTCATCCAGAAAAAATGCAAACCTAACCTAACCTAATCTACATTTACGCGAGCGAAGCCGCGGGTGGAAACTAGTAAAGAATAAACTCGTAACGAACTCAAACACGTACATACCTAGGATATTTTCAAAACAAATGGTTGCTACGTGTACTACGATTGCTAATAATTGTGGCAACTGTTTCTTTTTATTCGTTTGTTTCCTGAAGAGTAATGAAAATTACTGAATAGGTTGTAATGAAATCGCATATGCACTTTGGATTCAGTTCGAATACTAAGTGTAAATGCATTCCGTTTTTTAAGAAGCCTGGCCGGGACATACAAAAGCATAACGTGGAGGTATAGGAGAAGAATTAATTTTACAGGCTTACGTATTTTATGTATGACCTACTAATAAATCAAAAGTATTAGCAGGCGTACTGAACCTATTGAGTCGCAGCAGCACACCGGTGCCGCGGTGCCTTGACACAATAGGTTTTGAATGATGTCTGGTAATATAAGACTTAGATATAGTTTCCCTATCCGATAATATTTTTCTAACTGTTTATTGAATCTTGTTAGCAACATTAACAAATAACATAGATTACCTACTATCCAAATATTTTTCTGAATTATATATTTACTAGATATAACAGAAGGTATAGTGATTTAATTTGTTGATATTTTATCTAACACATAATAGTCTTCTAGTGCCTACCAGGCAACGACTACTTAGCTCATCATTATTTCGTCTGTGTTGTCAACAGCATTAAGAAAACTTACAGTAGGTAATTAGATCTTTTCTCACCCAGCGTTATTTAGTTTAGTGTCTACTTACCTATCTTATTGTTTTTACAGTACCTACAATGTTTGAAGTCTTTCGCTGCATTTATTGTAGTAAGACACAAAACAAGCTCTTACAGGGTGAAGCAATCAAACGTTTTAAGTGATTACACATGGTAACTTTTTATTACCTAATCCTGATTAGATAGGAGCCGATTCTCGTGAGTAATAAAAAGAAAATTGAAAATAGAATGCCGATCTAGTCTATAACGGCAAATGAACTGAAATGCATTTATGATATTTATGACATCGAGTTTAGATTGAAACTTTATTTTGAACAGGTTTTATTATGTGAAGTGGCGTTTTGATATCATATCTTGAAAATTTTGAAAGTCAGTTATTTTCTCTCACTGTAGGCAATTATAATATATTTTAAACGATACAATAAAATTATTTTACATTCTAAGTAACTTCTTCACATTAAAAGAAACTAAATCACGTAGACGAGTATTTAGGTATGTACTTAATATATTAATTATATATTTTCTGCTTAAACTGGAAGTTTGTCAGTTACCTACAACATAAACTTCATGTTACCTACCCTTGCTTTATTGGGTCCCTTACATCAATTATAATAAAATTATGCTTACTACTGACATAAAGTTTGTAGGTGCGCTTCAATGCAAGACGTGGATGGATATAAATATATAGGTATATATTTATATCCATCACGTCCATATATACATATATCTACAATTAAAGTAAAATGGACTGCCTTATCGAAATTAAATTGTCTTTCTTGCAAGAAATTGTCCAATTTCCTAAAAATGTGATAATCTGTTGGAGCAAGGTCCGGGCAGTATGGTGGGCGTCGGAGACATTCCAATCACACAGGTCTTCTAATTTAGCGTCCGTCTGTCGTGAAGTATAAGGTCTAGCGTTGTCCTAAAGCAGCAGTGAGCTACAGCAATTGACCAGTCTCGGTTGCTTAACGGCTAGCTTTTTCATCATGGTTTGCAATTTTTGACAATACAGATCTGCCGTAATCTTCTGGGCAGATCTTAGAAAGCTGTTGTGTATGACACCAGCACTGGTTCACCAAATACACACCAGTACTTTTATCTGCGTCAACTTTCGCTTGGGACAGGATTTGACCGGTTCTCCTGGGTTCAACCACTATGATGAGCATTTTCGATTTTCGTTCAGGATCCATTTTTCATCACAAGTAATTGCCTCGTTATTGTGACGGTTGAGTAATGTAACGCAGCATTTAATGCGTGTTTGTTTGTGTGCTTCATTTAATTCATGCGGTATCCGTGAGCTTTTTCATTTTTTCAATTTATTTCAAGTGATTTAAAATTATTTTATCACTCACACCGTAGACTGCTGCTAACTCTGACGTGTTTGCGATGGATTCGCTTTCACGATCACCTTTAATTCTTCATTGTCAACTCTCCGGTCTGCGGCTGTCCACTGGGTTTGTTCTGTGGGTCAACATTTCCAAAACGAAAACGTTGGATCCAAAAACGTATCGTGCTTTCTTATATAGTAACTTCCCTATACACGTCAATAATCCTTAACAAAATCCCTTGAAATACATTATATTTTTTTTAATGTTTAAAGCCTTAAGATAATAATAAGATTTTTGTAAGTTTTAAGAGTAGTTGATTAATGCTTGATAAAATAGGTATATTGAAACACTTTATAATCGTTGTTTCGCGATTGTACTGATTGCAACTTAATTATTTTCGCCATTAAGTATTGTTCCTTCATACTATGCCATAATTTCATTTTATTTCGGTCATTTTTTAACCCCTATCATAAAATATACGAAAACTTTATGTAATTATTCCAAAAAAGGTTGGTTTACGTAAAACAAATGTGGCACTATGCAGAACTTTTTTTAAATATATTATTTTCTTAATAACTACAATATTTACTTGCATGTTTTTAGTACCTAACTAAAAGTAGGATAGTCGAACTGATAAGTTAAATTAATTGCAGTGTTACATTTCAGTTATTTGTATAGATATTAATCACAACGCCGAGTTAAAAACTTTAAACGGCCATACTGAAAAACTACGTTTTTTGGATAACACCACTTTTGCTTTAGAGGTTCGATATGTTGTAAACCGAATTATGTAATATTTTTTAATACTGTTTATATAATGTTTTATTTAAAGTAGGCATCTCGCTTTAGAAATGCTACCTGTACTACCCAGAGTTCTTGCTTTACATTGAATTCACCCTCAGTGAATGGACTCGTAACAGGAGAGATATTCGTGGTACAGATGATTGTGTAGAATATCAAAGTGGTGTACTTAGATAATTAACGTTGCTTTGACTGCGGAAAACCTAGCTACCGGCTGTGCGGCTGCACATATTTTTGCAAACAATACGTCGATATTGAAGAATGTTGTGTTTTCTGGAAGGCGGAGACACAAAAGAGTCATCACATCACATTAGTTAACTAGGTATATGCATACTTGAAAACAAAAAAACTTTGTTGAAATTAAACTACTATAAACGGATTTTATCGCGTAAACAGAAGACAATATTATAAAAAAACTTTGGTTCTTATAGCCATTCGTCCTATAGGTTGGTAGAATTTGGAACAACACACCCACGTCTAAGCAAAATGTTGTTCGTTAACGAATGTTTAACATTTTTACACAATCTAAATTTGGAAACACTCAAATAATCCGAAATATTTTATTCCGATTTTCAAAAGTCCGAATTTCATAATACCTAAGAATTATGTCTATTATTAAACATACCGAAATTTATTTTACTGAAAATCGTAAATGCTATTTGTTTGTTTTCCGATTTTCATAAGATCGAAGAATCAAATGCTCGATGTGTTCTCGGTCCAAAAACCGACATTCCGATTTTCGATATTCCGATAATTTGAGCGGGTTAAAATATATAATGATACCGTCATTATGGTTAACATCCCGATTCAGAGCAATCCGACTCGGATAGGTTAGGGTAGAAGGCTCCTATTTCTGCGTGGTAATTTTTTCCGATTGTCACCACTGCGGCGACAGCCGCGACGTTGTTGAGAACTCGGCGCTGCACACATTGGCGGATTTCCCCGCCTGGGCATGGCAGCGCCGTGAGTTGATCGTGGCAGTCGGTATGGTTACTCTATTTTGCACACGCAGCCCTATTTTGCTTACCAGTTCACTAACGTCTATCGACCCATTCGCGATTCTTAAAAGTAATGAAATATCCGCTACCTTTCTTCTTTCTTCTAGCCGCTAGCGGAAGAAGATGCAATTTTTTACACCTGTTATAATAATTGGGTATATAGCAATTAGATCGGAATTGAATGTACCTCAGAAATTGCCTCTGTATGGCCTCTAAGCGATTTTTATAGATATTATAATTTGGATTCCAGACTTGAGAGGCGTATTCAAGGTGACTGTGAACGAAGGAGCAGTATAGAACTTTTATAGTTTTAATGTTATTAAAATCTGCTGAGACTGAAGACGAAATCCAGCGAACGGGATGCTTTTTTTATATTTTCTATATGCGCATCAAACAAAAGTTTAGGGCCAAACGTCACCCCGAGATCCCTTATCGTACTCACTCTTGCTACTATGGTGTCTAAGAGCGTATAAGTGTGTGCAATAGAGCTGGGATAATGGGTAAATGTGTTAACATTACATTTGACAGGATTAAGGTCAAGCTTATTTTTTATACAGTACATCTGAAATCTCTGTAGGTCGTCTTGCAGTAGCATAGCGTCGTCAATAGAATTTATTTGTTTCATTATTTTCATGTCATCTGCATATAATAGAATTTTGGAATGTCGGAAACAGCAATTAATGTCGTCGATAAAAATGTTAAATAAAAGTGGCCCTAACAGGGATCCCTGGGGAACACCGGAAGGTATAAAAGTGAATCTAGAGGAGTACCTATTCAACACCACGGTCTGGCACCTATTGTCAACGTAAGACTTAAACCATCTAAAGAGATTACCCCTGATACCGATGGCACATAGCTTCTTAATTAGAATGCCATGATCAAATCGATCGAAGAATTAGAGGGATAATAGAGGGATAGTAATAATGCGGTTGTGAGTAAGTCTATAGGTGCATTAACCTGTTAGGTTAAGCATATCGAGACAATGATATAATCATTGTTTAGTAGCCGGCGTTCAAACGAGATGGTTAATTAGTTATTATTTGTATACTCCCTGTAAGATGAATACCTTATTTAATGTTAAAAAAGCACGGTATTCGGACTTTAGATATTATTTTATAATAAGTAGGCATGTCCGAACTTTCACCAATGTACACCTGAGATCTTTGATAAATATCCAAGTTTTAGCAGATTCATAACTGGATATTGATTACCTAGTTGATATTACAACTTTATATAATCAGCATTTCTGATTCAAGGAAAGAGATCCTAAATTACCATAACGCCTTTACCAAACTCGTGAAAATAGTTACCTACAATGATTTCGAAGATTCGTAAATCGTAATATCAAATAATCCAGATCTTTGCAATCGTCCTAGGATCCTCACAAAGATCTGTTTTCTCTCAAAATCTTAGCTTAAAACAAGTAGGTATTTCTTAAGTGTACTTAGACTTGGATTCTGTTTCATTAATTAAGTGAAAGGAAACCTTTGGCGTATTACTGTCTTTTAAATAAAACTTGTTGAGTCTTATTTTCAATCTGTCTTTGTTATAGCTACGATTGGTATTAATTAAAGTAAGAAGGACACTTGATAACTACGCGCGATGTATGATGAGTTGATGACAAGTATATTTTTATGATTATTTAGATGCGCATGTATTCGTCGTTAGTGCCATTACTGGCAATCTATGTACGACGATATATAATACAGAGATAACATATTGCGATGTTAGTCTTACACAAGTTACCCAAGTAGTTCTGAGAGCTGGCACCGACGTTTTGCTGATACACGCAATAACTTTTACACTTTCGTGTTGCCTGGTGCCTATAGGTATTATACAATGTAACTGGTAATACGAATAAACGTTATTAGCCATTTATTTATCATTAGGTAGCCGATATTTCGACCAGATTGCGCACTTGGTCCTGGTTGGTGGTCCACTAACTACCTTATGTTGGTGATAATATTTTTAACACCAGTGTCACCAAATTAAAAAAGACTATGTGCAATAACTTTTTCTCACATGCTTCCTAGAAATCGATTAGTAACGAGTGTGTGTATGTGTTTTCCTTTTTTTATTATTTTTATTTTTTCCCTTTTTTGTAATTATTATGTGCTTATTTTGTCCTCCTACTTAAAATAATTTATTTAAAATCAATATTGTTTTAGGTAGCCGTTTAACAATTTTTTTTATAAAAATACTATAAGTGAAAACTTGTAATTGGCCATAGCTTAGTCAAAGATATACATACTTGTTAACTAGCTGTAAGTTTTCTAAATTCGAAAATAAAATAAAATAAATAAAATAATTGCAAAAACCAACTGTAAACTCGATTGTTTTGTTTAAAGGACTGCTACTGCCTATAATCTATACAACTATACAAATAAATAAGATTGAAGTGTCTGTTTGTAATGTTAAAATAACAGCTTTTTATCTAATGCATATGAAAGTATATAAGGTACCTATACGAAAACACCTATTTTTAAAATTTTTGTCTGTTTGTCTGTTCGGGCTAATCTCCAAAACGGCTGAACCGATTTCGACGGGACTTTCATTGGCAGATAGCTGACGTTATAAGGATTAACATAGGCTACTTTGATTTTAGAAAAAACAAAAAAATAGGGCTCCGCGGAGACAAACACTTTTTAATTAAAATCTACGCGGACGAAGTCGCAGGTAGCAGCTAGTAATATAATAAATATTCAAGCAACGGACACAAAGAACACAGAGACTCGACTTATCTATTAATTGTAGGTCGCACAAAATTTGAACTGCGTCAGATTCAAACACACGACACATGTCGTAGTGGCAGTATCGAGGCAACCACTTAAGCCACTAAGCCAGCCGTGTAGTCATTAACATTTTCTGTTGTCGACGACCACACATGTACAATATCTATGTCTTACCTACTTGATTTTGTAGACCTGTGTATTGGTTACTCAAAGCCATAAATAAATTATTTTCTTTTATACCACTTATATAGAGTTACTTAGAATTGAATCAACATTAAACATCTGACGATTTGTAAACGTAATTATGTACACATGTAAATATATTTTGTGGTTAGTGTATATAGGTATGTTACCTGCCTATCGTTGGTGTATTAGCAGTGTTTGATTTTAATGATTGCAGAATACATCCATAGTCTTATTTGGAGGCATTAGATAAGGATGCATGGCTGACTTTTGTTTTTCTATTGTATGTGTGTGTAAGTTACTAACAGTTTTAAGTTATCTCGATGTACTAGATACTAACTCTCTGTGGACCGAAAAGTCTGAAATAAATGTTTTGAATTGAATTGAATTGAAAAAATTGATTACAAGATAAAGGAATAATTAATATTATAAATTTTAAATAAAAAAAGGTAGGGTGTAATAGGGATATCTCTAGCTGTATCACTGACAGTATAGCTTAATACCAGTTACGTCACAGTTTGTGTCGTCGGGCACGCCACGATCGTGGCGGTAAGACCCGTACTTAGAGAGTGGCTGGAGAGGCGTCATGGCGCCCTCACGTTTCGTCTGACGCGGGTGCTGACTGACCACGGTTGTTTCGGCCGGTACCTGTGTCGAATAGGCAAACAGGAGACGCCCGGTGGTCATCATTGCGGCGACTGCCGCGACGTTGTCGAAGACACGGCGTTGCACACATTGGTAGGTTGCCCTGCTTGGGCCACTCAACGCTGTGTCATGCACGCGGCAGTCAGTAGAGTCGTCCTCTCGCTCGAGGCTATGGTTCTGTCCATGGTTTCGAGTGAGAGGTCTTGCAATGCCGTCGCCTCCTTCTGTGAGGAGTTGATGTTAGTGAAGGAGGCGGCGGAGGGAACGTTCAATCCCTCTCGCTAACCGCAGAGCCAGGCGCAGGAGGGCGCGAGATAACCTCCAGCCACCTTGAGTAGAAGCCTGGGGGCGGTGGACCCATTGGGGCCGTCCACATGTCCACACGTCCGATCAGCGCAGGTCCGAGTAGGCGGCGTTCTTGTTCCGCGCACGCCTCTCGATGTCGGAAGGGAGAATAGGTCCCCCGCTTTGTCGTCGGCGACTAGGTCCCCCAATCTGTGTGATGGTTGTGTGGGACCCGCCACGTCCATCGGCGGGTCGAACTTTTGGCGGGGTCGCGATTTGAATGCGAGAGCGATCCGCGCGGCCCCGCCATAAAGGTGTGAGGAACACCGCGGTGGTTTTAGTCGGTTCAGCCCAAATTTCCATCTTGGGTTGGATCCCGACATATCCCCATCGCCCGCCCCAAAACCGGCGATGGGGAATGTGAAGTGCACATTTCACCGCGTTAAAAAAAAAACAGAGTGTGTCGTACGAGTACATCCATTTTCTGTCATTTGACAATAACCCCTACTACCTGATTTGAAATGCTTGTATCTTATTTATTTTTGAGCAAGTTTCAAAATGTCTTTGTATTATAGAATTTTGGTGGTAACTATTTGACTTAAATAATAAAAAATGTGGGTCATTTAATTCAAAACAGTTTGATACTAAATTTGTTAGCAATCGGGCTGTTAGCACGTGAAATGTTATATATTTAACTATTTTTATAAATTTACTAGATTATATAGTTCAATTATTTTGCATTTGAATTTGGTTTATGAGAGAAAAATGTATACTTAAATATTCTGCGAGAGGAGAAGAGTTCTATGTCTTGTTAGCGAGTTCTTGTGTACAGTTTAATTCCACAAAATAAGAGTTTACATATTCACTAACGATGGATTGTAGGTACTGTTCAACAAGTAAACTGCTGTTACCAAATAATCTATGCCTATATGTTATTTAAATTTCAATACATAAGTACGTGGGTCCCGATTCAGTCTCACGCTTATATCCATGAGGACATAGGCAGAGTTATACCTACTACACTCACAGTTTACTAGGTATGTAACAGGAGTCGAGCTAGCCTTATTTATTTTTTTATCCCACTTCGTCCTGTCCCTGACGTCATCTTCAGTAGCAATTCCAGGCACCGTATTACAATTAAGAATTTCTTGACAAAAAGCACATGATCACTTTGGTACTCCCTTCCTTCTCCTAAAATTGTTTGTCCGAATATATCCATAACACGTTTGCTTATAGCAAGCCTACTTCGATTCAATATATAGACACGAAATTATGTAGGTATATAACTGTAAAAGTGCATACTATAATTTTCAAGACACTCGAAAAAATCCCTCTTATTGAATCGTTAATATCTCTGAATAGCGAACAACTGCAAAGGATATTCAGTTTAAATATCTGGGTCACTATGTAACGAACAACCTTAAATTATAAAGGATGAACGCTAAGATCTAGCTGTAAGAAGTCTTATGTTTAAGTTTGTGTTCGCCTGTTATTAATAAAATATAGCGAGGAGCATGAAGTAAGCTTGTCTAACTGCTAAACTAAATACACGGCAAGCCTGTGAGCTGAATATTGACATACAAGACGTTAACGGTCCAGAGAGTATAGTTAGGACGTTGCTGGGGCTTGTAGACGATGTAAGTAAATGGCACGGGTAAGCTACAAACGTGGGCATGGGTACCCATGTGGGCTACCCGCGTGGTCTACACGCGTGCGCTACACGCGTGGGCTACACGCGCGGGCTACACGCGCAAATGAAACATACGGGCCTCTTGCACAGGTGGTTCACACCGGTCGTTTACACAATGCTTGTAGCCCGCGTAAGTGCCTCAACACGTTCTTAAAAGTACGCTTTCAGTGGCAAAACTAAGGAGTTTTTTATACTGCTTGGACTTACATTGCTTCAGAAGTGCATATACTATTTTTCTACAGAACAACACAAAATAATCCAGGCTATTGTGAGGAAAAACTACTTTAACGCTGCAAAGAGCGGAGCGGTACGGTCAAGTTTCAACAGCATTATGAAGATGTTTGTGGATAAACATGATTCGCTTATTAAGGCGCGCGTCATGCGGGTGCGGCGCTCGCTGGGTCCAGCCGGGAAATGTTTCAACTTTCAATGTTTTCGGGATCGTCTAAAACTCTGTAGGATAAGATTATTTATATTACAACTACATTTTACCCGTGATTTCACTTGCGTTAATGTAGACTTTGTCAATAAATTTCTATCCATTGAAAACAGTACCATTCTGGATTGACCTTTCAGTACCACTGACAACGTGTATGCAAAAATGTCATAATATCGGTCGAGGAGTTAAGGCGTGAAAGCTTAACAAACAAACTCATATTTCGATTTACAATATTAATTAGGATTTATATCTATATTCGAATTTTGATATCAAAATTTTGAAATGCTCCACTTTGAACCTTTCGGCGAATCGGTTCTTTGGATTCTGTGAAATAGAGATAAGTATGAAATTATATGAGGTTTTAATTACATCTTAAAAGCTTTTAGTGAATGAGACTTAATTACATGTTCACGTGACAAGCTTTTTGGATAATAACACGAGTAATACATCCGTAGATCTTTAATGGATTACTTTAATTTCGTTTTTGTTAGGAATTTGTTTAATGCTTGAGTATGTTTCGTAGTACTATTATAAAGAGAATTAAGCAGCTATGAGGAATAATGACTGCGGTACTGTACTAGAAGCGGGTATTATCCCTTTAATAATCTTCGAAAAATTATAGATTCATATTATTTTTAAGAATTTCTATCCTAGGATTCTGTATACACTGGAGCGGCTTCAAGTGGCAAAGAACCTCCAATATATGTAGATGGACATAGCCAAACAAATCTTACGTGTATTTCTGTAGTACGGAAGTTTTTCAGACTCATTAAGGTGGTGTTGTGCTGTTAACTGTTTGACGGACGGGCAAAGTCACACCATTAGAGTTCCGAACCAAAAACGGGATCCTTATGGTGCAATTTGTCCGACCATCCATTTGTCGCACCTGCATATTTCAGCAACTATAATTCCCAGCTTGCAAATGAAATAGAATATTAAATATATTTTTATTCCTATTATAAAAGAGGCTCCGCCACATACAGAGTACGTTTAAAAGTTAAAAGCGTAATTACAAGACCAAATGGATGGAACATTTAAAAGAGTTTTATTTGAACACTAGATTTTGCCCGCAGCTTCGCTCGCGTATCTAAATGTAGGTTATGTTAGGTTAGGAATTCAACAGTACTTTTTTCTGAATGAAAGGTATCCTATGTCCTATTCTGTACCCCCGACAACGTGTTTGCAAAATTTTATGATGAGCGGTCGCGTAGTTAAGACATGAAAGCGTAACAAACAAACAAACTCACTTTCGCATTTATAATATTAGTAAGGATTTTAGATATCTATTTTATGGTGAAGCTTGGTTGTCAATTAATATAAAACACTACAACTCACTACCTCGGTAGCCTAGCGGTCTACTTTAGTGCGATTGATGTGCTTGAGGTTTCGGGCTCGGATCCCGGATCAGGCCAACAAAAAGTTATTGGATATTTCTGTTAAGAAATTCGCAATAGCAGTCCGGGGTTAGGAAGTTGCATTTTCAGAGTTAGGAAACTGAGAGTGAACTTGTGTTTGCGTATAGACTTGTTCACTATAATATTATCTCTTGCGCAGATGGTCAGTCTTCGTTTAGATTGGCTCTGTGAGCGCTATTTAGTATGGAGGACATTATTTTTTAATTTTTTATTACGTTACAGATACATATGTGTGCATGTACATGGATGTTTGTCTTGGTCTGGGTGTTTCTATGTATAATATGTATGTATTTACAAAAAAAAAAAATGTATATATGTTTAATAATAATAATAATAATAATAATAACTTTATTTGCCTTGAATGTAGGTACATATATGAGATGTTACATTTTAGTTGATTGATCGGCTACATTCTACCTTAATTAAGCATGCAAATTTTAATTTGTTATTTTCTAATGACAAACAATATTACTCATTATAATAATCATGACTTAATTTAATACTATGAGAACAAAAATTAATAATCAATGTCAACAATAATATAAAATACAAGAATTAGGTCAATACAGCAAAAATCTTAAATAACAATATAATAGAACAATGTCAAGAATATAATGTAATATAAATAAAAATAAAAACATGTCAAGAATATTTAAATGTAATGTCATAAATTCACAATGTTTAAATTTCTTTGTCCTCTAAAAAGTCTGTAATTTTATAAAAACATTTTGCGATTAAAAGCGCTGACAATTTCTTTTTAAAAACATGTAATGTCTCGTTTTTAATAGTATTTGGGATTTTATTATAAATTACTGAAGCCATTCCGAAAATACTTTTATCGAGCAATGCAGTATTGTATGGTATCTTATATAATTGATTTATATATTGACTTCTTAAGGGACCTTTTCTTATTTGTGATACAGATGTAAATAGTTGCTTGTTACATTTCACAAATACTGCCATTTCGAAAATGTAAAGCGATGGAAAAGTCAATATATTTAATGTTTTAAATTTAGGCACACAGCTATCTGTAATTTTTATTCTGCATATTGCTCGTATGCAACGTTTCTGTGCTTTAAACACCTGCTCACGAAGGCTTGAATTGCCCCAAAATATAACAGCATAACGCAATACAGATGCAACCAGACCGTGATATGCCACTAATGCCGTGTCAATACTCACTTTGCTGGAAAGACTATGTAATACATACGCAGATGAACTTAGTTTTTTTACATACTTCTTCTGTATGAGCCTTCCAACTTAATTGACAATCTACCATAATACCTAAAAATTTTGCAACTTGTGTTTGATTTATATTGTCGCCGCCATACTGCAAGGCCAAGTTAAGAGGTGAAAGTCGCTGATGAAACTGCATAACATTAGTCTTTTGCAAGTTAATGACAAGATTGTTTTCCTTGAGCCACTGCACAAGATCTTTGATTGTGTTATTGATATCTTGCTGATAGTTGTTAATATCTGAGCATTTTATTATAGCCGTGCTGTCATCAGCAAACAAAACCATAGAATGCAAAATTTGCTTAGGAAGGTCATTAATGTAAAGCAAAAATAAAAGCGGACCAAGAACGCTGCCTTGTGGTACGCCATATTTGACCTTTCTGCTGTCAGATAAGTATTTTATTTCACGTTTTGTTTTCTGACATATATTAGTAATTTCGGTTAATTGCATACGGTCTGTAAGGTACGATTCCACAAGTTTAAGCACATTTCCTCTAATACCACAAGCATTCAATTTATTCAATAAGGTCTCGTGTCTAACACAGTCAAAAGCACGTGACATATCAGTAAATATAGCACAAACCGGTATTTTTTCATCTACGCATTTCATTATTACTTCCAAAAAATCAAAAATTGCATAGTTTACACCTTTATTCTTTCTAAACCCCTTCTGTTCATCACACAATACTTGGTATTTAGTCAAAAAATTACTAATTGACGTATGTATAATTTTTTCTACAACCTTTGAGAAAACTGGTATCAGGGCTATAGGTCTATAATTTGCAATATCTTCTTTGTTATTTTTTTTGTAAAGCGGTTTTATTATAACCGTTTTCAAACTGTTAGGAAATACGCCAGAAGTAATGCATAAATTTATTATTCTGCTTAAATGTACTGAAATGCAATCCGATACAGATTTTACAACCTTCGTTGCAATGCCGTCGTACCCGAAGCTATTTTTGTTTTTTAGAGACCGTATTGCTCTAGAGACATCTTGTGGCAATATTGGAGACATAAACATTGAACAGGGATTCCAAGTTAGTCTTGTGTTTATGGGAGATTTAATATTAGATTCGTGTGTCTGGTCAACAAAATAATTATTAAATGCGTTAGCAATATCTTTGGGGTTTTTGATTAACCTGTTTTGAAATTTAATCACTGAGATAGGTTCTTTAAGATTACGTTTATTATTTATTATTTGCCAAGATGCTTTGCATTTGTTTTCTGACGTGTTAATAAAGTGATTATTTTGCACTTTTTGGGTTAATTTTATTATTTTACGAAATCTGTGGGAATAGTTTTTAAAAATAATTTTATTTTCTTTGGAAGGTTTATATCTATATTGCCACAACAGATGGCGTTGCTTTCTACTACAAACACGTATGCCTCGGGAAACCCATCTAACTTTATAGTTATTCTTAATTACAATTGACTTATAAGGAAAGCAAAGATTATAAAGTAAAAGAAACTCTTCCAAAAAAGCGTCGTATGCCTCGTTTGCGCTCTCTGTCATATATAAGGCAGAAAAACTAAGGTTCTGAAGATGGCCTTTGAATTTTCTTAAATTTTCAAGTGATATATCACGCCTACTCACACGATAATATGATTGTTTAGAAGATCCATACTTCACCTGGATTCCTATAAGTTGCGCTGTGTGGTCAGATAAGGCCAGCTCTATGACTTCACTACTACAAGTTAATTGAGAACTACAAGCAAAGTTGTCTATACACCTGTTACTACATAGTCTAGTTGGTTGCCTAATTTTCAGATCAAGATTGTAACTTAAGAGTAAGTGTTCAAAGTCCAAGGTAATTTTATTTCTTTTCAGGATGTTTATATTGAAGTCTCCACATAAAACAATTTGTCTTTTTGACCTTTTACATAATGACCTCAAAATAGATTCTAATTTTTCTAAAAATAATGTCAAGTTGGTTACATATGGCGTTCTATATATACATATAATAATTAATCGTTGTTTTACGAGTTCTATTCCACAACACTCAATGGTACCTGTCACTGAAAGGCTTTTTATGTCAGCTAGTTCATTATATTCAAGATTGTTTTTGACTAAGATACATGTTCCTCCTCGCTTCGCTCCGCGCCGTGCATAGCATGCAGCTAGTTTGTAATTGGGAATATTTAAAAGATGTTCTTGCCCTAACATAATAAAATGCTCCGTTGTGCATAGAACATTTACATCTTTCTGTTTCATATATAGTTCTTGAAGGTGAACAGTCAAAGCGTCGGACTTATTTAGAAGACCAGCAATATTTTGATGTAGAATGTAGGTAGTACCTACATTCTTACTATTGGGCAAGAAAAAGATCATTATTTGCTGTTTCTTCTTTACTTATCTCATTATGATGATTGCCGTTATATAGAAAATCCTTTATTAGAGCATCCAAATTGCAATAAACATTCTTTAGACCGGTGTTATTCAGCCTACCATTGCCCTTATGAAACATAGTACCATCGCATGTCAATTGTAAATTTGAATCCATTTTTTTTTAACTCCGTGTTCTCAATTGATAAATTGCTTATTTCTTCGTGAGCACTCTGCAGTTGTGAAGTGAGCTCGGTTATTTGACGTTTCAAATCATCTATTTCACTATCCTCGTCAACCGATATATTTGGCAAGCTGTTTGAGGTGTCCTCTATCGTCGTATTCACGGAACTACTTTCGTCTAATACATATTACTGTTCCTGACCGACGGCGTTGTCGTCGTAAAGTTATGTTTTCAAAGAAATTCATCGTTTATAAATTATTTTATAAATACGGAAAAAGTCAAAGACCGTCCGGTGAGGATTCGAACTTGATCCAAGTTTGGCGTCACTCAACAGTAAAAGCTAATGCCTTATCCACTGCGCCATTGTCTAGAACCCATACTATAAGCTCTGCTTAGTTTGGGCTAGATGGTGTTGTGTGTACGTGGTACAATATTATTATTATTATTATATGTACTGCGTATTACATAGTCTTTTTATATTTAATGTTCTGAAGTTTATTTAAATACAGTAAGAAAATAAAATTAAGTCTTTAATTAGCATAGCTCTTTAGGATAAATATCTATTTCAAACAAACTTAGCCATGCAGTCTCATCCGAGCGGTAATTAACATATTATGTAGAAGCACATTGCCTGCTTTGGATAAGATACAAAACCAATGGATGTGCAAGCCCCGCTCGCACGTAGCTAATATATTTTAAGATCGACCCTTAAACTAAAACCAGTAAAATATGTGTAATTCTTTGTGTTGCAAGTGTTTATAATCTAAGCCTTTACTAATAAACAGAGTGCAAGCGAGTTTTCCACTGAAGTCATAGAAAATTGCAATAAAACTATCAAGTCACACATTTTTAAATGCTGTCGATTACTTTCATACTAGTTATTTACAATATCGATAATACTTTACATTAGATATACATATATCCTGAGTCGCGGATTGTATAAACATTCAAACCTAACACCTAGAATCAGACCAACTATTTTTTTAACACAAATATTTGACCTATACTGGTATCGAACACACTACACTCCGCGCAGAGACAGTGACGGGGCAACCTTTTAACCAAATACATCAACGTCATATTTCTGAATACTGAACGTAGTTAGTATAACCTAAAACATTTATGACAGAACTAGATGTGCCCGCGATTTCACCCGCGTTTATGATTACTGTGCCGCCCCCGTGGGTCGTAGCGTGATGTTATATAGCCTATAGCCTTCCTCGATAAATGAGCTATCCAACACAAAAATAATTTTTAAATTTGGACCAGTAGTTCCTGAGATTAGCGCGTTCAAACAAACAAACAAACTCTTCAGCTTTATAATATTAGTATAGATGTTACTTGCTGTCGTAAACGTGGCTAAACTATTAAATACTTCGTCTCTTGAAACGAGAGGTCATCTGTGGAGACGTGACTAGGCGATATATTTAAATACCTGAGCCCACAGCGTTTTAGAGTAATACATACATAGTGTCATACTTTTATCCTTCGAGGGAACGAGAAGCACAGTTTACAAGTTAGAGTATGGACTCTACAATACACACTAGGAGAAGCACAGATTACAAGTTAGAGTATGGACTCTACAATATACACTATGTTTTAGGTTTCAAGTATTACGAAGCGAAGCTATTGCCACTTACCGAGCGCTATTTCAGACTATGTGATGTTACCGAGAATTTCAAGACAGGACAATCTCCAAAAACACTCTGCCCGTCCCACCAACCCAATCCCAAACCACATGCATCACAGTCGCAGTAGTAGTTATTCACTACCGTCGCACCACCCAGGCTATCTTTACAAGAGTAACATCACTACATAGTATAAAACAAAGTCGCTTCCCGCTGTCTGTCTGTACCTATGTATGCTTAGATCTTTAAAACTACGCAACGTATTTTGATGCGGTTTTTTTTAATAGATAAAGTGATTCACGAGGAAGGTTTATATGTATAATACATGCATAATATAGTAGAGAAACACTGATAATTTTAGAGGTTTCTAATGTGATGTAGTAAATAAATACATTTTTTTTGCGCTTACATTGCAAGCGCTGGCTGAACCCTACGAGATAGATCAAAATAATGTACTACAGTATTGTACATCTTAAAAAGGTCTACAAAAAAGTCCGGGATGGTATATATCTATCTCTTAGGGACAATCCACAATAACCATTTTTTATCCTTTACTTTTTACGAGAAATAATGGCTTATTTACGAATCGATTTTAAGCAATACAGCATTAATCCTTATCCAAATAAGTACCTTAAATACATTGTGCATTTAATATAGATTAATATGGCCCTTTACAGCATGCAATTTAAATGAATATTTTCGAAGATATTACAGATTTAAAATGCAGGTACATAGCGGTTGCGGCGGAACCGGCCGGGGGGCCGGCGCGGCGCCGCGTGCCTAAGAAAACATGTTTGTATTGTCTAATGACAAAAAAGCTGTGAACGTTGCGCGTTGTTTAAAAAGACATTCTGTAGTATATTTAGTATCAGCATTGCACCCGTGCGAAGCCGGGGCGGGTCGCTAGTTATATTATAAATGCGAATGTGCGTTTCTTTGTTTGCTACGTTTTCACACTTAATCTACTCGAATGATCGTTATGAAATTATGCATGTAAGTTGTCAGGTGTACAGAAAAAGACATAGGGTACCTTTCATCCAGAAAAAAATATAGCACTCGGGCGAACGAAGACGCAGGCAAATGCTACCCAAAACCTACCTAACCCTAACCCTAATCCTAACTAATAATATAAATGCGAAAGTGAGTTTGTTTGTTTGTTGTAACACTTTCACGCCTGACCCATTATCATGAAATTTCGCATACACGTTGTCAGGGGAACAGAAAAGGACATAGGGGGTGAAAGGTATTTCATCCAGAATCCAGAATAAAGTACTGCTACTAATCTAACCTAACCCAAGATAAATTAAATCTAGTAGATAATATTTTTTGTGTTGTCTGCAGACGTAAGAACCGATCATCGGCTCTAATTTATTGTAGGTACTTAAAAGTGGTAGTTGACCGAAGACACTGTGTCTCAGCGAAGTATTGAGCGCACGTAGTATATTAAGGGGTTCGGGACACGTTCACGCATGATCAAGTATTTCCGATTAGTACTTCGAAGGTTATAGCTGCGAGGTACCTACTTCTTGTTGCCACTTAGGTTTTCGCTTGATCAGCTTTTATATCTTTTGGTTTCCGAAGTAGAAGTTATTTTACTGAATCTAGCCATATAAACAATATGGCTAGCTTTTGCCCCCAACTTCGCTCGCGTAAAAGTAGATTAGATTAGGCTATGTTAGTAACAGTACATTTTAAATAAAATATGGCCTATGTTACTCGGTGATAATATAGCTTTCTAATGGTGAAAGAATGATTAGAATCAGTTCAGTAGTTTTTGAGTTAAATCGTTACAAACGAAAAATCGAATCGTTTCTATTTATAATATTAGTATAGATGACTTGATTTTGCATGTAGCTTTGAACGCATTAATGTAGATTTGTCAATAATTTCGATCACACGGGACAGTATTTTTTTGCTGAATGAAAGGTATCCTATTTGACCTATGGCCCATTATACTTCAACTGCTTGTGTGCCAGGGGCTCGCATGCGAGCCAGCAAAAAGCTCTTGTTTATATTTTACTACGTAGCTGACATCATAACAAATTCTGTAGTACCATTTTTTTGATTCTACGAGCTATGAGTGGGCCGGTAATAACAATAACAAAATCTCAAGTGGCACGCGGCGATAACGGGCGATAATGTAAACATCCAGCTGTCTCACAAGAGGTTAACCATGACAATGTGTGTGCGAAATGTCATGATGATCGGTCTAGTAGTTAAAGCGTGAAAGCGTAACTAACAAACAAATAAACTTATATCGCAATTACGTATGTACCTTGTTATAAGCTGATACCTTAACAGCATGTGGGTGAGAGAGGGCTTTGCATAAGTAATGTAATAAAATTAAAACTCACAAAAGTGAATTGTTATGATCGTATAACTCTGTCAGTTGAAACTTTACTTTGATGAGCAATTTTTTGAAAACGGTACGAAACGACCGGAATTTAAACATTAAAAGAGTTTTAATCTTAATCGTATCATAATTATAAAAGGAGGAAGATGCTGATTCGGCTGTAACTATAATTTTTATGACTTCGCTAAATAGTTCATTAATTGAATGATATATTTATTTTTAACTGAATATAATATCTGTATGTTAGTTGGCAGCGATAGCTTAGTGGGAAACCGTTGGACTGCCATGCAAAGGTCTCGAGTTCGATCCAAAGGCGCGCATCTCTGACTTTTCGAAGTTATGTGCGTATTAAATAGTTAATTATCGCTTGCTTTTACGGTGAAGAAAAAACATCTTGAGGAAATCTGCATGTCAAATTCACAATAATGTCCTCAAAGATATGTGAAGTCTGCCAACCCGCACTGGGTCAGCGTGGTGGACTATGGCCGAAACCTTCTCGCACTGAGAAGAGGCCAATGCCCAGCAGTGGGAAAGTTCAATACAGGCCTGATATTGTAAAAAAAGTGTTATTTGGTATAAAGAAATGGGAAAGAACATAAATGTCATTTATATTTAAATTATCACCCCGTTTATTGCAAATGAATAAAATAAAATAAATAAAATATATCTTTATTGACATAGGTTTGTTTTACAATTATTTGAATCCCTGACCCCTGAGCTAGTTAAAGACTGTATTAGAGGAGTTAGTTTATTCCCCATAACACAGTGTACAATAATGTCAATATTGTATTAACCCTTAAATGCATAGAACGTCAGTAATAAACGGCAAACATATATTTGATAGATTTCTAGGTCTAGTTTCAGGAAAAAATAATAAAAAAAAGATTGGGCTATTTTTCCTTTATATTTTTTCAAAAATATCGTAAGTATCGTTTTCGATACATTATGCATTTAGGTAATCATTTTACAATAGTAGTAAGTAGTAATAGTATGTAAATAACTAAAAGTACATCTTCAGAAATCTTGACAGTTATGAAAGAAACTAAAGCAGTCCTTACTTTTTTTTGAACAAAGGTAAACCTTACACTTGCTACAATATATTATACTTAATAAATTGCAACCAGGCATCATGCATCGCATCCTGCTATCGCCTCGTTTTTGATCATGTCCAACACCGTCGAGACGAAGTTCTCTAGGTGGCTTTAGCTGGCACACCACCCCTTTTCTTATCTTGGCTCTTGGGCCATCTTCAACACTTACATTTGGACGACCTCTGATAGGAGGAGGAGTAAACTTACAAAGTGTATCTGCCAATTCTGAGCGAAAATCAGCAAGTTTCAATATGTTCTTGAGATTTTTACCTTTTTATAAGGAAACTTTTTTGTAAAGTATCCAGGCGTTTATTACTGTGAGGTCCAGAACATGGTAAAAAATCCTCATGTACTACTTACGGCTCTTCATCCTGATCCGGTACCTACCCAACTATGAGGTCATATGGGGTCCTAAATTCTCTTATCTTTATATCAAATGAGGTGTTTGCAGTGAAATTCAACCTTTCTGCGTTGAATTCCAAGGAATCCTTCTTCCAAATGAGAGGTCTTCTATTAGAATAACCGGATGGTCTGCGTACACTGGGAGCTGCGAAACTTGAGTCGTCTGATATGCCGTCGTTGCTCAAAGGAGGATCAATATTATCGGCGTTGTCAATGCACATACCTTCTGCACTTGTTGAAGAGCCCGGCGCGATATCATCACTAACCTCATATTCAGCACGTCGATGCTGGCCGTCGATGTCACCTTCTAACTCGGCCTCCAACGCTTCACGACTCGGATAGAAATCTAGTTCATCACCATCAGATTCCTCTCCATCTGAAGACAGTTCTTCGCATTCTAGCTGCCGAAGATATTCTTCGATTTGTTTTGAAGACGACATGGCTAAAAACAAAATGAAAACAAACCATGCACCACTCCCAAGCAGAACGAAAAAATACACCACATGATAAAATTGAATAAATCATAAAAAAAATTGTATTGAAATTTGAGTACAAATGTATAAGTAAATATGTAGTATTAGTCCATGAATATTTTTGCAAAACAGTAGTTTTTAGCATCTTGGTAGCATTAGAAAGCATTACCAAGTAATAAGCATAAATAATATGCATAACCATTTTTGCATGGCGTTATTGCATAATGTTTCGATTTCGATACAACCAAAAATAACGCCAAAAGTATCAGTATTTGCAAAAATTCTTGAGAAATAATAACATGCGAGGGAATTTGAAATACATACCTTATTCCTAGTATTTTTTTAAAAACCAATGGTTTCACAATTTTAACGTTGAAAGCGGATTGCAAGTATCGATTTTGCAACAAAATCATATATGTTCGCCGACACACAAGATGTCTCCTTGAATCGAAAATGGCGCCACGAAAACAATTGTCAACTTTTTTTTTTAACCTAGCATGGCTGTCAGTTGTTACCATAGACTTAAATAAATCATTGCCATAAAAAAGTACGTGATAGAACCTTAAGAAGTCAAGTATCGATTTCGATACAAGATGCATTTAAGGGTTAATGGACCATGCTAAAAACTTGTAAATTAAAAAGGTAAAAGCAAATAAAGAGTTTTCATATTATGAATAATCTTTCGTGAGGTTGGCGCAGCTGTAGTGAATGCTGCGAGTCCGGAACCGTGCTCAGTATGCCAATAGGCTTGCCCTCTGTTACGTATGACCTAAGATCAGTGCATACAATATTGGTGTAATGCATCTCTGCCTACTATTTCGGCTATACAGGCGTGAGATTATATATGGCTTTATATGTATATGTATTAGTTCAGAATCAAAGTGAAGATGCTCTCCAGAACTCTTCAACGATAAACAGGACATACTGTAATTGGGTCGTTGAATGGAAGTTAAAGTCAATAGCTGTTCAAGTATCTATCGGTCACAATCTGACCCTGTACTTTGAAGATTCTCCTTGGAAGTTTTCAACGACGAACAGCTCACGTATCGTATTATATTGATGATTGCAGTTAATTGTTGGTCCTACATATTATTATTTCTATTAAAGTAAAATAAGTTTTTATTTACTTTATTTATCTTTAATTATATGATGTTCCTGTACATGTGTATGTCATTGAACTTCTTTTAAACGCCTAGGTCTATTTAATGAATTCTTTTGTGTTTTTTTTTATTGGTTTGGTTTTGATACACAATTGGATCCGGTAGATGGCGTTGCGGTGTGTCTGTCAAGGCAACGTTTGGGTGGTACAGTCTGTCGGGTCATAATCATAATAACCCGTATTAGGATTCAAGCCAGTGCTTGAACCGCTGGGACTTGACGAACATACATTAACGAAACAATAAGTAATTCCTTAGTATTTACAATTTATAGTTCAACTACTATGACATAATATGCATAATCTTTTGATTAGCCGAGAGTACATTAGATCCTCTAAGGTTTTCAAACAGCGTGTAAGATTGTTTAAGAAGTTAAAACACGAACATATTTCAATCATATATATAGGTATTATTATAACTCTTAATTCTCCTATTAAAAACTTTTGAAAATAGAGTTCCGATCTAGTCTCGGTGTCATGAATATCAAAACGGTTTCACCAAAATTATGATAAAATGCAATTTACGTTCACGTTTGACGTGAACTGCATTTCAGTTCACATTTGATTTTTATTAGACTAGACTGGAATTCTATTTATGACGAGACTCATTCTCGTAATAGATATGTGCAAATGATTTGTGATAATAACACAGCTTCATGTTTGTAAATCTTTAAGAGGCAATCAGGGAGAAAAAACAACTACACTTCACCAGTACTAGGTCCTATATTATAGGGAGCGAGATTATTACTGGCTATATTTTGGATTTCATACATTATATTGCTATTATGAATTGCCTCACAAAAAACCCAATACTAGGTAGATACTTTACCGATCTCTGGATCTTGTGTTTAGAAATACGCGCAGCTATAACCTAACACCACTCACTGGACTAAGGCTGAGGCTACATTAGTCCGCGACACGACCTGCGATACGTAAGCGATAAAAACAAATAGTTCATATTCACGTTTATGGCTACACCGTACGCCATATATCGCTATTAATCTTTGATTTGTTTATGCGATAGAAACAACATTAGTGTAATCACGGCATCGGCTACATCAACTTGTCAGCGAAACTGAAGCGAATTCATTAAAAAATTTCGCTTATAATGTAGCCATACCATATTTTTATCGTTTCGCTTTCACAGTCGCATCGCGAATCGCTGCCTACTGTAGCCTCAGCCTCAAGAGTGATTTTATAGAATCATAGCGTCACACTAGCAGTTAGACACGTCGGTTTTTAATTATGTCTAGTATTTCAAGCCTTAACACATGCGTAATAAATGTTACCTTAATTCTATTTGGTTTTCATTTGCAAACCAAAGGTAAAATAAACCTAGGTAATAAGAAACTTGTTTACAAAATAGTTGACTATCGGAATAGATACATAGGTAAACAGTAGGATAGCGGTAAAATAAAATAAATCCAAAATGTGTGGAGAGCCAATAATTTGCTTTGAATCTGTTTGCGTACCTACTTATTTTTATTTATTAGCCATTAAGATGTCAAATGGGCTGACCTTTCGTCGGAAGCATGTCTGTGAGACTTACTGAGTACACTTAGATTGGTTATTTTCCACTTATAATAGGTATCTACGATATGCCTTGAAAGAGATATTGCTTTAAGGTCATTTAGAAGAGGTACGGTAGAAAGGGGACTTTTTAGAGCAAGATAGGTATACTATTTTTCATCAAGTGATATAAAGATAGCACTAGATTTGCTTTAACAAAGTACCTGCCTTGCCTTTTAACAGTTACCTAAGTTTTTTTTCTTTTTATACTACTAATGTGGTAAACAAGCATACCTGATGGTAAGTGGTCACCGTAGTTTATGGACGCCTGCAACACCAGAGGCATCACTTGCGCGTTGCCGATCCTTTAGGAAAGGAAGTGGGAAGGAGAAGGAGCGGGAAGAGGGAAAGAGGGTAATTGGGCCTCCGGCACTCTCACTCACCGAACGAAACAACAGTAGGAGTAGGAATACTGCTATTTCACGTCGATATTCTGTGAGAGGGTAGTCCTTACCCGGTCGAGCCGGCCCATTCATGCTGAAATCAGCGAGGCTCTACTACTCGTACTTCGTTTTTGATATACATATAGGGTAAGCAAAGATTTAAAGCATGGAAATGCCCCCCCGTAGATCGCGTGAAAAAGTATCTACGCTAAAAACTTAATTAAAGAGTGAGCTTACACATTAGGTACACATACATACACACAATTATCAATATGAATAAGTGTGAAAATATATAGTGATAATTACCAAAAATTTAAAAAACAAGATAATCACACTCTCTTTATAATTGACTAGTTTTTGCTTTGCCGTGGCTTCGCTTGCGTTAATAGTTTTTTTGAGAATTTCATGATGGTCGTTAAGGCGTATTTATAATATTAGTTAGGATATTTATTTTTTTTGCCCTTGGTTGCAGACGAGCAAGTGGCCCACCTGATGGAAAGTGGTAACCGCTGTTCATGGACTTCAGCAATGTCAGGACACAGCAAAGTCGCTGCCTACCGTGAACGAAAAACTCTCTTTAAACCGTTTGAAGAAGGATCATAGCGCTCGGGAAACACCGAAGCAGGCAGTTCATTCCAGAGCTTGCTCGTACGTCAGAGAAATGATATGAGAATTATATCATGATGGCATTTTGTATCAGATGACAACTTAACGATCAGAAAGGTGTCCATATTTAAACGTAGAAATAATAATAATATTAGCCCTGTATTAAATTGTCCCACTGCTGGGCACGGGCCTCTTCTCAGTGTGGGAAGTGTTAGGCCATAGTCGACCACGCTGGCCCAGTGCGGGTTGGCAGACTTCATATATCTTTGAGAACATTATTGAGAACTCTTAGACATGCAGATTTCCTCATCGTTAAAGCAAGCGATAATTAATTAATACGCACATAACTTCGAAAAGTCAGAGATGCGGGCCTTGGGATCGAACTCGAATAATCTATAATTTAAGTCTTTGAGGATAGGAATATAAAAAATGAATGCTTTTATTTATGAGCAGTAAAATACTTAACTGAATTGAATGACATTTTTATACACTGCCCGTTA
Organism: Catocala sponsa; assembly: GCA_963564715.1. Classification (NCBI taxonomy): domain Eukaryota; kingdom Metazoa; phylum Arthropoda; class Insecta; order Lepidoptera; family Erebidae; genus Catocala; species Catocala sponsa. The sequence goes on from OY751331.1 coordinate 12,939,767, forward strand.
GACAAATTACCAACGATTTGTTGCTTGTCGACAGTCGGGGTTACAAATATTGGTGTGTAAGCATTCTTTATATAGGTAGGTTACAGTTTACAAAAATGTATATTTCCTTACATTTTTCATACTACAACTGCGGAACTAGGACGAATTCCTGTGCCGCGAGGGATGTCACGCATTCTACAACGGGCACAAAAAATAACTAGACTTAAGACAACTATAGTAGACACACAGATTTCTGTCCTATGAGGAATCGAATCCACCAGGTGCAGTGATTTGACCGAAGTGACCGTTTAAACCATTAGTTCCCAAAGTGGTCCAGGTGGTCCCCCATGGGTCCACGGGAGACTCGACGGGGGTCTACGTTGGCGTGACAAAAAAATGGGGTCCACAATTCGTAAGCGGGGGCCCACGAGAAAATTTGTTTGCTTTCGATTTCGACGATTGGCTTGACTTCTCCTATCAATTTAGGCAGATAATATTTTAAGAAGCTCAGCGACTGAGCGACTGTTACTTGTAAAACCTTGCATATTCCATATTCAATGGTCTCGAACCTACCGATTTCTCGGTAGAGAATTACTAACAAAAAGAAAAATAAAAAAATGGATGTAGTGCCCACCTCGCCATTGCGAAGTGTACCCAGGTTCTCTTCCCACACACCACACGCTATATTTTGGGACAATATTTTGTGTATTCCATAATTATGTAAGTATATTGTTTATGTCTGGTGACACACTTCTGCAAATATGGTTATATGCGCCACAAGGGCGAGCCTATTGCTGTCCAGTGGGCACTGTTCCCGACTCCGTGCAATTTGTTGTCTGAAAATCTCAATAACACTTTGTTCGAGCAGGTGATCGGACCGCAGACCACAGGCATGCATAACAGTCTCTTGCACTACCGCTGTACCGCGGAGGTAGGCAATGATCTAAAGGAGTCATATAACTATAGGTACCGAGATACAGGGAAAAGTATAGTGTATAGACGGCGGCATCTGAAAGAAAACTTTGGATTTAAGAAAAAGTACGTATGACGTAATATGCTAGTATTAATAATAATATCCTCCAGACTGAATTTCGGTTACTACGGTCAATCTTAACAGAGACTGGCCATTTGCGCTGGAAATATTATAGTGCATAAGCATGTGCGCAAATAAAAGTGGATTATAACTCTCATGATTCGATGGGACGGCAATCCGACACGGCAGGAGAGAGATCAGTCGCAGGACCAACGGCTTTACGTGCTTGGCGCGGCACGGGGGTGTCACCAACACCGCCAAGTTTCTTAACAGGAAAACCCAATAACTTCACTTGGCCCGACTCGGGATTCGAACTCGAGATCTCATGTACAGCATTCGCATTCACTACCGCTGCGCCACGAAGGCAGGCAATAATCATAAAGAGTCAATATAACTAAACCGAGGCACGTTGAAAAGCATATCGTATAGACACCGGCGGCATTTGAAATTCAACTTAGGATTTAATAAAATTTATGTATGACGTCACAAGTTAGTACAGATAAAACCAACTTGTGACATCATTCTGTTTTACACATAAATAAACCCACGCCTTGTTTCCGAATGGGTAGCAAAGGCTTGCCGTCGCTACGAGCGTGATGTAATTATCACTTTTGCATCACTAATAGTTCACGAAATAATTTTACTTTTGAGTGAAAGAGCGACCTGTAGCAAATTATTTGGTGACATAATTATATTATACGAATGAGCAGGCTTATCCAGAGATCCTGTAGTAAGAGGATCACATACCTATACTTTCTCGCCTTCTCTTCTTGCTTAACGTGGCAACAAGCATAGCTTAGTTAGTGTAACTAGGACGTTCATAAGTACTACTTTGTGTTCTAAATGAATCTATACAGTAATACCTTGACTTACGCTACCCCGACGTACGTGAACTCGGAGTTACGCGATTTTCAAATCTCGTCGTCATCGCACAACTCTCTAATATCGATGTTTGACTTACTGTCCGTACACGTTCAGGTATTGAGGGAATATTGCGGGACAAAGAGTCTTTGAGTCATCAAACTACTTTCTTAGATTTTATGAAGCCTTCTACATCACAATAACGACAGTTGGTGATTTTATATTTGTAAAATTCAATATTTATTTGTACCGGACGGGCGAACTCGGGGCTGAGGTTATTATATGATGGTTACAAAACAACCGTGGAGTCGCTGACGTCCTATACACGATGTATAGACTGTACTGTAGCAGTTACTGGTTACGATGTTGGAGGCTCTGAAAGGCGTGTTGTTGCGGGTTCGATGTGCGGTTCAGGATCAGGACTTCAAATAAAAACAAGCTTCAGTTTGTTCTTTGTTCAGTTGGTTGAAGGTTTCTGGCTGGCTCCGTTTGATTCTTGAGGCTTGAAGATGAGGTTTCTTGAGCACCTGCGGTCGATCAATACTGTGCCGCTTAAGTACCTCTAATCTTTACCGTAACGAGAGCCGGCCAGAAACCTCGGTCAACAAGTTTATTTTTTACTATATAATGTTCATATTTCTGCTTATAACTATGGAACTATACTAGCTAGCGTGATGGTGTAAAAAGTGCCGCGTAGGGCACGAAAAGACCTACCTATTGATATCTGTTTTATCTATCGGGAGTTAGGTCTAGATATAGTTATTCTATGTTTTAGGCTAAAAATCTATTTTGCGGTAACATTTATATAAAAAAAAGTATAATAACTTTTTAACTATACTATATAGGAATATGATTCCTTCAGTATCTTGTAGTGCTTTTAGTAGCGTACAAAATAAAATACACAAGGGAAACCTTTTATTAAAACCTTAAAACCTAGGAACCCTAACTAACATACCTAACTTGAGGTAAAAATGCATTTTATTGGCAATGTTTATGCTTTTAACATGATATTCTTATAAGCTATATAAAAAAAACATAATATTATGTTATTTACACTATTTAGGTCTATATATGACCTAATTCGGCACTATTGTAACGATAAACTTTATTGATACGTTATATTTATGTACATTTACAATCATAATAATACGATTCAAGCTAATATTAACGTTGTCGCGAACAGTATATGCTAAACTATACTCCGACTTACGCGAATTCGACTTACGTGGTTATCGGTCAGTGCCAGCTATCGCCTATCGAGTTCGAAATTACTGTATATTGGTATATTTTGTATTTTTCCTTTTCTCTAGGCATTGTGCAAGTGATCAGACTAGTAGATACTCGTACTGTATGTAACCTGTGAGCGCTTACGATCAGGCGAGCTATAGCCTTATTTTATATGTTTATTTGCCTTACAAAACATGTTAGTTCTAGTAAAGTTTGGGTTATCTAATCCTAACTTACTATTATAAATGCGAGTGTGAGTTTGATTGTTACGCTTTCACGCTTTATCTACTCGACCGATTATCATGCAACTTTGCATACATTGTTAGGGGTATAGAAAAGGACATAGGGTTCTTCCTTTCCCGAAAAAAGTACTGTTCCCGAGCGATAGAAGTTTACTGACAACATCTATATTAACATGAGCGAAGTCGTAGGAAAATCTAGTATATATCTAGTATATAGTAGCTCTAACTATATGTGCACAGAATGTTCAAATGTTCTTTGTTTGCCACCAAAAAATTGCAGATGAGATCATTTAATAGTACATACCTACTCGTACGTAAACGTTCAATTTACTGCTTGACGGGTTGACAGCCTCGTACTTTTTACTTGGAGCTACTTGTAAGATAGGGTTCACCCTATCTTACACCATGAAAAAGATATTACTTACTATAATTTCTGATCTGAAAATCATTGACCTTTCGCCTCGCTGACCTGTTTTAAGGATACATTCCTCTCCCTAGAGTGTGCCGTTATCCCTTCATTTATTACCCAGACACGTCGGTTTTTTATGGCGGTTACTAATTTTTGTCACGTCAATGAACAGGCAATTGTATCTATCGGATCAATTTAAAACCGTTTTATTTTTTTCAATTTATATTGTAATCTAGGTTATATGTACTATCGACTCCAGCGACGGATGATCACTCCTAAGGTTAAAATCGCATAGCAGGCTAACACTTGGTACCCGTACCCGTGACACGCCCCTTTCTTTGTTTGAATTTTTTTACACTTTACATTTGTTTACTGATTCTAAGGCGATACAAACTCAACTGGTCTACATGTGCAAGCGAATTTTTTTCTGAAATGGTCATGCGTCGCTGGAGCCGATAGTACGTTATGTACGTTATGTACTTTCTAAACCTTCAAGCATCGGGTGATGTTTGAAACATTCAAAGGGGACTTTTGAAAACTTAAAACATAATATATTTCATTAATAATAATAATATCAGCCTTTTAAATACTGTACTTCTGCTAGGCCGGCGGTATCCTGACTTCTCTGTGTGAAATGGGTTAGGCCGTAATTAAGTATGCTGGCCCAGTACGAGTTGGTAGACTGCACAGAACTTCGAGAACATTACGGGGAACTAATAGATAGAAGCTTTCCTTACAGTGAGCATTATTTCACCTTAAAGTGAGCGATACTAATTATTTAATATGTACGTAACATCGAAAAGACAAAGGTAAATTCTGCTAACGCTGCTTATATATTCGAATTAACTTGTCTCCTACCTAATTCTTAGATTGGATGTAGAAAACCATTTGCTAACTAGTGTAGATAGTTAGATAAATTAGCTTCTAGCTTATATAAATTAGTTAGAAGAGTTAACAAGAATACTAATATATGCATAGTGTGCAATGTAATAATGAAATATGCTGCAATGCTAGCAATGCAGTATAATTATATTTTTAATATCAACATTATAACTACAAGAAGTCTTTTGGAATGTAATTTGGTTGCTTATATTTAACTATCAATCTCTCGGGAACAGTACTTTTTCCTGGATTAAAGATATTCTGTCTTTTTTTACCACTGACAGCGTGTATGCGATATTTCATGATGATCAGTCACGCAGTTTAGCCGTGAAAGCGTAACAAACAAACTGATATTCGCATTTATAATATTTGTTAGGATTAAGTTAACCACGGCTTAGATCCTTAAGTTGTAAAGATTTACCCTAGAATTACTACTATGGGATCAAACGCCTATATATCCCTGCCCAAATAATATCTTTATGTAAAAAATCACGGCGGCTTGCGTACAATAGGGTCCAATCATCTACTCACAAAATACAAATATATGTTTGCATTTACAATAAGAATAGAATAGAATTAGTTAAGAAAACGGTGTTTATAATGATTAACAAATAAGTCAATCATAAGAATCACCGCTGTTGTGTCTATAATTACTGCTTATAGGTATAAGTCTTGAAACTATCTATGTAAATAAGTAAATCAGAAACTAAAGCAGGTGAAATAATATAAGTACAATTATCTTCTATAAAATAGGTAAAATGATCGTAATAAGTAAAATGATCTGTTTTAGTAGTTGATATGTACTTATTATAATAGTATGAAATTTAGTCCACAAAGTAAAATATGAGTAACCGCGGTCGTAGGTAAAATATTAGCTATATAGATTAACTAACTTGATTCGCTCTATGCTAAATACACATTTATAGGTAATATTAAGAAGCTATCTATGAAATTGCTTATTTCAATGTTGTTTAACTAACAAAATATCCATTTATATGTAAATGGATATTTTGTGTTTTAACTTTAAAGTTTTAACCTTCAAATGAAAGCTAAACTTAGCTTCTTAAAAATCTCATTTCTTTTTGTTTCGGTACTGTTATGTTTGCAACTCTAAAAAAGGCGGAAATTTGCGTCGTTTTTAATATGAGGCCCGTCGTGACACCAATGTGCACACACAGCACGCAATATCTCCAGGCACCGCAGGCTGAACACAAAGTGCGTTTTAGTTTCCGTTTTTGTGCTAAAACCCGAGAAACATGCCGTGGTCTATGATTATGACATAACTAAAGAATTCCGAGAAGTTCAATGGCCGATTTTAAACATTTAATTTTCCTTTTGGGGTTATCTCCAAAAACAATCTCGTCAATTGTTTTTATTTTTGAGGTATATTAACAATTTGGGTTGCAAATTACTAGTATTTTTATACACCCATCTAGCTGAGCTAGAATGGTCGTGTTAAGAGTGAGTTCACGTTGGTAGTGTAATGGATGGGATGCATACCTACGATCTCTCGAATGCAAGTCCAATGGCTCCATTGGCTTCTAAATTATAATAATTATATACCTGATTACCATCGAACTGTTGAAAACCTCATTTATATTGTTGATTGGTTATTATAATGAATAGCTCTATATCTACAATTATCGACCTAGCACACGTTGCAAAATACAGATAAATGTTTTAGCTATTTACTTGCACATATATTATGGACTTTTGTAGTGCTGAATGATGGCACTACCCAGGAGTTAGAATCACCTTTTCTTTGCCCCATGGGAGTTATACAGAGTGATTAAAAGGTGTTAGTCGAAAAAGGGATCAGTTTATATCTGTGTGTCTATTTTGTTAACTTCAGTGATAAATCTGTACCAAGTACAGTAATTGTGGCGTAACCATGTTTATTTGTGATAGCTTTTTCCCGCGACGTCGCTCGCCTGAAAGGAGATTAGGTTAGGTTACGTTAGTAACAGTCCTTTTTTAAAAATCAAATATAGCCTGTGTTAATCGGTGATAATAAAGCTTTATAATGATTAAATATTTTTTTAATCGGTTGAGTAGTTTTAACTTAAATTCTTACAATCAATCAAACAAATAATCAACTTTGTCTTTTTATAATATTAGTATAGATTAATACACAACTATTCTCGTTGTGGCTTACTAAGGTTTTGTATAAAAGTAGAAAACAGCCCTAAACAGCCTAGCTATATTCAAATAGGTATTGCACGCGGTTAACTATTTTGAGCACAAAGCTATTAGGTAGATAATGTAGATATGACAAAATGCATGTCGTATTAATGCTGATAGTACGTAAGGTTATATGTAGATTCTGCTCTCGAATGCTGCATACTAGACGTCAGCTGTTATAGAATATACAAAATGATGTATTGGCTTATAATCAACAGGCAGCACACTTATTTAGATATGTAATTATTAAAACTAATTTAGACTAAAAGTATATTTTGGACATACATTCAAAACATTTATTAAGCTCTATATTTCTATGTATCACCAATACTTAACGAAACTAAAATCATATACTCACTTACGTTTGCACGAATGTGAAATTGAAATTAAACAACTTTATATGGATTTTATCGTGGTTTATTTAAAAATACAACTATTACATAATTTTTTAACTAAATATAGAATTATAAAATTGAAATTTAGTACTATTAAACTATTCAGATTTCCACTTTTCCCGACGTTTCAGTTGGTTTTTCATATCTGCGGAATCATGCAGTTAAATAAAACCAACCAAATTATACCGAAATCCCGAGGTTTCGCTTGATATTCAGCAGACATGGTCCAGAGAACACTGCTTGTGACCATGGTATATCCACCTGCGTATATCAATAATATATTTTTTCTTTATTGTCCCATCTCGAGGTTCGATGACAATCTACAGATGTCAAACGGACTTAGTCAGCTATAGTTGGAACAGATATTCATTCATTAAATTCAATCAGCCGTATGACGTGGAATGTATTTACGACGATGACGAATGGCGACATAACTTCCACCGTGATCAACGCTGTCCGCCATCTTATCTAAGTGTTCTGATACAGTACCGAGACCTTATTTCCGCTACGACTGCCAGTTGGCTGAACTATACATTAACACTCCATAGCTTACTATGATGCTATATATTATAGTTTGGAAGGCATCACCATAATCCTAACTAATATTATGCATGCGTAAGTAAGTTTATTGGTTACGCTTTCACACCTACATCAATTTGACCAATCGTCATGAAATTTCGCACACACGTTGTCAAGGGTACAGAAAAGGACATAGAGTACATATCTTTCATCTAGTAAAACATATTCTTTTCCCGAGGGGTAACGCGAACAAAGCCGCGGGCAAAATCTAGTAATATTATAAATGCATATGTTAGTTTGTTTGTTTCCCTTTCACGTCTTAACTACTCGACCTATCATCATGAAATTTTGCATACACATTGTCAGGGATACAGAAAAGGACAAAGGGCCTTTCATCCTGAAAAAAGTGCTGTTACCGAGAGCGTGAAGCCGCGGGCAGTAGCGAGTTTAAAAATAATATCTCAAATAGTGTTAGGTATGTATCTATACCTACTGCATTATTTTTTAACGCAGACAAAGGCACGGTAACAGCTCGTAAAGCAACAGAAACTTACATAACGTAACTAAGTATTATTCTTTCTAACATCTTACACTACGTGCTCTCTAAGTTGTAAAACTTTTGATTTAAACATAAAGTTTGTATGTGTTCGATAAAACTAGACAAAATTCAGCGTAGCGCGAACGCTGCGGGCACATGAAAATATTATACCGCTATTAATTTGTTCTGTAACCTTATTTTATGATAAATCAAAATATATACACATACAGCCACATGGTCGGAATTTTAATATAGACCTACGCTAAATTCATTCGATTTGATACTATGTATAACGCAACAGATGTGGTATATTCATTAAAATTAAGGTCATTCGCAACTCGCAAGATTTATTTCTGAAGCAGCCATTGCGAGTTTATTTTATTTGACATGTTTATTTATAGTGCCTTTCGACATATGAGTATAATATATTGTAGATGCCGTGACTTGTAGAAATTGTAAATAGATCATTGGATTAAATTCAGCGAGTCACATGTTTTTATGTATGCCTTAATGGTTTAGCGCACATAGTGAATACAATCGCTGTGCATAAGGACTCGGGTTCGATTCGCGTGTCAAGCAAACTATCGTTGACGTTTCGTTAAGAAATTCTTAATGGTATAATATTGTTATTGTTAGTAATAGTGCTGCGTAATGGATCGGTGTATGGGATTGCGTCCGATAGAAGGCAGTTGCCTCGCTAATCTTATGAGGGCCCTAAAACAGTTCACAAAATATGGGTGTAAGCGTTATATTAAGTGCATATTTAGTCTGGCCATAAATCTTTTGCATACATACATATGTATGCAAAAGATATCACAACTCTCTGTGAGTTGTGATATCTTTAAAGAAAAAGAAAAATTTCATGTGCTGTCAGTTCACTATGCGCCAATAGCAGCTGACGTCTGTAACTCAGCATTTGATGTTAAGAAAACTTAAAAATAAAAGAAAGTTATTACTTTTCATAAAATAATTAGTTTTGGATAGTTTTGCGTTAACTGTTACTAACGTAAATCTCTCAAAAACTAAAATAATTTAAGAAAGTATAATTTAGTTTCTGAAATCTAATGAGTGTTGCCTAACTGACTTCAGCTGCTATAGAAAATATGAGACCTTTAAATATATAACCTTATTATCACACGCTGTATACTTCCATCAGCACTAATTTGGTGACCAGTCTCAGTAGACTTCTTGAAGCTATAAGAAGAATGTAGGCGTATGACCAGTTTCATATTCAATTTCGAATCAGGTTACTGAATTAAAAAAGGCATATATAAAAATAGCCAACTACTGGTACTCGTTTATGTTTGATTTTGTATATCATTTTTCACACACGAGCAAAACAGCCCAAATATTTGTATGTACAAACAAAATTTGTTGAAAATAAGGGAGCACTTAATATTGAAATTAAACTACTATATACGGATTTTATCGCGTTGTTTATTTGACACTTTATTACAAAATTTTGAAAAACTTTTGCACTACTATAATTACTAATAAGCCTTACAAATTTTTAAGCTAATTGAATTATTGAAACCATTGAAACTATTTATACTATTACTATACTATTATACTATTTATATTTATGTTTACACTTTCCCCGACGTTTCGGTTGCTTTTCAGCAGCCATGGTCACGGGGAGACTAAGATGGTAGTTGTCTCAATGTTCCAGTGTAGTTATTTCAAAGTACCCGAACATAATTTAATCATGGGTGTTTCTATTTACGCAGAATGAGCTCGAAGTGTCATGAAGTCTAGCTGTGGTTTGCTTAATATTTTAAATTTAGATATAAGTAAAACTGTGTGTAGTGGGCATATGTATCTCGTTATCTCCTCCCTCGGATATCTGCATTTTCATAGCGTTTACATCACAGTTTGTATTGTTTTTCTTCTGTTATTTGACATTTATCCCTAAAACCAGATTTGAAGCCCTTATATCTTGTTTATTTTTGAGTAGATTTCTAATATTCTTTGTATTTTAGAGTTTGGGTAATGTAACTATTTGACAATTAATATTAAATGAATATTTTAAAATTTTGTGTCGAACTAACAACGTTATTCATTACTTGCAGCTGTGCAAGTATTACTTTTGGAATCGTATCAATGTAGTGACGTGGTTTCAGAATTATTTGTTTTATATACGCGTCCTTAAATAATAAAACAATGTGACTCAACTTCCCTATTATAGCAGTTTTCTGTAATATCCCGTCACAGTTTTGGTCATTATTTAATTATATAACAAAGCGCAATCCTTACTATAGCTAGTTTTAAGATTGGGTCGCAGGGAACGCCTTTTAATCGAATGGCGAACGAGTTGGACTACTACGACTTACGAAACAACTTGTAGACGTAGTAAAATTGTGATAAATGCCAAACAAGAAATTGCAAACGTTGCGTACTACAGTAGTAGCGAATTAAAGGTTCTTGTTATAATTCGTATATAGGACATAAAAATAGATATATGAAGAAAAACAAACATATCATCATCTTGCTAGTACCTGTATCTCTTAAGGATTAAGGAGAGTTGCACCACATAGGTAGACTATTTGCAATGGTCGAGATTATTGCCATATACGCGTACATTGCTGGTGTGACTGAGAATTTTCTAAGAGAAATAGTGAACAACTTGCTCAGCGCCCACTTGGATTATGATTTTAACTCTCAAACAAAGAATTTTTCAATCGTTTATGTTATTATCGTCTGATATTGCCAGCTAAAACTGATCATATCGTTTAAACGCCAAAGTTTGAAGATACTTCACCATATTAGGCCATAATTATTATTAATATAGGGTTATATCAAAGATTTAATAAATAAATATTCGGCAATTCTGCCGAGGAGTATGTGGTCGTGCAGTAACAATGTCGAAGAGCTGTTCATGAGACTTGGTGTTTAACTGCGAGCTTTCTCTCATTATTAGCAATTCTTGCCAAGAATCGGTCGGTAGCAACCGTAGCACCAGATGGCAAGAAGTTAAAGTTTAAGTGAATCATACTAACAACAGACCACCAAACTTTTGACGTCAAAATCTTCTTACGGCATATTTTACATTTTATTCACTGTTTGACTTAAGCACCGAATCTAACTAATGTGGCGGACGTTTACGATTATCGTACAGAACACATTTTTATCACAAGTAATTTGTATTTTAAATATTTCGCTTAGAATAGCCTGTTTTACGATTATTCAGTTATCGGATTCAAGCTTGTTACTGAGTGTCACTCAGTTCATGAGATACTCATCTGTCAAACATTTTTACTTTAAATTTGCTGCAACTGCAGCTAGTTCAACCGTAGTTTGACACGGATCCGATTCCACTATCGCCGCCAATTCGTCGATAATAATCTATCACTTTCCGCGAGTTTCAAATCTCTAGAACGAAAACGATTAAACTAATAACATACCTATCGTTCCTAAGCGGTGTTAATTAAGTGATATGGCAATAATGATGTGTAGTGTTTAACTACTTTAAAATAAAAATAACGTAGCATTATAATAATACCTATCTCTTTTTATATTCCTAAAAAAGACAACTCTCGCTCTGGAAAATTATCCTGTGTCGCGGGGGACTTCATAAACATTTAAATAATGGACACAAAGCACATGAGACTCGGAACAACCATACGTGGATCCAACATTTTTTTTATCCCGTGTGGGATTCGAACCCATAATACTCGGCGCAGTGGCAGTAGCGAGACGACCACTTAAACCACTACACCATATGTGCGGTCTATTTCAATTTAGTATTCAAAATTAACCCATTGAGTTAATATGTGCAAAATTAATTAAACAATACCGCAAATATACACACTGAAACATATTTTGAATATTAACATTTTACACGCAAACATGTTGTTACAAAAGCGCAGGGCTCAGACCTAATGTAATAATATCAGCTGTATGAACTGTCCTACTGCTGTGCATAGGCCTCTTCTCAGTGTGACAAGGAAAATACTTTAAATACTCTTCTCAGTCAAACTTAATACCTATACTATATTGACTTTTTGATAATGAAACACCTTGTATACGTTCATGTCTAGTTTGCAAAGAATTAATGAATCAAATCAAATCATTAGTTTGCAGATAAATGATTTGATTTGAATGCGACTGCTGTTCATGAAATCTCGTGTGCAGCTCCCGGATCGGGCAATGCGTTAGTTTGCAAATAAATGATTTGATTTGAATGCGACTGCTGTTCAAGAGATCTCAGATTCCCGGATCGGACAGGATAGTCATTTAAAAGCGCTTCAGAAAATGTAATATTATTTTTTATGTTTAAGCTCAAACCATTTACATGTACCTAGTTGATGTAAATAGGTATATAACACCCACTAATTATACAAACTTGATTAAGCAGTGAGGCTTTATTTCTATCTATATAATATTTTGTATTATGTAGCACATACAAGCTGTAAATCAAATTTCAGTTCAATAGGAGCAGTTGTTTAGCCACAGAATAGATTTTTAGTTTTTGCTAAACTGCTACATGTCGTATCTGCCCAACAGCTGACCGAGAGTCTAAGCATAGGTATCTCAGATCATGCACCATTGTACAAAAATGTAGGAGACGTTGCCGCTCTGCCGCCGCAATTGTTCCGTGATACCCGTGACAACAATGAAACAATGAAAGAAAAACAACAATGAAACAATGAAAGACAACAGAATTTGACGTTGCCGCTTTGTTATGCAGGTGACCGCAGGTTAGTGTAAATGTTTATAAATAGTGCTTGCATATTAAATTGATTTAATTTGTTTGAAAAAAGAGATTTTCTATGTTTATCTTTATCGAGTTTTAACCGTTTCGATTTAACACTGACCCCATTTGGAATACTCTGCCCATTTTAATGTCCATGGATAATAGCAACCTTGTATAACTGTGACAGTTTAAATAAATAAAGGCTTTGAGTAGACTGAAGTTTTGAATTGTGTAAATATTTATTATACGATCTGGATTAGTCTTTGTACGAAAAACGGCAGTTTATTCATTGATGTTGTTTATATAACAACATAAACATAATATACGTACATGGCTATTTATTTAAAAATAATTATATTTAATGGAGCGTATAAACAAAATAGCATATTAAACGTTCAGGCGACAACATAATTACTATTGTACGGCGGAAAAACAATGTCCGAAGGATGTATAGTGCAAGGAAATCTATAAAGCTATACAGCTACTCATCTCAATATCTACCAAAAGTAGTTCCAGATCCTCTGTCCCCGAGTCCTCATAATCGGACGCATGCATAAGCGTAAATATTTATTTACCTCACTGAACTACGTTGGCAACAAATATTCTGGATCTCATGATTGTGAAGTGATAGACTTTTACTAGTAGTAGTGCTTTAAGTTCAGCTTGCCACTGCCACTGCGCCAAGTATGTTGGGTTCGAATCCCACATGGGACAAAAAATTGTGAGGTCCTCAAATGGTTGTTCCGAGTCTGGTGTTCGTTGTTTGAATGTTTGTAAAGTCCCCCGCGATAAAGGAATTATTCCTCGTGCGGTAGTTGAAATATACGGATATACAAAGAAACGCGCCCCTATTGCTCAGAGCTTATTTTCACCAACGCTTAACAGGTTAAAAGACAATACAGCTTTGTTTTTTAATTACGTTCTTATACTCTATCGAAAATACATGTTTAAAACACGCCATTGTTATACCGTGTGCTAAACTTATTTTCCATCCACCATCTTCATAATATTACTGTTTGTTGCGCCTTTCTGTCGCGAACAAAAGACTGTTTACACAACAGCTTTTTCTGCTATTACTTATTAGCCCGTATTGTTTTATAATTATATAGTATCTATTCAACAGCGAAACAAAACATATTTTTATACAGAAAACTGTTTGGATAAAAATGGTGGACGTCGTAAATTCATATCAAATTCCCTTTCGCATAGCATTCAATCCACAATAAATAAAAAAGGTTCCCTTCACAACGTTACTACGATAACAAGCTATATATCCATTTCTATATAGGTTTTAGGCACGCAACAATCACAATAGACAAACTGTTATTTCGTCGCACTATTTGGGCACTTTGCTTAGAGTCGTATAGACATTGAATTTAATCGTTTAGTACATGATGCCTCGTTGCCCCAGTTATTAATGTGAGCACGGGTTGCCGATTATGAAATTCTGAGTAACACACCTGGATTCTTTTATGTTGCAATTCTTAGTTGTTGTACGGACTCTAACAGTAGAAATTGTTAATTGTGTTTCGAATAATGAGAATAAGGCAGGTGCGGGCTGTCATTACCAACTTGATAATCGAAATCCACCGAATAATATAACGACACAGGGTAAACCTAGTGTTTAGGCGATCTAAGAATATAAATAATAATAAAACTTTTATTTCTTTAAACAGGCTACATTAAACACAAAGATACATACTACATGATGTTTTTAGCTGAATTGTGTTTGAACTACATGTAAAAATATGTGTATTTCAGACATTTTCCAGGCGTTTTTCTAAGTAAAGAACAATACAATTATAAACCCATTCAGACATAGGATATGCGCAGGTATATCTATATGGAACGCTACATTATAATTATATACTACGCATACCAGCAAGAATTACGAAAGTGAATTAATTACTCTGTTCATATTGATTCAAAGTAATGCTCAATAAATGTCTCGTTAAATTATTAATATAATAATTTATTCCTTCAACTTTTTCATTACTTCGCTCGCGATCGCTTAGAATTTTCCATCTAAGTTTAATAACAATTTGTGTATAAATGTAAATGATAAGAAGAAAGCAGAAGTGATTTAAATCCGATAAGTTCGGTCTATACTTTCCTTTGTTTGTAAGTTGCTATGGATTGGTATAGACACGTCTCAGTTAATAAACGTCAGATATTGCCGACAAGCTACCAAGTAACTTAAATTAATTTTGATCTTAGGAGGCAGGTATAATTTGTATATAAGGTTTTGCAATTAGATACAAGACACAAGTTGGTCCTTTCTTCAAGGCTTTTATAATAATGGCAGTATTTTTTGCTACTAAGCAAATTAATATAAGTGTATTACGTACCTTAATTTGGTAGCTTTATACCTAAATGAAGTAAAGGTTAATTACTCAGAGGTCAGGTAACTTTACCCTAGTAATGAACTACTAAAAATGTCAATTGAACGTGGTAGAAATTCTTAGTGATATTATAAAAAGCAATCAGTTTTTATATTATCACAAAGAAGGAAAGAACTTATAATGCAAGAAAATGGATAGATTTAAAAACACATGGAGATATTTCTCATAAAACCAGCAAGATAGGGGAATATTACTTTCAAAACAGGAAAATGTACGTAAACAAGTTTTCAGAAGCATTACTTACATGTATTTTGTACCATTGAGGCGTCTAAAAGACAACAGCTTACGATCTGCTATAAAATATGAAGAACAAATCGCGCTTTCACATGTGTAAGGGATAAGCGACAACGAAAATGCCACGGGGAACAGCTAGCAGAGTAATAAAATATTTACACAAAGATGCGTGTGTGTGACTACCATTGCGCGTTGCCCCTTCTGAAGCCCGCTATCACACGATTTATGGATCAAATTAAACAGCGAGCGTATTCTATGCATACTCTCCTAGGTTATAAGTATTAACACTACGCTTGTCGATCGCTTTACGTATCTAGCTATATCTAATGTTACACGCACAAATGACACCGCCTATCTTTTCACATAATTCTTAGACATATGTCACGACACCCTCGGGAAGTATGTACTAAGCTGTCGTTCGTTAGCTAAGACCACAAGACAATTTGTTACGCAGTGGAGTAATTAGACGACTTACCTTGGCTTTCATACAAGTTGTAGTAAAACATAAAATATTTCGCTTTTCCTCAAAGACATGCTTCACAGTTAAGTAGATAGTATGTACTTACATTAGATAAAGATAGGGAGCAAATTGCAAGCGGCGCGCCGGGAGCCACACGCGACCTCCTTCACAATAAATTAAAAATTTAATTAAACTACCGAGTGGTCGCAACTGCTTGATAAACGCTTTTTACTTACTTTGCTCCCGTTAATTATACAATGGAAGTGACATTTACAAGCGTGTTTATCATTTTTAGTGCCATCCTAACCGTCTGTCAACATTAAAGCTACCTACTTTGCTTACTTGGACAGAGTCGCTAATTGTCGGTGAAAATTAACATGTCATTCATAACCTCGTCAAATTATTGATATTGTTCTCATTAAGTTGTTAGTAAACTTGACATTCTGAGATGCTCAGAATGAATAGATTACTTTTCTAACGTGTGTTGTAATTAGTCACAGCAAATTAAAATTAGCACTTTATTATTCTTTACTTAAAACATTGCTAGCAGATTTTTACTTTTACTAGATTATGCCCGCGGCTTCGCTCCCGTTAAATGTAGATTATTTCAGGAATTTCCTATCCCTCAGGAACAGTACTTTTTTCTAGATAAAAGGTATCCTTTTTGTGCCCTTGACAACGTGTATGCTAATTTTCATGATGATCGGTCGAGTAGTTAAGGCAAGAAAGCGTAGCAAACATACAAACAAACTGATATTCGCATTTATAATATTAGTTAGGATTACTATACATATATGTATCTTATGTTAAAGTACAATCCCTGGGTGGCTCTAGATTCACTTTATATCTTTTGTAAAAATAAACTGGCATTGTGGGTTGCATATTACTATTATAAATATTTTCAGGCGTTAATATCTCTTTGTATTATACCTTTGCTGGGCGCGGGTGTTTACGTCAAATATGCTACGGAAAGTATTTTAATTATAGAGCTCTTCAGCTCTGATAGGAAAACTTTTAATTTCATGCATACTGTTATGTGAATGAAATAAGCCTATGCTATTGCTTGGCTTTAATAAAGCTAAAGTCTAATCCGAATATAACGAAAAAACAACAACAATACTATTATATGTTATTATCGTGCGGTGATATCGATACCTTAGAGAAACAGGCGTGGCCAGAAGATGTAGACTGTTACTATGATAAAGTTTTGTATTCGGAACAAACAATAGTCAAAAATTACTAACTTGACCTTACATCAATATTAGAACCTCAAATCTATATTACCTACTTCGTACAAAACTATAATAAGAAATTAGAATTTAGCTTATTTTTATGAAAGCCAATATATTTACATCCTAGACTTGTTTGCTTTACGTAAAGGTTGTTGACCTTAAGTATATTACCAACGTTTGCTTTAGTCGCTATGTGGATTTTCTACGGCATATTCCCCAGTAACATTATTCAAATTCGTTCGATTAATCCTTTCCCTCAATCGCCTTTTATCCATTCCACATGACCAAAGAGCCAAAGTAAGAACATGTTTAAGGAGACCAAATGCTGTTTGCTTACAATATTTATTTTTGCCTAAAGAAGTCCTTTATTTCTTTTATTATATGTACTTATACTTACGTATGGAACAGCCAAAAACATTGATAACTTTTACATTCATTTGCGACCTTGTCGGTATTTCGAGTCCTTAGTATTTTTACAGCATGTAACAAAAAATCGTAGTCACTTTTATGGATCGAAACTTATTTCCATAAATGTTCTTCTTCTTAGTCGTACACTCTTGACAGAGTGGTCGTGGTCATGTCTCGGTCGAATCTTGCGCCACCGCATCTCTCGTGATACGACGCCATGTATTTCTATGTTTGGCGGCCTGGGAGTTGACATTGATGTTCGAGTGTGTAACAGATTTGATGAGGTCCGTCCACCTTGTTGGAGAGCGCCCACGAGATCTTTTGCCCTCGACTTTCCCTAAAAATATATAATGCATAAATGTAACTGCTTCTTATTCGTCTCGTGAACCTTGAACCTGTCTTTATTTACTAACTAAACTATTCATAGCCTTATGTCAGAGATTATTATTGCGTTAGTATTCTAAGGCGATGCTATGATTTATAATTATAAAATAATACCTTAAATTTACGTAGAAATTGTAATGATTTATGTATATACATATTTTATTTGATATTTTAGCCATTCGCGAGCCCTACGAATATCTAGACGGTACTACGGCACTAGTTATTTTTTCTGTGTCGAAAGGAACTCTACACACATTTAAACAATGAACACATAGAGCACACATACTTGCAACATGTATCTGGGATGACACAATATTTTTTTGTAATTACCATAGGTTGTTCGTTTTCTTGTACGGATTGAACCTATAATATTTAGCGCAGTGACATTGGCAAGGTGACCTTCTAACCACTACACCATCCGTGAAGTCTTTCGGTATACTACTATGATACACGGATTAGCCTATCAGATCTATAGCTCGGAATGGCTTATTTAATAAACAAAATTTTAACAAAAAAGAAAACCGACTTCAAATAAGAATATTCTGAAACTTAAAATGCACTAAAAAGTTAATAAATAATTGCATATTCTTGTGAATAATTAAATTATTGTTATTTTTGGAGTCGGTGTCAGCCGCCCGCGCCGCGTGCTGCGTCTATGTGTGTAATTGTGCATGCCAATGTTGTTATGATTATAGTAAGACATCTCATGTTTAATTAGTTACAAACCTACCTTGGCTGACACCGACTCCAATAATAACAATAATTTAATTATTCACAAGAATATGCAATTACTTATTAAGTTTTTAGTACATTTTAAGTTTTAGAATATTCTTATTTGAAGTTGGTTTTCTTTTTTGTTAAATTTTTTTTTATTTCTCGGTTTTTAGTGAACCTTGCTAAATATAAGAACATCATCAATGTAGCCAAATACGCATTATTAAGTATAACTCGAAAACGAATCTTGATCAAAATTAAATGGGACCGCACGGAAAGCACTAGCTTTCAAATAAAAAAAGAATCATCAAAATCGGTTCACCCAGTCGAAAGAAACGAGGTAACAAACATAAAAAAAAAACTGACGAATTGAATACCTCCTCCTTTTTTTGAAGTCGGTAAAAAGGGATTAAATATAATGACCATCAAAAATAGTAATTGCACAACAAAATATGCTTACTAAAATATATCATAACGAGCACCTATACGCCTCAAATCACTGCATTCCGTCTCGGAAGGGTTAGGTTATGTTAGGTTCCTACTTAAACCCACCCAAATTTTTGACTGTTATATTTTACTATATCTGGTGATAAGTTAAACATAAGCCATTTAAAAATAGTTCTTGCTTATGTTATATATATATAATATTTATAGTTCTAAATATCACGCATATATGAGCACTATTATAAAGTCCTATAGAACAGCTTACAAACATACAATGAATGGTCACAAAGTACATTGTCTCCGAATTATGAGTTGTTGCCAACTGAAATATTGTACATCATTATTCGTTTGTTAGGTTTTAAACTAATAAAGTAGTTTTTATAAAAAAATGCATGTAGAGAGCGTAAAACATAGAGTAGGTTGAGAGTATTTAGCCATAAACGCTTTTAAAATCGCCAGTAAAAGAATTGCACTACTCGACTAAAGTGAGTTGGTATTTATACGTCATAAGGGCGGTAATTTTTGTATGTACAATTGTACATATGTATACATAACAATAACCTACAATATTTTTATTAGCACGGAAACCCTTAATGCTAATACAAATGGCAATTTACATTTTTCCTCTTTCCTGTGCCTTATTGTCTGCGGATATTTCTTTACATAAATACGAACCAACATGCAGAGGTAGTTTAAATATACATGCTGTTTCTATATTACGTGTGTGGAAAAGAAATTTATATTTTTTAAATTAAACAAACAAACCATGTCAAGTCCAGTTACAATGTGTTTTCTAATAAATGTTCTCTGCGATCGTAAATATTAAAGAGTATATAAAATCTATCTTTAAGTTCTTCATGTAAATCGAAATTAAGTACATATATGAAGAAATAAATATAACTCAATACTATTTATTACCGTACTAAGTTATAGTACTTTCTTGCTTAATAACATTTAACAGTTTTTATGTATCCAATACGAATGTGAATGTTATAAATAAAGATTTTCTAAACGGCCTTTATTTAACATCATACGTCGGTATCAAACAACAAACCTATATGGTTTATTTAATGAAAATATCATAAGTATTGGTTCAAAGGGACAGTTTTAGTAAAAAAAATCTGTTCAACATAGAGACAATTTAAAAATTTTGACATTGGTTTACAAAATACCACAAACTTGGATAAGAATGACGTTTTGCCAGATGGCGTTGTGCGTGTTTTAATACGGTTAACGATATTTCATATGCGCGAAGCCGCGGGCTACATCTATTAGCTCATAAACTGTGCTTATCATGAGATAAACATATTTTATGAGGAAGGCAACTCCAGAGTGTTTGCAAAATAATTTGAAAACACTCTGTAGTCTCCCCTTTAGAGGACAAGCCGTATTTTGTATGTTCTTATAATAAATAGAGACATTCTCGTCGGCCTAGTGGCGTAAGCTTGAGTGCCTTCATAATTATAGGGTATTTATTGGGTTTTCTTTCAAGATACTCTAGTTAATAGTCCAAATTTTGGAACTCTGCCCGTTTGTACGTCAAACAGGCTTAACATTTATGTAGAACCTAACAAAGCATGCGGAATATGTATTTAGTACCTGTTTGCCTAATCCTTTGTGGGATACACAAGCGAGATGCTTTTCTTATAAAAAATGAAACAGTTAGAACTGAACGACAGTGAGTTTGTCTAAACACGCATTCATACGTAGTATTCGATAAACAGAGCACGTCGGAACCTCCATAGTGCAGAAGCATCTATCTTATTTCAGTGGTGCATTTAATTCACTGTACCACTTGAATGACTTTACCGCCAGCGTTCGGGAAATTGTGGCTTGCGACTGTTTGGATATTCCCGTTGGCAACTAGTCCAGAGTGCTTATTTTGTTTACAATTCGAAGATGGGTGCTGTTCTATCGGTCAAGAATATGTATACATACTGTATTTATTGGCATAGATTTATATATGAAAGCTCTAGCCTTAATACCCTCGTCGGCGTAGGTAGAGTACACCCACATCTGTTTAGCTATATGTTTCAGTTCCAAGAAACCGGGCGAACGGAAACAGACATAGTAGAATTGTGTTATTGTGTTATAATTACCACTTTCATGTTGGTCATAAATAGCTGACATAGAATATTAATTATTGTTTCTGATAGATAATTATGTAACGCATATGACCGATTTTTCGTAATATCGATAATGCCTTGTCTTGTTTGAAATTCTTTTATAACGTGCCAATATGGTACCGTATTTATAATACAACTACATAGATCTTCCCCGCGACTTCGTACGCGTGGAATTTGTAAGTAGGGACATGTTTATATGTTTATTTCTTTATTTGCATGTGAGATTTACACACGTATCAAGTATCAAGATAAAACATGCACCATGATTTTTGTACATTCCTTCAGCAATACAACCTTCAGCAATACTGTGAATACCGCATTAAATTTCGTGCGCTAGTTTTTGATGTACAAACATACCTAAGACAGACGACAATTTCATTCCCTCTTTTTTTAAAATGAATGTCTAAAGTTCTTATAAAGACATTTCTCCTATGTACAGACATTGACCAATTACAATTTTATTATAGGCATAGATCTGACCTTTATGAGTCGTTGTTATATAATCAAAAAGATTGTTAAGTACGTCTACATAGTTTCTTGAGATTATGACTAGTTTCGTGTGGAAATCGGAGACACTTTGGGCGAAGCAATTGAGAAGATCTACTTACGTCTAGAACATATTATAAAATGATTATAGTGAAGGTAAAAGCCGTGAAATTAATGTATATTTAATATTGTCTTCTGTTTACGCGAATGTTATTCCTTGAAATTAAACTACTATATACGGATTTTATCGCGTTGTTTATTTCACACTTTATTACAAAATTTTGAAAACTGTTACACTAGTATTACTATTAAACTTTACTAATTTTTAAGCTAATTAAATTATTGAAACTATTAAAACTTTTTATACTATTACTATACTATTATACTATTTATATTTATGTTTACACTTTCCCCGACGTTTCGGTTGCTTTTCAGCAGCCATGGTCACGGGGAGACTAAGATGGTAGTTGTCTCAAAAATTAGTAAAGTTTAATAGTAATAGTAGTGTAACAATTTTAAAAATTTTGTAATAAAGTGTCAAATAAACAACTCGATAAAATCCCTATATAGTAGTTTAATTTCAATAATGTATATTTGTTTAACTTTTCAACGCCATTACTTTTAACAGATTCCTGACTATAGTCACAATTAATTTGGTATTAAGTAAAGACAAGCTTCAAAGTAATGTTCATGATGAAGTAGGTTTTGCCGTTAGCAAGTGTGTAAAAATAGTCAGTTACCAAATTGGAGGCAAGTTATATTAGATTACCGTGACTCGAGGAAAATATTGAAACTGATCTTGATATACCCAATTAGTTTGATTAATTATATGTAGATGTACTCTCTATAAGATTAGAAATGAAAATGGAATATTGAAATATTTTATGCTTTTAAAATACACACATAATACACATACATAAATAGTCTTACGCCTAAATCTCCGAGCTAGCTGGAGCTAGAGTACCCTCTAGCTCCAGCTAGCTCGGAGATTTAGGAAATATAGTTGTCCAAAATATGAGTGTAGGTAATATACCTATTACCTACACTTATATTTTGGACAACTATATTTTTAGATTCCACGTTATAGGGGACTAGGGTGTTGCTGTTTTTATAGAATCTGGCCGCTATCATAATTTTCGTCTATATCATTTTGCTCGACTCGGCACTCGAAGCCGAGACCTCATACTGAAAATAGACGCATACATACCATTGCGCCGCTACCCACTTCTTAAAACACATTCACTTTGATATAAGACCCTTGTTCCTTCTCCATATGGAGTTTTATTATCCTATAAATACATGTTGATGTGGTCGTCATAGCACGAATTGCTTGTACAGTTTATAGATAGAGTGGTAGCTCAAACAGTACTCATGTGATTGCAAATAGAGCTGATTGGCCATTTGTGAGACATTGGATTAATATCCAAGTCTCACAGGGCAATTATTCAAATCACGTGTTCGGAACATAGTTTGCTACATCTATTCTATGTAGATGCGTATTCGCTAATGTTACTTTGAATTACGACTGTTTAATATACCTCTTACTAAAAGTACGGGTTTAAACAAAATAATAAGGTTGTTTCCATCAATATTATAAAGAGAAAAGCGGCTATAATATATATATACATACTGTTTTAGATGGTTATTTAGTTAAAAGTTAGTTGAATAAGTCTATATCTATATAATAATACCAACCCTCTATTAAACTATCCCTTGCTAGGCAGGGGCATCTTCTCATTGCAAGAAGATTTAGGCCATAGTCCACCACGCTGGCCCAGTGCGGGTTGGCAGACTTCACAATCTTCGAAAACGTCATGGAAAACTTTCACACATGCAGGTTTCTTTACGATTCCTACGCTGTTAAAGCGAGCGATAATTAACTATTTAATACGCACATAACTTCGAAAAGTCAGAAGGTTCAAAGTCAAGACCACTTCCTGGCAGTCCAACGGTCACCCACTAGGTTATCGCTGTTTTTTCTGTATCTATTCTAATATTATAAAGAGGCAAGATTCGTATTTTCGTTTGTAAGGAATGAGCTCTGAAACTACTCAACCGTCAAATCGCGATTAGGTATATAGTTACACTAGCTGTTACCTGCGACTTCGTCCGCGTAGATTTTAAATAAAAAGTGTTTGTCGCCGCGGAACCCAACTACATTTCTCTGCCCAAGTTACTTAAATGGCGTAGTTTTTATAGTGTAAAGCTAGATAATAGCATGGCTTACTCAAAAACAACATTTAAATATGCGTCGTTAGATTACACGCTGTCACAGAATGCGTAAGAAAAATAAAGATTCACAGCTCCTCCCCCGTAGGTGATAGCGTGATAATATGTAGCCTATATGTTGACTCGACCTGTTAGTAATATTCATGCAAAATTTGAAGTAAATCCATGCAGTACTTTTTGAGTTTAGCCCGGACATATATACAGACAAACAGACAAAAATTCTAAAAACTGTATTTTTGGCTTCGATATCGATTGTAGATCACGCCCCAAGTATTCTTTTAAAAAAATATTCAATGTACAGTTTTGACTTTCCTATAATTTTATTATATGTATAGATTATCCAACAGTAACTTAAGCTATTATAACATCATGCTACGAGCGACGGGAACGGAGCAGCAATCATAAGCGTATGTTAAACCGCAGGGGACAGCTCATAAGTTATAAATTGTCAAAACAATTTTGTTTGATTGGATTCCAGTTTTGTGTTATGTTTATGCAAATGCAACGCATTGGAATGAAACTGTTTTATACAGATTTTATTGCGGTCCATTTTGTTTACAATTTTAATAGTTACATTGTTCAACCGGATATTTTTCGCACCCAGAGTGTGTCGTGGCGCAACGGTAGTGAATGCAACTGCTGTGCATGTAGTTTCGGGTTTGATTTTCGATTTAGGCAAAGCGTCATTAGGATTCTCGATCAAGACACTCTTAGTAGCCACACGGACTTTGGGACTAAGCCCGTTAGGCGGCAATTGGCTCGCCCCCTATTAGGCATGAATTTAAAAAAATAGTAGGTATATCTATATTTTTTTAAGTACCGCGTATGACAAATAAAGTCTTCTGCCTATCTCACAAGATAAAAGGCGTTCACCAGCCATGTTCACAAAAAGTTGATTTAGTGTTTGTCCGTAGGTATTTGTTTCTAATTGTCGTTTTACGTACACAATGCATATAACTACCCACTCCAATTGCAATAGTTTGTTTTTACTTCATACTAACATTTCTTTGCACAATGTGGATCCATATGCAACGGATGCGCTGAATGCGTTTCATCAACATCCATTAGGTTTATTACTTATAGTTAATTCATGACAGTTTTTATTTAAACATATATTCGCAGTATCACCTAAATTTCATGTGTATTTCATCAATTATGGAACGCTTGCATATTAAAACCATTAACTTAATGTGATTTTAGTATACACTTTGTGCAGAGAGTCAATATTATAACACAAAATAATAAAAAAAAGATGTTTTATACTAGCAGAGCTCGTAGCTCAGCTTACGTAGACTATGTATCTATGTACCCAGTGACGTAACATATTCGCGGCGAGGCATGATTTCTTGTTCGTAGCACTAAAACTTTACTGATACCGATGTTATCTATTAATACCAAATGTTGACTACAACCAGCCTCAATAATGCTTTCCGTAGTAAACAGGTTCATGTATGTATTCTCGTAATAAGTGCACCAACGACAAATATATAAATAGACGCTGTGTTTTATAATCTGTAAAGATCCTATATAATAAAGTAATAGGAAAAGCACGTTATACGTAATTTTATTACGTGAATAGTCACAAAGAGTTAGGCACTTCCTTTGAGTGAATAAAATTCTTATGTAAACTTTGAAGAAGGTGGATATTTAAATTAACACAAGTTTCCAACTCGCTTTTTTGTTTGACGTACAATATCGAAGTTTAAAGAAAGTGGGCGGAAACTTTAGCTGGCACATACTTAAGTTGGAAGTTTTGTGAAGAAGAGCGAATAGTGTAAACGGGCGCGGTGGCGGGCGCGGGCGCGGTGGCGGTGACGACGGCGCGGACACTTGCAGCCTCCTCGGATGCTTCTTGTCGCGACTAAGTATGATTTAGCGTTAAACTTCGCATCTCCTTTCCTGAAATAACACAACTTAGTTTTGAAAACTGTGCCATGTAGACTCAACTCAATGTTTCTCTGATTTGTGGAGCGCCGACCCAATTTAGTGCAATAACGGCGCGATAGTTTATGCCGCACAAACAAATAAAGTTACCGAGTCTTCGTTTTTCGTTGAATATTTGTTTTAGAAACAGGGCTATACGATTTTCAATATTTGAATAACCAGAACATAGGTAAAGTATAAATAGGTAGTGTAATACGTCGCTACATATGTATATCTACGTCAGAATATAAATATTTCCTGTGGCGCCTGGTCCATATTGTTAGCTATACCCTTGGACTGTCTTCTTGTAATATTGAAGATTGATAATCTTAATAATTATATAGCATTTGTACGATTGTATTCAATTCTACTTATATTTTAGATAGGCTCGCCAATTTCGGACCCAGTTTGAACTAGTTGGTTTTGCTCAATGTTTATTGGGTCTGAAGTTGAGTTAAATCGAAATATTGACGTGAGTGCAACCGTGTAGAAATAATAAAAAAACCAGAAGCGCTATGCTAGAACAAGGCTTTGAACCGAGAACTTACAATCGTTAGCGGCAAAGCGGTGTGTGCAGCCATGCTTTTTTTATGATTAATAGCAATTTGGTTTAAAAATTACTAGTACTCTTGTTAACCCTTCCAATTGAACTAATCTGCTTGTGCCAGGAGTGGGTTCAAATCGGTAGTGCAATGATCGCAATCTCGATGCCGCCGCTTTAAATTACTAAAGCAGCCTATGTAACGTATATATGGCGTAATGTGTAAATACACCTACTGCCTAATCGGAGAGCAGTGTTAGTGACGTCATATAATAGTATTGTTATTATAGTGTTACTTTGTATGTGTTAAGTGTAAGGCGTGTAACGTAATGGCTATGAAGTGCGGAGCGGTCGTAGCGCTTCGCGGATCTAATAACTATTTAATAGCGGCGATATCAATTCAGTAACAGATACAATAAAATCCCTGAGCACGTAATAACGCACTTTTGGCGGAACGTTTCCGACTCAATATTTTAGTCCATAGCTAAGCACATTTATATGATTGCGCCCTATACTTTTAGTACTCAAGAAAATTACATCTTTCAGTTTATTACAACGATCTATCGCTGGCTTATCGTGTTATTGGATAAATCTTTATTTGTAAGTATATTGCAGATGGAACAGTTATTGTATTGACAGATAGCCAGAGGAAACCAACGGGTATAATATCCACTTACTATCAAAACTTTGGGTGTCGTAAAACTAGTAAAGTCTGTTGGTTATTAGATATTAAGTTTATAGATATGCCACCCTTTTATGCCAAGTTACTTAGTTACGTAAATATTTTGATTAATCAATTTCACCTTATTTTAGGTAAAGTGAAAATGAAAGTGGCTTTGGAACAGTGACATCAGTCATTACTTTTCAGGTTTATGTGAGTAGGTATTAGTTAAATTATTGATTAAAACATACTTTGCCTATAAATAGCGTCTTAAGAAAAAGGCTTGCTTTTTTTGGCCTTTTTATTTTGGATTTTTAGGCGAAGGGCTTGGTGTTCCGTCATCGTTTCCAAGGACAAGTGCCACATGAAAACGCAACAGAGCGCATGTGAAGCATTACTAACATAATTAAAAAGTTAAATACTAACACAGATTTTATGTATGTTAGTCTATAACGTATTTATCTATGCGTTTATGCCACGTGAAATAAAATCGTTATTACATTATTTGTGAGAAATCTTGTGTTATACACAAATTGTTATGCTATGTCTGGGTGTTATTTGTGGACTTCGTTTAATTGTTTCTAATGTCTGCCGCAATACAGATATTAATCCAAGTGCAAAAGCTCCTCCTAAAAGCTAAAGCGTCCTCTTAAAAGACAAAGAAATAAAATTATAAGACGTACGAACACTGTGTAGCTTTGCCCAATCGATAGAGTCATTAGTAGAAAAACTAATAACAATATATTTACGTTTTAAAACCTTTATTTTTTATAAAATTTGTATCTATCTAACCCTATAAACATTATTAACCTATTTCAGGAGAAAAATATTATACTCTTTTATTTGTTTTAAGTATTATTGTGATTTGTGTTTCTTTTTTAATTTTAAATGTGTCTGGACATGTTCTGGTTTGTTTTATGTCCATTTTCTTTTAAAGTAATCACCTGATATTATTAATGAAACCTTATAATTGATATTGCAATGCTATATTAGGCACATGAAATAAAACCGTTTAGGATTGAATTAATAATTCATAATAAAGCGCTTATTACGTATACCTTATATTCGCAATTCATTCAATATATAATACTAGGTACTTGTACTTAAAAAATATGTATTAAGCTATAGGATGAAGCCAATAAATAATAAGTGACTGCTGCCCGCGGCTTTACTTACGTGATATGGCATTAAAAGAAAGCCTATGTTCCTAAGGGAAAGTCTAGTATTCTATGAATGTAACTGTTTCTAGAATATGTTCTTTTATTCAATTAGGGATAAACCCTACATGCAAATAAACAAACAATTTTTATCTCTTTATTATATTTGAGTTAGTTATTCGAGTCTCCTCGCCAGTACGAAATGTATACGATCGATTGTGTCAAACACAGATAGCTTTTCTTTGTTAACGTTATTTTTATTTTTGTGAAGTCCCACGCGTGATAAGAATTATTAAAAAGATAATGTGATTGTATGCCCATTAAAAATATTTGGTAATACGTAGCAATCATTGACATCTATCTCATTCGTTAAAATGCCGCGTCAAATGAAAATTGACGACACATATCTAACACATTTGAATTTGTACATAGATGTGGGCAGATACAAACACCTATTTGTTTTTGATTACCTAAAATCAATGTTTAAACAATTTATTAAAGATTAAACAACCGTTAAATACGACTAAATTATCTTCAAGCTACGATTAAAGCAAGTAAGTGTTTGATAGAACGTAGCGATTATTGAAACCTATGTATACGTTAACATACCGAGACAAATAGCACAGATAAATTCACATTAATTAGCTTAATCGACGATCGTCAATTACTACAAACAGACTGCGAGGATAATACATACATAAAGACCCACCAACACACCAGACATACATTTTGCCATAGTACCTAAGTCGCATCTGCCACCATCGATATTAATTTTACGTTTTCAGGAATAAAGTGGTTGTACGTAATAGTGCAGTGTAGCTACATAGCTAGTTTAATAAAGGGTATCGGGTATCCCTTTGTCGAATTGAAACTGCGCCATAGCAACAGGGCTTACTTCTAAAACATAAAAGTACATATGACCGGTTCACTGAGTACTTACAAACGCGCCAGCTATATGCTGTTACTGTGTGACGGGATTTCACTGAAACTGACGTCCATCACTATTCGACATTATTGCACATCGATGATATTACCATTCATTCGATTTCGCTTTGATCACTCTGCGCTTTATAGCTAGATCTGTCATGTGTGCATACACGTTTCGAGCACACATGCTTCAATCACGTCTTAAGGTTTTTACATGTTGTTATGTGTGGTGTGTATGTGTCCGTATTTATAGCTCGGCAATAATCTCTCTAGTCGAGTTTGCAAGGGGCGCTGTCGTGGCAACAACGTTTTCTTAAGACGTTGTCGTAGACTTTTGCGTCCGTAGTTTTGCCGTAGTTTGGTTTGGATAAAAAGCTGATGTTGGCGTCTTATATTGATACCGCTCCTTTTCATCATTGTAAAACAATTTAAAAACACTATAGATTGTCAATCTATACATTTTTGTTTACTTCCCAATTTTTTGTAAAATTAATATGTATATGAAATTTTCATTCATGTACAACGGACGGACGTTTAAGAATGGTAGTTAAGTACAGTATCAGTTTGATGTATATTATATCAGAGATTGTCGTATTTTTGTTTGAAATGCCGGCAAATTGCTGGATATCACTGACTTTAATTTTTTCCCCCTTTAAAAGAGACAACGTTTGCAATAGGAATAATTCCTATATCGCGGGGGACTTTATAAACATTTAAACAACTGACAAAAAGAACACCCAGACTCGGAACAACCATTTGTGGATCACACAAATTTTTGTCTCGTCTGGGATTCGAACCCACAACACTCGGCGTAGTGGCAGCGGCGAGGCGAACACTACGCCATTCGTGCAGTTATCGCAGTTGCAATTTGTTTTATTATAACTGAGTCTTAGTTTACTTTTAATGATATAATTTAAAGGCTGCAACTCGTTAATGACTATCCAAAACGTTATTACAATTTCCTTCCTTTTCATCTTTGACGTTGACTTTATAGATTAACAAGATTAAATTATATATCAGTTGCCCAATCATAGCGTAGGTAAGATGACTGACCTCTGCAATATGCATGATTAGAACAGATATCAGAATATATTTACTGACTCCCCATATCACCTGACGTAGATCTTTATAACAGCAAGGACAGCAAATTTCATTGTTCGAGTAATCCATCTATAATCATGACGGTGGTTATGTTGATTAACCCTGCGTCTCTGACCCTCGAGAGTAAAACTGCGTCACGACATCTACACGTTATTCAATTTCCAATATTACATATCTTATGCTATAAAAGAAGTTCTATTATGATCCCTCTAAATACTACATCTTATAGAAGCCATATTTACGGTGAGATCACTCGGTCTATAGATCACATACGATAGTTCTACTACTTACTAGTTATATAAGTCTAAGTTTCGCTTTCAATTTTAAAGAAAGGAAGGAGTTACCTGACGATATTTAGGGCGAAGTTTCGAAAACAACGTCGTTATAGAGCAATTGATATTACAGTTTGTAGTTGTTGACTATTTTATTATGCAATCACGTAGTACTGTTATAATTGAATCGACTGACGTGACGCTGCAACACTTCTAGCGTATAGCGTACTATACCAATTATTGACAGTTGTAGTTTCACACACTGTGTTAATAGAATACCGTTGCATTTTACGGCGATTAAAAAGGCCATAAAGATGCATCGTAAGTTTCTTGCCAGTGTTTTTCACATAAAGGCTTTACCTCTACGAGCCCGGCAACTTAGTTAATGTAACTGCTGACAATAATTAATGTTACTTTGTTATCTAAACGAATAAATTATTGGAGTCTAGAATTATCATGCTCGTAGCTAAACTAGACGGCAAGAATGTCTTTGTTATGAAAAAATAACTTTGTTACTTCATAGTTCTTAAAAGAGAACTTAATTACTCACGGCCCTAAGTAGGTAGTTTACTTTAATAATCGGTCATTTAGTTTTAAAAGCTGAATACAGTGAACGCTGCACAAACCACTGCAACTGATGAGCTGAAATGCTTCGTGCATTTAGTCGCTGCATTCAGCTTTCAACCGGCGCTGCAAACGAATATCAATTTAATATACAACAGATCCTTTTTCGAGAAATAAGATGATTCGGATGAAAGCTATAAAAACTAAACCGAAAAACTAGTTAGTTTTATTTGTTACATAATCATTATTTAAGCTTATGAAAGTCTTAATATTACCGTACACGTATCTTGACTTTAATAGTAGGACCCAGAAAAAAGAAAACATCTTGTAGTGAATATTGAAATATCATATCGTACATGAAAGCCAAGATTTCAAATCTTGTAGTGTTATTAAAGGATTGAGTGTTTAGATGATAAGATCAAGATGACTATGACATATTATATATCACCCGCATTTGTTTAATTATTGCCGATATTAAGGCATTTTCTAGCACTATTGCGGGTTGATTATATTAATAAGAATCTTATTTTAACTATCCAACTTCTCTAACTAGAGCTTGTTAACAGACGAAGCCATATATTAAAATCCCTATACCTCCAAATAATTCCTTAGAAATCGTTAAAATTTTATAAATAAAATTTTTAGGCGGGTGATGTTTTCCACAATTGTTATTTTATATTTACTGGTCCATTAACCTTAAGTACTCCAAACTGTTGGCGTTTATTTTAAGTTGATTAATTTTTACTGCTACTTGGTCACGGGACTTGCCTTTACTTTTCAGCAGTAGGAAACTCACCGGTCCTAGGAGACAATATTGTTGTATAGTTGTGTAAACCTAGGTGTACAGAACTATCATAAATGTAAGTTGTGTTGGCTTCCCTCGGAGGCACGGAGTGTATTGACTGTAATAACTTCCACTGTTTATGTACCAAACATAAATACGGAGTTAGGAAATCAATAAATATATCGAAGCTCGTCTTATCATTACTTAGCAATATCTGCAGGTCTCGTGAGATGCGTCGCTGCTACATCAGACGAGGTACTTACGTCGATGGAGATGTTACCACCACTTTCTTTAATATTGCTTGAGACACTTAGTTGGTATTATATCAAACTATTTTCTCTCTAGTTTTCTTTCACGGTTTCCCTAGTGTGGTGAAAATATCAATCATACCCGACGAATAGCCATTGTTATTATACATTTCTTCGGTTCTCGCCGTTTTTAAAGACTTCCCAATCTATATTGACGCAAAGAAAATACCAATAAACTTTTACGTCTATAATATCAGTTAAGTCATATTAAGCGTAATAAGGCATACCTACGGCGAGTATCTTCATTAAATTTATCAGCTTAACGAAATATGGCGTCTATATTTTGTTGATGTTGGCTATATATAGTTAAAGCCAAAAAATCAGTTTCATTCAGAATTCATTTCTTCCTTCGCCGGCCTGAATCTGCAGTTATATTTACAAATTGCAACGAAGCTTGAAAGTTCTTTTCGGAGAGATACGAATACACCACCAGCCGTACGTATCTACGAGTTACGTGTACGTGTAGTCGTGTAGGTATGTCCGTACTTTTCATAGCGACGCGGCGCGCACGTAGCCAGTCCGTTCTAGCCGACTTGTACTACAGGATTTGTACAGATTCCTCTCGTTCTAATCTTGGCAAAGGTAAAGCTAGAAAATAGAATTTTATGGTGAGTATATATATCTCTGGCGATAAATATAAAGACGAATTGTTCTAGAAACATTTTGTTTTATCTATGCAGCGTAATATCAAACGACCGTATACGTTGATAACGTTAACTATAAAGCAAAAAATATCGCCGCAGCGCCGCAGCCTTTTAACTGTATGAAAATATTTAGAGCACATTTTATCTTAATTTTACGGCCCAATTTTATCAGCTTTTCATTCAAATATTTAGCGTGACGTGTTTGGTTTGAGACGAAGAGGTTTACTGTTACGGTTGGAATAACTAAATGCGTGCCTTCATATAATCCAGTTATCAAAAAAAAAACGAAAATAAATAAAAGTTAAAGTTTGCATTCCTTATGAAAAAAATTGACTCACCAAATTATTCTGTTTGTAATCAAATTGAGGATGTACAACACTTGCTGATGGATTGTGCCCGAAATAGAACTGAACGAGAGCGAGTTTTAAATGAATTTAAGTTAAATAGATTAGATATGGGGTTACTGCAATCTATATTGGCTGTACCGTCTTCGGAGGCTGCTAAAAAGATGTGTAATGTGATAGCAGTACTTAATTTGTAATTTTTTTATTTTATTTATTAATATGTAGGCACCTGTTAGTTTGTTATACTGAATAGCATTTATGTTAAAATGATTTAAGTTATGTTAAAAGGTATGATGGGGTTAATATGTCTAGTTTAGACAAAAACCCCGAAAGAAATAATAAATGAAAAAAAAGTGAACACAAAAAAGTTATTCATACAAAAGAAGACTATCATAACAAAATTTACGTTTTAAATAGTGTGCTTAAGCTCGGATACCGCCGTCCTAGCGTTGGTTGAAAGATTAGTTATTAAAGATTTTAAAGAAACGAATGATGCAATTTAAGGCAATACCTCTTATTATTTAAACGTATATTACGTATTTTAAACCAAGATGAAATCATGCCTATTATATACATAGGCGGGGCTGTATTACTCATGACCGGTCGTAAACGTAAACTCAAACTTATGCCGCGAGATCACCGACATGGTCTATAATAATATTTCAGTAGAAATTTAATACGTATACATGTGTATCACATATTGTTTGCTGAAGTACTTTGTTGTACCCGTAAATTATATGTAATTTATAATACTATCCATCGGTAGTTACGTACATATCAATAGTAAACAAATTCAGTTCATAATTGAATACGTGTATTTACTTTAGTACAGTAGTATTCCCGGTATGTTTCTAATTAATTGTAACCAACCCGTTAGATGCACGAATTCAAACTGTGTAGGTTTCAATAATTCCATGAAAGCATCGAATGACCACGCTTTACTAGTCAATAAGGCAGTTTAGTGAAGCGGTAATTGCACTTACTAGTATTAACTGTATGTTGTAAAACTAGGTAGTACACTAAGAAATATCTTCGACATTTTATGGGGATAAGTTACCTATAATTCACTTACATTCGACATCACACGCTCTTTATATCCTTTAGAGTACTGAAAATACTGTGTAACTACTTAGTTAGAACATACATAGTCTCACTGTTATATCTCCAGAGTTGTAGGTAGAGCTGCGTTACATTCAAATTTCGCAAACTACGTTTACTTTATAGGTGTGGTCGTCTTACCACTGCAGCCGCTTCGAGTGTTGTGGGTCGAACCCCACACGGGACAAGAATTTGTGTCATCCACAAATGGATGTTCTGAGACTGGGTGTTATTTGTGTCCGTTAATTGAATGTTTGTAAAGTCCCCCGCGACATAGGCATTATTCCTAGTGCGAAAGTTGCCTTTTCTATGAAAAAAGAAATAACGTAATATGGGTGCCTATTGCCGTCTATCGGATAGATGCAGACTCCGTACTGGTACTGAAGATTTTTGGACAGAATAATCGAATAACACCTTTTTGTCCCGGTAATGGAACCCGAGACGTTATGTACAGCAGTCGCATTTACTACTGTTCAGATAATAGATAAAAGATGTGCGCCGTCTGAACGTGTATCACTTGACTTTTGGAAATCATATGCATATTAGGTGCACGTAAATTATCTCTCTCTGTCTCTCTCCCTCTCTCTTTAACGGAGAAAGACAACATTGCGTGGATCCGGCGTACTTGGGAATTAGTCGTAGTGTTCTCGAAAGTAAGGCAGACGTCTACCCCACATTTAGCAAAGGTTGACGTTAAACTATTAACTATGATCTATATGCCTTATACGCGTGGTAAATAAACGGTTACATAATATTCCGGCACCATTTGTAAGGTATTGGCAGCACAAATGGTGTGCAGTTGCGGTGTCGACTGAATTGCCGCGATCGCGTCCACTGAAAACTAATTGCCACCTCACTTGCCAAACTTTACTAGCATTTCACTTGCTTATTCCGATGTTACTTACAGCAGAGATCTACTAGTTTCTAATGAACTAACTTAAAATGTAGTGTAGTCATAATGTGGATAAAACCATCATGTTTCATTGCTTTTTTGGTGGTTCAGTTCACGATAATTGCAAACTAGATACAGCTAAGTTTATCAGTAAGGTTTCATTAATTAAATATTTTTAGTGTTAGTCATAAGTTGCATGCCTTGATATTGACAGATCGTGTTGAGATATTATACATACCTATCTATTATATTAATAATTCTCAGCTATTCGTCCTAGATATTATTATAAACGTGAATGTGAGTTTGTTTGTCACGCATTTACGTCTTAAGTACTCGACCGATCATTATGTTTCGATATACGATGTCAGGATTATATAAAAAAAATTATATCCAGAAAAAGTAGGTACTGTTCCTGAGGGATAGCTTATATATTTTTAGTTGTGTAATAGTGATAGTTACTTATTGTATGCCCTTAATATTCTTGAAAAAGGCTCGTAAGTTATACCTAAATGGTGCTTAACCACTTATATAATTGTAACATCGCTTTCTGTAGACTTTATTTTATTTTAAAACTTTATGCACAAAATATTACAATGGTACAGTCCACCTTAGGGTGAGGCAGAGACAAAAAGAAGATATAGACTTTGTTGACAATAAATGCTTAATACATTCGCTGCTTTCTTGTAGGGACTGCTTTGATTATGATGTCAAATATTATATACGGTGTGAGAGAACAAAAATAAACAATTATTATTATTAGTAATAACAAATTGTGCTCATGTTGAGACAAATAAATCATATTTATCTTTAAATTTGGAAAAAATGTATAAATTTTATTATTATTATTATTGTTTTGCCAATAAAATATTTATAAATATTTAAGGAATAGGCATATGTCTATTAGACCTACATTTCGCCAGCTATGTTTTAAGAGGGGTCAAGCCTATTGTCGTTGCACGGGTAGTGTGCTAAACTCCATGAGCTATTGAGAATTTCTTGACAGAAATCCAATCGAATTTTGTCTGACACTAGAATTAAAGCTGGGCCATAATAACCCATGGCTGATAAATGGCTCAAATACTTGGTACAGACGCACCATCACATTTCTTATTACGTTATTACACTATTAGTATCTTATCATTCATTAAACAATGGAAATGGGTGGCCATCGCTATGTGGGAAGAATCTAGAAAAGTTTACTGATGTTACTGTCTAAATTTAGATTACACATACATATTTTTAACTAGATGTGCCCGCGGTTTCACTCACGTTTATCGTTACTGCGCCACTCCCGTGGGTCGTAGCATGATGTTATATAGCATATAGCCTTCCTCGATAAATAGGCTATCTAACACTAAAATAATTTTTCAATTCGAACCAGTAGTTCCTGAGATTAGCGCGTTCAACCAAACAAACAAACTCTTCAGCTTTATAATATTAGTAGGTATAGATGAAAAAGAACATACTTTATTAATGTGTTTAATGTCATCGGCTGTTCATCATGTTAGACTTTCATAATTAAACATTATCATCTCGGTAAGAGATCTTTAATATCAGCCGTAACGACGTCGTTGACAACCGCTAAAATTGTGTTCCCTTGTTTGAATGAGATCTTTCCCATGAGAGCTATGTATTTAAATGAAATGATGTGTCTGACTCTAGTTAATCCCTTTGTTGCGGCGGACTTTACAAACGTTGACACAATAGACACAAAGGAGCAGATACGGAACATCAATCCTGTAACACATGGTTCACTAGTAGTGGTGAGGCGAACACATAAAACACTGCGCCTTTCTTCCAATCAGTTGTAAAAATAATTCCGCCATGAAACCTACTGTAATAATATTGATTGAATAAAGTAATTAATGACTTGAAGTTCTAGAATGGTGAAGGAAAACTTCGTGAAGAAACTAGCATGTCTGAGAGTTCTCCGTGATGTTCTCGAAGATATATTATGTTAGGCCTGCCAGCATAGCGTGAGCCACGGGCTCTTTTGGGCGGGGCACGGATCCAGCCAGCAGTGCGACAGTTTATATATAAGGCTGTAATATTATTGTTATTACTATTAAAGTTCTAGTCGATCATAAATTAGGGCATAGGGCTAAACTAAGTAGGACATAGTAGTATTTTATTATAATAAAAGTGCTACGCCCACGCTTGACATTATTCCTGTGTCGCGGGGGACTTTACAAACATTTAAATAACGGACATGAAGAATAATACCCAGGGTCGGAACATCCATTTTTGGATCAATCTCCGTCTTGTGTGGGGATAGAATTATTGTGGGCTTAGCACGGTGACAATGCCGAAGCGATCACTCAAACCACTGCGCTATCAGTGCTTTCAAAACATAATAATTCAGAACACCTGAATTGCGACGGCCTCGATGGCGTAGTGGTTAGTGTAACCGGCTGCCACGCCTGAGGTCGCGGGTTCGATTCCCGCACAAGTCAAACATTTGTGTGTATGAACATGGATGTTTGTCTTGGTCTAGGTGTTTCTATGTATAATATGTATGTATTTACAAAAAAAGTATAATAATATAATAATAATAATAATATTTATTTATTCAAAAAGTTACAGATGGGTTCACATTATACATATATACATTTATAATGTGAACCCATCTGTAACTTTTTGAATAATGTGTATGTTTATCCATTGTCTAGTACCCATAATACAAGCTCTGCTTAGTTTGGGCTAGATGGTGTTGTGTGTATGTGATAGAATAGTATTATTATATTATATTATATTATAATTATAGCAAAATAATTTTATTGAAAATGTGTACGATGTATTAATTTTAAGAAATGTGCTTATAAAATGTTTAGATTGTTTTGAGTATTCGCATGTAGAGAAAATTTGAATTCATCATACAAACATATTTCTAAAATGTTATACAAAACAAGGGTTCGCCTACCGATCTCTCGCCACGTTGTTTACACTTTGATGGATACACTATGCACCGTATTGTTGATTCTACTAAACACAATTAGGTAAAACGTGGCTTGAGCTTTAAATTGAGACCCGGTAAAAATCGCACCAAAATCAGTTTGTGATGCTAGAAAAAGAGACAATAAATATACAAAACTGTGTTTTGAATTCAGACTCAATGTTATTAGTCCAAACCAATTAGATTTTGTTTTAATATTTTATACAGGTTGTCCGGTAATTCGGTGATGGCCGTTCAGAAAAATATATGGAAAAAAATAATCCTGACTACTATCTGAGATAGGATTTTTTTAAATTATATATAATAACTTTCCTGATAACTTTCCTGTACACTACGACGATAAATGAATGAATTCCATCGGTTTTTTTTGTTTTATTATTAAACACTAATTATGCTAATTATAGATAGACAGTCGAAAGTATGACTAGCTATTGCACTTTTTATTTCTTTTTAAATTTATATTTTTCGTTGTTTTCTGAACGGCCATCAGTTCTACTATAAGATATTTCAAGGTTATCCATTAATTACCAGACAATCTGTATATTTCGGGCTGTGTCAGTAGGTACTCAGCGTCTTTTCATTTATAATCACATATAATATTATAAACATTACTGCGAGTTATTATTCTAGTGAAACCGGTCCATCATTTGAGTTAAGCATCGTTGGAAAATTACCTCAAAACTTTTCGAATTAAGATGAAAAGATGACTTAAGAAAATACGTTATAATTTTAGGTAATTAATCACAACAATCCGAGCACCGAATCTCAATGCGCGAGAGTAAACCCGTGAGTACATGTTGATAATGGAGACACAAGACTTATACTTGGAATTACAATAAGAGATAATTAGTTTATGGTTAAAGGAGATTTATTGCATGATAATGATTTATCATGTCATATAATAAACGTTACCTATATAATGGTCAACAACAGCGCTAAAAATCAGCAAGGCATAGCGGAGTGTTTAGTTAAATCTGAGATTTCGTTCAAGCTAGGGCAGCCCGGCTATGGTACTAAAGCTTTGCCTTACAGTAGATTACAAGTAAACAAAATTGTATAATACCATTTAGTGAGTAGCGCTGCTGGAATTGTAGATATTATGTGTAAAATGTGTGCCATGCGTTGACAACACTATAACATTTTTTTGAAGAGATGGCATTTCCTAAATCTTTCCCGCAAGGTTGCTTATTGGTTACGTCGACTGTTCATCTTCAGGCGTACGCTTGTTTGCCACATAATAAAAGTTTATTTATTGGTAAATAAAAAAACAGCAATACTGTATTAAATATTCGTTGAAATTCTAAGATTTAAGTGATTTAGCTATTTTCAGCACGGAATAATGGACTAAATTCTCTGTATCGCATTTGGTACGCCGCCGGTCCCTAACAGCGAGTTTAATATAATATGTCTAGTCTAGGTTCTAAAAGTGTGATTTAGATTTATTGCTATTGAACGAGCTGAATTCAAACTGATTCCCAAGATATTTCACATTTGTGTGTGTAAGAAAGCGAGTTTAATACAGATACTGTTTTAAACGGTTACTTCGTTAAATGTCAATACTGTTCAATATCCATACTTAAACTTAATAATATTATAAATGCGACTGTGTTTGTTTGTTACGCTTTCACGCCTTAACTACTCGACCAATCATGATTAAATTTAGCATACATGTTGTCAGGGTTACAGAAAAGGACATAGGGTACCTTTAATTTAAAATTGACATAACAATCATTTACGCGTGCGAAGCCGCGAACAAAATCTAGTATTATATAAATGCGATTGTGAGTTTGTTTGTTACGTTTTTAAGTCTCTACTGATCATGAAATTTCGCATATACGTTGTCAGGAGAACAGAAAAGGACATAAGGAACCTTTCATCCAGGAAAACCTTCTGATCTCGAGCGGATGAAGCTGCGAGCAAAACCAGTTTTATTTATAATCCGATAATTTAGCTACGTGATGAGTTATTCTGGACGATGATCTTCTTTCCTGTTATTTTTAGGTGATCATGTTTTTTAGCTGAAGAGTACGTGAAATTTGACAACTACCGTTCCAGGCTTTTATGTTCAATTTGCTGTCCTTGCGGTGTTCCCTACGTTTATGATTACTGCACCGCCCTCATGGCACGTAGCGTGATGAAATATATCCTATAATCTACCACAATAAAATGATTACCTAATGCAAAAAGAATTTTCAAATTGGACTCTATTAGTCCGATTTTAGAGATTAACTCGTAAACAAACTCTTCAGCTCTATTATATTATAGTATAGATACAAGAAGTATCAAAATGAATTTAGCACAAGTAAGAAATATACAAAGTATTTTTTGCACGTCTAAATGACTACACTCCGTCTGATGGTAAGCGGTCATGTGGTCCAAGAGCAGTGGCCTTCACACCTTCCTCAGAGCAGCTGAGGCAATGTAGAGGTCTTTGACGGCCTGAGAAGAGGTGCTTTTTCACGCACGCGTCTAGCGTTGTTCCGGATAGGAAAGGGAAGGGCGGGATAAGGTGGAATAACTCTTCAGAGCACTCCCCGTGGTATATTCTGTAGAAACATGGCAATAAAGCAATGTTAGGGACATTGCTTTATTGCCATGTTGCAGAGGTTCCAGTGGACTTGTGGCCTCTGGATCTCCGATGATACGGACAGCCTGCCGCTGTAACCTGTAGAGAGCGTCCAGTAAGTACTGCGCGGAGCCATCCCAAAGATGAGAACAGTACTCCACGTAAGGGTGCACTTGATATCCCAATGAATAAGGTATTGGATTGGCATCAACGTATACTCACTTGTACGGCAAGCATTCCAGGTTAGTTGGTTTAACTAAAATACTTGCAATTTTAGCCGAAGTTCCTAGAAATAAAAAAGTTATAAAAACATTAAAGCAGAGTATAGCGGTCATGTAAATGTGTTTTAA
This sequence comes from Catocala sponsa, assembly GCA_963564715.1. Classification (NCBI taxonomy): domain Eukaryota; kingdom Metazoa; phylum Arthropoda; class Insecta; order Lepidoptera; family Erebidae; genus Catocala; species Catocala sponsa. Next base: position 12,980,930 of record OY751331.1, read on the forward strand.
AAATAATAATTTGTGATGTAACTTCCCTCACATGTGCTGCGTTGCAGGCTAATTTTCAGTGCATGGCTCTATAATTGTAATTTAGGTACATAATTAGAAGCAAAATGCAAACTTTCATGTTTAATTAACAGTATTTTTGCTGAAAACTAACTCTTTAAAGCTATCTTAGGATGTACAGGGTGTAGAAAATAGATCTAGAACAAAGAAATACAACAACTGATATGATTGTGAGCACTTTTATATTAAATACAAACACCTGGACTTTATATTATCCTAACTTCCTAACGTATTGTTATAAATACGAATGTGAGTTTGTTTGTTACGCTTTCACGCCTTGACTACACTACAGATCATCAGGAAATTTCGCATTAACGTTGTCAGGGAAACAGAAAAGGATATGGGGTACATTTTATCTAGAAAACGTTCTGTTACTAATCTAACCTATATTTACGCGAGCGAAGCCGCGGGCAAAATCTAGTATCCTATCCATCCTTGAAGAGTGTTTAAGTTTAAATGAAATGAAGATTAAATGAGTTTTCATAAAATTTTAATGTTTAAATGAAGTTTAAATGAGTTTTCATATGGTTAATTGCGCTAGATAATGGTCTATTTATGCGCCATGTTTGACGCAAATGCGTTTACGCGTGATCGAGTTACAAACATCTAAACATCTTTACAATCTTCCACATATATATTATTAGAAGAATAAAATCTTAAATGTATACTTAAACTTAGATTGACCTCAGTTTAGACTGGAAAATATGAATGTGACATAATGGATCGCATGGGAACCTGCATTTTAAATATTTCTAGATACTTTGTATCTGAGAGCATTCTCTAACATTAAAATACCGTTATAACTGGTTTTTTTGACATTGCATTCATACACGCCAAGCTCTAAAATGGCTGGACCGATGTAAACGGCGTTTACAGTGATTTATTGAAACAAGCTTGGTTTAAAAATAACTTGATATAAATAAATAATGATAATGATATTCTATCACATACACACAACACCATCTAGCCCAAACTAAGCAGAGCTTGTACTATGGGTACTAGACAATGGATAAACATACATATATACTTTTTTTTTGTAAATACCTACATATTATACATAGAAACACCCAGACCAAGACAAACATCCATGTTCATGCACACAAATGTTTGACATGTGCGGGAATCGAACCCGCGACCTCAGGCGTGGCAGTCGGTTACACTAACCACTACGCCACCGAGGTTGAGAGTTAGAAAAAGAAACTTTACGTATATTTTAAAGTTTGCTAGCTTACATAGATGATAGCTACATAGGTATTCGTCAGTTGGCGTACTTGGCGTGCATGCAAACCGTGGGAGCTTCTTGTATTACATAATATAAAGATTAGATGTAGTAAACGTAATATAAAGATTAGAAGTAGTGACTGCACGGATGGCGTAGTGGTTTAAGTGGTCGCCTCGCCGCTGCCACTGCGCCGACTGTTGTGGGTTCGAATCCCAGACGGGACAAAAATTTGTGTGACAAATGGTTGTTTCGAGTCTGAGTGTTCTTTGTGTCCGTTGTTTGAATGTTTGTAAAGTCCCCCGCGACACAGGAGTTAGTTCTAGTGGGCGAGTTGTCTATAAAAAATAAACGTTTTACATGGCGTATATAATTATCATGAATAATTAAAATCATTATTCTTATATTGAATATTTTGGACAGCCATCTACACAGATTATGATTTCATATAGAGTCAAAATTAAAGTGACACATACACATTTCAAATGTTACGTAAATCTTTTACTCCACAGGCCGAGAATAAAAACGTAGGTATTTCTCGTTCTGTGGAGGATATTCTGTTCTTTACTTCATATTTTAATTTCATGTTTGCGAATGTTCAACTTATTTGTAGGATTATGCGTACCGATATATATCCATTACAATTAATTTTGCTAAAAGTATTTACATATCTCACACACATTGGCATGTAGGTAAACGTCTCGTTCCATCGTACTCTAGTTTAATTTCAACTGATTTCAATTGTGTTGAACTAGGTGTAGAAATATACATATAAATTCGAAATAATTGTATTTCAAGACATCGAGACAAGCACCATCTTAGGGTTAGCGCCGACTGACGGAGTGGCGGCGAAGAGACTAATTCAGTAACAATTTAAATTCAACTTAAAGTGCTTCAGAATACGACTGTATTTGGTACAACGAAATAAAATGACGGCTAGCGACTCAAAGCGCGTTCATTTTATTTCGTTGTGCCAAATACAATCGTATTCTGAAAGAGGTTAGGTTGAATTTAAATTGTTACTGAATTAGTCTCTTCGCCGCCACTCCGTCCATCGGCGCTGATCCTTAGTCTCCACGTGATCATGGCTGATAAAAAGCAATCGAAACGTCGTTGAAAGTATAATCGAAATGTTTCAATAATTTAAATAGTTTAAAATAGCAATAAAGTTTAAAAGTTTTAAAATTGTTTAAAAGTAGTTTTATTTTTCAAATAGATAATGCGATAAAATCCATATAAACTGGGTGTAGTGACAATGACTGGTATAATATATAATTATATAACGACTTCGGGTGGTTTTCGTATCGCGAGCTCAGTCCATTTGACGTGTATGTGGGTCAACTTTAAAGTAATAAATTCTTAGCGAGTGCGGGATAGAATAATTTTTAGCAATCGTTAAAGTTTTGAAGACGATATTATACATATATGGGTTATGAAACTCCTTTCCTTACAACCCAGACAATAATAATGGATTGCTGGAACAAAAGTTTTTGGTTTTAATTATAGGTATAAGTTGTAGTCTAAACTTAAAAGGTATATGTATCAATATATAAATATAAACTTGTATGTGTAACATAACAAAAAGTGAATAAAATATATAACTACCTATTGATTGACTTACAGCAAACCAAAGAACAGTATTTTATACACGCAATCTATTTCATTATTTATTTTTATGTAATGTTATTCGAATATTTTGCCGAGATAAACAGTAGCTTACGTGGCTACCCGTTCAGTTTCAGACATCACTCTTAAAAACACATTTTCAATGTTTTCCTTTGACGGGTAAAAAGGTTAAATAAACAAATATATTTTCGATATAATTTATATGATGAGATATCTATATTTTTATATTAAATATATTTTGATAAACAGCAAAATTATCAAACTCATCAATGATTATTAAATTTGTTAACTGATGATGATAAACTAAGTAACTAGAATTTTCAAATTTTCGTGTTTTACTACATATAAACGTATGATCTATAGTTACATAACCATTCATCACAATCTAAGAATGTTATGATAAAAGCACTTCACTACACACACGACCGCTTTGCTTTTATAATGTGCGGTTTTAAAGATGATAATAGCTTTAGTAAATTTCATTAGACAATCTTCTATAGAAGATAGAATAAATATCAGTCAATCAAGTAAACGTTATAATCGTTAAATATAAACCTAACTGTTACATATTGTGTATTGTCTCCCAAAATTGACAATCGAACAATTTAACATTAATAAAAAGTGGGTCGTACATTTTTATAATCATAATTCATCAATTGGCCGGAAATCAGACATAATGAAAATGTATTGTGCCTGTTCCCCAGGGCCCGAGCTTTGGCCAAGAATTTAATATATAAATAAAGAGTAAAGATAATCTAATAATATTTCAACCATAAGTTAACATCATATTTATTGTTACGTAAAAGAGCCAAGACCTCTGGAGGTAAACACTAGTATCACATGCATATATGTATGAGCATAATCAAAGTCAGATCGCAACTATCGCCCTGTCGGGGTGTTAGCCGCTATACAGCGGTGCCTCTATTGTTATAAAGTTTCAGTGAAAGCCCCTTTCAATCCGTTTTACTACGAGTAAGTGAGATTACAATATTCCACGGGAAATACATTTTTGACAACAAATGACGGCGGTATAGAAACGCGTGCGTGGAAACGGCCTATATGATGAATTTTTATTACCGTCACTTGTAAAGTTTGTATGCAATTGCGCCATCATACCGTTATTGCGATTTAATGTCTTTTTCTATTACGTTCAACGAATATTATAGCAGGTGGCCGTTCAGCTTCGTCGCCTTTTGTGTCTACATTAAGATTACCTGGGAGCTTTGCAAAAGTGTTTTAACTTTTTCTTGTTCAGTGAATTCAGCAGCTGTCAATGAGACAAGCAGTCCGGTCTTATTAAAACGTATTAAAATGAACTAAGTACATGTACGTAAGATCTTTTTATCGTACGCAGTCATTGGAATGGTTCAAGCTGATTTGCTATTTCTTCGTAATTATGTTTGGCCGAATTCTAATCGATATTTTGTGAAGGTTGTGTGTATCGCAGTCAATGAATGTTTAAACAGACTGTTTGAACCTAACTATAAATACGAAGTTTAAGGTTTTCTGAACCGAATACAATTACTCTGGTTTTTTATTTTTGGGTTGAAGATAACCGCAATGAAACACGCTCGACGTTCGCAATTTGGCCGTCCGACGGAACGATTTATCGAAATTCATTTGATAATGTAATTATTTGCGTTCGCCCGACTATTAATTTTGAGTGGTTACCGAGGTTCGGACTTTTCCATAATCTGAATGTATGATGGGATGCGAAATTCGATTGTGGAAAACCGCACAGTAAAATATATTAAATATATAATCGGAATTTTATTGATAACTAATTACTACGGAATAAAATTAATGATTTACCTACGTTATAATTATTTAATTATTGCAGTAAAATGTTAATTATTAACAAGAACAGCTTTGGGAATGTTATGGCTTAAATAATAAATTATTCTCTAAGAGCTAACATTACAAAGGGCATTTTTGGGGTTGTAGAGATTTTGGTTAGTTGTAGAGACGGTGCTTCAGGCCTCAAACTACATACTAGTCCATGCTTCATTTATATGAAAACATGCTCTAGTTCTCTATAATATTCGGTTTAGTCTAAGCTGGGATGTTCATAGTGTATAAGAATATTAGTTCTGAATTTAGTTTGTTCCTAATACAACATAATATAATTTTCTACACGTTGTTTCATGATAAAATCGGGCCCAAATGGATGTTATTGAATTTATTACGACACAAAGTAGCAGTTACGGATGTTAAGTTTATAAACCCAACTTAAAAGCATAAAACGAGAAAGGTTGTCAAGGACATTACTTAATATTCATTTTAGTCACCAGAAAGTTCATAATTGGCATACTTTTTTTATGGCATCAGCGAGTAAAGAGACACTACAACCATAAACTACGATTAATAGGAATATAGAAAATAGAAAATTAACATTTTATTGGTTTATCCTTTGACCATCTGGCAAAATATCCACTTACATTCAAAGAACTAAATAAAGCAACTAGCGACCAGATGCAAATGCAAAGGTAAAATCTCTACCCTTCTCATCTCATTGTCTGATCAGATAGAAAGGGTAAGTTGTTCTAATGAGAGTGATATATTGTCTGCAACTTCTTTTGTTCTTAAGTGGTCCTATATTTCTTATACGCGATGGTTGGGATATGAAAACGTTATTATCAGGCGAAGCTACTTTTTCATTTCAATCCATCCATTCAATCTGTATTTAGCCTTCTAACCCAACCACTTTTATCAGGTCATCATTTTATCTGGCCTGGGAGCTACCTTACTATACCAATTCGCGGTTTCCACTCTAAGACTCAAAACACTCGATTGCGCCAAGTAAATGAGTTATAGATATGTTCGATGAGAGAATTGAAAGCAATGTATTGGCAAGACAAAAAACAATTTATTACAGTAGTGTTTGTCATATTATTATCATAATAGACATATGGCAATGGATCTTCGGTACATAGTATTAGTCTGTAAAGTCTTAGAGTGGGGACCATAAATCGGTCATCTGTCCTTCGTTAGATATGATTAGTCCATTTCCACCTGACTGTACCTATTCTGTTAGCTACTGCTATATCAGTAACTTTAGTTCTTTGACTAACAACCTCCCTTCTGAGTTTGGCCTTAAAGAAAGTCCAAATATAGCTAGTTGTATATAATATTAATATGGATAATCAAATTCACAATACTAAATTTTATAAGTTACTCGGTCATCATACATAGCACTGAATACCATACATAATGATTTAATATTAAAACAAGGCAAGTATGTTAATAGTATTTTGTAGTACACAGCTAATGGCTGTGTGAATTGGGAATGTGTGAAAGTGTTTTTACTTATTCACGATAAAAGGATGCCCGAGGGGCTAGAGATAAGTGTTAATGTTAACATTCGAATAATCGACTCAACTATCGGAGCTTACGTAACTGCTGTATTTAGTTTCAGTTGTAATTTAAGGTAGCTAGGTACTACTTTATTTTAATGCTAGCTTTTGCCCGCGGTTTTGTTCGTGTACAAGTAGGTTAGGTTATGTACTTTTAAAAATAATAAAATAAATAATATAATACTCGGTGATAATATAGCTCTTTCTCTGGTGAAGATGCCATTTACATGGACGATAATGCTCGGGTCCACCGTTCTGGCGACGTAGATGCTTATATGCAAGAGGTCGGTTTTCGTCGTTTGGATTAGCCAGCGCGGAGCCCCGACCTTACCCCATTGAGCACGTCTTGAACCTCCTAAAACACGAGTACGATCTGTCCAACCACCTCCACAAAACATCAGGGAGCTTAAACATTTGATCTCGGCTGAGTGGGAACACATTCCACAGGACACCATCAAAAGCCTGGTGGAAAGCATGCCAAGACAATTACATGCCATAATCGCTGCAAGGGGAGGTCATACTCATTATTAATTTTTAATTTTTAATGTATTTTTTTAAATACTATAAAAATACTCGTAGTCTTAATTTCATTATACCCATAGAAATGTCAATTTTAACACGGCTCTCTGTTTACATTGACTAAACACATATTCCAGGATTTAAGTCTTAAAAACTATATTTTCATTGATAATAAGAAATTTCTAGTCATATTTGCTAATGACATACTAAAAATATTAAAATTATCCATAGAAAAGCCAATCACTGTAAGGTGCCCGTTTTTTTGCAAAGGAGTGTATAGGTTGAATTCTCTGAAATGAAGATTGCGGAGATAGGCATAATATCTATAAATCTGAAAATATAAGGAATAGCGTAAAATACGTAATCAAACATGCAACAGTAAAATTGAATACAATTTTTTAAATATTTCTTTAAGTAGCGCACAAACTCGTCGGTTTATAAAAGAAACAATATTATGGCACCATCTGATAGTATAGCAGCTACTAAGACGTATCAAATGCTCACTAAATTTTAGGAAATTGAAGTAAAGTATTATTGATAAATCTATTTATATTTTGAAGTATTTAAATTATGTACTTATTCCATACTCAAATTATTCAAAATACACATGTCTAAACTCGATAATTATACCTATCCAGGCGGCATGATAATCATGTTATAAGATTTTTTTTTTTGCCACCACAGGTCATAATAAAAGAAAAGTCTTGTAAACTACCGCAACAGTTCCAAGAGTCCTACTTTGTCTTGGGATTGTCTGTGGTTGTGAACAGAATCTTTTTTCCTTTTCATTATGTGTTGAAAAATGAGTATGGCTCATCTTGGCACAGCCACCATCGTTTACGTAGTGAATCAGTCGTTAATTAGTCTGGTAGTTTGTGACTAATGTCGACCAATTAACGACTAATTATTGGTGCTATCAGATTTTCGCTAGGATTGTGGTTCCCGAGATATTGAGGTGGCTGTACCAAGATGAGCCATACTCATTTTTCAATACATAATGAAAAAGGAAAAAGATTCTGTTCACAACCACCATCTTGGTACAGCCAGCAATACCCTCTTATATCTTTTAAACGGGGGCTCGTACAATGCTGATATTTTGTGATCAATGTCGACTAATTAATGACTAATTATTGGTATAGTTAAATCTTCGTTCTGTGGTGTAGTTTTGGAAATACAAGGTGTCTGTGCCAAGATGAGCGCTCACTTTGGCACAGCCACCAATACCCCCTTGTATCTTTTAAACGGTGGACCGACCAATTCTGCTACTTTGCGATCAATTTCGACTAATTATCGACTAATTCACTACGTAAACAGATTTCCAGTTTGCGATGGTGGCTGTGCCAAGATGAGCCATATGACTCAATTAGTACTGGATTGATCCGAATACTGAACCTGGGATCTCATGATTAACTGCAATGTAAAGCTTCATTGATGTGGCAATACACTAAGGACAAGTCAGTTGGTTGTTCATTTTATGACTAAAAATTTGGCGTTGATATTCATATTCCTGATTTATTTATCGAACTACCATTTTTCTTTTGGGCGGAAACTCAACTTTCTTAGCGGTTGCCAAAACTTTTCATCGTTCAGTTTGTCGCCTTTCGGAATATTCCCAAGTATTAAAAAAGTCGCAGACCGTCACGAAACCACATTTTTATGTAAAAGTTTTATAATTATAAACTACAACTCGTTGGATATAAAATAAACCAGTTCACTCAAAGGTTTTGCAAATAATATAATATATAGAAGTGCCATCTTTATTTTGTTATTATTAATCTGTTACTAACCGACTGAATTTGTATTATTAATAATCGAAGGAAAACATGGCAGTCCTAATTATATTTAAGTAGGGTCCGCGGCGGACCCAAGACTGTCAAATTGAATTTATGAAAATTTCGTTTGATCTCATTTGTTTTAATGATTTGTCAAAATATAAACCTTACTAATTTATATTAATTCATTATTTATATAATATTAGTTGGCTAACTAGTATATTAAGACAGAATAAAACACTGACTAAAAGCTCTTTGTCACGTAACACAGAAACAAAAAATCAGGTAGACTTGAAACTCTGTCACTGGTTCATACTCGTACACACAAGTTTGTCTTGCGCCAGTTGCACTAGTAACACAGAGCACATTGGCAGAAATTGGCGACGCAACTAATTAAACCACTGCGCTGTTTGTGCAGTCTCATTTATAATGAAGCGATTAGCATACGTAGCTGATGTATCTACCTAATCACAAACAAATATATTAAATATATCCAGATATATACAAGGAAAAATAAGCTTCTTAGAAAATATTTTGCTAGTATAGTTTGAATGTAGCACAGATTTTCCCGGACAATAAAGCGTGCGTCATATGCATGCATCGAAAGACGCATGTTTTAAAAAAATACCACACTATATTTAGTAAAACTATATTTACTCCTATATTTAGTAAAACTTAGTACGATTTGATAATAAATCTAAGTTACAAACATGTCGAGTAAGTTCGTACTATTTGTAATGTACGAATCATGACAGACCGCATTACTTCAAAGTCGTATATTTATTAAACTGTCGACGAAAAATACAACATAAAAATTGGTTTATAAAGAAAATTAGACGATCGTCATTCTGGCAACGCACAAGAATATTGATCAGCGTCTTTACGTACCTACACATAAACTATCGAATATTTACCAAATGAGGGTAGCACTAAATATTCAACACACGATTTCTAACAAAAGAAAGTACATAGAGTACTCTTGAACGAAAACAAAATGTTATTAGAATATCGTATTTAATTTAATGGCTAGGGTATATGCGCGTCTTCATCTAAGTAATTATGTACAATTACAGGTATGCTTGTTCGCCACACAAGTTGTATAAAAAAAAAAATTAGTCTGATATGTTCGGTGACTGTGATGTATATGTTGTAGGAGTCACGTAATAGTGGCGAGACCGTTTTCCTATACTGGACACTATTGCAGACTGCATGCTAACACGTTCAGTGTGTGCTTGGCGCTAACATTTAATAATAATTTGCAATTCAGGAGAATCGTGCTATGGACCTTATTATTAGTATTACTTGTTAAGTGTAGAGATGGTTGGTGTGTGAATTTAGATTATCTTGCTTGGCTTGCGGTTTACTACAAGACAGCGATAATGGCTATGTATGCTTTCTACCTGCTTAAACTAGTGTCACTCATGATCTGTCTAATCTAGATATATGAATAATTTTAAACATAAGGGTAGCAGAAACATGTTTATTAATACACCTAGATTTACTAGTAAACTATACAAATATTTCTGTATAAGTATATTTGGATTTGCTTTTGATTTAGGATTAGTTTGAACGAATTTCGTTCCTTGGATACCGTAGTTTTAAGGATACCAAGGAAGGCCTATCACAGCTTAGCAACAGATGTGAGAATTGTAATGTGTCTTTGTCGGGGCTCAATGCCGTGTAAAAAGCTATTTAAAATTTGGCACGTTATACGGACACAAGGACTTATGGGTTGGATCTACGGCTGCCATGCGGCTTAGATAGTCTGGTATATAAACGGTATACTGTGTATACCGCTATGTGTCTTATATGTTATATATAACAATTTAATTATTGCATATAGTTGCATAGTGTTAGTAAGTTTCAATCGTAACCGACAAGAAAAAACGGTTAGGACACCGGCGTCTAATTCTAGAAATTTTTTAGTTTGTAGTTTAGGCACTAAACAAAAACTAATTAAAACATTGACGTACTTAATGCAAAATAAAGTTATGGGGACATGTAAACATTAGTCTTATTAGACCCAGCTTGTGACAGGGATAGTCGTCCAACTAAGTGCCATCCACTTAGCAAGATCTTTCGCGTCCCCAGGGGTCAATTCAGTGGCCTTCTCAACATCTATGTATCTGGCGGATGTTTGGCACACAAAGACTGCATTCACAACTGAGCCTCAATAGTCACACAGACCATGTTCAACAAAGTACTTTCAATGTTAAAGTGAGCACTCATTCAATAAAATTCTGAAGAAGCACTTAAATTAATTGTAATCTTCAATACAGTACTGGAAATAGTAATTAACAATTTTCTATTACTTTTAATCGGGGCTAATTATTGAATACAATAATCAAATAGTTACTGATTGGTGTTCGCCGTTTTCAATTATTTGGCGATTGTGAGAATCCTGGTTTGCCCAGGGGAGAGCCACATTTCACAGAAAAGTTTTTTTGAGTATTATCGGCTTTCATGGTCAGACTTCTATCAAATATATAGTCATAGGCGTCTATTAACTTCAATAAAAATTATAGATGGTATAAAATCAACGTTCAATCTCTTTGAGTTCATTAAGAAATCTATTAATTAATATAAATATAGATACAATAGAGCCTAATTGTAAACCTTTTCCAGAATCATCTTAGCTTAGCTTAGCTTCAAGAATATAAACACCCGCACTTTGGTATCATTGATTCAAATAGCATTTTTAACATTGACACAATGCACAGAAAAATAAATTCAGACCCCGTACAACTAACTGTAGATCACATTTAAAGTATGGTCCCGTGTGAGATTCCAACCCGCAACCGCGGTGAAGTTACCACATAAACTAAAGATACCTACATTATTAACATTGATTATCCATTGTCTAGTACCCATAGTACAAGCTCTGCTTAGTTTGGGCTAGATGGTGTTGTGTGTATGTGGTAGAGAGAGAGTATTATTATTGTATCGTATTTTATTTTCTTGTTGAACTCACTCACTGTAAAAAACAATCCTTAATTTCAGGGAGTGCTCTAGCCTGCAACATAATACCATGTGAAAATTGTTGTCGGGAACACGTCTAACGTTACTGAAATCTTGCGATATTAATATTACATTTAATATAAATTTGAATATTAGGTATTTGCACGAAATTTCTCTATCCTCTAATTACTTGGCTGCCGGTGTCAGTTTCCAAAACAGCCTTGAAGTATTCATTGTTAAATTACATATATCCTAGTACCTAGAATCTATTGGTATTAAGATATTCATCTTGCCCAAGTTATTAATTTGCCATGTTAAATTATTTCACACAACTGCTGGGACTGTATATTTATGGTTTTGAAGGGGTATATTCCTACACAGAGAGTAAATTTGCATTAGTGCTCCTTTTGCTGATATAGAAAGGCGTTAAACCTATTTACAAAGGCTTGTGTAATCATTTAAGTGCTATCGAGTCCGGCTTATTAGTCCAGGGGCATAAATATCTCCGCAGGGGTGGCTTTTGCCTATGGGATTACGAGTTCGATTCTTGACTGTGTTAAGTTAATTGTGTACCTACTGAGTTTTATATAAAAAAGCCGGCAAAGTGCAAGTCGGACTCGCGCACCGAGGGTTCAGTACAAACTTGTAGGTATATAAGTAAAAGTTATGGTATTTTTATTGCTAAATAAAATCCAGTCGCGGTCATTGCGCTAACTACAATTTTATTATGTTTATAATCACAATTTTTTTGTTGGTATAACTACCTAAAATTTTAAGGTTTTCTGAATTTTTCTGTTACCTGTGCTGTAAACTATTGCTTTTTACCAAATTTTAAGTTTCTATGTCAACGGGAAGTAGCCTTTAGGTTTTGATTCCCTTGCGAGTAGTTGCGATTTTCAAAATATGCGGTATAAATGGTTGTACTTTTGCGTTTTGCGTTTTTGCGTTGAATTAGAAATTTGTTTTTTCTTCACAACTCCAAGGGAAAGTAGACTTGAGTATTTGATATGAATTTGAGCTTGATACCTCCACGCGTTCCTGAGAAAAAGGGTCTTGACAGACAGACAGACGGACAACAAACAGGTCTCTATGACGTAGATACCTACGTCTTAGAGACCTGTGTGTGGTATAATACAGTACAAATATATTTTTATAACTTTTTAGAGAAAGAACTATTTCAGATGTTGATTCAACGACACTTATTACCATTTTAACGCTAGCCACCGGAGAAATATTTAGGCATAAGTCATTTAAATGAGTTTTTCTCACGAGAGCTAATATTGTGGAATAACCTCCTTTTGTTGGTTTCCTAAGAATTAAAAACGCGTTTCGCATCGTCGTTTGTACATATGTCACATAAACTGCTTACAACCAGGTAGCCTGTGAGATTGTTTGGCTAATAAGTAAATTAAAAATTAACCATTATCTAATAACTACATTTAAGAAATGGCACATCGAAATCCTTATCAAAACCTGGCAAACCGCTCAAACATAAAACTGCTCAATAGGAAAGTATGTCCTCTCCATAAATACTCGCAGTGATTAATCTTGTGTTATGATCTAATGGTAAATATGATTTATAGACCTCCTTGTCTAAGAGCGCAATAACTCCATTTTAACAGGAGTTTCAGGAATTATCAGGAATAGCAACGCGTAAATGAGTTCTTAAAATTCTTTATAGGTAAAATAATTAACAGTTTTTGTTTTCAAAACAAAATACCTGTTATTTTTGGAATGCTAGACATAATTGAATACCTATTGTTTTTTCCAGCGGTGTGCCGTGGCAACTCAATAGTTTAAAACATTATTTTCATATAAACTACAACTTACATAAATAATTGACAAGTTATATTCAATTGAGACTTTATTGTAGAGTCGAGTACATTGTTCTTTAAATAATATATGTATTCATCGCAAATTATGAGCCGGTATACGAACCATTTAACGATTAGTCATAATTTATGAATACGTTTAAAATTTGAATACTCCCTCATAATTATTGTTGTAATATTAAAATAATTAAACAGGTTTGTCAGACTAGTAATTTGACATACGTGAAATATCAAATAAGATACTGTTTATCTAACCGACTAATTAATTATATACAATATTTGAATATAATACTTGTATCTACATATAAACAGTGGGTCAGCGTTAGGGTGTGTATAAGGAGAGTATGATTGGACCTATGAATAAGGTAAATCCCTCTAATCACATGAAAATTCGGGCTATTTTCGCAGAAAACCCTTTTATAAATTGATAATATGGACTTGCTGTTTATTCCACATATGGGATATGTTTTTAGAAATAACTACTCATTAGAATCACTCATAAGTTATTGCTTGTATTATAAGACTAGATTGTGTCCGCGGTTTTGCTCGCATCCATGTAGATTTTGTTAATAAACTACTATCCCTAAGAATCTGTACTTTTTTGGATGGATACTTGATTGGATGAAAGGTACTCTATGACATTTTATGGTTCCTTGAAACCGTGCATGCGAAATTATCGGTTGATTAGTTAAGCCATGAAGTCGTAATAAACAAACTCACACACGCATTTATAATATTCGGATGCATTGTAAATCTTAGGATGTCACCGGAATGTCTGGAATAAAAACCAAAAGGATGTCGTAGGGATGTCCAGAATCGTCTAAAAACATCGTATAAAATAATATAGGTATACGAATGTCAGGCATTGTATCCTAACTAATATTATCAATGCGAATGTAAGTTTGCTTTCACGCCTTTATTAATCGACCGATCATCACAACATTTTTCATACGCGTTGTCAGTGGTATAGGAGAGGACTCAGGATAGAAAAAGTATTGTTCCCGAGCCAAGCCGCGCGCAAAAGCAAATGTTTATATAATAATATAGCACAAAAAAATATTTAAGTTACTTGTTACGTTTTCGGAGACCCAATGACATACTCGTATATACACATGACTATTTCATGTAACCGGCCTTTAACATGACACCACACATGTAGGTTGTATAAATCTTTTTTATCCCGAGTTTTTCATATCACGTCCGCATAGCGTCAACAAGTTCAAGCAAACTTGTAGAGGGATAGAAATATTTCATGGTGTATGTACATTAGCCCAATAGCGTAATAAACATCCAGCTAACTGAGTGCAATTAATGTTAAGTGGTTCAGCGGTTTACCTGCTCACCTCGGCCGACCAATACGAGTGTTGCAATAAGAATTACACTGGACAATTATTTTTTATGATTCTTTGTATAAGTCATAAATTATGTCTTAAGACTCGCATGCCACTGATGGCCAATATGGTCTCAGGCCATCACTGAAGCCATTAATTAAGTCGCAAAATATGGGTAAATGGTTTCAATAGACTAATTATATTTTATGATCTACAGATAGTCTGCGAGTCTGGATAATTTTTGTAACCCTTATTATAATATTTTTAAACATACAGAATCAGTTTTTGTTAATAGAGTGGGAGTAAATCATTACAAAAGAAAATGGTTAGAAAAAGAAACTTGATGTATTTTATACTGATTGTTTGACTGTCAGTCAGTGGGAAAAGATCCCAATTAGCTTTCATAATTAATTAATTGTCGAATTATTAAATCTTGTTGGCTTGAAAACTTAGCTATTTATTTTATTTTATTATAGTCGCAAAACAAACAGTATTAACAACTTAAAGAACAAATAATATAACTATACTCCATTTGGTTAGGTATTTAACTAAAGCACAGATAATATAACACTATACTAATAACTAACGGTAAATAATGTTGATGTGACATTTTACACTAACACATATTAAACAAATAAACTACTGTTTAAACTAACGGTTCAATTGATTTATTAATAGTTATTGTTGTATTTACATTAATCTTTAGCAGCATTTTATTTTTAAACTTGAGTTTTTGATAAAAAGATAAAAAAGACACATCATGATTGTTTACCTTTAGTTAAATACCTAACCAAATGGAGTATAGCTACCAATTACATGACTGTGTATCGCATGTTTATTTTTGTATACTTTATATATTGAAATTAAACTACTATATACGGATTTTATCGCGTTGTTTATTTGACACTTTATTGCAAAATTTTTTGAAAATCTGTTACACTACTGTAATCACTATTAAACTTTACAAATTTTTAAGCTAATTAAATTATTGAAACTATTAAAACTATTTATACTATTACTATACTATTATACTATTTAGATTTATTTTTACACTTTCCCCGACGTTTCGGTTGCTTTTCAGCAGCCATGGTCACGGGGAGACTAAGATGGTAGTTGTCTCAATGTTCCAGTGTAGTTATTTCAAAGTACCCGAACATAATTTAATCATGGGTGTTTCTATTTACGCAGAATGAGCTCAAAGTATCACGAAGTCTAGCTGTGGTTTGCTTCTTCTTGGGTTTGACTATTTGAATTACTGGATCCCAAGCTGGTGGTACATTCCAACCATCTTCTCTATTGAAATTAGGATGTTTCTTGATTTCAATAGCCTCGCGAAGCATCCTTGGTAGAAATCGGTGTTCTTTAGCGAGCATCTGTGGTTTGTCAAATCTCAGGTAGTGGTTGGTCCCTTGTTGCACATGTTCACACACAGCAGACTTCAACGAGCGTTGGTGTTTTACATCAGCTATGTGTTCTTTTATGCGGGTGCCTATGCTTCTCTTGGTTTGACCAATGTATGAGAGTCCGCAGTCACAATCTATTTTATAGACCCCTGCATCTTGTAAAGGTAGTTGGCACTTGACAGATGGTAAATAGTAGTAGTTTAATTTCAATGAATAACATTCGCGTACACAGAAGACAATATTATATTTTATATATCTCGAGCAAGTATTGAACCGTTCCTATATCTTGTTAAACAATCGGTATCTAGTAGATAATTCAAGTTGACACGACGAGTATGACAATTTCGTCTAAAGTCGAAAGGTTTTGTCTAATATACCTTCTAGGAAACTTTAAATGGTATAATATTAATTGGTATTCCCAATAGATTAGTGAGCCATGGTAGAATAATTGGCTAACAATTACCAGCCGCCTGTAGACTGTCCCAAACAGCGTATTGTAATGAGTTCAGTTAGATATTTCTCGAGTGAGTGCCGTTCGATGAACGTAATTGTTCCAATAATTTATTGCTCAAGGTCTAACAAGGTATTAATATCTCTAACATTCATAATTTACAATTGTCGTAGTCAAAGAAACTTTATACCCATTTTGCTATTATATATTTGTGCCCGTAGGTATTTCATTTCGTCGCCGTACTATTTCTCAGCGCAGACTGAAATTGAAGAGAATTTCAAATTAGCTATTTGTACATGCATTGGAGCTAGAAGTCACCCTAAAAGTGGTTGCCGCCTTCGAGAAAACAAGATACTGATTCAAGTTTCATCTCAGCAACAAAACTAGGTTAAATAATCACAAAAAGTAACTTAATGAATATAGAAATCATGATAATTGCTTCTTACTGATATTGTAAAAGACCAACGAGAATCTTTTCAGTTCCAAGAAAACCGTTCTGAATGGTTTCGCTGTATTATTCTATGATTTGAGAATAGTAAATCATAAAACAATATTGTGTAACAAAACTAAACAGTTTGAATCTAGCTGTGTTTACGTGACTGACTTCCCTCCATGCTACCCAATTACATATTTGAAAAACAGTTATTTTCGATATCAATTGGGTCAATATAAATGTATCGTACGTACGTGTTTATTTAGTTATTGACAGCCATTAGACTATTTCTCATAATTGACTATCCATTCGAGCATATGCCCCGTAAACTGCGATTACAACATACAATAGGTGAGTGATCCGGGTGAGTGATGAGCCAAGACCTGTCACATACGTCGTCTACCTATCTACCGCCGCATACATATGCATTTGTCAGGTTAATAAAACATGCATGTATATGGAGGTGTGCGTCAGCCTGCCAGCTCTAACACATACGTTGTATTGTTTATTTCTTGCGTGAGCATCGTGATTGAAATGTTTCGAGGAATCAAATATTTGCCGAATCGGTGTTTTATTTTGAAAGTTTACAATTGCTCGTTAACTTTTTAGTTTATTACTTGGAAAACGTCTATATCGTGAGAGGTCATATTGTACCACACAGCGATTTGTTATCTTTAGCGAGGAGGCAGGAGTCCAAGCAGTGCCAAACTCTGCCATTTACATGTGCCAAGAACATGTTATAATATTTATATAGGAATGGGCCTTCACAACAGTACATATATACATCAGGAATATACTTTTATTAGTGAGTCATATTATTATGTGCATATTATATTGTTCTGTCTACATAAAAGCAGAATGCATGATATTCGTTGGCAATCTAGCGTTTTCATTCATATCTGTACCTATAGTAATGCGAACAATAGTGGTCTATAAGAGGTGTACCATAATGTTCATGGTTGATTCAACGCATAAGTTTTGGAGTCCATAAGTAAGCCTTTATAAAGGCGGTGTAAATCTATCTAGCCGTAACAATGGGCAGGACATAAACGTCGTGGTCTAGCGGGCTGCGTCCCAATTGTCTCGGAGCAGCTGACAATAACTACACACATCATAGATAGCTGCGGGTGAGTGTGTACTAGCTCGCGTACATACAATACAAACTACATTACTCTGACTCGTGTAGTCTATTGACACCTACTACGCCCAAAGGCCGCACATGATAATTGCTTAGGTTGTTAGGTTGGGGTTAAATAGGTTAGGCATGATCGTAATCCCCGAGATCATAAAAGTGAGCGGGACTCTGTACTTGTTTATATCAAGGTTGGGTTTGATATTTGTAGGTTTATGGCTGTTACGTTTCTACCCTCGCATAAAACTAGGTGTGTATTTACATAATTCTGTAAATCTCGTTATAATAATACGTTTCAGTAATTTTGCGGAATGGCCCTGCCGATAGTTATTTATTTACTTTTATGTTTAAATCTCATCAGTCCATGTATGTACGAGTACCTATATTTTAAGTATACGAGTTTGTGGAACGTGCACGTTCCTGATAATAACTTTCATTCATGGCAAGTCATTGAAATTAATTTCGGGTGTGGACGGGCTTAGAGCAAACAAAGCGCTAGTTTTGTGGTCAAGTCAACACCGCGGCGCGGTGCGGTGCGGAGCGGTGCGGTGTGCTCTGCCGTCAAGATGTGGTGGCGACTGACGCCAGCAGCGTTATACATTTATGTTTAGGAACCTATTTAATGCAAATTCTGTCTTATGGAAATGTAAAACTACCTTTACACTCCGTGCCAGGGATGAGACGTGAAAACTCAAATAGAAAATCCAACGACGAAGAAAATGTTTTAACGAACATATCTGGGCTTGTGTGCGTAGGTATATTCTTAGTATAGGCAATGTTTAATTTAGATTACTAGGTATTAGTTTGGGTTGCGTTGGGTTTGGGTAAGATTATTGTTTGAACTGTGGACGTACATACATATGTATTGAGTATATGTAATCTAATTTGATGCTATCGCCGAGATAGTATCGTTTCTGATGTTGGGATCGAGACTGTGAATGAAATGATAATTGTTTGTAGGCTGACATACTAGATGAACTGTAAGGGTTACATCTCATACTTTGTGCTCTCTCAAATTAATTTCTCCACTTAGTCTTAAGAGTTTCTTCGAATAAGCATATTCGTCACTCGTAGTACGTATGTCCATACCTCATGTATGTCTATATCTCATACATATAGTTATGTCCATTAGTACAAAATATTACCAATATGCTTTCCTAAATATCACAGTTTTATCATATCATTGGCTTAGGCAGATTTCTTACATTTACATTTCTTAATCGAGTGCCAGTATTAGTCCGCCAAGTCTGAGCTCTAACTAAATCAGAGGTCGTTTTAAATTCTCCCGTGCCATGCACTCCTAACTTTTAGAAGTTAAATACATATTAACGAAATACTTAATTATTAGTCGTTTTAGCGATAAAGGAAACCATTGCTAGAAAATCTGGATGTCTGTCAGTTTTCATAATGTGCTCGAAGATGTATGAAGTATTCAATCCCGCAAAGGAGAGAAAGAAAGAAGAATATGTACCGCCAACCTACAAATTAGCGTAGCGAAATAGTTTTGTGCTGTGCTTCTGCAGTGAGCATCCACCTAAACATTCAGGGTTTTAAAAGGAAAAGCAACCTCGAGTCGTCGCTTGCAGGCGTTAAGCTTGTACTGTGCACTGTTGGGTGGTTCGTTGAAGTAGTTCCAGTTGCAGTGATCCACCCAACATTCAAAGCAGCGAGTTGGCACCCTGTGCTATGTTTAGTGAGTAGAACCCAGAGTATGCTCCGTGTGAGCACAACATAAACTCATCGCTTCCCTTTTCCCGCGGGAAGGTATGCATAAATGACATTTATTCAAGTGAAAATGCCATAAACTCCTTGATGTCTTTGCAAAACTCAGCAATAATACTTCCTAGCTTTGTGAGTGTTCGTAGGTGACTGTAACCATTTACCATCAGCACATTGTATACTTGCCAGTCAACTTAGCAATACATATATAAAAAATTGGCTGTGAGATATACTATTGTTTAAGTCCCTCTCATACTGAGAATAGTAGAGTAGCCCAAACCGTACTCAATGTTGAAACTATTTATAAACATTGCTTATATTATCGGACTTATCTGTCAATATGAACATGATATTATTATTAGCCCATATGTAAACTGTTCTACTGCTGGGCACGGGCCTCTTCTCAATGCACAATGTGAGAAGGTTTAGGTCTTAGTCTATCACGCTGGCCCAGTGTGGCTTTGCAGAGTTCACACATCTTTATTTATTTGGACAACCAACAAGAACATACACCTTAAAAGCTAAGTTACAAAGTCAGTGGTATACAAGTGTTGGTGCTGCCTTATATACAGGTTGCCACGGAAAGCAAAATACAAACGATAGTTGGGAGCATAAGGCTTCCCAGAACTTAAAAAAAACTTAAATAAACAATTTCTTACATAAGCACTATAAACTAAAAGAACAAAATTTTAAGTCTCAGCTTATTAGCATCTTCGAGAATATTATGGAGAACTCTCAGTCATGCAGGTTTCTTCACGAAGTTTTCCTTTCGTTGTTAAAGCATGTGATAATTAACTATTCATTAAACGTAAATAATTTTAACCGTATGTGTGTAAATCTCTAGAGATAAAAAAGATTTGATGCAATAGATAATATGTGAGAAGTTACCTAGTATCTTGATATGAATTTTAATATTAACTTGACAATCATGTCTATCATCTATGTAATAGGTAAAGGCAATTAACGTAATCAAGCTAGGTATTATACTTACCTCTGTGAAACACTCGACGTTTCGGCTAAGTTGCACTGGCCATGGTAACAAGTAAACTGGCATGACGATGCCAGGCTTCCGTTTGTGAGGTAGCTCCTATCAAGCCCGGACCGAGTGATATATAGCTTGCTAGTATAACTGCTGATCGATCAATTAGGACATACAGAAGCTAGCTCTAGTGCTGTAATAAGAACTTATAATATTAAGCTTTTTATATTACGTACCTATCCTAATTCGTTAATAAAGCTGACCGAACAAATTTGATTATCAACACACAGCGTGGTAACGCTTATTATACGATTAATACATTAATTCTAATGCGTATTAGCCGTAATGTGTATACTAATGATTTAATAAATGGGCTCCTTGAAAGTGGTCAAATACAATACTTTAACTGTTAGATGATATTTAGAACATGTTATTGAGCCCAATAAAAACATAAATGACTAAATATATATTATCACTAGCTGTCCCTCGCGGTTTCACCCACGTTTATGATCACTGCTTTGCTCCCGTAGTTCGTAGCGTGATTTTATATATTTATAAGACAGCGCCCGCATTAGGTATTGTGCCTTGCCATGTGTCGCGGCGGACTTTAAAAACTTTCAAACAATTGACACCAAGTATATCCAGACTCAGCACAATCATTTATGGATTACTCAAATATTTGTAGCGTGTGGGGATCGAACCTACAACACTCGGCGCGCCGGCGGTAGCGAAGCGACCACTTAAACAACTACGCTATCCTTGTAGTCAAAAGTAAATAAAATAAATACCTATATCCTATGATGCTTTTCGATAAACCTAGTAGAAATATAAATATGCTAAAGACTACCAGTATAATCGCAGAATACCAGTGTTGCGATTTAATAATCGCTACGTACGCTGAGCGATGTCCACATTTTGGCACTGATGGGAAACATTTTTTCTTTACAGGTAAGTAATTTTAGAGACTGATTAGTGATTACCAAAGGAAAGGTTGCTTTACATTTCAAAATGTGTATGACTGATTCTAAAATATAAATATTAATTAGCAGTCAAGGTTTTTATTTAATGTAATTTCTCTTATACATATACATTTTATTAAGAAATACATGCAAGTACTTACATTTTGCATGTATGTAAAATGTATATATAATAAAGTCGGCACTCTTTGCCGAATAGTTACCGACTACGAAACTGGCCGGATAGTCAGCTTTACTGGCTTTACCAACTAGTCGGCACATATTTAGTAGATATGAATAATACAATTGAATTTTATAATAATGTTTAATTAATCAACAAAATTATCTAAAATGTAGATATGTAATTAAATACAAGCATCCAAAATTATTGCCCTTCAATACATAATTCGCTTTAACTGACGGTTCATCAAAATCTCTAGAATACTTTCTATTGACTTAGAATATTAATAGCTGTCAGAGATAGGTCTCACGGTAGAGGTAACGAAACAATGTTTACTTAAGACCGTCTTGTAGAACCAACGTTGGCGTGAAACCGTCTTTACTGTATTTGAAGACAATTAAATGTAACCAACATTTAATTATCTTCAAATATAGTAAAAAGCCAAGTCTTTACTACCTAGCGTCGTATCTATAGCATAACAAAATCTGAGAACAGATTTTTAACACCATTTCTGAGTATAACAATCACTTATAGTGCCAATTAGTATGATTGCTTAGAAATTCGTTTTATATTTATTTCCTAATTAATTTTTCCTTTTGGGGTATCCTACCTGTTATCTTATTAGAAACTAATTGCAGTTGGAATGCTAAATAGAATAAGATTCCACCTAAAATTTACATACATATGTTATAGCTTAGGATACTTATAGCTATATAGGTTATAGCTACACTTTGTTAATACATATGTATGTATATACAATATTATACAGCATCAGATTTGCATATTTTAAAGAATTCGATTTGGTGAGCATAGTCATAAGCTCCGTGCTGTCATTGAGAGTTGCTCTTCCAATGTCTCTGTGTTTCCCAACTCAAAACCACTACCTGGTCGAGCAGACGACATGAACAGTCACGATCGACATAGCAACGCAACTGACTTCTAAACGGAAAATATTTTAATCTATATATATATATTATAAAGCTGGAGAGTTTGTTTGTTTGTTTGGTTGAACGCGCTAATCTCGGGAACTAATGGTTCGAACTGAAAAATTCTTTTAGTGTTAGATAGCCTATTTATCGAGGAACGCTATAGGCTATATAACATCACGCTACGAATAATAGGAGCAGAGCATCAATGAAAAATGTTGCAAAAACAGGAAAATTTCTCTTATGTGACGTAGACGAATTTGCGCGGGTCAGCTAGTAAGTACAGTATATGACTGCAATGATCTCAGCTCAAAACATTTAAATGTATCATCCATACCAAAAATATTTTTTTGGACAGCTTTAAGCAAAATATTGACGTGTATTATATTTTGTATAGCTGTTTTGCCGGCTAGTATATTACAGCAAAATTTAGGAAACCTGCCAATTGTTGGAATGCCAGACATAATTGAAAATTTTTGTATCTGGCCGCCGGTGTGCTGCTGCGACTCAATAGGTTAATGGGTTTTTAAGTTGTATTGCGAATAAGATCATATACTTACGCCTAGTGTTCCCGAGGACTATAGTATTTTAGCCTTTTCTTAGGGCTAGACTCGTAATTAAGGGGCTTGACAGGCTAAAAGCCCATAAAGATTTTAAGTCCTTTAGGCTAGGCCTATTCAAGAGTCTTGCTAAGACCTAAGGCCTTTTTTAAGGCTAATCTCACAACAGTAACGCTTAATCCTCTGAAACGGCTATGAAAGCTATGAAGCTCTAAGTCCGCGAGGCAATAGCTATACAAGTAACTATGACTTATATTCTATTTGTTAATTCTTTGTTCCATGTCTCTTTCTCGATGTTTCGCAATTATTTCTTACATTGCTCTTCAATAATTTTCATATTGATTAATTTTTTATGAGTTTAAGTTGAAAATGTAACAAAAAAGTAACAGAAACCAAAAGTATCTACGTTGGATGAGTCAAGCATAGCAAGATGTTATAGCATGGTGGAAAAGCCAAGGACAAAACTTACCACATTTACTATATATAGCATTTGAAATTTTATCTCCCTTTTATTTAATGTTTCCAGTGAACAATCGTTCTCCAAAGCAGAAAATTTTATTAATAAGAAAAAAATCTGTCTTATAAAACATAAGCTCTTCAATGTACCTTTCATCATGGCTAATTTGTTTTGGCAATAGATAAGAAAATATTATTAATATTTTCTTATCTTAAAATAAATACAATCTATACTATAATATTATAAAGCTGAAGAGTTTGTTTGTTTGTTTGAACGCGCTAATCTCAGGAATAACTGGTTCGATTTGAAAAATTCTTTTAGTGTTGGATAGCTTATTTATCGAGGAAGGCTATAGGCTATATAACATCATGCTACGACCCACGGGGCGGCGCAGTAACGATAAACGCGGGTGAAACCGCGGGAACATCTAGTGTTAATTAAATGTTGTTTAATTCATAGGATGGCTTACTTAGGCTGTCTCAAAAATGACTTCAGCCTTATCATAAGCCTATTATTTGAAAAAAGACTCCATTCTCAAAAAAAGCCTAGACATTTATAGGCTCACATGCTTTTTAAAATGACAAGCTTTTATAGAGCCCTTCTTTATTAGCATAGCTCCAAAAAGATACCAATAGACTTAAATTTAGGGCTAAAGGCCTATAGTCCTCGGAAACACTACTTAAGCCGCAACGAGGCATATTAAACTTACTTAAATTCGTACCAGAATCAAAGAGACAAGCCATATGCATTAATCGCATGTGTAGTTACGTAAATCCTCGTTTACCTTCCCGTGATCATTAATTGAAGCGGTCTTTAGCAGCGTCCTCTGTTCGGCGGTAGGTAATTGCGGCCTGTTGATTGATGCGTACCTACCTAATTTAATTTAGATATTATATAAATGGACGTATATAGCGACAGCATATTCTATAGAAATGTAGTACCCAAAATAGGCTTATTAATATGAAGCTATCTATACATAATACGCCAATAATTATCATCTCTGCTGTGTATGGCGATCACGGCAATTATCTCGACTGATTGAGTATTTTCCATAGCAACGGTGATGTGAGGCGCGTATTCAGATAATTAGTTCACCAAAGTATGTAAACATACCGAGAATTATTGCGCCGTAAACATTTTTCCAATGACTCTAATAAATGCTATGAACAAACTTATCAAGAAAACGGAGGACTTGGCTATTATTAGTACCTACGTACGCTGCGATATTATTTATAATCTATCATTTACACGATTCTTATTCCATGGATTGATAGGAATGACTTAAAATCTGCTACAAATAATGTATTTTCCTAGTAAACATACAATGTACGTATCGCTTCACTACTGGTACTCTTATCAACAATTTACTCGCAAAAAGTATAGTGATTACAGCAATTTACCCTAGCATTGTTTCTCTTGGCTTATACGGAAGGTTCATGTTAGGAAGTGGACATTTACAGGCTGTTATGGCGGTAATCACACCCATGCCATTATAAAAATGGTACGGAGAACATTTTTTATGTTCTCACGGCTTTTAAGCTAAGTTGCTGTAATTGCCATAGTAAACATTTATCCCTTATTTACAGTTCTCTTTAGCTTTAATAGCGATATTAAAGTGTATTGGCTAGTAAGTAAGTATATAGGTGTGCGGGAAAGTAAATAATAACATCGTTTATTATTTTTCGTATTATTTTATTCATTCTTTTATAATTGTCAGAGTTGTACAACTAAATAATCACAGTTGAAACAAAACATACTATATATTATGTAGGTACAATATAATTAATGTCTAAATAAACACAAAACTGGTGTTTGCCGGGCGGGAAGAGTCCCGCACCGTTAGTATTTTGTACTGGGGATGTGTGCTCTGCCGTCTATATAAGTGTACGTGCAAGTGGAGCTTTGTGGGCTTCGCAACGAACATTCAGCGTGAATACATCGCTCCGAGACCAGAGTTATCATCGACAGTGACGTATTAATCCTACTATACGGAATTTATATCTACACCAGTAGGCAAGTTTTACTTTTACACGATTAAAACTAAAACTTAACCACTTTTAAGATAAGCACCGTGCTCACAGGTTGTTCCGCTGACAAACATCTCGCGAATATCGTTGTGGTTTTAAAATGAGTTGAAAAATTAAGTAACTTTAGAGTTAGGCCAGTCGACAACCTGGTAACGCAGTGAGTCAGTCAACAACAAACACAGTCCAATGAACAAAGAGTATAAAGTACACGCCTAGAGACAGCGCAGAGCTTCAGTCGAAAATCAGAACCGAGAGTATGTGCCTGCCATACCATTGTCGTGGAAAATGAAATTATTGCTTTATAAAATAGTTCAAAAACTTACAATATACGGTTGTATAAGACAGAAATATAAAATCGGACCCAAATCACTATCGTAATTCGTCTATATGTATGATACTGGCAGTGTAATGATATCGATAAAATAATAATAACTATGAACTCCTACTTACATGAATAGTAATTAACGAGAATTGCTTTAATATTGATGTAGGTACTTGAATATAAATTATTTATTTGTCATTAGTGCAAACTAGAGGGTGAACTTACATTAGGTAAGTTATTAGAAGTCTATTTAAACCGAGTCTACAAAATCTTAGGCTCCAAACACATAATAAAATCAGTCATTTTAACATAATTCAGTATTATTCTAAAATTTACACTGATTATAACTCGACGTCGAAGTGAGACAGTTCCCAGAACCGTTTAATTATTATATTTTACTATAAAATCTTAAAAATTAATTTATAAATTAATGACTTCTACTGGTTGCCGCAGCTATCTCACGTCAAGGTCGATGGAAATAGTATTCTAGCACAACACTCTTAATAAGTTATTGATATTTTCCTAGGTGCGACTAAATTTATATGTAAACATACGAATAAATAAAGTGCAAACACTTAATTCTACCATCATAGCTGCATCGATTATGCTAAGAAATTGGCACAGTC
Organism: Catocala sponsa; assembly: GCA_963564715.1. Classification (NCBI taxonomy): domain Eukaryota; kingdom Metazoa; phylum Arthropoda; class Insecta; order Lepidoptera; family Erebidae; genus Catocala; species Catocala sponsa. The sequence goes on from OY751331.1 coordinate 13,007,769, forward strand.
CCACTCATAAAGGCGCGCCGCCGGCGCCGGTGCGGCGCGGCACGTTGCGAGTCCAGGCGGTCAGCGCGGCATGCTCGCGGCGCGGTGCGGTGCGCGGGACGCTCGCGGCGCGGCGGCACGCGGCTTGCATATCGACGCACACACGCTCGCACTTACTCTTGACAAACGTCGCTACTCGCTCGCCCGCACTTGCATTATCTCCTACAGCTCGCTCTCGCTCTCACACAGACACTCTGTCTCGCTCACATACGCGAACTGAAACCTCTCACGACCATGACTACTATTAGTTACCTAATGTTACGAGTAGACCGTAGTCGTTCCAAATATTCTATTTAACTAGCACTACACGGAGACATTAGGAGAGGAACACCAGTTACTGTACAGTTCGCTTACACGTTAAAGTTAAATTAATAGTTTCACGTTTAATTAAAATCAGGGGCAGTTGTTTCTAGTGTGTTAGTGTATTTACAACCCCTTCGTTTAAATTTCACATAATATCAAATGAGCATTATGGAACTCGACGTCCGAGTGGACCACCTCAAATATTATGTTATCTACCATTATTAAAATATAACATATTCTTTTATTCTATAACAATTTCTGCGATAGGGCCGCCATATTAAGTGATATCACGTAAAGCTGGGGACTTACAAAATACTCGTATAAATTATTCACATTTATAGCACACTATCTACAAACACCCACTGTTCAGATTCACGTCCGGCTCTGTCGCAGAAATCTCTTTACTCCGTAACTTCCAATAAAATACTGACTCATAATATGGCTAAATCGAATAAAAACTTATATCAAATATTTGGTGAAGATGTAGTTAAACTTTATAAAAATGACGCAATTAAATAGGTATCTTAAACGAGTACTTAAGCTAAACATGTCTACCACAATAAATAAAGTTGTATAAAATTGATAAGATACAAGTCGCACAGTGGGTCCGTCACCGCGCGGGTGACAAGGCGCCGCTTGTTTATTTACAAAATGAAATCCGAGGGTAGGTGAACGAGTGTCGCCCCCGAGATAGCGGGTTTAAGTGGCTTACTGGGTACGATAGTGGGAGACAATTGACTAAATTAGCGGCGGGGGTGTGTCGGTGCGGGCGCCTACAGCTGTTCATCCAGGTCGGGCCCGTACAGGTCGGCTAGCTTGTTGAACCGCGGCCCCCACGCGCCCAGGTAGTCGTATTCGTGCGTCTCGTCATCGGTACCTAACACAAGCGCACCGCATTAGGATTATATATGAATAATTTATTCGAACACGAAGACTGGATCGAGGTTCCTCAATTTTTCGCTTCATACATTGTGAATGAATCGCCTTTAGGTGCCGTCATACATTTTAAAACGATCCGACAGGAGCTAACTTTGTGATGTGAGAATGATGATTTGTGATGTATGTGGCGAACTGGATAGATGGTGCCCGGTCGGCCATTAACTACATTAATCAGGTTTATGCGACCATGTAGGCCGAGGCAGTTATCGACATTATTGAATTTCACATTTCATATTTTCCTTCCGCATGGTAACTTGCGATGGATCTAGTTATCTATTACTCGTAGATTAGGCCCTGTCGCATAGAAGAAATGTTTTGCGCTTTTGTTCTGATAGTCTCTGTTGCTGCAATTGTGGTACTCACCAGAAGCGAGTGACGAGAGCGAGCCGGCGGTGCTGCCGCCGCCCTCGTACGCATAGTTGCGCAGATCGTCGAAGGGTGGCGCATTGGGATCGCTGTCCGCACGGCGCTTGTGCTCCTCGATGAACATGCCCACGTTGGTCTCGCCGGCCAGCGGCACACCCACGCCCACGCCTGGTGGAACTCCCACAGCCACGCCCATCGGTCCCACGCCAATGCCCACACCCATCAGAGGATCTATTACGTGTTTTAAAATCAGTATATACCTACCTACCTACCTACCTACCTTACACCCGGTTTTGAAAAGGCTAACGCACGATGTGTCAAAATTAAACTCATGTCAAGTGAATTGATGGGCTATTGGTAATTTAGCCAAACAATACCAAAAGTTGAAATGCGATTGACAGTCTATTTTTTTCTGATAATTAGCTTTCAGAAACTGGGCGTAATTTTAATTTAATATTATACTTTATTAAATCTTCAGTGACGATAAAACGATGACAGTAACTTCATTATGAGAGGATACCTATACGCAGCGGCATTAATTATATATTTATTTAATTCGTTGCAGATTACCAACAATTAAATTTTCTGGATTTACCTAACGTGACTTACAGACTGAACACTACTTACATTTTGTATTTACGTACAAGGACAAACTAATAAAAATCTTATAAGCTGTACGCTTAGTTAAGTAAATAAGTAATTCGTATTTCAAAACTAGCTGCAGTTACAGGGAATGAATTAGCTATTAAACTGGATTTCTGGGAATTCATGCCGAAATTTAAATTAAAATGCTTTAAAAATTGGGAAAATTATTTTAATGATTTGTCAAAAACGAAAGGAATATGGTACAAAGCAATCCAGGGTGAGCTTCCTCGTTCGCCATGGTTCGATGTACGAGGATTAAGTAGGAGGTATATTAAGTTAGCTTTAAGGTTACGTTCGGGACACTATCCATCAGCAAAGTTTGCATTCTTGATGAAAAAAATCAATTCACCTAATTGTACGACTTGCAATAGAGTTGAGGATGTGCAACATTTGCTGATGGATTGTGTCAAGAACAAGCGAGAGAGAGAGTCATTCATCAATGAATGTAATCTAAATGTGGTTGACGTTGGACTTATCCACACAATCTTAGCTAATCCTAAGTCTGATATAGCAAAGAAATTGTGCAATTTAATTACATTCATTGATTAGAAAATAAGTCTAAGTGTTATTTGGTTTTTTATTTTTACTTTTTTTAATTTTTATAGCAAGAGTGCTTAATGTTTATATTTAAGGATAAGGCACGATGGAGTCTACGTATTCTTTAGAATAAAAACTCCAAAATAAATAAAGATAAAAAAAAAAAAAAATAAGTAATTGAATGCTGTACCTATATCGATTAAATACGGTTGCTGCGATTATTGTTGACAAGATGTTTCACAAAATAAGTCTCAAATAAGTAAGTATGAATCTTATTATTCAGAATTCGGAGAGACTACAAACGTGTGCCGAGTTGAGTCCCAATAAGAAGAAAATAATGTTATTAATTTCACATTTCCATGAACAAATTCATGTCCCGTATATCGCGTATAACTCATTATCATTTTGGCCTTAGACGAGTATAAAAGTTAAATCGAAATATTTGAATATAATCATGTTTATTCAGTGGCAGATGGAAATAGGAGCTCACGAGTTTAAATATTTGTATTAGATTATTACTGTATAATGCCCAAAAACATTTGTGATCTTTGTACAATCTTTTAAGTTGAATAAGTAGAACCTTTTGTATCTGGTACTAACATAATTTATACTCTGGATTATAAGACAGTATCAACTAAACACAATATTCGTACTGGTAATCGTTTTCAGTCTTAAGCTATTTATGTATATGCATATAGAGCGTGTAACATGAGGTGAAATCGTATTTAAGGGTCGAATATTACTTTATCTAAGGACTTCAGCCCATGAATAAGGCAAATCCCGGTAATCACATGGCAATTTAGGGGTTTTGCCATAAAATACTCTTATACTAATTGATTATATCTACTTGAAACTATGTTAATATTGTGGATATTATTTTAGAACATCTGACTCACATTACCCACAGGTAATAAATCTTGGCATGTTGCAAACATGTGTAAAATAAAGATGGCAAATAAGCAGCTTCAAAAACAATTTGTTGAATTTCGGTACTATGTTAAAATTCGTTTATCTTAGTATAATGAGAAGTTTATATAAAAGTTAACCGATTTAAATATAGCCCGTTTTGTAACTAGCTCATGATGAATACAATAAGGATATTCATTATAAGGACTGTTCCTTAAAAATCCAAGATTATTATCCTTCCTGTTAAGAGGTTTAACGCCTTGTAGCCTATTCCGAACGGTAAAAAAGTGTCATATCATGAGTTTATTAAATGTAATTGATTTATTTAAGGTTTTATTTTCAAAATATTTTAAATACACTCTCATACAAAAGTGTATCATAGATGGATATTTGTAGGTCATTTACTATCTAAATATTGGATTGAAAGACATCGATACGTAATGTGCGTAGTTAAGTGACTACAATTATATTTACATTCCACCTATCATACACTTTATAACTGGCCATAGGGCGTAAACGCTTTTAAACCCTGTAAATATGAGTATTTTTAAGTCACTTACATGGTAGCTTCGTTGGAGCATGGTCAGGCAAAGGTCCTCCAATAGGAATCTGCAACGGTGTGATGTCAAAAGCCGTCATGTCATCTTCACCACCACCTTCATCGTCGTAATTGATGATGTTCTCGCGGACATCGTCGTCAGGGCCAGGGTACTTGATGTGTGCCTCTCGTCGACGGTTGTATACCACGAATACTAACACCAGAACTGGCGGATACACAATAAAATTAAAAGGAGCTCAATTTTCAGTATAATAATGAATGAATAGTGTATAGTAAATCTGTACGCCTACCATTAAATGTAAATGCCGAAGTTTCGGGCCGACTGTTCGTACCGTGAAACACATTTATTTTGAATTTCGGTAAGTAACTTCTTGATTGTTCTAAACCCTTTTATGAAGTAGTCCGAACAACGGGGAGATCACAATAATTGAAAGAAAAAAATCCTTCAGCCCGAAGTTTCGAATAGACATTAAATGGTAGACCTACTGAATAAGAAGCGAATGTTTAATGCGAGCAAATGGATGGCAGAGCACGATTAGAAATAAATATATAATTTTTATTATACTAGTTTTAAATTGCATTTGTTATCCACAAGTCGAGTGACCCGGTGCTGCGCTCGTTTCTAACGCTGTAGTCGTTTTGTAAACGTGTTACTCTACTTTCTTATTACTAGTTCTAGATATACTTTGCTTATAGTGCCAAATAATATCTACTTTTTAAAACCCTTCCTTTATTCCTATTTTATCCCTTGACATGAAAGAAGAATAGAAAGTTGGACGTCTATTTCTTTATGTTTATTATATGTATGTGTGGCTTCGTACTCCTCAACAACTATACTAATTTTAATGCTTTTTAATTTTATATTGAAAATTTCATCAGTGTTTCTTAGATATTTAGAAATTTGTACATCAGTTTTACTTTTTCCAAATTGATGTGAGAATATCATACACATATTTTTTCATATCACTAACAAATAAACGTATGGTTGGCCCTAAATTGAGCGGTTACCGCAGTCTATGGACGCCAAGGGAAATACTTTCACGTTGCCAACGCTGTAAAATCTATTCTTCGATGGAAAATTTGGGTTACCGCTAAGTAAACAAAACAGTTAAGTAAAATTATCATAAATGACAGGAAATTAGTAACTGTGAAATTACGTACCTTGTGTGCATATTAGATATTGCTAAAAGGTTAGCTTAAGACTTAAATTACAGTTAAATATGTACAATTTTTGAATTTATATGCCATTACGTTTACTTAGCGATCCCTCGGCTCGTTTAAGAATCAACAATATTTTTTACTTTTTATTGGATCGTTTCGAAAAAAGGATTTATTTGATTCATGCCAAATTTAAAAATTAAAGACGTCTCCAATCCTCTCTAACGCTGGAATTATTTCTACTCGCCTTGAATATCTCAAAGAGGATACTTAAGAACGGAGTTTGTGAGTTCTTAAAACATTAGTTCTAGTTTCGTATTCACAAAATAATCTGGGGTTCAGAAAAGTTTCATATTATACAAGTTAAATCAAAATTGGATTTCTATTTCAAAACGAGACGTCAGTAAAATATAAAATTGATCTCGATATAAATGGCTCTCTACAATGCAATATTTCTAGCTGTTGCGTTATTTTTTCCATAAAAATGTTTTGGTTATTTAATTTAACTATATAATTAGTTTAGTTGAGTTATCCAAATGGAATATTACTTCTAAAGATGCAAACGTTGGTCAAACTAATTAAAATAAGCTACTGCCATCCATTTTTTATATTAATTTAATAAAGTACCATCATAAACTAAATGTTAATGAGTCAAGAAATAAGTACTTATGTGTATTTTTTTAGTTTCAACAATTACTTGTAAGCGCTTCTTTATTTTTAACTAGCTTTTTCCCGCGGATTCGCTCGCGTAAAAGTAGGTTAGGTTAGGTTATGAGAGTAACCGTACTTTCTTTTTAAATAAAATATAGCCTGTTACTCGGTGATGATATAACTTTCTAATGGTGAAAGAATTTATAAAATCGGTTAACTAGTTTTTGAGTTAAATCCTTAGAAAGAAAATAAACAAAAACAAATCATGCCTCTTTTTAATCCTAACTAATATTATAAATGCGAAAATGAGTTTGTTTGTTTGTTACGCTTTCACGCCTTAACTACTCAACCGATCAACATGAAATTTTGCATACACGTTGTCAGGGATACAGAATAGGACATAGGGTACCTTTCATCCAGAAAAAATAACTGTTCCAAACCTAACCTAGCCTAACCTACATTTACGCGAGCGAAGCCGCGGGTGAAAACTAGTATTATATAAGTATAGATAAGACAAAGAATAATATAGAGTAGTGTTACACATCCGTCGTAGCTATTTGTAACGAGGAAATTGATAATAATAGAACAAACATTAGCAACTATATTGTTTCAGTCATTTCAATTTCCGTTACGTAAGTAGTTAATAAAGGAAGGGACATTGGAGCATTCATTTTACACCGGGGTTGTCTATGGCGCAAGCTACATAAACCAATTATGTTTGATTCCACTCAGTCGTATTATAGGATCTAATTTAAATCACCATCACAACATTTAAGCATAAATATGGTAACTGGAAATTTAGAAACTACTCAATCATTAATTTAGTCAATTATATACATAAATTGTGGATGAACAGTATGTAACAAAAAGGTCTGGTCATATTAAAGGATTATGATACGTATACATATATATATATACATAAATTGTAGTAATACTCAAAAGGTTTCAAATAAATGCGGTTATAAAGATTTAGATTTTTAAATATCCTGTTATGACTATGGATCAAAACGAATTCTAACAGACTTAAATTTATCAGGCAATTTTAAATAGTATTTTTTATTACTATATATGGTCGTTTACTGAAAAATATGGACATGTCAGTTACATCCTCGCAGATGGACTTGCCTTGGCCAAGGCCGGTTGGTTTTTGTGTGATTTATTATTTATGTCATTTAGGTTTTTAAAGCGCTTTACTAAGTGCACAGTCATTAAATATGACCACACCTAAATATTACACGCTGTCTAGACCAATGATAGATTTATGAAATGTTAGTGAGCCAAAAACACGATTGACTATAAACTCATATTTTGTTATGGTTTTCGTTTGCGCATTGCTCGGACAGATTGAAAACCATTATAAAAATCAATAGAATACTGAATCCAATTTGAACGCAATAATAAAAATACACAAGCACACAATCTCAACGCACGCTCTGGACGAACAAAATAGACACAGGTACTTATTTATATTTATAGACAAGAGCTTAGTGATTACAAGGAGCGGATTTCTAAACAAATGTTCACATTTAAGTGTTATAAGTTAACATGTGAGCTATAATATTAATGAATGACACAAATACTTAGGCGGTAATCACATGCAAATAAACGGTATGTAGTGCTCACCTAAAAGCATGAACAAACAAACAATGATAGCTATAATGAAATCCCTGGAGGGCGTGATGATGCCGGAGGCGAGGAGCTCGAGTTCGCAGTCGTGGCCGGCGTAGCCGAATGCGCACACACAGTCGTAGCGGCGCGCCGGCTCCCTGTCCACGCACGTACCGCCGTGCCGGCACGGACTGTCCACGCACTCGTTCACGTTGGCGCAAGTGGCGCCGGCGCGCACCGAGCCCCCGGGACACCTATACATCATGCGCTTTACCTCACCGTAATCCTCGGCAAAGCCGCGCGCACTGAGCCCCGCAGTACCACCCCATATAAAGCATGCACTACTGTAATACGGTTCGCTAATACGACTACAGATATACACAGATAGATCTATATGATGAGGGTGCGTTAGTGTTGGTGCGTCGGGATGAGCGGCTAGTGGGACACGCGTGGGCGTGACTAAGGAAGTGCTCACTCATGATAATGAGGAGGCAGACGAGGATGGCCGCGAGCGCGCCCATGCTGAGCTTGAGCGTGCGGCCTTCCTGCACGAGCTCGCAGTTCTCGCCCCAGAATCCTTCGGGACAGTGGCAGCGGTAGCCAGGTTCGCGGTTCACGCACGACCCACCATTGCGGCACGGGAAGTAGAGACATTCGTTCTTGTCTACGCACCCCTTGCCGTCCGGTGACAAAACCAAACCCTCACCGCAACTGAACACCATTTAGATTTAAAAGCTTTATTATTGCATACATTAAATAAATAAACAATTTATATTATTCAAATCACATAATTAAAATATAATAAATAACATTAATATCTTATGTTATCATAAAATATAAGTGACCAAAACCATATCAGAAATAATATTAAATGTGATATATTATATATGTACGTATACATAAAAATAAATAAACCGTATAAGTTGAAACTCAGTGCGCGCTTAAAAATAAATATTACAAAAAAGAAAACATTATATTTGGTCAGATGGCAATATTAAATTTATTATTTCCAAAATTATCGTCATAACAGGGCAGAATATATCGCATATATTGACGGGAGCTCACTGAAAGATTTATCATTCATTCAATTCGTTAAAATATACATAGAATGGGACAAGAACTTATGCAATGCAATAATTACTAGCAACATTTACCAAAACAACTTGTATTTTAAGTCCCCTTATAAAAGCATAGTTTCAAAATGCTTTAAAGCACTTGTAATTTGAGGTATACAATCACAATATACTGATTTAAATCATCAAATAATTCTTGTCACATGAGGTTTGTTGAACAATCTTAACTGTCAGTCGTGGTCACATAGAAATTCGTCTATTTTCTAGCGACAAATACAACAAAATCGAAGGAAATATTAATATTTTATAAAATTGGTAGATGGATTTCTGCTGGAAACCTCATTTACCACCGGAGTTGTTACAAACTCGTATCAAATCAAAAACGGGCTATAAGTTACCAAAAATAAGCAAATATTTTACAATAACATACAAACGTTTTAATGAATGTGACGCATTTCAGTAAAAACGACATTCCAGAAAGTAAGTTTTTCAAAGTAAGAAACCAATCAAATTTTGACAGGAAAAGGCGTTAATGAGAAATAAATTTAACTACAGTTCTCTAAAACGGGTCACGTGTTTCCAGTACCCTACAAAATGAAATAAATAATGTTTTGTGTCGAGAAAATGTAACCATTTTGTTAGTTGAATTATTTTTATTTTGCAAATGCAGCTTTGATGCTGCCTGCTTATATAAGTTTGAACACGGGAAGGACATTTGTATAAACAGAAACAGTGATGGATTTAATCAACAAAGTGAAATAAATGAATCAGTATGAAATAATTTGCGCGAGTAAAAAGGTTTACAAAATGGAATCGAGAATAATTTTAGTACAATTACAAAAGTCTTGCTAGAACTAGTTTTATTTATAAGTAGGCAAACCTTTCAGTGTAGCCCACGTCTAGGGGTCAGTAAAATAACAAGTATAAAATAAATGAAAGAATAACTTACGTGCATTCATATTCATTCCATAGATCAACGCAGACGAAAGGTTCTGTGCAGTGGACGTTGATGCATGGGCTGTTTGATGGGCAGTTCCGATCCAAGTTCCTCGCCATTGTCGCCTGTCCCCACTGAGTCCCATTCATTGCTGGTGGTAAAGGCAAATGCTTGCCTTCTAATCTGATATCATCTAAACATCCTTTCTGGAAGTCAGCATACACTTCAAAAGTTCTTACTCCCGTATACTCGGCCTTGCCTCCTGCGTAAACACCTTCCTGTTTATCCACCAGCAACCATTGATGTCCTTCAAAGCTAAAAGTTTCGTTGTATCGCCGACCCTCACCGCCATCTATTTCAAGCATCGCCGCACTACCATATCGGCTAACACGAGCAATATGCCACTGGCCATCATCTACTGCGACCGAGTTTAACCAAACATCACGTTCTTCAGTACGCAGCGAATTTAGATTATACCGGAAATGTAATCGCGACTCTTTTACTTCTAGTATGCCATACTCTCGATTGTGCTGATCGCTTACTCTGAAAAGTTCTCCGTGTGGTTCGCGTGTCCTGAATCTTAGCTGAATTTGAGTGCTAAACCTATCTGGTTCAAAACTTAAAGCAAATTTAACGTAGCTCTGTGGGCGAAAACTAGTTGGCGTAGTTGGCAAATTACAGGAAGGACCAGTCCAACCGGGTTGACACTGGCATCTAGCCTCTGAGAAACTGCCAACGCAGGTGCCATGTTCCCAACACCTTGATGTGGTGTCTGCTTGATTACATATTTCGTCAGTTTGTGGGCAACCCGCTACAGAATTTCTAGATAAGCCTGGGTGAGCTAGGTCGTATAATTTGCTATTATGGATAAAGTTTCGTATGCAGCCGTCAAATCCTTTACCAATTGGCATGTATTGCCAATGGTAATGGGTTGGATCAAAGTGCTCGATATAAAGGCCCCCGATTTGTAGCGGTGCATTTACATTTAAGTATTCATTAAAAGGTGGGATGGTTCCACTAGCTTGACAAGTCGAATCATCGAATTCTGGTGGTGTTCCGTCTTCCATTTCTTGAATATCAGCAGATCTACAATAGTCCACTATCATTCTTACATTTTCTGTATCCCAGAAAATGTCTATACGATGCCATTCACCATCATCTAAAGATTTCTTCGTCTTAACCCTCAGTTCTAATGTACCTGAGCCAAAATCTATAAGGAGTCGTGGGTTGCCTCTTTCTAATTCAACGGATATAAAATCTGATACCATTATTTCTTCTGGCTCTGGTGGTACTATGGGTCCATTGTATAGTAATACTCCTTCTGACTTTCTCGTAATAAACTCAAAACTTAAATGAGAGCTGTCACACATTTCCAAAGCTGGATACCAAGCCCATCCCGTTCCTCTGAAGCTCCTCGATGTTTGTTGACATCTTGGCCCAGTGTACCCAGGAGGACATGAACATGTCAAACCATATTTGCCTTCTATACATCTACCTCCGTTATAGCACGGAGAGTTGCGACAGGTTTCCGCTTGAGTAAAGTTACGGGCGCCACAAGTACATTCAGCAATAACATCCACTCGAACGCCAACAAGAGCTGTTTTATTAGCATTAACCATGTAAGGCAAGTTACTAATATCCAAAACATTAGTACACGATCCCTCGCACATCTGATTTTCATATAAACATTCATCTATGCCCACCATTGTAATATTAATTCCAACAGTCCTTTCTATTTCTTCCCGATGCATGAGCACAATTCCATTTAATCTTATAGGTTTATAATAATGGGCTCCGTGAGCAGAAAACCGAATATCTGTGATAGGGGGGTGCTTCTTTCTAAGCTGTACACTAAATACGTCAATATTTTCACGCTCAGTGTTCAATAAATCTGCCAATTTGTCTTTGAAGATATCCAATTTACTCCTTGAGACACTAAGAGTTTTGTAATTCCAAACTCTTATAAAATCTTCATCTGATATACCAGATATTCGAATTGAACCTGAATTTATTATAGCTTCATGCGATATTTCTTTGACATATACGGTAACATTAGCGGGTACATCTGTTTGTGTGTGTTTTCGATCATAAACTTTGAATTTTAGATGATATCTGCCTTCTCTCGTTTTATGTCTCATCTGAATCATTCCAGTTTCTTCGTTCAGTGTAAAGTTCGGATGTTCTGAACTTTCCCAGAAGAACTTTTTATCTGGCAAATCCCAATCATCAAGATCATATACATACACTCGACCGATTTCTGTATCAGGTGCTTGACCTTGATAGCTATATACAAGAATTTCTTTAGAGCCTGGCTGCATTTTATTGTCATTGACATCTCCAATGACTACTGTCAAAGTACTTGTTCCAGTCATGGCAGGATTGCCATGATCTTTGATGATAATTGGTATAAGATACTCCTTTTGCTGCTCTCTATCAAAAGATCGTAAAGAAGACACAATCGCCATTCCATCCCCGTTGGCACCTTTTTGATCTTGTTCGACTTTGAAAGAAGCTCGAATAATATCATCTGCACCTGGATCAAGTCTAAATTGGAATGGCGGTCCGTTACTTTTAGACCGATCGTCATCGTCAGTGGCTAAGATTTCAGCTACTTTTTTGGGCGTTATGTGCTCTGTTAGCACGGGTCTATAATCTTTTAAGAAAGTAGGAGCATTATCATTAATGTCTTGTACTATTACTGTTAACGTGGCTGTTGCAGTTCTTGGTGGAACCCCATCATCAATTGCTAATATCTTTACTTGATGTCTAGGAGTGTCTTCTCTATCCAATGACCTTTGAATACTGACCGTACCTTCTTGATTTATCGAAAACTGTCGTTTTCTGTCCGATGAACGATCAATAGCATAAGAAACTTTACTCTTTCCACCTTGGTCGGGATCCGTCGCTTTAAAGGTTTCTAAACTCTTTCCAACTTCAGCATTTTCATAAACTGAAACTTCTATATTGGCTCTTTCAAATTGAGGTTTATTGTCATTAATGTCTCTTAGTTTTACCACTACCCATGAATAAGCTACGTGATATTTGTCGTTGTCATTATCTTCTCCTTTATCATTAACTTGTATTCTAAATCTGAAGCCATTACTTTGTAATTGGTCTTCATAATCTAAAGGCTGTACAATTTTTAACGAACCTGTGCCGTCATTATTTCTAACCATAGTAAACTTATCAGCACCATATCCACTATTTTCAATAACTTTATATTGAAATTTATTTGTTTCATCCTCATCATGAACAGTCACTGTTAAAATGGGCATTTCAGGTAAATTTGTTCCATCTGTTTCGTCTACCTCAGTAAACCATTCGTCTTTAGTGAATTGCGGGGGCATATCGTTAATGTCTTTCACTCTAATAGATGCTGTCCCAGTCCCCTTTAACCCTCCTCCATCAGATGCTACTATCTGAATGGAATAATCAGGGGTTCTTTCGCGATCAAGACAGCACACTGCAGTTTTTATCACACCCGTTTCAGGTTCAATTTCAAAAATAGGAGAGCCCGTTTCTTCTTCGATTACATTTTTCTCTATAGAATACCATAACTTTGCGTTATTGCTTTCTGCTGGGTCATCATAATCGATTGCGGTCATAGTCATAACGACCATGCCAGCTGTGCCGTTTTCTGTGACATTACCGAAATATACTCCTTGAGGGAAAATAGGAGCATTATCATTAATGTCTTTAAGATTGACTTGTACATCAGCGTATCCCACAAGACCCTCACCCCCTTCATCTTGGGCAAACACTGTAAACCTCCATTGTGGCCTACCATTAGGTTGGTCTCGATCCAATGGCTGTGGACAATGACATATAAAAAATTGTCTTTTAATGGTTTAAATCAAAACGTAACATACAATTTTACCGCAGCTAAGCCAAGTACGCTAAAACATTTATAATTATAGTATTATATCGGACGAACAATTGATTTCACGACCTTTTGATGGCCAACATTTAGCCGTAGGGATATTGTCCAAACGAACGAAGTATCAGAAAGAAATATGACGCAATTATTATACGTAACAATAGTTTTTCCCAACCTACTCAATTAATCTTAGTATTGTAACAGTAATAACAATAGACTTAACCTCGCATATTTATCAGCAATATGACATTAAATGATTTCATATCATTATCACCATATTACATACGTAGTTTGTATAACATGTCATATTATACGCAGACCATATACGCTTAATATGGTCCACGTACTTGAGTACAAATAAATAAGTAATGTTAAAAAGGTTTAGTAAATACAGAGATAAGTGTTTGCTTGGTGATTGACAAACAAACCGATCCTAAACTCACAGCAAAGTTAAAGTCACAAGGATCCTTTACTTTTTAATAGAGAACCTGGTCTCCGAAAAAGTATTCCAATTTTCTAAAGAGTAGGTAATTAACATTCAGAGCTCATTCGGTTTTTCTCATTTCAGAAATATCTGTGTCCAACTTACGGCACAAATGGAAGGCAATAAATGTGTGATTGCATTGTGCATGCAAAGTGAGCATCCTATTGGGCGACTATCTCAACTCACAAGTTCTCTCATTCCAATGCCAACGGCATCAGGTGTCTACATTTCTACGACTACATTATTAGACGCGAGGTCTTTACAAAAGTAGCTATTTTAATTAAACCTAATACTCACTTTGAGAACGAATATCTCGCCTGTAGTGCGATTGATATCGAACTTGCTGTTTGCAGGATTGTCAGGATCAATGCCCTGGCCAGTCAGGAAATAAACGATGTTCTGTTGTCTATCTTTGTCGCCGTCAGTGGCTGTGACCTGTTTTACATGGTAATATGTTATTTATGTTTCTTATAACAAGTAAATATTTTAGATGCAGTTTTAGTCAATACGTTTAGTATTGACTAAAAATGCATCTAAAATATTTATTTGTATAATAATCATTTATAGAGGAATGGTCAAAGAAAAAAAATGTGTGTAATATTCATGATTATGGATAGTCATCGTTATGGTAGTTACATTAATAAAATATTTCGAGAATTAGTTAAATAATACAATGTTTGCATATTGATCTACTTTAAAATTTGCATGGCAATCCTTCTTAATTTGATATTTTAAATAATAAATGTTATATATGTTCGATCAAAATAAGTTCAATACAAGATTCAACAAAAAACATAATGTTAGTATACGCGAAAGTCGGTAAAAAGCAAGCAAGCAAAATAATAAGAACAGGTAGTAGCAGTAGTTTATGGCATGTACACTTTCTGTACGGAATGCCTTCAGCTCTGTGTTGTGTTATTGAATGATATAAATATAACAAAAATAGTTCAAAAATTTCCTCTCAATCAAAATGTTCTCGACACCTTGGGACATTTTTTTTTATTTAGATTTATTTTTTGTTACCTTTAAACTCAAACGTCTTTACATCAATGTAAAATTGCATACTAGTGAATGGTACACACGTATTTATAAAGTAAATGGTACGATTATAGATACAAATTAACAAATCCTTGTATGGACAGCTTTAAAATTTGAAATTTCCATCTTTATTTCAGAGTAAAATTACCAATTATCAATGTTTACAAAACCCATATACAAGTGCAATAACATTTCAATTGTTTGCAATAACATAATCCAAACCATTAGAATATTATGATAATTTGTTTTCCTTTAGACTAGAACCATCAATTAATGAATTATGCTATCGATAATTTCTGTCATACAAACGCCTTTCGTTAGAAAGGCTGATCCGAATATGGCAGCATATTGTTAAATATGCTGCCTTATTCGGATTGCCAGATAGTAGTCTGAATAAGCATGCGTGAGGTTTTGCATAAAAACCGCCAAACAACTGATCTACCGTTCAATGCGAATTACTCTGTAGTTTATAGTGGTGTAGGTACAGCGGAAGTGCTACGAAGTTTATGAACCCCAACACCCCAGATTGTTTGCATTGGGGCGAGCGACTAGGGCGGCCCCCACTACCGCGCCACCGGAAGCATCGCAAACTTTGTTCTTTTTAAGGACACCAATGAGAAACTCTGGAAGTTATATAACTATCAGAGAAGCTTTACTTACTCTGAATTCTTCAGAGCAAATATTTCCACAATACAGGTATGAAAGAAAACAGAGTGTGACGAGGATGAAGCCATATAAAAATTTGTATGAATAGCTTACTACTAGCTAGTTATTCTAATTATCGAGTGTTCAATGGAGAAATTGATCCTTGGTAAAATTGGGATACGTAAACTTATGGCAACTGGAATGTCCAATTATGTCAGACTGGCGGAGCAGCTGAAATGAAGAGGGTCGACGTTTGCGTAATTACTCGGATCATTTGCGAATCTCACTCCAATTATAAAAAAGCTTGTCACTACAAGCGACTTGGGACAAGGGCTTTACTTTTAGTGAACGGTCAATTTTCGTGATGGAGAATAAAAGTCAAGGCGAGCTGACTTTGAAACAGTTTCGTAGCGTAATTTCAATTATGTTAAATGGATTATGGCTTTGAATTACAAGTGATCTGTTTTAATATAACTAAGTAAACTGAGTTGACAATTATTCCGAGATGTGACAACTTAAAATACTGATATTCCTACAATAGTTGAAACAAATTTACAAGGGCTTTGTTGGCTGCCTGCCTACTAGCAATTAGAATAATTTACATTGCTAACCGAATATTAAGTGAGCATATACTTTAAAATACACAGCAGAGACACAACACAGAGACAAAGTTGTCAAGAAAAATCAATTTGAAATATTTTGTAAAATGGGAAACATTTTACAAAATATTTTGTTCGTGTTCTCGTTATACGTTGTTCGTGTTCTCATATTATGTTATTGACAGTGTTCGAAGATGCTGTAGAGTTAGAAAAGCGTCGAGAATATATAGATACTACACATGCTATGAAACTACACTTTGGTGTACTAACTGTAATGATGCTTGTGGTTCGACTGAAAGCTTAATCTACATTAATTACTTACCGAAACCTGTGGATTCAGCAATGGTAGGTATAATATTAACATTTTCTAGAGAGTACATGTATTGTTTTAGATTAGAATAATTATTTAGATAAGAAGACCCTTTAGTCCCAAAAATAAAATAACGTTAAAATAACACATAAAGTAATTTTAAAGGTGAACAAAAGTTAGGATAAGGATAAAAAAATTGAAAATGATTGGGAAAGTTAGTATGTAAAGCTGACATTTTTATCGCTTCATTAGAATTGGAACGACCTTTCCTAATGGTCTTTGAAGTTAAGCGTGGAGGTACGCACATATTACACACTCAGTATTAACGTGCCACGTCCGCACTTCTTATCTATGAAATGGAATTATATTTTTATGTTTACGAGCGTACCCTGTGGAGGATACTGAAAACAGAGCAAGGATAAAAACGGTTTAAGTACCGTTTACTGTTTCTAGTACGGAGCCTTTTAAATTTGCATGTCAATATTTGAAATGTGTTTGCAGCTGCCGGCGGGCGTGAAGGATATACACGCGAGAAACAATTTAATTCTATGGGTATTGAATGAAATGTTTTGTTCAGATCGAATTTGGTTAGTACAAAGCTGTATTCGGGACAATTTAATAGAATGAAAGTGCTGCGGGGAAAGAGCTTAATGTAATAAAGGAACGTTGATATTGGATGATATAGTACGGGGATTAAAATAAAAAAAAGAACTAAAAATAAAACCTGTATAAGGGAGTGTGGGAAGGGCCCGGTCTCTTCTAGTGCTTGTGTGACATAGGCGCTGCGCGTAAACCTCGGCGGCAGATCGTTGACGTCGAGCACTCGCACCACCACACGCGTCGAGTTCTCGTTGCGCCCGTCTGACGCCACCAGCGTCAACTCGTACTGCGCACACCCACATATACACTCTCCATGCTCATGCACCACACGCCACACAATTCATAGATCGTCGTATTGTGGCTCCATATAATATTTCGAATATAATGTGTCCTATTGTATTCGGCCTTACGATTGACTTTTCAGAATTTAATAATCTGCGCAAAGTCTCGGATATAAATAATTTAAAATGTATTTTCATTAGGAAAAGCCCGTTAAGAGTAAAAAAAACTCGTTGCTTATGATTTATGACTTTTGACCCCTTTCATGAAAGTCCATTTTGTAAGAGATAAGCCACGTTACAATTCCACAGCCGCAGTACGTGTAATATATCATATCGATACAGAATGATTTGTGTATATTGGCGCAATGCTTTTATTAGACTTTTCCTTTTATAAATATTTTTGTCTGAGTAAATAAAGTCATCAGAGAAAATGTTTCGCCAAAAGCCACCGCGAATTAATCGCAATGAAGAAGTTCATTTATGCCGCGCGAAGAACTTTGCTTTCGGGTTTCGTGCAATAATTGAAAAGTACAAATTTCAAACGCTTTCGCGGCGAACTCGCGCTCAGCTGCCGAACTTCTCGTCATTATCGTTATAAAAATGGGAAAAGTCGAGTTTGACTCTAAATTATATTTAAAATGCTTAGACTCTTTCTGCGGTTAGTAAATAAATATTAATAACCACAGAGTGGTTGTTTAAGGACCGATATCGTAGCGAGCAAGGTATTACGCGACTCACTGAATGTTAGTCGTTTCTGCGCAAAGCTTCACTATGAACGATGTTCAACCGGCGATTTCAATATCTATCCTCAAATGGATTAAGCGTATCTCCTACTAACTATCTAGACAAATTGTTATTTTTAGTATTCCATCGTAGTAAGGCTGTTAATTACCAACTAGTTCAACCTATGTGGTTACGCATATATTGATTAATAAATCAAAATTAATTATTCCATTGTCAGAATAATGGCGCTCAAGAATAAAATTGCATGTCTAAAAAGTAATCCAACAAACGAAGAATCCTGTAAAATTCTGAAAGAAATGTCCAATTATAGAACGAGTCGCTCGCCACTCTAGCCCGGAGCTGCAGAACACCGCAATAAAGAAGTTGGATGATGCAAATAAAACAAAACAATAACAAGGACACTAGCAACAAAACAATAACTACTACGTGGTAAAAAAGTGTCGCAAACGAAATCCCCATGCCATGCAAGCTAACAAATAATCTATAAGGGTCAATCCGGAACCGGAGAGCCTCATTCGATTCTTGTTTGAAACGATGGTCGGAGGGCGCTTGAATCTATTCAATAAAGAATCGAATTTGGCTGCAGTTGTCTCGAAGCCGACCTGTAGCACACGCTTGGGTAGGTTGCGGTCGTCTTCTTCAGTGATCTGCGTGCGGTAGGTGGGTCTCTCGAATACAGGGGGATTGTCGTTCACGTCCTTCACGTGGATCACCACGGTTGTGTAGTTCTCCTTCAGATTGTCCGATGCCGCCAATTTCAGCTCGTACTGTTGCCGTTCAACATACAATTTACTTTATATTCTACTAATGATGGTTATACGTGCACACCTATTTGTATAATAAGAACCTTTCTAATTAAAATTGTATTCATACCCGACGTACATAACACATTTTGGTATTCTTTTTATGTGAATTTGGATTATCATTGGAATGAGTCATCGTTTTTTCATTCGCCGATTTACTGTAACTCCTTTGACTTCGGTAATTACTATTTAACAAGGTAATTTAAAAAGTTTAATAAAAAGTTGCAAAAAGTAATTTAAAACCAGCCATAATTAACTTTATTTGAATCTTTGTGATAAAGAGAATGAAGGAAATGCTTCCTTTCTTAATGATAATATTACTGTTCTTAATATTTTGGCAGGCCCAGTTATGATGTGACAAATTGCGGTAAAGTACCGACCGAATAATGTTCTGAGTTATTACAAATGGACTGATAGCGAATACCTACTACTTTATAAATTGTTACCAAAAATTTACCAAGTCCACACTTGGCTTCGAAAATAGAGTGAACGTTGCGACCCGAGGGAGTTATTGGTGTCATCTGTCAGTGTCGTTCGGTAATTTCCTCACTCGGAAGGGAAATGTTTGTTTCAAAAGTCATCTCACACACTTTATACAAGTTGGAATCATGCTTTCTGTTGATATCGCATTCATTCCAATTTGTTAAATTCGTATGTCGTTAATTTTAATCTGTATAGATTACTACGCTATTATGGAGCTTGCTAAATAGAGGCTATGATTTAAGGTCTACTAACAAGGGTGTTAATCTGTGCGCAGGTGAACACACGGTACGTAACGTTCTAATGCAGCCAGTATGACCCCCGTATGTATCGGTATTTCACAAACGATACGCTGGCGGCAGATCCAGCTTACGAGGGAACCTCTAGCGATGGATTTACTCGTTTTATTTTGTTGTAACTATTGAAATCTATGTAACAGACAGCTCGGCATTTACAGTTACTCAGTAAGTAAATGGCCTCTCGTTCGCAGAAACATCATGTCACATAATGTATTATGGGGGAACGCGACTTACTGCAAATTTAATTTAGCCACGAGCCTTTCTATTGCCTTACTCAACAAAGAAGCGTTATTTTCTCCTAAATACATAACAATAAAATGTACTTTCCGAACATTAAACCGAAGACGGCCCGGAACGTTTAAAAGCAAAAGGAGTATAGAGAGTAAACCGGTTTACATCCATAAAAGCTCCGTGAGAATCTGCAGTTTGATAGCAATACAGCCTTTGGTAACAACTACGCCGGCTCGCTTAAATGGGTATTAAAGATTAAATTATTTATCTCGTGAAAAGTTCCGCGAAACTTTGTCGAGGATGTAACAAAGACGGCCGTTCTGATAGGCGAGCGCGGCCACGTCGCGGCGGAGCGCGAGCAACAGCCCGATGTTTTAAAATTGAAACTCGCCAAGGGGCAAAGAATGTAAGCGAACACTGTTACCGTTTAGCGCCACCGTTTATTTTAGCGCAAAATTATGTACAAAGGGCGATTCATTCTCCTTTGATCCGGCTCACCTTCACTTTAATTACTATATAACTTATTAGCTCATAAAATGTAAATATTTTATGTTAACTTGAAAACTTTTGCGTTGAATGGTACTCATATTTATAAGCTTTCGTACAAGTTTAGCATTTTCTTTAATTGCTTAAGTACAAGTCACGAGCTCAACCTAAAGCACGATTGGGTGAGCCCGTGTCGTATTTATTTGGCTTGTTGGTACAGAGAATGTTCGTAGTATATTTTTGCATGAAATCCGTGGGATTTGTTGCGGCTTTATTCTTAAAACCGCCATCTACGTACGCCCACACGTGTTTATATATTTTTCACCTTTGTGTTAGTACAAGTGGTTTATCTTTAATTATGCTGGCTTACTTTGTTATCCTCACTTGTTTAATTTAGGATTTTGTTGACGTGACGTAATTGTAGATGACGAACTTAGGTCTTGTAGAAGTTCACGGCAAAGCAAACTTACGCTAATTAGTTTACTATCTAGATTTACTTTACATTAAAGAGCTTGAGGAACGACCTTGTCAAAACTAGAAATTAGATGCTACTCTCAAACCAATTTGATTTTTGAATTTGATATTTATAACTGTAATTAAAATTAAACATTTCTACCAACCAACGTAATTAGTTTGTACAGATATAATTTCTATATAAATCACAATATTTATTTTAAGCTTTCAAAATATTGTGCTCAAATAAATAATGTAGATTTATATAATATTTATATTATATTATGTGAGCATAAAATCCACATTCGTTGTAATATAATTGTAGAAGTTAGATTGAGAGATTCCATTTAATCAGATATCAAGCATCATATTGAATGTTTACAACTTCCATTAGCGTACTCGACCTCACTATTACGTGTAATACATTAAATAAATCTCTCGTATCATGGTCCGATAAAAATGTTCTGATATAGATTTATTTATTTTCCACTTTATCGTGGTTCCAGTCTCTCCCGGGAGCTATCCGTCACTATAAAACCGAGCGATTGTTTTAAAATACCCGCATCTAAAGCTTTATTATCACCCTTCATGATTATTAATCTCGGTTATTTTTCACGATGTATTTTGTTCCTAACTGGGTTCGCTAATCCGGAGTATTAAATTAAAATTGGAAACAGTTATGATAAATGTAATTTTGTTTAGACCGAGTTCAGCGAATAATAAAATAATTAATATTAGTTACCGCCGCAATTATTTGTAGAGACGATTAAATACTAGTACCGAAATGAAATACTATATTTACCTGAATATTGTCAATAGTAAATTTTTTTAAGGAGATTACATTTTGAGATTAACTGTTCTGTAAACTAGAGCTCTTCATAGGTTGATTACGTATCATTCTATAAAACACGGGCCTGAAAGAATGAGTATCTTTTGACTGAAGAGACGTATTCATTTCATGTGGCATGTGCGGATTGATGTTGCATATTAAAAAGAAACATGGCGAATGAAACTTACCCGTTTCCTAGTCTCGTAGTCTAGCGCCCCCGCCACGTAGATGGCGCCAGTCATGTTCTTGACAGCGAACGCGCCGCCTATGTTCCCGCTCGTGATCTCGTATCGAATACGCGACGCTGCAACAAAACAAACAACATTATATATGTATGCACTCGCATTACCCCCAGCAAAGGATCACGTATTTATAGATCAAAATGTTCCATATTTCTTTGGCGCGAGTTATTTGCCGCTTGTATTGTAAAAATGTTATCGAAAAAAGAGAAATAAACATTCTCGGAGAATTGCCGCGATATATATTCGGCAGAATTTCAACCACAAAGTGAATAAGTACCGAAACATGGGCAAACTTATTCTACCAGTCGCTTCAAAGTTATAACATCAATATCAGACAATTTCTAGTGCCGACGGCTAGCTTTTTAAACATTTCAGAAGTCTTGGATATCCAACTTTGAAGTGTATGAATATATACGTGTATATATATATATATATATATAATTTCTTAGGCTATGGACTTGCTTAGCCCACTATGAATAACTATTGGTTTCTATATCAATGCTTTTTTTTTATTGCCATTGGTGGCAGACGAGCAAGTGGCCCACCTGATGGAAAGTGGTAACCACTGCTCATGGACTTCAGCAATGTCAGGGCACAGCAAAGCCGCTGCCTACCGTGAAAGAAGAACTCTCTTTAAACCTCGTTTGAAGAAGGACATATCATAGCGCTCGGGAAACACCGAAGCTGGCAGTTCATTCCAGAGCTTGCACGTACGTGGGAGAAATGATCGCTGAAAGTGTACCGTCTTAGAATTAAACGCTTCCAGGTGATATGGATGAACCCTGCTTCGGTGTCGAGTGGTACGGTGATAGATTAATTAATTTTCTAGTCTCAGAAACTCATTTACTTTTTTACAGCATCGTTGCTTCTATAAAGCCAAACGCACGAAAATTAAAATCAAATCTGATTAAAATAAAATGTTATTGAGATCTTATTTGAAAGTTATTAGTAGAAGCATGGATATAAAAGTGTGTCGGTGTAGCCTTATGGCCAAATACATAGTTGGCGAAATGTGCATGTATTATATGTCTACCTATCCTTTCGAGCGATTACAGCCTTAAAATCTTTATATTTTTGTTTAAGCTGATGTAAAATCTTTTATGCCTTGAATTGAGTTGTAATACTTTTTTAGATACAAAAACATAACCTTTTAACTTTCAGACTGAAATTAGCTTGATATATTAATTTGAGTCATGGTTTATCAGTGAGCTATGATCTTTGTAAATCATGTGTAACAAAGAGATAATAATGTGTGAACGTGACGTGGCAAGAAGTATGTTAACTTTTAATAAAGCTGAATGTTCACGGTTCGCCTCACAAGGACAGCATGAAATATCATAGCCTTTTCTTGAGGACGCGTGGCTGATTCATAAATTTGGTGGATATAAAAAAAGGAATATTTGGAAAACTTAACAGATTTACGACTCTACTATATGAGGCGTATTCTTCTATAAGGAGTCGGTCTGTTATAAATTATCTTATTTAATTTTTACTTAAATGTCTTTTTTATTTCTTCGTATGAGTACAATATTTATGACATACGTATGTACATAGCTTCGCCTATACCCGAGTAGGCAGAGGCGTATAAGACTCACATCTCGTTAGCTATGGGTTTAAGACCCACGTACAAGAGGTCTATTGCCATCGACTGGGCACCGGTCGAGACTCCGTATTGCTACTGAGATTTATTTGAGTTATTTTTTTAATAATATAATATAATATAATAATATAATATTCTACCACATAACACCATCTAGCCCAAACTAAGCAGAGCTTGTACTATGGGTACTAGACAATGGATAAACATACATAATTATATACTTTTTTTTGTAAATACATACATATTATACATAGAAACACCCAGACCAAGACAAACATCCATGTTCATGCACACAAATGTTTGACTTGTGCGGGAATCGAACCCGCGACCTAAGGCGCGACAGTCGATTACACCAACCACTACGCCATCGAGGCTGACAATTATATTACTTTACAGCAAAACTCATTAAGAGCATTTACAACTTGTGACCAGTTCCGAGTGGGAACGTCTCAAATAAGTGTCGTATTCGAGGTTTTAAATGTAATTAACTTATATAATTAATTATTTGCTTTACGATCCGGTAGTAGAACCATCCGCAGAAGTAGCATTCACTATTGATGCGCCACCGAGATTAATTAAACAACATAGTACTATGTATAAATGTATGTATAATATGTTTTTGTAAATAAAGTTATGCAGCTATTAATTCAAAGACTTTTATCACTTAAGCAATTACGTTCACTTAGTTACGTAAGTAGTATTATTCATGTCGCCGCTTAACCAAATTAACGTAAAATCTCTTTCGTCATTAAAAATTAGCTCACATTGAGATCTGTGTCCTGTCCTTGTCATGCCATCCTACATTGTTTATTGCTCGTTAAGTTAAGCTTTCGTGTGTAACTTTGGAAGTTGGAACGATGACCGCTCAAACCGCACGTTTTGCGTTTATCTTGCTTAAATAGTAATTCGATTTCCATTACTAGTAATGGTCAGGGTTAGTAGATAAGCGGTCGTGCAACTCGGCCCCGGTCCGGTCATGATTGTTGGAAGATTACTTTCATTTTGGGTCTGCTCGTAATCTCAGAGCATTTTTGTATGGCAGTTGGGTTAGTACGCAGTCGGCCGGCTGATGCGTATTATCTCATTACGAGCTCAAAGGCAATGTAAGTAGTCTACATAAGTAATGTTGCTATTGGCCCAACTGCTGTTACCCGCTGAAAGTCTGCCACAAAGTTTCAGTAAGTGGCTCGAATACTTCATCTTAGTCTATCTACAATCTTACTTTGACGAAGCTCGTTTTACTTGCTCATAATGCTGTTATATAACGTGTAAGAAAAATATGTGGTCATGTTTTAAAATTGTAACATATTGCTGATAAATCGCTGTTTATGATCTTTTAAAGATTTCTTTTTCAAATCTTCTGTTGACACTATCGGACAAATTTGGCCATGGCATCAGCATCCTAAAGCTACCTATAGTTATTTTATGGTCCGTTCTAATGAAAATTTTATTATATTAGGTCCATATTCTGATAGAATAAATATTTTTCTATATGACTTTCAATTTCTTTTTGTTTTATGTTATTCATCGGGTCCACTACACGACATCAAATTTATAAAAAGACATTGTAATACGCAAAACAGATTATTATTGTTATACTTATATCCGGCTATACCTTTGTATAAAAATAATAATATGTTTTATGTTCTCATATATGTACAAGATAATAATCGTAGAATGATTTTAGTGACTCATTGTCCAGGCTTAATTCATGTAGACCATATGACGTAGGAATTTGATATTTACTCCGAAGTTTTATCTAGATGTACGACGGGTAAGGAAAACACACAGAAAATACATTTTTATTGTGTTTTTAGATTCAACATCATTGTGTTAATGTTTGTAACTTCAGAAAGTAAAAGCTTTTATTTGTTTAATGATATAGTAGCTTTTGTCCGCAATTCCATCCGCATGGCCTTTACTTGTTAAGTGCTTTTTATCCTAATACCGAAAATACTTATTTGCTAAATTTAAAGTCTCTATTATTAATATATAACATAATATAATAACAAGGCCTCTTTAAAGCGAACGTACTATTTATTTCATATCCCTTGACAATTTATCTTTTATACAATATGCTTTATGTCCCATAAACAAATATAATATAAATAATATCAGCCCTGTATTAAACTGTCCCACTACTGGGCACGGGCCTCTTCTCACTATGAGAAGGGTTAGCCATACATAGTCCACCACGCTGGTTTAGTGCGGGTTGGCAGACTTCACATATCTTCGAGAACATTATGGAGCACTCTCAGAAATGGAGGTTTCCTCACGATGTTTTCCTTCACCGTTAAAGCAAGCGATAATTAACTATTTAATACGCATATAACTTCGAAAAGTCAGAGATGCGCGCTTTGGGTTCGGACTTGAGACCTCTGCGTGGCAGTCCAACGGTTTCCCACCCCACTAGGCTATCGCTGCTTCCATAAACAAATAATTGCAAAAAATAACAGCATAAGTTATGAGTTACTATAGACTGATTCTATAAATCTACATATATAATCGATTTACAAATGCTCAAAACTCAAAGCTGTAACTAAAATTATGAATAATGTGTCGAACTTTAGTTATTTTTAGCTCAATCGAACAAATAGTATGTTATGAGTTTTTAATAAAAACAATATTATTTTATGTTCTAAGATTGTGTTATGAAATATTTTCTAGCCGAGATAATATCGCGTTTCTACATAGATATTAGTTATCATCGTTAATCAAGAAAATGTAATTAAGTTCTCAGTTAAATCGGAAGATCGTGTATCTCTGTAACGGTTAAATATCTCACTGGGGAGAGATAGCGATGTCTTTTAGTAATTTTTTTGGACCATTAATCCGGAAGCGCCAGATATATTTTCCCCTTAAACATTAATAAAAGAAGCTCCAGTTTGTTTCCTTTCACTTGAAATACAGTGAAGTGTTTGGACCTTAATTTTATATAAATTCTAACAGCCGACCGCGTTATGTATTTATTTAAACATAAGAAGGTACCCACAACCATTTAATACAGAATTATTAAATTTCATGCATTATTTTAGAGATTCTTCAGAATTTTGAAGAATATGGCCTATTTACAGCTTTTAAAAACAAAGAAACGTACTTTTATTTCTATAACATAGAAAGATTTGGTATCCATCTTTTTAACTTTAGAAAGGTAATGCTAATCAAATATAACATCACAATGGCATATTTATGATTAATTAGCTGTGGTGCATACGCGCGAACATGTGTGTACTTATTATCTATATTCTAACGAACTTAAAAAAATCTCATAATTCTATTGTATATTGTTAACCTCCTTAAATTAAACAAAAAGAAAATTTAATTTAGTTTAGTCCAAGTTTAGTCAATAAATCACAATAAAAGTTGACATTTCATTGTAATGATCAATCTGTATATAATATAAATATAGCCCGACAGTTATTTCAATATCAATATTTCTAAATTCTCTCACTGAAAGAAAAATATCTTAGAGGCAGATCCAAATATAAATATAATAATATATATTAATTTGCGTGTTCATTATATAATTTGCGGTCCCTTACATACTGCGTAAAGCTATTAATGATAAATAAAGCTTAATGGTTTATTTTAGGCGGCACATTGCTCCGACGCGCGACGCTTTATGTCTGAAAGCTAACAGTATTATTTCTTAATGAGAGAGTCGTATCACAACGCAACACAAGCCATAATGTGTGCAATAAAGTTAATATAATTAGGTGTGCGTTATGGTACATGCGTGCGATTAGGGCGTCGACAGCGGCCGGTTCTGAGGCGCCGCCTGCATCAATGCCGCAGCGCCCCTGTTTCCCTGCGGTACTACCCATTATGTCGGTACCTAATCGTCGGTGTACAGCGGCTAATGAACGCATACCGTATTCTCAGACTAATTGGCCTATAAAGTACCCCTTTGCCTCCTTTTACGTAGAATTTCATTTTACTTAACAACAGCATTATTTTACCTATTAATGAACGGCTTCTATTTTTGAATTATTTCTGTTGATCCCGTTGGTAACGAGACGAGATTGCCTCAGGCTGAATTGAAACATGTAATTTATTTTTACTGTGATACCGGATTTCGTTATATTACTTCAAAGAGTAAATTTTAAAATAAATGTAGCTACTAATGTAACATACCTACCTAGTTGCAATCGGTATTGCAACTAGTATCTAGTAAAATCACAATATTTTATCGGTATAAAATATTGTGATTTTTCTGTGTCGATTTTATTTTAACGGAAAACTCGAAGCTAAGTAAAAGTTATTTGCTTTAGCTCGCTCGTTGCTCAGATCTTTTAACTTAGTAAAACAGATAGCTACGGCATCAATATTTAGCCATTTTTTATAAAGTTGGTCTTGGTTTTTATAGAACAAGTAATTTTTTTTTTAGTTTTTCTACCCCTCTGGGAAACAGGCGTGAATCTATGTATGTATGGTTTTTATAGGATCTTCATCACACCTCTATCAATAAACTGTTAAGTTATTGTTAATAGATTTAAGATATTTTATCATATTACTGTTTTAAATGTTAGATTATACTTATGTTACTACACTATCGCATTAGGTTAAGAACCTGTAATGACAGAATAATAGTTTTGAAATAAATAAATAAAATAAATCAGGGTTTATAAACTTCAAAAATATTTATAAAATTTCCTCAGAATTTATTTTTCTTCCCTGACAATTTTGGCTGCCTGCTGAATGAAATTTTATCTTTGGCACTGACACTTAAGAAAATTTTAATATATTTATGTTCATTCAACTATTCATAGTGCCATTGAAATCCGCTGTCATACTTTTAAAATAATTTAATTTATCATTAACATGCAGTTTCTTAAATGTCAGAATCAAACTTTACGAGAGCTTATTATCTTATTTAAAAGTACTTATCAAGAAATTATTTAAATATGTCACCCGGTGTCTATTCTGAAGACTTACATAATTCTACGAATAACTTTTTAATTAACGTCATGGAATGTGAACATAATAAAAACTGCCCTGAAATAATTCTAGAATCGTTTTACTGATTACTGTGACAACTTGAAAAGATCTCTATGATTTATTCGAGTATTTACAAAAACATTCCTTTTAGGATAAATTATCGTTGTTTGTTTGTAAGAATATCCTATTCGATGTTTACGTGACGATGGTTAAAAGTGGTGCATAATAATATAAATGGCACCGATAACAATTGATGACTAATAATATAATATAATAATAATATTCTACCACATACACACAACACCATCTAGTCCAAACTAAGCAGAGCTTGTAATATGGGTACTAGACAATGGATAAACATACATATATACCTTTTTTTTTGTAAATGCATACATATTATACATAGAAACACCCAGACCAAGACAAACATCCATGTTCATGCGCACAAATGTTTGATTTGTGCGGGAATCGAACCCGCGACCTCAGGCGTGGCAGTCGGTTACACTCACCACTACGCCATCGAGGCCGTCAAAGACTAAAGGCGTTTGTAGTGATTATTATTCACTTGTTTAGAAATCCAGACAGCAACCTTCGGGTTTCTGGAAACACGTTGACACCAGCTCATCTATTGATCATAACAAAAGAAAAGATGAACACAAAACAAATAATTTAATCAACTTACAATTTGTAAAACAAAATGTGCCGTAGTTTATCGACGTCGTACATACCGTATAAAATGATACGCGAATAAAGCAAACAAAGCTATTCTGGAACTTTTGGTAACGACGAATTTCAGAAAACATTGATTTATTTGCCCAACAGAGTTTATAATTTATTTTAAATGTACAATACATTTACCTCAACCTAAAAGAGCTTATAAAAATCTCGAAAACGCGCGTAAACTTTTCAAAAAGGGACAGATTAAACTTGGACATAAAAACGTCATGGTTCGCAAACGTTCAGACGACCAGCCACTTTTAATTGTCATTTGTCACGGTGAATAAATGAAAGTCATAAATTTTACTTGTGCCACGTCAAAATATACGATTTTTCTTTCATAGAACATAGTATTCAATAAGGCGAGTGCGGTGGTCGAGTGCGCGGTAAATCACCCACCGACGCGGACGTCCTTATACGAATTTGGGTTGAGAAAGCCACTCTTATGTTACCGTTTTATTTCCTCACATACAGTATATATTCTCTAGGAAAATAAAGGGATTCAAAGAACAAATATTTTTACCCTTACACTTATTGAAAGTAATGATTCTAAAAATGTCTCTATAAATTGATTCCTTTTATTACATCTCAGCTCGAACAGAGCGGAAGGACGTTTAAAGATAGTTTAAATTATATAATTATTTAATAACAACGATAAATAATAGTTCGAGGACAATATGCGGTTTACAATTGATAATAAATCCATAAATTGTTGTGATTTATTACTCATAGCGCTGCGAGTTAGTGTAGGTTTGCAAATCTCGGTGAGGGATCACCATTTAGCGTACGTACTATTGATAATATACTACAGTTTAAGCACGAGTTTTGAAGGTTTTCGGTTAAAATAAGGGATCGAGGAAAGTATGTTTGGATTTTCTAATAATGGTTCTGGTATGTGATGCCAAAATGATTATAGGAACAGTGAGGCTACGAAAAATTATTTCAATTAAGTGAACTACCTAATGTAGATGCCCAACATATATTTTTAATTTTCTAAGAAGATATTTTCTCATATGTTTATCTTACGTGTTTTGTTAGCCTACTCGTTTTTTGATATAACATAGATATTATTCTACGAACGTTGTATATATTTTCGATGGCAAAATGGATTACATCGAACAATAAGATGATGTTATTTTTAGACTAAGTCCTCACCTTGTGTATTTCTTTTCCTTCTTGTATTACAGACAAATAGTTTTGTGGTTGCCGTTTTAAATAAACAAGAATGATTTCCTTAACACTATGAAAAAGAGATTTAGTGGCGGTTGTATCAAAAATGGCGTGCGGCCGGCTACATTGTTATGTACCGAGATAAGCAAGGATATAAAAAAGTAAAACGTTGGAATTTCTCGGCATGTTTTCACGGACGAGGCTCAAGGGCCAAGGGTGTCATTTAGAGGGCGGAAATTGCAGGAAGACGGCCGGTGTAAGGTGTTTTACTGGAAGTGAGCCTTCGGTCAAATGACACCGGCAATGAGCAACGTGACCTCAGCGCCTCCCACGAGCTCCCTCATTTGTCTAAAGAAGACAGCAGCGCATTTTCATGATCAGGTTTACTGCAGACGCACACGACATTCGCCTTCGTCGGCGATCATTCACTCAGACGAGGATAAAGTATTCGTGTCAGTGCTGCTGTCACACGTCTCACTTCTAATAACAATATACTCAGTTCTATTTATTCCCGAGTTATGGCCTGGTTAAACGTAAATATGCCGCATAGCTTAGGCAATTAGTTGCTAATGTACTGCGGTATTGGTAATTGTCTACTACCGACCACATTCAACTCTGTCATTAAGTACAGAACTAATCTGCCTGCTATTTATAGTATATTTAATAATAGACACACGTTTACGCGTTTATATTGTGCAATATATTATTTACAACGGGTTTTAGTTAGTTTTACGAGTATTATTATCGAGCAACAAGTACGCACGTATTGCTCAAACGATATATCACTTAGGTAACAGATCTTATATAAAACGATTCGCAACAATGGCGATGTTATTGTGACTATTATGTACATTTCTATTTGGAAGCCATATTACTTAGTTAAATACGTAGCGTACAATCACAGCTTCGCCCGCTTCTTTATGTGCGAGAACAGCTGTATAAATGGCAAACAAGCCACTCCATAGTGCGCAGACCTTCTCTGGCTTCTTTACAAAATAGCTTCGTAATGCACACTATTTTTCATAAGCGCGACATGAGGACACAAAAAAGAGCCTGTCGACTGTGGTTTACAATAAAAAGTTTCAGTATTCGAGCCTGATGCTCGCATTTCATTAGGCGAGAAATGAATGCGGAAAATGAGACGTTTTTCTGCAGTATGAAATGGGCCTGTTGAAATAAACACCCAATGTATGCGAAGGATAAGCGCTCACAACAAACCCCTCGATATAAATTGGAAGACGGATAGATCTGGCTCCAAATCTGGAAGACGCAGAAGATCATCTATCACAATTTATCCTAGTCCAAACAGACAATAAAATATTGTCTTGGGCTCATTACAGAGTATCGGAGCGAGGGACGGCGGACGCTGCCGCCATGGTTTGTTAACTTGCGGTGATTACAACACAACCAAATCCAGTATCAGACTTTTTGTTTTAGATAGTTTAGTTATCGTTTGGGCCGGTACCGCATATTTTATTTGCTTATGTAGGAAAATCCTCATTCTGCACTTTACTACAAATGAATTATTCTTTATTCTTATATATTCTTACTAGAACAAAGGGTATTTATAAATAAGTATTTTATTTTATACCATTTAGTTTGCAAACGGGCATACAGCTCGCCTGATGGTAAAAAATTACCTACGATAGTCACACCAGGGGTATCAGTCTCGCGATTCAACAAAACAAGACTCGGGACTTAACCACTGGGCGCCCCCCGACAGCACTGCCCCGTCTTAAGGACTGAACTTAACTGAACTGATTCACCATACGGTAAGGTTTTTTGGCAACGATTTTGTTTAGAGTAGTTCTACTTTTTACTAAAAAGATTTCGCTGTGCCCTAGTTCTCGTAAATAATAGACCTACACGTGAAACATAATACTCGTATTTCGCATGTTTGTCATCTCAGTTTAGGCACTGAATAAATAATCAATTCATTCGGCATTTATTCGGTACGCGAATATTGTACCCGTAGTGAACAATATTGACAGCCTACTAATAAAGCGATATTTAATTAAGTTTTCAAGTAACTTGGTACGTGTATATTGAACACATAATTCGTTGGAAGTCGGCCAGCCGTTAAACGGTAGCCGGCGAAAAAAGCAGGATGTTTGCAGTTTTGCGCTGCGATACATATCTGAGTTATGGATTTCGTATACACTTCAGTTTTTATATATCACACAAATATTTGCTAACCCGCAACTGTAGTTGTATTATGAAATACGTTTTTCATGTTGAATACTCCACACGTTTTGATTACACTCTACATATTGCTTGCTGTACAAAGGAGAAAGGACGCGAAAAAAGAAATAATGTCCTTACAAGAACATACAATAAAAATGCCTTCATTTTCTCATAGGTACAATTTCGTGCGAAAAAGGCGAATTACATTTTTCATACATCACATCACAATAACAATATAACGATAACGGCAACTTTTATTTGTCTGTGTAATATTAAGGTTGTGTGTACAATTGTACATACATGACCTGTTTGGTCATTGTTATCACCTTTTGATGTCATACAGCGACAGGTAACTTTACTTTCGTGGCACAATATGTATCCATACAATTACAACGCTTATCCTTAAATAAATGTTAGTGCGAGTTTTGCTCAATACAGACCTTTCCCAAATCACTTTATTATGCTACTGTTATATAAAATGTGTCTGTAGTCTGCATATGAACAAAAATAAGACTCATGAGTTCGACAATATTACGTGCAAAAAAGTTAAGTGAAACGGCATTAAACAGCAATCTTGGTTGTATATTGTTGTCATAAAGTCTATTTATTATGTCATACTACGACAACAAAGAGACTCTAGTGACGTTGAAAGTAAATGCTACAAATGGAAGTGCGTATTTTGTTTATCAGTAAACTCTATTTCACAAAAGCACTGAGAAAGTTTTGACTGAGTAAAAGCTTCCTGGTAAAAGTTAAAATAGAGGAGCGTTTAACTTTAACTGATTTCTTTATTAAAACTAGATATTTTAGGGTCGCGGCATCTATGTAGCGTCTATAAAAACCACGGTTCTATAATAGTAGTCATTACCCCTGCGTGATGTATGGCCCTATTTATGATACAATCTCGAACTTGGTTAACTAGATGCTTTTATCGTCAAAACTATCGCAGCCGCGTTTGTTGACCTCGCAATAAGATTGAGGAGACAATATATCTTCTTAATATCGGGCAGTTTTTCAAGGCAGCCCACAAATTGACTGCGGTTCAAAACATCACTCAAATCCTGTTAAAATTCGGAAGACAAGATTAGTGAGTCCCGTGTAAACAAGGGCAATGTTATCGGATGATCAGATGGTTCGCTGGCGGGACCATTTCATACATTATTCATGAGTATTGTCTTCGCTATCCGATACAAAAGGCGTATTCTGTTAAAAGTTACCATTTTCAGGGATCAAGCGTCCGATGAAAAAGATAGGATAAAACAATAGATCATATACCGTATTTAAGAATATCTAGTCGATGGAGATCGCGGTCGTCGCCTCCGATGTTTGTTGTTTATTTGTCGCAAGACGATTCAGAAAAAAGAAGGCTAGCTTGTACAATGTCTATATGGAGCAACTGTATCAACTAAGTAGTACCTAGGTCAGTAATAAAACTGTATACAAAGAAAATACTCCACGACAAATCTGGTACTAAGTGAAAAGCCTGGTTTTAAAGGATAATGCATACTATAAGTACCCATAATACTATGATAAAAGACGAGAAATAACAATAAGGCTAAAAGTGAACTCGAGTGTGCGTATATTTCACGTTTCCCATGTAAATCTGAGCAGGACTCCCGGCGGAGTTTTAATAGTCCTCTAAATACCTCGCAGCGGAGGTATGTATGCGCTACGAACAGTCTTGTAATTTTACTTGCTAGCTCGACTTTGAAAATATGCCTACATCAAATAACCATACGTAGATATTTAATTTACATTTTAAAATAATGTAGCCGAAGCATTAGTACTCGGTTTCCGCCTATTCGTGGGAGAGGCAATGAGCACGCGGATCTCTTTCACGGGCTTATGTTTTTGTGTGCGTTTATTACGTAGTTAAGATATTAAGTAATATATATGTAAGTATATAAAATAATAATAAACGTCCGCTAGGCTTCCTTCTCTAGAAATAAATATTTATTAATTTGTCCGAATTTGACTCGGTTCGTTAATATAATGTAGTGTCCCTTCATTATGTCTCTCAAAAGATTTTACGACAAAACAACGCGGCGCCCGCAGTTCATTTAAAAGATATATAATTATCTTAAATCAGATACATGTAAAAACCAGTGGTGTCAACCTAAATCACGAAAGGACTTATGTAGCGAGATATTTAAATTCGAGCAAGATGTGTGAAGGAAGGTTTGGGTGATTTATGTAGGCGCTGGGGCTGGGCTATTGTAAAAGTTTAAATATGTGCGGACCGAGAGGCAAGCACGGCTCGCGCGTGAGCCTTGTCTGTCGGCCCGGAGCCCCGCCTGACATCGAGCCTGTTATCAGCGCCGCCACGTTACGTTCACGCGCCACGCGCCCGCGACGTGATTCCATTTAACTTTCAGACCAAATGATACGATGAAAATATCTCGGCAACATCTATTTGTGTATCCTTTGTTAAAACTTCAAATTGGGTTGCTAAATCCACTCATTGTATTATTCATCGAGCTATGAGATCGGAATATTGTGCTGCCAAAACAATATGCTATTCAATCGAACATACCATGCGTTATGCAGTGAAAAATCTATTAAATACGATCCACTTATCTCACGGTATGTGCGCTCGTGTAATAGTGTAATGGACAAATATTTATGGAATGTTTTATACATGAATCGCTTAGTGAGGCTAGCCATTGAATTTAACTCAGGGTAATATCTAAGGTGGAATAAACAATTGGCTTTCCTGTATAGGTACCTACAGAAGAGACGATGGTCGCTAAGCGCGAGTGCCACATGGCCACTGAATTATTCAATATCAACGTAAAAATGTTAAGACGAGTGCGTAAATACTGCAATATTCTTTTAATATTTATCATATTGTTGTACTCAAAGCATAATCCTATGGTATACAGAAACAAGGCTCTTCTGCTATTACACAAATATTGATTACAATACGTATTATTGAAGTGGACTGTAATAAGCACTCGTGTGTTATGTATGAATGGACACATACATATAAAACTGTAAAGTTTCATGAGATTATAATCGGCGTACATGTACGTAATATATGTATGTACCTACTGCTCGGTTAACACAATAGAAGAATAAGAAAAGGTTTTAGCTATTTATCCCGTGGTCATTGCGCTTACAATTTGTTAAAGTGGTAAACAGGTTTCTTTATATGAGGCAATATTTGTTTTTATGTATGATATGAAATGCACGTGTCGCCGTACACTGGCTTACATTAATATTAGACTGAGAATTTTCGACACGTATTGGGAGTTTAGGCCCTTCGGACTCTGGTGAGGCGACTTAATGAAAACATAAAAGTTCTGTGACTACAAGAGTAAAGTAGAAACAAACGGTAGAGCGAAAAGACTATACTCATAGTACGAGTATTATGGTCCGTCGAGTCCAGAGTACGTTATAGTAGGAACCACGAACATTTAATGTAGTTAAGATTTGATAAGTGGATTACTTTAAGTGCCGTTTCGCAAAGTTCATCAACATTTATTCGTAAATTAATTACGCTGAGAATAACAACATATTTTGAGTAAAACTTACAACTTCCAAATTAGTGAATAGGTTCTTTAAATTAGTGCTGTATTATTTAATTTTAAATGTGATTAAACAGTCACATGACTGTGGAAAATGAAAAAGACAACTGTACAAAACAGAACATAGTAGGCAGATTATACAGATATATAGGTTTTCTTTTCCTTTACGATTACACACACAACTAAACCAAACGAAGACTTTGATAACCTCACATCATTAACAGTCAGTAAAAATCAAGGGTCAGTTCTTATACGGGTAGAGAGGAAGATCTGTATCTACTACAGCTATTTTCATACATAATTACTCTTTGATGGTTATATAGTTTGTGACTTTTGGGATAGTCGAAGTCTATATATGTGCTTATAGTTGTTAATTTATTAAAAACTGAATGTTGCTTTGAATCCCGCAAAGTGTGTACATTATTCAGTTTCTACATTCTATATTGTTCTCAGGTTTACAGATTACCTACCAATAAAAGATTGAGAATGGATAATAACAAACATCAAACTTAAAGATCTGATTTATAACTGTATTTCAATAGACAGAAAAAGTAAAGGTTCTGTTAACATAAACCAGATATAGAAGAGTGTCGATTGTTTTACTGATACGTGTATAGTCTAAAGGGAAAAATAGGAAGGATGAACAAAGAAACTGATCTAGATTCAAAATAATTCAATCGAAAACAGGACAGTATTCAGTAGCTCGTACATTAGAGACGCAGAAATGAAATAGGCTTTCTAGAAGGTAATATTTTATGCACAAGTCCCTTCACATTCTTATCGAGTAATCCAATTTAGTTAAACGTGTTTGTGTACTAACCACAATAGTTCAACAGAATAGGATTGGTGCGGTGTTCTCGAAACTCTAGTCTATTGTCACTCAAACAAACAACTGAGAGAAATATCAACACACTAGATTTTGCCCGCAGCTTCGCTCGCATAAATGTAGGTTGGTTAGGTGAGGTTAGTAACAGTATTTTTTTTGGATTGGATGAAAGGTACCCTATATCCTTTTATGTTCTCCTGACAACATGTACCTATGCGAAATCACATGATGATCGGTGTAGTAGTTAAATTGTGAAAGCGTAACAAACACACTCACATTCGCATTAACAATATTACTAGATTTTGCCCGCGGCATCGCTCGCATAAATGTAGGTTAAGTTAGGTTATCTACAGTACTTTTTTTCTGGATAAAAGGTACCCTATGTCCGTTAATGTTCTACTGAGAACGTAAATGCGAAAATTCATGATGATCGGTCGAATACTTAAAGCGGAAAGGTGTAATGGACAAAGAATCAAACTCACATTCGCATTTATAATATTAGTTACGATAAATATCAGCCATGTTAAACTTCATAGATCTATCTATTGTAGACGTCGAAACAGTAAGTCTGATTATGATACATCATACAATGTTCTGATATTATTACTGCATCTAGATAGTGTATACTCGGTCAAGAATATATTAATTTATCACAAGACTCATGTGGATTGGCGCCGCCAAACAGCTTGTTCCGGAACTAACCGAGGATCAAGTACTGAGTTCAAATCCAGGTGTGTTAAACTACTAACACCCGCAATACTGCGGTAACTTCTAATACAACTTAGTTTCGAAAGCTTAGTTACCCATCTATATAGATAGGTTGGTATATAAAAAACACTCTTGAGATGTACCTATACTTGTATAAATTATTATGCTTTCTATTTATAGGTTTTGATGTTTTCTGTCTGTTTATACGTTGTCAAATATATCTACAATCTATAAAAGATTAACTACAATTTATATAGATATTTATTTTTCATACTGCTATCCAACAGATGAAATTCTTAACATTTTTATACCTACATGTACAAAATAAAGTGCACGTAAACAAAAGTTGAGAAAATGTTTAGGATGAATGGGGAAGTTCATAAAGCTGGCCATTTATCTACCCCTCTCATCCTAAATTATACAGCATTATTCTTTAGAAAACAAGTGTAGCGCGGAAATGTCGTCACAGTTTTTATCGCGAGGGGCGGGGCTGTGCGCGCGGCGGTGCGCGCTTAGGCGGGATTATGCGCGGGACTTACCAAATATCTTGCTCAGTGTGGCCTGTCCGAATTTATGCGGTTATAAATTGTTGACATGAAACAATGTGTGAGCGTTGTGAATCGTACAGCTCCGCACGTTTATGCCTATCGACCTGGAATCTGAATGCGGATACAATCGTTCGACCTCATACGCGAATTATCTCGGTGACCGACACCAAATTCCCAAAGCATGAAATCGCACAACAAACATGCATATAAGGCACATATTCGTATGTTATCGATGTTAATAGTGTCATCAGCGAGCTACGGATATTTCATCTATCAATGTAATAGGTTTCGTCAGGCATTTACAATAGGTTATATACTTCGATCAAATATACCATAGATGCACATTCTCATGCAAAAACCGCGTCAATATGTGGCACTGACCAGTACTACTTACTTATAAGTGTCTGCATTTATTATGCAATCCAGGAAATAAACCGGAATAACCATTGAACGCCTATTGAGAAACATTTTGTAATAGTTCAGTTAAAACGCGTCAATATAAAGCGTCCTAAGTGTGTTACTCGCGATACGCAAGCGTACTAAGTATAATGGTACGGTCTCTACCGTATTAGTGGTGTCGATTTTCTCTCGCTCACGGGCAGCCCACGCAAGAGTGAGTGGGACAGGTGCATACTATAGCGCATACGACTGATTTATGCACAGTTTTGTTGGGGCCGTTTTTCGAGCGACGATCTATGGTATATTTGATCGATGGTTATATATGTATGAAAACGCTATGCACGGGTGTAACCAACACCCATTTCAGGATCATGCGAAATAAGATATATGTATTTTGCTTTTTAAAAGTATTTTTTTTAATTTACTTTTTGTTTGATCTAATATTAATTATTATTTCTCTAGCTAAACCATAATGCTTGTGTTGATGTGAGTTCAGTGAGTTCACGAATTTTATGCCAAATATGGGATACAATCTCCTCTTAAATCGCACTCTTCAATCGCATCTCCAAGGCCTTATCTATTGGCCTACCGCCGTTTTTGACGGCGATGAAAACAATAAATATATAGTTTTATTCATCTTAGATAAAAATTTGGCTTTCATAAATTAATTAAAGACCATTATGCCATTATGCTAAAACAATTTCTATAACAACTTTTATTTAAACCTTTCTTTGAACAGATTGGAAACAATTCGTTTATTTGTACAAACTTGTTAATTAAGTAAAACAAGCTGCGACCGAACCAGCTTGAATCTATTATAGAAATAGAGCAGCGTACAAATTATTACTGTCTTGTAAAGAGGTGGTAGCAAAAAGGCGACGAGAACAAGCCGCACATCAAAGACATAACAGAAATCTAAAGAGAATGCGAAGGAAAACTTCCAAACAAAGCTAATAAAACGATAAAAACAGCGGTGAATTTGTAAGAGGCCAGAGCAAAGGTCTTCTGAAACAATGTGACTCGCTAAGCAAGCCTCTCGCGGAGCTTGATTGCGCCACGCAGAAACAATTCAGACAGATCTAACAACTTTGTTGTTTCCATTTTTTGTGTAAAAATATACGTGCATTGTGAAGATTACTCGCGGCGTGCCCTGCTTTGTACTATAATTTAGTTAAATTTTGTATATTTCACGATCTGACTGACGGCCATTCTTACCACTGTAATCTTTCTTTGTGAACTTTGCATTTTAGGCACGCAAGAACTTTAAATTCAAGACGAGAACAGTCGTAGCGAGTTCATACCGGCGTACTTCTTATGAGAGGGTAGTTGGATATGAATTTATAAGCAAATAACATTTGAAAATTACATATATCGGAGTTGTTTTGTATTCCACATGGTATGCAAACTAGCACGAAATGCATGAAAAGAGCTTCACCGTTGAATATTTTTAAAGAGTACGTAAACATTGTACACCTTTCTTTTAAAAAATGCGAGGAATATTAAAAAGATATGTTTAGATTCTTTTTTACATTATGTCGATGTCGTATTGTTGATAGGTCGCATTGCATGGATATTTAAATGCGTGTAGCGAACGTCACCGCTCTCAACTTGTTAACGCAGGCACGCGTTTTGGTCACATTGCTAAGACCGCTGTCACATTGATATTGTTAATAGTGCATCCACACCGCAGTTACTTTTTGTGGAGAAACATAAAGCAACGTGATAATATTAGGTAACTTTCTATAACTTTCGCGACTGTTTGTTGCTTTTTTTTAATGTATCTTTCGCATCTATACCACCAGTAACATATAGTAACACTAAATTACAAAGAGTAACTTTTAAAATCTTCTGTATGTGACGTAATGCACTAGCATTCTGAATCCATAGGGGTAGGAGCATTTTCATTTCTTAACCATAGTGTGCGTCGTTTAACATGATTTTATCATAATGATTCTATTTATGAAAGCCTATATAAATCACAAATTCTTATTTTAGTTCAAACAGTTTTTTACGTTTATTGTTAGATATTTAAAGATCTATTGTTACGGTTGGATTAGAAAAAGAAGATAATGAATAAAAGAAAAGTTACACAATAACAGTCATTGTTAATGGAAATTATCGTATTTTTTTGTAGGAATGTGTCTAAAATAATACTGTTCATAGAATTACAGACTGATATGATTTTCCAGTTATTTTTCTTAAGATATGTATTTATATTTTTGTTAAATCGTGACTTATTTTTTATAATAAGATACCTTATCGCCTGTAAGCCTTGTCCATCCCATATTGTCATCCCATACGGGAACAGATCTATAAGTTGTGAGTTTGGGTGCTGCTTTAAACTTAATATTTGATTCTTTATTTTTCAAGCTATCTGCATAAGAAGAGAGCTCAGGATCTTTTCCTATGGCATGGCATGGCATGACAATGGATAAGGGATGCCGGCGACCTTTAGCCTGAAAAGTGAAGTGATTAAATCACTGCACCGAACAGATAACTGGTTAATTTCGCTTTACATCGAGGGCAATAATTGTATCCTATAAATATACTATTCAGGTAACTGCGGATACACGCATGATGTGAATGATATACATATTATAATTTTATCTAAATCGGCCCTGCATTGTTAAACAAACACAATTCGTCCTGTTTCACTAAATATCAAATGAAATTTGTTACATTCGCGTCAAATATAGAACCTTCTCCTTTCCTAAGTCAGCTAATCAGGCATTTACACTGAGCTCGATGTAGGAATGCGAACTATGTATAACTTATTTTCGAACTTTATGGTTCTAAACCGATGCTGACTTCTGGACCACGAATATACATTTACAAATACCAGTAACATCTCGATTTTTGTAAATGGAAATAACACCGAAATAATAAATATCAGGATAACTATCAAGCTCTAAATATAATTTAGAGCTTGATAGTTATCCTGATATTTGATAATTATCATGCGCACTTAAGCTCCTAATAAAATATGTTAATATTTCTAAAGACATGACAATTTCAATATATTATTAACGACATAATTATGAAGATAATAAGTATATTTTTCTGATTAAAACACCACCTTAATTTTTAAAGCCATGTTCAATGACGCATACGACAAATTAAATTTTCATCTCTCACTTCCATACTATACACATAGGGGAAACTGTCCCAAAATTATTCACTTTATGATGGTTTACAATGGTTGACAAACGAAACCTGCTTGTAAATTTTTACGAGATGACAGTATTTACAGTTATCAACTTGTCCGATACGTATGCATGTGACCTAGCCTTTTATGTGTACACTTGATAGAATAGACACGACAAAATTATGAATTGCCTTTATTGCCATAAGAAGATACCTATATATAGGTATAGATACTTCGTATAGCGGTGCATCACAATTAAAAATTTGCAGTTTTTTTATTAATTAAAATGAGTGTGAAGAAATCGTGTATACGGTCAATCTGATGGTAAGCTGTAATCGCAGTATATGGTCGCTTGCAATATTAGGGTTATGAAACCGGTCCTAGCAAAAATAAATTAAAATTGGC
The DNA here is from genome assembly GCA_963564715.1 of Catocala sponsa. Taxonomy (NCBI): domain Eukaryota; kingdom Metazoa; phylum Arthropoda; class Insecta; order Lepidoptera; family Erebidae; genus Catocala; species Catocala sponsa. Next base: position 13,050,058 of record OY751331.1, read on the forward strand.
ATGAAGAAAGAGACGAGAAAAGTAAGCATGTGTGCCTTCGGAACTCTTCTCTTACTTAAAGGGCAAAACGCATTGTTCACTTACTTCTATGCGAGGGTAAGCAGAACTGAACTTTTCTAGTCATAATTCGACTGTTGAATCAAGTTTTATAAAAATGTTGCAAATTTGCTGTTTATATTCTGCTAAGCGTTAAATTCTATTGCGCAGTGGAAATGTGTGTAAGAAAAAATCTTTATGCAAACATTGTATTCATTTACGAATTCGTCGCTTTCGGTTAGTCAAGCGAACAATAAATTTTTGATTTCCCACATCGCTGCTTGCAATTGTGAGTTATTATCTATTCATTAAACTACACAATGCCATAATTTTACATTTGTGCACGGCACGGAAACATAATTAAACTGCATTCGGTTTACCGTGTTCTTTAATATTTATGCATTTTGCAAACTATCATCGAAAATCGTATTAGTGTCTGTTCGACTTCGCCAGATTGCGCGATGTTCGCTTTTAATTAGTTTCTGTCGAAGTCTATTCGATGCCAGCGCAGCGCCTCTCAAAGAAATTACCGAGCATCGAAGCGAACTATTGAGCTTCACTGTGAAAATAGCTCACAAAGAAGAAAAATGGAGACCCTATCGTTGCCTACTTACAAGTTTGCATCGAGGAATTCGAATAACTCTATTAAGTACCTGTTCTAGCGCTACAAACAGAGCAATTAGTAACAAAACCGAATAGATTTTCGTTGCATTTACGAACAGCATGATTTTATTAACCAAGCGCACAACAACCTAAAACTAATTTTCGTCACGTAGAGGTTCTATATTGGATTACATAATATGTTGCTAGTATTTTTGTCTGCGAAAATAATATTTTATATACCCGTGTATACGCAGGTAGCACATTACAAAATAGGAACTATCGTCGATACCTGAATCTGGCTTATCTATACACTGAAAACACCAATATTCAAATACCTTAAGCCTATCCGTATAAATAACGCGAGCAATACAGCCCGCCTGTAGTCGGCACATGTACTACCTCACAGAACCCATGTGCGTATTACGTAATCGTTTATTGCTTCTAATCAACACGTGCGATAACAAGTGTTGATTACAAGCCAGATTAGAGTAATAACTCTGTCGGGTATACTAAATAAAATAATAACCTTTCTGCTAAATAATCCACCTTTGGATTATTAATCCAAAACACTACAATAATTAAAACAATTTATCAGATACAATATTGCATTAAAGTTTTGGTTATCGTACTTAAATATTGTTTAACTTGAGGTTTACCTTAGCAATATACAAGACCGCGTAATAGCCTATACGAATTATATATAAATATAAATCATGCAACGCGAAAATTTAACACAAGTTACATATAATATAAACTATATTGTTACCATAGGGCACAAATATCACAAACAGTAGGTTTACTTCTAAATTAAACTAAACGTTGAATGTGAACATTAAATGCATTTCAGTTCACATTTAACATTTATTTGACTAGATCGGAACACAAATTCTAACAGATTTTACTAGAGTTTACACTTTGTATATACACCAAATGTTTGTGCAATATTTCTTGAGATCTGATTTAAGATTTAGGTGTACGATTTCTTACTAACATACTAACTTGCTGTGAAAACAAGCTAACCAAAAGTTTGAAAAATATCAATACTGGTACATTGACCGATATTTTACTCTTGAACGATTGCGCTGGAAACTTGTTTCAATATCAGTTTGTAATTGTCTTTTTTATTTTTTGTTCGTGGTTATCTTTTCAATTCGGTATATTCCATCTATTAAAACCATAGCATTGTGAGATACGAGATTGGAGAGGCATGAAGCATATCACTTCAAAGCAATTTTATTGAACATGAAATATGTACAAAGCTACGTTACAATATAAACATTACACGCCAAATATCATTATGGTGGTGGCGTCCTGATCTTGATTACAGCGCTCGCGGTTGACGCGGTGGCTTTATCTACCGCGTGCCACGTAATTATACCGACGGCATGCCTTTACTCAACATGTCGCATTGTACCCATTACACCAACGAAATTATTATCCTAGTTTATGTCCACAGTAACTACAAAAGGAACTCATTACTGCGATCATTCGGTACAGCATCATAAAAAGAGATTCATTGGTTTGCCAGCGCCAAAATTGTAAACAAAATTCTGTTTCATAAGGATAAATGCAACGAAATAGGTAAGAGCTTTGAAAATATTTTTGCGTAGAAAATATTGTATGCAAGCTGGCCGTGTTATGAATGTGCTGCACAATATAGCGAGTGTACTAGGCTAACAACAATAAGCACGTAAGGGGCGGACAATTTGCACCACGTGCTTCTCTTGACACAGACACATAGATCTATGCACGCCCGCATCGACTACCCTACCACCTTTTTCACAGCTAACAAAAATACAACTCATTTTGTAGCCCTTATCAATAAATTGCGTCACCGGTTGTTCCAAAAGCTTATAATGTAAAACCGTAATTACTATAATAAATTCGCCCGTAAAATACACGATTTAAGTGTAGTACTTCATTATGATATCTATTATTATACGATCACGTTTAAGGTTTTATAATATAATTAAAACCAAAAAGATTAATTTGAAAAGAAATAAAATCATTCGCATTTAAATAATTTCCCTGAATGCAATTACTTTAATATCGAATTATAGCACTTTGTAATAAAAGCAAATTGCAATATGATATTATTTTAAACTCAATCATTTTACGTAAAAGAAGACACTTTAAAAATTAAATGGTAATTAAATTACGAAAGTATCCAGAATTATTCAAATGAAATAGGATATTTGAACATTTTTGCGCTGTTTTATTTCGGCAAGCGTTCTATCCAACCTATAAACCACTAGGTTTGTTGATTTATAGAACAGTTAAACCAAAGCTTCTAGCTCAAGTATTTTAAAATGAAGCCAGCGAATTATTGCGTTTTATTACAATTAATATTATATGAAATACATACTCGATTATTAGTCAGTTCAATATGAATTTATTGTCAAAACCTGTCATTAGCTAATCGAAACTGTAAATCGCATCAATACACGCAAAGTAATTTTATTTAAGAACTCAATCTATTTAAAAGCGTTCATCATAGTAATTTCGTGTACAAACGGGCACCGATTTGTGGGCAATGAATTTAAAATTGAGTTTTACAAATTACTCAAAGCGGACGGTATGACCGTTCCGATTTCACGATCCATTGAAGCACCGCTGAGACTGGCGAACGGTCTAGGGTTTATGGCAAAGAAACGAAAATGGACAATGTAACGAGGCCGGTGTCGGATCGGGATGCAAATTAATACGCGCCTCTGGATCGAGCACATGAATATGCATGGGTGGTCCGCTCGTTCCGGCATAATATCCGAGTGGCCCCGGACAGGGTCCGACGCGCCTCGCCTACCCCGCCGGCCCGGTCCTAGCCGTCGCCGCCGCTGCCGCTGCCGCGTACTACACTTGCATCGTAACATCCATGCAGATTAACGGAACATCATCATATTATCAAGCGATTTTAATATCTACACCACCCTTTAAACTAATACCGCACTATCATAAAGTTATGCGGTTGAACGCATTGCTGAAGTATAGTTTTACTATATATTAAATTAACTTTAGCACATACAGGTTAAGCACCGATACATCAGTTTTATACAACTAAAGTTATTTCATCAACATACATATCAACATGGAAGCAATTAGGAATTAGTCTATAAACAATTGACCTCCTACTATTATCGCCAATATTTATAATAACGCAATGTAACAAAGTAACCTATTGTCGTAAGAAACAATAGGCATTACACTAGCATAAATGCTAGTAAAGAGAGACTATTTTATTTTATCTAGATTGCCAGCGTTATTCAGTTTAGAACGCTCAAACGCATTCAGATCTGGTAGGTACTCGTAAAAGTGTAGTTATTATTGAAACTTGGCATGATTCCACTTTACCTAAATATTGCTGGCGTGGTACAGTTGTAAGTAATAACAATTTGCAAAAAAAATTGTAGCATGCCAAAAAACGTGAAGCTTATTTTGTCTGAATCCCAAGATGTTATTAAAATTCATGGGTGTAACGAGTGAGCAAGTTTGGAACATTGAGAGTTAATTGGGGTTGAGACGTGATAGAACAGTCCGTGAGCGAGCCCGCTGGCGGATGTCGGATGATTAAGTGGCGCAGCGTGGGGCGGCACATCGTCAGTGAATATGCCATCTCGCCTGTTATCACGTGCCTCTAACTGGCATCGCCGGCATTCCCTAGTCTCACGATTTTCTTGGCATTCCCATCGCACCCGCTAAGCTCCACGCGAACAGGTGTTGTAGTTTATAGCAGTTTATACCATTCATTACTTAAAGTGACGCTCGTACTCGGAATGGTTTTTGCGACAACGCTGCGGTTAACGTTGCAGCGCGGTTTTATTGTTTTCATGCTTGTCTGCGTAATGTCGGCTAAATGTACAATTTAGTTAAGCAAACAAAATGGTGCACACGAAATACTGGAGGTAAGCGATGTAGCATAAATTTAACTAAATGTTACAGTAGGGGAAATCAATTTTAATTTTGAATGTTCTATTAACGAAGACAATGGAATGAAACGGGAAAGGATAGTCTTTTAGTTAAAAGTTACACGTTTCAATTATCAGGATCGACAACCATATCGGTAAACTGTGTGATTAGTCCGATGGGATCCTGTAGCCGTCGGCGGAAATGAACGATTTGACGACGCTGACTCAATTACTAGCACCGGTAGAACCAGTCATATCTCGATCAACCCGCACCGGTGTGTAATCACTCTCGATGTCACCCTATACCACTGTAACTTAACTCATTAAGCTCAAATAGAACGAAAATATTTTAAAATCACTTCACGTCGCACGTATATTCTTTGTAATTAATAATGTAATTTTTGAGTAATATTATTTTCTTTAATCTATTGATAAAGTCACATTATGTATTTTCGTAGCTCGAGCCAAAACATCTGGTACAAAAGTACTCTAAATGTTATTTTATGAGAAATGACCCATTACAAAAAATCACCCATGTGAAAATCACATCAAAATGTACTGAGCTTTTTAGTTTAAAATGGACAGAAACCAAATCATTTAAAAATGATTTTTTATTTACCATTAGTAGATCGAGCTGCAATTTACTTAAAAAACAATATGAGTAAGAGTTTTTGAGTTCGTTGCTATATTTATGTATATGACTAACTATTAACTATTATGGCCTCGATGGCGTAGCGGCTAGTGTAACCGACTGCCACGCCTGAGGTCGCGGGTTCGATTCCCGCACAAGTCAAACATTTGTGTGCATGAACATGGATGTTTGTCTTGGTCTGGGTGTTTCTATGTATAATATGTATGTATTTACAAAAAAAATTTATATATGTATGTTTATCCATTGTCTAGTACCCATAGTACAAGCTCTGCTTAGTTTGGGCTAGATGGTGTTGTGTGTATGTGATAGAATATTATATTATATTATTATTATTATATTATTGCATTTTCTTCCTACATACGTTATAAATTCGAGCTCTCTATATTTTGTACAAATTGTGGTATGTATTTTGAGAGGTTTCTACATGAATGTATGCGCAAAAAGTATTTTAAGTAAATGCTAAGATATCTATTAAAAATACGTAGCAAAAGCGCACTGCATCAATTAAAGTTGTTTTTAGTGTGTGCTCGGTACGAATGGCGCAAGGCGGAGGTGAGCTCTATCTGCCCTCCAGTATTCATTACTCCTCGTCTCTACACATGCCGATGTTCAGTTTAATTAGTTTTTGTTCGACGATCAACGACCCACCATCACCCTTTAAAGGAATGGAAAATTTAGTCAGCCATGAAGTTTCGTAAAGGTAAATCAACCAATTTCTTACTTCTACTTTTTGACTTGTTTCAACTGATTCATACAATTTATTATTCAGCTATTGGAATTGATTAAGAAAACAAGACTTTACGAACGAAACTTTTGCCGATGATCTCGGAATTGAAATTAAAAGAGAAGAATAAAACGTAAAAACAACTCGGCGAATCAAAAGATAACTGTTGACTGATAAAATCTGATATTTTTATTACGCAAAATGGAAAAATATTGGGATAATGCAGGAGCAAAATGTGTAAAACATAAATGTGCGTAGAAAGCATACACGGAAGGAACGTGCGGCACATAGCGTACCTACATTGATTTATTGCATTACTTGGATGTCAGACAATTTCATGTAGTCATGTTGAATCGGCATATGGCTGAGCATTTGGCAATTGATAATAGAAACACAAGCTAAGACCAGAGTCGAGACAAATAGCGTCTTTTTAAAAAGGCTTATAGGCTCTATAGTTTCTGAACCAATTCAATGTTGTAGGTCGAAAATATGTATGAAATGGCCAAGGGATATTGGACTTGCTGTATCAAGATCTTCTTACTTTCTTCTTCATGTTCGTTTATTACCTAATCATTTATTTCGATCAGATCGTCCGCCTAAACACGGCTTCAGCGTAAGATGATCAATGTATATCTAAGTAACTCTGTCAGTAAACTTGTTTTATTCTGGCATAGTAATGAGTAATAGATAATCAATACGGCCACTTAATAGCGGATTGTGGTAACTAGTAGAAAGCTGTGCCAGCTAGTTGGCAACGCGTATCGGAGCGGTCTCACATGAATAATTAGGCGGGAAGTCGGGCCCACTCGTCGCCGTTAAAAAGAATTATTTCGGCTAATGTTCGTCTCGACGGTTGGCGGGCAGCGCCAGCAATTTGTCACAGCCCACAACGGTGGAGATGTTTATTCAAACGAGGAGATTTTATTGCAACGACATAAATCTTCAGACCAAGGAGACATGGAAGTGACGTGGTCGCGTAATCGCGCGACAATGTGCTTTTTGCGTCCTCTCTTTCCTCCACCCTTCATATTACAACCGCATGTATTAATAAATTTGACTGGTATGTACACGATACATATTACTTTTATCCTAAGTATGCTATTATGTACAGGCTATTTACTTTTATGTGTGAAATATTCATGTGAATATTTAAACGTTACACTCACGGGTTTCATAACATGAGCCACATATGTATATATATTTAAATAGCTCATAGCTTTAAAAACTTTGTAAACAACTACTATTAAAATTAGCAAACTTTTAACCAGAAGCCCGTGTAACCCTTATAAAATGAGAATACGAATTGAAATACATATTGTGACGTCCGTTATGGCAGTAAGCGAGTTATTAATTCAGCTGACCGTCAGTAATCCTGTCGGGTGCGCCGTGCGAGCGACCACGGCTACACGTCGTTATTATTTTGGACATTAATAAAACTCTATCCGGCGTTTCTAACGAGCACGCCGCAAACTACGTCCGCGGGGAAATATTCAAATGCTGGTCGGTGAGCTGAAGAGTATGCCTAGTGCATATTGACGCGGCTAATTATCGTGCTGGCAGAACATCGCCAACAACCGCAGCGGTGGCGTCACGCTCCCGACTACAAACGTGTCGATCTGACGCACCGTCAAATACAATATTTTAGGAAAATTAGAACATAACACGTAAATTATCCCTCTTAATTATTTAATTGCTTAATACACTTAAAATCATCAACATAAAATCTGGCCGTAACGGCAAGGTTCAGAAGTTATCTGCCATCTAATGAACATTGAAAGTACATTTGTACATTTCGATTTTACAAAGAATTCCAATAAGTCACGCTGGCTTTTTAATCCAAGAATATCCGATTAGTTTTGGACGCATGAAAGGCCCTTAAATCTTGGCACCCGAATTAATCGACTGTTCAGTTAGTCTAATTACCGAGATAAAGGTCCCGAGGTTTCAACAGCTCAATACGTACCTATCCTCAAATAAAAAAACTATCTTGGCTACTTTTTGAAGTTATATAAGAAAAATTTTACTACGAGCGCTCGCGAACACTTAAACCTTATTATTGAAGTAAATTAGAAGCAGGTTGCTTTAGTAAGTCCATTTGAAAGCGCAAATTTTGATTGTCATATTTTGATTCCAGGTCAAACAATATATTCTTTGCTCTATATAACTAGTAAATTACGTTTTGTCTTATTCTTACACCCCTTAAAAAGTCAAGTACCTACCATTGTTAGCAAATAACGTGACGTAAGTTTTTTGGAAGGTTCACAGTTATAGCTTTTCTCACTGGCCACATAGCTATAATACCAATTTTTACTGCTTCGTCCGCTTGAAACTTACGAGACCGCATACTAGGATAAAAAGTATGTTATGTGTTAATCTAGGACATGTTCTAGTTATGAGCGAAGTATCATGCACATCCATTTAATGGATTACGCGTGATTAAGTAACAAATATCTCCAGAATCTTTCACATGTATAATATTATATACGAGTAGGATATAAGTTGTATTTCACAATAACTATATATCATGTAAACGATACCATAATATTGACAATATTACGGGTTTGTAACCTATCATTACAGTTATTGGTGTACCATATGTTAACAACCCCTATTCATATTACCGTAAGACAATAATCGGATGTTACCTGTTCATGAATAATAATGTATCTAATGCTATCATTATTCGATAATCTTGTTATTACTGCTACGATTTTTATTCCGTCTGTAGAATAAGTAATAATGTGACGAAGTAGCAAATTGTCGTTTCCCTTGTAGAGTCCTATTAACCGTGCGCACGCCACGTTTAGGCATACAACGCTAAGAGGATTATTCTACCCCAAACAGAAATAAGCATAAGACGCCTCTAATGACGTATTTGTCTTGAGCATGATTGTGTTCAAGATAATCCAGATTACTGATTAATAGGAGTCTTTATCTCAAGGTTAAGAATAAGAGCAAAGTCAGGATGAGATATCGAATGGATACGTTTCCTTATAAGTTGAAGAAGTTGGACAGTATCGGCGAGCTCGGCAAACGTAGTAGCCAAGTTGCTTGTTACTCGGTTAAGATATCACCGCCAAGAACCGTCATTTGTTTCCTTGAGATGATTGTAACAAATAGCAGCCGGATGATAAATTACAATACGCTACCGTGTTCTTTAATTTCTAGAGCCAGAGGGATTAAATAAGAGTGAAATAAGCGGCCAGCCATACCGGAGTACCATTTCAACATCCAGCTTTTTATGTACATTTTTGATGGCGTTCGTTGCATCAAAACATTCGTGCTGCGCGCTATTCGTGAGGTCCGCGCTGAGATTAATGGTCGTCGAGGTAGAGAGTAGTGAGACAATATTTCGCTACGCGCTTCGACAGAAAATCACTAAAAATAGATTTTAATAACGTAACAATCGTCTTAAACTTTTGACTGCACGGATGGCGTAGAGGGTTAAGTGGTCGCCTCGGCACTCGACAGAAATTTGTGTGATCTACAAATTGTTGTTTCGAGTCTATGTGTTCTTTGAGTCCGTTGACTGAATGTCTGTAAATTCCACCGCGATACAAGAATTATACCTAGTGGGGAAGATGTCGTTAAATAAAAGAAATACAATATACCAAAGAAGATGGGAAAGTAATTTATCTTAACTAATTATTATGAAAAGTTATGACAGCCTTTCAAGGATGTTTATTAACGATACTTAGTATTAGAAAGTTGTAACGCCATAATAACAATATCTCGAATAGCATTACACATGAGCGAGCTAATCGCACCCTATCACGATGATAAATAAAGACATGAGTACGCAGATAACAAGTACAATAAACGCCATATTTATTAAGGAACAACGCCCACACATCAAAGCTCTCGTGCGTTTGAACACAAGACACACTTGGAAATAATATCGACGGATTTCCATTGTAAGCTGATTACGAGGAACAAGGTTATTAAATAATATACGAATTACACGAGGCTCTTATTATTCATTATACCAAAATATAGAACTTCACATGATATTAAAAAAGCCCTTGTATATGTAATATGTTTACTCAAACAGCAGTCGGTCGGTCGCGTTAACGTTAAGTCTATGATGTGATGTCGCTTTTATCTCTATGTAAAGTCAAAGGCATTTTTAAGCTTAGCCTTCAATGAATAACGCGTGAATAAACACAACGCACGCACGGATAACGCGATGAAAAAATATCATATGCACAATGACTGTTAGAGAGGAATATTCTAAAATTTAAAATGATAATATTACGAGCACATTATTCATAAAATATTTCTCCAAATTTTATCAGAAAAGTATTAATAATAGTACCTACTAATAAACTAGACTAGCGTTTATGGTACAGCGAACGCTATCTAACAATCAACAGTGTCTGAAATAAAACAGAAAAATATTACCCGCGTATACTGTTTTAATACAATAAAGTTGATTGTGACTGAAATGATTGAGTACCGACTAAGCTACGTAGCAATGTTCGTAGTCTCGTAGCTTGTCCGTAGCACATTCGCAAACTCAAACTTATTAGATTACCGTCGATTTAAGATTTATAAAATATTCTAAGACTTTATCTCTTATCTTATTTTATATTTATCTCTTATCATATTTTTGATACTCTCTTTCCTTAAGTATGGGCAGACTTTAAAGCGACATCTCAAAATCTTAATAGCGTGTACTAAAACTTAGGTTGATGAAAATTACTTTTTATTATTTAGTTCGTATTTCAAACGTGAAAATAGGTTTATTGCAACAGTGAAGCAGCCATAATGACGCATTGAGACCAAGAATTGGAGTTGAGGCAACTAACAATGTCTGTAGCGGTGACATTTAATCAGTGAGAAATATAGGAGGCGTAAGAAATAAAGTAGCTACGTAAGTTAGGACGGCTTGACAGCAAGTGCCCGAGAAGCTGAGCGCGGCTCGAGTCAGGCGTCCTCATTACCCACAGAACTTCTTCCTGCCACAGTTCGCCACTGCATTACCCAAACTACCTAACATACTACGATATATTCACGTCGATAAGAAAAAAGTATTTGACTCTACACGCATGTAAGTTAAATTAAGTTGAACAGTACGAGTTAAGTTCGCAACAAAATCATAATATAATTTGTCAAGTGTCACGGGAATACGTACACACCTCACCAGGGAATACACCTCGAGGATTATGGCCATGTCTCTGGATTATATTGATGATATCGGTACGACGAAATTGCCCTGATTTAGGTAACGGAGTTTACCTGTATTGTCTTTTTAGATTTTATCCATTTTATATTCGGGACACGCCATATCTTTAAAAATAAGCACCAAATAAATATAATATTTAAGTTTGACTATTTCGTTACTTATACAGCGTGTAACTGTGAGGTGTAGTCATATTATAAGGTCGTAAAGTATGGATGTTAATTAGTACCTACCGTAAGCATACTTCTCTTGATTAGATCTTTTTTCCCATGACGATACTTTTTTGTACACGGCTTATTATTTTTATTCGTTAACATGTTAATATTAGTAAATTAGCTCATATATTTTACCTCGATCATTTTCGGACAAATTCGGGCATGCCTTTAACACCCACGAGAGTCATTACATACTCTTATTTAAATCAGCTTATCTATTTGATAATAAATTCGCTGTATCGCCATCTTTTTATGTCCATGTTCTCTTGAAATGTCCATGTTCAAGAGAACATGGACATAAAAAGATGGCGATACAGCGAATTTATTAACAAATAGATAAGCTGATTTAAATAAGTAAAATCAAAATATTTACTGTATAACACTGTGACGTTAAAATGTAGTGTTAACACTGTTAACGTTAGTCACAGGTTCCGCTATATGATTTCGTAATATGACCACACCTTACTGTTACACGCTGGTAATACGTTATTCGTACCTAAACAATTTCAAGATTATAATGCCTTAAAAGCAGAATGTATATTGTTGCTAGTGTCCGATTAATTTTAGTAAAAATGTAATACCTTCTCATCTTAACTTGCAAATGTCTCTTTGCGACTCGGATGAGAAACTTTTGAATTTTTAAATATTCATACGTAATTTAAATATAAATAACGGCCTTATGTAGATTTGTCGGTTACACAAACACAACATGCTTCTTCCTACTTTAAAATGTACTGTTATTAGACGGTTAACAACTCTGCAGACTGTGCAATTTCAGTTTAATAAGTTGCTGTAGTAGCAAGTAATAAACAAACGGAAAGTTGCTACCTGGTCTAGCGGTACTTGCTTCATTAAATTATTAGATTAGGAAGTTGGATTAGTAGATGAAATAAGGTTCAGTTCATACTGTTTTCTAAAGCTAGTGCATTCTATAGTTATGATATAGTATACTCAATTAGGTCTGTTGATGTTTGGCCGTTCCCGAGCTATAGGATTGGCGAGGGGAGGGGTTGCCTGTGTGACGCCCTCTGATCGTTTACGTCACGGCGAATTAGCGAGACAATCACTCAACGTGACACTGGGAGTCGAACGACCCTGTGGACGCAAATCGAGGGCTGTACTTTAGACGAGTGACCCTCTAGCCAAAGTTGACCCAAATGTGCCCTGACTAGTGCGGTGGCATCTGGCAAATGCTACTACCTACCGATAACTGCTTAAACAATTACAGGTCATCTATCACGACGCTGGACTACGTCGCGTGTAATTTCTTTTGATTCTCAACATATAATAAACTGTGTGCTCATTAAACTAATCTGGAACAGGACTGAGGCAATAATATAATGGCCAGACAAATAAGAATCAAGAATATGAACGTACGAGCGCTATTCGAAAATCTATATGTGGAGCTTTTAACGAGCGACTATTTAAACATACGAGTGGTTAGAAGCACAACGTAATTTATCAAGCATTTCGGAGGGTATCCTTAATTTATTCCGTTGTTAGCCGCGTTGACGTTGGTTTTATCATCCATTAGCGCGGCGCTCGAGTGCGAGGCACTCTGGTGAATGTAATCGCGCAAGTTAAAGATGAGAGAAGCAAAAGACGTCTACAATTAAAACAGGTTATTAATGCGTCGGGTGCAGAATTAATTAGAGCCACGCGCACACCCGATAGTGCACGCCGCCTTTTGATTTATAGCTCTTATTCTTAAAGATGCGAACAGATCCGAGGATCGAGTTAACTCAAGATATAAAGTAACCTTGTGATTTATGTGACGACGCTCCAAATTATATTATGATTTATAATACCTAGACAAACACAAAGAACATAGCTCAAACTGTATATTAATCACTTCTGTGCCGGGACTATTGTGATACACTAGTGACCCACTCCAATTTCGTTTGCGCACTTCTCGCTAAAAATATTTGATCAAATTTAAGACTACTCGGGAACTCTTCTTGTTGTTTTGATATTCAAATTCCATACACCATGTATGCATAATAACATAACCAAAATCATATTTAATTTGTTTTCTGTCAATTATTGGAATGCCAGACTTGAAAAGCTATTGTGTTAACCTATTAATTTGTAATAGCACCGGTGTGCTATTACAAATTAATAGGTTAATTTATCTTAGTAATTACTAATAATGACTAGTGCATTATACAAGTTATAATGCACAAAAATCATTGATTGGAATGACTGGCGTGTGTGTACTGTGTATGTCTATATATAAAATGAGGCTGTATCACATTATACATATTCACTATATTACGTGAATTATACATTTGACAGTACAATACAATGCAATAATTTACGATTTGCTTCTGTCACAGGCATGTTATTAACAAAACACGCTTGCGATAGCACCGTCATTGATTGATTTATCTATTACTATATATATATATATTATATAGATTTATGATGCGACTACAACTCGATTTGACCAACATTTAGCAGGAAGTACATCTAATACATTCAAAATACCTACTTGCGCAAAGTTACTACTTGTGACACATGTTCCCGGGACACTGCTTGGAGTTGTTCTATGCCTTGACGGGCAACAATATAAAGGCAACAGTTGTACAAATATAACGACGTATACATGCATGGTTGCCAATGTACATAAGTTTTCAGTTATACGTACCGCAGACGCTAACGATTGAATTTAATTAATTATTATTATACAGTAAACGTACTATATAATTTTTAACACGTTCTATATGCAATGAAAACACAAAAAAAAATTCAATTTCAGATTGAAGTAATTGAGGTTGGTGTAGTTCATAAAATCACGCGATTTATGAATGGACCTTACAGAGGACGCTACGCGATAGTAAACGACGAATTAACGATCACATCGTTATTTATAACATTAGGGTTTCGGAACTAGATTTTCATTTAGTCCCAATCGTAATTTATTTAGTAGAATCACGGTCGTGCAGCTCTTGGTCCCGTAGACAAGGTAAATGATAGCGTCGAGTAATTTGCCTCTATTTACGTAATTACTTACAAGATGGTTATAATAATGTAAGGCGCGAGAAATGCGGCCTGTATCCGTAGGTATACTCATAACTCATTACCAGTGACAAGAAGCTCGCGTGCGCGTACCTTCCAACGAGGAATACAGAGTATTTCCTACTGACGTTTATATTAATAAATACTTGTATACGATGGACGTGAGAAAGCTCAGACCGCAGCGAGGTTCTTATTACCGTCTGTAGTGGTCTCAAATAATAACATGTGCGGTAATATGAGTTTGAGAATGACGTCTAATTAGTCATTGTTCTGTGCCACACGCCGCGCCGCCCCAACCCTCCGTGATTGCTTTGGGTTAGTACTAATCTAACGAATTGAAAATGTTAGAAAACACGACCTTGGAACGTACTTTAAATATAACTATATTAAATTGTGTATTGATCGAAAGACTTTAAAACCCGTCGATGTCGAATGGATAACTGTAATAAAAATGAAACATCAAGAATCGTGCAGTAAACCGTACTAGAATTCGGAATTTTATGCGGTAAAGTCCTACAGTAAAATGATAATCCTTTTACGACAGTTGATGTAGAAGTTTTTGAGGAACTAGTGGTTAAACATTACAAGTGATGTCAAGACCCGTGATAAACTACGTAGAGTTTACTGCGACGGAACTATGAACCATAAGTGTACTAGCTCCGAGTATATATTGTGTTGTTGTACAACAGTAATATTATATATGAATCAATTGAATGTTTGCAACTTGTATTTTGAGAAGTTTAAAATGTATAAAAGTATTTTACTGCAATAAACGTATATGATGAATTGGTAAAAACTCGTCAATCTCAAATAGTAATTAAAATATAATATGTATACATGTTCCTGTTGACTTCATTACGAAACGTAATATTTCAGTAATAGACTTCTAAAGTTAGTATACAATTAAACTTCTAGTTGTTTATAGATTTCAATTTTAGACTGAAGTTAAAATATTGAATTTTTTAAGCATCTCTTCATCAGGCAGGATTTCTATTAACTCAGCCTTTATCGTGGATGTGTTTTTAACGACCAGTTTTATCAATGGCAGCGAGAGGAATTAATGATCTTTCTTTAACCCACGACGAAAACGCCATGATTTCACATCTTTTAAAATTAAAAACTCATCAGCGTGAATTATTTCTCGATGAACCATTATTAATTAGGGGTTTTGGGGTGGTCCAACTCCGAATCAACCAATTTATAGTTAATGTGGTCGATCAATCGGCTAGCGTACGTAATCTTCATTCTTTAACTTAATGGGCTCAGTGTAACAGTCGCAGGATCTATTTAGTCCTAGACAACGATTCTTATTTCCAGACGTTCTGTTAAATGGCGCGGCTAATTGATACACGGAGAGACAGATATTTACTGATTATTCAACCGCATCTGTTGCTCAAACCTGTCGCAGCCACAAAATCTTGCTAAGTAATTTTTACTGTAAGCCTCTAAACAAGCGGCATTGTTCGTGACATTTTTCGGCGAAAATCTCCATTAACTTGCGTAAAAAAATAACCTGAACGGGTTTGCCGTTGGCATCAAAATTTTATTCGTTTCCTCTCCTTTTAATAATTTATTTATTTATTTGTTACATAAAAGGCTTATAGCAAAACAAATATTTCATATTTTTATAGAAATGTGAAGCCAATTACTGGTTCTCATTTTCTGCTTTTGTGTCTAATATAAACAAAGTAAACCCAACTACAATTTGGATTTGGTTAAGAAGAAAGATAATAATATGGATCTGTTAAAAAAATGTTACGTGGTTCAAAACATTTTAATAATTTGCTTGAATATAGTTAAGTCTCGAACACCACGTTATTACTACGAAAGTAGTTTAAAAGATTCTCGCGCCTTCACTATACCTACCAAAATTTATTTACGTAGGTACAAACTAAACATGTTAATGCACGACACAAGTAACTGGCACGGGCTATATTAACAAACTAATCGCGTGGGCTACATGCATGAGTTAATCATACGGGTTACTTGCACGAGTTTATCATACTAGTTACTTGCACGAGTATCTTGCGTCGGTCGTTTACATATTGCAAACAACCCGCGTAAATGCTTGACTTGCGCATGTCATCCGCGTCTTGTGCAAGAAGCATAATGCAACTCAACAAAGATAAGTTCCTATTTAAAAAGGTTTTGTAGATAAAGTTCGTTCGATGGTTTTTAAATTAATAAAATAGAGACCAACTTATTCTTCAGGGTCTTTAAATAGGTCAACCACTCTTATTTAAATATATAGAGCATTCGAATGAATATGATAATTAACACATTCATATACATATATTCAAATCCATATGGCTGATTTGGTATTAAATGGAACAGTCAAGTGTAAACAATATTTACAGACATTAAGCGAAACCCACCAGTCATCCAACTTTTCGCAAGTGAGCAAAGCTGGTATTTATATTGTACCTACTGTTTATAAAATAATCATTAAACAATATGACTACATCTTGTTTTATGATTATTTATTTTCAAGTCGACACCGACAAGAAAAGTAACTAGCAAAACAAAACTCGTAAACCGAAGCGCATGTAATTGTTTTAATGGAGTAACATTATTATTTGCCAAATTAATTCCATACAAACCATCACACACGTAAACAATTATAAACAAACCTTGGGTAAGAGCTTAGTCTTTCACAAATTTCATTTATTTTTGGTACCACGACGTTTTCTAAACATTTTGCGAGAATATTAAATGCTCGTCCACTAAAAGTTCTTAGATCATTTAATTAAATATACTTGAGTAAAAAACTAGACAAACAGAATTAGTACGATCTGGTATCAGTTTCTAGCAATGTTGCTATATGGAGGCGGTATATACACAGAGCCTTCACAAACAAAAATATTTTTACAAGGCAACTATTACTCGCGCGGGTAACCCAGTAGCTTCACCACGTACATACGTAATAAACCTGGCGCGTTATCTTTAAAAACATTTACAGTTCCCAAGCGCTGACTCTATTTAAATTGGGACCATATTTCAAGTCGGTTCATACCCAGAATGATTATAGGTCCAGTTGTTACGTTAGATAAAATTCTAATTTGTCATGAACGCTGCGGTGAGCGTGCTGTACTTGTAGCTTTGTATGTATATTTTCAGCGCTTACGCTTAATTTTCTCGAGACTGAAACGGAGGCAGTTTAAGAGCGAGATTGGATCGGGACGTCCCGGCGACATCTGCTAGAGACGCTTGGAGATTTTAATACGAAATAATGCAGTAGCAGACATTGCACGCCGGGCCACTGCCATACTGCGACTCTCTGACATACAAAAGCCGAACGTAATAAATTACAAAAATAAATTCAAAGTATACGACTTTTCGAATTGCACCATTTAAAGACGAATCTAAGCTTGAAAAGTACTAAGTTAAGTAGACGTTGACCTCTATGATCGTTCATATTGTACTTCAAGAGCGTCAGAGGTCAATAGAAAAGCTTTAACGCTGCAAACTTGTTCAACTTCACAAAATTAAATCAGATACATTGATACTTAAAACAAGACGATATTTTACCTACCTATAATTTCATTACAGCCAGCCAATACTATTGATATTTACTTTCAATTTTCTATTTATACCAGCCGAAGGCTTTGTAAATAGAAAATACGACAGTATCGTTTGTATTTGCAATACAACTTTATTGTTAAACAGTTAGCTATCTCGTATAATAGAAGCCTTGTACGTAAGCATACCCGTATGCAATCGTAACCTTGTAGGACTTGAATGGCATCGGGAGCTTAAGCGCAGCGTCATTTATTCGTCGTAATAACTTAAGTTGGGGTTAAGTAACACTGTGCAAGCACACAGCGTATTGTACAAAACACAATACAACTCTCGTACACGCCTAGTTACACTTTTGTCTGAGTTTGCCTTTTCCGTTAAGTTAATTTCAGTAAGAAAATAGCCACGAGATTTTTGTCTTCTATTTGTGAAATCTAATATGGATATACACGTTGGGTTTAAGGTACTTTCTCTGTAGCTTTTATCGGCAAATGTAGATAAATATTATCCCATTTAGTTCAACTATCCAATATCCCATTATTATGTACGTGTTTATTATTGTGAGTTCTTTTATGGATTGCGATAACATGTAAACGTTTTCAAAGGAAAGTAGTTTTTGTAAGAAATACATGAAAGTCACAGTTATTTGGTAGATGGATACTATCCAAACATAGGACTCGAAATAGCAAACAATGTAAACAAGAATTATAAAAGACTGAAAATACTTTTTGGCTAAATGTTAGAGTGCTCTTAACAGTTGTAGGACCAACGTCTCCGTAAGTTTCCCAACGACGAAAAGAATTTATAACTTCTATAAAACGAGATTTTGCTAGCTGTCATCAATTATATCTACTAACTGTAGTGAATTCGAGTCGCTGCTCTAGAATAATTTCACAAAAGAAAACTAGATAAAAGAAGTAATAAGTAATAAACTTTAAACTATACTATTTTATTTGTTTTAAATTAACGGAATATCATCTGAAATGAATGTTGCGAGTCTGCAGAGCAGTACAGCAGCAAAATTCATTTTAATTTATAAATTGCCCAGAGAGCTAGAAAACTTTTAAAGTTGTTTTAAAAACCGTTTGTTTTTTATAGGGGATGGCACAAAAAGACCATCAATTTCATTATTGGCCAGCACTTGGTGAAAACAAACGGCTGGACATCTGCGGTCCAAAAGATTTACGATGTGGTAAGAGAAACTTTATTATAGTTTCTACATATTTCATGGCTATCTGAAAAATAGTCTACCGGGTGATTTCAAATAGTCGATTTTAACACGAGAAATATTCTCATCGTTACCAGATTGCCTGTAATTTTAAGTATAACCCACCTTAAGTTAATTATATTACCGTCTCAGCAAATTTGCTACAGTAATGTCGTTATGAAAAGGTACAGGAAAGGTTGTGAGTTTATTAAGGGCCGGAGTTGAGGGGCGAAGTGTAGCAGCGTAGAACGAAGGCAGACTTCTCTGATATAATGTATCGTAGCAACTGTGCGAACTCATCGATCAAACGTAAGCGCTCCGGTTGTTAGGTAGTGACGTCGTACGTACTTGTGGGAGCTCGGAACTCGCGCGATCCACGCTTCTGGCGTTAAACTCTGAACTGGCTACCGTATCGTCACTGAACGATGGTACTGCCGATGCCAGCAATATTCATAACGTTGAATCTACTTGGCACTACAAAATAATAATGCCAGCGATTCTGCGTCAACGCTTGAATACGCGATATTGTATACGCCGCGCTCCGAGTATCATATTTTTCATTATTTTCTTTTACAGATATGTTTTACAAAGAAAATGAATGTGTATGAGCTCATAAAAAATGACTGGTAGAGATTACGTTTCTTTAGAAAGAAGGTGCATTCTTAATGGACTAAAGCCAATAACGCATACATTTGCCTTAAAGGTCTTTCAAGTAATAAATGACTGGACAAGTGCCAGTAATCACTTGCAAGTGCCATATTATAACTGATATTTGTATGCTGCTAGTATCTTATCTTATCTTATGTGGGGGCCAGTCAGTGCAGACCGGCGACACTTCGACCCAGTGGGATCTTTTGTGTCGACACTCACCCAATAACGACTGCCATAGATGTTCATGGCAGCCGGGACCGACGGCTTAACGTGCTCTTCGAGGCACGGAGCAGGCGATAATTGTCAATCAATACGCACATAATTTCGAAAAGTCATTATAACTTCCGAAAGTCAGAGGTGCGCGACGTGGGTTCGAACCCGAGACCCTCTGCATTGCAGTCTATTAGCCTCCCCACTGAGCTATCGCTGCTCTTATGCTGCTAGTATAAATGTGTATCCTAATTCGTAAATCCCAATACCACCATTAATAACTGAACAATATATTACCAGAGTATTCCTAATCCGCTCAGTAACATAAACATAATATTTTAAAGAATACGTTTACTAGATTTCATATCTTCAAACGTAAATTCTTTTTATACATATAAGCAAAACAGAAAAATAAATACTCATGCGACTTATCCAATTGTTAAAATTTATATCTTAAAACACCTTTATAACATATACGTAAATTTATTAACTTGTATATTGCTGTATTGCATATTTCAGTTTCATAAGCCAAATTGCCAAATTTTGCTAAGGGAAGTTGTTTGGCGACATACCCATTTTCAATGGAATTAACGTGTAATAACATAGCGGAAACTACAACAATGCTCACTTTTTAATAACAGTAATAACTACGTCAACAATTCCTTAGATCGACTTAAAAGAAAATGGACAAAGCGTTGGCTGAACAAAGCGTGTGAACAATAGCTTAAGAAAAATACATACTAAGTACTGAATGCTTTGTCAATCCAAGCTTTTAGCGTATTTCATTCAAAAACATTGACTGCGATTTCAATTGTGTTATAGATTTGTATGTATTGATAGGCGCTTACCTGCAATTACTTATTTGTTTACTCACTCGCCGTATGCAGGTTTATATTAATACATACAATATTCAATATTTTCAGAACATTAAAGCTTTTGAACACAATATTTACAATCGCGCCTTTACAAAATTGAGCTGATGCGGCTTAATAAGTACACATTTTTATTTCAATCGTATATCCGATGAACACAAATTTATTTACGTAGAACGTAATATCTCAGGAAATGTAGCAAGCTCTCACGGCTTTGTTACATTGATGAGAATCTGGTATTAGGTAGTTACGGGACAATCAACGTCTCGATTCAATTTCAATAAATGGCACAAGATTGAAACCCTTAATCTATGTATACAGCGGCGCTCTCAGGTGAGGTATAGGTATTATAAAGACGTTCGAACGTAATATCTACTTTACTGTGTTATATATTATTCTTCACGAAGCTAATACCATTCGATTACAAATCCGTGTGTTGGGTGGAATATCTCAGGAACGCAGCGAGTGATTTTCTTTATACAAAGTTAAGCGGAACTTGATCCGATAGTATAAAATATAGCGGCCATGTGCGCAACTTTTTGTTTTGTTTTAGATTCTCTCCTTGTTTAGTGTTAACTCATATTAGGGACGTGTATTTTTTATACCAGCACGCCACTTGTTAGTAACATAGTTTTTGAGGAAAATATTGGCATCAAGAGGAAAATGTTGTTCTCTGATATAAAGTTAAAAGTAATACAAGAAAAGTTACAGCATGCAAGCTTACTCACATTCATCGTGATCTTTGGCGGTGACGGTGAGTACGGTATGTTGGATGTCCTCATTTTCGTCGACCTCCGCCTCATACAGTTCCTTGTCGAAATACGGCGGGTTGTCATTCTTGTCAGCGATCCCGATGCGGATGAATTTAGTCACTGGAAAAATAAATCAATCTTTACTAACATAATAATTTTCAGTTAAATATATACTTATATACAGATATCGAAATATCAAATTCGTATCAAATAGTTGAAGTATGTTGGAGGAGGAGCATTCCGCTTGTTTGGCTATAAAACAAAATGATATGTATCGCACAAGAACAGAAGAAAGCTTTCACTTTGAAACTCAAGATCGTATATAAATCGCGACTATTCTGAATACAGGCCTATTGAATCATATTTTATATTATTATTGTAAGCATTTGCTATGGAATCAATTATAAGGTATTTTAACTGATTTAATTTCATTAACTTTGCCGTGAAAGCAATTCGTCCAAAAATGTACAATTATTACGCCCAAATAATTTCGTCTGATGGCAAAAGAAATGGTAAACAGTTACAAAAACTTGTTCACGAATCAATAGTTATCATCTGAGGTCTCACACACACGTCAATAGATAAGTAAAAATAAAAACCTTTACGAGAAACTGTACGTCAACGCGAATTATGCACAGCTCTATGAGTATGGCTATATTTATACTTCGCGGCATGGGCATCTTAACCTTATCAATGTAAATTTTCACTGAAGAATTAAGTTGCATAGATAGACATATTTACTATATAACACGTAAATATCTGGCGAGTATATAATCTCCAACCAATACATCTAAACGGTATAGCAAAGATATATTAAATTCGCATTTCGCCGTTATATTTCAGATCTCACGTAGGGGTTTATCGTCTTACGCCTGACTGCTTTGCTGTTGAGAAGATCTTAACGGCTAAACTAGTTTGTCTGACCTTGAATTCAAACCTCAGAATCGGCAACATACTTATGGCATGGGACCGACGACATAGCGTAGCATTTAACAGTAATGTGTGTATGTTGAGAGCAGCGATAGCTCAGTGGGGAGACCAACAGACTGCAATGCAGAGGGTCTCGGGTTCGAACCCACGTCGCGCACCTCTGACTTTCGGAAGTTTATTTATTTATTGTATTTATTTATTTATTTTATAAGTTAAGTTATATGACTTTTCGAAATTATGTGCGTATTGATTGAGAAATATCGCCTGCTCCGTGCCTCGGAAAGCACGTTCGGTCTCAGCTGCCATGAATATCTATGGCAGTCGTTATTGGTGGAGTGTAGACACAAAAGATCCCACTGGGTCGAAGTGTCGCCGGTCTGCACTGACTGGCCCCCACATAAGATAACAGTAATGTGTGTACCTATATATTATAAAGTCATTTAAAAGCAACATCATACTTAGTTTTAAAGAAGAAAAATATTTTGATTAATACCAAAACAGCGTATTTCTCGTCAAATAAATGAACTGATTTGAATCAATTTTAGGTAATGAAAAGATCTCGAGAGTTCGGAGTGACATGACCGACATGAATGACCGGATATTTTTCGAAAATATCCAAGTAAAAAATTAAGAAGCTGCATTATTGGTACGACATGCAAATGCGTGCTTAGAATCGTGTATTTTTATGAGGAAAATAAAATCTTGAGAAATAAATTTATGGGATGAGCATCCATGAAATTGTATTTTTTGTTTGCGATGATATTTATCACTATTCTTCACAACACTACGACCACACCTTACTGTTACACTCTGCATATTTATAAGGCAATATTATAATCAATCGTATTATTTATCAGAACTCGCCCAAAAGAACGAAATATCTTTGAATGAAACAATAGAATCCTTTAATTTCCACATTTCCTAGCGGCTGTTATCGTTGTATTTTTGCACAGTTCCCCTCCACCCTATTCATTTCCGTTTTGACAGACAGGCTGCTGTCTCCTTTGTGTAGATTTGCTTCAAATATTTATTTATTTCCATTAGTTATACTTTACAACTAGGTTTTCTTTAAGTAATAGCTTCTGTAAAAGCTAAACATGTATTGTCTATTTTGTCATATAAGGGAAAAATTAAAATCGATGAAGACGTAAATCTGTACAATCTAAATCTAATAGAATTTACAGATTTATGTTTTCATCGACTATAAGCGCTTTAGCAGTATAAGAACAGATACCTTTAAGTTAAGAGAAAGGCGACGTAAATTCGATTATGTATCAAGATATAGCATTAGTATGAATGAATTTGATCGTGTCCTTTGTAAAAGCTTTTGTAATAGAATCCTAATTGGACTACATCAAATGAACTCTGAGTTCTCGGGAGAAATCGTATCTAAAAAAACTTATTCTAGACGGAAATTGCTTTCGTTTGAGGCGCACTCTAAACAATGATAAATTAGGACCCCTCTGGGCTAAATGACCAGTGACTTTATTAGCAAACATACGGACGCTTTTAAGCTTAGTTTCAGTAATGTAGTCCTTATCTTCATTGACATAAAGCCGCTGGCGAAATGGAAAACAATGGCGATTTCAACCGACCTGCCTTCGCTTAGTCCGACTTCATCTGTAACGAATTGGTCACAAAGCCCTCGAGCAGCTAATGCAGAATTACAAATTGAATTATTTTGTGGAGCTACAAATATTCGTCAAGTCATAACTTGGCTTAATTTGTTTAGATCTACGAGAAATTTAGTTATCTGCCAGACCAATCCATTTGTTGAAAGCTAGATACTAAGTGGACAATAAAGTTGATCTAGCTATTCGCTTCATAATTTGTTTATAACTATATGCACTAAAAGCCCAGTAACTTACTTACGAGTATTTCCCACGGTAATAAAGGCAGAAAGTACAGTTTGTATTTTGAAAGAACATAACTTTAAAATTCAATTGAATTCTAAATCAGACTGTATTTCGTAACTTTGTCGAAGTGTCGTTACGTAGTGCGTGGCCTGCATGGAGCGTAATCCCTTACTACCGATTAGAGGGAGGCCATGAACCACAGTGCCATTTTCCTGCTTTCTCGTGAAACTCAGTTGAATCAGGGTACCATAAAAACTAATCAGGAATGCTAAAAGCGGTCTAACGATGCCGGGAGTGACTTTTGACAAACACGCGAGGGGCGGTCTATCCTAAAGTTTGG
The DNA here is from genome assembly GCA_963564715.1 of Catocala sponsa. Lineage (NCBI taxonomy): Eukaryota > Metazoa > Arthropoda > Insecta > Lepidoptera > Erebidae > Catocala > Catocala sponsa. Next base: position 13,074,724 of record OY751331.1, read on the forward strand.
CGGGACAATTTTGTTAGCGAACTTCCCTGTCAACGGTCGTATAAAACGAAACCAGCATCACCCACCCAGTTATAATTAAATATCCTGAAGTCGATAAAACCAATAATATATTTTTACTATTAACTACACGTTTTATGTGAAATGGAATTTATAACATTTGATTTCTATTGGTTTATGCAGAGAGAAGTGAACGTTTAGTATATATTTTCACTTTAAGTCATAGAAATGAAATTGAGATCATATTTGTATGTACCTACAGGATAAAGTCTAGAATTGTTGAAAATTCTTTTACTAAAAGAAAATCAAATTCAAATGACGTACATCGCGAGCGTAGCCGCGGGTACTACATTTTTTCATATAGCTATGTAATAAGTGAAGTTATAACATGAATGCGAATACTTTTGTGATTAGCGCCCCGCCAGACGGGTTACGATATTATTAATAGTTAAAAAAACTAAGTGTATATACAAACTTTTTTGTCGGCCTCGATGGCGTAGTGGTCAGTGTAACCGACTGCCACGCCTGAGGTCGCGGATTTCATTCCCGCACAAGTCAAACATTTGTGTGCATGAACATGGATGTTTGTCTTGGTCTGGGTGTTTCTATGTATAATATGTATGTAATTACAAAAAAAAAGTATATGTGTATGTTTATCCATTGTCTAGTATCCATAGTACAAGCTCTGCTTAGTTTGGGCTAGATGGTGTTGTGTGTATGTAATAGAATAATATAATATATTATAAGAATATTATTATTATATTTTTTTTAAACCTGTTTTTCGTATACCAACAATGATGTTATCTTTTTAATATTAGGCAAATTTTCATCTCTATAAATGCTGTTCACGCAGTGGTGTAATTCTTATCTTTTATTTCTTTTAATAAAAGAACGTCCGCATTAGGGAATACGCTGTTTGAGGAGGGCTATAGAAACTTTGTCATTACAGATACCACGCATTCTTGCCTCATCGCTAAATCTGTTGAGCAAACCATTTTTTGTCCGATGAGAGTATTGCAGAAGGAAACAGCAGCGCAACAAGCCAATTGGCTAAAGAAAGAAAACATAAAAACGTAGCGGATTACGTCAGCAATGATGGGTGGTGAACTTATCCGGTGCACCAACAGTACTATGCAAAAACAGTGTTGTTTTATCTTCCTTTATATAACAGGTATATCAATTCAACCGAAGAAACGAAAACACTGTAGTACAAACAACAGGGTGAATTTTCCAATTCCTATATGTAATTCTTGTATGTCCGAACTCGGCGCTGACACGTGATAGAATATTGTTTTCTGGTGGAGCGTCACGCTCCACCAGAAAACAATATTCTATCACGTGTTCACGAAATTTAATACTATTTTAAATATATATGGTGGTAGGTGATTTGATTTTATTGATATAGTAAACTATATTATCATGTTATAGTAAACTCAACAGTGTACAGATTTAAATGCATAGTTAAACCTGCAAAGCTGTGTGCATCACAATAAAAAAATATAGAAACTAGCTATCCTTCGGAAACAGTTCTTTTCTATAGATTCTTTAATCTATAGAAAAGAACTGTTTCCGAAGGATAGCTAGTTTCTATATTACCTGTGTATCCTATGTCCTTTTCTGTATCCTGACAACGTGTATGCGATATTTTATGACAATCGGTCGAATTGTTGAGGCATAAAAGCGTTACAAACAAACGAACTCACATTCACAATTAAAATATTGGTTACGATACCGACATCCTAGCCGTGAATCTATCTGTATTGTATCTGATAGTATTTTTGCTAAGAATCTAATCTAGAAGTAATGTTATATTCCAATCAAAGACCGCAGAAAGTGGCGTTCTCTCGTATCGGCCCCCAAGAGACACTTTGGATCTCTGAGGCAACAGAGTAAGTAAGCAAAATAACAGTTAAAAATGTATAATGGCATAAACAAAATTAATACATCGACTTTTTAAAATAGTGCAGTTGTAATATCCTGTTTCTCAATTGGCAACCACTAAAGCTGTTTGATCAATCGCACAGGTTCCAACATTAGTATTCCCCTTGCACAGCAATCAAACACAGCGGTACGAGTAACGAGCTTTCAACAAACTATATCCTGTTACCTATGGTGCTATCAGCGAACGTATTCATGCGCCACTCTAGCAATAAGCAATAACCGTTAATACACAGTAAATGTGTGCCAAGATTACTTTATGTAATGCGGTGGCGACAATAATCATCACAAATATATGAAGGCCTCGTACAAATTATTTATGTAACACTATTCCTGTTCTTTATGTTTCAGTTTATGGTGTACCGATGTATTGATTATTATATCTGTATTTGTACCCATACGTTTTTTTACTAAATGTTTTTGCATCATTGCATATTCCAGTAATAACCAAGCTACACATAAAATGTAGGAAGAGCTTCGAAAAATATTAAATATCCGAGATAAAAGTTATAATAATATAAGATATAAAACGAGATTTAACAAAAAATTTAATATTTTGTTAAATATATTTTTTGCCATATTTAATTAGATTATTTTATTTATTCGTTTTACCAAATCAAAATGTTAATAAATATTGAAATAACTATTACAAATATGTATCTCGTTGAAGAAAAACAAGGGAAGAGGATGAATCAGTTGGCTAATAAAACTAAATGTTATAACATCATAAATGAAATATAGTATTACTATATTAATTCTTTTACTTTAAAGTTTTGGCCAAAGGTCAAAAGGTCTATTGCGCATTCGTGGATCTGGAAAAGGCTTATGATAAAGTGGTGAGGAATGAACTTTGGTCGGCATTGTCCATGTATGGAGTGAATAGCAACCTCACGCGAGCTCTGAAATCTCTTTATGATGATTCCAGAGCTTGTGTTAGGATAAATGGAACCTACACAGAGTGGTTTAGCATCGATAAAGGTGTTAGACAAGGATGTGTAGCGTCACCTTGGCTGTTTAACCTATACATGGACTATTGTTTGAAAGATTTAAAAGATTGTGAATGGGGATTAAGAATGAATGAGTTACTTGTCAAATGTCTTCTTTATGCCGATGACCAAGTAATACTTGCGTCATCGGCGGAAGAGTTGCAGGCGATGGTAACTATTATGCATGGTGCTTTTGAGAGTAAAGGAATGAAAATAAATGTAAGCAAGACGAAAGTAATGGTATTTGAAAAGGAAGAGTGCGTGACGATGTGTAATATTATGATTGATGGAGAAAAAGTGGAGCAAGTGAAAGAGTTTGTATATTTGGGTACTTTGTTTACAAGGGATGGTAAACATGACGGAGATATTGAAAGGAGAACGATTGCTGGCAACAAAGTGAATGGAGCCCTACGCGCTTTTATGAACAGTCGAAATGTATCCGAAAAGGCACGTTTGGCTGTTCATAGAGGACTATTAGTGCCCACACTTATGTATGGAAGTGAAAGTTGGGTATGGCAAAAGAAGCATGAGAGCAGAATAAATGCTGTAGAAATGAGAGCGTTGAGAAGCATATGTGGTGTGACTCTGAAAGATAGAATAAGAAATAGTGTGATTAGAGAGAGATGCGGCATGAAAGTTGATATAGTTACAAGAATAGAAAAGGGTATGTTAAGCTGGTTTGGACATGTAGAAAGAATGGACGAGGAAAGACTGACTAAGAAAGTTTATAAGGCTAGTGTGAATGGAACAGTCGCAAGAGGAAAACCTAGGCGAACGTTTCTCGACCAGATCGGAGGCGTCCTGGACAAAGGCCAGGTTAAGAGCTCCTTGAACCGACGGGCGTGTATGAGGAATGTGATGAAAGTGAATGAAGCCAGAGAAGTGTGTCAGGATCGTAGCAAATGGAAATCCGTAGTCTCTGCCTACCCCTCTGGGAAACAGGCGTGAATCTATGTATGTATGTATGTATATTAATTCTAAACAATATTATTACTCAATCAAAATAAAAGTTATGTGTAGTACAACTTTGGTCTTCATTTTACTAATTACCAAGGTAATTTTAGGAAGGAACTGTATCTTCAGGTAAAGATTTTAAGCTCCTTATAGAGCATTTTAAGGGTCCCCAGATAGCAGCATAAATATGGTACGTAACGAGTCCTTCATTAAAAATAGCATGGAACCATTTTGTAAAATGTCCGAGGAGCTTATCTGCAGGACACATTCATACAGCGGTGTGCTGATAATGAAATTCTTTATCAAGAGGTGCACAGAGTGGCGGTACGTGCCTTTGCGCCGTTGGGGCCAGCGGAAGGTCGAGTACCGGATTATGGAAATAAAGTACATAGATACGACATTTTGTGTATTGGTTATTCTTAAAAATATTAGGCCTCAGCTCTGTAACATAACCTTATGTAAGAAACTAACCCTTCATGTAAATATATCAATAAAGATAAAGGTTTGTGTTTTCTCAGGCAATTTTAGGACGAAAACTTTGACATTTAAACTAGACAAATTGCAATATCTAATGGTTTACATTTGTATCTACTTATTCCAAACATCTGAAGAATAAAAATACTGTATTAACTTTATGTAAATTATTGCAGGATACTTTACGATATATGTATAACTTAGAGACATTATTAAACGAGTCTAATTCATACAAAATCGATCAGTTAACCTCCATAACTTAGTTCAGGTACGGCTATGGATATCCGCAAGAGGTTTTAGTACATACAATGTTTGGCAAATGTAACTAAAACCAATTCTGCTATAAACGGTATCCCACAATATTAAAGACTTAACGCTGATGTCAATTAATACTCTAATATTTTTTACTAATGTAACTTTAGTAACTACGGATATATACCAACCGACCGATGTGTATCGTGTTTTCTTTGGATAAGTTAGAAAAGGTTATATTTTGACGCTAACATAAATAAAAACTGAGCAGCATTTAGCTGGATGCTAACAAGCACGATTTTCGACCGTCCGTCTTGTCCGATTACGAACTAGAACAAAGCCGAGCTCTGACTTCGCGCCTCGCATCCGTAAAAATCTAACGTCTCTTCTGTGATCGTCTTATCTGATCTACCCGTACCACTTTTAAAGATAAATGGGGATTGTGCTCTTTCAGTACGAGCGATTGAAAATTTCTAGAACGCTTTCTTCACACGGTTAAAACCAATATTTAAAAAAAAACATCGGAAGAAATTAATAACTTGTGAAATTAATAATGTGATTTACATTTCAGGTATTAAAATGTATAATTGCTGTATTGAGTCTTTTGTAAAAATAAACGTTCATGCTCCGAATATTTATTTTATGAAACACACGTTCATTAAGTCGATTTCTGTTTCAATTATTAATAGGCATGGGAGTTTTGCGAAGCTATCGAACGTTTCAGTGGTTCGCTTTTTGCGTTAAACGATGTGTATCGTAATGGTCTCGGAAACAATAAACTACAAACGGTATAGCTTTGCGATTTTGCTCATATATAACATAAAGTTATGATGTCCAATATGTGCGTGTACATACATGCCAGCTATAAAGTGTGACGTTTAATGCTATGTATACCTGTGATATGGGTTAAGTTATTTGTACCTACTCTCGTTAGACGAGAACTTCTAACGTAAATTTACTTTGACCGCATATTATTTTTGTTTAGTTTTATTCAATGCATGCGTTGACACCAAACGGACGTCCGCCGGTCAACAACGCGCCACATATCATTTTTGGGCTTGGCATAACCAAAAGCGGGTCAAAAAAGTTTTATGTTATGACTCTAAAATACTAAGTGGGTTGATTGACGAGGTGTGCCTCGACACTTTGTCATTGTCTTTGAGCTGAACAACCGGTTAACCGAACTTTGCAGCGAAGACAAACTGTGAAATAGCGAAGAGTTGGGACAGCCTTTGAAATATATTAGTTTACAACTTGAAACGGAAGGCAAGAATTTCCTTTCGAACTTTAATTACATCTAAATAAAAAGTCTTATCTTGGGGTCGGCGAAGTAAATGAGGTTGTGCGCCGGTCTATGAAACAAAAAACATGAATACTACAAATCGGGTTTTGATTTCCCCAAGGAGCAGTGCGATCGTATGAGTATGATCGCGGTCATTTCCGATATGCCACAAGACCGTTTCAGATGAAGTCCCTACAGAAGCGTGACGGGGGTCTCTATCTGTAGATTGTCCGATACAAAGGTAAATCGAAAAACAAGACAAATTTACGACGGTCCGTATTCTCACATTTTCACAATAAGAGTACACGATATAATACCTAAACCGCTCTAACTCGCAATATTCGATTCAGAGCGATATAACTTTAAATAAATCGGCAAACTTTGTGAATAAACTTACCTATGTATCGACAAGATGAGGCGAAATGATTTTATAATGTCTTAAAGCATGAAATGTATGGTCGGGCAATAAAAATCGATTCAATATTTTTAGATGGAGAAAAACCATTTCGTAAAGGAATATACCTTACAGGCGGAACGCAATCGAATAATATTCAGATGAGGAGAAGAGGATATGAAAAATGTTATAGATTTTTTGCGAAGCAACGCCGTGGGCAGCTCTGAAAAGGGTTGTGTGGCGATAACAGAACTGTCATCTGCACTAATATTTTGTACTTTAAATTTCGCTCAGTATCGTATTGTCAATTGTATCAAATAATATTTTATCACAAAATATAAACCTAAAAATGACTTGTTTTGTTAACAGTTCTCTGCACAATTGCTAAATAATGACGTTAATATTCCACATTAGGTACATGATTAAGTATATTAAGTAAATAAAAACATTAAACATTCGAATGGGATTAACATTTTTCTTCCTAACATGAAATAAGATAACATGATAATAAAGGATTTGAAATATCTAATAATTGCCAGTATAAATGCCTTAATACTGCTATAATAGGGGTACGGCATTATATATATTTTTCTGTACCAACTTTTCGCCGCGAATTCACTCTCAAGGCGTGCTTTTTGTTGGGATATTAAGTAACCAGTAACCCTTTCGGGCCATATACCATCAATATGCAAAAAATAATCATGAACCGTTGCGTTGCTACATAGAACAAAGACTAGCTATCGAACACATTGCCGCATTTATAATATTAAGTAAGTTGTTGTTAAAACATTCTGAATATCTCTCTGTATGAAAACTCTTAAATCATATACAATCAATCGATTTATATTCACTCTGCTCTCTATAACGAACTCTATCACTATCCTAATGATAATTATCAAATAATGCACATCCATCATTGCATTATTTTTTAAACGAAAATCTATGGCATACATTTTTTTTAACAAATGGCTCATGTTTGTCCTAAGATAAAAAGCCTTTAATATATAAAAATGTTACGAAGGTAAAAGTAGGTATGGATAACTGGGTTTGATACGTTTAATACAAATATAAGTTTTACTCAGAAAATTAGTAACAAGATGTCTATAGCAAAACTAGGTTTCTTATTAATCCGCAAGAAAAAAGTAATTTATTCTAAATTTGTAAGACGCGGCTTGCCCTAGTTCAATTCGAAGGATCTTATATAAACATTAAATTCGAAAGATCGTATATAACACATCGTTTCAAATAATAATAAATTGTAGTTCTGCAGAATGCTCTCAGAAACTGTAACTTGTCCCGAGGGCAGTATTTTTTGTGGGACGAATAGATGTCTCGGACCTACCGGGTTATACATATAGATATCTTCAATTTATTGTTGACATGTGAAAGGACCATTGCGGGCTTTTCGTTAGATAAATTATTCATGATCGATGTATAGCTCTACATAACTGTTTGCAAACTTTACTCAGGTAAACGTGAACTAAGTTTTATAAAGGGAATTTGAAGTTACCCTTCAACTGTGGGAAATGAAGGTAATCGTTTGTAAACAAGGTGGTGATTGACGGATAATGATATTCATTATGTAAACGCTTCATAGAAGTACAAAGTTATAAATACTTACTTACTCACTCTCTAAATAGGGTAAACGGCAAAAGTTTTCGCATATAGGAAACTTCCCCAGAATATTAGCTATGAGGCAAAATATCAATTTCTTGCTTAGATATTAATGTGTGGCTAAGTTTAGTGAGCTGCAACAATTCGTGCCGCAGAATAGCCATCAAGACGTTCAAGTTGAAGACAAACATCCTAAGTTCAAGGAAACCGATAAATCCAATTACCTATTGGTAGGTACACTAGTGCGACCATTAGCTAGGTATTGAACAAATATAATTTGTGTCGTAAGGATATTCGATTACGAAGCTAGTCATGTAGTGGGCAACGGTAGTAAACAATTTTGTCAGCGTAGGCGAATTAAGTAAACAAGGCGTTGTAAGTGCTCTCTCACCACACGACCAGGCGATAGCGTGGTCGACAGGACCGCTTTAAAAAAATGTACGAGCATAGAGAGCGTGCCACTGGCGGCCTCTTGACACGTTTCCATAATAATGATTCACTAGATTGCGTTTATTAGCGCATTTGTAGGATTTAATTGCGGCATCGCGCATTGTAATAAATAACATATGTATTTTTTGTTTACGTACGTATTATGTAATGGACAGCTATATATGTATACTTGTGTAATAAATATATAAAATTCTAAATCAAAGAAGGTGTAATGCGCAGGTTATTGGAAATATTCCGTGTATTTTTAACGGTGTTACATGAGACGAAACTTCCTTAAAGGCATATTTTCGCATCACTACTGTAAGAAAACTAATTTCGCGTGTTTGCCTGGCAGGGGGCGAGGCAGCGGCATTCCTAAGAAATGTGCGGATCGCTCGGATACGGCGTTTATGTGTTTGTGATATATCGGTATGCTCATCCAAGATACAAACATGTCGCCTTCCCTTTTTTCAACTTCAAATATTATTTTGTCTAGCGTTCTTAATTTGCAGCCTACTCACAAACACCTGACCTGAAACTTTCATTTCATTGTAACTATGGTTCGGTTTGGTTCATTCATTTAATTCAACCAATAAAAGAGCCAGAGTGGTTTTCGTAACAAAACAAGTTAGCAAAGCCGTGCTTTGTGTTTCAACTTTCATCTATTTTCCAGAGATTCTTATAGTGACAAATGCAAATAGAGAATTTTTTGGTACAACAGCGATACATGCCTATGCATGCTTATAATAATTCCAGGTATTTCATATTGCATATTCTATATTGAATATATTGTTGTCTTCTTTAATAGATTGTATAGGTATTTAGTGGGCCGCTTAGACAAGATAAAAACGACCTTCTAAAACAGAGATATTATATTACTGTTGTGTCTCATTCTCTAAAGACGTGGTGTAGACAAAACATATCGCGAACATTAGGAGAATGAACAATGACGCGGACTGGTATAAAGCTGGCTTATTAGTACACAAATAGCAACTGCTTGTTACCACGTTGCTACAGCCGGTGTAATTATGGACCGCGTAGGTGACTGAAAAGCCTTTTAAACTTGGCTTGTTGGGAATTATAATTTTAAACAATGCATAATTTTTCACTGTTATTACGATTACGTTATTAGAAATTGTGTGAGAATTTTATATCAATTCAATCAATCAATTGACTCACTAAATAATATTAAAACCAAAAAAGTGCGAGTAGAACTAACCGACTGAGGGTACTAATAGGAAACTATACAAAATGATTTCAGAGAATCTCGGCAGGCAGCGACATTTAGAAGCTATAAGTTTATTTGCTAGCGTCATAGACCCTGGGTCACACATAGCCTGTTTTATTATTTTATGCTTTTAACGTTTAAACTATATTTACTCTAAGTTTGAATTGTATGTGTTGAGCTCATACAAAAAAAAATAAGTACGTGCCTTTTCATTTTTAAAGATATCATCTTCATAAATTCGTCTATCGGCATACGGTCGCCGCCACAATGTTTTACCATTACGTACCACGATATAGTTAAGCTGACAGGTTAACACATATTCTATGAACATGTTTTATTAATTCCAGGTCCCTATTAACTACGATTCAAAACATAGAGCCGTTTAAAGGTAGGAGAGAGACAAACGGGGTATGCTTAGTTGTAGAATTTTGTAAGCACCCTTTTCAGTACAGAAACCTGAAAAACTCAAGAGTAAAAATATTTTCAATGGATTCTATACTCATATGTAAAACTAAATGCAATTGCAAATAGGTAGGTTGCCTTCACAAATTAAGTTTAAAGTCAGTATCAGTCAGTCAGTTAATACTTATGAATGCGAAATCTTCAGACATTTAATTAGCATTAATTGAAAAATGTAAAAACACTGTGTACCTTCATGTGTGTGATATTTGTGTCACAAAGATGCTAGTAAACTATTAAAATTAGACGCATAATAATAGACATTAAGTACCATCATTGTGAATTTATACAGTGTCAACAAAAATATAAATTTAGTACTGACCCGTGAAATTGTAATTTTACTGTCGGGTCGGGAAGGTTTTACGTATCAATCGGATAAGCCGTTTTTGTGTGAAACTTTCCTCTTTATAATATTAATATGACGAGAGTCCATCGTATAAATTGGGCTGCCATTAGAGATACATTGAGAGTAACTCGTACGCAGTCCCTTCTCGTTAGGTGCGTGCAGGGTGTACCGCGATCGTTTTCAATAGGACGCATTAGTATAAGTGGGTTCGGTTCGCTGTGGATTGGCCGATTGTGCTGGGATTGTGCCGATTACATTTGCGAGCACACACCGGTGCCACGATTGAGTTATTGTCTCGCCCTCCGGCGCCGCGCTGCCCCGCCACTCCGTCTGGACACAGGTGCTACTGCCACAGTATCACTGATGCATTTTTTTAATATAATCTTATTTGCATCGAGACGTAGAGCTATTTATGTAAAATTCCCCTTCTGCGCTGGATGTTTTAGATTATTCTTTGCGTTTGCTTATACTGTGATATTTTGAATAGATATATATTATGCAAGCAGATAATACATTTCGGGATCTAATAATATTTTAGCTAGATTTGAATGGATAAATGCTACACCATAGGGAATTAGTACAATAGGTTCAGCACGTAAATGTATACCAACACAAATTATGAACTAACAGTAACTGTTGGAAAGGTCTAAGTTATTTAGCTGCGAAACGTATTCAAACATACATTTTACGATATTTAGCACATGAATAAAGCTTATTCGGGACGTGAATTGCCTTTAACAATACACTGTATAGAATTTGCCACTATACATTATATTAATTTTCATTATCGAAGGTATTGACCACGTGGTAAGCATTGCTTAATTGTGTACTTAACGTCTTACAAGTTTTAAATAACATAAGAATTTGATGTTTCGTATTTTTTATGGATTTAAGTATGAAATCTAAATTGTTGTGTACATCATATATTTACGTATAAAATCCAAGTTTTAGCAAACAAAATACCATTAGAAAGTTTTACAAACAATACAAAAGCAATTTACAAGTTAACTCTTTTTAAATTCTACCAGGCGCCACATGTATGATAAGCTCGATTTTTATATTTTTGTTGCTGAAGCGCACATCTCCGAAAAACTGCTCGGCGCATTTTAATGGACTTTCAGTGTTATAATCCTTAAGGTTGATGATTGATATGGGTACACATTATTACGTTATGTCCAACAAGGTCAGTGTAATATATTTGCTTAATTCCGAGTAGATATAAAATGATAAAAATACTACAGTTTGCACCGGTCGAATCTGATTTTAGTTCGATTATACAAAATAACGTAGATTCAATATAGAATGGCACTAACAACGTCTAGACTGCAATATTAGCTTAAAAGTTTTCTGAGATATAATGATGTAAAATGTGTGACGGCTGACTTGACAGGCGTTCAACTTAGTAAAACTAATCGACAAAACTCACGGGAGCACACAGTTTATGCAACCTCGTACTTAATTTGTGATGAGGGAATGAAACAAAAACAGAATGTAACTATTTAACATCGCACACATCGCATAAGACTAGTAAGGACATGAGTCACTTAATTACTGACTGCTTGACGAATGCCGTTTACTTTCTATCTCTTTAGTTTTTCTAACCCTCCGTCATTTAGACTAAACTAATGAGTCATTACTACGTAGAACGTGTTTGTGAGATACTCTCCGCTACTGATAATTATCAAGGCCCGAATAGTCGAAACATCTGTATTTAAACAAATATGTAAGTAATGCAAAATGAAACTTTTGTTTCTAATATAAAATTTATAATATTCTGGTAGTAAAATTGTTACAGTGTAAATGTTTGCACATAAAAATATAACCTTTATAGACATATTTCTTCAAGTATTTTAATTAGTTCTAACTTTCATAAAACCAAGCAGCTATTCTAACTCAGCCACATACAAAAAGCTTTTTCATAGAAACAATTCAAAATGTGCCATTTGCATTAAATGCAGGGTAATTCTATTTAAGCCTATTTCATACAACACGGCTCGATTCTAGTGAATGTGGAGCTATGTACTCTAGTATTAACTTTGTGTTAATAAATATATATGTACCTGTATAACAAATGTGTTTGAGATCATTATATTAATATATTTAAAGTTGGTGCGTATGTAAAGTTTTAGAGTAAAGATTATAACAAGTACAAGAAAGTACAACGTTAGTAGCATGTCGAAACTTTGGCTACGGTTGTCTCGTGCAGAGATTTCTGTTAAATTAAATTTATAATATTTTCATCTAGCTTAACCAGCGGAACATAGTTATCGAACTTGAAGGTACTTTTGTACAAACTTACAAATTAATTCAATCAAAAATACAAAAGAGCAGAGCGGTGCCGAAGAGCGAGGCAGTCGACGCGTATAATTTATATTACACTTTTACGTACAGTGAGCGACAAACACTAAACTTTAAAATTTAATTAAGCTTTTAGTCTGCGGAGCTTTTGTCAATGTACAACCTTACCTGCAAAATCTATCCTATATTTTTGGTAAACCGTTTACTTTTTACGTTGTACGGAAACTTGTTTCACAAATATCGAAAATATGTCGATGCTAGTTTTCTTGGAATAAAATCGTAGATACTCGATAATTTCCGTAATAAATCTGAAGTATGTTTTCCTTATTAAGTTGTTACTTTATACAAGAAGCTCGGCGGAACTTGACGTTAATAAATTTGCTTGTAATGAGGCGCTGAGCATGATGCAAAGTATAATGCCGCCAATAAGCTTAATAGAAGGCTAGTCTTCTAGCCAAGATTAGGGTTACGATCTGTGCGACACAATAGTGATTATGACATTTAATAACGTCAGTATTTAGTTGCACATGTAGTTTTTGGTCAAATTACAATATAGCACCAATTCTGCAAAGTTAAACTATTGTCATAAGTAAAGCATAATAATGTATATAATGAGAAGTCATATTTATAATTTGATGTTATTGACTTGGAAACTTTATTTTCTGATTGCAGTATAATATGGAACCTCATTGAAACAATTATTGTATACCTACTAAATCGAGAGGTAACGTACTGAAAGAAATAAGGAACAGGTGCTATTTTTAAATTGTAGCATTCATGAGGCGACGTGCGAAAACTCGCCTTCGTGCCGAATGCAGGAATGGACCATAAAAAGTCATAAATGACCCACCTACTCTACGGATGAGAAAATAAATAAGATTATTGAGAAAATCGGACCACTGGTCTTATATGATAATAGTAGTAATTTCTGCAATAAACTAAAGAGATTAAGCTGTACTCGGTGAAGTTATAGCATTGATATAAAATAAAAGCGTTGATCATAGAATAAAATAGCTTCATACCTAAGTAAGTACTATTTGTTAAAACCCAAAATATTTTCAGCGGGTCCACCATATCCGCGCGTGCATATAGGCACCGACGGCGTTTCACCGCATGGCGCACTCTAACTGTCAGCGATGATTATTATCACACACAAACACACGCTTTTTAACACGTAAACAACAATTATTCATAATATTAAATCACTAAGCACATGCTGTTTTATTGTTAAGTCCGATTGAACGGAATTAATTATCATTGAAGTGAGTGAGTAGGGGAGGCTGTCGCGCGCGAGGCGAGCGGTTGGCGACTCGCCCAAGTTGAACTGCCGCCGCGCCGAGCCCGCCCCGACGTACAACCCCGCCTGGCCGCCGCTTTCACAGAACAACCATATTTTGCAAACATAAAAACAAGTCCTGATAATACTAGTGGACATGAAATGTTCGTTAATCATGACACACAAACAATAAAAATGTCTAGCTACCGAACAACACAAAAATGATATATTCGTATTAAATTTAGATAAATATAATTATGACAAATATTTTTGCAATTTAAAATAATGTTATTTTATACCTAACGATTTGAATATGCAAATGCGCCATAGAATAATCTCTTCAAAGCATTTGCTTGGAACTCCGTTTCGATCTACCCGCGTATAAATTCCGATCACGAAATTAATTATGTTTTATAGAAGATTTAATCAAAGAGATCGCTGCAAATAATCAATTAGGTACAAATTAATGTATTGGAGAGTTAAAGCTATCTGTGTAATTAATTTGCACCTTTCGGACGGCAGGTTTGTCGATAAAGTTCACTGCGATCGGCTCGTTTAATGTATAGTGTTGGAATCTGATAAGATTCCCATTAATCACAGAACGAGTCCCGGCCAGGTCCCGAGTCGCGGCAACTGCGACGTTCCATTAGTCAGAAAGTGAGTTGCCGCGTTACGTGTACGAACAGACACGTCAAGCAACCCAGTCAATGGTCGCCGTGGACGTGCCGAACGCACACCAGCTTTTTCCACCAATATCAAATATACACGTATCAGCGATAGAACATGATAAATTGGAAAATCCGTGACGGTTTCTCCGAATATTGTCAAAAATAAAAATTGCCTTGGAGATAGCTCTCTGCTGTCAGCATACAAAACGATTAATTAACAAGGTCAACAAATTTTCGCTAAAGCAGTGACTACAAACAACAAACTCGAAGAGGATAAACAGCAAGATAACGGCTAAGCTAAGTCCGAAATGGAACCGTGTTCATTATTGTGGTTTAAATTTAATATTATAATACTCGCAACTCTCAAACTTAGTGGGACTATCGTTTTAAAGATTGCAGCAATAAACAAATCAGTCAGACACGCCCAGATTACCTTAATCTAAACCTTTGATAATATGGTTTATTTTGGGTATATACCTTTACATATGACAGAGAAAATACACGGAACGACCGAGTAATAATTACATGAGAAAATAACCTTAATTGTGTAATTGTGAAATCTACAACTTCTACACACATATATGTTATTGTTATATGTCTGTATTAAATAGAAGCTAAATCGTTTGAACATTACCACAACAACACAGCAATAAAGTATCGCTGAGTAAATTGAAAAGTTAAGAAACTCTGTTTTAAATGAGACCGCTCCGAGTCGAACACGCATAGGATAACAAATAAATCTAAGCACTTTTACAACTCTCATGCTGCAAATCTTTTTCTAAGTTTTCACTCCACCGCACTCCCGTAGGGCTTATACTTATAAATATAGATATATTAACATAGAAATGGTCAAAGTCAAAGGTCGTGGTGTCGCTGATATCGTGAATGTTTATTTAAGTGTATTTACATCAGCATTAGTCTGTGACGTAAGATGAAGAGACACTTAATGAACCTCTTTTTTCATTCTAATATGGTTGTCGGTCACAGGTGGTCTAAACTTTGGGCGTAAAAAGCGTTGAAAGCTTAATAGAAGAAAATGGATGTTACAAAGTCGAGGGGGCGGTGAGTGCTATTATAGCCATAATTACATTGACGTCAAATAGCTTTAATGACTATAAATTCAATGAAACTGGTGTCGTAACACCTATAGTATCTTATGTGGGGGCCAGTCAATGCAGACAACACCTATAGTAAATTGTTAACGCAGAAAGCTACAAATAACGAGGCATAGCTAAAAGGACATAAAGCACCTAGAAAACATACATGTGACTTCTATTACAAATACATACATTGACTAGTTTGTTTTCACAGTGATTATTCGGAAAGTTAATATAAGTACTCGTAAAAAATAGTTATTGCTTTATACTTCGTCCATTCTGTTACGTGTAACTTGTGATGGTAAATATATTTACTGAAAATTTGCCCATATTTGTACAAGCCTTTTTCTGTGTTGTGTAAATAAAGACGCTTTTATATTGACTCAAGCTGGCGCTATTGTGTGGCGACGCTACGAGTTAGTATCTAGTGCCTACTTAATTTCATATACGAGTAAAATTAGAGGATGCAAGTATGTTCTTCCGTGATGACTTAACTCATGCGAGTGTGCCACTTACCTACTACGCTGATAAATTAGCTGTGTCCAAATAATTCTCACACAGAATAATATGTATAAGTTAACTGCCCAAATGTGTTCGGGTCTTACCGCCATAATATTGAGAATTTGTACGCGGTAGCAAATATCCTACATAATGAAAATCTTAAAGAATATTATTTGCTGGGGACGGCCTTGTACATTATATAAATAAAAAAGTTAGCAGCTAATTTAGCAGTGAGCCGTTTCTTAGTCCCTTGGGTTGGTGGTTATTATTCCTGAGAAAACAAAGAGAAATCACGCAAGACTGCGGTGTACGTTGGGAGCCAAGTGGTAAACTAGCGAAGCAACTCGTTAACAGGAGGACCTGGCCGTCGGCCGATATTGGCTTACAGAATGCCTGTAAGCTGTCGTATAGACGCGCGGACACTTTGTTTATAGCACGATCGATATTCAAAACTTGGAGACTATAGCTTACTATTTTCTGTAATACCAGTAGGTATTACAGAAAATAGTAAGCTATAGTAGGTATTACAGAAAATAGTAAGCTAGAGTAATTAATTTTATTTTGGCCGCTCTTATATTAAACTGTATTTTCCTTACACTCATTGATTTCAATAAGCCTGTGTTAATAAAATATTGAACATAACACTGAGACATAAAGCACTAAAAAACACATGTTTCCGTTTATGTTGCAGTCGGATTTATTAGAGGCGGTTGGAAATTGTTAAGCGTTTACTCGAACGTACTGAGTATTGGTTTGATCACGTTTGAACACAAAGATACGGCAGCGGCGAGCGTGCTAACGTCGAAATAGATTCTCTCGCATAGGGGCTGGTACTGTTATGTTAGTATATAAATTTCTATGGCAGTACCGGCCAAGCCAAGCTGATAAACTATTTAGTGTGTATGACCTCAAAGTAGTTTGGACTTTGGTCATGGCGGGTTACGTTGTCGTTCAAGCTAAACTGAATATTGTGCCACATCGATCTTTACCCTCGCCCGTGAAGCAATGTTGCGGCTGACGATTTTCGGCTTAGTAGTGGACCATCCCGATCATTAATTTGTTTGATCGTTCAAGTTCGTTCTATAATAGATTGTCTAAAAGATTGTGGTACATTATAAGTAGTAGAAATTGTTGTACTCAGGAATACCATAGTAAGTGTGTATAGCAGTGGTACTATTTTTAAATACATTCTGCACTTAAACTTGAACATACATGGTTCCGATATAAAATTATAATTACGTTTGAAAGTGTCGACAGCAGTGGGAGTAAATACGTGTATAATACACGCAATTTCAATTATTACGTTTAGTTAGCTAATTCTATATGTATATCTATACTCATATTAATAGTCTTTAACTAAGAATACTATTTGCAAATATCAAAACTTTTCGTGTACATCGTATAAGAATAATGATTTTACAACCAATTGTTATTGGCTTATATTAGTAATAAAAAATAAGATCCAATCAGACGTATAATAAGGTTGGACTTATTTATTTTGCTGAATATAATAGTACTAATATAAATACAAGGTACCTAAAATAATGGTAGACAAAGAGAATTTTCCATTAGCATAATATAATGTCGAAATACACATAGTTCTAAGGGCAATCCGTGAAACATCCGCGAAGGGCAAGACAGCGGATTTCTACTCTCACATTTAGAATAATTATTAAGGTATTTCCCGTCGGCTTCGATGGCGTAGTGGTTAGTATAACCGACTGCCACGCCTGAGGTCACGGGTTCGATTTCCGCATAAGTCAAACATTTGTGTGCATGAACATGGATGTTTGTCTTGATCTGGGTGTTTTTATGTATAGTATGTATGTATTTATAAAAAAAAATATATATTATGTATGCTTATCCATTATCTAGTACCCATAGTACAGGCTCTGCTTAGTGTGGGCTAGATGGTGTTGTGTGTATGTGATAGAATATTATTATTATTATTATATTATTTCGCCTGCTATTGTTTTAAGGTCTCACGGAAATGAGAACAAGCTTACTGTCGTCTATGAGGCACAGGTCTAGCCTCCGAACTACTAGTGAATACTGCTTGCGAGCAAACATAACACTTTGACACTATCTACACGACAGCAGTCTTATTCACTACCTCTGCGTCACGCATGGCCATATAATTAATCTATTTATTATCTATCATTATAGATTTTGTTTTCTGTGTGTTGATCAACAAACGACTCAGTATGGATATTAAAACTATATAAATATGTTGCCATATCTATAAATTGTGGTATAATAATCAAATACAGCTACGGTCTAGTTGTGGTTTTTATCAATGTGAAATCAATACCACTAACACAAATATTACCCGCTACCGGATTACTGCTTTTCCAATAGTTGCCTATTACATAATACACGAGTATATATGAAGCTATAACATAAAATACATTAACGAAGGAAATGAATCAATTGTGCGTTTGACAATTAATCATAAACTAAAATCTGCACACACAATGTCAGCATCCCAGCTTCGCTAGGAATTCTAGTTTAATTTAGTTAGCTGCTTTCGAAATTTGATAATATTGTAATTATATTGGATGAAAATGTCACTACAATACGCTATTGTGTAACAAATTAATAGCCATTCGTGGTATCGTTTACACAGCTTATAATAACACCATAAGTGCGGAGACTTATGAAATATTGATGTCGTTGACAAGCACCAGATAATTGTTGAGACGTGCTATGAATAGTAATTTCATTACAGGATAATAAGCTTGGTCGCCGAGGCAAGCCAGCCAGTCTGCCGGCAGCCTCGTCTCCGCGCACCCCGCGTCCTTAGCCCTGAGCCCCGCCAAGCCTCACCGAGCTCCGCCACAACGCTCTGCAAACAGACCGCCTAATGGGATCCAACGGCATTAAATTAGGTTTTAAAATTAACTTTTCAAATACGCAACTCTTTGTAACCCGCTAAAAGAGAAAATACTCATCTAAAAGTAAAAAAAGATTAAGTGATTACTTAAAATTGTTAGGATTACTACATCGTATAATTATTTTAACAGTCGGTGCTTCTGCTAAATATAAAGTATTCATAAATGCTCTCTCAAAGAAAAATACCTTAGCCCGAAACTTCATAGCAGTAAAAACTTCGCGGAATGAAAGATATGTATAATAATAATAATAATAATAATAAATCATTTATTTTCTCAAACATGGTAGAAGAGTTGGTACAAATATTATTAGCATCACATGTTCTGCCAAGCATGGCGTGCAAATATGTATGTTAATTAAAAATTATCATAAAATAAATTAATTTAAAATATGGGATTAAATTATATAAAAGAAATTATGAAATAAAATTATGGTATGACATTATTAAATGAATAATTCAATGAAATTGTTACATTATGTTATATGTACATGATCGTCCAGGTAATCTTTTAAATAGTAATATTGTTTGTCTAATAGCAGGTTATGGAGTGTTTTTTTAAATAATAATAATGGAAGACTATGAATATTGTTGGGTAGATGATTAAATATTTGAATACACATGCAGTAAACATTTTTCTTAAATACCTCGAGTTTTATGGGTGGTATATATGATAGTATAATTAATTAAATAATTCAAAACCTACATTTCAATTAATTTGTGTTTCTCTGGAAGCTGCTGGCTATGCAACGTTGCTCAATATACAAGCATTTTGCCTGTCATGGTGTAGGTATCTACATGACCCACTACCGAAAGCTAAGATTCCAGCAAAAAGTATATAAGTTTTGCGAACTTGAGGCAACATATTTTTTATTTACCGAAAGTGAAAAAGCGAGAATCATATATACGAGTTACCTTACCTACATACATATAAAGTTTCATTGCGATTGCTCACCTTTGATAGACAAGCGAAGCGTACGTATCTAATTCAGAGTCAGATTGTCGAACGCATATTTATCAAAATTCTTTGTTTGCCGGGAATATTTTCTCCTTACATATTTATTTATACAACAATGAAAATTATCTACTAAACAAGCCTACTAGTAATTTATTTACGTAATTCAACTGAGAATATAGTAATAATGTTAATATTTTAATAAACAGATATCAGTAGATATAATCTTTGGTGAAGCGTGTTCGAATATAAACTGACATAGATATTATAGCTGGGTTGATAACAATATATTGTGTTAGGTTGTAGAAGGCAATATTGTATCTATGCAGCGTGTGTGGCGTACACGGCTTCTGGGTCGGCTGACTTGGCGGTATCAATCTGACATCGCCAGCTATACATTTTATCCTAGCAAGACACCGTCTCCGGCGTTTCCACCACTACTCTATATTGTAAGGTAACGACCAGATTTATTATAGTACACATTTAATGTGGGTAGATGTGAATTGATAGCACGAGAATTGAAAAATTTTGGGAGTGACCTATATTTTACCAGGCTATTAAAGTTGAATTGCAATCTTTATAGGCCAGCTCCCACAGATAAAACAAAACCTTTTTAATCCTAGAAAAAAAAACAATAAATATAGTCGATTGAGCACACAGAGGTTTTCTCAGAATTAGTACAATAAATGAGTATAAGTAGTTAGCTAACTGACACTTCTCAGTATTCACACACCTTGCCTAGTTGTAATTAAAAGCACTATGTGACTACGGTAACTCTAAAGCGAGTGATATTTTATCTAAACTACAATGAAACATAAGTTACGTGTTCGACCTTCACATATCGGGGCAAACTTGATTGTTTAGAATTACTTAGTAATATAAGCATAGTGTGTATCAAAGTAAAGTGTAAATAAGTAAGGAACAGTTAATCTATATTTCAGAACCGTCAGAACTATGTTATTAATGTGTATATCGTTTAAGTACATTCTGGAATAAAGCTTGACCTCTTTTCAGTATATTATAACTATGTATTTACTGATAATAAGGTAAAATGCGTCAAACAGTAATAGCAAGCACTAGTAGTGATGACGTCGATTAACGTCATTATTTTGCGTCATCAGTGTCATCATCCAAATGGGCAAATTAGTTGGGCTTTGAGGCTAACCCACTATCGTATAAATGTTAAGTACAGCAACTGCAACTGCATATAAAAATCTTTGCCTCAACATTAATACCTTTATCAAAATATCGCAATGCACAATATTATAAAATGGAAGCTGTGTGGGAGTAAATGCATGTAGTCATGGAGTCAATAAGGCTCTATACGCTATTAAGAGCAGCCGAAACGAGTCGATACGGCAAAATTGGCAGTTTATTTTATAGTATAGTAGAAAAACGGGACATGACAGAAATTGTTACTTAGATAGAAGAACAAATTTGGTGAAAATAAGAAATGATCTGATCTGAGAGACGACTTTTATCTGACCATATCGGAGACATTCAAAGCCCAAGTACAGTAGCCTAAAGCGTCGAACAGGTATGAAAAAAAATGAAATAAGTTAGGTATCATATATCCAATGACTAATCGTAGTGTCTGTTAACCCCTACGGGTTACAGGCGTGAGTATGTAAATCTGTGTGATACATTGCAAATCAACAATACTTGTGCACATAGAAATATATCAAACATTAATAGCTACACATATTCAGATGATTGTATAGTTTCATAAGTGAATCATACAAATCATGTAATACATGAGTTTGCTGAATGCGGGTTGATTGCGTACGCAGTGGTACGCAATAGGTACTGGGCTCATACTGCCGACACGCCGCGCCGTTCGGATAGATTATGACGATATATGATTAATGGCAACTCAGCCAACTTTCAACAGCTCGCCTCGAAAAATAGGCTGGAATTACAGGCTCACTTACTACGTACAAATTATCTTATAGATGCGGGCGTAGAAACCCTTCGGTTTTGCATATTATATTTAGATAGAAGAAAAATATTAGAAGGGCTGTGGTAATAATCTGGATATGAGGGTACCATTTCAATGTTTGTACTATTAAAATTATAGAACAATCTGTAAAAAGTAATACCGTCAGATTTACCATAGAGACAACATATGGTCTCATATAATAGCTGTAAGGAGATCCGATTCATTTACTAAATATTATGTAGAGGATTTAAAAGGCTAGAATTGGAGCTATTTCTCAATTTCAGCCTTAATTGTATGAATAGAAGAGAAACTATACAAAGTTTAAGTTTACCAAAGGAATTAAAAATCAATTTAAACATTATCTTATATACGTGTTAGAGGGAGCTTTACTCCAAGTAGTAGTGTAACTACAGTGCCGAGTCTCAAAGATAAAGGAATCCTCTTATCCCTTTCCGCTGAAAGAGACCGACAAACCCTCTCAAACAGATAATTAAAACGCATACTTGCATTTGTAATTGTTCTAGTCAAAGCTGGTCTCTAATAACTAAGTTGAGCGAGTACCCACATAATCTCAAAGGGAATTAAAACCTGATCTTAAACTTTGTATAAAGATTGAGTGCGTACATACGAAGTTTAAATGGTGTCTCAGTTATTTAATTCTAAAGTAACGTAAAAATCGATAGCTAAATAGGAGTTGGTACAAAGTTAGATACGGGGTAAGCACACGGCTCATTAAACTTCAGCTATCCACATTTGCTTACGTCTGGATTCAGGAGGTTCTCGAGGAACGCAATGACACTTGTTCGTTTTATCGTCGACCTTTTAAGTTGTAGGTACTCAACCCGCTTCCGCCCTTAAGATGTAGGAGAAACAAGACAACCATATTATTGTTGCCTACATTTTACTACTACTACTTTATATACGAGCTACCGTACAAGTACTAAAATAAAAGGAGCATACACATACTATTTTGTATCTCTGGAGATGTTAAAGCGCCTTTCTAGACTTTACTTAGCAAATATGATCTAACATATCTTTAGTATCGAAATGTCTTCATAGATTACGTGTGAAACTACTATTAATCATTAACTTTATTACAAAATATCATAAAAGTAAAGCTCTTCAGACTTATCCTCGATTTAAATGTACATAAATTACGTTGCAAAGGCTCAAGCCAAAGCTCAGGCCAGTCTCCGGTGGTCATAACCTCGCCACAAGACGAAGGCGTTTCATGTTTATGAAACACTATAAACACGGCATTCTACAACCGATAGTGAGACAAACTGTAACATTCTTGACTGAACTATCGTAACTATTGCCATCAAAGTAAGATTACTTACTATTCAGAGAATCACAATCAAATATTTTGAAATTGTTGACATTGTACCAAAACCAATTCGTTAACCGATTTTTTTGTTTGTAACAAACTTGGAAATCTTTATATCAGCTCGTTGCTCTTAAAACGAAATAAAATTTTATTGAACGTTTCCGAACCTTTTTAGATTTGGTCCCGCATACGAATAAGGCAATAAATGTTGATCAGGACAACAAAAACAATTGACCGAAATCTATTATCAGCTATATTGCTGTTAGTGAAATACACTACGAATGTTGTACATGCCGCCGGAAACCGGAGACCTGGTATTAATTAAACTTTAGTCAAAGAAAAACATGTCGAATCTAGAATTCATTTTATAAAGAGAAACATTATCATAAAAGAAGGAAACGACGTAACTGAAGTATAAAGGAGCTTTAAATAACATTTTGCAGTAAAGCATGAACTTGGGACTTTGTTTAAAATTCTTAATAGAAAGAGCAATAAGGAAAGTATTGTAGTCGTTAAATGTTTCTGGACCCCTTCAAATCCGTCAAAATCCTATTGAGAGCAGCACAATGAATGTTGACTTCATCTTTGTGTTATTTTCTTGTTGCGTTCGGGGGCCATGGCACTTGAATAAAAGATTCGTATATTATCTGGGCTCGGCCGCAGTACAATGGGACAGCGACAACGCACCCACTGTAATTCAGAGAGCGGCCTAGCGTGTAGCGACCGCATTCTATTATTATATAACTGGATCACTACCGACAATCTAATTTAAAGGTGAACATAGAGAACACGCTCGCCTTCGGTATTGCATACTCTAAACATCCATGAATTCCAAATTTGCTGAGCCTCAAAGACGTAGGTACTGAACAGTATAAAAGCGTTTGAAAACTAAATTTTCAGCAAAGTAAATATAAACAAGTGTCAAAATACGTCGATAATTTAATTTAAGTTGTAACATAACAATATCGTTGAAGAAGTTAAGTCTATAAGAAAACTTTTTGCTATTTTCAAGTTGGTAAACTTCAACGCTTAGGGAGGAAAATATATTTCCCAGTTCTACTTTTTAAGTAGTCGGAGGACCGACCGGACATATCCGCTGTTGGCATACAATTGAAATGAGATCCTTTCCGAATTGGGAATCAGAGTATAAGCAAATTGTGATCGTCACGAAAACGACTAAGGTCACGCGTCAGTGGTCTGACATTATTTGCCAGAGTGGATCGGAAAGCAATTTTGCCTAACTCGAGACTATTTGTCACACATAAAACGTGATCTATGGAGCCATCTCACCGATACATCCCGGCCGGGTCGGCGTAGCGGCGCGGGTGACCGCGTAAACTACTTTTAATGTATGAATAAAATTTGTACCCTTCTGCCTACTGTCCATTTAAACACCGATATATTGAAACCCTCTTTTATTTTCAAAATTTAGAAGCTGCTTTATAAAATATATAAAGTAAATACTCACTCTTTCGTATGTAAATCAAAAGCATAATCCTCAGTTACTCTACTCTTTCCTCAGGTACTAAACTAACTACGAGTAGAATTGTAGCCTGCTATTTGCCTCAAAGGAACATATTTCTACAAAGTTATATGCACTACTTATTCATGAAGATGTTTCAATAACTTATATTTAATGCACGTATATTGGACGTGCGCGGACAAGTCAAATAACAGAGCAACAAGTCTATAGTAGTGCGCGGCGGCAGTGTTGTCAGTGTAATGTCTGGCGGGAATGGAGGGTGTACAATGCATGTCGGCTATGTTCCCTGTGTCAGTCGGGCGTCGACGGGCAAAATGGTCCTTGTGCAGTGCACTCGGGATTTTCGGTTCGAGATAGAAAATTGGATTGGTTCGTATCGGTCTCGGTGAAACACAGTCAGGAGTTTGGCGTGGAAACTTATTTTATGCGACTTATGGCATCGGAGCTTTGATATTCTCCGGTAGTAGATATATATCGTAATTTATATACAAATATATTGTAACCGAAATAAAACTCGACTATCTCTGAAAATATCACTCGACGTGGCAAGAAAATATCATCAAAATACATTTTGATTTAAAGAATACCAATTACATCAGATTGCATATTTCTGCCAGTTACACGATGAACACAGCGAAGCGAATGACAGTGAGCAAGGGTTACGAATTGTAAAATTCCAAAGTACCTACCTCCCCGTGCCCTCTGAATACTGGAGGTGAAAACTTTTTGATTAATGAGCAAAAAGCTTTCGTCTGCTTATGCCTTTAATTAAAACTTAAAACTAAAAAGTTTGTCTAGAGAGATTGTCGAGCGCCTCGAGCCAGTCATTAATAGAATTGTTTGTTTGCGCGTGCATTGCCACAGAATCGTAAACGTTTTGTGTATAGTATAGGAGCTAGCACTTAGTCGCGTGCAGCCAGAGGCCCCTCTGCGGACCTCGTTTGCCAGACATTCCCCGCATCGTCGCTAAGTACTTAATTATGTCAGTGGTCCTGAACACAGCCAAACTTAAATGAAATACTCGTGTTCCTTTAGAATAATCGTTTGCCATTAATTTCTTTCACTAACCCAAATAATGAAATCAAGCGATATCAAATGGAGATCTAAAAATAGTAGGTATAATCCTTTTTACGGCTTCCAATTCATAAGGTTTAATATTTTAACACTTTTTTAGGGATCGTCAAGCTCAATGGGCACTATTATTTGAAGACTTACCCTAAACCGCCGAATGTCATGTCATTTTAAAAGGTCATCAAGACGACAATATTTTTTTATATATTTTTAATGTATTTCTAGTATACTACATAGTCACTTATTTATTTAGTATACACATTATTTTGATCAAGAGAAAGAAATAAAACTATCTCAGTCGCGCAGCGATGAATGCAACTGCTGTGCTCGAGGTCTCAACTTCGATGCCCGCATGGGGCAAAGAGGATTGGATAAGGTTTTCTGTCATTAAATTCTCAGCAGCATCACTGTGTCTGGACATCAGTCTGGAACTGTGATTAATAGACAGCAATAGGCTTGTTCGCTATTACGAGGGACGTAAATTCATAACTGGTTAACAATTTGTACAATACTTATGTACCTATATAATATGTATAACACTTCTGACAACAATTTCAGAGCTGAAGGTGTGAGACTATGTATGTACATATGTACTAATTACTCCGTTACCGTTAGTAACACTCTAATTATGATGACGAATTTATTCTGTAGCTGAGATTATATGAACAAAATAATATTGTCTCCCGTGTCGGAAAAAGGCAGATTTGGAAGTAATAAACAATAAATATTTATAGATGTCTACGGAAATCAGAAAATAGAAATACAATCCGCCCCAGTCAATTATTGAATTAATTGGAATGTATCAAATAAAATATGAAAAAGTAAGTAGGTTATATTCTCTAGAAGAATTATTTACAGCTATCTGATTTGTACAGTTTGCCGCAGCGATAGCTCAGTGGGGAGACCAACAGACTGCAATGCACAGGGTCTCGGGTTCGAACCCACGTCGCGCACCTCTGACTTTTCGAAATTATATACGTATTGATTGACAATTATCGCCTGCTCCGTGCCTCGGAGAGCACGTTAAGCCGTCCGTCGGTCCCGGCTGCCATGAACATCTATGTCAGTCGTTATCGGGAAGTCAGTGCCCTCTAAGATCCTGACACTGGTCTAGCCTTAGGGTATCGTTAGCCTTCGGGTTGTGGAGGTCAGGTGGCAGCCACTCCGTGTAAAAACTGATATCCAGTCAAATCCGGTTAGACTAGAAAGCCGACCCAAGTGACTTGCGAATAATAAAGGCTAGGGAGAAGAAAGATTTGTACAGAATTCGGCTAGTTTGAATATGTTTCTTTCGCCATTTTCCTTTTATTCTGTAATACGAACATAATCTCATCAATACTGGATAATATTTTTCTTTGAGATCATCAATGTCACGTATTTATTTACCTATACAGATTTTCACCGTTTTAGGAGCATGTGAAATTTTGCTTTTATAAGCACCTGCCTTTTTTACCTCAAATTGGCTGAATTTAATTAAATATACGAGTAACGCTTAGTATCCACTGGTATAAAAGAAAACATATGTATGTATAGCGAGCTTATTGAAAGAAAATGTTATTTGTTTTCACCGGACCATTTTTATGATTATAAAGTAAAGCATAAGTAATATAAATAGCAGCACTTTTTCAGTGCCGATAAAGACACCACTAACATCTTTGAGCGCGTGTGTAAGTCATGGTTTCGGGACTTATATATCTACATCTACCACACACTTAGTGCCAACTTCGCAATGAAAACAAATGAGTTCGAATAAGCAAGTTCTGAAAAGATTATTTGTCCAATATTATAAAGCAACATATTATATTATTTGAATACTTTCACACATCGATGATAAAATATATTAAATACTATTAAACGTTGTTTCACACTAGAGTTACAACGTAACCGCTAATTTATTGTTCCGGGAACTTGTTTAATTTTACGTTTAAGTTATAATACATTTGCTTTTACGCTAAATAATAAATAAACTAGAGGGTTAACACGACGCTGAGTGGCTTTCTTAAGCTTAAGATTGATACGTACACTTAAAACCGCACTCATTAGACAAGATCTAACAGCGATGTGAGTAGCTTCATTAATTTATATAAGTTATATTTTCGACATAATATTATATTAACTCGAACCTTCACAATCTACAAGTCAAAGTTTACGTCAAATCAAATAAATGTATTTCATTCTGGGACTGTATACAAGAGTAGAATTGCAGAACGTAACCGAGTATATTGTAGATACCGAAGATGTTTATTTACGTACCTGTGTCAGACATGTCAACAAAACATAGTCGAACCCAACAACATATATGTATGTTAGTACTGGTCATATTAGAGTAAGGCTCCCTGGGCCCACAATTTAAACAGCAGTTTGACAGCTGATATTGAGATTGTACGAACACGCTACGAATAAATCAAGGACGCAACATTTGGCGATAATTTAATATGACGGAAAAAAGTAGCGCGATAGGCCGTAAGCACCATTATGTGCTCATATTACGAGCGTCATGCAGACTTAGGCACTTTTGTCTGAACATTTTATGACGCGTGAGTATTTTACTTTGCCTTAACTTTATAGCTGCGAGGAGGTGGATACATTTAAAAGCCAAATCAAACAGATTTTCAATTGGTTTAGAATAATTTAAAAGTTTGTTTAGTATCCGAATACATTAATTAACTAATTACGTATTAGCTTCTTCTTCTTTTCGTGTGGTTAATGGCCAACCTGTTGTAAAGAGTTGTTCAAGCCGCCGTAGGCCTCTGACATGGCTTAACGACTGCTGTCAATTTGACAACAACCGGGACCGACTTTTTAGGTGCCCTCCGAAGTACGCAGACGCTCAGATGAAATTCCACTAAGCGGTCACCCATCTGTAGACTGACCGCACCCAACTTTGCTTAACCTCGCTAATCGTTTACCGATCAGTGAGTGCAACTGGCTATTAGCAATACGCGAATACGAATATGCGGACCAAACCGAATCAAAGCGCAAAAGCTAAAAATGAAATTAAGGTCGATATGAGAACGTGGTCCCTTATGTAGGCACCAGTCCACGAAGATACAATAATATATGAAAAACATATAGAAATACCGTAATACAAGAGTAGAGGTAGGAGAAGTTCTCAAGAAGAACTTATTATTGTCCTCCACCGAGCATGGAACGCAATACGATCTATGACGACTTTTTTGTCAACTGAGGCCGCTCGAACTTATCCCGCGGGTTCAGTTGACCTAACGAATGTTTTGAATCGGGCAACTGATCCCATTTTTAAAAAAAGAATATTATTTATATATACAATATAAATATGTACACACGTGAACAAAAGTGTTTGGGAAAAGAAATTGTTGTACAGAACCCTCGGTGCGCGAGTCCGACTCGCACTTGGCCGGTTTTTTTGCTGTGCAGTTAAATACTGCCCATAAATCACAGTCGTAGCACGTTTTTTTCGTGTCTGTATAAATCATAAGATGTATCAATGGGATCAGTTGCCCGATTCAAAACAATCGTTAGGTCAACTGATCCCGCGGGATAAGTTCGAGCGGCCGCCTCAGTTGACTAAAGAGCCTTATCACGACTATCAATAAATAGCAATAAATTATAGACAGATTAAAATCAGAAATAATTTCCACCAATTAAATGTCCAACATAATCATATGTCAGTCACCAACGCGTTGAAAATAACAAACACTCTTTTAAAAACGTAAAAATATGAAATAAACAAAAAGATTTTAAATAAATTGCACTATAATACGACATTGTGATATTTTCACATAAATACAAGCATCTATAATAATCACGACTGCATGTGGGTGAGGGCGGTAACCGTTAAAACGCAACATCGTTAATCTTCCTATATTCTTACAGTGAAAATATTTTATATTTTCCTTTCATCGATGTCTAAAGTCTAAGACTAAGCAAAGCAGACATTTTTCAAGTATCGTCTCATCTTGGCGTGCTCATAATACGAGCTACACATAGATACCTACATACTGTACAATGCGTCCTTGCCTTCCCTGCGTGCGATAACAAGACACGTGTAATGTATAGATATGCCGTCAATACGTATAAAGTAAGTCCATATTTTCCCAATTTTAACGGAACATTAAACTTTAAATAGTCAGGACGAGGCGCATTTCCAAGGTTTAGTAACTTACAATTTGTAATTTATAAGACCACAAATTAGTTAACGAAATAGGCGCACAGCCAAGTGTTGGCTATTTTACCGTACTTACGGATTAAATGACAACCAAATCTCATATTTCTGCACTAATAGCTGAAAGACCGGGTCGTAGATAAAATTGATCTAAAATTAAAATTACAACAAATGAATTTAAGTTTCGTTTTCGTTCGTGCTAATATGAGTTGGAGCAGACATTGCCAAAGACGAAGATATCTTTGTCAGAAGTTATGAAATAGGGAACAAAGCATTTAGCTATTTACAAGAAAGCGGCGGCGTAGATAGCTAGTTTAATTTTCTGAGTCTGCTATCTAAGTTAGCCTCGCAATTAGAATGAATAAAGGAAAACTCGGGCATTGAACCTATTGGCTCTATTGGTAGCGACGCCAACAGCCCGCTCCCGGCTTGCTTTGCCTTTACTGGACGACATTAATAAAGTTTTATTTCAAGGCATTTCATTCACAAAACACAAAGAAACTTTAGAATAGATTGATATTGATCAAAAAATTAAGTTATACGTTACTTTTCTATGAAATATTGGACATTTATAATTTCATTTCTTTCTACTTTTAAATTACCGTATTTCTCAGTTTTCTGCCGTTTTTACGTAATTACCTTCAATTTATATAGAAATTTCACAAAGAATTGACTCTATTTATAGAGTCACCTTTAGTGGACGATATTAATAAAGATTTGTGCCAAGACATTTCATTTATAAAGCACGAGGCAACTTTATAATAAAATGATATTGATCGAAATTAAGTTAAACGTAACTTTTCTATTAAATATTGAAATACTATTCATCCTATTTCTTTTTACTTAAAATAATTTGTCGTTAGGTATATTTGCAAATTCTGCCGTATTTACGTAGTACATTTCTCATAAAAAGTAGTGTAGAACAAAGAATTGACTTTACTTAGCCAAACTAATACTTGATTTATTTTTATCGTTTAACAACATAATACTCAAATTAGTACGTTGATACCCAGTAGTTTGTAAATCCATAGCCTGATGTCTATATCCTGGATAGGCAGAGGTATAGATATTACACATATATTTCGCCAGCTATGATTTTAGCTCTCTCATAATTAGGTACGAGCCTATAGCCTCTATAGCTATCTGTATATGCTGCGGTTGAATATTTGCGAACCAATTATACGATATCATTAATGTGTTATACCAACACGTATAGATCTAACAAATATTATTAGAGTTCTGCGCTTCCCCTGCGTTCTGCGTTTCAAGTGTAAGGAGAGCCCATCGTGCATCTGTGGCCCTGAGGTCTGCGAAACCATCCCGCACCTAATCCTGCATTGTCCCGTCTTCTCCTCAACGAGACTAGACCTAGAACAGGAACTAGGAGAAAACCTAACTGCAGAAAGTATTGACCTAATCATGGAAGGAAAAAGTAGGGACAAACTTTTGGAATTTTGTAATAATATAGTCCAATGTGTAATAAACAGAAATAGAACTGGATGAAACTATTATGTTTCAATTATATTGTATTAGAATATAAATGTAAACATCAGAATAAGTAGTTTATAAGTTGTGTAATAATAAGTAAAACCTAATTGTAAGAAAGATCGTGTAATATGGTAAACAGTTAAGATTAATTAGTAATAAGTTTATATTAGGTTATATAACTATGTAAATAATAACATAAGATTTGTCTTCTCTTATTTCCCTTGGAAAATATAAAAAAGAAATAAAATACAAGTAGTAGACAGAATTGAATATAAAAGTGGGAGTCCCACCTACAAGAATGAATGGAGAAGGATATGAGAAAGGCAAAGTATGCGGCATGAAATTGAGAAAGACATGTAGAGCGAGAACTGGCATGGAAGAGAAATAGATATAAAATAGGCGCCAATTACGTTGGCGGACTAGTCAGAACATAATAATAATAAAAAAACATATTATTATACTCTACGACGCCTAAACCAGTTTTGTAAATATTTAGTATTATAATTATTAGAGTTTATATAATTACTTTATCTTCGTTAAAGCGTGTCTAAATATATATTATATTAATTAGTGTTATAAACTTAATATAATTATATAAATTACGTGTTATGTTGTTTGTCCGCTATGGACTCCTAAACTACTAAACCGATTTTGATCGAACTTCGTAACCATCTGTAATTTGGTACAACTTAAAAGATAGGACAGTTTTTATTTTTTTAAAGGGCAAAATTTATCTAATGTGAAGCAGACGAAGTTGCGCTGGACAGCTAGTCTTAATATATATAAATTACTGTCACGTTGTTTGTCCGCTATGGACTCCTAAATTACTGAACCAATTTTGATCAAACTTTGTAACCATCTGTAATTTGGACCAACTTAAAAGATAGGATAGTTTTTATATTTTTTTTAACGGACAAAAATGATCTAATGTCTAGCAGACAAAGTTGCGCGGAACAGCTAGTGTATAATATATTGTAAATATCGCTGATAAATGAAAACTACCAAAAACATACACACATCAACAGAATCTAGGGATTCCTTAATCCTAAATTACTTACGACTTTATAGTTTAAAATCTTTTTAGTTGCTATAAAAACTTTATATACAGAATGAAACATCTCTTATTCTTTTTTAAAAATTTAAAAATGTAAATAATATAAGCAAACGAAAACACAAAAAACGGCAGCAAAATTTTTAGTAATTCGTTACGCCAAGGAAAATTGCTCGAAGATCGCTACGTGTTCCAGCATTGCGACGTAGCAATCGCGGTCAGCGGCTTTCGTGGGCTCAAGAGCATTTACCAGTGACGAATAATGGTCTTTGGTGCTGTTCACCGATGAGTCCTGGTTTGGTTTTCATTCGGTTTCACTACGAACACACGTTTGGAGAACGCGTTAGCCGTCTATGGCACCCTCAGGAGGTCCACTGATACCAAGGTGGAATAATCATGGTGTGAGCAGGAGTTCGTCTTGGCGGACGAACCCAGCTCGATTGGATCCAAGGCAGCATGACTGCACAAAAATATCACAGCATCTAAATGGGCCAGGAATTTCTACTCATGCACGATAATGCTCCTTCCCATACGGTGCGGCTGGTGGCGGTCGCTCTCCGAGACCACGACATTCAAGTTTTGGATTGGCCTGCAAAGTCGCCCGACTTAAATCCTATCGAGCATGCCTGGGACATGTTGCAACGAAAAGCTTTGAGAGATTTCCCGCCAAATTTGACGATGGAACAACAACTTTACAAACACTTGCAAAAAACATGGGACCTCATACCACAACAAGACATTGACAATTTAATTTTAAGTATGAACAATCGATTTCGATGTGTAATTAATGTAAGAGGTGGCATCACTGATTATTAATAATTAGATTCTATAAGATTTTTCAATTTTATTAAAATTAATGGTTTTATAAGAAGAAATTAAGATTTTTTATCATACTAATTTTATACGGCGATTAAAAAAATTAACATACTCATTTAAAACAAAAAATCACGAAATGCTATTTATTTTTTATTAAAGACCTCAAAATAACTTTTTATTCTTCCATTTATAATATCAGAAAATACTTCATAGATTTTAGATATTTGATGAAATATAAAATATCCCTAGATTCTGTTGATGTGTGTATATACGATATATTATAACGCCTCGTTTTATGGCAGTACAGCAGCATAGACTTACACCTTACTATATTACCTGAACTGGTCCTACGTTTCACTATGATAGATAGTGTCACAGCTGTCTACCGTAGTGCAGTGCAAGGAATGCTTCAAGGAGAAAATCAGAACTTATTTCGTGACCATAAGGAATTTGCGACTGCGTTTATTGCAGTTCCATCGAAATGTCAGTAAAAGAAATCATGTCAATCTGCATTTTATGAACTTTAGTGCAAGTGTATGAAATCTAAGGTACCAAAATATTATAGTTAATTTAAAGCATTTAACGAAAAACAAAAAAAACATCGAATGTATATTTTTTTTTATGTTATAGGAGGTAAACGAGCAGGCGGACCGCCTGATGGTAAGCCATTACCGCTGCCCATGGACACTCGCAACACCAGATGTGTCACAAGTGCGTTGCCAGCCTTTTAAATTTGATCTCCAGGAGGAGAGGGGTTGGACGTCCGGTACCCTCGCTAACTCGAAGAAACACAACGCAAGCGCTATTTCACGTCGGTTTTCTGTGTTCCATATAGATAGTATTTTTTTTCTTTTCTTTTTGTTAACAGTTGTCACCAGGTGATAGGATAATTTTGAAGATTCTGAGTTCATATCGATTGTTGAAGTAAAGAGAAATAAGTTTATAGCAACAATGATAAACTGCCATGCTTGACATATACCTACAGGCTTGATCAAAGCATCAAATTCGAAACCTCGCGATCCATAATAATATACTCACGTTAAAGTCTACGTCATCGGAAACTAATGACACTAGCGTTATATCGACTCTATATCGGATAGCCACTAGAAATATGATAAACAGGATTGTTTTAAATCTTATTATTGTTCTATTTTTTATATGGTTTGATCATACTCCAAATTCCAACCAAACTTGAGGATTATAGCAAGATAATTCTGTGGATGTCACATCAGATGTATTAATTAATTATTAGTCTGGTGTAACAACGCGTTAAGCTGTTCCATCAATGTTTTGTCACTATGCATATTAGTGCCTAGGCTGATACGCTATGTATAAACGTAGATATCTATAGCGATAGAAACTGAGGAAGTCGGGAGACAAATGTGCGCAGGCTGTGCCTCATTAACGCTAATAGAGAGACATTAATCTATGTTGATGAAAGTAATAATGAGCTTCGTCTTTCTTAGATCAATCTGTTAGATCTCGAAACCTTGAACTAGGTTAAGACGATCATTGATGTTCTCTTTTAACTAGCATTTTTACTAGCATTCTGACTGAAAGATTAAAAATTATTAAACGATTTATTTTAAAAGTCATCGCCCGCACTGGGAATAGTTCATGTACCGCGGGCGACTTCACATACAACGGATTCAAAGAATACCTCGACTCGGAATAAATATAATATGTTCATCACACTATTTTTTGTCCCGTGTGATCAAACAAGTAACACTAGGTGCAGGGGCAATGGCAAGGTGACCACATAAACCACTACTCTGGCACTACATATGATATTACGTAATAGTGGCATATTACGAATTTAGGCAAGGTACTGCTAGCATATGCGTTTCGTGCATTTCGTGTAGTAGAGCCTCGCTGATTTCAGCATGAATGGGTCCGCTCTACCGGGGAAGGACTACCCTCTCACAGAATATCGACGTGAAATAGCAGTATTCCTACTGTTGTGTTTCGTTCGGCGAGTGAGAGTGCCGGATGCCCGATTACCCTTTTTCCCCCTTCCCGCTCCTTCTTCCCACTTCCTTTTTCTCCCAAAGGGTCGGCAACGCGCAAGTGATACCTCTGGTGTTGCAAGCGTCTATAGGCTACGGTGACCACTTACCATCAGGTGGGCCGTATGCTTGTTTGCCAACTTAGTCATATAAAAAATATAAAAAATAAAAATATTTCGTAACAAAACATAGTAAGTGACAGATCATCGTCTACAAACAACAGAATGACCCATTTCCGTCAGTCGACTTTTGTAACTTACTAAGGATGAAAAGTAGTTCATTCCCAAATCCAAGCAAGAACTAGTTTATATTGTGTTAAATTTCTGAAACCGAATGTATGCTAAGATCAACATAGGTGTTTATGATATCGTTTCACTTTCGAGTTAGGAGTATATTCGAGAAAGCTGAAGTTGCAAACATTCATTTATTTATTTTGAATGTCAAAAGTCACATCTT
The DNA here is from genome assembly GCA_963564715.1 of Catocala sponsa. NCBI lineage: Eukaryota > Metazoa > Arthropoda > Insecta > Lepidoptera > Erebidae > Catocala > Catocala sponsa. The sequence continues at coordinate 13,110,543 of OY751331.1, forward strand.
GTAAGTTACTGCCTGGCTTGTATAGCTTCGTGCCTTTATTGAAAGTACAGTAAAACGAAACTTTCGGTTGGTCTTTTTAAATCTTTTAAAATTTTATTTGTGTGGTATTTTAACGGTGTAGCATACGTAAATTCTTAAACAACAAATAAAGGGTGTCAACATTACCTACATTTTCATAAAACGGAAATTGCAGTTTAAGTGAAAATAAACTTAAACAATGGAATTGATGCGTTCACGATGTGTAATAGAAAAGCACCGAAAAGTTAATCAAATACAAGAAGAGTCATTGTGCAATGAACGTAACTCGCGGACCTGCCTTCATCTCCAATGCCATATTGAAGGAAAAGACTATAAAATTAGAACCAGGATGCCATAAAATAAGACACAGGATACAACGTGTAATAAAAACCACAAACCGTAAATAATGCGATGTTTCGTAGTAATCAGCGATCTGGATTTAAGGCAGAGAAGGAGTACTTGACCAGCAAGGATAAACTTTTATTGAATGATTCGATGGAGTAAATAACATGTGCAGCCTGGCTATCCTCATACGTAACTGGTATATTAAATTTGGAGGCAGTAATTTTTTATTTTAGGACAATAATTGTTCCAAAAATGTGTAATGACCAAATGAGGCACGTACACCTATTAATTTCACTGCGCACCCTTGCAAAATGAATGGTATCATGGACACGATGAATTATACGAGTATAAGTGCAATAAAAATCATTGGAACATTATTCAAGTTCAACAAGGACAGAAAGCACTCTCGCCATGCATTAATTTCTATCTACAAAGTTGTTTTTGTGACCTAAGTTCGCGAAATTACGTCCCCAGTGCCCAGCTGTCGTTGTTTTAAACAATTTTCTTTTACATTTTGTCAGTTTTTTTTACGGGCGTGATGTTCGTGTTACTGGTTAACAATTTTCATAAATTACAAAATTTTGGACGTTAAAAGATATTTGATGCTAGCAGCCGCTTTAAATATTATAAAGAGAACTTGTTAAAATATAGTGATATTTTCATATGCGTTCGCTTTTATTATATTATTTAGTTTACTCATTCATAAAGAAATTTTATGTGAATATATACGTCACGGAAACATTGTTCAAAGCGAAAGCTTATGTGATTACAAAGTAGAAAAAGGGCGTGGCGAGTGCGATTTTTCAATTTTGCGGCATTGTCCAAAGCTAGTATTTCCGACACATTAGCGCGGAACGAGGCACGGGGCACGGCGGCGGCGCGGGTGCGCTCGTCGCGAGGAGGGAGGTTGCTGCTTCGCATTTCGCCGCCATTTTCACTCTCTTTCGTTGAAAGAACGTCAACAGCGAAATATCAAAGCTTAAGCTGAAAAGTCTGTGTCATATTCAGTTGTATTTTATAAAATCCATACCTATTGAAATGCAACTTACATGTACCTATTATAATTTGAAATGAAACACTTAATACGAGCTTAAGGGACACCATTTTTTTGTAATTTTCTTTTAACGCAACGTTATCCTTCTCTTATTTTTATTTAAATGTCGGCTCTTAAAATTGGAGCCGCGCGAATAAAATCATTTTGACGAAGACTACATAAGAAAATTTCACGAAATAAGTTCGCTTCAAACGTTTTATTTGATTATTTGTGATTCTCAGTCCACATACCTCAGTGAACAATAAAATCGGATTACAGTTCATATGTTTTTATGGCTGTTATCTATCTTTTTTGTGTGTTTATGGCCACTTGAAGTTATTACTCACATAATCGCGAGTTTGACGACAAGGTTTAAAATAACCTTTTGTTTTCTCATCTGATGAGCTATAAATCAATGTATATATGAGGCTATTGCGATGTTCGGATTCAATTGGTATTCATGACATCATTTATTTGTATTTTCAGAAGGATTTAATCTTGACGCGTCATATTTAACAATGTTCTGTATTAAGATTGATGTTATATTACACTCGGTATACCTCCAAAATATCTTTTCCTGAGAGCAATCTCCATAAAAATAACGCGTGTTGGCCCACACCTTGTTTATGATCTAAAGCATGCCAGCTTTATTACATGGGCTGAAATCTGTAGAGTGAAGACTACCCCGCATTATTAAATAATATTATTCAGATTTTTATGTCAAGCAATGAAAGGATTAAATTAAGATTGCCGCAGGTTTAGCAATAAATATTTCTGCATAATATTATTAACGCTGAATAATAAACACTTAAGCATATTTCTACTTAAAGCTTAACCTGAAAATAGCTTGCGCCACGGAGGCTCAGGGGCAGGTATTTAAATTCCATATCTATCGCGAACGCTTGAGTCGAAAAGTTCCGAGATATTTCAAACGTAACAAATACCGGAAACGTGCATACAAACTATGCTTAGAATTCCAGCTTAGTAGTGCAGGACGTGCTCGAGTGACCGACTTTTCCCTGATGGTGCCAGTATGCGACTCACTGAGTCGTTTCATAACTAAGTGTTGTCATTAGAACATCTGTCATCGAATTTTAATAAAATGAAAACTTTATAATAATGGGTACTTGATATCGGTAAGTACCTATGAGTTAACATATAACATTTTACGACCAACACATGTTCTTACAATCTCACTTTTGGCTAGATAAGAGCGAAATAATATGACATTATTTCGCTCTTAGTTAGCCAAAAATAAAGATTTACTACAAGAATGCATTTCTGCAGTATATATTGTATATAGAAAACTTATATTCTTATTATCAAATATTAAAGGCACACATTACTCAATCTACAAAAGCATAAAAGCTGTAGCAATATTGGTTTGAGAAAGCAAACTGCAACATGATTCTGCTTTTACGATAATACCTCATACAAATAAAATGTTCAAATAACAAGAGGTACTCGAACCGTCGCATGTGCTCCACAAATTGTATAGAAAATATATAGAAACGTAAGCTCCGAGCGGTAGGTAGAATGTCCACCGTGGGATCAGGGTATGGAGACTGAGGGAGTTATGGGTACGTAGTACGTACGGTAATCGACGACGGGTCGTGGCGCGCACTAACACACAGCGACAAACGCAAGGAAATTGCTCTCTTCTGCCGGGAAATTGAGACGCTCCTCGTAAAATCGAATCCCTACATTCTAAATGCAATCATAAAGCAGATAAAGCATTTATGAAAACGTTTTTGTGAGAGCGTGGAGTCGGCGGCACAAACAGGAAGCCTGCCATCGTACGCTCTTGATTACAGGAAGATTACCCTATTTTTCCAGTTCACCTTTTTGGTTATACATATTTATGAAGTCAGAATTGTGACTAAGCACATAACACTCACGAAAATAAGTAATCGTATTACTTTTACCGAAATAAAATGTACCAAAATAAGTGTGTACCAAGCTGCGATGTGATTAATCCGACAGGACAACACGAGGACAAAATTTTTGAAGAGGAAAATTGCAATGTTTCTCTGAGACAGTGAAAATTGCGGAGGCAAGTGGCTCCTAACAGCATCAGTCGAACAATATTGCATTGTATGAGCCAAAATGATACAATTTACACTTCCCTTTTGAAAACAAATTACAACAAAGTGTAATAAAAAAATGGCGCGCGATATCATTTGAATGGTTGGGATAGCAGGAATGTTCGTGCTTTCTTGTTCGTGGTTCATATTAAGTAACGTAAGGTGATAAGATCATAGATTTGTAATAACATATATATTTCACGTCTATGAATGTACATAAAAATAAATTCCAAATGAAAAGTGAGTAATATTTTGAATAAAATATGTGCTTTATAGAATAACATACTAAACGTCACAATAAATCCTCACAGAACAGAGTCGACGTCTCGGAAAATAGCTGGCGAGATCCGACTTTTAACTACATTTTAACGTATAGCTCATAAAAACCGCTGAATACAAAACAAAAACGTAGAGAATGGAAAAGGGATTGAAACTCCAACAAGAATTGTTTCTTGCGAACCTCGCTGAAATACCTATGTCGGTTTTGCTTCCAACTTTTCAAATATATAATGTTATTTATATATATATATATATATACATACATATATATTTTTGTTTCAACTGTTATTATGAAGTGTCATTTACATTTACACAGACAGTGTCACGCTGCTGGTTTACGAGTAAATAACAAAAACAAAAGATGCAAAACTGTTATATTGTTTAAGTGAAACATTGATAAGAATCCCATGGCAGTTAGTAGTGAAATGAATTAGCACATTGTATTTTAAACGAAACTATTTTATTTTAATAGTAACACAACACGAACAAACTCGTCAGATATAGTGTTGGCTGAGTGAGACGGAATTTAAAACTGTCACTGATAAGCACACTAACTCATAATAATGGTTTCAGTCGACCGCCCCAGACCGCTCGCCCCGCACTCGTAAACTGTCCGCCGTTACGTACACTCGGGTTTTACCAGTATTTATATTTTATGTTCTTAACCTCACGTTACCAATTAGTCTTAAGTGGGGTACTTAAAAATGATACACACGATTTAGTATGCAAATGGTCCACCCAAATGTTGCCTGCCTTATGGTCAGGCTTACTGGATTGTCAGGTACAGATTGCAAAGATTATGATAAAGCAAATCGAAGATTTATGAGACCAAGAATAAATATGACATATCGCGTAATTTTGTATATTACGCGATATGCAATAAAAACTAATAGAATTCATGTAACTTTTAAAATAAATCTTCAGACGCGTAGCGAGTTCAATTTGTCTGTAGAACTTGGACATGCACCGGCGTAGTCTAAAATATGTAGATAAAGTCGCGTACAGGAGCGTCAACGAAACTTAGTTTTATTTGAGTTGCATAAATGAACGAGGTAGGTTTGCGTCACACAACTAGCTGAAGTGGAACACTGTCAACAGACTTTCTAACTGTTCCCAATCTTGCTTCCTTCCTCCACGTATTCGTGTCTAACTTTAGCGCCTACAGCACAATCAAATATCTATATATTCACAAGTAAGCACACGTCTATTATAGAGATAAACAAGAAATGTTGTCCGCAAAGTATTAAAATTAAACACCCACGAGTGAGGTACAATCCGGGTATTATAGCATGTATTATGAGACAGGTGTGTTCAAAACACCCATATCAAACGGAGGCATAACACTCGGGAGAAAATAATTTAAGCTTAATGTGATTGTTGTGGAAAAAGTAACAGTTCTACAGATAAACTTGTATAAATATTATAATGAATATGCATAGCAGGCACTATTATAACGATTAGAGTCTGTTATGGTGCGTCATGAACGGCTGACAATTGGTGTTATCTGAGACAAGCCAGACGCGCTCATAACTCCGCGAGCGAGACTCGATCGATACGCGTTTGCCGCAAATCTATCCGAAATCGTGTGACGGTTTATGATGCTGCGAAATAACGCTATTCCGACGAGCAAAATTACGCTTGCGGTCTGTACTATTCAGCGCATCGCGCAAACCGAGCTTGTTCATAGCACACGCGGCGCGCCATCGCACCACGGCCTCCGTACATAGCTATACTTCGGCAAAACCGTATACAACCGGCATCACTCTCACTACCTTTTAAAACACTCGTATATGAGTTTCTAAATAAAATACACGTGAATATATTAATGCGATTTAGCAGCAACAAGTAGGTGAAACATAATGCATACTTCGTTTTTACTTGACACTATCCTTTTATAACCTAATGATGATCACCGGGGTAACTTTAAAGTTAGCCCGGTCGCTTTAAAGCTTTAAGCTCGCGGTCAAGTAGTCAATGTTTACATGGCGTTTCAATGACAGAATAATTCAATCTGTATTTCATTTTATGTCGACTTCGTGGTATTGTTTATTCTTGAATATTCTATTTCAGATAATCTGATACCCTAGAAAAAGTACCTCTGTTGTGTTGTTTATGCTTATGTCAGTGTTAATTTGGATACACGTACCACTAGCGGACTAATTTTAAGATTCCTACCATCTTGAATATTATTTCATAGTTAGGACAATTGTAAATACAAACATTTCATTTATTTATCACATCTGTAAGTTTTAACTAATATTTACTACAATAAACTCGTGTTAAACATACCGACGTAATGAATCTGTCAAGTCTTAGAATACCAAGCATAATTAAAAATATATTGTGTCTAGCTATCGGTGTGCCGCCGCGGTTTGAAAGGTTAATCACTATGCAAAGTTGTTAATCAAAACAGTTTCAAAAGCTTTTAAAAATATAAAACATACAACTGCCACAGTTTAAACCTTTCTGTACGAAGTATAAAATTAACATACTGCGAATAAACATTAAACTATAAGTGAGTAGTAATACGCTGATGAGTGAAGGGTAAGAGGTGGTTAAACCGCAGTATGTTTAACCTTTACTCGGCCCATAGCTGTGTTGACATGTAATGAATAGTATATAAGAGCAGACTAATTCTGGCCATAAGGTTTATTTTCTCTGCCTTTATGGTTCACTAGTTTGAGCAATTTACTGCGGTAAACGGCCCACGTACTGTGGCCGCGCGCACAATGCATTCCGGTAATTATGCGAGAAAGGCTGCGAGTGTTGAAACACTGGCCCGTCGAGTTCGCCGTACAGGTCATCACTGTGTGTAGCCCAAAAATGCAGTACACGCTTTGTATAAGCGAACGTAGTTACAAGGCAATAAAACACACGGCAACAAAGTAGTAGATGGCCTAATTTTATGTAGAACTAGTTTATTCCAATGCCTTAGCTCGAGATCTCGTTTGCTGGGATAAAAAGTTGCCTATGTCGTATTATTGTAATGTATTTTTATGCAAAGAAGCATGTGTATCCGAATGACAAAGCAAAAACACACTTCTGCGTTTATAATATTATTCTAGGAAAGTACAATAAGTAATATCATTACAAATAATGATATAGTTATTTCTAAATGACTTAGAATTTGTTTAAATGTGGTGTGATAACATTTTTTAAAGACTGTGACTCAGGTTCGTATGGGTAGTGAATGCGACTGCTATGCATAATATCTCGGATTCGATTCCCGGATTGAGTGTTATTGGGTTTTCTATCAAGGAATTTAACAAACAAGGAATCTAGAACCATGCCCTAATGGCAATAGAATTACCTCCTTACTACATGATACCCAAAATTAAAGCTGGCGCAATCATGTATGCAACTACATTTGTATAAGGTAGGTAAATTAAATTAAAGCGCGATACACGAGTATAAGATCTTATGATACCTATAGCCTGGAACCATGTCCTGATAGCAATAGCCTCACTCCTTTAAACGTGATATCTAAAACCATAGGTGGCATGTATCTACCTATGTTAATATAAAGGAAAGTAGATTTTAAACAGTGAGTCATATAATACCTAGTCTTGACTTCTTGACTTAATAACTCACAATTAACTCTGTAGATGTAGCATCCTAAAATCAAATACGCCCAGAAACGGACGCTTGAATGCAAGCATTTAGCTCTAGATAAATGGGAACACGGACGGCGCCCTCGAGCTTCGCAAAAAATAATTATTCCGCCCGCAATCCTCACACAAAGCCAAAACTCATTTTTAACTAACGTCGCACGTCAAAATATCTCCGACGATTCCTACAATAATATTTGCGAGCGACTGAGAATTCTTACCTACGTGACATGATTATACCGCGTTGTGGTTCGCCACAGACGAATAACTTATTTAATTACCATATTATTGCTTCAGCAATAAATGAGACAAAACAAAAAAGAAATAGCTAACAATCGTTCTTTCCGTTTTCAAAGAATATTTTTCGCTTGAAGCATTAATAGCAACGACTGTAAGTAACAAAAAACTCTAAGGGAAGCTGAAAATAATGATGTCCTGTACGGTAATTACCGGGGTAGTTGGTCGATAACGAGTTGCGTTGAACGTTAAACGTTCTGTAGGTGAATGGTGGGCATTGGACACGGAAATGGTAGCAGCATCCGGCCGCAACAATCGGCGTTCCCGTCCGTCTACCACTCGCTATGTAAGCACAACACCGCTCGTGCTACCAACTGTATTATAGTTTCGTACATATCGAACACACAAAAATGGCAACCACATTTGTATCCAGTATTTCAATTTATTAAACAGTGGATGTCCGTGAAAAGTTTTAAGCGGTTTTTACATACATACATAGCCTGTATGCTTGAGGGTAGGTAGAGGTGTATTATTTCCATATTTCGCTAGCTTTTCGTTTACTCTATTGCTGTCTACCGGACAGTCCCAGACACCATGAAGCTACTACAAATATTTTGAGAGAAAGACCTAATAACACTGCCAGAACCGGAAACAGACCTCGAAACCTGTAGCACAGCAGTCCCGCTGCAACACCGAGGCAGCTTCTAATAATGCAGTTTCTAATAAAGAGTTAAATATATGTACACATAGTATGAAAAATAATGTTTTAATATTTCACTGTAAACATGATTGCGGTTCGTGGTTTGTGTACATTGGAATTAAGCAGAAAAAATAAAAGGTCAGAAAGTTTAGAAAAGTAAAACTTTTTGACTCTCGTGAACATATAAAAGATACAAAATGTTTTAAAACATGTCGTGTTCAAAAGAAGCCTCGGGCTATTCGTAAAACTAACAAATCCAGATTAAACATTTGAGGTTTATACAGCGTTTCAAATATTTTCTTTTGTTTCAAGAAAATCTGCTAATAAATAAAAACGAGTTATTTGCTGCGCACAAATTGTTGAAAAATAGCCAATAACGGCGAATCGGCTAGTTTTATGAATATTTTAGTTTTTACGCAAAATACATGTTTACGTGACCTAGTTAGTAAACAATGGCGACGGCCAGGTACCCGTATGTAAGATATATGTTTCATGCACGAATGTGTTTTGTCACAATCGATATTCGGTTTGACGTATTTCCACTCGGTATAAAAATCAAAAGTTATTTTTGTATAAAAAGTGAGCGAACAGCTGGCTCTGCAGTTTTCAAATAAACTTTTCTGGCCGCGATATGAATGTCACAATAAAACGCTTGTGTCTCTAGGATCAATTCATAACACTTCATATAACCTAACGCAAACGTACTCGTAAACGCAAACAGCGGCAACGTAAACATGTATGTATTTCTGTAGATATAGTCATCAAAGAGTTGTTAAATGTACTTAGTACTTAGTTAAATCAGATTCTAAAAACATAACGGGCGCCATAATGGACCCGATGTTCAAACTTAACAATTTGTTCCATTAATGTAATCGCAAACTTTATAGAGGTATTTACTGCAAATTAACTCCCAGCTTTACAATGGGGATTTGCATGACAATAACGGGTGACAGTTTACTGATTGTAGTACCTAATAATTAACAGTACAAATTACCACTTCTGTTGTCGACGTGTTCTTGATTGAAATACAACAGAGTAAGTAGTTCTTGTGACAAAATGTTTAGTGATGAATAACTTGAAAACATACGTTGTTTCTTTATTCATTTCTGTTTAATGATAGCAATTTATTATATAAAACCTTTTTCTTCGTGATATGTATTAAAGTATTTGAAAATTGCTCGCATTTATCAAAGCAACACTGAATAATGACTGTGAATCTTCTTATACGTATAATGTCGTATGATTTATACGGCTAATATTAGTAAGTATTAAATATTGCTTTGCTAAGAAAATTGTATTCAACTTTTCTTACTAGGTACCCAATTATTGTTAGTTGTTTGAAAAAGTTAAGCGAGCATATTTAATGACCACGTAGATACATACTAAGGTCTGGTCAATCATGAGTAATCAATAATATGAATCTAGACTGTAGGCGATCCATAGTTTTTACGTCAGTGTATGATATTCTTTATACTGGTCACGAGAGAGCACCTTTTAGATTTATGAGTGTGCACCGTGCAGAACCGGCGGCCTCCTCCCGATCTATTATAGTTGGAATGTAACTCACCGTAGTTCGGTAGGAACATATTTATACTCACTTGTCTGATAGTCGGACCACAGCTAAAGGTTCGCTTACCTGAAACAAAGAACAATAATAATTGATTACTTGCTTTCATTAATAAATCAGTATATAACCAACCTTACTGATTGCCGACTAACGTTTCTATAGTGCTTCATAAGTAAACACGGCATCGTGAATGCTACCCAAATGTAAGTACATAGGTAATACTGAATTCAGTTTAGTGGGACACTATTACCAATAAAATTTAATAACTATTTATTACCCAACCTTTTTCTGTGGAGCATAAATTATTTGCCTTGTCTGTTTTATTATCCTCGTCGCGTCGCTTATCCTGAACTCGTAAAAAATGAATGAATATCAATTTTAATTATTTGTTTATTACAACGAAACGAATAAATGTTAAACGAAACCGGAATGTTAAGTTGCTGCTAAAAATAAAAGCGCTTACAAGGTTTTGTTTCGATACGCTTACGTTTTGTCAATGACAATGTTCGGTCAGACGTGATGACGGGTCCTATCGACATTTAGAGAGCTTGTTAACGAACGTTTTTACGCCGCGCTTACCCACATGCGATTGACGTACACAACGTATCGAACACAATCCTAATCCAGTTAAATTGCGAATTTTAAGCAGAAAATACTCGGTTCTGTTTAACCTGACAACAAATCTGACCCAGGACTAAAAAGGGTTAGAGATCTCGAACCTTGTTTGTTAAGGCTGGTATAAGGAGAATAAATAAATAAACCTTCATCGAATTTATCAAACGGTGGACAGACACTTCAAAACATTGTAGGTACACCATCGATCAATCTAAGCATTACCAATATTAAAGGCGACGCCGAAATCAAGGTCTCCTATAGCAATGTACCCTAAAAATTGATAGGCTCTCTTATAACAAGTTACGATAAAAAAAATTAAGTGCTTATTAATTTTTCGCTTGAAGTTATTTTTTAAATTAGTGAGAAAATTTAAGGCGCAAAATGTATCGTAGTAACTACTACGATACATTTTGGGCCTTAAATTAAAAACTTATGATGCCAACTTCTTATCAGTCGCCCAACAAGGTTATTTACTGAAGAATAGGAAACAAGTTAACCAATTATCTATATATATAAAAGAAAAGATGTCCTGACTGACTGACTTAGAGACAACGCACAGCCTAAACCGCTGTTCGTAGGAACTTGAAATTTGGAGAGCATGTGTGTTTTAATTTGTAGGGGTGTACTAAGAAAGGATTTTTGAATTTCCACCCCTAAGGGGGTGAAATATATGGAATTTGCTCATTTCTGGACTTATAAGTATAAAAATAGGTATACAAGTTATTGATTATAATTGAAAATGACCTGTTTAGGTAAAATGGACAAAACTACCCCTAAAAAGGTAAAATGGTAAAGTTTGTGTGGAAATTTTCTCATTTCTGGATTTAGAAGTATGAAAATTGGTATATTGGGTCCTGATTACAAACAAAACTGATCTATGTAAGTGGAATGGACAAAACTCCCCCCTAGAGGGGTAAAATGGGGATAAAGTTTGTAACGAAATTTTCTCATTTCTGGACTTAGCAGTATGAAAATTGGTACATAAGTTTTCGATTACAATTAAAAAATATCTGTGTTATAAAAATTCTTTCACCATTAGTAAGCTACATTATCACGGAGTAACATAGCTATATTTTATTTAATAAATAGTGCCGTTACCTACTTTTACGCGAGCGAAGCCGCGAGCAGAAGCTAGTGATTTAATAAATTCGGTCATATAAAGTATCATATGATTTGCATAGTGAAAAATATAAATACGATTTAATGAACTTTTCTGAGGACTGCCATGAGACCATAATTATATTTGTATTGTCATTGACCACTTCCTGGCTTCAGTATTCATGAAATAAACAGAGGCACAAGTCTGCTATTTTTATAAATTCGCCATTCTGACACGACGTAACTGCAATTCCATTGTCATTTTGCTAAAAGTTCGTAATCTGCTCAATTCATAATGGTCGATCATTGGTCGTCCAATGGTCTCGTAATAGGATTGTGGTAGAATTACATGTTGTTTTGCCATTATTATAAAACCCGTTAGTAGAAGTGATTTTTGAAAAACTACTACTAAATTTGAACATTTATTCATGCCAGATTTCGTTTATATATATTTTTACATACTATTTATTATTGTTAAAAGCAATTTGATCAAAGGAACTGTCAAAATAGCAGATTACGTCAAACGTCATACGTCAGTCATTCATTTGTCATTATGTACGAGATTACCATTCCATGCCATTTTCTCAATGTCAGTGGTTGACCATCGGAAAGTCATAATGACGCCATTATATTAGTAGATTACCAAACTTGTCAAAATCAACTATTATGAAATCAATTATGGACCATTCTGACACTATTGTAATAGCAGACTTGGGCCCCAGGCAATCTGAGATGGGTAACTAAACTCCTTTGAAAAAAAACGGGCGGTTTTGATTTTTCTACATTATTGGTAATATTTTAAATCTAAAAAGGTTTTAATAGCCAAACTATGTTACTGGCACTTAATTAAGGGTCTGGGTATGAAAAAAAGTTAATTCCAAATTCGAAACATTTGTTTTTAAAAATAATAATCCCTTTTTCAGTTTGTAACTTTTTACTTACTTTTCGCGGGTTTGCGGGTAAAAGGTTATCAGGCAACTAAAACTAACTTCTCGTTATTTTTAGTAGAATCATTTTTGTTTGTATCATAATCGTGCCTTATTGTGATTTGAAACAGATATCTTTGTGTTTATTGTAATGGCAGAAAAAGCAATAAGAGCTAGTAAAATTATAGAGCGGCTGGAAGAGGGGTGTAGCCAATGTTACGTGTCACAGCGGCTAATCGTGAATCGTTCAACCGTCCAAAGAAGGTTGGTGGTCTCGATACCAAGAAACAGGTTCCGTTCAGAGAAGACAAGGTTCTGGGAGAAAACGTTGCACACACCCACGAGACGACCGCTTTTTAGTGACTTAGGCGCTGAGGAACCGCAAATGCAGTTACATAGACCTCAAAAGAAACCTTGAAGAGGTACGAGGAGCACAAGTTAGCCTATGGACTGTGAGGAGGAGGCCTTTATCGGCTGATATACGCAGTCGACGACCAGCGCGGGCCCCCTAGTTACTCTGTGAGCACCGGATTGCCCGATTGAGGTTCGCTAGAAATTGCCTATCTTGGACTCTAGGTAACTGGAGTAGCCTACTCTTCTCCGATGAGGCTTGAATTTGTCTGAATGGTGAGGACCGACGTCAGCGAGTGTTACGAAGACCAGGGAAACGCTATGCCGACGTGTGTTTTGAAAATATCACCCCTTATGGTGGAGAGTCCATTATATTTTGGGCGGGCGTAACTTTCAGCTATTGTACCGAAGCAGTATTTATTGAAAATGGCGCACTAAATGCTCAAAGATACATAACAGAAATCCTTTGTCAACATGCACAACCCGCACTGGCTGTGATTGGTGAAGATACCATTTATATGGACGATAATGGTCAGGCCCACCGTTCTGGTGACGTAGATGCTTATATGCAAGAAGTTGGTATTCGTCGTTTGGATTGGCCAGCGCGGAGCCCCGACCTTAACCTCGTTGAGCATGTCTGGGACCTCAGGTCAAATTATAAGGCTTGGTAACGTGAGAGAGATACCCTGGCAACCATAGGTTAGCTAACCGCTTCATATCAGCGCACTGATTATGTTTCATCTCAGAAGTTTAAAACACAACGTTGCTTTCTATTCCAACAGACGTCAATACTTCAAGAGAAGTGTCAAAGTATGATTCAGATGCAAGCCTGTCGCATGTGGTCAGTTTTCATTATTTGTTCTTTTACTTTACATTTTCGCTATAATCACTCCCAGTATGAAGCCCGTATGAATAACACGAAATATTCGCTAGCTATTTCGGTAAAAGATGGAGCCTAGAACAGAAAAAGTGTATTGTGTGTGTTCAAACGGAATATTGCAAATTGGAACAAGCCCGGATCCCATGACGCCACTGGCCCCTCGTCAAAGAAGTACGGTATTTTCAACTGTTTTCTGTAACTTTAGTCTGCCTGCCAGGTAAGGTCCACCTCTTACAGGATACCAGCCTAAGCATCATAACACTGTTACTTCGTTGTACACGGTTTCTGGTAATTAGGAAAACCTAGTTTTCTTATTCCTTTCGTTTACCTCATTTTTATTACTATCTCTTTAGGTAATTTGGGAGTGATATCTCTGGCAAGTGATCATAGGGTACGGGTAGCCTCTCACCATGTGCGCCATATAAAGGCCTTGTTTACCACCACCATTGTTGGATAACAAAAGACGTCTAAATCAAATTTAAGGAATTTTAATTAAAAGCAGACAGAGAGAAACATTTATTATTAAATCGGAGTTATATGCAAAATGAGTCACAGACACGGATGGTAGTGCGTATTAACAATAAAGTAAATGAGTTCTGTCATTTATACTAGACTGATATCTCAGATTCGCCAGATCTTTGTCACTTTAGCAAAGCTGAATGTATAATAGGTGCATACATTTATTAAATATAACATAATAAAAGTCCAAAATAATTACTTTAATAACTTAGGCTGCGTTATAGTATCAAGCCTGAATTTGATACATATTATTTGGTTGACTCTCTGGTATATTGTGATACCTATATTGCTTATTTTATGAGATACTAAAAATAAATATGAAAGTAAAAGTCGATACGCTGGTATCTTATCAATTGTAACGGCTCAGTATCTTGCGACTTACGGTCGAAATCACTAATCAATGTAACCACAAGCCGTAGCGAGGATTTTTAGTACTGGAGGGTAGATCAGAAATTTTAAAATTTGTGTCCTATGTGCTATGGCTGCCAAGATTGAATCTCATATTTTGCTGTCAGAAAATTGAATATCCCTTGTGAGTGAAGAGCGCTACAAGAATAAAAGGCGACATATAAAGGATGGATGGATTCTGTACTAGCTCCAAATAACTTGTTACATACAAGTATAGTGATTTTCTTTCAGAATATTCTTAGATTATACTAAGCTACCTGAAACTGAACTCCACTATAACTTGTGGAATGATGAGGTAATGCAACTTGTCTCTGCAGATACATTGTATACCTACTAATGGAATTGGGTACATACTCGTATCTACAGAAGCCGGTTTTATCGCTAAAAGCATTGTCTTCTGATACTAAATGCGTCCATTTCATTTCTTTCTCAATTCAAAACCGCCGAATGAAAAGCCATATTAGTAACCAAACCTAACATTCGATTATAATATAAGCTAGAAGTCGCCAGATAAGTCATAATCATAAGGTACATGTCTTCTTATTAAGTTAACACTCGTAATACTAATCAAGTTATTTCTACCTAGGTAATGCACGTCACAGCAGTGGCCAAGAAAATAACAACGCTGAAGATGTGTCCATAATATTATATGATGCATATTATATTTGCTTTTATAACTTCTTATATCCTTGTCTACCGCATGCAGTTGTGTAAAAACCACACTTTTATTTACCCCTGTGTAATAGGAATAACAACTAGCGTCATCT
The DNA here is from genome assembly GCA_963564715.1 of Catocala sponsa. Lineage (NCBI taxonomy): Eukaryota > Metazoa > Arthropoda > Insecta > Lepidoptera > Erebidae > Catocala > Catocala sponsa. The sequence continues at coordinate 13,125,978 of OY751331.1, forward strand.
GCTGTTTACAACATTAAGCTATCTCCTCTGGTTAACGCCATCTTCAGGCACATAGCGAGTCGACCTACATACATCCCCCGCAAACAAATATTCAAGTTGCGCCCATCGCCCTCTAGCGGGTGGTTGTGGAACTAAGAACAGCTTTGAAGTCGCACCAAACATTGAGCAGATGGCGCTAGCGAACGTAAGTATAAATCATGAAGTTACCACCAAAATCGAAGAGATGTCGCCAGTGTGCACGTTTCTATACACGCCCTTGTTTTTGCGATAATATGCTATTTTTGTCAAACAAAGTGTGATTGATGGCTCGGACCCGAGGAAGTCAATATTTACATGACTTTTTACATACATAGCTTTTATCAACAGTGCTTATAAATACGTAAATACGATCTTTCTCTATTAAGCTTGCTGGAAGTAGGTACCCAATATAATTATAGCCATGAATGAAAAAGTACTACGAGGCATTACATTAAACGTATTATTTGTAAAAATAATTACAGCTTATGCATAACCCATAATTTATTATTATCACACTATTTGCTTGTGTGTAAGAAAAAGCCTCGGTCATATTCTTTTTAATTATATATCTACCTACCTAGTATTTATTGAGAACGATTATATGGAAATCGATACGTATAGCTACTATCAAAATATAACAATAAACTTTTTCATAACAATTTTAAAAGGACCATAGATAAAGAAAGAGTATTCACGGCGAATGGTTTGGACATAAATTGCAATGGAACGGTGCACTTTTCACGTTATCGTTGGCAATAAATTACAAGTCTGAACTCGCAGTTCTACAGCCTGCCACATACTTAAAATTGTAGATTTCAACAGGATTGTAATGAATAAGTTGAATATAAATAAACTTCAATATTATTCCATCGTACTTTTTCTCGATCTCAGACTTATATACTTATTAAGAGAGTTATAAATGGAACCCACTAAAGAGAGATAAACAAGAGTGTGTGAGTTTAAGTAGTTGGCACATAGTTTACGTAACTCTCGTAAAGCTATCTATCAGATAGACATACGAAAGTTTCTGTAAGTTTGTACAGTTTCGCAAAAATCACGGTCAGTGGCCAACTTTCTAATACTTCTGAAACATTCCATGCTGGACGGCACTGTTTTAGCCTATATGTAAATCACTAAGCCGATTGCGAATGCAGGTTAGTAGCTGCAGACATAATCTCACTTAATGGGACAACAGGGAACCGTCGACCACCCGATAGACTAAAAGTAAGCTATTTGCTCAAGTAGGTACCTATTGTAATAAACTCAAAACATTGACTATGCATGAGATAATAATTTCAATAGGTACCTAAACATTGAGGTAATATATATATTATATAATGTAAAGGGTTTCTTTTAACTTATGCATAAGATTGTATGGAAAGAAAACTAGGTTTCGTAAAGCAGAAGTTCAATCTCAGATCTCGGCGGCTTGTTCGGATACTTTTTATACTAAGCTATCCAAAGCACAAGACGAAAAATTTTAATGCATCGCGTTTTAGAAGGTGCTGCTGAAACGATTTTGGGCTTTAACATACGGTTCGATGTTTTTTAGCCCGGTTCTTATATCAAGAAAAGAGTCGTTTTAGCTACGGCCAGTTAAATTTGAACAAATTATGTGACAAAATTAACAGTCCGCAGGTAAACCGACTTGTTTCTTAAATATAGGCCTTAGGAAATAATTCTTTTTTTATTTCTAACGTTATATGAAAAATATACTTAATATACGTAAATGAAGCGACAGGAGTATCGTTTTTATGGTAAGAATTTACATTGAGCTACTAATTTATAAAAACTGATTCCCAAAAGAGCTGAATACGGATTCACGGTATGCCGGTGACCTAATTAGCCAAGTCGAGGCATTACGCCAAAAAGTAATAAATAATCAAGTTAATCCATCAAGTTCTTAACATTTCTTTTTTACAAAATACTACTTAGTTTTTGATATTCAGTTTAAAGTAATATAAAACATTAAAGGACCCATGTCTGCTGAGTATTGATGAATTGTCGCTTATTCATGGTCGACACCACAATGCCTTTATTTACACATTTATTGTAAATTTCCATATCATACATATAAATACACAATCCTCATCCTAAATTTAGTTATGTGCGTATTAACGCAGAAATGACACGCACATAACTAAATTTACATAAGACAAAGCCACGGTGTATGTTTACCTATCTATTCTCAATCTATATTATTTATCCATCATTAAATCATTTTCTCTTTAAATATTTATTCTAAACGAATTTGTACATTAATACTGATAGCATGGTGTCAGTATAAGTAAGATGTTACATTTAAATGAAATGAAATAAAATGATGAAATGAAATGATTATTTATTTGCATGAAACATGGTAGTAAGTTGTTCAAAATGTACTTGATAAAAAATGTTCGCGAGTATATTATTTTAAAAACTTTATTTTTCACATCTTTCAATCTATCTCTGTACCATATTTAATAAAACTGCGGTTCAACAGAGAAACGTAACTTATTCAAATATAGAACTTCGGTATATAATAATGCATGTGTCGCGAGGGACCTGCACAAAGTTTTCTAGGGTCACCAAAACTTGGTCTAGATTATATTGTCTTATGTTTACGCGAATGTTATAAATTGAAATTAAACAAACTATACGAATTTTATCGCGTTGTTTATTTTTTATAAAACACTATTATTACATAATTTTGAAACTTGAAACTACTATTGTTAAACACTTTTACTACCTAGTTACTGTTTACTTTAATTTAAGCTATTTAAATGATACAAGTATTTAGATTTAATTTTACACTTTCCCCGAATTTCAGTTGCTTTTCAGCAGCAATGTTCACGGGGAGACTAAGATAGCAGCTGTCTCAATGTACCAGTGTAGTTATTTCAAAGTACCCGAACACAATCATTGGTGTTTCTATTTACGCAGAATGAGCTCAAAGTATCATGAAGCCTGCTATACTACCTTATTTATTTATTTATTTATGTATTAGGAAGACCAACAGCTTTGAAATACATAGTAGTGAAAATAAATATGCAACAGAGAGTCTCCACGACTAACTCTTAAATAACAATGCGTGGACAGCAACTATTTTATCACTTAAACATCTAACATATAACAAATAAAGCAAAATTAATCAGCATTAAACCTTGTAAAAAAATCAAGACTGAGCATGCGCTTCACTGCATCTGGTTGAGTATTAAAAACATCAATGTCGAACTTTCTTGCTTGTTCGTTTAAAGTATCACCCGCTCGCCAGAGAAATGTATTCTGTCTGTAATTTGTGGATACTAAAGGCATGTGAATAGGCTTATATCGTCTCGTGCTTTTTGTAGGTACGTTAAAATTTATTTTGGAAAGTAGGCCTGGACAATCAATATTGTCAGATAACAAATTCATTAGATACACGACATCTGCTATCATACGGCGGTTGGCTAACGGCAAGATATGAAATTTAGCACATAGTTTGAAGTAATTATCGGACTTATATTTTATTTCCAACTTATAACATAGAAATTTCATAAATTTGCGTTGTATATTTTCAATTCGAGTTGCGTATGTATTATATCTCGGGTTCCAGACCTGACTTCCGTATTCCAATATACTACGCACAAAAGTACAATATAAGATTTTAAAAGTTTTAGCCTCCTTAAAACTATTAGATGCTCGCATCACAAACCCTAACGCTCGCAAAGCCTTAGTAACTGTACTATCAATATGATCATCAAAAAGTAACTTGGAATCGTGTATAATACCAAGATCGCGGACATTACGGAGTTTTATTAGTTTATGGTCGTTAAGATGATATTCTGACGGTAATACGACAGGTTTCCTACTATAGGTAACTACTACGCATTTGGTAGGATTCAAGGAGTATGTAAGGAGTGTCACTGACAAGATTTGCTACATCATTGCATTTTCTTATAAATGCTCCTTGAACCGACGGGCGTGTATGTGAAATTTTATGAAGCCAGAGAAGTGTGCCAGGATCGTAGCAAATGGAAATCCGTAGTCTCTGCCTACCCCTCTAGGAAACAGGCGTGAATTTATGTATGTATTCTTATAAATTTTTTCGTTAAAGATTATACATTTCAGTTTATAGGTAACTGTTAATAAGGAAAAGCTTGCCTTTATTAATTTTGGTAATAATATAGACACTTTTATGGTTAATTTACTTGACCTAAATTATTGAGGCAAATTTTTACCTTATTACAAGCGGGGCGAATGGCAAATGGTTAAAAGCTATCGTAGCTTTTAACCATTTGCGGTTAGGATGCTAAAGGATGCGAGTTCAATTCTTACCGATTGCATTAATGCAATATATTGGGAATTGAAGGTGGTAAAAAAGTAAACGCAATTTTGATGCAAGTATTTAACTTAGCTGGAAGTCGTAACATCAAACGTTATAAGTTATAACCCAAATTCCTAGAAATTGTGAAAAATATCTATATGTCTCGATAATGATGTAAAATAAGATACTCAAGAATTGTTTATAACAGTTAACAATTTATTTTAATGAGGTTCCTTTAAAGGGTAAACAGTCTCAAAAGATTTTCCCTGGCTTATTGACGTTTTATAATGGAAAATCTTCTTGAAATTCTCACTAAGGTATTTTTAGAAACTCTGTTGCTATAAAGCTTTGTATCTAATAACAGTAAATCAATCAACCGGTTGTCACTGAAAGTTTGTTGATGGCCTTTGATGAAACTTATATGAAACGGTTATTATACAAGTCGAGGCTTTCAATAATAGAATGGCAAACATTGATTTACACTGTGAGAAATAGTTAAATTTAATTTGAATGGCATTTGTCAATCCTAAGAAAATTTAACCGCATAACTACATATATGACAAAATTTCGAATTCTACGTACCTGTCTGTGTGGTGGCCCAGCGCTAGTGAATGCGATTGCAATATGTGAGGTCTCGAGTTCGATTCCCAGGTCATGTAAAGTGTCATTGGATTGTTCTGTTAAGAATTTCTCAGAAGCACGGAATCTAGAACTGTGCCCGATAAGGAGCAGTGGGCGTAGGCCCTATTAAGTGGGAACTGAAACCATAACTGGCAAAATCAGGGTCGGTATTATACCTCTGCCTACCCCTTCGGGGATATAGGCGTGAGATTATGTATGTATGTATTTTACGCCGATGTATTTTTGCAATGCTTCAATCATTGTAATCAGAATAGCTACAAATAAAGAACCACATTTCATTTCAATTAGAAATATTACCCAATCGAATACCCAACGGTTCATCGTGCTCTGATATAATCGCCGCACTTGGCAGGCGGCTGGTGATCGGATGCACAATGTTATCAGCTCGCACGTGAACTTCATTCTTGATATTCGTGTTTGATACTGTTCCAACTTCCTCTTTCATCTTTTACGACAATCGCGGAAATTGAAGGGGTGATATATAAGCATAACTCAACGCGCATTCAACGAAGAATTTATTTTTACGTTCAAACGTGAATAAATACATCAAGAGTTACGTTACTGAATGTATAAAATATATGCATTATTTTCTTGCATACTGTTTAAAGCATCATACTATATTAAAACTGCTTTTGTAACGATGGAAATAAAATGCAAGTTACATTCGTCAGCAGTGTAGGTTACGACGCGCACCAATTAGCGTTATTTTGTGTGTCAGACACAGAGGAATGATAATCGGATTACGGTGGTAGGCGAGTCTGGGCTGGACAGGTGGCCGGGCGCGCGCAGCGTGACCGCAGTGCGCCGAGCGGCCGCTGCGGTCGCATCTCGCGCCCAGATTTGCTAATTAATTCCAAACGCATGCCGGCTTTAGGCAGCACTTAAACACACACACTGCTCTTCAGATACGTGACGCGTGCGCCGTCCTCGCCGGAGCCGACACCGCCTAATGCCGCAATTTGCCTACATGACCTGAACATTACCATAAATAGGAGAGGGAACCCTTGTACACGCTCATATTAATCTTAAGTAAATACCTCTCTCTTGAAACAATTTCACCCGCCAGCAAGGTAATATATTTATGGAAAATGTTTCCTGTACGTTGGAGAAAAACAGGATACTCAACCACCATTACCTATGCGAAGTCAAACAAATATTTTTATATGTATATACTAGCGAATGCGTGATTTATTATAAAGAGTAGATGCTAACTAAGTTATAAATATATAACAATAATTCAAATTTAATAGAAACCTGAATTTAAATTAACTGTATTCGATAAAGCAATGCAGAAAAAATATGAGGTGATAAAATATAGAAATGGAGTAATCGAAAGACACTTCTATACCCCAGCACAAATAACTAGTATACATCCCAAGAGGTAACATATAAATCTGTGAAAATAAGTTATGCTTTATGGAAGAATCATCTCGGGAATGAAGTTTGAGAATAATACAAAAGAGGGCATCAACATTCTGCTTGCGAACAAGTGTCTATAGTGTAGAGGAGTGGGACTACTTCTTATTAAATCTGATGTAATGTATGGAGAGGCTAGCCGCATCTTGGGCTCAGTGCCGGTTGTCATTCGTATACATACTCGCACGATAGCCGCTCTTGGAGCTCACAAAGGGCCTAAATTACACCCACCCGTTAGTCTGCGCCGTGCCCTTTGTGTTCCCCCGTATTGTTCAGATCAAACTCTCTGTCTACGTTTGTCTTTGTTATTTATATACACAGTAATATTATATCAAAACCAATATCGCTGAACAAAACACGTTGACAACACATTGTGGCAATCGTATCAGTACATAACACTTCTAGAATTACATATCATTTAAACGTTATTTTTCACCATTAAAAGCGATTGGAAGTTTGCCATTGCTAAATAATTATAATAATTAAAGTGTTTTTAAGTGATGCCGAAACAAAGAAACCGACGGGCAGACAGCTTTTCTAAAAACCTTTGTATTTAGTTCGTACTGATAAATAGCCTATCCTAATTAGTTTTCAAAATACCCCAATGTAAAGTCATGGCCTCGGAATAGTTTTATAATACCAAAAATTTGTAAAGAACTTAAGTACGTACCTTACGTAACTTACGTAAGGCAGACCAACAACAGTAGGTACCTAATGTTACAGTAGAGTATCGTAATACAATTATGGTAAAATTGAGCTAAAACAATTACAATTCACATGGCTGCGAAGCAGCAAATACAGAATCAATATGTGACACGTGACAAACATAACATCACGTAAACATTGTGATCTAGTAATCTCAGCGAGCGTGTATTGATCTAGTTAGGCACATACACGATGTACCTAACTTGATCAATACGAGCTCTTACCGCACAAATGTTGCGAGAAACAACTAAACGAGATTGAACACATCGTTACACTGAACGGCGAATTAAAAAACTTCGTTCGTTGAAACAAAACTTTTACGGATTATTTACCGTACCGTGTGTTGTTTCGAATCTCACACAGCGCTCGGGGTATCAAGCGTTAACGAGAAGTGGAAACCCAAAGCATTGAAATCCTACAAGCATCAATACAAAAGTAGAAGGCACCCACAGCCACAGTCTTTATAAACACTAGAATAAAAATAACCGTAGCAATAATATTTTAGTGAAATGATCTACAAAATTACTTCTACTTTAATGGATAATATTCGCATATATATTAAAAGACTCGATTGTGTTATGCACAAATAAGTTTTCTTTTATCTTCGCGAAGCCACATAATACTATAGAACATGTAACTATTCAGCAAATCATGGTAATTCAATATGTGATCTGGTATACGATGACCTTGTGACATTGCAGTATCGTCCATTCAATCGTATCAGGTGACTATATCCGACACTGTTCCTTGTCTAGAGGGTATCTAATTGAAATGAAGGTACATGGAATATTGAGATAGTGATCCCTATTCTATTGTTCAAACTTAACTTCATTTAATCGTACTAGGTAGCTTTATAACAACAACTAAATGTATATATATATATATACATGTATACACCGTTACTGTACTTTCTGTCACACCCATATCTTGCCACTTAAAAATATGAACTTATCGTATCATCGGCCCTTACGGTAAAAGTTCATATTTGCCGGGTACAATAACACACTCCATACTGTCTTGAAAGATTATATTGACTAAAAAATTCAATTAGATTCTACCTGAGACACAAGCTTATGTCTTTTGTCTCTTATAGGTTAACTTGATACTCGTATATAATTTGATACTTCTATAAATATTATCTTAAGTTATGTTCTTTATCATGTAAATAAAGAAAATTGGCAGAAATATAGCCTAATTATAATGTTCGTTCCATAGACCGAATTGAAGCGTTTGTAATTATAGTAGTATACCTATAACGTGCTATAATGGTAGATGGTAATAATTTGTGCTTAAGTATTAATTGAGAGGCATTAACATAATTACGTGTAACACATATTGTACAACACACGTCGAAATATAGTTTAATCATGTAAGATTACACTGAATATATCAATATTAAATACATTTTAATTACATTTCTGGAAATGAATACACGTTTAACATTAAGAAACCGCAGCCGTAGACTAGTGGCAGTATTCGTGGTTTAATGAAAGCTTGTGTAGGGTTTCGAAAAAGTTTAAAAGGCGTGTTGAGGTGGTACAGGTCGAGAGCGCGTCATAGCCTCTTGACCCCGTCGCGAGACGTCGACGCGACGAGCCCGCGTCCGTGCCGTTACCGCCACCGTATGTCTAAACATTTCAATTATTTTAAATTTTATTATCTGTTTTAACTCTGAGATGTTATAAAACTTTTAATATCCAACGGAGTCTAGATTATAGTTTAACACTAAAACTTTAACACTAAATGTTGAGACTTACTCGCAATGTTCAAAATGCAAATAAAAACAGACAGATATTATTTTTAAAATGTGTTTTCTTGGTTTCTGTAGCTGTATGATTATCCAGTCCAGGTGAAACATTTTAATTCAGCTCAGATTGTCTAAAACATTATGAAAATATACATGGATTGTAGGTACAAAATATTTCAATTCAATATCTTAACCATTCTCTGCTGTAATTGAATATACATATGTATAGGTTAGGTGATATTTATATATATGATTTTACATGTGGCCGAATTCCACTGGTATGAAGAATTAAACACAGACAAGACAAAAGTAAAGACTATGCATCGTTGTGTTGTTTTCAACAATAAGACGACACGCGTTTACGTAGACCAAATTAATAATTAATCGACAGAGCTCGAAGTGAGTGATCAGTTATCAAACAGCGATAGAATGGCGTGAACCCGTATTTTCGTCTATGTACCATAGTTGAATATTATACTGTTAACTCTGTTTATAAACTGCCGTATTGCTGAACACGGGACTCTTCTTAGTATAGCCATAGTCCACCATACTGGCCATAGGTGCGGATTGGCATAATTCACTCATATCCGAAATTATTATGGAGATCTCTTTAACTGGTTTCCACACAATGACTTCCTACACTGTTAAAGCAAGCGATAATAAACTGTAATATTGTCTTACGTTTATGCGAATGTTACCCATTAAAATTAAACTTCCTTATAAGGGTTTTACCGCGGTTTATTTGAAAACACTACATTTAGATAATTTTGAAAACTATTAAACTACTACAACTATTAAAGTTTACTTCTATTACACTATTTAGATTTACAGTTTCCCCTACGTTTCGGTCACTTTTCGGCATGGTCACGATACGAGTATCTAGTTTAATGGTAGTAAAGTTTATCAGTATGTAGTTTAAAAGTTTTCCAAATGATTTAAATGTATTTTTTTCACTTAAACTGCTATAAAATCCGTATAAAGTAATTTAGTTCGAATGATAAGTTGTGTGCGAATTAAATAGTTTAAAACTCATTTGTGTCGTGGGATTGAACTCGACACATCTGCATGGTAACAGAGTCCAATTAGACTACCGCTGATGTTTATTTAATTGCTCAAAAATTTAGAAATTTGCTTTAATCATACAAAATATAACATGTATGAGTATATTCCTAACAGTTTCATTAAACTATGTTAGTAATTCAGGCACGGCAAAATCTATTTTATGTATAACTCGACCATGTTGTCCTAGTCAAGCAATAAATACTCTTCAAGAAATATAAATAGCCAGGAACCAAAGAAGATAGCACCACAATACCGAGCTCAGTAGACAATATTTTTGTCGCAAATTTTAGTCTTGACTTGCTTTGTATGTCGAAATGCTGAAGCGTAAAATTAAGACCACTGCCTTCACACATGCTAATTTAAACAAAAACCGCTTCACTGGCTTTAGCTAAAATGACATGTGCTATAACATAAAACCGTTTTTTAAACGTTTAAAGTCTAAAGTCAAAATTAGATAGTACAAAAGTAAGATCACGACTCTACTTAGGTATTGCCAAGTTTCAATTAAAGCGAATAAAGTCGTTGTGCGCCAACTTGTTCCTGACAGAAGCGAAGGACCTATATTAAAATTGGAAAATCAATTGAATAACTTTAAGTATACTAGGTCAACTTAAATTTGTCTAGCTATTATTCTTGTATATAAATTTTATAAAGTTTTAAGAACATGGCTCGTGTAACAAAGCAGTACGCCAGGATACATTCCCAAAGGATTTCATGTCTCACCTACATTCCGCCTTACATGAATCTAAATCTGAAAATCCAGACTTTGTACAGTTACTAATTTCTAGATCATAAATCAATCAGAAATTGATTTTGGCAACTGTCGGTTATCATACTAGTGATTAGGGTGGGTATGCAATCTTAGCGTCTCGAGTATCGATACGTACATACATTCTATCCGCGACATTGGTGACTTACTATTGCCTCCTTTAAAAATGCCAGGACTGTGTATTAATTGTGAGTTCCCACTTAATGTAGGTCCCGAGCAGGTTTTGTATCGATTGAAGTACCTTTTTTTAAATGTGGTTGTGTTTCCTTGATATGGTGATAGCTATAGCCATGAGAAATGCCATCGGTTGTTATTAAAAATGTGAGCGAAGTTTCGGATATTGCATTTACGAAAGGATATGGAGTCCTGTAATTATGTATATTCCCGAAATGCTATACCACTGCCTAACTCTGCGAGAAAGTGTAAACGTGGTGCTATATTTTAATCATCGCTCGTTAAACAGAAATATTTATATTTTAGCTAGACAGTTTTTTGAAAGTACTAGAAAATAATATTTGACTCGTAACTCACGACGTATCCATGCCAAGCCCAGTTCAATCACAGCCGTGGCAGCTGCCACGTTTAATACATAACCTACACATATAGGCACATAAACTTTATTATTTCTTTCATTTTCACTACAATACTTTACTGTGTTAAAATTAAATACAATTTAGTCGTAATACGATCACGTATTTAAGGTCAACTTATAGCAATAATATGATACGTAAACACTGTACAGTTATACATAGTTGCAAAAAAAGAAAATGTAATGTCACATTTTAAAATGAGCACAAGTCGCAATTGCGTTGCTAAAGCGATATTTATGTACAACGTAATATCATAGTACAGATTGCAATTTAAGTTAGAGTGTACATAAAGTTTTTGAATAAAATATCTGCCCGTTCTATGGTCCGGCGCGAGTTTATTTCGCAACAGTATTCTCCGACAGCTGAAGCTGCTGCCTCAACCAACAGCACAGATATTAATTATCTTCTGAACTTAATAATTAACTTTAAAGTTGCCCGTGTGCTGAGTTTGGCACTTCATTCAACGTCGTATGAAGTAAATTTACTGTTGCAATTATGTATCTAGAATGTCGATGGGTGTCCACAAACTTATATTATTAAACCGAAACATTGAATATGATTAAATTCCGAGGCCCGAGAGCATAACTTTAGTGGCATTCCATAAACTTTGATGGAGGATAAAGCGGAAATAATTAGAAAAATGTTTTCAACTCTTAACTCTCTTCTCTGACTTCAGTATCATAAAGTACGATAGAAACGATGTGACGTTATAGCACGTCGCTGAACTAAAACCAGAGCAATTAAAGTTACAAGTGTTCCAAACATGCATACGTAGATATAACGTCCCTCGCTGATCTAAATGTACCTCTACGAGCAACGTTTCAACCAAAAAGCAAATGGATTTATTGAGCAAGACTGAATCAAGCAGAATTTATAATCCTTTCCGTATAACAAACAAGTATAGATACGCAAACCCTGTCCATAAAATAATACCTATAGAACAATATAGAAAAGTATCAGCGGTACCGGATTTTATATCCATGTAGGGTATACCTGTAAAGAACATGAATAAAATAAATAACGTTGGGTATCTGAAAAACGTGAACAAACACTGCGCCGGCGGATGAATAAAACGTTCGACGTCAAATAGTAAGCCGCGATATGAACGGACCAGTTGTTGTGCCATCTAGACGGCGACAACAATAGCAGTTGATGCAGGGGAATTAGTCACGATGGTAACACCTGCACAAGTGCCGCAAGGCACCTGCACACTGCACAGAGAACCGACTACAACCCTGACCATAGTTCAGTGATAGCGAGCGCGCACATCCTTATATTTATTTTAACTTTAAAACCACATTTTGCTACAGTAAAATACGCTAATTATATTTTGTTAGGAGATAGCGTATATCTAAAAATCTCTTTATATTAAATTTAGATGTAATGATATTAGCTGTATTAGCCAAGAACTCGCCGACTTCAGCATTGAAGTCATCAGATTGATCACAGGATATTCTGACACAGCACATTAGCTAACGCGTTAGGCTAAATACAAGAGTGAGCCGCAAAACGCTCAATAATACGACCCTTAATAAGGATAGTTACATTTATGGATCACCCGAATTGCTTTCTCTTGTAGTTGTTTTTATGTCTTGATATTACCATATCATCTTACTCTTGTGTCGTTACGATTAAAACTACTTCAGCGAAACAAAAGCAATTAGCCACATAAAGAGTAATAAGCGCCTAGTAATGTCTACTTGGCTGAATATAAAAAGTGTAATGTAGTGACAATTTAAACATGGACGCATAGAGAGTAAACATAAGCGGGCGCGAGCGTTTTGTAAAGTGTGTGCCGACGAACGCATTAGGAAGATTAAAACTTGTAAAAGCAAAGAAGCAAACCAACTGTCTCTGCAGTGTTACAACTCAACTGCTGACGTATGAAAATAGGAACACGTTGCCTCCGTGCATGCAAACTAAATAAGTGGTATTGAATTTAAACCGGACTAGACTCTATTGACATCTTAGACTTTTTTTAAGAATGTTAGGGCACGGTTCCAGTCAACTGAATTATATTTCAACTAAGAAGACTATAATTTGATATCTATCTATCAAGTGATATAGACTATAAGGTAGATAAATTGAAATAAGATTTAATTGTAACTGATACTAAAGAAGTAGTACTCTTGACGTTCTCTAAACATTGACCCTCTCCACAGAAAATCGTAAGATTCTCTCTGTAAATGATAGTAATCACTTTAATAACAGAATTACTGAATGACATACGTATTGTTCAGAACAAATAACTGCTATTTATTTTACCACAAACCCTTTATAAAGTGTAAAGAAAAACATTTTACACAAAGCTTCAGAGTCATGAGCCCTGTCTTTTCCGGCGCAACTAAAAGTAAAAATAAAATACTTAATAACTGGCGTTGTAACGCTTCGTCAGAGCATATATGACAATAGTCACGTAGGTAATATTAGTTGCGCAGTGGGAAAAGAAAAAAATAACACCATTTTAAATGTTGATGCTTTTGTCTCGTTTATTATCACAAATGTGACAGAGACATCGCCAGGAGCAAGATTTATGCTTGTAGGTACCAATTTCCTCTCACGTTTTGTAGATACGAAAGACATATTTCCGAATACTTTCTTGGAACTACATTAAAGATGAACATTGTTTATTTTCTGGAACAATATTGTGTGTAATATTAACGACATCTCGCATTGATTTGCAAATTATAGTTGGCTCACAAATTCTGTGGCGTAATACGATTGCTTTACCTACAACAGCAAGCCTTGATAATATTGTTCATATGTTAATTAATATAGTATGGCTTGTATAATATAAATTCCAAACATTAATTGCAGTACAAGAGAGCTCCAGTACCTATATGCTAAATGGAATTCCTGTCAATCTTAGAGCATACAGCATACAAACAGTATCTGATATATCCGAATTTGTTTGATCTTGATTATATTCACACATAATACATAATCATTTCACACGACGTATAGGTCCATTGTCTTAATTAGCGGTATATCTATGGGCCTTTAATCTGTCAACTCTTAGAATACCAGATATGATTAAAATCTTTTGTGTGTGGCCACTTGCATGCCGGTGCGTCGCAATAGGTTAAATATAATAAAGCAGCGACTACATACATGTAGCTATACGTAAACAACATGTGGTAAAACAGCTTTTCCAGTACTGTAACCGCTTATTTGAACATGATTCAGGAGAAAAATGCTAAGTAAATTTTACCGCTTAAATTCTTATATAAAATGTGAGATATAAATGATAGCGCTACTATGTTTGTGATGTTCAGCAATAAAAATACTCATGCCCGTCGAATTTGTTCAGGCGAGGTGGGCTACAACGTAAACTAGTTCAATACACAATTCTTGTATGAAATATAATACATTGAATCTAGGTTTTACATTTTGTTTCTACGTGCGAAATCTGGGCATGAAAAGGTGAAATATTTGGCCCGAATCGAAATTAATGATAATATAGTTTAAATGATTTAATAAAAAATATTTCCATTTAACATTTTACTAACATCTTTATAAAAGAAGCATTGTAAATAAAATAATAATCATGGATGGTAATTATGTATTGGTGTTGTTTTAGATAATAATTATGGGTGTCAAATTGCTAACGAACTTATTGCGATATTCAATAAGTTGGTTGGACGATTTTGTTTTATCCGAAATTAATAATATAATTCTTCGGAAAAGAATAAGATCTTTGATGAAGATTTTATTTAAGTTCTGATTTTGAAAGGCGTATTTTAAGTGGTAACTATAATCAGCTTTACTTTAAGGCCCACTCTGGCAGCAAATATCTGCCGGTACTAGGTAAAATCAAAGTGGAAACCTATATGTATTTGTCAACAAATATGCTTGCAATATATGTATTTATCAGAAATAAACACTTCTTTGCAAAACGTTATTTCAAATGAAAAAGATCTTCATAAAGTAAAACTTAAATAACCTGAATCAATAGCAATTAGCATTATTGATTCACGTTATTTTCAATACGTGATTTTAATAGAGATACAATATTGACTAGGAAATTGAAAAATCTTCCGTAATAGGTACAAATCTTGAAGTATGAAAAATCTGTAATTATTAATTTTTATTTGAATCCTAACTAATATAATAAATAAGAATGTGAGTTTGTTTGTTACGTTTTCGCGCCTTAACTACTAGACCGATTATCATGAAGTTTTACATACTCGTTGTCAGGGCAACAGAAAAGTGCATAAGGTACCTTTCAGCCAGAAAAAAGTATTGTTATCTAACCTAACCTACATTTATGCGAGCGAAGCCGTGGGCAAAATCTATCATAGATATTTGCTAGCTACTTAGGACACAAATAAGTAAAGAACGTACGCAAACTTTTTTCGATAGTTTGCGTTACTTGTTCAGATGGTCTATCAAGATGAAATACTTGATCCCTTAAGGATTTGAGAGTATTAATGTACACGATAAGGTATATTAATATTAATAGCGTGATATGAATACGCAGAATACTAATCCTTACTTACAATATTATAAACGCGAAAGAGTTTCTTAGTTCTCCTTGTTTCACGTAACAAAGAAGCAACTGTTCGACAAGATGTTTTGGGTAGAGATGGTTTTTGGGTGTATAGTTTTTGATCCCTAAAAGTGCACCAATCCGTTTGGGTTAGTTATTTCTCTTAGAGTAGCAATGGCCTGGCGGAAAAGACAGTAGGGAATAAAGCCGTGGGTAAAAGGTAGTTGACTATATAGAAAATTTCTGCTCGTTGTTCATTGTTCCGATAAACATTAAATTAGTCGCAATCTATTTCTAAGTAATATTACCTCGAACTATTATGACATTAGTCAGAATCGGTTGGATTTTATACTTTAATTATATTTCATAGACAAATATAATAAAAACATTTAGACTGCTCAGTTTACGTTTTATGGCCATTGAAAGGAGTGGCCATAAATTTTTTATCTGATTCTATTATAAACTCTTCTGCTTGATTGCGATTTTGTCCAACATTTTCTTGTTTATTTTTATTGATTTTACGTGGACGTTAATAAAATATATTTGAATGTTATTCATGTAAATAATAGTCATGTTATTATTTAAAGAACCTTAGAGTTCATATACTTACTTACTTATCGTGTCGATGGCAACACATTTTATATAATTTTCGACCAGTTTTCGGCAACGCGGATTGCATTTGGTTTAGCCTGGTACAGGTCATCCAGTGTGCACGATTCTGGGCTCATGGGGCACAACAACAGATGCCTCATTGTCTGTGGTGATACGTGGTCATATAAAATGTTGCTTTATGTCCGGTTGTGTGACTAAACGTAACATCGTATGAATCTGTAGACTACTCAATTCAACTCCCGTAAAATTTTATAGATAATATTTTAATTAGCAGATGTTGATATCTCTGATAGATCTCTTACCGTATAGCCGATAATTTTTATATGACTATAACTTACCTATAATAAGCCGGAGCAGGCTAGCGACAAGCAGGCCCAGGTCTGGAGAGTTAGCCATGGGTGACTATCGCGCACACAAACTCGACACGATCACGAGCCATCCCATCAACCGCCGCTGCCTTCACGCGACAATTCGTTTGTTAGCACACACAAATCGTTCACCATTTCATACAATCCACGGCTTTATTATTCAATCTACCGATAATCGAAATCCGACAGTATTTTTTTCATCTCTTTCAACTTTCACTATGAATTTACCATTTGCAAAATCCTGGCTTTCCGTGTTTTATATAAAAAATCTGTTTAAATAAATGTAAAGCCAATATATATTCACTCTCAATATGAACAAAAATAACGCAGGCACGAGTAATATTTTTGAGATACACCCATCGGTCCAGGTTTGGACGCTACTTACACTAGTACCAGAACTGAATATTGCACAATAACTCATTCAAAATTGGCGTAGGTAACTTTTTTAATTTACGCTTCTGAATAAATGCACGCTTCTCCGTGATTTATTGCGACCCTCTGTTTGTAATATTTTAATCAAAAAAGTAAGAGGACGTTATCTCTTTAAGTGTAATCACTTTAGGATTCCGCTCGAAATATTAAAATGCTTATTTTTAATCCGAGGTAGGTACGTATTTTATAGATTTCAGAATAAAAGGTATTGTTCTCATGAAACCACAATGGTTTTCATCAGACGAAGCAAAACATATTTTTTGTAAATACAAATTAAGCAATGAAATATGCAACAAGAGACTAACAAAGCGTACCTTTAGGTATATAGATAGTTCAGCTGAGCGTGAATCTACGATACGCGTATATGATACGTCTCTTTTGCATAATATACAGCGTGTAACAGAAAGGTTTGATCATATTTAAGCACCACATAATATAGCTCCAGTACAATGGAAAACCGCGACAACCAAATTCATATACATAGATTATTTTCACTAAGATACAGCATTTTCTTTTTATCGACTTATCAATATCACATATTCTAGTCGATACTTAAACAACACAAACAGCGGACTCGGGAATCTCTGTGATCCCGAAAATGACCATGCGCTATTTAGATAGAGATACGTTTGATTCGAAGTTTAAATAAAAATTAAATAAATAGTCATAAAATTTAAAACTGTTTTTTTTTTTGATCCAAGAATAGGGCACATAGGTTATTTATCAGATATATATCACGGCCTTAAAATATGACCACACCTTTCTGTTACACGCTGTATATACCTACATTCTACTTATTATACCCTAGTACCAACGAAACAACTACAATCATTGTTATTACGTCACGTTATAATGTAGCTACATTTATAAGACACAACAATAATTGTATTTTACAGATGCCTGATTTTAATAAAGCTACTAATAATGAATCGTGCCTACGAAATTAAGTTAAAAAACGGGGAAAAGTTTTATCTCGTCGACATGATAATATTATTTCTTTATCTTTAACTCCGTGCTAAAAAAGAAAATTACGTTGTCTCCGGTGGGTCCAGGGGAAATTAGAGGGCGCGTCGTCGACCTGGTCCAGTTATCAGTTGGTTAAAATGCAAATTGTTCTCTTTTGTTTGGGAGAGCCGATCGACAGCGGCGCTCGGCAACGCTCAACAAAAACATGGCAAAAATGCTAAACACTCATTTATAGGCGACGCAGACATATCCCCTTTCATCGTTAACACAATTTCAAAAGAAACTATATTATGCCAATCTATTTCACTTCATTTTTAAACCAGTCTAATCTAAAACTTCTCATAAACGAACTATATCTAAAGCTGTTCAGTTTATCTAAACTATAAATTGTATTTTGTTTCACTTTGTACGTTTCTACGCTTTTCTCTGTAATGTGTCTGCAACTGGTTTTGCAAACAGATATCCTGTTTGTACCTAAAGACTTGTTAAGTTTACCGAAACAAGAATACCCCTTGAACGTGAATAGAATAACAAGATATCAATCTTATGGCTATAAATCGTAAAATCCATCAAATTGTTGCCTAATGTACTAGAAAGTATTTGATAGCTACGAAACACAGAAAAGTAGAACTTTGAGAATATTTACCAGCTTTTCTAAACATCAATTGTACCACTTACTCATTTTTTTGCTCTATAAAAGACAATTCCCGTTCTCGAAATAATTCCTATATCACGTGGGACTTTGCGAACATTGAAACAACGGATACAAAGAATGACTGTTTGTGAATTACCTAATTTATGTCACGTGTGGAAATCGAACCATGTGTGGACACTATCACTTATCTGTACAATTAAATATTAGATATGAAATCTTCACTCTATACGATCAATATATTATCTACAAACGCGTTGTCACGGCCTATTGACAAATCTAGTAGTATTTATTTTAATGTTTTATAAATGTACCTTCTCGTAAACCTGCGATAGATAATATACGCATCGTAAGCACAAACAATCGTACAACATTAAGTTGGACCGTTGAACGAACATGCATATAGGCGGCACAGAATTTATCCGAGCACTTTTAGAGCCCTATTGAATGGGAACTCTTAAATCAGTTTCCTCCACGTCTGTACTTACCCAACAAAATAATATATTCGGAAAGTTCGTGAACGGAATACAAACAGGCATGGGTCGCCTGGAGTGGTACAGGCACAGCATGAAAGGACCCTGAACAAAGCGGCGAGGTCGCGTGATGCGAACCTTACATTACCCGTACCTACTTTTGATTTTACTTCAACCATTAGGTACATACGACCTCTATTAATTCTACGCCTATTACATAAAGTGAAAATCAGATTACAAACTTAAAATGAAAATTAACGTAATTAAAACAATTTCGCTTGAAACAATAGCCCGTTCGGGCAATATTCGAATGCTATAAAATAAATTGAGATTATAATTCGATAAAGCGTTTGATATCCTTTATAGCCGTAATCAGTAGAGTGAAAGGACAAAATGTGAATAATCAAGATTAAACTAGATTACAAAAATCCCGCACTTAAACGGCATAATAACTAGAAGCTTTGAGATTACTTAAGCCTCGACCACAACAAACTTTCAGAATAATAATTCACAAGAGGATTAGCAGTGCGGATAATTCTGTCGCAAAATAAATCACGGTTTAAAAAGTGTTTAAAAGGGGTGCGTCGTAGTGATTTGTGTGGTGAGCCGTGACGTGCTCGCAACGAGTCGAGACTAGAGTGGTCGCTACAGTTTACATCGGTCGTCGAGCGCCACGTCCCGGGCCCCCAGGGCCGCCCACCGACACGCCTGCACCGTGAAGATAAAAACATGCTGCCATGGCCGTTTGTATTCCCGTCAAAAGACATGAAGCCAGTCGCACCGACTCGGCCGCACTTAAATATCGTGTTAAAACAAAACAATATTGCTCAACAATAACATTAAATGTTCACACCTAAAGTCAGAATTACGACAGTAATGTTTACCAAATGAGGGGACGAAACCATTCAATAAAAACAGGTCAGGTGTACACTTAACTGACCACGTCTCCCTTACATAAGATTTGGTTCAAATATCCAAATGTATTTTGAGCGTAATTCCATTGCATGATAGTGTAAATATTACGTCTTAACATTTAAGTATATCTGAGTAAAGCTACCACAACTACATATAATATAATTGAATCCTTGTCAGTAGAAACGATAATTAAATCAACTATTGTGATTAACAGTTTCAGCAAGCCAGAACATACTTAAGCCAAATTTTAAGTTAATCATTTCAGTGGTTTTAAACCAAAAACGGACAAAGACACTTACATATTTGTGTGTAAATGTTCAAATCTTATTTCATACAAAGTCAGCGGTATTAAACAGAAAATGAGCGAATATAAAAAGGCAAACAAATAGTAACATTTAAAAAAGTGAGATTCTCATTTAAAAGCTAAGAGATTCCGCTGGTCACAGAAAAGAAAGTTGCGGTGTACTATGCTATGTACATGTAGAAAAAACTAGTCGGTGTACAGACTGTTTCAACCAACACGACCACATATTTATCATGCTGTGTCTGTAATAAACTTTTCGTGGGGACTGCACATAGTAGCTTGGAGTATGGTATGTCGAATTTCTGCTTGTTTTAAAATAAAAACAACGAAGCTTTACTTTTGAATGTAGTCCACGCAAACGTGGCGATTTCACGCCGAGCGAATTTAAAAAAACGGCCTCTTTTTAACTCACCTTTCTAAAGAATATTACAAAATATCCTTCTTATAAAACTAAGTATTTTCGTTTTGCTGTGTCTTGTGGTTTTCCGGGCACGTCCATGAAATGTTCGACCGTTACCGATGGCCCGACCATATGCTGTCCGTCGGCCAAAATGTTACAAGCAATAAATGCTAACTGCCCAATAGTTTTCCACGACGCCAACTAAAGGTCTGTACGAAGGATAACAATATTTCGCCCAAAATTTCTATTACGCCTAAGTACATACTCGTAATATTAAATAGGGCTTTGAACTGTAAAATAACAGTTAATGTTCAAAATGTCTAAGCTTTGTCATGTAATAACATTCTCTTTAATCATAAATATACTTAAGTATGGCTTTAGAAATCAAATTAACTCATTTTACACAATTATTTATTTTGTGTACAATATTTTACGAAGCTTCGGTCGTGCCCTTACCTAAATTAATCCTAACTGTACCGTTTCAAATGTCTATAATACTACTGCTAGGAAATTAAACATTTCGGTGTCTTTAGGTGCCGCTAATTAATCCGAAAGTATTAATTGTTATTAGAAACAGAATACTTACGAATTAATTAGTTAATCAATATAGAGAAAAGTTAGTTACTCTACAATGTCTCCGTCAATAAGATTGTATTACCCAAGGGCATTGTTGTCGTCTTACAAATGCCTTGTTTATACATTTGGCGACGCCGAACTGGCTTACTTATCCTACCCATAAATTATATTTGCGCCATATCCACCATCAGATTTTATCGGTATAAAAATATTTTCTTAAATGAAAGAAGTTTGTTTTCCTAAGAATCGGGAAATGTATTTTAAGAGCCAAATAAAAGCGGCTAAATCGTAAAAATAACGTCTGACCGAAAGTAAACGATCTGAATATACATATATATAAATGGTGAAACAGTGGTACTGAATAAATATTTGAAAGTTACTTAAAAGAATCGCAAATAAAAGAAACTCACATCGATTACTCCTGTATTCACATTACAGGATAACTTCTGTGCAAGGTTGGTGCTCGTTGAAATACTTAAACGTGCTTTATATTTACACAAAAATTAAATTTCTTACTTCTGGTGATTCAAAATGAAAGCCCGTTTCGCCTACCCACGCGTCTAACGCGCCAGCGAAATACGTATTAATTAAACGTTATACTAAACTAACAACGTAATAGCGCAGTGATATGGAGTTTCGAGTTAGTTTATTTCAACATTTAGACGGGTTGAAAAGTTTAAGTCAAAGTTGCTGCGAGATTGACAGTCGCAATCACACATCTTTGCATATTATAGTTGCAAATCAGGCTAGTTGTTTGTTAATGTAGTTAATAAATGCTAAAGGCGATGTGAAACCTAGCTCCATGGAGCCAATTTAATCAATATTAGGTCAAAGCTGCCATGGTGCACTTTAATTAATTTTAGTTAATTTGTCCTTTGATACGTTTTGAACTCTAGACATAATATATATAAATGGTGTCTATAAATTGTTATTGTTCCTAGTTATTCGGTGAGTAAGCTCTATTGGATCCTATTAATATATTGTGCTGAAGTACATTTATAGGCTGCTGTTTTCTTTCTGTGTAAACAATAAATAAAAATTCTGGGCAGATACCTGATTTGCCTCTGTATTAAAATTTACATACATACACTTACAATGTAGAAATAATTTGAAGACGCATTTAAATAGACATAAGAGTAAATTCGTAAATTATATACAGTTATTAAATCTCGTGGTTTGGGTGTACGTGAAACTGTTTAAAGGTATTAAGTTCATAGGGCACGAAGAAGCTATAGAAATGTTGAAATTTTTATGCCACGGACTAACTTGCTCGCGACTTTGCCCGCGTGTAGAATTATGAAAAAGTGAGATATAGTGTATGAGTAAGTAACATCTATTAGGACAAATATTTCTAAAATCAGTTTTGTAAATAAGCCTATAGAAAAAGCAACCTTTAGCGGTTACAATCGTTTGATGATACGATTTGAACGCGTGAGCGTAAGCACTACTTATATATCGGTATGTTCAAGTAGTAGCTAATACCTACTACTAATTTTCCATAAGGAATTATGCGCTTTAGAGCAACATATTTTACCACAGAACTACTCCCAGGCGCTGAAAATACTGCTAGTGGTTCGCAGCGCCTAGGTCGAGCGATAACTCAAATACTTCAGAACCAATGTCGCAAGACCGCAGTATAAAATATGATTGGGTCAAAATTATGGTTATCAAACCTAGAAAACTTACGAGGGTCACAAGAAAGAAGGCTGACATACTCGATATGGAGATAGTACACAGCTGGATAAGAAAGTCTTTCTCTAATCAAAGATGGCAAACATTGTAGCGACAGAAACTAAGAGCACATTCTTTTTGACTTATGAGTAGCAGCGGTACACCGGCGGCCTGACAGAATAGGGTTTTAATTACGCATTCCAACAGTTGACAGGGTAATAGAAGTGTTATCTCTTATGAGTATGGATAACTTAAATAATTGTACACGTGCACTTGGCACATGTACCTACCTACAATTATTTTTGAAGTGAAAACTTCTTTAGCGGCGTTGTGCACTTTTTTGTGATGGGTAAAAAATGTTAAACTCGCATCAAGACACGTGACCTGATCGAAAATTCGTAAGACGGAGGGAGAATTGTCATGTTTGTGTACGATAGCGCAATAAATGAACATTGTATTTTACCACATAAATGATAGTACTTTTATACTGATAAATTAAAGCAATTCGTGCAAAATTATTCCCTAACCATTCCAAAATATCTAAAATGCACAACGTTAATATTCAAGTTTTCACTTCTGCCGGCACTCCCGGAGTGCAACCCGTTTTTTTGTATACAGAATCCATTAATTATTTGTATATAATAAAACAAGGCTTTTGTTACTTGAAACGGAAAGGCTTATAAATAATTGGATGCAAATTACTAAGCCTAATATAATATAATAGATCTGTTTACGTTTTCATTAATCTATACAAATAAATAAAATTGAAGTGTCTGTTTCTAATGTCAAAATAACAGCTTTTTATCTAATACATATGACTGTATATAAGGTACCCATACGATAACATCTATTTTTAAATTTTTGTCTGTCTGTCTGTCTGTCTGTTTGTTCCGGCTAATCTCCGAAACGGCTGAACCGATTTTGATGGGACTTTCACTGGCAGATAGCTGATGTTATAAGGAGTAACATAGGCTACGTTGATTTTAGAAAAAAAAATTGGGTTCCGCGGAGACCAACACTTTTTAGTTAAAATCTACGCTGACGAAGTCGCAGGTAACAGCTAGTAATTAATAAATAATTTCATTGTTAATGTGTGATGGCAGGTTTATAGGGTATATTAGGTAAAACAATATATAAATGATACAATAGACATGGCCAGTCAATTAAGGTACCTAATTATCGACATATATAAGAAGAGCCGCTAATCTATATTTACTGTTACGCTGCGTTAAATACTATTTGCACGGTTTAGTAAAAGTATGGAGTAAAAGGGATAAGGGTGCGAAATAAAGTAGTACCTATGTATGTTTAAAACATACTGGTAAACAATATGTTTTAAACATAGTTAGTACAATGCATTATAACGATAATCTATAGTCAGAGTGTTAAAGGATCCAATATCCCTTTTTACTCATAACCAGCATTAGGTACAGAGACATTATTTAGCAAAATTCGAATGCAAACGCAAAATATTCTTATGGAAGTCACAAATTTACCGTTCGGTATTCTGAATAAAAATGAACCGGGAGTTAAAATCTAAATACCACGTAAGGGATTACTTCTAAACTCAGATCATGAATATTACACGCACGATAGCAATAATACTCTAACAGTTTTATAAGGATCGTAAAATTATCGTTTTACGTCCATTACAGGAGCGTGGGGTTAGCCTTGTCTGATTGGTGCCATTCACAGAATACTGATCACTGTTTAATAGTACTGCCTGCGAGCGAAGATACTTCGCAGGTGAATCAAGTGAAGCCGACGAGAAATCTCATTCTGTTAACAGCCATAAACGTTTATACTCTCAGTTACACATTTAGCGGACTAATCATTGAAATTAACTATCACACCTTAACTGTTGGTTCAGGAAATCACAATCACATTTAAAAAAGTTATTATATTTTAATGGGGTACGCAGGAAAAAGGTCCAGTCCTCTGATCCAAAATCTTTACTGTCATACAGCTCATAATAACGACAGAGATGCGGTTGGGTTGTGTCAGCAAATATAATAAATCTAAATGATAGATGATAATGATACGCATGCTATTCTCACTAGTTAAGTTCAGACGACACTAGCTCCTCGTAAATACAAGTGATAATCATCTTAATAAGCGTCTTGAGATTAGCTAACAAGCGGCCGAACACTTACAAAATGTTTAAGATTGTGATAGTCTGATACTTTTAATACATTCTAACATTATGCACTAGATATGTAGTGCATTTTGTAATATGTTTGAAGTATTCGTATATACATATATTAAGACTAATATAGCAAATATAATGTGAAAAGTTCTTGGACTTTCTCTAAAGTCTTTAAAATCTTATTTATTCGTAACTTTAAACTTTCGCGTGGCATGGTATATATACATATATAATACGTAACGCGATCATGCATGATTACCTTTTTTAATCGTGACGTTTGCTCTGATCTGGTAACTACTTTTGATATCTGACTGCTTACAGTCAGATATCAAAAGTAGTTACCAGATCAGAGCAAACGTTAAGCTACCATTAAACTTCTATTAAATACATAGACCAAATACATAAATTGCCACTGTCCTCAAGCCAATCCATAGTAGCTGCAGGTATTAAGGTTACCTTAATATAAGAACGAGGTCTGGACTGTAATCCGGTGAAATAACAAGCAATAATCCACCACAAGCCACACTGTGGAGTTTCTACGAGGTTGATTGTATCAAGTGTACCAAAAAGCGGTTTCGTTTGTAACTAAAAACATCTAATAAGACCGTTTCCGATTACCATTGAAATTACACGATTAGACTGCAGATCAAAGGTCCAGTTCCGGAGAGTAATCAGGATGAACTCATTCCTTCCTAACCGGAATACATTTAGTTGAGAGGTTCATGGGATATTAGTAGGGGCAACCAATTTTTGTTTTTCGAGTTTGGTTTATTGGTTGTGCTCGGTTTTATTCCCAAGTAATCAATAGGTTTGGGGTGTACAACTTTAATCGAAGTAAAAAGTTGGTAAAGCCATGTTTGCATCTAAGGCCTGGCAAAATTAAATTAGCGAATATGTCCTCAACGTCAGTATGTACACTTAATGCATAATATTAGATTATAGTGTACTCACATATGGCTGTTATACAAATGTTCAATAGAATCTGAATGCACCAAACAGTTTATGTAGATAAAATGTATCTATAGCAATAAAATAACTAGTCAGATTTTGCCGAAATTGTTGAATACACATAGGTATGTATACTCATCAAATATTATACCAGTACTATATTATACGTAAAATGTACAAAATAAATATTGTTCACAATATCGGCATATTTGTATTGGTTTTATTTTAATGTACAATGATTTTAAATTGACTTTTATGTTGATACTGAAATCCAGTTGATTGTTAGTATATTATTGGTAGAAACAACATTGAACAGAGGGCCAATAAATTTCGTAATTCATTTAAAGTTGATCGAACTAAGATTAGATTATGATTGAAAAAAATTGGTATCCTGCTCCTGAAAAATGTTGTTTGGTTCTAATACGATCTTAATCTAGTCTCGATAAATTCAACTGATAATCTACTGTCAATCGCAAACTGATCTCACCTTTTATAGATTAAAATTTTGAGTATTATTATAGTTTTAAGATTAGTACTCAACATGCGAGCAAGTATTGGAAACCCGTTGGACTAACACGCAGAGGTCTCGAAATCGATCCCAAGGCCAATGACTTTCCAAAATAGTGTGGGTATTCATTTTCGCTCGCTTTAACGGTGAAGGAAAACAACGTGAGGAGACCTGTATGTCTAAGAGTTATCCATAATGTTATCGAAGATATTATGTGAAGTCTGCTAACCCGCATTGGGCTACCGTGGTGGATTATGGCCTTACCCATCTCACACTGAGAAGAGGCCCGTGCCCAGCAGTGGGACAGTATATATACAGGGCTAATTATTATCATTATAATTACCTGTAAAATGCAGGTAATTATAATGATTTTACGGGTTATAAATAATGTTACATCCCTTTAAATCATATTTGGGTAATGATGAATTTTATATACAGGTACACATGTACATATATTGTTATAGATTAATTTATATTATTCATCGTATTTCACGTGTTTCAATACTCATTACGGCATAACGAAACGGTTATTTTGAATACGCCACCCTACCTACACATGATTAACTTTAATTTACCAAGCGCCATTTGAGGTTTATTAATACGAGTAACATGTCACACAAACAAGCTAACCTTAGCCAACTGGCTACGACTTGATTTTTGCAGAATCAAAGGAATTATTAAGTAGCTACGTACTTACTTATTAATTCCACGGCAATACCATTCTTTTGATGGATATATTTAGAGTTCAAAAAGTAAGTAATCTATTATATCGACTAATTCTATGCTCAGCGGGACAAAAAATGATTACGGTAGCTTTTATTTTCTGGGTTTAGGTTGACAAATTTATTTACCAAGCAAAAAGTCGTTTCAATCTCAGTTGTAAAGTTTATTTAGGAAAAAGAATTTTAATTTTAATGTTTGTCAATTCTAAATGTTACCCAAATACCGTTTTAGCTCCCATCAACTTTCAATCATTACAGTTCATAATATATGACTTTTATTTTACTTCGAACACTTTTTATTACGAGAATTGACCTTCAGATGAAATTATCAGATGAGAATAAAATGGAAAATCCACTTTAGTATTCCTTAATCACTTAAAATACATTTATAAAGGAAGATAGGTAAAAAAAGAATTTAATTGCTCCGTTTTATCAGCTGGATAACTAATGAAATGGCGTCCATTTAAGTACGAAACAGTTAGAATGACATTAAGGGATTCAGCAAGCTGAAAGTTCCCAACGCCTGATCGAATTAATTACATCAAATGTGCTACACAATCAACACGATGTGATTCTCGGAGTTTGATACCAATTAATGGTAAAATTAACATCACTTAGCATTAAAAGAATAATGGAACTCTCTATGTTATATGTTATAACTTTTAATTTACTATTATTTATGTACCGGGGAACTGCGTGTTCAGATCTATTAAGGAGCGTGTAACAAGAATATATCGACTACAGAAACAAACTATGAAAGAAAGAATAACATTAATGATTAACGGATAAACGACTCAGGGTCGGGAGCAGACGGTTAATCAAGAGTGTGTACGAGTGACAAATTAGTCATGGGCAATGTACTGAGAGACGCTCCGCCTCGTAAATAACGATCTATTGTTGAATTCTCTTTAATAATCACGATGAAATTTGTCGACATCTGTTTGATGTATTACCAGCAACAGACTGTCGAACAATCTTATGTAATAAAATATATTAAACTGAAACGCTCCACACGGAAATCTCACAGTCAAGCCGTCAAGTGAAAGGTCATCGGTGCGAGAGGAAAATGATAGATGGAATCCCGGTGTTCACAAAAGTAACGAGCCCCAGCGAATAGAAGAAATATGTGAGGTCAACCGACTGACGGTGGTCACACGTTGCTGGGATCGAGCACAAAATAGATTACGGTCACCGCTTACAACTTTATTCAACCTGCGCCCGGCCTATTCAAAAGATCAATAAAAAAAGCTGCTTTGATTTCAAATTTGCGATAGACGATAGATTTGGGTTCATTTAGTATTATGATACGCCTCGAGTCATATGAGAAGTTCCTTTAATCTTCATAGTAACCAACGATTTTAAGTAAATATTTAAATTACAACTTTAATCTATGTTTTGGTGCCCCAACTCAACCTACTAAATATAGAACTGCCTACAAGTTGCTGCTGCGAGCTGCCAAATTTTGAAGCTACCAAGAAAATACAATTAATTTGTCGTAAATTATTATTATAACACTATTGAGAACACAGAAGCTAACTAGTGTAATTTGTTAGAATTAAGAACTCATTCCAAACATCTCGTATCTCCGATCCTAATAAACATTTGTTAGCCGGGAAAACAACAAATATCAGATTATACATTTATGAAATAACTTCCATAAATACCATCAGTAAGATCTATCTAAATTGTAACTTAAGCATTTATAAAACATCAATAATTATTGTAACAAAAATGTTTTAACAATGTAAAATTATTCTTACTTTCTTAAAGGTGAGAAGTAAAACGTGAAAATTACCATCTTCAGTTGAGTGCTCACAACATTTTAAGTTCTCTGCTCTGATATAATCGGCCGTATTTAAATGCGGCAGAGAAGGTAATAAATTTCCCATTGACGACGAGACGAAGAATTGAACAAAAACGGCTCTTGTTGAATTCGGAGGCCAACAATGGATAATTTATCGTGGTCGACGCAGGCACGCCGTTTTGCGTAAAATAAAAACGTAGGTATCTTTCGTCTGAGCAATAACTATCATTGTATGAGAATGTAAGCTCTTTTGTGATTCTACTTAAGGATACGGGGCAAATCTAACATTATCTGTCCAAACTACTTGTGGACGTAACACAAAAAAGAATTACTTTCAAAATATGCCAGCTACAAGATTCACAACATTTTTACAATTACATTAGGAAGCCTTACATATATAATGCCATCAATCAGAAGTTTTTATCTAGAAATAAATGTATGTCATAAAATAGGAATAAAGATGAGCAATTATACTAAGTAAGTTTGGAATCGTAAAGGTTTTAGCAAGCAAAGCATAAATACAGGCGGACTCATCGTTCTCTTTTACAAGTCGTTCTGCTAAATTAGCAACACTTCTTTTGAAATAACCTCGGCTGTCCTCCAGCACAGACACTCACGTTTTATTACCTTTTTTGTTTAAAGGAATAAATATTAAAAACGAATATCAAGACAATTATATTAATAGCTAATGAACTTGTAAAGTCTCTCGTTCTTTAAATATAATATTTCCATAAAATCTGTTATTTTATATCTTACCGTGCGTAAGCAAATTTGTTCGGTGTTATGAAAAATATGTTGAATATTTTATTTATAAATAATTAAGTTAGCACTAAAAGAAGCAACATCAGTTCATTTTCTGCTTCTTGCAATTAAAACCTTGCAAGAGATAAAAACTTATTTTGAGTAAGCAACAGATGCAGCCTGCTTATATTACAAAGCAATTTTATTTCTAGGACTATGCTAGAGGTATATAAGCTAGTTCCATGGCAACTTCACTAAGTTTTTTGAGAACTAGTCTAATCTACGAACTTCTATTTAATCACTTGGATTTTTTAGGTATTAACCTAAACCTTAAACAAATTGCCAATCATTAGCAAATTTAATATCAATACGGCACAGTTTCATTAACCTGACACATAATAAGATCAACCGTAGCGAATTGTAGCCATGGCGGATAAACAGCATTGAACTAGCCGCAATATTAATTTTAGCTACAATCAGAAATGGAGCACTGCACGTATAGCTATATATACCTAAAAGGTAAACTCTATATCTAATTATGAAAAGCATTCGGATTGTCAGAGATATAGACAATGACGGTTGTCGTTCAAACACACCTTTGTCTTACGGGATAAAGGATGTCACTCATTGTCGAAATGGCGTAGCGTTCAGCGCTCCTTCGTAATTTGTCGCACATTTTCAGACTTAGCCATGACTTATGTGTGCGATAATGGCTTAATGATGGCAACAACGACCCCCATTTATTAACTCGTACAATATACGCATATTTGTGTATAAAATACATTCCGTATAAGCTCCGTTTTCAGCGGATAGCATGAATCACAAAATCCATATCATCACAATGTTAAAACTTAATATTTCACGAGGGTGGACATTTATTTTCCCGATAACACCAAGCTTGTCGCTTTTGAGCGCGCGGCGCAACCACGAGGCTTCATGATAGTACATATATCAAAATTAAAGCCTCCCTCAAAATTGCAAAGTACTGGAATCAAATATAATCCAGTGAATGTCCACGGAGGCAATAACAATGTGAGTAGAAGTTGGGTTGTTGTAATACGAATATATGTTATACGTACGCTAACTTTACGCATCCTATGTCACGAAGTTTGATCATTAACTTGTATTAAATGAGATATAAAGCTGTCATAAACTATGCAATAACTTATTCACTCTGAATGTGTATCGGATTGCACTAAAAGGAGGCATGCCGGTAGCAATAATTATCGTCTGCGCTGTTGATGGCATACCGATCCGTATTTATCATCATCAATTATTGTGCGCAGCACGATCATTCAGAGCCACACGCGGCTGGAATTCCAGATAACCTTTGGCTTCAAGTGAATTTAGATTTTTTTATATGGTCAAAAGGAAAACCGAATGTATTTAAGTCACGTTCCAACAACCAGCGACGTCAGCCTATTATATACAAAGAAAACAGCCATGTGTTGCCAAAGTTTTCCGCGAAATAATTCCACGACGCATATTTTAAAATATGGTACGTTTTCCTGAATATAAAGTTGCAAGCGAAAAGCGACTTTTCCCGAGACAGCAAAAGTTATAATAAAAGTATATAATAATGACAAAAAATTCGTTCGTATAATAACCGCCTATGAGAACCTACACTTTATAAAACTTGAATAAAAGCGAAATCATAAAACGATTCCCTACAAGAAAAATAAATATCATCACAATTTCTAAAAACCGAGCTGTTACTTGCATACTGTAAATACAATTTTTCTAATTTAGTTTTAAAGTAGAATATTAAACTTATTTTAATTGTTTTTACTTTTACCTTTAGTTTATTATAAAAGTTATTATAATGTAAATTTATTTGTACTGATAAAATAGTATGTAAGCACTTGGTCGCTCCAAATACAGGTTTAGCGTAGTTCGGGCAAATATCTATATGTGCACTTTATGTAATTGTTAAGAAAGATGCAATTGTCCAATACAGAATTATTCCTAAAATAAATAAATTATTATTAGATATTATTTTTTAATAAAATAGTAATATTAATTATTTCACATAAATCTTGATTTTACCTTCTTTTTTACATGCCAACGATGGCAAAAAAGCTTTATATGGTCTGCTTGATGGAAAGCGGTTACCGTAGCCTTTTACACAAAAAAATAACCGGAGACGGTAACATCAAACCGCTCGAGTTCATAGAAATCATCTATTCAATCAATCAATCAGTCTAATAGCCTCGATTGTTTTGCTAAATTTGATTCATTTGAAAATATAATAGTTAACTTAACCTTCCACTAGCATACGACATACACGTAAACTGAAGTATAAAGAGGGAGCAAGATGTTTTTATCACGTTTAACATTAATAATAATAATAATAATAAATCTTTATTTCGGAATCTTTACACTCCATATTTTACACAGAAAAGGAACAAAAAAAAACATATCCGTATTAAAAAGAAAATAAATGAAGTTACATAACAAACAAAATGAATATATATAACCTCTCTACGTTATTACTAAAAATGACGCTATTAGATACAATTATTACGCTGCAATCTGTAACCATTTATTGTACATTGTGGTAGTATAGTCTTTCAGAAAACTCTTTGATAATACTGTTCGTACACGAACCAACCCTCGACATGAATCCAGCGATTCGTTTTCTCTGGATGGCATTAAACGTATCCAGCCCAGCTTCTGCGAACATACCCGACGCACTACAAGGCGGCGCAAGACCCATTAGCTGTCTAAAGATGTTATTGTACTGGACACGAATACCATCCAGAGACCTCTTCGGGTAACTCGTTCAGAGTTGGCAAGTGTAGAAACACTGACAATATGTCCTAAAAAGATGTACCTTCGTCTGAGTGTTGGCTTTAAAAAATCTCCTGGCTATCATATTGCCCACTACTGACAGCGCTCTGCGTTGCCTGTCTATATCGGCATCGTCTTTGAAGTCTGACGTCGGTATATGACCAAGGTACTTAAACCTCTCTACTACTTTGACTCGCTGACCTCCTATCCAAACACATAACGATCTTGTCATCTTTTGCAACCCTTGGCACGTTACGGATACACAAATCATACCGTTCTCCTATTGAAAACACAGCGCCTCCTTGAAGACTCTGGAAATGTCACACTTTTTGTTTCCAATCTTTATTTAGTTTCTATAACAATGAAAAGTCAACAATAATTTGAAATCTCTTGTAATGTCTTTATTTGAAACTATATTTTATTATTTAAGGAAAAGTTTGATTTGTAAGTTTTATGAAATTGAGTTTAATTTTATTTTCTTTTAAACATTAAAACTTTTGTATAACTATTGTAAATGGTAAACTGACCCAAAATGTCTTACACTAATTCGTTCAAGAAATCATAACTTTCAAACAGCTGGACAGATGTTCGTAAAATATAGTTAAGAACCATCTCGATTAAACTATCTTTCAATAAGAAAACGCCGCAGTTCAATCGGTACATCCGCTTAGAAGCTACGAAGCTGCAAAGAGACAGTCACACTAACAAACATATAACAACCCTTGTTTTTCGTTAATGGAACGGTTCGTCCGGAACTTAAAACAAGTTTGCTAATCATTTGTCGTTAAGCTAAATTTCTTTGGATGCCGAAATCTTTTTCATTTAACAAGCATAAGCACAATTCGCTTTTTGAGACTCATAACAATAATAAGATAAATTATTTTCATGCGGTAACGCGAAATACATAATTGCCTACGGATCGAAACACGAATTGTGGTTTTACTTGTGTTTCCATTATTAGATCGGTCCCCAGGGCTGAATACATAGATAGAGCTAGTTTATGGCGCGCCGGTAATGTTGGCGTTCCGAGATCATTCACGCTTGAATATCCAGCATTTCGTTTACTGACCTTGTATCACTTAAAGCAATAAATAAGGTATAAACAGAAACTATTTATTATATTGCTATACTTGAAAGTTTAGATTGCATTGCATTCTAATTAGTTCATTTTCTATTTTATTATACATACATAACGACAACAAACCGAATTCTTTTTTAAAAGTATTGACGTAGGTATATATCATTTTTAACTGCTAGCTTATTTATAACGGCAATACAATCGATTCGTTTGTTATATTTATCAATTTTGTTTTTCATTTACAAATCTAGCATACTAAGAGAATACCTTAAATCTACAACCTCAAATATATAATTTCGCTTAGTTTAGCTTTCTAGTTTAGCATAGCAAAAAAATATATAAGAAACCTATTAACAAATGATTAATCTAATGTTTGATTAAAATTAAATTTGAAAAACGAAGTATATTCTAGACAGTGAAATTATTCTCTCAAGAAATATTATTTTAGATTTCAGACAACCCGATATCACGTATTTAGAGACTTACGTACCAATATCATGTCACCTTATGTGGAAAAACGTTTTACGTAATAGCTATTGGAAATGCCGAAATATTTACTTTGGATTCGGCCACTATAAAATAAAATAACGACAAGTTCATGCAAGGTCGTAAAAGTGACTACGCAGATTTATGGAACCCAAATAACAGACAAGGAAAAAATAAAACTCTTCTGGGGATTTCAACATCTTAAAAGAGTTTAAAGGCTTTTCCTTTTTTTGAGGTCTAATAAATAATTGCCATATGGTTACAGGATGGTTCCAATAAAAAAAAAAATGTGTGTGTGTACCAGAGTACACAGGTAAGAAGTGAAACTTCTTTACGACATATCATTTTTCTACTATTTGCAACTCCACGAAAATGGGGTAGATAAGGCTTAAGCCTTAAGAAAAACAATTTTTTCCGTATTAAATTAAAGCTATTTTATTATTATAGACATGCATACAATTAATGAGTAATTTATTTTATCATTGTTCTTATTATAATATCATTGCTATTGTTGTATTTCATCAATAATGATAGCATCATTATTACTATTGTTGTCATTATTAAATATTTTTGTAATTAATGGGTTGTGGTAGCTAAAATATGAAATATATGTTTTACATTCTACGGATTCTAGTAGTCTTGTAAAAACTGCGTCAATTGTAGTACCAGATCTTGTTGTTGATGTTTGTGGACTGTTTTGTAGATATCAATTTAAATTGTCTCTTAAAAATTCAACTAGCTTCAAAGATTTATCTAATGCGAAATTTACATTAAAATCTCCACTTAAAATCATAGGTATTTTATCATTACTGTTACGGAGTAAGGCGGCACCTCCTTTGGTGTATGGTAATAATGAATGGTGAAGAAAATCAATAATATCATCTAACTTCTGATTAGGAGATATATATATAATGCAACTATTAAAATGTTATCGAATAATTAAAAAAGATGTACGTATACATATTTTTATTTTCTAATCGTGTTTTGTTTTATTTTTAAATTATTATTTAATTTATATTTTTTATTGTTTTTAGAATTAATAATGTTCACTAGATTTACAGTCATATTTATTAATACTTGCTAATTTTAACAGATTTATATACATTCACTGATACTTACAATCAAAAAGTGAGGTTAACCTCAAATAAATATTAAAATCATGCTCATACGTGTTGAATTTATAAAACGAAATATATAATCACTCTCACTTTTCTTGTAAATTCACTTAAATTTGAATAAGTCTTTTTATTTTATCACTTTCAAATTAATATATTGTTATTCTTATTTCAAACCAAACATCAAATCTAATATATTGTTGTTATTATTATAATATATTACATTATATTCTTTACGTCACTATACTAAACTTTGATAAAAAAGCAACATGGCGCGTAACCGAAAAACGTGACGATTTTTCTTTTTACACTGCTACAAAATTTCTCCCATACGTCGATAAAGAAGTTTCACTTCAAAAATCATATGTAAGTATTTTCTAAGAGAAACTTGTTCCTTTTCATTTTGTTTTACTTATAAGTAGTAAGGTTTTGTTAATATTAGTTAAATTGTAAATTATAATTGTTTATGTAAATAATTAACATCTAAATTATACATTAAATATACTAGAGAAATTAATTTGTTCGCTCTAGCACTGAAAATAGTCTGAAAAGAAGCTGTGTCTGTACATTGAATATATTTCAAACATATTAACTCAGATAAGTATCTGAGTTAATATAATGTCGCCGGTCTGTACTGACTGGCCCCCACACACAAGATAAGATTATATATTTAATTACTTAATTAAGGGTTTCCGAATCCGAATCCAAGGTTATCTCTTTATATCTGTTTGTTTGTTCGAACATCATGCATAAACTACTAAACTAATTTTGATGTCGTGTTCAAAGTTAATAGCTTGCAATTCAAATTAAAATCTAAGTTGTTTCATCTACTTTCTTCGTTCAGTAGTGCAGGAATAATGGTGAATAGTGTGATACGCAGACGAAATCACGGCATATGGGTAATCTAGCAATCCTAATCCTAACTACTAATATTATAAAAGCGAAAATGAGTTTGTTTGTTTGTTACCTTTTCATGCCTAAACCACTGAACCGATCATCCTGAAATGTTGCATATACGTTTTTCAGTGTACAGAAACGGACATAGGCTTTCATCTCGAAAAAATTACTGTTCCCGAGAAAAACAACAATAAAGTTCTTATGATAATAGAGTGCGCCACGTGTCCTTCGAATCATGATTGATTTATATTATTACAAGCAGAGTACAACCCGAATTGATTGTCAAATTCTAAATTAACGAGAGCGAAGCCGAGGGCAATAGCTAGTAATATATAAAGTTACTATATATATTAGCACCTGGCATATTGCTGGCTTATAAAAGATGACACCTAAAATACAAACTATTAATAAGTTAAGATAAGATTTTAACCAACATATTTCAGACAGACACAATAATGAGTTGTTACAAGGAATACCGCAATTATGCTCCTAATTTATCACACAAAACACAAATGGACTCCGAATTGTCTTAACGGCCCACAACATACATACATAAGATGAAGGTTTAGATATTAATACTAGCGAACTTGACTCAATCAATTCGTATCCAGTTGGAGTGTCGACCCATGTAGTAGTTTCTATTCTACAGTGGACTACACTGACGGGTGGTGACATCAAACATAACTTCTTATTAAAAGCCAGTCCAACTTGTATCTTCTGGATTTATATAACGTATACATACACAAACAAAGAAAACCCTCGTTACTTATGTTATGTATACATACTCGTATTCTAACAAGCTAGAAAGCACGGTCGAACAAGGCACAGTTTATAGAACTTACAATATTCATGAAAGCTGTACCAGACATAACATGACTTCATTAACATTAATGAAGCAATTATTCAGTAAAAGTACAATGCAATTATTGTCACGAAGGAATAATTTATTATTCTCGTACAACAATGAGATTTTAGCAAAAACAAATACATTATCTGCGTCCGTGTCAGTGGATGCCCAAGTGCCGTGGAGATATATTTTTCCGGCTCGAATTTTCACCGGAGCTCGCTTTTTCAATTTATTTCGTCGTTTTAGCCGAGTGACGCCGTAATTACGACACCGCGCGGCGCGGCTCGCCGCATAATCGGCAAGCTATTTTTTAAATTCGGCCGTTCTGCTACACCCACCATACCCATAATAGCGGCGGAAATCAAGCGCATGTATCTGACAACTCGGAAATTTGGTGTCGTAAAGAAAAAATATACCCATAATATTAGAAACATCCACCAGTACAACGCTTCTCCTCAGAAACCTGTATACGACATAAAATGATAAACGACTGATCTGCAAACGGTCGGAGTGATTAAAGCTTTTTCGTATTTCTAACAAGAAAGTTTCTGCGTGTAATCGATCAGGGCAAGCGACGACCTTCGAGGCAACCTTTCCCGTCATGTTATCAACGTTCCCTCATAGAAACGACTATCAACTAGAATTTTATAAGAAGAATGATAGCGATATAAAAAACAAAGAACAAGTTTAACATAATTTTACGGGAGAGTGGGCGCCCGCTATAGGAACTGTTGGGATACGAGGCGGCGTTCAATTCTCCTCGCTATAATGCCGCGATAAAAGAGATTGAACTTACTTCGTCCGTAAATAGCACTCCCTGTACCAGTACGAATTACGAATACCCGCTACGCTATTTCATTAAAAAATAGTCTTAGCATATAAGAAACACGAACTAGGGTCAAGCAATTACAATGTAAATACTTATTATAAAATACGAAAAGTGCTCAAAATGCCACTCGTGTAATTCTAACAAAATAAGCGAAGAGACACAAGAAGGCGTGCAGCCTGAACATATTTGTACCAAGGTCTCCATAGTGAGGCAACATCCAGGATATTGGTTTCAACGTGTAAGGAGTTCAATCTCGTCCATGCCGTTAGGATAAAGTAATCTTTGTCGACGATAAAAGCCGCTCTGTTTACAGATGAAAGGGAAGCTAAACCAATTTACCAAACTAGACGTCGGAATTTTGGTAACAAAAGTTACCAATTTATTTGATTTTCAAACCTAGCATTGGTTTATAAATATTAATATGTTCGAAAACGTTTATATTACTTGTTTAAAATTACCATCTATATCTACCTATCTTTAAAAAAAATGTTACGTATTTTTTAAATACTATATTTAGCATTTAAAAAATTTTGTCTGTCTGACGTGTAAAAACAAAAACTTATACTAAGATTATATGCATACTTAAAACGTGAATAGTCTATTTTTAACTCAATATTTAAGGTATATATCATCAAATTCTATTAAGGCCATTATAAACTATAATTTAAGCTATGTTTTATTTGAGTTTATTATTACACTTTATAAGCTTTCACCTTGATGAAATTTCAAAATATTTGTTTTTATTTCAGTATTAAACATATCAGTAGTGCTCTGCTCCCTGCAAAAAAGAGTTCATACATATATGCTTTATATTTGATATTGGTAAAACA
Organism: Catocala sponsa; assembly: GCA_963564715.1. Lineage (NCBI taxonomy): Eukaryota > Metazoa > Arthropoda > Insecta > Lepidoptera > Erebidae > Catocala > Catocala sponsa. The sequence goes on from OY751331.1 coordinate 13,164,811, forward strand.
AAAATATACTAATTTAAGGCATGATCGCTGAAATCCATTTTGACGCGAACAAAGACGCGGGTAGAAGCTAGTTTAAAATGTTAATGTCTGACAAAAGGCGTTTCACAAAAAGTGCTACATTACTTCTTTACCGAAATTTTATTTGTATATTATTAAATTAGGTACCTATCTAAGTATATTTGTACAAATATTCTTTACATTATGATAAAAGGTTACCGTATAATGATACTCACCCATACATACATATGTATTGTAGCTTCGAAGTCGTTAAGAAAATTCTCATAATGCCGTCCCCAATGCTTCAATTCAGAAACTTGGGATGATACATGGTGAGTACCCGACCGTACCCTTGATTGTGGGACAAAAACAATAGTGTCTCAAAAGACAGAGCCGGAGTCCATTAGGGGAAATGTGTTTATGACAAGAGTGTGATCAATAGAGAAACGCCGGGTCGAGAGGTCGCTCGATTCGGCACGGATGATACAGGCATATATGAACCATTATTAATAGTCGCCTCGTGGCTACACCTAATGTTGCCGGATGTCAGACCACTAAATATTCTATAAATTTACTATGTCTGACATTCGATGTCTATTCATACGAAATATGAACACTTAGTGACATGTGTGTACATAAATAGTCACTTTGGTTGCATTACCATTATTTACGGACAACAAATGATTCCAGTGCTATGCATCTTCATTATTTTAATTTTTACTTGTAGATTGTCGTATGTTTCATCAATAATTAACGCTTGCAATGCTTGAAGCAATGCGCTAATTAATAATGAAATTTTAAATTATCTGCATTTAATTGTAATGTTGATATACGCAATCCGTCTGTTATAAATGTGAGCAGCCAAGAAGTATACGTTATTGGTATCTTTAACCGCATTGAAAATACGTTGTATGGCGTGCTGTATATCATTAATACAAATTTACATTCTACATGATACGCAGAGCCCAATCATACTCTAAAAAAGAACACCTAACGCTATAATGCTCCGATCCTAAACAATATTACATCCCCATATACTAAACTTTCTAAAAACAACTAACCATGTCATTTAAACACTATAGTATCAGTATAGAAAAATGGAAAACATCGTTATTGAGTGGCTACTCCATCCTAAGTCAGAAAAACCCTTTCTGTACTCAATATGTCTCTTAATTCTTTTTGTATCCGTCAAAATGCAGTGCAATAGTACATATTTTATTTACCAGAAAATAATAAATAGCACATAGCAAAAGCAGCAAAATGATTAGATATTTTGCAAGTAGAAATCTATATATATAATAAAGGAATATGTCCTGACTGACTGACTTAGAGACAACGCACAGCCTAAACCACTGGTCGTAGGAACTTGAAATTTGGAGAGCATATGTGTTTTAATTTGTAGGGGTGTACTAAGAGAGGATTTTTTGAAATTCCACCCCCTTAGGGGTGGAATTTCAAAAAATAGAGGGGTGAAGTTTATATGGAATTAGCTCATTTCTGAACTTATAAGTATAAAAATAGGTATACAAGTTATTGATTATAATTGAAAATGACCTGTGTAGGTAAAATGGACAAAACTCCCCCTAAAAAGGTAAAATGGGGGGGGTAAAGTTTGTATCGAAATTTTCTCATTTCTGGATTTAGAAGTATGAAAAAAATTTGTATATTGGGTCCTGATTACAAACAAAAATGATCTATGTAAGTGGAATGGACAAAACTCCCCCCTAGTGGCGTAAAATGGGGGGTTAAGTTTGTAACGAAATTTTCTCATTTCTGGACTTAGCAGTATGAAAATTGGTACATAAGTTTTCGATTACAATTGAAAAATATCTGTGTAGGTGAAATGGATAAAACTCTCCCCTAAAGGGGCGGAACGCACAACACAGCTGGCGAAATGTGGGTAATAATATACATTTACATACTTCTAAGGATACCTATAGGCGTGGGAAAAGGTTGGCAGGGCTGTATTAAACTCACATGTCATTAGTTCTGCCACGTAATAAGGGCAAGCCGATTTTTGTCTATAGGGCACAGTTCCATATTACGTATATTGCAAATGAGAATGCCAAATAATGCTTTTTCTACCCAGAATTAAATATGCGTAATAAATAGTTACGCTATGAACAGGGTGGATGTATTTTTTATTATCGCGCCATAAAAATCATAATCCTAACTAATATTATAAAAGTGAAAATGAGTTTGTTTGTTTGTTACCTTTTCACGCCTAAACCACTGAACCGATAATTCTGAAATTTTGCATATAGGTACGTTGTCAGGTGTACAGAAACGGGCATAGGCTACTTTTTATCCCGAAAAAAATTACTGTTCCCGAGGAAAACAACAATAACGTTCTTATGATAATAGATGGCGCCACGTGTCTTTCGAATCATGATTGAATTATATTATTACAAGCAGAGTACAACCCGAATTGAATGTCAATTTCTAAATTAACGCGAGCGCAGCCGCGGTCAAAAGCTAGTATTTATATATAGATTTATTGTAGATGGACTATAACGCAAATGTACTTTAGTAAATAAAATTAGATCATCGTAGGTTAGTCCATAAAACTGTTATATACCGATCTTCTTACCACGAAATCTAAATTGCAATCCTATGAGTACACAATAATATAATCGCATCAGAAAGAGAATCGAGATTTTTAAGACAGCCAGTCAATGTGCGTATAAAAATTTACTTACTCACCAATACTCAATCCCAATAAGCAATAACGGGTGAATTCCTCGGGTTCTATGCGGATGATAACGGGTGAAACGTGATTAATTTAAATCGCACATTTTATAAAATAGGCTTTATTTAATTTAATAGCTCTTTTGCACATGAGTCTAACATCTTTCCGAACCACAGTGACGGAGAACAAACAACAGGCGCCTCTAGACAACGAACCATCTGTCATGGTAACGTACAAAATTCAATTCAGCTATATGAAAAATACCAGCAAGTGGCGGCACCTCAGACAATAATGCAATCCGATAAAGACGCAATAAAAGAACTTTAAGTTCAATCGAATTGTTCGTCACTCTGGTGTTCTCCCTTATGAAACAGCCTTTGCTGAAGGTGTGCAGTTGCTCTAAATCTAATTTGAACCGATGTGGAAATCCACCACTGTATTCCACATTTTGTTCGACTCTAGACAGGCATTAGAAAGGAATTTAATTTGTCAAATACGATGTACGTTCAACTGATAAGAAGACTCATTAACGTTGCTAGTTGCTGCACAAAATTATTGCGCATATAGACGTTTTGTACAAAAGCCAGGTTAAGAGCACCTTAAACCGGCGAGTGTGTATGAGGAATGTGATGAAAGTGAATGAAGCCAGGGAAGTGTGTCAGGATCGTAGCAAATGGAAATCTGTAGTCTCTGCTTACCCCTCTGGGAAACAGGCGTGAATCTATGTATGTTTGTATGTAAATGTATCTCACACTAGTAGTATGCTATCATTCTGTAATAATATTCAGTAGCTCCACGAATTTCATACCTCATGTATGGTTAACGTACCAACAAAGCTTGCTAAACAGGAATTTTCGATTTATAGTTTATTTGAGTGATATATTTTTAGAAAATGTTCATAATTAATATACTTATATTTAATTATATTATATTTGATTATGTAAAGTGATATCGACGGGCGTAATGGAAACGAAAAGTTTTATGCCGAAAGGCCGATGCGACCATATAACACATAACTAGCTACAAAATTTATGGCGGTATTTTAGTGGTTAGTAACTAACAAATGAAAGAAGCAGAGTAAGCAAGGAGATGGAAAACAGCGGATGTTGCACGGCACCCGCGTCTGGCCATTAAACTGGGTCGAGATGAAACGCGCAAATTCTAGCTAAAAAGAGATCTACTGAGTAGACTTGAAAGATATAGTGGCGCTGCGTAACTTGCCGCTCGCTACCTACTTTAAACAGAATTAATATTCTCAGAACGTACAATATAAACCGTTTCGAAAGGCAATCTCAAAACTATAATTATACCGCATCTGAATAGTCCATATTGAATTAGTAGCAATGACGTCGTGTTAATTACTTTAGCACAATATTAGATTAGATTGTCAAAGTCGTTAAATCGATATGAGGTAAGCTCACACTTAACTCATATCGGCCAAAGAAGGTATACATGTACTAAAAAATGACAACAATGATTAAATTCACATCCCAATAAACCGAATCGGTGGATGCAATCATCGGGTAGTTGGATAAACCAATTTCGTACAATATAAATCAATGAAAATGAGATTCCCGACGACGCAAAGGGATATCAATTTAATATTCAGTAACGCAGATCTAACGAAGTAGTCATAAATGTCAGTGGCATGCGTCATAATATAGAAAAGTCGACAGCCGAGTCGGAATTCATGAGCTTCTTTATGTAACGTCACTTGAAGTATGAAGTCGTAGAAAACTTTCTAGTCGTATATGAGAGTAACAAGTGGGATGGCAATCATACATCTAAGTGTGTTCGAGCGGGAACAAGTGCTGGGACCAAATCATTTTATGCATTGTGCTCACTCAATCTGCTAGCGCTTAGCAATGCAATCTCTCGCATAATTCTTGAGCTTAATCTGTCCTTGAGCATTGCATCTCAGCCGTGCCATCGAGGACGACTTTGAGAATATTAAATGTGAACATTTGAACGATGAATATATCAAATTGCGTTTTATTTCATAAACACTTTAAAGTATTAAAGTCATGTGATTATTAGCTAACCTAGAAATTATAAAAGATAGCCAGTATTATAATTTTAACAGGAAGCTGCTTGAATAATAATGTAATCTTTCATTTCAATCAAATTGTAGGTATAGTTGTGTACACACTACATACATACAGACGTTCACGATGTAGCGAAACAGACGTGGCGGTAGCATATAAAGGATAAATTGGAGTGCCTTAAAAAATGTATGGACTTTATTCATTTTCAATTTTAACTATTAACGTCAAATACAATATTTAGACGACAGATAAATATCTTGCGATAGAAGCTCATGCCACCCACAGATGCCACCAAAGCATTAAATAGACCCACATATTGAACTATTTACCTATGCACTGTTCAAAGTTTAAATCGAATAAATATAGACAAATCTAAATTCAAAACTACAAATCTCGATTTGATTTTCAATGGTCGAATAGTAGCTATATAGGTTTCAAAGCCTAGAGCGTGGGAAGATACAAATCGAAAAAGACCGATGAAAACATGGAAACTAAGTTACCTACCGCTCGTATAAAGCCGCTACAATAAAACTACGTATTCATCGATAGTGTCATTTATTTTTAACGTAGTCGCGGGAGGTTTGTGAGACTGAGTCGATGGCGTTGTTTTTAAATAGCACGACATGTACAATTCTGTTTGCTAGCGGGAAGGAGGTAGGAAAAACTGGGAAGTATGTCAAGAACGGGTTTGATATAATGTCGGAAACATCGGTCGAGGAAAACAGCTGGGCGGGACACGAGCTCGCGTCCGCTGCGAGGCAGCCACGCGCCCGAGTGCTGAGCGTTGAGCCGCGGCGCCCAGCGACCTCGAAGAAAGCAAATAAGCTCTAACGAAATGAAAAACAAATACTCCGCAGATACATTCAACGTTTTAAAGAACAGACTTTGGTTAAAGAAACACGAAAATATACAACTTTATTTCGCAACATTTTCCATGAAATTAAGATAAGTACCTATTTCTTCTCAATCAATATAATTTAAATGAAATGAAACCAATTATGAAGGTATAATAAATTGTTGCTGACTCAAACAAAATACATATTTGCCGTACGGAAACTTATAAATAATAAAATACTTCTATCATGAACATATTATTAGTGGAGTTATTTTGTAGGCTAAGTGTATAATTATTCTATTAATTTTTTCATGGCAAAATGTTTGAATACCCAGAAACTAATGATAAATGATAGTAACAAGTCCATGATTATTTATTAGAATTATGACCTATGTCCTTCAAAATAAGTTTAGGTTACCTACAGATTAAATTCAACCAGTATTTCTTTCTTTAAGATCGTTTAACACAAACTTGCTTTAACATCGTTGAACATAATATTAATATCAGGATTTACAAATCAAGGTATTTGTTAACTTGGACATAGTATGCATAACACTAGTTTATTAAGTTTTAAATCAAATGTGTGGCTCGTTTTATAAATAGACGCCTACCAATACTTTGATACGTAAAATAACAAGAAATCTTTGTTTAAAGATTAGATGTTACAAAAACAACCGATTGACATTTTTTACACACGAAATGTTGTACGTTTGTCAAACGAAATTCAAAGTAGGCTTTATTGAAATGAATCAATCTAAAACAGCTTCAGTGAACAGAGGCGTTGTGAATACGACGTAATAATTCTACGTTCATACAATACACAAGTTCGATTTGTAACTCGAGCAACGATAAACATGTATTAAGAGAGGCAGTTCCAAACACCGCCTGACTCTCTTCATTGTAGTCGAACAAATTTGTGTCATTTGTTTAGACTAAGAACTTAATGCAAGCTCGTCTATGTATCTCGCGGCAACCGGTACAGGCGACGCATCTAATAATAATTAGTGAGAATAAATAAATAAGAAGAACACTCGCAAACAAAAACAGCCTATTTATAAAAGCTGTTTCACTCCCGCCAATGTTATGTTCGTAGATAAAGAAATGTTATTTCTCTTGAAAGGGAAGCGGGTGCGTAATGGTTGACAGTATGTGTTTGTTTATATTGACAATATTCACGTCTCATGTTTTCACTATACGTATCGGAAACTTCTATCAATGCTGGTTCCATTTTTACGTTTTAGGACAGACTGCGCAGATGTTTCATTGGTATTTTGCTTCTGTTTTGGTCGATCTCGAGTTCTCAAACTCTCATCCTAAGACGGGCACAGAGTTATTAGATGTTGTTGTAAGAGATTCTTAGTATTAGTGTGTTATCTGAAATAGTTTCAGATGACAAACCGGTACTGAGAATTTCGCTCAATAGACGAAAATAGACTCGTCACATGTTACGTGAAACTTAAACAGCTAGCGAAATGTAGGTGTTTTACATATGTACCTAATATTTTCTAGATCTTAAAACATATACCTTTAGTTACCAGCGTCCTAAATAGAGATAACCTTCACTGTACTCGTAAAATATGCTCGTCATTCTCTCAATGAGCGCAGCGAAACTCTCATTGGCATAATCACCTTTGGCTACTGAGCTATATTTATATGTCTGTACTAGAGAGTGATTATCTTTGACATGTGTATTAATAGCAGTGTGTATAAGAATCTTACGTAATATTATTATATAATGCGTATATAAGGTCTATGTCACAATACGCTTTATAAATATTTGTATTACCTACAATTTGTAATTTGTGCAGGTAACAGAACAATAAATAATGCTTATGTCTATATTCAATGGATTTTTTATTACTTCATATTAGTTTTTGTTCGTGAATCTCATGGGAAATGTAACTGAAAGAAAAAAAAATTGATCAATAATTTACCCGTGTTCAATGCTTCCCAATCAAAATCAAAGAATCACAGACTTTGTGCCTTTCTTATTAATAATATTATTAGACTGCAATATATGCCGTGGACAATCTCAAGAGTTATCACTTATAGTAAAATGCGCAATTTTCTTACTAAGAAAAATATTTGCAATAATGGCAATGTTACAAGTGCCGTATTCTAAATCAAAGTCCAAAATCATTTATTCACTTAGGTCGCAAAGTAACACTTATGAACGTCAAAGAGGTCAGTGAGTTTGTTACATTTACTGAATTTACATTTATGTTAATTGCAAGGTTCAGGCAAAAGGTTGAGCCTATGAGAAGATACCTGCAAGAATCCAAAGGCCACTCTTTTAAATCAAATCTCAATTTATTTGTAAATATTTTCTCTATGTGCAAAGCCATATATTTTAACTATGCAACCGTAAAATATGACCACGTCTGTGCGTTACAAGTGCAAACCAGGATATTCATAGATATTATTATGCTACAATTTCACACATATACTTAAGAAGCTACAATTGTGTGTTACCTACTCTAACGCTTTATAAAATTACTTAGGTGACCTTACCAATAATACCTAATTACGTTGTAAATGTACTTGCTGCTTGAGCTGGTCTTGTGAACAGCAATGAAAACTAGGCAACAAGTATTTTTAATATACAATGCCCGCATCACAGAGAGTTCATGTAGCGCGAGGAGCTACAAGAATTGAAACAATACACACATAACACATTCAGACTGCGGACAACGATTTGTGAAGCACGGATCCATAGTAATAATGCCATGGTAATGACATAGTCGCTTAAACTACTGCAACATTTGTGTAATGTTTCTTAGATACATCTATTGCTTTTATTTGCCTTTTATATATAGATATTGGCGCCATCAAGTTATAAATTATGTTATTACTTTAATCAATAAATAGACAGGGTCTGCTTATAACGGGCAGCGATGAATAGATACAATCATTATTTAATGTGAATCGAATTTATTTTCCAACTATATTGGTGTTATTACTATTTGTACCAGTCGGTTTATTTTATAGCGTTTACGTGATAGTAATAAGTTTAACAAATACTCGTTGAATAAAGGCATTGCCAATACCTATATATCTACATAAACATCTGGGTGTTTGTGTTTCAATATTTTTTACACATTTATCTCGAACGGTGGAGCCACGCTAACTGCATTAACACCCAATCACGTAGATTACCATTGCTGTTTAATGGTCGGGTAAACAAAATCGTTACGCCAATTTATCAATTAAAAATACAATTTAACAAACAATGTTAAAACATATAAATTATAACGAAGCCTATCCGACTATTCACTGTAGAAAGTTATTTGCGTATTATAAAACGAATGAGCCCCTGCTCAGTGAATAGTAAATATAATTCTTACACAGCTATCTTAATTTTTATTCAAGACTTTTTAAGAGCATCTTGCGATAACATCCACCACAATTGTAAAGCAATTTCAATCTTTTGTGTAGTATACACAACAAAAAGATTTTATCTCAAGGTTCCTCGGTGATTATTCCATGAGCAGCACAGATTCCTAAATAAGCAATTTACAAAAATGCTTTGAGAAGTGGCTGAGTCGTTAAGTCGCAGAAGTAGGTAAGGACGGGGCGGAGATGGGTGTAGATAGCGAGTTTCATACGGCTCAGTAGATAGGTACGGTTGCGGCTAAAAGTTTGGTAATCTTGTCAGTCGTGTTGGCCGTCCTCATAAGCCGCAAGTTTCGATCGTAGCTATGTATGTAGTTGCAGTCTAATTAGATTAGGTGGAACGTGTTCCCTACGAGAAATACTCAAACGCATACGGAAAGTGCATAGCGCACTGTGTAACGGAACAAAAGATAATCTTAACTCTAGTGTACACCTAGGTACAGGCGCTACCGGAGTAAACTAGACATCACAAAATGAAGCTAGATTTTACTACGCGAATAATGCCGCTAGAGAAGAAAATACTTGCTTTTTTCGTGAGAATATTTAAATTTAATTCAAGTTAAAAGGAATTCTGTAAGACTACTATAGGGAAAATCGTATAAAATGGTAAGTATATTGAAGTCTTGTGAGCAATCAACAGATTAGGGCAATTGTAATACATTTGGTCGAACGTCTTCCAATTGATATAAGTATCCGTTAACGACTTTTGTATCTATTGTCTCCGGTACGAGTTATATACAATTTGATGTTCTCCACTTGAGAGCCTAGGTACAATCATGTCGTAATACTACTTACTTGTTTTAGTAGTAAACGTACAGGAGGCATGGCAACGACAGGCCAGCCTAATAAGGGCAATATACATCTTCGAAGTCAACTAACACAACAGAGATAAATGAGTATATTGGGAGGTCATTATAGCGGGCACTCACATGCTAATTAACGGGAACCCTCTTAATGTTCTTGTTCAATGAGCTATCCACACAATATACCTTTCAGTTAAATCACTTTTGTCCGAAATTGCGCCACAGGCGTCACAAACAATACAAAAACGTCTGTTCATACTTATTAACCCTTTTATTATAGGAGTGTGTACACAGGTTCACAGCCCGTAAAAATGTCGCCGGTTTGGATCGGGCTCATGATAAAATAAAATACACAAACAAAAATGTATGACGTGTTCAAACGCGATTTTCACAAATTTGTTCAGTGGGTCGCATTGCGCTGCGATTCTAGCAAACACAGCCTCGCGGACCAACTCATCTATCTCGCAAGTTACATTCTAACTAAAAACTACATTTTCACGTAATTATATACCAACATGCTCATCTAGGAATATATTTATAAACATTAAGGCAAAACATAAAACGAAGAAAAACACGTATGTGTATGTAAGGATACATAAACTGGTCTACCCTATGCAATACCTCGCTTTTTATGTGGCTATTGACCGAACTGGACTATAAGAAATCTAAAACTTTCGTGATCTTGCCCAAAAGACCAATAAAGCGTTCTACAAAATGTCTGCACACTGAGGTACATTATAGTCTTTGTTAGCGAAACAACAAAGTGAGCATTTATTTTAAGAGGCCATTATGAGCAATGTTCATTTAGAAATTTTATATGTTTAAATATCTCTTAAACGCCGCCGTATTTAAGCACTGCAATAAAGCACTAACAAAATAAGTAAGTTTATAACTGAGAATTATCTAAATGTAAAATTTTATTTCTTTTTTAAACGGTGGCAAAGTTTTAACATCATTTGAGTTTAAATTTAAAAAAGAATTATGGCAATTTTGGTTGAATCAGGTAGTCTCTCGGCAATATATTGGTTAATAGACGCCGAACTGGAGCGCTTCCCCTAATGACAGGAACAAGTACGTGCGCCGAGCCGACTTGTTCAACGCGGCCCCGGGGGTTGCCTAACGTCATCTTCATGGCACCTGCCTGTCACATACACTGCTCTCCATCCCGCCCACAAGATTTGTGTATACACCAGCCCTAATTAAAACGATTAAAATGCTTCACTCCAAATACACGTATTGTTTTCTGAATACAAGACAGTAAATAACTCATTGATATACATACATATAAGCTCGCGGCAGTGTGATAGTTCTACACTTAATTAAACCAGCGCAAACAACTACTGGTTTCTCGTTATTCTGAAGTGACTATGTTATAAAGGACAGTAGGTGGGTAATGACGAGTCGTCAAAGCACAAGTCTATTAAACAGACTCTTTGAAGACTGATGGCAAACGAGGATTTTAATCAACACAAACATTTAGCAGTTCCCCTAATAAAAGCGCGTAGTTAAAATAATGGGTTGAAAGGCGCTTACTCGATTATAGCAAAGAACTTATTTTATTAACTGTGTATTAAATGATAATAACGTTTTGTCAGTCAACAGAGACGACCCTTTTGAAAATAGCTTCTGAACATAAGGGGTTAGGTACCTTTATTGAATGTGGTATAAGCCATTTTTCTACACTGTGTCTTCGTTTTTCTAGTGTTTTTCCCTTATCCATGGCCTTTTCAATATACTATTGGAGCGCGGTTCGAGTGTAAGTATCATTACATCTCATGCAGCTGTTACACTTTACGAGCAAAGTTGTATTATTATGTTCCTAGCATCATTGTTAACTTTGCCAACGACCTTCAATTATGGCTCAAAGCACGTAGGTACGTCGTTTATATTTTTACCATCACCATTTTAAAGAAAATATACCAAGTTTATTTGCATTAAGTAAGTTTTAAAATTTATAACAGCAGTACGACTTTAAAACGAAGGCTTTTGAGGAAATCGTACTATCTTATTTTTCCAATTTGTGCTGGATCAAACGTAAAACCCACTTTGCCTTCACTCGACATTTTCTGTATGCTAAAACTTTCATACCACACCGAAACAATTTTAATTTGTTTATTATATATAAGGTATATTAACGCTATATTTTAAAAAACAATATTTTGAAATTCACTTATTAGAGATTATAGTATATATTTTTTTATAATATTAAACTTGCCTACGTATATTCTAATGCTCATGTCATTGTTACACATCAACGCTTAGTGAAACCGGAAATATTATTTTAGGCCTAACGAAACGTGAAATTAAGATAAAATACTTACAAAATTACAATAAACTGTTTCCACCCACGTTTAATTGTAAAAAAAACAAAAACTCTTTTATGTCAAAGTCCATTATCCTGCGACACGATTTCTCATTTATGTGGGATAACAATACGCTTTGTTTCTTTTGACCGGTAATTCGGCCTCACTCACTATTGTACCCTGCATTATAGTTATGAATATTAGGTAATAATAGAAATCAAGAAAATACACAAAGCGGGATTCCAAATCTTAAGTGGTAAGATTGTTTAAATGGACAGGAAATCATCATTCCGTAAAGCGATATGTATGAAATGCTTACAGCTGTAATTCAATAAATTATAAGTGTAAAAATTAAATAATTTAAATTAATGAAATTTCAGTACTAAATATAAATAGACCCCTAATATACTCATACATACTCATGCTCGTTTACCGTTCTTCTTGTATTATAACTATTACATAATACATTTATTATTTGAAAATACCTACATTATTGTTTAGGTTAATTCTATTAAAAAACTTTTCCAATCTAAATTTATAGTTACAGCTAAGTGTTCTTAACCTTATTTTGGATTCGACGATGAATGATCTGATATAAGGTCTTTTGACAACAGTTTTGTAAATCCGAAAGCTCAAGTATGGTACTTAAGAATCTCCCAGACATTTATATTCAAATAATGCTTTGTATAATAATAAAAAGCAATAGGTAATTGCAAAATGTATAAAAGGAGAGATAAATGAAAACCTAATTTGTATTATTTCATCACAAATTTCCAAAGTCATGACTTATATTTCTTTTCATTTAAATAAACTCACAGCATCCATTTGAAATGTGGCTGAACAAATCTCAAGTTTTAGGACTTTCTATTTATTTGCACTTTAAACCTAACTTCTGTAGAAGTACCCTTGAGGCTTTGGCGAGTCTCAGTGAGCGGCGAATTCGGTGAAATCTACGTGTCAATTTGATTATATTCAAATATAATTCTAGTCCAAATGTCGAGCGCTTGGCCAGTCTACATCGTGAATTATTTTATAATATAGGAGACGAATGGTTAATATGATATATAAAAATTTAGTTATGTAATTCAAACCCTAACAGCTATCAAAAGATGATGATTATACCACTTTACCAGGTCATTTATTCACTTATATGTACACCGAAAGGATAATAAAGGTAAATAGAACATTCATAGCTTTTTATATACATCTTTATAGTTGGATTTGAAACTGCCTAACGATGATACAGTTTCTGAATATAGAGCTGTAAGAAGTTCTAGGATGTACTTGAAACTTCTATGTCAAACGTTCTCGATTAGATTTAATCAAGATAAAAATGTTTCGTAAGTCTTTACTTCGAAATCGAATTTAGGGAACGTCTTAAACATACAAAAGACACAAATCGTGTTATAAATATATCCGACTTCCCTACGTCTGATAACAAATGAAAATTCATAGTATAAAGCAAAGGGAATATAAGGTAACAAGAAAGATTTTTGATATCAAAAAGATCTCATACGCTAATGCCGATATTGTGCATAAGATAATTGTTTCGATAAAATTGTTGCGATACTCAAAATACCTCGGTAGGCATGGATTTAGTATAATTATGTAGCAAATGATATAATCAAACATACCCTTTCACTGACAAACATTACATGTATTCTGTGGCATGTGACAAATGCCGCATAAGTAATTAGTGTTCCCTTATATATGTATCTGTTTACTAACAATGTTCTCTTTATAATATTAAATAAATTCCGTATATAAAAAAAAATAGGTATAGAGTATTATCGTGGAGGCCAGATTCATCCACGTAACACACAACACCGTAATTTGGAAGAACCGTAATCCATTTATATCCCACGTTCCCTTGAGAGAATATACGTACCTATACTTAAATGAAGATATTCTGTATACACGTCATTTTCAAAATTAAGAACCTATATGGTGAAATAAATCGGATAACAGCGATTGATGCGTTTATTTAAAAGTGCTTTAGATGAAATCGGGCGATTAAAAGAAGCGAAATACGCGAATGGGCGTAATCTGGCACAGTTAGGAGATTAAATGTCTCTTAAATTCTGTTATCTATGTCTTATATTTGTGTTATAGAGAATGTAGAACCAAGATTCAACATCCTTAAAGTATATTTATTCTTTTTAGGAAAAAAAGGTCTAGCTACAGAATATTCACAAAATATTTTTCATTTGAAAACTTTTCGTAATAGACTGCTAGTAGCAAACTGCTAAATGGACTCCTCAGCCATTGTAATATTGAACCACTACCAGAACTAACATTATTTTCCAAGAGCAGGTATATTAAGTTCTGGAAACACAAAAAAGTAAAACCACTTTGCGACTTTTCCTGCTATTCCACTACTACAAAAACATGAAACTCTAATTTCGGTAAGACTTCTCAAAGCTTAAAGCTTTATGTCTAACAAAAGGTATCTAAAGCACACAACTTCAGCAAAAAGATCTTGAGCCGATAAACAAAAACTATATGGACTTGTACGTGGAAGGTTTATTCCATTAAAGGGTGGTTTTATTCCATTCACACTTGATATTTGCATGTGCTAAATGATCTTTTTACTGGTTTTATCCCGGCTGTATTTTAAACGTCATGGAGGAACGTAATGTTTATGACGCGGTGTTTTCGGATTTGCAGGTATTGCTTTTAAAGCATATAAGCTTCAGTGACGTTTACTACCCCTGCGGCAGACATTTTGCATTTTAGTTATTGACTGGCAGTATAACGCCGCTAATCCTCGTCAATTTTTAAAATAATTGAGGTGCATATGCGATCCATTTGAAACGTTCAATACATTTTATATTGCACATATTTTTCGTTTCATTATAAACGTGTTAAAAGTGTCTGCGCCAATATCAAGAAAATGATTTATGTATGTATGAAAAACTATGTATGTAGATTGATCAAAGGTGTTATAGGCACAAAATAGTCTTTCGTGTCAACTACAATTGTGAAAATATATTCGTAAAATATAAAAGAAATTTCAGAATTGACAATGAACGAATATTATTGTATAAACATAAAGTTTCAGCTATATTTAAAGTCACATCGTATTGAAAATTCAACATTACTGCAGTGCAAGCAATAGGAGTGGTCTTTACAGCGGCCTCACTGTAGTAAATATTTATTAGAGCAAAAAGAATGACTCTTTGCATCTACACAGGCAGGCATAAATACCAGGTAAATTTGTAGGACAGATATAATAATAATAATAATATCAGCCCTGTATTTAACTGTCCCACTGCTGGGCACGGGCCTCTTCTCACTATGAGAAGGGTTAGGCCATAGTCCACCACGCTGGCCTATTGCGGGTTGGCAGACTACACATAATTATCTTCGAGAACATTATGGAGAACTCTCAGACATGCAGGTTTCCTCACGATGTTTTCCTTCACCGTTAAAGCAAGCGATAATCAACTATTTAATACGCAGATACTATCAAAAAATCTTGCAGGTTCCAATAAAATATTAACTAAATACCTATATGTATATTCCGCAAGTTATATAATTTTGTGTTTTACAAAAAACAATGATGCTTATACGAAATTCTCTACAGATAATTGTTAAACGTACCCTGAGCTAAACTTCTGCTTAATAGTGACTAATCATGACCTTATTTAGCTGAATTTAGTAGCTCCTGTTCACATGTATTTATTACCTCATTGACTGACTGAATTTAAAGCCTTTATTAAAATAAAAGACGATCGATACAATAATGAGAATGTAATTAATAAATACGTAATTAAGTAATCACGTTTGACTCGTATGACGGATGACAAATAGCCATTAATGTCGCCAGCGAATCCTATTAACTGACGCGATGGATACGAGTGCGGAGCATGAATGTACTCTCAATAGCTTTATTAGCGAACCAATCAATCAGTTTCCAAGTCAAACAAACTACCAATCAACTGAACACTGATCTTTGTCGATACTTTTAATTAACCGTCAGGAAAAAAGCTTTCTCCGCTAATGTTCTACGTGTTTCTTGTGAATTATAAACGAGTTATTAGGGCTTCTACAACAGCAAGCCGAGCTTGTTCTTGCCTTGTAGATATATTACAACGAGACTCCAACTCCAACGAGCTGCGTACATTTTGCAGCGTATCTTTTAATATCTTTCTATCTATCTCTACACAGTACATGGTTTGGCATCACAAAATTTAATAATATATGACCCGATTACGTACTTCCTGGAACTATCAAAACTTTTTTATTTACAAAAGCTAGGATTAGTACAAAATATGTATTTTAGAAACTCGTCAAATGGGTCCAAACTAATAATTACAGGTTGCTAAATTTCATTATAGAATAAAGCATAAAGTCATCGACATGCCAATTTTCATGCTTGCACTCTATGAAGTTGAATATAAACTATTAAATTGACGACAGTATTAATTAAATAAAGTTTTTTTATTATTATATTGAATTTAGTCATGTGTAACTTTATTATAAAGTTAACCAAGTCAATTCTTAAATTGCTGTGCAACGGTTTCGTTTAAAAGTATATTAAATTATCAATTAATATATAAACTTAATATTTTTTTTTTTTACCTCGCGCAATTCTTTGACGCATACCCCTTCGCAAGACGGGCGGAGGGGTTATGTCGGACTCGCCGGGGTAAAAGAGCTAAAAACTTAATAACTAAACTAAGCGTTCGCAACTATATTTGAGGTATTTGACCCAGAAAGATACAGCACGCAGCTACTCGTATACTATAACCACAAATTTGGTAGCGAGTATGGTGCTTAAGGCAATATTCTCTACAGATCGTTTGTCTAATGGACCCTGAGCTAAACTTATACCCAATATAGACTAATTGTGGCCTGACACATCAAAATTGATGAACATGTATGTTATATTATGTTATAATGTGATTGATCATAAACTTTAAACGTTGATACAGGAATCAAAAGTGCCGCTATAAATATTTCTAGTCTTTGAAATATGATTTACTTTTATGATAAAATCAAACAAATATCACACACT
The DNA here is from genome assembly GCA_963564715.1 of Catocala sponsa. Taxonomy (NCBI): domain Eukaryota; kingdom Metazoa; phylum Arthropoda; class Insecta; order Lepidoptera; family Erebidae; genus Catocala; species Catocala sponsa. Next base: position 13,181,896 of record OY751331.1, read on the forward strand.
GTATATTTGACGAGTGTATGTTTAGGTTTGCGGGTATTTACACATATATGCTTGTATGATATTTACACATCCATTTTATTAACATCATTAAAGCGCACAGGGCTGTAGAATATTGTATCATATATTTTCTAAAAAGAGGATACGATACGTTTTACAATATCCGAGAATACGACCTTTTTTATTCCCTATGTAAACAGAAGTATTATGTTCTCGTAATTAATTGAGTATCATTTGAATACGCGCTCAGCCGCAACCTTTGTATGTTTCTGTTTTATTTAATGAGCAGTCTTAAGCCTTTATTATATTTCAATTACTACGTTCTTTGTGGCACGTATATAAAATTCGCAAATTATTTTATACAAAAAAGAAATACCATGTCAAACAATCGATATCAAAATTCGTCAACATGCAAACAAAATATTCGTTTTTATAACCAATTTTAGTATAGCATTGCATATCATAAGAGAAACGTATGGTAACTAGATGGAAATGAGTACTAACATAAACTTTTATTTGATACTTTTGTACATTAATATGATAATACACACAAACATATCTCCAAACAATACATACACGACTAGCCAATAAATAAATACGTACTGACAGCGAAAAAGCCTTTGCATAGTCAGGTAACGTGTGCTAGATAATCCGTAATCCTTCTAAAACAGTATTTTACCTACATATTTGACGTTTTGGGACACGAGGTTATCCGTGTAGAACGGAGAAAGAATACTAATCGCTGTTAGCGGTGGACATTATGAGGACAACTGGAGGCTACGGGCCGCAGGGTCTTGATCTTGAATAGGGTTTTAGGTAACCAAACGTAGAGGTCAGGTTAAACATGTTACTTTAGTAGTCCCTATGTGGTCGGGCTGCAGATGTTTATAGAATACTTTGGCTATTGCTTTTGTGAACGGTGTTTGTTGGATTGAACGTGTTTGTTGAACTATGTGACCCGCAGTGTATGCTTTAGTATATACTATTGCTAAACTTGGTACTGAATATAGACGTTTAAATACGTTAGTTAGTTTTTTATTATATATGCTTTTATGAAACAGCGTGGTGATATAAACCAACGCTGGCATGCAATGTTTTTTCTGCTGCGGTGACGAATTTATGCCTATACACCTGAATGAATTTCATTTAGCCAAATTTTTCATAGGCACGTTTTGCGAGAGAAGCCAGAGACAGTTAAAATTTCTACTTCCAATAGCTATCCAGTCACGCGGAATAATCTTTTATACCTAAGGAATGTTTAGGAGCGAAAGAATTTTACGGCGACGACTTGCGCATGAAAATACACTCTTCCTACTTTTAAATTACTTTGAGAAAAGCATTTTCTATCAGATAAAGAAAATGCAGGTTTACACTTTATACGTACATATAACAAAGAACTAGAACTTGTATAACTTTGCAGTCATTTGCAGGCAATTCGTGGCGTTTCCTTTTGAGTTAAAGTTGGAAATGGTAATATCTTATTCTTTGGCACTTTATTCAAATTAGTAGCTTATTTAGGGATCTCTTTATGAAATAACAGCTGGAGATTTAAAAACGTGGAATGAGTATTTTTTTAATTTGCCTGCTAATGACATAAACGTTGAAAGAATATTTCATTAAATATGAAGTAGGTAACCGTTGCGTTGGGTTTGAAGCCTCGGCTGGAGCAGGAAAAATTACAGCCTCTGTATAGCTAGTGAGTGACAGTTATTTCCGGACCCAAGCTTTAAAAAAATGTAAACCTTCTTACTACTTAAAAGCTCAATTTTACTCTGCCCTACTTAGGATGCGGACCGTGGACGTGCAAGCGGCATGTGTATTAAACTAAACTTTTAATTACAGAAAGGTTTATATTATTTCTTTATCTGTAAAGACAGTACATAAGACAAGCCAGCAATACTATTAATGACAGGTGCAATTATTGAGTTCCTAAATTGCCGTTACGAATACTAATGAAATAAAATGGGCACAGTATAGGAATATCAATTTTCAATTAAAAAGGACCACAAAGCTTGTTAACGGAATTTAGAAGATGTATTAAAATGTACTCTGAAATTATATTAAAGTAAATCTATTTGTTTATTTCTTTCTCACGGATAATAATGATATCGATAAAATTGGCAAACGCATAAATAAAATAATTTTTGAAAATTTAGGTCCGTCGAAAAACTTATAGGCAAACGTTTTACTATAGTAGCTTCTATAATATCTTCAATTTTATCATTTAATGACGCTCCCAGTAAAACCCTTACTATAAATAGTGCGCTCATTGTGGATATTTCTCTTTATGTGTATTTTGAAGAGGATCTCATTGTTTCGGCAACTATTATAAGAGCTCTACGCGTCCTTTTCGAGAACCATGTATTCCGTGGCAACCAAGTTTGCTCTCAACGACCCACTGTTGAGTGGAGCAATAGCATCAATAACTTAATAATAATGTTAGGTATATATAGGTCAAGTGCAATAAACAAGGTGGCAAGCGCCTGTGCCAATCACCTGCCTGGCTGGTGAATATCTTAAGCTCAGGTTTAACTAACAGATATTAATAGCTACACCAGTATCCCGGTTGCAGCTTGCAAACGTATACTACCTATGCTTTTAGTTTAAATACGTAATACAGAGGGCAGAGCTTAAAGCGACCAACCTCGCCACCGTGGTTAAGGACGGGTTTTTGTTGGACTAAGGTCTTAATGCTTCGCTCTAGCAACATCAAAGATAATTTTGCAATTGCGTTACCTATAAAGCTTGCAACTATAAAATACTAGTTATTTATTACCGCCTTCGCGATTGTGATAGATATTCACAGATAATGTCGCATTAATGGTCTTCTCTGTCGTATACGTATAATTTACTAAACCTTATTTAGCCGTTGTGCTAACAATAATAATTTTAAATAAACTTGGCTTTGACTAATTATAATCAGAATCTAGAATCCACTATTCATTTAATCGATATAATAAGAGAATCCACTATTCATTTAAACGATATAATAAGAGAATCCACTATTCATTTAAACGATATAATAAGCTAACATTTATGGTACCAATAATATACCTACAGTATCAACTTTATTAGCACACACAAAAGCACATATGTCACTGCGATATTTCACTGAATGATCCTCATTAATCCAGTTTCCATGAGTTATGCACGATTCAAACTCGCGGTATTAGGCGGGCGGCTGAAAGTTGCGGGCTGAGGGGAGCGGTGTCGCGGGACGCGCTCTCGCTAAGCGGGCTCTCGTGCCACTGTCGGACCGCGGGACCCCGGGGGTGGCGGCGCATCGCGCGCGCGCCTGCCACGCTCCAGTCACGCCAACTACACGCACGTACAGCGCTCTAAAACCCCCACACGAGGCACTAAGGCACCAGTGTTACCAACATTTTGATTAAAATTTTAAATTACATACTTAAAAATTAAATTAGGCTCATCATTAATAATGTGGCAAACATACCTATGTGTAATCATGTTTTTATAATATTAGTAACGAGTTTTATAAAAAGTTTTTATTTATTGACAATTCACTAACGTTATAGATTGTTTGAACATTTACTAGTGCTTCTTTTAACTTACTACTTTTATTTTGAATAAATACATTTTTAACTATGTTTCAAATCATCAAAACGTGTATTTTTAAAAGAAGTTTTCAGAGTTAATAATGACAAAACAAAATAGCTGACGCGATGCATTACTAATAGGTAGCGATTAGTTAAGTACATGACAAAGCAATAATTCAAGGTTTAATTGTAGCATACACAATAGATTGCGTTGTATGTATTTGGTACATATGTCACGTGTCACCTATAGCCAGGATGGATAGGCCGCATCCCGGATTAAGTCAGCTGCGGCGAACGGGTTGCGGCGTCGCATCCCTAAAGCCCACGTACTAAGTTTTTTAAGAACTTGACCTCACGTTTGGGTCTGTATAAATCAATTTACGTAAGGTATACAGATATATATATATGAATAAAACAAAAACTACAACTTGCCTTTTCCTATATCTAAACTCGTAAGGGGAGATCTAAAGGAAACTAATGTGTGCGCAACCGGGTGTTGACGCTAATTCAGGCCATGTGTGGCCATAACCTACGGGTTTTATTGACTCTAGTTAGGTGTTTCGCACTTCTGTTACCCCACTGTGACTTTCATTTGACGTTATTTCGTAGCTATAATCCGGACATTTGAACTTTCATAGGCTAAGTAAACTTATACGTCGTATTTTAGGAAGACAATTCCCGCACTAATAATTCCTGTATCGCGAGTGACTTTAAAAGCAATTAAACAACGGATACAAAGAACTCCTAGACTCGGAATAACCATTTATGGATCACACAAGTTTTTGTCCTACTAAGTTTTGTCGGGTACAAACTCACAACACTCGGCGTAGTAACAGTGGCGAGACGACCACACAAACCACTAAACTATACGTGCAGTCAGTAGATTCTAATTTAAATAGGTATACAAAAAGATTGTTACATTTTAATATTATGATTATAAACAGAATATTTTTTAATCTCAATGTTATAAATAAGAAAGTAATCTTATTGCCTCACCATGAAAGAGCAATTCGATTCCCACCCGTAACCATAAAATACAATAGCAATATACATAGTCAGCCAATACCCTACCTAGACTTAACTACGAAACTAATATATATGATATAGTAATAGCTATAAGAAAACGGATTACGGATAACTATTAAGTAAAGGATAGGGGAAATCTAAAATAGATAAATTTCCGGGAGCCTAGACAAAGGAAATATTACTCGAGCCAAGGAAAAGCTGGTCAATATTAGATATAAAACTTTTACTACCGACTCCCTGGCACATATCCTATGCATTTTGATGGGGGTAAGTTTTGAATAAGCAAAATGTAAATATGATGTTCTAGCTAGGCAATATTATGATTTAGGTGCGGAGAATCGTGTATGGCGCGCACAAAATATGTTAAAATCAACAAGACTACTTGTAGAACGTCGCGTATCGTTTAAACGAGCGTGTACGACAAACGAATGGTTTACATACAAAGACGCCAACGTTAAAAGTTAACCCATAAAACATAATACATTCCTCCTTCCCCACAATGTTATTGCCGCTCGTGAAACTCTTTTAGACGTATGTTATAATTTATGGTATCAATTATTAGATTGCAAACAACGTTAATAGAAATCTTAATCCTTTCTTACATGTCCAACGTAAATAAAGATATTGGATACGCCACAATCATTGTTACAAGTACCTCTTATTCGGAAGTTGATAATTAGAAACCATATACTTACTTACTTTCTCGTAATCTTAATACGAAAAGGGAAGAAAAGTAAACATGCTACAAGTACCTACGTATTACGTAAGAAAATTTGTAATCTGCACGGAGCGCGACTCCAAATGTATTGTTTTCATCGTAAAAAGCCTTCAGTCAAAGTAAATAGCGGTCCATTAGAGGCAACCGTCGCCTGACAGCGCTGGACGTTTCCTCTACGGACGAAAACAATGCGCTTTACGCTTTTTGCAGCACCGGACGCTCCTTGCAACGCTTTCAGACATAGAATGATACGCGCCGATATGCTCCATCCGCTGCCTCAGGTGTTTTGTTTGTATAAGGTGCACAATGCGATATCCCAATCCAAAGCCTACACAGCACATTCAGAATAAAATCAATTGTGTCTCCTGTTTCGAATACTCTTCGCTTTACACTATGTTTTGATAGAGGCTAAATTTAACGAGTCAAGCTATATGCCTCAACTTTAAGAAAAAGTACAAACATTTCATCACATTTCACGAGTTTTAATTAGATTATTTCCCGGAGCTAAAATCCTCGCACGTATTGGAAATTTTCTAACTTCGGAACATTTATAACGTTTCACAGAAATTCTTATGAAGTGTGGTAGCTATATACCTATACCTCACTACGGGGTTTATTGGTTAGTATATTAAGTCTCAGAAGTAGGGAGCGTACTATTATATTACTGCCAAATTAATTTTAGTGGTGGTATGTAATTTCATATAACATATTACAAGTTTGGGGCTCGTAAAGACGACAGAGCACGTGTGGACCGGAGTGGTGCCAAGCAATAAATAATATTACAGAAAAATATGTCTACTCGTGCGCGGGGACAAACGGTAAACAACAAGTAATTTTATACAGTCACCTGTCTTCTTTATCGTTGACGGGTGCGGAAAATCTAACGCTATCAGTCTTTTGTTAGAAATAAATTGGCAATAATCTTCCGGCAGCGCTGTATCCAATTTTTACACGTTTATTGAATTTTTATGGTTATTTTGATACATGAATCATGTTTTTACGACTCGATGCCACAGCGAGAGTATTCTAACGAACTCGGCAAGGTTCCATAAAATACGTAATGTCACTTAGATAACTCGAACAATTCACAACTACACAATGCATGTAGATCTTAGTTCCGTGACTTTGATCTATTTAGGAAACATTTTCAGATGAAAGTGCACGTGTGCCAGAAATTATAATAAATAAAGGATTTGAATGTTGTTTACTAAACAATTTTCTTTTATCGTTACAAAAAGGACGACTTTCATTATTCTGCCTAAGTGATGCAACGGTATTACATCCGACTGCTGTTTATTAAATGTCACAGCTATGCCATGTTGATGAAAGTATTTTTAGATTTTTCTGTCAAGAAGCGCTCAATAGCAGCACGGAATCCTATTAAGTCACAACTTGTAAACGAAAATAGGCTTGTCCCCTATCTGCCCTTTCCGACCTATGTACCTGCTGCTCTGCCAATCCTTACGTGAATATAGGCGCCAGATTATGAATTTATTATGAAAAGTTCATCCATATCAGAGCGATGTAATTCCATGAATAGTAATTAAAGTTATATAAAAGTAACGATGTAGATACATCAACCACTTACCTTCTATGACGACGCCGCCGCCGAAATTATCAAAAGAAACAAGTGTTCCTCTTACCTATAACAAAGAAATTAAAAGGAAATAAGTAATTATGTTGCGAAAGCTAAAATAATTAATATATATGACAAGGCAAAGGAAACGACTCGGATATTGTATGAACAAATCGACGGTTAGGAAACAGTGGAACGTCACGTCAGCGACCTGATGCCGACGGGCCAACGGAAAATATGACGGCCGCACAATAGCCCCAAATGGTGGAGACGACCAAATCATTATTTATTGTTTCGTTAACGAGCTCGAAAGAAACGCGGCCGGATCCGTGGCTCGATGCCCGCGCGCCGGAACCGCTGGCTGACTCACCCAACCACTATATTCCAGCTGATACATCTTAACCCCTTTTTAGATTAACGTACGACTATTTCGAGTAAATATACGCGCGCGTATTGAATCCGCACACGCTGCATATAGTCTAATTATGTCATCCGTGAATTAGGAGCGGCAAACTTGAGGCTCGCCTTAACTGTGTCTGTAGTTGCTCTGTATGACGTACAGAATGCCTCTTTATTCAGATATGCTTATGTGCTCAGTAATATGAATCTATAATACTAAATGCTGGATGCTGCATTAATTATTCTAGTAAACTAAAGCTAAATACACAGAACATATTTCTTTAGAGAATATAGAAACTTCAAACGTAATATTCTCTTTGCCAAAATGGGTATTTCCAATGAACCGATGCCTCGAAAGGTGATGTTACACTGTTTATAATTAAGGCTTTTTTCGTGAAGTTGCCTATTAACGAGAATAAACAAAATTGTATTTGATCCTGTAAAAACACGGTAAAGGATTAAAGAGCCAATTTCAAAATCAATACACATCAGTATTGCTGCCCTCGATACGCCAAAGTTTAATGTCAGCTAGAAAACAAAGAGATTACCAAATACGTTTCAAATACTTGTGGTGATTCTTATTGTTGCCTCCAGCACGTGGATTCCATATATTTTAAGTATAATGTATTAAATGTACAATTAATATCACTGTACAACATTATAGAATCAAAATATTTAGATACACAAATTGAATTTTAAAATACAAATTGTAATTAAATGTAACAATTGTATAGAGTTTAATTACCGTGTTCTTTGTTTGCAAATAATTTTACGAGTGAGATGGTTTGAAAACTTTTTCTTAGCGAATACTAGAAAGGAGAGGCGTAGGTATCAGTAACAACCGAAAACTTTAATAAGTGTTTACATACAAAGTTACGTGCCGCATTGTTAGCACTAGGGAGCTGCAGTAAGTAGGAAGATAACGTTATTACATAAGACTTTGATAGAATTGCAAGATGTTAACCTTGTTATGTAGACGACGGCCGTTTCCCGTCGCTAGTCAGTGCCAGCCTGATGTCTAATGGAGTAAAGATTCTACAGGAATACCTACTCACCACTGTCTCTATATCGCCGCATCAAAAACCAATTTAATTTTCTCCGTAAGATATTTTTTATGTACTTGATATAGCAAATATTATACACCACATTCACGGCAATGAACCTATTGAGTCGCAGCGGCACACCAGTGGCTAGACACAATAGATTTTTAGTTATGTCTGGTATTTAAGAGTTGACAGATTAATGGCATTATTACACGAAATAAGAAACTTATTGGTGAAGATCTGTAGGCATATGACAATACACGTGAGCATCAAAATCCTATAATTCGATACATACTACTACATATGTAATGAAGAAGAACCTAATATGTTTCACCGAAATAAATTGCGGTTTAGTTGATATATTGGGTCTTTATCTATGAAATTGCCGTTTTGTGTGATAAAAGTTGGTTTCGTTGTATTTTTTATACAAACTATTAATGGAATGTCCGAATTCGATATTTACATGTGTGGTCGCTTTACCAAGCAAAGTACAATTAGTCTTAAATTTACCTAGGATATACTGTAAATATTATTAAAAGCATGTATTAATAATACATAATTGTAGTATATTCTCGGAGTAACAAAAAAGAAACCATAGAATTTTATGAATTACGAAATAAGATATAAAAATCACGGTACCTAAAATACTTTATTTAATAAATAAATAACATACAGCATTGAAAAATGTAGTTTTTGTAAAAAGCATCACGACAAATGAAAACAACGTACTTAGTTATTTTTTAGTAACCCATTAGCCAAAATGGCGAATACAATTGTAAGTTCAGGAGAGAAAAAAATTGTATTTATGGACGTTTCTGTGTCGTCAGTCTGGCGAAAGTCACGTCTTGCGGGATCATAGTCGTCGCACGCAAACACATATCAAGCATTATTATTACGTACGTAGTACGTAAGTGCGACATGCTTCTCGAAACAAAAGAATAAAAGAGTATCTACCTACCTTCCTACCTGCCGCCATAAATATTATACAGCGATTTTATCTAATGTCAGCAATAACAATTTTGTTCACACGCTCTTGGATACTAGAGTTCTTTCTTTATGACATTCACATTGATAATATATTTCGAACTTTGAACTAGCAGTAAATTTCAATGGGTTCATTGATACTCTGATTCTCAGGTCGCTTACATTGAACATACTACTGGATGTGACACGTCAATATTCAAGCACATGGTATAAAATCTCAAAAACGTTCGTGGCGTAGCGGTAGTGAATGCGACTGCTGTGCATGAGGTCTCGGGTTCGAATCCCGAGTGCGGCCACCAATAACTTTCCCTGCTAAGAAATCGGAATAGCAGCCCAGAGTTAAAAAGTTGGCAGTGCTTACCAGCCTATGCCTCTGAAATCACGTAAAGCCATCCCACAGGATCAGTGAGGAAATAAAGAGTGCACGTATGTTAGCGCACACACTTGTGCACTGTAATATCTCCTGCGCAGATGGCCAGTCTCCGTTAAGGTTGGCCGCCGTGGCCGAAATTCAGTCTAAAGGAGGACATTGTAAAACTCAAAAATATATATATAATTATTACTCTCTAAAGTTCCTATGGGAGCTAATAGACGGTTATTTAAGCGAAAGCTTATGAAACATGATATCGTGGTGAAATAATATGTTATTTCAATTTATTATGCTGGAGGAATATCTTTTGTTTTATTCGGTTATATAGGTAGATAAAAGCGGCATGCAATATAGATGCGACTCATTGTTTGTATATAAAAGTGAATAAATACGAGTACTTATATATACACTAAATATGTTTTTTATAAAATGATAACTTTGGCTTATCGTTTTATACAATTTATTAAACACGGCAAACGTTAATATTATTAGAATGACACAGCCACCGGAAAACAGACTCCATTTTAAATGGATTACATTCACAAGAATTAAAGTCTACTTTACTAGCCGATATGCGCGCTATAGATAAGTCTACGCAGCGGCGGTAACGGATCAGATATTTTAAAACAAAAACACTAAACCATCCGGTAGCATGTTTCTCTACTCTAATTGTTTTACAAGTTGAACTTTAAAAACAAGGCTAAAATAAATTGTTTTATTTATGGCATTCATTGCAGCATGTGCTCCAAAACAACTGCGTTGTAGTAAAATGTAGGTCAGCTCATTTTGTCTACGTAGAGTTGCAGGGCAACAACACATTCTGACTAGTCCAAAGTTTTTCAATTAACAACTAATTGATTAAAAATATGGTAGACTGAGTAGGCGGGTACGGCGCGGGCGGCGCGGTTCCGACACGGACGGTGACACACATCACGGGATTTACTGAGCTCGTAAAGACATTTTACACGCATCGGCGGCTGAGTGCCGAGTTCGTAATACGTTGAGGCACCCACCGAGACAGGAATGAGCTAACTTTTAGGCAAGACTGCGGGCGAATGAGAAAACATTGGAGAAGTTGCTGCCAAGTGATAGACAAAAACGGCCAAATATATGTCAGGGCTTAGTGAAACACATATCACTGCAGAGTTTCGAGATACGCTGTGAATAACAATAAGCATGCCCAAACTTGTGCAACTCGGTGGTAGATATCATCAAAACTTGACATGTGATTTATGTATACAGATAAGCTTTGAAATTATACAGATTAATCCAAGTTATAGGCGTCAAAGTAATTATGCAATGAACGCGTGGCAACAAAACTTTTATGTTACATTAAAAATCGTGACTGAACTTAAATGCGTCACCCACAAACAAATATTAGCAGTTTGTAACGGTAGAGACACGAATGATTGCAAGCAACAGCTCAATAAGCGTCAAGGAGCGCGTTAACGCAGGCACAAGGCTAGCATATGAAACATGTCCCACACCCGCAGTCGTAATAAGCACCGCTCAACTCGATCATAAATAAAAGGCGAGCCGGCATAATAGGCGCTTGAGGCACGTCATCGGCAGCTGTCGCACGGCCGAATTCTGACACGAGTCGCTCACATCCGATAAAAATATCTTCAACGAGTCTCCCTAAACAGCCAGACACGTTCGCTGTGGCAGCACGTCCTTGTCACACACCTATGCAAAACAACATTAAGGTTGAACCTATTTACTTGCATTTTATTTTCAACCCAAACATTTATTTTTAAACACTTGAATACGAATTCAATACATCTGGGCTGAGACAAATAGAAAACGTTATTCTTTTTCAAAATAATGAGAATTTTGTTACTTTTGTGTTTTAGCACATACGGTGATACGTGCAATGTATCACACCGATATGTCTGTGCGAGGAAGCAGCCACGACGAAGTCACATGCGTTGGTAACTCTAATAAATCATCACGTTTCAAATAAATTTAATTCTAATCGAAATGTAGTATTTCTCCGTTATTATTGTAATTGTTGAGAATGTTTTTATAGGAAAGGAAAACCACAGGTAAGTCAATACCTTATATTTTATGTCTTAATAAAATTATTAACTTCCTTTATAGAACAGTTGTTCACAAGACAATATTTATCCGAAAAAGCTTATGACAAGGATATGATAATATTTTCAAAGTATTAAAGTCGTTGGACGTTCGGCGCCTTCATAAATATTTAAAGAAAACCATAGGGATTTAACTTTCACGGCCACAGCAATATGCTGCAAAATTAAATATGTATGCAATGCTAATACCCAGCATTTACTCGTAGTATGCAGAAAATATACTAAACTATATATAGTACGCCTAATGTTTACCAGCATAAAATCCTATATTACGTTCCGACTTATAAACTGTTTCCGTGCAAACAGTCACAACGATGTGTTGCACTCTTGTCTCTTGAGTAAGGACAAACCGATAAACTCTATTGCATTTATAATAATATTAGTAGGTATATAATAAGAATACTTCAAATGTAGAATGTCACGAAACGACAGCAGAGTGACCTAGATGACAAATAGGTACGCCGTCTATGTAAAAAAAAAAACAATTCGTCATAAAACAGAGTTATGAAATAGAGTACGAAACTAATAAAGCAAACCGGTGCCGCAAAATTTGAGATACGAAAGTATGAGAGACATAAAATAAAAACAATTTAAAGAGTTCTAGATTTATGCGACATTGTTTTAATGCGCGCGTCGACTATTATTCAATTTGCTTCAAGTTTCACGGTGAAAATGAGAAAAATGGTTTTACATTGCATTTTGCTCCTAATCTTTTCACATAAATAACTCAAAGTGAAATGGAAAAGACAGTGTTATGATCTTTATTATACTTTTTTGTCTTAATAGACCGACTAACATCGAAATTTCTTTTACGCTGAAAATAAGTATTACCATAACCCAACTTGGGAGACATCCAAAAGTCTGCGATTCAACGATTTGATAGACTCGTTTATTGGTGAGCCATATTGTATACTTTGTTTTTGAATATCGATTTATTCCAATAAACTCATCAATTTTGATCTGTGGATATTGTCAATTATTATTTTTACGAACATACATATATTGTATATACAGACTAAATCCAACCTGTGTTTTATACTACTCAGTCAACAAGCAAACAAAATAGATAGTATATATATTTATTGAGTAGTATTTTAATTGCAATCTACTGCTACTACTATGTAAATTACTAACTGCTGCCGACTTACTGACTACGCCGAAAGAGCTTGTTTCAAGCTATTCAAGTGCCGTACAGATAATAAAGGTCTTGCAAACGAATTATTCTATTAGACAGTATTGTAAGAGACTGTAAATACAATAAAGTAAAAAGAGAGGCTACATTACATTTTATGTACCGGATAACTATTAGTTACATATTATGTAGATAGCTTAGCCGTTGTAGTAAAAGAGTCTTTAATGCAGTGGTCTTAAAGATTATTTTATACTAGCTGTTGCCCGCGGCTTTGCTTGCGTTAATTTAGAATTTGACAATCAATTCGGGTCGTATTCTGCTTGTATAATAATATAATTAAATCATGATTCGAAAGACACGTGGCGCCATCTATTATCATAAGAACGTTATTGTTGTTTTCCTCGGGAACAGTAATTTTTTTCGGGATGAAAGGTAGCCTATGTCCGTTTCTGTACACCTGACAACTTACATATATGCAAAATTTCAGGATGATCGGTTCAATAGCTTAGGCGTGAAAAGGTAACAAACAAACAAACAAACTCATTTTCGCTTTTATAATATTAGTTAGGATTTCAACAAATGCCATATAGAGTAATGACTTTATGTAGCATTTATTGAAATATATGGAAATAAAATAAATATTATTCGAAATAAAATGCTATTCATAATAACCAGAAACCACGTACATTACAGTTTCATACATTAATTTAGATATGTATATTAGTAGAGCATTAGTATCTCTTATCATATATCTAAATAATAAGAGATAAGTACGAACGTCCTACACGTTTTGAGAAGATTAAACAACTAATATATGAACAATAAACTATATATAATATAAAAATCACATAATAACCTAATTAAACTTACTAATATAATTAACATAAAATCTTCAGGAGTAAGTTTCAAAGTAGTTCTTTTATTTGCACGAATATGCATGAAGTAGCCTCCAGACTTTTGAATATGTATAATAATATCACTTAACCGCTTCTATAAATCGGGTCACGTTTTGTTTTTGGTGATTAGTGAGATTTTAGTTTAGAATCTTGCTGAAAGCCTTTTAACCTACAATAAACTCTTTAACTATAAGATCGCCTCCAAAATGATGTACTTAATAAGTCAACTATCCTTAAAAAACTACAAACTTGGCTTAAATAAAAAGCGTTGTTTTTATAATTAAGTTTGCTCTCATAAAATGACTTATGACGAAAATATATTTTTTAAATAATGCCAGCGATCCATCCTCTACTGATGTTAATAGAACACGACTACCTTTTGCCTGCGATTTCGCTCGCTCGGAAACAGTACTTTATTTTAGGGAGACTGAAAGAACAAAGGGTACCTTTTGTCCTTTTCAGTATCCCCGACGAGTATGCAAAATTTTATAATGATTGGTCTCGACCGATCATTATAAAAATGTTTACGCTTTTACGCCTTAACTACTCGTAGTTAAGGCGTAAAAGCGTAAAAAACTAACAAACTCACATTCGCAATAATAATATATTAGTACGGATAATTAGGATTTCATTGTCGCTTTTCAGTCCTTAATATTTGTTTTACAGATGTAACTCTGATAATAATACAATTATGTGGCACTATCGAATTGATTTAATAGATTTCGGATTCCGAATAATGAAATCCTTCTATGGTAAAGAAAACAGTGAAGCAGAAAACTTATTAGATCTGAACTAATAAATCCTGTTCACCTTATAGATGTTAAAGCTAAAAGGTGTGTGAATAAACCTTGCAAAGGCTCCCAACCGCCAGCTGACTTAATTTTCTTTGTGACACGTATTAAGTAGTTAACGGTAGTCACCGTAGATTTACAAAGAGCAACCTAGACTGAGAAAACTATTTATTTATACAGAGTACAATTCTTTAGCTCATATGGGCATTTATAGGCTTAACCACTGCACAATCTGTAAATAAAATATAATAAACTAGGCCACACCCAAATCCGTTCATCGGTTTAAGCATGACCGAGAGACAAATATAAATGTTTATTCACTTACACATTTATTACATGGGATAAAAAAGGTTGTTCGTAAAACTCTCCTAAAGTAGATAAGACTAAATAGGATCTATAATATTATTTCTATTAATGTAATACAAAACAGTATTACTTTATTAATTTATATAAAACAATTTAAATTTTTTTATTATATTATTATTATTATATAATTTTAAATTTTAAATTAATGCGTCATGTTTAGTTCAATCAAATTTAAGATCTTCAACAAGGCCGTTTATCTTTTAAAGTACTTTAGGGACTGTTAGACTAAACGTAATATACAAAATAAAATTTGTTTTCGTCTCTCTAGAGTTTACGTTCATTAGTCAAGTTTCAAAACGGTTGCAGGAACATGCACTCTTGACATTTAAGAGTTTTAGAACTAACGGAGCTTTCGCTTAGATTAATTAAACTCTTTAATTGGTCTTCTGGGCACAGGTAGATTGTCATCCTGACAACGCCTTTGTCATCATCAAAGATCAACATCGTTTTCTAAGATTACATCTAAACAATTTCGGCAACCTTGAAAGTAACTTTGTCTTTGAGTGGAAACAACAAAAAACAAGACTTAATTAATAATATTGTGTTCTTTCAACAATCCAAAACAAATCGATGTAATGACTCATGTTAGGCCTAAGTTTATTTAAGGTGATGTAGATGGTAGACTTGTATTGAAACAAAATGTAATATTATAGGTAGCATTTCAACACCTTCGTTTATCTAATAGTAGTAGAAAACATTGCTATGTCGCTTGAAGTTTTACAAACATTAAAACAACAAAGAGCATTGGCGAGAAAATCACTTAAGCCACCAAGCTTCATAATACTACTATATTTTGCTCGCGGCTTTGCTCGCGTAAATGTAGGTTAGGTTAGTAACAAGTACCCTCTTTCTTGATGAAAGGTAACCTATGTCCTTTTCTGTACCCCTGATACTGTGAATACGAAATTTCATGATGATCGGTCGTATAGTTAAGGCATGAAAGTGTAACAAACAAAGTCATATTCGCATTTATAATATTAGTTAGGATTTATTTATATTATATTTCGTTACAAGATAAACAGAATGAAATTGAGCAGGCGTTAGTTCATTAATAATAATATTGTTTCACACACACACAACATCATCTAGCCCAAACTAAGGAGAGCTTGTATTATGGATACTAGACAATGGATAAATATACATATATACGTTTTTGGAACGAAGTTCCTTACGGCAGGCTTGGAGGGGATAGGGATTTTGCTGCGCGACCGAACTCAAAAAAATGTGATAGTAAAACCGTAAGAAAAAATCCGTGGAAAAATGTGCGTGGAATAAAACCGTTAAATGAGACGTGCGCAGGCGCGACAGTCGCATACACAAGCGAGTAGTGTATTTATGTTGTCAAACAAAAATAAAGAGACATATTTTGTTATTTTAGTTGATAATTTGAATTACGATGTTTTTTTATTTTAAGTAATTTATTATTTCCTAAAATACTGAAGTTCCTAAATACTTTCTTGTACTTAAATAAAAACTAATCAGCAAAATTTAAGAGAAAAATCAAGAAAACCTACATAAAATTGAGCACGATTTTTTTGCAATTTGTGTCGATTCTACATTAGCCGAAGGAACTTCGTTCCTACCTGGTGTCCCACGACACCACATAATTTTTTTTGTAAATACATACATATTATACGTAGAAACATCCAGAACAAGACAAACATCCATGTCCAAGCACACAAATGTTTGACTTGTGCGGGAATCGAACCCGCGACCTCAGGCGTGACAGACGGTTACACTAACCACTATGTATTCGTTCACTTTCTCACATAAACATAAATGTGCCTACACGTTAACTGTGTTGTAAAACTAACATACATTAGGAATACTGGACGAAACCGAACCACACACCGACTTACTTGATTTAATCGTTTTAGCGCTTTAGACTGTACAAGTTTATAAAGGAGTAATTTACATGCCTAATACACTCGAATGCATGTTTGGTGTATTAGGAATAAAGGTTCTAATAGTTTAAAATGTATGCATATTTTATCTTCATTTAAATATTTTCTAAGCGACAGCAATGTGTTTGACAATATATCCGTAAGATTTATAATTCTTCCGGACTACGACTTACTAAAAGTGCGCGAATACCAAAGAATTTTTTGTTTTAGTCGCGTAAAAATCTCAGCTTCTAAGACAAAGTTTGAGAAGTGGTGCATTTATTTAACGGTGGCCAAAAGGATCAACGAAAAACCTTCAAACTTTTATGTTTTAATACTAAGTTTTATTAACATTAAAACTCAAAATTATAAAGATTACTACAAGCCAAGAGTTGTGTTACCGTCTACAATTTAATTAAAGCCGTAATGTATTTACGGTCAGAACTTGGCAAATTAGACTCTCACTTCATATCGACGCCCTTATAAGAAACGTTATGAATGCGAACGTCGGCGTTGTTGCGTAACCTGCATTACACCAAATTATTTGTTCCAAGAATAACACCGTCATGGTTGCCATATTATAATTTCCGCAACGATCAGGATCTGCAAAACATAAAGGCTGAATGAAAGGAGGTCTGTAGCGAACGTTTCTAATGATACTCACCTACGTAATCTTAATTAATAAATAAGTAAACAACAGGTCGAGTTACGGAACGGGGCTCAGTTAAAGTAAGTGGCTATTTAGGCAATAGCACGTTTCGGTATTTTGAAGTTTAAGCCGGCATGCGTGTCAAAATTGCGAAGTACTACGAGCGTCTACGACACGCTACGACCTGCTACGAGGAGTTCGGGCGAGCGGTCTCGCGGTCGGTCACGCGCTCCTCGTCTATCGCTGGCACGTACACCGACCTTAATTGATATTTGCTCTAACGAAGACGCACTCATCGCTGCCATTTCAATATGCCAGCGACAATGTCTACACAAACTGAGAATAGGTGTAAACCGCGACAGCTGCCAATTATAGTTTACAAACTCTATTCACTTTACATTACCTTGTTACAAATTAATATATTTAACCATTTTACAGAACATGGCTCGTTCTTATTGTATCAATTTACTTGTTTGCTCTGCAAACAAGTGTATTTTCATTTATTATTTACTGATATTTCGCTGAAAAGCGAAATCCTTTTATGCACAAAAATTCTTTCGAAATGAAAAATAATAAACAGTATTTGATTAAATCGTTACGTTGGGACGTTATGCGGAAAGATTACACAGCAACTGTTTTATACTGGTTTTAATCGTTTCACCAGAGACATTCCAGTCCTGTGATCAAAGTCGATTTAATTAAAAATCTTGCAATAGACGGTTGTCTAAATTCCAAGCAAGGACGAGATTTTTCTTTTAGTGAAAGAAGCTTTAATGAAATCCCATCAGTTTAGGCGGTCTGCACAGACACATGATCCGCGTAAATAATTTGGACACGCCTTAATTAAAGATATTTTTTAATCTTCTTGGAGAAAAGCAACAAAATATCGTGCGGATTACCTAGACAAACATTCCGTTTTGTCAAATTCTGCTTCAATCAATATTGCAACAAAATAACACGTAAACTGTACGTGATCTACATACACGCGTGGGGGAAGCAAAGCTCTCTTTACCTGTCTTATACAACTCAACATAAATTTCGACGGTAAAATCTGATTTTATTCAAGGTGGAGTTAACAAATGCGAAAATATATTCTCGCAATTTCTTCTACGAGGCCGCATATTAAATTAGACTGAAAGGAGTAAAATAAAAATGTAAAACGGATCCGAGTGAAGGCGAAGGCGAAAAAACTCGGGCACGCGTGAGTACTACCTTACGATTAGTGTTCCGTATAATAAAAATCTCTAGTAACATCATATATTTCGTGGAACCCAAACACCAATATTCCCTTTTCCCTATTATTATTCGTACACTGCACGAGAATCTATTATCGGTATTGTTTAATGCGGGTTGGAGGTAGATGACCTCTTACACAACATTTATTCGCCGGCTTACGTTCACCCGACCATAGCTTGATTGGTTTTACTAACGTTTTACTAAACCGAACGTCATTTAATATAGATTTATCATTTTGAAGAGAACACTAGAAAGCAGGTAAGTATTGTACAGTGCAGAGAGTTTCCGTGAAGCGAAACGAGGCTGTTGAGGATCGGTCGCCTTCACAAAATGAAATTTAGTATCGAGTGTTCCGCCGCTCCCAGAGATGCGATGCTTCTACTGCGCTCACCCGTACCGGCACTTTATATATCTAACAGACGGAACACAAATACTGCTTTGCATACTAGTATTTAAGCCTCGAGTTGTACTGTTTAAATATATCTGGCCAGTCTTAACTTTTACAAAGAAAATGGTGCGGTTTTGTAGTTTTCATTTATACTTATAGCATGTATTATTACTAATTAATCACATAATTTATCCTGAAAGTAGATACAGAAGGTAACCAGAAAAATAAAATCATATTTCATGGATTCCGTGAAAAATCTACAACCCAAAAATGTCTACAAATGTTTAAAACTTAACTTTAAAAATACACATTTATGAACAGATTGTATTCTTCTCCCTAGCCTTTATTATTCCCAAGTCACTTGGGGTCGGCTTTCTAGTCTAATCGGATTTGACTGAATATCAGTTATTACACGGAGCGACTGCCATTTGACCTCCGCATAACGATACCGTAAGACTAGACCAGTGTCAGGATATTAGAGGGCACTGACTTCCCAATAACGACTGCCATAGATGTTCACGGCAGCCGGGACCGACGGTTTAACGTGTTCTCCGAGGCACGGAGCAGGCGATAATTGTCAATCAATACGCACATAATTTCGAAAAGTCATATAACTGCCAAAAGTCAGAGGTGCGCGACGTGGGTTCGAACCCGAGACCCTTTGCATTGTAGTCTGTTGGTCTCCCCACTGAGATAATTGGTGTAATGTACAAAATCTTTTTTTTAAATGTAAAGCAAAATTGATATGTAAAAACGCACGTAAAAATAATTGATTCAATTTGAATAATTACATGAACTGATAAAAATAATATTAACTGTTGTTTCAGTTTTATTAACAATAATAGTTGCGATAGTTTGATTGTATATTTAGGGTACCTCCTGTGATGTTAAGAATTTAGTCCCTTTCTTATAGACATGGCTATGTTTCCTTATCGCTTGTTACACCTAACTCATCGACATTGCTGTGTTTCCTTATCGCCTGTTGCGCCTAACTCATAGACATTGCTGTGTTTCCTTATCACTTCTTACGCCTAGCTCATAGACATTGCTCTGTTTCCTTATCGCTTGTTACACCTAACTTATAGTTATTACTATGTTTCCTTATCGCTTTTTACGCCTAACTCATAGACATTGCTGTGTTTCCTTGCCGCTTTTGACGATTAACTTATAGACGATGCTGTGTGTCCTTGCCGCTTTTTACGCCTAACTCATAGACATGACTGCTTTTACCGATTAACATTTGGTGGACCGCAGGCTAGTATGCCATCAATAGTAATAAATGTTAATGCCAGATCTGTAATACCTAGCTCAATCAATCAAATCGATTTCCGAATAGAAAAATATGCGTGTGCATATTTTTGTAAACAAATTCTAAAGCTAAAGTGTATAGTCTTATACACGAGTTAATAAAAACGTGGTATATTTAATTGATCATGTGATCATGTAACTTTAAAAATACAGCCAATATTAGGAAATAAATCTCACAGAAACTGACAGGAAGCTTGGATCTATCCAAAATATATGCGTGGAAAATAAACGAATGGTCAGTTTAGCTTTAGAATTTGTTTACATCGTGAAATATTTAATTTATTTTTGGCGTAACATATTATTATGTACACATTTTCTATGTGTCTTGAATATGCACAATTCACATTTGCCGTAAGGACACAATACATTTTTAAGTAACCGCCGCTAAATTATTAAACTATAATATAATCCTAGCTAATATTATAAATGTTAATGTGAGTATTTTGTTTGATTTTTACGCTTTAACGCTTTAATGGCATGACCGATCTATATGAATCAGGGGTACAGAATAAGGGACATTATACACAAAGTACTGTTCTTAAGCGAGCGAAGCCGCAGGCAAAAGCTAGTTTACTATAGAATAAAGTACGTTTGTGAGGCGGTGCAGTAAGATCGCAAACTTGCTTCATTAGTATTTCAATTTAATAAAATGTACGGTATCCGGTTTGTAGCCGCACGTAGAGATAGATTTCAAGTCGACAGTCAAATGTTAACTGTAGCACTAAACTTAATACATATGTGATCTTCATACAATAATCCGAATACGATATCCATGTTGTTTGTCGCGAAGGAGACTTAAGAATTATATAGACAATAATTTTATATACAATGCTACACTAAACTTTAGCATAATATGTATATACCAAATCATATTTACCTAAGTTGTACCTAAGCATATATAGAATAAATATAATTGGATACATCCAAATTGAAAATGTCCTACTTTCTTCAGCTCTGGATTGAAATTAACCTAATTAAATAATTAACATGAAATAATTTTTTATTGATAAATAATTATACTATTTACCAATTTATCTTGACTAGCGGTCGCCTAGTAGTCAAAATTCGACCATAATTGATTTAAATTTTAAGTTTAATCGTTATTAAGGTTTTATTGTCTATAACTATATCTACCCTTATTACACCCATTTCATTTAAATTTCGACAAGGCTAAACACGTTAATGTACCTATCTTTTTTAAACATTTAAACAAATTATTATTTACTTAACTATTCTCTTTCATTGACAATATTCCTAAGCTGGGTACTCTGTTTTCTTTTTTCTTTATTACGTATAAATAAGGTATATGTAACCATAGTTACGAAGAATTGTACGACGTCAGACGAACAATGCTGAAATACTACGAACGCGATTCGACTGCGTGTGTCAAAATTAAATGCATGGTTGTGTGCGTGTAGTATTTTTTCATTAATTTAATGTATTTCTAATGCATATTTTGTATATATATTAGGATTCGCCCCTCCTACTCCATATAAACTTTAACTGTGCCAAATTTCATACTCCTCCGCCCGCGCAATTTTTGTAAAAAGGGGTACATAGTTTTCGCTTCGCGTATTAATATATAGATACCCACTTAAATAAAAGAGTTGCCCGTAAAACACGCAAGTCCCTTTTATATTTATTTTAGTTTACGAGTATCTAATCAAACACTACTTAATTGGCTGACAGTTACATACTATTGCTCTAAAACATTTTTATTTAAAATATTTTGTCTAAACTTAGAATCGACGAAAATACGCTTAACTATTTTCCACGCGTTAATAAAATACTCGTTTATAAGTAAAAGGAAACATATTAATATTTTATACAAAAACAGGAGCATACGAAATAATAAGTTAGAGACACAAGAGCCATATTTCTGTCGTACTCATAGCTGGTAGCCATTCATATCCGTGTCACTCTGCAGAGACAGATAAGTAGGTGCATGTGCAGGCGGATAGCGGCATGCGTGGGTGCATGGGGCGGGCCGGCGGACCTTATTTATGACTTTACCCCTTACCAGCCCCTGTCAACTGCTTTACGAGTTGGCGACGCTTGTGGGCGTGAACTTAGCGACATTAATTTATCTCGTACTTCCATACACGGCACTTGAGACGCCGGACTGCGTTACGAGTGTGTCCGCGTCATAAAATGCCTCTTCAATGAATAGAACAATAGGATCCACTATTGATACCAGCTCTTAAGTGTTATGGTGCGGGAACTCGTAAACTAACCACTTTTAATCTGATGAGGATTTCTAACATGAGGCATTAAATCTACCCGTCGTAGTATCTGCCATTCGACGTTTGCACTGTCCAATAGCCAAGTTCTAATGTTATAAATTACATTTAATTTGCAAGAATAGAACATCACTATGACTAAAGCGAATGGTGTCTATGGTAAGTTACATAATCGTAGCTACTGTGAAGTGACATCAATGTAACTTTTAAATTAATTAAAGCTTTTGTAAGACTTAAAGATAACGTTCAAGCGGCACCAGATGTTGACGAGTGTAATAGCTGAGTTATGAATTTTAATGTCTGCTCGACGAAAATCGGAATGAATATTGAACACAGAAAAAAGGAAATAATTAAGCTGGAAAAGGATGTTTCCGCCACGGAATGGCTCAGCAACTCTCGGGAGAGAAATTTACGAGGAACACTGAAAAATAATTAAGATAGAATCTCATTAGGAAGGTACACAGGGGACAAACATAGTTGGAATGACACACCAAACTATTACCATCTTGTTACAATAGTTTCGATTGTTCTCACATCGTTTGGATATAACTAACACATATAAAGTCATTATTCGTATTACTAAAACTAAAAGGATATATTGTTCGGAACTACTAATAAATATTTTCAAATATAAACCCCAGAAGGTCCTTGAAAGTTCGATTTAACTATACATTTTACATTCATGAGTGCAGGCCAAACAAAATCGCATTATTGAATATGTTTATCCACGACGTCTCTTACTTTCCATTAATATGCAATAAAACCTATCTATAGAAGCAATCTTAAAGTATACAAATGCACGCCAAACGCATTTAAGATAATAAAACTGCCGCTGATAGATTTATATCTGGATCTGTTCCAAACAAAAAGTTCAGCGACAACTCGTAGAAAGAAATAAACACTTACGTAAATGGGTATTACGATTAATTGTAATTCTTGGTTGGACCTTGATATTAAATCCCTATTTAATTTAAATTTACTATGAACTAATACATTCAAAAATGCCTCTGCGACTATTATAAGAGAAGATACTGTAAAATGTGTTCAATATACAAAAAAATATATAATTGGCATATGCACAAAATTCTTGTAAGAATATAAAACTATTGAAATGAAGGTAAAGGTTTCGTTAATGGTGATCGCTGTCCCACGGGAACAAAAGCAGGAACAATCTCTCTGAAGTGTAGTGTCGTCGAGGGACCGACTTTACAAATGCCATACGCTTACACACCTCAAAGCAATGACTGGGGCCATCAGCCGAACGATTGCTACATATGTAGCAACGTATGTACTGATATTCTGCAGGTACATCGTCCAAGTAAACGTATAAATACTATTGAAAATGGTTTCACGACGTTTGGCGTTTGCGCACAATGAATTTGGTGTACATGGAGGTACTAATACGTTCTGCGAGCCGTTACGTGTTCCCTTGTTCAGGAATGTGGGTGTACAAACAACGCGACAATTGTGTATCTGTAGATACAACGTGAGGTCTGTTTATGTGACAGAAGCTCACAGCAATACCGCAAATTGAGCGAGGTACTGGACCTTACGTGTCGCTACGTGCATTAACAGCGCCATGGAATCCACTTCGACCACTATAAACACTATATCTAGAGTTTATGCTTATTGACCCCAATGATCGTAGTTCCTGCGCTCTATATTACTTCGGCTATTTCATTATTCACAAACTAGTTTAAATGCTAATTTATTTACCTCTAAGTGAACAATAAAGTTCATTTATTAACTGAGTATCGCCCATCTTTTGTTACTTACACAGTAACTAGGGTTGTGGTCACTCTCGACCAATAGATTTAAACCTTAACTTCTAAACTAGATCTATTTCATTATTAACTCATTAATTTTCTACCTTGAATGCATAATATTCATCGTATAAATAACATTTAGTGTATCTAATGTTATTTACATTCATCTAAACATACACGCCTACTTCAAAATGAAAATCAGTTTTCGTGGGTTATTTAAAAACATAATACGTACTACTGGGAATCGGTGATTGTACGTATTCATTTCAGCTGCAACGGCTTTTGTATTCAAAGCTAGCTGCAGTTTCCACATGGCAAAGCTTTCTAGTAAATACTAAATGTACGACGAAATTTTGACAGAAAATTCATCATGCGTAGGTACGCATGTAGGTAACAAAACAGTGTCCCGAGAGAGTCTGGCTGCAGCAATCATGTGCCTGGCTGCATTACCGATGGGCAGGTTGGCGCCGCGAACCACTTTGTGTACTCATTCGAATGCCGCTCATATCGCCACGCTGCCGCACGCCACTATGGGCCAATAGCGCGAACAACACTCCATATTAAAGGCCCCAAATTGCAGTTTAATTTATTCCGAACGTGTCTCGGCAACGGAATCGCAATAACCGGCAAAACAATACCAGCGTTTATTGAGGGCTGTTTGATTGCACTTATAGCTAACTACAAACACCACAAAATCACATTTAATCTCTGCCTAGATTCTCTACACACTGGTCTGTATCGCTACTTATTTTATTACACCAGGCTACTCTGCATTATTAGTTAGGTCGTTCTGAATAAACATTGTGCTACGTTTAGTGAACAAAACCTGATTATTGTTTTCCGAACAACACAATGCATTTCTTGTAAACAAACGCCAATAAAGAGCTAAGTGCGTTTATCTCACGAAGTTAGAAATGTTTAAAGTTACCACATATCAAAAAATATATATTGGAACTGGAGACCTTCTCCAGAAGTTTACCAATATATGTAGTTTGTGTTCGTGCGGTTGAGGTTAATGTTTCATATAAAAACTCAAGCTTGATCAATTATTGTTCGTTACCTTAACTAGTACCTACTTGTTGTTTCTATGTACATACATAGATAATATTGGAAAAAGAGAGAATATCTAGAGTGAGTTTCGGTTAAATCGAACGAAAGCACCGCCATTCAAAACGTGTACCCATATACCCAGCATAGTGGATTGGATATCTTTAAGCTCGTCACACACACACAGTCAGGCCGCACAAACCTGGTCGTAATGGAAATATTTAAAATACTTTATCTCGTCGCAAGCACAATATTCCAGTCATACTAGTTGGAGTTTAGAATCCATTTCAGAAAGGCTTCCAACTGAGACTGAGTGTTATTAAGCTCCTGTCGAGTCAACTCCCTAATTACAAAGCTTTTTGCCGTTTTCCCCTTTTGCAGATTGGCAACTTAAAACAGGAAACTAAAAATACAGCAAAAATCAAATGGAACGCTGAATGAAAATATTTGTCTTTGTAAAGTGGGCCGTTAGTTATGGGTTCATAACAACTTGAGAATATATAGCGAATTATATCGATGACACAAATTCCGAGTATTCTGGGTTTATATTAAGCATCACTATTAATCCCTAATTCACATCTATATTCCGTTTGCCATTTCATTGCCTTTGCACTTTCAATAGATTATGTGAGTTAATAAATCCCGCCTCATTAACGAGATGTGACCCAATTTATTATGTTTTGCTTATTGTCTATTTTTGGCACTTGGCACAGACTCTCTCTTTTGGTTTAGTCAAAAGTAGGTGTATATGCAACTACAATGGGAACAACTGGCAGTATATAAACTTAAAAGTCCAACAGTATATGCAGACATACATATTTTTAAATAACTCAAAAACTGTACTGCTATGTATCACTAGCGACCCCCTCCGACTTCGCAGGCGTAGTACAAAACCTTAACTAGTTATACACCTAAAACTTTTTCATGAATCACTCTGTCTATAGGTGAAAACCGCATGAAAATCCGTTCAGTAGTTTTGAGTTTATGGCGAACAGATAGACGCGGCAGGGGACTTTGTTTGATAATATGTAGTGACACAGCAGATGGAACTACGTATATGTATACTAAAATTCCATAGACTTACATTTTTGCATCGCCCAAGTCAACATCTTTTTTAATTACAGCATATTAGCCTTGTGTAAACACGTAGTTGTGCAAATTCTCAAGTTATGTCTTGATCCTACATAATATAGGTCACGGATCTAATTCCAGTGATTAACGTGGAAAATCCTGGACTTCGAGCTGCTATTGAGAATTGCCCAACAAAACACCTCTTTGTATTATAAGTAACAAGAATTAACAAGACCATTCATGTATCTTTTTTTTCAGCGTTTGACTTTTCAGCGTGTGCATAGCCAGTGGAACTGAATCTAAGCATGATGATACATAAATACTTTCTGTTAGCCATTACATATCATTTATGTAATGGCTAACAGAAAGTATTTATTTATCTCGCGATACATCATTTATCATCATCCTAACTAATATTATAAATGTGAATGTGTGTTTGTTTGTTACGCTTTCATGGCTTAAGTACTTGACCGATCATCATGATATTTCGCATACTCGTTGTCAAGGTTACAGAAAAGGACATAGGTACCTTTCAACCAGAAAAAGTATTGTTACTAATCTAAGCTAATCTAAACTACAATCACGCGAGCGAAGCCGCGGTAAAAATGTAGCATATCACAGTTATTAAAAAGTCCAAAATACACTATCAGAAGTCGCTCTCACATACACCAATGGACCAAAGAAGTAAGTGCGTTTTAAACAATAACAATATACGTTATCCTTTTGATATGACACAACGTCTCGCGCAATATTCCCCCAAAGGTAGAAATTTTCAGGAAATGCCTGCCTGGAATATGAAACGGAATTCATAAAAACGTACCTCATGGAAATCTGTAAGTATTTCTCTTTCATCATCTGATATAATACAGATGTAGAAAAGAGATGCTGTGTTAGACTGACATATAATTCGAAAAGACATTAATTGGAGTAAAATTGTTTATTCCATAGTTTGCGCAGCGAGCGCTGAAAGGAGGAACGTAGCCGATTGGGTTTGACGTGAGAAACGAACTGTCGCTACTGAACTGGAATTAGATTCATGTTTACTATGTCGCTCAATGTAGAATTCATTCCGGCTAACCTAAATAAACACATTTATAGATAATAACACAAGTTCTTCTCTACTCCTTTACATAAGAATTATATATTTACCGAAAGAACAAAACTACTGAGATCATTTTTCAAAAGTTAAACCATTTACCCTAAAACAAACAAAAATATAGGTGAATGTTAATAAGAAAGCGGAGCTCAAGCGGTGACCTAAGTAATAACAATAAACTACAGAAGGAATTGCCCATAAAATACATTTTCCTTTTTTTAAAGTAAAGCGTTATTTTATCTACTTAATTCGAATCGATGTGTTATCGTGTCGGAAATAAAGCCAAACGAACCTCGATGGCGAGAATGTTCAATTTTAGAAGAACCATGGTAGAGTTTAAGGAGAATTGAGCTAGTTAAGGTGGCACGGTGTCGTGCTCGAGTCGTATTAATGAACGAAGATGGGTCGAAGCCGGACCGCGGCGCCGAGCAAAACTTCCACGCTATTGTTTCGGCAACTATTAAAACTGGTATCCATACTTATAAGTTCCTTCCTGGATGCACTTTGCAAATGTCTTACACTTCGAAAATGTTGTCTGCTTGAAACTTGTATCGAAACTTTCAGATTTTACTTTGAACAAGAAAATATATAACCCGTGGTTAAATTCTTATCCGATCATTAATTTATGCTTTACTACACTCGGATTCGTAGTTCCTAAAGAATCTATTTTAGTATCCTAAGATTATATATCAAGTAGTTGCCCTATGCCAATCCTGGATATACATACTATCGTGAAGGTTTCATGTTAATCAGATAAGCTGTGTTTGCGTAAACACCTAGCAAACAAACAAAACATTTATCTTATAATATTATTATGATAAGCATAAGACATACAATACATAATCCTATAAGGGCGGTGTAGATAGCGGTAACACAGGACTTACGGCATCTTGGAGAAAATGTTCGACGTTTTCGAAAGGCAAATAGTGAAAAAATGTACGTTTAGATGTTTTAAAAGGATTATGGGGTTTGTGTGGTTCGTGATTTATCTTCTTAACGACTTCCGCAACATGACGCGTTCGGCGGTCGGCACGCGGCAAGGGCGCGTCGGTTGGCCACAACCAGCTACGAACGCGTTAGCTACGCGCTACGCAGCTACGACACTGCCCGTAGCCTCGTTCGTCGTCCCACCGCGTAGATCCTCACATAGCTACATACTATATAACACACTAACCAGTCGCACGTCCGTCGTCATTTTTCATCTCGACATGCATATTCAACACAACGATAAATCATTGGAAGCCATCCTCTCACAACCGAATGAAATGACATTACTGTTATGTCGCTAAATGTAAAAATTATTACAAAAAAAAGTAAGTAAACAAACGAAACCGAAATATAACGTTAATAATTACCCACCCTTTCGAGTCGTTGATAAATAGCATCATTATTATCACCAACGCGTTGAAAAATGGTTCCCTCTCCCGATACTTATTCAAATAGCTAGTCCACGAATATTCTTTTTATGAAGCTCACGATTTTTTACGTTTCCCTTTTTCCATTTTGCAATCGCTACTTTTACCGCTATTCTGGCTGCTTTCATTAAAATAGTTACTTAAATAAAGCATGTTTTCCTTTTGTAATAAATTATTTTTGCTTACGTGCCCCGAAAATAATATTTATTATGTATGAAACTTGGTATTACCATATTAAGTGTTTGCAACAATATATATCGACCATAAAAAATAGCGACGGACGCAGCTCAAATTAATTTAGAGTTTGTTAATATTTTACGTATGCGAATATGTACAAGGCTAACATTTAGAAGTTTATGACCATTAGAAACTTTTGTCGTGTGTTGCGCATAATTACATCGCAGAGCGGCGAAAGGACATTTCAGTTCTTGTTACATAATACGTATGTTGTTTGAAAATTTTATGTTTCCATTTAGTAATGACTATTTATGTGTGCCGGCATGTTGGTCTAGGGGCACATAATATTAATGACACTGCTTTGTTCCACTCGGACTCAGTACGTAGCTCGAGCAAAGTGTTATTAGGATTTTTTCTGATGGACACTTCTTTTCTGTGAAGCTCACCCCAGTACAAGAGCACTGGAGTTGTCTTAAAAAGAAAAGATCATCATCATCACATGAAAATCGAAGAAAATGACTGTGGCGTTCGGTAAACTATCCTGTCTGAAACGTATGTATTCGCTCGTATGATATGCCTCGGCATAAATCACCGGCAAAATAAAGGCTTAACATCGCATTATCGATAATAAAGCCGTGTAAATCGTATTTAGTATAGAAAACTGTCGATGAAACTGTGCGATCGGTTTTGCACATAAAATTAGACGACATATTATTCTATTGGCACAGGCCAGATATTCCGTGTAGCCCATTTACATAATTATAGTCGTTTGAACACGTGACGCACAACTGTGTGACACACTCGCTTCATTTTATTAATAATTGTTTTACTACGCTTACTAAATATTATGACATAAATAAAAAAATGTGTTGTTGGTAAGTATCTAATTATATTTCTTCGAAGCAAATACACTCCAGCAAATATCCTACAAATACGGAGCAGACTAAAGCACAAGTACTTATAGCGTTTCTGGTTCCCGTTCTTAACTTATAAAAACTGTCATGCTAGCAAGGGTTTTATGTGGAACAGGCATACGTAATAATACACTATAAAACTGTTGCAATATTGTGACTATTCCAAACACATAAGTTGGGCCAACACTGCCAACAATGTGGACCGGGTTGTGCAATGAAGGGTCTTAGTAATGTGCGAAAAACACACCCGACGCAATATACATACACTACGTTATAAACATTGTAGTAACATTGCTCAAGTAATCCTAACTAATATTACAAATGCGTTTGTTTGATACGCTTTCACGTCTTATCTACTCGACCGATCATCATGAAATTTCGCATTCACATTGTCAGGAGTACAGAAAAGGGTTTACATCTTAAAGTAAAAAGTGCTGTTCTCGAGGGATAGTTGGTTTATACATTAAACACAATCATTTCTAGTATGTCGGCATAAAAATCATATTTATTTGTGGTGTTACATTACCCAATGTATGTGTGGGCGTGTTTGTTGGTTGGAGTGTGTTTACCATACTCTACGTGTCCCGCACGCACGGGCACTTACTTGTTGGCAAAACGAGGCATGTCAATCCTAAAATGGAGCATGAAATAGAGTATTTTATTCAAGAGTTTTCTTGTCAGTGAGGCAATCGTCACATTTCTTCATTCGTTTTTATATCCTGATATGACACAAGTCCTTTCTTCCAGTACTAGTTTTTCTTAGCAAGTTGGACAAAGCTGTTTAGATCTTCTGCTTTTGTTTGTTTTTAGCGTTTGCCCGCGGTTTTACTTGAGTACAGTACTTTTTCCTAGATAAAAGTTACTCTATGTTAGTTTCTGTATTCCTGACAGCGTGTATTAGAAATTGCATGATGATCGGTCGAGTAGTTAAGGTATGAAACCGAATCAAATTCTCATTCATAATAGTAGTTAGGACATACTTCAGAACTGTATTAAAATAATTACTGTAATAAATTAACAGCAACTTCTTTAGCCTAAAACAATAAATAATAGCATGTAAATTATCACTACACATTCCTTAGTATGTGTGATAATTTACGAGGCTAAAACCACGACAGACGCTGTCGGCAAATTTGAAAAGGCTAGCCATAAAAACAATTGTGGGGCAATAAATTATTGCATCACGTACTATCATCCCCTATACTGGCTAAAATACTAATTTAACGTTCGATTGAGTGAACGTGAGAAGTGAGAAACGAGAGAAGTAATGTTTTGTTATATGGTTAAAATCAGTCAATAATGTTTGCTACGTACATTTTTGGTTTAACACATTCGGTTCGGTCAATTTTCGTTGAACAGCATTGCCCAACCGATTAAATATCTACATAATTATATTAGGCTTCCATTCGGTGCACCCGATCAACAGAAGTTGACAATTAATACTTCGTCCTGCTATGCCGATGAAAGCTGACTACATTTTTTTTTTATACAACTTGAGTGGCAAACAAGCATACGGCCAACTGATGGTAAGTGGTCACCGTAGCCTAAGGACGCCTGCAACACCAGAGGCATCACTTGCGCGTTGCCGACCCTTTAGGAAAGGAAGTGGGAAGGAGAAGGAACAGGAAAGAGGAAAGGGGTGATTGGGGCTCCGGTACTCTCACTCACCGAACGAAACACAACAGTAGGAATAGGTACTGCTATTTCACGTCGGTATTCTGTGAGAGGATAGTCCTTCCCCGGTCGAGCCGGCCCATTCATGCCGAAATCAGAAATGCTCTACTACTACTAAAATTCTACATATATTCGATTCGGCCGCCGCGCGCCAGGGAAGGTCAAACCGAACATGTGAATAGCAACCCTTACAGCCCCCAGATTTGATAAGAATAGAACCGTTATAAAAAGAACACTAACAAAATAATCCTTCATGGATTGGTTTGCGGTACGCAAAACATCAGGCAGCATGTCTGAAAGTGTTCTTCAGTAAAACTAAATTTATTCGTCACTAGTAATCCTTCGGGAACAGTGCTCTTCTTCTGGATGAAAGGTTTCCTTTGTAACCTGATAAAGTGTATGCGAATTTTTCATAATGATTGGTAGGGTACTTAAAACGCGAAAGCGTAACAAACAAATAAACTCACATTCGAATTTATAATATTAGTTAGAATTAAATTGACACGCGTTAGAAATAAGTATTTACAACCAGCTCTAAAAAATTTGATTTTGTTCTTCGTGTCGCGGGGGCCTTTTTTAAACATACAGTTAACAGACACGGAGCAAGACAAAACCCAAAAAAAATTGTGGGTCACACAAATCAATGCCCCGTGTGAGATTCGAACCCACAGCACTCAGCGCAACGAAAGCGACGAGGCGAAGTCTTGTCCGTTATCTACATCAAAATAACTCAAGGAATTTTATTATGAAGTTTTATGCGATGAAAGCAAAACTTTATTTATTATTCTTCTCATTGTTTGTATAGAATGACACGCTTTTAATTTTCTACTCCTGAAGACCGACCCGTGAATAGAAGCCAAGAAGATCTTTCAAATTGTTTTAAAACAAAAAGTGTAGGATAACCGAGATCGCTTGTATTATGAAAAGTTCAACTGCAGGGTATGAATTAATATAGTTTAATTCTAAAGGCTTGCGAAACTTTAGTATATTGTAATATCTGAATTAAATTTTAAGAAGCTATACTCTTGCAATGTTATATATTAAATTATTATGATGCAAGTCGTGTGATCGTCTCAAATCATAATGTTAAATTAAAATGATTTCTTCCATTTTTTATACAACAATATAATATCAAGTAATCAAAATAAAACAGACATGGAAATATATCGAAGCTATTTCCGTCCAAAATTGTAACAATCTTGAGTTTTTAATCTCGGAGTGTGGGTAGTGTTGAAGGTTAAGGCCTAAAACTTGTTTATTCATGACGTCAGAGTGATTTGGCGAACATAAACTCGGAGTAATGAGGCGTGACACTACCTGTGCGTGGTGTGGGCGAGCGATTTGTTAGCTAGAACGAGGCCAACCCTTGGGATCCTCCTCCCTCCCCTTCCCTACCCACCGCTTCTTAGAAGCTCAAACATTGAATACCCGATGGACGATTAAACAGCTTACTTGAGAATTACATAAATATCGTCGTCCCGCTGCTTAACCATATTAGGATTATAACTGAAAAGAGATTTGGTTTAAAACTAAAAATATTTTTAGAATTACAAATCTTCTGACAACGAAAAAAATAAATATCCACCGAGTATCTACTCCCAAAATAAGACTGGATTTTAATTCAACGACCAGCGTAGACTTAATTTGAGTAGGTCCTATCCGTACGATCTTCACAGAGGCGACAAGATCTCAACATCAATCTCGGCCCAAAAAAAATATTTTTATAAAGGGGAAAATTTAGTCTAATGTCAAAGAAAACACAATGGCGTATATTTTATAATCTAATGGAACGGCTACAGATAATTAGTTTGACAACAAAGGCAGGGGGTAGTTGACATCAAGGGTTAATCCGAGTTGAATGCTAGCCGGAATGAAACGCCGAAGTCTACTCAGACTGAGACAAACTCCCAACTTAGCTCGACCGAAGGTAAAATCTAAATCTCTATACAACCACAACTTAACTTTTATTAAAGTATTGACAATCGTGTTACGTACCAGTACTCAATGATGTGAAACTCTATTGAAAATATAAACTATATCCAGCTACAAAGTTACAGCTTCAAATGTTCACAAATACTTACATACATAGTGTGTGTGTGTGTGTGTGTGTGTGTGTGTGTAGTAGTGATATTGTTGGACTATATCATTATTGTGATATTATTGGACCAGAAATTGTTTGGTTTGGTAAACAATTTTTTATTTTACACAAATATATGCGTTTAACATCTTATTATCCAGGGACCAAGTAAGTACACGGATGTAAATTTAGAATGAAATCTGTAGGTTTATAACTCTTAGCTGGCGATGGGCTGACACAAACATTTAAACAAACTTGAACAGTTTTAATTGAAGCGCCGTCGTCATGGGTCGGTACCGAGACCTTTCTCCTCTATGTAAGCGGTTACGAGGATAAAACTATCACTATACTACAGATACTACTAGTACTACTATCCTCTCAAATAAACTTGATCTCGTGCCTATAAAGCGACTTGTATTTTCCATTAACTAAATTAAATTCCAGTAGTGCATTTATAGATTCATAAAGAGACCTTATCTTGGAAATTTCTTTGTAGGTACTGTATTATGTAGGTAACTTAGCAAAAGCGGCAAAAAATGTTTTAAAATTGAGCTATATTTCTTTAAATTTCTGTTTAATATTCTTACGCCATAATTGCCTTAGGCATTCCTTACCACTGCAATAAGTTTCCTCAATTAAATCATAATCAAAATAGAATAGCGAACAGAATAGCGGCATTATTGTAATGAAATACGGGGAATTCGTTATCATTCATTTAAATGAAGCTACATAGTGACCAACACGTGGACGCTGAGCTTTCTGAATTATCGTTGTTTAATGAAGGCTTGCCTCTCGTCTTTGGACGCAGATTAATTATGTAAATGAAGTTTGGTCCGCAGATGCCGATAGAGAAAGGTCCGCTTACAAAATATACCGCCCGCTGCCACATCGCGAATTAGTACCATTCTAAAACTTCGTTTCGGCTTCAATAGGCGCACGATCAATCCGGGGCCCATTATCAGCCGGCATGATTCACACAATTTGCGCAATGGATCAAGTTGGCTCAAGAACGAGAGGCAAAGCCGGATAAAGCTGAAACCAAACCGAGTAATACCAGAAATTAAACTAAAATATACACGCAAAAACCGTATGTTTATTTATAAGGCTGTTTATTATTATGTTACGTTCCCTACAGAACTAGCTATTCTTAATATAAACCTTACGTTTCGTCTAATTTCATAACGGTGACAAATACGCAATGTGCAGTTCTGAATACCTAAAACAATAGTGACGAGGAACAGAAAAATAACATAATACATGAAGCAACGTACGCATGACATCAAAAGAAAAATGTTACCTATTTTCTTTAACGTCTACAAAGGGATCTTGAAAATATCATCTCTGGTGCCTGGTGCGAGTTATATCAGAGTTTTAAGACATACTTTTTGCTTTCCGTCTTACTAAAATACTTTTTGTTATATATCGTACCGGTGTTATACTTTAGCAGCACTTACGCTATGTGCGTCGGATATAAGTGGGAGTTATTTCGCGTGAAACTACTAAGTAAATTTACACATACACTTCTTATGCCAATAGATTTACTACGAAGTGAAGTTTTTGAGATGAAGTTACCGCAATTTTTTATCCATTGACAAAATCCAAGAGGAGCATTCATTAAAAATTCAAATGGAACGCCAACTTAGTAAACCACGAAAACTCTTTTGAAAGTTTGAAAATTTCGAGAGGGAACTTTCGATGTTATTTTAATACTCAGCTCCAACGAGAATATGAGTTAGTCTTATTTTGCCTAAACCTACATTTTGTACAATCAATATCTCGACGATTAAAGTTTATTCGGCGTTAAATTAGTAAATTTCATTACTATTTTCATTAGTAATTTTTTGAATTATATTCTAATTTAAAATTTAGGCGATACATCAACTATGACTTGCGCGTTCAATGCATTATTTCTTAGACACAGTCGCAACCTGAATAGATGATCACTATTGATCCGAGAGTAAGCCGTCGATACTCGATAAGTGCAAAGTCCGAGCTTCTATAGCTCGGACATTGCACTTATCGAGTACTATAGGAGCATCTATCAAGAATTTTGATATTTAGAAAGAGATCAAAAATGACATTCAATGCGAACTTCATACCTACATTGTAAGTTTAACTTAAGAAGGTCTAGCCCTAGCTTCTTTATGTAATTTCGTATTATACAAATACGTGAGATGCGAATCTACATCAATCTACATTACTTCAAAATGGTTACTTTAAAGTAAGTCTTAAACTTAAACATAAATTACAATAAAATATTGCTAGAAAGATTAAGTTATGACAAAGTGCTTATGTGAGTAGATTTAAACAGATCCCTGAGAGATCTGTTAAGGATTTTTCCATACATATGTCTTTAACGAAAAGAGAAAATATTAAAAATCTCTCCCGAAGAACTGTTATCATTGTTATATATACAAAACTCGTCTTC
This sequence comes from Catocala sponsa, assembly GCA_963564715.1. Classification (NCBI taxonomy): domain Eukaryota; kingdom Metazoa; phylum Arthropoda; class Insecta; order Lepidoptera; family Erebidae; genus Catocala; species Catocala sponsa. The sequence goes on from OY751331.1 coordinate 13,218,216, forward strand.
TCGCTAGCCTTTATTATTCCCAAGTCACTTGGGGTCGGCTTTTTAGTCCAACCGGATTTGACTGGATATCAGTTTTACACGGAGCGACTGTCATCTGACCTCCACAACCCAAAAGCTAACGATACCCTAAGGTTAGACCAGTGTCAGGATATTAGAGGGCACTGACTTCCCAATAACGACTGCCATAGATGTTCATGGCTGCCGGGACCAAAGGCTTAACGTGCTCTCCGAGGCACTGAGCAGGCGATAATTGTCAATCAATACGCACATAATTTCGAAAAGTCATATAACTTCCGAAAGTCAGAAGTGCGCGACGTGGGTTCGAACCCGAGACCCTCTGCATTGCAGTCTGTTGGTCTCCCCACTATCGCTGCTCTACAAAACTCGTATATTATTTAAATCGCAAATACCCAAAAACTTATAGACACGTTCCCTTTAATAATACCAACTTTACGAGTTATTTTTAGGAGGGACATCTAGAGTTCTAAACTTTCTAATAAAGGTTTGGTACTCACATAAAATAATATAATTATTTTATTTTATTCTTTGCATGTTGGCTACATATATCGTAACGAAACCAGTATTTTTATTGGAATCTAGTACGTACTACCAATTTCGTTAATAGTTTAGCGTAAGATTTAAAAGCAGATAACATATTAAAAAAATCGACGTCATCTCCAGTACATTACGCTAGTCACCTTTAAAAGCAAAAGAGAGGTTAAGATTAAGAGCATTGCCTATTAATTGCAAACGCAAATCTTTAAACAATATTATTACACACTATTAAAAATTTTCACAAATGAATAAGGATTTTCTATAATAAACTATCTACATTAAAATTGTAATTAAAAATGTTCCCTACAATAAATTACAATTCGCATCACGATCCCAGTGCAATCTCAACATTGTGCAGCGACGGTATGCTTCACAAGATTCTCGGGAATAGTTAAGTCCAAACAGCCACATGGTATGCATAGACGAGGCGAGATGTCCGTGGTTTAGAATAACAAACCTAAAATAAACAGTACGCCTGCTCTCTCACTTTCCACACTATAAAATACATCTACATTTTATTGAGACCAAAGCCAGTTTTTCCGTTATCAAAGAAAAGTGTTAGCAGCCTTGTAGGCAAGAAGGATAGGCAAAATTACTTTTGATATAATGCTAATGCAAGTTATACTGCAAAGGTCAAACATTCTGCTCCTCAATTGCCAACGTACCTACAACGTGTAAGCGTTCTGTTCTCCATTTTGTTTAATGCATTTATACATTCAAAAGCTTACCGTAATATAGAAATTGTAACTAAATGTAAAATGTGTATTAAAAAAGTTAGCTTGTGTTTTCGCATTTCGAACAAATTCAGCGTTATATTAATATCAAAAAGTACTTCGGTTTATGTAGAAACTCATTTGTATCTATCTGCACTGCTATATACAGTATTAATAATACTTTTATCCATGTCCATGCATTCTGATATACTGGCTGTGTCAAATATAGTCCATACGAACGGACAATAACTTCGGTAGGTACCTAGCTTCACAGCTTTTGCCTTTAATTTAATTTAGCTCAGGGTCGTAAATAGCGAAGTCTGCGTACATAATACAGAAAGAACTTGGCATCGCATTAGGTTTCAATGTTTTGGAGGGTACGTCTTGGCCCGGCATTCATATTCACATTTTGGTGGGACGGGAATCCTACTTGACATTTTTTGTAGATTTTATTAAAAATTTAACTGAATTCTTGTGTATTATGTACAAGCTGGATATGATAGCCTCTAAGGCTGTAATGATTTCATCGTTAGCTATTATATTATATTAAACTCTGTTGACGGCAACTATTCCTATATAGTTAATCCATATTTACAACACTGTTACTTGGCTAGGTAGTTTAGATTATTGTCATACATATTATACCATATAACATGGAGATGACCATCGTATATATATTTATGTGCATGCTAGAGCCACATGCAGATCAATAACCATCCACTGATTCTATCCATATCCTATAGCTATAGATCGTCGGCATTGGAATGACGACTATTCGGGTATTGTCAAAGTGAACACGGGAATCTAAACGCTTTTAAACAGAGGTTACCAATCAGTAGCTCCTTTGTTCCGCTACAGTAAACAACTGAACAAACAACGTATGTAACTCGCCACGTCTCCGGTTACTGCGACAGCTCTGTCCATTTGTATGAGTGTTCGCAACAACTTAATCCTATATAGCAAACACTGAACAGATAGTAAAAACTACTAGCATTTGTTTGACAACAAATATTTCTGCTCCGAGTATTGTTTTGAATGAAATGTAGCACCAAAATTAATAATTAACTATGGGGATGCATTTTCTAATTATATCACAGCTATTGTCCATCCAGTAAACATTTTATCATTTACGAACAACTATATAATAGACTAGATGTTCCCGCGGTTTCACCCGCTTTTATCGTTTCTGGGCCGCCCCCGTGGGTCGTAGCGTGATGTTATGTAGCCTATAGCCTTCCTCGATAAATAGGCTATCCAACACTAAAAGAATTTTTCATATCGAACCAGTAGTAATCACGCAGAATAAACCAGGAGAAACATCGTTTGTACTATGTCTGTAATGGGTAATTATTTTGCTGCGATGTTATTTTAAAACTGCTATATCTCCTAAGATATTCATTGAAATCGAATGATGTAAAAGGCAATTTTGTTTTAAATTAAATACTTGTCATGAATAACGTATTTATTTGGATAAGGATTAATATCATGTTTATAAAAATACCTTCGCAAATAATGCATTATTTTAGAACAAATTTCGTTAGCATAAAAATGGTTATAGTGAGCCAACCTTAAAAGATAGACATATGCTGTTGCGGACTTTTTTTTAGAACTTTTAAAGGGGAACAATTCTGTCATACATAATTTTTGCGAAACTTTAACTGTTTACGCAGCGCACGCAGCGGAAGCTCTCAAAAGGAAAAAATACTCTCCGATTTTGAAACATTCTTCATTGGTGCTCCGCTCCTATTGATCTTAGCGTGATGATATATAGCCTATAGCCTTCCTCGATAAATAGGCTATCTAACACTGAAAGAATTTTTCAAATCGGACCAGTAGTTTCTGAGATTAGCGCGTTCAAGTAAACAAACAAACAAACAAACTCTTCAGCTTTATATTAGTATAGATAACTGATAGTTACAATTATTGTTTAGTGGTTAACTAGTTCAACAGTGTTTACCTGTTTAATTGAATATAGTTAAAGAGAAGAGATAAAATAAAGAGCGAGAGAGTTTAGATACAGAATGCGCCTAGTGTGGCGATCATAGTAAATGTAACTATTGTGTAACCTTAATTGAAATAAATTGAGTGGAGACCGCGACTCGGCAAACGTAATGTAGGACACCCTCCGACCAGGTGGGATGACGATCTGCGAAAGACTGCAGGCAGATGCTGGATGCGGCAAGCTGAAGACAGGGCGCTATGGCGCTCTTTGGGGGAGGGCTATGTCCAGCAGTAGACTATTATAGCCTGATGATGATGATGAATTGAAATAAATGCTTATTATTATAATTAACTTTTACAAAATTACTAAAATAAGTTAGCGGGTGGTAAATAAGGATTTATACGGTTTCATATCTAAATAAGTACAGTCAGTAAACGGCTAGTAGCAACAAAACGTTAGTAGTCGTAAGGGAGGCAAACACTCCACACGTTTACACAGCAAACATCACAGACTTAGGTAATTTCGTTGAACGGAAAAGTCACAAGAGGGTCCACTTCTCACACACTTCAATTTCGAAAATAAATGAGTTAATCAAAATAGAACGAGGTCCACACGAAAACCTAAAAGCGGAGAAAATAAAGAAAAACAAATAGGTGTGATTTCGACACATAGTCTATTTTACGCGTCGTTTGTTAGTTTGTTTGCTATGAATGTTGTCTGAACGTGAACAGAACCTCGCTCTGACGTCTAACCCTGATACAATTAGTGTCACCTATTGACTAACACGTGTGTCTAGTATATATATTATCGCAGGAGTAAATGTTAACAACAGTATTTTCACACGACGACTACAAAGGCACTCACTGGCGTCACTGTCGGGAATAAAGTACTAACCCGTCTTGAGTTGACTTTTATCAGACAATCAAGTTATCTAGTCTACTCAAGCCAAGGATAATACAACCTACCTAGACTGCGCAGTTTAATAGATTTCTGATAAAATAAATTTAAAAGAACATGTAACTTTAAATTGGATTGAGACCCTTTTTGTTATTGATTTGATAACGTATTATAAATTAGGATGCGGTTAAACAGTATTTTGTTATCCCACAAATTAACAAAAAAAGTAATGTCTATCGGTTTTGTATGTGGTCTCCAATAAATCAACTCGTGGTCTAGTACGTTTTTCACTATTTAAAACGATCTATAAACGGCCCATGATTTAAAGAAGGGAATAAATAAAAGTGTGCCAAAATTATTTAAATCAGACACTAGTCTTGGAAAACGCGTTTAGTAACTTTGTGATTAACACCGTATTGCATAAGCGCGTCTGAAATAAGGTATTATATATTAGCAAATGGGTATAAAATGAATGGCAATATATAGAAAAAATAACATAAAGCACTATCAATCATTGTGAGCGGGTGCGGCGCGCGCAGTGTTCCACACCGTTGCCGCTGGCGCTAGCGACGCCACGCGCTCTCGACGATCATTCATCACACTTCGAGCTCTCTTAAGTGCTTCATGCACTATAATCAACTCCTTATAACGCCATTTTGTTAATAGACTTCGGATCATCGTAATTACATCAATACAGAACACAACTAACGCACTATGCAATCACTTCCATGGATGCGCTCATTCAATCCATTTACCACTTATGTATAAATGTTATAAATCTAATTCACAAATCCCTGTATCGGTGGATTTGCTCATTCACAAAGCGAAATTATAATATGCATTATATAATGAATATTAAACCGATAAATTTATATTAATGAGATAAAATAATGAAATAGATTTTTTTGCATTATATTACATTTGTATATTGGAGCACGAAACATCACACAGCCATCACATGAATTTTTATGAACATGTTATATTTAGGCGGGGTTGGGCCGGCGGAGTTAAAATTTTTATACATAACCATAGCGGATATAATAAGGAAAATGTTATTAGTCATGCTTATAAAGATCGGTATAGGGAGTTTGGCGCAAGAGATCGTTACCTAGTATGGGTTCGAGAGTTCTTCAGTGGTACCGATCGGTACGTTTGACAAACCCCAAGTGATTGACATTAATTTACGCAACGCACCTGTAACTACCTAACTTTATATCGTCTAGCTTTATACATATTTCATTTTATATATTTCCCTATGCAATACTGTTATTTTGTTTTTAAAGACAACTCCCGTTGTCTACTTACTAGGAATTAATCCTGTGTTGCGAAGGACTTTACAAACATTTGAATAACGGACACAAAGGACACCCTGATTCGGAACAACCATTCGTGGACCACACATAGATTTGTCCCGTGTGGGATCCAAACCCATTCGGCGCAGAGGCAGTAACGAGGCGACCACTTAAACCCCTACGCCATCCGTGCAGTAAAGGTCCTAACATCCTGACCAATATTATAAATGCGAATATGAGTTTGTTACGCTTTCATGCCTTAACTACTTGACCGATCATAATTAATTTTCACATATACGTTGTCAGGGGTACATAAACGGACATAGTGTTATCTTTCATCCAAAAAAGTAATGTTACCGAGCGAGCGAAGCCGCAGGCAAAAACTACTTATTTATATTCCTAGAAATCCAATCATGTAAAACAAACAGAACTAGTTTAATAAACGTAATTTACATTAATACATATTATTAGCATGTCCAATACTGAATTAAATTTCATTCAAAATTTGCACCATTATCATCTCATTTAAAAACCTAAAGTAGATACATAAATTAAGTTAGTATCTCATAAGTCACGCTGCTTAACTGCGTAACACGAATGCTGAACGTGTGAGCGAAGCATTATTAAAATTAATGACTTTATTAAAGCGACCGCGCATCAAAATATGTAAACTATGCCGCACTATCCATATGAATGGGCGTGAGGTGCGATGAGGAATATGACGGCAGAACCCATATTCGCAGCCGACAGCGGTCGACGTCGAGCGACGGGGGCGAAGCATATTAGGGCCTCACATTCATCCAACACGTCTCGGATACACGTCTTTATCAAACACGTTATTAAACCCGCCACCAGTAGAATACGTAAGATGCTGAATCGATTTGACTAAATTACCTTAGAAACACAACGAGCCATCACAAGAACCGTTCGCCTATATTAAATATCCAGAAGGACATAACGATGTCTTTACGAACTGGGACATACCTAAGTCAAGAAAACGTTTCACAACATTTTATCGTGCGTACCATTTCCAAATACTGATCCCTTTAACGCCTACGAAAATATATATCTCTTGAACAGCTAACTCGACAACGGATAGTTGTTTATTGAGTGCTGCCAAATACATCTTATCTATATTTTTCCAAAACTGTAGCTTTGAGCATCGGAGATACTGTAGAAAACTGATTCAGATCGAGAATGGAGAGTGCTTTGAACCCAAAAACAAAGATATTTCAATCTCTTGTACTGACAAAAGCCGTAGCTGCCCGTCTGTCTCTTTATTACATTACGTAAAAATGTTAATTTGCTGTACTACTTAGTAGCTTGGACTTCAATTTAAGATCCAAGCTATGATTTATTTCATTTATTTAGTAGAACTGGAGATACGGTGCATAGTGTGATCCAAATACGAACCGCATCTCATGCGGACTAAGCCGCACGCAAATTCTAGTCTATTTTAAAAACGATTGGCTGACTACCAAATACAAACAAACCAAAGCAGAAAGCTACCGTTGAGCGAGCAAAAGCACAAGTTCGTTTAATTGCAATTTAGAGTAAGCCCACCAATCGCCACATAAGCTGGCAAACAGAGAGGTCGAGGGTCTGCGGGAAGATTCAGATATAGCCGCCGAACCGAGTGCACTCGCTGGTATCTAGTTTCGTATAACAAATGGCGAAGCAAACCACTCAACTAAGCCAGTGCTCGTTGCACAAGAACAGTTCGAGGATGTTGACCGCCGGTAACTGCACCTAAAATGCACTTGACACACGAGTTAATTTCGTTACTGGAACACAATCATCAAAGTTCGTCTATAGGACGGTGATCTTTTATTTATTATCTACTGATTGTTAGGTATTTACCTCAAGTACAGTGTTTATCTATAATTAAGTGCCTGTATTAATATCAATCTTAATAACACGTGATATTGTTTATACAATGCTATGCGCAAATGTTATGAGCTTAATTATAGAAATATAATAAGTATAATACACAAGAAGGTATCACGCATCAGTAGACCTTAGTTAATCGTATATACAACATAGATATTTATCTGTATTTCTTAGAATGCCCTGTTCACAACTTACTTTGCATCGTTTATTATTTCCATTTGATCGACTACCAAACTAATTACTACGAAGAATCATAATATTCTACACAAGTTGGCACATATTACACTACACGTAAGTACGTAGATTTACATCAATAATGAAACACTCAGATATGAAAACAATAATGGGTTAAGCTTAAAAGGATTGTTTATAGTACACGTGACAGGTAATGGGGAAACGCATTAAGCCACCTACGAAGTTGAGCGGCGCAGCTCGACGCGTGAAATAAAATGCACTAATGATTGTCGGCGCCACCTCGCCCCGGTAACGACCCTACTCGATGAATGCTATATGATTCCTTTACATACCACCGTAATATTACAATCGCACCTTCAGTTACAAGGAACCGGCAAAATCATGACGATGAAAATTATCGCGATTACCATCTCTCCTTCGATTTTCAATATCCGAGCCTAAAAGCAATTTTTTACAATCACAACGAATGATCGCCGGAAATTACATTTTTAATGACGACTTTTGTAAATAGAATGACAATGATCATGACAAACAAACAGTTCGTGAGGATTATTCGGCACCACAAGATGTGTGATCGATACGTAACAACGCTATGTGCTCAGAAACCAGCGACGATACACGTTATACAAGTTATAGTATTTATTTTACTTATCGTTGCAGTAGTAGGTCAAAAAGACATAAATAATTACGTAAGTAAAACGACTTCTAATTATATGTATCAATTATCTGATGTATGTTTAGAATTTCGGCAGAATTTCTACTGCGGTCGTTGATCAACGAAGAGGATTTTCACAAGATTTTGTTTACTCTGCGAATCTGTGCGCCATTAGCACATCGGCACGTTTACTCGTCGCCCTATCGTAGGTACCGCACGCTCCCGGCGGCACCTCCCGGACTCGCCCGCGTCAGCCGCACCCCGCTGTCCCCAACCTACCCAGCAGCCGCCTGTAAACCTATATATTATTTTTCTTGACAGGCTATGAACGCGTTAATCCAACGGTGCAATGACCGCCTAGTATAAAAGTTCAGGTGAAACGATGCCAACACATTGTCAGAAAACTTGGCTCTCTTTATATTGAATCCGCTAAAAGTTGCTTAATTACAAAATAATCACATTTAGATATTATTGATTAATTTCTGACAAAGGCGTCTCTTATTTCCGCGTCCACCTCAGTGATCACTAATTTAAACACACCAATTCACAATAAAATAGACTGTCTAATCCAATCTTCTAGTGGCTTTTGTCTACTGGCGTTTTACGGAATCCAACAATTTGCAATTTTCCGAATAAAAGTGTAATCTGTAGTACAAGAATGAACATTTCAATTCTATTAAGTTGAATCAGTTGTGCCTCTTTATGTCGGAAATAATGTAGTTATATAACTAGTTAAATGCAACTTCGTCCGTCTATCATGCAGATTTTATAACTTTCTCGTAATTAAATAAATACTAATTAATTTCAGGGTCCATACACAATGACATGGGAACTGTTCGAAATATGCAAGGGCCCCAAACAGGGGGACTGCGGCAAGTTTGAAATCGCCAGTATTCAAAATATGTCTGACGTAGTATTCCTCCTGGATTTTCCCAAGGACTGCCCCGCTACAATGGTATTTTAATTAAATTTTCATTCAATATTAAACAATGTGTCACCTACATATTTTATTAACGACTTTTATTTTACACAGGCGAAAATAGTCGTCAGTACTAAAACCAACAACGTAACGAAAAGGTTTTTGAACTACGTGCTAAACAAGCCATGCGAACATTTTGTTTTGGGTCCTATTCTAATTGATTCATTTAATCTCACAAAAAATTGCAAAATTAATAAGGTAAGTTTTTAACTGAAAACAATGCGAACTAATCTCATTACGCTCCACAGCTGGACAAAGGCCACCCGGCCTGCTGGTCCCTTATCTCATTACCGCTTAATACAGATATACATAATTTAACTTTCAAACTACTATTGACAGGGTCGCTACGAGGTCCACCTTGACTTCGCAGCGAAGACCAAGATGTTTTTGGGTACAAGCTTCTTCTACGGCACTTATATATTTCAGACTATGTCCTACAACAAGGTAAATAACTTTTTCTGTGTAAAGACCGAAATTGATGTTAAGAAACATTCAAAAGTATAAAAATGTTTTACATATATTTAGATTGTTTCATTTAATAAAATGCCAACCATATATTATCATAGTTAAAGGTACGTACCGTAAACACACAAGTAAACATAACTAACAAGTTAAATATTAACATATCTAAACTAATAGACGCTCCTTGGACTAGTTACCAGCGCAACTGTAAGAAACCTACTTTCACACGATAAAGAGATATGTATTAATTTGATAGAAAAATGGACCGAAAATTGACGTCATTTATTCGCGTTATTGCATTTCATACCAATAACGACAGTTCAATTCGCCGTTTCATCGATTTTTATATCCCAGTGTAAAATTTATTAATTGGATGGCACACTCGTAAAAGTTCCAAACAATTTTTATCAAAGTGGCATAATTATCGTGTTTTATTCGGCAGCGCGGCAAGTGGCGTGCGTCGCACGTCCCACGGTGCCGGGCGCCCTCCGGCTCGACTCTCATCAGAGTTAATAACCATATAATATAGTCGGCGATGCGGATAGGCGCGTAATATAACTAATTTCCGTGTCGCGATTAAAACTCGTTATAAATGGTCGCCCGGGAGAACTCGGAGGCTGTCACCATTACCGCAAAAAGAGGAAAAAGAGATCCGCATTAAAATACGCTGAAATTTCGCAAAACGGAAGCTCACCATACACGACGAAAACAACCGGTGGACATATTATTTTATGAAGTTTTTTACCTTGTTTACGAACCGCAAGTCTTTGTAATCGCAGTTCTTTTTGGGAGACTTATAAACGTTGTTAAGCGAACGAGCTCAACATGACGGCAGATAAAAATCAAACGAAATAAAGGCAGCGAGTCAGGGATCAATTTGCACTCGTAGCATTCAACAACATCTTGATAATTGTCCAATAATCTTTCAATTATGTTCGGATAATGTAAGATATGCTTTATACTTTTTTAACAATACATTGAAGTTAATTCTGTTAATTTGGACCAATGTGTTGTTGGCAGGTTGATTTTGCAATCGGTTAATTGATACCGATATTAAACAAGTAATAACAGAGAATATGCCCGAATTGAGTACTTAATTAATCAGTATTCATCAGACTGAGTGATTTTCTTCGCAAAGTTTAATTTAAAAATACAAAGTCTTTTGTGTACTACTGATAAATATTAAATTGTGACTGTGCGTTATAAATCTGATTATATTTATTCATTCAAACTATAAAGGAAAGTTTAGTTAATATATTTTTAATGAGGTGTAATAATTACAGAGCAAATTAGTCGTCTCAGTAGCGCTCGAGATCTGTGAAGTAAATCTGGTTGGTAATGGCGCGCGGTAGCACCTGAGCCTGTGGCGGCCGCCTCGCTAATTTCCTAAAGCACAATATAAATTACCGCCTGAAAACAATGACGGCCGCGCTAAACTCGCCACGCTTCTTGCACCGACCAAATTATAATGTACACGCTAAAAGGATTGTTAGCTTTGTATAAATTAGTATAAAACGACTACAACAAATCACGGAAAATGCTTCACCTCTAACAAACTCTAAAAGAACAGGTAGCTACTAACAGAATAAGATGATAGTCCGAGGGACATACCTTATCTAACCAAATTAGTGGCTTTCCTGAAAGGTCGGGAGTTATCACAACCAACGCAACATGTAGGCGAAATTGAATTAATTACCTTGAAAGAAGCGCGTCCTTTTAGATAAAAGGTTTCTTATAAAACTGTAAGTAAATTGACAATATATAATAAAGTCAGTTATAAGTTTGCATATTCTCCGAACTCTCAAAGACGGATGCTTCGATTTATGTCGAGTCAGTCAGTTAATTATTTGCCACGAACAATGAATTGCCGAAGTCGATTCATTATCACCAAATGAGTCGACATTTTTCTTTTCTGTAAATTTTGATTTAAAGCTGATCTTTAAAAAGATATCTACTACTCTTTATAAAAATAAAAATTTCCATAGGTTTTGTTCGTTTGTATAGAAAAAGTATTCCCATTCAATGGTGTTCCAATTTACGTAAAAGTTTACAAATAGACTGGTGAATATGTTGATTTTACGGAATAAGGATACCAGTAAGACTGCATGCACTTATTCCAAGGAAATAGTTAAAACTTACGTCCACATTGTTAGAATAAGTTTTCTATTCTGTTAACATTTTGGCAAAACGCCTAGACTACTTACAAAACATATTAAACATCTTGTTCGACATTAACAAATGGTTTCTCATAACATGGCGTTGGAGGGCACTATAAAACACTATGTATCAAAGTGCCGACTTTATGGTCGCGAAATGTAAGCAACCCGCTTACTTATTCACATCACCTAGGCGGATACAATTGGAAACGGGAATAGGTAAGGCGTACCAACATAAAATACTATGTAGTAACGTACACATAGCTGCATTACATCCAGAAATAGTGTTATTCATGTCTAGAATAAATCAGCACTCCGATATAATGTACTCGCTTTAGTGCGAATAAGCTAGCGCAGACGTGCCACGTGTGTACGTAAATCGTAGAAAATGAACAAATTAATTTCATATGAATACACCTATTGTATTGGAATAACCGATTGGTCGTGAACAGACCGCCTATTTAAATGCGTGACCCGTCATTAGGCACGCAGTCGGAGTGGTCCGGGGCCTCTCGAGTACCGCCGCGCTCGATAGCTTCCTATAATCGACCTGTTAACGTTTCGTCGTACACACTGCCTACCCAACCCTATATGCCGCCATTTATTTTTACTGCTTTCTACGCGGGATTTGGTTCTCGACGAAGACGACAAGGGGCATCGAGTGACAACGATCGATGCTGGCAATTCAAACGACTGCTATTTACTCGTATCTATCAAGCTTCGTAGTGTAATTATGCAACCGATTTACACAGTGATACAGTATTCGATTACTTTATCAACATGTTCGTACAATATACATAATTTTAGCCTATAGCGCACTTAGCACTAAACGTAATAAAGATGTGACATCCTAAGCGAGTTACCATGTCGGATGTCAAAGCCATTTTTTGCCGGCGACGACCCGATAAGTCTACTCCAGTGATTTGTTACGGTCGTGCGAATGAAGATTAAAATGCTCATGGATATACACGCGTACCATTTTTTTTAATAACTTAATCAAATGAAATTATATAAGCGATCGCGTTCGAGAGAATTACAAAAACTGGATATCTTTATAGCTAGGGGCCGTTTGTCATACGATACACTCGAGAAAAGGGTGCCAAGTTTCGAGGTCTCTTGAAAATTATTAACCGTATTAATACGTTTATCATAGAGTAATTTAATATAACGGCAAAACATTTTAAACAAACTTTATACGTGTTTAGTGTTAACGTCGCTTCGTTCGTAATGCAAACTAAACTTTCCACTTTATAATATCAGTTGATTTATAGCAATTTACACGCTAACAATTGTTGACCTTACTAAATGCTTGTCTCGTGTGGTTTTATGCAGTAAATGTTAGCTCTAAGTCATTCTACAAAATTTATAATGTATAAAATGCATCTGTAGCAGCATACAAAAGCGCTTCCTCACTTTTTTGGTGCCAAAACGTCCTGGGGATGTTTAGTGTACAGACAAAACACGTATGAAAGCATATTATGTTTTCGAAGCAAAATACTGCATACTAAAACGAAAGAAAATACACAAGTACAAAATACTCCTTTGAAACAACAAAAGAGTTAGGTATTGCCAAGCTTATTCTATTGCAAACGTAAGGTAGTCAATGTGAAAAATGTGTCACACGAGAGGACCCTTATAAACTATTTTACGAATGCAAAAAAATAGTATCAACACTAATGGCATATTAGTAAGTTCTCAACAAACATTGTTTGTTTAAATAATGCAAAGTCATTCGTTGTAAGTTGCTAGATAGCAAAACGGGCGGTACACCATCAGTCAGGGATTTGTAGAAGCTTAAATGAGCCTTATTTACTCCTGTTGAACCAGGATCTCTGAGCTATATTGCAGTTTCACCATTCTGTACCTAGATAAAATAGTTGGAAAGTTATTTGTAATGAATAAAAAAGCAAGGTAAAATAATAATAATGGTCATTCATTTGTCTGTTACACAGAATAAACTATTTGACATGCGCTATATCCGTTTCGGGGTCGTGGACCAACTGTAATGTCCAACCAGTTGGACTATAAATATCAACATATCGATATCGACATATGGATATCGACATATCAATATCCACTGATTTCATTGATATTGATTTTTCTTAAATGTATAATAATAATAATTTGTGACAGAATCCAAAAGTTCGGTCGATCACTATATTACTTGAATAATATTAAAATAAATCAGTTGGACCACGGGTCTAGTAATGGTTTCATTGTCCAACTAAAAATATTGATTGGACAACCCGTAGTCCAACTGGTTGGACATTACAGTTGGACCACGACCCCGAAACGGCTATATCAACAGCATTAAATAAATAGTATCTTTATTACCACTAATTAATGCGAAATCACTTTGACTGAATTGTTCAAATGATAAATATAATAACAATATTTATATGTACCTACAATTTTATTATAAGTAAATTTGCGCTTATTTTATGTATGCAATCGTGATCGTTATCTATAGTAAGGAAGTTTCAGAAACAACACGGACTCTGAAAATGTACTCGGCAGATGAAATTACGCTCACCCCTTTTTCCGTCAGACCAAGAATAGAACTGGCAAAATGTGAAAACTTCTTAGAAGACATACGGGCGAAAATCTGTGATTCATTCATACACTAGAAATTGAAATAAATGCCCACGAATAATATTCGAATATAATTGTGCACAACATGATACATATTTTGAATGGCATGCGCAGCGTACGTTTTAATGCATAATGTCGCCAATACATTCGAATATTAATTCAAATGCAAATGTGCAAATCGCTATTATCTACACAGAATAATAAATTCAAATTCATAACCCGACATTAGTTTGTGTAAGAAAGTAAAACATACATTTCTGACACAACTACGAATATTATATGTTTGTTGTAAGAGTATCCGTAGCAGCTACGCCGTAGTTAAACTCGTAGCCCCCGCTTACTTTGATCGACTTGCGTGATTAAGCATCGTTGGCTCCGTCGAGTCTCGGACGGATGCCTACTACATATTTATACATCGCGACCCTTCCGTGTTTTAGAATGCACATTAAGAGCGTCCATGTTAGTGCGGGCAGCCATAGAAAATCACTAAACATTTTGAAAAAAGAAACTATAATGGTCACTACATGTACCGAAAACTAAAAAAAAAACTGCCTACTGGTGTAACTTTAGATTGTTGGTAACAAAATTGCTGGATCCAATAGCAGTTACTCTCTGTAATGGGCAATGAGCCGCATCTGGTTAGCCTACGAGGCGATCCTAACTAGTTTGGATAAGGCTATATGTATTCAGTTAGCGAAAATACTTAATCTTATCAAATAATAATCGATTAATATCCATACCAATATACGTAGCTATGTATGGAGGTATTTTTAAAGAACTATTTGGGTTTGACTATTTAAAAGCATCTGAATCTATAGGAGAGAGGCGTTTTTGTTCCGACGATACGGTCGAGCGACTAAATAGATTTAATGCGTTTTCCTCAGTTGGATATAGGGTTCAAGTTATATTATAAGCTTAACGTTAAACGTAAATTAAATTGCGGACGAACTGTAGTCTACGCGATCAAAATTCTGAGAACAGTCTAGTTTACCATATAATAAATACTTACGACTAAGTTCTCTCAACTCGAACTTACCTGTAAAACAAAACGAAATATGATGAAGTAAATCAAAAGCAAATATCCAAGAAACGTACACATCCATATAATAAGAAACATGAAAATTATTTATAAGCAAATATGTTCAGTTTAGTTATTTAAATAAGCGTGTGGCAAAACAATATGCTGTTTGTAATATATAAAAAGTCGTTACAATATAGGCGCCTTAGATGTCAAGGATCGCTTATAAAATATTGGAAAATAGTTCATATTTTCAAGTGTAATTTAACGTTGGTAGACAACTGGAATTCTTTTAAAATGTCTCTGTAACTGTCTCTTTACTACTAGTCACCTGCGCAGCCATCTTTTGATCTTGCAGATACGTAATACTTCAAAACACAAAGAAATAATATTTTATACTTTAATAAGCGTTATTCAATATGTAAATAAGTTTAAGAGCAAACAACCACACGAGAGCTCGAAAGCTCCGTAGGCTTAAGAGGGGTTTCAGAGATACGAGCCCCCGAAGATACGCACTATATGTTCATATTATACAAAAAATTTCAGCCAGCGAAAGGATTTATCTCTTGAATCCCGAGGCCTCTTAAGAACCAACAGCTATAAACCTCGACATAAACCATCCTACTTACACAACTGCTGTGCATTATGTACGCCTACATACGTTACTATGCAAGTGCAATATTATCTGAGAGCTCAGAGAATCCCTCATGATAATATATATTTACATGTCACAGCTACATGTTGCTGTTTTGAAAATTCGCTGTTTTGCAAACTGTACCTACTTGGCAAAGCAACGCCGTTTTGTAATACTTTATATTACTTCGTTGCACATCTTACATTATTTATTTAGGTAACAAAGTATCACATATAAATCCCTACATCTAATATATGTGAAAGAAATGTAGGATTCAACCAAATTAAAGTAGAGCTTGTAAAAAGTATGCTGATAATATCTTTTCATCTTTCTACTTGTGCGCTCACTCCGATCGCTAACGGGTATTTCTATAAAATAAAAATAATTTCTTATATGTAGATTGGAAAATATATTGTAAAAATGCGACTGCTTTATAGACTCGTGATATAAGTTTTCCGCTATTGTTAGCGGTCTATTGTGTGGTTTAGTGGGGCCAATACTGCATCTACCCCATGGGGGTTTTGCGATCGTGGGTTAAGGTGTGTATGTATGTAGCATGTATAAAATATGTAACATAGGCAACAGCTTTCATTCGGTTATAATTTTTACCTGACAATCGAAGATATTTGAAGCTTTGCCTTGCAACTGCTAAGTACATAGACGAGTCATTGGCGATTTAGAACTAACTAGTTCTAAATCGCCAATGACTCGTCTATGTACTTAGCAATTTGGTACTCTTCACGCTCTTCAAATCTCTATTGTTATCTATTTCAATTTAACCGCTATTGAGCCCCATATTATTTTTTTATTTACCTATACCATAATGTATATAATTCTTATCTTTTTATTCTTGTTAAAAAGGCAACTCAGGATTTTAAGAACACCCAAACTCAGAACAACCATTTATCGATAAAAAAAATTGTTTTGTCGTGTGGAGATCAAATCCACGTTACTCGTTACAGTGACAGTAACAGCAGCCTAACTTTCTATACCTACGGATGACATGATCCGGTACCGCAAGCTACCATACATACCTGTACTAAATAACTAATAGAAAGTGAAAAATGAGTACCCAAAGACTTGAACCTGTAAACTGGCCGGCGTACTGAGCCGTGGAAGAGGCAATCCGACTGCTTGTAAAAGCTTACTACAAATATTGTATACTCCTACATACAAGATTTTAATTCCTATACGCCTGCATGAGTTTGCCAGCGTTGGCTTTATTACAAAGGCGAAGTCTTTGCACGATAGAACAAATACTAAATTTAAAAAAGCAATATTCATAAACTCACAAATGTAGAGCTTATTCTAAAAGGAAATAAAAGTGAGATATATGGTTCAATATAAATAGACTTGGCGAACCAGAATAGATAATAAACATACACAGTTGTTTGTAACTTTGTCCTAAGTAAGGATACGTTAAACAATAATTGTGTGTAGTAAATGTGATAAGCTTATCGTTAAAGTTTTAAATGAATAAGCAGCCATTCGGATTGTACCCGTATTAAAATACTTATTTACAAATTTCATGAGCAAGGTAGATGTGTTAAATGCCAAACATAAAACCGATATATAAGTAGACAAAGACAAAAGAGCTTATTCTCCTCTGTTAGTCAATCGATTTTCTTTATTTTTGTTGTTAAGTAGCTATTGACGAGCTTTAGTGTTCAATAAAAATAAGTGGAAGTATTTCGTTAATTTTATTTTATTTAAATCCCTATTTGCTTTTTCAGATTTTCAATATTAATTATTGTTGAATTTCTGCCACTGGGCGAATACTAGTAATTATAATTACCTGACTTCATCGAATGCTAAATAAATGATTTCACGTGAAATACATAATTATAGTCTCTCGTAACGAAAGTTATTCAAACATTTCGCTCTCTTTATAATAGTATTATTCAAGCACTTCTCTTAGCTTTTAAGTGCTTACTCATTATTTACAGAGCTAGTACTCGAACAAAACATGATAATAAATTATTATAGTAAGAGTTGGTTTTCACTGAACATCACCGCGACCACCTACATTATATCAAACCATATATTGTGCGAGTATAATTTTCAATTGTTGGTAGTTTATATTGGTCCATTTATTTGAAAGCATTGCGTACCCCACTAGCCTTTATTCTGAACTCATAATTTATCGGTTGTAAATAGACCGCATATAATTTTGCTAAACTAGGATCGTTATAAATGTGGATTTGTTTAATAATTGTTGAAATGAACGCAAATTTGAACGAAATATTAAACTACTTACTGACGATAGTATATGAAAACTTGTCGATATGTAGGCTTTGCTTTTATCTAAATGAATTCAGTATCTTGTGAAATGGAACAATCTCGCCAGAATCATTCCGAAAACCAAAACAGAAACCGGGGATGAAAAGGAAAAGGGAAACATGTTCCGAAAGCGTTCCATTTCATCAGAAATAGATAGTAGTTCAATGACAAACAATATTTCCACATGATAGTCGTAACACGAATCGTCCACTTAATATCTAACCAACCGATTATAAAAGAAATACTCTTCCAAAGTTCAACATACCTATACATTATATATGAATGGTTTTAGACGGGGAAGAAGCAAAAACTAGCTACTAAAAGAAACCATAATCCGCAATGTCGCACTGAGCTCCGGATGGCCCCTAATGATTCGCTGCGCTAAGATAATCGGAATTGCCTAAGAAAATAACCGTCGTACTACGACGCGACGTGATTGCATTGCACTGTATATAAATGCGATCGATTTTATAATCTGTTCAAACGATCATTGCTCGCGTAGGATACCTAGATATTACACTCTCGTAACGTTCCTTTAATCATATAATAAAAAGCGTCTAAGCGTTTTATTCCGTCGGTAACAGCATATACTCACATCTATAGCTAAGTAATTATTCATGAACGAGAATAAAATTGTAGTACGGATTTAGGGGAAATCCTTGTGTAATAGCGGATAAGTAAGCCATCTGGGCGTGGAATTGTGGTAAAACTCGTGTGTAAATCACCTTATGTACCAACAATAAGGAAATACAATCTGGGGTCCCGTTACTGCGTAAAGAAACAAAATCCAATGACGCACAAGTACAGCTGAGAAAAAGACAGAAGGACGTCTGTCCAAAAAGTAGATGAGTGGAAAAGATAGGCGGGAGCGCAATTGTTTGATTTCCATGTTAAATCGGGAATGAAACAAAGAGAGTGCCAGCTGCTGACAAACAAGAAAAAGTAAATGCCGGGCGAGAAAAACGGGTTACAGTTCGATTCGAAGATAGCCAACGATCTGTCAATAGTTACGTTACGCGCCATTGCTATTATTCACCGCGTTATCTTTCTATGTTGATCCAAGGCATCTGCGTTACTCATATTGATAGCTTTCGGTTTGACTTAAGGACGAAGTTCTGAACTCTTTTTCTATTTATTCCGGTTGATAGCTCGCTTATAAATTGCACTGAAAATTAGTCATTAATGTATACATGATGATTTATTTTGAACACAATTTAGTCACCCACTTTTATTTATTTGCAACTGTTATTGTAATTCTAAATATAGCTTAAACCTGGCTCTTACAATAGGTAAAGGTGAGTTTGTGTGTTTATTGCGCTTTGACGGCTTTACTACTCGACCGATCATCATAAAATTTCGCATACACATATCATATCAAAAGGACATAGGTTACCTTTCATCCAGAAAAGAGTACTGTTCCCGAGCGACCAAAGCCGCGGGCAAAATCTAGTAAACAATATATGTTTAATACGTATTTTTACTACGCGTAGGTAAATGGCAAACCTCTAAAGTTTATCTTCCGTTATAATGAAACACTTCAACACTACTAATAGACCTGACAGAGGTAAATCCTATAAAAACAAACTGAATTAGACCTCATTAGATTTGTCTTGACGAGTCCTATTCATTGTAAATTATTAATACTCTACTTTCTTTTTTATTATGCGTAAGACTAACGTCTACTCGGCAGTCATGAAATATGATTACGAATTTTAACTCGAAGTTACATTTCGCTACGTAAAGATTACTTCAATTCCAACTAGCCAAGAATAATGTCTAATAACAAACAATTTTATATCACACAAAACCTCCTATATCCGTTTGGTATAGACAGATATGAAGGTATTTCAGTTGGTGAACGGGAAAATCGACACAAAAACAATGTCAATACAACCGGAAGCGATTTGTAGCAATCTCAGCGCACAACACTTTACGTCAAGCCGCGTCACTCACGTCTGTTTACGTGAAAGGTTCAAGTAATATGCGCCGCGCCGCTACTTGTTCATATTCAACACCAACAATATTTTCACAATATTCCACGTATTTTACTTCCTTTTTTATCTTTGCAAACACGACTGCTGAACTTGAAAATAGCACCGTTATCCTATGTTTATAGGTTTTGGAACATCTAAACTTCTCGTCACAAGTATTTATAACCCACCTGCAATAAATCTAAGTGAGTGTTTTATCTGGTTGACCACCAGTACTAACTTTCAACAGATAAGGTAAAAGAGAAAATGCTAGAATACTTAAAGAAGAATGTAATTATAAGTACCACGTGAGCAATTATGAGAGTTAACGAAATATAGCATAGGTAAATATGTAATCATAAATACGTACAGAACCTCACATTACAAACTAAATTCGCTTGAACCTCACCTAGGCCCTTGTAACAAAGCCCATAAGACCGGCTTTGAGAAACCGAATAAGTCCACTTTATTGCTAGCACTAGTCTCTTTTCAGAGTATTGTACTCTATAATAAATATTTATTTGACATGTAACTTTTGCGCGACACTTCGTTATGATAAATTATATATCATATATTATTATTTTATTAAAATATAAATACTGGTGAAATTGCTTTCTTTTATTTACGTATTTGTGATAACAAAGTTTTATTTTTTATTTTATTTATTTTAAGGAAACTACAGCTTTTTTATACAGATACATTACAAATTTCCTTAAGACTAACTCTAAGCCAATTACAGAGTTCCACGGCAATCAAGTTAAGAAAAATTTATGATGAACACTACAAAACCAATCGCAAACAATAGGATTTTGATTGTGACCGCTGCACGGCAGTCAAAGTGTTAAGATGAATAGGTCAAATGTTTGTAACAAAACAGCATCTGTTTGTTGCATACTGCGAATCGCATTTGTATAGGCCCAAAGCTTGGTGAACAATAAGTTTGATTTTCCCATAACTATTTGAACACATTAAAGGGAAACTGCTAAATCGAATAATACCGAAAAGCTTTCAAATAGCCAAAGCTTTAGCTTGTTTTAATTACATCTAACGGAACGGAGGCAACCGAAATCAGTTCAAACCAGACAGTTTCGCTATTTACTAGTTTCGACTTGCCCCGTTTTCGTAGCAGTGTGCTGGGTAACACGGTAGTAAACACGACGGAAAACGGTATTGCTTTACGATCTTCAGCAAATAGATTGTACCAAAATCTTTAAGTGCCAGAATATTAGCCAATATCGTGGTGACCTAACTATCTTTTGTACGATTCATAGATAAGATCTGGTACATAGTTATTTTAAACTCTAACAAAAGTGCAAAAGTTTGTGCAGAAAAAACAATATAAAATAAAGTTATATCATTTCCCCCGCGTCATTGTTGGGTAGTCACGCGCACATTAGCCGCGCGCTCCACACCTGTCGGCCGCATTCGCCGCGAGGGACCTCACTACTAACTATTTCTTTGTATTTTTCGCGCACAACAACTTTATTTCATATTTCTCAGGGCACCAATAGAGCAAAACAAATCTCATCTGTTTGTGATCACTAAATATAAAAGCATTTAAAACTAAGCTGCGTATGACTTCATACATATATTTTGTAGATCAATAGTGACCGTGTCATGTAATGAAAAATTATTTATTGTTGAGATATCAACTTATTGAGTTTCAGTAGCACGCCGGCGGCAAGACATAAAAGGTTTTAGAATTATGTCTGGGATTTCACAAATTGACAGGTTAAAGATGTTTTTCTATTACCCAAAGTGTTCAATGATGTGCCTCAACAGTAAATATATTCTGGCGTATGAACGTTTCGGTGCCAGCACATAGTATAATATATCATGATTGATTCGTTCACCTTGTGTGCCAGTGCTCCAGAGAATCACATTTTGATTTATCACATATCTATAAATTACCACTTACATTGTGTACCTATTTATCATCTGGACGCCTACATATAAATCACCTATCAAGTGTGACCTGCTGGTAATACTATTTGAGAACAATAATATATAAATAAAATATTCTGTATTCTAATATTCTTTATTCTGGAAAACACCTCGGACTAGGATATGTCAGAAATAATAGTTTCAAATACGTTATACCGTACACGCAAGGACGGAGAGAAGACACAAAACATGCCATCCGACGCTTTCACAGTATTACGTATAAGTGTGAGCGACGAGGACATATACTGAATACACTACAATTTTCGTGTTCTTCACCTTTCCTAATCCTTTCTATCAAGATTTTAAAATGAACTACGCTTCTCTATGTCAAAATCCGGTTGCAGCAAAAAATTTTACAATAAGTACTAGTACGCTTCGTAATTTCATTTATTAGGTTAATTACGAACGTACATGTATAGATGTGTATAGACACTCGTATTAACTTTCATAGAGTCGTCTGAAGTCAAAACACGAAGTTCGCCAATTTAGTTGCACAATTCATACACAAACCGCTCGTATTTTACGTGTTTAAGCGCTTTGAACCAGCGGAGAGCTTAGAATGATATCAGCCGCACTGTCGAGACACGCTCGACGTATGTAAGTCGGCAGAAGCTCACATATCTTCAATAACTAATTACGTATTCTGGAACGAAACTTGTACTTATTTTCTAAATAGAGAGTACGGTTAAAAGAGTCCTATTAATGTAACGTATCCTCGATCTACTCCAAGCCTAACAACCACATTACAACGACGTATCTTCTACCGTTACTGCCTTTTACCTCCTAATTTTATATTACCCGCAGTAGACAAGAGCGTACGTGATCGAGTAAAGAAGAAACGTTTCACTTTAAATCGAAGAATATATGTAGAAAATGAACTGACGTAGTCTCTTTGTGAGCTCTAACTGAAATCGCTATAATACACGAAAAGTGCTGAATATGACTACGGGATGACCACCAAACGAATGTTATTTCATATTTACTACATGGGACATTACATGCGTACTTACAAGGTATTTTATGGTTACAATACAATAAAACGGGTCTTGGCAAAAGAAAAATAGAGAAAAAAACGTATAAACGTTCTGTATGGCGATCATATTCGTAGCAATAAGTAACCATAAAGGCGGTATTTCATATAAGCGAAGTGCCTAGTTGTTACGACTTGCCGGGAACGTGAGCTGAAAGGCTTGCGAAGACATCGTTTACAGGTACACCTGCTTACTGAGAACATTTCGGCCAAGTGTTTTATAAAGCTTGTAAAGTACGAGCCGCGAATGGCTTTTCGCGTACCGTCCGACTTCACCGCTCATATTGTATCACGTATAAATATGAAACTACAAAGAAATGTTAGTAGAGCTTAGAATACATTCTACTTTCTGGACACAGTACATTTTCAAGTCCTTTGTTACTATTACGAAAAACATTTATCAGCCGAATGTTTGGCAGAATTCTTTATAGATTTTTTTGCTTCGCGTTGGTCAAACACATGTCACAAACAGATAGACCGACCGTCGATAGCATTCCGACTTCATTGTTCAGTCAAGTGCACATTGAAAAATCTAATAAAAGAGTAACGTTTATATAGCCACTGAGTGTTATTGAACATCTGCTTTGCACAAATGTTGTTTAGTGACAGTCTGCTAATAGTATTAATATTATAAATGCCAAAGTGTTTGTTTGCGCGGAGCAAACGACCGTGATTTATTTAACGGACTTGACTGATTAACCGGGCGAGTTACATAAAGTACCTAATTTTGTCGCTAGAAATTATCTCAAAATTATATTAACCTATTGAGTCGAAGCGGCACACCGACGGCCAGATACATAAGGTTTTTAATTTTGTCTGTCTTGCCAAGTATTGACAGATTGCATTGCCGTTTTTATTTTGCTTCTCTACGTTGATGCACTGTGTTACAAACATTTACGCAGATTTCAACAAAACCCTCACAAACTGTAAAAGATGAATGATCTGCGAATTCACTGTAGAATTAGAGGACGAACACATTAACATTATCATCATAATATGTATATAGGAAGTCTATGACGCGTCGGTAGGATGGTGCTATGGTACTACGTATCGGTTTGAACAGTGAGGTCATAATTCCAGGTCATAAATATTCCTAGAACAATTTTATGATGTACTAAATAAAGAGAATGGTTGATAGAATTAAATGCTGCTCATTAAATAAGTTGAAATGAGCTTTAAACGTTTTTGCTTTGTACTCTTTGTGAGATAGTGTTTAAATAATCTATGCTTCAACTGTGTAGCTGCCTACTTTATTTACCAAATGTTCACAAATTGCAAAAGCACTTTGAATTTGTTCTTTCCACTCTACGGTACAGAGGCGGCGCACGGCATACGGTCTCATAATTAATGCCTTAAGTCATCGCAGCAATAGCACAGCATCTATCTTCGCCATGCACAGTCTACACGAATAGAATTTGTATTTCTTTTTCTTTACACCCGTTATGTGTTCCATATAACTTTTAGGAGTATTGTATAGTCTGTATTTCTACATAGATACTGCGGTAAGTACACCAATATCTGTAGTCGCCTGAAATATTTAAATAGCATATTTTTGTAATATCAATAATTCTGAACGGTTATTTGGTTTAATTATCATTAGACGCAACACGAATTCAGTCTAGGAACCACTTTAACTAACGTTATATCAGTTACGTAATACATTACAATTGCACGTGAGCTGAAAATGCTAGTGAGATAGTGGGTAAATTGAAAACACTCGAGTTGTGTTCCATATATTTTAACACCTGCTGCGGCAGTGAGGAAACTGCGATTTCCAACAAAATTAACTGAAATCTTCGAGAGATTGCCGAGGTGTAAAATTTTACCTTCCAAATAAATTAATGAACAATTTTGCCAGCTCAAACATTCCTTTTAAATTTAATTTGAGCTGTTTTTGAAGATTCTTTGAATAGCCACATTGACTTAACAGGCCGGTCTGCTCTTATTTCATTCACAGGTTTTAATAATGAATCCGAGAGATGTCCATAATACAACGCCGTTGGCACTCGCGTGCCGTGCTGCTTTTTGAGCGAGTCTACGACTCTGGATATTAATCTTGTCCCATTATACTGTTAAGTATATTTTTATGTGTTGAGCAGCAGTCAATTCTAAGGAGGCAAAAATAAAAAAAATAAATAGAGGCAGCTAAAAGCACTCTCACTTCATTCGGACAGCTGTGGAATAATTGTGGCTGAACAATGATTCGTGTTATTAGTATTCTAGCCGTCAACGCTACGACGCTACTTCATTAATTAAAGAAGATTCTACCACTTTTGGTGTACGTCCATGTTAAAGGATTTAATAAATTTCTGTTCTGCAAATCTTAGAAACAACATGGGAACAAGTTAAAACATTAATTCACGAATGTAATAGAAAGGTATATTTACCAAAACGGACAGGGATTCAACAGACAATATGAATAATTTAAAATAATAAAGAAGGAAATGTTACATCGTGCTGGTCGTAAAACTTTATTAAAAATATATTTTTATCACACCTTAAAGGCAAAATGTGGGCAGGTTCATCTGGTTTACCTAGCTTCTTTGAAATTAAACGTGTTTTGAACTTTTCACGGTACGCAATACGCATACGACCGCGCCCGCTCCGGAGATTAAATTTGTTTAGCATATTTTATTGTGTATAAAAATATATCAGGCTGGTAAATAGAAATTGCTATCATTTCATTTATGCAAGATTAGAATAAATGAAAATTTATACTAAGTACCATATAGCTACATATACTATTACTTACTATTACTTAATATTAAAATCGCTGTAAGTTCTACACACTAAAAACGTCTTATCTGCTAGTATATGAGTGAAATCAACGACTTGGCGAATTTGCAACGCGGTCGTTTTGACAAACTCAATTTTGAAACAATAAAAGTACTTCCAGCGAGTTTATTTTCCCGCCGCGCAAAACACGGAAAAGTTCGCCCCAAATGGTACAACAATAACTTTCGCCTTTCGAGTTGACGAAACACTGCATTAGTTCAAAAGTCGTATTTACTGCTGGCAAGTTGTGTGTAACGGCTTCTTACACACCCTTCTTCACAAGCCATTACGTAGCTACCCGCTCATCGGAGCGAACTGCTGCCCGTTTACAACCTCAGTAATTAACTAAACCTTGAAAACTTTAAACATTAGCTAATTTACCCGCCGGGACCACGCGCCTACCTATTGACTTCACACATACACCTAAGCCGTATTTATTGCGAATACACTTCGCCGCGTACGATCAAATTACTTTTATCCCTATTATTTATTAATTATCTGGAAATTACTATTTATGTATCGTATCCCTCACAAAGAGATCGAAACGAGCCTCGTTACAGTACAAAAATGTATCTATAAAATATATTAATGGCATCGTTACGCTACAAAAGAGCAGTGTTTTTACTGAAGGTACAGTATTATCAATCATACCATTTCGCGTGACATAAGTGGACCCTCCTCATGCGAGCTCAAAGTTCCATTACTCATGACGCCACGCCCAATGCTGATACGCTCTCCTTCAGCCACTTTGACAATAACCTAGTGAAATGGCTACACTACCGATTGAACAAAGAAAGATCCTGAGATTTAGCGTACGAGTTCTCGGACACAAATATCTCGGCGAATTGAATCATTCCGCCGAACACGCCATGTTACAAATACGGTTAATATATTTATTACAATTTCTAGTACCTACGTAGCTCATTCTATTAATTAACTGCTTCCCTAAATAGTTGAATATTTTAATCACTAACTAAAATACTTATCGTAGGTTCGTTTGGAACCGTCGAGACTGTAAACTTTAGCACTCTTATGAACATGGACGCTCTAACCACCTTTTTGTAGATATTTTGCTTAGTCAAGTTTAAAGCTTACCTATCTGTATAAAACGATGCGATCAGTTCGCAAAACTTCCTTGAAACAAGTGCCCGATAACTGGGGAAAAGTTAAACTTTTTAACTTTTAAAGGATTTGCTCTAAATTCGAAACAACTATTAAACTTGGTTCGTTTAGTAGTAGTTCAAGATATTATTTATACCACTCAAAGACGTCACGTCGATAACGTTGCCTTGTTATCTGAATATCCTATTGAAGCTAACAGCAAAAGGTGATGGCATAACATTAAACAAGACAGTCTTATCGTTAATACAAACGTTACAAATTAATTATTATAGTGTTTTTAATTATAGGCGCTTAGAAGCGTCTCCTGGTACCAAGAATAGGCAGTATTCGAGCGAGCGCTCCGTCCGTCGAACGATGCTCTGTTTTAATTAAACTTACGCCCGACCGGCGATAGCTTTCTGTATCTCCCTTTTATAGCCTACAAATTCAGCTGGAATATTTCTGCACAATCAAAAAATCATTAGAATGTAATCAGACGAGAAGTATAAGCGTCACCACGCGAGTTACGTTAAGTGCAGACGAGCTTAATATACACGAACGATAAGGGGGTGAAGTGATTTTTATGACGGCCGAGTCGAGTGATTCCTGGAACTTATGGCGCCTATAAACCCGCTCGTGTCGACTCGACGATTTAGCAAAAATTTCGCTTCACGTCTCATGTTGCCGCGTCGCCATCTTCTCAGAAATCTTTCAAATTACCCGAATACGTCCCGTGAATAGCTCTAGTTATGACGAGGAAAATGTTGTACAAACTTAGTAAAATTACAAACACAATGATTTGACTAGGATACAATAATTTCAACATTCTACAGAAATTACCAGCGATCCAATTGTTAAATCACCGGTATTTGTTAATTGAAGGGTATACAAAAGAATAATTACCTCCTTTGTATCATAATACGCTACGAATTGGAGTTTTTATAATGTTACATAATGTAAAATTATATAAGGGTATATTTGCCAACTAAACCAGTGTAATATTGCATCACTGCATTTATTGAAACTACACCACGAGGTTCTTATAAAATATAGCCCCTGCTTGTCTCTTTATATTTAATCAACATTTTATTAAAGCATACCGCGTTCATACTTAACTATTTTTTAGCTGTGCCTTTGTTATATGTGGGTATTAACGCGGATGCATGGGTTTTCTACGACACGAAAATCATCAGTAATTTTCGTGTCGTAGAAAACCCATACATCTTCGTTAATACCCACATATAACAAAGGCACAGCTAAAATATAGTTAAGTAATAAAATTTTGATTAAATATAAAGAGACAAGCAGAGGCTATATTTTATAAGAACACTGATGTGTTGGATACATTTGTATCATATTAAAATGTTTATCTCCTCCTATAGCTCGGCTAATTAAGATGTTTGTATAATAAGTGCATAACATTTGTGAGATCGTTTAGTAAAGTAATCCTCGGCAAGCAGTGCACTCGGGCGCGTCCTCATCATGAATTCCCGAGGGCGCAACGTTAAATGTAGGCCACCAAGTTCCCACCGCCCGCCAAGCGGAATATTGCTTTGTCACTTGGCGACATCGCACAGCTTCTCTAAGCCCAAGTAATTGGAAATAGTTGAAATAGACGACTTATAGCAACATCGCTCCGCCCCAGCGCAGCCACTGCCACGAACGTCTCACGCCGGAGCTCGTATTGTCGCCACTAACTAAACTCGACGATGGCAATTTATGTCTCCGTGATGTTACGACCAAACTAACGAGCCTCGTATTTCACCGAAAAATATCCGCTAGGAAAAAATCCGCGGCTTCGTTAACCGGTTTCTGCTTCTTAATTCGAAATATTACAGTAAACAAACAATCAGGAAGTCTAATTAAAACAGTCGCATAAATAAACGATAACAGTCACCGGGGGACCTAGGGGTCGAATGAAAACACCGCAAAATATAGACCCGAGGAGACCGCCCGGTTAAAAATAAATTTTCATGTTGTTCGTGGATTTAGAAAATAAAATTTGATAGAAACTTTATCCATAAAATAATTACGTCTGAAATACGTAGTTTGAATGTGTAGTATAAAATCTATTAAACAAGCACTCTATTACATACACACTCTATATATAAAATTTAAAAAAACATGTTCTCATTTTCGTATTATTTTAGTAAGAGGTAAGATATAAGCATAACTATTATTCCATCGCTAAAGGAAATCTTAATAGTTTTAACACAACTAGGGACATTTACGTGAGATTACGCCAAACTGCAATTAAGTTGAGAAATTGCAGTATAATGGCAAGAGAAGCAAGCAAACTAAGATAATTTCACATTTTCTGCAAGATCCTATATAGTACTATAGAATTAGGTATCCTTTTGGGGTATTTATAGAAACATCAGTAGACTGTTGCTAGACGTACATACATATTTTACAAACGTATGAATAAGTAACTTTGGCAAAGGCTCTCAAATTCTATATTTAGCATATTGAATTCACACGTACGAAGCGTAAGGAGTGATTTCACATTTGCTGTTATCTATTAGAATATGCTAATGATATTGTACGATGATTATCTTGTATTGCATAATAATGAGATCACGATTGTACCTAACACCAAGTGGTTGGTGTTGATTAACACGAAAGCTCGGGCGCCACAACTAATCAATTAACCAGCCTACACGAACCTAATTATATTTCACTATGTATTTACCACTACAATATATTTCATATCTCATACGAACGGTCTTCTAATAATTAATTTATTGGGAAAATACATAGCTGCCTATTCGCGATACATCTCGTTTACAGTACGCGAATTTAACATTGGAACAATGCTTTCGACGTTAATACGATTACTCTATTCCTATTCGTTGTATTAAACATATGTATATTGCTGCTCCATTACAGAAATCTGTTTGAAATAATACCAGTTTTATATACGCTAGTATGAAGTAGGTTTTAGATTAAGATAACATGGTTAAGGAACATTGTCGCGGTCAAACTTTGATCGAATGGTCTCTCTGAACAAACTTCAGTAACTGGTCTCTGCCTCAGCGAGGGCACTAAGCCGTCGGTTTCGGTTGTCATACAATATGACAGGCGTTACGGTCAGATGACAGTCTGCGAAATACTGACACCGAACTAACTTTAGGTTAGGTTAGAGAGCTTGTAAATAGTTCAGGTGAGACGACAGTTGCTTAACGTAAATACAATAATTTCTGATTAAAATGCTTTGTCTAGTCTCTGGAGTTTTAAGCGAATACCGAGAATAATATATTAAAACAGGTATATTACATATATATATATATATATAGCAGCGCATATATAGCAGCGATAGCCTAGTGGGAAACCGTTGGACTGCCACGCAGAGGTCTCGAGTTCGAACCCAAGGCGTGCATCTCTGACTTTTCGAAGTTATATGCGTATTAAATAGTTAATTATCGCCTGCTTTAACGGTGAAGGAAAACATCGTGAGGAAACCTGCATGTCTGAGAGTTCTTCATAATGTTCTCGAAGATATGTGAAGTCTGCCAAACCGCGCTAGGCCAGCGTGGTGGACTATGGCCTAACCCTTCTCACAGTGAGAAGAGGCCCGTGCCCAGCAGTGGGACAGTTTAATACAGGGCTGATATTATTATTATTATTATATTACATTATAAATAAAATTATTTAATGGACCTTGGTCTAATCTACTAACTACAACCTCGATGTACTACGTATCATCAGATGACTTATAGAAGTTACAAATACAATAGTCCTATTAACATTCACGTTATAAGAGCAGGCTATTTCATGAAATAACTACTATTATTATCTTAATTTGGTAATGGTTTAAATATTCCTACGCGTATTTATACAACCACATAAGACTATATTCAAGCGGTCGAACCGAATTTACTTATAAAGGAATTGAAAACAAAGGAGACCGACCACCTTGTATGGGACCCTGGCCTGGGCGTGAAAAATTTTATATTGTAATAACAATATTAATTTTGAGTAACCTAAACTCTTTGAAGTTTAGTATCAAATTCGTTAAATAATAAAATAAAACACATTGTTAAAAATATATTTATTTTCATCTGTCACCATCACCTTCATAAGTTATTAAAATATTTTCAGAAGACTGGGCTGGTGGAGTGACATTTTCATATCTTGCCCAGCTTAGGTACATATTACAGACATAGCACAGCAACCAACAGTCCTTCGGTCAACTATGCAGTTGCAGTAATACTGCCTTATTGCTTCCAGGCTGTGTGTATTATTTCGATATAATATATAAATAAAATACGTCAATTTTATACAACTGGATGATAAGCAATATTTATTATATATTTAAACAAAGCTTTTAATATTTTACTTTGTTTATAAGACGATTGTCCACGTGGAAGCCGAATATGGACGGTCTCCTTTCTATTCTTCTTCTTTAAATCATGTAATTATATTTGATACACATGAAAACATACCGGCATTGTTTATACCAGTTGCCAATATTCAAATGTTGCACTGAGTATTTAAATAATGGATAGGTTGCGTCATCCACAGTAATAGTAATTATATTATGTTTTATGACTTCGAATGTATGTGTCAAGTACCCTACTGGTCTAGTCTAGCATACAATAGTACACATATCTGTAAGTACTAAAATATCGTAGAAGATAAATGCCTAATAAAATTATATTGCTTTGAATGTAAAGATTTATGAGAATACATAAAAGTTGGCGAGTTGGTATGGTTGACGCTATTGCATTTTGGATGGGAATTTGTTTACTTTATCCATTTATTAGTCCTA
This sequence comes from Catocala sponsa, assembly GCA_963564715.1. Classification (NCBI taxonomy): domain Eukaryota; kingdom Metazoa; phylum Arthropoda; class Insecta; order Lepidoptera; family Erebidae; genus Catocala; species Catocala sponsa. The sequence continues at coordinate 13,250,067 of OY751331.1, forward strand.
TCCAAACTACCGTTGAGGGATGAAATATAAATAGGAACGGCCTAAATTTCTACGTATAAAAACACATATTTTTGATGAAGTTTGACGTGACATGTGTTTTATTTTTATTTCAGGAGTTCAAAGGTTGCTTGCCGGCCAATCGTTAGTCCCATATCAATTTGATTGCGATATATTCAAAAGCGACGATATTTCCGTCACGAATTTTTAAATAACGAAATGTTTGTCAAGAATCGAATATATTGTGGCGAGTTAATTGATCTTATTAGAGCAAGTTAGAGCTTTGTTCATCAGAGGCGATGAGTCCGCGCAGTGTGTACCACTGCTGATCAGTATGCGAGTCGCGCGCGCAAATACCGCGCCACGTCTCTACACACCACCAGCTGCAATATGCTGAAATTGGTACGTGGCCCGGAGGCACAATATTCGCCGAGAATACGTCGCTTATACCTAAATATCGACCCCACGTTATATCATAATATCATAATATAATCCGTCTCATATTTCGGCAGTAACGACACTCACTATATCATCGAACGTAAATACCGAAACGAATCAGTATTCAGATCGGGTGAAGTACCACGACGCTGCGATTGGATGCCGGTTACTTAAACATTTATTGCACTGTGTGAATTCTATTACGGATTATAGAGGTAGTGTTGGGACCTAAAGCTAGCTATTGTCTCCATGAAACAGAGATAGGGATGAGTAGCTTAAACGGATTAGGGCCCCGGGCGTCGCCTGATTATTCCCCTACTTGATTTACGATGACGTGATACGCCAAGGCGAGCCCGACCTGCTTACCTAATACGGAGAATTCACCGAAAACAGACAATTTATTGTGTGCCACGTGCCTATACAATCAATTCCCAAAGAATCCCAGCGACAGGGGAAACATTGTGAAATATGAGATCCACGTGTCAACATGTACATTGAGAAGGGTTTGTCCACCACTACGCTCGGCGCAAATACAAACACTGCGGCAGCGGCTAGTCACAACACTTGCGACGTTACGTATATTTTTAAGAAAAAACACATTTAAATGCGGGACGTGGCTGTGATTAGCCCAAGGACCCGTGGCACTTTCCACCCACGACATTACATCTGCGCACGTGAATCGAACGATTTCTTCAGCTAGATATCGACATTTTCCACAGTATGTGCCTTTTCCTATACCATTTAGGATAATAAAATAACTTCCGAAGGGCCTCACTTTAATATAAGCATTTGGGTCCAATTTACATAATAGTAGTAGCGCGGCTGACAGGTAAATTCATGATAAGTACCGATCCGGTTACATTAATGCAGTTAATACGCCTGCATTGCATGTCCATGCGTTAAAAAGATACTGCTACCAATATTTTTTATTCTCGTACAAAGTGTGAGGATGATAAATATTTTTATGATATTGACCCGCGTCAGCATATAAATTTTATACAGTAATATCCCACAACCTGTCGCCTCAAGTTCATAGAGGGTTCAAACATTCTGCCTCATTTGTGAATCGTGTCTGTGTAAACCTTGTAGGGTTGCACACAAAGAACATACATTAAAGGACAAGATTGACCGCTTTGCCTTTGATACCTCGCCCCTTTGGCTAACCACTGACAAATCAAACGTTTTGATACGATAGCAGAAAACATCTTAAACAAATATATAAACACCGAGTTCTTAGAAAGTGGAAAGGTGGATTAATGTATGTACTTGTTTTGAAGTTTATTGATACGTATAAAGGAATATGAAACATACATGATATGTATGTAGGCAAGTCTAAACTACTTTTTTATATATTAACGTTAACCACAGCAGAATGCTTCGTAAATTGTCAAAATTTTGTTTGTAAAAACACGACAAAACAACTTCTTTCATCTCATTATCATTCTCAAACTTTTCCTTGTGGTTTCTTATTCTGGAAACAAATAAAAATCGCTGCGAGCGAAGAACTCGCAACTGGACAACATTTAACATGAGAAAAGTTAAGCAGGTTGCTTTACTATTCTCATGTTAAATGGTTATTTATCTTGAAGGCATTTACCACACGATGTAAACCCCTATATTGAGTTGTTTGAAATTGTTCTCGCAAATATAACTCACAAAACCCTTCAGAAAAATATTATTCCTGCTTTAAATCATGGTTTTAACAGGGCCCTAATCCGTTTAAACGAACCAACATTCGGTTACTGTAAAAGATTTTGTTAGACAAAGAACATAATCTGTTTAAACATTGAGTTTATGTTCGCTTTTTATTATGGTTATGCTAATATTGTTTTATTTTCGATGTGAGCACATTCAATGCATTTCAAATTGATCGCGATAATTTTTGCGTAAGATTTTAACAAATTAAACCAATCCATGTGCTATTTAGTATTCTATAACTGCTACTTATTATGTTTCTAAATAGAATAATACACCCTCTCGACCTCTATGCTCCATCAGTAGTAGGTACTAGAAATAGCAGTCACAAAACATTTTATAGTATCGAATGGATATGCAAGACAAGGGTCTCGACTCCTAAGAATAAAACCGCTTTTAGTGGCCATTAAAGGCGGCCTTATATTTAGGCGAACTCCTTAACAATGTAAGACAACTGAGGCAGGCCCTTAGATAAGTGTGTAGCTTGACGTCCGACAAGATCGAATCTTATTAAGTTTGCAAACTTTACGCGTACCTGCAGTGTCGGCTACTTACTAACCCCGACCTATTTCGATAGCTCCGATAACCTAAATTATTATCGTCAGTGACGTCATATTATAAATATTCTTCCTATAATAGCAAGTCTTCCACAGACACAAATTTTATTACATGTAATTACTGCCGCTGGCACACATCGCTGTGTCTCTTTCCCAATTCAAATAACTAGCTTTTAATATTCGATGGTCTATGCAAACCAACCTCAATAGATACGTAGCCTCAAGCCTGAATCTCCGTATAAGTATGTATAGGTATATTAAACCTAGATTTCGCCATCTTTATTTTAAGGTACATTGTAATAAGAACCAAACTTATTGCGGTTTACCGGACACAAATTCACCATATAATGCTACTCAGAATTGTTTGACAGTATATACAAATAACACTTTGTCCTAACCCAGGTTTAGGAGTCAAAACCTCATACACAACTGTCGCGTTCACAACCACTGCGCCAATAAGGCAGTCAAGAATTATTGTGAAGAGTTATAATCTTCATGTTCAAATGCGAGTTCGTAAATGTTTATATTTAAATGCAAGTTAAAAACTTAGTCAAATTCGTATCTCTCGGTCTCGAAAGTTAAAACTTAACACGAGTAACATACTTTCTGCTTTGAGGAACAAAATAAATGACTAAGCCTCTTCAAAACTATATTTACAAAGTGTACTAGGCATTTAAAGCTTAGGTATAGGGTTACATCACGTAACCTTTTCATTAAAACCATTACATTTCATAATCAAATTAATGGATATCATTAATTGAATAGTATTGGAAGCCTCCAGTCATGCGTAGCCACGCATGATTTAACTTTTAAATAACTTGAACACACACACACAATATACACGCAACACATATTATATAGACTTATAGTAATACTAGCTTTTGCCCGCGGCTTCGTTCGCGTTAATTTAGAATTTGACCATCAATTCGGATTGTACTCTGCTTGTAATAATATAATTCAATCATGATTCGAAAGACACGTGGCGCCATCTATTATCATAAGAACGTTATTATTGTTTTCCTCATGAACAGTAATTTTTTTAGGGATGAAAGGTAGCCTATGTCCGTTTCTGTACACCTGTCAACGTATATGCAAAATTTCAGGATGATCAGTTCAGTGGTTTAGGCGTGAAAAGGTAAGAAACAAACAAACCCATTTTCGCTTTTATAATATTAAGTTAGGATTAGGATAATAGGTTTACTAAATCTTTAACATTAAATATATTTTTATCGTAAATTTCGTAAAGTTAAATAATGTAAGTAGGTTTACATTCTTATTGTCACCAGTAGATTTTTACCTAGTTGAACTGTGAAACTGGAAGGTTGCTGGTACTTATAGCACAGGATATATCCTATTTTAAGTACCAGCAGAACATTATAATTAAGAATTTTTGTACCTAGATTAAGTTTTGTACTACTATGTACCTACTTGTATTTTTGTGCCAATAAAGAAGTTTATTATTATTATTCACTTGTGTTTTAGAGTGTAGGACAGGATGTGTAAAATCAATAATAATCATGGACAAATTAATGCACTTGTAGAAAAACGCGAGGTTGTAAAGTAATTCATATGTGAATTTCGTAGATGTGTAAAAATGTTAGTTCTGAGAGCATCCTTATAAATATCTAATATGTACAATTGTAAGATTTATAATTTAATAAAATAATACTACTGCTATAACCTGTTGAACATTGATGACCAAATAAACACTTAGAGTTTTAAAGCAAGTTCTAAACAGAATACGGTATTAGTGGCGCATATCTGTAGTTAGATATCAACTGTAGGTAGTCCTTTACCTAGAATTCCACATTGACCTATATGCACAGGTTCGTTTAATATAATTGAACATATCATTTAACTGTAATCATTGCTTAAGCAATTTTAGTAAATCCAAAGTCCATAAAAAGTCACTGAAAACGATACGACAGTAAATTCAATACGGAATAATTTATCATGATGAATCAAAGATCATATATTAAACATACCTGAATTAGGCTGATTGTCAGAGTTCGGCCGCGCCGAAGGAGCTCCGTCTCGCGCCTCCACTTCCAAGGCATACGCTCCCTGCTTCTCTCTGTCGAACACCACCTTCGTGAAGATCTCGCCCGTCTGCATGCTGATCTCAAAAAAGTCCTTCCCCTCGTTCCGCGGCGAATCAACTATGTAGTAGTACACCTAAAAAAGAATGATAATAAATTATTCATAAAGACCGTAACATGCGCCGCATATCTTAAGACTTCTGGGTCCTTTGTTTACTTTTTACCCAAAAAACTTGCAACCCCTTCATAAATGACGTAGGACGAACTCTTTCCTTCGTATACTACTTTAATAAAAGTATTGCTACTATAGGATAAGTAAATAAATATATATAAATTTTTCACGACAGACCTTGCATGTGTGTACATATAACTAAATGTCTGTTTAACGCTACTTTATGTGGCATTTTAAAATCCGTCGATATGAAAAAATAAGCTCAAAGAATTCTATAAAACTCCCTGTCATGTACACTTATGTATATCAACGCGGTAAGCCAAAATTTATAGAAGAAAAATGTGTAAAACAGATTGACGCCGCCCGGCTCCTCCCTACAAAGAACTCGCTATAAAAACTGACAGTCGTCAAAATATGGAATTTGTTGTTAGCAAAGCCCGCCACCGTGATAGCTGACACGTGTCCAATTAGATTCTCTAGATTTTATTCACGGAAAAAGCAGGTGAAAATGATAAATGAAAAAATAAGCGCCCAAAGCCATTTCAATATAATTTAAAATCATGTTTTGACGGCCTGACATACTTCGTTTCATAATGAATTAAATTAGACGTCGCTTCCCGGAATTATATAATAAAACAATGATTGTGAAGAAGATCCTACCACTTGCCCACATCTTGTTGCCTAAACGATTCTAATAAAAAGGTGACAATACAAGAATTATACCTAATGAGGGAGTTGTCTTCAAAAAAAATATATACCAAAGTCCTTTTTTGTATTTATATCGTCGGTGACCATCGGATCTAACAAATTAGATCGATATATAAAATATCAAACAGCTTTCGTAATTATTTCCCCTTTCTCCCTACCTTTATTCATAAATGTACTAATAACAACTATAACAAAACAAAAATCGAACAAAAAATATACTGCAGTAATTGAAAACGATTTATTAAACACATCAGTTTTAATAATAGACGAATTAGGAATAGCGAGCACTGTGCATCATATTTAATAGAACTAACAGCCGTACTAGGGCCATTATATGGCAGCTATCTACATCACGTTATGACCTAGATGTTGGACACATTAGCTATCCTAATTACGGCTCTAATACAAGGACCCTCACACGAAATAGTTACTTTAACTTTATGTTATATCTAGTCTATAACATCCGTCTGTGCCATCTATATGAGCTTTAATTTCAAAGAACTTCATACCGCTAGAGTTTTATGCTAACCTTGCAAAACTACCTGGTATCAAAATTAATAACGCTCGAGCATGTATATATAGTGATGCAATAATCTCAGTTGTGTACTTTAATATGTGAATATCTGCGAGATATTTCCACACAAACTATCTCGAACACAAATATTTAATATTCAAAAGCTCTTTAAGGTTGCCAGAGAAGTTCATGATATCGAGCGAGTCGGCGTTCTCGCATCTGCACCTAATGTTGTAGCTTAAGTAAATCTTGCCATTGCCTCAAATCCAAACAGGTGTTCTACGTTGGTTACTGAAAGATGAAACGTCTACGCGAACTCCACTAGAAACTTGGTAATAATAGCCTCGAGCCAATTAGTGATTCTAATAACGGAAATTGTTATAAGTTCCAAACATCTACATTAAAGCGGCTTTAAAAAGATTTCTTTCAATTTAACAACGAAGCGGTCGGGATGATGACGATTTAATTTTAATGCTTTGCATCCCGCACAGCCAGTAAAGACAGCTAGTTTTTATACAATGCCGACTATATTAAATTTAAAAGTTATTTAGATGAGATTATAATTTCCGTAAAACTCATTTGGGCACTTTTTATTTTTCTATTTTATTCCATAGAAACTAGCTTAGGACAATAGCTTTTGTTGTATTTTTTTATCTACGTTTTCTGTTATGATAAGGGTAATAAAGGTGTCAAAGAAAAATATAGGTTGCGCTCACTGAAAGATAATACTGACATGCATATACTTTTTACCTAGTTATTGCTTTTAAATCGAAACAAAAATAAATATTGCATTAAGTAGGTATAGTAAAAAAATAAATAATAGTGCTAAAATAAATAACACCGCAAATATTTAAAAATCTTTTAATGATGAGTAATTGGACTCAGGGCGGAGACCTCGTTTCTTAAAGAAAATGTATTCAATAAAATTTTATTCAAGCTTATAACATTATTCAATTTAAGTTATTATATTTTTCTCTTCAAGCCACGCACTTGTATTTTGTACGTTTGGTAAAAGATTTTCTAATTAAAGTAGGACTCTATAACAGAAACACTCTATAACTTTCTTAATTAATATGAAGTTATAGAGTTTCATATTAACGGTCACCGATCATACACACTCAACACTATTTATACTTGATATCGTTAGAAATACAGAGAATTGACAAAGTGGGACAGTACCGGCTATCAATGTATTGGCATCGCAGCTAAAACGATCAACGATTTAGGTAAAGGCATAGTCATTTATAACTATTCAATCGTCTAGCGCTGAATCAATAATTCAAATACTTCTACTCTTAAATTTTTAATCATGTACACGTTAATTATAGTAGATTTTAAGGCACAAACAAAACATTGCTTCGTATAAGGTTATCTCGCTACAAAGCGCTGAGTACAATTGCAAGTTCGGTAAAAAATGTAACCACAAATGGGTGTGCCATATCTGAGTGTTCTTTGTGCCCTTTGTTTCTATGTTTGTAAAGTCCGCCTCGTCGTAAAAATATACCTAGTGCGAGTACAATATAAACTTGCCAATGTTTAACGTGTCAGTCTACGATAACGTAGAACGAATGGGGCTGCAATACATAATTCTCACTATTTTCATGCAGAAGCGCAGAACATCGTAAACCTACAAATTACACACATATACTAAACGAAGGCAATGTATTTAATTATTCAATATTGCACACCAATCCAAAACGCAATCACAACGAGTGAAAATTGCATTTTTATTTCCAGGCGCTCACGAAAATTATAGGCACAGTAAATTGCAACAGTTGCATATTTGCACAAAAATATATAACACGCGGAACGGGCCTGCTCCGTGTCTGTGCATGTTATCGTGGATTAATTAAATTGTACGTTTAAATATCCAGAAATAATTTGCGAAACGGACGTTCTCTGTGTGGCACGTTTTACGACGATGAATAAAAGCGCTGGTCGTTAAAAGATATTGATCGCCTTATAGACCTAGCGGCTACAATGACTTTTTCGATGACAATGTTAACTGTAAGATATTCGACTTTCAGATATGCGGCTATCGGGCTCAGTGCCAATAATATTTATTCTAACTGATCGTTATAAAAAATCACGGTTATAGTTCAGACAAAAAGATAGAGCCGGTAATGGTGATCGAATTTCTCGTTTGATATTGGACTAAGCTGTAATAATATAGCGAAGGACATGTCGTCCTGTCAGCAACTATTCTCAGTGGTAGTGAGTGTACCAAAAACTAGCCAGTTTATGGCTGAAGGCGGCAGCCAAGTAGTAAAATGTTTTATTAGAGCGTAATTGTATAATATAGGTCCTTGACATCAAACTTTAAGTTAACAGATTTATGTATACTAGTCGAAGCATAAAAACATGTACAAAGTTTATGAAAGCAAGTATTGGCGAGTGTGGATGATGTTGATAATCAAGCCCAGCCTAGTTTACATAGTACGTTTGACATTAAAGTTACAAGTACCGAGACCCTCCCTTATCGGGACTGTTAGGACGAAAAGGTCAACACGGATTTTATGATACATAACATGTCACGCGCCAGTTAATGTGTATAAGTAGATACGTAGACATCCCTTTCGTCAATTATATAGAGGTTTCAGTAAGGCGTGTCGATTTTTATTAAATATTTAGACATACGGTGTAAAAGATATGCCTACCCTTCATTAATTCTATGAACTGGGCACGTTCCGACGTGAAATGTCGTGTCAACTTAATTAAATCTTGTTATAAAAATATTACCTACCAACATAAACTGCTTAATATAAAAGTTTCGCTGTTTTGTTTTAATGTGTCCGTATTGTGTTCAGATTGTCAAAGATTATATAACTTTTGCGAGGACAACCGCCGTAATACATTTTATTACAAAATCATTTTCGGTTTTTATTATAATATCATCTCGGAGTTTAATGTTATTTCGACATGAAACTTAAGTTTACTTTTACTTTGTATTATATAAATAAACAATAACTTCTGCAAAATTCAAAACTCGTAGCTAGTCGTAAACAGGGTAGATAATGTTAAAGACAAATTATAAAATCTGGAGTATTGCGACTAACGTAAAAACAGTAATTTCACTCTTTTTCTTACTCTTGTCATCAGTATTAACGTAAAGGCAAGTATTTAAGCACAGTTGTGATAACCAAGAATCAAATAACTCATACCTCGACTAAGTAGGTCGTTTCCATCGCAATGCAATATCTCTAAAATAAAGTAAAGCCTATATATTGAAACTACCACAAAAACAATACACTTGGATAAAATTCTACTGTAAAAACACAGTGTTTTCCTTATAAAGTATATTAAGAGTGATTTTCATTTAGGATTAATTAAAAGCAACCTGAACAAAGGTAGAGATAAACTACCCTATGCATAATATATGATGTGCCTTCTAGTCTGTAGTAGCGTACCCAACGTTAAAGGAAAAGCTCTTCCTAAACCGATTAAACTAACAAATTGATTACTTTGTACTCATCCTAATAAATAGGTAAGACTCCCCGTATCTAATGTACAAGTTTAAATGAATACAGATTTCAATAATGTGAGTAGTGTAGTGGCTTGATCGTAAATACAAGAGACACGTGAGATGGTCTAATTATGGGTGAATTAATCACAGACGGTGATTGTTCTTCGGTGGTGCATAAACAGAGGTTGCTATGACAGTCACAATAGTTTAAAAGTGTTGCAGATTGTAAGGCTGTGACTCAAATTAAATTACGTAGGTAATCTTAAAAGCTCGGAGTTTTACCACCAAAAAAGAAAATGCGAGTAAAAGAAAAAAATCCACACTGTATATTGAGACAATATTGTGTAAATTCATGGCTATGGCAAATTTAAAAATAAATTATGTATTTACAAAGTGCTTTTCAAATAAGTTTTAAAGTCTGTTTATTCTCGACCACGAAAACAGTTATTATATTAATAGAGCCAATTTGTTTCGTGAAAGTTCGCCAATTTAGCCAAACTTTATACCATTGTTTTTCCTCAGATATACTCGGGTTTAATTTGCCTACCGACCATATATGTTAGCTAGATATAAACATATATCTATATTCTAAATACTGAATGAAATTGTACAGATTGAAATTAAAGTACTTTTTACGGCTTCCAGCGCGTTTTTTAGTTTAAAACACTTTTATTTCATAATTTTGAAACTTTAAATTAGTAGTATTTTAGTTATATTGTTAAGTTTCAAGTAGTTTAATTTCAATGGCAATTCCACAGATATTTAAAAAAGAAAGTGAGGTTATGTTTCAAATATGCAATGCTAATACAGGAATAGTAAAAGGTTTGTGAGTTCGTAATTATTGTACAGTCGCTCATTTTTCGATGTTTGACGAGTTTTGAGTATCTAAGTTATGACAATTCTAAAAAGGAGGATCTAGATAGCTAAAGCGTAAATCTTATGATGAATCTTAAGATGCAGCAAGTTTGTTGCTGGTATGAGTCAACGGCCTTGCTTCCTGTATTCGTTGCCTGTAATCGAAAGGTGGTGGGAATGAAATCTAACGAAAATAGAATAACTTTTATGAATCTTTGATATTCTTGATACATTGGATCTTTACCTGAAATAGCCGGTTTTTTGAAGTGAAAGCTTTTTTAGCGGCGTTGTGCACTTTTTTGTGATGGTTAAAAAATGTTAAACTCGCGTCAGGACACGTGACCTGATCGAAAATTCGTAGGACGGAGGAAGAATTGTCAAACTCGCGTCAGGACACGTGACCTGATCGAAAATTCGTAAGACGGAGGGAGAATTGTCATGTTTGTGTACGATAGCGTAATAAATGAATATTGTATTTTACCACATAAATGATAGTACTTTTATACTGATAATTAAAGCAATTCGTGCAAAATTATTCCCTAACCATTCCAAAATATCAAAAACGCACAACAAATAAAAAATATTCAAGTTTTGACACTTCTGCCAGCACTCCCGGAGTGCAACCCATTGTTTTTGTAATTACATATTATACACAGAAACATCCATGTTTTATTGCTACACCTTATTTAATGATTTCTAACCACTGATTATTTCGCAAATAAAACACATGCCGTATACAATTATTATTAACTAGATTTTCCGACGGCTTCACTCGCGTTTATGTAGATTTATGTTAAGATAGATTTTTTGTTGTCTATATGACTATGGCCTAACCCTTCTCATAGTGACAAGAGGCCCGTGCCCAGCAGTGGGACAGTTTAATACAGGGCTGATATTATTATATGTTATTCAGATGTATAAGCAATAATATAGTAAAGTTTTATCTAAATCAATCCAGTAGTTTTTGTGTGAAAAAGTACCTAACATACATCCATCTATTCTTACAAACTTTCACATTTATAATATTAGTAGGATATACCTACTTGTAATATTATTAATGAACATCAATATTTTTTTATACAATTTGTGTTTATGTTAGATTGTTTAGTAGATACTGTCGCGGTTTCGACAGTATCTACTAAACGATCTAACATAAACACAAATTTTTCGCCATAATGATGGTTACTAGAAATATAAAAATAGAAAAATATTTATTTACAGTAAAAACAACATTACAATATATCCGGCGGCCCCACACTAGGCAAGCCTGTCCTGTGGGTGCCTGCTACGATTTACAATTTTTGCTTTAATCATAATTATATATGCTCGGATCGGTTTAAACTTGCTTAACAAATCTTATTATCTAAGTATATAATATATGTATATTATAGTATTTATGTATACCTATCCATGACTATAAATATAATATTACAAGTATACACTTAAGAGTTTTCTTTCTGTTTATTAGAGGTTTCCAAATATCAACTATTATTAATATCCAAGTTTATGGCTATATAAATATTAAATTGTACTAACCATGTACTAACCCACGTTGTACTAACCATAAACTGGATACTGGCAAATACATTATGGTTTCTTATAAATGTCTTTGGTTATTGACTTAAATTAAAGCAAATACCTACACATAATGTTGTCTTACGTTTACGCGAATGTCATACTTTAAAATTAAATTACATTTATAGATTACTAGTTTTCACCCGCGGTTTCGCTCACGTAAATGCAGGATAAGTTAGGTTTGCAACAGTTATTTTTTCTGGATGAAAGGTACCCTATGTCCTATTCTGTACCCCTGACAACGTGTATGCAAAATTTCATGTTGATCGGTTGAGTAGTTAAGGCGTGAAAGCGTAACAAACAAACAAACTCATTTTCACATTTATAATATTAAGTTAGGATTAGGATTTCGCGGTTTATTTGAAAACACAACATTAGTATAATTTTGGAAACTATTAAACAACATTTACTATCAAACTGTACTATGATTAAACTATTATAATGAATACTACTATTAAAATATTTGGATGTATGTATGTATAATATCATTGCCTCCAGATTTGCCATTAAAAATATTAATAAGATAGTTTGCATGAAAAACACAACGTTAACAATTTTCTTCACAGGCTGGCAATTTCATAGGTAAAGATTCTGACTTTATAGATTTATGCATAAATCAATAACTGGACTAAACTCGGCACATGTTGCTTAACTGTTCAGATTGACTACGGAAATGTTCGGATACAAAACAAACGACAAGCCTTTTCTTGTTGAGTTGAGATTCGCCTTTACGTGGAGGCACTTTTATAAAATGCAGCTAATAACCTTGCAATACAATATATATACCATCATGAAATACGCATTAATTTAGATAGGTCAATTTGAATCACATGGATATCATATACAGCGTGTAAAATGCTATATCTTAGTGAAAATAATATATAAGTACTGATTTATTTGTCGCGGTTTTCCATTGTGCAGGTCCTATATTATGTGACACTTAAATATAACCAAACCTTTCTGTTACACACTGTATAAAGATATTTTTTTTTATAGACATCTTTCGCACTGAGATTGAATCCTGTGTCGCGGGGTACATTACGAACATTCAAACAACGGACACAAAGAACATTCAGACTCGAAACAACCATTTGTGGATCACACAATTTTTGAACCATGTGGGATTCGAACCCACAACACTCAGCGCAGTAGTAGCAGTAGTGAGGCGACCACTACACCATCCGTGCAGTCATAAGCTGCATATTCAAAAGCTGCAAACTTATAGGTATCGCCTTGTTAGTGCATATACAAAATGTCTTACCTGATTATTAGGAAAAGTGCCGTCTTTGTCGATAGCGTTGACCTGCGTAACCTTCGTCCCGACAGGTTCTCCTTCCAGCACCGTCTCTTGTTCCCGCTCCGTGAACAACGGGATCTCATCGTTCACATCCTCCAGCATAATGTACACCGTCGCCTCCGATGCTAGTTGTTGTGCCCCGTTGTTCTACATCACAATAAACAAAGATTTCAGTATGAATTTCCAATTTTAACTGCCCGTTATCCAATTACATCCGAAAGCTGAATAAATTAATTTAATGTTTTCATAACTCAATATTATTTCCCGTCACAGAGTTATGTAGATACCGGTGCAACCGATCGGATAGTAAATTATTTGCGCACATAGCTTCACGTAGTTATTAAATAAATATTGCAATTTTACATAATTTAATTTAAATAGCAAACAGTCAATTTATATAGGAAAATGAACATGCAACACCTATATGAATGTACTCACATTGTGATTTCGAAACGTTACTTTATAAACAATGTGAGTGTGTTTACTTAAGGGTGTTCTTGTGTGGATATAAGATTAAGCCGAACCGACCATAACCGCGCACGACGCGTAACACATAAAATATAAATGCTCACCTCTACTCGGATCGTAAGATTATATTCCTTGATGCTCTCATAGTCGAGCGGATGATTAACTTTTATATCGGCCCATGTAAATCCGTTGTCTGCCCTTTGTTGTAAATAGAAAGTGTGAAATTTGTTGGTCTGGGCTGTGGAGCCGGGCATCAGCCGGTAAAACACGGTCGGGTTGTTCTCAATGCCCGAGCTGAAAATAACAACATATTATAACATCCCTTTTTCATCTAAATACCAGTTCCAAATCCACAGATACGACTACATTAGGCACATGACAACATCAACAATTGCGAATGACAACGATTCGTTCAGAATAGGAACGAACAAAATGAATGAATTGTTCGACTTTAAATGAATCAAGGGGCTACTTTCTATAACATTATTACATTATGCAAAAACATTAACGAGAGAAATATAACAGAAATATATAAATAAATGTTTCATTTGACAACACATTTACAGTTTGGTAACGTTGAATCGTTTTTAATATTCTTTCAATTGAAAAGTACATTGGTCTTGCACTCCGACTATACGTAATCGCTGAAAGAAGGAAAGAGTAATTCGTCCGGCACACTTTTCATTCAATAAACGAGTAAACAGTTCAAAAGGCGAGTTTGCTACAAATTGTTTTGGAACCGACGCTAAAAAATTCTGGAATACCGCGGTGGTAACATTTTGCGTGAATGCAATTTCCCAACGCGTCGTTTTCTTGTTTTTTAAAACGCTGTTTTGTTACAGCAGCATATTTCTACATCAAACTATTCGATTAATGTAGGCATGTAAAACGATGGTTGTAAACCGATTTTTGTATATTTACTAATATTATAAAGAAGAAAGAGTTGTAATATTTTATATAAAGTTTAAATTTTTATTTGTAATGAATAAACGCAAAAACCGTTAATCTCTTTCACCATTAGAAAGCCACTTTATGCTGTATTAACATAGACTATATAAAACACACGCTACGCGCCACGGAGCGGAGCAGTTATCATAAACGCAGATAAAACCGTAGGGCACAGCTAAATGGAAAGACATTATATATATTAAAAATTTATATATTTAATTCTAGATAATATGCTTTAGAACGGAATCCATACTTTTATTTAATATCTAACTGTAAAAACAGTAATATTAATTTACTATTTTAATCTAAGCTGTAACAATTATAATATGCAATTATTCAGACAGCTAATCAGAATTTCTCTGGATTGACCCGACACTAAACACACAACGAAATTGACTTTATGCTTTACACGTATCATATTACATCACGTATAAAATAAATAATTAAATTACAAACTTCATAATTATTTTGTAAAAATTTTAAAAGTGGTGATTATTTACTAACATTGTCTTCTGTTTACGCGAATGTTATTCATTGAAATTAAACTACTATATACGGATTTTATCGCGTTGTTTAGTTGACACTTTATTACAAAATTTTGAAAACTGTTACACTAGTATTACTATATACCATCCGTATATAGTAGTTTAATTTCAATGATTATTTACTATTTTATTTTTGTTTTATTGCTCCAACCCGTGTTTGAACAACTACAATCATAGAAATCTAAGAACATAATCTATACATATAATAAAATCGTAGGAAAGTCAAAACTGTACATTGAATATTTTTTTAAAAGAATACTTGAGGCGTGATCTACAATAGATATCGAAGCCAAAAATATAGTTTTTAGAATTTTTATCTGTTTGTCTGTATGTATGTCCGAGCTAAACTCAAAAAGTACTCCATGGATTTACTTCAAATTTTGCATGAATATTACTAACAGGTTGGGTCAACATATAGGCTACATATTATCACGCTATCACCTACGAGGGAAGAGCTGTGAATCTTTATTTTGCTTACGCATTCTGTGACAGCTTGTAATCTAACGACGCATATTTAAATGTTGTTTTTGAGTAAGCCATGCTATTATCTAGCTTTACACTATAAAAACTACGCCATTTAAGTAACTTGGGCAGAGAAATATAGTTGGGTTCCGCGGCGACAAACACTTTTTAGTTAAAATCTACGCGGACGAAATCGCAGGCAACAGCTAGTGTATAATATTTTCGTTCCACTCAAGGTAATCAAAGCACTTAGTGATCATGGTTATTCAAAGTAGAATGATTGGTAATGAAAAATGTAGTAGGGTAGTACCTACCTACTACATTTTTTATTTTATTTTACATAACCATATGAATTTATAGATACAGGTTCAGGTTTGTAGGTAAAAATGTAAGTATGCAAAAATATGTATTACAATTTTTGCACTGACATTACAAAACATTTTAACGCGAAGAAGCGGATGAACACTATTTACAATTAAAACG
This sequence comes from Catocala sponsa, assembly GCA_963564715.1. Classification (NCBI taxonomy): domain Eukaryota; kingdom Metazoa; phylum Arthropoda; class Insecta; order Lepidoptera; family Erebidae; genus Catocala; species Catocala sponsa. Next base: position 13,266,283 of record OY751331.1, read on the forward strand.
ATAAAAAGTATATTTGATTCTAATTTATAAAATAGTCCACAACATTGGTAGATTTGAAATTGAATGTAAAGTGTTTTTACGTCGCTGTTAATTTATAGTTAAAGAATGTATAGCGGCAGACCAATTTTTTTTTAAGAAAATAATTTATAAAAAGCTAGGATTTTCGGCGTAACTATTTCAAAAGACTTCGAACCAAACAAGATTGTTCGTCAACGGTAAATACCTTATAGGTTTCGTGAGCACTGAAGCCTTTTTGTACGAAAACAAGATTGGAAATACGTTATTCTTTTTTTTTGTTAATCTGACATCTTGTTTTACTATTTCATTTGATATTAATAATGCACAGTTGACTACTAACTGAAACTCCCTTTATAAACAAACACTTAAGTGTGGCTCTTCTCATCTTTTAACAGTTTGAAATAAAATTTATAAGATTACTGAAATTACGATGTTTTAATAATCATCAGATGCATTATCTAAATCATATTCTGCAATATTTTGCTATAATGCCCAGACACAGAATAATCATTGGCGACGTACCGCACGTTCTATATAAAGTACTCGATCCTTTAATTAGCTGTTAATTAGATTAAATTCTAACCATATTACCAAACTGTAACTGCATTGCGGTTTTCAATTAATACTAGGCACCTGCACCCTTTGAGATCGCTTCGAGTTAATTGACACCTCTCTATTGCAAATTACTTAGATAATAATAACATTTTGAATACCTTGCCCTCATAGGCTTTCACCTCGAAAGAGGTACCGTGCAACTTATCTGATATTTTTATAATATCAAACATTCTAAGGCATCGATTCACTCAAAACGTTCCGGTAGGATTGGTTATAAAATTAGTAAGGTGAGTTAGTAATGGTTTCGTCTTCATGTAGTACTATCATTGTGAGTATGGAATGTGTGTAGTTTAGGACGAACAGATAGACAATAGAGATGTGAACCCAACTTGCCATCATTCAGCACTCTTGTGATTGATGCACTATGGATAATATAATAGTGCATAACAGTTACATATTATTAGGTATCTAAATATTCGTAGCCCGTGGTACTTAAGTGATGCACATTCAAAGATTTTAAACACATTTTTCTCTTAATATACTTACTGTTAGCCTATTTACTTGCACGTCAACTAAATATGCTACTCTACGCGACAATCCTACGGTCAAATGACTTAGAAAAAATATCTAAATTAATTACTCTCTCTGTTCCAAACGTCTTCATTCTCTATACTATAGCTATAAGTAGTCCTAATACCCTCCTTCAGTAATGTGTTTTCGGCAAACTCAATTGACTCATGAATTATTCATGTCAATTCGCACTGAAACATTACTACAATCGAAATCTACAAACTAATTTTAGATTGTATTTACGTAAATGAGCTAAGATATTCCATTAGAGGAGATCTATTATAGAAACTTCTTAAGAGCATTCATTATTTGTATATTTAGTAAGGAGTAAGTAGGTCGTTAATATAAAATCACGAATCATTAGAGCTTCCTACTATTTCTGAATAAGTCGATTACGCGATATTTCTTGATGGAATATATCTAAGAATAAATCACGTTTTATAATGATTAAAAAACTAAAAACCTACACAAACCTACAAATAAATACGCCAAATAAACCATATTGGCAAGCACTATTACAATGGACGTAAGATTTTTTTAATAAACAGTATCCTACACAAATCTACGAAATAAAACATGACCTATGTAATACCTCAACATGCTACTTGATTCCTTACATCAACATCCCGAATAATATTACTTAAGTATATGACTCATAATGCATTGATGCCTCAGCCTACATGCAAATACAATGAACATAGACTTTTTAATAAATGGATAAGTACCAATTTGATACCTCTCACAAGCTGTCTAAAATCATCTATTTATTTATTTAAAATTTATATATGCGACAATATACTAAACATCTATTTATTTATTTAAAATGTATATATGCGACAATATACTAAAAATAAAACAGAATAGATGTTTTTAAACAGGATAACACAGTGTGCCCGTTCCACGTAAGCAGTGAGCCCTTTCAATGCACGCTGGTGAATCACGACAGTCCGCGTGTGCCATGACGATGCATTTGTAATTCACGGACAATGACAATACATCGTATTCAGATCACCCAGTGAGAGGCAAACAGTAGTTGTTGACGCTCGCGGCGCACCAACTGACACCACACGACGGTAACTTGCCGTCCTTGTCGAATCAGAACAAACCTCATCTCGTGTTTAAAGCCAGTGCAACACTGGTACAGTTTGAACTCACATAACAAAGACAGGAGGTACTATTCGAAAATATCGATACTCTTCGCTTCTGCTGCAGTTCAAAGACCGATACTAGATGACGACATTCCAGCTCGCTGCTTGAAATCAACAGCGGAGAGCGGCGAATAACGATTCCTTCGAAAACAGACAACTGTCACACACGAAGGCTAAAACTGCGACTTTGTAAGCTAGAGCTGATACAGAATTTGGGCAAACACTTCAAACAGCCGTATCAGTTGTAGGAACAAAGGCGCGAGCGATGTGCGACAGCGGGCAGCGGCGCGGGGCGCAGTGCGGCGGCGCCGCGGCGAGTGCAGTGACGGGGCTGCGTGCGGTGCCCGTGCCGAACAGTTACCCACGCACCTTGCTTTCACGGACACCACTTTGGCGCCCACGGGCAAATTCTCTCGAATGTAGATCGGGCCGTACACCGTGTGGTCCCACACGGGGGGATTGTTCGCGCGATCCACTACGTCTATCTGGACCTCCACGGTTCTGGACAAGGGCGGGAAGCCCTTGTCTTGAGCCATAGCCTCCAACTTGTATGTTTCTCGCTATCGGGGAAAGAGTCGATGGAAACAGACAAAACCACGTCGTTAGTAGCGTTAAGGAGTGGAGGTGCGGCGGGCCCGTGGGCCCGCTGCGCCTTATACCAACCTGGCTTTCACACTGGTCACTACGGTACCCACTGTGACATTCTCTTTGATGTGAACGGGGCCATACGTGGTCTTGTCCCAGATGGGGGGCTTATTGTTCCTGTCTACCACGTCTAATTCAACGTCCACGTCTGCGGAGGAGGGCGGGTCGCCTCTGTCGGAGGCGCGCACGCGCAGTCGATACCTGTCCCGCTACAGATACACGGGTCAGAGGTCAGCGGGGAAAAACAAAACATAATACAACTAAAATATAAACACATAAGTACTCATTGCTAATAAACAATCAAAATAATTCAAAAAATAAACGTACTAAGTATTTATGTTTCACTTCCACATTGCTATTGGCTGTTTGTAGATATTATGTATTTGACAGTACAATGTGCTGATTAAGTAAAGCTTACACTCGTCGTCTCACATTCAGTAAGCCAAATAAAACATGAGAAGAATAAGGTAAGGTAATAGATAGAACTGTAACATTACGTCCGCTCACGTCGTCTGCTCCCACTCACAGGCACTACTTCGTACGTCGTACTTACAGTAGAGATCATTCCTTACTGTTGTAGCCAATATTAGATGGTGCAAGAAAAAAATTGGAAATAAAAATGTTGATCATATTTTACAAGTTTCGTCTGTACAATAAGGAGAAAGACAAACTGTACATTATAATAATTAAGGTACTTTTTACAGTAATCGAACTAAACTAATCTTAAAAATTAAAAAAATAACGTAACAAAAAGCAGGCAAATGCATGCAGCTCTGCATACAAGACATGGCGGAAAGGTCAGGTTGTCATATGAATGGTTTGGTGACCTCGTAATACTACAACGAAACGACACTCATTGAAATGAATATATTACAAACGATGGACGTTACGTTTAACTGTACAAATTTTGGAATTGAAAACGATGCCCCTTTCACAGAAGGAATAATGTCACAACTGGCCAGATGGCCAAACTGCCTTGGGGGCAATCTGACCATCTCATTTATTAACTAATATTATACAATTATATTTATATAGCACTGCCGCCCTGGAAAAAAGTCACAATTATCATGATCATAGTATGGTACACGATATCAAATTGTATGAGTAGTCGTCTAGCACAGCGAGAAGTAAACGGGCGGGGTCGAACCACCCCGGCGATAACCGCTCCGCAAAACAAAATCAGAGATTAGTAACAAAACATGTACATAATACATATAATACTGATAGGTATGTTAAAAGCGTAAGCTTCCCAAATCAATTAATCGATTAATTACATAAAATAAACTTTGAAACTAGTTAGTGCGAAATATACAGAAGTGCTGTTACAGAAACTGTACATGTTTTAGAACTAAACATAGGTTTCAACGGTGAAATATTTACAGCAGTATTATCTTTGTTACAAGGTAAGTATTATACACAAGTCGTATTCATCTGTAAGATAGTCAATGCAAGACGGTGCTGCGGAAATAAATCTTAACGAAGATTCAGTGCGGAGCCGACGCTGGCGGCAACTCAAACTAATTGTGCTGCAAGAAGAACAAGCCCCCGACGGCCGCGGGGTGACCGCCGACCCCGCGTCGCCGTTCAATGGACAACTACTCCTCACAGCCAGGATTTACCCCTCTTCACAGCAATTTACAGCAGCGGTAAATTTAGAACTATTTACAAGTAAATAAACTTAAAGTACGTGCCAATTGAATCCTAAGGCCTGTAGGTAGCACTCATCCACCAAACTTTGTAGTAAAGTTGATCCCTTTCACTCGTCAATCTTGTCATTCACTCTCACCAAGTGGTCGGTATATTGGTATAGATGTAAAAGCATACTTACGTCGAGTGGCTTCTTAAGAACGATCCAGCCCGACTCGGGCTGGATTTCAAAATACTCTATATCGGCGGGGTTATACGGAGCACTCAATGTGTATACAATGGCGCCGTTATTATCGGCATCTTCGTCAGATGCGGATACTCGCAATATATTCGTGCCAATACTGGCGTCTTGTTTAACGTTCTCCACATATTTCTGCAATACATATTACAATGACTGTCAACAACCACAGTGGATCGCTGAAATACATGCAAACAAAATACTAATTGTGATTTCATGCAATATTGTGCGAACTACTCGCTAATATGTACAGTCACTATGTTGCTTACTTGTCTGTCGAAGAGTGGAGGGTTGTCGTTTACGTCGGTTATTTCAACGGTAAACGAACAAACTCCTTCGAGCGAGGGCTCGCCCTGATCTGTTGCCTTTACCGTTACAGATACGAATTTACCATCATCACCTTCTCTATCGAATACTTTGTTTGTCGATACTTCACCGGTTTCCTCGTCTACTGTGAATTTCGTGCCTTTCTGGTTGGGCTGCTGTACTATTGAATATTTAACTTGACCATTAACGCCTTTATCTTCGTCTGTAGCGTGAACTTTTATGACTGGGCTACCGTTGGGAGCTCCTTCTTCAACTTTTGGGAAGTACGTTGGACAGTCTTTGAAGATAGGTTTGTTGTCGTTGACGTCCGTAATGAAAACGACTACGACCGCCGTAGAAGTATGTATCGTAGCATCTCCATTTACGCAGCAAGCGCCGTCATCCATAGCAGTGACGTTAAGTTCGTACTTATCCCTGTCGAGAGATATTGCTTTGTTGTGCAGACGGATGACACCAGTAATTTCTTCGATTACGAACTGACCGGAGCTGGTACCGCCACCGACGAAGCCAAATCGAACATTGTCTCCGTCCTTATCCGAAGCGACGACAGTGGTGACCAGAGTGTTGGGGCCGGCGTTCTCATCAACGTTAGGCGTGTACACTTGCTGTGAGAATTTTGGTTCTTCATCGTTTTTATTCTTCGTATATACTCGGACAGTAGCCGTGCCTGTTTTCGCCGGTTCACCTTTGTCTTTAGCGGTTACTACAAATTCGTAGTAGGCGTTGTTATTGTCTGCGTCGAGCTGCTTGTTGTTGGTGATTATCCCATTCGAGTCCACGCTGAAGTGGTCATCTGTAACGAGTGAGACATAATATTATTCATAACTTTATAATAACGATCTTATTCATAAAACCTATAAGAAGTTTATAACGTTAAAAGAAATTGTCTAAAAATATTGTTAATTAAAGTGCATAAAAATGCTAACTTGCCGAATAAAGATGCTGTTCATAATGAAGGTTTACAGTACGTTTCTAAATATTTTTTTAACATAATGTTAATAAGATGTACTGATAATTTCTAAATGTATTCAGAGGAAATGCGGGCATCAAAATATTTAAAGAAACTGTTATATAGGTATATAGCTGTCGCACTGGGTCCAAACGAAATATCATTGTGCAAGAGAGAAACATACAGCTCGCGCGGATTATAGCTCTAAAAATCATGTCGTAACTCTTTGTTTTCTCATCCAAAATTAGGTAGGTACATGGATTTAAATATTTTCCAATTCCTTTAATTTTTTTTATACACAATATGAGAAGGAATTTGGCTATGTATGTATGTTTTATTTATTATATAACTTTAGTTAAATTATGTTTAAATAAGAGTAGGACCGGGCGAATTTTGTAATTTTGTATCATTTCTAATTTGTAGTCCTTATTATAGTTTAATAATGAAAGGAAAATGAAATCATTTTTTTTAAGCTCTGCTTTTCTTCACTATTCAGTAAGAAAGCACAAAAATACATCTGTATGGACTAGACGGAGCCCGCGTTTCCTCTTAAACCTTTAGTAAGGTTTTATATGTATAAGGCCTAGTAGATAATACAACTTGATCAATAAATACCAGTAGTTCTGAATTAGATATATTGTTACAGTAAATAACTTTATATGCTAACAAATAAATTAGTTTCATATGTCTAAACAATACAAATTTACGTGCAACATTAAACACTGACGGAACACAGAGGTAACACAAACAGTAAGATAGTTAAACAACAATGTTCTAAGAATAATGTTGTAAGTAACGCCATTGTTGTGTGTGTAACATTATGCAAGAACATCCGATTAACTATAAAAACGAGTCGAATGTAAACAATTAGCTAAGAAACTCTGCTCATATTGTGAAATATAATTTTACCCGCATTATATACATGTCAATAACCTCTCTGCGTTCTTGTTATAACGCCATCTAGAGAGCAAAATTCTTGATACTGAAACTAGATGGCGCTAGTAGTCGAAACTAATATTTGTAATACAGTTTGAGTGTTCATTATAATAAAATATTCACCTGAGACTAAATACTCGATCTCTGCGTTCTTCCCTGAATCTGCGTCCATGGCCTTCACCTTCAATATGCTGGTACCGAGCGGTATATCTTCATCTACGTTGTGGGCTTGGTAATCTGGCAACTCGAATTTCGGTGCGTTGTCATTCACGTCAGTCACGCGAATTGTTAGCTGGAAAATTAACAAATTCAATGATGTTAGCTAATAATTAATCCTGACAGCTAACAAATAGTAGATGAGAACGTTTCAAAATTATGAATTAATTTACATTTATCATTAGACTGAATTCGATAATTAAAATTGAAAACAACAATAATCAATTTATAACAAAGTACACTACCTAGTAAAATCATTCTGACAGTACTGATATAACAGTAACTCTACCTAATAAAAATATTTCTTATTAGAATATGACATGCAAACCATACATTTAAACTAAATATAATGATGATTTATTTGTTAGTGGGTTAATAAATGTTTATCAAATAGGAACAAGAATGTTTACATAGTTTAAATGTTATTTTTCGACAATAATACCATTGAAGTAGGTATAATAATAATAATAATATATATATATACTACTCAAAACAAAATAAGGGCCACTAAGATTTTTTGCTATACCATGAAAACAATAAAGACATTAAATTGTTTAACTTATGTAACTACAAAATAATGTTATTGGTTATAATATAGGCTAACAATTGTTTAAAATAATGATCATGAATTGTTTTTTTAAGTTCATAATGAAATTGGCCATTTTGAATGAAAAACATGAACAAAAGAAATCACCGGCAAAAGACAAAATACTGTTCTTGTCACTTTTATTTCTTCTTTTTAGTAACGAGTATGTCCTCCTCTCTTAGCAATACACTCCTGAAGCCTCGTATGCATACTCTGGATCAAATTCCTCACGTTTTCATCTGGAATCTCCTCACAGGCACGTTTTAAATCGTCAATCAGCTGCTGTTGGTTGTAGACCCCTTGCTCATTCTCTCTAACCCTTCGTTTCAATTGGTCCCACAATTGCTCGATTGGTTTTAAATCGGACTGTTAGCTGGCCATGGTAATACCTCAATATAAGACCCTTCTAGGACAGTTTGGGTCGATCGAGCTGTGTGTGCACGGGCATTGTCTTGCATCAGGATGAATCCAGGCCCCACTCGCTGTGCAAATGGGATCACTTGAGGCTTGATGACGTCCTCGATGTAACGTTCTGCAGTTACGGTACCCGCATTTAAAATGGTGAGCTCGGTTTTACCGTGTAAACTAATACCACCCCAAACCATTACGTTGGGACCACCGAAACAGTCAACTTCGTGGATGCAGGACTCCGAAAACCGCTCGCCGCGTTGTCTCCACACACTAACACGCCGAACATCATTAAAAAATTTTACTTTGCACTCGTCTGTAAAAAGCACCTTGCCCCACTGATTAATCCCCCAGTTCAAATACTGACGGGAGAATCTTAAACGGTTTGCACGTTGAACCCTGGTCAGAGGATTCGAACAACTCGTCGTCTTGACATTTGCTAGTCTTCGTGCAATCGATTACGTATAGTTTGATCACTGACACGGGTACCCGTTGTCAGCCGTAGGTGGTGTTGTAAATTACGGGCCGTTACTGTACGATCACGCGAGCACTTAGTTGGACGTACCGATCCTCGTGCGCCGTTGTTACACGAACTCTACCTGACCCGGGTCTCCTGGTAACACTGCCGGTCTCTTGGAAGCGATTCCATACATTTTGGACAGCTCTTCGAGAAAAACCCAACTGCAAACTCACGTAACGCTGAGAACATCTTTCTTGAATCATATTTATGGCTCTGGTTGCTGTAATTGTATCCATGTGCCTTCGTACTGGTGGCATGATTAACGCGAGATGATAAATGAATCAATTAAAATTGAAAAAGAAAAACATTTTCAATAAAATAACCGAAACAAGTTAAGAAGACAATCGAAGAAAAACATAAGAATAACATCCAATTATTTTTTCTTAAAATGATGGCCAATACTTTTCAAATTAGGAACACGAACACCAGCATAAAAGAGATCAAACACCAAAGAGTTCGTAATATCAATATAATGCTACTTGTCAGTTACTTTCAGTTTACTAAAGTGCACTTAAATGTAAATAAACTAGTGGCCCTTATTTTGTTTTGAGTAGTATATAATTCAAATTTGAAACTTCTAATAGGAAAATACAACAATCTGTTCTTCATTACCTATCAATAGTGTCTGGTTGCCAGAGGCCAATACTACTCAATAGGTTACTCTGCATAATACATACGAGTGTGGCATTCATAGAGACATTCAGAAATTATTTTCGACAAAATTAAATTTTCTAAAGAGTGATTGATTTAAAATTCTTATACAGAAAATTCCTTTGAAAATTATTGAATATAAAATATACTAGTACATACTATACTAAATAAGGTTAATGGTTATTTTACATTGACAAAAAAATTACTTTTAAGAGGCATTAGTCCAAACTTTACATTGAAAATACATAAAAAGGGAAATAAAATATAATAATAATAATATTCTATCACATACACACAACACCATCTAGCCCAAACTAAGCAGAGCTTGTACTATGGGTACTAGACAATAGATAAACATACATATATACTTTTTTTTGTAAATACATACGTATTATACATAGAAACACCCAGACCAAGACAAACATCCATGTTAATGCACACAAAAGTTTGACTTGTGCGGGAATCGAACCCGCAACCTCAGGCGTGGCAGTCGGTTACACTAACCACTACGCCATCAAGGCCGACAATATATAAGTACCTAGTGTAGTAAATTAAGTCAGTGGTTAGTCTTTTTGCCAAACTTCTTGGCAGTATATGATTAGGTATAAATGAGACAAAGTTGTAGTATAGTCTAGTTATAATTATCCAAAGGTGTATCTTATATACTAACGACTACGTGTTGATCACGGATAGTAGAAACATTTAATAGATATTGAACGTGCGATAAAGATCATAAGATTGCGATGTAGATTGTAGATACAGCACAAAGATATTGTACTGTAACAGTACACCCCCCTTTAAAAAAAAAAAAAAATTATTATGGTAATAGTGTTTACAATATAAATTTGACCTAGACCTTACTAGTTATTTGCTGATGTATATAAATAATAATGCTATTGTACGCGGTGGAATTTGATGACGCCTGTTGTTACTAGTTATTTGCTGATGTATATAAATAATAATGCTATTGTACGCGGTGGAATTTGATGACGCCTGTTGTGGTGTGATTTGCTGACGTATGTAATTTTGACTTAGCTGTTGCACGAGTGTTTATTATTTTTTTCCGTTAAACTCTTCATTCTTCTGTCCAGTGTTTTCATTATGCCGTAAAGTAGGATCACGCCGATTGTTAAAATAATCTGTCCCATTGCAACATTTCTTGTCCACCGTAAGTCCTCCTGGATCAGGTTACGGAGTTTGTCCGCTTCGTTTTGATTGAGGCAACTGTCCGTATTGTATGTTATCTGGTCCTTAGAACTTTGATTTCCCATTTTAGATGTCTTGTTGTTACGAGTAGTTGTGAATTAATGGTATATGTTAAGATCTATGTTAATATATATACGAATAGCTTGCTTATATCAGCGATTTTTTATAGACGTACTACTGGCTTTACTTTACGTCCTGATCGTGTAGTGTACGTGTGTGAATGTCTGTAGAAATCCTTTGAATCTGGCACGTAGTTTGATTCGTCATTGATCATGAATGCTGGTTTCAATCTATCAATTGATATCACTGTCTCTTTATCCCTAATTCTAATGCAAAATGTTTTATCTGTTTTACTAATTACTGGGTAGGGTCCTTCATACGGCGGTGTCAGGGCTTTCTTAATTCTATCACACCGAACAAATACGTGTGAGCATTCTTTGAGTTCGGGATGCACAAATATAGCTTGGTTGTGGTTTTTTCTTTTCGGAATTGATGTCATTTGTGTGATGTCCTTTTGAATTTGTTTTACAAACTCTTCGTACGTTGATAACTGTGCTGCTGATGACTCAAAAAATCCTCCAGGGAGTCGTATTGGCGTTCCATATGTCATCTCTGCTGAACTATAACCAAACTTCTTGGCAGTATATGATTAGGTATAAATGAGACAAAGTTGTAGTATAGTCTAGTTATAATTATCCAAAGGTGTATCTTATATACTAACGACTACGTGTTGATCACGGATAGTAGAAACATTTAATAGATATTGAACGTGCGATAAAGATCATAAGATTGCGATGTAGATTGTAGATACAGCACAAAGATATTGTACTGTAACAGTCTTCATTACTACGTACCTCGACGGATGTAGAAAATCCTCCAGAATCTTCAGTGGCCGTCACGACTAAGGAGTACACGTGGGGTTGTCTAAGGTCTTCGAAGTCCAATTCTTTTGCCAGCTTGACGATGCCTGATGTAGGCCCGATGTTGAAGGTGCCTGCGCCTTGTCCTTGAGCCTTCAGCGTGTAACGGATCTCACGGTCAGCGAAAGACTTGGCTTTCACAGATATTATGCTGTAACAGAAGAAATTACTGGTTATAATAGCGCAGATTTTAAGAATAGAACGTAAACTCGGGATTTCGTCATCTACTGACTAAAATAACGGCTTGGAAATAACAGTCGACTAAGAGAGTCCGTATGCGGACACGGTTAGTATAGCATGTTAGAGTACATGGAGAAAACAAAATGTGCAGGTGGATTTAAGAACATCTATCTCACAAACGGAAACCTGACATCGCTGTGACCGTCTACTTATGACTACTGGCCAAAACGTCAAGCCTTTAAAAAAAGGGAAGCAAATATTGAGCATAATGATATACTCCGCAGTGCTACTTTATATGCACTTTATGGTATAGTTTCTTGAGGTTTCAGAATCCTGTTTTATGTATTATCTTTTTTCCTATTTTATAATTTACAGAATAGTAGAATTTTACAGAATAGTGGTTCATTTCGTTTTATATGTAAGTAGTACGAATAGGTCTACACATCCCATTTTGTTTTTGGTTAAGATTATCTTATGTATATTATAAATATAAGGATCACATAAATGTTTGTCTCGTATGAGGATCGAACCTACAACCCTCGGTGCAGTAGACTGCTACTAATGTGATGACATAAACCACTACGCCATCCGTGCAATCATCTATATTCTTTTTTTAATTTGATGGTTTCATAGTTAATGATGACACTGTCAATGGTGCCCCTACCTCATTAAATTTGTTAATTAATTATTACTATCGCTAACTTTATATGTAAAATAATTACAGACCTTATTATATTAATGTAACTTCATAATTTCATTTTAACATAAATTTAATATCAACATTTATATTTATTTCAATATAGTAACGCGTTCAGGATGCTGGCTGGGCTGCCCCGCTATTGCAGCGCTTCTGGGATGTTTGCGGAGGCAAGAGTAAATGGTTTTCATGCCATTATCCGCAAACGGTGTGCTTCCCTGCTACGCAGAATGCGTGGTAGCTCACACAGCTTGTTAAGCACATTGTGTGATCGGTGGGACAGTCCGATTTTGGGACGCTGGATACGACTACACCCGACGTAGACAGTGTCCAGAAACCGGGCCTGTCTCATAATATTATGTGTAAAATTGATATGTTACTAACACTAGGTTAAGTATTTTGTCTGTTACTAACACTTTATAGACCCTGGTCTGCAATAAATATTTATTATTATTATTATTAAAAGCATGTTTGAATGTAATTGAATAATTTGATAAACAAAGCAATATGATTAAAAATCTCCAGTTTGAGCAGCCAATAGGCAAAAATGGTTTGATTTATGGAACGTAAATACTCATTTTGACTGCAATATAATTCCATAGATACATGAGGTGGACACTTATTTACCCATCTGGCGTTCAAATATCTTTGTGAAGTGTTATCCATTTGACACCCACGAGACATATAAAAACGATTTAAGTATTCGTAGTTCAGGCGACGCCGCAAATAGTACAGAAAAATATAGAAAGACAATTTTAGAATACGTAGAAAAAGTTATGGGTCATGATGAAACCGCGATATAACCAAAGTATGTAATAATATTGAAACAAAATGAAAAAGAAATTACTGCAGCTTTTTATTTAATCTATACTAATATTATAAAGAAGAAAACTTGAAACTTGTATCTTTAAATGTTAGTATATCAAATATTACAGGACCTAATTTTAATATTCTTGTACTATTAGAAAGCTACTTTATCTAGAAAAAACAGAGAGGACGCAGACAGCTAGTAAATAGTCATATCCCATTTTGTTAAATCACATATTATACAGCGATGTATAGATCAAACAATATGTTATTTTGATCTATTAGATAATCTTTAGTTCATTTAATACAGATTACATCGTATTCAAGACAATACAGAGCATTCATTTTATAATGACGAGGTTATTGACCATTAAAACCATGTGCCTCTTGCTATAAAATCACGCAGCTTATATTTTAATAATTACATTATGTAGTATATCTTAATATATATAAATTACGTGTCACGTTGTTTGTCCGCTATGGACTCCTAAACTACTGACCCGATTTTGATCACACTTCGTAACCATCTGTAATTTGGTCCAACTTAAAAGATAAGATAGTTTTTTTTTTAAACGGGCAATAATTATCTAATGTGAAGCAGACGAAGTTGCACGGGACAGCTAGTAGTATATGATTCCTGTATATAAACTGTCCCAATGTTGGGCACATGCCTCTTCTAAGGTTAGGCTATAGCACCATGCTTTCCCAGCGCGGGTAGACAGACTTCACAAATCTTCGAGAACATTATGAAGAACTCTTATGGCCAGTCCCACAACTAACAAGTAAAAGTTATCCGAAAGATAAATCGCATGCTGTCTCACTCTTGTTAGGTTAAATAAGAGAGAGGGTGAGACTTTTATCTTAGAGATAAATGCTATTTGGAGGTGGTGGGATAAGCACCTTAGTCATGACGGTTTTCTCACGATATTTTCTTTCCCCCTTAAAGCGAGCGGTAACTTACTAATTAATACATATCTTGAAAAAGCCAGAGGGGCGCGCCTCGGAATCAAATTCGAGACCTCTGCGTAGCAATCCAACAGTCGCCTACTAGGCTACCGCTATATAACTTTTACCCCATGAAATAAGTAAATATGCCAATTTATTTGACGGTTATTTAAATTCAGCTAGAAGTAAACACGTGTTAGGTGACCTAATTTATCAAGTTTAATGCGGCCATGCTAATAAAGAAATTCTGATCAATTGAATGTGTCATCTAAACACTCACTAAATCAAAACCAATTTAGAATAATCAAAAATAAACATGTGCTTTACTAACAAATAGGCATCATGTCTTGATCTGGCTATAGTTACATTTCTTACATGATGAATAATACGCCAGTATGTTGACTATTATATCAATTGCAATTGACAATGTTTAAGCGATTGTCGATTGTCATACGAATTGATGGTAGGAGTAATTGAAGCGAATCGAATTTTGACGAAGCTACGTAATTGAGAAGTACTTAATATATATATTTTTTTATACAACTAAGATGGCAAACAAGCATACGGCCCACCTGATGGTAAGTGGTCACCATAGCCTATGGACGCCTGCAACACCAGAAGCATCACTTGCGCGTTGCCGACCCTTTAGGAAAGGAAATGGGAAGGAGAAGAAGCGGGAAGAGAAAAAGAGGGTGGTTGGACCTCCGGCACTCTCAGTCACCGAACGAAACATAACAGTAGGGATACTGCTATTTCACGTCGATATTCTGTGAGAGGGTAGTCCTTCTTTGGTCGAGCCGGACCATTCATGCTGAAATCAGCAGGGCCCTACTACTCACAAATACTACTAGAATATTAATAGATTTGAGGCTACAAAATTAGCATGTAACTGTTCCATAAGACAATAATTTTATTAGAACCATAAAGTTTAACTAATTAAAATTTTATATATTTGATCCTTGGTTACTATCTTTATGAAGAACTATTTATTAGTAGCTTGACACAAGCCCTTCTTTAGTGTTGCTTGCGGTCAGCATCGTATTTATTTTCTTAACGTTATCTCATCGTAATATTTTTGGCATTATAAACACTCCAAATTATTATTTCATATTTTTCTTTTAAATATATCTAGACTAGTCATAACGAGCTAGCTTAAGTTAAATTAAATCTGGATTTGTAGATAAATGAAGTCGCTGTTTTTTAGGGGGTTAATTGTCATAATTATGTATATTGATATAAATCATATTGCAAAAACATTTAAAAGTAATGCCAGTTATTTCTCTCCCTGTTTATTTGATTAATTAATTGAACACTCTCACAAGAGTGTTAGAATGGAGACCATGGGACCAGAAAAGACCTCGAGGGCGACCACAGATGAGATGGAAGGATGACATCAGAAAAGTGGCGGGCAGCAACTGGACCCTAATTGCCCAAGACAAAGCAAAGTAGAGAGGATTGAAGGAGGCCTACACCACATATTTGGTCGATTAAGGCTAACGAAGAAGAAGAATTAATTGAAAATTTAAAATGTAGCAAAAAAGGCCTTCATTGGTAATAATTTCTATATTAGACTTCACAAACACAACAAACACACGAGGTGACCATTTCAACCACAAAGCCATTAACGTAATCAAGATATAGATGCTACTACTACATAATACATATGTACATATACAATAATAACATTATTTGTGACAGGGTCATATATGTAGTTGATTAAAATGTATGATAAGGTATGGTAATAGGTTATTAATTATCGGAAATAATATCATAAAAGTAAAAGTGTGTCTGTTTCATTGGCGCATGTATACAGGGTGCAGGTGAGCCATACCGACCCCAAAATTGTCCGATACATACCCCAAGATATATAAGGCATGAACTTAAAATTTGAATGAGGAATGTAATAGAACCCTCCTGAAAGATAAACTCTTAATTTGCCATTGGTTTGTTTGTACATTATTTACGTCAAAATACAATATTATAACTCTCACTCAGTCATTCAGACCTTACATATAACTTTAGACCTGACCACATTTATTTTTTCTATTTTACTATTTTGTGATTCTCTATCTCTCGGACTAGGCATACAGTTTACGGCATTACTTTAACCTAACCCTTAAACCTTTACTTTTCAGAAAAATGCAATAAGTAAACATTCATGTAAATCTAATTTCACTTTTTGGGTTGCAATACTTGCAATGGCCACACAATTATTTTTAATTATGTGTGGCACTCGAACAATCATTGATTAAAATGGGTAATAAATTATGAGTATAATAAGCATTTATGTTTAAGCCCCATGTAACAAAGTTCTACTCTAATGCTATCTATAGAGTTTTGATATACCCTGAACTGGAACCTTCTAATAATCGCCTGACAATATCACTTAGCTTGTATATCCAATTCGCGTCATCACGGTCTGTAATCGATTTTATGAAACTAGACCAACAAGGTTACAATCGCACACAGTC
Organism: Catocala sponsa; assembly: GCA_963564715.1. Taxonomy (NCBI): domain Eukaryota; kingdom Metazoa; phylum Arthropoda; class Insecta; order Lepidoptera; family Erebidae; genus Catocala; species Catocala sponsa. Next base: position 13,282,923 of record OY751331.1, read on the forward strand.
AGTTTAAAAAAGCATTATAAAGCTTTTACATGTACTACGTTGCGTAACCGGTGGGTTGTCACTGCAAACATTAACTAATCGATTACGCATACGTAAACGATCGATTCGTCGCGGTGGGCTCGCTGCTTTCGGATAAAATCTACGTCATTTGTTCCCCTTTCTTTTTATCTACATTCAGGTTTTCATTGTCTGTAATAGAAATGCTGAGTAGCGTAGTGGTAGAGGATAGGACTGCTATGAGGTTTTAGGCTCGATTGCCGGATCGGACAGTATTGTTAGATTTGCTTACAAAAGATTCTCAGTAGTGGCAGGGTATCAGGCACTGTGCCCGAAAGGAGGTAATAAGCTTTACTTGGAACCTAAATCGTAGTTAACAAAATGCCGGTTTAATACGCCTCTTCATACGCCTTCGGGGTTATTGGAGTAGCTCTTTATATATGTAATATAAATGTATGTATCGATGGTCTACAACTGTATCGATGGTCTAGTCGCATAAAACTTCTGATAACAGATAACTGTGTGGTTTATGGTTAGATTCCCGAATCAAAAATTTTTATTTGTTAAATTTTCTCTTCTTTTATTATGGGCGCAACACGGAGTATGGAACTACGCCTGATAGGCTACAATAAGCTCGCACCCTATTACGTTGAGGAAGACGTAATGACATGATTTTCCTTAATTAGTGGGTCTAAACGTTAATTATCTATCAAAGTTAATTATTGTTTGCTTTAACGGATAAGGAAAATATTCTAAGGAAACCTGCATACCTGAGTGGTCTCATTAATATTCCTTAATATTTGAAGAATACGCACTTGACTAAGGTGGGCTATGACAAATAGAGCCTTTCATCTTTATCCAACTCCCCTAAGGATACCCTGTTTATAAATGTTCTCACTTCTGGACACCAGCAATGCATCAAGAAGGGAATACTCAACACTTACTCTCTACTCACTAACAATTATTTAACTCCTAGCAAGAGACCTTTTTCCTATAAGAAGCAAATGAAACGATCGTAATAATACGCGTGTTTTCCACCCCTAGCAAGAGAGTTTTCTCTTATAAGAAGCAAGTTTATGTTAAGGCGGCTGTACACATTGGGCCAAGGTAGTGGGCCAGCGTGTTGGGCCAACGTGTAGAGATCTACTTTGCGGTATCAACATACTGCCAAGTAGATCTCTACACGTTGGCCCAACACGCTGGCCCACTATCTTGGCCCAATGTGTACAGCCGCTTTTAGACCATCGAAATGTTGTCCGTCTTTTTCACATGTGCCATATTCAAAATCACACAAGAAAATATTTTGATATTTGAGTTTTACGATAAGTGACATATGTAAGTCTATAAACATTTGTGAGATTTTGAATTTATTTATCATACACATTAACGATAATTCCTTGTCTTCTACAATAGTAATAAACGAAGGATTATTATTTTAATCACAATTTATTACTATAGAACAATAATTAGACATGTTTCATAAAAAACTGTTACAAAATTATTTAATTTTATCTAGTCACTAGATGTTCCTGCGGTTTCACCCGCGTTTAACGTTACTGCGCTGCCCCCGTGGGTCGTAGCGTGATGTTATATAGCCTATAGCCTTCCTCCACAAATAGGCTATCCAACACTAAAAGAATTTTTCAAATCGAACCAGTAGTAATCACGCAGAATACACCAGGAGAAACATCGTTTGTACTATGTCTGTAATGGGTAACTATTTTGCTGCGATGTTATTTTAAAACTGCTATATCTCCTAAGATATTCATTGAAATCGAATGAAGTAAAGGGCAATTTTGTTTTAAATTAAATACTTGTGATGATTAACGTATTTATTTGGATAAGGATTAATATCATGTTTATAAAAATACCTTCGCAAATAATGCATTATTTTAGAACAAATTTCGTTAGCATAAAAATGGTTACAGTGAGCCAACCTTAAAAGATAGACATATGCTGTCGCGGACTTTTTTTTAGAACTTTTAAAGGGGAACAATTCTGTGATACATGACTTTTGCGAAACTTTAACTGTTTACGCAGCGCACGCAGCGGAAGCTCTCAAAAGGAAAAAATACTCTCCGATTTTGAAACATTCTTCATTGGTGCTCCGCTCCTATTGATCTTAGCGTGATGATATATAGCCTATAGCCTTCCTCGATAAATGGGCTATCTAACACTGAAAGAATTTTTCAAATCGGGCCAGTAGTTCCTGAGATTAGCGCGTTCAAGTAAACAAACAAACAAACAAACTCTTCAGCTTTATAATATTAGTATAGATGTCGTTGACTGTAAATAATTTGTGTTAATAATATTGCATGTAAAATCACTTACTCGGAATCTTTCTTCTGATTCTCAGCGATTTCGGCTTCATAACTCGGTAAGTAGAACTGTGGTGCACGTTTGCCGCCTACAATACTAAGGCGCTCCTCCGGCGTGGACTGGAACCTTCTCTCATCAACGCGGCCGTTCTGAAATATTTATATGTTATGTTATATCCTATTGCCTACGTATAAATGAATCAAACAATTTAAGATGCATTTCACCATTTAAAACATTACTATTTTGGTCTTTTTTATTTTATTTGTAAGTATAACAATTTCATTTTATCTATCAAAGAAAAAGTTACTAATACAGGATAGTCTATAAACAGAAGTCAATTGATAAGGATCGTACTTTTGGTATTTTGCGTGTCTGGTATTTTGCATATAGGTATAATATATGGTGAATCCGGTGAATTGCGAGTCTGGTAATTTGCGAATCCGGTGAATTGAGAGTCTGGTAATTTGCGAAGCCGGTATTTAGCGATTCTGGTATAAAACTTCGGAGCCCTATAGTTTGTGCCATTTCATTTTGTTTTACTTATAAGTAGTTATTGAAATTAAACTACTATATACGGATTTTATCGCGTTGTTTATTTGACACCTTATTACAAAATTTTTGAAAACTGTTACACTACTATTACTATTAAACTTTACTAATTTTTAAGCTAATTACTAATATTTAAGCTAATTAAATTAGCTTAAAAATTAGTAAAGTTTAATAGTAATAGTAGTGTAAGTTTTCAAAAATTTTGTAATAAAGTGTCAAATAAACAACGCGATAAAATCCGTATATAGTAGTTTAATTTCAATGAATAACATTCGCGTAAACAGAAGACAATACTATATAAGTAGTTATGTTTGTATTAGTTAACTTGTAAATTAAAATTATTGCTTTTGTTCATGTATATTATAGAAAATAAATATTAAATTTTTAACTAAAATTAAAATAAGACCGAAAGTAATAAAATTACCTAGTCAAAAAATATATTACATATGCTATCTATGACAAATATACAATGACGTGGCAATGGCTACTGTAATGAAACAGTAACAGAGTAGTCAAAGTATAACATCGTAAAAATATGTATGAATCATAAAAGTGTCATGTGCATAAAATATTGAATTACTTAATTAGGTTACGCATGGTTTCTTTCTGGAAACAGACTACATTATAAAGGTGCCACACGTATTTTCTTTTCATCTGTATACACAGCCTAAAGAAAACATTAGGCATCTTAATACCTAACATAATTACTCCGGAGATAATAAATGAAGCATCACATAATATAAGATACGCGTTTAATTGTGTTTTAAAACCTTATTTTATCCAGAACTCAATTTTACAAGATAAACAAATCGACGGACATTTTCATGGTTACAATTTTTTATTGAATTTTGTTATTGCATGTCTACGTCGTCATATTAAATTGGCGAACGTATATTTTTCCGGTGAATTGCTCAATATTTCAATAATATCTATACGGATTTACCTAATATTTATACGGATTTACCTGATATTTATACAGATTTATCTAATATTTATACGAATTTACCTAATATTTATACGGATTTACCTGATATTTATACAGATTTATCTAATATTTATACGAATTTACCTAATATTTATACGGATTAATCTAATACTTATACGGATATTCCTAATAATAGTACTGGTTTACCTGATCTTCGGCCTTCACATACAGCACGTATTCCATGTCCAACTGGAAGGGATCCGTTCCTCTTGTTCGCACCACGCCAGATCTCTCATCGACTTCAAATCTTCCTCCGGTCCTGTCTCTGACGATGAAGTAGTGTATGTTGTGGTCGGTATCAGGGTCCCTGGCTTGTAGCGTAAAGACCGGTGTATTCGGCGCAGCATTCAGTTGTACCACGGTTTGCATCGGCAATGGTCGATTTATGAAATAAGGAGGCTCATCATTCACATCCTTCACGTGGATTATAACCCTTTGATTATCCGTATCTGGAATATTTAATGGTATACTTAAAACTCCGATATAATAATCTTTAATACTATTTAACATAGTGGAATATGATTTGGCTACTAAAAGTGCGCACTAATGGCATAAATCACAAACTTAAATGGATTACGAAAATGGCTTTGTATTTTAGCAAGTTTTGATCAAATACCTACTCGCTAATAATATTTCTCGTTTTTATTTTAAGGTATAAGAATTACAGTGAAACGGTACGCTGAATCAACAAAGCCATTTTCATTCTCAGAAAAACGTAGTTGTTGGGTTTGTTGAAAATTTCACGCTGAAAATGTTCGCTGCCAGATAAACAGTAACAGTAGGTGTTGAGCTAGGATGCCGACGCAGCCGGTGTAAGGATAGTGTAAACTTTTTGTCTTGTTGTGTGCCGACTGCGGAGACAATTCACTAGTTTACACAGAGCAGAATCTGCTTATCAGGTGTTGGGAACAGTTTTATGTAGCTGAATTTCCTGTGCTTTTATTACACGAACTCGGTTCTTTAAAATGTAGTGTTACAAATATAGAACCACACAAATCCCCGTACCTATATAAATAAAATTAGATAACAGGAATGTACACTCAATAAATGAAACAAAATACTAAAAGATATTGTATCTAGTTGTCATACTTACATTTCAGTGCAACTGTTTGGTTAGCGTGAAAAAGAGATATATTACAACATTAGTAACGCGTTACCACCAAATTAATTACTACATTCAATCAACTCATGACACACAACACGTTAGCCACATAATGTGTTAAGACTAATTCAGAAATCGCCACTTCATCATTATATCATAAGCCGTTTGTGTAGCGACATTATTCCGACAAATATAGATAAATCAAAAAAGCGTTTACAACAGAATACAAATAGTGCATATTATCAAACATAGCCTCTAATGCCGTTGTATCCTTTTTGTCCAACGGGATTTTCCTAAATCCTCGGTATAACTCCGCAGTTTGCTGTAATCCTATTCCGCGACTCCAGTTCCAGCTATAGTTTCACACACAACTGAACATTACAATACATTGACCCCTAAACCTTTTCTTATTAAGATTTTATCCTTACGATAACGTAACATGTTATATAAACGATACTATAGTTAATAGAAATTAATAACCAATTCGAATCCTTATCTATGCTTACGACTTTTATTAACCTATTTATTGACATAAACTAAAAAAAATTGTCTTTTCTACAAAACTAGTACTGCCCGACAGTTTCACCCACGTTGACGTTTATGTTGTTTGTTTCTTTAGGTAAACTTTGTCAATAAACTTCCTTACATCAAAATATTTTTCAGATCAAACTAGCAGTACTCAAGATTAGCGCGTTGAAACAATTCAAACATAAACTCTTCAGCTTTATAAGATTAATATGATTATCGTACCACACTGGAAGAAAGCATCGTATATTATCACAGATAAAATATGTCTGCCTACTGTAATATGCTATGCATAGTAAGTAGAGTGAGTGCGTAAATCTCAGGGTTGGCAAACGACGCTATGTGTCCACCAAGCGCTTGTAGAATATCCAGTCCGACAACTTTAGCATCAACTAAACTGACAATATATCTAAACCACCCCTATACCTACGTACCTACAGTTCCTGTACATGTTATAATTATTTTATACCCCAAACTATGTTACTCTCGCTCAATTGCCACTAACTATTGGAAAATTATTCCAAACTACATTATAGTAACCATACCGTCATATATGTATATGGCAGTATTTGCGATTCTCATCATTAAATATTTTAGCATATTCGTTAAATATATTATCAAAAATAAAATTAATAATTAGCGTATACAAACGAACTCGTTTCATAATAACTCGTGTTTATACGGCAGTGTACAAAACAAAACAGTATCACATAATTTAAGTTAGTCTCGACAACAACAGGAGGGCGAATAACCGACTAAGGGAACATTTGTGGGTAGCTACACAAACTCTGGAGCAATGCCAAATATCTCAAGCATATGTTGTATAAGTATACGTGTATATTGATGTGTAGCTTTGTGGTATTTGTTTTGAATGTGTGCCACCTCAAATCTATTCGCTTTTTATTTACTCTCCAAGCGCGCACGCCCAAGAGCCGACGCGCGACGGGCCAATATTGTTTTGTTAAATTTGTCCAATGTTCCGTTTACATCTACTAAATAAACAATGTTTTATTACCTAGCCTGTTGTTATAAAATCTGAGATAAACATTTTCGTATTCGCACTTTTATTAGTTTTAAATAACAATCAAGTTTTCTTTTTTATATTGTAATAGGCTTGCGTTTGTATAATCGAGTTATCAAAAACAACGAGACAGTACACTTCTAAAATTCGAAATCACACAGTTGACCCAACCCCGATACTAATATCTTGGCTTGTTGCCAATCGCTGATAATATAAGTCCATACTAAGATAAAAGCCGCCCATGGAAAGACTGTTTTGTCAAGTAGGAACAAATATGCTTAAATTGGAGTAATTCTTCAATTCTAAACCTCAATGCGATCAAAAAAGACAATAAAACATTCATTTGAAACCCAGTTTATTGATGGGAAGAGCAATACAAAACATTCAATTTTCATTCCTTGATTGTTGAGAGAACAGTGGCATAAATGACACTCGCCGGCAACCGTGAAATATAGCAGGTTTTAACACGAGGTGCAGGTATGAGGCGGTAGCAGGTGGGGGGGCGGTGTAGGCCACCATGCACCCTTCCCCAATGCTGCGCCACCCGCCGGCACGTACGGCGCACGCGTACTCTACGCCGGCGTGTTTTCCTCGTGACCATGCACAACTCTGCCACGAGTCACAACTCAACTTCCATTCCATAGTATTTTTGCAACGGCCAACCTGTACGAATACTATTAACCGCTAAATTGTAACGTAAAAGCTCTATACACTGAATATGGAATTGAACTAACTTTCCGGCAAAACTAGTCTGATTTAAATTGTTGGCAGTTTAAATTGATTATTTATGATATTAACATAGCTGTAGTGACCCGGAAAATTATTAAGATTACATTAACAGAGTATTATAAGGTTTAACATTTTAATTGGTACCAAGTACCACCGCTTGTTAAAAATATTCGGCTTGTTATTTGATTGTGTCATTGAGACTTTTACTCCGAACCCATATTCAATCAATTCCAGGTTTCCATAGCGACGGTTCAACAAATATTTTTTGAGTTCAGTAACACGATACGACCAACCGTAACGACGGTTTTCAGGGTTCATGGCGAAAGTTTCAATCGATTTAATAAGCTGTATAGAGTATGATTTTATCAAAGTAGCGGAATTGGTATGTGCTAAACAAAGAGTATTAATTCAGTCTGAGTAGAAATGCGCATGCAAAGTGTCTATTACTTGTAGAGCTCAATATGAGCGCACTGCACGAAGCAGACAATGAAGCGATGAAACTTTAATAAGTTGGACGAGGTGCAACGTACGAACGTAGCGACAACCTTGATCTACGAGCATTACCATTTCATTCACTACTGGATGAGTTTAATATACAAACATCATTAGCACATGATGTTTTATCAACACCCACTCTACATTTATATTAAACTAATAATAGATATAAATTTCTTATAAAGATCGCAGCAAAAAACTTCTAATAAGCATTTGTTGAAGACGAAATTTGATTAATAAAGAGTAGAGCAGAATCAAATCTACATACACTTGGGGTGTTAAGTTTTTCATTTTATTTTAAAGAACAAGTTCACGCAATGTTTAAAAAGCTACGTTATCTACGCTAATGGTTAATAAAAATGACTACATATACTGATTACAATTTTACGACAATATCTAAACGCCTATTTAAATTGTGCCACAGATAAGTAAACATTCTAGATATGCGTTATTTTTAGCTAGCATAATTTCGGTAGTTGTCGCCGCTGCCTAATAAAATTCATTATATTTTGTACTAAGTATTAAACTACGTTGACAAAATATTATTTTTGACTGTAGTAGTCTTTCATTTTCTAAAAGAGTTCGTCTGAACATTGAGAACAACCTACACATTTAAACAGTAGTCGTTGCGGTTAAAGCATGTCAAGTGGTTAACCGGTATTTCCCTTCCTCGCCTTCAACGCCTAACAAACCACTTCTAAGTGTTATGAGAACACATAAGAGTACATACAATAGTATTTATTTACTGCCATGGCACTCCTGTGAATTCGATACTGAGAAGCGTAAACTTCGACGTGCATTCTTTGAAAAATCGAAGCAGATTTGGAAAAAGGCCAGATTAAATTGACGAATGTGCATTTATAGTATGATGTACTTAAGTAAATGAAGCAAAGGCAAATATCAAATGAAAATTCATAGAACTGCTTTGCTAGAACACATCAATTATGCTTATATGCATATGTAAGTAAGACATTGCCTTTTCATTTTCAAATAGCAAATATTTGTATAACGTTATACGTAAACCATCTTTTAAGAAAACAGACCATTTCAATTCTATGTATTTTGCTAAAATAGCTTAATCTCATATAAGTTATGATGATTGTGAGCAGTCACTTTTAAGTACGAATGTAGGTTGACCCCGAGACATTTTGGAAACTACTTTAATGATGATGACTTCGACATGTTGCTGTTTATATGTACTTAATAACGCATTATTTATTTACGAGCACCATTATCAACACTTTCTCTTGAAATGACACATGCAGCGTGTGTGGTGAGTAAATATGAGTGAATCTTCACATTCCAGCTATCGAAAGGTCTTTGTATGTACAAAATGTATTTTGTACTAAAATAGAACATCTTTCAAATAAATTGTTTATAAGATTACTGTTCTACATTCAATTGAAACAACAAAGCAAATAGTAAATTATCCTAGCGACCCCTTGTCTCCATTAATTTACGACAATTGTTACGTAGATTTCATCAGATCTACAAAATCTTACATAATAAAGCTCAGTCTAGATAGGTACTGTAACAATAGAACAAAATATACTTAGAACTAATATTCCTTTGAAATTGGATAACTATTCAAATGATTGTAGGTGTGAAGATACATTACTAAATAACAATACTAGTAAAACCATCCTCAGAAACAATTAAATCTTAAAGAAATAGCAATAGTTACAAATGCTTTCTTTGAATTCGATTTAATTAAATGCTTAAAGCATTGGTACAAAAAATAGGCTCACGATCTTTAAGGTGTTTTAACAATAAATATTTTAATGAAACTGAATATTAAGTTTTATGTTTCTAATTCGTTCTTTTGTCACCCTTTTTAAACATTTATAAATATGCCACTTAAAAGAACCCCGATCGTCGAAATGAAGTTTAAAATTCTCGTAATGCCTTCCGGTATAGGTAATAATATGAAGAGATTTATCATTGTAGATAAGGTATGCGTTATTTATGTAATGACTTAATGGACACCTATTGTTCCACATTTCAACAGTTTCACATCGACATGAATTAACTTCAAATTGCCGTCCACTCCTCAACTACGTACAACATCATGTTTCAGAAATGAGTTATAAACGCAAGCGTTATTTAATGTATCCTCAAATTCTGTTTAAAATTTACCGCAAACTAGTTTAACTTTGCATTTAATATTTTATGTGGCAATCAGGACAGGTACGTTCAATGTGTTATTACAGTTTACATTGACTACCGGTCACAGTTTGCTTAACACAGTTGGACATGGTCCAATAATATCTATGCTATAATCACCATAGGTGCTCTTTTGCATGTAGACTGATTCCCGTGCAGTAAAGTGACTACCTTCCCTACAAAGAACTGTCCAACTATTGACGAGTCACGTGCCTCTGAGCGGCCGATGCCTTCTTTTCACTTTATGAAAGCTATACTTACTTTCCTCATCTAAGAAAGCTGCGAGAAAATCTTACGTGTGTAGATAACACGTTCACAGTGACTTGTTACATTATTCACATTATGATGTCATAAAATGTAGAAAAAGACTTCATTCTCTCTTTAAAAGGATGAACTCACGAGCACGTTTGTCGGTTTAAGCATTTTACACATACTTTTGAACCCATTCTTATCTTACATGTGTACTGATCTCGGGACAAAATGGATGAATGCCATAGTTTACTCTGCTAGTCAAGTGAAAATTTAAGTTCAGAACTCTTTTTTTTAAACATATAATATGTTTATTTTCCTTACATATATATTTCTCATACTGATAACAACAGATACAGCAAATTATATTTATTAGAAAACTTCAATCTCTGTAATTAGAAAAGAAATTGTTGGCTAATAGGTACGCTATAAAGCACTAGGATAACCTAGTGTTTGTGTGGTCATAAATTGTATTGTGAACAGTATCTTGTTGGTCCTGCAGGTTGAATAAAATACTTTATGTTTTCCTATTAAAATGAGTCCTATTTTCTTGAAAACTGATCTTAAACCGTTTGAATTAACGTTTTGTATGACTTATTTGGTTACCTAGCTATGTATAACGTATATAAAAAGAAATTAATATAAAATTAAACTACTTTACGATATTTTAATGTATAAACACAATAAATTATTTTTGATTATTGCCGAAATTATATAACTCTACGTGGCGGCGCACCATAGCGGCGTGAATATTGTTTTCTAAGAGACTTTAAGTTTGAAACCGCGACTCGCGCTTCAGACTTTCCAAAGTTGTGCAACAAATAAGCTTATAATATATTTAAACATTACGGACTTTAAAGCCAGTAATGTGTTAAGGAAACTTCCAAAAAAGCTACATAACTTAGTAGTTATTTTTTTAATTAATTAAGTGGCAATCAAGCATGTAAAAATCCGTCTAATGATAAGCGGCTGCCATTATCTGTGGTGGCTTACAACTTCACGGGTAACTCAAACTATACTCATTTTTTAAAAAGTCGCTTCTCTGATAGTATAAAGCACTTAGAGCTAGGAACCAAACGCCAAAGCAGTGCCTCTTTAAAAAAAATACATAGCGTTTTCGAGGATGTGAGAAGTCTTGTGTCTTGATCCGACTTCCTAACCAAATAAGTGATAGACTAAGCTAATATAAAGTAAGGCGAGCAATATGTTAGTTCGACTTATCTTAAAAAATACTATAGTTTAATATCCTATAGTCTCAATTAACATAATGATTAACGTACTAACCGAGACGCACAATGTGCTCCATGAACACAGACGCTAAATTGAATCCAAGACTTCGGCATACAATAGTTATAAACTGTGATACAATCCGTTAAACAATTTCTTTCCATACAGACACAGAATAACACTAGCTAATAAAAAATAGTTCACTTTTGAACAGTCAATTACTAAATAGTATATGGCGATTTATAGTTAACTCAGCGCGTAGAAGTGGCGATTTCTGTTACCTATTATTTCATACCAATCCTCATCGGAATTTAAGGGATGCCCTGATGTTTACCTGAAAAGAAAAAAATTGGAAAACTTAATTAGACAGTTATAACATTTTATGCGAAATTTTCCTGTTTTGAAAAGGACGGGCGCCGGTACTGTGTAAATGTTACTCTGCATTTACGTAATAAGTCGGTACGTTAGCATAATTCAAATCAGCAGCGTCTTTTGTGACACCGTACCCGTACTAAATGTAACGAGGGAACTACGCAACAACCTACCTGAGCAATTTATATGACGGTTAAAATTTACCACTAAATACTGATCATTTAGACTTTTTATTGCTAGACGATTATGAGAGATAAGCCCTTGTTACACAACCACAAGGCATTTATCTTTATAAACAACTATGTACTCTTTTTTTTGTATAAGCTAGTTGGTACATAACACTGTACACGATCGGCTGGTATCATTTACGGTAGCCTATCGTATACCGTATTACCCCGATAGGTAACTATTACTGCTTCAGTTTGAGTTACACAATTACACATATATTATGTGGAAAAAGTTCATACGTTTCTCACTCGTCCAGCTAAACTCAACGCTTGTGTTATCATCACAAATACTACAATAATAGGCTAGCTATAATCCTCGATGGCTATGTGATGGAGTCCGCTATTGCCGCAAAATTATTGACACTAAAACTTGACACCTTAATAATATCGGCCGTGTATATAAATTGTCCCGCTGCTGAGCACTGGCCTCTCGTCAATGTGAGAAGGGTCGTAGGCTAGACAATAGCAAATTAAAATATTAATAGACAGCTAAATTGCCGATTTTAGTAATCACATTACATTGAACTAGTATATTCATTGTTTACTTTGATTACTTTCCTAGCAGTCTATTTGATTTCTATAAATCCCAATCTCTTAGATCCTGTTACAGAACATAAACCTATCTATTCACCATTTATCAGTCGGGCGTCTGTTCCAGACTGATATCACCGGGAACTTTTTCTTAAAGAAAAACCTCAATTTCACTTTGTCTGCGATTCGAGCTTAGATGAAAGTTTTGCAACTTAATATAGTACTTAATCCCATTATGCTAAGGAGACTTATTATTTGATGTTTTATGGTTATACATAGTTATATTATCGAAAGAAAATAACTTATATATAAATAGTTCTATTCCAAATCCAAACGCACATACCAAGCAATGAGGTTATAAACTGGACAGATATTATGTTGTTATTTACAATTTCTAAACGTAATTCTAAGCTGATTAGGTACGACGTAGGTACGTAGGTCGTAGGAACGCCAATCTGCTTCACACTAGAAATAATATTAATCAATTAATATAACTTGTTTGCGTAATGTGCTAATGAACAGATACATAATAAGGCCATAATTTCATCATTAAAAATAAATCAACGGTTTGCACTCCGCGAGTGCCGGCAGAAGGAAAACTTGAATATTAACGTTGTGCATTTTTGATATTTTGGAATGGTTAGGGAATAATTTTGCACGAATTGCTTTAATTATCAGTATAAAAGTACTATCATTTATGTGGTAAAATACAACATTCATTTATTGCGCTATTGTACACAAACATGACAATTCTCCCTCCGTCTTACGAATTTTCGATCAGGTCACGTGTCCTGACGCGAGTTTAACATTTTCTACCCATCACAAAAAAGTGCACAACGCCGCTAAAGAAGTTTTCACTTCAATAACAAATAAAACAATACAAGAGACAATTTGTTTTACACTATTATATCGCATTGCGTTTATAACATAAAATAACACAAATAACGAAATATCAAAACGTGGTCGTCATATATTCGACAAACACATAAGTTTCTATCACCCGTAAACCATTTTATACTGATTGTTCTAAAATTATAGTGTAAAATGATACATTGGCGTTGAGCGGCTCGCAGAGCAATACAATTATTAATAAGTACGTCCGGAAGCACGCATAATTGTGCAATATGTGACAAAAGCGAGCTAGTCATCTCGTTAACTAAACACAATTGAGGTAACACGGTTTTATTCAGTCCTCATATTTCTACAGCATCACTCTATACATATGCTTCGTATATGTTTATTTAAAATTCTACATTCGCTTTTAACATTCATATTCTCTTAAAATTTCACATGCCAAAGAGGCAAGGCATATTGTATTCAACGCCCTTTCCGACTGATGAATATTCAAGGATATTCGACTTTTATTATGTGTAGCAGCAGTCTGATGTCGTAGCCCTGTCTGCTTTAATATCGTAGTGAAAATAGACACCAGTGAAAACTGAGGCATGAAATACATACATACATACATAGGATTCACGCCTGTTTCCCAGAGGGGTAGGCAAAGACTACGGATTTCCATTTGCTACGATCCTGACACACTTCTCTGGCTTCATTCACTTTCATCACATTCCTCATACACGCCCGTCGGTTCAAGGAGCTCTTAACCTGGCCTTTGTCCAGAGCTCCTCCGATCTGATCGAGAAACGTTCGCCTAGGTTTTCCTCTTGCGACTGTTCCATTCACACTAGCCTTATAAACTTTCTTAGTCAGTCTTTCCTCGTCCATTCTTTCTACATGTCCAAACCAGCTTAACATACCCTTTTCTATTTCATGAAATAATGCAACATAATATACTTAATTGATAAAAAGTAAACAATGAATAAAGCCTCTTTAAAATAACGTTTATTGTTTGACGCAGACGTAAATTATTTTAACTGATGTTGAAACTACAGTTCTCCTAATAGGCTAAAAATTATGGTGTATGTCGCAACCGCTGTTAAATTGCACATTGCACGGTCAGTGAACTAAAACATTGTACATGTAGAGAACGGCGACGGAATAGTCGTTTCATCAACAATTATGAATGTAGCACATGCCATACCGGCCGATGAAACGGAATTGTCGCTAAAATTGGCACCGTCGACACTAGCACTTGTAATTAATGTTTAGCTTATTTGCTACTATATGACAGAACATAAGAAATATTACTATTACGATATGAGCGCATATTTTATTTCATAATTTAGAATAGACCACTTTATAACTTGTTAAACCTAATATTATAAATGCGCATGTTAGTTTGTTTTTTACGCTTTTACACCTTAAAACTGCTCGACCGATCAACATGAATTTTCGTATATTATATACGTTGTAAGAAGTACAGAAAAGGATATAGGATAATTTTCAGTAAGAAAACAGTACTGTTACTAAGCTAAACTAATCTAACATACCTACATTTACGTGAGCGTAGCCGCGGGCAAAATCTAGTCTGAAATATAATGTAAAATTGATTAACAGATCTTTAGGAGAGATTTGTGCTTAGTTACCTATAGACTTCCAACAGCATTCTCTACGGCTGTTGCGAATATTATAATACACATTTTGTAAATTACCTAATTAATTTGTAATTTGTATTTGTAGAAAAATACGTTTAGAATAGATCTGAAACTACCATCTAAATATACGACAAGAATACTTATCATATTTTTTGGAGATATGCCAAACAATTGATCAAACACCTTTCGTATCATTGTGGTTGTCGTCGGATTGAATCATGTTAATTTACAAAAATTTTAACTATGGTGTAGGATAGAGAATATCTATACAGTAAAGTCTAATGGAATTGTATGCTAAAAGCTTTTAGATTATTTAAGACAATTATGATTTATGAATTTGTACCCAAACATTCTATTCATTATTTGGCAAAATAATTTCGATGTTTTTAGAATATAATCGGACTGAAACATGACTCATGCTTAGTCTTACTTATCTCTGAACATATTTTTTACAAATCATTAATACAAAATGGAGAGCATTTTTTACGTTAGTTTGGCATAAACTAGTCGGCAAAGGTTTAGACTAAATACCACGGATAATATAATTGAAGGTAACGAACTAGGGCGCATTTAATAAAAGAAAAGTAACTCGTGGGTAGGCTTCGAAGTAAACCTTATTCAGTGTTTCATAGTAAATTTATTTTTAATTTAGACACGAATTTAGAATATTATGAAAGTGTTAAAGAGTTTTTATTTAAACGAGAACAGTGATGTAATCTAATGTAAGTATATGTAATATTTTATTTATTAAACCAAAAACGAATATAAAGACTATGAGCGTAACCTGTTACTTTATAAGTCCTTTAAAAAGGCTACTCCCGCATTAGGAATAATTTACAAACATACAAACAACGGACACAAAGTTTGAGTAGTAGAGCCTCGCTGATTTCAGCAAGAAGGGCCGGCTCGACCGGGGAAGTACTACCCTCTCACAGAATATCGACGTGAAATAGCAGTGTTCCTACTGTTGTGTTTCGTTTGGTGAGTGAGAGTGCCGTAAGCCCAATCACCTTCTTTCCCCCTTCCCGCTCCTTCTCCTTCCCACTTCCTTTTTTTCTAAAGGGTCGGCAACGCGCAATTGATGCCTCTGGTGTTGCAGGCGCCTATAGGCTACGGTTATTACTTATCAGGTGCCGTATGCTTGTTTGCCACTTTAGTTGTATAAAAAAAACAAAGAAGACCCAGACTCGGAACAACCATTTGTGGATTACACAAATGGTTGTCCTGTGTGGGATTCGAACCCACAACACTAGGCGCAGTGGCAGCAGCGGGGGGACCACTTAAACCACTAAGGCTATCCGTGCAGTCAAGTTATTAAAACACTATATATAGTAATGTGATAGCATTTCTCTTCAGACAATTGAAGACGTAACATTACCAACCATTATAATATAATATTCTATCACATACACACAACACCATCTAGCCCAAACTAAGCAGAGCTTGTACTATGGGTACTAGACAATGGATAAACATACATATATACTTTTTTTTTGTAAATACATACATATTATACATAGAAACACCCAGACCAAGACAAACATCCATGTTCATGCACACAAATGTTTGACTTGTGCGGGAATCGAACCCGCGACCTCAGGCGTGGCAGTCGGTTAAACTAACCACTACGCCATCGAGGCCGTTTTTGCATTTTCTTTAAGTTGCAGTAAAAACTCGTTTTTGAACATTTAAAATGTGTATTCAAGTCTTAATAGGCTTTTATAGAGTTAAGTACTGCTAAGCGTAAGATTTATAATTTAATTTGAACCAAGACAAGAATAAAATCTGCTACTATGGCGATGCACCGAATTGCATCGCCTGAGGTCGCAGGCTCAATCATAAGTATTATTACGTCGATGTTCATGATGAACTGCTTACTTTCTATAATATAAATGCATGATCACAGAAACTCCAGGTCAAATAGCTTAACTAAAACTTGTTTGTGTTGCATGCACTTACCAATTAGCTTACATTTTAAGTTACGAATTAGTAGTTTGAAAAGAATCATTATTGGAAATACCTATAATAATAAGTAAAGCATCGCGTGAGTCGGTCAATTTGTTGGGTCATTTGCGGGCGCCAGTATGGAATACGGACCCAGCTATAAGGGCAATTAAAACTGCTTTGTAGGGCTTCATTAGCCACGTTACGAGCCTCCGTTGCTTTCAAAATTGTCGATTACTATTTTAGTGACAGGGTTATCGGAAAAATGCTTGCGCGCCAACATAGTTCTAGAGAATATTTTTTTTATTTGCTTCATAAGTATCCTACAATTATAAATTACTGAACATTTAACATTAAAGCCAAGCTCAGTCTTTAGGTTTTATTTAAAAAGTAAACATTCTTGAATCTTGATTGAGGATGAAAATAAATATTTACTACGAAGTCTCAAGTGGATAATTGTAAAACGATGATAGAGCAGGAGGGGTTATCCGTTAGATAGGATTTCAGGGATCTGTTTACCATTAGTCTAAAGTTACCCGCGGGGCCTTTCCAAAAACAAAATATCAATTAATTAGTTAAGTAAAAAAAGCGTTCGGATCTTTACTCAACAATCATTACGTTATCAAGCACTTTCATTTATTGGTATGTGTACTCAATATTGATATCAGTGTATTCCACAGGGGCTATGCAATAAAATAAGCTATTATTGTTACGGCATCCAACGGTTTTCATTTGAAAGATAAAATGAAAATGTGCGGCTCGGTTTCATTCCAAGTGATATTCCAGGAGGGAAACCCACATCACATCAAAGCAATAAAGCTTAGCTTAGTGCCCTATAATCTAAACTTTTACGTGCACGAATCCTTTTATTTGCTTTGTTTTACACCAACATTGACGTTGACAAAGGCACCTTGTTATCTGTTTTGTACAGGTTGCAAAATATTCATAAAAAGCGTCATAGTACGTAATAGCCTTTCTCAGAGTTACGTAAAGTTTTGAACTCCGCTTCGACTAATTGTTAATAATTTAGTGTATCGACTGCAGTCTAACCTCCTTTAACCAACTCGGAATATCGACAACGTTAAAGTATTGGTCTGAATTTCTTAGGCTTCCAACTGCCTGTAAGCTGTAACTGGGCCCGACAGTTTAATAACCTTTATAGACTGTGTAAACTGTTTGCTATAGTTTAACCAAGCGAATAATTCAAACTGCACAGTTTCCATTAAGATGAACATACATTTTATAAATATGTATGTATAATAATATATTAAAACCAATTTCGAACTAAAGCCGCATAACGCCTTCATAGTCGTGGTTAAAACCGCGCTGAAATTAAACTCTTATTGAGAATAAACTGTCCGTAACGGAGAAAATAGCCGAGATTGCTGCCAAAGGCTCCTACTACGACTGAGCCCGGCCGACCCGTGGCACCTTATTTTACGAAGTATATGATAAGATAGTAGGTAGTCAGTGTATATTCTGCGATGCCAATATGTACAAATGAATTCCCGAAAGCAGTAATGGACACATATTACAAACAATAACCATTTCTAAATCATAATCATAACATAGAACAAAGTAGACAACAACCGCAGCCATGAGCAACTTTCCAGAGGCAACTTTTCAAATAAATAAAAGCAAATACATTGATTTCAATGGGACGAACATTCTCACAAAAATATGTTTTCCACTGTAGTGTAACATCGGGTCAAAGCTATCGTGTATGCAGAACTTGTTATATTGATTTACAAGGGATGTCGTCAGCTACACGCCATCTTATCGCACAAAACTTTGTAATAACGGGCTCAGACAGAACGAATTTACTTTATATACATCGTGAACATTTCCTTTGATATGTTTAACATACATACGTTTACTACATCATCATTGTGTTATCTCTTACCGGGTACTGCGACAGTAGCTTGTTACGAATAAACAAACAGTGTGAAGCCGAAAAAATTAAGTATAAAGCGTCAGTTACGAGTGAAGCACACGCTATTATGTGAAAGGGCACAAAACAGCAATTGTGGACAATGGTCAGACCCACGCACGTTACATCAAACAAAGCGGTTCCTGTAGAAATATTTACAGAAGTGCTACATATTGTGGATTGTGTGCCGATGTAACAAAGAGCACATTAGTTCGAGATGAGCTATCGTAAAAACCTGCGTAGTTGAGTAATGAGCGCGCTGGGTATAAATACACTAGACATTTCGCGTCTCCTTTTCGTGTTAAGTGATTCATTTACCACACCCCTTTAGTTTTAACTGATTATAATTATTACTAACATACTCACTTTTAAGTGGTTTAGTTCATTGTTTAGTTTTTAGCCACCACGAAGATATCACTAGAAAAACCAAACGATTCGGCCCAGGTTTTATCATATTTATGACTTGTACTTTTAGCAGTTTGGCATAGCAACTATGACAAACTGCACTACGATTTATTAGAGGTAATTAACGTTTTATCTGCATTTGATATAATCAAGCGTGTATGAGGAATGTGATGAAAGTGAATGAAGCCAGAGACGTGTGTCAGGATCGTAGCAAATGGAAATCCATAGTCTCTGCCTACCCCTCTGGGAAACAGGCGTGAATATATGTATGTATGTATGATATACCTAATCAATAAAAAGCTTGAAAATAAGTCCACAACCTACACTAACTAATGTATTAAATTGCTCTTACAAACAAAATGATTGACATTTGTCATATAACTAGCTGTCCCGCGCAGCTTCGTCTGCTTCATATAGGAGAATCTTCCCCGCTTTCGCAACATTTTTCATTGCTGCTCCGCTCCTATTGGTCGTAGCGTGATGTTATATAGCCTATAGCCTTTCCCGATAAATGGGCTACCCAACACTAAAATAATTTTTCAATTCGAACCACTAGTGCCTGAGATTAACACGTTCAAACAAACGAACAAACAAACTCTTCAGCTTTATAATATTAGTATAGAAGTATAGATTATGTTTGTACTCAACTAAATAAAAATACTGCACTGTTGATCGTAGAACTGTCTAGCATTTTCATTAAATTATTGTTTACCTATCACTGAAAAGTTGATAGTAACCGGTAGTTTTTATTATGCATACATACATACATACATACATACATACATACATACATACATACATACATACATACATACATACATACATACATACATACATACATACATACATAGATTCACGCCTGTTACCCAGAGGGGTAGGCAGAGACTACGGATTTCCATTTGCTACGATCCTGACACACTTCTCTGGCTTCATTCACTTTCATCACATTCCTCATACACGCCCGTCGGTTCAAGGAGCTCTTTTTATTATGCATGGTAGGTATATGCGTATTTCATTCGTATGACCTGTATGCGTGTGCTTGTGCATGGACTTTGTGAGGATCATTGAGGTGTCATGATGCTACACACCATAATCACAGCACAAATAAACAGAGTACGTTAAATGTGAATGTTGTTCAACCTATATATTTTCTGATCAAGCCTTGTGTCACGACGGGAGACTATACAAACATACAATTAACGGACACAAATTACACCCAGACTCAGAATGTTCCTTTTTGGATCTCACAGATAAACATAACACGAAAATACGGGTTTAGGTTTAAAGATCTTTATTATCACTAAGACAATTCGTCACTTGTGTGACTGATAACATAACTAATAAATAAATAAAACCGGACAAGTGCGAGTCGGACTCACCCACCGAGGGTTCCGTACAAATATGTCACGGTTAACTCAATTCAAAATTTGGACCGCAGCGCCGTTTCTTGCATAAAGACCCCGTTTTTTATGATTTAATTACAAATCTATAGTTTTCAGATTTTTCCTTATACTTGTAGTATAAGACAGTATCATAATTCTAGGTCAACGGAAAATAACCTATAAATTTTGATGCCCATTCCACGCGTTCCCGAGATAAAGGGTCTTAACAGACAGACAGACGGACGGGCGGACGGACAACAAGGTGATCCTATAAGAGTTCCGCTTTTTCCTTTTAAGGTACGGAGCCCTAAAAAGAGTAACATTATATAAATATCCATGCAGTTATTTACTCATTAGTTTAATGTAGCGTGCATTTATCTTATTCCGTAGATAAATCAACATATTATTATAACAATATTTCATTGTATAATGTAGAATTTGCTACTAGGGTCTCATTTATATCATAGTACCTAATATTGTACTACAGTACAAATATTACGTCGCGGCTGCCATGCAATCTCTATTCCCTTACTGTCATAATATGATAGAACGGTAATTCGACACAACTGGAGAGAGATCAGACGCTTTACTTGCTTTCTGGTGCACAGAAATAAAACATCACCATCTGCCTAACTACGAGCTAAATCACAAAACTCACAATCAAATTTTTGACCTGACCCGGAATTTGATCATGATCCGAAACATTGTATACAGACGAACGAGGCAATCATTTATTAAAGAGTACATCAATTCAGTAAATCGTCAGCGACACACTCAACGTACATAGCGTGTACGATTGATTGATTGATGATAGAGACCCAGTCAACGACTCTACGGTGCTTTGGATCGATGTTGTCTACCAAAACGTAGTTATAATAGACTACTGCAGTCAGTACACGCTGAATTCGAATGGAACACAAACAATATTCACAGATAGCAGAGAACGTCTCTCTCGACACATTAAGTGATCAAATACGAGACGACAAATATCTACTAGTCCGCACGACACTTGTCGTCGAAACAGCTGCAGAGTCGGTGACTTCTGGATGTAGCTGGCTTGACAGCACGTGCCGACGGCGCAACTAATGATATAGAACCGCGCACTAATACCAGTAGCCGTTTATTATCCAACGAGTACTATATGCCTGTAATAATGGTCTTCTACGAACGTGCGCCGCTATTTCCACAGTAATGGTTTTAAATTATTATGCTATGAATACGGCAAGAAGCAAGGTGCGCGCACTTAAGCCATGTTGACAAACTTGATGTGCTAAATTAAGTTTTGTTTATTACACACAATTAAT
This sequence comes from Catocala sponsa, assembly GCA_963564715.1. Lineage (NCBI taxonomy): Eukaryota > Metazoa > Arthropoda > Insecta > Lepidoptera > Erebidae > Catocala > Catocala sponsa. Next base: position 13,304,874 of record OY751331.1, read on the forward strand.
ACATGAATTAGTCAGCATGTTCACTAATATTATTAATGCGAATCTATTTCGTTATATTTTCTTTATACGTGGTAATGGTGAAGCGATGTAACTATGTGATATTGACTACAGTGATGGCGTAGTGGTTAAAATGTTTATCGCGTTATTGACAGTGAGAAGCATGTTGTGGGTTCGATTCTTACACAAGACAAACATTTTGTGATTTTGTAATAAATAGTTATTCCTTGTCTGCGTATTGTTTGTATCTTTGGTTTCAATGTTTGAAAACTTTTCTATGACACAGGCAGTGTTTCAAGGGCTGGAGCGATCTTATTTTAAAAGGAGGCACATGGAGAATATAGGCTTCTCTATATCGCCAGGTACATATCTCACAATATTACATGAAAATAAATAAAGATATAGAAGCCGCCGCGTGTTTTTCAAACACTACTATCGATACCTATCGTTAAACAAACTTACTTGTTATTTAGTGCTACATGTTACTATTTAAACAAACCAACAAACTGCAATTGATTTCAAAATGTATCAACCTTTTGTTACTCTTTGTTTGGAGCGCCAACATTTTCGATAGTAAATAACCAATAGTTTCTGTAGAATATATAAATATATTTCCATCCTGAAATAAACTGAAAGGAATCCGTAAATCGGTAACCAGTAGAGTACTTTCATACAACCACAACTCTCAGAAGACAATAAGTACTTATTCCTTACAGTATACCAAAGCCTAGTGCTATTTATAGATCCGTTTAATACTCAATTCCACAACATAAAACTTTTCTAACTGATATCGTTGCTTCGGCTTAGAAATCGAGCATAGAACTTCAATAATATAAACGGCTACATTAGTCACTAGAGAAATGAAACTACATCTATTTAAACTACAAAGTAAGACTAAGACCGAATCATATTTCGATAGTCTTTCTATTATAGCCTTGTATCACATATTGTGATTTAAATTCTCCGCATTTGCTCTTCAGCTCTCATGATCACGACACTCATGCCGATATGTATTGAAAATAGCTAGGATTGCAGAACGTGAATTATTTCGAACTGCGGGAAATTGGTTCACTCGCGAAAACTCGTACTGAACACGATGGGACACTTTCATTACTGCGATGTCCGGAGCCACCGGTTCAATGTCCGGTCCACTCTATTTTTAACACACCCTACCCTAGCTGGACGTCCGCGTCAGTCTGTAATGCACATGTCTACGTACTACAATGCGCTCGGCGTTAAACGTGTGACCTTTGGAGAAAGTTCTGAGAAATCGTTGGCAATTGAGAAAAATATGAGTGTTTACTCAGAATCGATGAGGCTAGGGTTCTGGTCACGATCTACTACACTGACTAAGCAGATGGGACGAATTTACATACTTATGTTGAGATCTTTCTAACAAGTATTAGGACGAAAGATTCATGCTCGTATGGTTTTATTTCTTCAATTTCTTTATGAATGGTATTTGGCTGTCAGAATGTGAGTGGTTAAAGAGATTGCAATAGCACTCGTACTAAGCTCGTACTAGCCTAGTATTAATTATACGATTGCAGAACAAAAGTATTTTTGATGATTGAAGGACCATGCAGACATATCTGTGACTAAAGAATATTACCCGCAATTTATCAACATTTTAAGGAACACGATATCCGTACCTATGGTTCGAGCTATATCAACACAAAATTTTATTAAAGTCGGTTGGGCGGGCTGAATACAAAATATTCAAATATTCACATTTATTATTGAGGAAAAATAACATCTACATTTACACACATAATATCTGTTCCCGAGTAAAACTAATTAGCATTTGCAGTCACGTATCGAAGTAGCTCTGTTAATGAAGCCATTGAAGTCATTAGCAAAGAGCTCGCAATATACGAGAGTTGGGTACGACAACCCTCTACTATCCACCCACTTAAGCTTAAGTTAGCAGTGAAAAAGTTCACGTAACGTATCATTTAATTTATCTTCTACATACTCTCACACAGTTGAAAGTTCAGGAGCAAGAAATAAGTGCATTTGCATCGCATCTTAGTGGAAAAGTTTAATCAAGTCGTTATAACATACATCAAAAGAAGAGAAAATATAAAATTCTCTTTATAAAGTATTTTTTTCAATTTCTTACCTTATACGTAGGTAAGTAGTAATCCAATGAGTTTTACACACAAAACATTATAAGTTGCACACTATTTGAAAACCTAGTATACAACAGTTTTCTAGGTATTCAAATAGTGTAATAACAATTATTGATATATTGCAATATAAATTCTACGCATATTTTAAAACGATATTAGCTTCTATTCTATTCTAGGATTAGTATCCACCTGTGCAAGAATGCATCCTGCAATCATCAGTCCAACTGTCACAAGTAAATTTTTACCAAGCAAAAACGACAGATAATAAAACTCTGCGTGATAATGATTTATTCTTAAAATCTCTAACTGATTATAACGCTTGGATTTGAATTTCAAATAATTTGCTTAATATAAGAAACAAAAAAGTAAAAGAGGATAAAATAAAATAAGAATCTATATTGCGAAAATTCGCATAAAGGCAAAAGTGGAAGACGTAATATCATTGTTCTGATATTAATTTTCAACACAATATGTAAGAAAAAGAAAGAAAGTAGCGTAAATAATAGTCGCAGATAGCAATTTGTCTAGCAAAGGAAGCGAATGCAAAAGTTTCCCCGGCTACGCTGAAATCAATAATTTCGTCTCCGCGGCTTCGCGTTCGCACCCACGAAGCCGAGTTTAGCTTCAGTTTTTCTTCAAAACCAATTTTGTAATTAAATAAACGGCCTTATAAGATTATCATAAATCCATAATAAGTATTTATTAAGATACTTGAATTTCATTACCTTTGTGATGGTTTTACTAATTTTTGGAGCTTAATAATAAGTACCTAAATCTAAATTAGGACGTAATATATATTGAATACCTATACATATTTCGATTACTTAAATACATACACTTATGTACCAAAACTACATAACTTTATGATGAAATGAGAGATTAAACCGTCCGTTAGCTGTTGAAGAACTTTGATATACGAAGCCTTAATTATGCAAAGGGAGTTTAATGGAGATTCAATGTTAAAAAGTTTAAACATGTATTTAATGGATATAACATAAATAATACAGGCACATAATTTATCGGGCACGCTACGCTCGTGGCGGTAAGTCCTGTGTTTGAGGAATGGCTGGACAGGCGGCATGGCGCCCTCACCTTCCGGCTGACACAGGTAATGACTGGCCACGGTTGATTTGGCCGGTTCCTGTGTCGTATAGGCCGGCAAGAGACGCCCGGTTGTCACCACTGCGGTGACTGCCACGACGTTGTTGTGGACACGGCATACATTGGCGGATTGCCCCGCCTGGGCATCGCAGCGCCGTGAGTTGATTGCGGCAGTCGGATTGGTTGCCCTCTCGCTCCCGGCCGTAGTTCAGTCTATGGTCCGGAGTGAGAGGTCGTGGAACGCCGTCGCTTCCTTCTGTGAGGAAGTGATTTCCATCAAAGAGGCGGCGGAGCGGGAGAGGGAGCGCTTAAACCCTCTCCCCAACGGCAGAACCGGGCGCCAGAAGGCGCGAGATGACCTCCAGTCACCCTGAGGTTTGACTTGGGGGTAGTGGACTACGTGGGCCTGCCCGCCATCCCATCCGATCAGCACCAGGTCCGAGTGGCGGTGTGCGTGTTCCCACGCGCGCTTCTGTGTCGTGTCCGTCTCCCCTCTAGGGGGGGCCAGTAGGGATTTTAAATGAGTGACTGCCTAGTGTAGGTCTTGTTGTGTAGTGGCTTGCCGTTTCATACGACGCGCGACGGGCCGAAACCTCGGCGGGGTCGCAACCGCATGTCCAGGTGATTCGCCCGGCCCCGTCGATAACGGTTTTCTCGAGGAACACCGTGGTAGATTTTGTATTCCGGTTTCGGTATTCCGGGAGGTCCATTTCGTAATTTCAACATCATTGTCTTTACCCCGGTGAGTCCCACATAACCCCTCCGCCCGCCCCCGCGGAGGGGTATTCGTCAATGCATTCCCCACGTAAAAAAAGAACATAATTTATGCTCTTTCAGAGTGCTATAGATCGATCTGTAACCGATATTTTTTCAATACTAGACGAGCCAAAGACAATAACCGTTAATAATCTATACTAATACTATAAAGCTGAAGAGTTTGTTTGTTTGTTTGTTGGTTTGAACGCGCTAATCTCAGGAACTACCGGTTCGATTTGAAAAATTATTTTAGTGTTGGATAGCCTATTTATCGAGGAAGGCTATATAACATCACGCTACGACCCACGGGGGCGGCGCAGTAACGATAGACGCGGGTGAAACCGCGGGAACATCTAGTAATTATATAAGGCGTATATTTAAACGTTTCGTGTAACATATTTTTAAATAATGGCGCTCGACTCGCCATCGCTCATCAGTTATTTCCAAAAAAAACAATGTATTTGCATCTGATGTATAAATTTGTGTAAAGTCCCTAGCGACTTTAACGTATGAATAAACAGAGATAATACATAGTGTTATTGTAGTTGTACTATATTTTTTTTAAGTCATCTCCCGACTTGTTTCGTCTATCGCGGAGGATTTCACTAACATTAAAACAATACACACAAAGAACATCCTGAGTTAGAATTACTATTTGTGGAGTTAGGTATTGTATCTAATAATATTTTTTGTATTCAATGTTACGCCTCTTTGCTGAAAAAGTAGGCAGTGGTGTATCACAACCACATTTCACTAGCTTTAGTTTTAGGTCCCAAGTAATGATGCCATCGATATCATGAGGGACAAGCCTGTTGCTGTTCACTGTTTCTTGACAGAGGATCCAATAACATTGACCTGGACCGGCATCTACACCATCGAGGTAGTTCTTTTAATTACAATATTTGTCGGCCTCTATGGCGTAGTGGTTAGTGTAACCGACTGATTTGTGTGCATGAACATGGACGTTTGTCTTGGTCTGAGTGTTTCTATGTATAATATGTACGTATTTACAAAAAAAAAGTATATACGTATGTTTATCCATTGTCTAGTACCCAAAGTACAAGCCCTGCTTAGTTTGGGCTAGATGGTGTTGTGTGTATGTAATAGAATATTATATTATTATTATTATAATGATATTCGATAAACTACATAAATGACGATCTAAGCAACATATTATGTAAACAGCCTTATTAGTTGCTAGCTTTTGCCAGCAACTTCGTACTTGTGAATATTAGTATTATCCTATCTATATTTTCTTTCTTATCGTATCAGTAAAAGCAGCCTATCCACATAAAACAAACCTATGGATAGATATTTATTGATAATACCGCGTCAATCATTTCTAATTATCTATGTATTAAGATAAAACATGCACCTGCAGCTCAGCAACACATCTGCGAAAATCGCATTCATTTTCGTGTAGTAGTTTTTGAGTGATGTTCATACAAACAGACAGACAACAATTCGAAATTTTTCTGCTTTTGTTTTTTTTTTAAATGTAAGGGCTCTTACAAAGTGCATCGATTATTATATGTATAGGTTATATGATGGGTTTATCATCATTCCATTAACTACAAATCTACCAAGCAGTACCCACGTCACAAGTCGCAGTCCTTTGTCTCAGCTGAAGTCTGCTCCACGCAGACAACAATTTTACGCAAACTTATAATTGCTTTGGTCCTAACCGCACATATAAATACGGAAAGTTTAATTCTATGTGTTGTGTTAGTGTTTTGAATACGCATTCGTATAACACTCACTATAACTTTCGAACCCCAGCACACATAGAAACAAGTAGTACAAAATATAAGTATAAAAATAGATTATTTGGAAATATGTATATGTTTACAGTGTTTGGGATGCGACTGCTGTCTATAAGGTCTCCGGTTTGAATCCGGATTCAAGCAAAGTGTCACTGGATTTAGTTTTTAGGAATTTTCAGTAAGAAAACGGTGTCTCAAACTATTTCCCATAGATGGCATTAGGTTCACCTTCCATTGCGTGAAACATAACGCAATGCAAGCGAAATTTCAAATATGTAAAACAACTCTGCCTGCCCCAGTAAGGCAATAAGCGTTAAATTGTCTGTACATCAAAAATATAATAAATCGTCTACAGAATTTTTATTTTCAAATAACGCCTCAGGTAATAAATTATTTTAGAATTACAGAAAAATATGAAACTCGTGAAAGCTCGTATTTTATAAATTTTCCTCATCAGCTATTTAAAAATAATCAAAATATAGTATAGTTTATGTAATAAATCTGATTAGCGGGTTCTACCACCAGTCGTCAACGCAACGGTGTAGGTTAGGCACCACACGTAGCATTTAGCGTTCCGAACACGCCCGCAAGTAGGAACAAAACACGAGGAGAAACTTAGTAAACTCATCAGATGGCCCCCAGCGCACGCCCGCTAGCTTTACTTGTGAGAAAAGTTTCTTATATTGCACCAACTTGCCGCGGCTATACCTATCATAGCTTGAAGTAGCTTGCCAAGATTTATTTGCACTAGAAACAGCTTTTTGAACTATACCATAAAAGTACTACTATCTTCATTACGCGCTGTGAAGTCTTGTTTAATCGTATTAGCGATTTTGTAGAACTAACTAGTACCTATTCTTATAAGAAATTCTAAAGGATAACAAAGAAACCAAAACAACTAAAAACAAAAGATAGGAAAATAAATGTGTACTTTACAGCTTTCACATATCGCCGGCACTTATGTCGAGCCCCGTCCCTCGCAGACGAGACGTCTCAAAAGGGTGTTTTAAAAGAATGCGTGCAGTGACGTCGAGGGACACCCATTCCACTACAAAATCACTCCCCATTTTCATATACGTACCCCTTCAGGTATCTCACTCACACAACTAGTTCAAAATATTACCACGAATACTTACATAACACTTTACCAAGGTAAACTCTTGACGCAAAATTTTCAGTCTCTAACAGTGTAGTCACGATAATATAAGTCGTTATCAGCATAATTTGTTTAATAACAACGAAAAATGAGGACAGCGAAATAACGGTGCATTTTCACCCACTTTGCCGGTGAGATGGGAGGCAATTTACTTGAAAAGGATTTTACATGGGCGAAAGCACAGACAGAGGACAAAGCGCCGGTAATAAACCTTGTTTCAACGGAACGAAAATATAAACAAAAGTTTACTTATGTACTTAAGTGTTTCTACAGACACGTGGCCAAAACCTTTCAACAGAAGTTATAAATGTATGTTTTGATAAACGTTGGTAGCCATCGCCGGTAACGGTATGGACGCGGTTTTCAACTTAATATCTGCTATTGTGATATTAAAAATATTGTTATGAAGATGTCGTAAAATACTGTTGTAAAAACAAGATCTTTATGCTTATATGATAGTGAACATTATTCACTATCACATCTAAAGAACGATTCCTCGTGCATTCGTTTTTACGATCACGTAAAATGTACATTCAGAAAAGAATATTTGATTATGTTTAAGATCGTCGTTGTATTGCATGCAAATTGTGCGAAAGTCCAAATTGTAAAAAGACGTGGGATCGAGGGACTGAGCAACAAAGTAGCGCATTAAGTTTTCTATTGCTCTTATCACGGTTAACAAAGTTTATCGCAACGAAACCACTTCCAAAGTAATTAACTTTTAGCATGCGGTCAGTTTGCATGTTATGTACAATTTCTGTAAATTATGCAACAAAGGATAACGACTATTTCCATAACTGCGGCAACCGAATAGCTAACGCTAACATAAATTTGCCCTAAAACAAATTGTGGAATAACAAATAATAATCCACTGAATTATTTGATATTTATGTTAATATTATACTTGGAAGCGCCAGTGATTGTACTGTTTATATTGCAATTTATGTAACCCTACCAGTCTTTACATTTTCTTTCTTTCCAAGTAAATATTAGCGCTTGGATATACGTACATTTCGTGATTGAAATCGCAAAAAGAAATCGTTAATAAGCCAACAGAATAACTAAATATATGTACTAACAGGCATACAAACGGGTTTACCATTATAACAATAGTCAAATTCAAATTCAATTGAAATTATTTATTTTTGCAGAAATCACTGTTACGATGGTATTATTAAAAGTTCATGTTTCAAGTGATTCTACCGTAAGGCATGCAATAGTCGCTAATCAAAGCGTTGCTTGTTTGCTACTAACACATAGCATTTCATCTCTTGACTTTTACACACATCTAATGATTAAATCTAAAATCCAAATGACGTCTAAATCCAAGATGAAAATGTAGACCAGAACTCATACATTATTTGCAACATAAATTACTCTATCTAAACTCTATTAAGCATAAAAACTTCTTATTAACATAATCAATACATAGAATAAGGATCATGTTACAAATTTAGTACCGCCCACACTATAACAATACTTTGTATCTCATTACACTCATTACTAGAAAATAACGATGAATTTAACTATCAAAATGTCAAGTCCATTAATAGCTCTGCGGGATTCATTTCTCTAAATGCCGCGTTTACACAACAAATATTGCAAGTCTCGTGCTGTTACGGTTTGGTTCCATATTGTTTGGGTGACGGTACCATTTGGTGACCCTACGGTACCCCAACAATAACAACCTGCCCGGAGCGGAGCTTCCTATAACAATACGAGGGTCGCGACCACCAATAATAAAATCGTTATTATTGATTTTACTGTCGAGAACAATCAGTTCTTAAACCATGCCGCTGTCACAACTAAATCGATGGTATCCGCCCGTCTCCCCAAACTATCTATACTATAAAGACGTAAGCCTGTTTGTACGTTCACGATAATATCCAAAACTACTGAGCCAACTTTAATTAAAACTCGAATGGTATTGTTTCCTTGTATTGTACGTGTGCCTTAATATATTAGCAGTTCATTGTAAGTGCAATGTAATACGGTGTAAACGTTGAAATTACTAGAAAACACACCGTTCACAGGAAAAAAATATAGTGCTGACAACAAAGCAAGTACGCTGTCCTTTCCAGTAAAACTATTTCCATGTCTTGCCTCCCCACCGTAGCAGCGACCACTGCTGCTACCCCATGCAAGGACTGCAATGCGGAACCAGAACTATATTTCATTTTTAGAACGCGAAACGGTCGCATTAAATCTTTCCTATTGTTAAAATACTATTTTATGACGAGCTTAACGAAGCGTAATGTCATATACAAAAGCAATTTACAATAAATGACGGATTAAAACCATGTGTATCAAAACTATACGTACCTACACAGATAGATATATCAGTTCGTGCAAGTAATTCAAAAGCTCACATTGTGCTATAATTTTTTACCAAGAGATTATCTAAATGGTAGGCAAAACGTATTAAACTGGTTCAATTGCCGTGCGGTTATGTGTATTATTACATTTATTACTCAAACAATAAATATTGTCTTTATTTTTTCAAAAGCTTTAGTACACACATTACCAAACACTAAAATGAAAGTAATCGATATAAGTATTATTACTCTACTTTTATGGTATTATTTCACATTCGGACGAGTTTCCGTAAAGGCTTTTCTAATATAAAAGTCCGCCCTCGCCTCTACATTCGCATACAAGATACGCTGCTTATAACGCGTGCGTTCGACGATATTTCTTAAGGAATTCCTCTATATATCACCACGGGCCGCCCCTCGATAACGTCTCTCCAAGTTTTCGTTGAATGGACGAAACAGGGGTTAGCGTCGGACTGTACAAATGTAGAGAAAACTTCGTTTTGGCAGCATGCCTGACGAACTTAGGGAACTACAAAGTGTCTTTGGTTCTAAACACAGTTCTATGCTTGGCAAAAAGGTTACTCAGTAAATCTAATAATGTACTCGGCTCTTTGTTACACAATTATTTCGTAACAAAAGGAGCGATTTAGCAAAAAATATTTCTCATTTCCTGGAAACATTTGATATTTTTAATGTCGAAACTTGAGCAATTACAAAAACCAGTATAAAAGCATTTTGAGGATTTATGTAGGTGTATTCAAACTTATTTCATTAATGTTTCAAAATAATTTCCATTTCAGTTAGAAGGAAGAAGTGGATCCTCTTGTTAATAAATCGTATTATCCAGGCTAGACTTTCATCGGCAGATGCTTCATGCCTATGTCCATACATATATTATACATCAAGTATCCTTTAAAGGGACGGCGAACCTGAAAGTGTAACGTTGTGAAATGGCCTCACTAAATTAACTATTACTATGTTACGTACTTTGGGTCTACCTAACTCGAGTCCTGGCGATAAGTTATTGTTCCAACATCACTTTAGGTAATTTTGATTTCCGCCGCAACTTTGTACAAAGGTATGTTCAAAATGTTAGAATCAGTTAGTACATACCTACTGGATAGCAAACCCGATGTGGATATAGTTTATATATATACTATATTATGAATAGTGTAACTAACACTATTACATACAGTATAAAGCTAGACATGAAGGTTAGATCAGCAGCCGTATCGTGGATAAAAACTTAAATTAACTTAATAAGCGTTATTAACCACGTTAATTATGAAATTGTCCACTTTTTATACATCAAACTTTACAGAAGTTAACTGTAATTAAGAAATAATAAGTCTGAATTTGATTAATTATGTAACTTTTAAGTGCAATTAAAACAAGAAACCTGCATTTCTGCGATTTCTCTATAACATTCTTGCAGTTGTGTAATGTCTACCAGCGTCGTTTTGTTAGGAGTCGTGTCCTATAATTCCTTATATTGGCTTTACCCAATTGGCATACATATTTTGGAATGCTATATTTCATAATACTATAAAATGCTGAAAATTATTATGTGGTGATCTTCTCTAAAATCTTTAATTCTCGTAAAATAGTGAAAAATAAAAGACAGGAAATAACAAAAATGTGTTGAAAATATTCCATACGGATAAAAATAATTTCGAAACATAATATGGTTGAAGTGTAACAATTTCAAAAGATATGTTACCGATCGAAATACAATTTTCTTTGGAAGTGCACCCATAGTTTCAAGTGTAAGCAGGTGCATAGTTTGAAGTGAGAGCTTAAAATTGCACAACAGCTAAAGAACACTAGGAACCTTTTTAAACCTTTATTTTCATTTATTACACCATTATAACCTAAATAGTATTGCTACAATAAAACTGACATAGATAAAACCTCTTAATAAATAAAGATATTAAAACAGGAATAGTAAGGCATAGCTTGCGTACAAATTATACAATATTTGTAAATATTATAATATATAACTAGATAATTTTGATCAAACAACTTTGACCCCGGACATCAGAGGACATAACCGCCTCAAAGTTAATTTCAAGAACGAATTAAATTCAATTTATTTTTGTATATTACCATCAAATTTGCCGAAATATAGTGTCATATTTTCTGAGTTCAATCATCCGGAATTAAATCCTAATCCTAATCCTTCCTAACTAATATTATAAAAGCGAAAATGAGCTTGTTTGTTTGTTACCTTTTCACGCCTAAACCACTGAACCGATCATCCTGAAATTTTGCATATACGTTGACAGGTAAACAGAAACGGACATAGGCTACCTTTCATCCCGAAAAAAATTACTGTTCTCGAGGAAAACAACAAAAACGTTCTTATGATAACAGATGGCGCCACGTTTCTTTAGAATCATGATTGAATTATATTATTACAAGCAGAGTACAACCCGAATTGATTGTCAAATTCTAAATTAACGCGAGCGAAGCCGCGGGCAAAAGCTAGTAATCAATAAAGGGACTATTTATCTTACCTATTCGTCTGGCTTAAACACATAGAAAACGACAGCAATCAGCTGCTTAATCAAGAGAAAAATTTAAAATAAACGACCTATTACAGTTCTTCTCGTCACCAGTACATTTACAGTATGTAAATGTTTTGATTATAAGTATACCATTGACACAGGGCCTATATTATAATCGACTTTTTATATTTTGGAATTGGAATGATTTGGAGTTCTCGTTACGGCATGTCATTGGCAGTTTCAGCTGCATATTATATATATGTTGCTCTCGAATAATGTTCTATAAACGGGTTGGCGACTGCTATTAAACAATTGCTATTTTTGAAAGACGAATTGCAGGAATCCTGTTCTGTGCGAAACAAATATATTTTATTACTAAATATAATGTATATATTCAGTTTATAATATTGTTAAACTCTCAACATTGTGTGTAAATTGTTAATATATTCACTGTTATATCATGTATAATGAGTCATATGTTACACCTAGGGACGAAGGTGTTTTTAATAATAGATCATGATACCTATATCAAAAAAGCTGCATTTGACTGTTTACATTTAATGTAAATTAAGATAAAAGATAGAAAATAGGAGGGTGTCCGTATAGACAATAAGTTAATAGGCGGGATATCACAAAGAGAAAGACGACTATACTTAGGATACTTATCGAGTAAAGTGCAGACGATCTGAACAAAGGAGAACCGAACAAATCAAGCAATAAGCCACTAATCTTAGCAAAGATGTGAACATAAAGCGATTGTATTAGAATGTGTTTACCAAGTATCTCTCAATTTGTCTCCGCTTTGATAGAGAGACGCCCTAAGGGCGGGTTGTAACGTCTTGCTTCAATTCTCGTCACGAGCCCCGCGCTACATTTGCGATTTAAGATAAAACTTATATTAAGAGTTACTATCTTCCTACATTACGTTTTGATGGTTCCATTTACGTCCCATTTATGGTACGGCTGAAAGGAACACTTTCTATGATCGAATGTGCTCTAAGCTTTCTTCGTAAAAAGATAACGCGAAACCCTCATAATGAAAGCTGTCAGATTCTTACGACCTAAAGATAAAAATATGTAGATAGTACAATGCTAACAATTACGTCCTTATAACAGTACCATATAATCGTTTTATTTTCCTTAACATAATTATTTTTGTATTATCTAAGTATGTGAAAATTAAAAAGTCGTTGGAGGATATAAAACCATGAAAACTACTTGACTTAAGCTTGTGTTAATATTTTCTGTAGTGAACCTACGTATACATAACGACGCAGCAAACATTATCCACGAAATAAAAAATAAATAAATTTAAATTACTGCTTCAAAACATTTGAGATGTTCCAATATAATAAAAACGATAGTGAAATGATAGACTCTTATCAATTTCAAGGTTAGCATTAATTGGAACGTCCATAAATTATAATTTTTAAAACGTACAAAAGCAATCAACTTAATAAAGTCGTCGCGCAAGATCTTAATGAAAACGGAACGTGATAAAAGATACTGGCGTTGATGTGTCTCAGAGGCCTCGATACTTTATCGATAAACGGGAGGAAATATTGTAGCCAGCCAAGCCACCCTTGAAATCGCTTACCCGTGGCGCGGACGGCTAAGGGCGGGGCGCCAGGGTGCGGGGCCGGAGCACAAAGCCGCGGCCGTTGACACGAATCTCCCGCACTATGTTTATCTATGCCATTGGATTTTTCCCTACGCGTTTACCGTGAACGGCTGCTCACGCATGGTCCGTTGTTTTTGGATTTCAACACAAACAGGATCACCGAATCAGTTGCAGCATAACAATTTTTTTAATGAATTCAGTATCATAAATTGATTAAATATACATAGAAACAACATAGTATACACACATAGATTCACGCCTGTTTCCCAGAGGGGTAGAACATAGTATATGTGTATGTTAGAGCGAGATAAAGAGACGATGACCAGTTACTACTACTGCTTGTGCACGTTAGGCGCAAGACACAGAAAAGACGTAAGTCGAGGACGCGTCGCAGACGCGCGCCCCTTTAATAAATTTTCATACAAAATGTATTGAAGCGTCGCGACACAAAACACACAAGAAAAGACGGCGCGGACGAGACGCGGACACGACGCTTCAATCAATTTTCATACAAAATGTATAGACATTTAGTATGAAAATTGATTGAAGGGGCGCCGCGTCTGCGACGCGTCCTCGTCTTACGTCTTTTCTGTGTGTCTTGCGCCTTACGTCTTTTCTGTGTGTCTTGCGCCTTACGTCTTTTCTGTGTGTCTTGCGCCTAAGGTCCTGGCGTTAGACGTTAATTGATATTTTTGCAAAAAAATATCCTGTGAAAATATTCAAAATATTTATTATGATTATGAAGCACTGTTGATACGAAATACAGAGCATATTTTATTATAAATAAAAAAAATTGTATTTAACGAAAATTACAAATAGAAACGATTGGATTTTGCGAAAATATACAAATATATTCAACAACAATTTTGGTTTTAAAATATGAACCAGAATTTAAAAATGCTTCATAAACATGCTAAGTGATTATAACAATAAATTGGTGCTTTTTAGCTGTTTTTAGAGGCATGTAAAAATCCAACACGCTTGGTATCATAATTATATTTTAATTGGCGTAAATATTAAATGATAGCATTCGTAAGAAACACCTATGTACTAATTAATCAAGAGACACTAAGCTGTTGCAATAAATAATTACAAATAAATCGGTGCACAGCACAGCGCTACCTGTTATACGCATATTACACACATGTGCATTCTGTTTTTGCTCTCGCCTCAGTTAATTACCAGCCGATGGATACGGTAGAATATACATAATAATATATTAAATGTAAAGTGGCATTTTAAACCTTACTTAATATTATAAATGCGAATGTGAGTTTGTTTGTTTGTACTCGATTGATCATCATGAATTTTCGCATATATGTCAGGGGCACAAAAAAGGGCATAGGGTACCTTTCATCCAGAAAATACATTGTTCCCGAGGTTTAGCGGTGGGCAAAGGCTAGTTTAATATAAACTACTGTCAGTAGGAACTCCACTTTTGCGAAATCAAACATAGCAGCACACATTAAGCTTAACTATACTCTAAAATGTGGTGAACACTAATTTTTATTTCACTGGAACTCATTACTATGGTAAGTTAATAACTCTAAGCGTATGTACACACAGCGACACATCAACCTGGACTGTTTGGATTTTGAACTATTAGAAGTTGAACGCTGCGAATCGTGCGAGAGAATGCGTTATATTTTTGTTACGGTCTGTCCTTACCATTACATCGACACCACTATGCACTGTCCCTTTCCGACAATTCTCTATTTTGTATGTAGCGTTGTTATGCGTATATAGGGTTTCTAACTTGATGTGTACGAGTGTCGGCCGATAACGCGACGACTCCACGCGACGTCAGTATGTCAGCATCGGTGGCGTTTGTTTATTTTTAATTTCTTAATATCAATGCGGATAACTTTACTCTAAAATGTGGTGAACACTAATTTCTATTTGACTGGAAGTCATTACTATGAGACATGAGTACACGAACTCATTACGCGGAATAAAGTACTATCACCATATCATTTAAACAGATGACGTTATAGACACATTTCAAAATAAATCAGTTTGCTGTTTACAGACTCAAGGATCTCTTATAATCGCTTATAAATAACTCATGTTATTATCAGTACGTGTCATTAACACGAAATTGCGGACTTACAATCATCACTTCAATAATACCTACAGCGATTATTCTATAAGATAACTATCTTTACCCGCGGCTTCGCTCGAGAATTGTACTATTTCTAATTTCTTCTGGATGCAAGGTACCTTATGCCCTTTTCTGTGCCCATAACAACGTGTTTGCGAAATTTCATGAAAATCCGTCGAATAGTTAAGGCGTGAAAGCATTCGTATTTATAATTTTAGTTACAATTTGGTTCCGTTTTGATGAATTTATAATAGATTTTTAAACCATGTTTATTTTATAATACTTGCGAAGTAATTAATAGTTAAGAAGCAACAGGTGTATAAATAACAATATCACAAAATAAAACTCATCTTGTTTTGATCTAGTACAACTAAACGTTACTTTGGCCCAATTATTTTCGGTTACATCGTGGGTGTCGACCGTTGTACAATTAATCGCATGCAACACTGAAATTGACATGGTTTATATTTTTATTCACATTCTTTAGCGTCAGGATAACGGGCTTTTATTTTATGTTTTATAAACGTAGTAACTATTCAGCGCAATGATAGTATTTACTGTAAACAATTAGAATCATTCGAGGACATGATTTGTAAAATTAAAATTAAACAGCAAGTTTATTCTAATAGTAACAATATTCGGATGGGTATGTAAATATGGTGAATTGGTACTGAATTATCTAAATAAATAAATTGTATTGATATCTCAACCTTAAAAAGTATTAAATACTTAACCTATTGACTCGCAGCGACACACTGTTGGCCTGACACAATTGATTTATAATTATGTCTGTCATTATAAGACTTGACAGATTAGCCAATTCTTCAAACTCTAGTTCTACTCTAAATTCCTATGGGACATCGTTTACTTAGAGCATTTGAGCATAGCTCCAAATATGACACGGGAAAGCTAAAACATATTTTCTTTGTGCCGCGCGGTGACAATTTTACCCCAGGAATGAGTCGTTCAATTCGAGTTTCACAGACGTTGTTAAAACAGCTTGAGTAAATGCATCCGTTTTATTTGCACCCTTCTTATTCGCTTTGACACGAGCTCAGGCGGACATCAGAAATGCGCTCCCAACTGTCGTGTGAACGGTTAGATACGTAAAAATAAACGATACAGATATTTACGATGCCCATAACATCCATTTAAAAGGGTCGCGCCACTTGAAGCGCAATTAGTAAGAATTAAACAATTATACTAGAAGTATCAGCTGGGTGGTCACTGACGATTAAACCTATTATAATATTGCAACAATACAGGTGCTCGGCGTGTTATGAGTCTATAAGACCTTCATATAACAATATTAGGTATGTACTTGATATCACTAAAATTATACCTATATAATTTGATTTTGAAATAATATCCTCGTACAAATAGAAAAAGATAAGATTTTATTACTGCAGTTATTACTTCTGGTTCATTTTCTGGTTATCTATTAACATAAAAGTTTAATTAAGTTCAAGTTTTGAACGGGGAATGTTTTATCCCTCTACTGCAAAATAGCACTGAATATTAAAACTATAGTCAACTACGAAGTAAGCAACTTATTACAGAACAATAGGGTAGTTGACTCACAAATTTTTATTATTCATGTGAAATTCCTAGTTACGTTACATACCTAAACTATAATACAAAGATTTTTTTAAATCTACTTATAATAAATAGCGAATAAGCTTTTCAAATCTAGTAATAATTATTGTCAAATGACAAACAAAGGATGCACGATACAAACTATGACGTAACGACTATTTAATCATAGCTGTGCGAGGCAGATATCGAGACATCCCCGTATGACCCCACTTTTTCTTATATCAAAATTTTTTATATTAATAACGACCTTATTTAGTAATCAAATTTGATACTGTTTTTTGACAAAAAGATTTCTTGTGATTTCTATTTGCTCTTGTGTGTAAAATAATGTACAAAATTAAACATAGGCGCCTACCCAATTCAGTAGTGCCGGCGGCGTCTAATTATAAATACAAAATATAATTTTCAAGGCATTTCAATATTATTCTGTTAAACATAATAAAGTATCTACTACTCTATTTTAAAGTTATGTAATGATAGCTAGACTACACAATAACTCAACGCGACGGTTTATTTGTTAAGATCCCATGAAAGCCTCTAAATAGAGTACCCAGTTACGTAGAATAAACAGCCTACGCATCTAAAGCTTTTGTTCACAACTTGCCGTAGAACTAAGTTTGCAAGAACGACACCCTTCCTTGAGTGTCATTCATGTTTAATTATCTATAACATCATTATGAACGTACTCGCTTATATCATTTCTGCGCAGTTCCTACTCTGTCTAACTACAAGTACAAGTTTACATCCAAGAGCGGATTATATTGCAGCTAAAACTTAAGCTCTTTAAGTATTACTCCTCTTCACCTAGGTATTTCGGTTTTAGTATGTTCATTTAAGATGCAGGCCCAACCTAGTTTGTGGCCAACGAATATTTTTGTAAGCATTTATTTATTTATTTTTTATTTATTTATTTATTTAGGATCTCCAACGAAGAATGTACACTGCAAATTACAAAAATACTCACTTAAGGATAAGGTATGTGTACTCCTTCAATTATAGGAGACCACAGCATGCAATTAAAGATAAACTTACAAACTAAGATAACAGATAACACAATTTAGAATACATATTTATAAGCAAAACAGAAATAAATTAAAATTTTAAATTTAAGTATTTTGGTATATTTATAATGACAAAAATATTGTAACACTAAATGTTACAGGTATTCATTAAGATGCTTCTTAAATTTACACAAAGGTTCACAAATATCAATTTCGTGTGTCTTTGATAGGTTATTGTACTGCCTACAGAGTCTTGGTACAGTAGCATAGTGACCGAGATTTGTTTTTGAGGTGGGTACGTCAAAGAAGTTGTACGTATTCTTCCGGGGTATTCGAGAGGGAATCTTAATAATTAGAGAACTTAGTATTTGATTGCAATCTATGGCGCCATTTATTATCTTGTGTAAGAAGATATAGTCTAATTTTACCCTACGGCTTTCAAGCGTTTTCATATTATATTGTTTCAACCTATCGGAGTAACTTGTGCATGATCTCGCTATATGATCGCCGTAACAAAGATGATATAGAAAGCGCTTCTGTATACTTTCCAAACGATTTTTGTACACATCATAATGTGGACTCCAAATTACAGAGCCATATTCAAGTATCGGCCGAACTAAAGTGTTAAAAAGTTTTATCTTTGTGGATGATTTTTTGAAATCCTTGCCATTACGTGTAACAAACCCTAATACTTTGAAACCACGCGCAACAGTATTCAATATGTGTACGTCATATTTCAGTGCACTATCTAGTTGAACTCCAAGATCGCGAATTATATTAACTTTTTTTATTTGAACTCCTTCTATATAGTAGGTATTATTAATAACAGTTTTATTTCGGGTAAATTTTATATGGTAACATTTTTTAGTATTTAACTGCATTTTATTTAATTTGCACCAATCTGTTAGACTATTTATATCGTCTTGTAGTTTTTTGATATCTTCATCCCCTTGGATGGGCATCATGAGCTTAAGATCGTCAGCAAATAAGTAAAAATTGGAATGTTTGAAATTGTAGACAATATCATTAATAAACACGTTAAATAAAATTGGTCCAAGATGTGATCCTTGAGGTATTCCAGAGGTTGCTTTATAGTCAGTAGAACAGAAACCATTTATCACTACCTTAGATGATCTATTATCTAGATATGATTTAAGCAATTTAGTTAAAGCTCCATCTATGCCAATTGATTCCAGTTTTTCAACAAGGCGGCAGTGATCCACTTTGTCAAATGCTTTGCTAAAATCTGTATAAATTGCATCTACTGGAATTCGGTTGTCAAGGTATTTTGATATAGTTGATGTGAAACATAATAAATTTGTATTTGTGGATCTTGATTTAACGAATCCGTGTTGGTGTTCAGTAATATGTTGCTTTAAATACCAACTCAGGCGCTTGCTGATCAGTTTTTCGAATACCTTGGCAAACGTAACCAGTATTGATATTGGCCTATAGTTTGAGATCAAATGCTTTTCACCGGATTTAAATATTGGTATGACTAAAGCTTCTTTCCATTTAGTCGGGAATATCCCCTCATAAACAGATTTATTATATATGAGTTTAAGAGGATAAGCGAGTGCTTTTGCGCAAAGTTTTATAAAAAATGGAGGGATACCGTCACTGCCTGCTCCCTTCGTATCATCTAGCGATTTTAAGTTATTATATATTTCATTATTATCAAATGTAAATTCTCCAAGAGTACTGGTTGTAGTTAAAATATTTTTAGGTGTGGGATTTTCACTACTTGACGTATTGAAAACTGCAGCGAAGTTGTCTCTAAATAAGTTACATACGTCTACACCATTCACCGCTACTCTGTCTTCATGGTGCATTTGTGCTGGATATGTACTACTAGATTTCCTCTTACTTTTTATGAATGACCAAAATATTTTAGGATTTTTGGTTATGCCACTTTCTATTTTATTAATATATTCTTTGTAGCATGTAAGTCGGAGGGAATTACAGTCATCCCTTAACCTCTCAAAAGATAAAAGGTCTAATGGGTTTTTATATTTTTTAAAGCGAACATGATATTTATATTTCTCTCTATGCAGTCGTATAAGGCCAGGAGTGTACCATGGTGGATATTTTCTTACATTTGACTTCTTTATGGGAATAGTTAGTAATATAACACGTTGTAATATCTCATAGAATATGTCAATCATGTCGTTCGGTGAATCACATGCGTGAAATTCAGACTCCCAATTTACTGCTAACAATTCGTTTAAAACTTTATTATAGTCTGCTTTAAAAAAGTCGGGTTTTAGTAAAATTTTAGATTCTAATCGATGCTCGGGTAGTACTGGTATACAAAGTTCTAACGGCGGGTGTAAGGGGTCTTCTTTAGATAAACTGTGAGTGCTCCGCTTTAAGTTTTCTACAGGTGTATTACTCAATATGAGATCTAAAGTTTTGAGTTTACTATTTAAAATATTATTATATTGGTTTAACGAATTGAGAGACATGAAATCAATAAATATAGCGGAACGGTTTGAATTATTACATTCTGGGTATAAATGGTCATCCTTTGAAACCCATGAGATGTCGTTAAGGTTAAAATCGCCTAATATTATGATGTGTTTGTGTTTTTCTGCAATGTGTTGAACATTATTTGTATATAATGATAATGAATCGGAATTAACTGGTGGTGGCAAGTATAATCCGCCAATGAATATTGTATCTATACTATGTTTTGTGTTATTTAGAACTACACTTACCCATAAGTCCTCCAGCTCCGATTCAAAGCATGTAAGTCTACAAGACTTGAAGTGTTTCGAGACGGCTATCAATACTCCACCCCCGTCTTTCCGGTAACTGTATTTACTAGTCTCGCGATCACGTCTATAGACAATGTATCTGTCGTCGAAAATTTCAGAATTATAAACGCCACTGTGTAACCATGTCTCTGTAAGCACTATTACATCATAATCATGTAGGGATAAATTATGATATACATCAATGGTTTTCGTCTTTAAGCCTCGTACATTTTGATAATAAATACTGATCGTACTATTGAATGTTATTGAAATAAGACATAAAAACATGCAATAATTGTTATATAAAGAAAAAAGTTTACGATAAACATGATAATTTGTCGAGGCTATTAATTACAATACCCTGCGATGTTTCATTTTTCTTAACAAATACTTTTCCATTTCGAACCCATACAAACTTATAACCGAGTTCTTTTCCTCTGATTCGAGCCGCAGCGTGAATTGCCTTAT
Source organism: Catocala sponsa (assembly GCA_963564715.1). Taxonomy (NCBI): domain Eukaryota; kingdom Metazoa; phylum Arthropoda; class Insecta; order Lepidoptera; family Erebidae; genus Catocala; species Catocala sponsa. The sequence goes on from OY751331.1 coordinate 13,326,144, forward strand.
TTTCAGCTGAAAGGTGTTCTGTGACGTATATCGGCTGAGGAGAGTCGATGGCGATACCTAAGTGACTAGTGTTCAATTTAGATCGGACATTTGTTCTATTATATTTTAGAGATGCAGCAAGGAAACTGTCACGTAGGCGAGGGCTGCTCAACTTGACGAGAATAGACCTTGGTCTTTTACTATTTGAGTCCATTTTTGCAATTCTCGTACAATGTAGTATGTCTTGGTCCTTTATATCACAGTCGATTACTTTACCAAGCTGGTGTACGATGGAAACAATATTTTCCGACTTACTCTCTGGTACACATTGCATTTCTATGTTGTTAGACCTTGAGGCTTGTTCCATCAAATTCAGACGCTTACTTAATTTTTGTATGTTATCTTGTAAACAGCTGTTATCTTTTTCTAACTTTTCTATTTTGTACGTTTTATCTTCTAACATGACCCTCATTTCTTCGTATTTCTCATTATAGAAAGACAAGGATTTTTTGAAATCAGAAACTAGTTCATTTATTTGACGGAACTGCTCAGATACCGCATCCTTTAAAGCATTATGTATCTCTTGTTGTATTATATCTCTCAAGGTACCCTTAGTGAATTGGACAACAGAGTCATCGCTGTCAATTAAACGATCCGGTGAACGAGTACTTGGTTGCTTTTTTCGAAGCGTGATGTTCATATCAGTAGGTGAGGGCGACCTAATTTTGGGTTTTGTTGGACTCTCTAGTCGCACAGCACGTACAGGTGTGTTTGTGTTATCGACCTTGGGCTGTTTACTTTTACAACTAGGACATTTCCATGACCCTCTTTGCTCATAGCTCATAAGCTTAAAGCGCTTTTCGGGCACATTCGCACATAATAAATCATACCATTGATGGCAGGTGTGGCATTGTAAACATTCTCTACTTTTAAAAGCATTCATGCAACCCGCACAATTCCTCGTCGACATTTTATCAAGCTAGATTTTAAACAACAGTAAAATGTTATCGAGCGTTTAAATCGGCTTGTCAAGCAGAAGCGTTTAGTAGTATAGAGTAATATAAAGCGCTGGTAATGCTTAAGGCGTCGAGAATAGCAAGCGTGTGGCTCACGTGCTATGTCGCGGCGAGAAGGTCGTAAGCGCCGTGTAGATCGCGGCACTTACGCGTTTACTCCAACAGCACTTTTCAAATGAACTTCACTAAACAGTTTTTAACGGTTTGAAACTTGATATTGTTTTTAATACAATTTTAAGAGATTTTGACACTGTATTACACGTTAATCTCACTTGTTAACCTTTGAGTAATATGTTTTTTAAAAACTATTGTTTGTAACTGCACATTTAACTAACTTTTATGAAAATAATTGTGGAGCAAATTAATACAGTGCGAATATAATGTTATAAAATACACGTAAACGTATAAAAAGGTCGGCGTGTGTTTGGAAGGTAGAAGGAAATTTATTTCCAAAATTTTAGAAAAGAAAAGTGTATAATGTTTATGGAGGTCGAATGTAAGTAATCGTCTGATAATTTATTTTGTTTATATATTATAAAATAATTATGGCATGTTTACCTTTGTATCAAACCTTTATGTTACCTACCTGTTGTTCTCACAGATTCAATAAGAGCTATTACTAGATCATATATTGAAGTTATTGTAGGATGCATCACGCCAAATTAAGAGACTTATTTTATTATTTATTATTACCTACATATACATACATCCATACATAAAACTTCGTATTACTTTATTTCTTTATGCTTTAAATGTAAAAAGGGGAAGTTTGGTCTTGCAGGCCATGAGTTAATGGAAAGACTGTCCAGTAAAATTAAATAATATAATTTTGTCTTAAACTGTTTTTGTTTGATGTAATGAGGAAAATCTTATCCTTGTTTCAAGTAACATCAATTTATTATATAGTATTACGAGCTGATCCGCGCAACTTCGTCTGCTTCACATAAGAGAATTTTCCCAGTTCTTGCAACATTTTTTATTAATGCTCTGCTCCTATTGGTCGTAGCGTGATGTTGTATAGCCTATAGCCTTTCTCAATAAATGAGCTATCTAACACTAAAATATTTTTTCAATTCGAACCACAAGTTCCTGAGATTAGCTCATTCAACCAAACAAACAAACAAATAAATAAACAAACAAACATACTCTTCAGCTTTATAATATTAGTATAGATTGGAATTTAAAGCTCTTCTCCAATTTCTAATTTATCGTTTCAGATGTCCCTGAATATGACTAATGACTTCATAAATATGAGTTAAACTTTCAGATAGCAGCACAAACCTGGTACATCAATCAAATCTCTTTAGTTAAATAGGTATTAATGGTGTGCTTATGTAATCATACCTAAACATACAAGCGGTATATAAAACAATTTATCGCATTATAATCCTCATCAAAAGTTACTTCATAGATAATTCATGCCATTCATAAATATGAATGGGTGTAGACACAGGTGCAATACAACTTCTTCAAAGTAATTATGTACATAGAGCCTTCGAGGTGTGAACTATCTAACTTAGGCATACAATGCATACGAATTAAACGCAATGTGTGAGCTTTTACGTCTCGAAATACGCATGTATATACATACATATGTATTAGGTAGTTATTTCCTTTCACTGTCAACTTAATTATGGATTTTTATTCGCTGTAACAGAAAAAATATGGTTAACACTCCATAAAATCCTAGCAAAAATAATGGTGAACAACAACAATAAAACTATGGCTAGTTGGGCCTGTACTTTAAATTGGTAGATTAAATTAGGTAAATGGGACCTGGAAGCGGCACTCCTGGCGTCGCTCTATCGTTGGCGCCAGCAAGCGCTACCTTGGGGTGAAGGACCTGTTCTTCCCGCTGTCGAGGCGGCAAAATCCGAGCTTCGCCAGGTCCTAGTGGAGAAGTGGAAAGAGCGACTTGTGCACCCCAGTGCCGGGTACGCCACGATTGTGGCAGTAAGTCCCGTGTTTGAGGAGTGGCTGGAAAGGCGGCATGGCGCCCTCACCTTCCGGCTGACACAGGTAATAACTGGCCATGATTGGTTTGGCCAGTTCCTGTGTCGCATAGGCCGGCAAGAGACGCCCGGTTGTCACCACTGCGGCGACTGCCGCGACGTTGTTGAGGACACGGCGCGGCACATTTTGGCGGATTGCCCCGCCTGGGTATCGCAGCGCCGTGAGCTGATCGCGGCAGTCGGATTGGCTCTCGCTCCCGGCCGTAGTTCAGTCTATGGTCCGGAGTGAGAGGTCGTGGAATGCCATCGCCTCCTTCCGTGAGGAAGTGATTTCCATCAAGGAGGCGGCGGAGCGGGAGAGGGAACGCTTAAACCCTCTCCCCAACCGCAGAGCCGGACGCCGGGGGGTGCGAGACGACGTCCAGCCATCTCAAGGTTTAACTTGGGGGTGGTGGGCTTCGTGGGTCTGCTCACCACCCGATCAGCACCAGGTCCGAGAGGCGGCGTGCGTGTTCTCACGCGCGCCTCTGTATCGTGTGTCCGTCAACCCTTTCAGGGGGACAGTAGGGATAAAATTAGTGGTAGTCTATTTGTGTAGTGGCCTGCCGTTTTATACGGCGAGCCGAAACCTCGACGGGGCGGGGTCGCCATTGCATGTGAAAGCGATTCGCGCGGCCCTGCCGATTGCGGTTATGTCGAGGAACACCGTGGTAGGTTTAGTCGGTATTACCAGGATGTCACTCACCATCTTTTCTCGGTGAGTAACCTCTCCGACGCCCCGCGGAGAGGTATGAGTCAATGCATTCCTCCAAGTTAAAAAAAAAGATTAGGAATTCTTAGTTTACGCACTTTAAAATATGTTTTAAGTATTTGCTATCTTAACATACCACTACATAATTATATCGCATAAAGTCTAAATAAAAATATCTAAACTATCTGTATTGTGTTAAGACTGTTAAGCTTAAGAAAGATTCCAGGAATAATTAAACGTTATTGAAGAACCCCGGCGTCTCAGTGGCGTAACGGTAGTGAATGAGTCGTATTACTTAAGCTTGACATCTCCGATTCGATTTCCAGGTAGAGGGCATTAAGGCTTTCGCCACCTTTTACATGTAACCTAAAGTTAAATGTGAGTGTAAGTCTCCTCTGCCCACCCCTTCGGTTACATAAACATGAGAATATGCATGAAAGTTTTAGCAAGTATTTACAATTGTTTGGAAACCATTTTTTATGTACATAATTAATTAAGAGTAACGGAAACTTCAGAATTTCGTTAACGTTTCATAATAGAATAAGCTCAAAGTTTTTGAGCTTATTTACTATACTTGAGTAAACAATAATTTATTTAGAGAGACTGACTTAGGTATATAGGTTATCGAGATGTTAAATAATTTAATAACATTTACATTTTGGCGGTAATTGACTATTTTGGCAACAAAGATTTTTTGTCATTATGTGCGTCTTACTATAGAAGGATGTCATCTATCGAATGTTCTAGAATTTTCTCAATTTAATTGGATGTTTGGTACTATGGCTTCGAAGCATGGTCTTGTTTCTGCTCATCATAAAATCAATCATTATTAATAACAAACGTTATTTTTATCCTATCTTTGTTTCTACTTTTAATTTCGCCACTTAACGAAACTTTTCTGATAATCACGTATATACTTTAATTTTAAATATTCTGGTTGAAAAAAGGGACTAAACCTAAAATATTTACACAGAATTTGTCACATCTGTTTATATTTTTGTTACTCTTTGACACCGACGCCACTGATATCGTTAATAATGGGCAGGCAGCCTGAGGGCTGGAAAAGAATAAAGAATACATTTTGTTCACGAATAATAAATAAGACACGGTTCGAGAACAAATTTTACTACATCACTACTGGCTAAGAGCTAGTTGTTGATGACGTTTATCAATATGACGTCATGTGTACTAGTAACTAAATAGGAGCAACGGTTTTAGATCTAGAGATAGATCATCTCAGTCTCAATTCACAATTAAAGGCCCTCACGATGTTAGTCTTCATTCCGTACTGAAGTCGGAATGGTAAGTTATCAACGCTCCTGATCGTCGACGCGGTCACGATTTTACTTTTGTGGGAACTAAACAACGCCGACCCAAACAGTTCACAGAAAACTTCGTTCCCTACTAAATATGGAAATTGTTTAGAACAGGTACTTACTCTGTAGGTCAAAAGACTGCACACAATCTTTATTTTAATTTTAAAAGGCCACCGCTCTAGGAATAATTCAATATACAAACATTCAAACAACGGACACAAAGAACATCCAAACTCAAAACAACCATCTGTGGATCACACAATTTTTTGTCCCGTGTGGGATTCGAACCTATAACACTCAGCGCAATGGCAATGGTGAGGCGACCACTTAAACGACTACGCCATCCGTGCAGTCAACTGATGGGTAACTTTAATTCTGAATGCTCATTTGTCGATTGCACAGCCGATCCTATCGACTGTGTTGAGTAAAGCGCCTATTTATAATTGTTGAAGCGCGAAGACCAGTCACGCAACTTTTTTATTCGTTGTGTCTAAAATGCGCTATACTTGAAGGGTTATTTTAATATAGGGAACGAAATGAATTTTACTACAATAATTGCAATACTGTTTCATTTGAAGGTTACCTTAAGATGTCGGACAAAAATATTGTACCTAATAAGTACAGCTCTGCTTAGTTTGGGCTAGATGGTGTTATGTGATAGAATATTATTATTAATTTTAACATTGTCTCTAAAGACATTAGAAGAGTATCTCTATAATTAATTTGTTATAAAATAATTTGATGCTCAGTAAATAAAAACGGATAAATGCCGCTCTGAACAGAATATTATCTTAACTAATATTATAAATGCGAATGTGAGATTTTTTGTTTGTTAGGTACGGTTTAACTACTCGACCGATCATGAAATATCGCATACACATTGTCAGGGAAACATAAATGGACATACCTACCTTTCATCCAAAAAAAATACTGCTACTAACCTATATTAAAATCTAGTTTTTAATACAGTATTAAAGTTGTAAGTATTAATACCCAATTCGCAACTAGTAAATCACAAGTACAAACAGTTACAATGAGTATCGATCGCATTGAGTTTCCATGTGACCACACCGTTACACACGCCCGGCCGCGCGCGGTAATTGAGCCGCTCACTTCCTTCCGGAGACCTGCCCGCTCATGTCCATTGATATACACAAAACGGGAATTTATAAACAACACACTTTTTGCAATACATGAATATAATATCCAAGTGTTTATTGATTAGCCTCAGTACATGCTTAGCAACGACAAAAGCAAAAAAGTAACATGCAATAATATGTATACCTAGTGATTCAACCATACATAGTAATTTAGAATTTGACAATCAATTTGGGTTGTACTCTGCTTGTAATAATAGAATTCAATAATAATTCGAAAGACACGTGGCGCCATCTATTATCATAAGAACGTTATTATTGTTTTCCTCGGGAACAGTAATTCTTTTCGGGATGAAAGGTAGCCTATGTCCGTTTCTGTACACCTGACAACGTATATGCAAAATTTCAGGATGATCAGTTCAGTGGTTTAGGCGTGAAGAGGTAACAAACGAACAAACAAACTCATTTTCGCTTTTATAATATTAGTTAGGATTATCTAGGCACTGTGAAAAAGTATTGTGTCTAAGTCGCGGGATCCGAAATTCGATATAGCCAATAGAAAGTCTCCAATTCTAATATAATTTTTCTTCTTGACATATATACTGCTCCATTTTTGGGCAAAGGTCTCACTCCCCTACATTTCTCTAACAATCCTTATTTTGAGTCAGTCGTTCAAAATTGTGTCCAGATCATGTTAGCGTTTTTTTGGCCAACCCCGACGACGGCATGTCACTGGTATTACAAACACGTGACTCTAAAAACTCAATAACGAGCTCTGAAATACTAAATGCACGACCGACTGCTAGCAATAACAAAACCTGAAAATAGCGACTAGCAGACACCAATTTTAGTAACTACTTTAATTAACACGAGCAGCATGTTAATGTTAGGTTGACCTGATTTATAGTTGACTACCAACACGTTAGTAAGCATTAAAATAAGCACTTAGCGCTCCTTATATGTATTTAAAGCTCCTGAAAACATATATAATAATAATAATAATAAACCCCTCTAGGACAGTCGTTATCTCATCATGAGACTAACGCGATATCGGAGGGCACAGTATACTAGCTTTTAAACTATCACCTTCGGCCTTGTGATATAAACAAAAAATGTATCACTAGGTTAATTAAAAGCGCACAAAGCGCAGGGCAGCTTGTGGCCGCAGTGTCGCCACTCACATTCAGCTGAATGTGAGTGGCGACACTGCGGTCCTGAATGCCTCGGAGAGTCGGTTAGGGCTTCGTCCCCAGCTTGCCGTTACTAGTTGGTTGGGGTAGAACTTCAAGAGCGCCCGTAGGACTCTCAACTCTGGCTTGCCTTGGTCGGCCGATCAGAGGGGGGCCGCTAGAGCTATATGCTTCGGGTTGGAAGTATAATTTTCAAGGGCATAACTACGGGGAAACCCGCTCCGGGTCTCTGTTGCCACGAGACCCGTGATGGTGAAACCGGCGCCGCACCGCTCGACACCCCTAGCCGCTCGCACCGGTGTTGCCCTCTGCTGCTGGCTTGTATGCCTATTGTAGCTATTCAGGGGACCCATCTAGTGAGTTGGCGAGTCACCGTCTGTCCATTCGATTGATGCTATTAGAGTATTCAGGTCAGACGCCGTTTTATCATCCATAGTTACCAATATTCCAGTCCATCAAACACCCATATCCAGAGCCCAGATATTAGAATCCATAAGTAGCAGTAGTCCTACGCCTGCTGCGGCTAGTGCTGCTGTAGGTGTTCCATTCCACCTTTGATTAAAACTCTCGAAGTACCTCTTCACGTTGGACCCATGTCTCCGTGTAAGCCTCCCAAAGGGCCAGGTATTTTCCTAACGTGTTAGGGAAATACCCGTGAAAAAGAAACAAATAATAATAATATTCTATCACATACACACAACACCATCTAGCCCAAAGTAAGCAGACCTTGTACTATGGATGGGTACTAGACAATGGATAAACATACATAATATACTTAGAAACACCCAGACCAAGACAAACGTCCATGTTCATGCACACAAATGTTTGACTTGTGCGGGAATCGAACCCGCGACCTCAGGCGTGGCAGTCGGTTACACTAACCACTACCGCCACTACGCAATCGAGACTGATATAGATATAGTACGCTACGAGCGAAAGGAGACTGAGAAATCTGTGGAACGCTTCGCGACTCCTATTCCCCAGTATAAGGTCACAAGAAACTTAACACGAAAGGTATAGCTCCATCTTTTCGAGCTGCACTGCGGTGAAGATCTAAAATCTCGATAGAACATAAACTTATTCACAGGATGCGAGCTGCGAGCAAATTTATGTTCTGTCGTAATTTTGTCTATCCAGGTCAATACAATATTACACTACAAACAGTAAAGTTATTCAAACTAAAGTATTTATGATTTTATATTTTAGCTCCCTTACTCATTGTTTATAATAAATCAATCTATATCGAATTATTATATTTTATATAATTCAGCATTAATGAATTATATTGATTTGATTAAATAGTAACATTTTAGACACACAGGAACGCTAAGTGGTAGACTACTTCGCGAATGTTTTAGTATAAAATGTAAAGTGACATCGACACAGACGCTTAAATTGGCGCTACAGCTTTCCACTAACTGGTAGACAAAAATAGTAGCAATCTGAATCAGTCGTCTATGCAATGTCTAACAATATAACGGGAACTCGTCAGACACTTCAAGGAATTCGCGTGTCAGTTCTGTATTAAAATTAAACTTTACACCAATATAATATATGTAAGTAAGAATTTGATTTATTTAATACTAGCTTTTACCCGCGGCTTCGCTCGCGTTAATTTAGAATTTGACAATCAATTCGGGTTGTACTCTGCTTGTAATAATATAATGCAATCATGATTCGAAAGACACGTGGCGCCATCTATTATCATACGAACGTTATTATTGTTTTCCTCGGGAACAGTAATTTTTTTCAGGATGAAAGGTAGCCCATATCCGTTTCTGTACACCTGTCAACGTATATGCTAAATTTTAGGATGATCGGTTCAGTGGTTTATGCGTGAAAAGGTAACAAACAAACAAACTCATTTTCGCTTTTTAACCGACTTTAAAAAAAGGGGGAGGTAGGTACTCAATTCGTCTGTTTTTTTTCTTTTTTATTTTGTTACCTCATAACTTTCGACTGGGCGAACCGATTTTGATGATTCTTTTTTTATTTGAAAGCTGGTGCTTCCCGTGTGGTCTCATTTAATTTTGATCAAGATTTTGACCATTCGTTTTCGAGTTATGCTTAATAATGCGTATTTGGCTACATTGATGATGTTCTCATTTTTGGCAAGGTTCACTAAACACCGAGAAATAAACAAAATTTTAACAAAAAAGAAAACCGACGTCTAGGAAGAATATTCTAAAACTTAAAATGCACTAAAAAGTTAATAAATAATTGCATATTCTTGTGAATAATTAAATTATTGTTATTTTTGGAGTCGGTGTCAGCCGCCCGCGCCGCGTGCTGCGTCTATGTGTGTAATTGTGCATGCCAATGTTGTTATGATTATAGTAAGACATCTCATGTTTAATTAGTTACAAACCTACCTTGGCTGACACCGACTCCATTAATAACAATAATTTAATTATTCACAAGAATATGCAATTATTTATTAACTTTTTAGTTCATTTTAAGTTTTAGAATTTTCTTTGTAGAAGTCGGTTTTCTTTTTTGTTAAAATTTTGTTTATATAATATTAGTTAGGATTAGGATTGAATTAAAACGTATGTTTTTATAAAAGGCAAAACTTTCGTAAGATCACTCTATTTTCAATTTCGCAAAACATAATGAATGTGTCATATTAGCTTTACTTTAAAAAACTATAACGTGTTATCTAATTAATAAGTTGTATTATTCTTTTTCACGAGTAGATTGCAACATTCGAGCAAAAATAGAAAATACATGAAGTTCGTCAACCTTGCCAGCTCATAAACGCATAACAACCACATCCAATTACTATTGGCGTCGCTGTACGCCATTTTGCATAGCTTCGATGATAGCCATTTGTTATGGACGATACTCAGTGAACGTGCCTATAGTGTACACTGCGGGGGATACACATACTGCTCGTAGAAAAGTGGTGTCGGATTCTAACAATTATTGTTCTCCAGTGCCTACATATCACATGTGCCACCGCGCCACCCCCCGATCGATGTCTGACCCCGTGCAATGTCGCACTCGCCTTTTAGTACCGCCTCTTTTGACGGGTCACAGGATACTCCACTTATTCTTTAATATTACAAATGAAAACGCTTTTATTTCATACTGTTACGGGAAATTTTAGATAGATAGAATTCATTAAAATTTTCATCGTGATCTGTGTTGTGTAGATTCTACATAGAAAATCAATACAGCTTCATTTATAATGTAACATCTTGGTAGTATGTGCATTACCATATTGTAACTATCATAGTCACACTGTACAATTCAATTTATTCAAGTTCCATTTCCGTTTTACGCCCACTAACGCAGCCGCTCATCCATCTACAAGTTTACTTAGAAAAAATAAACCAAAGCTCATAGCTCGATGAATACGTAATAGGCTTGTGCTCTCACGGTATTGTTCGAAAGGATATATTGTAATCTTAGACTAAGACCATACTACAAATAAATCCAATATGTCTGAATATCATTGTATGTAAGTAAAGTGATAAACAATTTGAAGATTTGATTGCGGTTATAAATATTGCAGAAAGCTAAAATAAATACAGATTGTTTTAATATAACATTTATACCTACCTACAAGCGTTACTACTTTTTATTTTAATAACAGAACTAAAAACGTCGTCCAAATTTGAGTTTTATAGAGAACTAATTTTTGGCCGCGGATTCGCTCGTAAATGTAAGCTAGGTTAGGTTATGTTAGTAACAGTACTTTTTTCTGGATGATAGGTACCCTATGACTTACGATCATCTAAACATCTTACTTTTATCACAGAACCTTATCATCTCAATTTTAATAAAAATTAAGACTGCGCATATTCAAATCGGCGCGAGGTCGCCATAGTAAAATTGTATGGAGGGATTTGAAGTGCTTTTTTGATAAATGTGTATCTTTATTGTCAACCAATAATTTAAATATTTGGGACAGACAAATTGTAATATAACTATTTATGTTTCGTTTAAGCTGTAAAATAGGATATATTTCTACTGTTATAATCTAAAAATCACGTAACTCGACTCGAGCTTACGTTTTTGCATTTTTCGTGCAAATTTACGTAATTTTGTAGGCGAAAATATTAATTATTTTAAGTTTTTTACATGGAGTAATTGTAAACACATTTATTGTTATGGTAAATGTATATATTATATTTGTATTAAACAAAAAGTGTCGATTTTATTCAGTTAACTGTGACCGCCTGTTTTGGTACATTTCGCTCGGCGCAGTCTTAAACAATGTACTGCAGTAATTTATTATACCTTGTAAGGTCATAAATGTCTCATAAAATATTTACCTAACGCATATAAAAATATATTGCAGTATACGTGTCAGTTCTGTTTATTGAGCGAGTTCTCTAATCTATGGGCGTAAGCGCGCACGTGTGTGGCGAGAGAGTAGGTACGCTGCACGGCGGCGGGCGCGCGGCGCGCTGCGATCTCATTGTTAGGAATTTTACGTACAATATGGCGCGTAAATATTTCGACAAAGCTCTAAAAGGGAGCGTCTATAAAAGAACTACTAAGAACAACCGATATCCGTAGGGTGAACGAAACGAACAAATTGGTTTTACATAAACAGTATTACATCAATAAGACTATCAATACAACATTGAAGTTCAATTATAAAAATGCCAATGTGAATGATTTAAAAAATAATTAGTAATCACATTTAAGTATATTCTTTCTGACATGTTACACATGTTTTTCAGTATTAGACAGATAAGACTTAGTAATGTAAGTAATGTCATTAAGTATAATAAAATTTGCAACAATCAGATTTTGTTAAAGTAACTACTACGTACTAAATTTTAGACAAATCGTTTCGTATTTAATCTTTCGTTTTATGAACAAGTAAGACGTAGGGTATATGGTATCTAAGTTCCTTGCGCTCATCATTATTATATTGTTTAATTCCTTTGTTGTGGGGAACTTTACAAACCTTTAAATAAATGTTTGACTGACACAAACACCCAGATTTGGAAAACTATAATTATGTCTATAACATATTTAAATCTCATATTAGGTATGAATCTAAGGGCATGTTGCCTATGCACTAAGTTATATTTAAACTGCTTGTTGTGTAGCTCAAGTTTTAGAAAAGATTAATATGTAGTCAAAATGCACTGTTATTTAAATAACAAACAGAAAATAGCTCGCCACTGTTAGATATTTTATTCTTACAAAAAAAAGTGTAAATAGCAAAAGGAAGAAACCGAGGGAAGCTGTGTTCATTACCTAATGAAATCTGCGGGTGCGGGGGTGTGCCGCGGGGAGAGAAGGGTAACCAGGACGTCAGAAAGCAACGAGCACGCAATAAAAAGCAGTAGCCGAGAGCTATGTCGCCTTGTGTCGTACACGTGCATCCGTTCGCCACTGTGCGAAGTTATTTATAATAAATGCACCATAAACACGACCTCCGAAGATTCCTTACACTTTGAGATTAAGCAAGCCGAGTGACGGTGCTATTTTTGACGAACGTTTTGCTTTGTGCATGTGCATAAACTTGCAATGTGATTCATAGCTGAACTAAATCATGTTGAGCTTTTGTATTTATAGGCACATGATGTTGGTAAAGTAGGTTTTAAATGATTTATTTTGCAGTGTGTCTATGCATTTATATTTAATAGTAGGGTAGTTGTCTATGTTTGATTTTTAGGTACATTATTTAACACAGAAGAGCAAATAGCAATCTTTTTTTTTTTGTGCAAACGGTATCAAATTTGGCTGAAAATTAAAGGAGTAATTAATAATTTGTTACTTTTTTATAAAGTTAAAGTTGGGGTGTAGTGGAGATATTTCGCTATCTCCTTCAGATAGCTGTGTTCAAATAGCGGTTACGTCAGTGTGTATAGTGCATCCTTTTCTCTGTCATTTGAGAGCTAACTCTACTACCAGATTTGAAACGCTTCCATCTTATTTATTTTTGACTAGATTTTAATAACAATTTGACTTAAATAATACAAAATTGTGAGTCAAATACCCTATTTGTCATGTAGATATTTCTCGCCGTGGCGGTACCTAGTGTAAAGTCGGCTCGACTTAAACAGCTTGATCCAAAATATGTAAACGTTTAATAGGCACTTAATGTAGAACTAGCAAGCCTTCAGTGAGCTTTAGAGAGCTCATCGATTGTAATGGAAGAGTAATTGTAGAATAAAGAGAGAATAAAATCGATTTTACTTCATTTATTATTAAAAAATCATATCGTAGAGTTGTTTTATTCTGCAACCAAAGCCCACCTCTGATGTGATTTTTACTTTTGCTAATATTTAAGTGCGGTTTTAGTTTGACCTACTTTTAAGGTGGATTTTATGTGAAATCTATAAAACTGTAATTTCAAGAGTTTTCTTTCTATAGCAGAATTTCGGTTACAAATATTATCTACACTAACAAATTTCATAAAGTGCATTATTCTCTCAATTATTTTTAAAACATATAGTTCCCGCACTCTCGATCAAGTTCTGCATTGCGGTGGACTTAAGCAAAAAGTATATTATCCTCAAATGTCTGGGATCCATAACGATCATTTAATTCTGTGGATCACACGAATTACAAATATTGTCCTGTGTGGCATTCGAACCCACAATACTCAGTACAGCGCGGATGGAGCAGTAAGCCAGCGCTTACTGCTCCATCCGCGCTATATATTTTTTGTCATTCTATCATAATTTATGGTTATTGTCTTCGGATCTTATTCATGCAGAGTAACAAATCCAACAGGAGCACATTCCTCTGTGTAATGTTTACCATGTCTGTTTACCGAAGCGGCGCGCACAAAGAATAAACGTTAGGAACAGCAAACTCTTTGATTTATGACTAGTCGCAACAAAGCCACAATACATATTATGTACATGCAAGGTTTTATCGGCTATATCCCCAAAAGGCCTACCCTTTTGGGGATATAGCCGATAAAACAGAATTGTACTTACAGAATTGTCTTACAGCGAACCTATTGTCGACTACCAGGCAGATCCAAATGCCCTACTACTACTAAGAATCCCTTGCCATAAAAACCTAATAACTATTTCTCTGATCCTGAATCCAACTCAAAATTTCATGTACATCAATCGCATTCACTACCGCTGCACCACAGAGGTAACCAGAATACAATGTAGCATAACTAGATAATCAATAAACTGAGAAAGACACTCAGTTCTCACACTGTTAATCAAAAGTTCGATGCCTCCGCATCACGTGTGACCAGTGGAACCTTATCTAAATAACCTTAACGCCGCCGTCTCCATTTAATGACTAAACGTGTTGAGTTATTAAAAATCATCTTCATTTGAGCTTATAAGATAAACATTTTTTATTTACACGCCCCCGTCGTCCCGGCTTAATTATGATATCAAAAGTTGCATCGTCAGCTTTTTCTATCACGTGCACGTGTTATATCTCGTTCTCGCTCTAAACGCAGGATAAGCCCAGTCCACATTGCATCGGCATCGCCAGCATTGTCGATTAAACACGTTTCTATGCACAGTCTCGTATTTTTATGTTCCGGCTATAGAGTACCAGATCCTCTGTGAACAACAGCATACTAAACGAGCTTCAGTATCAAAGCCGTGTGAGAGTTCAATGGGATGATGCGGCAAAACATCTTTCAATGGGATGCTATAATATGTAATTACATAACACGAATTTCTGAATAATGTACAGGCATATGTCAGCGGTCTATTAGTAGGGTCGGTAACGTTCGGAATGCACGTGATGGTTCGTCCACAATATCTTCGAATGTTCGGTTCAGTGAAGGGCGTGGGAACGTCGGACGGGCTCGTAGCGGCGTGCACGCAAATGAAGTGCAATTTCGCCTGAGGGATTGCGGCTAAGATCTCGCGGATGCTGAGTGGGCTCCGGTCGGCGATGAACCGCTGCGGAGTACGGAGCTCCGGTCACAAATTGCATTGTTGCAGATAATTTCATTAGGCGCTCCATTGCCCTCCCAGAATTTCTCTCCCATATTAGTGGAGAGATACCAACATCGCGAGCAAAGCTGCTTACTTCCCACTTTCCACTCAGAGACTACGTACAAACGTTGTTGAACAATTCCCAGTAGTTTTCTCTTGTTCAATTTAATACTGTTTGAATTTGACCCAATTAATCAGCACTCGCACCATTGCAGCCGCAATAAGAGAAGTAAATATAGACAATCTAGTTTTTTACTGTTAAGTTGAACTAGAAAGCGTTAACATTAACTATTCCGTGCATTACCAGTGAGAGCAGAAAACCATCAATCGAGAATAACTGAGGAACGTGTCGGGTTAAAAGGTCGTTGATGCTACATTTATTATTTGTTACACATGGTATAATGCATGGTATAACGTATAGGCCGTATCGATATTAATTTGTTTGGTTTTAAATAACTTTACAGCTATAAAACATCTTGACGAAAAGATCGATGAAGTACAGTCAGCGACTTATATAGCTTAACATTGAACAAATTTCTTAAAATTACGTTATGTATTAAAGTTATCTCATTCTACTCCGAATGTGGATATATTACAGAGTAATAATTAGAAAATTAGTACGGAAGAATTACCGCATGTCCTGTTTTTAGTCGTAAAAAAGTCCTATTCTTTAACTTTACTGCTGTACCTAAATAAACAAATTTATGCCGACTTTGTATTGTAGAAGAATTCTATATCTTGCAAATGTTCCGACTCATATTGCTGATCGTACAAACACTCAAATTTATTATTTATACTACGTTTCGTAACTAGATTGTAAGGTACTTAGCTACTCTGGGTATAAATAGTAATGTTTTTACTACCAATTTTGTGAAAGCATATTTGTTCGATAGATACCTATTATGGCTATTATCTTAAAGGATGTGCACAATTGCATTCGACTTATATATCATATACTAGCTTTTACCCTTGGTTTCGCTCTTTCTTTCTGGATAAAAGGTATTTTATGACATTTTCTGTATCCCTGAGAAAGTGTATGCGAAATTTCAGGATGATCGATTATTTGCAGACAGTTCTTCAGAGAGTACCTATACTCATAACATCGATTTCAAGAAGCTGGATTAAATTAAGTAGATTGCTCTAGGCCAAGTAGGTAACGAATTGAAGTCAACTCTATGTATTCGATAATCATTCAAATGCCATTACTATACATCACTATTTCTTATGCTGTAAACAATAAATCATATAACTAACATCCTATGTATTTCTAAGACTTATTCACACTTATATTAAAATAGATACCTAATTATCCTAAACCATTTTCAAATGGTAAAATGGGAAAGTATTATAAATCACATTTTCTATAGGTAACAGAATCTGCGGAATTCATCCTCGTCTTAAAATAGCCTTTCATCTAGACGCTTAATCACAAGATGTCATCTGATCTGATATTGGTTGACGCACCCGTTATGAATGAGAACATGAAGATAAGTAATCGTAAATAGTCAATAAACATTCTGAGATTCAAACATTAGATATCATAAACAAACACAAAGCTATTTAATACGCGCTAGTAAGGCATTCCCTTAGCAGTAGGTGTCAGGACCCCTGCGGATTCAGACTGGTCGCGTCTTCGATTTATTACTAAATGCTTGTTTAAACAAAAATATTAAACTACACTTTTACAAAATTAATGAATATTATTTATATAATTTCATAGAACCGGGTGGTGCAACGGTAGGTAAGCGGCGCATGTACCCAAAAAGAACGTTAGTCGATGAGGTTAGTAATGTTTCGTGACGACCGCAGCCCGTGTCGAACCTCACACCGGCTTAGCAATTGAGGTTTATTATAATCGGGTACGAATCAGCTAAATAGTATGTGCACGACAAAAGCGGAAACCCGTTAATTTAAGCAACGCAGACCGACGTCATATCTGACAAGCGAGTAGCTTTAAAAACAAATTGGGCCAATTAAGCAACTGCAGTAATCTCAAAATCCAATGAGACCAGCCATTTTGCACAAACAATAAATAATTAATTAAAGGTCTTATACAGTGCTCCCATTAAGCTACCGACGATTAAACAAGTTTAATTCTCACCATAAATAATATTATGTTATACCTACTTACAAAATGATGGATGAACAGTTTTCTTGAATTGAAGCTTTCTACATATAATTTCGGGGCAATAACAAGATATTTATCAGACTATTTGCCTCAAAGCTTTTCTGAGTAATTTGTAATTACTAATTACGTAGAGACCACATGATGTTATCGCTTAATTTATGACTTAGAACACGCACTTAATTACGCACTACAATTGAATCTGACAAGATGGTAATTAATTGGCGAAAAATAATGTGGCTGTTAGTTCGAAGTTTAAGCAAGATGACATTGGTCACCGTAGAATAGAAACGGATTCCAACTTATTAATACAAAATTGCATTTTCCATTTCTCAAATAGAGACGCAATAAAACGAAGTCGTTCTGCAACGTACGACTTATAATATTACAGTCCAATACTTTAACATACCACACAGATAGAGCCGCAGGAGAAAGCTAGTTGAATACAAAACACAAGATCGACAAGCTATCTTATCATTAATTATTTTCATTTTAATACTCGACTATAATGACGCAGCATTATAGGGTAGAAGACTCAGGCATTTAACTATGTAGGGTTTAAAATATTATTTTTCTTTTTAGGTACTACTTTTTAATAACTACCATAAAGCTCAACTTTATCAAACACTATCTTTCAGAGAATATAAGTACTTACCTATATAATAAATCGTCATGATAGTTTTCTATTAGCGATTTTTTATAGTGGTAACAGTTAGGATCTTGGATGAACCATAAGAATTTGTATTTGAGAAACGCAGACAAGTAGTAATTAAAAACTATTCGTGAAATCTTTTAAGTACACAGTATTAAGAATAACACAGCACTGTTATTAACCGCAAAAAGATTAAATTGGTAGTAATTAGACGTGGACATTTATTAGAACGGATAGCGGTTATTATTTTTAAACGTTGCTATGCAAGTAGCGGATAGCCGGTAAACATATTTCTCACGGCTATCTTTCCAACTATAATTTCCACATATTTTTAACCGTTTATAAATCTAATGGACGAGATTACTAATTTAATATAGCTGGGTTTTATGGGGAGTCGTCTATGAGGGTCAGTGCCGCGTTATGCCCCTGCGATATTTCCCATGGGCGTCAAGAAGTCTGCTGATAATTGCACCCAGATCCCAGAGGTGTTGTAAATCTTAATAAACCGAACGAAGACCCCAATCCAACATCCATCCTTAATAAATTAAACGTACGCCCGGCCATACTTAGACTACGAACTCTATAGAATAACAGCATCGGACACCAAACTGTAGAGAATCTCAGAATTACTTTAACCTACTTACTTTATAAACCCGAAACCACAAATCGCTGGGTAATGTGTTTACAAGATCTTATGAAAAATTACCGTAATTTAGGTAAAATATCTGTCTCATTTTAGGTTTCTTCGCGTATATTTTATATAAAGAAAATATTATACTTACGAAAGAAAATGAGCGTTGTAGCAAACTGTATATGAGTATCCACGTATGGACAGCGTTAGTTATAATTAGACGCGACTGCAGAGTGTCTGTTTGTATCAGACAGTGAACTCTCGCCCTCCGAAAGCCGACCGCAGATCACGGTGGGCGAGAGGTGTCGTACTAGACGCTCACTTGATATCCGACAACAAGAATGACATGACAACGTTCACGGATAAGTTTTATGTCAAGCACATTAAAAACCGCGGCCGGTACCGCGCGTACAAACATTAGAACAGTCTACTCGAGTAACAGCAGTTCAAAGTGATAAATTATTTTTCTTCACCTTGACACGGTCGTAATTTGTCTACATCATAGGTATATTATACATGTTCTTTTTTATTTTTCCAAATTCCATGCCCTTGTATCTGAGTTTGTATGGGTAGATATTATGTTATTCCCAGATGCACTTGGTCTTTCAAGAACAATAAAGCAAATTATGCAGAAATCGATCGTCGCAGTTCAATTGTTGTTACTAGAAACGTTTACTCTGCACGCATATCCTTATTTGTATCAGAATACAGCGCACACAAGCAGCATGTAGCATGTCTTGTAAGGCCACCCCTCCAAAAGGGCTGAACTTTAAGCCGTCTGGTACAAACTGTGAATGTCAATCGTGGATGTGGCTAGAGAGCTCTCGAGTGCGGCCATTGCGAAACCGAACAATGCGGAATGAAGTGCATGGCACAACCGCATTGCACACGGTTCGCTGTACAATACTCGCGGCTTCGCCCCACCACCTCTGATTAACTATAGGGTTTCATTTATAGTTCGAATGCATTGTAAGGTTAATTAAAAGTTCTTAAAAGTCATAAGTAACCTACAACCTACGACTTACCTCAAGTTGAGAAATTATTATTTGAACTGTAGGCAACAAAGAGTTTTAACTGAAAATGCATAGTCCTTTAATCACGCGAGCACGATATACTTACCTAACACACGCGGTTGTAATATTAAAGGCCAGTCTAGCGAACAATTTTATATTCAAGAATTTATTTTCGTGCGCTAAGAATCGAAAGAATGAGATGGAATTTAGGAGACAATTGGGTTTTTGTAGAAGCTACTCCAGTGACGGTAGTTGACAATAATGTATAGCTAATACACGAAATAAAAATAGATGACCTCAAAGGAGATAAAATTAGGTTACTTAGTGCTCTTTTCTCAAATATCCGTCCATAAAGCCTTGTCAAAGCATGTCTCGTCCGTACTGATTTAAAAGGAAAAATAGAGGTTAAATAGCCAAACATTCCTGTAGGTATGACATTGAAAAAAGTCGAGGTCATGTGAACATTCATCGTACACAGGCATCGTACGGAGTTGTTGAAATTAAACGCTTATTAATGTCTTTATGCTTGCGTGTTAGGTAAGGTACCCCGATATGTTCTCCTACAATTGATTGCCGAACATCATACCACAGCGATCCGATTGACGGAGATCTATTGCGACATTAATCAACTATAATCGTCACTTGATAGAGATTTTGGGACTAGAGAGCAACGCACGCCTAAAATGCTACGTGTAAGCTCTGATTTATGAGCACAATTTTACGTCAAATCGATGTCACGCAACGAATTTGACATCGATTCGAGCGAAGAACAAATTAGGGGTTTAGTGATAAGATTTGAAAGAAATGTGAAAGGTCGACTGTTTCAGTTTCACAATATAATAGTCTACATGTAAAAGAGTCACGAATGCCAGTGGTATCTTTAGTAAGCCCAAATACTTACGTTTAGTCAATTTATTACGCTGCAAACATATCATGATAAACTTCGGTTAAGCGTGTAAACGCGTCGCGGTCACTCATCGTTTAGGTAGACGAGCAAATGACCGCAATCAAATCACAATCAGAGTGAAAGCCTATAAATGGACAGCTCGAGATCGCAGCACTCTCGCACCGACGCCTCTGCTGTTTACCAATGCGTTAAATATAATTATAGGATAGATGTGTACTCTTCGCTCACGAGCACGAGCACGACCCGGTGAACGCGTTGTTTCAACAACAGACTACTCCAAAACTATTGATGATGATGTGTTAAAATTAGAAGAAAAAATGCTGTGTGCTTACAAGAATCTCACGCTCATAACATAAACCGTTGCCTCAAGAAATTAATAAATAAAACAAAATATTGTAAATCAAAGTACACAAACATTGTACGCTATGCAATAATTACGGTCAAAGCGGTTGTAAATATGTACCCTACTCTCGACTGAATGACTCAGGCCTAGTTCCAACAATAATAAATATGGGACCCCAGAAATAATCAGGGACGACCACAACGCGAACAATATACAACTGAGATGTATTTTGATTAAAATAAATGAGGGGGTGAGCAAATGCTGTTTACAACTCTCTGCCTAGACTCTAGACCCATAAGAAAGAAACAGGCAAGCTTATATTAATTGATTGCGACGCATAGAATTGATATGAAAGAGTTTTTACAATACAATAAATATCTGGAACGTCCACTCAAACATCTGTTGTAAAAAAAAATTATAGAAACAAAATTAGTTTCATTTTCACATGACCTAAACAAACATTTGCATTGTTCTAATTAGAGTTATTAACGTTTATTAACAGTTAAGATGCATCCTCATAAAATAGATTTGAAGCAAAAACATTTGGAAGTAGATACGGTGATCATAGTTTTGGGCCGACCGGTCGAGCATAGGAAGTGCGCATACGTAATTGCGGCGAGTGGACACAATGAGGGGATTAGGCCAGTGCCTCGATTGTTGTGCGAGCGACGCCCGCACCCACCACCATTGATTGAATGAGCGAATGAATTTAACAAACAACGCGCCACAAACGGGCCGTAACCGCTCCGTGATGCACAACTATATTGCCACTCATTCATTACCGCAGCATCAAAATAAAAGCCAAAGTAACACAACTTTGCTCTCAGCGATATTCATATGGCAAAATATTTTTAAATAACTGTTTGTAATTCAACTGTCCGGTTCATACTTTTGAATACAAGCAGAACCAAACTAGACTGGTCTAAAATCGTCTCCCGACGGCCAGACCCCTGTCCGGATGTGCCAATTTCTATCCGACGACGACTTGACGTACGTCACACCAGCTATCGTATTCAATTATCGATTCGACTTGACATACTATTGTACTACTAACCTCGGGCGTCTATTCGATATCCGATACTTCGATTGCATAATCAATTCATGAAAACCTAAATTCTGCTTAATATTGGTTGGTAGGTACATGGGTCTACAATAATATTTTAGTGCACAGCTTTTGGTGACCTTAACAGTTGGAAAGTGTCCTATTGATACAGAATAAAAAGCTTATCATATATAATGTGACTATCCTTATGCCATAGGTCTTGAAAGTATTTTATTCAGCTGACTAGTAATTAGCGAGTGTAGTTTGACGTAACGTCAAACTAGTATTCGAAATGGGTAATTAGATATAAACAAACGATTTCGCCTTAGGTTAACATAGTCAAACCTTAAAAATAAAATAGCTGACAAGACGAAACAAGACACAAGAAAATATTTGAAGTCCAATTTAGTTTATATAATTTGTCCTCAAATATTTTTACCGAAGAAAAATTTACCTTGTCTAGAGGCATTTTATTAAAATTATTTTGGCGTTTCTTTAAAAAAATATGTGGTGCAAATCATTTTTGATCTGTAATATATTCTTATTACTGCTATTTTGCGAAACATTGAAGGATGAAGTAGAATTTAGTTCAGAACATTTCAAAAGAGAGTTCTCACAATTTATAATGATAAATTAAATATTAAACGCGTTTCACTTGTGCTAGTGCTAGATAATTGATAACTCCTGGGATTTAATGTTCCTTCTCCCTTGCATTGCGCCATCTTTCTTGCAGGATTAAAATGCCACCCCGCCTCGCAGCGCACCTGTACCGTTTTATTACTTGAAAAATATACGTACCACGCTACAGAGTCTTGCAATATTTACATATCGGAATACGTTAGCAATAAATAACAACAATATTAAACTATTTTCCCACAAAATCAATGCAACACTCTCCAAGGTAAAAGTGAATGAGGCTTTCGAAAACACTTCAAAGCGTTTGTCGATTGTCGGCTCAAAGAGAAACTGTTCGAAGAGAGTAGAGAATTAATTTGCCAATAGAGCACGCTTTTCAGTAGACAAAGGTGCTTTGACGAGGTTCCCTTGAGTACTTCACCGCAAAGCTACTTGTGATCTACTGCATGAAATTGTTTCATCGACGGAATATACTCGGTTTAATACGTTGCTTGAAAATGCGTAACACAACACAAGTATGATAAACTAAACACGTTACTGGTGTTCTAATTTATTAACGTCTGTTTAAAGTATGTACAAGTTTACGCAGAATAACTTTATTATCAAACTAAATTTGGCAAATTTATGTGTAGTTATTTTTTTTAAATATGTTTAATTATATTTGTATAATAATATTAATAATAATATTCTACCACATACACACAACACCATCTAGTCCAAACTAAGCAGAGCTTGTACTATGGGTACTAGACGACGGATAAACATACATATATACTTTTTTTTTTGAAAATTACATGCATATTATACATAGAAATACCCAGACCAAGACAAACATCAATGTTCATGCACACAAATGTTTGACTTGTGCGGGAATCGAACCCGCGACCTCAGGCGTGGCAGTCGTTTACACTAACCACTACGCCATCGAGGCCGTCTTCTTGTATCTCCGTCTAGTACACTTTAAGTCCTCTGGGCTCCTTAACAAAGCTCGCAAGTATCCAAAATACCCGAGTTCATGACATTTTGTAAATAAAATAAACGCCCTAATATCCTTTTAATAATAGTTATAAGCCGTAATAATAGTTAAGTATAAGACTATGTTTTGAATGCAAGTAACCTTTAGTAGATACAAGAACACTTGAGTCTGCGTAAAAAAATATTTATTTCACTTTAATAATATTTATTACACATATTATTTTGCTGTGATATCAACACTAGGTACAGCCTGTGTCGTGGCTATCAAACAATACGGTTTAATCACAATCATATCTGTTCGGGTTAAATGTGTAGAACAGGTTTGACCTTCCCAATTTTGTTATCATTTTAAGTCATTCAGACTTTATACCTTTTCTTCAGTATAAACACATAATAATAGTAAGACTAAATGAGTTTATAAAAATAAAAGGGTTATATCACCTAATAGAGGTAAGTAAGAATATCCTGCATACTCACGATTATATAATTGGATCAGCTATCCACACAATAATGATAATGATTAGATTCCTGGCAGAGGTCCGGGTGATTCGGCGCCCGCGGCCTCTAGGCCACCCACCTTGGACGCGCCTGCCCAAAATCTTGTAATTAAACAACTTCGATTTATTTTGATAATGTCTGATAACACGTAAATGCATCACGTTTAAAGCCGATGTTCTACATTGATTTACGATGAAGAACTACTTTGCAATATATACTATTAAAAATATTAACATTCTGTAACGGTACCGTGTCTGCATATTTTTTTAAATTAAAATGTTATCATAGAGACAAGTGTATTTAACATTGCAACAAGATAACTCCACCTAGAATTACAAAATTTTATTCTTAAATAGACTTATTTTTGCTTAACCATTAAATATTTAACCACACGAATAACTTAAAATAGATAACTGCTATTTGGTGATTTAAAAACATTTTCGTTAACCAAAGAGATACAAAGCCTGATTTAAAAAAATGCCTCTCTCTGGCCTGGCACCTCATAAAAATCTTTGAAAGAATCGTGAATTTTGAAAGTTAATTTTGTTTTATTGAACATCCGTTCAGAAGAACCGAGCATAGGGTCCGTTGTGAGATTCACGTTAATGTATGTATTTGCGCGAGAACGCCTAGTCCGAGCGGTTGAGGTTGGGAGTAACAGCTAGTGTTATAAGCGAAGTTGTTTTCTTTGAATATAATATGTAAATAATTCGTTCTTCTTAACGATTTTATTTGCATTTGCTTCAAATGATGTCTCACTATGTTTTTGTTAAGCAATTTCAGAAAAAGTATCTGGTGATGAAAAGTATATAATGGTCCCACTTATTCTTTAGGAGATAACTTGCAAATCAGGTAGGTGCTTTTAAGCTTGAAAGATTTTAAGTTAAAAGTTATGATGTATATGAATTCTAAAAATAATAATTTTGTCTAGAATGTTTCCGAATGACTATATTTATGAGGAGTTCCTCATAAATATAGTTATTCGGAAACATTCCCACTGGATTGTTTCGATGCTCAACCCAGCAATGGAACCTGGTTAGGTTCTATTGCTAGGTTGAGCATCGAAACAATCCAGTGGGAAAAGATCCCAAAACACTAATCGCCGTGGAGCGAGATGACCATTCGAACTATTTTTCCATCTCCGCAGTCACAATCGTATGCCCAAATGACAGTTTATATTTCTTCTCAAAAAGGTAAAATAAAGTGAAAGCTAAAATATTCATGTTTATGTGAGCGTATCATAAAAACCAAGCAAGATGAGTCATCTTTATATGGCCTAATTTTATACTAAACTTTTTTGTTTATACCTTTTATAAGACTAGACTGCACCTAACATGGATATTGGAACGATACAGTACAATATAAAAAATAAATAAAAATAATATGAACCAAGATTCAATACTAGGGTAAACAGTGAAACATTGTCTTTGTTCATAAATAAAATCTACGATTAACGGTCGCGTCCATAGACACAGCTGCTGTGATAGTAAATAGCTGGTATATAATAGCAAACGGATGCGAATTGATCGAGTTCCGTTGTCATTTCTTATAAATACTGTTAGTTCTTGGAGACGAGAGTAATTTTGTACTGCAAGTACGGAATACGACGCTTCAGGGCAAGTTAGGGAGAGAACCCTCACCCTCGTCTGTACACGTCTATTAGATTGCTGCTGACACGCAAAAGTCTCTCGACTTGGTTCAGAGTCAAAAACACGACTACAGTTTTCTTAAAAAACGTAGATCTAGATGTTTTGGTAAAGATTGTGACTATACGAATTATAGTATCAAACATGAATGCATTTCAACTGAATAAAGTTTAAAGTATGAATTTAAATCTGCTCACATTAACGCATTTGTGTGTGTAATCTTCAGATTACCTAGATAATCATCATTAATCTGTACTTTGCATGTTGTTAGCAATAACATTGATAGTTATCTTACTAGGGCACGCAAAGTAAAGGCTCAAAAACGTTGTTTATTGGTCTCAAAACAGAATCGATTCAATAAAATGCCTTGCAAAACATTTGCGACGTCCATTACTATGAAACCAACATAATTATCTAGTTTAAAATATCATTGCATATAATATGTTACTTCGAACCTTAGTAGATAATTACATGTCCAGTTTGGAAATAAGTAAAAAACATAGCCTAGTTTTTCTTTGTAATAAAAAGGCTAAATTGAAAATAGAACGCATTAATAGAAAAAATAGGAAAGATTCCACACCATAAGTAATTGTCACGAATCATGATGCGTGGAATTGGAAGGCGAGACCAGAGGCGGACGGGCCGTGCGACAGGTCCCCGATTATCAACGCATTCAGCACGGTGGTCGCAACCTGCCGCCTGCTACCATTCCACTTGACAACTACGATTCTACCTAATGGGAATTCCACGCGCACCGAGACACACTCGTGCCATTGCTAATTTATGAGAGATGAGCTTCTATAATGTTTATACATTTTCGAGATTCGAATACCTCTACTATGAATCTTACAAGTGAAAGAATTAACCAACGTTTGTTGTTGGTCGTTTTGTTATCTGTAAGGTAAATCATAATTGATTTACGTAACTTCATAACAAAAATTAAACACGTTAGTTATTGTTATATTAGGAACTAACAGAATCGAGTGTAATTATTATATTAGCTATGTTGCATATTTTCTATGAATATATTATGTCATGCAATTGTGTATAAAATCGAAATTTAAGCCGAAGTCAAGTCAAAAATCATTTATTCATTTAGGTCACAAAGTAACGCTTATGAACGTCAAAGTATATAGGTTAGTGAGATTACTAAGTTACTGAAGCTACATTTAGGTTAGTTGCTAGGTTCAGGCAAAGGGTAGAGCCTATGAGAAGAAACCTGCAAGAAACTCACGGCCACTCTTTTAAATCGTCAGTTAAATATAATTTCAGTATTTTACAACTAAGATTAACAAGGTGTTACAGCCATTATGCTATATACTACTGACTATAAAAACTAAAGATAATAAAAATAATAACTTAATAATATTATAGAGAGGAAATAATTTGAGCTGAGATATATTATTTAATATAAATCTAAAATAGACAGTAGGATGGCATGATGGCGCATACACTTACACTTTGTGACTATGCAAAGGCTTAAATTGACTTATAAGTAATACAGATCTTTGAATCCTGTATGCAACAAGCAACTAGCTCCATGAGTTTTTGTCATTTAAGTAGTCGTTGACTGAATAATAACCCTTCCGAATAAGTTGTTTTTTAACGGCGTTTTTAAATTTAAACAATGGTAAATTAATTATATTAATAGGTAATTTATTAAAAAAACGTATACCGAGTCCCGCAAATGTATTGTGAACTTTATGTAAACGATGATATGGGCCTACTAACTTATGCTTATTTCTAGTGTTTACGTTATGGATATCACTATTCTTATTATATAAGTAAATGTTATGTTTAATAAACATAATGTTAGCAAATATACAGGCTGTGTCGTAAATAGTGGTCCAGAGTAAAGGAGTCGATACACTGTATTCTTATGTATCACATACCGAAATTTTAACCGTTTTTTTTATGCCCCTAAAGTCATATGATTTGCTGAAGATGAGTATTGAAATTGGAAACAGATTAATTTCTTTAAGTACCTTTGACTTTAAAACATAAAAAAGGGTTTGGATATGATAGTACACATATTCAAGAGTAATAATAAAAAAACAGAATTAAAAAATATTGATATTTGTTGAAATGACAGCCAAATTCGTGAAGCAAGGTGCAGAAATTTTAAAAAAGAACTTTTATTTTTTGTTAGGAGACCCTTAACTGAAAATGCTTAAAATTTCGGTATGTGATACATAAGAATACAGTGTGTCGACTCCTTTACTCTGGACCACTATTTACGACACACCCTGTATATTGCGACGCAACAGTAAGTATGGCTATTTCTTTTAAGGATTTTACATGTCGGGCATATTGTATTATCTTGCCCGATACAGTATGTGGGAATCTATATAAAGTATACCAACTTTATACTGTAAAATACCATATTTCAAGCAAATTAATCTGATTTCATTTCCGATGTGCCAATCACGTAACAACATTAACTCTCATTGAGAAGAGGCCCGTATCCAGCAGTTGGCCAGTTCATATACGGGGCTGATATTGATATTATAATCACGTAACACGTGCGCAAAATTTAAATAATTTATTATATTATTCGACAATGTTATTAAATAAGGATATTTTGGAATTGAAATACAAAAATGTTGGTGAGCGCGCGACTGAATAAATCGGATAGTAAAATCATTAGGTAAAAAGGGAATTCCTCAGGCTAGACACGTTTCGGCAGAGTAAACAATTAGCCAGTCGTGATGGGAGCAACGGAGACTGATCGAAGCTCGTGATCGGGTGACGGAGCCGCGGTGCGGGACCTGTCTACGGCGTCATGCTCCACTGCGCCATTCGATTCGACAGGTGCATGCGGCACGCTCACCATATTTACAGCAGTTTAATTCAAAAATCAATCGAACGTTATTACATTAGTAGGCTTTCTTTAATATATTAAGGTGAGGCTTAATCATTAATTCAATCCGATGATATTGGTACTTATTGATCCAATTTTTTATGTTATTAATTTTGTATTATTTGATAGAAACGATCTTCAATGTAGGTATGTAGTAAGCAATGATTTTCAATTTTATAGCTACATCAACACTTTTAACCTAATAAAATAAACAATAACACGCAATTTACCGTCATTAGTGGCTTAAATTATGACCATTAATACAATTTTAAAGCCGTCATTCTATACAGACGAAATAATACAACAAGAGATTCCACCCCAACGCATTCTTCCCTATCATTATCTCAATTTGCCCTTGATAGAGACATTGAGAATAGTAGACGAATAAAAAACGGAACGGATCAGATAAAAAATATAAAATTGTGCTGCCTACATCTTTTCTTTAGGATGTTATGGATTACGTTGAATTATTATTAGCGTTTTTATAACAGCTTTTTATCAAACGCAACATCTTTCGTTGTTCAATGATTTTGAGTGTTAACCTCGCCGTAAAGAATCGACTAAACACAATTGCATGGATTAGGATGTTATACTTTGTATTGTAAGAAAAACATTACATTTTAATGTAATTAGTACTAGAGGAAATTGATTTCTTCCTCGCTCTTGTGACTAATTAAGGAAGCTTTAAAGTCTAAAGGTCGAGTAGTCTTGACGCAGTTTAAAGGAAAATGCGCGAACTAATTGACGATAATTGTGTCTCCTTAACATTCTGGGATTTAAATAACGATAAAAGACTGTGAAATAAAGGTTTTTAAAGCTTTAAAAGTTGATACACTTACCTCCATTGCCGGCGTTGGTAATCGTAACCCAGAAGTCAATGGTCTTCTCTGGTCCTAGCTCCTCATAGTCCCACTTCTTTTTAACTTTCACTACACCACTTGGTTCAACGGTAACCCACGGATTTTCGTCCCTAATTTTAAATGTCTCACGGTCCGTTTCTTTTTCTAAAGTAAAAACAGCACGTCCTTCTACTTCGCCATCGGCCTCCGTAAATTCGATTCTTTTCGTTGGCCTAACAGCGCGCGTGACACGGCGTTTCTCGCGGTGAAGAACTGGCAATTCCTTAAGATCACGTATAACGAACTCCAGGAAAACTCGTGCAGGTTGACTTTTACGTGGAGGAAAGCCGGTGTCGTGTGCAATAACTCTTAATTCAGTCTCATGACCATCGGGTTCACCTGCTAAAATCAATTCACCAGTCTGAGGCACTATAACAGCCAGGTTCGTCGGTGTTTGGAGCGAATAATAAACTCGGTCTCCATCAGCATCATAAGCATGAACTTGTCCGATGTTAGAAAACCTTTGCCAGTGAGCAGTGCCATTTGGACCACTTTCGTCGGTCGTACCGTTTACAGCAAAAAAGTAAACGTCTTGATCAAATCTCGGCTCATGATCATTTTCGTTGACGACGTCTATCCGAATATTTAAATTCGCTTTATTCGCTCCATGAATATCCGTGGCTTGAACTACGAGTTCATATACGTTCTTTTCCTCAGCATCTAAAGATTTCATTGAAATCATTTCAACATCACCTTCTGTGATAACTGATTTAATTTCAGGATTGTTTGCATTATTTCCTTTTTCTCGTAGAGAAAACACTGATTCTTTGTTGCCTTTAATGATCTTATATGCTAGTGGACCTACGTCGAGAAGGGCCGAAGCCCTTATAGGTAACATGTCCACGACTGTTCCAGGAGGTGCATTTTCTGATATTTCTCCTATTAAGCCATTGGCTGCGGTAAAATGAAGCATTCGTCGACGATCCATCACCAGAAGGTGAATAGAATGAGCAGAACTGCTGTATGGAGTCTGCTCTAGCACAGCCAGATTTATAGGCTGGTTGAGTAACGGTGTTAGATCTGCAGTAGTCATAAGTAGTCCATCGTCAAGCAGAGTGAAGTATGACGTGAACTCTGGATCGAGGAGTGTGTAACGTGAGTGGTTGCCGACGAAGTGTTGCACGGCGTGGCCGGGGCGCACGTCGTGCGGCAGCAGGGTGAAGGCGCGCGCCTGCAGCGCCACGCTGAGAACGCAGAGCAGCGCTCCGCCCGCCAGCACAGTATGCGCCATTGCTAATAGCTAATCGCTCACTTAGCCCAACATTTCACACCTACAACAAAACGCCTACGGTTATATACTATTAAACTACACATCATTCTATAATTGTAATACCAGACTCGGGAATGAAATAATTACACTAAGATTAACACTTCAATTAGTAGTAAATTAGTTTATAGTTAATTTATATCAAAGTTAGATAAAAGGTCTGCGAATATGTGATGATTTAAATAATTAGAGTTTTTTTTTTACAACTTAGGTGGCACACAAGCATACGGCCCACCTGATGGTAAGTGGTCACCGTAGCCTATGAACGCCTGCAACACCAGAGGCATCACTAGCGCGTTGCCGACCCTTTAGGAAAGGAAGTGGGAAGGAGAAGGAGCGGGAAGTGGCTAAGGGGGTGATTGGGCCTCCGGTACTCTCACTTAACGAACGAAACACAACAGTAGGAATACTGGTATTTGACGCCGATATTCTGTGAGAGGGTCCTACCCCGGTCGAGCAGGCCCATTCAAGCTGAAATCAGCGAGGCTCTACTACTCAGATACAGGATTATCTCTGTATCAGATAAGTAACGTGCTTCTGATTGAATAATTAATATGCCGTAAAGACATATAAATTCGCATAAATAGCCACATCCATATTTCATCTTGATAGAGACGCCTTAAAGACCTAACAGAAATTTACACGAGGATCAAATGGATTACGGATTACAACTACTTACTGCATAAGGTTTATTTATACAATCCTACCCTACTGCTATTTTATTCTGTTACACTACCACTGTTGGAATTTTGCAGTGTTCAAAATTAGTTTAGTGAGAAATATAAGTGCATCATGTGTGTGTAATCGTTTGATGGTACGCGACGCGACGGTGGAAGACGTCGGCGGCGGCGGGCGGCATCGAGTAGGGCGGCGAGGCGGGGCGCACACATGCGGAGCTTTATTTAGGCGGCAGGCGAACGCCGGCGTCTCGCGACCCGCCGCCGCTGCCGATCAATACCCCCATTGCGCCGTCGCGCGACGCTCAGCGAGCGAATCTCAACTCTACACGCGCTCTCGTTCACGACACACCATCAAAAATTCACACATTCATTTTACTGAATAAAAGCACGAGCTATTTTCACAAAACTTCACAGATATCCAAACGATATAGTGAACAGAATATTTCTACACAACACTTCGAATGCACGATTCTAACTCCACTAAAATCTTGGACCAAGTGCTATAGACGCTTCATTTAGTAAAACATAAATCGTTTTCGACTGTTAGGAAAGACACTGCACTTAATTAATTCTAGAAATAAATACTATATTTGTTGCTTATCAGATACAAACGTACTCGTAAACATGTGGTTTGAATGTAAACAATTTAATAAAATACAACAGAACTAGATTATTTCACTCCCGAATCGAATTAAAATGTATGTTATTTAACAATTTATAGTTATTTTAGTGAATTATATACATACTTTGGTAATAGGTAACAGTTTAGTAACGATATCGTAGCGTTTGACAGATGCGCGCCGATAAATGTGCTACAGACCGAGCGCAACGATGTCGAAATGCGACTGGCTGACTGGCAGAGCGCGGCGCGCGCGCGTATCGAGCGCCCTCCGCCCGACCCCCGCCACCCCCGCCGCTACAACCCCTGATTGTCCCGCCCGGCTACTGAAGCTTTTTGGTTCTTAGCTTTTACCCCTACGCGTGCTTCTACTATTACTGCATGCTGTAACGCAATTACTTCCCATCTAACTCATGAAGTTATTAAGATATTGGCATTATTATTCTTTCGTAATTTGTGTACTGTACGCAATACGCCTCGTATTTTAATATAATATAATTAAGGACTTAACTTAAAACGCTTCGAATCCATTAAGTAGGTACTATGCTATTTAAAATTATAATTATAATTTTATTTATTAAGTATTTTGTTAAACATACATAGATTCACGCCTATGTATGTTAAAAAATGTACTTATTAAATAAAATTTGAATTATAATTTTAAATAGCATAGTGCGGGTAGTAATTTGTTTACTTACATATAGTAAGGTAAATATAACTATGTACCTACTTCTTGCAAATCGGTAAATATGGTTTCTCTCTAGTACTAATTATGGAGGCAGAAATTATTTAAACTTGATTAAAAATAATGCTAAATAATTGTTAGTATCCCCTAATCATTACCTATTTTAATATATCGTATATTTACTTACCTAAATACCTAATTATTAGGCACTAAACAAACCTATATTAGATATGTACGCATAATTTCTTAAAATTGTGATACAACATTAATACCTAGTCAAACTTTGCGAGAGCTGAGGCGAGTTTTTAAAAAGACGCTATTAAAATGTTTGATACATTTATTTCAAGTATACAACTGTTCAGTTCGTAAACTAACTTAAGACTAAGTCTGTCTAAAATACATATAAGCTTTTATACAGTAAGCTTTTGGTGGGTGTGCCTGGTAACAGGTATGGCGCGACTACCTCAGGTGCTCGACAGTTACGAGGTGTCTACTCTGGTTACCGGGCTTAGCCTGAACACATTAAGTTTATTACATGTAACGTATCTAAAACAATTAGTAAGGTGGCCAGTTTAAGTTTTATTACATGTAACTTATTCAAAACATTTAATGAGGTGGTCAGTACAGAGAAACAGTTAAAATAATGGTTGCCTGTGAGGTCTGGGTCTCGATTGTTTATCGATTGTGACTCGTCCTCTATTTTATAGGTCGTAAGGTCGAAATCTCTTTAATCTTGAAAGCGTGCTCCCATTAACGCAACATACCTAATTTGCGTATTTACTGACCAAGGACAAATTTTTAAAACGTTTTCGCTCGCTAAAACTGTTGCATATCTTACGCCACAGATTTGATACTGTTACAGCCAGTGCCATCTATCGACACTCTGGGTAAGACTCGGCTGTTCCGTCTAATAATTTATTACAGCACCATCTATTGACATCTTACGGAAAGACGTAGCTTGTCGACACGCAAAGAGTAGTAGCGCTTTAACCGCGTATAAAAGGGCAAGGCCAGCGCTCGCCGAGTCAGTTTACAATCGTAAGCGGTCAAGTATTCGAGTAAGCGAAATCGAAGCGAAAATACTACAGAGTTTAAAGCTAGTTATAGTGGAAAAGTGTAGTATAGTGTGTGTGTTGTGTTTAATTGTGTGTTAGAATTAAACGAGTTTTAGTTGGTAATATTGTTTACATTCATATCCCTCGAACGCAGCACGTAACAAATTGGTGTCAGAAGAAGTGAGATAAGAATATGCCAGTACTACCGAAGGAGGAAGTGGAAGGGGTGCGTACCAGGAACCAGCGCCAGCAAGATGTGGACCAGAAGCGCTTTGGAGACGCCCCTCGCCGTCGTCAAATGAACCACGTGACTCCGCAGCTGCAGCGGAACCATTTAGTGCAGCTCACTCGCCGGCAAACCCTGACCTCGCGATCCTGATGGCGTTCATGCTCGAGCAGGCACGACGCCAATGGGAGCAAGCACGCACGCCACCTCGAGGAACAGCTGCAACGCGACAAGGAAGAGGATATCCGCCGCCTGGAGTAGCAGCTGATAATGTTAAAAGACCTCAGCGCAATGGTTGGCAAGGAGTTGAAGGAGATGAAAGAGCAAGTCTAACGCCACGAAACTTTGCATTGCCGAGTTGGAGAAAACGTTACGTGGGCTCAAGACTAGAGATGGGGTCGTGACATCTGCGGTTTTGGCGCCGTCACCACGAGGCTTAAAAGTCCGTCCGTTCGACGGGTCATCGTCATGGTCAACCTATAAGATCCAGTTCGAGGTCGTCATGAAAATGAACGGGTGGACGCAAGAATAGGCTTTGACTGCTCTCACCTTGGGGCTTTGCGACCTTGACCGTATTAGAAATGCTTGGTCAAGACGTCACATACGAGAAGCTGTTGGAGGCACTGGAAGCGAGATATGGCGATGCACACCTGGAAAACGTGTTTCGCGCTCAGCTGAAAGACCGACCGCAACATGTTGGTAAAACCTTGCAGTAGTGGACCCTGGAGGTGGAGAAACTGGTTCGAAAGGCGTACCAGTCCTCACCTGCGCTCATCGACGGAAACCTCGTTCAAGTTTTCACCGACGGGATCCCTAACCTGGAGGTTAGGGCCGCAGTGAGGCTCGGACATTTCAAAGCCTTAAAGGACGCCTTAGACCACGCTCTCGAGGTGGCAGCAGTGCGATGGGACGATCGAGCTCACCATATCAGGGAAGTTTTGTCTCCACCCGGTTCTATAGCTGCGGCGAGAGAGGCCATATCAGGTTGAGCTGCCCGAAGCGAAGGAATCCACGCAGCAAAAACCTAAGGGACGCCCCAGCCCACGCTCTGAGGTGGAATCAGTGCGACAGAACGATCGAGCACACCGTATCAGGGAAGTGTTGACTTCACCCCGGTGCTATAGCTGCGACGAGAGAAGCCACATCAGGTTGAGCTGCCCGAAGCGAAGGAATCCACGCAGCAAAAAACTAAGGGACGCCCCAGCCTACGGTCTGGAGGTGGAATCAGTGCGACGGAACGATCGAGCTCACCGTATCAGAGATGTGTCGATTTCACGCCGTTGCTATAGCTGCGACGAGAGAGGCCACATCAGGTTGAGCTGCCCGAAGCAAAGGAGTCCACGCAGTAGAAACCAGTCGCCAGTGGGAGGAACACCGGCCTGCCGGGCAACAACTACAGTACTTCGTAATACAGCATCGCAGTGGCAAGTCACATAGTAATGCAGATGTCTGGTCGCGTAGACCGTGTCCCTACCAGTGTAAGCACTGCGCCAGGCAAGAGGCCAAGCAGGAAGGACTAGTGAGCATGTTGAGGACGGATCTTAGCAAAGACTGGAAGGAAACTCTACAGAGAACGCAACAAGAGGACAAAGACATAAGACCCATCCTCGAATGGAAGAAACCAAGTACTTCGAGACCTCATTGGAGTGAAGTTACGGCAATGAGCTCTATCACCAAAATAAGTAAAAGTCTCGGACTACTGTCCGCAATGACGATCTGACAAGATTCAAGAACTGGGTTTGTTGAACAAAAGTTTACAGAGCCTGAATTAAGCTTATCTAAATAAATGTAATGTGTGCTTAACTGCGTAGGATTCGTCTCGTTATATCGACGGTACATTTATTGTCGATTGTGATGAGTACGACGCCGTTGCTTCGTTGGTACAGATCGCGCACTGTATGATGACCGGTCTGAACATTGCGCGAATGGCGTCGCAGTTACAAGTTTTAGGTCTCTTTGGTGACAGGGGGTAGGGGCGGGACGCCTCTTAGCGACTGTACATGCGCAACAATTCGGAGACGCTATGTTCAGTCCGGCCATCATAGATTGCGCGATCTGTAATGTACTTCATTGCCGCAGATAGTTTTGATTATATCTTCTTGTTTCAGAATGGCGATCCATTTATTGTCTTGAATTTCGTTTATTATATTGTGGTTATATTCGACCGTAACATAGGTGCAGTTGTGCGGTTCCTTATGTTGCAGTAGTTGTGCGACGCAGTGTTGGTTGTTCTGCAGTTGATACCACTCGACGTGTCGACAGGTAACGTTGTCTTCAGTGATGGCGACGCATGGCTCGTGAGGATACGCGAACTCGTTGCTACCCAAGATCAGGTAAGGATTCTTTGGTATAAGGATCGCGTCGTTCTTATTCGGGATCGGGTATAAATAGAGTAGAGTGTAGGAATGTTTAGTTAAAAGGGGTATTTCTAATACAAAGTTAATTGATTCGCTCGTACTGTATGCTTTAACTATAATGGATTTCTCTAATAAATGTATGTTTTTCAGTGTTGGTGCGTATGACATCTGCAATTTATTTGTAGTAATATCCTTTTTCATGCTCACTAATACGGCAACAAGATGGCTAGCATCGACTATACTTGGATGAAGATGGGCTAGATGGCTGAAAGTTACGACATTTTCTAAGGTAAGTAATCTGTCATATACTTGTTGCAAACATGTTTCAATATGATTATATATTTGCATTGTATACATCTGATTTTCTATTTTCTGACTCTGTTCGACTATTTGTTCGATTGCGCCAGTTAACTCTTTCTGATTATTAATCATGCTTTCTAAATTGCTATGATATTCGTTAATAAAATCTGACATTAATTCTAAGGTTTGATTTTGTCAGTTTGTCAGTAACTTTCTAACTTCTTGAACTTGATTTTCGATTTTTACTGCATCTTCTTAGTCTAGGTTGCCTGTAATGGCTTTAATTATCGATCCTAATCCGTTAATCAATCCTCACTTAATCCTAGGGATATATGTTCTTCCTACGCTAATTTCTTTAGAGCCTAAGTATACCAGCTTACTTTCTATTCTATCTATGAGGTATATATCTAATAACTAGATCGTCTTTATAATTAGATATATTCTTCTGAGCGAATCTAAATGTGTAATACTTTCTACTTACTTTTGTGTATGTATCGCGTATTCTACTAACATTATAAACTGCAACTATGGAAAGTGTCCACTTGATGGAGGGCTGAGGCCTCCTTAAAAACCAGGAGCCCATTGTGGTCATCTATAGATTCGATAACGGCGACTGCTCCGACGACCCAGAGGACTCCGCCGAAGGCGAGGGCGTTCCTGTAACATTTCCAGGACGTCTTAACATTCGAAAGTTGTTTGCCTACGATCTCCGCAATCTGTTCGTGATGTATTCTAACTATAGTATACGGACCTATGTATAGGGGTTCTAGTTTATTGCTACAGGCATTTTTTGCTACTTGTTTATATACCTAGTCTCCAACCTTGAAGTTGGGGACTTCTGTATTTCGGTTACTTCTTTTTATGACCGCTTGTTTATGTTCTGATTTTTTTGTCGTTACTAATTTCTGAACGTTTTCCATAATCTGCCTATGTTTATTTATATATTCTTGATAAAACTCTTTCGGATAATGTAATTCTAAGGGGTTTTTACTATTAGTGTGTCCAAAAAGTAGTTCGAAGGGTGTAAAGTCCTATGCTGAGTGTATGCTATTGTTGTATGCGATTATAGCGTATTTCATTAAACTAATAGGTTCGCCTTTATCTGTTATTCTTTGGACCTTAATTATTTTACCTAATGTAGAGTGTAGTCGCTCTATCGGAGAGTTAGAGGTTCGGTTTGTAAGAGGTAGTAAAATGAATATGTATGTTATACATGGTACATACTTCTGTGATAACTTCATTATGGAATTTGGAATCTGAATCGGTAGTAATTTTATTTGGAATATCACCTCGGTGCTTTCCAAGGTGTTCGAGCGCATTATAAACACCCAAATTGTCCGCTACCTGGAGGATCAATCGTTGATCAATGATCGCCAATACGGCTTTCGGTCTAAACGATCAACGGGTGATCTTCTAGCATTCGTCACGCACCTCTGGGGTGAGGCTATGGACAAGCACGGCGAGTCTTTGGCTATCAGCCTTGACATAGCCAAAGCTTTCGACAGAGTCTGGCACCGGTCTCTTCTTTCCAAGCTTCCGGCCTATGGCTTGCCCCCTCAACTGTGCACCTGGATTGCAAGTTTCCTGCAGAAGCGTCGTATTCGGGTCCTTTGCGACGGTCGCGCTTCCAAATTTATGCAGGTCAATGCAGGAGTGCCTCAGGGTTCTGTCTTATCCCCTACGCTCTTTCTTCTGCATATCAATGATATGTTGAATCTCGGCAACATACATTGTTATGCGGACGACAGTACCGTGCATGGGCGATATCTCGGACATCCTGGGGCCAAACAGGCTGAGGTTGAGGGGAAAAGGCAGAATATTGTCGTTGAGCTTGACCGGACCTTGGACCGCATCTATGAATGGGGTGCCAAGAACTTGGTCGAGTTCAACGCCAAGAAGACCCAGGCATGCGCGTTCTCAACAAAAAAGTCTCAGTTCCTTCCCCTCCCTTCTCTGAAGAACACTCCACTGGTGATACGTGACAGTCTCTTCATCTTAGGTATGGATCTTTGCCGCTCCCTTAATCAGAAAACCTATATCGAGAGCGTCATTAAGCAAGCTTCGCGAAAACTCGGAGTTCTGAACAGGGTGAGGCGGTTCTTCACGCCTGGGCAACTGTGCCTATTGTATAAGGCACAAGTGCGCCCTTGCGTGGAGTACTGTTCTCATCTTTGGGATGGCTCCGCGCAGTACTTGCTGGACGCTCTCGACCGGTTACAGCGGCGGGCTGTCCGTATCATCGGAGATCCAGAGGTCACGAGTTCACTGGAACCTCTGCAACTCCGTAGAGACATTGCCTCATTGGCATGTTTCTACAGAATATACCACGGGGAGTGCTCTGAAGAGTTATTCCACCTTATCCCGCCCTCCCCTTTCCTATCCAGAACAACGCGTGCTGGGCTCAGATGCCATCCTTACACGGTAGAGTCGATTAGAGCGCGTACCAAAAAGTTTGGGTCCTCATATCTCTGCCGAACGACCAAGGCATGGAATTCTCTGCCAAGGCACGTGTTTCCTTCTTCCTTCAATCCTGGGTTCTTTAAGCGGGGCGTGAAAAAGCATCTTCTCAGGCCGTCAAAGTAGAGACCTCAACATCGCCTCGGCTACTGTGGGGGCGATGTGGAGGCCACTGCTCTTAGACCACACGACTGCTTACCATCAGGTAGAGTGTGGTCATTTTGACGAGCAAAATAAAATAAAAAAAAAAAAAAAAAAAACCTATAATTGAAAATAAACTAAGCAATGCTTCCGCAATGTGAATACTGGTTGCGGCCGACAATGGCATCACTTGCGCGTACTTTGAGAAGTTATCAATTACTGTTAGAAACGTTACGCCGCCGCTACTATACAGATCCATATATGTACATATACTCCATTGGTTTGTGGGGCGTATCTGTAAGGGATAAGTAAGGCTAATTTTAAAAGGTTGCGTTCATATTTGGATTTGAGGCATTTATCGCAATTATTCCTCGTGATAAAAGTAACAGTGAAATATTCGATTAGGTATGGTATGTTCTTTAAGAAATTTTAGTATTTGTTGTTCTGTATTGTTGATCGGAATAAACACATCTTTTATAACGGTTTTTCCTTTCGTTCTATCATCTACGCGGTACTCTAAACCAGGACATTTCCGAATGTGGAATGGTTTTAGCTGTCTATCTATTGCATCCGGTATTTCAGGAATTTTGTATTCTGTTTATTCGTCAGGGTTAACTTGAATAGGTTCTGGTATGTCTATATGTCTATCAATAGCCCTTCTACGACAAGACAAGAACTGGGTTTATTGAGCAAAAGTTTAAAGAGCCTGAATTGAGCTTATTTAAATAACTGTAATGTGATGCGGTGGTACGTTGGTTATGCCAACGTAGGTAACTCACGATAATAGCAAAAACCTTTTGGTGGTTTAATATATCTACCTTTATTCGAAACCTGTTTGGTGTAGTACGTACCGGCTGTAACGTCGTTTGGACACCAAATTCTAAATTATCTTGATAATAATACTCCATGATTATTGGGCATATAAAAATAACAAAAACCTGTGCAAATCCTGTTGCTCATATTGATAATTTGTTTCAATTTTATGATAAGTAGGCAATAGCGACAATCTTATTCTCTCAAATAGGAGCACCCGACTGGAAAAGTACTTCCGCACTATGAAGGTTGTAGTCAAACAATCTTATGGTGAATATGCTTTTCACGAGCTGCTTAGAGGCCCAATGCTGTCATCAAAAGACTAGTAACTATTGTCCTGCAGGCCTTGTCAGTACAAGGTATCTACAATATTCACAAGTCTACTGCAGCTGATCTTGTATGATGTGTGTGAAATGGTTTCGTTAACGAATAGCTCGTGTGACCTCTTTGTTTGACAGTGAACACAGACACAACGAGAAATTACATTGTCCGAAGTGGAAGCCTTTCCAAACTAGTACAACTGGCGTCAGCAGAGTGCTGGCATATTCGTCGTTAAATTGATTTTTTTTATAGAAGCGTCTTATAAATTGGAACACTAGCTACCTACCGAAGAAATTTCAAAACGTAGGACAGCTCTCAAATGTAAGCTACCTAGGCATTCCAAATATATAAAAAGTTTAAATAGTTACCCAAGCTAACCCTTCTCACACTGAGAACAGGCCCATGCCCAGCAGTGGGGCAGTTTAATATAAGGCTGATATTATTATATTAGATTTTTAAATTATATAATTGTAGAGTATTCAAATAAACCCCGATGAAGCCTGCATAGAATAGTTTAATTGCCATGCATTAGGTAGGTACCTACATGTTAATATTTCGGAACCTGTGCTATCCGACGTATTTAGCTCATATAACATCAGATATTCCATAGAATTATGACTAATTCATACTACTTATTACAAGTGAACGCAACGTATGAAGTTAATTTAGTTGGCTCAATCAATATTAATAACTAGATGTTCCCGCGGTTTCACCCGCGTTTATCGTTACTACGCCGCCCCCATGGGTCGTAGCGTGATGTTATATAGCCTATAGCCTTCCGCGATAAATAGGCTATCCAACACTAAAAGAATTTTTCAAATAGAAGCAGTAGGTAGTTCCTGAGATTAGCGCGTTCAAACAAACAAACAAACAAATTCTTCAGCTTTATAATATTAGTAGAGACTAGGCCACGGTAATGTTATCTAATTGGGCGGTGTATGTAGTTAGGTAGGTACTGAGATGTTTTAAATTGAAACTTTATAACTTAATAATACAATAGAAATAATATAATTGTAATTAGGTAGGTAACCATAAAATTCCATGGAAATGGTAAACGAAAATTGAGGCATATTTCCATCTATTTCTGTAAGTGGTGGAAGTAAATATAAAATTGGAGGGCTGTGGAATGGAGTATACTGACTTAAGCATCGGCAGGTCCTATTAAGTCGCCGCCAGTGATCGAACGTAGGTATCTACATAATATTTACGAAGAACTTGCCATACAACTTGAAAACCCATCAAACTGCCGATTCTTCCATGAGTAGGTACATACTTTGATCGCTTTTCATATATTTCCTAATGCGTTTGTTAAGAAGGATTTTTGTATTTATAAATAATGTATTATAAATAAATAAATAATTACCTACGCTATATGAAATTGTAAGTTAGATGTAACTTGTTTTAATTGTCCTTTTAAAAATCATCGAGTTTTCACGATTGTCTTTCGTTAGCTTGGTCGCGGACTACGTTACTAGCCGACCAAGTAAATGAATGCTTTAGCTTTAATCCGTACAGATGCTTAAAATGCATAACGTATAACGTAACGTGTTTATAATGTTCATTGACTTTGTTATTGTACAGGGCAGTACCCAGAATAAATCAGATTAATAATTTAGTACTTAGAATAGACTTAAACCAGTGAGGTTCGATTAAAGAAGATCTTTTCTTCTTTATCTAAACAACTAGTGTTCCCGGCCGCGGTTATCTTTACCGTGCCGCCCCCGTGAGTAGTATAGATGAAATAAGAGTTGCAATAACTTATAATAATTTATTATGTTCCCAACCTTTAAACCTCCAGATAGAACTAAATTATTTCTCTCAGATATTCATCTAAAGGCCATTACTGCTTCAGTAGTAAATATGCAAACATTTTTTATATGGGTGTATATTATAAGCTATAAAATGTTTAATAAACATAATATGGCTTCATGCCTAATGTTGGCAATATGGAAATAATTGTTCTATTATATAATTCAATTTATAAGTAGGTACTACTAATAAAACAAAAGCTAATGGAAACAATTATTATATTAAAACAGTATTATTACAGACTAGTATAAAAATAGCCAAAGCTACAGCACTGAGCAATATCATTTGTGACATTTAAAAATAGTAAATAAAATATATTACAAGGTATACATAGCTGATATTTTATTGTGTAAAGTCTAGGCATTTGCACTATGTGCTAAAATAAATGGTAACATTAGTTACCAAAAAGCTATCACTAAATATTATGTGTGAATTGTTTTGGCGCAAGATTGTCATTGGTGTTTTTATATCTGATCTCTTTGATAGTCAGTTGTTTCCCTTGGTGTATTCTTTGTAAATGGCTTCTCATATCATATGACCGTGAAAAAGAACGATGACAAACAGGACATTGTGTTTTTCCAGCATGTGAATCCTTATGTAATGTCAATGAAGTAGGATGCTTGAAACCTTTCGGGCACAGTTGACAACGAAATTTAGCCAGCTCAGATTCTGAAACAATACAAATTATTCAATTTAATAATATGGAAAATATGCTTTAAGGTCAACACTCTAAATAATATTACAAAATAATAATAGGACTAAAAATATAAATTAATTGTTAACCATTGTGTAGATACCAGCTCAAACAATAAGCTGCTGAAAGTTTAACTTGTGAAGATTGCAATTTTTTTTTTCATTCAATAATCCATATAAAGTAGTTTAATCTCAATATCAATCATTCATATAAACATAAGACAATATACCTTGTGAAGATTGTTTTATCATCATAATACAGGCCTTATTGAATAGGTTTTAAAAAATATATTTACCACTCTTTTCAAGCCAATGTCTCTAAATATTAATAAATATGATTATAATAAAATCCATTCATACAGACCAGAAGTGTTTTTCTCTGATAAGTCTTCAACAGATGTAGATTGTGTATCAACTTGCATTTCTTCACTAGATGGAGCTGTTATTAATTTTGTGTTATCATCAGATTTTGTTGCTTCAGGCTGTGTTTCTATATTACCATTTTCATTTTCTGGAATACTTTTAGTTGTGTTTGCTTGTGGAATGTACTCTTCTCTTGCAGATTGCATAGTTGCTAAATTAATAGGTTCATCTGACAGTATAGGCACAATATCTTCTGTAAATCTTGACTTAGAGCTTAAATCTAAAGATATATTGTCAGTGATTCTCAACTGGCCCTTAGATGATTCATCCTCAACATTATCTGTCAAACCCTTAACCTCTAAAAGCTCAGCAGTTATAAGGAATGATTCCAATTGTTCTTGGAATATATTTACTTCGCCATGATACATAAAGTTGATGATAGCATTAAGGTCCTCAAACTTGAAGTTTCTGAATATAATTACAGGATGCTGACAAGGATTTTCTTTGAATA
Organism: Catocala sponsa; assembly: GCA_963564715.1. Lineage (NCBI taxonomy): Eukaryota > Metazoa > Arthropoda > Insecta > Lepidoptera > Erebidae > Catocala > Catocala sponsa. Next base: position 13,369,861 of record OY751331.1, read on the forward strand.
TTTGCTTGAAGTAAGTACTGCAGGCGGACAACAACATCTTATGTGCTTTAATTTTACCTCCATCGCAACACAGCGTGACATCCACCAGATCGTTTTCAAATCGGAGAACATTGAATGCTTCTGTTACGTGAGATACGTAATTATTCCACCGTAAAGAAAACTGCGGTGCATTATTCATTCTATAACTTTTACCTTCTGAATACTATAGCTGATGTATAAAAACACTCAATTACTAAGCTGCTTATCACTTTTTTGAGATAATCGTCGACTTTTGATAACACTAGGGTTATTTTTCCAATTACTCAACTCAAGACGGTAAAAAATCGCGTTTCTCTTTCATTTACTCCTAAAGTTAGTTGTCAATCAATAGTTGTCATTGTTGTCAATTTTTAACCAACAGACAAGAAGTTGGTCCCGGTTGTCAACTTGTCAGTGGGGACGGATAAAATTTTATGGCGTAGGATTTCTGATTAAAGTCGTATAACGGAACGGACGCCTATAAGGTTGGGTATACAATATTATACTATACATAATATATAACGTAATATACAAAATACCATTATTTTCATTCATTGGGTTACCTATAACATTGCCGTTTTGTATGAACAACAACAACTGTTTGTTCCGGCTAATCTCTAAACCGGTTAGTAAACTTTTACTGGCAGATAGCCGTTGTTTTATGGAGTAACTTAGGCTACATTTATTTAAGAAAAAATTTCAGTTCCACGATTTTCGAACCCGAACAATTCCACGGGGGTACTAGTATAGTATTATATTATCTGTGACGCGGGTGAAGTCGCGGGTAACAGTTACCCGCGACTTCACCCGCGTGGAATTGTTTAATCGTGGAACTCAAATTTTTCTTAAATAAAAGTAGCTCAAGTTACTCCATACAACATCGGCTATTTGCCAGTGAAAGTCCCGTCAAAATCGGTCTAAGCTGTTACAGCTAGTAATATAATAAAATTGTAACTGGTCGACGTCTGTCCATAGGAGATATTCATGGATGAGGAATTGATCTAGGGATACCCTCCTTACATCATTTCATCATATTTTTCTTTTTCCATTATTTTAGAATCTTTGTTTGTTTTTCTGTATGTTTGAACATTGGATGGCTTAGTTCTAAAAGTCACTAAGTCCATTTTTATCAATATTAAGATTGCCAGGTCAAAAAAATTCTCCGTTTTTTCTCTATAGATTGACTAATTTGTTTTTCAATAAAATGACGCTAAGTAGAGTTTTACTAATTCCAAACATCACTAAATCCTCTCAAATAGATTCAGTAAGTAGCTAAATCCAAATACCATAATTTACCAAGAACTAAATAAATCCATTCACTTTTTATTATAAAGTCACTAAGTTCATGTATTTTTAAGCTATGTGTTCTGGTCACCGCAGACGTCGTTTTTTTTTTACTGTTTGAAATGAACCAAGTTTGTGAACTGTTAATCGACGAGACGACAGGTTGTTCCAACAGCAACACACTTTGTAGGGGACAACAGTACATTGATAGACGTTATATGTACCGACTTAAGCGTTCAAAACATAGTAGTAGACTCCAATAGCGATTTTGGTCATCACTCTTTTGTTACATGTGAATCATTGTTTAAAAAATTCATTAAAACACAACCCAAGGACTATTGTTTTCCGCCCTATTAAGGATATACTGTGGAGGAGTACTTTCTGCAAGATCTAGCCTCAATCCCATGTCCAAAATTAGTGATATGCGTTATGTTGATTCTATGGTTATACTTTCAACTACTGGATCCAGTTTTTGTACGACTTACACGCTCCAACCAAAACGTCAGTCGTCAAAGCCAGAGCCACACCCTGTATTACGCCTAATGTTCGGCTATTATTCAAAATTTAAGGGACAAATATCACAAGTCTAGGGATGATAATAATAAAAAACAGTATTACGTAGATTAAAAAAACAGGTTATTTTTGCCCTTTCCTCAGAAAAAAAAGCATTCTTCACCAAAGATATCAACACCAATTTACACAATCCAAAGTTACTATGGGTGAACTTAAAGTCTGATATACTGCCAGACTACACAGAAAGATCACTGCCAAAAATCTTTGATGACCCTGACACAATAAACATGGCCTTTCTTGATCTGCCTGGTGAGTGCAATATATACGTCTCACAGCTGTGTTATTTTGAGCACCATAGGCATGGACAAGCTACTTTTAAATTACAGCCTGTGGCGAGAGAGTCCGTTCTAAAAATTATAAAAAATGTAGGTACAAACGCTCAAGGTATTGATGGCATCAGTTTAGACATGATCTCCCTAACACTGCCAGCCACTGTACAGACCATAACAGACATCCTAACTAATATTATAAAAGCGAAAATGAGTTTGTTTGTTACCTTTTCACGCCTAAACCACTGAACCGATCATCCTGAAATTTTGCATATACGTTGACAGATGTACAGAAACGGACATAGGCTACCTTTCATCACGAAAAAAATTACTGTTGCCGAGGAAAACAATAATAACGTTCTTATGATAATAGATGACGCCACGTGTCTTTCGAATCATAATTGAATTATATTATTACAAGCAGAGTACAACCCGAATTGATTGTCAAATTCTAAATTAACGCGAGCGAAGCCGCCGGCAAAAGCTAGTACTAAATAAATCTATTCTCACAAACACTTTTCCTGATATCTGGCGTTGTGCAGTGGTGCGCCCCATTCCCAAGATCAGTAGCCCTCAATCTAAGAAAGATCTACGCCCTATTAGTATACTGCCATGCTTATCCAAAGTACTGGAGAGAGTCGTTTATACTCAAGTAGTGTCATTCTTAGAGGACAACAACATCCTCCCTGATTTATAGTCAGGTTTTCGTAAGAAAGGAGGAACTGCTGCAGCTCTGTGTGATGTTGTGGGAAACATACTTGAGGCTCGTGATAAGGTGGAAGGTACAATTTTGGTCATGTTGGACTACTCCAGGGCTTTTGACTCAATAAATCCTACATTGCTGCTCTCGAAACTTTCCTACTATGGGTTCTCAGTGGTAACGGGAAAGTGGTTTGATAGTGTTTTGTATTGTTTGTCATTCTAAACTAAATATTTGAGATTTATTTTCATTTTCTGATTCTTTGTAAATTATTATTTTTTTTTTTTGTATTTGTCATGATGTGTGATGTAATTATGATGATATGTCACTAACTCCAAAGAATTTTGTTAAGAAGACTTTTGCTATAAGTCCCATAATTGAAGTGTATCATATTGGACGTAATAATGGAGATATATATTTTTTTCGCAGGCAAAAGCTAGTAATTTTTATGAAATTCTAAAATTTTAATTAAATTTTTTCGATCCTTGCATTTATTTTAAATTTGAATGAAATGCCATGTTTTATTTTACGTAATATATAAAACTATGTGAAAGGAAAGGATTTAAATATTTACTAGTGTGTTGATCAGGCCTCTAGCTCTATTGGATTGGAACCTTCTGAAGAATTAAGACTAATGTTTACAGGCTTATCTGTCTATTTAGTTCCCTTAGCTTCGTTGTCAAATTCACAATGACAGGTACGTCAAAGTCGTCAAACTCAATCACAGAGTACTTTTTGCATAGATTAGTATACCTGACTTTTTGTATTGATGGAATACGCGAAGATTACGGCCGCTGACGAATGAATAACTATTCTTAGTTTATAACTTGAATATACAAAAATTTGAGTGAAAGCACATATTTATTTAGAACAAATAACATCCTTCATAACATGGTAAGGTTTCAGCTATGAAACTTGTAAGAAAAAGGTACTATTTGATACACTGATTGTTAGTAATACTCTTATATTTTGTACTTACAGCACGGTAGAGTAAAGGTACGTACTACGGAGGAAGAAAAGGCAAGGAAAGAGAAAGAACGCCAAGAAAAGCTTAAACTTTTCAAACATGCCATGCAAAAGATTCAACATAAGGTACCTATATAATGCATCAATATCAATATGATTTATAACACATTACGATAAGTTGATTAAATACATACATAGACGGACGGATTTCGGATACTACGGATTTCCATTTGCTACGATCCTGACACACTTCTCTGGCTTCATTCACTTTCATCATATTCCTCATACACGCCCGTCGGTTCAAGGTACTCTTAACCTGGCCTTTGTCCAGAACGCCTCCGATCTGATCGAGAAACGGTCGCCTAAGTTTTCCGCACTAGCCTTATAAACTTCCTTAGTCAGTCTTTCCTCATCCATTCTTTCTACATGCCTAAACCAGCTTAACATACCCTTTTCTATTCTTGTCACTATATCCACATTCATGCCGCATTTCTCTCTAATCACACTATTCCTTATTTTATCTTTCAGAGTCACACCACATATGCTTCTCAGTGCTCTCATTTCTACAGCATTTATTCTGCTCTCATGCTTCTTTTGCCATACCAAACTTTCACTTCCATACATTAGTGTGGGCACTAATAGTTCTCTATGAACAGCCAAACGTGCCTTTTCGGATACATTTCAACTGTTCATAAAAGCGCGTAGAGCTCCATTCACTTTGTTGCCAGCAATTATTCCCCTTTCAATATCTTTCTCATGTTTACCATCCCTTGTATACAAAATACCCAAATATACAAACTCTCTCACTTGCTCCACTTTTTCTCCATCTATCATAATATTATTTGATTAAATATATGCTTAATTTCTAGAGAAAAGAATCAGAATTTGATAAAGATTTGTTAGAGCTCACTGGCAAAGTGTTGTCATCCAATCCTGATATTTATACATTGTGGAATATTAGAAGACAAGTCCTAAACATTTTTAAGTAAGTATGCATTTCTTGTAAAGCATTAGTAGTTTTAACTAGCATTCTAAATTATCTAACTCTGGAATTTCATTTCTGACATCCAAAATAATATTTTATTAACAAGAAACTGCTCATCAGAGTTGCTTTCAGCTGTCTTTGAGGCTTGTATGTTATGGTAGTTGTTCAGAGACTTTATTTATTCACAGGCTCTCTATCTGACCTGATACTATTACATTAACTAAGTCATCCAAGATATTAAGTGGTACTACTACAGTGACTAGTAGTAGGGTATCCACTCTACTAGTCACTGTATTGTTGTTCATAGGATGGATACCTACTAGTCACAATAAGAAGTAGCCTTCTTTATTTGTAAATAATATCTAATACTGGTTGATTAAACTCCAGACCCATGTCACAACTTAGATTTATTAGGTTCATATATTGCAATAATCTTCAGTACATATGTGTCCCATTCTACATATGGCTTATGGTCAAAAGCCCTTAGCATAGACCCATGTTCACATGTCAGTCTTTCAAGGGGTTGGGTATGTGCCTAACACAAGATCATACTGATGTAACTATGAACAGAGAAACATAATATTAGTATTACAAATGTTAATTGAACTAAGTATCTAGTATTCATTATATTTTCATAGCTTGCTAAAGCAATTTTGATCACATGTAGTCTGTACAGTCTGTGTACATTTTCATAGATCAAGGTGTAGTACCTTGGTCTTTGAAAATGTACACATTATGTTCATCTATAAGAATGGATATACAGTGAACAATTTTGTATTGTATCATAAAATGTATTCTCTAAATCTAAAAAAGGAAGGAAAAAGTATAAACAGAAGAGAGACTCCTACATCTGCTACAATTTATCTAGATTAATCAACAATACATTTCTATCTCTCAGGAACAGTACTTTATTCTAAATGAAAGGTATGTCCTTTTTTGTTCTCCTGACAATGTGTATGTGAAATTTCATGATGATTGTTCAAAGAGTTAAGCTGTGAAATTGTAACGAATAAACTCACATTCACATTTATAATATTGGTATGGATTAGTGTTTAAATAGTAACTTGTGCTATTCTATTACACTTTACAGGAAAAACAATGAAGCTGAAGAAGAGTTATCACAGCTATATGATGCTGAACTCCATTTGACTGAATATTGTTTGAAAATAAACCCTAAATCATATGGTGCCTGGCATCAGCGGGAATGGGTATTGACTACTAGAAGTGATCCGAATTGGGAAAAAGAACTAGCAGTGTGCAATATGTACCTGAAGTTAGATGAAAGAAACTGTAAGTATACATTGATACATGCTCATAAACAAGAGATAACACATGTTGGGAACTGTATATACGCCTGAGGTAGCGGGTTTGATTCCCGCACAAGTCAAACATTTGTGTGCATGAACATGGATGTTTCTCTTAGTCTTAGATGTTTCTATGTATAATAAGTATGTATTTACAAAAAAAAATATAATTATGTATGTTTATCCTTTGTCTAGTACCCATAGTACATGCTCTGCTTAGTTTGGGCTAGATGGTGTTGTGTAGTTGATAGAATATTATTATTATTATAAATAAAACTACATATATTATGTTGCTTGAATCAGATAAATGCTATTTCAAAATTAATTCAAGGCCTAAACTTTTCTATATTCAATATTTACATTTTTTGTTTCCAGTTCACACTTGGGATTACCGGAGGTTTGTTGTCAGTAAATGTAATCCATCACTAAAAGATGAATTTGATTTCACAACAGAGAAGTTATTTGATAACTTTTCTAACTACTCAGCATGGCATTACAGAAGCAAGATCTTAGTGAAACTCTATCCTGATTTAGAAGGTACAACAAATTTTAATTCTCATTACATTATACTAAAAAATACTAAATGTTTATAAGTTTATTTAAAAAAATAAGAAAACTTTATAATAAATATAATAATCTTGGATTGGCAGACTATTTCATATGGCTTTGGGTTTTAACCATATCATTAATATGCAAGTAAGTGTGTTTGTCTTTGTTTTAGTCTGCATACTGAATTTTAGATAAATATGATATAACAGAGAATAACAGAAACAATTTTTAATATATACCTAATGAAATAATTGTATGAATTCAAACCTAATTGCAACCAAGTATCACTATAGCTTAAATGCTTGTTGTAAAGCTACATTAATAATTTAATATAATACTTTTATACTTTAAGCAAGGTGTTTATTTATTTTACAAAGGTTTGGGTCACTGTTTACGTCACTTTGTGGTGGAAATGTGTATAAAAGAATCATTTAATTAAAGTCTACATATGAGGTACATGCCAAAAGTATATAAATATGTTTCAATAAAAATATTAGTTCTCAGAAATAGTATAGAGATATGCAATTGTTTAAAATAAAATCTGGAATGAACTTATTTCTAAGCAGCCAGTACAAGTTTATGCAAGATAATTAATCAAAACTGTTAATAATTTGTATTTTCAGGTGGGCGACCCATAGAAGACACTCATCATAAGCAGGAGTTAAAAATAGTACAAAGTGCAGCATTTACTGATCCAGATGACACAAGCGCATGGTTCTATCAAAGATGGTTGTTAGGTGTGCACAGTTCTTAACATTATTTTTTTGCTTGGTTATGAAGTCTGGTCAGTCAGAGCAGATTTCATAACCATTATATGTTTAAAACATACCTAAAGATACATTTTCATGGTTCAACACTGAAAAACACCCTAAAAAGTGGGGCAAGCTTTTTAGAATTTTAGTGCTGATCTATTACCTCATTGGTCCCGCGGCATAAGTTTGCGTTATGTTTTCGTTCGATGGTGAAATCCCGGGTTAGATGCCCGAGCGGGCAGTGTTGCAGACTTTTCTATGAGGAAATTCTTAATAGAAAAAGAAATCATAAAAGACCACCACGTTGCCCACTATTAAGTGAGAAACATAATTCTAAGTTTACTGCTAGGGTAAAAAGGTATAAAAGTATGAGATAATTCTATACAACTTGAAATTTTCTTTTAAACTGGTACTAAATATTACAATGGCACTAGTTTGTTTTTGTTTGTGCCGCTGTACTTATTAAGTTAAAGAAAACCTTTCGATTATGTGGTTAATGTTGCTAACTACTGACCCTGAAAGAGGTCCTAGTAATAATCTATACTAATATTATATAGCTGAAGAGTTTGTTTGTTTGGTTGAACGCGCTAATCTCAGGAACTACTGATGCGCGGGTCAGCTAGTAAATTATAATTCTATATTGCAGGTGCAGTAAGAACCACGATTAAACCTGTAGTTTATGTAGTGTCTCCGGTGAAGACGACACTAGCATGTAATAAGCCTGTGGAACACAGTTTCCTTGTTTCCAAAATACAAGTATTTTGTAATAATGTTATAGTAAATGGCAAATGGAATTCTTGTACTGGAAACCAGTATGACGTTTTGTGGATATTCAAACATGATACAGCGATTGCTGATGGACTTGATATCAAGGTATATATAATATACTAAAACTCCGATTGTCTTACTGATTCAGTTTTGGTAGGGCAACTCTAAGGTAATCAATGGCTGGTATTGACGATATTCTAGAGATTTTCTCACAGATTTTCTTTAAAGTATAACAGCTAAATGCTAAATTCAAGATGCATAGGCTGGTATGGATGATATTACAGCAGTACTAGCTACTGCCAGGGACGAGCCTATATCCATCTATTCCAGTAGAATTAGATGGATATAGGCTCCTGTTTTGTGTGGCTCAAACATATTTGTCAAATGCAATATTTCTTGGTAACTTTTTCAACTATAAGCCTAATGATAGAGAGTATTAACACTAATATTATAAAGAGGCAAACAAATGTTGATTGATTTCTCTACCAGTACTAAATTGATTCTAAAATGATTTTATTATGTAGAGTGCCACACTGTCCCTGTATAACATGATTATGATTTTATTGACATAAAAAAAATAAAACAATACTAATGGTATGTAATAATAATAACTATTAAACTTTTAATTGAATATAATACATTTATAGAATCTTAATTTACAGTACCTATATACTAATAACATGTTATGGAATTATACTTTCTTATTTTATATTGAACAGGTGGAGTATGAAACGGAAGATGCTAATATAGAAACTATTCCAAGTGTAAAGCTGAATACAAATACTTATGTTGGTAAAAGTGAAATCAGTTTTGAAAGAAATTATTCTAAGCCAGTTGTGGAAGAGTTGATTACACAACTCAAAGCTTGTCGCCAATTATTGGCCATGGAACCCGACAACAAATGTAAGTAATTATTTGATAAACCGAATTAACTTACACATTACTTAACACAACTTGTTGTTTGTACAGTGAAAACATTATTTTTCAAACAATATGGTTTTAGTCCTTTAGGACTTCTGAAACAGTATTTTATTTTCAGGCACACTCCTAACTACAACTGTATTTTTACACTGTATTGATGCAAAAGGAAATTATAAAGAGGTTATAGAAAATTTACAAACTTTAAAAACTATAGATAAATTAAGGGCTGGATATTATGATGACTTAATAACAAAATGGAGTATAGAAGATCAACTTACTACTGACTATGGAACAAGCCATTCTGAGTTTAAAATAATGTTCAACAACAAAATAACAAGTTTGCCACATTTGCAATACTATAGTTACTGTGAGACTGTGGACTTGTCTAATCAATATTTAACTTCAAATATGTTGCCTTCTCTAGTTATGCTACAACATTGTAAGGTATGTATATAATAGGCATTTTATAATTGGATTTATTATACTCATTATTTAATTGCAAATCTAACATTTGAACTATATTAAAGCAATATTGTCTTTCTTTCAGAAATTAATTTTAGAAAACAACAATCTAACGACTTTGATGAATTTCCCAAACTTGGACTTAGAAGTTTTAAATTTGAAGGGGAATACTGAACTAGCGAAAGAAGAAGTCGATATATTTAGAAACAAGTGCAATTATACTGTTATTTATTAATTTACATGTAGGAAAATGACATTATATAAGATGAAGTGATTATTTCTGTAAATTTATGAAAACTTACATTTTTATATTTATTTAAAAACTAAACAGGCACTTAATGTTTAGCTTTGAATTTTTGATTTTATATATTTATTCGAATTTATGTTAAGTAATTTGAATATATCATTAGTCTTGTCGTTTATGCCTCAACAATGCCTTTGCAATATAACTTTATAATATTATGAATACTATAATTTGTGTTCTTTCGTTTTTTAGCCTCTTTCGGTAGTATAGTATTTGCAAAATAAGGATGTTTGAGATAAATTCCAAGTAAAACGAGAATTGATTAAAATGTCTGTCTGTCTAACTATGGATAGAGAACAAATAATGTAATTATTACTCATTTTGGTAATAACACAGATAGGCATGAGTCAGTGCAATATTAACCAATAGTGCCTACACAAACAAGAGTGGAAATATGAATATTACTACTTGGGAACTCTTTGGTGTATTATAGTATATACATAAGTAAATACCTTGGTACCTCAATGTTTGTACATAGAATATATTTGATTTACAGTCATTTATGAAGTTTATGCTTATATGCACTTATATGCAGGATTTGCCCTTTATAATAACTATTTTCTGGTGATTGTTTTATACAGTTATTCTTCAAAATAATATCAGCCCATGTGAAGTTAATACATTCAATCTGATTTATTTATTTCTTCCGATTCTATTAACGTTGGAATGACATCAGCAGATGGATCTCCAGTTACCGTGGATAGGTAAAATGATATGCAGTGATCTCGCAAGCAAGCCTTTTTTGCAATTAGCAAGGTGCAATTAAGGAATACATTAACTCAATCCTGTATCAATTACCAACATTATTTGAGACTTATACTTAATAGATAGATAAATACATAATACATTGAAATCTGTCAAGCAGTGTTATAATAACATACAGATGGATGTATGCAAACTTGAGTTACTAATATTTCAAGGAAACAAAGCCTTGTTTTGAAATTTATGTAACCAACACTTCAATAAAACACTGTACTAGGCATTTTATCATGGTATTATCCTATGATGCTCCCAACATTTTTGGTTGCAGTTTGGTAACCAGTAGCCCAAAATCTAGAGGACATGCTAGATCTTTTTCACTGTACAAGTTTATCAGCTTGCTATCAATACAAATATATTATTGTTTATTCTCACCAACATTTTAAAGGGGTTATAGTTGTAATATACAGACTACAGTTTCTTATAAAATTATATTTTACGACGTCAGTTTATAACACAGTAATCTATTACTATGTTGTTTTTTAACACTTTACAAAAATATAACTATTTGCATGGTGTATGCACATAAAGTTTAAAATATTGCATAAGTTGTTTGTCACTAATAATTCAATTCAGTGCACTGAAACACTTCACATGATGACAACATTCGAGTAATATTATTATATATATATTTATACAACATGCATCACTATAATTTTAAAATTTATATACATACATGGAAATAAATTGTTTTAAAATTGAATCACTTATTTTTATATACATTTGAACTCATGAACTATGTTCACCAAGGTTTAAGATTTCTCAGATTGAAAATAACTTCACTGACTGGTTTTAACATTAAATCTTCATCCCAAAACAATCTCCCACATGCTTCACACAAAACTCCAGATTTATTAGAGGTACATAATTCACTAGCATTATGTATTTCAATTGGCACACCCATACTAGTTTTTATTGTTTGTTTTTGATATATATCTGGCTGATACAAGTCTTCATCACCATCTGAGTCACTTAGAAAATTGTCATTATAACCAAGTTCTTCATCCTCATAATCATTATATCTCACTGATTGAACAGTCTTAGCAGATTGGGCTTGGTACTCATTACAAATTTTTACAACATCTTCTGTGTTCAATTTTGTTAAATTCCTACTATTACAATTAATACACAATGTAAACAAACTATCTTGTTCTAAATTTATATTAAAACTTAATAATACTTTCCTTAACTGTTTATGAAGGGTGTTTTTATTTACCTCTAAAATAGAACTCTGTGGAAAGTTGGTATTAGGTGTATATTTTATCTTACCTAATAATATAAAACGATCTTCAGATATAGCTAGATTTATCACATCATGCCATAACATCTGTGGTGGAAACACTGATGTGTCCATGCCACAATACCTCAAATATGGCATTAAACTCGACAACATATGTTCAACTAAAAACTTTGATTCATGTGCTGATCTAGGCTGAACTGCAGGTAGATATGGCTGTAGTCTATCTATAACTTTAGGTTTCTTTGAACATTTCTTTTTGCTTTCTAACATAACATCATTGCATATTTCTTCAAAATTTATTTGTTGTTCCATACATAGATTTTGAAGAAAGTCATATATTTGTACTAATACATGAGCATCCAGAGCAGCATACATAATCTGCGTCCTTCTTAGAGGCCTTAATTCCCAATTAGAACATTGTTCAGATTTTTCAAGAGGCAATCCAAAACATGACTGCACCAAAGAGCTGAGACTGTTACCTCCATTGTCGCTGTTACCAGGTAAAGTAAGGCCATTGTTAAGAAGACTCTTCCACAAAGTACCCAGATCTAATAAGCCTTCTCCTTGCACTTTTAGATTTCCTAGACCAACCACTGTAGATTTCATTTCTTTTAAGTCTTGCTCAATACCAAATCCCACTTTAATAATTTCTGCATTATCCAAAAATGACTTGTACAAAGTACACCAAAAACTGTGATATTCTGGTTTATTTAGTATTAGAGCATCAATTAAATAGACTCTGTCAATTGTAGCGATCTGTATTAATGCTACTTGAGATTGTGTTGCTCCAAATGAAGGCTTCCATTCACAGTCAATACTTGCAACATTACTTTTAACCACATCTGACATCATAAGACTATAAAATTTTTCTCCTGTATCAACTATAGTAATTTGGTCATCAGTTAAAGAAAATTTATAATACTCTTGAAATGTATTAACTTCAATATCCCAGTTATCTTCTTCAGGTACATCATTTAGTGAAATTTCTTTTAAGGCTAATGGTAATAGATCTTCAGTCATGTTTAAATATGATGCCCACTTGAGAGCTTCATTTGGATCATACTCAACTAACATGTTTATAAACTCTTGACCAGATCCTGCATTTTGTTTCAGTGAATCTTTAACCAAATCTTCCCATACTGATGCACTGACATTATGCTCCTGGTACTTCTGATGTATTAAATATCTTAATCCACCCGTTGTGCGGTTTTTACTCAAATTCTTACAAGTCTCTATGGGAATGTTGAACTTGTTGCATAAACGGGCAACTAATTTACCTAATGGTTTGTGGTGAACTTTGTCATATCTAACATGAGAAATTTTGTTTTCTTCAATATAATTCTGCACATATTCACGAATGCTAACAGTTTTATCTAATAATGTATCCAAGAATAGTAACAGTGGTCTAACTTGGCTAGGGCACTCTGTTAAATATTCATCAATTAGGTTGGACTTGTCTTGCAGCACTAATGGAAATAGTAAATCTTCAACAGGTATGTCTTCAAATAATTGCATAGCTATTACAATTTGAGATGCTTGCTTACAGTTGTCATTTCTAATCATGTCTTTGACAATGGGCAATATATTATCTTTGGCAGTCATAAGGTGATATGTCTTCACAATGAGATTAAGGAAGTAATGATTCCTCTGATGAGTAGCTATATGGAATGCAGGTAATTTAAGACTGTCTTCTGGAAGCAATCCATTTGATTGTGACCATTTCTGTAATATTTCTAGAATTAGATAAGGTAATGATTTAGGTTTGCAGTCTTTATAATCATCACATTTAATAATAAAAATAAGAGCTAATCTATATGGCTCTGGTGTACACTGAAAAAATGTCTCTATGTGGTTTTCGACTGCGGGACTTTTCTTCCATGTTTTCCATGTAATTTTCAGCTGTTCTAACCATGCTTTGGAAAAGTCGTCCAAGTCTACATTTAATCCAATAGACTGCAAAGCATCTTCGATGGATGGTACTATTTTGATAGATTGATTATCACAGACCAATTGATTGATATCCATTTTGGTATTGTCTTGTTATACCTATTATTCTTTGAATCGTTTATAATGAAATCTGACGTCCAATAACACACTTAGGTCATGGTTAAAATGTTGATACAAATTTATACAATTGACTGGGCAGATTCTTGTAATAGTGTATGAATAATAGGAATCTTTATGAAATTATAACACTGAATTCACATAAACATATATAAATCAAAACTGAAGCGTAGGAAACGAAACATATTCAGATTTATTATGTCAAATTTGTCAACGCCTTTTGGAATACCAACTTTACCAACCAAAAGATCAATGCTGCCAATATAATAATTATATCAAAGATTTTTATTTTGAACTAGTTTTTGGCCACGACTTCGTCCGCGTGGAGTAGTTACTTTGGCAGGATTTTTAACTTCTTCACAATTTTTTTTTTTGCCAATGATACTGACATAAATGCTGGGGTTTACTGTAAATAGCTTATTTTAACATTTCTATAAGCTAGGTTTTTTTCCATCATAAGCTAAAACATTTAAAGATTTTGCGGGTTTGATAATCGTGAGCACGCCACATAGAGATACCTATGGGAAAACAGTTTTGTTTATTATTATCGTAATTGCTACTTTTAGGAGAATCTTTTAAACTGAAATGGCAAATCGGTCGGAATTATCGGAATACGGGAAATGAAAACATTTTCTCCATTTGCCATCCTAGTCATGATTATAGCTTTTATTATATTGCGTCCTAGATGAGTAATTTGTTGCCACACGGCAACAACATAGCTAACAATGTAACACTACATAGCTTCGGTGCGTCAAGATTTCTCATTAACAGAACTGGAATACCAACTTTCAGCCTTAACTTATGTGAAGGCACTCCTGATAATTCTAAAGAGTTAAGAAACTCTATAGGATACGATGTCACTTGTTCAGTGTCCATAATATTATCTACTGAGAGGTACACGACAACATCTCCCTCAACATCTGACATAATTTGTTCGATTTTATCTGGCCTAGTGGCCTACTGTCTCATTTGTCGGCGCCAAAATTAACCTGTCACACAACCATTCTCGATTGCCCATAGATACTTATTTGTAGATCTTGATAGACATTATTATTTAAATCATTTGTGTTATCGACAATTTGAAAGAATCACGTCTTAGTGTAATCATGCCATTACTGTCTGTTAGCATACAATTTTCTACGACTTTTAGAACAGCAGCCGCATATTACCCTGAGAATCGTTGTGTAGTTGTAGTCGCATATTTGTAGTCAGGCAAAACTTTTTTACGTGTACATACAGACGCCTTCAAACAGGAATTAATTTCATCTGCCAGTGTAGGTACCTCTAGTAATAACCGATAGGGTCTGTCTAAAGTCACCAGCTAAAAGTACCACCATCCCTACCATGCATGATACCCTGGTAGCTCTTGATATCTTTCATGGTGCGGTATAGTGCCTCGATTGCTCTTTTGTGGGACATCGTACATTCATCCCAAACCAACAGCTTATTTTTCCCCGCTCACGGCTTTTGGTAATGTTACAGACTCCCTTACTACGTCGCGCTGCGCCGCCGCCGGTGCCGGCGCATTGTTCATTGTGTAAGGCGCTTGGCGTGTCCCGCGCTCGCGCGACGTTTATATATTAAGAGGGCATTTTTATTAATTATACAATGTTTCCAATAAATATACGTAGGTATTCTAAACATAGACAGATTTTTTTGGGCTTCCACACGAACTTTCGTCGCCTATTTTATCACAATGTACCTACGTCGAAATCGCTGGAACAAATGTTTACTTATTGCCTTCTTATCAAGTGCCTAAATAAAAATTCTCATGGTTTTATCTTCAATATTTCAACCCCTTTATGCCCTTTTTTACAACAAAAGATAACTATGTCCTTACCCAAGGTGTAGTCTATGTCTGTACCTAATTTCATCAAAATCGGCTCAGTGGTTTAGGCGTGGAAGCGTAACAGACAGACAGAAAGTCAGAGTTACTTTCGCATTTATAATATTAAGTAAGGATTGCCCGACATAGCGTGCATTACACTAGACGCACGAACTCTGCCCACAACGAACGGAAAACGTCATTAATGATGTCATTATTCTCGCTTGTTTACATTAAACCCAATGACCCATCAAGAGGTGGGTCGAAGTGAATGAGTGTCGAAGTGGCCGTTTTGATACAGATAATGATACCTATTTTAGTGTAAATAAATGAATAACATATAGATTGTAAAAATATATAGCTTGAATTTAATATTAATTATTAAATATTAATTTGTTCATGATGTATAGTTGTGTGCCGCAAAATCTCAATATAATAATTCAAAACTAAAGGTACACGTCCGAGTCACACTCTACAAATGTTCAAACTACGGACATAAAGAACAGCCAGACTCGCAACAACTGAACTGAACAGTTCAACTGCCTCTACCGTTTTGCTACCACGGAGTTTCATAAGTAATGTAATTAGTTAATTACGTACAACGGAAAGGTTTACTGAAATCAAGGCAAAGAAATAAACACATCTTAATTGCTTATGATATAAGATTTATAAAATTATCAAAAAATTATACGACTTGACGAGAGCGACTCGGATTACTCGGTGTGCGTGCAGTGCGTGTTTAATCTATGGTGCGTGTGACCCACTTGACCACAGTACATAAATATACAGTATTGTAACTCGGCCGTACCTTTGAAATAAATGCCTACAGCCGCGCGGTACGTAAACATGCGATAGGGCTGCCCACCTACAGCATTTTAATTAAATCTGCCTACTTTGAGTTTCTATCTATTTTTGTTATTGTAAATATTTTTTATTTTATTTAAACAAATAAAATACTTTGTGAATGGAATAGGAAGTGTTCAATAAAAATGCATGTTGTTTTTTGATTGGCAGATTTAATTAAAAAAAACATGTTTATGTTAGATTTAAGTAAGCTTTATAACAAATCGGTCTTATAAATTTGCGACTGAAAAATATTTGCGCCTCGACTGAGACGTACGGAATGCTTTATTATTATATTTTAAAGTATAAAATATCTGCATTCGAATATAAAGCTTAATTAAAAATTGTTTTGGGAAACATGGACAACGAGGAGAAAAAGGAATATCTTTTACTTGGTTATAGATACCTGCAGCTACTTTACAATTTATATGTTTAGTTTTAAAAGAAGTTCGGAATATTTCTTCCATATTTTCTATATATTCCACGAAATCATCGCTCGGTACAATTAAAATAGTTTGCGAATTAATGTTACTGCGCGGTTACTGTTTAAAAAACAACCCACCGTCCGTTCGTCACTGCGGCGCATTCGCGACTGGTTGCGTGCCGAGTATGGTGCCGAGCGCATGTCGACGCCGAGGCGCGTAGGTATGACTCGAGTTCCGACCGTTTGTATGAAGATAGGTTACTGTATATTTATGTACTGTGACTTGACCCAGTCAGTCACGACCACAGAACAATAACAGCACACATGATTGTCATACTTTTGTTAGTAGGGTGACCACTGGCATAGTATGTCCTGAAAACACGGTATAACTTACGCAAAACCATATAATTATTTTTCATTTCTGAACTTTTATTTGATTTAATATTTGTCTGCTGTGTGTGAACATGTGCAACAGGGGACCAACCACTACCTGAGATTTGACAAACCACAGATGCTCGCTAAAGAACACCGATTCCTACCAAGGATGCTTCGCGAGGCTATTGAAATCAAGAAACATCCTAATTTCAATAGAGAAGATGGTTGGAGTGTACCACCAGCTTGGGATCCAGTAATCCAAATAGTCAAACCCAAGAAGAAGCAAACCACAGCTAGACTTCATGATACTTTGAGCTCATTCTGCGTAAATAGAAACACCCATGATTAAATTATGTTCGGGTACTTTGAAATAACTACACTGGAACATTGAGACAACTACCATCTTAGTCTCCCCGTGACCATGGCTGCTGAAAAGCAACCGAAACGTCGGGGAAAGTGTAAAAATAAATCTAAATAGTATAATAGTATAGTAATAGTATAAATAGTTTTAATAGTTTCAATAATTTAAATAGCTTAAAAATTTGTAAAGTTTAATAGTGATTATAGTAGTGTAACAGTTTTTCAAAAAATTTTGTAACAGTGTCAAATAAACAACGCGATAAAATCCTTATATAGTAGTTTAATTTCATTGAAAAAACTCTTTGCCCTCACTTAAAATTGAATTATTAAGTAATTCGCTAGTAACCTTACTAGTGTCCGAGCTAATCGCCGCTTTTTTTGTTATTTTAAAATAGTATGGTATTATGCCCCTTTTCCCCTTACAATTGTTACCTGTGGTCAAATGACCTAATTGACTGTAATTTTTATGTGTAATTGGTTTGCTGATGTAATTTTGTTTTAAAATAGTATGGTATTGTTCCCCTTTTCTCCTTACAATTGTTACCTGTGGTTAAGTGACCTAATTGATCGGCAATCAGCTAACACTTGCGGTTCTCTTAGCACAAAAGAGTTGAAAATAAATAATTATAATGTTAAGGTAAAGTCCGTCTCACAAAAGAAGTCCCACGGCAATAAGTGGAACTAATTATGAGATCGACCATGTTGTCATCGTTTGTCAATTGTCATGTTGAATGTGGCGCCGCGTTTGCGAGACTTCTTTCATGAGACGGACATTATCATTGGTCTGTAGCACAGATAATATAATACTATACTTGGTCTGTAGTATTTTGTTAGTACATACTGGTACATACAGCATGTCATCCTTTTTCGAAAAGACACACCGTGCTTTAGAACTTTAATATTTTGGCATGCGTTAACAGTTTATCACTATAACAGATATAATAACTGTTCTACTCAAATATTAGTAGTGTAGTACGCTATACGACCATGTCTACAAGTCCCAAGTATTAGTATCAACTTCGTAGTTTCGTACTCTGTAGTAAAATAGTTCCATATTTAATCGAGGCCTATTTAAAGCATACAAGAATGTAATGCAGTATCGATGTTATGTGAGTACGAAAGAGATGCAACATGTAAAATAAATGCTGTATATATTGATTTTACGAAAGGAAGAAACGTAATTTATTTTAACATCTGTGAGGCATTACAGAGCATTACAGTGACTTTTGTTTTTGCTAGATCCGCTAGATCGAGATCGTAGTCTGATTCTGAAAAGTATCACTGGAAATTTCTTGTATTAGTGATCATCTTCTCGATAAAGAAATTTATTTCGTTGCTGTCCAGTTTAATTCAGCTTTCATTATCTACAATGGAACTATCTGCTGAGGGCAAAACACCTGAATATATGGCATTGGCCGCAATTAAGTTCAAACTTGGTTTACCAAATCTAAAAGATGATCAACAGCTGAAGGAGCAGCTTATGCAAGGTATCAAGACCGGACATATGGCTCCGTATTACAAAGAGGTCTGCAATGATCTTGGGTGGACTTTCGACCAGAAGCTTTATGATGAGATGGCAAAAGAGAATCAAGACAGGTTAGCTAAGTTTGAAGAGGATGATTCTGAGACACCCGTATGGCAAGATAGGTAAGGCGATAATTCGTCATTGAACATTTAGCATTGGTCTATTTTCATAATGTTAATTATCATTGTTATGATAAGACTTTATGCTAATATAGTTTACTTTTATAAATTCAGATTGGATTACTTGTGTTCCATTGGTGACAAAGAAACAGCCACTGCGTTAGCTGTAACAAAGTATGAAGATTCCACACTAACTACAAATAGAAGATTAGATGCTGTATTTGCCATGTTCAGGATTTCATACTTCCACGGTTGCAATGTTAAAGAAATGGGCAAATCTATAAATAAGGTAATTTTATCCAACATATTTTATTTAGTCCTTGTTTGGCAAATTGTATACTCGCCAGCTGTACTTCAAATCAAGGATATGTTTGTGCATGACATGATTCTATTATTATTAAGAGTACACTCATGAAACTCTGAAATCACATTCTGAAAAGACAATGCACAAAATCAATTATTTCTTTTTGCATAGTTGACAAAGCTGCATCTTTTTATAATAAAAATTTGTTAATTTAAATGACAAACATTATACCAACTGATGTAGATTTTTGGTTATATGTAAACAGTTTTTTGGCTACCTTTAATGTAATTTGTATAGATATTTTCAAAAGCTTATTTCTATAATTTTTTATTATTTTCTTAACCAATGATTCGTCTCTGGGAGCAAGATATGATGTTTTTTTCGTTGTGGATCGAAATTTGGATACTGGAGCATTTTATTGCTATTAGTTTTATAATTTTGTTTGCTCAGTGAGGCTATTCTTGCTATAAATGGTATTGATTGTTATCAATTGGCAAGTGGCATACCAGCCAATCTACAACTATATATTATTTGAGGCAGGTGTATCTTGCTATGGTTTCTAAATTGATCATCCTTATTCACACCTATTATACTACTGCCAGCACTCATACCATTAGCTGTACTATTAAAAAATCTAATTCTAACAGGGATATTTCTTCTGTTTCAGGCACATGAACTAGTTGATAAAGGTGGAGATTGGCGCTCCAGGAACAAGCTAAAGGCATATGAAGCTATCTACTGCCTTGCAGTCAGAGATTATAGCAAAGCAGCTGATTTGTTTATTGATTGTGTCTCAACATTTGAGTCATATGAGCTTGTTGATTTTGGTAAGAACTTTTCAAAACAAATGTTCAAAACAGATAGGTTACAAATTCCATATGTTACCACTTCACCATGTGTTTATATGCTCTAAGGTTCTATAATTCTGTTTGAAGGCAAATACTGAAATTTATTATTCTAAACCTAATAAACAGTGTGAAAACATCATGTGGAAACCTGCATGTCTGAGAGTTCTCCATAATGTTCTCAAAGATATGTGAAGTCTGTCAATCCGCACTGGGCCAGCACACATAAGTGAAGTTAATATAGTTATAATTTGTAAACATTGTAGCATTATTTTTCATCATAATATTAAACAATGATTACCTATCCAGAGGAGTTCAGTATTGTCAACCTTTTTCTATTGCAATAGTTGGGATGGGTAATCCAAGGGTGTGTGGCATGTTCCTCTCTTCCCTTCTACAATGGACTATTATGATATTATATAATGGAATAAATATTAATGTTCAAAAAATTGTTCTGAGATAGAAGCTGTCTAATGTGAATAGGTGGTCATTGTTTAATAGGTAATATATATCTATGTTACAGGAACTATCATTCAGTACTGTGTGCTAGCCTGCGCTCTGGCTCTTGAGCGTCACGCTTTGCAGTCAGCTCTGCGTCGCCAGGGCGCCGCTGTGCAGGCCCTTCGTTCCCGATTCCCAGAGCTAAGAGAGCTGGTTGAGTCACTGCATGAGTGTCGCTATGCTGACTTTTTAAAGAGTCTTGCCTGGGTAAAGTATTTTCTGTTAATTATAAATACAGAGGGTTAGAGTATTTGTATTTATGAGCTTTGATGAGAAAATAAGATGAAATGAGACTTCAAGGACGGCCTTGTAGTTGGCCATTGCTATAGTTCGTCATAAAAGTCTGTAAATTCTGCCGGTATGTATTGTTTCACCTTTGCAATGTCTGCAATTTTCAGATAGTTAATAGGAACTAGTGTTTTCAAATATTTTTTTTGTAATTCTCAAAACTGATGTACAATCTCACATGCAGAAATTTATAGTAATAATTTACAAAATCTGATTGACATCTAATAGATGTGAATCCAGCGTGCGTTTAAAGTAAGATGACTTACAAATTAAATTTAAATTTTGACAATATTAGAATTATAACTAATGATAAATAATATTTCAAAATAAAACAAATCTTTAAGTTTAGACCTTATTGAGGCTACGGAACCAGCAAAAACACCTATGTACATCACCCCGAACGGAGTTGGCCAAAGAAATCATACGAGAATGAGGCGAAAAATAACCTATATTGGTTAGGCTATGCGGTGTAAAAAAAGTTTTACGGTTTTACTAAGCGGCTGTTATTACGCGGAATACACATGTACACTTTCTGTAATAGTTCGGGCGAATCAATAAAACTGTTAATTAATTTATACAGAAAAATGACATCTAAAGATTTCCTACGCGAGCTTAACGACTTCATTTTGTAGTGAGACAGTCTAGTGGAGTCATAGGAAGTCAAACTACGGCATTTGTTATCCGAGTAACACAAATGATATAAAAATCTTTTTTGAACTCGCTCTATCCTGTCGGAGTGTACCTGATATGACGGGCTCAAAACCGTACTACCATATATTCTAGAATACTACGTGTAATAGGTACTGTTGTATATGGAGGAGGTTAGAGATGGTTCTTTAAAAATTTTCATTTCTCTTACAATGAAGCCTGTTAATTTTGAAGCTTTCCCAATCATTTGGTGGTAGAGATTTCGAAAACTTAAACTATTGTCTAACATAACACCCAGGTCCCACGATGGTTGGTTTCCACCTCTTGCAATGGATGACTATTGATTAAATAACAAGACTGGCATTTTGTCTTTTTCCTACTAAATTTGATACAATAGCATTTGTTTCGGTTTGTAACATTTTCGAAATTATTTCTGTACACGCACTGACATGAACAGTCGAATTAATACCAGAATTGTACCCTTTTCGAACATAATACGTCCAGGGAAGCATTTAGATTACATTTACATGGAAAAACGTATTTGTCAAAATATGCGACATGTGGCCTTCTCAAAATATTATTTTTATTTTTTTTATTGCCGTTGGTGGCAGACGATCAAGTGGCCCACCTGATGGAAAGTGATAACCGCTGCTCATGGACTTCAGCAATGTCAGGACACAGCAAAGCCGCTGCCAATCGTGAAAGAAGAACTCTCTTTAATAACATAACACCCAGGTGCCACGATGGTTGGTTTCCACCTCTTGCAATGGATGACTATTGATTAAATAACAAGACTGGTATTTTGTTTTTTTCCTACTAAATTTGATACAATAGCATTTGTTTCGTTTGAAGAAGGACATATCATAGCGCTCGGGAAACACCGTAGCAGGCAGTTCATTCCAGAGCTTGCACGTACATGGGAGAAATGATCACTGAAAGCGTACCGTCTTGGATTTAAACGCTTCCAGGTGATATGGATGAACCCTGCTTCGTTGTCGAGTGGTACGGTGATAGAAAGGGGCTGCTGGTACCAAATCAAACAGTTCTTCAGAGCACTCCCCGTGAAAGAGTCGGTAGAACACGCAGAGAGACCCAAAGTCTCTCCGTTGCTCCAACAACTCCAATCTATCCGTGAGATTGGGATTATCGACGATTCGAACTGCCCGTCTTTGTAGGAAGTCAAGTGGTTGAGCAGTACTCCACGTGCGGCCGGACCTGTGCTTTGTAAAGCACAAGACGTTGACCTGGTGTGAAGTACCGCCTCGCCCTGTTCAGTGCACCCACCTTTTTGCTTGCTAATTTAGCTTTGTCCTCCAAGTGACTCCCAAACTGGACATTACTCGAGATTTATATGCCGAGGATCCCAATACTTTCGGCGATACGGAGAGTAACTCCTTGGAACTGTGGCGCCATGATAAAAGGGTCCTTCTTGGCAGTAAACGCGCACACTTGTGTCTTCGAGGGGTTGAATCGAACTAAGTTCTGTTCACCTCATTCGGAGGCCCGCCCATGAGAGTCCTCGTATCCAAGTTGTGTTCGTCTTTCCTGTATCATGCTCCGAGGGACATTCTGATAGCTGGTATAACGCGCATCACCTGTGCTGTCATCCGCGTAGCAATGTATGTTCTCGATTGACAACAAGTCATTGATATGCAGGATGAACAGCGTTGGGAGAGAACCGAGCCTTGAGGAACACCAGCGTTAATGGTTTTGGTTTCGGAGCTGCAACCATCAACGACGACTGTAATGCTCCGACCATCCAGAAAGCTGGCTATCCATTTGCAGTCCCTCGGGGATTCCATAAAATGGTAGCTTCGATAGAAGGGCCCTATGCCAGACCTTGTCAAATGCCTTACCGATATCGAGGCTAACGGCAAAAGCCTCTCCTCCTCCCTCCAAAGCCTCTGCTCAGCGGTGTGTGAGGTACGCTAGAAGATCACCAGCAGAACGACCATGGCGAAAGTCATACTGGCGGTCACTAATCAGCTGATGATCTTCAAAGTAATTGTAAATTGTATTTTCATTTATGTTAGCGTCAATAAATTTATAATTATTAGGTTTATTACAAGGAAAAATGAATGGACACGCTATTTCTCCGCGCTCAACTGCTCCATGTCAGTTTGTGTCATAAAACTGTTTCGGATCACAGTTCAATATAGAATGTGTCATCAAACCACACGAAATAGTTTCTAGAAAAATAAACAGAAACATTTTATAAAATAATCCAAGCATTTTAAAAATGCGATATTAATAGTTTCTGTTTTAATGTAGTTTAAGCTTCGATCAAATATACTTTAGATGCACATTCTCATACAAAAACCGCGTCAATATGTGGCACTGACCAGTACTACTTACTTACAAGTGTCTGCATTTATTATGCAATCCAGGAAATAAACCGGAATAACCATTGAACGCCCACTGAGAAACATTTTGTAATAGTTTAGTTAAAACGCGTCAATGTAAAGCGTCCTAAGTGTGTTACTCGCGATACGCAAGCGTATTAAGTATATGGTACGGTCTCCACCGTAGTAGTGGTGTCGATTCGCTCTCGTTTACGGGCAGCGCACGCAAGAGTGAGTGGGACAGGTGCATAATATAGCGCATACGACTGATTTATGCACAGTTTTGTTAGGGCCGTTTTTCGAGCGACGATCGTGCATCTATGGTATATTTGAGTTTAAGTAATAGTTTCGGTTATCTTTTTTAATATTATAGTTTCTGTGTTAAATGTAGAAACTTGGCGCACAGCAATATTGAAAACTTAGCAACGCAACCAGTGTATTAATTCATGACTTTCTTTCAAAAGCCTCCCTGTCAAAACCATCTCTGTTTACGTATTAGTATGAACGATTTAATGTTTACGTTGACCAATATCAATATCAAGATATAATAACACGATTTTGCCAGTACGTAATCTCCAGTCATTCGTCCTCCAACCTAATAATAAAAACTCAAAGTATACACTTTTTAAATGAGAACCATAATATAAGGTACCTACATAAAAACACAGAAATATAAGGTTTGGCAGACTTCTACTTAGCCTAAGTCTTTATAGATTTAACAGTGTTAGAAGACAAAATCTTAATCCAAATATTTTTATTAATAATATTTAGTTGAAGTAGAAAACTTTGGCACATTCGCAGAGATCCTTATCAAGAGACATGACTATAGATATTCAGTTCACAGTAACTGTCTGAATTCATATTAAAATGCATTGCAAACCATGAGAACTATGTCAACATCCTTCTGTATTATGGCCAAGTATTTTTATAGGTGTTTAATGTAGTATTTATTATGTGGTTAGGTCGAGACCCAGATCTGCGTGGACCCAGTGTTCCGGCCGCACTACCAACATTACGTACGCGAGGCGCGTATCAAGGCGTACGTGCAGTTATTACGCGCGTACCGTTCGCTCAGCCTCGACAATATCGCCGATACGTTCGGCGTCACCCGGGAGTTCATCGAGGAGGAAATCTCGACGTAAGTATTATTACTATTAGGCTAGTCAACAAGTTCAAAAACGTGTTAATACTTGATAAAGCTCCTAAAAATATGAGCGATGGCTCATTCGATTCGGAATGACTTCTAGAAAAATGTATCGAAAGTATGTACATAAAAAATTGCAATTGTTATTTACACATTAAGATGAAAAAATGTACAAAAACAGACATATGTATATCAAAGTACTTTTTACTTTTTATTGTACTTTTTATAAAACTTAAAAAAAAAAATTTATAATTTATTTTATTACTTTGATATATATGCCTGTCTTTGTATTTTTTTTAGCTCTTGAAAAAAATAACGGTTGTCAGAATTTGTTTATAACAAATTGTTAAGTTAACAAACAATCGGGCACTCCACAATCGTGGCGGTAAAACCCGTACTTAGAGAGTGGCTGGAGAGGCGTCATGGCGCCCTCACGTTTCGTCTGACGCAGGTGCTGACCGACCACGGTTGTTTCGGTCGGTACCTTTGTCGAATAGGCAAACAGGAGACGCCCAGTTGTTGGGGAACGTTCAATCCCTCTCCCTAACCGCAGCGCCGGGCGCAGGCCACCTCCAGCCACCTTAAGTAGAAGCCTGCGGGCGGTGGACCCATTAGGGCCGTCCGTTTAGGGATATATTCGTGACAATTTAAGATTATCCTGTTTCATTTAATATTCCACCACAGACACACAACACCATCTAGCCCAAACTAAGCAGAGCTTGTACTATGGGTACTAGACAATGGATAAACATACATATATACTTTATTTTTTTGTAAATACATACATATTATACGTAGAAACACCCAGACCAAGACAAACAACCATATTCATGCATACAAATGTTTGACTTGTGCGGGAATCGAACCCGCGACCTCAGGCGTGGCAGTCGGTTACACTACCCACTACGCCATCGAGGCCGACTAATTTTGTCATAAAATAAGTATATTTATATTTAATGTTAATTTTAGTTAATATTTAAAATTAAGGAAATACGGAATTAAAATAATGTCAACATTTCTTCTCGGGCAAAATAAGAGGCGATCCTTTTCAAAATAATTTAAAACGGGACTGTAGTATAAAATTTCCAATATAACCTCTTATGTCCTGTCATAACCGATGTTTTTATCAACAGATACATATTTGTGTGGTGTTAAGGTATTCTAAGTATACACATGGTTTTAAAGGGTTTTCGCTATATCAGACCAATATTCACAAGTAAAATATGGCATTTGTACGTCGCTATACATATGACATTAATACAGTATACGGTTGGTATATCCGTAGGTTCACAGCAGCGGGTCGGCTGCAGTGCCGCATCGACGCGGTGGCGGGCTGCGTAGTGACGGGCGCGGGCCGCGGCGCAGACGCCGACCGCTCGCAGCTGTACCAGGCCACCATCCGCGAGGGAGACCTGCTGCTCAACCGCGTCAAGAAACTAGCCAGCGTCATCAACTTCTAACCACACTATTGTTTGCTTGCTAATTATATATTATTATCTATTAATCCAGTTCAGTGCCCAGAACTCACCCCATAAGTCGAACTAAAATCGTTCGTGTGCCCAAAATTCATCCTATAAATCGAACAAAAAAATCGTTCTTGTGCCCAAAACTCACCCTAGAGTCGAACTAAAATCGTTTTCCAAAACTCGTAGGATGAGTGATTTTAACTCGGATGCGGATGCTGGGCGCGGCGACGAGTCATCAATAGCTACGTATATAGACACGACTCGAATACGAGTTCTGGGCACACGAACGATTTTTTGTCCGACTCATAGGGTGAGTGCTAGGCACTTAATGGGTTAACTCTACTTTGTATTACTAGACCTGCTAGCGACGTAGTGTTATTATGAAGGAGGTTTACTGTCAGACCACTCCTTCAATCTTATGTATGTTTGGTAATATAATTATACTATTTTAAGTAATTTTGTAGTTTGTGTTGCCTAACCTCGGTTGTGTTTGCGATCTTCGTTCGTTAATTTCTAGGGAATAGATGGAGTTTCCAAATTTTGGACGTATTACTAAAATACAATTATTCACGATTAATATTAGAAATCGATAAATAATAGTTAAGTAGTAATAAAGTTACCAATTTAAAAAGCAGTGATAGTCTAGTTGGTAGACCGTTGAACTTGACTTTACTAAGTAATGTAAGTCTTAAATAGTTAATTATTGCACGTCTAAAAGCTCCCCATAATGTTCTATTAGGTATATAGATCATAAATTATGTGAAGTTTGTTTGACTGTAGCATAATCCTTCTAAATCTGAGGAGAAAACCGGACCCAGCAATGGGACAGTTTATATACAGGCTATTGTGTTATTACTACCAATTTACTTAGATTTCTTCAAAATTAGGCAAATATAAAATAATACATTCGTCTTCTAATTTATCTTCTACAACTCTAGTGAGATATTTTTTGCCTAGTTGTACTGGCAATTTCGTAAGGCTTGCATTTGAAGCATTTTTGACGTATCATGATAATGATCTAAATAAATCGATATCTTAACTAATATTGTGTTTGTCCTTTGCCTTCAATAATAACAACGTAGTTTTTGTATATAAATCAGTTATAACTCGAAAAAGATTAATTTTTTTCGAGATAATTTAATTGTAACATTTATCTTTTAGTATCTATGATTAAGAAATATACTAATAAAATCGTAAAAGTAGATTATGCTCTTTATAAGGAAATGTTTTCGACTGTACCTAGGTCGCCAATTTAGTTCAAGGAAATACAAACTATGTTGAGTACGACTGTACGACCCAGTATATAGGATACATACTTTTGTTTCACAATTATTAGGCGAATTCTTCACTGAACACTTTACTGCAGAGATGGGGTTTGGTCTGGTTTGTCGTAAACTATTTTCAATGTAATGTATCATGTATGCGGCAATAGACGCCATCATCTATACATATAATAAAATCGTAGGCAAGTCAAAACTGTACATTGAATATTTTTTAAAAGAATACTTGGGGCGTGATCTACAATCGATATCGAAGCCAAAAATATAGTTTTTAGAATTTTTGTCTGTTTGTCTGTATGTATGTCCGGGCTAAACTCAAAAAGTACTGCATAGATTTACTTCAAATTTTGCATGAATATTACTAACAGGTCGGGTCAACATATAGGCTACATATTATCACGCTATCACCTACGGGGGAGGAGCTGTGAATCTTTATTTTTCTTACGCATTCTGTGACAGCGTGTAATATAACTACGCATATTTAAATGTTGTTTTTGAGTAAGCCATGCTATTATCTAGCTTTACACTATAAAAACTACGCCATTTAAGTAACTTGGGCAGAGAAATATAGTTGGGTTCCGCGGCGACAAACACTTTAGTTAAAATCTACGCGGACGAAGTCGCAGGTAACAGCTAGTATCATAATATGTATATCATCATCTTATTATCTACTAGGGTATATAATGGCCATAAAGCGATTTTAAATTGATGCAAGCCAACACTATGGTCGTAGCCATCACATTTTTTTATATATTTTCTAAAATCGCGAGAGGTGTTTAAAGATGCTACACGATGAGTAGTGGCCGAGTCACACTGGTGTTATAAGCTTGTGTGGCAACGAATCAGTCATGAAGCAGTGGTCTTGCCGCTGCCGCTGCTCGGGTTCGAATCCCACACGGGACAATTATTCATGTGATCAACAATAATTGCTGTATTTTGGTGTTCTTTCTGACCGTTAATTGTATGTTTATTAAGTTGCCTGTGTCTTAAGCACAAATATATAATGTAGAAGAGGTCTTTAAAAATAAATTAATATCACTTCGTGTCAAGAGCTATGAAAACTGATGATAGATGCTCTTTTCCTTTAGAACGTCTAATGATCAGCATTGGGTTGTGATCGGATCGGTGTGCGTTCAACATAATAGTATCAATAATTATTCAATGAATAAATGCTTTCTTACATTTAATAGATAAATATTTTATATTAAAACTGAAACGGAGGGTAAGGGTAAGGAACAACAAAAAAGAAAATAATTATTAGTATAATAATTGATTTTTTAAATAATTTGAATACTTTTTGGACATTTACATAAACATTTAATAATTTACAATGATTATTTATAGTGACATGACATGACACATCATATTCATGACTAATACTACTGTCTAATATCTATTTGCAACTTGATATAATTAGCTCGTAGGTGCTATGAGAATGAACTCTAGACAACTAAACTGTCGCGCGAGCCCTATCGACTCTCAAGCGTTTATTTAATACTTACTAAGAGTGTATGCATGATTTATAATTTATAAATAATTTAGTAGGACATTTATACACTGATAATTAGTCTCAAAAGTATAAAATACATAATATATATCATTCTTTAAAAATAATTAGTTTAATTAGCAACTGGACTACGGCGTCTACTAAGCATTGAGAAAATGCATATTTGGAAAGAAATGTAATAATTATAATAGTGTGTACAATGTAGTGGTCAGTCTGCGTACAGTGGCCGGTGCTCGGTGCCCGGTGGACTACGGAGTCGCTACGTGTATGTCGTCATACCTAGTCAACGTGTCAAAACACCAGTCGCTCACAAATTTACAAAGATATGTTGAAGTATTCTAAAGCAATATAATAGCTATGACTCTAAATACTTATAACTATAGACCTCAAATGCAAATACTTTTAATTTACATGATATGAATATGTCATTAACCTCTGTTACAATTAAATGTATTGTAATACAATATTGAATTCCTACAGACAATAGATGCATAAGTAATAGAATTTTCAAGTTTACTTTTGGTAGTTCTTACAGTGTGCAATATATCAATATTATGGACTACTTAATATTAATTCTCAGACAGTCGTTTTACTCGTTATCAAATGAAAATATTAGTACATATCTGTGTTTTCAGTAATATCAATCATTTGGAATGTGGTATAAGACAAAATCATGCATATTGCACTCCAGGTGTAATCGTACAATATAATAATAAAGTACTTTATAAATTCAAGTATTTATATCTACTCGCTCATTACAATATCTACTATTATACAGTTTATTTACATTTAGTTTAAAAGATATAGTTTTATGAAAATTATTTAATTTTTGGGATAATTTATATTTAATTTATGATGTCATAGCACTTTTGACTGCATCAACAGGTCGACATCGTTAGCCAACGGCCGCCTGGTACTCCCGGTACTCCCGGTACGTGAGACACAGCCTCCGAACGTGCACTATCACAGAGTAATGACATAAACGTGGAGCTCGCGACGAGCCCCCATTGCCCCCGGCCCGTACTCGTGCATAATAAGTTACTTACAGTAATACTAGGCGTAATAATACGCGGAATAACAACGGCACATAGCGCTACACCTCGCAATAATTACGCTACAGGAGACGCACGCCGCGAACGTTCCGTCCGCACTCTCACACTAGGCTCTAATCCTCTTTGTACAAATAAACACGACGTCACCGTCGCCGCCGAGGCCCGCGCCCCGGCGCCCAAAGCGTCTCTCGGTCGAGGTCGGCGAGACCCCTGGAATGTAGTGGGCGCCGCGGCCCGCCGCTTACACGGTGAGCCCCTCGGTGCGGGCCGGCGGCGGCAGCGAGCCCAGCGCGTGCGCGTGCGCATGCGCGTGATGCGACGCCGGCGGCGAGGCGCCCGGCGCGGGCGGTGCGTGGTGCGGCGCGGGCGGCGAGCGGTACTCGCCCTCCTCGCGCAGCTGCCGGCTGCGCTCCGCCAGCTCGCGCCCGCGCTCCGCCAGTTCGCGCATGGCGGCTTGGCGCTCGTCGCCGCCGTCTAGCGACGGCGGCCGCTCCAGCGGCGACGCTGCTCCGGGCCGCGCACCCGCGAACGCGCCGAACCCGAGGAGGCCCGGAAATTTGCCGGCTACCCCGTTTTGCCCCGCGCTCTGCTGTATTACTGATATCTCATTGAGCTGTTGGACAAAAGTTCAAGTTGTAAAGCCCAAATACCAAAAACAAAAAGGTGCGTGAGGTAAATGTAGACGAGAGCAATTTCTCCAGGCTTACCTTTTGCTGCATGCCGTTAAGGAAGGGCGCGGGGAGGTACGGGTAGAAGAGATCTGGGCGCCTTAGAAGGTCATGAGGTTCGTGAAGAGGGCGCGGCGGTAACTCGAGGGACATGCGGCGCCCGCGACGTGACGCGCCGCCGCTCCACATATGTGTGCCCATATGCACCTGAGCAAAACAAACATTTTAATACATATTTTAGTTATAACGTTAAAAGTTATAACGAGTACCTATTTGTTTATTAAGTATGTACAACTTAGTTCGTTTCGTTATAGAACTGTTCCTAGCATTCACGTTTTTGGCTTACCTTAAGGTTACCCTTGGTAGTAAAAGCTTTCTGGCAGACAGCACATCGGAAGGGCTTGTCTCCCGTGTGCGTACGCATATGGATCTGCAACGCGGAGGACGAAGAGAAGTTTTTGCGACAAACGCCGCAGAGGTGCTTCGACGATTGCGGCGGCGGTGGGTGTGTCGGTCCAGAAGGTACTGTGGAAAATAATATTTTTTTAACAGTGTTGATGACTGATGTACAATGTTTCAACACCGCTTGTACATCTCAATCGATGATGGGAAGGTGGCTGGTGGATCGGTATGGTATCTTACCGGTGGGTCGCTTGGGCAGCGGTGGCATGTCGATGGGCGGCGCGTGCGAGAGCGGCGTCGGCACGTGCGCGGGCGGTGAGCGCTTGAGCTCGAGCTTGTCAGGCGACGAGCGACGCTCGGGGCTCGACTCGCGCTCGTCCTGACTCTTGTCAAAGCCGGGGGGCACGTCGCGGATCTTGTGCGTTAGCATGTGTTGCTTCATATTCCCCTGAAGAACAAACATACGTTAATCATTTTATTCACTACATCAAATCAAAATTCTAAAGTTGTATAGGGTAATTCC
This sequence comes from Catocala sponsa, assembly GCA_963564715.1. Taxonomy (NCBI): domain Eukaryota; kingdom Metazoa; phylum Arthropoda; class Insecta; order Lepidoptera; family Erebidae; genus Catocala; species Catocala sponsa. The sequence goes on from OY751331.1 coordinate 13,402,220, forward strand.
AAATTTTGTAACCATTTGTTTTCTAAAAGCTACGAATTGCTATGAACTGCGTATTTTTATAAGTAAAAATAATGCGGAATTTTGAATTGTAATTATTAATAAAGCATGTAGGCAAATGGGTAATTTAAAATAACTAGGTAGGTAATAAGAAGGTATACTATATATTAAATAATATTTATAGACTTAATATTAATAAACTACTGAACAAAAGAACGGAGTCTATATCAGGAGCGCATAAAAATCTTTAAAATTTATTTGGGAGGGGGGAAAATTTATTAAAATGATTATCGGAGAAATTAGACAGAAGGTTTAGGTGGAGGGTGGGTGTAAAAAATAACGCTCATGATAAAGTGCCACGCTCCTCGGCCAGGCGTCACTCTTCCATACCGGGTAAACGAAGGCGTTCCAGAGGTCCAAAGCAGTGGCGTGCGGGGGGCGGGGTGCGCGCGCGCGCCTACCACACCGGCAACCGCCGCCACTGCTCTGGAACCACAAATATACACAACGTTACACACGCACACCACCACGCATGCATGCACGCACACACGCACGCACGGCACAATGCGGACATAAAACACACAGTTATAGTTTAGAACACAGAGATACCAACAGTAAAGGGATACAATACACGAGACAAAAGGGTAGAGATAATAGGCACTACGCGTCACCGCGAATCATATGCAGGGAATGTTCTAAGTTCTTAAATCTATCTGGATTAGGCTTAAATCAAATTAAAATGAATCCACATACATAGTCGATACTAATTATACACATTATTTTGATTCCCGCACAAGTCAAACATTTGTGTGCATGAACATGGATGTTTGTCTTGGTCTGGGTGTTTCTATGTATAATATGTATATATTTACAACAAAAAAAAAGTATATATGTATGTTTATCCATTGTCTAGTACCCATAGTACAAGCTCCGCTTAGTTTGAGCTAGATGGTGTTGTGTGTATGTGGTAGAATATTATATTATATTATATTATTATTATTACATAGCCATTATTTTATACCTAGATAGAAACGTTTTTAAGTCAGCTGCTACAGGTGTGACATTTAATTATTTATATGTTTTAATAAATAGAAATTATACATTTATCTAGAGTTCAGAGTTGTTAATATGGTAATATCAGTAGACATGTACAATTTGTACCTAAATAAAACATAACTAGGTATAGAGAATATAAAATGCTGATTTATATTAAAATATGAGTTTATGTGGCATTCCTGACTAACAGATATTGATTAAATAGGTAATTCATATTCATCGTTGATATGATACTTATTTACCTTATAATATGAGGACTATTATAAAATCACATTTTTGTAAATTATTATATTTTTATTAATTTTGGGTCTATCAGTTTCGTTCGACTTTAATCTATAGGTAAGTATACTTAATATAATGTTAGCTAACAGGTCTTATTCGCGATAAAGTATTTAAAAGGTAGGTATTTTAGTAGGTATATAAGTCTCGTATTGATCAAGTCTTTACTTCTTAAGAAATTTAAGTACCTAGGTACCATTTATGAAAACAAGTATTAAATTATTTATTGACCCATGAAACCAATAGTTAAATATTTGTGTATTTAGGTACCTACTTACTTACTCTTTACTTAGATAAGTAAGTAGGTATAAAAATGTGAAGTAAACTGACCTCTAAGCTGTATGTAAATGTCATTCAATTAGTTTATTTAATGGAGCTCAAATAATTTATAACAATGAATCAATATCTAGTCTAAGATTATTATAGATACTGATGCAAGAGCACCGAAAATAAGTAAAAATAATAAAGAATAGAAATGGCAATGATTATAAATGTCAACTCCTAATAAATTTATTAAATATAGTAAAATGCCACCATATCAGGAATTATACTTAACAAAGCAATAAATTAGTGTATCATTAAGAAATTCAGATAAATAATATGGTTCCATCATTTTAAAAAAATTGCTGTATACAAAACCAGTCCATAATTATATTTGAATAGATAACACATCTCTTATTAAACGATCGAATTTTGCCTTTCATAGACTTTTCAAACATTACATAAACCGATATTTCTTCGAAACTTCTAAACTTATTTAAATGAATTTTTATGTCACATCGCTCGAGAAAACACGTCGCCTAAGATGTAGCATTCTGCGTATTAAGGAGAGTCAATGTAATTAGACGCAATTGATTATTTCCAAACCTGTTCGGTTGTAGAAAATGAACATGTACGTAAACTACTTTGGTACATGTGTGTGTGTAACATACATAACGTTAGACTAAAGGCTGGAATGATTGTGCCTACTCATTTTAATTCTCGGTCGTCTGTTTATATAGAGTTCGATTTTCTCGTGACTCGGTACTCACGCACAATTGCTGTAGAAATGATTCACTTTTCTGGGTAGGTATATATGTTTATTTTGGGCTTATATTGGAATTAAGTGACTGTACGGAAGGTATTGTACCGCGTTACGATATGCTGAGTTGCGGGTAGTCTAGGAATCTAATCAAATTTACGTATAGAGTTGTTAATGTTCTTTGACCGTTGTTTCAATTATTGAAATAAATTAAAATTCCTATCCGTGACACGGGCTTATAGCGTTAGGTTGGAGGTTGGCTTTATAAACAAACCATTGTCTTTAAACTATGCATGTAGAATCCGTATTATCGTTTTTATAAAAGCTCTACTTTAACAATCTCAATATTAAATTTGTTTCTATTGATTTCCGAACACCCGCCGTTTTATTTTTCTATTAGGAGACGTTACAATGTTTATGCTCGTTACAATATGGTTTAAGCGCATATTTATATTGAAAGTAAAACAGTAAACAGTAATACAATTCTCTCATAACTAAGGAATATTATTAAAATCTCAAGTTTAACAGCGGGCATCGGTTGTAAATCGTGGTTTAATGTACAGGAGTACAATCAAGTATGAGATATTGGTGTTTTTATTTATGACTTATGTAGTAGGTACCTACCTAGTTATTTTTATGTTCGGTTACTATATTCTAAAAGGAAATCCTTTTAAGTGTAGATGTAGGTAAAATGCTAAGTCAATACTGTTTATGACGAGCACCTATAAATGGTGCACACTATTATTTGCATGCAAACGGACCGTTTTCAGTAAGAAACCTTGCTATACGTAAGCAGTATGCCAATGGTAATTTGCCTTACGAGTGGTAGGTATATTTGATATAACCTATATCTATTGGTAAAGGCATGTTATAGTTCTTAACGAAAATGATTTCAAAGTACCTTCTTAAATAAATAGTGCATGTGTAAGGTGAAGTGAATATGTTTGCGTTTATCTTTGAGATGTGATGTTTGTGATCCCGAAATTCCTGTTTCGATTCTAGGGCAAAGATTTATCAGGCTTTTTCAGAAATGTTTAGTTGCAGAAGGGAGTCTGGTAATGTACCAAGTGAATGTCAATATGCTCACTTACGTGAGATCTAAAACGTAATTGACGAAATAAGGGTTTAATACCTACACCTCTGCCAACCCTTTAGGAAATATAAGCGTGAATCTATGCATGTGGTGAATAACCCGAATGCGATTGTACTTACGTGTAGTACAAGGAGATTGGAATAATCGATAAATAGTTTGGCGCGTGAACTTTCGTCGGTGCGGTGTCGCCGACACTTATTGTAATTTTAAATGTGCTTGTAAGCAGTTGGTTCAGCCACCAGCGGTTAACGCCTAGTCGCCATCTTTAAAATCACTAACCCGGCACAATGAGATCTGCACCCCGGATTTAAATTGAAAACTAAACGTTTATATTAATATTTATATGAACTTCACATGCTCAGAGATATTGCCGGACTTTTGTAGGCTGAGCGTCCTTATACACTTTCAGTGTTGCCTTTTCAATTAATTGTATTAAAAATAGGCTTATGTTTAACTTGTCACCAGATATAGTAAAATATAACAGTCAGAAATAGTAAATGATCACCAAATTGCACAGCAAAATATATTTAAAGAGATCAAAATAAGTCGGCGGAGCCCCGCTTAGCGGGGCTCCTATTTCTGGGTTTAAGAAGGAACCTAACATAACCTAACTCTTCCGAGATGGAATGCAATGATTTGAGGCGTATAGGTGGTACTAAAAAGTATCATAACGAATGATACATTTTAGTAAGCATATTTTGCTGCGCAATTACTATTTTTGGTGGTCATTATATTTAATCCCTTAAAAATAGTTACCTTAGGTTGATTTTTCAATAACAATGGCATACATAATCCTAATATGTAAAGGACATATTAAACAAATAAATATCAGTTGGGTAAATAAGATGTTTTTTAAATATTCAAACGTTTTCGATTAATTATTATTAATTTAGACGAATTCAGTCAGGTTATAATTTAGTAGAAGGAGAATTTTTATCTGATGATTAAATAATAATCCATTAGTATCGTACAATATTTCAATATCTATTATTATTACGTACGCCAATGATTATTTTAATCTATCTAAGCAGTTTTTATAACAAATAAGTAGATACTGCCACAGTGGCGCAGCGGCAGTGAGTGGGATTACCTACAGTGCATGAGGCCTCGGGTTGATTTGTCGCGTCTTGTAATAGAGTTGGGTTTTCTGTTATTCTCAATAGAAGTACAAAGTCTGGTACTGTCTCCGGTAGTCGGCAATAGGCTCGCCCCTAATACATAGAGCCATCTTGCCCTGCAGACTATACCTAATTGACTATATATTTATGTATAAGGATCTCGTGAGGTAAACCGTACGACGCTCTTAGGTGGAACGAGATGGTTCTCCGAGTTTATTTTGTAAAACCGAATACTTTTTACATTTATTTATTTATATTCGGATTATTAACCTTTTTGGATTTATTACCTGTGTTCTTGTTAGCCTCTCCATCTAGAACTATGTGGTTGTATAAGGAGCGCGTTCTCCATAATAGTACGAACGTATAATCGTTCAAGATTTCTTTGTCACATTGGTGTGTGAATCTCCTGAGTGTGTGTGTATGTTTATATGTACATTGTAGGATTTTGTTTAATACGTTGTCCTGAGTACGGCAACAGTGGAACAACGCGCCTAAGATCGCAATGGCGCGTAGGATGTGACAGGTTGCTAGCCTGTCCCTCACTAGCATCACAGTAACCCGTTTGGTTCACTTCGTTCTTGCCGCATACCGGCATATACATACGGCATATATGCATAGTTTCTCAACAACGTATTCATATGCATTTCTTTCTTGTAGGTAAATTCCTGTATCTTTATAAAATTTCAATTTGGAAGCTTAATTTTCTTATAAAGTATAAATAAATGTTAAGTGGACCGCTGGGCTGATAACCGTCGTGTAGGTACGTTAAGTTGCTGACAACTACAGACTGTTTTCACCTCATATTTTAATATTAATTTGTACCGGTTATTTTTGATACTAAACTAATTTTGCGGAACGCTGGTTCGAGAAACTCCCAAAAAACGATAATTTAGATTTATTAAAAGTAGCATACATTATCGAATTTTGGATATATTTTTATATCGGTAAACGACAGAAGTGATTAGCTTGTAGCAAGATAGTCAAATAAGATATATAGAATATTTCAATTAAGATTCGCGAAGATTTTAGAATATTTAATTATAGTTAGTTGGCGATTAGGGGCGAGTGACAAGACGCTGGTTTAGTCTGCGGTAACAGTATTTTTACACACATTACATTACACTTAACATAGGTAACGCTTGTATATTCACGAAGGGTTATGTAGAGTTGTATTACATTCACATTGACCATTTTTGTTTGAGGTTCCACGCAGGTAATCGGTCTTAGCGAGCCTATAATAATTATACCGAGTAGATTCTTAAACTCTGTAAGGATAAGAGTTTCCTTATAGAAAATTTAATAAGACTTTGTTCGTCGTAGGATTTGATCTATAAACTTAGGCACTAGAACTAATTGAAGAATACCATGAAACAGACGAATTTTTAAAGAAGGTTTTCGTTGATATTATCCAAGATTTTAGTCTTATTATCTGTCTTAAATAAAGATAATTTACATGGGGCTCCATTCAACATCTTTATGCGTGGTGACTATCAAGCAATGCTAAGACTCTAGCGACATAGCGTCCGGTAGCAGAACTAACAATGAGAGAGCTTGAATTGCGATAGCGAAGTTTACACAGAAAATGGCTTCGGAATTTTAGGAAAGCTTGCCTAGACTGTTTAAGTACAATTTATTTGTACCTATATACCTATTGTACCTGTAGGAGTATATTATATTTAAATTTGTGTAGTTTACTGTCTTCAAATCGTATAGTAGAGTGTAAATAAAAGGGGATTATTAGTCTTAGCAATGTGGACGACTGGAGGGAGGGTCTTCAATGTGTTACTCGCTAGCTCGCATTGAAGTTATAAACTATCAGAAACATTGGGATAAATGTATATAAAGCGTTTGCGTACAAATAAATGTCAATAAAAATGCCAGCAATAAGAAAATTTTACTAAGTCACCCTATGTGGTAAACATAATAGGTACCTATTATAACCGCGTTTGAATATGATCTAGTTTATAAGATGTTTTTTATTACCTTATACGTGTATACAAAACCATAATATATGGTAGTAATATAACTACATATTTTAAACATTAATGTACGTAAGCCTATATATTAATATGTGTGAAATATGTAGTATTACCTACTTGATGAGTTATTGAGACCTTGTCGTAGAATTTTCTATTCACATTATGAAGATATTAAATTCTTAATAGACATCTATTTTTGGTAAATTGTCAATTAAGCATAATGGTAATTTATTATATCGATCGCTAATAGATAATGGAAATCTGTCATCGGTATTACATAAAGAATTTATGAGTCAGAATAAAGGAGTGGTCACGTCGACTCTAATGTTATAATTGTCTGCTGTAACCAATAGGAGCTGTTAGGTATCTATTGGTCGCAATTATATAGAGTAGTCGAGATATAAATCATGCTTTTATTTAAATCTTGAAACAGCGTTACGCCAGCCTACCCTGTAGCTGTTTCAGTGAGCGCAGAAACACTATGTTTCTGAGATTTTGAATGGGTTGTTATATGTCTAAGAGCGAGTGTCTTATATGCAAGAATGCGCACGAGTAGTTGATGGATTCACGGATTCTTGGATAAGGCAAACTGTAATTGACTGTTTTTTGAGTGTGCCCAGTAGAGGACAACATAGGTTTCCTTTTATTACAGACTTTAATGGGAACTTGTGGCAGTGAAATGTTTCTGTTCGTTTGGTAAGATTGAGGGGTGGTGTTATAGTTATAATTTTGGAACAATTGACGGTACCTATGTGTATCTACATGGTTATCATGGTTAACATTATACCATTGGGGAAGCTGTGAAATCAGAGTATTATGTTTTACGCCTTTTATAATAAAATGTAGAGATAAATATAAAATAAATAAATAAAATAAGCAATAAGGACATTTTAATTTAAATTTCAGACTATATATATGTAGCTGTTTGGATATGCTGTCCACGAGTTCCTATCATAATGATTTATTTACTACACATAATTAGATATAATCTGGGTGTGGGGTCACTGTATATATAAATTATAAGTATTTAAGGCTATATAGGTAATGATCAGACGAATATAATTAAAATGCAGGCAACGAATGTACCTTTGTAGGGTTCAAAACTTTTAACCTCGGCGCCATCGTAAATAACCTATATTTTATTGATAAGAACCCTGGTCACTTTCGGTAACATACGAAAAATGTTACTTTGTCAAGCATAAATAATCTTTTTATGACGAGAAGCGTAGGTAAAGGCTCAAGGATTTATAAGTAATAAATATTTTACGACATGAATTAATATTCCGATCGTTTTCCGTGACGTTGTTTTTATGACTTATCATTTTTGTGGCGCGACGCGATGGACCGTCGCAAGCGCAGCTTTACACTACACGCTTGAAATATTGGCCGAACCGAGTATAAAACTTGTATCGTCATAAAAATGCTTTTAACAACCTTTATTTACTGTCTAAAATATTGAATTAATTCGTTTTGTTCGTATCTACCTGCTAATAAATGTTTCACATTATATTTAGCTGTTTGAATAACATGCATACGTGTATAAAATAGATATTCATTAGTGAGACAGAAGTGCGAAAAAGCAAATTCAGTTATATGTTCCTAATTAAACATCTTTACTATAACGATATATTAGGGTGATAAGGCTTCGGAAATGTAACATTTATATATTGATAACATTTAAGTAGCATGTTAAGTGAGATAAAACATACAATAATCATAAATACATACATAATCGTAAATTGCAATCACTATGTTGGCGATTGTACCGGTTTTAAAAATTGGTTTTATTTGAGAGTTATAATATAACACTAGGTCTAAGGTAAACTTGTGAATTATTTGAAATGTCTTTGTTCCGGCTTGGTTACACGCTTAATATCAAGTGAATGTCTTATTGTTTTTATTATTTCATTTATGTGGTTTGAAGCGGAAGCCTATTCAGAAAGCTTTTGCGGTTAACGTACACTTACGCAGGTTTCTTTTACACAAAGTAAGTTAATTGAGCTTTTCTTACGCGTACACTTAAGAATTGAGATGTTGCCCTATGTGATGCTTTGTTAAGCTTTGCTAAATGAGCTTCATTCCAGGAGAATGAATCGCCTCTACACGTTTAAATCGTATATTATGCTTTAGCGCCCGTATTATATGCAAAAACATCTTATCTCTGTGTAATAAATTAATGACATGACATACAGTTCAATTTGCGATTATCTATAAGTCAGTGAAGTTGGATAATAAACAAAGTTTAATTATCTGTAATGGAAACGATGGTAAATGTAGCCGGCTGAACGACAAACAAGTGCTCGCCATATATGTAGATATAAGCCAGCTAGGCTTGCAAATACATCTGACACTAGTTCGATGAGAACGAATGGGTTTTTATTTCCGAACGCTGATAAAATTGTGAGTGTGATCAATGGGTTGTACATAGTTTTGATTAAATCGGAACAAACGAGCCTACAAGTTTGCGCAGTTAGTCGTCAATTACTCGGCGAGCCGGCAACAGCTCGGATGCGAAGCGACGGCGACGGAGGAAGACAACAGCTAAAACTAATGCGAACTAGAGGCGCCGACTAGCGACTTGTAATTACTGCCTGCAAAATTAATGCACTGAAACTTGGATGAAATGAAACCGGCGCATGAAGTTAGTCGCGTATAGCACTCGCTTGTCGATGTCTCGGGTTAAACTTGGAATCCGATGCCCCCTTTAGTTGCGCCGAGTTATTTATCAAACGCGAACTATATGCGAGTTGAGTACCTACGTCCTGCGCGACATCTACTACACTGTACCTACCTACTATTGCGTCTACTACTTTTACAGTAGGTACCTACAGTATACATAAGGACTAAAAATATTTTATGAATAATTTCTATATCTTATCTTGAAAATGCTTTTCTAATTTAATTATGACTCCATCAAACCAGTACGAATAAGTAGAAACATCTATTTTCAAAGTTATTAGTTAGTTTCAAACTAATTTCAATACTTATGTATTGAGATATGTATTGAGACGAAATTAGACTTTAATGCCGTGCTTGTCTTAATTTACACCTATAGTATATGAAAGTATAAAATTGCTAGTATATTAAGTACGGAATAATTCGAAGATATTTGGATTAATAACAATAACCCAAAAATAATAATTATATGCGATAAACATTAACACTATTTAAACTGTTTTCGTACTGAGTTTATTGGTTTAACAAAAGCATTATTTTCTGAAAAGTGTTACACTAAATGAAATATTTAGTATAATAAATATAATGTCAGGAAGTTGAAAATCAAGAAATTGGATAACCTACTTTTAGTGCGTAGATTATAGATAGAGCCTCGGATGAAGTTAGTATTTTATATTTTAGAAGATTTTATTATCAATGAATTTCTTTAGATGTAGTGAAAATTAGTGGAAACGTCGTAAACATGTACGTCTCGCTATTTGTGTAACAATAAAGTATGAACTGGCTAAAAGCCAAAGATACTCAATCTGAGCTACGAGTATATACGCGACTATTACATGATAGTCATATCATGGGATTGTGCTCTAAAGATTCATCATTGTGCGCTATGTACTGTTAATTCACTGTTGGTACCTAAGCTTGTACAAGTCATAAAAAATGTAAACCAAAGTAAATGGGGAGAGAATACAAGGGAATCAACAAATTTAACGATATATTGAATAGTGCTAAATAGTAACGAACCTTTGTGGAGAAGCCGCGATCACAGACAGTGCACTTAAACGGTCGCTCCTTGGTGTGACTGCGGTAATGTATCTCCAGAGCGGAGTTGCAGGCGAACGTCTTGTAGCAGAGGTTACAGGTCGTGTTGCCGCGCACTGCACACAAATAAACCCATCGTTCAATGCGGTTTCGATGTCACTAATTGTACAACACTCGGAACGCACGATTACACTCTATTTATGAATGACGATTACTTCTTCCACATATAGTTTTAGTTGCTACTTTTGTTGTGTATTCGAGCGCCCGGTGATTTATGTATTAGTCGGTGGGCGAGGATCAATATAAGGAAATGGAAATGCGGGCGACCGGGGCGGACGAAAATACAAGATCCCGCTAGCGCATACCTGCGGGAGGGAACGCGAGTCCGAGCGGGCTGAAGGGCGATCCTCCGAGAGCGCCGAGCGCGGCGAGAGGCGCGGGCGGCGACGGCAGCGGCGAGTGCGGCGGCAGGCGCGGCGGCGTCGACAGCGTGGACATGGTGGGCGACGGCGGCGAGGCCCGCGCGCTCCGCCCGCTCTCCGAACCTGTCGCCGATGGGAGGGAAGCCGTTGTGGTGATGGTTTTTAATTCGCTTTCGGACGCCGAGGCGCAGACGGAGAGCGGCGAAGTTCGACGATCCTTCATATCTAAGTCGTCGTCGAACTCCCGAATTGCGGGCTCGCGCTCGTCCCGGCCGCTCTCATCGTCGGTCCCGTGGGAGTCCGCCCGTCGGTCGCCGGGAGTAGTCGGAGTGGGAAACAACGGGGGCGGGAAGGGGCGCTGAGCTTGATAGTCGCTGACGTCTGACCCGTTACTTAGTGATGGAAAACCCTCAATATCGAGGTTTCTCATTTGATCGAAAGGGACGTTGGCTCGCTCGCCCGTGTGAAGTCGTATATGTTGATGTAATATTGTGGGATCCGAAAATTTCTTATGGCAAACTGGACACTGGTGTAACATTTGAACGGGAGGTTTAATGCGATGAACACCCATATGGGTTTTCAAATTACCTTTGGTCGTAAATGCGCGACCACACAATTTACATCGGAAAGGCCTCTCGCCCGTGTGTGTGCGATAGTGCATTTGTAAGGCACTTTTGCAAGAGAGAACACGGTGACATACTATACATTCGTTGGGATCCGATACTTTGTTATCGATATTATCGACTAACTGTTGAAGCTTTGATGTTTCAGACGTTTTTGTTATTTCTATGAGACTTTCCCAAGAATTGTCGTTGCTGCCTGGACGGGGCAATATAGAATTATAGAACATGGGGTCACGTGCCAGATCTACGTCGACGACGTTGTGAACTGTGTTGGGGAAAGGAGTTAAACTACCTGATGAGATACTGCTAGGCGGTGACTGAGGGAATAGGGGATATGAAGGAAAAGTACGCAGACCCGTTGCTATTGAAATTGGCCCGGATATCGGTGAATTCTTACTTGAGAGATTTTCCGGTTGATCTGGATCGGGCTTCATGTGGGGACTCTCTCTGCCGATTTGTTCTTCATTGCTATATTTTGAGTCCATGCTGTCATCGTAAGGCGATGTTGAAGGATATCTATCTTGTTCTGGATCTGGCGCGGTATCATTTTCTTCAGGTTCTCGTTTAGGAGATACACGATCAGTGTCCTCAAAACAGGAATCTCGTTGGCTCTCCTCATCTTGCGGTTCAGACTTAACCTCTGGTCCTGATCGACAAGGGCTCGGCGCGGATGGTTTACTGAGATCAGCCGGAGCTTCTTGTTCCTCTCGCATTGCAAATAGGGGATGAGGCGGTAGAGGTTTGTCTCCGAGCGGACGAGGTGGTAATATATCATGGTGTTGGGGTCTGTACAACGGCAAGCTTGGCGGAAAAGGAGCTGGCGCACCCGGAGGGAATTGAAGTGGATGTGGTGGCATGCCAGGAATCGGTCCCGGCGACAACTGCGCTAACAGTGGGGGATGATATTTATCCAAATGCTCTGGTACAGGGTTGGGATTCATCTTGACATGCGGAAACTTTGCTGTATGTCTTTGGAAATGTACTTTTAAATTTCCTTTGGTTGTAAACCGTGATCCACATACATTACATTTAAAAGGTCTTTCACCTGTGTGCGATCGAATGTGGATTTGCAGCGCAGAATCGCTCCCAAATACTTTTCCACAGTAACGGCAGCGGTGCTTGAAAAATGGTTCATTTCTTCCTCCGGATTTCCCATCGTAAGGTGACATCTTCCCAGACTTTCGGAAGGCGAGTTCATCGGCAAGATTATTAGCTAATAGGCCTTGTGATGCATTGTCTAATACTTCTTGTGCTCGCTTTTGAAGCATTTCTAGCGTATTTGGTTCGTTGAGTGACGGTGGTGGGTCGTTGTTTGTAATAATTGAAGACGCTAACGATGAGGAAATGGAGCTGTAGGGTGGATGGCTCATCATCGGTGGAGACGAGGTCGGAAGTTTAGGAACGGAAATTGGTTCCGTCTTGGGTGTGAGATGCGAATGGGTTGACGGCAAGCTTTGACTAGTAGGAGGAGTGGGTGCGACAGGAGTAGGCTCCCGTGGCGGACGAGGCGGCGACGGTGATCGAACGGGAGGCGCCGGCAGACTTGCATCTGGTTCACTCGGCGGCGGGCTCTGGATCGGATCGTCTTTCCGTCGCGTTAACGATAATTGGTTTTGTAATTGGCGTATTAATTGTAGCTGAAACACTTGTTGGTGTTGTAGCGTAAATAACGTGCTCTGTAATACGGCTAGTTCGTGTAACGCCGCTTCGTTATCTGCGTTGTTCGCCATGGTGGTTGCGGCAAATTGTGCCACGGCAACTTTAGTATTTTGTAAAGCTTCGAGTGTGACGTGGCCGGCCACCGGGAAGGGGAGTCCGACCGGCGGCACGTCGGCTTCAGGCACTTCAGCCTCGCCATCTTCGAGGCTGTTATTATTTTCCGCATCTTGTCGATGCCGTCGGACTTGTTCTAATCGTTTGTTAGGTCCATCCATTTCTTCGTCGCCTGATACGACCATTTCCTCAGGATCGGAGTGCATTCTCTCCTCGCCCATTTGCAACGCTTTCTCATCGCACAGTCGTTTGTGATATAGGAACTCATGAAGGTTCTCGAACTGCTCCTGACAGCGCGGGCACATGTGCGCTTCAGGCCGCACTCTCGTTTCGTCAACATTGCTTATATCTTCTTCGGAACACGATCCCGAACTTTCACCTAGAACAAAACAGTTGATCGTTAATAACATATATTTACGTACCAAATTTATTTAAAGTAGATTTATGAGTGAGATGAAATGGATATAAACTTAAGACTATAGTGACCGTGTAAACGAAGATACTACTAAATATTAAAAGGAGTTCAAGTCAGCGTTAAAACTTGGTGAACAGTTTAAAATAAACACGGACGGCTACCACACCACGACAGTTTCGATTAATACTGACTTAACGTTGTTGTGCTCTTGTCTAGGACATTCGAATCAATAGGCCTAAGTGATAGATGGATACAAATGAATACAAATGTAAACTAACTAACTGAGAGCAGCGATAGCTCAGTGGGAGACCAACAGACTGCAATGTAGAGGGTCTCGGGTTCGAACCCACGTCGCACACCTCTGACTTTTGGAAGTTATATGACTTTTCGAAATTATGTGCGTATTGATCGACAATTATCGCCTGCTCCGTGCCTCGGAAAGCACGTTAAGCCGTTGGTCCCGGCTGCCATGAACATCTATGGCAGTCGTTATGGGAGAGTGTCGACACAAAAGACCCCACTGAGTCGAAGTATCGCCGGTCTGCACTGACTGGCCCCCACAAAAGATAAGATAAGATAAACTAACTAACTAAAATCACGCTTAGACGTTTACTCCTTTTCCTTAAGTTTTGATAAATATTTGTCCCAGCTTACTGGGAAAGGCCTGAATACTGACTCGAGTATAATTTAATAAGATATAGGAGTAGCAAAATTGTACATACGAGAGTCATCTTGTAGTCTAAAGGAATGCCCTTATTGGTTTGGTCTTAGAAATGATCAAAATAATTGTATCTAACATTACGTGACGATACTGAATGTTCATTTTAAACATTGTTAAAGTTCATGACATCTATGCACGATGGCTTTATATGCATTGGTTTATTTGTAAATGGTCACCAATACATTGCTTGACCGCGACAAGTTAGCTTAACGTAGCTGATTAATACATGTACTTACCTATGTGGTTGCCACACTGTCAAGTTTATCGTAATGCATATTGTCTAAACCATTGTTCAGCGGTTACTAATTGTACACTTATATAATTGAGGGAATACCACATAGCCTAATTCTTAGAATATTGGCACAAAATTGCCTAATGACGATTTAACTTGGTTGGAGAGAATCCTGTGGTTAGTCCGAATTCAATTTAAATTGTCTATTGACTGTAAATGAAACGCAAAATATTACAGTATAGCAACGAATGGACATAGCTTAAAACAAAGTCATCATCCAAATTTCTGATACGCTCGCAGTGTTGACTACTCGATAATAGATGTCGCTAGTAGTAGCGCGTTACTCCTTCCGTGCTACGAAACTCGAAGTTAACTTTGACAATAGAATGAGAAGGGTACAAAGCTAAAAATAAAGTGACACTTGCATATCCAAACATCTGGTTTTATTTTCGTGTGTGTAAGAAAATATGTCAAATGTTAATTGCTTTGTTCGTATTGACATTGTTTTTCTATTCAATATTAAAAACTGTGTCAATTAGAATGATAGTAGATATAGTGACTAGCATAGAATTGCGATAGGAACAATGACTGTGTTGAAAATGTTGGGCTGTAGGAATTTATTCATATATATTCATAAATATGTAGCTGACGCTCGCGACTTCGTTTCTGTAGTTTATCAATAAGACCTTATCCATCCTTACCCGGCGATATTTATTCTCTTATAAGTTTTTTATTATACATATTTTTCGGTAATATCCATTTAAAATCTCACCTAAACATAATGCCTACGTTACTCTTTATTCATCGTCCATCTCCGTCAAAAATATGAATGACGTCGTTACACTTCCATTTTTAAATAAAAATGCACAAAGATAAATAAAATAATTCTATTTGCATTTATTCCATACATTTTACAGTTAGTAGGTAAATGTTATATAATTAAATGATTAGGAATGGTTTGTAATGGAGTTACAAGGTACATACTTATGTATATTATATTCATAGTTCTAAATAGCAGATTTGAGGTTGATATCTGAAGTATCTTTTATTAAGAGAGTGTCCTTTATCATATTAAACTACCTAGTATCTAAGTACCTACAACTAACTTGCATTTTTATTATTTAGTATGAGGGCTGATTTTTATTGAGTATGCATTAATTATAATGAATTTATTTTATTCATTCTTATTGTACTTTAATCCGGGAATAGAAAGTAAAAGCATATCTTTGTTGTATTAATATATTCTAAATGTATATCGCTCTTTATATTTAAATACAATAGAATACATACACGTAGTAGATACATTGTTAGTTTTTTGATGACAGCTACCACAGGGCTCGTACCTCTAAATTATGTTTTATAATAATTTACGTTTATAATTTGTCAGCCGACTTTATTTAAATGTAACGCAATTAATGAACGGCTTGTTTCTCAAACTAAGACCGGTATCTATATATATTTTCTCATATTATAAAGTAAGATTAATAATAATCTTAAAAGTTGTGTTATCCAAAAGCGATAAATTATGTATTTATAATAATATATTTATTGGTAGCGGTCGAACGAAAATCCGTCCAATACCTAATAGTAAAATATATATTTTGCCTATATAACTAGATAAATTTAGGTATAGATCTTATATACATAAACTTAATTTATATTATATACGTATAAGAGATAGCACTACTCGATTCGTTACCCAGACTTAAACCGTGGAAGCTAAATAGGAATGAACTTTGTTCCATTTCTTTTTGTAATGTAGAGAATATTTTCCATATTAAATATTTATAGTCTATTATGCGGACATAGACTATTAAATTGTAATTATATACTTATTCAGCAAACACGTACATATATGGAACTACTAATGTGATTATATGAATAAATAATAATATATATTATACCGTACTGCTTGAAATATATTATTATACTCAACAATATCGATGAGTGGGCGTTACAACGTTGTACGTAGAGTCCTAGAGACGAAGTTATGATAACAATTAGGTGTATAGTTATCGGAATACGCCTGTATTCTTATCGTAATGGCGATTACAACGCAAGGTGATTATGACAACTCCTAGGACCGGTCACAACGCGCTCTACGAGGGAGGTCTCTGTTAGTCTAGAAATCGAAGTTTGTGTAGCTAGGAGTTGATACAACCGCTTTGTTTAACGATGAAAATAAAGTTATAATTGTAATTAACCATCCGCATATGTAAACTATTGGGAAAATAATATGTACTAAGTATAGGTATTATATGACAGATATTTTGGAAGTCATCCATGTTGCGTTACGGCGCCAATTCCAGGACGGAACAAACATTTCTGTGATACAAAGATATTAGTTGGTCCAAATATGATTTCTTTCTGGCCGTTGTTTCAATGTCTCCCCATGTGAAATAAATTATGTTCTAAGTGTTGTAGGTGTGTGTTTTGTGAAAACACATTCTGATTTAAAATTATAATTTCTAACAGTAGCCAATACGATTGCATTTACTGCAAATCAAATGGCATACCTATTCTAAATACAAATAATAATTATTGTTATTATCATTGAAATTGTGCAATTGTCGTCATTTGCAGGTCAAGGATACCAGAAGGAATGAAACGATATTTTAATCCCTTATCGTGCTGCAAATTGTTCCGTATTTGTTTTAACACGTCTCATAATAATTAGCCGCTTATTAACATCATGCATACTCTTAAGCGTATCAAAACTCAGCGATATCTTTATGCGGAAGTAAGATCCAGTTCGAAACATTATTAATTAGGCGGACAGGTGCTGCACATTTACAAAATATACCAATATAAATATAAGGTATGAAGCTACATAAGTACCTCCGTGCATATTAATTCATCGAGATTCCAAAAAGCCGACCCGACCTACCACTTACTGGCCCTACTAGGTATATTATTAAATTAAACATTTCGAATATATTTCGATGCATACATTTGCTTATCAGACACATTATACTTTCACCGATTTAATATTTAAAATATATCTTTTTTATGGATTTACCTGCCTTGTCATTTTGGTGTCGACTGTTGAAAGTCGAGTTTTGAATATGCCAACCTGATAACGCGCATTTTTTTGGTGGAAGTTTGGTGATGTTTTGAAAAGACGGTGAAGTGAACACCGGCACAAAACATTGATATAATCCGGGATAATATTGCGGCGGGGGATTACATATCTTATTTGTAGCGAGATGCCGGTGCGTTTAATACTTATTTGTATGAAGAAGGATTAGTGGTGTCTGTTTGTTGGTATTGATAGTGGAACGGCTCGCTAGCAGGCCGCGGTCGACTCAAAGAGGCTGTGTTGCGGTGACGCACGCCGCACGCCGCCGTGTTACGCAGAAATTATAAAAAAAAGGTTCCAGTGAGCCGTTGCGGAAACTCATCGCCCATTCTATACTTACAAACTGTACTCAAATAGTTAAAGATGTACTATACATCTCTTTCTAATAACGAATGTATGAGAAGGCAAGAAAATTCTAATTTATCTACTTGTTTGTTATTATATAGAAAATGTTGTCTTGTACTTTGACGGTTTACGTCACTAGGGGAATTAGTGTGCTTCTTTTTGCCCTTTCTAATGTATTTGTTAGAAAGGGATAAAGAGGGATTAAAAAGGTTTGGCGAGATGAACAACATTGTCCAAGTTGTGCACAAGATATAAATATTGAAATCGCTTTGGTTGTTCTTGTTCGTTTTATGATCATGTTTAGGTATTTATGTATCTTTGGACGAACGGACAAAGTGATCAGATATTCCATATAAGTCAGTATGTAGATAAGTAATGTGTTTATGAGTAGATGTTGTTAATGTTATAACAATCGCCATTAAAAATATTTCGATTTATAGTTGAGCACTGATGCTAATTAATCTATTGACAGAAAGTCTATAATTTATACATCAACAGTAATTATTATTCATCATTCAAGGTAAATGAACGACGATATGCATATCGATCTTTCATTTTAGTCCGAAAGAGAACCGGCTTAGATATTCAACGAGTTTAGTTTTTAATTTATTAGTCGAGCAAACAAATAGAGAATATAAGTATTTCATAAGAATATGAATAGGTTATTTCAATCGTTAACAGATAAAATGTGTGTAATAAATATTTTATAGAGCAATCGTAAAACTAGCAATGAGATAAACCGACATAAGCGGCGTACCGGCCGCCATCGCCATACCAAATAACATTTGACAACTTGTCATTTCGTACAATGAAGACATTTCTTTTTAATCAGTAATGGTCGATTAAAATTATATCAAAGCATTTACAACGTTTTTTTTAAGCAAAACCGTGAAAGTGGGTAGATACATAAAATCGGAGTGTGTCATATCTTATACTTCATTAGCATCTATTACACTTTGTTTTATTAAGATTCAAAAATAGATTTTAGTTTGACGCTTACACTGCTTCTCGATATGTATGTGTTGGTGTCTGACACACATTAGAACATATGTGCTTATTGGGTATTAAATATAACTTTTGAATCTAGATATATCTAGATATAGTGAAGTTTAATGTAAACATTCATTTTGTGTCTTATCTATAATATCATAGCAATTTTAAATAGCATGCGATGAAAACAAATAAATTAATTAGCATACCTAGTCTGAGAGCAACATGTAGAGATGTATCAGTAGCAATTAATAACAGCTGGAAAGCTATTAAAATTATTTAAATAAATTTAATATCACCTAATTGCTAATAATAAAAAACCTAATAGGTGATAGCTATTACATTTGTTTGTAATGTCAATAGTTTGTTGGTATGCAATTATATATGGATATATAACAATTAATATTCTACGTTAGCTCTACCATTTATCTAGAATAAAAATAAATATATTTTCTAAGTTCAGTATGCAAAGAACCGGAGGTGATTAACCCGAAAAATTCAACGTTAATAGAAAATTAAACGTATTCTTCTAAATCTCCAAGAAGAATGGTCGCAAAATACTTTCAAGTATTCACTTGGTCGAAGTACGTGACTGTGTAGCGTGTACCAACGTTACTAGAATATATTAGGTGAAAATATAAGTAATAATAACGTATGTATCGTTGTTGTGCTGCAAATGATAATGCGATAAATAGCAACTGTTTACTAAGTTAATATTAACGTGGACAACGACATGCTATGGATAATGATGAACTGTGAAATCATAACTAACGAAAGCGCTGCAGGGAGCTGCGATAATGTGTTATAAAATTATACTTAATTAGACAGAGACTAGAACTAAACAAACATTGATGATGTATCGTTAAATTGATAACACGTTATTCTATTTTATTAATTTAGTTTTTTTATTTATTATGTTTATGTCTCTATAGTCCATTTTAAATTAGACTTGTAAACATTAAACTTATACATTAAGCGAGCTGATATTTTACAATCATTAATTATATAATAATTATAAAAAAATACCTACATAAGATTATTTAAATGAGGCTATCCAATATTTTATGTAAATGTATGGATATTTTTGGACTTTAAGTATTTATTTATCGAAATGAAATATAATATATTGAATAAATAATATTGTAACAAATATATTATTGAAAAGTAAGTATAGGTAGATATCTATATGATGCAAGTTTGCATGTCAGTCAGTGGGCACTCGTTGCCGTCGCCAAAAGTGTACACACAAGCTTATTTTATTTATTTAACGTTTAACAAAACTCAACATTTTAATAAAAATACGAATTTATGACGCATCAATCTGTCATGATAAAAACCTTATAATAATTTATTATCTAATAGTCACTAAATAATATAAAAAACACTAGGTGCAATAAATCTGTCGTCGTGTAAATATTGCTATCAAATATTATATGTGTACAGAAATATGACTTCATAAATTATATTATAAATAGACTTTGAATAATATTTGTCCAAATTTATGAGTGGTTTGTAGCCATAAAATTAGTCACGGCAGCGGTGGCTAACAGCTTAACTCGAGAGAATAGCCTACAAATAAATGCAAAGCTATAGTTTGCTTTCTATTTATATCAGAGCTAATAAACATTTTGAAATTCGACCTATTGGTGGCTCGTAACCGTTTTTTAATTGGACCATTTAAGATATGTAGCGCACGGTGTGCCGCAGCCAAGTTTGCAACTATGTAGCCGGCATCGGCATCGGCATACACAGACAAACGGACACTTTATTATGTGTAATTTTTATGTCTTGCTTTCCTATAATGACAGATAAATAATATTTCAGCTGTTCTGGTTTCTTTTGTCCATTTTACACAAAACAACTGTGTAATGACTCTGAATAAGTAAGTACAGACTCACAAGTTAACTTCTAAAATAATTCTGTATATTTCAATATTAGTAAAATATTAATTTCGATCAGACTTTAACACTTAAATAAAAGTTTTCAAAGTAGTCGTAGCAGATAGCGTTAATTGAACTAAATATTGACAGACGTTTACATACCTCCCTAAAACATGTTTCCTCTCAGAATCTAAATTACGGTCAAGTGTGAATATTCACTGCACTGTTTACTCACCCCGTTGGTGACGAATTTTAGTGCTCACTTTCTGATGTATGCCAAATTTTATCGTCGCTAACTGAATCATTTTATCGGT
Organism: Catocala sponsa; assembly: GCA_963564715.1. NCBI lineage: Eukaryota > Metazoa > Arthropoda > Insecta > Lepidoptera > Erebidae > Catocala > Catocala sponsa. The sequence goes on from OY751331.1 coordinate 13,423,271, forward strand.
ACGATTTGGAACCGTGGATTCAACATAAACGTATCGACAATAACACCGAATTCCTTGTGGAGATATCGTCACTGTTCCATAGGGTGGTAGCGTCGTGTGTCGTGTGCTGTGGTGGACAGTGATGGATGTCGGAGTGGACAGTTAAGTACCGATGGAGACGCGGCGGACGCAGGCAGGCTTGACGCGCGGCATGATGTCGCGCTGGCTGGCGCTCAGAGCGGGCGCATGGCAGGGGCGGCGTCGCGGCACTCGGCGGGCTGGGCACACCACGCGTACTGTCGGGGCACTCGCGCGCGGCGCCGCTACTCGGCTCGGACGAAGTACACAGTGCGGAGCGGACACGGCGTGTGACCGAGCGCACCACTCGCCATCTGAAGCGGGACTGAGCGCTCGGCGGCGGCGGGCGGCGGGCGGCAGCGCGCGCGCGCACCAGGTATACGGTTATGACAGGGGGCGGGGCCGCGCCCGGCTCATAAATCAAACTTCGCCCATTCGCACGCGCTTCGCGGGCCCCCCTCCTCCATATTCCATATTCGGGGCGGGGCATATTTTCATAATCATAACGCCTCATATTCATAAGCGACATGTGGTCGCGAGCGAGCCGGCGGCGCGAGGCGCGAGGCGGCCGCCGGCCGGTGGGCGGCGCTGACGCCCGCTAGATGGCGGCGACGTGCGCCCCGCGAAGCCTCCCACACCACCGCCACTAATTGAACTTGCACGTCATAACTTTTTGTTTGTATTCAATAATTATTAAATGGCTTTTTTAATTGCTTATAGCAAAAGTTCTCGATAAGTTACGAGCGACAAACTTGTTGTGAAACTTTTAATATCTGCTAATAGATTTGCAGTCCAGATTCTATTTATTTATTTTTATTCTGACGGATGTTTGCATAGTACGTTTGTTTACCGATTCAAATAATTTACATAAGTAGTAGGTGACTATATTATTTGTATCAAGAATTTATTAGGCCCAACCGGATATTTTATTTAAATTTGAACTGCATAATAAATAAACTATAGAATAGAAATTGCTACATTTCAAACATTCAACAAAACCATGGGTAGGTATATCAAAAAGCTATTTTGGATGAATAAATACGACGATAGGTATATTTTCACCTTCGTGAGATCTCACCGTTTGAAATATTTATTTACAAAGATACCTAAGTTTGTATACATTATACCTACCTAAGTACCTACTTAATTGTTATTTGACACACTGAATTTAGGAATACCTATCTTTCCTAAATCTTTTGTATCTAGGAATTTATTATGTTAAAATAATTACTATTGACATACAAGTGGTGCATAGTCTGTCAGCGACTTATTATCGAGTGACGCATCTCTATAATTTTTTATTTTATGTGATTAGATTTTTTTTTTAAAGATTTGAAGACGTCGCAGCGTGAGCTCAAATATTTAGTAGGAATCATTGTTGAACGCATGCATAGGTAAGCGTGTAAAATCCTTGGTTAGACACCCGTAACAAGATGCATTGACGGCGAACGATTTTAATTTCTGAAACAAATTGACGAGGAGTTGTTATGAAAAAGCGGATGCCGGGAGCCATGTCAATCGCTTTGTGTGCTTTAAATTAAATATAAGGTATACGTGTGACCGCCGTAACCCGCCTCGGGATCCAATAATAATGTGATAGAAGCAATTTAGTCGATTCCGCCAGTCATCGGACCGACTATTCGACTAAGCACAACTGATACTATTTCTTTCATGTCATTTGCCTTGGATGTTGGAGGGTGGATGTTTTTTTTTAATTAACGAAACTAGTAGGGCGTGCTAGTGATTATTGTTGGTATGCTACTGTTCGCTTCCTCTGATTTTATTTATACATATAGAGTATTCTAGAGTCATGCTGTCTGGACGGGTAGGCAGGAACGATATAGTGTATTTGCTACGAGATAATATCTCATTATATTCAAGGTAATGTTACGTTGGCGTTTGGTAGAGTTGTTATTCCATGTATTATAAATCTGACAAGATATCTTATTGTTTTTATAAAAAAAATAGTTTAAAATAGGTATAAATGTTCCCTAGTCACTTAATTCTAAATAATAATAGGTATAAATGCGAATGTGGGTTTGTTTGTTTGTTACGGTTTCACGACTGAACTACTCGACCGCTTATCTAAAATTTTGCATACGCGTTGTCAAGGGTGTAGAATAGGACATAGGGTACCTTTCATCCACGAAAAAAGTAGGTATCTACTGCTCCCGAGATACAATTTATTGTTAAAAACTACACTAACGCGAGCGAAACCGCAGGAAAAATCTAGTGTAAAATAAACTATATTTCTCATTTGCAATAACTATTCTCTTTTTTGTAAATGTATGACATTGGCTACTTAAGTTAAAAAACTGTTGGAACTTATTCCATAAATGTACGATAGACGAAGGATAATAGTGGGGATAAGCAGAGATGCATTACAGCCATTATTCGTTTAACGTCCAACGTAATGGAGGGCCACTCTATTACTATATACTTGGCACGTTTCCAGACTTAATTTGGCTACTGTGAAAATCTCACCCAACACGGGAATCGAACTGGGTACTTCGTGATCGACTATAAATATAATCACAATCTTACATCAGCTACCAGACCAACATACATACATGTATAGATTCACGATATGTACCTATATTAGTTGCCGTAATGTAGGTGTACCTAATACACCTTTTCTACCTACCCCTTAGGGGATTATAGGTGAGAAACTATGTAGGTTGCTTATCTATCCATGAAATTAAATTCGTAGTTACTATTTAAGTACACAACAAAAACCATAAACAAACTCTATCTAATACCTTTAGAAATTCGTTGCTCTATCCTTTTTAACTTGAGCATAGTTCAAATATGAATGAAGCAATTGTTATTTTTGATAGATTTAAGTAAAGTTAATGAGTAAATTGTCATATATTTGCCTTGGGCATAGTTATTCGAATTCTCGAAACTAAAACGATCATGGCGCACTAGGTGGCGCTGCCTGTCTTTTACGTATCATTTTGAAGGATCATGGGGGCAGGTTAAGGCTAATAAGTAAAAAATATATACCTCTATGCTTTTTTATATTTATATAGAATACATATAAAGCTCTGGTTATCTTCGAAGAGATGGATAGAAGTGCAATACACATTACACCTGCTAAGTTTAGGTATCGTATACGTCCGGGCCTATCACCCTCTACCGGCGATATTGCCTGACTGCGTGCTGTTCTTGAGAATTTCCTTACAGGAAAACCTAATAACACATTATTACCTCTCTCAGAAATCGAACATGGGAAATCATGCTCGAACACAAATATATGCCAAACAAATATATGAGGTCAATGAGGCAGTTTCTTATTACCTGCCTAGCTTTGTATTTCGGTTCGATGCTCGGTTCAAAGGGTAATTGGGTATTTCTGTTACGAAATTAGTTTAGTAGTAGCAGTCTGGCAATGTGCCCTGTAGTCGGCATTAGGTTCTGTCTATTGTGTGGGACCTACGATATAGTTTAGTAGTAGCAGTCTGGCAATGTGCCCTGTAGTCGGCATTAGGTTCTGTCTATTGTGTGGGACCTACGATATAGTTTAGTAGTAGCAGTCTGGCAATGTGCCCTGTAGTCGGCATTAGGTTCTGTCTATTATGTGGGACCTACGATATAGTTTAGTAGTAGCAGTCTGGCAATGTGCCCTGTAGTCGGCATTAGGTTCTGTCTATTGTGTGGGACCTACGATATAGTTTAGTAGTAGCAGTCTGGCAATGTGCCCTGTAGTCGGCATTAGGTTCTGTCTATTGTGTGGGACCTACGATATAGTTTAGTAGTAGCAGTCTGGCAATGTGCCCTGTAGTCGGCATTAGGTTCTGTCTATTGTGTGGGACCTACGATATAGTTTAGTAGTAGCAGTCTGGCAATGTGCCCTGTAGTCGGCATTAGGTTCTGTCTATTGTGTGGGACCTACGATATAGTTTAGTAGTAGCAGTCTGGCAATGTGCCCTGTAGTCGGCATTAGGTTCTGTCTATTGTGTGGGACCTACGATATAGTTTAGTAGTAGCAGTCTGGCAATGTGCCCTGTAGTCGGCATTAGGTTCTGTCTATTGTGTGGGACCTACGATATAGTTTAGTAGTAGCAGTCTGGCAATGTGCCCTGTAGTCGGCATTAGGTTCTGTCTATTATGTGGGACCTACGATATAGTTTAGTAGTAGCAGTCTGGCAATGTGCCCTGTAGTCGGCATTAGGTTCTGTCTATTATGTGGGACCTACGATATAGTTTAGTAGTAGCAGTCTGGCAATGTGCCCTGTAGTCGGCATTAGGTTCTGTCTATTATGTGGGACCTACGATATAGTTTAGTAGTAGCAGTCTGGCAATGTGCCCTGTAGTCGGCATTAGGTTCTGTCTATTATGTGGGACCTACGATATAGTTTAGTAGTAGCAGTCTGGCAATGTGCCCTGTAGTCGGCATTAGGTTCTGTCTATTATGTGGGACCTACGATATAGTTTAGTAGTAGCAGTCTGGCAATGTGCCCTGTAGTCGGCATTAGGTTCTGTCTATTATGTGGGACCTACGATATAGTTTAGTAGTAGCAGTCTGGCAATGTGCCCTGTAGTCGGCATTAGGTTCTGTCTATTATGTGGGACCTACGATATAGTTTAGTAGTAGCAGTCTGGCAATGTGCCCTGTAGTCGGCATTAGGTTCTGTCTATTATGTGGGACCTACGATATAGTTTAGTAGTAGCAGTCTGGCAATGTGCCCTGTAGTCGGCATTAGGTTCTGTCTATTATGTGGGACCTACGATATAGTTTAGTAGTAGCAGTCTGGCAATGTGCCCTGTAGTCGGCATTAGGTTCTGTCTATTATGTGGGACCTACGATATAGTTTAGTAGTAGCAGTCTGGCAATGTGCCCTGTAGTCGGCATTAGGTTCTGTCTATTATGTGGGACCTACGATATAGTTTAGTAGTAGCAGTCTGGCAATGTGCCCTGTAGTCGGCATTAGGTTCTGTCTATTATGTGGGACCTACGATATAGTTTAGTAGTAGCAGTCTGGCAATGTGCCCTGTAGTCGGCATTAGGTTCTGTCTATTATGTGGGACCTACGATGTAGTTGGCGAAGTGTGGGAGTACTACCACTACCTCTGCCTGCTCCTTCGGAGTTTTAAAGGTGTGAGTGTGTTGAAGAATTACCTATAAACTATACCTACGTATGATGTACAGGATACATAACACTATCACATTGGTCTAGTAAAATAAGTGTGATATCCTAGGTTTGATACCTGGTTACGCAGTGTCGTTGAGCTTATCAAGTAAGCTATAAAAAGTAGATAACCCTGGGCATTGTCATGGGTGTTTTTGAAGATTACTGGCAATTTTCATTACAATTACTAGTATCTTTGTTGACCCTCTTTTCGTTACAAATTGCTTTTCGTTACAATTCTTGTTAAACTCTACGGCAAAGAATGCTTTTGTTAGTTGTGGGTTTAGCTTGGTAGTGCAATGGGCATGATTCCAACCCACGACCTCTCGATCCCAAGTCTAATGCCTTATCATGCCACTGACCTGACGAAGTACATATGTGTGTATGATATTCTATGTAATCCTCTTAACAAATACGGGAACTGATGTAGTAGGTACCTACCAGTATAAAAAGGCATACTTTTAAAGCAAAGTGTCACGATAATACTATTCTACTGGTGAACTACTTATCAAATAAAATGACGATATATGGGCGAAGCTATAAGCAATCTGTAGTAGTTAAAATAACCAAATAAATACACGGATGGCGTAGCGGTTAAACTGGCGCCTCGCCACTGTCACGGCGTTAAGTGTTGTGGGTACAAGATCAACACGAGACAAATAATACCTAATAATAATAATTGATTTATTTCTCTTTACAAAAAAAAGTACATACAAATTTCATAAAACAAGGATTTCACAATGTTTTGTGAGAGACTGGTGCCTGTGATAGGTATTAAAACACCTGTGTTACGGGTCCCCAGGTCCCCACTTTACTGAACATTATTGTTTAAATTAATCAATAGTAGAAAACGCTTAGATAAAGTTTAAAATTAATACATAAATTAATAGAAAAATAAAAGCAATTATACATTTAAGGAAAAGTAGATAACTATAATTTATAATTAGATAACATAAATTAATGGGATACTACATACAATTTCTTAAAATTTGTGTGATCCACAAATAGTTGAGTCTGGGTTTTCTTTGTGTCAGTTGTTTGATTGTTTGTTAAGTCTCTCGCGATACAAGATTTATTCGTAATGCGACAGTTGATTCTTTTAAAATAGAATACCTAAATTTTTTTGAATTAGAAAAGTTAATATATAATAATGTATAACTACATATCTAAGAAGTACATGAGCACTTTTTAAAAATCTAATATTTGAATGGTAAAATGGTTCCTTACTACCCATGCGCCGAGTGTTACGGATTCGATTGACATACATTTTCATTGTCAAGGTTATTTTCTTGTCTCGGTGTTATTTGTGATTCGAAAAGTGTTCGCCGAAAAAATATCGGTAGGGTAGCGTTTTCCTCGATCTGAAAATCGAACCCGGGGCCTCATGTATCGCAGTCACATACATTTCTGCTGCTCCACAGTGACACTATATAAAATGCTATAATTATCTTTAAGAATTATTTTCTGTGTTGCGGGGAGCTTTTCAAACATCCAAACAACACAGAACGCCTACACTCAGGACAACCATTTGCAGATCACATAATTTTTTATCCCGTGTGGGATGCGAATCCAACCCTTCGGGGCAGTGGCAGGACCGAGGCGACCAACATATTTACATAGTTTAGTCACGTTTATTTAACAGCACAATATATCATGGCCTCTTAATACTAGGTATAGAACAGCAATGTTAAAAACAGTCTATTACTAACCCAATCCTAAAATTGTCGATAGAAAAATGACTACAAAATATACGTCATTGGAAAACAAGTAAACTATATCTATCGTATTAAATCTTTGATAAACAATCTCGAGGTAATAACTGCAGGTATTCCTTTTGAGAGAACCGATAGTAAAGTTTCATGTCATATTATTCGCCTGTAGAGCGCAGATTACTTCGCTGTATAGAACTATACAAGCACCTCTTTTATGACGGGCGAATTATTCGAACGATATCCAAGCTTCTGGGAATAGAAGCTGTAATGTTAGGATTCCTATCTACTGAAAACAACCGGGTGATCACTTACAGCCCATAAATAAGAAGCTATGAGATGTCTTGACCTTTGTTTCGACATTGTAATATGCATTTCGTGGCGTCCCAGCACTCTAGCTCATGCGTTCGTCGTATAACTAATAGGTATTAAACTAGATTATTCCCGCTTCTTCACTCGCTTAAATGTAGAGTTAGGTTAGAGCAGTACAATACTTTTTCTGGATGAAAAGTACCATATGTCCTTTTCTGTTCGACTGACAACGTACCTACCTATATGTAACGAACAAACTAATATTTACATCATAACTGATAATATAAATGGGAATATGAGTTTGTTTGTTACGCTTTCACGCCTTAACTGCTTAACCGATCATTATGAAATTTCGCATACACATTTTCAGGGGCACGGAAAGGAACATAAGTTACCCTTCATCTAGAAAAAGTACTGTTGCCGAACAAGCGAAACCGCGGGCAAAAGCTAGTTTGGTTATAATTAAGCATTATAATACCATCAAGAATAGAACTTAATTTTAATAACACATACCAGTCTATTACTGTCGTATTAGCATAAGTATTGATAACCATGAATCGCTTTTATTATGGATAATGTTACTCCATACTAAGGTGTCTGCGAGGGGTAACATAATATTTAGTTTGAGGAATAACGCAGGCATGAGTTGCAAAATAGGGAGCAGGCTTATGTCCTGTAGGGGTTAACTTGATATTATGCAGGACTAGAATATGCCCGCGGCTTCGCTTGTTTAGAAACAGTACTGGATGAGAGGGGATACCTGTATGTCCTTTCCTATACCTCTGACATCGTGTATGCGAGAATTTATGATGATCGGTCGAGTAATTTAGGCGTATAAGCGTAACAAACAAACTCACATTCACATTTATAATATTACTAGCTATTGCACGCGGCTCCGCCCGCGTGGTACATCATCAACAAAAACTAACCTATATCCTTCCCCAGGTTTTAAACTATATCTGTACCAAATTTCAACTAAATCGGGTGAATGTTTTAGCCGTGAAAAGGTAACAGACAGACAGACAGATAGACAGACAGAGTTACTTTCGAATTTATGATATTAGTAAGGAAGTAAGGATAAGTTAGGATTGATGACGGCGAAGACTATTTAACATCACTAAGCAATGGACGTATAATGTAATAGTTCAACTTATAGTCAAGAATTATGCAAATACAACTAGTTTTAGGCTAACACATCGTTAACTGGTTGGTAATAAAACTCAATAATCTATTGCAATATGTTATTAGGTATCTGTATTGTAATAAGGTACAGGTAAATTAGTCGGGCAGTAATTTTAAAATCATCACAAATTAGAACTTATCATAAGCCTTAAAGGTATTAAAGAGGTTTGAAGTTTATTAGTCTACTTATTTATATCTACTAGGTAATTCGAATCGGATATTATACCTTGCATCAGCCAAGAGAAATAACGTCATCTATAGCTATTCATGTATTACGGACATTGACAGGTGCACAATATCATATATCTCCATGTAATCCCCTTTTGTTTCGAACTCATAAAATCTGCGACATTGGTATTTCCCCTTTTGACTTACGAAAAGCCACATTATAATAAACCGAACGTATAAGATATTTCAGTTTCAGTCAGGAGAACATTAACCGCACTATAATTGCCATTAAAAATAATTAGCCGGCAGCTATGTTGTTGTTTTTAACCTCAGTCGACTAAATAATTCCTGTTTATGATGACACCTAATCCCTTATGAATTTAATGTGAGTTCCCTGAACGGCACTATGGCGAGGTGTTATTTCAGATCCATCAGTGCGGCAGTTAAACAGAAATAGCACCAGTAACACAAGTCACATACGATTTAAATACACAAATTTTTGAAAATGTCTGTTTATTTAAGCTAAAGCACGCGTCAGCCCTCGCTCTCCGCCGACCGCCGCCGCGCCTCTCGCGCCATCGACATCACCGCGCTCTTACGTTTATTTACTTTGTTACTGTTACAACATGTTACATATTACTATAAATTAATAAAAATAGCACTTAAGTTATACCTGTTAATTATCACGCGAGCTCATTTTATCGCCAACAGGTGCGCGAACAGCAGCGTAGAGCTTAGTTAAAAAGGTATAACGTATATGTTTGTATTATGTCAAGGGAGGGTGAAATTTTTAAATTGACTGTCAAAATGACGGCGGCGGCGTCGGACCAGCATAAATGAGCGGTGGGTGGCGTGGACTCGGAGTGTTGGAGTGGTAGAGGCAGTGGCGAGTGGCGGCCGAGCGCGGCGCGGCATGGCGGCGAGCGATGCGGCGCGGACGCGTTCATAAATTTGAATATGGAAGTGAGTTCTAATGGCGTCGCTGTTTATTTTTACTGCACCCCCAGAGCCGTACGCCCGAATGCGACGCCGAATTTATTTCCATGCATTTTAATATCTCCCTCTGAATAGCTATTGCCATTTTCACGCGGTTTTATTGCGAACTCTATAGTCGTGTTATGCTCTTTGTTTTGTTAGGCCCGCTTTACGATCGAGTGCGATGGACAATATCGCTCGATGAAGCCTCGTAAGGTTTCGAGGGAGCACCCAGTGTAATTAATGCTCCGCCGGAACGCTCATTGAGGCGATAATAAGAGTGTACCGTAATCATGTAAATTTCCTCGTTTATGAAGCGAATTCTGAAGGAATACCGAAGCGGTGTATGTCAGTATTAAGTCATTAAAAGTGAACATTGATTGATTGGAGCTTGTGCAAAGGGCACGCATCGCGGAAGCGCACGCAACTCTCGTACAAAACAAACCACTACATTTTGTTGAGTCGCTTGTTTAAAAATCAGTGAAGCGTAACTCATATTACAGTTCTCCTTTGATACGCAAGATAATAAAAGAATACGGAGAAGACGAGGCACTCGTCTATGATACCGTCCTCGTACGTGAAACTTTAGCGAGCGTTTTAGAGGCGGCTCTTTAACGCTATGTTATTGCTGGCTTATTTGAATGTACTAAGTTTAGAGTGCCTTAGTTATTGATAATGATCGTAACGTAGTTTCAAGCATTGATTTATACGGTTGAACGATTTCACTGGTACGATATGCGACTATTAAGAATTTACCATCGTTGTGTTCAGTATTGGTTGACATGTTAAATGTATATTGATACAAGTAGGTGCACGTGAGAACTCAGACGTTGAGATGAAAATTTTTATACCGTAAATTATACAGAAAAATATTGTCGACCCAGCTCGTTTACAACCGACACTTAGGCTGTCAAAATGATGGCTGTATGAGAAGAACACGCTTGCTAAATGTTCTTTGGCATATTTTACTTAACACTGTAATTGTGGTTTGTTAAAATACGTCGACGGTACTCATCTTTATCAGTTATTTTATTTACTCGTTGGCCTTCAGCCATTAAATTGGAATTAAATAACTTGTGTACTAGATATTTTATTTTATTAAGCAGCTAGGTAACTATAAATAGTTAGTATATATAATATGTAAGTGTATGAGTAAACGTTTGTTCGTGTAACCGGTTTGTAATGATTACACGGTCGTTTATTATGTTAGAGTTATGGTGTCAATGCTAGTTACTTTGTTAACTTTACACCTTTGTATTAAGTTGTATCATGCGGTCATGTCACATTTAAGAGTACTTTACCAGGAAGTGTATACTTTATATCGAATAAAAACTTTTAAACTAAAGAGTTCTTATCTAATAACAAATATACTAATAGCACATATTTAGGTATATGGGTGCAATATTGATAACATATTAGCCTTCAATTTATGCATAAATGTTCGGCTGCTTTGAAATAATTTCACACTTCAAGACTTTTAGACGGATCCCTCCTTTGGCCCCCGTGAGCATGGCTGCTGAAAAGCAACGTAAACGTCAGGGAAAGTGTAAATACAAATAGTGATTTAAAGTTGTAAACAAAACAAACTGCAGTAAATCCCTATAAAGTTTAATTCTAGTCTTTAAAATCTTTATTTAATTGAATAAGAAAAATCTCTGTAAATATATGTGTGGGTCAAGTCACCAGACGTAAATTAGTAGATTTATAAAAGATTTTATAGTTCTGAAATGAGTACACTTGTATGCCGGTTAAGTGAGATGCCATATTGGTTGTAGGTAACATTCTAATCTTACGACATCAATATTGGAATGGACTAAATTTTCAGTTCTTATGTTGTTTCTATAGCTCTTGTACCTAACCATAAATGTACTGAGATTAAGATTAGGTACATTTAGCGAGGTGCATCGTCAGGCTTATGAATTTATGTAGGTATCGACTATTTTGACATTAAAGTCCTAAATCTACGCTATATTTATTCAAATCACATATACAGTAAATATGTTTATGTTCAAATGTCAGAATTGGTACCAATGAGTCTGTTACGTAGATATTTATGGTTTGTCAAGTAATTATGTTGTATGTGTAGTGTTCAAGGGATAAGTACGTACGAGTAAGCCAGTCAAAATATAAATCTTGCCTAGGAGGAGGAGGCACGGGGTGGCTGGCGGGTCCTCTTGAAATATAAAAGTGTCCGGGGGCACTCAGCGGCCGGACGCTCATATTTTGTTATTTTATTTATATTAAAAGTAATGGTTCTCCGCCAGGCATAATGCTCTAGATGGTTTTTGCGCATTTTTCTCTTTTCTGTGTCTCGTATATTTTCACTTAAATGACAAAGGTACGTGACCCCTCTCATCTTTGTTAGTTTATATTACTGTGTTTTATACGCTTAACGACTTTAATGTAGTGTGTAGTAAACCATCTGAGAATGAGATTTAGAAAGCTATGCTGACTTTCAACCCTATTATTTATATAGTAAGTACTATTGAGGTGAGTCGAATACAACTTTTAAACTAATTTACAGTTTTGGGAGAGATGAATCTTTGTGTTTTGTTTTTTCGTGTGGGTAGAAGTTATATGATTGTCACATATGGTGGCAATGCTGTATTTAGTCAGACAGTTATATAGTCATATTTTTATATTCGTAGAGTTAGACATAATTTAGCTTTAGATTTTTGTATGCCACTGTTTTGGCTTGAATGTATGACGTGACATCAAAGTATTTTTGAGCCTAGGTTCTCGATATCGGTATTTATTTGTAAGTGATCTTGGCGACTGGGTGTTAGGTACAGGTACTGCTCTTATGTTAATACTTCATTTGGCTACGAATGAATTATTTTCATCAACCGTAATAATACTTTTTATTCGACCCGACAGCTGGTGTTGTTGGTTGTGATATTGATGAGTTAAATCGTGCCATAATGCATAAGGCTATTTTCTGCTGGACGACTGACATCACGTGGCTTACAAACCCAGTAGTGATCAGCTGTTTATACACTATTTTATAAATAGGAATAGAAAGCCTATTACATATTCTACATCATGGAGCTGTAATTATTATATTATTTTAGGCTCTTTATTATGTTTGTTTGGTTGAGAGCCCCGTTACGAATATGTGAAGAGTTGCCAATGGAAAAATCTCATTTGTTGACGTGTCTGTTAAGTAGACGCAGTGTAGACTACAAGAGGTCTATAATTTATATATATAAAGGACTTCCTTAAGGACCACTGGTACCCTGGTCACCGATGTTTTGCTGGATGAAGGTAGTTCCCTACTCAGAAGGCGTCAGGATTGGTCCCGCCGGACTTACAATACAAACATTTTTGTTTAAAGAGTTTAAACAAGGAACTGAAACTCACTTCCTAACACTATCATGAAACAAAGCGTTAAGCAATAATTAAATATGTACAACGATTACCCTCTTCAGAGTAACCCATGTTACTAAACATATTCGTTTGAATACAGTCCCTCAAGTAGTATTTATTCTTAGATAAGGCTCGGTTTCAAAAATACAATGTAAGTGCACAAAGCACACGTTGATTTATTAGTGGATAAGTATACATTAATGTTAACAAAGTGTATCGAGCGCGCGGCCGCGTAGCTCTGTTGTAGACGGTGCTACACCGACGTGCCAGCATAAATTTACCTACCATAGTTTTATGCTATCATAAACAAGAAATACAGACATCTTCACTATAATGTAATGTAGGAAAACGGTCGGCGTTGTGAGAACCGAAAGTGGGCAACCGTCCTCGAAAGCATTCGCTCTATTGCGCTCGCGATAGAGGTGATATCCGCGTACCGGCGAGCGCGGCGTCGCGTCGTAGCAAGTGCGGGTTGGCAGCAATCTGCACAAGCAGAAGCGAGGTGTAAGCGAGGTGCTGCGGTGGCGTGAGGTGGGTCGCGCCGGCTCATTGTGGACCCTCGGCTGACGGCGGCAAGAGCTCGTTCGGCGCGGCGGCGGCGCGTGCTGCCGCGGCGGCGGCGTCGCTCTTCCGGGGAAGGCACTATCTCGGGTGCAGCGGGGGGGCGGCGCAGCCACCACCCCCTCGTAAATAACGCGCGCTGGCGAGCCGGCGAAGCACCCGTGCCAGATTCTACAGCTAGAAACAGTTAAACGCTCATAATTTCGTGCTGGTTAAGCTTATCTTTGTCTCGTGTACGAAATTTCGCTCTGCCGTCCCCCTCGCGCGTTTTCGTGGACATATTTTATTTGTTGCAACGGAACGTTCTGTCGCGTCCGGGGCCAAAGTTATAATTGTAGTTCGACATACCAGTGCAGCTTCTGCATAAAGTTGCCCAGCGACGTTTACATTGTTCAAATAACTTTATCTGGTTAATGTTTTAAGTTTACTCACTTTGATTTATTCACAACTTAAAGTTAAATTAACGGTGTTCCTATGAAGCATGTATAGGTATCTGTTTACGTTTTTATATGTTAGCAACGTTGTTTATTACGCGTGACCTCGTCTAAGGTCACCCTATCTGCCGAGTTATAATGGCGAGGCAGGGAGTTAGTTTGATTGAACAACATAACTAGAGTATCGTTCGTAAGTTTTCGCATAGATGTACGGTGAAAAGGCATTCGAGCATGGTGCGATAGTACGACGAGGGTGCCGGCTGTGGGAGGCTCTCGGGGGGCGAGGGGAGGGGTGTCGGTGGTGTTAAGCTGGTATCATCCCGCCTTATCGCGGCGCGCCGCGGTTTCATAATAATTTTAATACTCGGGGTGGCGCACTCCGCGGATTTCCGGCGCATACTTTTATAAGCGCTTTTCGTTCCCGAAGGATCGTCGCCGCGCTGTCACCCTCGCGTGCATGTCTTCAATCTCAACCTCGGTAAGTCGCCGCTGAATACACCCGCGGGATTTTTTTGCTTTTGTTTTGACATTTATTGCCACGTTTTTGGCTTGTTTACGCCGCTTGTACAAACAGATTTAATTTGTTAAATAGGTGCTTTTTATTAGATTTCTCTTGTGACAATACACTTTAATATTATTTATTTTGGAGGGTAGTTGTTGATGTTATTTAAAATTATAACGGTAAATTGAGTCACTTAATGATAGGTTTCACAAAAGCTAACAGTGTAGTAAAATTTAATCGCTCTCGTTGAACTTGTAAAAGACGCTAACTATTTATGTGATGGCAAGTTTGTGGGTAGTTATAATATATTGTCACGTACTTACCCGGCTATCATTTCTTCGTCTATTAGCTACATTGGGGTACAAAGAGCCCCTTAATTACAGGCGGTAGATACCGTTATGCGAGATCAGCCAATTTGCCAAAATGGATATAATAAATGACAGCAGTAATAGAGGCGGTTGAGTGTAACATTAATAGAGAGGCAGGTAGAGCGGGCGGGGCGGGCGGCACTAACGAGCGTTTTTATCCAGGGCGGGCGGATGATGGATGGACCTACTTCCGGCCGCGACGTCCGCACTTCCGCCGTTCCTTTTGTATATTTATCAACATTAATTTCAATGCGCTACAAGATATATTTGCCTGTTTTACTTACTGATTTTTCAGGGGACGTGCAATTCTAGCAGTTTCTTTCGTGTACGTCCAGTCTACAGTACGAAAGAACATTAATAAGGAGTTCTTGTTTTTATTTCAGTATCAGTCTATATTGTTAAGGTCGTAAACAATCGAACGAACGCTTATTCATTACGCTGTCTCGTTCTATTTTTAAACACAACATATCCGATGCGTGCAAAAATAGCCTTTGCCAGGATAACATTGATAATGATGATAGACACGCCTAACCGTTGCCTTATTACGGGGACTCACCCTATTTAACATGACAGCATTATATTGCGAATCAACTGTTGATAAAAGTCAGACAATACAGTCATAGGAAGAGGGAAGTATATTTTGCTACTCAAGCGTTAATTAGTTAATTTAGGTCGAGTGACGTTTCTTTATTGCTTCGGATAAATAGAAGTGATGCATGTTAAAACAATACATTTGTTTTAACTTGTCTAGGTAATACTAAACACAAGAGGAATTTTAAAATGATAGAGCCACTAATTGTGGGTTTTCTTCATTAACAAAATATAGAAAGTTAATTAGGGGAGGGGTTCTTTTATAACTTCTTTTTATGTAAGTTTTACTCTAGGTGCTCTCAAGTTCTTAATTTTGTTTATACAAATAAGTTAGGAACATGCTTGCAACCCGCCTGACAAAGCAGACCGTAATGTCATACTATGATGTTTTGCAATACTAGGTCTCACTTTTGTTGCCTTGAAAATAGGAATAAAAATAAATAGAATAAATATTATTGAAAATAGGAGCCTGAAATAAATAATACAATAGGTATTCGTTACGTTTTAATTATAATTATTTTTCTTACACGGGTATTTCTCTAAACGCTAGGAAAATATTCGATCGTTTGTATGCTTTGAACGGGGACATGGATCCAATACCCTTGAAAATAGGAATAAAAGGATTTATTTTTTAAATCACCATGAATTTTGGATTACTCATTACAAGTAATATTGTTAAGCTAGCCAAAGTACAAAGGACGTAAGGCATGGAAAGGCACTTACTGGACAAAATTCAGTAACAATATTATTATTAGGTAAGTCGGCTCATTCGTACCAACGGTCGTTGACTGTAGAATGGCGTAGTGGTGTAGGTGTCGCCTCGCCATTGCCTCTACGAGGAGTGTTGTGGGTTTGTACTTGTCATGATAAACGCACGACATTTGTGTCACCTAGATATAGTTCTTCCGAGTCTGAGTATTCTTTGTGTCCGTTGTTAGAATCTTTGTAAAGTCCCGTGCGACTCAGAATTTATTTCTAAGCCTGGAATTGCCCTTTTAAGAAAATAATAAAAATTACTGTCTGTTCCACTTAAATGTATTTGCCTTCGAAAAATATTAATTTAACTGGTATGAATATTTTTAGGAAGCAGCAATAGCTTGGGGGGACAATTGAGTTGACAAGTAAGAAAACTCGTATCCGTAATAGTTTAATAGGGAGTTTGTGTACAAAAACAAACTTATTTATTTATAGTAAACACTTATAGAATTATGTTCACATGTATTCTCATGCTCACAATACTATTAAAAAGAAATAAGGTGTTGCCGAAATATTTAAAGTATTAAATTCGTTGTAGGAATAGTTAGCTTGCCACAAGTAAATGCTTTGCTTAATGCACAATGTATAAACGAATTATAGTTCTGAAATAAATAATACAATAGGCATTTGTTACGTTTTAATTATAATTATTTCTCTTACACGGGTATTTCTCTAAACGCTAGGAAAATATTCGACCGTTTGTATGCCTTGTACGGGGATATGGATGCAATGTCCGAACATTTTTGAAGATTTAAGAATAAAGGGAGCTTTTGCTGTTACCGAGGTGTCTTCACAATAGCTCGATTTAAATAACTACAATCATGTATTGCCTAAGGTCTTGTAAAATATATACACTTAGTAAAGTTACTAGGCTAAATATTATGGAAGTAAAACAGCGGTTGACCTAAAAGTAGCATCAAGTCGGATAGACCAAGGACTAAGTAGCCTATCGACTAAGTAGATGGCTCATCTACTTTTAAAACAGAAGCCGAAGGCATACAAAATTTGCCTTAACCTTAGCCTGCATGTTTGTTATCGTGGGTCTGGAGTTCTAAAACGGATTTTTTCGCGGTTACTAATTTGAAATTGTCCTTTTAACCCTAATCATATAGTACTGGTGACCTCTCCTTTTGCCGCCCAACGACAGTTTTGAGGTTTAAGCAGGCGTATTTGGAGTTTCACACTATTCACCAAATAAGGAATGGAGACTAGATTTTAACTGATTCTCAGAGCACATCTCACACTCAGAATCAGCTCGTCTCAAGTTGCCTTGCGGGTTTTCACCGTTGTTATAAATATATTTACTTGTTAATGTGATTGTGACGATAATGTTTAAAATATAACTGATGTACCCCATCTTTTAAAGATTGCCTCATGATAAAATAACGACTTTTCCAGAATATATGCACATAGTATAATCATAATAATTATGATTATGATTGTACTATGTGCGTATCGTAAACTCTTTCCACCGTTATAGTTGGTGGCGGAGAAAAGCTTCACGACAAAAGCTACGTGTCCGATATAACGTAGTGTACGTTGCCAGACACGCAGGTTACATCGCGAGGCTGTTGTAATGTTCACGAAGTTGTGTAAATTCTGCCAACTTATCTATTACGTTTATTCACTAATGTTGATGTATTATAAAAGATTGATAGCTATGTTTGAGTGTAATATCTAGTGTTACCTTAATAAAAAACTGATTTTCATATTGACAAAGAGTGTAGAAGTACGGTATCTTTACTTTGTTCAGCACTGGAGGTCAGATTATGTGTGATTTTCGTGGGTGTAAGGATATTGATTGCTTGAATAGTTGCAAGTGTAGACAAAAGTTGTTTATAGTGGCCTTAAGTCTGATGATTGCACGGATGGCGCAATGGTTTAACAGGTCACTTCGTAGATTTTCCAGATTATTCCTTGTAATAAGGTATGATTATATATCATAATCGTTTACCGGATACATTTTCAGCATCTATTTTCTGACTGGCAACCTTGATAAAATTTTCTGTCGGAAATCTTAATAACATTTGCAACCGACCTGAGCGTAACTCGGAATCTCATATCGCCGTTCAGCAAACACACTTTTGGTGATAAATCAACGAGGTGATCAATACTTTTCATGAATCCAGACATATTACAAAGGTAGGTACTAGTTTCTACCCGCTGCTTTGCCCACGTGATTCCCACGGGAACGTATTGTCTACATAAGTATTCATTAAAATCTGATCAAAGGTTTACGCCTGATTGATTATATATAATAGACTGACCAAGTCTTAAAATAACACATAGGATGCTTTTTATCCCACTATGTGTTCCAAACATCATTATCAGACATTTTTGAGGACACTGCCGATGACCTTTTATGCAAAGCTGATTTTGAAATGCTAATATTTTTGCAGTCGAATAGAATAGATCTAATACTAACATTGCTTTTAAAGACGCATTCTAACTGTATTAAAACTTTTCAAACTAAAAACAGTCTCATAATAAAATGTTTATTAAATAGCAGCTAATAGTAATATCACTTTCACACACTCCGCGAAGCAGCGCCGCGTATTCTGAATACAATTACTTGCTTACATTACGATGTGCGACTTTCATACCTCATGTACGGAACAAACAAACTATAAAACAGTTTAAATAGCAATTTATGCAAACAACGAAATGAATTTATATTCGTGTTCATAACACGGTTTACATCGTACCCGTACCTACCTACCTATCTATCCTTAGCTTAATTGAATTTATACCCACGTTCTCAAATGAATATGACTGGTACCTACTAGCACTGTGTTTCTGTACTTAATGATGTCTTATTAAGTATTCGATGTGCCTCCAGCGAACGGTGAGAACCTCGTAACATAAATTTTGCGTATTATTTACGTTGACAAACGTGCATTATGAAATTATAATGTAGTGATTGATATGCGGGGTGCGGATGCTCGCGAGGTGGGACGTGTGAGTTGCGCGAGGCACGTACCTTGTACTAACTACGGACATTAGCGCCGGGGCTAGATGATGTACACGTCATAATGCCTATGATCTCAATTCCTTTGTTTCAAGTTGTAGAACAACATACTTACAAATCAATCAATCAATTCTGTATTTATTGAACACAGGTTACGTTTGCGCTTTCGGTGTATCGTGCATCTTTACCGTTGTGATATTTACAATCAAATAATTGAAATTCAAATCTTTTTACATATTCGAGTCATTGATGGTTATGCTGATGATGTGATGATTGTGCTAAGCATGGGCGATATCATAAACACTTTTGCATCTTATAAAAAGGGAAAACGAGAAAAATATCTTAGGTCTTTGATTGCATCTCACTTTGAAGTGTTCAATCTTATCGGGTATGGTATTTTCTTTTCTAGCCCTTTGTTCTCTATGAACTACGCCGTACTGATAGAGTAAAGCCTTATCATCCTAGTTATAGCTATCCGCCACAATGTGAGAGCAAAATAAAGTAAGTTACATACAGATGTCACCATTATGATACATATAAAATTTCCCTTCGATACCTCGGCATCTTGATCATCGGTGATAAGGTATGTCAAAACGAAGTGAATGTATTATTTATATATGGTCCAGTTTTAGACCCTAGGGGCTCTTATCTCTAAAATAGTTCTTACAGTATTTATTAGATGCTTTTAAGGGTTGCAGTAGTGAGCTATTTGTATCAGAAGGTAGTTACATAAAGACTGCCTTTGGTTGGCGTTCTGAATCTCATTCCCAGTGCATGTGCTCCCTTCTTATTTTGATATTGGATTCTTGAAACGGTGCGTCAAAATAATAGCCTACTTATTCGCCACGCCAGCAGTGATCGGAATCACCATTCCGATCACTGCTGGAGCTGAAAGAGCTGAAAATAATTGGTAAGGGTCACTGACCCTTACCAATTATTTTCAGCTCTTCACACCATCAAGTGCAGTGGTATCACTTCGATGAGAAAATAAACTAAAACAATTTAAAGATGAAAAGCTTAGCGAAAAAATAATAGTCTCATTTGCATGAATCCAGTGCTATAATATTCTACTATGCCAACATATTAAATTAAATATTCTCGAGAGAGTTTCACGACGTCCTGCCATAAATCAGCCGTACAAAATTTATTATAATGAGCACAAATAAATAATAGCTATGTCAAGACACAATAGTATTAGGTCAACGTATTCAGCTAATATAATAAGTCTATGTGTTGTGAAATATAATAAGGTATATTAAACATTAAAATGTTTGCGCCGTGCGGGGATCAAATTCACAACACATAAAGCACAACAAATGGCGAGGTAACCAGCTAAACCACTGCGCCACTTTTGCAGCTGTAAATCAAAATACACGACAATAAATCCTTACTAATATTATAATGCGTATATGAGTTTGTTTTATTGTTTGTTTGTTACGCTTTCAAATCTTAACTTCTCGACCGATCATTATGAAATGTTGTATACTGTCCTGGGTACAGAAAAGGACACAATACCTGAAAGGTATTTTATCCATAAAAAGTACATTTCCAGAGATATGGAAACTTATTGACTAAATGTACATTAATGCGAGCAAGGCCGCGGGCTAAATCTAGTAAATATATAAATAGCATTCGTACGAATATTATAACGATTACTCACACTCTTAGCACATCACTAGTATTCTAATTATTGCTGAATAGAGATGCCTCTATAGACAGAGACTAAATTGTCTCTCTCCGTACAGGTCATTGATAAACTCTCCAACTAAGCTAAACGCTTGCGCTAGGAGTATATTCTCGTCAATAGACTAACATGTGGGATTTCAATTGAAATGAATCCGGAGACAATTCTCTTAATTTAAAATTATTATGAAACATAGGCGTGAATGCCAATAGGGTATTACTAAAGCTAATTTTATATTATTGAACAGGATTTTATCAATAAAATGCAGTTGATAAAATTCAATTGTACAGGTAGGGATATCAAGGGATATGCAGGTTTCTGCATATCCCTTGATATGCAGAAATGTTATTATACCTTTCTCCGTATGTTAATCTCAAGGCGAGAAGCATGTTATGTCTGTGAGTAAAGTTTAGGGGCACGAAAGCAAAGCCGTAGATATAGATATAGTATAGAACTATACATCTTTATATTTATGTAGAAGCATATTATAAAATGTAGAATGTTTTGCAACTTAAATTAAAAACGTAATGATTTATCTTATACGTTCAAGGGGGTTCAAGCTCTATATGTCCCGTGCTGCATGTGCTTAAGATAAAGGGATAATCGGCAAGAAATGTACCTATTATTTTATCAGGGATTTCTGCCAAGTAAAGCCTAATTGTATATATTATTGCAAATATCATCAGCTTTATTACAAAGCGCGTGAAGAATGACTTTCAGCCTTCGTGTAATAGAAGATTGCTTAACAGGAAAACCAATAACTCTTACCACCAAGAATTCGAGAACACGGCGTCTCTCGATCAACAGTCGCGCATACGTTTTGCGTACACCAGTATGTTGCTATATAATGATATTGGAATACCTATGTATAAATGAAGACATAATAATACAAATGCATTCGTATAGAGACAGATTACAAAACACCCGCATATTTATGCTAGCGTTTACACTGATCGATAGAAATACTTGTAATCTAATATATTAACCTACATAGAACGATTGAAAATAATGAGCAGCCGAAATACTCACAAATTTTATTACTCTGTCGAATAACGAGGTCGAAGAGTCACAACAAACTGAAAAGTTGCGGTTATGAAGTATATTTGGTATGTTATGAACAGTGTATGATCTACTTACAAATAACTGAACGTAGTTTCGTGGATAGATTCGCGCGAGTCGAAATAAAGCGAGCCAATCAATATTAACACGCCGCAAACAGCGTAAATTGTTGCCTAATGCCATACACGCACACATGCGCGCAGTGCCGTCCGTGAACTAGCGCCTACATTGACTAGGGTGTTCAATTTTATGACGATACTTGAAAATATTTTCCTGTCTTTTATTTAGTTTTTCAGAAGTCATTTCCAGAATTCCTCAATATAAATTGTGGAATTAGGTTTTCAGTTCACGGATATTTGAAGTATAGTTTTATGAGTAGTAACTGTTGAGGAAATGACTCGTTTGACGTACACTTAAACATATATCACGAGAGAAGATATAGGAGGAAAACGTAATACAATGAATGAGTAGAAGTACAGGTGTATTGTATCAACCTGTATGCATTGCGTATTACATTTACACAAGAAGCACACGCACACAGCGGAGCGTCCCTGTGTCGATACACACGCATGCACGCACACCACACACCACGGCCGGCCTGTAATAACTCGGAACCACAATAAATCAATGTGATTAATGTCATTAAGCACTGTGTGCCGGCCTCTCTATATTCCGTCAATATGCACTGTTTTACGACATGCCGCGCCACGATAATTAGTCAGCTTTGTTAGGACCGTTGACGAATGTTATGTCCGATACGAACGCTACGTAGAGAAATTAGAGCAATAAAAATATGTATACGAGCGCCGTCTGCGGTTCCAATGTACGAGGAAAACTTCGCGGAGACACGAATGTGACATGTTAGATGAGATCAAAGAGAATTTATAACGGAGCGTTCATAAACACGTCACTCGCGCAAAAAATGATCTCTGCTATTTCTCAAACTGTGAACACGCTCGGCACGCAGAGATTGATAACTATTACCATTTCTTGGTCAGATTCTCGAGACGCATGTTTATCATACGTCCGCTTGATGGATAGGCCGTAATTATTACGATTAGAACGGCATCGCAAATCATGGGAACGGCGAGGACAGGCTGCACTAGTTGACATCGTTATCGCAGCTTCAGATCTCGATTGTTGGCTCTGGGACCATACAGTTGTGTTCGTTGCATTCGGAACGCGCGACCAGTTTCATACTTTATTTCATCTCTTGTTCACGGCGAATGATCAGTGCTCGATGCATGGTTACACTGTTACGAATGTATCGAGTATCGACTCTGGCCCATTTAGATCTGCGATACCGCAATTTGCTGACGGACAGGACTCGCGCGTCGCCTGCCTGCGACTTGAAGGCAGGAATGTCTTGAGCACTAACCGTGATCGTTCAACTGATTGCCCTAAATTGATTCTATAGGTACTTTATTAGCAGCGTACACCCAAAATCACGAAATAAGCAATCTTATTTTTTGCTATAACTCCTTTCTTATCTTCCAGATTCTATATTTAAACAAAAGTAAAAGTTAAAACAAATGAAGCATTTATTTTGTATGGCCAAAGAAATAATCCAATTCCAATGTACAAATTGCACCATTATTCAATTGTTCATTGCTTTTAAATGCATACATTAGCACGAAGTTATAAATAATTACGAGCGCTGTTTCGACTCTGTTGGTTGTTACATCTTAACACTTCTGGATTGGAAATATCGGTTTCTAATCATGGTGTGGCTATTAGTGTGTAGGTAGCAAAAATAGATTTTAGTTAGTGACATAGTGTTTGTTTGAGGTGAGATGGCGGTGCTATTGTGGCGGCGGTCAGGATGCCGATGACCATTTCGGTTGCACGCTTGTGCTGCAAAGTTCGCAATCAAATAAATATTTCGGCACAATTAAGAAAACGCCGACGAGGGTAGCACTCGTGACAATCGGCTAACAGATCACTGTGGAGACTCCTTGCGCTCTCTATTTATTTCATTAGGAGCACTTTCTGTATGATACAAGGCCTTTCAGCATTTAATTTAGTTGTAACTATTTTCTTATGAAACTGATAATTTCTTTTAATTTACCTTTAAAACTGAATGTGCATTTTTTATGTAAATTATTTCTTTACAGAAATTATAAAATCATATCATTAACATGTGCTTGCAAACATACGTATAAATATTAGTCCATGTTAAGGTCTAGGCGCAGTATATGAGCGCACGCACTATCGACTCTACGGACGTCGAAGTGCGTGCTCTTCGCTCTGCCCACATCCGCTGAAGTATTTTGTTTATTGCTAATGCGATTTTATTTTTTATTGCTTTTTATTTATCTTTATTCAGCGATTGCGGTTTATTGTATTAAAATAAATAAGAATTCTTGACTTTTTAATTTTATTCGAGCCGAAGTACACGACAGTGCCGCGAGGAGAGAAAGAAATAAATTTTAATAAGCGTTTCTTTTTTAAGGCGTGATTCTTCAGTTAAAAGCGATTTATTTTTTATATAAACTTGAAGATAAACCGTATTCATTAGAGATCGACTGGAAAGGGCCTAAAATAAAAATAAACGTGGTCAAGTTGGTGTTGTCCCTGAGTTATTGTCGTTAATCAGCCCCTCTTCTGAAGGCACGTTGATTGGACACCAAGTTCGGCGCGTATGGATGACCGGCATTGTTCTCTTTATTAACATTTGCCTTAATTATAGCGATCATATATGAACATTCTTTGTATTTACTTGCCGCTTTGCACCTTTTATTTCTTGAACAGAAGTGTGACAGGATACAAGTTTGCAGTGATCCTGCAAAATTAAGTTCTATCACACTTTACATAAGGTTTAAATAGTTTTAAATGTAGCTGTGTTGTCTAGACATACTTATAGTTACCCTTAAATAAAAACTTAAAGCTTGTAGTGTGATTTCATTCCTTAATTACTACTAAATTATTTTGTTAACTATTAAAGTACATTTTCTGTTTATACATTTTACATTAAAATTTTATGTATAAAAAAATTAAAGCATCTTGATCTGGGATGGTTATTAATTATGTATTGAGCTAAATTACAAGAACTTGTCACTACAAATATCGTAAGTATTAGTGTTGACATATTCGAGGTGTATTTCTACGAATTTGTTCACGTCCACGACTCCAATCGTGTGTTACCCAACGGAAGTACATAAATAATGTTTATCGATCGATCATCGGCGAGGTATCGTGACGCACTCGTTAGATTTATGCCTTCATTGTCAGCGCCGTAAACTAGATCTCCATAAAAAGGGACATTTCCTATTTAAAATTTATATTAAAAGACAATGGTTAACAAAAAGCGGGCGCCTCCTCGCGAAGCGGCCCGGCTGCTCGCGCGCACCACGGCGCCAACTGCCAAATCTCTATCGGACGCGCGTAAATTACGCCTTTTTACCTGGATTCCTGTTTTGACATATTTAAGGCATTAGTAATAATTATGAGTGCTCCGTCCAGCCCGTAATGCCTGTGTGCGTGCCAGTTAGTTTTGACACTATCTTAATGACGGACGTCGGGTGACAATAAATATTGAATCGTTATCGCTTACCTATCCGACGTTGCGTCACTTACCTTTAAATCCTAAAATAGACCTCCCAGACTGTGGACGCTGGCGTTGTCTCCAGGTTTCAGTTTTGTCTATATTGTATCAATAGAAGGAAACTGAGTGATAGCAATAGTTTCCTAATTGCAAGTATTGGGGTGACTGGCGAGGTTAGCGAGGGTCGCGCACATCTGCTGTGTTTGTCCTCCCACGCGCTGCTCTGTCGTTAACGAGCGTCGTCCAATAGTTTTAATTGCAACCCGATATCTGCACTTTTATGTCATTGCAAACAGAGAAAATTTACTACTTGAACAAATTTTTGTTCGATTAATGAGAATATACCGTATCAGGTTGAATCTCTCACTGAAATGAGATTGACAGGTCAGAATCAGGTCAAATTGATTGACACGTCTGACAAGTTGTCAAGCCTGTCGATCAATTTCAAACGAAAATCTTTCATCGTGAAACAGACCTGTACTGCCTAACAAAAAGCCCAGCACTAAAAACTGGATATCCGAAAAACCGATCATGTGTTTCGGGTGGTATGAATAAATCAGATATAGCGCGGCGACTGGAGCACGTCGTAGGCGCCTACTCGGAGCGGGTAGATCTCCCCGCCGAGTTATAAAACCTCACAAAAGGTAAACTGAAAGAATCATGCGTAAATATTAAGGGTTTACGATGGCTCATTCAGTCATTAGAGTTCGTCTTTTGTTTATAACCGCGTCGTAGACTTGTCGCTATACCGAGATAAGATCAGTCTCGTCGGGTCGTCATTATTTATGTGAATTTTGACAGAACACTACTCTACGGGCTCACACTAAAATGCTATTATTTATGGCAAGTGTGGCCTGCGCTCAGCCATAAATTACTCGTCATCGAATTAAGACAAAAGCGAGCGTCGATAAGGCGCGCGATTAGAGCACGCCTCATTGTTCTGACGAATGCACTACTGATACAGCCAATATTTTTTCACTTTTACGACTTCAATACGAGATTGCTTTGTGCTTGTATACCTATTTGTGCTTATGAAATGTGTAATGGAAATACTTATTCACTTCTCTATCATTGTGTTTAAATAAAATTACGATAAATACACATCGGAAAGCTTTGAACATGGCAGTCGGATATAAAATTTATAACCCTTAATAGGCTATGGCGAGAAGGGTGGATGGAATACGGTTAATGATAAATCCACAAATGAGATTTGCCGGACGCCTGGCTACTCAAACCTGGCGCTCTATTGTCACTGGACACTCTCACCTTGTATTACACACATCAACTAAATACGGCGTGTTCATTCTAACATACATGGTGATACAAATACCCATTATAATATATATTAGATAAATATAGGTAATTGTGATAGGTTAGTTGTATTTATATATTTTTTTCGAATCTTGGAAATAATTCTGATTAAATATGTTATATTTCATATTTGCTTTTTAAGACTAAACCGTAGAACTGATTTCAATGTTATTTGGTATGGACATAGCTTCAACCTTTGGCTTTCTCTATATGTCTTTACATAGACTACTTAAATTAAAACACGAACGCGCTTGTATAAGTTTAATAAAAAGCTATTGAATTTTTTATAGTAGTTATGATGTTTGATGTGATTATGTTGCTTACTACGAAGCATTTTGTAAGACGTTTCATAGCAGGCAACGTAACAACATTGTACCAATATTAGAGCATATTTTGTCAACAGTTTTTAAAGTAAAATGTGTGTATTTATGGCGAATGCGGGTGTGCATTTATAATGCCGACCCGCATTTTAACGAAAACAGCCATGCTGACCATTGGGGATAAACAGGCGTGATGGCTATATAGCCTATATAGTCATCATGCCTGTTCAAACACAATATTTTATATAATATTATGTCAGATATTGTAGTATATTGTGTGTATATTAAATTAATATTTAAAACCTTGTAATTTAAAAGATATTCTTTCTTCATAGATTTGGGTCAATTTATGAGAGTACAGCAAAATGTTTTGATTCTCAGATAAATCTTAATTTTTAATTGTGTAATTTAATTATCGATCTTATGTATAATCTTTATAGATACTTATAAACATATTAGGAAACTTAGGTTTATTTTAATTTTAGTATATTCTTACAGTCGTGTCTGTAGTATTTATATTAATATTTGATGAAATTTTTTGATATACTTACGTAATTAATAAGTAAGTTAAATGTTCAATGGATAAATGCAATAGTTTAAATGCCATGACTTTATTTATAAATCTCGCAGGTTGAGTTACAATGATGTATACTGAAAGGCGGCGGTGAGCTAACGATTACGAGACGTCACCAGCGATCTAATGATGGCAGGTTCAATGCAACATTTATTCAGATTATATAGAAGGGTTCAATATGAAAGGTTTCTACTAATGTGATCCTAATAACCTTTAAGATAATCTTGTTATAGTTCTTAAAAATCTAGGTTATGCTAAATTAACGCTTGTCTATCTATTATCTATACCAATATTATAAAGATGAAGAGTTTCTTTGTTTGTTTGTTTGGTTGAACGCGCTAATCTCAGGAACTATGGTTCGAACTGAAAATTATTTCAATGTTGGGTAGCCCATTTATCGAGGAAGGCTACAGTCTATATAACATCACGCTACGACCAAAAGGAGAAGAGCATAAATTAAATATGTTGCGAAACGGGGAAAATACCCTTATGTGAAGCAGACGAAGTTGCGCAGGTCAGCTAGTGATACCTATATATTTTTTGAAGGCCGAAATTAATGTCAGAATCATAGCTCATTATTTTGTTAAGTTTTTTTTGTAATATTAATAAATTATTCTCGTTATTTTTTACCTTATATTAATAAAAATACAAAAATAACTTAATTTTCGAATAGGTCCTTTTTCGCTTTTCACTTACACACACGAATGATCTGATAAGATACTAGCCCAAAGCATATTTAAAGTAAGTAAGATCAAAGAAGAATGTAGAGTTTAGAAAGACAATGTTACAATCATCCTGTATCGGTGATAGCGGTGTAGGTGGTGATGATCCAGATGGACTCGGGTCAGCAGCTGCGCAGTAATTAAGAGGTGGCATGGAAGTGGCATGCGCCGGCGCACAATGCGGTTCAATTGAATGAGAATAATCTTTGCACCCACGCGTCTTTTGTGTGCGTGGGTGGACCGATGACCAGTGCGTGGGGGATCGGAAAGTTGCTCTACGAACATCACTATGGTCTATTAATTGTTATATTTTAATGTACATGTTTTAAATGGTTGCTCTGCTATCAACACGATAGTTGAGTTGTGATATTTGTATGCATATCTTTGAAATTGTTAGTACTTTTTTAAAAGTGTTTGTGATCATTCCTACGTCTTCGCCTTCGCGTCTATTGTATGCCAAATGTAATTAGTAAGATATCTATATTGCTATTAAACATGATGGTATATCTTGGGCTGTATATCAGAGACACGTGGTTCATATTTGTTCCACAAACACAATTAAATAGTTTCCTATGTACTAAGATATTAACATTCTAGGAGATTGAGTCATCTCTTCGATACGAATTGAATTTTTAAGCTATTTCTTTTTTTCTTTTTCGTTAAGAAAATTATACAAATGAAAATCATTATAAAGATTTTATGATAACTTTATGGTTATGTTCTATAGTCGACAATTGCTGCATTATATTAGTCTAGAAGATACTGAAATAACAAAGTGCAATGTTTGTTATAATAATTAAGTATAATAATTAATTAAGTATAATATTCATTGAATTTAACAAATTAAATGTTGACAGTCGTTTTGATCTCTTTACTACTAGTAAATATTCTGCCAGATCCTTTTTAACCAAGTTTTTTGTTGATAGTTTATAAATTTAAAAATATTGGACACTACTACTGCCTCTTATCTTGTAAATCCATTTGTTAAGTAAAATTTTTTGTTTTCTGTTCTTTTATACTAAATGTGCTTAAACTGTCGTATAATCAAGCTGTGAACTAATTGTGGAAGCTTGTTATTGGCGTTTATTGACTGTATTTATATAACTACTTGTATGTAGCTGTAAGCTCCCCTAATAAAAGAAAATAAAATAAAATATATAAATAAACGGCTTTCAAATTTAAATTCTTGTTATTGAAGGTCGCCGCCAAAGGCATTCCTCGAATTGTATCAGTTATACAATCTTTGTTTACTTGTAGTGTCGCATAATACGGTGATACAGTAGTATTTCGTCACCCAAACACGTTTTCTAAATGTCTTTATTATTATTTAAATCGGCGCTTAGCTTTAATACAAGATCGATAATAGAAACAGCATACCGTTGTCATTTCAAATGCTATCTTAAACGACTGGCATTTACAACATTAGTGTAGTCGGTTATGGTAAGTTTAACACAGTTCACATTCACATTTGAATTCAAATGTGAATAAATGTTAGCAGTCAGGATCTCATAACATTGAATAAA
Organism: Catocala sponsa; assembly: GCA_963564715.1. Lineage (NCBI taxonomy): Eukaryota > Metazoa > Arthropoda > Insecta > Lepidoptera > Erebidae > Catocala > Catocala sponsa. Next base: position 13,453,089 of record OY751331.1, read on the forward strand.
GCTAGAAGAACACTTACATAAAATCATGTACCTATATGTAGACCCTTAAAAGGCTAAGGGAAAGATGTACCTGTAAATTTCTGTCTATAACTCAAGTGAATAGCAAGCCAAACTATTGCACTCTACAATGCACTTTTTTAAATATATATTCTTTCGTATACGTGTTGCTCTATTATTGCCCTGTCTTGTGGTTCAATCGCCATAAATGTCAAAAATCTGTTAAATTGTCAGTTGGATCGAAATAACCTTAGTCAATTTGATCCAAGCTTGTTTTGAGAATGCAATGTACTACATATTATGTAGTCAAAAGAAAAAGAATGGTGTAGTTTAATGTCAAGTAGAGCATATTCTATGCCGTGGCCCTCGCACAAAGCAAACAATTATTGCAAAAATTGCTCTAATGATAAATTGGTGACCATTTCTAATGGCCACGGGGCAATGAGTGATTCGACCCGGAATCGAACCCGAACAGTCATAACGTCCTCGACATACAATGCCGCTCTCTCGATGATTTATATCTTAATTGTGTTCAATACCGACATTCCGTTGAAGGCGGTTTTATATTATAGTCATAATTCTTTTGAAGTTGGTACGATAATTCAATTTTGTTCGACATCGATCCACCTGGTCGATGGGCGTCGGTCGTCGAGTTGTCTTATTGGTATATGGCTAACATGTTAGACTATCAATATTCTAGATAGGTGTTTTAGTATTTCCTGTTGTAAAAGCTACGTCGCGTAGAATAAAACCTTTCATTAAGCAGGTTAATGATATAATATTTTTTTTGTGTAAGTAGGTAGTTAATGTGATAATTATATAATTAAAATGTATTTTGAAATGAAATGAACATTTGTTTGGTTAGGTAACATAAATAATACCTGGAGGTACACATAGCATCAGGGTTGTATTTCCTTAAGAATAGAATAGCAAACAGAAGACAGACCTATAACACATCCATATCCTGCCAGCCTTGTTTAGGTTCCTCTTTCGTTTGATTTCGTGTTGCAACTAAGTAATTTTCTATAAAAAAATAAACAATTACCTCCAAGCCGAGGTCGGAGTCTGGAATTGAACTTGATACCCAGTGATCAGACGTAAGCGTAAGCACAAACTTATGCACACAGCAGTCATAGTCATAATTTTAGATACAATTAAGTAAAACACATGTCGTTTTCTTGTTTTGTCATAAGGTTATTAAATTAAAATAAATAAGTACAACCAGATCCGTAACAAACAATTTGAAGGTAACAAATATTATTTCGTATAGCGCCATGAATCAGTATTGTTGGATGAATTATTTAAAAATCTATTGACGCGCAGTTATTTTAGATATCATAATATGCAGTATATATGTACTTGCATATATACAATTTCAGAAGCGGCTGTGGTTATTGTATGTATTTTGAAACTACAAAAAAAATCGGTGCCATATCTATTGAGATTTGGCTCCGATTTTTTAAGGCTTGTACTGCTACTGCGATCTGGATCAATATTCACGTATTGCATTACTCACTATGGTGACATAAACCCACTCCTAACATAAGCATTGAGCTTAGCTTAAGGGTTAACATGAAAACAAGTATTTTTTTTTTTCTCTTTATTGGATAAACTAACAACACCACAATAACAAATTTTAAAATTGTATGGTTCTAAACATTGTAACTAATTGTGACATCTACACCGTTTACCACGAATAAGATTTTGCAATCCAAATTGTTAGTTTCAGCGTATTTTGTTAAATAAATTAAAAGGTTAAATTAAACTACTATTTATTTACTGTACGGTTCATTTTAAAAAACTACTTTTAGATATTTTAAACTATTGTACAATTTGAACTTACACATTTCTCTTTTCAAATTTAAATATTTTAACACTTTAAATAGTTTAATAGATTTAAATATCTAAAAGATGTGTTTTTATTTTTTTATAATAGTTTAATTTGAATGTATAACATTCGCGTAAACGTAACACAATATTAAATGAAACAGTACATAGGTATCTGAATACTTGAAAAGAGTACTTCTATTTAGAACTAATTCTCATTAGATTTCTTGACATTTATAGGAACATGATTAACTAACTTACAATTTACTCGAAATATTATTGTATCATAATATGTATACTTGTTAATGCGTCACATTGTAAGTAGGTACTGCAGTGTATATAAATCAGAAAAGCGTATCATGTCATGTATGAAAAACTGCAAATAGATATTAGACGGTATTGTCAATAAAAGTTGTAAAGAAAACTAATAGTGGCGCTCTTTTGCTCAGTTACGAGTATTTTACTGTTTTTACGTCAAATCAGGGCTCACAAACTGTTGGACTCCGCCGAGTTTTTATTACCTGTAGCTTTACTTCCGTGATTACACTCTCAATGATTTTTTGTTTGCCGTTTGAGATCTTGAATTGCTCAATTACACTTACTTTTTGTGTACTTTATTTTTATATTATTACTAATAAATTTATATTTTACTGGCTTGTTAAACTTTATGAGATAAAATACAGACAACACATTTTTATTTTGAACTGTATCATTCGCCCATAAGTATAAGTGTGAGGGCCAATAGTAGCCAGCCGTGTTTGATTGTAAGGCAGATTTACTGTTAGGATATTTATATTTTAGAGCGAAAAAATGGTGGAACAGTGGGAACAAAGTATAGCTTATGAATTTATGGCCTAATGACTTCTGACAAATCCTTTGAAGTTCCTCAGCCTATCACTACTCATGGGCACGGCTGTATTTCCTCAGCATAGTAGAAGTAATATTTAGGAAACACAGGTATGCCGTATAAAAGGGGAATAGGGATTGCTAGTCTAGCTTTCATAATGCAAATCTGCTTGGTGATTGGAACCCTCGTGGATAGCATTCCATTTAATACAAGCATTTACTACAAGTGATATGATAGATAGAGGTGGGATTAAGACAGCTGTATGGCGGATGGGATATCGCGGTATCGATGGCTCAAGAAGCCGGGTTTATATCGGAGGTAGCAGTTTTGCAATCGGATGGGCTGAATAAAAAATGTTATTACTTACCTTTACTAAGTGATTGAATACAGATTTTTATGCAAATCTTTTAAAAACAAAGTACTGACATACTTTATTTGTATGTATTCTTTACTATTATAATTCATTTTGAAAAACCAATCGTAGAAATACTTTTCATCTCAGCTAGGTAATAAAGATTTTCCAGTCTGCAAAGCTAAAATGTTTGCAACAGCTGAATTCGCCAGCGGCGCGTGGGGTTCTTTCATACTACCGATATCAATATGGGGGAGTAACTCTAATATTAAAGTTATTTATTGTAAATCGCTTCCTTTGCTTTTCTGCGATAGTACAATTTCTACGTTTCCGTTTCCCTTGCAAACTGTGTTATTATGTGTGGTGCGCTTTATGCAGGTTTCGTATCGTAGTATGCAGTTATCGGTGTATTTCTATATATTTCTTTAGAAGTATAATCTATACTTTTTATAAGTATAAATATGTGGATATATAGCGATAGTACAGCGGTTTTCTAGTTCTAATGCCACCTTGACGGTATTCGGTTACCTTAGCCTGTGGAGGCTTGGAACTCAACAGGAATAGTTATCATACTGCCGACCATTCAACAAAGAAGTCGAAGATTTCTGATCTTCTGCTGTCAGTATAGTGCTTCCTAAAGAAACTTAGATATGAATAAACATGATATTAGGTAGCTTAGTTGTGATCTTCTACACTATGGAGTTTCTCCAGTAGGACAGTTCCATCTAAATCTAAGATTTAGGTGAGGATCTTGTTGCGAAAGTATACATACTGATAATGATTCTATAAAGGTTATTCTACAGGTTATGTAGTGGAGTATGGGGCTGAAGTAAAACACTCAAATTTAATTATTTATAAAACAGGTAAAACATTTAGAAATTCAGTGTATGGGTTTGTAAAAACGTTGATATAGTAAATACTCGATGGTGTTGATGTCATGCTCGTATTTGTTTAGAAATGACCGAGCAACAAAATGAAGAAGCTATATTAGTGACATTGACATAGAAACATAATAAACTGTGTCTAGAATTGTTTATACAAAAAGCCAATTTTGATAAAAATCTTTAGTCGACCATACATTAATATTTTTTTAGTCCTCGATGCTATCTATCACCAATACTTTATGACCCGAATATAGTACCAACCTACCTTTATGTTATACGCTATATATATTTCATTCATATACCACAATCAGAATTTAGGCACATTCTCTGTGGTCAGGTCTCTGTAATAGAAGGCCTTACTGTTTGCCATAATTGCTTGTGATACTACTATAAATATTTTGATAGAGCCTAACAGGTAACACTTTACCTAGCCTGAACGAAAAAGAGCATGACTTAACAAATTGACTTCCTTTTTTAAATAAATTATATTACCTCAAATATACAAACTAAATAATTTACTTAAAGAATAATACGCAGGATGTATGGACGATAACTTACACAAAAAATGCATGTCTAAACATTAGTATGTCACACAGTGATATAGTTTATTGCAGTACAGTTGTACTGACGGCGACACAGCGACAGCGAGCAGACGTTCGCAGCGGTGACAATGCAAACGCGAGGGGAGCGTGTTTGCGCGCCGCGCTATGAATAAAGATATTCCCGTTATTTGTACTACAGATGTCATGTAATTTCATTGTGTCGTACAATATTTAGTGTAAACACGGGGAGACTGCGACCAGATAACATCTCATAGATCCGGTGCCCGTAACCTACAATACGAAATTTTTATGTCACAAGAAAAAAATACTGTTTTGCTAATAAGGGATTTATACGCGATTATTTGTGATAGTATAAAAGAGATTAGCGCTGTTACCATAAATACGTTAAAAATTGGGTCACACACAATACTTATGCGGAATAATTTTGACAACGTTTCTTTAACAATTTTGTGCAATGATTGAATAGGATAAACATTTTATTACTTACAACTTTGGTACTTTTATTCAGGGGGAATGCGTGATTGAAATTCTGATAGAATAGCGAGCTGTAGGGCGGCTAATATTATTAAGTTACAGTGGTTCTATTGTGGTGATTAGACTATTGGATCAATATTGATTCCTGTGAAATTTGGTTATCTTAACATCGACTATATTATAGCTCATCAATATCTATATAAATATAGAGATCATGGCAGTGGAGACAGTGTTTTCACATCAGATTCATATATAATATATAGGGCATACATGAAATTGGGTTTATTCTAATTACAGTGTACTGAAATAGACAAATATCTGCGTCAAATATTGAAAATTGATTTTAAGAATATCAAAGTACTGGCCTGTGACGTATAACCATGTAACGCCAATATGATCTACCCGTATGCTAGTTTATATAATATACATTCGGATAATTTTGTATACCTTTAAGTCTCTATTGATCAGTCCTACTTTACTTTACTATACTATTTTTTATTAATTTAAATAGTCATTAACATGGACTATCTATATTTTATCTATTTCTCTATCAAGTGTCAAAGTAACAAAGGGTTTGTACATTAGCAAGTCGAAAACAAATCACAAACAATTATAAATGTTTGATTGTCACTTAGATTGTACTCATGCGTCATGCGATAGAAAGCCTCCATATTCTGAATAATTTATCATGTGTCTATCTAACTCCTAAATTGAAGTAATAACTGAATTCGTCCAGGCCAAACTTAAATTGCCATTACTTTTGAAATGAAACCATCTGAATTATTCACGCTGTGTTCCTGCCTGTGTGAAATTTTCCAACCCACATCGAAACATCGATATGGTGTTAATAAAATCATGTCAGTCATAGGCAATCGCGACAAGCAAACATGAGCCCTCCATTAAATGATAATCCTGCCAATTTATCGGCAGAGCAAAAAATATACGCCATTGTGTAGCGACTTGTCGAACATGAAAATTATTTTATATAAACACATTGAGTATGCTGCGCTCCCCGGCGCCGCTCGCCGCTCGCAGATTACGGGTCCCCGTCTTCCCCACTCGTCAACTGATGACATATTTTTTAAAATGGGGTGATGGGTAATGGAATAATAATAAACTGGAATTTACTTTTTGGTCATCGCAGTGAATCAAAAACTGAAAGGGGTGTGAACATATTGCTCGTTGTAGATTGTTTTCATTGTCGTCCAACGGACCAATACTGTGTAATCAACGGTTGGATAAAATGAAATGGAATTCACAGTCTGAGCTATTTGTCGCATGTTTGACAGCAATAACAGGGTTCGGCGCGCATTAAAGCCGCCATATGTCGGTCATATCAAATTTATTTCTATTATTTTATTGGTTTGGTCGCCGATGATTGCCTTCATTACCTTTATTGGAAGTCACTGAGTGAATTTGAATTTATGGTCAGTGATATGGGTGATAGTTGGGTGACTATAACAAAGTGAACAAAGTAATAAAGGTAATAAATTGGCTTCACGAGGATATCGTTCACTATTATTTAGTCACAGGCTATTAACAGCTTTAAGCTACAAATCTGAACCTAATCTACGCGTATATCATTTGGTTAATAACTTAGATACATATTGATGTGGTACAATAGGTACGTCGTCAAAAGACATTCGGCGTGCAGCATCAAAGTGTAACGATATTAAGATGAGTACAATAGGGCTATCAACTGTATGAGCTTAAAATCATCCATTTAAATAACGTTTTTAAATAAATACTGCGTAGATAATAGGAACAATGCAATATTTTGTCAACTGCCGAGTTCGGGCCGCGGAGAGTGCACCACTGCGTGAAGCGGAAAATCCTCGGGACATTTGAGGACATTTTTTGTGGGATAATATCCGCACGACATTGTCAACCGGCTATTTAATACATCAAGTAACACAATACTTTAAATACGACTAGATTTGTGCAAAAATTGAAATTGTTACGCACACTGATTTTGTATTAGACGATTGGATTAATATGTCTCTGAGTGAGCCGAATGGAGGGAATTATCGTAAGCTGTGCTGTGACTTGTCCCTGACTGTATATTGACTGTATATAAAATATAAACATGCATACTAATATGTTAAAAGCAAAAACTACGGTTATCTTGAAATATGGTGATAGTTTATTAAGTAAATACATATTTTAATCTATCATTAGCATTAATGTGGCGGACATAAAACTTTATGTTGCTATTAAATTGATAATAAAGGTGATAAAATTATGGATTTTCATTTTTGTTCGACATTCTTTATAAGAAGTTTCTACTCCACCCTCGTACAATTAGTAAATTGTATGGCCCCGGTGAATTCTGATGGCAGTAATTCCCTATTGAGACACAATAAAACAAGATATGACAAAAATATCAGATTTCATACAGCCTTAGTTTCGTCACACGTAATATTATATTATTTAAGGGACATTATTCCGCCTTTTGTTTGTGGTTCCTTTCCATGTTTTATGTCACCAACCGAATCGAGTCACACTACGTGAAATTTTATTCTTGTAATTAAATAAATATTTTCATCCGTATGATAAAATCAGACTGATTGTGAGCATTTTACAATTCATAAATTACGTTTAGGTACCACATAGATTGTACAAACCGTGAAACTATTAAAATTTTGCATCTCTAGAGTTATTAGGAATTATCTAGAAATATGTAAAACTACTGGACCAGAAGTATGAATTTATGATCAGCAGTAGTTTTCCGTCTCTGCTTGCGACATGCGCCATGGGAACTTCCTCCAGCCGGTCTAAGAGTGCTTTTTTGGTGATACAATATATCTTCAAAAGTTACATTGATTCAATGAAGATGAAGACTTATTTATACTTTTGCAAGATATTGAAACAGATTAATGCTGTAGGTGTTTTATTGATAACTAGCTTAACAGAACTTTAGAATTTTATTAGTAACGGATAGTTCATTATTACCGCTGCAGGATTAAAGAACTATTTATTAATTAAACATTTTATCAAAATCTGTTTAGCGGTTTAGACATCGAAACTAAGTGATAGAATTTAATATTTATAATATACTAATATTATAAATATGTTAATAAAATCAAATAGGCCGTCATCATTTATGCAACTTAATTTGATAATAGAGCAACTTAGTTTCTATGTTTTACGGTTATAATAACTCAGTTAATATTTATTAGATACTATCGATAGCCATCTATTAGCATTCATCATAAAATAAATCACATATAAATACTAATTTATACAAATAAATTATATTAATATTTAAGTCTACGGCTAACATCAACTTATCTCAAAGTAATTGTCAACAAAAACCATAGGTCTGGCATATTTACTGTTTTGAAAGTAGCTTCGAGCTTTGTTTAAAGTTATGGCTCACAATCACAACCTGTCAATCCAAAATTTAGAAAGTTCATAATTTATTATAAAAAGTTTATACCTTTACAATAAGTACAATAGTCGTGCTGTGTGTAGCGCGTTTGTTAGTAAGCAGGTACTTGTACGTAATATGACAAGAGGAATTATTGGTAAGGAGGGCTGGGCTCAATGAAAAGGAAATATCACGACAATTATGAAGCATTAGTGTGGTTGACAATGGTGACATAGTTTTTTTGAAGCTTTCATTAAAGGCTTTCAAACAAAACGCACAATACAACGCGTTGTTCGTTCTACGTTGGGACGTTTAATTAATTATAAAATGTACAATAGAAGCGTTTAATCTTTTGAAGTTTGATTAATCAATAGTTATGTAAGCTCGTACGTTTACTACTTCGTATTCGTTAGAAGATCAAGTAGGGATTATCTTGCACGCTTATATAATCCATAATGTTATAAACTAGATTTTGCTCACGGCTCTTCTCGCGTAAATATAGGTTAGGTTAGTAACGGTACTTTTTTCTGGATAAAAGATACGTGAATGCATGTCATGATGATCGGTCGAGTAGTTGAAAGTTTAAAGGGTTGTCAGGGTAGAAAAGGAGATACGGTACCTTTAATCCAGAAAAAAGTACTGTTCTCGAGCAAGCCTAGCTGCGGACAAAAGCTAGTTCTATATATATAGAAGGAATCGCCGATATAGACTTTGAAAATTATCGTAACTAATATTATAAAAGCGAAAATGAGTTTGTTTGTTTGTTACCTTTTCACGCCTAAATCACTGAACCGATCATCCTGAAATTTTGCATATAGGTTGACAGGTGTACAGAAACGGACATAAGCTATCTTTCATCCCGAAAAATATTACTGTTCCCGAGGAAAATAATAATAACGTTCTTATGATAATAGATGGCGCCACGTGTCTTTCGAATCATGATTGAATTATATTATTACAAGCAGAGTACAACCCGAATTGATTGTCAAATTCTAAATTAACGCGAGCGAAGCCGCGGGCAAAAGCTAGTAATTATTAATTAAAATAAAAAATAAAAATTATCAGTTGCGTGCGACGGACTCCATAACAAGGCGAGACCGAGATAATAATAATAATAATAATATTCTACCACATACACACAACACCATCTAGCCCAAACTAAGCAGAGCTTGTACTATGGGTACTAGACAATGGATAAACATACATAATATATACTTTTTTTTTGTAAATACGTACATATTATACATAGAAACACCCAGACCAAGACAAACATCTATGTTCATGCACACAAATGTTGAGTTAAGTGAATCCTATCTTGTTCCCTCTTTATTCCTCTACTTCACTCGTATGTCTTGGACGTCTTGGAACAAAGCACAATATTAGTGCTGTATTAATAAATACAATAAATTATTATATTAACATTTTAGTAATGCAGATGGGCTTTTTATCGTATTTATAAAATAATCGACGATGATCCGATGATCATCGTTTTTTATTTCGAATATACTGTTTAGTTTATTTACGTGGAGGTTATGAATTCGAATGTTCTCGATGAGAGGTTGGGTTAGATAGCTTGATCAAAAAATAAATATTGGATATTTCTGTCAAAAAATTCTCAGTAGGATTATGAGGTATGGTACTATGCGGTAGAAGACAATAGGCTAAACTCCTTTGACATGAGGTCTATTTGTATTTGATGAACTGTGGATATACATCTCTGGCTATCTCTTCGGTCATATAGGCATGACACTATGTATGTATTATATAGATAGTGTAATTAATATTTATACTACACCATTGAAGCGTCTGTTTCTATGAATACTAGTTTTTGCCCGGGGCTTCGCTCGCGTAAAAGTAGGTTAGGTTATCTTAGTAACAGTACAATAAAAATAAAATATAGCCTATATTACTCAGTGATAATATAGCTATCCAGTAGTGAATTATTTTTTAAATCGTTTGTGTAGTTTTTGATTTAAGTCCTTACAAACAACTGAACAAAAAATCTAATCTTTCCTCTTTCCAATATTATTAGATAGATAAAAAGTAGTACAAGAGGCGCTAATTTCCACAAACAAACTGTTACTCTTTTGTAATAAAAAATTGAATTTTGTACAATTATGTACAGTGGTGAATGTCTGCTTGAGCCCGTGGCATAAGCTTACATTTATGTTTGCGACAATCACGAGGTCTCGTCTTTGATAGTCGGGTCGATTATCAGGTTTTTTGTTAAGAAATTATAAGTGGCAACTGGCAACACGAAGTCTGAAAATGTGCCGGTAAATGGCAAAAGACTCGCCCCATATCACCTGGGACCGCATAGGTATTATATATATAGGTTACCTTTCTGTACCCTTTCGGGAATATTAGGACATGACTTAATGTACCTATGTATAAGATGGTAACTATAAATTAAATAATGTAAAATACATTTAGATACATGTTATAATTATATTTATATATCATTCTCCTGTACGTACAAATGTACACGAAACTCCTCCTGAACAGCTGGATTTAATTTTATGTGTTGTATGTGTTGGAGTGGGTCTCTGGTTAATTTAGATTCACAATTAGACTTGGTAGATGGCGTTGCGATCGAGACATCAAAGGATTTTTTAAAATGTTAGTGCAAGTTTTTGGCAGGACAATGTCCGTCGAATCCGCTAGTATTTAGCCTCCCTCCCTAGCCTTTATTCCTCCCAATTCACTTGGGTTCGGCTTTCTAGTCTAACCGGATTTGACTGGATATCAGTTTTTACACGGAGCGACTGCCATCTGACCTCCGCAATCCGAAGGCTAACGATACCCTAAGGCTAGGCCAGTGTCAGGATATTAGAGGGCACTGACTTCCCAATAACGACTGCCATAGATGTTCATAGTAGCCGGGACCGACGGCTTAACATGCTCTCCGAGGCACGTAGCAGGCGATAATTGTCAATCAATACGCACATAATTTCGAAAAGTCATATAACTTCCGAAATTCAGAGGTGCGCGAGGTGGGTTCGAACCCGAGACCCTCTGCATTGCAGTCTGCTGTTCTCCCCACTGAGCAATCGCTGCTAATCCGCTAGTATTTATATTAAATAAATAATACAGCATGATTTTTTTTTCAAGTATTGAACTTACGGAAACATTGTCTTATTCACAGTGATGTTCTTATTTCTGTACGTCCTTCTTAGTATTCAGATAAAATCTGAGACAGTATTAAAACGATGAAGAAGTGAACAGAGGCAGTTTTGGACGCTAAAGATTCGTGAGACAACGAACAGAAGTAGTCCGCGCAACCTGTGAAATCAACCTTATATTACCACTAGTTGACCTGCGCAACTTCGTCTGCTTCACATAAGAGAATTTTCCCCGTTTTTGCAAAATGTTTCATTGATGCTCTGCTCATATTGTTTCTAGCGTGATGTTATATAGCCTATAGCCTTCCTCAATAAATGGTCTAACCAACACTAAAATAATTTTTCAATTCGAACCAGTAGTTCCTGAGATTAGCGCGTTCAACCAACCAAACAAACTCTTCAGCTTTATAATATTAGTATAGATTTACCTGTCATTATATAATAAGTAGATACGATGTGAGCTGGTAAGTACATGAAAATTCTCGCATGCCTCGATCGCTAATGGTATAGGTGGAGATATAGCGCTTGCTTGTTAGTTTGGCTCTTACAACTTGTTATAAAGGCGGTGTAAACACGCGTGACGGGGCGATATCACGTCATCGCGCACGCGAGCGCGCGATGGATTCACTCTCCTCATCCCTATAATACAATTATAAATGCGAACCTTCGCGTTTGTTTATTTGTCAGTAAATCACGCGAAACGAGACGATTTTGCAAGTAGCTTGTACTGTGCAACGACAATTTGGGCGGTCGTGATCGGTCTCATGAGTTAAAGGGTCCAGGATAAGGTTCCATTTTAGGTAGGTAAGAGGTATTCATATTTATATTCCTTGCCGCAAATGGCTATACCTATGTTATAAAATAAAATGCAATTTAGTTAATGATTTGTCCTTTAGAATGTTTTTTAATTTTTAGAGTTTACAGTTCAGTTAATTTCGATGTTACTAGGTCCGTGGGTATGAAATAGAGACTTGAAGTTAAGGAACAGCCAAATATGACTATCATCTATAAGTTTAATAAGTATATATTATAATTACTTTAATTAAAGAAGCTAAAAACATGACGACTTCCTTGGCTCATATACGTTAAAATCATTCAGCGATTTTGTTTCGAGCGATTTCTTAAGAATAAGTGAAATCATCAGTAGATAACCGGCTGCTTATTATGGTAATTAGTTAATTTCTATAGGTTGTATATTTAATGTGTTTAGTTATAAAATGTCATACCTGTTTGACGTCACATGTATTGATAAGACGAAGTGGTTGTCTTTAAACGAACAAGACAACCTTCCTCATAGGTAGAGAAATTTGACAATATTTTCAGTCAACTTATATACATTTAACCATTTTGATTTGAGTAGCCCAACAATGATACAAATTTACTCTAAGAAATAATTGAGCTAGCTATTGAGTCGCTAGAAAAAGCTTAAATTAATAAATAACGTGTAATTGAGTATCTATTTACGTAGCGCTATAATAATGAATAAGATGTTTATACAGAAGTACAAAGTCACTTGATTAATCGAAATAATTAGTTAATTATGGTAACAGCTGAATAAACTCGTGCTAACAAGGTGGAACGATCGCGCAATAAAATGGCTCCCTGCGTCTGTTCTGCAGAATGCTAAAAATGACGAAAAAATCGATATTTATGTAGGTGAGGTACTTAGTTGCGTGCAGAGGCTGCGTGCGGCGGCCACATTCGACTTCGTGCATCACATCGCCACCCTAATTAATATAAGATCTCAATTAAATTGCGACACATAACGAGGAGCGGAATTTTTACACACACGCTTAATATATGGCCAGCGTTTTGTCTCAGAATAAGGCAATATCCACTCACAATCTGAGAACTTGTTTGTCCATGTCACACATGCAACTAAATACAAATAGAATAAAATGTAAATTAAAAAATGTTATGATCCCACGATAAAGCTGTGAAAGTGCTATCGCATTTTAATCAAGATTAATTAATGCGATCTTTTAGTTTTTATTCTAAAAATAATGGAAATATAAAGATCTTAACACGAGTTAGGAGAATTATCAGTTATGTGGATATATTTAGAAAGGTGTTGTGCATATCTGATTAAAGGTGTGTATCAGCCGGGCTGCAACTATCTATAGATATTCGATAATTACTGCGGCTCCTCTAAGCGTGCACCTAATGTGTTTTCTTCTGAACATACGTCTCATCGGCTATAACTTATTAATTATACTAAAAGAACCCGAACATTAATTTCCGACAGGGCTTAATTGACATCGTTTTTATTATGACTGAACAAATAAAATATTCTGGGTCTGAGTTATAAATGTTGACTTTTCCCTTTAATGGTACCCACTGTTAGTTTATTCGGGACGGGTGGTGCTCGACGTTCGAGGCAAGGTCCTGACCAAGTTTTGAATCGTAATAATTTGGGCTCAGATTACCAGCGCTGATAGCGCGTCATCTCACCTCTTACCAGGGACGGACTCTGCTGGATCGTTTTCACGGTTATTAAGTTTCTTTAATTAAAACGTCATTTAATTATGTCCGTACTCTATCATGAAACCTTGATCAAATTTTAAATATGTAGATGTATAGAAGCATCGCGTCATGTAGAAACTAAGTGTGGTTAGTCAAATCACGCATTAAAATTATAATTGATTGTAATGCAGCCAAAAATATAAACTTCAATCAGCAAAGATATAAATGTGTATTGTAAAATGTATGTTACATAAATTTAGGCCGAACATTTCGACTGAGCGAATGAAATTGGCTGTGTTGAATTTAGGCTGGGTTGTTTTATTTTGGGTGAGAATAAATTTAGATATTTTTACACATTTGGTGACCGCTGAATCCACACCTGTAGTGGCAATGGTAGAAGGCCACACGCGGTCGGTACGCGGGGCGAGCGGGGCGACGCGGGGGTGCGGCCAGTCGGTGCGGGGGGTGCGGTTTCATTCATGTTGTTAGATCGGACCGCTCATAACTTAACTCCTAATTTATTCGTCTCCACTTACAATCCAGTTTTGGTGCAGTCTTCCTCGTACCACATTAATTTCATCTACCTATCATTTTAGGGAAATACCTATATGCTTTTCCGTAAATATAAAAGATTTGAATAAAATGTTGCCTACGCATCTAGGTTGAAACATAGAGCCTTGGTCCGTGTTTTTAAATTCTCGCATCAATAGCTTTGCTAATTGAGGTTGAAAGGTAGTGAACCTTGCCAATATTCGGAGCATTTTGCACAATAGTATGTATGGTTCGAGTAAGATCTAAGATGTTGAATCGATACTGCGGCCTATAATGCTCTAACAAGAAGAGCGTATAATTTTATGCGTGTACACTTGTACATAAAATAGTGTGAAGGCCCTTAGCGTAAATAACAACGCTTGTCCAACTATCCATTCATAAAATAGTCTTATAAAAGATAAATATTCAGTTTGTAACGTAACAATGAAACAGTTCGGGCCGATGGTAAATATCAGATTTCTTTCCAATCGTCAAAATCGTTCGTGGAGTCGTAGCACCGCCGCGGCCGCTACAAGTTTGATTCAAAGGTTTTTCTTTGATATTTATGTTTGTCTTTAATTTTTACTCCTTCGCCGCTGTCCATTTAATATCGGACGGGGACAGTGTTAACGATCACTATATAAAATTTTATTTGAACGCATCTCGCCTTGCTTTTTGTGTATTCAACACATCGTTGATTTTACTTTTTATTAATCACCCGTGAGTAACGTCTGTATACATATATGTTGTTCGGGAAATTATGTGTCCGTTTGTTTGTGTTACCTGATTTCGTTACCGATATGATATTTTTACTTTAATTAGACATAATTTTATTAGCGTTTTATCGGAGCGGAAACCTGTTAACTTTAACGCTTAGTAACAAATTTCTGAATTCGCTGTTTTATTGGTATCGGTGACTGTCGATATCGAGATCTAAATGTTTATTAAAAGTCCCAATCAAATGAAAGTCAACTAGTTTATTAAGTCTAGTATATCAGAGAGTCGACTTCGATTACAAGATACGCACGCACCTCTGACTTTTCGTAAGCGTATGCGCATTAGATATTCATTATTGGTGATAATTTTATCAGATAAAGAAAAGTGTAGACGAAACCGACAGACTGGGATGATAGTCAAATGGTCAAATAGTCTTAAAGAGGTGTGATGTTTACGAACTTCTTTACAATGCTCACCGCCGATCTTGATATCTCGGATGCAATTCGTGTAACAGGCAACGTATAATCAGTTTTACAAAGTTAGGTGTATATACTGTGCCACGTAGGTGGTATTAAGCTCTTTCTATACAATAGAAACTAATCATAACCTTTAATAACATACTTGTCATACCCTATAAGAAGTCTACTAGCTCGTACTAGTTGTCAGCGGTTGCTCTTGAAAACGTAATAGACATAATTTACATTTATAATATTCGATAGGTACTATTAATTAATCAAAAAGCAATCAGTCATGGCATATTTTGTTAGGTTTTGAAATAATTTACACTATAATTATATAAAAAGACGCCAACATGTATACAGGATTGTAACAAAATAAATTAATTTGATTTAAAAGCTAGGCACGTTTCTGAAACAGATAAACAATTATTGTACAATCGATCGTATTTAATACTGCGTTCGTTTAAACTGGATCCGCCGCCTACGCCAATAAACAATTTCCATTTTAATTAATTAAATAGTTGCTCGCTTCCATATTCATATAAATTGTCTTAACGTCTTAAATTAATATTGTGAACTGAGTAAACATAGTGACGCGTGGGACGACCAATAGCTACGAGAATCACGCTTGTTTAAGAAAATGGGTTAAGATTTTTTATTAATGAGGAAGGTATTTAGAATGTAGAGGTAGCAGTGGTTTATATCCACGTTCTCACACTGAAAAGCAACATTTTGAAATTTGAAGTTAGTAAGAGCAATAAATCATATCGTGTTAAGTAGTGCGACACATAAAAGCAGCGGCAACAAAGGTCGCGAAGATTTGTGCGAGCTATCTCCGGGGAGCGCGCATTTGTGTAGGCCGATACGCGGCGCGGCTCCGCGGAGCGAGCCCGGCCGCCCTGCCGCACCGCGCCGGCCGGCGACGTCCACACACATTAAATATATCCATTTAATGATTACAATTTCTCGTTATAATTTATTTAGGACGAAGCATAACAAGTTTTCGAATCAAATATGTCGCCCATAAAGATGCTGACTCGAGGGTTGGACCCTGAAACTTGTTAATTCTACAATGATCTTTTGTCCGATGCGCCTCGACGATGAAATGGTCTCTCGTATCATGGATGTAAGAATTAAAACCGGTCGTTACGTCTCAGACTAGAATGATCGTTTTGAAACAACTCGGCCGCAGCTCGCCGGGAGTTAAAGGGTTTCATGAGCGTGTGCCGACGATAAATGAAATATTTCTTCTTAGGAATAAATTAAAGTCTATAATCCAATTCCGGGCGGGTCGCCGTAAGAGCCGTTCTTATGGAGTCCTTAGAGGGGAACGGATAGATCGAGATCGGCCGGAGAGTGTGAATGAGAGCATTACGATCAAAAAGGGAGGCAGGGGGCGAGGGGGGTGAAGAGGCTGTTGGATAATTCTTTATTCTTTATGAATATGTGAGCTCGTTATCTGTGGGCTGACGTGGCCCGAGACATTCGCGGCTGGTGTGTGCGTGGCGCTGGGCGCTCGGCGGCGCTGTGCGTGTGCCGCGGGCCTAGTGCTGCCACTAAATAATACATATGTATCGACAGCGCCGTCTGCGAAGAGCGGCGGGTACACGACCGGATCAACATACGGCATCGACGCCAGATTGAACGATAGTTCCCGAGGAACTGGTTATCGTTATGGGGCGACTGGCGGATGAAATTTATTGGCAGCGCGTTGGAGAAATGTAGCGAGCGGAAGGGGCTTGCGATTTTAATTAGGTAATGAATGTCGATGCAGATCTGCATATCGATTTAACGGCTAGATTTATCCCTTCGTTCCATGTCCGTGTTTCAAACGCCAAGTAAATCCCCAATTTAACGATTTGTACGCATACATAGATTAATTGATCGTTCGTTGTGTCGAAACAAACGAGCACCATCCTATTTACTTACCATTGATGATACACAATAAGAACCCACAGAATAATACACTAGCAGTTCAGTTAGTACTTCATAATTCAAACAAACCACACGATTGCCGACAAAGTTTAAAAATAGCCATTCTAACTTTTGTGATGCTACATATTCTTTGCAATTTGTTTCTTTTGAGGACTGAAATGATAAAAATAAATGGAACAAAAGTATGAAAGGGGATCTTTTGGACGGCACATTTCTCTTCGAAATTGACGTTTTTCAGAAGCGGTCGGTTTTAACGTTTTAATTAGGGGCGCACATTACGGCACGCCATCACGTTCGCCCCTCGCTCTTTGCCTCACATTTTTGTATATTTCCGTCTATTTGGGGAAAATTTTATTTTTCGACCACTGTGGGCTATTTTTGTGTCGCGTGCAGCCGGCGCGCGGTCTCCGCGTTAAATCTTTGTGGGAAACTTGTCTAACATCGCTCCTAATCTTCGGCTCAGAGACTTTTATTTTTTATCAAAATATGGATTTAGCTGTTAACTGTTGACCGACTGTAGGTCATTTAACTAATTATATATGAGCCTAACTGCAATTTATCTGATATTGGTAATATTTTGCTGCTAAAATATTTTTAAAGACATTCCTAAATAATATAATCTGGATCAACAGTATTTTTAAAAACGATTTAAGCGGTAGTAGTTAACAGGAAACGAATCCATGATGGATTGTGGTGACGATTGACACTTTCCTTCTGTTCAGTAAAAAAGAGTCCAATTTTTTAAAACCGTGCACTTGAAATCTGTCATCACCTACACCATAAAACAAGATGTCTTGGCTTGAAATAATCATTAAATTCGTTTTTCAACCGTCTCTATTGTATGGCAGTTTATGGATAAACTATGCGTAGTCTACCCTTTCGTGTATGTCCTCGGGGAATTTTGCAATAGAAAAACCCGAAAGAATTTCTATTATTTAGGTAAAAATAAAGCAAAAGGGAATGGCAGTTGGCGATCCTAAGAGAAAATCTATAGACATGATTTTAGATTGATACATTTGCATCGTTCACTTTCAAATTGATTAACAAAGGGTTCTTGTATTGATATAAAAGCTGTAGTACCGGTTCTCAAGGCTGTTTTCTGAATTTTCAACAATAGTAAACAAGTTACTACAGAAATCAATTCAAACAATAACGTAAATTGTGCATATCGATACTACAGACTTTAATCAACTACGGCGCTTATTCTGTTGTTCCTATCTAAATTAAATTAAATGTCATTACATCTCTTTCCAATAAAAGCTATAAGAAAGGGATGTGATTACGATTTGAACTGCCAAATTTGGGTATCAGCAAATCAATCAATGCTTTTTACATATAGGCATATCAAAAATAATGATAATTATTATTTATACTTAATTATATTTGTATACCTACTACAAAAAGTAGAAAACTGTAATGTCATTGGATTTACTATAGTAAACTGTGGACCAGAATCAACTTCAATATCGATCAGTGCGAGTAGGTATAATATAATCCTACGCGACGTAGGTATGTGTAAAGCTACGTCGATATTGTGAGTCGTGTCACGTCACTCACGTCACGTCATTTGTCGTCGTTAGCGATGACGCATGGCGGCGCTGACCCCGGCGCTGACCCGCTCCATCACTCTTCCATCAACACTGTGATGACGTTATCCCTGACTTGTAAAATCCACCACGAATGCGACACTTTCCAATTATTTAAAATTAGAACTTATTTTCAAATTGTTATTCGGATATAAAACATTGTTTTCGAAACGAAGGTTATTATTGCGTAGTTGGAAGCTACAGGTAGCAGTAATCCGCTCGTGTCGAGGTCACAATTGGACATAAGTTCCTAACCGAACGCCTACGAGCTCCGCGATAACACAAGTCCCCTAGTTGAATCCTACAACTCCCCAGGGCAGACGAGCAGCTGTATATTTTGTTTTTATTTTACTCATGTTTGAAGTCTTGATACAAACATCAACCAATTAGTCATTAAAAATAGATATGTCAATTTATTCTCACACAAGTCAAAGCAGGTGGCAAAATAAACAAATGTCCCCGTTTTACGCGCAGCTTTCTTTTCGCAGAACCATTTAGTCAGTTAACATTTTTGCAAAGCTTCTATACCTCCCACGGTGGTGCGTGCACAAATGCCAAAAAATCTATATTTGTATAATGATCTTGTATTGAGTAACGACGACTGCCATTCACTGAATATTTTCTAAAACTGATTTATGACGATATGCAACCGAACAATCGTACCGTTTCGACTTAGTAGTGCACGGAGTGAGGTTTTACAGCTACCCTTTCAGTACAGCTTGAGACAAACCCTTTGAAAAACGGGGTAATAAACTTTTATTATTATATTTGCAATACCCGACGAAGTAATTGTCTCCAGTACCCCGTCGTTATGCGTTGTAGCGCTGGCCAATTAGTCAAGACAACAAAAAACTTAAATTTATTCAAAATAAGAAGCAAAAAATGACACGTTTCCAAAATTTATGGTCGACCGATGGTCATAAGCATTTTTTGGCAATTGTTTAAAATGTTAATAAAATTTTAACACTTTGGAAGGATGTTTTTACTATCTAAAATTCTGCGGAAAGATAGGCGCTATTTAGAAAAACTTGCAGTGAACCCAGGTAGGAAGTTTTTTATTTTAGTAATTGTTCAACGTTGGCAATTTAATATTCAAAAGTGTAACTATACTGCAGTCCGCAGACAGGCGTTAAAGTCTGTAACAGACGCCTAGACGGTGTAAGTAAGTGACACGGTAGTCATGGCACGGGCTCTTAGACATTTGATATGACATTATACTATTCCTGTAGCAGCGCTCATGAGCTCGCCCGCGTCCCCCGCGCGGGATGCAGCGCGATGCGCTCGGGTGCATGCAAATGGTGCGTGGAGATGTATAACGTGGGCTCAGTTCTGCCACCCTCGTTACCACTGGTGGTTACTACCTCCTATAACGACACGTGTAGAGTCGCACTTGACTACGCATCGATATTGTAAGAATCACAAATACAGAAAATCTTAGTTTTCATTGAATTAAAAAAGAAAATTAATGATTTTTATGGTTTTATTGCATATCTAAATACAGAGCCCGTTTGTTATGCAAGCATTCGGCTGACGAGATATTTTAACTCCACAACTAAATTTAACGTAAAACGAAACAAACGTAGCGACTCCATCCACTTGTTTTTCCACCGTTTAGCAGAACCAAAAATTTATTTAATTTGCCGCATTATGCAAACCGAGACATGCCTTTCATTATTCTTGGCATTTCGATTCCATATCCCAGAGAAATAAGTTTTTGTGTCGTCCCGACACGCTTCAGCGGTTGTGTGTCGCTACATTGTTCGCGGGAGCCTGCGGTTTCTAACAAATTCTATATCGACTTACGGGTAAACTAAATACTTTTTAATAATAATAGCGAACAATTTTTTTTGCAATAAATCTCGCAATAAGTGAAAGTGATGTGTGTGAAGCTGGACGCTCTGTCATTCTAAATCACCGTCTTTGTTATGTTAATACGCGTCGATTTTACAGCTTTTCGGCAAAAGGGCTGCAAGTCAACTCATTGTTACTATTTCGGTCAGTTTCATATGCTAAACGTTCTCAGAATTTTAAATACTTTTGTTTTCGTTTGAAAAAAGAGGAGTCTTGTATTTATGCAAATGAGTGTATCATTATTCAATTTATGATGATAGTTAGTGGGGTATGTATCGGAGGTAGGTGGCTGGTGGAGGCGCGCGGTCGCCGGTAGCGTCGCATCCCCGCAGCCCGTCTAATGAGCAAGCGTGTTCGCCTCAATTGCACACAGCACTCTTATTCACCGGCAATTTATTTCATTTTTGCCTCTGATCGCGCCTTATTGAGCGTCTTTTTATCTTATTGCCTTCGTGGGTCTATAATACGTATCCTGTTACTTGCAAATGAGACACACACCGAACATGCTAGTGTTGGCTCGCTCATGATGTAGCTACGAATAATTAAAATTTCTCATCGCATTTTTTATTTAATTTAAATTAACTTCATGGGAAACTGTTGATATACACATAGCTACTTGCGAATGCATTTTATTGTGGAGATTTGCAGAGCTGGAGTTATTCTCAAGGCATACTAAATCTCAGAATTCATTTGATATTCATATACGTGTGTGACTTTAATGTTTTGACGAGTTATGGGTTATGGAGGATACGAAGACATTTGCCGAGGCAATAGTGTTATGAGTAGAAGAGTCATTATGATAATAACAATCTCTGAATCGTTGCCAAATTCTTGTCGGATACGACAACACCGGGAGTGGGTTGCGCCAAAGAATATTTGTACCAAAAATATAAACAATAAATTGTTGTTACGATTGTTTTAAGCGTAAATCATACATTTTTAAAGTGGCATGGAGCTCGCTAAAAATATATACCTACAAGAATATACAGTTTTTCATTGGTGAGTTCTGTCTGTCTGTTTGTATTTAGAACATAAATTTATGTATAATGTATATTTTACATTAAACATTTATTTCGTCATATTATGAATGATTCTTTTCATCATAATTGCACGTTTGGCTAGTACGTAGCAGTGGAGACATATGCAAGTGTACCTACGTTATATGTACCTACATATTTATATAGAAAAGCTAAAGCGCCCAATACGACTACCTTTGTAATTTTTGCTTGTTTTTGTAACATTTTATTACTTTTGGAACACTGGGGTAGAACCGTAAATTAAATGAAAGATCCGTCAGTTCGGGAAGAAGTAAATCAAGACAGACGGATTGCCCCTAATAAAAATTATAAGAGGCACAATGGCTTGAATGTGAGCCGAGACCGTCAGGAGCTGTAAAATCTTGCTATGTTTGTTTATGGTGCACTAAAATATGTTATAAACTAGATAAGTATAATCTAAATAAACTAACGTATAATTAGTATCTTGATATTTGTGTTAAGTCCCGTAGCCGAGCCGTCGGCTCTCCGGGGTGTTTTATTATGAAAACTTTATTCGTTCCCCTTTCTCATGCATGTTTGACTTCATCTTCATCTAGTTATAAACGCTGAGTAATATACGTAGATTTATTAGTAGCAGTTATCGTAACAAAATATTAACAAATAAAACTATTTAATAACAAATATGGCGTGGAGCAGAACAAATAAACGCGTGGTAATATTTCTTTGTTCGCCCGACCAATGGTGCGCGGCTGACGTTGACATGTCTTGCTGAGCTTTTTGTTATGCTCTTATTATACGTTTTGGAGGAACTTTTTGGAAGATCTTATTTGTTGGTCCAATACCTGGTCGTAAATCTGTGGCTAAGTATGAGAATGAATATGCAGGTGTGCCAACCCTTTTGCTATACACACGTTCTTCATATAAATTATTACAATGGCGGGCTCGACTGCGATCCACAGTAGTTACGTACATAGCCAGTAAAGTCAAATAAAGATATAGCGATAATATTGCAGCGATATATCGCAAAGCTTTGCTTTATTCCGTAGACATGACTATAATTACATTACATAAATATGTGAGGAACGCGGATTCGCCATATATTTCCTTGTAGACAGTTTCTAATCATAGATAGACAGATTCTATTTCAAAAATAGAATATTTTCGTCAGTTTACTTTTGTATTAAGAAGAAGATGCCCCATTTATTACATTCACAAATGTAAATGAACGCTTTCGAGGTACTCGTTTACGTGAGAATATTTGTATTTATTTTATTTATGGCGAGCTGAGCGCGAGGGCGATGTGTTTAAATATCTTTAGATTTTAAATACGAGTTCACTTGGAGTAACTCAGGAATCCATTAGGTTAATATCGGTTATCTTTTGTATAGATTAGTCTTTGAATTCGTTTGTGAATGAAATTAATTTGTCGAATTTATAAGGTTGTTGAGAAGCTCAGTTGTATCATCTCATTTGGGAGATTATAAGGGTGTGTTTATATTGTTATCTAGGTAGTTTATATAGATATTTAAATAATTATGATTGCTTCAAATAGACATGTTCCAAAATGACACTAGTGCTTACCTATATATTTATTACATCGGTCCTAAGGTACTAAACTCCAAACTCTTAGTTATAAGCAGTCAAACCGCAGCTGATTTTGCCTAACACTAGATGCGACGAATTGCCTTAATTGTTTTAACCGATTCGTTGAGCTTGTAGTTAAAGCTGCACTTCGAATTTATGCAGAACAAAAATAAATCACTTACAAGCATGGCATTTACCTACATAAATTTTATGCTTTGCACAATAATATTTGTTTTAAATATAAATGCCGCTTTGTCGTGGGCAGTTTTCAAACACAGGTCACAAAAAATCACAGTTCTTTGTGGCCTTTGAGGAGTTTTTGAAAATGGTCAATTTTCAGAATCTCCAGAGATACGAAATAAATAACTATGGGTTAACTACATACATATATTTTTATTTTGTGCTGCACAAAATGCACTGGCCGCTGTTGGAGTCCCTGCGGTCAAACAAATATACAATGAGTGACAAATATAATTGACTACGTCATATCTTGCCCGATGTAGGTCGATGTTTAAACGAAATGTTTTTGTATAGTATTCGAATAGGCGAAGGTGCGTGGTCGTGAATACGTTTGACGAACGCATTTATTAGTACATCTTGTGTGGCAGATCAGTGGCCATTAGTTCGGCGACGACATCTTATTGTACGCTTCGACTATACCACTATATCTTTATGTTTTACCAGGTATTTAGGAGATTCCCGTTGTAAACAAAACTTGTTGACGTAAATTATCTCGCATTAACTATTTCAATGAAAACCGCCACAATCAACAGAAGAGATATTCTTAGCGTTATGAACACATTTTACCGTTTTTATAGTTTTGAAAAAGCTAACGTATAAAATTGTGTACTAGTTGTTTTTTATTAATTGAATGTTAGTATATTAATTTTAAAATACGGTTTGTGTTTCAGTTATTATAATTGTTATTTACTACCTATTAGAATTTTTTTTTGTTAAATGCTGCGGTTTTACGTCACTCTACTATACCAAATGTGAAATTGAATACAAATATTAGGTTTTGTTAATTATTCAGTTTTGTAGTGATTATAGGTAAACTTGATTTGGTGTTATTAAACTTGAAAATATTTAAAGCGTTTACTAAAATACTCTTTATCTTCAATATTTGATTTACGTAGTCTGTTACCTTTTGTATTTCTGCATTCCACTATTAAAGTGTTTATCACTAGTGCTAAGGGTAGGCTCATTTCAATATCGCAAAGCAATAACTGATGTGATTCTTACTTGATAGTCAGTGTTAAGTATTAGGCCAGTCTTAGACAAGCAGCGATTACAGTTTAGTTTTGCTACGTACGTAGATATATCTAATAAGTTACCGCGGTATTGTATCAACATACCTTTACTTTAGAATAAGAAATCTCTTAAGAGTTATAAATACATATGAATTGATTTACAAAACGTGGCTTGTTGCATATAGCATCGTTATAGTGCTTATAATTTTTAGCTTTATGCCGTGGCGTAGGCCTCTAAACTCTCTTCACTTTGTGCTATATGTATATTTTCTCGGTCGTGTCGTGCTACCAGGACTAACATTAATAATACACAAATATTCTGTGATAAGGCATAATAATTTTCTAAAATAACAGAATGTTGTGAGCGGTGTAAGTATATGCGGGGTGCTGTGTACGCCGGAATAAGACGGTGACTCATTAGAATGTGCTTGAATTATTACTTTATAAGATGTTCTTTCTGATGTCAACTTTAAAATTTACTGATGTAAATTATTGTCCGTTGTATATTCCTGACGATTACACACGTGCTAACGAATTTATGCCCCACTTGTCTTTGCGTACTTCAAGAACATTATTATTGTTTGAAATCAGTATTTTCACATGTTTATTGAAACTCAAAAGATCTGTGAAGGAGGATTTGGTGACGGTTATAAAGTAGTTACGACGAAACAAACATCCCCAAATGCTATTATAGCCTTACGAGTTCATTTCTGGCGTTTAAATATGATATTAAAGGCAGTGCATACGATTTAAATATTATGTCATTATGGACGCGCTCATTCATTCTAAATCATTTAAAATGAAATTAGTTTTATTATTTACCAGTGTAAAAGAACTCAAAAAGACATGTATCATGTTATGAATCTTCATTTAAAACAAAATACACCTCTTACTTAATTAAAAGTAGGTATATACGTGTTTAATAGTTTATTTTACTCAGTTGAGTAATATCATGACCTTAGCATGCTTAAATGCAAGGTTTAATGAGCTCATTCACGATGTGAAATGCAATTTAAATTGAAGAATAAAGAGGCAACAAGATGCATATCGCTTCGATAATTGTTAAAAAATATCGAGCTTGCTTTATTCTGACATCTTAATCACACCACTGTACTGCCACCAAGGTATACGTTTTATGTTTCTCCTATGACTAAACATCTGCATATTTGTATGTAAATTGCTATAAATCAGTTTACAGTACGTTAATACACTAGAAATGAAAGGAACCGATCAGTTTATTTATTGAGTAGTGGTGAGTGGGAGCGTGTATGAATCCAGCATTAATACCTGTTAATACCGCCGGTACGTACTGTTTCTGACGCGCGTACATCAACACTGTACGAGCAGTCTTCCACTTCGTAAAACATAAATATTATCGTGGAGAAGGCCATTCCCGATCGAACTTATTTTTCCGTCTGCCGACAGTTATTTCATATAAATTAATGGCGCGAGTAGTCACGGCGCAGACGCCGAGCTCTATTTATAAACTGACGAATGAGACGCGCCGAGCGCACGCGCACGCGTCTCGTCATATTCCAATTACAAATAGCTGTCATCGTCTTTACATGCCCAACATGTTCTGTTTCTCGTATTCCCAGTAACTATATCTTTCAATTTCAAATTTCAGATTAAAATTAAGCCTGTAAACACGTTGCTCTTTCCACGTGTGGGCGACTCGCGCGCCGAATGAGAGTGAAACGGAAAAGTTAACAACGTGTAGATATATACAAAGTATGTAATCGGCGTCGGTCGTAAGAAATAAAATTATGAATTATGATATTTTGAGCATCGAGCATCTCTGTTCATCTCGTGGAGCTCGGCGAGGCGCGAACGAGACGCAGGGCGGCGCACCGCGGCGCGCCGTCGTCGGAAGGGTTATTATGTATGAATTATGATGACGCCGCAGCTCCGTCGGCGGTAATATCGTTATGAATATGCTGAGCTCTGTTCGCCCATTGGTTTACAGCACATCCGCCTCGACTGCGCGGGAACGCCTCCGGTGGCCTTTTTTATTCCTATATTGACATTCAGTTATGCACATTGCGAGTGGCGATGCACAAACTGTAATATTTTGCCTGGTACACAGATAAGTCGGGAGAACGAGCGGTCGCACCGAACATTTGGGATGCAAATACGTTTGACTGTCGTATGTAAACGAACTTATGCTACTCATGCGGCTATAGGCTCCCCCGCTATGAGGCCCACTCAGACGTTTCCTGCATTATATCAATTTGCATTTCAGCTGCAATACCTACACGAGTTGAATATGTAGGTACACATGGCGTTTGTGTTATCTTGTTTCTACCAACGTTTTCATTCACTCCAACGCCAATAATGATGCAATGCCCATTCCAATTGGAAAGTAGTAAATCTAATCAAATCAATTCTATTCACTATTAGCCACAAATACTAGCCACTATTCTAGCCACTACACCAACCAGTAAACAAAAATATTTAGCAAGGCACTAAAATAAACATACACTTTTTCTTTTACATAGGACAAATATTAAATCGTAATATTTATATTATATTATGCACTCAATAAAGCCAAAAGCTGACATGTTACTCGCACCATTGAACGACTTTTATTACGCGGTCTTTAATTAAGGTTTTCCCATAAAATATTTAGTCGTAGAAACGTTACACAGTAGTCCAATGAACTCGACAATTCAGTAGCGATGGGTGACGCCCGCCGTTGATCCATACATAGGAATTGCACTGTACCGGCAAACTTCCAAAATTAAGCATACTACGCACATTCATTGTGAAGTATTGTGCCAAATTGTAATCTTGACTTGTTATCTTACTAGGTATCCGTGAATATCTAATGTTGTTACCTCGCGATATACCGGTGGTAACTAGTTTGGTCCAGATCGGTAACATTTTATTCCTAAAATCTTATTTCTACCAAAAAAGACGCCTGTATTCAATAAATCCATATCTGCCATTTACAATAATTCTATGACAGATATTTGTGTGTTGATTGTTATCACATATAATATTATTTGAACACAATATCTATTGTTGATCCTCTTCGAAAATAAACTTCTTTAGATAAGATTGCGCAATGTAGAAAATTTCAGAGTACCTACCTATCGGAAGACGTCGTGGTAATTGTTTATGGCAATAAAGAAGCAATAAAACTAAAATTGTGCGTGCTAAACCGTGATTGTGGCGATTGCAAGTTTCTACAAACAAACCGAACCGAAATAACATCCACAACTATTTTATTCCCTCAATGTCATTGCCAAATACACGAATGTAGCGCGTAGCATTTCGTACGCAGAATGACTACATTTCTCTAAAAACAGTTGCAAATAATCCGTCTCTTTTATTGATTTCTGTCGTACTTTATAATATAATTGTTAGGCATAACTATGTATGGGAAGGCTATGTCCAGCAGTGGACTATTATAGCCTGATGATGATGATGATGATAATGTATAGAGCACTTAACAAGAACAGTTGCCATAATACATAATGCAAGCACAAGTGCTCATTATGACAACGGTAGCTTTATTATGTGCTCTTAATGATGCTTGCAATACTTAAAAATAAATACTTTGAACATTTCGAAGTTAAGAATTTAAATATTGCATATATTTTTGTGCTGATACCAAATGCCAGAATAATAAAGAAACAATAAATAGTGCCGAAAAACGTATCAAATCTTTACAGAGAGCAAGTTGTCGTATATAAAAGCTAACAAAAGCATAATATAATTTCCGCACTGTTTAGATGTCTCGTTCAGTTAGTTATTCTAGTTGTAACCGCACCATGTTACCACATATTTCGTTCGTATCGATATCGTAACGTTATCGTGTCGCGAATATACTCGCAACAGCGCTAAAACGTCTCGGACAAGTGTTTGTTGCGGACAACAGCGCTAAGATGCCACGAGTGGCATAGTATGACTAGATAAGCGGACATTATGGTATCGAGGGCAGGATATATTTCCGTGTGTTGGGTAAAGTGGGTTGGTCGACCCGATGCGTGGATCGTGGCATTCACCTTGTTGGCGAGCGGCCAAGCAGCCCCGCGCGGCTGATCGCCACCCGTGTCGCGCTGTCGCTGCTACCGGTGCTTCTCGCCGCGCTCGCCCAGCTACATGCTGGAATTAAGAAGCGTGTTTATTGGATTGCTGTATACTTGTCTGCTTCTAATACATTAGTCACAGTACCAGTGGCCCAATTTTGTTTCTAATAAATCACAGTTTGTTTGGAACGGTATCGTGAACTATTAAATGTTGTTTTCATGATTTACATGTTACACGATCTAAATTCTTATTAGCGTTTGATATTATGTTGATGTTTCTCATACTAATGTGTTTTTGAAATACAAGTAATGTTTAGACATTGCGGTGGTGTTTGATGATGGCATGACAAGCTTTGTCGTGTGTTCGCTAGCCTAAGTTATGCCTAGGGTGTCGGTGACATATATGCTTCGCCATGTACTTTTCAAAGATATTTTCATTTAAATGCAATAGTAGTTGTGTTCCGTGTCACTGCTTATAAATTATATCACTATATTTATTGGAATAATTCCAGATGTCTGCTCTACCTATTATTAATCATGTATGCATGTGTGTGGCTCGTATATTGCAGTGTTTGTCGTTGCAAACAGTTTCTATCATGAGGTTTGTTTAATTCCAGTTGGATTTCTAAAACCATTCGGCAATTATACAGTACGACTACGTAGTAATAGGTAGTTACTAAACTAGAATAGTTTCCGAGATACATATATATTGTTGTTCTGTTTCTAGACTTTATAAATAACAACTATGTAAGTAGTAAGGCGTGTACACAAGTGAATAATTTAACGAATCTCTGCGGTTACGGGCACTCACCCACCGTAACCGACAAATTACATGCCACGTAACTAATTTTTGATTCGATAAACACTATCTTTGTTAACCACACGCAGTTAACTTTCTTATTTACTACAAAAACTCGAGTAATTCATTAGGGCATTATAAATATGTAAGAGGTAGACAAAACGAACGAGTAGGTAACATTTTCTTATTATCTTATTAGAATAGCAAGCGAAATTCCCAGTGGTCAATTTCTCGTGAAACTTGTGAATTTGTCAAAATTAAAATACAAAGAGATCATTGAGGAGCTGTGTAATTAATAAAAAGCATTGCGGTGAAAATAATTAGCCATTGTTGGTGAGGCACCCGCGGTGAGATCCGGACGGCGAGAGATCATGCTGCTCGGTTTGGCAACCTATTAATTAACCGAGTACTTGTAATCATTCGCAGAAGTATTTATATTATCTTATTAGTATATAAAAATATTTCAGTTTGAATGGAGAATTGTTGCATTTTATATCCATTTATAGGCGGAACTGCTGCGTCGTCCTGAATGGGTTCGTGATTACGTGTATGAACAATAAAGTGCGTTTCTTCTCCATTGTTATATTTAAAGTTTGAAATCGCTTAAGTTCAGTGATCATATTTACGAAGCTCTCAGTCCCTTCTCCAGGCAAAAAAGTCTACTGGCACATTTCATCAAACTTATAGGTTGAAATATCTAGATAGTTGCTGCTATGTCGCTATGAAGGTTATTTAAATTTAGAAAATAGAGCGGGTTACTGTTTGTGTCATTAACTTGTGCATGATCAGAGGTATAAGATATATTGCGTCAAGAGACAGCGTAAAATAGTTGTGGGAATGGCTGTCAAGACATTTAGTTCTCAAAGACAGTTCATGTAAATTTTTTTTATTTTTATTTATTAGGGGGCAAACGAGCAGACGGATCGCCTGATGGTAAGCGATCACCGCCACCCATGGACACCTGCAACACCATAATTATTTTCACACGATAATCACATTTTCTGTTGAAAATGTGATTATCGTGTGAAATTGCCCTTCTTATGAGGCTTCGCTGCCTGTTTTCTGAAGTCTATAATAAATAAGCATGTGTTATGAAGACGGTTACCCAAAGCACATTATAAGCAGATTAGTTTGGATTATTTGATATATATTATGTATTAGGAATAGATTCTTATTAGCTACCAGCCAACCGCCTGCCTCGGTCGTGAATGCTGTGCAAAAGATCTCGGGTCCTCTTGAGCAAAGAATTATTGGATCTTCAGTAGCAGCACTAAGAAAGGAACCCCGTTTTTCGGTAGATGGCAATAAGCTCCCCTCATATTATAGGAATCTAAAAAATATAGCTGACGAAATGTCGGTGTAATACACGTCTGCCTATTCTTTGAGGGATATAGTGCTCAGCATTAAACCAGACTCTGTGCTTCTCTGAGAGTCTCTTGTGAGAAATAAAAAAACTTACATATTGTTCGAACTAGAAATCAAACAAAGGATTCTACTATTAATAGACTGAACTGAACCAAAAACCATTAAGACTAGGTAATCTAAATTATCAGGGTCTTTGGTTCATATCTAAATATAAAATCGTATATTTTTCTATTTGGAAAGATTTTTATCGATTAATATTAACGGTATTTTTATATCTATACAATATCAATAACTATTTACTGATATTTTATAAGATAACTCATACACTCGTATTAGTATCTCGTAAAGTTTGTATTAACAGCATAAATGTTCTAACTGCTATTGCAACCGCTCCCTTATAACCAAATGATTTGGCATGCAACGTAATGTGATTATACAAAATAGGATCAAATAAATGGCAATAGATGCGATTAGATAACATGTGTGGTGTTGTTGTGTGTTTGTTGATCCATTGCCGGCTGTAATTAGTGTTTTCATGTGATACACTGCTCATTTAATACATTGTAATGAATTTCAGCGAAAACATCGTTAGCGTTTCTTTTAGAATACGTTATGCGCAGTTACAACGTACCTACATTTGTATTTTATGTTGATATGACTCAGATATGTCTTATTTTTATATACATTTCATCAGTTTTTATACATTTTATATTCATATAATTCCTCTGTGGCACAGCGGTAGTCAATGCGACTGCTGTGCATGAGGTTTCGGGTTCGAATCCCGGGTCGGGCCAACAAAAAATATTTTTTTATATCTCTCGCGCAGATGGCCAGTTTCCGTTAAGACTGGCCGCCGTGGCCGAAATTGGGTCTGGAGGACATTATTATTATCATATTAATCTATTCTACCCCATAAACACTAAAACTAAGATTTATTTTCAATTAGTTAAATCTGAGATGCAATGACGTCATCTACCTCACTAGTTTTTTTTGCCCGAGACTTCGTTCGCATGGACTTTTTATCCTACGGCTGAAATCTTAAAAAGTAATTAGCAGCTATAATTATCTACCTAAATACCTAACTGCCTTACAAATAATATTTAACATAATAATATAGGTATCTTTAACAGTAAAGCAATTTTATAGCGAAAATTCTATTTAATCCCTATCCTGTGGGTACTTGGAAAACCCTAAAAAAAACCTGCAATCTCTTATATGTATGTTTACATTATACAGGACACCTGTGTGAAGATTTCATCTTTCTATATCTAAGGGTTTTTGCTGGGCGTAGATGATTGATCGATGTATGATCGTAGGTGAGTGCGGATTTTCTTTTTTTAAATATATTGCTTTAAGAAGGCTTGTAGCTTCCTCTATGAAGTTATCTATAACTAGCTTTTGCTCGCCGCTTCGCTCGTGTAAAAGTACGTTAGGTTATGTTAGTAACGTTACTTAAAAAGGGCTTTTGTTACTCGGTGATAATAGGTATACCTTGAATTTTTAAATTTGAAATTAGTCGAGAAGGTTTTAGTTAAATCCTTACAAACAAACAAAAAATAAAATCTTTCGTCTTTTTTATGTTAGTATAGTCTATAAGTTTTAGATTTATTATTAGGTTACTCCAACTCTATGATTGTAAATACTTAGATGTACGTATCTCTCGACAGATTTTTGACTTAGCAGTTCAGTGTACTGATGATGTCATTGTATTATCATCAGGTTATGATGTGATTAGAAACGATATAAACTGTGGTAATTGATAGAATTACATCACAAGCACAAGCCACCAGTCACTCTGTTGAGCATGAGTCTCTGCTGAGAATAATAAAATTTTTGTATATGTATTATAATGGCTGGAAGATTACACACACATTTTGAGGTTTTTGAATAGAAATAAGAACTTTTATAAACTGATCAAACGTGAAGACATATATAGATTCTGAAATAGAACCCCAAGGCTGTGACTTGGCAGCCCAATGGGGTCTCATTAGTCGATGGGTGCTATGTTAAATGTTGTAGATTATTATTGCGATATAGGTAAGTACTTATTATAACTTGCCAGGCCTTTAGAGTGCGCCATGCTGCGCAGATGAACAGCTGATATAACATATTTTTACTTCATTGTCACATCAGCATGGAATTCAATTGAACGAAGCAAAAATGTCGTTAATTTAATTAATGTAATGTAACAGCTGCAAATTGTTTTGTTACGCGCGTCGTTTATACGACGTGGCGATGTGGACCAACACCTTATTGTACTAATTTTAAATAAATAAATAGATACAAGAACGAGGCGTTCACAATTAATACCCAGTTCTCCTAATTACGTTACTTGGTTTCGAATTTGTAATGTTATGCGGCAAGTGCTCGGAACGATTCAACTAGGGCGATGTTTTGTCGGAAGTTAGCAAATTATCACTCGCTCGTAAAATTAACGCTTCTTATCGATCGAGAAATGATTTCAGAATGAAACGCCACGCACGAAAATGTACATTTGGGTGTAGGTGCAGAGACCAAAGTCGCGCGACGCGACCCACTCGACAGCACGAAACTTATTTAAAAGGTAACAAAATGTTTTCAATTTTATTGCTGATTTTATGTTGAATTCTTTAAACATGTACGGTAGGGTGCGTGCGTGCGGCGTGTACGTGTCCATACACACACCAGCTCCGCGCGCGTTACGTCAAGCGGTTACTTGCTTTCGGCTAAACGCAGTAGAGTGCAAAACCGGCGACGACTCGCACAGAATCTGAAATTTGCCTGCTGGAAGTGGCAGTTCCGAGATAAGATCTCACGATGCCGCAATAAAAAGCGTTCGTACCTCGTCCGTTGTGTAATGTGCATTCAAATTGCATTGTGCGAGAACTAATTCGCCTTAGGCCGATTCGCAAGTTACGATAAACACATGTTTCGATTAAGTGTTACGCTAATGTCCCGTGCTTATTACCTACCCGAGTCATGAGCTCGCGCAACAATTGCATTTCTACACTTCTGCGGTTATTTCCTCAACCACCTCGCTACTCACCCCTTCCGCTCAGGCCGAAACGAAACACGGAACACGTTTATTGTTGTCTTCAATTAAACAACAAAGTATTGGAGCTTTCATGAAAATATTAGTCCAAGAAGTGAAAATATGTAGACAATTTAGATAAGGTTGATGCGAACGTTATTGTGCTTACGAGGGTATTTTGAAGAGAGACAAACGTGGCGCACGAGATAAGGGTATGACAAAAGCTATTGTTCTGCACACCAATTACTCGCGGCCCGCGAATTACCTAAGCCTCATATATAAATTAAGCGGCGGCAAACAGCGGAAAGATTTCTCTAGTTATACGCCAACACAACAATTATTCGTAAATCACTTTACTATATGTTGAAATTTACGAGAGCTCGTTCGGTGAACCGGCGACCCCGGCTTTACCGCTCCGCTCCATGCAGGCGAATACTAACTGATGGTGGAGGATGTAAGGTCTAGTTTGTTATCGGGCGCGCGCCGCTCTACGGACGCATGAAATTCTGTAGCAAAAGAGAATATGCATGGCGATTTCGTGATGAATATTCATTTCCTACGGGGCATGAAATTTATTGTGTTTTACATTTATATTCAACTCAGCTGTCTTATGTAACGGTAGCGACGCGGGATTAGCGAATTGTGAACGTTCACATTACGTTGTGTCGCACGATTCTCATTCGTGAGCGGTTAATTTTAACCGTCCCTAATAAATTAATGAAAACTGCGCGTGACTTTCTAATGACGGATATTTGCAATTGTTTACCGTTACCGTATACCGTACAGCGGCGCGATGCTCGCACACTGACCGCCCGCGCCGGGACCTCGCTGCGCTATGTACTTAGCACGTCATTAATATATAGTAGCCAACATATTTGTGCGACACTGTTATGATGTGTAATGGTGGCGCTTATGTGAGGTTTCATGCTTATGCGAGGGAATCATAGTCAGTGTGAGCACAGTGCGAGCGGTGGCGGAGCGGCGCGCTCGGCCGGTCTGGGCGCAGGGCAGGTGCTCAAATTATTTGACATTTGAAATAAAATTTAGGGCGTAGTTAGTCATCGGCGATCGAACTCTACGATCGACACACTTGGCACCTGTCGAATATTTCGCGCATAAATCCATAGCAACGGTTCGATCTCGCCGTTCGCTTGATGGATTCTGAGCTATATTTAATCAACGCGGGCGCGACACGCCGCCGCATTGTTCTCTCGATTGGATTGCCGAAGCGTCTATCAATACTTATTTTATGAGGTGTCGACGGAGATTCATTATTGCTAATGCAGTAAAATAAATAATTATTGAAACACTCGATCAATGTTAACTGCGGCATGTGTGGAATATGGACGCGAGCGATATCCATGTTTAACATTATAACTGTTTTATTGGTAGTAGCGTATGTGCGAGCGTGGGGCGGGCAGGTGGCGCGGCAGGGCGGGCGACGCGTGATTGCAGTGGCCGCGTCAAACAATTGATTAGTCGCATAAACTCGGTTTGGCGCGCGCTAACGATGCATCATCCCGACTGATAATTAAATTGTAAATTAGCTAAGCCGATGCTAGCTCACCGCCGCTGGCGGCGCGGTGCGGAGCGGCGCGGTGCGGTCGCGTGCTGCTGCCGACCCGACATCCGCGGTTTTCTGTTTATTGATACTTTTGACTATTGCACTCGGATAATATGTATATGGTTGCCACCACACTGACATGACAAAAGTTACAATAACAATATTCCACAAACTACAAACTTAATTAAAACTATAAGTAGGTATGTATAATCGGAACATCCATAAAGATACAGTCAAATTCGTTTGGAGCAAGCTTCGCGCGCGTTGATTGCGAAAAATTCAATCTTGTTTCATGGAAATTTAATTTAACATACAAAATGAAAAGCGCTCTCGTTGGATATGAATCGATGTCGGCTGACTGACTGCTCGCCTGTGTTTGTGAACGCGATAGTGCTTTGTGTGCATATTGTAATCAATTGTCGAATTGTATCAATTTGAATTCACAATTTGCAGTTTTGACGCGAATTTAATTAATTTGTTAAGGGAATATAATTATAAATTGTTCAGGTAAACGGTCAATGTATGTTGTAATTGTCGTATTGAAATTGTATTTTGTGTGACATTTATTAATAGAATACTCTGGAAAGTCTTCCAGAGTATTCTATTAATAAATGTCGTCCAGTCGTCACAGCTACCGAACTATATGGCACGGTAAGCAATATTACCAAGGCTATTACTCCGATGAGTGACCATTTATAAAAAGTCGCATATGTCGCCTGTATGACGCAGTCAGTTTGTAAGATTATAAGTCTATATCTAAGGCAAATTTTGTTGGTACCTACACTGCAACATTCAGCCTTACAGAAGGTAACGTCATTAGGGTTGCGAAGGTCAGATCATAGTCTTTTCGAGGAAAGACTGATCTGTTTAGACTAGAAACGGCAAATATCCTGAGGTGGTTATTGTCTTTGAAGGAAGACGACTCGTCTAAATAGAGATAATGTAACACATAAATCGATGTGACATGTTACAATATACGGTATGTGTCATACGTGTTGATGGAAAATTGCCACGAGTTATCATTACGGTGTGACTTTCAATACTGCCAATTCATTCAAAAGCACACACTTGCAGACTTGTTGGACAAGATGCAGAGCTCCTCGTGCTATTCTGTGCTTTTCCGGCAAAGGTCGTCACTTAAGATGTTCATTTGATGTGTGTAGCGTTGATACGCGTGACATCTGTTATCTAGAGAGAATTCTCGAGATAACAGATGTCACGTACTATGTCATCAAAATGCGTTATTAAAGACTTACAATAACGCATTATAATGACATGTATGATGACATAACAGTTTCAACGTCCACATTTGTGTAACAAAGGCGTGTCACGTTACATCTTTGGCAATGGTAATAATTAACTGTTCGTGAAATCACCAATCAATTCATGAAATCAAAGGTATTGAATTGTTCATGAGCTGTAATGCTATTGATATATTTTGCATTCCCGAACGTTGGCTAAAAAGCAACCAGTTCATGTTTAACTTTAATAATTATGAGGTAGGCAGCTCATTCGGCAGGGGACAGCCAATGCATGGTAGCTAATTGATATTAATAAATGAAGTGCTTAAATTTAAAGAGCACCATGACATTGTCAGTTTGTCTGCCGAACCAACTATTGAAACAGAATGTGTGGAACTGCAACTGTTTGTTGTATTGAGTGTATGCAGGGCATCTTCAGCTTTTTATGATTGTTTTGAACGCGTTAGGGAGGATATACTAACTTACTAATTAATAAAAATAAAAATTCGGTCGTGAATTTGTTTATTTTTGTTTGTTAAGCTTAGTCGTCTTAACTACTCGACCGATCATCATAAAATTTCGATACACGTGAGAACGTGTGTGGTACAATAAAGACCATAGGCAATTTGAAATCACTGTCACATTTTCTAACGTTTTCTTAAAACAGATTTTGCAGCAGCGGGTTAAATTTAATTTTAAAGATTCTTGACGCTTGGGAGGAATCACGAGGTACTTTAGGTATTTTTGTGATTTGTCTAAGGCTTTTGACTGTGTACGTCATGAAATAATAATCAAGATTTACATCACAATGGAGACAAAAATCAGCACTGAATCTTACCTCATATTTAAGTACCGTAAGGTCGTATGACTTTAGCCCTGAGGGGTGACATTGGCCCTTAATTGGAAAAAGTTTGAAGTTCCCACCAGACCACTATTATACATTTTGCCGGAAAAATACACGTGGAAATCAATAGATAGCACTATAAACTGTCAGTTAAATAGCTGCTTAGCGCTGCCAAGCTTTGTGCTCATTGGTTATTATAGAAAAGTTGATTTATTTAATGTAAAATTGTTTCTTTACCTATAAAAATATTTATACCCGATGACTTTGATCAAATGTTAAAGAAACTTACGATTTTTATTCAAAGAAAAGAGCGGGTCACCAGTAAGCTTATTGCGACTCAAGTGGGTGTAGGTTTAGCACAGCCCTACTCCCGACCACTGCTTTCCTGTGTAGAAACGGACTCCCCAAAAAAAGAGCGGGCCAATGTGAACCATCTTTAAGTAAAACTTTTGGCCAAAGTTTGGCAAAAAATATACTTATGAAAACTTTTATGTAGCATACTTTTTTATATGTACAGCTTCATTATATCCCTAATAATGTAAAAAATTTATTTAAATATGGATATGGTTAATATCTTCTGAAATGTGAAACGAAAATAAAAAAACGACGGGTTGCACTCCGGGAGTGCCGGCAGAAGTGAAAACTTGAATATTAACGTTGTGCATTTTTGATATTTTGGAATGGTTAGGGAATAATTTTGCACGAATTGCTTTAATTATCAGTATAAAAGTACTATCATTTATGTGGTAAAATACAATATTAATTTATTGCGCTATCGTACGCAAACATGACAATTCTCCTTCCGTCTTACGAATTTTCGATCAGGTCACGTATCCTGACGCGAGTTTAAAATTTTTTACCCATCACAAAAATGTGCACAACGCCGCTAAAGAAGTTTTCACTTCAAAAATGTTGGCATATTTTAGGTTAAAGTCATACATACGACTTTACCGGTACCTACCTAACAAAATTTTAACATTTGAAGTTATTAGGAAACGATCGTCGTGGTCTGTTGTCAGAATGGAGGTTCCTCAGGGCGCAATCCTTGGTCTGTTCATGTTCTTAGTTTATTTAAATAAATGAGGAATATCTTATCTTATCTTATGTGGGGGCCAGTCAGTGCAGACCGGCGACACTTCGACCCAGTGGGATCTTTTGTGTCGACATTCTCCCAATAACGACTGCCATAGATGTTCATGGCAGCCGGGACCGACAGCTTAACGTGCTCTCCGAGGCACGGAGCAGGCGATAATTGTCAATCAATACGCACATAATT
Organism: Catocala sponsa; assembly: GCA_963564715.1. NCBI lineage: Eukaryota > Metazoa > Arthropoda > Insecta > Lepidoptera > Erebidae > Catocala > Catocala sponsa. The sequence goes on from OY751331.1 coordinate 13,492,031, forward strand.
TCGAAAACTCATATAACTTCCGAAAGTCAGAGGTGCGCGACGTGGGTTTGAACCCGAGACCCTCTGCATCGCAGTCCTTTGGTCTCCCCACTGAGCTACCGCTGCTCAAAAAAAAAATGAGGGATAAATACGAGATAATACTATTCGCGGATGAAAAATTATTATTTAAATTAAAATGTCAAATAAACGGTTCTAGACGATGTAAAAATTGCTATGTCTAAACGTGGTTTATTAGTTTGAGGTTAAAAATCTACTTTTAAATGTGGAGAAGACCAAATATAGATAAGATTTAAGATCAGGTGAGATCGCGGTCAAACGCAAGGCAGGATAAAAAAAAATTATATCAGATTTTAACTTCAAAGGTCAAATAAATGAAAACATCCATAAAAACTGGCGAAATACGAGTCGGACTTGCGCATCGAGGATCCCGTACAAACTTATAGATATCTCGGTCATCTTTGTGACGTAACTACACATTTTAGATATTCGGCTTTTCCTCTTACTTGAGCTAAAATACTCTTCTTCTCCTTTCCAAATTTCGTGATACAAGAGTGTCACAATATGTTGTATAAACGACTGTAAGTTTTGATTGCCTTGACTTAGAAATTTGAATTTTTACAGTTCTACGAGATTGCAAACTCAGGTATTTAATATTAATTTCAACTTGTTATATTAAGGAAGTTAATATTAACCTCCACGTGTTCTTGGGAAAAAAGGGTCTTGAAATACAAATGGATCTTTTTTATTTTTTTACGGGATCCTAAAAATTAAGACCGACGTGTTGGACCTTGTTGCTACCTAACAATTCCTAAGTATTATACTAGACTAGATCCATAAGAAAATTATCGAATAGACTAAGCTCTGAGTCAGAAAATTCGCCTACTTACTGACATAGGTTCTGCTAGGCTTGTTTATCATAGCTACTTACAACATGTAATGTCGTATGTGGGGGAATATTGCTGATATTTAAACTATCCAACTACTACAGAAGAGGGCTATTCGAGCAATTTAAAAAACAAAAACTAAAGATACATCCAGAAATATATTCAAAACAATAAATATATTGGCCGAGGCTAGCTAATATATATGTATATATATGCAAATCTAATTGATGTTTATAAGAACATTGACTTAAATACTACAAGAAATGCGACTTACATAATATCAATACAAGGAATAAGAAGAAACCAACAAAGCAGACCCTCCGGTGCGTTTTCAAAAACGCACAGTCGCGTCGCTGGCAGTGAACGTGAAAGGTTAATGTATGCGCTTAAACAAACTCCCAAGTATTATTTAAAATCTAATATTTAATTAATTTAAAACAGTAGTTAAATGTAAATTATGTTCAAAGGAATATTATTCGGTCATTGTCTTTATCTATACAAATACAAATAAATAAATTGAAGTGTCTGTTTGTAATGTCAAAATAACAGCTTTTTACTAAATGTATATTTAAGTACATATAATTATATACTACTACGGTACTTATATAAAAGAACAATTTTTGTCTGTCTCTGTTTGTGCCGGCTAATCTCTAGCTGACCCGCTCAACTTCGTCTGCTTCATATAAGAGAATTTTCCCCGTTTTTACAATATTTTTCATTGCTACTCTGTTCCTATTGGTTGTAGCGTGATGTTATATAGCCTATAGCCTTCCTCAATAAATTGTTTATCCAGCACTAAAAGAATTTTTCAATTCGGTGTAGTAGTTCCTGAGATTAGCGCGTTCAAACAAACAAACAAACTCTTCAGCTTTATAATATTAGTATAGATTTTGAAATTAACTTTGACTATAATTTAATGTTTGTTGTGTTTTCAAAGAGTTCTGTTTGGCGCTTAGAATTCGGCTGTGTGTCACATATGTTGGTCTGTAATGTGGACTGTCTCCCAGAGATGTAGATTCACACTAAAAGCTAAAGGAAATTAATGATGGGTCTCGATATTTTTTAATATGAACTTATATGTGTAGATCGAAAAGGAAATACACACCGATGAATTCTTGAACAAATATTTAACATATTATGTTACATCATATTAAAATAATAAGAGTAAATATAACAAAATATCGGTTGGAGCTGTAGGTGAGGTCGAAGTTACTCGAAACCTGTTTTATTAATGTTTGCGGTATTTAATAAATATGATACGATGTCGCATACGCATATTAAATACGAATAGATATTATGCACTCGTTCTAATTTATGATGTTAGATAATAATATATCTGTTCGGTATATTCTGACATTAGAAGATGATCCAGTTTTAAGACAGGTCCAAGCGTGCCTAACCTTCGTCTTCACTTAGACGTATATTTTGGATTAGATATTTAACTGAAGACAAGGAAATTGATAAAGACAGACTGTCGTTGTAAGATACATGCATGCATTTTCGACATAGCGTACCGTTGAAAGCTAATATAGTATAAGTAATATTAGTGTAAAAGAAGCTGTCGGTTTTGTTGCAGTGAGGTGCGCACAACTATCCGTCACATACCTGCAACGCCCGTCGCGCTGCATTGCACATAAAATATATTTATAGCAGTTCGTCGCACCTACCGCGGGGAGAATTCGCGTGCCGATGCCTTGTCAATAATCGTTAATAGATATTTCAGAAGACAATGCAATCGGCTAAGTATAGAGCGTCGTGACTAACGTCCCGTCAGCCGCGGCGGCTACACGCATGCTCAACTCTGTTAATCTTATTATGGCAACACTAGATGTTTATTTGCTGTGCCACGGTATCCGTTTGACATCTGATGTCTTATTTTAATGTATTCATACCGCTAAATTTTACAAAACGTTAATAACAAATTAATCGGGTAGCTGCTATTTAAATTATCTATTTTTATTTAAAGATAAGTTGCACTAGAAAAAATTGCGCACAGGCCCCATATGCAGGCAGGCGTCGGAAGTCGTAACTCACGGTTATGATGCGAACGACACTAGTTTCATAAACATTGTTTTTCTTCGTTTCGCCCCTAATATTTATATTTATCAATCCATCTACACATTTATTTATAGTCCAAAATAGCGAGCATCCGAGGGTGCCCTGGGGGCGCGCCGTCATTACGATTTATTGTTTTCTTTGGTCATAGTTTGGGGTCTTTCTTCCAAAAGTCCTTAGACGGATTTTAAGATTACTTATTGTTGACCAGAAACTGGCTAAAGTCCCCCATGAGTGTATTATAGAAGCTTCAAATTTATTGTGTTCCAAGCGCGTTACTGCGTTTTTCATAAAAAGTGTTCGTTGAGAGTAAAATAAACAGTGAATTTGATTGAAGTTTTATTTACTGTTTTTGCAAACAGCAACGGTATTTGCGTAGGCATGTGTAATCACTAAATCGATGTAAACGATAAGGAATTCATTTTAATTCATGAATCTCTATTTCTGAATTTTATAATTTACCTGTGCGTTATTTTTATAAGCTCAGTTCGTAAGTGCGATCTATTTTTGAAGTTCGCACGTGTGATGCGGCAGTCAAAATATTCTTTGGTAGAATAAGAAGTAGTTAGTGTACACATGTACAAATAATATTAGAATAATTTTGAATGTTTATGTTATAGGATCGTGGCCTTAGCTGCGACAGCTGGTGTTAGTTAAACGTGCGCTGATCAATCTCTGCCGACCTTTGTTCTGCTGAACTTTGTGTTTGAAGGTATTCGATATGACAATTCGAACAGAGCTGTGCAATGCAATTAAATGACAATGACAGTCTATTGTTTATTATATTATTTGTTTTAGTTACGAGAGTACTCTCTTGATATAGACGGCATACTAATGTGACATCAATAAATTATAAATTTCAAAATACATTTTATTAATATTGTGTACCGTTAAAAATATCTAGAACACACACAAAATAGCTACAAATCAGAACATTATTAGTATTATTTAGTATATTATTCTATTTTTATACAAATTTCCAAAAACATTTCCGAAAACGCAAAATATTGGTGTCAAAAATTCTATTTGACTCGTGCCGTTATGTCTGCACCTCAAATACCCCAATACAAACATATATACAGCGACCCACAAGCTTGATACTTGTCTTCTTGTTTAACTTTCGAGATTTTCGGAACTGTTATACTGATAATAATTTGTGGTTTCTAGAACTAACAAAGAATACCTTCTTAAAAAGTAAGAATAAATAAAGTATTCATCAGTTGCATAATTAAGGTCAAACCAGAAGTTAACTCCACATATTATTCATGTTGAATTATTAATTTATGCGACATTAAAAAAATATTCAAAATTAATTAACATTTAATGTAGTAGTTTTATAAAATAGCTTCAGTAAAAACTAATGTGACAATTTAAATCTAAAGAAATCATATTTGTTTACAAACTGATCCACTGTGGGCACAGGATTTAAACGGAGATTGGCCAATTAGTAGTTGGTCAACTTTGTTAACACTTTCTAGAACAATTTCGTTGACTCTTATATAGATTTTTCACGATTTTTATTTGCCACTATAGATAACTACAACTAACTCCTAAATTTATATATAACACCAAAAGATTATTGCAGTTTAATAAGAAACATCTAATGTCAGTTCGGTAATTACCGCTTAGTAATATTTTAATTACGCCCGCGTCTAACTGTGCCCGCCACGTAATTTCTGTGAGTCTGTCGGCGAAGCTTTAACTCAACAAACAGACAAGAAATAAAAAAGGCATTTTGTCATAAACAGCGAACATAGTATAAGCGGAGCAATAATTTATATTAAAATATCAAATGTATGTTTTTGAATTTGTTATGATTTGCCCGTTATGTACACTTCACTTCAATTTGATTTATTTGTATAAAATACAAATAAATCACATTGAAGTGTCTGTTTGTAATGTCAAAATAACAGCTTTTAACTAAATGCATATGAAAGTAAATAAGGTACTTATAACAAAAAAATGAATTTTAAATTTTTGTCTGTTTGGCAGTTTGTTCCGGCTAATTTTGGAAACGGTTGGACCGATTTTGACGAGACTTTCATTGCCAGATAGCTGATGTTATAAGGTGTAACTTAAATTATTGTATTAAATTCCACTCGGTCGAAGTCGCGGGCCGCCGACAGCTAGTGTTAAATATAATAATGATTTGTTCTCAAAGCACTTGATGAAATATCAAGATTGCTTGTCGTCGTAGTTATAATACAGGAGCAGTCTTCTCAATACTTGACATATTTATGTACACAGTAGGTGCAACGCACGGGACATATGGCGCACCAATTTATGAACCCGAGGGCCCATTACCATTTTAAATATTATTTTTAGGGAATTTCGTGTCAGATCTCACTCGTCGCCGGCCCGTATATTAAGAGATGTGATCCTCTGATTAAGTCGCTCTGATGTTTGTGAACGTCAGTGCATTAGGATTTTCTGTTAATTAAGGAAACATTCTCATAACATGACTCCATTAAGTCATAGGTATAAGTATCACGAGTAATAATGTGTTTAATAAATCTATGTATGAAGAGACATTCAATATGATATTCATAAAGCCAAATAAACAAACCTTATAGATTTCATAAATTCATTTTAAAAGCAAAATTATGCACAATTTATTGGAATATAAATTGTTATTTTGTTTTTGGTTATAAATTGCGCAGTTATATGGCAAACACAATGAATAGGAACATCGCTTGGATGTGTTGACGCTTCAGGACAAGCAGTTAATAGCTAACCAGAATGAGTATGAATAGTGCAGTTGTGGAGTAGGGTAAAACAAACAAAGCTGGGTCAACCACGCCATTAAAGTTTATGAAACGGAAGCCGTCACCGGGCGGTATGGCGGCTGGCGCGGACGGCAGCCGCGTGTGCGCCACTCGCTCTTCTATCTGTCAATACCAAGGAGCGGCGCGTGCGCACACCTCGCGTACTACTTATACATAATATTGTGTATATCCTTCACTAAAATGTAATTTATTTCCCAACGCGGTTTTTAATTTCCCCACATTTTTCATATTACTTTACGTTTGTAAGTTTTATTTAGTAAATACCAAAGTATGTTTAATGATTCATACTTTTCTATGGTAGGAATAATCCTACCATATGGTAGGCAGAGGCTACAAATTTCCACTAGCTCCTGGAGGAGCAAGTGGAAATCTCTCTGCCTACCCCACGGGGAAACAGATGTGAGCCTATGCATGTATGTACTACAATAGTTAGTTTATAGAAATTTGTAATCGTGACGTCTATGGCGCTATCACGTAACTTCCAATGGGATTGGCACACATCCAGTACTCGGGCGTGATGGCGTGCTGATGATGTCAATATTCGTCAAATAATGTTCATAAACTATTACCGTATATAGCAGGGCATGTATTCAATGATACTTACATAAAGCCACGTACCTACTTTAGATCGTATCCGTAACATGATGATGGAATGGTCTGAGATTTATAATTGTCAACAGTTATTTAGAAAACACATTCTACAAAATTTTCAATCTTTTATACAAAGAGAAAGTCACCATGATATTATCATCTGGATAACGTTACTTGTCAATTGTGAAATGGACGGTAAGATGGTACAACTACAAATCACAAGTGTTCATTGTGTCACAACTCCGGAACTATTGTGACGGTAGCTCGTCATGCTCTTTTTACAAGTTTTTGTTAACAAAATTGTTTGCAAATGATGCTCTATATTCTATTCAAAACGATAATTTGATGATTTTATCATTGAAATTTGATTTTAAGGTTGAAATTGAAATTTGGATCCAGTAAGAGCAATACAGCTTACTGCTGTGTTGTTCTGACAACGCAGTGGAGTTAGTTTCTTTATAATAAATATGATAAAGCACCTGAGTCCAATCGTGGTATTGTGCCTAGGTGCGCAGTGGGTCGTAACGTCGCGCGTCGCGCGTCGCGCGTCGCCACCGGACATTGTGGTAGGTGTGACACCTTGTACACTCATTGTACGCTCGCACACAAAAACTCTGACAATGTAATATTATGGTAAATTATTTGTAGACACTTTTTTGCGTGACTACTGACATCTTATTGGAACTTTGCCGTTTATGTTCTGCATTACGTTTTTGCTGAATTATTGTAATTATATTTATAATATTGGAGTCGTATGATGGATTTTATTCATTGAAGAAATATAATAGCAGTATTTTTTATTGTGTTGTTTATTTCGATAAGACCATAAAGTACTTTCTATGACATTGTCAAAAACGTTATAATATGTTATATATACTATAACAATTATTTGATTACATAAAAGAGTACTAGAATTGTCAATAAATATAATATTTGGTAACGCAGTTAAAGGATGAGTGTCAAGTATAAAATCATGAGAATTGTGTAATCGACTGTATCGAGAGAATAATAAACAAGTACAATATCAAACGGAAATATCGGGTTCGTCGACGCCATTATATTCATAAAAAGGTCACATCGTATCGTTTGATCGTTTATTTTATCCAATATTTATTACTAAATTCAATGTTCTCTAAATTATACTAATTTTTAAATTGAATGCATCGGGAACAAAATTTAAAAAAATTCTCACGGTATTTATTATTATTTCGAATCTTCTACCATTTAAACAATTTATAGATATGTAGGTAATTAATTTTTATTGTACTATAAATTCCGAAAAATTTAAATAATTGAATACACGATCTTAGAAAAAATACAATTCAATCAAATACAAAGTGATCTTAATCCTTGAAAGTCGATTATATTTGCAGTACCAAGCAGTAAAATTATACTAACGGCTAAAGAAACCAACTTTATCACAATATTATTATTATTTTATCATAGTAGCATTTAAGAGAATGACGAAAAGTAATTAATTTTTATAGTACGTTAAATATTGAAATATTTAAATAAGGATTCCACAATGATTGAATACCCACGACTGGCATGTGTAAGGCGACCGTAATCCTTGAGAGTGGATAATATTATGTGCAATGGCAAGCAGCACATTAACACATTGTCCCACGTTGATCAAAATAAAACTATTTGGGGACCTCTATAAATTGCTGCGAAGGATCTTTTTATAAATAAATTATAACCCACACGAGTAGAAAGATAAATCTCGAATACAAAATTCCCTTTTGACGAAATGCTGAGTATAACCGTAGCCAAAGGAAATATAAATGCTGTCCAAAGGCGAATATGCGGCAATCCCTCACACAAGTGGGTAAGACGACTTGAATTTTTAATGTTACACTCAGACCGTTGCAAACCGTAACAGTTTTCTTGTCATTGGTGGAGTGGAGATGTGAAATAAATTTTGCAGAGTGGCCCCATCTTTTCGTCTGACATCAATCTTTAATGTGAACACGGGGTACACTCTATACGTGGCGTGTCTAATACTATTTGTGTACAAAGTATGAAGCTTTTACTTTGAGACCCGGCATAGTACAGATGGCCGGATGGGCCGTTCGCATCATAATAATATTGGTATTTAATAAGCATGCCCGTGGGGTAGCCGCCACTCAATAGCGTCGTGGAGTTACGCGCGCTGTAGATAATAAGCAAATTGGAATCGTCATGATGTAGGTAGAAACCGTTCACCTTGACGGCGTCAATTAACTTCCTCATGGCGGCCGATAAAATAATGACAACACTAAAACAATAGTTGTATTAGTTTTTATTTTTCGCCGCTGTCGAAGGCCATGTTCAACAATACACAAAACAAAGTTGAAGCGATTCGTCTCGCCATATAATTTCAGTAATCAAACGCCACGTCACAACGAGGCGCGGTCCGGAATCGATTAAGCGTTCCATTTCCGGTGTTTTTATAGGGAATAATTATTGGAAAACTGATCAAACAATCAAGGACTGCTAGTTTCCGTCGTTCTATCGAGATATTATTAAGAAAGAAATCAACTCATAGAGCTGTGGATAATCTGTGGATACAGTCAACTGTGACCGTTTCCTCGATAGATTTTATTTCTTATTTGATAATTTGTTTTTATGTTCAACGTGACGGTATAGTTTTTCCTTATCGGTGAACGTGGTCGCGCTCGTCTTGTTGGGCACGGGCCCACTGCCCGCTGCCGCACCGCACCTGCCCGCGCCGCACAGATGAAAACACCGGTGCTTTAATTATTATCTTGTTTTTATGCGATTTAATATTGCGACTAGGGAAGTAGATCACCTCGTTGATTACGACAATCTCTTTGTTATAGTTTTTAAACTATATGCACTGAAGCGTTGCACTATTTTTGTATTGATCATTATTTATGTTGATTCGTCGTCAATATGAAAGTATTTTATCAATATAATTATGAAACGTGATTTGAATGTTGCACAAGTACAATAGGTTATATAATCAGGTGTCTAGTTGTTATATTGTGATAAAGTAGTTTTAGTGGATTGCCTAATATATAATTTATCATTATGTTATAATAAAAGCCGGAATTTGAATAGAAGCGCTACGGGCCGGCGCGAGTACAACAGGATGTAAGGTTGCCCACCCATTTACACTGACCGAGTTTATTTTAAATTGTAAATCTTTTACAAATATTACAATTGTAGTTTATTAAAATTGTATTTATTGTTTGTTTATAGCTATGTTATACCAACCCTTCTGTCATGAAAACTATACATATATATAGGTAAACTAAAAAAAGGTCTTATAGTTTTGTAAAAAGCTAGCCTACCTCACATTTATTTTGCGACTACCGTAATGACTAATTATCACAATATATTGACTACTTTTAGTTTACTCAGAATATATAAAGATTTTATGAGGCGAAGGTTATGTTTAAAATAAAAGTGAAGAAAACACCTGTTAATCATTCGCAAGCTTTAAGTGATAAAACTATAAACCATGTGTATTGTTGTACTTAATCACTTATTTATGGTAGATGTATAATAGACATTAAGTAGAGGATGAGGATCCTCCTCATAATTTACACATCATTTGACGGATCAACTAATTTGACATCAAGTCATAAGTGCATTTATGATGACACGTAGATGGCGCGAGGCGCACGAGTATCATAAAAGTACCTGTATTAGCCGGCGTTGATGTGGTTAGTGAGTGACAACCACGAGCGAACACGTTGCTAATGGACTATTAACCTCCTGCCGCTAATTATTAATATTTTATTTTTATAGCTGCCTCTGTCCAAATTTAACGACCACTTTCCGGTTCTCGTATACAGTTGATATTTTGAAATGCTAATATTTACTTAGCGTTGATTGAAAGGTCAACGGTTTTGTCAACGGTATTGCTTTAACAGGCCCTATTAAATCGTCGCAATATAGAATTTCAAAATCGTATCGTATTATGTTTCGATGGAGATATGACGATATGCCTCGTGTTTTGTTATTAATATTAATTTTAATATATAATGTGTGTGAAATATGATATGTTCTGACATATTCAAATGTTAAATGTTAATGTTGTCATAACTCGATTAATAAAACGATATCTCTCATCTAGAAATAGAAGCGACGAACATATTTGGGTTATTTGTTATACGCTGTTTAACACACGTCCTAAATCATTTTCGTGCATGATCCGTCAAACTTATCCCAAATGTCAAGGGTTGACAGCAGTTCGTGGCATCCGTTCCGGCCGTCGGATAAACCATCACAATATGGGCCAAATCGACCGTTATTCTCAAAATATGTTCTGTGGCGTCCGCATAGAGCTCGCTTTGTGGATAGTTTACATGTTACATATATTGCTTTTCTAGTACCAGATAATTTTACTGACACTTTTCGAAAAGATCAACATGGCCATTTGTTGTTCTAAATAATAACTTAGACTGCTAGGATTAGAGTTGGTTTTCGTCTGGGTACTAATATCATAAGTTCGACAACGGAAGGAATAGCTCAGTGTGTGGCTGTGCATTTGTGTTATTAAATGATTTATGAAGCAGGATTACTGGGATCGTGGTACGTCGAACAATTTTGTGAGTTATTTGAAGGGTTATTGAGTATAGTTTCGGTTGTGATATGAGCTTGTTAATCATGCACGGTAGCCGTGTGTTGATCTCGATGTAATTGAGTTAACTGACGCACTGATGACTTATTTGACAGAGTGAGTCGTATGTTTTACCGTTGTGTATTATCATAATCTTTGAGGGATTAGTTCATGTGTTTATTATTCGTGTGCTATGGTTTATGAAGTCAGTGTTAATTAGGTGTTTATTATTGTTAGCCGTGAAATTGAGTCACTGGAGACGTGATATGCACGATTGAATTAGTTAATTACAGTCGTGATTTGACTAACTAATTGTTATTGTTAAATTTTCGGTTAAATTTGAATTCATAAAAACAAATATTTTACTCCCTTTCTATAAATTGAACGTACCAAAGATTAAATATGTCGGCTACTTAGATTTCATAAGTTCTTAGTCTAAACTTTTTCTGAAAGCAGCTGTTTTATAAAAGCAATTGGGTTAAAGGTATAAGAGTAAAGGCAGAGATTGTCACGTAATAACTACTGTATATTTCAAATATTCGATTCGATATATCCCGGTATCGATTCATCGGTGGCGCATTATGTTTCCACATCGAGATATCAAATTGATAAGTGAGGCACATTGGCGGCGGGCGGCGGCGGGCGGGCGAGGCATTATGAAATTGGCCGTACGTTAGATGCCGTTACTTCCGATAAAATATAACCGGCTCGGACGCTCATATCTGTCGAACGTACCGCTGAACCTTTACTAGTGTACTCACGTCCCAACACAACCATCATTTTTGCTTATTAGATAATCAATAACGCGCCTATAGCTTACCTGTTAATAGTTATGACACAACAGGTTGAACAACATGTGATTTATTCGTACAAGATAAGATACGAAAAATTGTTTTCACTGAAATCCGACGTAACATGGATGTGAAAGTTAAAGGTATTTAAATTAGACAATTATGTACACGCGTGTTGCATATTAACACATTAAGCATGTCATCTTCATGGGAACCGAACTTTGTTACAACATTGTAGGTTGATGGCAAAGTAGGTAGTCTAGGGGACTATCTCGCCAGTGCCAAAGCGCGTAGCACAGGTTCAATTTGTTTAAGATATCTTGTACATATTCTAGGTGCTCCTTCTATTAGAGTTGGGAAAGTACGCTACAAAAACTATTATTATCTGTGACTTTAAGAAATAATAGGTATCCTTTATTTTTTATCACGGGCCGTTCATATTTTAATTTAATAGAGATAAAAGATATTTGTTTGCAAGGGTTGGCGTAAAGGGGTTTCCCGAAATGAAGCCTTTCGTATCCGATAACTTATGGTGTCCGGATTGTTGTGGAAAGCATTAAAATTACGCATGAGATGTCGCAGGGGAACTTTGAGTAAACTTTTTAGGCTCCCGTGTTTTCTGTTGCGTTAGGGGAATATTTATTTTTACTGAGTAGAATGTAACATGAGCTGAAGGAAATATATCGTTCTCTAAGAAACTATTTATTTATACTCCTATAATATTCTAAGTGAAAAGTAAGTAATTACGGTTCAGTTAGTTAATTATGCACTACTACAACACAGAATCTTGTTATTTCTGTATTCGTAACTTGGTAAGGTTTGTAAATCCTGAAATGGTAATGTATTTAGTATTTAAGTAAACGGGCTGTCAGAGTGGGTAGGACTCTGGCAACCGCCGGAATTAATGTCTTTAAGCAGGAGCCTTACTTAAAAATATATGTAATTGTGCTAAATGAGTAATAAGTGCTAATGATTTCGGCGATCCTAACTATGTTAGTTCTACATTATTTTTACTTTGCTCTAATGCGATTCATGTCAAAGTTCTGTTAATAGTATTTGTATGCGTAATATTTTGTGGATTCGTTATTAACCCAGACTAAGCTGATTTACACATGTGATCCCTCTCTCGTTTGTTGTTTATACGAAAATTGTCTATATCAATATAAATTATTTCATTATTGATTAAATTATTATTTGAAACTAAAAGATGACAATCACGCTGGCGTGTTGTGTGTTAATTTTACTAGGTTATTGATCTATTATGATTGTGCGTCGTAAACTCAGTATGTTTATTCACAAGTTTTTATATGCGGCTAGAGTATCACCATCCAGTAAACAGATTGCCTAAGTCACACATCTAATATGTGCGACTTAGGCAATCGGTTTAGTCGATGCAATATCAGTAGATATAAACATTTTATAATTTCTGAAATTAATTCATTTATCTTTGCATTTAATATTTCCGAATGGTAGCAGGTGTTCCTAGTGGAAGATGATGACATATAGTACCTCTTATCAGTCTCGGACATAGGTAGGTTGTGTCAGCGACACCGCAAAAACGATGTTATTATTTAATAATTTCTTTGTTCATCTAAGTGCAGGTGAATCGGCCTACCAGTGACTTATTTTGGAGGTCTTTTATAAAATATTCACATATTTTATAAAAGACCTCCAAAATAAATCACTGGCAGGCCGAAACACCGTACACTTTGGATAACAAGTTGCGCGGCACTAATTATATAAAATGGCTATTAGATAGTTAAGCTAATGCTTGAGGAGTGCGGACAGTATATCGTAATGAATAAAAGTGGTATCAGTGGCTGGCGTCGTATCTCTCACAACATGTGATGCGGTGCAGTACATCGTGGCTCGTAGGGGTTGCGAGTGGGGCAGGGGGGCAGATAGTCGGCGTAAGGTCAGAGATTTATGTTCTCATAACGCGCCGTTCCTCGCCCGCCAAACGTTCAAACGTATTGATTTCATTTCCAACATTCATTTTTAAATAGCACTGCTCTTTTAAACGCTACGAAGCTCTACGAGTTATGTTTGCTTAGCCACTAAACTACAAACTTAAAGGCAGATGGTATGATCTTGTGGAATCTAATCAGCCTATGTCGGAACCAAGTGTCGATAAAAATTGTGAAACATTACACATATACTTAATGCTTTTTATTATTTTAAATGTTGGTTATCTCACTAGAGAATAATCACAGTATTTTAAAACAGATTTAAGTAAACTTAAGGTTTTACTTTTATCGAAACTTAGGTACTTAAATAAGTAATATTTTTTGTTATAAAATGTTAATTTATAGCTAGAAACTTTTTTATAAATGTGGAGGCTCGAGCTTATAACAAACTGGTTTGCCTAAGATTGCGCATACGACCGAAGGCTTATGATACCCTAAGGCTAGACCGGTGTCAGGATATTCGAGGGCACTTACTTCCTAATAACGACTGCCATAGATGTTCATGGCAGGCGGGACCGACGGCTTAACGTGCTCTCCGAGGCAAGGAGCAGGCGATAATTGTCAATTAATACGCACATAATTTCGAAAAGTCATATAACTTCCGAAAGTCAGAATGCGCGACGTGGGTTCGAACCCGAGACTCTCTGCATTGCAGTTTGTTGGTCTCCCCACTGAGCTATCGCGCGATACGAAGTATGAAGCGTAGTATGTGGGAAATAATACGAAGCGGGCGATATATAGGAGAGAGTCGAAGTAGGTATGTAAGTTTATTTATAACTAGCATTTCACCGCGGCTTTGTCTGTATAAAGCACGGTACGCTCGCGATTACACTTATACTATGCATTACACCAAATCTCCGATTCTACGAAACGGAATCAGATGCAACGTGGCTTAAATTTTAAATTGAATCCCAAACTAATCCGTAACCATTTAAATAATTTTACCTTACTGCACAAACAAACAGACGAAAACCCCAAAAATCATTGCTTTGGCTTCAGACTTTCTCAAAATAAGCAATAAGATTTTTATAAATATCTCTAATATATAGACAGAGTCTCGTTACAGTTTAAAAATAGTAGATATAGACAAAGATGCATGGAACGTAACAGATATACAATAAATCAAAGACACAACTATATTCAATTAAAAAATACCCGGAGCAACTTATCCGTGGGTCATATACATACATACCTATATTATAGTGTGGGACGAAAGCTGTTCAAACCTCGGCATCATCAGTGCATTATAAGTATAATACTTTTAACAAGTTGGCTTCCAAATGCATTTTTAATTGTAATGGTTTATTGGAATATTATAGTAATGTGACGATTGATTGGAAAAGAAAGTTTAAAATAAGTATTTATCTGACCCACTTTGGTAAATATAAAATTAATATACAGCCGTGGGTAATAAAACAAAAATTTATTCATCTCACAGATTGTTGTTGGAATGCGGCTAAGAGATAACAAATGTAGATTAGATGCCAAGACAGATTAAAAATATGAATTATTTAAACAAATATAAAAGATGGATATTAATTTTAATTAATAGAAGACTTAATTTGACATTTAGCTGTCAGAACGAAAGGGCAGGTTGACTTTGTCTATAATTTATGAGTAATTTGATTATTTTAAAGTAATAAAATTGGAACATCAACGGTGTAATCGTTTGCATAATGAGGCAGGTACATATACGTGCAACTATTTATAGATATAGTCATCAACGCGGCTATAATGTTTTATCTAATTAATTATTCAAAGAATAAGAGCTATTTGAACATATACGTTCTAGTTCTGAGTTACAATGTCACACCTAATTATATACTAATTGGTACTTCTGTACTAATATAAAGACTAAGACGCTGAACATATTTGTATAAAATTTCGTATTAGTTCGTTCGTTTAGAAGGTGATTGACTCCAGTGAAAGTACGTAAAATTGTCGATAAATCAAGGGAAGGAAATGTCAGGTAACAATTAATTCTACGTTAATTTAAAGATGTGCACAATGACATTCAAATCATATTCGAATGCGTCGATAACAGTAGACATAGTATCTGCGCTACGTTCTCGATCGTGTAGAATAACTATAGCGTTGTACACAGCTAGTACTATTCGCTATTAATATTCGAATATAATCAATTTTGATTTTGTTTCGAATGCAATTTTATGCATTAGGTACTACATCATTCGTTGCTATAGATAGGACTTAATTACTGGATATAGTGTATTTTATACCTACTTTTAATTTAATTTATAATGTCTTCATTTATGCGTTTATAATTAATTGGTATGCTTTATAAGCACGTCACACCTACGTCATTGTTATTATTATAATTAAATAAGTAGATTTTTTGCTGTGTCATTAATATAAGGATACAGCCAATAATCATAATTTGACGTTTGTCGGTGACTAGATTTTGCCCGCGGCTTCGCTCGCATTACTACATATTTTATCAATATTTTTCTACCCTAGGGTACAGTACTTTAATCTGGATGACCTAATGTCCTTTTCTGTAGGTATCCCTAAAAAAGTGTATGCCAAGGTTCATGATGATTGGTCAAGTAGTTAAGGTTTGAAACCGTAATAAACAAACATAGAAACCCACTTTAGCATTTATAATACCTATTAGTTATGATTAGGAAGGATTTTACGTTGTATTAAAAAATTAATATATTGCATGCTGATAGTGTGTAGCGTTTTTGTAACATTGTGTAAATAATGTTATTACTTCTAAAAGAAGTTATTTGTATTTAAAGGAAAGTCAGGCTTTGTGTAGGAGGCTTTGTGAATTTCGGCATAATATATAGGTTCCTCCTTTATACTGTACTAGCTTTTGCCTGCGGCTTCGCTCGCGTTAATTTAGAATTTGACAATGAATTCGGGTTGTACTCTGCTTGTAATAATATAATTCAATCATGATTCGAAAGACACGTGGCGCCATCTATTATCATAAGAACGGTATTGTTCTTTACCTCGGGAACAGTATTTTTTTCGGGATGAAAGGTAGCCTATGTCCGTTTCTGTACACTTGACAACGTATATGCAAAATTTCAGGATGATCGCTTCAGTGGTTTAGGCGTGAAAAGGTAACAAACAAACACACAAACTCATTTTCGCTTTTATAATATTAGTTAGGATTATCTTATCATAAACTTGTAATAATTGTAAAGATTTTATTATTTAATTGGTAATAAAGTAATTATTATTATTAAATCATGTCATAAGAATGCGCCTACACACATCAAAAAAAGTTTGTGATCACTAGCAAAAGCTAATACTTTTTTTTTTATTTAACTTTATCAAGAAAAAGTGTTTATGTTATATCTTTTTTAAATAGAAATACAGTTTGAAATTAAAAATAAATCTATATTTTTATTTTTTAATAACAAAAATTGAGTAATTCAATCCTAATGTAATTATAACAGAAATTTGATGAAAAGAAAAAGATCGTTTAACCAAACTTATACAACAATTTATTAATACAAGGTTTTTATTTAATACAATGTAACTCCTCCCCTGACTCGCACACATGCGGAGACCCTCCTGGGCATGCTGAGGATCAACTTATCCAACATTTCTTGCGGTAACCTATCCCATTCTTGAATTGCGGCTTCCCTGATCTCTGGAACTGTCTGGGGAGGTGGCTGACAGTTCCAAACAGCTCGCTTAAAAGCATCCCACGCATGCTCTATTGAGTTTAAGTCAGGCGAGCCGGCAGGCCAGTCTAACCTTGTGATGTCGTATTCTCGGAGAGCAGCATTGACTCGTCGAGCTCGATGTGCGGGCGGATTATCATCGACCAGTAAGAATTGGTGACCATGGTTTACTCGGAATGGTCTGACAATTCCATCATTAGCGACTGTTTTGTAGCTATGTGCCGTCATGGAGCCTCGATACGGAATCAAAGGCGTTCTAGCTCCAATCATAATTCCACCCCGAAAGGACACTGATTTCCCGGCTTGCTGCAAGGTTCCAGTGCCAGTTATTTGCCTTTCAGAGTCTCCAGGTCTTCTCCAGGTCTTCTCCAGACACGAACACGTCGGTTATCTGGATTAGTACTGATTCGCGATTCGTCAACGAAGAGACAGTTTTGCCAAATGTTTTCCTCCTCAACTTCTTCAATTTGCCGGAGCCTAGCCCACTGCAATCTCCGTCGCTGACGTTGCCGTGAATTCAGAGGTGCTCGCCAAGACCTCCGTGCTCGTAGCCCAGCCTGGTGTAAGCAATGCCGAATGATCTGAGTGCTAACTTCAAGTCCAGAGGCGGCTCGCACTTCTACTTTTATTTTAGTGGCGTTGATTGTTGGGTCACGGGCTGCCAGTAATCTGATATAGCGCTTCTGAGCAGTAGTCAGAACAGTTGGATGACCATTGCGGGGTCGGTCAGCTAAATTACCCATGCCGTAGTACCTCTGCAACGTGACCACGACACAGGATTAGGATACAGCAACTCTACGTGCTATTTCTCTCGTGGAATATCCTTCTTCCCTCAAAGTTACAATTCTTGCTCGTAAAACTTCTGATAATCCTCTTGGCATTTTATCAATATCAACTTGCCTTGAAAAATATTATAAAATCGTTAAAATTGACTAAGTCAGATTTCTGAATGAGCGTAAGCTTGGATTGAATTTCTTTTTATATGAAAAACAATTGAATTTGGTTTTTTGTTTTATATTCTAATTCTATATTTTTAAGTCCGATGTCTGCATATTCTAGATGTTAAGCGACTAATGTATAACGTGTGGTTACCGCGATACAAGCCTCGAGCTTAGTGCGGAAGCCGCTGCCAATTATACAAATGTGTAATGTAAAGAATCTAAAAAGAAGAAGAAATTATAATATAATCTACCGTAACAAAAAAGATTTAGATTTTTCAAACTGATCGCAAACTATTTTTGATGTGTGTATGTCAGTTTCACGTGGAGCCAAGTTTGATTGACAGTTGAGGTATAATTTTTGTGTAAGGAAATAATCAGTAGCGGCACGAAATTGGGCAATATGCCTAGCAGATAGCCTTGCTCTCTAATATGTGAGACTTAAAACGTGGCAGCGAAATGTAATTACTATATATACACCTTAACCTACTATTACATCGTCCATTAAAGCGTGCGCTTATACATATATATATAGGTAAACATATACATGCATGTACAATTTGTTCATGTAGTAGGTATAAAACCTGTCATAAGTGAAATTAATATTATTCGACTAGGAACTAGTCAGGCCAATGTCAATCAAATATTTAAATCAAAATCTACATACTTCTGTCATATATTGCTCTATTAGTTTCTGCTCAGAGTTCGCTTGCATTGTATTTGGAAATTATGACTTTTGTTATGTGTTAGGCAATCTGGTTCTTTAACTCCGTTTAGCACCGTTTAAAAGTTTGAATGGAAATACTTTTAGAGCGGTTTGTCAATTTTCAACCATAAATCTGAAACATGTGTGTCTTGTACACACCTACTACTTTTTGTGTTCATATCAACGAGAGCAAAGCCTCAGCCAGCAGGTAACAAATTTCTTATATCACGTTGTGCATCAAATAAATAATGTCATAACTACACACCACATATTTAACACATGTTACTTGTAAAAACTAAGCAGCTCTTATTTCTTTGAAGTATAACTTAGCAGCAATACTTATTTACTTAATGAATAGGTCCTTAATAATGCACGGCAATTAAACATTATGAGTAAACTATTCTTTTCAACGCGATGAATAAACAAACAAAATACACTCGCATATATAATATTATAGCTAAAGTGACCGAAATTCAACATATTTTTATTAATATTTAAATATGGTTGTGAATTAATATCGTGAATATTTTAGACATTAAAACAAGATCGAACTGATAACGCTATAAATATCAATTTATATGTCGTCGAAAGTTGTAATGGATGGCTTAAAAAATCAGTCAGTCATAATGTTATTCATTACAACATTACTCTAGATACGATGCGAGTGGACCGCACACGGCACAGGTGAGCGCGGATGCCGTTGACATCGAAACGTTTTGTTTGTCTGTAAATTGTCGGTGTGCGCGTGCGCCTATCGCAAGTAACTAAAAAGGTGTCGTTAGTAATGGTTTTTGAAACATCATAAAGATGTCATGGTGGCTGTTACCTGATTGTGGCTATCGGTGCGGCGTAATAGGGCGCGCGTAAAGTTAGTCGCGAGATACCGCTGCGCCGTGCGTTGAGGAATCTTTACGGACTCACTTTTGGACACGGCTCAATAATTAAACTTCAAGTTTAAATAAACGGTTTTAGAAGTACTTTCAGTCACATAATTTTATTCAGGATGTAGTAGTATAAATTTATACATATTAGCTAATACGTACCAGTTTTAACTTGCATAATTTTAAATATTTTCAAATATTTGTATTTTAACCATCCGACATTAAATTGAACCAATCGCTGACTTCAGTTTATCTCCGAATTATATCATACCTATTCGTTAAGACGGTTGTAAATTATTTTTTGATACATTGTAACGTCCATATATGGGACCAATGCTACTATCATTGATCTGCGTTTTATAATAATGATGTTGGAAAATAGTTTAATACTTAGGTTGCTGTAAATATATGTAGTGTTTTTGTATTTTAATTATAAACCTGTATCTGTTTTAGTTATACTTAAGACATACCTACAGAGACTAACAACTGTTTTCCAGAGAGTTAACGACTACGCAACGACACTCGCTACTATTCTGGAATACTTATCTTGCTTCATTCACTATCATTATATTTTTCATGCACGTTCGTCAGTTCAGAGTACTCTTAGCTTGACTATTCTCCAGAATGTATCTGACGTGGTCAGAGAATCGCTGACGTCCTTGCGGCTGTACCATTCAATTAGATTATATAATTTCTTATTCAATCTTTGGTCGTCCATTCTTTCTGTAAGACTTCAAGTATTTTAAGGTTGCTTCATCTAACCACTAGCAAGGAGTCTAGTCTAGACGAAATCCATTCTTTGTCAATATTAAAAAATAAAGATCATGGATATATTAAAATAACATTTGGTTGACAGACATTTTTGATCGTTGCGATTGCATTAACCTCAAATATTATACTGAGGCATTAACATAAACATGCGAAGGATCTTGTCTATGCATTTCTGCCAAATAACTAATGTATTTCTGTCAAGAAACACTTAGTACTAACACGTAGTCCGCAACTGTGTCTAGTGGACGGTTAAAGGCTCGGCTATTGTTACATAGGACCGTAACATGACTGGTGAGGTGTGGGTGGATACATCTAAGTAAATCTTGCAGAAGGAAACAGACGCGATGATATGTTATTAAGTATATTACAATATACTTGGTGTGATACAAACCATGTACATAATTATTGACTATACATAGACTGCACTGATGGTTTATATAGTCGTCTTGCCACTGCCACTGCCGCTATGCTACATGATGTGAGTTTGAATCCAACACTAGACGAAAAAATTGTGTGATCTATAAATGGTTGTGGTGAGTTTGGGTGTACTTTGAGTTCGATGCTTCAATATTTGTAAAGTGCCTCGTGATGGGGGAATACACAAATTATTCCTAAGGCTGTTAGCTCGTCTGCTGCCTTTTTAAAAAAAACCTCTTTTATATTAAGTTAATAGCTTGCTAGTACATATGCTTTATATACCTTGCTATATAGCTTATAGCATGTTATATACAACATGCGTTAAGCTATGTAGATATTTGGGTATTCAGAAACGTATATGTTTTATAAAATACAGCATAATGTTAACAAGGTTGCTTAATTATATTTTCCATGAGTCCGGTTTGTCAGCTCTTCGTTCAAACAGTTTTAATCATAACGTGCAGAGGTTGAAGTTATTGTAGCGTATAATGAGAGAGGAATAGTGTAATTCGATAGTACAGTTAATGTGTACCGGTTTTATGAGTTATGTTCATGTTTTATGCGTATTATTAGTTAAATTAGTTTATTGCCCAAGCCTACTAATATAATATATTATGCGAGTAAGGAAGACGAAGTTAAATGGTAATGTATTATAGACTAAGTAGATATATGTACGAAACATTTAGTATGAGTCATTTAAATATCCGATGTTACATTTTGTATATATATGTATATATACTTATGGAATTATCCAGGTTTATAAATATAATGTTTAAAATATCGTTCAACTAATTATATACCAAAAATTTATCGGTGATAAATGTGTTATCGAATATTGTATTGTATGTATCCAACGTTATATTTGTCTTTGTTATAATTCGTATCTGTAATATTGCTGTCAAAATACTTGTACCGTTCGCACATCAAAAATAAACTCATTATTAGCAGTCGTATTCGGAAAGGAGATGGAGATAATAAAAAACGTAATAAAACAATATGCAACAAAATTAGTATTAGCAGAACATGGCGCTGACTGTACCCAACTTTTAATCACTTCATAAGTCACCGGCTAAGCATTGTGGTCTGTTATCTGGTAATTTTTGATAGCCACCACACACTTAACACTTGGAATTGTTTTCGATAGTTGTTTATTTATTTTAATGGCACCTCGGCCCTTAAAGAGCATTCCACTAATCAAGGGAAGTGCACTCTCAAATGAATATGATGTGCAGTAAAAGTAATTGGTAGTTATCTACCGGATGGATCCAGTCTCGTACCTACAGTACTGTGGACTTGTATGAATATTCAGGGATTGCGTCAATCGCAAATAAAGCGAACACACTTTGTCAACGTAAAGACATAATCATAATAATATAATAAAAATGTCACTCTTACAATATACTGTCTGCAATAACAAAGAACCGATCGCTGCCATCCCTTGGCAATGTTTATGCTTGATTTCCCACTGCGATCTGCAAGCGGAAATTTTAATTTATGCGCTAGAGAGATTGTTTGTTTTTATAGCATAGCCAGTTTTTGTATAGCAAAAAACATGACTTCAATCGATCACGGAAGTTACGAAAAATTTGCTTTTGATAGAATAATAGATGTCTGCGATCGACGAGCGGTGATTTGAAGATCAGAGAATTATTTTATTCAATATTGTTATACCGATAGTTTGGTAGACGTTACTACATAATCTATGTAAGCGATCCAATGATTACAAAAACGTCATTCAACTGATACCCGAAACTAATAAATTTCATACTGCAATAATTGGCTACGCCCGGAATTCTAATCTGCGCAGAGTGACTGAGCAAAAACCAAACACAGTATTGCAGACTTTTTTCTTTCAATTAAAGCCTTTTATCTTCCGGATGATTTACGATGCTTTCGATAACATTCGGTTTAGGGAAATGAAACATGCTTAATTTGTTATCGATGTCGTTATTAAAACGTGAATACGTAGATACCTGAATATTTTTTTGTAGTTCCAACGTTCGTATAATTATTTTTATTTGGTTTATAATGAAAAGTCGACGATAACAATATCGATTGTTCATGGATCGAGCGGAAGTGGAAATTTGAACCTTGTCATGGCGAAGCGCCGACAACCGTGACTGATCCCACAAGCGTTTCACCTCACATTTGCTTTATGTATTGTTCTCTCTTTCAATAGCTGACCTACAGATTGACTTAGAGTCACCATATTTATAAGAAAATACTAATAGACATAAATAATTGTTTGGAGGTAAATGCTGTTTATCTTTTATTTTTTTCTGTAATGAATCCATGGCACCAGAATGTATTTATGTTAATGTTCAGGATAGTTTGTTCACATGGCTAGTATAAGCTTGTCAATGCAGAGATCATTGTAGTAATGTGTGCGCGGCGCAGGCGTGTCGGCACAAGGCTTATCTCGATGTTAGTATTCCGAGAACAGAGAGTCAGCTACCAAATATCATGACTGTCGTCTTACAAATGAGAAAATTTCGCTCTAATTATTTATGAATGTGTTATCGTCATATCGCTGGAGCTCACGATCCGGCCTCCGTGCGCACGACACGAGCAAAACCGCAATTAGCAAATGTGGCTTTCTTTGTTCTCGCTCGCACGTTTCGCCATCGTCCCTATCTACGACTATAAGTATGTATTGGAGAAGAGTAGTCAGCGATCGTTAATAAACCTCCATTACTTTCATTAAGGGATATCTGTGGACAGTCGCCGTATCGAGATGTCGGCCTGCCGTCATGCCATCGACACATAACGAAATTAAACGCGATGACGCTATCAAAGCGTGCGCATCGAGCGTTCGCTGCTCGTTCTTCGCCGCTATCCGCGCGCGCACTTAATTGCAAAATGCCAATGAATGTCGATAATATATTTTAATCGCGACACCGAGCACCGAACGCGACGTCATCTACGTAATCCTAAATCTCGTTATGGACACGACTCGAATACCTAGGCATCTGTTATAAATTACGTTTCAGATTATCGTATGATCCAATCGTAAATTAAGACAAGATACATAATTAAGGCGAATAAATAAAATGGTTGGCATTTCGACGGGAGCACGTTCGATTCTGCCTCCCGATATGCTCTCCATTTTGAGCTATCAGACCCTTTTAATAAAGTGTAGTTTGATTCGTTACATTTAATTGCGATTCAATCGCCAACAATATTGAAGGAGCTCGAGGAGTGCGGAGGCGGGACGGGGTTCTGAATGTCACGACAAGATTTTTAATTACGTAGAAGATATCATCTAAGAACTGCGTCCCATACTATACGAGACACATCTTGAAATTACAATTCAATAATTATATTTGCGGCAGAAGTTAAAGAAGTACTTTTAATTAGTGACAGGTTTACTACAGGTTAGCACGAAGCGTCGGACAGTGGGTGAGGCGGGCGGCGCGGGCACGTGCGGGCGCGTTCGGCGCGGGCGCGGGCGCTGCCGGCGCGCCGCTCGGCGCAGCCCGCGCGGCCACTGCGATATGATGCCCGGTTTATTTTCGTTCTTCTAATGCGTCTTCGCTGTCGTCCGGAGGACAATTAAAAATACAAAAAGTGAAACGTTTGTTTCAGACGTTCATTGTCTCCGTTATTAATAAATTCATTTTACTGAGTTGAAGTCGACGTGTATTTTATTCGCTTTAAGTGGTTTCACATTGTTTTATATTTATGTGCGGTTATTTTTGGTACAGACATTATAATGCAGTTTGTGGGGGAACATGTAAAACAGCTCACTCTTGCTCCATTAGGGATATTTGAAACTTTGAGAGTGCACTCATAAATTCGCTTTTGTTGGTAATAACATGTGCTAAGAATAGCACTCTATTGTTATGATATTTACTTTAAGCTAGCTGAACATGTCTCTCCTCGTGTCGTTCTGTTCTCGTTATAAATATTCACCGGATAACATCTGACAGTAAATATATTTTAAAAATGTTCTTATACAAAGTTGGAACAACTCGCTCAGGGATGGTATGCTTAACGACTCGTATTCGGAACTAATCACATATAGAGAGAGTTATATTTATGCACTCTGGTTTTGTAAAAAGTTTAAACATATGATAATAAAAAGTGTATTTACTCAGGCAAATATTAATTGTGTACCGTTTTTACCTTTTGCGGGTAATTAAGACTTGTCAATAGTAGGTATTTACAATATTGTCTAATATTTAAAGCAAGTGTAAGTAAGTTTCGAGGCAACATGTAATTTCGTATATGTGTGATTGTGACGACAATTAAAACTGGCATTATCTTTGTCAGATGATAGTTACTTCCATATATAATAGTTTTATGGAAGACCGACTGTCTGTGATGGTCTAAGGGCGTAAAAGGTTCTTGCGATTGTATAGTACTAGGTTCATTCGTCGGTTCAGACAAAGTGTCATTGGGTATTCTTTTGTCAGATGGTCAGTTAGTATACGGGGGCAATAGGCCCTCTACTGACTACGTGGAAGCGAATGAACTGACGGCATGTGGATGGGATCTTCAGACTTTTGTCAAAATCATATGAAACATCTAATGGTGTATAACATCATGACAGTTATATCAAAGAATAAAGCAAAAGAACAAAGCATTATGGAAATTCCACCTCCACAGGCTACAATGTGCCTACCAGTCGGGAAAATCCACTGAGACGGCATTACATTTTGTGGTAAATAAGGCAGAACATGCATTAGATAACCGGGAAGTATGCATTGCTACATTCCTGGATATTGAGGGAGCCTTCGATCGGACCACCTTGGATGCCATTAGTGTGGCATCGGCAAATCACGGCATAGAGCCAACCATTTGCAAGTGGATCGATTGTATGCTCAGGGGTAGAATCATTAGGTCTGAGTTGTTAGGAGATGAAATGTATGCAACGACAACCAAGGGCTGCCGTCAGGGTGAAGTACTCTCACCATTCTTATGGTGCTTGGTAGTTAATTCACTCCTAGAACGACTCAACAAAGGCTCGGATATGCGGATGACTTGGTGATACTCGTCAATGGAAAGTTTTCGAGTACGGTATCTAGTCTCATGCAGAAGGCTCTGATTATTGTGGAAAATGGTGCAGTAGCAATCATTTATCGATCAACCTAGGGAAAATTACTGTCGTGCCGTTTACTAGGAAGAGGGATCACATAGGGTTAGGAACTCTCTCCATATATGGTACGCAGTTACAATGGTCCACGGAGGTGAAGTATCTAGGCATGACCTTAGATAGCAAACTCACGTGGAAACCTTATGTAGACAAAGTCATAGTGAAGGCCCAGCGGGTCTTCGGCATGATTCGCTCTACTTATGGGTAGACTTGGGGGCTAAAGCCCAAGGTCATCAAGTGGCTATACACGATGATGATAAGACCCATACTTACGTATGGAAGCATTGTCTGGTGGCCAAAAATTAAACTAGCTACATGCAGGAACGCGCTGTCGAAGGTGCAGCGATTGGCCTGCAAGGCTATAACAATAGCGTACTCGACCACGCCAACGGCAGCGTTAGAGGTCCTGCTGGATCTAACGCCGCTACACATTGTTGTCGAGTCAGAGGCGATAAAGGCGCTACATAGACTATCTGTGCATGGGCTGTGGAGCGTCAATATGCCGGTAATTCGACACACAAAATTGGAGATTTCAAAGGATCTCAAAAGGATTATGAGCATGGGATGCGACAAAATGCAACCATTGCACATATTCAAAAAGAATTTTAAGATAAAGATCCCCACGAGGGACGAATGGAGACAAGGTTTACAATCCCCTGACAAGGATTGTCTCAACTGGTTCACTGATGGTTCCAAAATGGAAACAGGATCGGGCGCTGGAATCTATGCCAACGACTGTAAAGTGAGCCAAAGCATGGGCAAATATGCATCGGTCTTCCAAGCGGAAACCTATGCTATAATTGCCTGTGCTCAGGAGAATATCAACAGTGGTGTCACTGACAGGACTGTGTATATTCTCAGAGACAGTCAAGCTGCTCTCAAGGCTTTGGACTCGTGTAGGGTGGACTCCAGTCTGGTCCTGAACTGTGTTAAGCTACTTAACAAACTAGGCAGGAAGAACACAGTCAGACTGGTGTGGGTTTCGGGGCATGCAGGGGTGCAGGGCAATGAGGAGGCCGATGAATTAGCCAGAATGGGCTCGGAGCAACTGTTTGTGGGCCCCGAGCCATTCGTGGGACTCTCTGAGAGCACCGTAAAGGCAGCTTTGAATGCACACGGCAATGAAAAACACAGGCTAGAGTGGATGGCCCTTAGGGGTCTGGAACACTCCAAGAAATTCATTGCAAACGGAGCCACAGGCTTCACCCGGAAGTTCTGCGGGTATAGCAAGAGCCAAATGCGCCTGCTCACAGGAGCGTTCACTGGCCATTTTGGCACCAACGACTTCCTGTGCAGATTGAGATTGACACACGATTCAATCTGCAGAGCCTGTGGGGAATAGGATGAGTCCATATCGCGCCTACTGTGTGAATGCGACGCGTTGGCTGGACTTAGGATGGGTCTGATGGGATTGGCATATCCATACCCAGACTTCAGGCTTCTCCCTCTGAATTGTACACTGCGGCTAATGCAGTGCATTCATAAGGAGATAGCTAAGGGATGAATCTTGGGGCTGACACAAAAGATCCCACTGGGTCGAAGTGTCGCCGGTCTGTACTGACTGGACCCCACACACAAGATAAGATAAGTCTAAAATACAAGCGACAATGCAACAATCATTTATAGGTAAACACCGCTTGAGCATACAAAAAAGTGTTTGAAACTTATAATTAAATCTTACTCGTAGTTGTGCATACACTGCTTACATAATATATTTATATTTATTGTGTTTCTAAATCCGTTGTTTTAAGAAAAATGGACATTATTTTCCTAATACTAAAAGGATGTAGTTAGGTCGCCCAGACCATTTTGAACTAATAGTGCAGGTCGAAACATGACAATTTTCTTTAATTTTGGCTGTTAAAGAGTTTTGTGAGGCCCAGTCTTCTTGTACATGGAGTATTCTATATGGAAGGTGAGTAGTTGTTCCCAAGCTGTTGTTGAGTTCTTCCGGACGACAAGACCAATGTAGTGAGCCAAACTTTGGGCCACCGAGGGTCCAGCGCCGCGGGGAACTCGTTTCAAAACCGGAATAGAATTTTTAAATGTCCTAGATACTACCAAAAGGGAATTTGGGGTGCAACTGCATTTGTCACTGTAGATATTTTGGGGCTAGAAAGTGCATTTTGGTTTTTGTGTACTTTACCAATATGTACTTTCAAGCCCCGTTTACCTTTAAAGAAGCGAGCCTGGGAACAAGAGGGGCAACGTACGAGGTTAGTCAGGGTTGTAGAAGGTTGACTGGCACTCACTTCCACATCACTTGTAGCGCTGGAACCTTGCAACATTAAAAATATATTACACTTACGCATAATTTATGCTATAAAATATTTACAATATAAGAAAACTAAAATTGATGTAAAAATAAAATTGGGGCATTCTTTCGGGACTGCCTATAGAAGTGAAAACTTTAATCCTTGATCATAAACACAACCTTACAAACAAAAAAAATAACAAATGGGCGGGTTGGATGCTAGTTTCTTATACTCTCTTAGGGGTTATTAGGGGATTCAATTTTTTTTGCGTAGGACGCACCATTTCTGTGATATTGTTAATATTCTAAAAAAAATAATAAAGTGTGGAAGCGTGACTATGACGCAAGTTCCATGATTTTTGTTCACCCAAGAAGTGCTCAACGCGCCTAAACAAGTTTTCACTTCAAAAACTGCGTACCACTTGTCAAATTTGAAAAGAATTCAAAATTTCTGCATGGTTACGGGGGCGTCGCCGCGTCGCCTTAGTGCCGGCCGGCGTCGCGTCCCGTCAAGACTCCTCCAAAGACAAGGGCAGTAAATATTTTCAACGCTTTGTAGCAACCAACAGCGGAAAGAGATTCCAATATGTAGATATTTTGTAGATATATTGTCCTCCTCGTCTCGTGACTTTAAGCTAGTTTAAAAAAAGCTAGCTAGCTTCACTTTTAGCTATTGAAATTAAAGGTCACCAATTGTTAGCGTAGTAAAGTTACAATTCTTGATAAGCTCTTAAGATGGTATTTGATAGCGACGTCTGTTCAGTGGCAGGAGCTTTGGGTTTGATTGCCAGTCTAGGAAAATGATTATTTGGTTTTACAGCAATACAAAGAGTGAAACATTAAAAGAAGTGCTATCGGGCCCTACTAGAATAAACAGCAATTACAGTCAAGCTGATTATGACAAGCGTGCAATGCATAAAACATCTTGGATAGAAACGTTCCTACCGATCACATAAGACAGTAAAAAATTATATCACCTTTTAAATTCTGCTCGAACAGCAAGAAAAGTCTGATGTGTCTCTAAATTCCTTAAAGAAATTAAAAGTCAGAGACAGCTTGCCTGTAAATTCATAAGAGAGTTTCCTTTACAACTTTCAAATATACCTATACTAGAAAGGAAAATGTAAAAGTATGTCACAATGAAATATGAGGCTATTCTGTTGTCCTAAACAGTAAGAGCGAGGCACGTCCTCTGTCTCACTACCACTGCATTTACTTTACTGCTCTGATATTTTACAGGTAGTGCTCTTAACTTCCATACGTCCCGCTTTTATAGTGCGCTCTACGCCTTATGGGCTAATGTCACGTGATCCACTGATTTCTACCTCCACTCCACAAAGCATTCTATTTGTGTTGAGCAAGATAATTTACTAAACATTTGTCTAGTCTATTAAAAGCTTTTGATTTAATTAGATGTAATAGATGTCACGAACTTTTACGAGTTTATTTCCATATGCTAACAAAGCTTAGAAAATGATTCATTCATTGACCTGACTCGGTTTGACTTTAGCTTTGTGTAGCGATATCCATATTAATGTTATCCAGTTTGTGGTTTTATTTTGTAATGAAAACAGCGTTATATTCACACAAAAGGGCTTGGACATTCCTCATAAATTTTCCATTAAAAAAGATAGAGAGGCTACGCAACAAAGTGAAACAAGATCCACTCTACTAATCCGACAAAAGCGAGCCTTGTTACCCTTCAAATTTATTTATAAGAAAACTCTCGGACAAGTCGTTAATACCTATAAAGTAGGGGCGAGAGAGGCGCGAGCGAGTTTATAACTCACGTACCGAACTTTACTCGCCGACACATAAAATAATAGGTGTAAAAACTTACACGGGAATGTACTCAGTGAGCGAACGAGCCGCGAGATGGACGGCGCCCTCGCAGGATACTCCGAGCGAGGACCTCGCTACACATTCATGTACCACCACCTAATACCCGCACAAATATTATCCTAGCCGGTCGCCACAACAATGCACTTATCTATTTTATAAAAACATGATCAATATTCGGGCTTCGGTTCGCTTCGAAACGTTAATCAGTACAATAGGGTCTGCATAAGAAACATATTATCTTGCATAAATCATGTTAATGAGCACCTTTCGAGCATTTCGTATCGCCATTAATTCAGATATCACTGCGGAAACAAACGTCGGTTTATCCCGCCATCTGTGGCGCATGCGCGCACCGGTAATCGTTAACCCCGAGGTGATATTATTTTGAATATCCATTTCCTTTTACATTATTATTCAAATCATCCTTAAGCGGGGGTTCTAGAGTCCAGTTTACATAATTTTACTTTGTTACCTAAGCATAAAGATGTATGACACGAATTTGAATTCGGAACAGATATTGTAGTGGAGCCGCGGGCGACGGGCACGTGCGTACGCGCACCTTGCACAACATTCGGCCTCAACATAAAATTAAGTAGTATTTTATTTATAGTGCATTGTATTATGCTATTTATAGTGGTGTCAGGCGCTCGAGAACTTGTAGGAATCCTCTCAATACCCTATTTAGTTAAGTAAGGAAGATCTTTTTCTCAGTTTCGCGTTCAAATATGTTCAACATTCTTAACAATATATAATCACTGGATACTACGAATACGTACTTAGTTAATCATGCTTTAAAGCCTTAGAAAAGCCTTTTAAAAATAAATTAATATGCATCAAAATCAAAGCTTAACAATAACACTATTAAATAAACATTGTTGTGCGGCTGAGTACGACGTGTGCGAACGAAGCAACGTTACATTTGTTTATGTGCATGTGTAAATATTATGTAGAAAAGCTAATTTTTAACATTCATGCGAACCTGTTATCCTTCCAGTGACCGAGGTCAATCAGCAACTATATCCAAACTATAAATTTCATTTAATAAGACACAAATCCAACATTGTGCTCCTTTTTGAATCGCCAACCAAAGAAATTTAAATAAAACACTTTTATCAGATTCGACAGGTGGAGCTGTGTCCCTTGTTCTTTTTAACTTCGCTGTAGGTTAAGGATTAGCTAGTAACTAATCGATTCCCGATACGGAAGGGGAAGTGTTGTTTTATTAGTTTCATGATCTATTACTAGACGATGCAGTCCGTTTGACTTTTTAATGTACGACGCCGCGACGTAGACAAATGTTTTAATTCTTCCTTTGATATTCTTAACAGCTTGTACGTTAATTAACTGCTAATCAATTTTAAAATATTATGTTGAGATATTTAGAATGATTCTGAAAATGGCTACTAGTGTTAGCTTTACTGTTTCACACGCATAAGTGGCAGTCGGTCGGTTTGATTACACATAACGGCTGAAACTTGCATATGTATTTACAGGCTCAGGCAGAATAGTATCTTACCACTTTTCGCCAGCTTTATAAGTGTTCTACATAGTTAGGGATTAAAATACTGTTCCACACTGTACTGCTATTACGACATAATAATAATAATA
Organism: Catocala sponsa; assembly: GCA_963564715.1. Lineage (NCBI taxonomy): Eukaryota > Metazoa > Arthropoda > Insecta > Lepidoptera > Erebidae > Catocala > Catocala sponsa. The sequence goes on from OY751331.1 coordinate 13,523,846, forward strand.
TTAGCCCTGTCTTAAACTGGCCCACTGCTGAGCACGGGCCTTCTCACACTGAGAAGAGGCCAGTTGGGTTAGTGATGCCATAGTCCACCACGCTGGCCCAGTGCGGGTTGGCATACTTCACATATCTTCGAGAACATTATGAAGAACTCTCAGGCATGCAAGTTTCCTCACGATGTTTTCCTTCACCGTTGACGACATACGACTTACCTGATAGCAAATTCTAATAAAACGTTACCCGATTTCATAATCTAACATCAGGGTTTGGATCGATTCCAATTCAGAAAAAAATTGCTCTACCGGTACTTTCCGTCGCTATAAAGTATCAAACAAATAAACAGACTGCTTATATTAGGGACTGGCTGTTGCTTGCGATTATATTTGCATATACCAGTCCAATACAAGTACAACTATACCTAGTATATCTATTCTAGCCTCTGTGACAATTTTATTATGCTTACTGTAAGGATCAGCGTTCATATTCGTCTCTATCGCATAAAGAAATTTACCGTACAAATGTTAAGTTGTAAATGTTGATGTATTGGAGATTAACAGAAAGACACTGTGAATTTGGTATCATTTTGACATTACCTATGTGCCGAGTGGCTTTTTGCTTCAACTGCCGTAATGTATAGTTAAGTTCAAAGATAGTTGTGTAGAGACATGCCGTTCAGTGCATCGGATATTGGATATATATTTTTTTAACTTATGACCGTAAATAAAAAGAAAATATGAATTAGCCAGTTGCTGGAATGCCAAACATAATTGAAAATCAATAGTGTCTGGCCGTCGGCAGCCATCTGCTCCTGAACTTCTCAAGACGTTGAAGAATATAATAGAAAGCATATTCATGAAGCAAGTTGTTTGTTATGCAAAATATGCGTGATTTCATTTTAATCAGTATCAGTATTGCAGTAAATCTGAATTGATTCACGTAATTCATCGAATTCAGATTTGCCAAGTTTAGTTGCTTGTCTTTGGGCTAAGTATGTTGGGTAAAACTAAGTTATCGAAAACAAAAACACGTAATTGAAGGCGATGTGATGCATCTAATCCAAGAAGATATTAAACAACTTAATCTTAAGCCAAAATTACATGAAAATTAATTGATGGAGATTACTAATAATTCATGTAGGTAACTAATAACAAATAACATTGTCTTTTCCCGAAATCATAATTATATTATAAATAAATTAGATATAAAAGAAAGGGCAGTTGCATAGGCAGACGTAATAGGCGATCCCACTCTAAAAATATCTACAACAACGTTACAATTTTATTATAGTATAGATGAGATGGACATAAATAACACAACACGAGAACGTTAATTAAATTGGTATAATTTCAAGATGTATTAAACCATTCCGAGTCAGAAATGTAGTTAAAATATGACTCTGTTTTTTACTTGGCGATTTTTTCAAATAGTTGAAAGTTAATTACCAGATGAAAAATGAAATAGTATACATAAATAACATCACACACACTTGTTATCCTTTATTGGTCAAAGTATGTATGTATTAAAATCTATAATTTAGGTATCATAATTTCGAAATGTCCATGTATGTATAACTGACGCTTAATGTGCGAATTAAAAGCCTTTTTAAATCAGTCACTAATTAAACTTTGTAATAAAGAGTCATTTGAATTTCCACAGTTTAGAATACATTAAAATCGTGTAATTAAATACAAATGTCTTAATTATAAATATTTCGTTTGCTTCAGAAGCATAAGTAAGAACAGACGCAGATTTTCGACAACGGGTTCAGTAACGCCAAAGATTTTCGTAATGGCCTATGTAACGCTGTTGGATGAATAAAACTACAAATTCTGGAGCGCTCAGTCAAAGTGTTATTAGTTATTCTAGAATAATAATAGGTACATATGTATTTTACAAAAAAGATATCTATTTTTTTTACAAATTGGTTTTACGAGATATTCAACTCTATCAACAGTTCATTTGTGGCCTCCTAGCCAAATTGCATGTATTAAGGAGCTATACCTACTTAAATCACAAGATCTTATAATTTTATAAGAAATTAAAAGTAGCATCAATGTGGTTGGAATAGTGTAGAATATATTTCCATAGATTCGTATAAACGAATCTACGACTGTATTGATACCAATTACCAGAAGTTAATTGCTATCAAAGCACTGGCAGCGATAGCTCAGTGGGGAGACTAACAGACTGCAATGCAGAGGGTCTCGGGTTCGAACCCACGTCGGGCACCTCTGACTTTCGGAAGTTATATCTCTTCGACTCTTCGAAATAATGTGCGTGTTGATTGACAATTATCGACTGCTCCGTGCCTCGGAGAGCACGTTAAGCCGTCGGTCCCGGCTGCCATGAACATCTATGGCAGTCGTTATTGGGAAGTCAGTGCCCTATAATATCCTGACAGTTTTCGCGGTTTCAACCGCGTTTATCGTTACTGCGCCGCCCCCGTGGGTCGTAGCTTAATGTTATATAGCCTATAGCCTTCTTCGATAAATAGGCTATCCAACACTAAAATAATTTTTCAATTCGAACCAGTAGTTCCTGAGATTAGCGCGTTCAACCAAACAAACAAACAAACTTTTCAGCTTTATTATATTTGGATAGATACGCAGTGGTCTCGGTAGCGCAGCCGTATTGAATAGCGATACCCGAGTCAAATAAAGTGTTATTAGATTTTTCTGTCAATACATTTTCAGGAGAAGCACGGGGTCTGGAAATCTGCTCGGTAGAGGGCAATAGGCGAGCCTCCTATTACGTGCGACCCAAAATAAGCCTCTGCATGTATGTTTTATACAAGTTTGCCTGGTTATTTAATGATTTTCCTTCGTGGCATTAGGTTTATGTATTTATACATATTTAAAATATTCATCACCGTTCATCTTCCCAACTTCGTAGTCAACATAAGGATTATCCTTTTAAATTAGCATAATTCGTGAAAATGCCGAATTAATCATCTGAAATTATAAGTAGTGGCATAGATACTAGGCTGGAAAATCAATCATGCGTTGCTGACCATGCAAAAAGAGCTATGTTGCCAGAGCAACCGACAAACACTACTGATACCGTTGTTTACAGAAAACAACTACTTTGAGCAGCTTTACTAATCCTATCTTTTACACTTATTGTTTATAAAGTAGCTCAAATATTGTAAACACTAATGTTCAGCTTTGCTCTAATAGCTTTGGCGGTTTGGAAAGGTTAAGTGCGGATCTGGCCGTTTTGAATTTCGAATATGTTAGGTCCTATGACGAACAGTAGTCATTATTTCAGATAACTCTGAAACGAAAACTAAATTCAACTAGTACTGCATTTTCTTTTCAAGAAGTTCATGAATACGTTTCTTTAGGATTAGCCCCGTATGTGACAGGCTACGGTATCCCCATATTCTCAGGCATACCTATTTATTATTATAAGCTAAATTGCTGTACCTACTCCTGCAGGGCAAAAGCCTACCGTTCCTCTTTTTAAATTTATCTATATTTTACGATCTGGATCTAATTCCTTCTGTATGCGCCCAGTTTATATACCTTAGAGGTACAAAAGCCTTTAAATACGTTTACCAACCTGATTAATCATCTTAATATTTTTACGTTATTAATTGACATATTATCGACTAATCTTCATTCCTTCTAAAGGCGGTCTCGCAAACAGTAATATCCTGACAGAAAACTGTAACAGCACTATCGCGCGATTGGCAGTTGTAGATAATAATAATAATAATCCCTCTGGAACAGTCGTTATCTCATCATGAGACTATTGCGATATCGGAGGGCACAGTACACTAGCTTTTAAACTATTACCTTCGCCTTGTGATATAAACAAAATATGTATCACCAGGTTAAGTAAAAGCGCACAAACCGCAGGGCAGCTTGTGGCAAGCTGAATGTGAGTGGTGACACTGCGGTCCTGAATGCCTCAGAGAGTCGGTTAGGGCCTCGTCCCCGGCTTGCCGTTACTGGTTGGCTGGGGTGGAACTCCAAGAGCGCCCGTAGGACTCTTAACTCTGGCTTGCCTTGGTTGGCCGGTCAGAGGGAGGCCGCTAGAGCTATATGCTTGAGGGTGGAAGTGTCATTTTCAAGGGCATAACTACGGGGAAACCCGTTCCGGGTCTCCGTTTTCACGAGACCGTGATGGTGAAATCGGCGCCGCACCGCTCGACACCCCTAGCCGCTCACACCGGTGCAGCAGTGTTGCCCTCTGCTGCTTTTAAGGCCTGTATGTCTATGGCGACTATTCAGGGGGCCCATCTAGTGAGTCGGCGAGTCACCGTCTGCCATTCCGACTTTGTACTGGGTTAGGCAGACGCCGTTTTTTAACTATAGTTTGCATTTTACCAAACCATCAAACACCCATCCTTATAGACCAGAATAATTAGATTCCATATGTAGCAATAGTCTCTTACGCCTGCCGCGGCTAGTGTCTTGGTAAGTTTCTCATCTTACTTTAAACTAAAACTCTCGGAGGGCCTCTGCATGTTGGACCCATGTCCCCGTGTAAGCCTCCCAAAATGCCGGGTATTTTCCTAACATATTAGGGAAATACCCGTGAAAGAGAAACAAATAATAATAAATAAGTAACAATTTTCTTACAAACTATGTTAGTAAAAAGAAATAATATAATAATAATATTCTACTACATACACATAACACCATCTAGCCCAAACTAAGCAGAGCTTGTACTATGGGTATTTTTTTGTAAATACATACATATTATACATAGAAACACCCAGTCCAAGACAAACATCCATGTTCATGCACACAAATGTTTGACTTGTGCGTGAATCAAACTCGCGACCTCAGGCGTGGCAGTCGGTTATACTAACCACTACGCTATCGAGGCCGATAAATTAAGTATACATAAAAATAATATATATTTTATAAATATAAAAATGAATAAATTAAGTATACATTAGTGTAAGCGCTTACAACCATGCTAGAGCAAGAGCCCACGAGGGCCAGACCTTGGTTATTTTATAAAAGGTGAAAGTTTCTCTGTGCATGTCCGCAACACAGGTAAGATCGATCAGCGAGTATGGAGTTTGTATTGTGATTACTTGGGCAGGTAACAGGTAATAAAGGTGTATAAAATAGTACCTCAAATTTGTTAAAGTATAAAGCTCAATTTTTTTATATTTTCTTCGGTATAACATTAGAGATCACGTTATCCATTGCCGGACACCTAGTACAGTTGCAACACCCTGCCAGACATCCCTAAATCTTAATAAATGATAATTATACTTTCATTATAGTATAAAAGCTGAATTTTATATTATATTACTTGGGTACCTATAAAAAAATGTTACCGCAATAGCCGGTCAGTTTTAATGGTTTTAACATCTTGCCAGACACATTAAAAATCTGCTGTAGGTGCGAACGCGAGGCAACAACTTTTATATAAATAGAATAAAATAATAATAAAATAATATTTTTACTTGATATAAGACGGCTATGAACGTGTTACAATTTTTTTTATTGGATTTTGTAAACGATCGCAATAGACTAAACGCCCTATAGACACCCGCTTGAACAGTTATTGCCTCGCGCTCGCACCTACAGCAGATTTTTAATGTGTCTGGCAAAATGTAAAAGCTATTAAAACTGTCCGGCTATTGAGGTAACATTTTTTAATGGTACCCAAGTAACAGAAATAAAATTCAGCTTTTATACTATACATAACGAAAGTATAATTATAATTTATTAAAGTTTAGGGATGACTGGCAGGGGGTTGCAACTGCACTAGATGTCCGGGGTCTACCCCTGCTGCGTGATCCGCTGCGTGGCCGCCACTCTAGAGCCTTTCCGCCCCAACGGCCATCGGTTCTGCGTGCTATGTGCCCTGCCCACTGCCACTTCATCTTGGCTATCCGGAGAGCTATGTCGGCAACAACACTAGTTTTCCTGCAGATTTTCTCATTTTTGATTCGATCCCGTAGGGAAACCCCGAGCATAGCTCTCTTCATCGCCCTTTGCGTGACCTTGAGCCTTCTGTCAAGGCTCATAATGAGCGACCACGTTTCTGAGCCGTAAGTCATCACTGGCAACACACACTGGTCAAAGACTTTCGTCTTGAGACACTGCGGTATACTGAACGAGAATATGTCGTAGCTTCCCGAACGCTGCCCAGCCGAGTTGGATTCGATGATTGACCTCTTTCTCGAAGTTAGACCTATCTAACTGGTTCGTTTGTCCCAGGTATACATACTTGTCGACAACTTCGAGAGTAGAGTTCCCAACCTTAATAGGAGCAGGTGTGACATGGACGTTGAACATGATTTTCGTCTTGTCTATGTTCATTTTAAGACCTACTTGTCGGGAAACTCTACAGAGGCCATCGAGCATTATGCCGAGGTCTTCCATAGTATCAGCCATGACCACGATATCGTCGACAAATCGAATGTGAGTGATCTACTCGCCGTTGATGTTGATGCCGAGTCCTTTCCAATCCTAAAGCTTGAAAACATCTTCCAATGCGGCGGTGAATCCTAAAGCTTTAAAACATCTTCCAACGCGGCGGTGAATAGTTTCGTTAGCCTACCCCTCGCTGTAGTTTTATTGGTTTCGAGCTATGGTCTTGAAGACGGACTAGAATGGAGGCGTTTTCATACAAACACTTCAGCACTTCGACATACTGGTAGTCAATCTGGCACCTTTGGAGAGACTGCAGCACTGTCCAAGTTTCAATCGAATCAAAGGCTTTCTCATTGTCCATAAATGCCACGCACAAGGGCTGGTTATATTCTTCGGATTTTTGAATAACCTGCCGCAATGAATGTACATATGTGGTCTACGGTACTGTAGCCTTTACGGAAACCGGCTTGTAAGTCATCTAGCCTACTCTCGAGACGATTCGTGATGACCCTTGAAAACAGCTTTAGACGTGACTCAGAAGTGAGATGGGTCTATAGTTCTTTAACAGGGTTATATCACAATAATATAACATAAATTTAAAATTTAGCATTCACGCGTTCTGCATACATTCTACTAATAATACCATAAAAATTTATTAATTGTTCCAATATTCATGAGTTATGTAGCACGTAATAAGGACACATATTTTTTTGTTAAATGTTGCTTAGGTATATTCAAACTCCAATGGCTGCTTTCAATATTCAATGTAGATATCTATTGTTTATTATCTAATGCCAAGCATGTTTGTCAGATAAACATAATAATGACATTCTACACGTTAAACGAAAGCTGATAAGATTAGTATTTAGTCCTTTAGCAACTATATAATTGTAACTGATAGTTTTGTGAGTTGTATAAATATTTGCGTTCATAAATTATGCTAAGTTTCATGAATTGCTAGTAATCTTTGAAAACAAAAATTTAAAAAGTTTCGTGGTTATTTAAGGGAAATTTTGTTCCATTTTTATATTTTCAAGCATTTTACAAAACCTGCAGTTATACAAAGATACGAGCATTAAAATATATTTAAAAAATATCCCAACCACATGCCATACTTTTCACTGTCTGCGCATACATATGTAGCTGTTAAGTTAGGTTATTTATGGCAACTTGATACTCATTATACTCATGTCATCAAGAAACTGCTAAACTTACGAAACGTATATATAATAAATGATTAAATCCAACCGGTTATAAGAAACATTTAAAATCGTGGCACGAAAATATACCCTACGCCAGAAAATTTCAGACAATGTCTCATTGATAAAATTCGTCGTTATTTTATGCATAATTAACTGAAACAGGCTACGTCTGTCGAGGAGATAAATTGATAATTGGACTGATAAACAGTATTCAAATAATGGTTTTCCTTATAATCAGCATAGACGAAGGCGAGTCTTGGGAGCCAATCATATAACTTGTGGATAATAGCGGTGGAGGGCGACAGATTATTATTCATCATGTCTTAATCAAGCGCTGGCAGCCCACCCACGTTCCACGACGCTTACCATTTTCTCCACCATCGGTGCGACCATCGTCATACTAATTTATCAAACCTCCGGCTGCCAATACACTATGTGCAATAAATATTTAAGATTAATCTGATTGGACTTCTACCACTTGCTGGAATACTAATGTCTAACAGCACTCTCTGTTTGCGAAACAATGCCTAATAGGAAAATAGAACACTTATTTCACGAGTTACATAGAAGGCAAACTATGTTAAAGTAAATAAGAATTAGATCTTTAAATTGTTATTAAAATAATAAATGCAGCATTACTAGGTTGTCACGTAACTCCTTAGTGCTATGGCGTTTAGTCTTCAAGGGTTTCATACGGAATACCGTTTCTCAAAAAATAACATATTTTCCTCAAACCCTTTCCAAAAAGTTTGCAAGATTAGACCTATTATTATTTAACAGCTTTGTTATAAAGTTACTTTATTGAATTTCATTTTTAAACATACCTACTTACGTAGATAATTTACATTCATAGCAGTGTCTACCCTATTGTTTAGGAATTTCTCTTTTAATTATATGTGAACGTATACTGATTTTTAGATTCAGTTTAATTAGTACCACGTTCGTGGGCATAAATTTGCAAGAAATCATTATCTATTGTAATTTAATGAATAGCAATGAGATTCGCTCGGTGTAGTAATAGATTCGACCATTATTAGTCATACCTACGAATAAGATATTTACTTTGTACCTATTGAAAAGAAACTTACGTTTAAATATACATTAGCTTATATCTCGTTTATTGAGGCACAGTTTTATATGCATTATTGTTTCATAGGCAAAGCTAACAAAAATTCACCTTGTATCTGGTGCAAGGCTTGGATATTATTATGTTCCTTCATTTTATTTGTCATGTTTAGATTCTACGTCACAGGAGGCGACCCTAAAGCCTTACCATTTTCAGAGTTCTAGATAATTTGCAGCTAGACACATAACAGAAAATCCCATATCGGATCTCATAATCGGCAGTTACACTTATGTGACTGAACCAACGGAATGATTTAAATCACCTGTAATACGTGCCAGTCTGTTATATAGTTTTATTCGTCATGGAATTAATGATCTTCGCTGTCGACTCGTTGCCAGAAAACTGACAGCATTACCATATGGCATTTGTGTCAAGACAGTTAGATTCAAGTATCACCCATAAGCGTATAATTTCTAAATTGTAATTTTAATACGATGAGTCATAAACAAACTGGCTTTCTAATAATGAAAGACATTGATTTTAAGCTATGCTTGAACTATTATTCTACGTAATGCATTTTAAAAGTGCCTTTAAATATCGATTTTACTAAAGTACTTTTCACAATGGCATATTATACATTTTTGGCTTTAGGTATGCGTTTCTGAGAATATTAAACCATTTATTATTTTTCATAAGTACTTATATCTATTGGACTGATAAGATATGACTAGATTTTTTGCGTTGTGGATGTAGCTATTGGGCCCTCGACTAGGCGAATCGAATTGAAACGGACCTTTTATAAATATCAAGAATATTCTATTGTTTTACGTGTTATGAGACTTTGACGCTTCCGTTTAACCATTATCAACAAATCTTTTATGTGATTCATAGACAGTTTTCCGGCTCTGGGTGCGTGTGTATGTAATTTGTAAGATGGTATTCCCTAAGCGAGATATGAATATAGAACAACGCTGCTCTATTTATCGGTCAATGTCAAATCCGGTTAACAACGCTTAACGCTTGATTGAATAACAAACATCAAACAAACTCTACAAATATTCACTCGGAAAAAAAATATTTTCTACTTTGAGTTCAGTATGGGTAACGAAGTTGTGTTATGAAGCTAGCCAATGCTGAAAACCAACTAGACGAATACAGATCCGGAGCTAGGGTAAGTGGAATATCGTCTTAGTCAAAGCCATTGTCGTGGTCTGACTGAGCTAAATAAAATCCCAGAAGCACCACGGAAGTCAGTTATGAGCTTCCATCAACACAGACAATCTAAGAGAAAGCCGATCTTCTGGGCAAACTCTTTGCGTCCAACTCGACTTTGGATGACAGGGGACAAGAACCGCCTACCATACCGCGGTGTGAGGGTTGTATGCCTGATATCAGGTTCTACCAACGCTCAGTGCGCTTAGCACTTCTGTCCCTTGATATCCATAAGTCGAGTGGGCCTGATGGAATCCCCCCCATTGTGTTGAAGATGTGCGCTTCAGAGTTGGCGCCGGTCTTAACGCGACTTTTTCGGCTCTCTTACTCTTCTGGCGTAGTTCCGAGACCTTGGAAGACAGCATTGGTCCACCCGATCCCAAAAAAAGGCGACCGCTCAAACCCGTCCAACTACAGACCATTAGCCATAACCCTCCTTTTCTATAAGATAATGGAATCCATTATCAACCATCAGCTCTTACGGTACCTGGAGGGTCATCAGCTGCTTAGTGACCAGCAGTACGGCTTTCGTAAGTGTCGGTCAGCTGGTGATCTTCTAGTATACCTGACACATCGTTGGGCTCAGGCGATCGAGACAAAGGGGGAAGCCTTGGCGGTCAGTTTGGACATAGCGAAGGCCTTCGATCGTGTTTGGCACAAAGGGCTTCTTTCAAAGCTTCCTTCCTATGGGCTTCCCGAGAGATTATGTGAATGGGTTACTAGCTTTTTAGCAGACTGAAGCATTATGTCGTAATCGACGGTGTATGCTCTGACTCCATGTCTGTAAATGCTGGTGTCCCGCAAGGGTGGGTGCTATCGCCTACTCTGTTCCTCCTCCATATCAATGACATGTTGCAAATTAGCAGCATTCATTGTTATGCGGACGACGGCACGAGCGATGCTCTTTATACCGGCCGCGCTAACATCTCTCGGGAAAACGTAATTGAGAGCCGAAACAAACTTGTGTCTGAAATTGAGACCTCTCTGAAGAAAGTTTCGGATTGGGGCAGGCTTAATTTAGTCCGATTTAACCCCACAAAGACACAAGTCTGCGCGTTCACCGCAAAAAAGCTGCCGTTGGTCGTATCTCCTCGTTTTGAGAACATGACTGCCTCAACCGATATTGGAATTCTTGGTGTCGATATATCGAGCGAAGTCCAGTTCCGCGGCTATTTAGAGGGTAAAGCTAAATTAGCTTCAAAAAAGCTTGGCGTGCTCAACAGATCGAGACAGTGTTTCACGCCGGCCCACCGCCTACTACTTTATAAGGCGCAGGTTCGGCCTCACATGGAATACTGTTCTCATCGTTGGGCAGGGGCACCCCAGTACCAGCTTCTCCCTCTAGACCGCATTCAACGGAGAGCGACTCGAATCGTCGACTGCCAGGATATTTCAAATCGGCTAGACCCCTTGGCGTTGCGTAGAGATGTGGCCTCGCTATGCATCTTCTATCGCTTATACTATGGGGAGTGTTCCGAGGAATTGTTCGGAATGATCCCTGCCGCCTCTTTTCGCCATCGTCCTACGCGACAGCATTTTCACTCCCATCATTTAGATGGTTGGCAGTCCACAACTGTGCGTTTCTCAAGGAATTTTCTGCCTTGCACAACAAAACTGTGGAATGAGCTGTCGCCTACGGTATTTCCGGACCAATACGACTTTCAACACTTTAAGAAAAGAGCGTACTCCTTTTTAAAAGGCCGGCAACGCACTTGTAACTCCTCTGGTGTTGCAGGTGTCCATGGGTGGCGGTAATCGCTTATCATCAGGCGATCCGTCTGCTCGTTTGCCCCCTAATCAATAAAAAAAAAAAAAGTTAAAAACGAAAATCCCAATAAGCATCCGAAAATCATTGAAAAGTAAGAAGGTAGGTATAGTAGTTTTATTTTCTAACAACATTTATACGAGCTTATCTCTTTAAAAAAGCAGTTGTCAATTTTCCCAAACAGCCATTGAACGAATTCAGCGGTACACAAACGCTAGCTAATTCGCTTTAACAACGGGTATTAACAAGAGATTCGTTAGACTTATGCACCTATCGAGTTACAAATTGTATATCTAAGATCGATACCGACGTAATGAAGAGGGCTTAGCATTTAAATACATTTGCATATTAGACTGCGCTCGCTCTATCCGCTCTATCACAGTACTATAGTGGATTGTAGTGCACGGCGTACTGACCAATGCATTGATGAGTCCAGTTGCTAGTTGCTGATAACTTTGTGGGAACAATGTTCAAGTTCTTGTTTGAATCATTTATTGACATTGCAGTAGGTTTAATTAGGTTTTAACTTATTCAAAAAATACTTCTCGTGGTACGTGGTAGTTATGTTTTTCTTTGTGTGAAACTATTTTAGTATTCGTATTTAATTTGACCACATTTTTTTAAATTCTAGTTCTTTACAAACAAAGGAATGTATCTTAATATGAACAGGAATTAGTGCGCCTACGCCTGACGTGCGTAGCATGAGAAAATATAACGTAAATTATTACGTTATTAATAGCCGTAAGTTTATTCTAGTTCAAACTTATTGTCTGCAGCATAAAGGCATAGGATAAATTTATTAAAGTCTGTAATTTTAATCAGAACAAAGCCGAGTCTCATATACATTGTTTCGATAAACACTCGTCCATACACAACATATGGCAAAACGTTAGCATGTAGAGATAACTCTACTGGAAGCTAGGTCGCAGCGATGCGCGGCTCGATAGCGACACCAATTAATATGCAATGTCGTGGCACTCGTAAACTAGTCACGAACATATGCCAATATGTTGGTGCAGTTAGGCAAACGCTATTTGTATAATTCGGACGATTTACTTGCCGACCGCCATCTTGTCGATAGATATCGTGTACCATACTCATGTCATTTACATCCTTCTAATAGAAAAGAAAGCTACGCACTTTGAAGTAATGCTCAGTTAATAAGCGCTTATATTAATAGGTATTTTGCTACGAAGTTGTTTCTTTTTAAAAGATTAATAGTGAAAAGATGTTACAGATATCAATATATCAGCGTGAACATAAATTTTCAGCTCACGCAGAATTCTCAGAACATTAGTTCATCCATCTGTTATAACTATTTTAAAATTAATAGGTTCCTATTTATTCTGATATGAAAATAATAGGGATTTATGTTCTACAAGAATGTGGTAACTAAATGTAAATTTTGTTGAAAACACTTTAATTTTGTTTATGTTATATACATCATTAGAAAAACTTATTCGTGTCAAAATAATTGAGTTAAACTGTATTTTTTGTGTTGGCATTTGTATGCGAGCGTATAAACGGCGCTGTAAAGAGCAAGCTATTCGCAAGTACTATCCCCATAATGCGTGTAATCACTGATAGTCCAGCGGCGCAATGGAGTGCGAGCGTTATGGTAATGCAGTATCACACACATCGCAGTGTCGCGCCGGCGACGCGCGACGCCCTCTATCGGCGTCATCACCGCGGCGCCGGCGCCGGAGGCCGCGACCGTCCGTCATAAGCACCTCTACTCATTATCAATTACAAATTATTCATGCCCATATCGGTAATCGGAACTTACCCATTCGACGAAGGAGCCTGTTATGTAAACTCAACGCATCCGAAGGAATAATAATTTTCAATTACATTACTTATAGCCGATCTACGATAAGAGTTTATCGATCGTAGATTATCCATTACGATAAGCTATGAATAATTGCAAAGAACATAATTTACGTGTCTGCCACTATTCAGACGTCTTTGGTGAGAACGAATCGCGACCGTGGAAAAGCTTCGAGTGAAGGTAGGCTATATGTAAAAAGGTTGATGGTGGCACTGGCACGAAGCGTAGCCAAGTATAAGCAGGTAGGCCTCACTTGCTGACGTTAAAGCTCGGAACGCACAGCATAATAATTAGTCATTAGAAAGTAGGCAGCGAGGGAGAACGTGGTGGGAGGCGGGAGGCAGGGGGCGGGGCTCGTCTGTTTCAGCTTATCTGAAATTACATCTTTTATGGGTATCCGCGATTATTCCGCGCTGCAGCGACTTGCGGCGCGTTAGTACCGCCTGGAAAACAACTCGCCATTACCATTGGTGTTCTACATAATCCCTACTATTGTTTTTTATTAGATTGTCTCTACTTTCGCTCCTCATTTATCTTTCTTGCCACACATTAGATTTAATGATAATGTACGGATTAAGCCGCCCTTTTTGTCAACTGTTCTTCGCATTTACAATGTCTTATAACCTTTGCCATTTCTCTCGTTCCTTAATACTTACATATAAACCGAAATTTATTCACGGGTCTATAAGACAAGAATCTGGTAAATTCTAATATCCTTGTTTGTTACACAAAAGCGCTGCTTACAACAACAGACAAACAATTCAGTGGAGCTAACTTGAATTCATAATCAAGTAATTTATGTGCACGGCGAATAAATTAGCCGCTCGAGCCCGCGCGCCGCCCATAACTTACCCCAATAAATTGCCCAAAGCGGGCCAACTTCATTTTATCTCCAAATACTAATAAGTACTCGTACTACCTACGTACGCGGTTACGCGGTTCAATCGGCCTTTATTACGATTTTATTTTTACCATTCTGTAAATTTCTACCCCGATATGAACGTTTTATGACGGTGCTACGCGATCGACACCCGATAAGCGTTGTATCGGCTGTAAACCGACTCAAGTGCACGGAAAACTTAACGAAAATGTGACTTACAAGTGCTTAAAGTAGTATTACCTTTATTGTAATACTTTTAGTGCTTTTAATACACGAAGCGGTAGGCCCGAGCAAGACGTTAAGAAAACAAAACTGTTCCTTGTATACAGACAGCATTAAACAAATTTTCGTGGACCCCTCTGGCGAGGCTTACACCGTTTCTAACCGGCACGTGAACTCACGTATCGGGTAGCACCTGCTTTGCATAAGGCGTCATGTCGAGAACCCCACGTTTAAAGTGTAAATTTTGCGATTAAAGTATAAAATTGTGCATAAACACTTTGAACAAAACGCGTCCTGATAAGAATAATATATATGCAATGGAAATTCATGTTTACGAAGGTCGATTCAAGGTAACCTTATTTTAATGGCAAACCTATTACAGTTTCAGTCACCTACATATTTTTAAGTACTTGGCTGGTGCTTATCTATAGCACAGAAGCTACCTACACGATGACAAATTGCTGTTGTGAATATATTTGTAGCGAACATCGAGATCGAATGTCTAATGCATAGTTAATGCACTTCTGTTGGGTTAGCAAATAGCACCGAAGATTCTGAATTCTGAAGTGCACAAACTGTGAGAGCACTGTCTACTATTTTAGAAATCGTACGGCGTTTATTTATGCACATGACACCCGACAAATATACGTTGAAATTAATTCTTATTCGTTTGAAAGTTATAAATAAAAAGGGCAATTTATATTTACATTATTCAAGCACTTTTCACCCCAACAAAAGTAGTGTCGGTGTCCAAATCGTCCAATAGAGTCGACAATAAAATTAACATACGCCGAAGCGAGGTGTCACGCCGCAGGAAGTACACTGTAATTTGTAAGCTTTGTGATTAATAAAGTGTACTAAGTGCGGCCCCAATAGGACAGATTAGCGGCCACTTTATCACATCTATTCCGAGTTAACGTCGCGTGACGGATCTCGTTTGAAACTCATAAAGAGTCCAAAGCAAAATATACTCGTAGATAACGCTTACTTTACGTCTCGGGCCCTTCTCCACTTGCCAACTTTACATCAAGTCGGCCCGAGGGTTAACTCGCAAGTTTACTTAAGTTTACTACTATTTTATAATTAAATTTCCACTTTATAATCGAGTCAGTGAACGAGTTACGATACCTTTCAATGTTAGTCGAGGAAATCCTTTAACTTAATGTTTTGCATAACGTCATCAATAATTTAAAAGCGCTTATTTTTCAATTAGTAAGTGCTAAGCTCATTATTCGTAACACTGCTTGATGGACTGAATGTTGGAGGACTGAGGCTTTGAGCGAGGCGTGTGACGACCTCTTGCTACGAGTCGGTAGCAGTGGAAAACACTCTTGTCTAGCTCACATTTGGACAGATTGATGGAATTGCGCCGGTCGTATACGTAGAACAAATGCTTATAAAATAGCTTTTATCAGATTTTACTGTGACCTTTCGTAACAAGTAACAACGAATATAAAAATACGAAGTCGTCTGCAAACTTAATTAGTCTTTTAATTGTATATCAGCTGTCACTATTATATTCAGATAGATGGATTGAATAACCTTTGTTACACCGGCCATCACGATAATGTGTAAAAAGTTATGTAGGTATGAGATACTGGCTGCTTGTATTTAACTAAATTAGTTTGTATCAAATACATAACTGCGCTGCTATTATGTAAGATTTTGAATGGCGTTTCAAAGAGCGGTATTGTTTGTTAAACTTTAAAATACATTTTAGGATAAGAAGAATAAGTCTTCTAAGGCTACTAAATTTAAAGTTAAAATGCTGATACAATAATTAAGACCAATACCAGCTCTTAATTATTTTATAAGCATCGACTAATATATATATATATATATATATATATATATATATATATATATATATATATATATATTTTTTCATTATATTTAGTATATTATTCGGCTAAAATAATATAGGTAATAGGTACCTATGTATAGCAATTGAAACGAGAAATGTCCACATGTTCGGTACAATTACGTTGTAGAAAACAAATAACTATGCACTATATAGTTTAATTGAACTAAATCCATTGATGAGTCCAATAATCATCATGTGTCACTATGGGTCCAATAATAAGCGACGTCGACCATACGGTTGTTTACCAAAGTGAATGCATAAAGCAACGCCAAATAAAGCCGTTTTATATATTTTCAGGCTATAGCTTTATTTTAAGCTGTGTCACTATGGTAATAAGAACCGTTTACAATATACATATATTTGTTTGCGCGGTTTTGCTACTAATAAACTAAGGCAAAATAAATAACTCAAAGGACCGGGCATTCTCAGGATAAAAAGTATCTTATATCGCTCTTTGACCCATAGAATGCCTCTATGCAAAAGTCATATCGGACTTTTACACTTAGTTCCATCGTTAAAGAACCATAATCCTACAAACACATTTTTGCATTTTCTTTAAAAACATTATACTTATCAGAAGATTCAACAGCTTTCAAACTCTGTGGACTACTATTTTGTCAAGACAACGCGGCTGCGCACTTGAAGCTCCATACGATCGAATTTATGGTAACTCCAGTCAAATATGTAGTTCACCTTACTGTCCCAACACGGCACCATATAATTTCACTTATCTAATAATCATCATAATAGAAGCAGTTTTCAATATCAGAAGATGCACTGCCTGTCTTCGACTAGGGATTAGAAGTGGTGACTGATTAGAATTAGAAGTAATGTGTCAAACTCGAAGTCACCGAAGATCTTTATTATACTAATATCAAAATAATATAAAGTGCAGTCTTATTTCAATTTCTTGAAAATAAAGTATATCATTTTTGCCTATTGTGGGTTAGGTCACTTCAAATGCTACCAGACTCCCTTAGATATAGTTAATCTAAATCTAAAGGTTGCTTTAAGTACCTTACTGAGTACTTTCAATAGTAGCAGCACTATTCGTAGAATAATCCACACAGGATTTGATATGTAACGACTACATTTAAAAAGAATACCATAAATATTTAATACACGCATGATTTTCTCTAGAATCAAACTTTTCAAGCTTTCTTTGCGCAAATAAAGCGACAATGCTGCATATAACATGGAATAAAGCGCTATAATACCACCATTATCATTCATAAAAACAATAATACTTTGTCTAGACAAAGTATTATTTTATCTAAAGGTATAAGTCACGCTCCGCCGGTATCTCCTGCAAGCTCACATTATGAAGGTGTTTACTAAGGACTATGGACATTTTGAATTTACATAACATTTTCTGTCATTTGCTTATCGCTCACATGACAATTCTCGTGCATTATACATGAATATATTTGACAAGTTTTAAGAGAGGAGACGGTGTGAAATAGCAATCCAAGAATATGCGCGCAAAAGCCGGCTACGAGGAGCGGCGCGGCGGCGGCGGCGCGCGGCGCGGGCTGGTGTATTGCGATGAGCATTTGAATAATCGCACTGTGCTCAAAGCCCGCGGTATTATATGATAATAATTTCACGCGCGAGCGCCTCACGGCGGGTGCCAGCCCCCACCCCCGCGATACGCCGCATCGCCTCCCTGGAATGTGTGAAAAAAATTACCAGTACCATAGTATAAAGATAATAACTGAATACAATTCATCGACCGTCAGACGGGACGTAGGTAACACATTTTACGGTGATATCGAGTGCATTTATTAGGTACTAACATTCACACCCGTCCCTGTTATTATTTAATTAATTGACTCTAAACGTTAAACATTCATGAAGTGTTAAAATTTGTCAGACAGGGTTTCGTTTCCCTGCATTTTAATAAAAGTCGCCGATATCATTGGTCGATATAATTTGTTGACATCGATACACTTAAATTTCGATATGATAAAGTTTGTACATTCCTCAATGAGTGCTCATGAAATTTCAATTGATGCATTTCACGAAAACCTTTAACAATGAAAGTGGGTAAATTACACTTGCACGTAAGTACATACATATGTAAAATCGTAAGAAACACGCATAAATTGTGTTACGACTACTGTACCGTATAAAAGGCGTTAAGTGAAATGTGTTAAGTTGTTAAATGAACGTATCATAAAATTATAACGCATAATTACATTACATAATGAGCGTCGTAAAATTAGTAATTCATAACTTGTTGTTTTTAGATCGTGTATCGTGACGTGTAGCGTTGGATATGGTGTTATTAATATGTTTATTAAACGAACCGACCACGGTGAGTGAGCACTCGGCGTGGTGCGAGCGCGACCCTCGCTGTGAGAAAGCTTTCATGCGTGCTTATGTTTACACTCACATGTTTAAGATCAGTAATCAAACGTGATATGGGTTTATGTTGCGCATTAAAACATGACTATTATAATTAAAATATTAGTAAATTTTTTTGTAGATGATTGTCTATGACAGCTTAATATCTGTACCTTATTAACATCATGCCTCTCTCACAGGGACTGTAACATTCTTGCAAATATATATAATAAATAGTACGTATACATAAAGTTTACTAAAGAAATCCAATTTAATACTATTTCATAATAAGCGAAGCTCACCTGAAAACTGCAATTTCACGGTCCAAAGCCTACACTATATTTGATAAATATTTGTCTGTGTACTGATAAGCCACTAAGTATGGATAATTTATACACTTCCTTTTAGAACGATAATGGTTAGCTTTTGTGGTTGTTATACGCATTTAAAAAGCGAATAACTATAAACCTATAATTAACTACAAACTTCATGCACCAGTAAATGTAGACATTAATTTCCACACTAGTTTATCTATTTGGGCGCACAACCCGCCTTTATCTGTCATCGTTTTCGAGTTTTCCAGGATAAGACAAGCGTATCTATTTCTTCAGCCTTAAAAGACAATGCATTTTATGTTAATGTAATAAAGTTTCTATTGCCGTGATACAAAATCATGGTGTAGCGCATTTCAGAAACGGCTGAATGCGGGTGGAAGGCGACTTACGTATTGCGTTTACTCAAAATTATTTTAATATGCAAATAAGAAAATGTGAAGGAGAATTGTATTTCGACGTTGTTGGTAAAGTTCGTTACGCAGACGTATTCTTTAAATTAATAGCAGTGCGAGATTAGAGTACTGCTAACTGCTTTACATGGAGCGGGCTTACACGCCGAGCCTCGCTCGTTTGTTCCGAGAAACAGACAAATGAAAGCACATAATTACTAGGCCGCCCCGTTCTAAATGCAACAAGGATTAGAATTTACATGAGCGCGTTAACAAGCACGCGTATGGCATTTATGACTGTGATATTTAAATACTATGTACATATCTATGTCGACGTAACAGGATATCGGCTCAGTATAAACCGTGTTCGGCCAGGGAGCTGTCTCCACCACGCGTCCCAGAGCTATTGTAGCTTGTACTCATTATTGTTCCAGATTATCGTTTGATCTCCTTCGAAGAATTAGATCTAACGATATTGATTTACAATTTATACTGTAGATAAACTAGTTAAACAAGCCCAAGATACGACGACATTCCAGAAAATATCTTGTATGAAAACGGCTACCAAAATATTAATTGGTTATAGTATAATTTAAATAAGATAATAAGTAAGTAGTAATTGACATAGCCGGTATTAACGAGATTGTAGCGTAACTAATATCCGTCAATTATTTCGATGTGCATATCTTACTTTCTAATAGCATTTTGATTAGCTGTAATCGATATACCTAATATGTGATGACAATTTCTTCCCAAGAAGCAAAAGTAAGCGAACGCGATGACTCCAAAGATGATAAAGAATCCTACTACCTAATTTGGATTCGTACGATAATTAAACTAAGGTATTCTTTCAATGTTGATCCCAATTAGCGAGTGTATGGGCAGTGGGCCGGCACCGCGGCAGCGCGGCACACGGCACCACGGCAGCAGGCTCGGAGCAATCCCCGCGCTGTCAGCAAGCCGCGAATATGAAGTGATGGATGAACTCCAACGCTGCTTTACATACAATGGAAAAATGTTAAATAAACCCCGCTAGCCGACACGTTACTATGAACGCTAATTAAAACAGCTATATCAGTTTAAATGCCGTTTTGTTACTTCCCATTTCACGATGTTGAAACTTTTTGTTATATTTATGACCTTGTGAACCGACCGTGTCAATTTTAATACTCCACCTTCATTGGTGAATTAAACTCCGGTTGCTATATTCGTTTTTGAAAATATATCGTGTAATTGATACGTATGCTAATACGTTGTACAATAATTTCTGTAAACTACCTGTAATGAATTTTTTAATTCTGAGAGTTTTTAGTTTCCTGCCGTCGAGTTAGTCGCCAATGATAGATGAAATCTTTAAATACCAAGTCGATTGACAGTAATGACGTTACATTGTGGTATACGTATGTATAGTTAAGAAAATCTGTTCAGTCTTCTGATAGAGGTGCGCTTAAGCGTTTTTCTTGTCAGGAATCGAAGCGTAATTATAGTCGGCGCACCGATTAACATCTGTCGACTATTAAATAAACTCAGATTATAAGGGTTCAATCAATGTAAGTAATTATTCTTATCCGTCGGATGTTCTCAAAGAGGGCTCGCCCGCGTCTGCAGCATAATTTTCTCATGATTCGCGAGGAAATCAAACTGCCCCACGGCCTACCCGTTGATTAGGCAGTCACATTGACGTGACTGCCTAATGTACATCACTATACGTCTACCATGTAATTTATAACTCTTATGTAAGCGATCGTAGGTTTTCTTTAAGACTTTGATTTGTTTTCCTACACAGCGATAACAATTGCCTAAGGTACAAGCAATCGTAGACCATTTCAACGGTCCGACGTAGTATTATATAAGTGAATTACGTTAAAGCGTGACGACACATTACGACATTTCGAAGGTACATTATCATCGTCATAGTAACATCGTCATAGTAACATCGTCATAGTGACATGTGTTGCTGTTCAAAACACCACTCTCCATTGATTGCTATAAGGATAAATGTTTTGCTGTTCCCAAGCTCATTTACTCTATTTGTAATTCGAAAATCTTTAAAGTACCACATAATATACCTACACGCATTAAATTCGTTTAAATGCCCTGATCATGATGTAATGTTTTGTATAAATTGTAATCCAGTCAACAAGTCCCGTAGGCAGATGCGTTACTATGAATGTAATAACAAACTTATCGGACATGCCTCAAGATCAATATTTTTAAACGTCGACTGTGGCTGTTCGCAGAAGATGGATCCGGTGAATCAGTAGCAATGTACTAGGCACGAACAGGGTGTTACAGGGATGAGTGTGTGAACAGTAGCGGCGCGGCGGTTGTCGGCTCCCGGTCCTCTTGTAAAAACCAATGATGCTAACAGAACGATTATAATATATTAGTTGGTCTTTAATTGCGCCGATATAATTACGGCAGTGCGCGGCGCATACGTGACAATATCCTGACCGCTTAGCCACCGTCGGCGCGATATTAAGAGGAATAACTCGAGTGAGCCGATCGAATGTTTCGCGATAATGAGCGGCGGGCTCGATCGAAGTGTCATTAGGAAGTCGTAACCGACGATGTGCGCCCTCAAGTTATGTTAACCCTCGTGCACCGTGGAGATTAATCTTCATAATTACACGCATTCAGCGACTAAATATGGAGAGTGTTAGTTATAACTCATTTGTTTTTGCAATGCGTATTTGGACGGTAATGGCCGAATTGAGCTTTTCGTTATGAGCTTGCTTCTTTAATTAACAAATGAAGAAATATAATGCTTGGTGTACTGTATATAAAGGCGACATAGCTTTCTGTATTGGCTTCTTTACGTACTTCAGATACCTAATATTTTTATTAACATTTATAGTTTCTCGTTAAGGTATATATGTACAGTCTGGTCGATGTTGTATATTTTGTTGCCATTTATGTTAATTTGTATTCAGACTATTGTGTTGTAAATGACTGCAATTCTAGTAAAAAGCTTATACAATGAATCAACGCAATCTTGTTCTCATGGTTAATAATACTTGTGAAACAATTTTGTGTCCGAGGTCCAAAGGAGCGACATTAGACGCGATCAGTCGGTGTCGGCGCGAGGAAATGGGGTAATTTCCTAATGATTCAATGAGGTGATACTTACCCATCGTGGGAATCAAACCAATAGCCAATCGTGTGGTTAACGCAGTGGGATGACGACTACTGCCTATCATAATAGACCTTCGAAACATTACGTCGATAATCGCTTTTGTATGGTAATTAAGATTGACGGTTTTAATTCTGTACACACCAAGCTCAAAAACATTGAATACATCAACATACACGGATAAAATTATGAATTAATCCTGATAGGGCGGCACCTCTCAGTCGCGCGACATACTTCGTCCAGATAAGGGAAAAGCGTCGCTGGCTTATAAATGACTCTTTATTAAACGTGAAAGGAGCGACGTCGGCTAATGGGCCGATCATGCGCTCCCATTAAAGATTATTTAATATTCAAAAGCGGCCGACGATAAATCACGATCGCCCGCCATGCTTCTTTGACTACACTCTGCACTTTTGTTCAGACGTATCATTTTGTATTTCGTTTTATCGCCGTACATATGTAGCTATTTATTTTTTCAATTAATTCTTAAATACATAAAAGGGATTTTATGTACTGGGATATTTATTGCGGTGGCAATGGAGGTGGATTGTAGTAAAACACGGTTCGAAATGGTTCTGGTGTAACATAAATGGCATCAGAAGCTGTTATGAGCGTAAAAGTGTCGCAAATTGGCGTGTGGTGTCGGCTAGTTATGCTGGCTGGTCGCTGGCTGCCGTGTGTGGCCGGCCGATAACCATCGGAATATCTCTGCGGGAATGCCTTCAATCGTATAAGGCAGCGTACGATGCCATAACACTTGTTCCATCTGATGTTAACAGCGATAGCCGCCGCTCGATCGCTCCGAGCTTTAGCGGGACGGTTATTAACTCAACCAATGATCCATTCACGTCACGTTCTTTATAGTTCAACAGTTTTCCAGCCGCGCATCAATTGTTTTCTTATGTAATGAAAGTTTCTTTAAACATGTGCTTACACTTTCTAAAGGGTGCCAACGGGTAGGTACTATACTCGCCTGTCTGTCCTTTTGTCCTAACTGTGAAAGTACTTGTCAACCTGTTTCATCGAAATAAACCAGATATCTAATAGGCAAATAAAAATGTTAAACAAGATGTAAAAATTGGATAGTAAGCCCAGCCTACTATAAGAAATATGATTTTCATACAAAGCTTACTGCTATATCGTAAAAACGGTCGCACGTACAAATTTCTAGCGGAGGAGATGGATTGTTAAATTCGTCCGCCTAACAAGAGCATCAAAATAAGCTTGTATTATATTTTTGCGGTAAGCAGGGTTCGAGGTTTACTATTACTCCTACTGACAGTACACCGTGTGTACTGTCAGTAATAGAAATAGTGAACCTCAGTAGTAGAAGTAGAAATAGTGCTACCTGCCAAGCGTATAAAAAATGTGTATTCAGATATGACGATATTACCAACATTGAAATAACCTACAGAGTATCCACACGATATGCGCAAACCTATATCAAATGTAAGAAATAGGTTGTATCGAATAAATTGATTGTCATATAAAGTTATACCTTCACCCGAGGATAACCTTTTCTATTTTTGGGGACAAATGGCAAAACAATAATTCGTACCCTTGCGCGACTGAGCTAATAACAATAAAATAGAAAGTCGATCACGAACGGCCCGGCGACTGGTTCAATCAACGCGAGTCAGATTTATTTTTATGAAAATTGGCATAAAATCGGGCGGGTCAGCGAGGGCGCAGTGGCCCCGCGAGACCGCACGCCCGACCGTTTACTGCATATCGTTTCCTACGAGAGCTCGGCCGCCTCTCGGAAATATTGCCAACGGTCATAACTTTTTATATGCACCGATGACATTGCAGAAAGTGGCGGGTGTCTCGGCTATTCTACGCCGCTGTTGTAACCCCCGTCGGTCATTCTTTTTTAGTACAGAGATGAAAGTGCTGTAGTTTTTGTCATGTTTCGACATAGTCTATGATTAGACCTTAAATAATAACTTATTTTTCTAACTAAGATTCCTTTAAAAATATTTTACATTATACAGTGTGACTGGTTAAACATTGTACATACATAAGGACATGATAATTTATGGTCAGACGTAACGTATAAAAAAGAAATAAAAATAAAATCTGTATATGTATAACCTGCAAAGAAAACCTTTATGAAAATTTGTATGAAATATCCATAAAATGTGGACACTGCGCACACAGCTGTCGAGGCTAATGACCTTTGATAAGAAAAGGACGGGCGGGGTTGCAAATTCGGGAGACTGCGGGGTGTGGTAGCTGGGGGCGGGGTCGGAGGTTTTGTTTAGCTTTAGTATATGCGCAAGAGTGTCCGCACATTAAGTTTTTATTAGATAACTAGGTCAAATTTTAAGTACCTATTTTTTTAGATATTCGGGTCCAGAATCGAGTACTGAATACGGAGGGTATTCAGTACTCAATATGTCCAGTTTTTTACCAATCAGCCTGTATATATCGTAAAATTTCGTATTAAAAAAGTGAGGATTTTTTACAGATGAGTCGCAGTGGCAGCTTCTCTGTCACACGTGATCTCAGCTCTAGTGGCGGTCGGTCGCACAATGTCGATTTAGTGTTGATGTGTCAAGCGGGTGTCGAACTCGTAAAGACGTTTCTCTATTATCGTCCACTCAACTCGTGGAGCTCTTACCTTGGGGTCCGCGATCAGATCACCATTATACTTTCGGCCACCCGACACGCGGTTATATCACACCGAATATTGCGCCTATTGTACCTACATACAACATGAACTTCGTTTGAATACATTCGCTTTGTAAATAGTAACATAAGTTTGATTTTTGGCTTATATGTTTTACGTAGTGCAATTGGAGTAACTGGAGCTACAGAGAGTTTCATAAATAAAGGATTTAATAAATGGTAATAAAGATTATGACGTGCAAAATTTTATATTTATAAAAACATACTTACTTGTTTATATGGGTGCTACTTTTTTCAACCTCTTAAATACACCGAACAAACAATGAATGGAGAAAATAGACTCTGTGTTTATATGTCTCTAACACCTGCCACATTTAAAAATAATTAATGTCACCTCAAAATAATTTTGTTTTTTAAACGGATTCTTTCATATTTTTGAACGTTATGAATTAAAAAGAATTGAAGATGCTCCACCTCGTTTAAATTACCCTTAACACATAGAATTTATTAGTCGCAAGAAATAAAATATAACAATAGGCCTAGTCGTGATATGTTTATTTAAATGGCGCATTCTTGACTTTTGGCCTATAAATACAATCGGCGGCATTAAATTAAATTATGTGTTTTTCACGATATCATGTTTATACATTTTGTTACATAAATATCTATATAGTTGTACAGAAGTATAACGCATTCGTTTTTTAGTGAGCACCTTACCACTAACGCGCCGAGAGTTGTGGATAAGATTCACCATATTGAAAATAAGTGATCTAAAAGTTGTAGGTTTTTATATATATCTTCAATTATCTATGGCAAAATGTATATTACTTTTTAAAGAATGCCATAATAAATATTATCATTTAAATGTTCACGTCATAGGGTGACAAACACGTCACCCTATGACGTGTTTTAGTTTTAGTTTAATTTTCGTAAAAATTAACAAATTTAACGCAAATTAAACTTAAACTTACATTCTTAAATTATAGAAATAATAATTATGTTTTACGCGTTCACACATTTATTAGGAAAATTAAAAATATTTAAAAAATCTTTTATATGTCTAAACTTCATTCAATGAATGTTGCAGTCCACTACACTTATCCACTAAGGGTATGTTTTGTAGTTTTGTAGTAATGTAGTGAGGCTATTTATAATTTAGACAAAAAATAAACATGTCAGCTAGATACATTGAGTTGTTGTACTACATTCTACAGAAGACATCTCAACTATATCGTTTGTAACACGCGTTAGAGTGCATGCGCTCTAACTTACTATTTAAGTCTAAGCCACGCCTGTACTGCAATAAGACGTTTCAGTGCGAAATTAATTCAGCAGTACTGCGATAAACATTAAAGCATACTTTAAGTTTTAACATTTTGCACTTAAACACGCCGTTACAGTAAGCGCCTATGAGTTAGAGAGCATGTACTCTATCTCGTGTTACATACAATCTTGTTGAGTTATAGCCTGTAGTACGTACTTAGTACAATTAACTCACTCATAGACAGACACAATTAAAATATTATGGAGTAATTCCAAACCGTGACAAGTAATTTGTCTGGTCCAGATAATATGATCCCGATTTAAAATTTGAACTTGCTGTTCTATTTGGCCAAAGTGTGAACCTTACTTTTGAATTTCTAAACTAAATCCCTTCGCAACTTATGCCACTTACTTACGGATTTAAAGGTAACTTACGAAATCTCTATTATAGTCTCGGTTTTCGAAAAAATGTGTTTATCGTTCTAGCTTAGCTTAGCTTCTTTTATTCGTTATATGACGTGTGTTCAGACAATCCTTTTAAATATACATCACAACAATAATTTAAAAGAAACAAGATTTATCCTACTTTCAATATTAATATTATAAATGTGAAAATTTCAAAGATGTTAGGAAGTTTGTTACTAAGCTACACGTCAATGATGGAACGAATTTAAATGAAACTTGGCACACGGGTAGACTATATCCTATTCTAGCATTATTTTTTATCCTGTCATGCGTTCCCGTGAGATTCACACAGATGAAGCTAAAATTAAACATTAATGTTTTGCCATTTTTGGATAACTTGTTTAATTTATACTGCTTCGAAGGCATATTGAATGCAACTGCTGCATGCTGTACTTATACCTAACTAGTAAGTTAGAGAGCATGCACTCTAACGCGTGTTACAAACGATGTAGTTGAGATCTCTTCTGTAGAATGTAGTACAACAACTCAATGTCTCTAGCTGACATGTTTATTTTTTGTACATGCGATCTCGGAACCGATTTGTAGGTCAGACAAGGTGATTATAAGATTTCGTCAAAAAATCTAAGTAACTTTTTTGTCAGGCAACATAAAACAAAAACTGGCGAAATGTGGCAGAACACACATCTACTTACCCCTAAAGGATATACATATTTGTGGGACTTTATACGTATATTAAATTAATACAAAACGAAAATGAAGCAAGCACGCCATTTCATAAGAAAATAGCAAATAAATACAAGTCCGTTGGAGATTTTGTCTGGAATCGTAAAAGAAAGACTTATCCGAAGATGCAACTTCCTATTTGTTCTATTGTGCAATATCTCTACCCCGTACTATATAAACTAAGATAAAATTAATAAATGCTAATAATATACATTGCACCATATTAAAATGAATATTTACAAGCAGTATAGATTAAAATATGTCATAATTCATTGCCTCATTGAATTAACCGTGAGAGCGCGTGCTGATACGCAATTATCAATCGTGAGATCTTGTTCAAGTTTATATTTTTGGGTCGACCAAATCGCAGTTAGGCTTTTTTGTCAAGAAATTTCCTGTAGCAGTATGGCATCTGGAAGTGCAACCGGTGGATATGATAACGCACGTTCCCATAGCATCAGACCTGATAATTGATGATCTGATCTGATACCACTTTAGAATCAATAGGTATTTTATAAATTGACAGGCAGTCATAACACCTATATGTTGAAATGGAGACTCAATAGCATTAAAATATTCTGGTAACTCGTTAGTCAACCTATAATAAGAGGCGTCGAATTAATACCACTTGCTTGGGCGGGTGGTCTCTAAAGTAAAGTTATTTCAGAGTGCGTTTAATATGATAGTATTATCTATGTTATTATAAAAATATAATGCAGCCGTTTCTGTCAAACTTAAGCCAACTTATTAATAATTTAAAACTGTTCCTTTCTCCGTGTCTGATTTTTTGTTCGACTTTCAAAAAACAATAAAATTATTTGATGCGGTTTTTACAATTTGGTAGCTTAAGCATAACTTAAATCTTAGCCATGTACCTAATATCTGACTTGGTTCAGTACAATCGTTGACGTTATGAGTGACTTCACCCGCAATCTTAATCTAGCAATATTTTATATTTAAATAGTATTATTTTATTGCAATTTTTGGTTCAGGCAGATACAACCTGGGTGCCAGAAGGCAATTGATGGCGACGTGGAAGTTGCAAACGAAGATGTTTAAGTGACTTATATATATTCAGTAACGACTGGCTACAAATGCAGATGCAAATATTTAGAAAGCCAAAGGAAAACCAAACCAAATCAATAGGCTAAGAAAAAAATACATGGGTCCGATCTTGATCTTGACTATCATATTTAAGAGTTAGGACACAGAAAGATTCCTACTTTCACCTTTGATTCAACTGAATCAGTCTTACTGAGATGTGCATCTACCACATAAAAGATTGCGGCCGAACAACCTTAAGTAATATTTCTGTGGGGAGTGTCGCAACTTCTTAGACTTTCTGCTATTTGGGATCAATAATTTAGTTACTTGCCCATAGCCAGCATGCGACAAACGTGGTCTGCCTAGTTTTATTTCTGTTTGAGTACCATAATTTTTAACCATTTATAATTTGTACAACTTTACATAAAGATTTGTCGTAACTATTTGCTTTCTTGATATTAGGATCATTGGCTCCCAAGAAACATCAAATTTTTAAAACCAAAATCTGCTGTAGCTTGCTTATTTCTGCTGCAACGACAACAGGTTAATTTAGGGTAAAGAATACTAATATAAAATCTTCATTCAGTCACAAGTTATAGTAACACAAAATAGTTGATAACAATAAAATAGCATGCAACGAAACAAAGCACGACATAAAGTTTTACGTGGCACATAAATCTGGAAGTTATTCTCACGGGATGATAAGGTGGGGGTCGGAGGGACCGCGACGAGCCGCGCGGCCGACCCTGCGATGGCTTGACGGGACCCGACTGCAACTTGTAACCTTCCAATGATAACTAGCAATATTTTATGAATGTCTGGAGTTTATATTTCTCTCGTTTGTTACGTTGGGTGTTCTAGCTTTGATTTCTAACTTTATGTCAGCTAATGAATAGCTGTGATTACTATTTTATGCCACAATTGTTAGAAAATTTAATATTCACCTATCAATATTTTAAAAATAAATTTAATTAATTCAATAATTTTAAAATGAAAAAGGTATTTATTTGACTAATTATTCCTTTTTCGGTCACATGACTTATTTTTTGTCTGTGCTAATTCAACTGTGACGTTCACGGTTAAGAGGGGACTACTGAGTATTCGGGCCATTCGAGCGCAGACCAGCGAGTCGACTAGTTGTGTGCAAGCGTTAAAGTGTAATCCAGAATGACCAACTATAAGTCATTTGGTTTAATTAATTTTGATCCTTTTAAATACCATGCTATATATTTTACTGTGGCTGTTATTTAACTTTAAAAGCGGTTCACTTAATCTGTTATGTAATTACTTATTCTGTAATTTCAATATAGTGTGCCATATTCCTTTGAAAGAATATTGTTTTTGTATTATGCAAATGAACAAGCAATATCTGATTATAACCTGATAGTAAAATGTACTTATTGTTGTTTCATTTTTTTAAATATAATCTGATATTTAAGTACATCTACCTGTGTTTCCTTTTCTATATATCCGTAAATTCGTAGTTGTCTTAATAACAATGAAATCTAGCTTCTGATATTGTAATATGCTAACACAATGGCTTGAGTTGCTACTAAAGAAGGGCAATGACAGATATGCCTCTCCAAGAATTTGTTGTGTAATCAATTATCCGAAACCAGACACAATGAAAAAGCTTTGTGACTGGGTCCTGAGGTCTGAGCATTTGTCCAGAGAAGGTGAAGGTTTAAACTGAAAAATCAAGTCAGATTTCAGCTTTCGGGAGACCTGAACACTGTCATACAAGATTAGCTATCATAGTTCTTTGTATTGAAGATGTTATGCATGACTTGTCTACTCGGACGGTCTATTTTAGTCCTCTTGGCATATTTTAAATTACAAATGCGTACACGCCAGTATGTTTATTAAGAAGAATACAGTACCTATAAAGTTTTCAGTAAAATAAGAAACATTTCTTTAATATTTTTGATAAGTTAATCCTCTTATCTTCAAAGCGACTGTCTAATTGAGTAGCATTTTCGAATGGGAGTATTATTAAGACTAACCTATTGAGACGCAGTGGCATACTGGCGCCCAGGCACAATAGGTTTTTAGTTATGTTTTGGTTCTCTAAGTCTTGACAGGTTAAGTTAATATGAACCGTTATTACACTGCACACCTTCACAACCGTTACAAACAGTTATATTCCAGCATTCTGGCATCGTATACTGCGACGGAAATATACTTGCCAATTCCCACGTTCGTCAATGTTGCCTATTGAAGACACGACGTCTGCCTCCTAATAAACCAAAGCTGTTGATCATACATTTAAATTTTGTAGATAAATTTTATTGTATACCCATACGTAACGTGTAGAAGATTTTGCAGTAGGAAAAATCGGATATGTGTAAGAAAAACTAAAAGTTACCATCAGGCGAAGCGTCTGCTCGTTTGCCTCCTACACCATAAAAAAATGTTACTTTCAATTTTACTTACGAATAAATCACGAGACGTAAAGTACATGTTATTGTTATAAATGACATAACACGTTAATTGTCAACTGTGCCATGGCCACCGACTTAACTTCTAGTTCTTAAAGAATGGCCATTGCCATCTATGGAGCAGTTTGTGAGGGTAAATACACATTGGCATTACAGTGTATTAGGAGCTAAATGTATTTACTGAACACAAGTTATTGTATTGATAGGAGGTAAGGCATTGATAACAATGAGTAAAATAGGGTTAAAGTATAAAAAGTATTTAGACTCACAACTGCATATCAGCGATGGGTTTGGTAGAGGTGGTACACCCACATTTTGGTAAGGATGTTTTAGTTCCCACGTTACAGAAGTCGGACTTGCCTGCTGCCGTCAACTGGGCACATTACCAGACTCTATGCTACTAGGGTAAACTTTTTTATTTCTTTATGTAAATACATATATGGCAATGTAAATTTTCAACAGAAACATCCAATAACACTATGCTCAGTCCATGAATTGAATCCAGGATTGACTCAAACGCAAACTAAAACTTACACCACGGTAACTAATCTAAAACCTAGGCTGCCACAGGACCAGCAAGGACGCTACGGGAACAACAAGGCTGGCTGATAGTGAGCATAATGAAAATAATTAAAATGGCAATTTTACGCACATGTAGAAAATATAAAAATACCATATTTGGATAGTTTCTATCATTATTATATTGCAGTGGGCAGTGATTTCTATAATCATGTGAATATAAAATAGCAATTCAATTTCCAAAACGTAATATAAAAGCATTAGTTTGCTTCACTTTGACATAAAAGCCACTCGTCTAGCTCCGTGCGTCCCGTCCCGTCCGCACTCCACACTCAACACTCAATAATCTCCCCTGCCTGGCGGCTAAACCCAAATTTTCAATCTTGACGGTTATCATTTTACCAAAGCAAACTCCCATAATATTTGCTCGCGTCTGAGGCGAGAGTCTTCGAATTTCATATTTATTCGCGGAAGCAAACAGCGCGGCCCGCACCCACGCCGCCGGAACTGATATTATTGTGCATTCCGTATAATATTGTTTGCTATTTGGCACATTCTCTGTTTGTTTTCGTCTTTCATATGAAAGGGGAGCTATAGACGTGCAAACAGATGGGTGACAACCGGGCTCTTCAAGCTTTTGTAT
Source organism: Catocala sponsa (assembly GCA_963564715.1). Classification (NCBI taxonomy): domain Eukaryota; kingdom Metazoa; phylum Arthropoda; class Insecta; order Lepidoptera; family Erebidae; genus Catocala; species Catocala sponsa. The sequence continues at coordinate 13,556,114 of OY751331.1, forward strand.
CGGGAAATGCTATTACGATGAAATGTAAATTTTATTTTAACGTTACCGGGGAACGTACGTGCGACCTCAGTTCTAATTCCCAGTAGTGAGATGGCACAAACATGAGAATGCGTGTAGAGGAGATATAAAGCGTTAAATCACTATACGTGATCATAGAAGCGCAAACATTGTGTACGTTTCGGAATGTGAAAGCGAGCAATCCATTAAGTCGGAGCGGGACATGAATGGCGGCCGGAGTCTCCGAGACGCGACTCTGCCTCTGATAACCCATAATACGCTGATATTTTTACTTTGCTCATATGTTGGAAGTAATGGCTCGTGCCTGTTGGCTATATATGGATACGCGATAGAGCCTCCGTCCAGATCTATTGTTGCACTCGGCTCGAAACAAGTTCATCGCCACTTTACAGTATGAGGTATAAAATATGTTATGTCGAAATATTGACCTATAATAATAATTAATTTCCAAAATGTTAGTACCTACTTAACAATATGAAAAATAAAAACTTATCTAGACAATAAATCAAGCAGATGCATTATACTGCGGGTTTTAAAGTTAGCTTAGATCTTACACAATATAATAAAATATTGTAATATTTTCTTATCCATGTTATGATTTAGAAAGAATTGTAAACCATAATATATTATATTTGGCATATAAAAGGCTCGCTTATCTAAGGGGTTTGACTGGAAACGAACATAAAGGGTGATCCTCTGTGACAAATACCGTGATATACCGAGCGACAGTCGTAAGGGAAATATTTTTATAAGATGAAACATTATTATTTTTGGGGGTGCGGAGGGATCAGAAGTCGCTTCGATGGATTTGGCAATGTTCCGATGCTGTGTCAGCCGAACAGATCACTGTTTTGTGGTATTGAACACAATATGTCACGGGTGAACCTCTATTTTAAATCGAATCATGATGTTCAAATATTACAATTAGTTTGCTTTTGTTTTACAATATATCTGCTCCTATTTTACGTCGGATTACTAATGAACAACACACACAATGGAATGATACGAACCAGAGCAGTGACGACAGGAAACGGTTAAACGTTTAAAGCCGTTAATAAAACAAATTAATGTGCGTTAACCCTAAAATTGGACAAGTTCAATGCAGAGGTCGTTACCACTATAGGAAATTTATCCCGGGCAAGTATTAACACTGAAATCCGTTCGTTGTATTCGGTGTCATTAAAGTTATGTGCCGGTGGTGTCGAAAACTGTGTTTTATGCGTTGGTGTGTTAGGGTGGGATTGTGTTGCTCGGTGGAGCGACAGCCAATCAAAACATACAAGGAGCATATTGATTCCGAGAAGTGTCGCTGTTAACGTGGAGGCTGAAGCTGAATACATTAGCCGGCGGCGTAATGAAGTCTCGTTGCTTGTAAACAAACATCGGCAGGGAGCGGCGCGGCGGCGTGGCCCGGGGCGCGCGCGCACCACCACTCGCTTACAGGAATTCTATTTCCACGACAAGCGTCATGTGTTAATTAACTCGCACCTACGATATTGAGATATTGTCGCCGATGCCGCTGTTGTTATTAGCTACAGGGAGGCTTATTGCTTACTCACTGTTCGCTGTTACACTACATGCCTCTATATTGAGTGTCTTCCTTCAGTTTAATATTGATCCAGTTCACTTGTCTGTGGCATTGCCTATAACTGATGATTAGCTGGTTAAATGCTAACATACAAAGAACTATCGATTACTCCATCTATCTAAAAAAATAGGTTCGTTTCATATAGGTATATTAAGTATCTCCCTGGAACAACTAAATACATGTTAACTAATGTATTGTTACATCATATTGAAACCATACTGAGCTGAGTATTGGTTTATCAAATCTATATTATTTATTAACCGACTTCAAAAAAGGAGGTTTCTTAATTCGACCGCATATATATTTCTTTTTTATGTGTGTTCGCGGATAACTTCGTCGTTTATGAACCGATTCTCAATTTTTTTTTATTTGATAGAGTATGCTCCTGAGGTGGTCTCATTGGAACCAAGTCAGGATCTGATGATGGAATCCCAGGGAAAACGAGGGCAACCCTCAAATGTTATAGGTATTAACAATGTTTTTCATATATTTTCTAAAGCTATTGAGGCATTTATGTATGGTCATCATCATCTCATGACGCTGAGCTGATGAAGAAAGGTACAACTCTTTAACAGTTAGGAGTTAGGTGATTTCTCGTTTTAGAATCATGTAAAGAGACTTGTCGATATCGATAAAATTGATTTCTCTGGAGACAACAGAGTGAGTGCTAGAAACTAGAAGTATTAATCATTTTAACCGACTTTAAGAAAAGAAGCTGGAGGTTGTCAATTGGACGCGTATTTTTAGGTATGTTTGTGAGTTTGTGAGGTTGTAGGTAAAATTATCAATGTAATTGTGTAAATAAATCATCATAATTTGTAAATACTAAATACTACATAAATGAGAAGAAAATTAATATTGTTATAGGTATTTCTCCAATAATATATTAAATAGGTAGGAGGGCAGTACACAGAAGTAAAGTTTTTCGTTTATTAAGATTTTGTAATAATGATTTTGTTATAATTTAGTATTTACGTAGGTAAGTTATTTTAAACGAAATTGGAAATCGGTAAAAGAGAATTGTTACACATTTCTATCCTTTGAATTAAATGTTTCATTTTGTTCATTTTTCGCTTTTTAGTACTGATGTTTTACACTTTATACTTGACAACAAACATACGGTAACTTCTATACCGGAATATCTTCAATCTATCTAAATAAATATCTAAATCTTCTATAATGAATTATCGAGGCTCTTTATACATATACTAGATGTTCCCGCAGTTTCACTCGCGTTTATCGTTACTGCGCCGCCCCCGTGGGTCGTAGCGTGATGTTATATAGCCTATAGCCTTCCTCGATAAATAGGCTATCCAACAATAAAATAATTTTCAAATCAAACCAGTAGTTCCTGAGATTAGCGCGTTCAAACAAACAAACTCTTCAGCTTTATAATCTACTAGATGTTCCCGCGGTTTCACTTGCGTTTATCGTTACTGCGCGGCTACGCCGCCCCCGTGTGTCGTAGCGTGATGTTATATAGCCTATAGCCTTCCTCGATAAATAGGCTATCCAACACTAAAATAATTTTCAAATCAAACCAGTAGTTCCTGAAATTAGCGCGTTCAAACAAACAAACTCTTCAGCTTTATAATATTAGTATAGATAGCTGACCCGCGCAACTTCGTCTGCGTCACATAAGAGGGAGAGAGTGGGTCGTAGGCACCTATAATACAATTTTAAAGGAGCTGAAACTTTCTTTGTTAAATCCACGAACCACATAAGAACCATTGAACAACATTTTATAAATATACCTACAGTGCTAATTTAAAATCACGCGGAATAAACCAGAAGAAACATCGTTTGTATATCTGTAATGGATAATTATTTTGCTGCCATGTTATTTTAAAACTGCGATATCTCCTAAGATATTCATTGAAATCGAATGATGTAAAGGGCAATTTGTTTTAAATTAAATACTTGTGATGAATAACGTATTTATTTGGATAAGGATTATTATCATGTTTATAATAATACCTTCGCAAATAATGCATTATTTTAGAACAAATTTGGTTAGCATAAAAAAGGTTATAGTGAGCCAACCTTAAAAGATAGACATATGCTGTCGCGGATTTTTTTTAGAACTTTTAAAGGGGAACAATTTGTGATACATGATTTTTGCGAAACTTTAACTGTTTACGCAGCGCACGCAGCGGAAGCTATCAAAAGGAAAAAAAACCCTCCGATTTTGAAACATTCTTCATTGGTGCTCCGCTCCTATTGATCTTAGCGTGATGATATATAGCCTATAGCCTTCCTCGATAAATGGGCTATCTACTGAAAGAATTTTTCAAATCGGACCAGTAGTTCCTGAGATTAGCTCGTTCAAGCAAACAAACAAACAAACAAACTCTTCAGCTTTATAATATTAGTATAGATTTTATAGAGAGCCTCGATAATTCATTGGCATATATTTGCGGGTGATTGTGAAGTCCTAGATTCAATTCCGAGATCAGGTAATGTGTTATTAGAATATTCCCTATAGCAGCATGGATTCTAACCACTTGCCTTGCAGTAGACTCCTCTTCTATTACATGGAACTATACTCATAGCTGGCGAAATATTTATGTACACCACTCTGAAGACAATCGGACTTGAGTTTATGTACTTATTTCAATATAAATATACATACCAATCATGATTACATACAAAGACCAAATCTTTATACTTAAATCTAAAACCATTGTCCAAATATAAATGATGATTGTTCCAGTCAATGACACATCATGCTCATAGGCGTTCAAGTTACGGGTGTTCCACATACAAAAATAAACAAGATTATTAAAGAGAAGCTGTTCACTAACCACATAAAGTGGAAGCGCCAGCTGCCGCTCACCGCGCCTTTATGATGAAAGAGGTAATCCTTAAAAACCCGCCGGCCACTGTATCACGTTTCCTGTTATGACTTCAGTTTTTAATGGGCCTTTGTTAAAACCTTTTTATTATAAAGAAGCGCTAACAGCTCTAAATGCGCCCGTCGAGAATTTTTGTAAATACGCCGCATGTTACGTTCACGTTTTATTGTCTATTCTTATTTTATACTTTATGAATGTTCACACATTGTTTATGGACGGCGAGAGGGCGGAACGGGACGGGATCGGGTGAACGGAAAAGCGAGCTCAAATTATATAGGTACTGTCCACTGCTCACAGTTACTCAACATCAGACAGATAATAATAATAATATTATTTTGGCAAGTTAAAAATCGATTCTGTTGTTATCCGCATGTTTATGAAATGAGTGTAACTTATACTTAAGCAAGTAGTTGTGTAAGAGGTGTCGGTTTCGATATCGGGTCAGGCAAAGTGTTATTAAGTTTCCTGTTAAAGAGTAGCAAGCAACACAGAGTCTGGGACTATGCCCGGTAGATTCAAAATCATAGATGGACAATCGAAATATGGACATACATAAATATCTGCCTATTTCTTTAGGATTATAGGCGTGTGACTATAAAATTATGTACATTAATAAAGTGTATAAAATATTTAATTATTCGTATATATTAAGATGTTCACTTATATTTTTAGAATAGGTAGACCACCTGGTCTACTACCAGACGCCGTCTAAGAACCAATAAAGATTAATCTCTCTCAGTATTTAACGCAATCATTGAATGAGCATTTACTTTGCTATCGCCAGATATCGATCTGATGTTGGAAGATTCCTCGTTCTGTTTAATTGCAGTTCTTGTAATTTACTGAATACTTGAACTGTTGAGATGATATGAATTGGTATTTGTGTTTTCCCTCGATTTTCTTCGTTTTCTTGCATATTATTGTACTCTTCTATGATTTGTATGGGGCGCGTGATAAACACGGCATATTTTGCTCGATTTGAAAGCTTAATGTCACCATTATGCTTACATTTAAGTGATGATTAGCAATATAAGAACATCCCACGGTGTCTTAAAGAATATGTCTCAAGGACCGACCTTCGTGCCGTTGACTAGGCACATTTAAACACACCATGCTACAGAGAATTTGTTGTCAGAAAAATCTAATTACTCTTTGCCCGACCTAGGTAATGGATCCGAAACTTCAGGCACATCAGACGCATTTATTGAGGCAGTGCATGGGAATACTGATATAGTTGGATCAGGACTATAAGACGAACACAAAACATTACTGGTATTTCCTGCATATAAAGCTAGGATCATGATGAAACTCTCAGATTTTACCTGCTCTGTTTGTTCTACTTATCAAGAGCGATTTCTGCCTATTGGACACAGTTTCAGACTTCAAGAAATTACTAAGATTTTTTAAATCTCTCTGATGTAATCCGACAGCGTTAATGATAATATTACTAACAGGCAATGCTGAGGTCCTTAGTTTTTTCCATCGGCGTACAAACCGAAAACCTTATGGTGGACAGTTGGGCTTTGTTCAACAAATAAAGTAATTACAAACGAGCCAACAACATAATCATGATTCATTTGAGTAAATCATTATTTACATTTCAATTGCTATACAGTACGTGCCAAAGTAAAGATCGTATTTAGCAGCCAAAAGTGATGAAAAGAAATATTGGCATCGACTTCTATCAAGTATAGAACCTTATTCACCAAACAACAACTGGGTAGACAAGATCGTAAATAAAGAGGCCCGAGTTATTTCTGCAATTTTTGTACAATGGAATTGAAAATTTGACGATGTCTGTCAACCGTCCATAACTTTTACATAAACAAATTTATACGAGAGAAATAATTTAGTGCGATGACCTGGGACGTCGCCATAACCCGTAGCCGCGTACGATACGTATTTCCTATGACATACTCGTATCATGCAAATGGAAAAGCGCGACGAATGGCTCATAAACTTTGCTATTTGTTCTGTTTACGATAACCGCGGTTTTATAAAATTTTATTACGTGTTGGAGGAATTTAGCGTATGCTGCATGTCGGTGTCGCTGTCGCGCTGTCGTCACGTAGTCGCATCGTGTCGCGCGACGCCATGCACGAAATCCGTCTGCGGTCGCGATAACAGGTGTGCCGCTCACCATATCACTGATCATACTCTACCATTTTATTCACTCGGTGCGTATTTTAACAACTCTTTAATGTTATGTTAAATTACTCCTAAGCTGTTCTAAGCCGTGTAAAGATTCTTGTCGCTAGTATGTAAAAATGCAGAAGATTAATGCTGTATCACTCACTAATAAAATAGCGAGTCAGATCTTATAAGTAGTGGATCATTAAAAAGCTCGTCAAAGCCGCTTAATACGTGTTTACTAGCTTCGCTCAAATTAAAGAAGTTAAATATCTTTAATTAATTTAAATTAAGTTTATTGGTCTAGCTGTGTGCTATCAATACTTTTATTTCTTGAATATATTTAGATTTTATTCTTTTCGTACACATTAAAATTAATCACAGTAAAATCTATTGTTGTAAGATCACAAGCGGTTGTAATAAAAACGGACGACTTTTGTTGTATAATGTGACGCACTGACATTAATGCGAGCGTACATATTATCTCCTAAAATATTGTGTACTTTAGCCACGTTTTAGCGATATATTATTTAATAGTTACTCCATCTCTATTCGAATTTTAACAATTGAGCACAAAATATTGCAATAATACGAGAGTCACGACATGTTAGCGCGAATTAGTCATTCTGGCAGCGAGTCAAAGCGAGTCAAATTAAATTATAGCTTTATCTTAAGATTTCGACTATTGTTTTAAGATGATCGTCAAAATCCCCTATGTTCTGTTAATTGTGAATTGTCACATTTTCTATTTTGAAGGAACGCGATTAAAAATTTTCATTTTCAACAATTTGTTGAGATTAAGATCACGTTGAAAAATATTATGTTGTTAACATTCCGTCCGAGATGATGTTGATTTTTGGCACGGAAAAAAATGTTATGTGTGGCAATTTTATAGTCGTCAAGACAAGAGTCATATTATGAGGACGCATAATTGATTAGTAGGACAGCTGTTGTGGGTTTTCTTCGCGTGCGACCACTTAACATTGTTCTAGAATAATAATATATACCTGCGCTATCATCATCTCTTTTGTGAACGAAATAAATACTTCGAAATTATTGGAAGGGGTGGCACACGCATCGACAATGCTATGAATACGTTTTTGGCGGAAAACTTTTTCCATACACTTCTTCCGATACATAAATTCGAACCCAGATTACTACTTACATGATAATATAAAATTTCCATCGAATTGTTTTATGGATGAACAAAATATTTGGGATTACGATGAATAAAAAAACATGCTTATTGAATATGTCTGCTTACGAAAGCTCCGCTACAATAATTTGCCTTTCTTATTGATAAACTTACGAGATTAACATACTAACCCGTAATATTTTCATATAAGTATCGCTTTCTTTTGTCTAGGCAGTTAATGTATTGTGAAATCATTTTATTCTGTACGGCGTAGACGTGACGCTTATCCCATGATGATGAGTAGAATTATAGCATACTTACCATACATAAAGAGCTCTTATGAAATGATGAACCGTATGTAGTCAATATGCTAAGCTTGCGATATAGATCTATGTTGCAAGTTTAATAGGTTTATGTTGTGACTTGATGTGAATACAGATTTATGAGATGACGAGTAAAGTAACTCATGAAGGAAGGACTTGTTTGTATTACGAGCGGCTCGGCTAATAAACACGTCTTAATTTCTCGTTGAATAGTGGGCTATTAAAATAAAGTTTTAAAATATGGAACGCCAGATTTTATTTACGTCTAACAATTTATGGCGTATGGATGCGTGACGTGGTCGCGCTGCAGGCGGAGCGCGGCAGTGCTGCGCGCGCGCATCTCAGACACGCGTATGACAGAGCGCTGACGGTTATATTTTCCAGACGATTTATTACAATATAAGAGTGGCGGTGCGTGCCGTTAATACGCTTTCAAATACATAAATAATAGTGATTTTATTTTGATGTCTTACAAGACAAGCGACGACATGTATAATTGTTAAGACGTGTCTCTTAATACCCCTGACCTATTCTTAGTAAAAATTGTGTTTGAGCGATACTTTATGACGTATTGCTTAAACATCGTAGCGACAATAATTAATGTTTTCGTTTAATAACGGAGTGCGCCTCGGTTCGGGTGTTATTCTTTGAAGCTGGTTTATGTGGGTACGCTCACAAATCAGACGGTTCATTGCGCATTATTTTCTCGACACAATCGTCGACACCTCATTGTTTTGAGTTTTTCCGGCGAAGCTAAATCAGGCGCTTAATTGAAATAATATCACGTTAGTGGCCGCATAAAGACATTACACCGCGTCGAGAACAAAAGCTGAATTTCGTGTTGAAATCGCAAAATATTGTAATGTGAGATATAAACGTATAATTATTTAGTTGACTCATTCAGCTGAAAGGGAGACGATGGTTTCACCGGGAATAACATATATCTAAGTACCGAAATAATGTCTCACCTGAAATTAAACTTTCACTTAGCTCTTATGTTAGCAACAAAATGATTTTTAAACGACATTTATGATTCAGTGATGGATGAATGCAATACACTTGTCACGATGGCCAAGAAACTCAGAGGACGTTAAGCTGTTGCTCCTTAAAGCACAATTGTTATGCCAATACCTTTAAAACTCATTATCTGATCAAGGACTATGCTGGTTTAAACCTAATGTGGTTGATAAATTATTATCAACTAGTTTTCACCTGCGGCTTCGCTCGCGTAAATGTAGGTTAGGGAAGGTTAGGTTTGCAACAGTTATTTTTTCTGGATGAAAGGTACCCTATGTCCTATTCTGTATCCCTGACAATGTGTATGCAAAATTTCATTTTGATCGGTTGAGTAGATAAGGCGTGAAAGCGTAACAAACAAACAAACTCATTTTCACATTTATAATATTAGTTAGGATAACATTTCTCTTTTTCTTAACGTCAACGTCTGAACGTCTGGCATTCTAACGTCAACTGTTAGAATACCAGACGTAATATAACCCATCATGTCGCCGGTGTGCTGCTGCGACTGAATAGGTTAAAGACCAGCAGTATCGCGAGGACATTACAACCATTCATTGTCTTAACATTCACTTCACACGTCTTAACATTGACAAATATTGCAACTGGAAACAGCATATTGACTTGCTATGTGCAAAACTAGAAAGTATGCATTAAATCGCTGACGACAGGTGACAACAATAAATGCAACTTTATGTGCCTACCACGACTATGTATCATTACTTCTTCGGTATGGAGTTATCCTATGGGCTAATTCCGTTGACTTGATTAGAGCATTTAGATCTCAAAAGAAATGTGTGCGTGCATTAGCTGGAGCACAACCCTTAGATAGCTGCAAACCGTTATTTAAGCTATTAAACATTCTGCCTCTGCCTAGTCTGTACACCGATGAAACATGCCTGTTTGTGCTTAAATATGTATAATAAGCTATTCGAGAAACACAATAATGTAGTTGTGCGCCTAAGCCGTCATATATACAAGCTAAATGTACCTAAACAAAGAATTGATGTATTCAACAAAAATTCTTACTGCATGGCGATCCACATGTATAATAAACTAGATGTTCCCGCGGTTTCACCCGCGTTTATTGTTACTGCGCCGCCCCCGTGGGTCGTAGCGTGATGTTCCGTGTACCGTTCCGTAAGGAGCCGACCATCACCACGCGGCTCAGCCGCGCGGCATGGTATCTTGCAGAGTTTTCGGCCGGCCTTGCACATCATAAATGCGCGCGCAGTACTTGATCATTATTTTGCTGCGTATGTTATTTTAAAACTGCGATATCTCCTAAGATATTCATTGAAATCGAATGATGTAAAGGGCAATTTTGTTTTAAATTAAATACTTGTGATGAATAACGTATTTATTTGGATAAGGATGATATGTTTATAAAAACACCTTCGCAAATAATGCATTATTTTAGAACAAATTTGGTTAGCATATAAAAGGTTATAGTGAGTCAACCTTAAAAGATAGATATGCTGAGATATGCTGTCGTGGACTTGTTTTTAGAACTTTTAAAGGGGAACAATTTTGTCATACATGATTTTTGCGAAACTTTAACTGTTTACGCAGCGCACGCAGCGGAAGCTCTCTAAACGAAAAAAGCCCTCCGATTTTGAAACATTCTTCATTGGTGCTCCGCTCCTATTGATTTTAGCGTGATGATACATAGCCTACAGCCTTGCTTGATAAATGGGCTATCTAACACTGAAAGAATTTTTCAAATCGGACCAGAAGTTTCTGAGATTACCGCGTTCAAGCAAACAAACAAACAAACTCTTCAGCTTTATAATATTAGTATAGATTACCAGACATATATAAGAATCTCCCCATGACAAAATTCAAGAAACAGTTGCATGCACTACTCATAAATAAATGTCTGTATCATATAAATAACTATTTCAATGAAACAAATATGACTATAAGCTACCCATTATCCTATGACATGATTAATAATAATACCATTATTTAATTCTTATTTTATGATTTTTAAATCCATTTTAAATCTTTTAATCATTGTGAAATTGTAAAGACATGTAGCAATTATATTACTGTCCATTTGATTTTAATCTATTTTATATTGCAAATAATAATAATAATATTCAACACATACACACAACACCATTTAGCACAAACTAAGCTGAGCTTGTACTATGGGTACTAGACAATGGATTAACATACATATATACTTTTTTGTAAATATATACATATTATACATAGAAACACCCAGACCAAGTCAAACATCCATGTTCATGCATACAAATGTCTGACTTGTGCGGGAATCGAACCCGCGACCTCAGGCGTGGCAGTCAGTTACACTAACCACTACGCCATCGAGGCCGAATATTTGTACATTGTTCATTCAGTAGAATATTATGTGCCATATATTATGTAACTTCAACAAATCTAACAACATTCTGACAAATAAATGTTATTATTATTATTATTCAAACAACGGGCACAAAGAACACCGAGACTCAGCACAACTATTGAATCACAAATTTTTTTGTCCCGTGTGTGATTCGAACCCTTAACTCTCGGCGCAGGTGCAGTGGCGAGGTGACCACTAAAACCACTACGCTATCCGTGCAGTCAGTACATAATAATAACATTAAGCAAATAATGACGCATTATCATAACCGACTTCAAACAAGTGAGAAACAGCAATGAATTGCCGTAAATCTTAGAGTTCGAAAAATGGTTCAAGTAAAAAATCTTTTGCTCTCCTTTATCGTTTACCACGTGACCTTGAGGTCATAGTCATTTTGGGGTATATCGACTATGCTGAGTCGAATGGCTTACGGCTCTTGAGTTGAAAGTTGTATAACAGACAGACGGACAAAGCTGTTGTATAAGAGTTTTTTCGAACTCTAAAAGCAGGAGTCTATCGCTTTAACTTCCTTGTAATGTCTCGCATAATCCGTCAAACGGTTACTAAATTAACGCAAATGAAACAAGTATGCAGATATACAAATAAATGTATTTTAATCGTAAAGCCAGTAAATTATATTATTTTAATATTTAAATTACTTTTTAAAGGTTACTGCAATAATAGTAATTTAAAAAGATTATAAGATTTTGAAATGCGAATGTGAGTTTGTTTGTTACGCTTTCAAGCCTTAGCTACTCGACCGATCATCATGAAATTTTGCATACACGTTGTCAGTGGAGCAGAAAAGGACATAGAGTACTTTCCATCCAGAAAAAAGAACTCTTACTAAACTGTAACCTAACCTATATATACGCAAGCAAAGCCGCGGACAAAATATAGTCAAGTTATAATATTAACTAAACCAAATGGATGTCACTGTCGACTAAGTAGTTTATAAAATATCTGATGCTTAGAAGTATTTTGTATCATCTCAGAGTCCAGTTTCAGATCCAGTTTAATTTATGTAAAATGTGAATGTGTGAAATGACAAACAAAACATGTTTTGTTTACTGTTAGTTTTATATTTTATTATAATTTATCTGCGAATTTGAGAAAATGATGTACACACTGACCGACATAATAATCGTAAACCAATTAATCTTGCACCAGGTTAATAGAAATGAGGGTAGCTACACGTGTAGTCTACAAATATAATATTTCTACTGGGAAATAAAAATAAAATGTTATGCATTGGGCTGTTGTCAATACTGTAGATCTATTTTACGAAAATAATAAAATCCTTACTAATGTTCTAAACGCGATTATAAATTAGATTGCTTGTTTATTTGTTTGTTATGCTTTCAGGCCTTAACTTTACGTGGCCGATCATGAAATTTTGCATACACGTTGTCATGGATATAGAAAAGGACATACGGTCCCTTTTATCCAGGAAAAAAGTATTGTTATAGAAATTTATTCACAAAATCTACATTATTGGTAGCAAAGCCGCGGGCAATAGTTAGTATGGTATATAGCGAATTTTAATTTAATTTATGAACATGCTCAGTTTTTTTACTATTTAGTCCCACATTTTAACGATTTTTAGTAAACTGAATACAAGACTTAGACATTTTTTATTGCGATAAGTGGTTAAAAGAGTTAACAAACAAGTTTTGTTAATTAGACTTAAAATACATAATGGACGAGATCAAAAGTCAAAATATGTATCATTTTAAACAACAGGAACTTTAAAAATACTTTTTGAATAAAAAATACCGTATTCAAAGTTAATTGACCAAGATTTTGAGTTTCAAATGTCAGTTTTAATTCATGAGATATTAATATTTATTTTTATTATATATAGTGAATGCGTTTTGGATATATTTGATGTTGGTTATTAGTTTACTCTAAATATATTTGCATAAAAGAAACTAATTGTGGTTAACATTTGGTATCTATTATATATTCTGTCAATTTTATCATATTTTTATTACCTTACATAGTCTTTATACTATATATAAGTATTTATACTATGTTAGTGATTTAGAAAGCGCATCTGTTAATTTTAAAATTATAAAAAATATAATTATTTTGAAATGAATGTTTAATACCTTGCATAAAAATATACTGAAATTATTTTCTGTCACTGACAATGGGAATTATTAATGTATATGTATATTTTACAGAACTCATTTTGCTGCCTACTACCTGACATTAACACATTATTTATTAATTGATAAAACACTTACTAAATATTTTTGACACTATTTTACTACTATTGATAAACTTTACTACTTTAAAGCTATAACACTATATTTTAATTGAATTAAATTATATGAATAAAGATAATTAAATAGCTTTAATAGTAATAAAGTTTAACAGTAGTAGTGTAATAGTTTCAAAATTAAGTAACAAAAATTTATTAAAATACACAACGCGATAAAATTCGCGTAAACGTAGACAATATTATATTAATTAATAATTGAATTGTCCCATTAACTTTTATCTTATACAAGCAAACAAACAAACAAACAAACTCTTCAGCTTTATAATATTAGTATAGATTTATAGAGCGGTAGAACTTGTGACAGATTGAAAGGTTCAGCTCAAGTTCGATGGGTAATGTGATCCTGTGATGGCTGCAATGTAAGTCACTATGTCTAAGTCTGCCAAATCGGTGGCCTACGGGTCAAGAAGTGACCGGTCAAATGACTGTTGATATCGGTTGATATACTCGGGTATCATCGCAGATGAGGCGAAAATACTCAAGCTTCATATACCCTATTTGCTACACTAACTGTAGCCCTGTGTAACTTTAGTGGAGCAAATAATATATATATAGATCTTTCTCCAAAAATATGACGTAATACATTATTTTAAACAAAATTACCTGAAAACTACTTAAGATTACCTGGTGGAAAGTGCACCGACCTATGGCCGCTGCGTGATACGGAATCGATATCTTTAGAATGGGTTAGACATCCTTGCTTTAATGAATATAATAAAGACGGTTAAATATTAAAATATGATGTCTTATAAATAATACACTTTTACAACTTCTTCCCAAAAATTGTAATAAGACAAAGCAGCACTAGTGATATGTGCCGTAACGACTTAGTAGCACTGCTATAGTAAGCGAAAACAGTTCCTAGTGGCCTCGAATAGAAACAGAAAATATAAAAGCTATAACAAAAGTGATTTATAAATCAATATCTAACACCTTTTACTACTTCTTTAATAAAACAGTCGCCGATATATCAAAGTCTGAGTTTGATTAGCACGAAAGCAAGTTGTCTTACACGCCCTAAGCAGAGAATGGCTGATGGATAAGAAATCATAGCGGTGCTCGTAAACGGTGTGAGGGCGGGTAAGCATATTTCATATCGCGTAATGGAGAATTTACAGGCTGTCAGAGCGGAATGACTCCCAGTGGCGTCCGCCACCGCATCACGATATGCCACACCAGAATCACGCGGTAAATGAAAATTGTCAATGTGTGAACACAAAACTTGTATGATGAATTTTAAAATTGATATCGCCGTGGATTTCGCAATTCGAAATTTTTGTTGATTATCAGTTCATTAATTTTGCAAATGTTTAGATATTTTTTGATTCACGAAGGTAAGCTTTTAGATGGGTGACTATTATAATAAATATGAATACTTCTCTATGTCACATAAAGTACACAAAACTATAGACTCTGAATGTCAAGAAATCAGTACAAAAGTAGTTAGAATATTTTAGATTGAGGCATACTTAGTAACCAGTCTAATTTTAGATTACCAATTTGTTTTGTATGTCGAAAGACGATTAAGACTTAAAATAACAGGAAGAAAAGACGAGCTTCATACAAATGAGCAGCTAGCGTAATGTCATGGATGTAGACCTGACAACTACTTTTATACTGTCGAATAAAAACATTTACGGTAAAGTGGAACGCGAACATTGTCACGTTTGCACATTAATTAATAAGTTAGCAGACAATGTTGAGGCTGTACCGTATATCATAGAATGAGATATTTCAGTAGTGCTCGTATAACGCACGAGCCATGAGCCATGAGCGAGTGGCGTCCGGCACGGCGTCGCCCGCGCGCCCGCCATTATTATTTATACCCTCCAGAAAAGTACATTTATAACAATATTACGCCGGACCGCGCCCGCCCTCGGAAAATGATTTTCCCATTTTCCGAAGATTGCAGGTGTATTATATTTCATGATCGTTATTTATGGTGAGACTTTTATTACGAATGCGTGCAATGTCTCTATCCGTTTTTTATTGCCGCCGAATTATTTGATGGAATTCTTATTTTGTGACAAATACAGATAGGACTATTTATTGGCTATCTTTTGTGATATGTGTATCGGATAAGAACTCGGTTATTGCTTTTCGCCTTTGCGTTTTATTATTGACAACGTTTTTTATTCTTGTAGCTCTCGCCGTAATAAAATCTGTTTGATGTGAGACGTGAATGTTTGCGCTGTTTGTTTAGATTCGGTTCTCGGCGAAGGTGTCGAGATGACACCTTTTGTGATTCATAATTTTGTGCAAAGCCGGAGTATTCCTTGGAGACGGATATATCCGTCAGACGCGGCACCCTCAGTGATCGCAGCCGAAGTCCGAGGCGTTACGAGGCTCACGGGATTCGCCGGCCGCCGATCAACTCTGTCCATAACCAATAATCGTAAATAAACGCAGCTCGATCCGCGCCTTCCTATCCCACCATGCGACTCACACAAATTATAAACGAAAATCGCACAACATTACACTTGCAAAACTTCCTATACACTTGGGAACTTCGTCCAACAATAGATACTCTTTCTAGTATATTTTTTTGTTGTAAACACTCTAGATACCCTCAGAGGACAGTTTATAGGATTGTTCGTGCTTGCAACTAAGCAAGTAATATTTATATTACAGGAGAATGGGACGAGTATAGCCTCGTAATAAAATATCTCGCGGCGATTGGTCGAGTTGGACTATCGTTTATTTTTACCTGAAGCTTGCGATCCCGCGCATCTCTCCCTATTAAATTTTGTTTGCATTTATTTTAAAGGTGCGACGCTCGAGAAGACGTGGTATGTGAAAAATTACACCTCAGCCCAATATTTATGGGTGATATTCGGCAGCGGTTCCTTTGTGAGATGAGGGTGTATAAATAACACCTCTTATCGCGTGGGAGCCTACCCTTAAATGGGATTTATTTTAATTATATTTATCGGTAATGCTCATTGAAACATTTGTGTGCTCTGAAATTGTAATCTGTTAATCATGAACAGTCCAAAAATGAATATATTTAGATTGCTTATGTCAATTAGTGGCATGTGTATGCACAAGCTTACAATATGAGACCCTCAGATTTCTGAAATTGGTAACTAGTGACAAATCACAATCTTTATAAATATTGATAGGAATCCTAATTTATAGCGTGCGAGTTTAGTTATAGTAGCTGTACAAGTTATGGAAAGCAGGAGTAGCGGCGGTTATTTTTAACTGCACATAATCGCCGAGTATGACCATAAATTAGTTCTATATTTGGTGGAGCGTTGTTTTGCATACAGACAGGCCGTCTGCACATGCGTGCGACATCAATCTCAATTCCGAAATATTTTTCCGTCTGCGGTGCAATGAGCCGCGCCTGCAAGTATTTGTTGCAGTGTCCAATAAAATGCACATAAGTATTTGGTACCTACGGTAACTTGAGGTGAGACCGAATTTTATAAATTATATATAATTGGTTTATCTAATCCTATTGAGCATGAATGGATTTTAAGAATAATATTTTTATTCATTATTATTCCTAAAAGTTCCTTAGTAATAAATTTAATAAAACATATGATACACTCTATGGTACACCGCGATCGCAGCTTGTTAATATACCATTGGCGCTGTATGCTTGTCACATTAGACCACATGTACCTATG
Source organism: Catocala sponsa (assembly GCA_963564715.1). Classification (NCBI taxonomy): domain Eukaryota; kingdom Metazoa; phylum Arthropoda; class Insecta; order Lepidoptera; family Erebidae; genus Catocala; species Catocala sponsa. The sequence goes on from OY751331.1 coordinate 13,573,473, forward strand.
CTCATAGAACCTCTGTAAAGTCTTCTAAAAACACACTTATCGAAAGGACACATCTAAAATGATTAAAAACTAGCTGTTACCTGCGACTTCGTCCGCGTAGATTTTAACTAAAAAGTGTTTGTCTCCGCGGAACTATATTTTTTTTCTAAAATCAAAGTAGCCTATGTTACTCCTTATAACATCAGCTATCTGCCACTGAAAGTCCCGTCAAAATCGGTTCAGCCGTTTTGGAGATTACCCGGAACAGACAGACAGACAAAAATTTTTAATTATATGTTTTCGTATAGGTACCTTATATACTTTCATATGCATTAGATAAAAAGCTGTTATTTTGACATTACAAACAGACACTTCAATTTTATTTATTTGTATAGATATTGCTATTTATTCGTGTTGTTATGCGAACAATTGTTATTTAATTAACTTTATTTAAATACTTACCATTGTAATAACACTTATATGATAGACTATTCGCGACATAATTACCCTCTTACCAAGACATCGAAGGGGAGCAGACATCATAATATGAGTAGTTTCCACGTAACATCTTCGAGACGGATGGACGAGACTTACACACCGGAATAATGTCTCGATTACTCTCATACTTATGACTTAAGGCATAAGCAATAAGCGTTAAAAAGCGCAAATTCTGCAGAGTTACATTAACTGAGACAGAAGTGATATTGATGAATTGCCTATTTCTGCCTAAAGATATTTATTTTATGAATTTGTAGCAATGTGTATTGTGAAACTTGAATATGTATATTTTGATACACCGTGTTCACTCATCGATCCCGTTTGCTTATTACTTACACCACATTTATGTCAGCTGACTAGAAGGGCGATCTCGCCGAGGGGAAAATGATTGACAGTGTCGAGGAAATTCATTTTGCGGCTTGTTGAGGCCCTCCGAGCTGACAAGATTCGACTCTTCCACTGTCGAACTTGATTGCCTCTTCAAGTACCTTTGTGTTGTTGCTCTCGTGTCACACCTCATTTCACACATTTTGCGCTATTAACCACGAATGAGTGGTCATTTGAGTAGCTCCTGCGGCGGCGTTATAATCTTTTTGCAGCCCCACTCGTATTCATTTGTGTGTTCGAGTGCATACTTGGTCTATAACGTCAGATAAGTACGTCCACTACTTTGTATTTGTTAAATTATGCGAAGACAATCTTTCAAATACAAATATTCTTTGGGACCAACTTGTAAACAAATCCCAATACGACCTTTTTGTGCTCATTCAAATGTCATATAATTTTGCATACAATATTTTCTTAGGGCGAAATGAGAACAAGCCGGTGACAGCGGAATTTAATAATGACAAAATAATACAAGGTAAGTTTAAGGGCAGCCCTTTCTGCTGTCCGTCATACGGAGCGCTATTCATGCACATAATATTTCTGAGATATTTGCCGACCGCCTAACGACTGACTAATTTATTTACGCACAACTATTTTTAAATTTTTCCATAAAGATAAGCGAGCACCGTGAGTCGTCTGCTATAGAGTGCTATGACGGACACCTGCAAAATATAATGGACGCGCACATAACCAACTGAACTCGAAAAACGTTTATTATTTTCGTGAATACTTACTATTGCTTCATATGACCATTCAAATAATAATCGAATTGATTCAATACAATAGAAAGAGTTTCTCCGAGTTAATCGTGGACACGATGACAAATGCATATCGTTTCATCTCGAGGCTAGAGATTAATGTGCGAGAGAGGCGGATCGCGCTAGACAAAACCTGCCGCCTGCGCGTACGCAACCAACAATTCACTAATTCGACCCGCGACTCGCAACGTAAGCGCTCATACGACATCCACACCGGCTTGTAAGCAATGCCGCTTATTATTTATCTGTCAACAATGCTCACAATTACAAACATAAGTTAACTGTCCATGAAACGTAATAGTGGCCTTATTGTCGACCCCTTTAGGTCTCAATTTATTGTGTTCTATTGGCCATTACGACGTTATTAAACTCGGTTGTCCGACCAGCAGAGACAATAATGACGTGATCTACATGTAAGAACTATAGTTTGATCTAAAATTAAGTGAGATGAAAGAGAATTTATGTTTGATACAAAAAATATGAATAAAGTATGGGCGTATTGTCTGAGCTCGGTGCTTTGTTGGGGACAAAACTATGTTAACACACAAGTATTCCGCTCGATTAACGTCATAAATGAGAGAAATGTCGGATCAAAAGAATAGCAGGTGTGCCCTATTATAATAATTTGTCATTGGTTCTCATTCCACTTTAATGTTCTTTTGTCATTTGTTCACTATAGCGAGCTTATTAACTACGAGACAATATTTTTTCTTTCATTTTGATGACTAATTTAAGGTGTCAGGGTGTAATTATCTCCACTGCGCAGTGAAATTAACTCTAAATGTATCAATTATTTACTAATAGTTTCTAGTGAAACACATTTATAAATTTTTGTTACATACGGATATTTCTAGAAGAGCTAGGCAGAGACTTTCAAGACTTGTTACGGTGTTGCTTCAGAATATATAATAATGAAATACATTTTGTTGCACGTTTTGTTTATTTTCATATAAAATGCAAAGTTTTATACACAATGCAATATTGGTAACAAAATTTGTAAAAACTTACATTTATTTATTTATAATAATTACGCTTTTCGTTTTAGACCCTCTAATATTCATGGCATGTACATTTCTGCTTATCTCCTGTAGAAAAATAACGGGGTAAAATATTAAGACAAAATAAGTGCAGTTTTATGGTGTTACAAAACTAATAAGTGAAAGTAAGAACCTTCGTAATGATGTTCTCTCTCTCTCTCGATGACTTCATACTGTATCTACTATGTGATTCGTTGTAGTTTATTTCACCTTGTCACCATGTATTTCTACTTTTTAGAAGCTTCTATTTATTTAGTAATAAAAAATATGACTCGGTGTAATAAAATCCGGTGAAAGTTTTCTCATAAATAATAGTTTTATAAGAAGTTTTAATAATGCATTTCTCACAATATCAGTATGATTATGACATACAAATAATTTTAATTTCATAAGAATGTTATTCGTGTCATCCGATGTATTGTTATTAGGTCTGTTTCAATTGCTTTATTATTGTATCCCAAATCAAACAAAGTTCAAGGCCCGCTAACTGAATAACAATGACCAAATATAATCCAAATCTAAACGCCAGTGCATAGCTGACGGAATATAAATGTGAGTCTTGATCCTGGTGGCTTGTGAACCGAGGACGTGATGCGTCGTTATTAACACAGGCCTGCATTAATGAACACATAAATATTATACTTTCACATACCTACGTACTCGCTGGCCGCTGCCGACGTCGCCGCGCCCCGAGCCGCTGCGCCGCCGTCTAACATCGCTACTCGCCTCCGATAAATGGCTCCTCGACGTGATCACGTATTCGCATACGTCTGAATTTTTCGAGACCATAACTTCTTACATTTTTATGTGTGTGGCGTAAAAATTCTCCACGGGCGCAGCTGTAGTTAAACCTTATTAGTGACGTTTTATCGTTTAAAATTATACAATTTCATTTGTATGGCATATGTTTTATTGAAATCGGGATAATTAATCGACAATTACGATGCTGGACGTTATGAAGCGAGGTATACCGCTGTGCGCGTGGCTCGCCGCCGCTGCTCCGCTCAACTAAATGTTGCTTATAAATCGCGCCGCTCGCTCCCACTGCGCTCGCTCGCCACACAAATATTGACATTTATGCACATATTGCTCCATATACGTTTTTTATGACTGTAAAATATGAAGCTAGAGTGCTACGTTTGTTTGGCTCTTTAACTCGATACGGTCCGTAAATAGTAATAAAAATTAGCATAATTGTATGTTTCTCGTTGTAAATACAAATTATTTAGATGTTTAGTATAAAAAGGTCTTTGTTTATTTAGCTTAATTTATAGATAAGTGACAAGAGATTCTCTAATAAATATTAAATTACATGAAATATATTCGGCCGGCGCGACTGAGGTGTGTGAACACTGAACAATGGTGACAAAACCTATGTTATTTGTAATTGCGTTCACGCCTACAAATTAATTACTTTTCAATGCGAGCAATATATAAGTAGAATGAAATACCGGCTTACAAGTTACACTTGTTTCTAGAACACAAAAACTGTTGTATCGTATCTCGTTAGCTATCATTTCTCAGATCTGCTATTTCTGCCAAGTAAGCTTATCTGCGCAGAGATAAATTCAACGATGTCAGTATATATCGTCATGTAGTCGTCATATATGATTTTCCTAGAAGTGGGTACAGTTTCCCACGTGGTGGGCGGCGTGTGCCGACTGCCGGCAGCCGCACACCGATCTGATAACATACCCTTTAGACAACATCCACTCGCGTTATCTGACGACGTAGAATCAATTCAGCTCGCAGAATTATCGCAGCATTGCCTTTGCCTAATTGGACATTTCCTTCTACATACCTCTCGATATTGCGTTTTAATTTACTCGAGCGACATTTTATTGAACAGGAAAATATATACCTACCGCTAAATATAACCACAAAAATATGTTTATGGAAACTATTGTCGCGTTTTCAAAATGACGCGACAGTATAACAACAGAAATATAAAAGTCTTTATATCACAATTAATCACCACTTAGTGGAAGCGGCGTACCTAATTCACGCATGTAGGATTATGGACTATAATATAAGGACAACAAGGTATTGTTTTGATTGTAGGTGTATGTGTCATATGCAGTAGCAGGAAATACCGTAGTGGCGTCGTGTCAACAAAAAATCTAAAAGCTCGCATTATGCTGTTAACTGCGATTTAACTCATTTCATATTTGAGGCGACTTCTGTTGTCTGTTCCCACTTAAATCTGTCACATAATTTATAGATCAGATTAACGAGCAAACTTAGAACGTGTATTTGACTGGCGGGATTAATCGACACTATTAATATTTGAATACATTGTCCTGAAAATATATTTTCGTCTCTCGACGGCCTATACATTTACTCCTTAATTTCGATATCGAATAAAATACAGTCAGGGTAGTGGTCTTCCATGCCTTGCGTTCTCGCTTGCAGACAGTCGATAGAGATAAATAAGCCTTTGCTCTAAAGGAGGTTGAAGGAAAATTATACACATATAAGAGACGAGCTGATTTGATGTATAAGTAATCATAATTTGTAATTTGATTTATAAATGGTCGTGGGAGAAATGAAAAACCCCAGTCAATTTGTTAAGTAGGTACCACTAGGTCTCACGATTCAGGTGGTAAGCTTCGTTTACTGATCACTTTTTCAGTCTTGCTGCTTCTGAGAACTTTTAACAGGAAAAAAAGATCTCAGTAGCCGCAATTCAATAAAACTTTGCCTATGTTGGGAATCGCACCCGACACCCTAAGCCATTGAACATGCACCGAGATTCTCTCCCTTTGATCAGTCCGTATATATGTCACTAGTCAACAATCGTTGAGTTATTACTGTAATATGAATGAGCATTAGCTATATTGTAGTATTACTTAGTTGGTATAAAAAAACAAAGCTAACTTTACGTACCGGTGACAATATTCTGGTTTGAATTTAAATTTGATAGGTTATCATGATTCATGTTATATTGATCATGTGATCATGATGACTGCCATAATATTATTTGTATATATTAAAATACTTGTGTCGTAAACGGTATTTGTTGCTATCACAGCGCTAACTGTAAATAAAATATAATAACTTGCCAAAAATGGAGACCTAGTCAGTGTCTTATTGTACCTTATTATGTCTATTAAAGCCAACGGAGTCCTCTATAAAAAGATCTCTCATGTAACCATCATACCTATATAGGTATTAAACGACCGTGAACTTTTCTGGCATAAACAAGTTTATGACAGATGATAATTGATAGACATTCGTTATATGTATATAGGTAATACCAATAGCCACTCATATATTTCATATCGAAAAGAATTGTTGTTTGTGCTAAGTCCTCTCCACATAACCAGGGGAAGAATCCTTTGATTCCTACATATCTGATACATTTCTATAATAATGTCATCTCGTGTCCCTTTTATCACTGGTATGACTATTCATTTCAATAAGTTTGATATAATTGTCATAGATAAATAAGAATCCATACCTTGCTGTAGGTATCACTTGTCCGTCTACAGAGGACAACTTACGAAGTACTTCAATGAGTCTCAAGCAACTTGTGGGATACTTGAATATATAATATTCAAGATACTTGACGATCATTATGCCAATAATTGTAACTGTTAATGGATTAATTATTATTTATTGGGTGCATTCTGTGTTGAATGCTAATAACTTGTGATATGAAATAAAAATATGACGATGAATTGATTATTCAGAGTTATCATAGAATAAAGTAGCTGAAATTATTTATTCAAAACGTCTTTTGTATGTATAATATATGTTAAGTAGTGAATAATTCCAAATAATAAAATAACCTTTTATTATTTTGATACTAGTTGACCCGCGCAACTTCGTCTGCGTCACATAAGAGAGAGAGTGGGTCGTAGGCACCTATAATACAATTTTAAAGGAGCTGAAACTTTCTTTGTTAAATCCACGAAACACATAAGAACCATTGAACAAACTGTTATAAATATACCTACAGTGCTAATTAAAAATCACGCAGAATAAACCAGGAGAAACATCGTTTGTATGTCTGTAATGGGTAATATTTATTAATTAATTTTAAGATTGATATTGTTTTTTTTATTGTCTACGGTTATAGTATAACATAGACTATTTTAGGTACCTACATCGCGCTAATGATCAGTAAGAGTGGTGCTATAGTAAGAAAAAGCACGGGATCAGGAATAATAAAGGAACGATGAGTAACATTACTGGAGTTCTTTAAATATAAAATGTAGATATGTATTAATTATTTCATATCTACATTAATATGTTAAAAATTAAATACTTGTAATGAATAACGTAGGTATATATTTATTCGAATAAAAATTAATACATGTTTATAGAATATCTTCGCAAATAATGAATTATTTTAGAACACATTTGATTACCATAAAAAAGGTTTTACTCAGCCAACTTTAAAAGATAGACATATGCCACCCCGGACTTTTTTTAGAGCTTTTTAAGAGGAACAATTACGTCATACATGATTTTTGCATAACTTTGACCGTTTACGCAGCGCACGCAACGAAAGCTCTCAAAATGAGTAAACTTTCCCGGATTGAGCAACATTTTTCATTGATGCTCCGCTGCTATTGGCCGTAGCGTGATGTTATATAGCCTATAGCCTTCCTCGATAAATGGGCAATCCAACACTAAAATATATTTTTAATTTCAACCAGTAGTTCCTGAGATTATTGCGTTCAAACAAACAAACTCTTCAGCTTTATAATATTATTAGGATAGATTTGGAACTGGCCTGTCGTACATCTATATGGCTCGCCGGTTTACGTCGAGCTAAATGGTTTATCTTGAGTTTACTGTTAAGGTTGAAATAAACGCAATCCTCAATACGGCTTGTAGCAGTTTTGGCGTCGATCGCACCTTGACAAAGTGTGGATAATGTTTCAGACGAAAGCCTGTATAATGAGACGTATATTTTCATTCTAACCGTACCTATCAATAACTATGAATTTGAAATTGTGTAACAAACAAGTGACTTCATGACATTTACAAACTGAATATATAATATTACAATGTTGACGTCGTCGGTCGCATTATAAATGTATAGAGTCCGACCTCCTTTAATATTTATAGTCGAACTTACTCGTCATTTGTATAAATATGAAATTCCACAAGTTCTTACTAATGCTACGAGTGACGTGCATAGTCCCTTATCGGTAGTATTCAAGTGTCAGTATTCCCATATTTGTATAAAGAAGGAAAAAATTGCGACGAAGGCGTCAAGTGTTTACAATGTCACGCTACTACATATATTAACTTAGCACGATTTGAATTAAAACGTCATTTACACGTCTAGTTGATCGTCTTTGTACAATAACGCATAGATATTGGCATAACAAGTAGCATACACACTGCTCTGGTAATAAGACGTATTGACGTTTTATGAATACCTACTTAATTTGTTTTTTACTAGGAAACCGTTACGTAGATATGTATTTTAGTCACATTCTAACACTATCCAAAGGATGAACCAGTCAACAAAAATTGCAGCTGAGATGTAATAGAGAGCGAGAGAATATATACGCGTTGTAGTCCAAGATTTTGGATCGGTATTTCTGTTATAGAAAAACTAAATTCTATTTTATATTTCCTCCGGTAATCTAACCCCGAGCTTCATGGCCTACGGTTGATTATATAAATATTATAAAAGCAAAACAGTTAATAAATATTTGGGTAACTAAATGAATATATAATGAGATATTCATTTCATATTAAGCATATTTGATTAAAAAATATCTTGTGATATTTCGTATATACATTTACATGTTTGATTGTAGTGGTTAGTATATCATCATCATCATCATCAGGCTATAATAGTCCGCTGCTGGACATAGCCCTCCCTGGGGGAGGTTAGTATATAGCGTGGAATAATTATTAACTTATTGAGGTACTGTGAAATTTGTGAACAAACATGAATAAATGTATATAATGTAATATAATGTAAATGTAATACGAGACATAATTAAAATTACAATCTATGGTGTCTGGCCACCGGTGTACCACTGCGACTCAATATGATACAACACAACATGTTGTTATAACACACAGACACACGTACACACGCACGCACATAATATTTCTTATGTTATTGAAGTGAAAACTTCTTTAGGCGCGTTGGGCACTTCTTGGGTGACCAAAAATCATAGAACTCGCGTCATCGTCACGCTTCCACGCTTTCCATTTTTGAATTATTTTAGAATATTAACAATATCACAGAAATTGTGCGTCCTACGCAAAAAATAACGAAATGTTGACTTCCTTAATAACCCGTAAAAGAGTATTAGGAACTAGCATCCCGATCCATTTTTTTTTATGTTAAAACTTCTTTAGCTGCTTTGAGCACTTCTTGGGTGAACAAAAATCATGGAACTCGCGTCATCGTCACCGAACGCTTTCCAATTTTGAATTATTTTTGATTGGATTAAAGTTTTCACTTCTATCGGCAGTCCCCAAACACTGCCCCAATATTTTTTTTATTGTATGTCTTACTAACTAAGAGCGGAGTCCCCTAACACAAGCATTAATTGCTTAAAAGGAGACTCCAAGCAGTAAACTAATGTACGTATTTGAGCCACAATAAATATTATTATTATATGTTAAATAATTTTAAAATTAATTATGATAGCAATTATTTTTGTTCCAGAATAACACTAAATTATTCTGGAACATGAATAATTGCTATGTAGTTATAAAATATACGCCTATGGTGTAGTATAGGCGACGCGGCGACACGAGACTTGCGAACAACCTGTCACTTAACTAACAATAACTACAAAGCTACAAAGTGTAACTTTGTCTGCATTAAATCCACGACAATGATGCCAGACGTACTTCTATTAAATAAACATAACATATTACGCAGAAAATAAATAATATTTATAATGCTAAACATGTACAGTTAATTTATATTCATAATATGTAACTGTTTGATATACAGTTTCGACAATATTTAATTCTAATTATTTACTGTAGGCACACAATAAGTTTAATTCTATAAATTTGCTACAACACATTAATGACGACATGTGTTAAACGGTACACTTTGATTGGTAGGTATTTCTGTATTTGAAAAGTTTCGGTTTCGCTTAGATCATTTAAAATGTATGTTACAGGTGAAGTCAACAGGATCTGCAGAGTATATACACACTGTTCTAGCGGATCTCATTTCATCTTTCGAACAAATTTCATTAAAATGTATTATTATCTTACTTTATTTAATCACAGTTTATAATACTACGCCGATACGTATAGATTGCATTCCGAGGTAAGACTCCATTTAAATATTCCCTTGTAGCGTCGTTGTTGAATTGGGAAATTTTGGAAATAAAAACTATTTTAGATCGTCTGACATTGTTATAAATAAAACTGCTAGCTCTCATGCCCTACTCCCAACTAGGCATGATAGCTAAGAGTTAGCCAATGCTGATTTCGCACACTTTGCAGACTTCATTTGTAACTTATTCATAATTGACCGTCTTTTCAAATGCCTCTCATGCTTTTTAACCCAGACATACTTATCATGATTAGATTTATGTTAAACATTAGACTAGCATTAGCGATGTAAATAAGAAATTATAGGGATATTTAAAGCTTATAAGGTTTAAATAGCCTATAACCACTATCATGGTTAGTCAATAGTCAGTGGGCGACGCACTGGCATTGAAAACAACTTTTGGAACATATTTCTCTTCTCTACTTAGATAATTTGTCCTTATGAAGCTTAAAAGTGTTTGTTTACTGTTGTTTGTAATTTTAATATCCCTGTTATGAAATTCAAATATCTGGTATTTATACATCACTGTTAAAGGCCAGCTTTGATATACAAGGAACAAACATCTTTTTAACGCACACACACATATAAATAAACATATATAGATAGGAAGTACTACAACCACACACACCTAATGATACCATTCGCATACAAAGTTTTCATGAAAATGTATGCACAAAAGAAAGGCTCTACATTTTAACCGCGGGAATTAATGAAAGTCGCATGAAATAACTACATGACTCGTTTGTCTCTAATGATGATAAATGAATGTTTAAAACGTGGCTATTCAAGGTGTCCCTATAAATTAATCTTAGCGCTGTCACATTACGGTGAAACGGCAATTAAACTGTCGAGGGATATTACCACACAATGTGTCGAGTATATCATGAGATGACACTCGAGCGACATACCTACTGCGAAATGAGATCTAACCATTGATCATACACAAGAACTTCGCACGACACATAGGATGTTCAGATTAACGATTGTGATTTATAAATATTGTTCTGATGACTGCATGAAGGCAGCATCGAAGTCATTTCGTAATTAGCGATGTATCGGACATTGTAGATTAGATTCCTGCATGGGACAAAAATAATGCAAGCTACCATATTATTTTGGCTATACCTGTGTCCAGTGTTTCAATGTAAGATAAATCGCCAGAGTAAATGGGCCAGCCTATTGCAGTACATGTTTAATACAATGAAATATATAATTGGGCATATAAAATTTTCGATGTATTCGCCATATTACCTGCTTTTTCTACATTACACTGATTACACCATACACTATTGTTTTTGTGTAGATTAGATTGTACATAATTTTAAATGAAAAAGATCTGGATAAATTAAGTACAAACTTGATACTTTATATGACTTTACATAAAGTATGAATGTTTCTTACAAGTCTAGATACTATTTATATATGTAAGTTGGAATTCTGGGAACCTAGGAACTTCTTTCTTCTTCTTTTTGCCTGTGATTAATAAATCAAACCTACGTCATTTACTTTCTCTCTCGGAAGCGTTTGAATTATAAATTTAGCAATTTTGCAGCATAACGGTCTCAATGTAATTGTCATGTTATTTAAAACGCCGTTGCCATCTGGTAGAAATAATATATTTTGCCACAAGGCGAAGTAAATAGTTAATGAGTAAATTATAAATACATTGACTGACTACTTAGCATCTGTATTAAATTATTATTATTGACAATTCGGACATGATTATGCTTACCCTTTGAAAATATACAGACGTGGTTCTGTATTAATTTATGATTGACAAAGGTTGCCATGTCTAAAATAGGTACCTACTTGCAGCCTCCATCCATTTTTACTACAGGGATATCTTCTAAGCAAGTTGCAAGTCTATAACTTACGAAAGCACTAAGAAGACAACTATGCAAAAATTGTTTGAATCAAGTGAGTGTAATATATATCAAGTCATGTGAAAGAACTTTTATTTTTTTCATATTTATAGATATAGAAATACACAACTCGATATATGTACCTACTACATTCAAATAAATTCCTTGTTCATAATTAATTACAGACTTCGTAAACGTTAAACGATATTTAAATGTAAACCAGCTATAATTACTATGTAAACTGTATAGTTTACATAATTATTATGTATTCTATGACGTAGTTTGTCTCTATACAATATGTATATGTTATGTATTCAAAATTGCTCGTAATATTTTCCGGCTACTACAATGCTGTTTCGTAATTACAACAGCTGAAATTTATAACCGTGTTCCGCATTTCGCCATTTTCAAACATAGGAATTCGTTTAAAATTGTTTCAGCCACCTACAAGATTCCGGCGGTTAAAATATGTTATTTGGTTCTTGCTTGTTTCAGATAATTTCATTCGATGCATCAGTACAATAAAAACAAAAGCGTTACCAATATTAACCTCCGATTCTTATGTATAATGCTTACTTTTTATGCCTGTATGAAGGTAAGTGGTTACGGTAGATTATGATCGGGCTCATTTGCCGCGAATAAAAGGAGCCGCTGACGTTACCAGAACGAGCGCAAATATCATTCACACGGTCTTTTCTCCAACCCAGGTCTAAGCCAAATAACCTTATGCTGTATTCATCACCATAAGATTGATTGGCTGTCATCTTTTCTAGAGGTAATTACAATCAAATGGTCTACTGAGCTAAAGCACAATTAGAAAATAAGATTACGCCATGTTCTATCTGTCTGTACTATTTTAATCAATGTATGTGACATTCACATTAGACATAAGACAGACATCATCATTTTTATGAACGTTTTCCGAAATAAATAAATATAATATTTTAAACAAAATAATTGATTATACTACGCACATACATGTTAAAAAATAATATTTATACGCCCAAATTCCGTATTACTGCAGTATATATAAAGACTCCAACGTACTAAGTATTATTACGTTCGTTAGCACGTATTAGGAATCGATATCCTAAAAGGAGCGGGCAAAAGACCAATTACATAGGTTGCCTAACGACTGATATCGACAGTATACTAGTACTACACTGTTTGCTGGAAACCCAAGTGATAGTAAACCCTGACATAGGAGAGGTGAAGAAGATGTCGGGTACAAATACCGCAGATAAAACAGTGTGTCCGGAATCGATAGTTAGAAAAGTCGGGTCGTATAATACATGGAGTTATTAATACTGCAATCAAACAGATTATAAAAGTATAACCTTATAAATATAAACAAGACTAGTCAATGGCCTGTACTATATAAGCTTTCATGTTACAACAAACAGGGATGCTAAGGATAATGTACTAAGTACTTTCTACCAAACAATATCAAACCAGTAAATTGTAACTGGTGTAGGCGTTGATAGTTACGCGTAATGAAACAGCTCATCGCTATACACCGACACAGTCGTTTATGTTTTGCTCGTCAGTTCGTAGATGTATCCGTCTATTGATAAAAGCTTGAACGATGTGTATCGCACCAGTTAGCACACAATGCGTGATAGATCAGCCTGTATGTGGCGCGGGCGACGCGCGGCGAGCGTCGCGCGCCGGGCGCCTCGCCTCGCAGTGCTGCGCGTATGACAGTGGTTATGAAGCCGCACCGGAATGCGTTTAATGAGCCCCGCGATAACTTATACACTTTGTACACAACACATTCATTTACGCTTTTTGGAATTTCATTCAGTCCCCCTCGTTTGCTATGAAAAAGAAAGCGTTAAATTAATTAGCGCCAGAATGCCTCCACAATGATCTACCGCCGCTCGAAGATTTATATGAACCGCTAACTGTATAGCTTTGTAATTAATTATTATTGTATTCCTGTTTTGTATCTACGTTGTAAATGCACTTTATTGGCATTTATTACTGAAGTTATGCCGAAAATAATATGTTGATTTATACCTTTACCACAAACAATACTTACATATGTATGTGTAGCCAGAATTGTAAAAGATATTACGCAAAAACATAACATCTGAAAATATAAATAATAAACAATCAGTTGCCACTACCATTTTTTAAAAGAATATGTTTTAATAATAAAGACATTCATATCTTTGGACGGTAGATACATTTTAAGTAACTTACGTTCAATGTTTTAGTGAAAGTGGTTATCTCTTATTTTATCAACTTAACTAATTAATTGCATTCATAATGAAGATATTTGTAACAGAATTGTTTGATTTAAATATGCTATCTTATCAAAATCTGATAAAAATCAATTAATGACTAGAACGTTGACAAGAAGACAATACATCATTATCAACAGTATGTCATAATTTCCTAGAATTAAAATCAGAAACATATATAAAAATGAATCGCTAAGCGAAAGTAACTTGAGCACTCGAATAAAAATTCAAATAATTTCAAATGGATTCAATTCTGAATTTAGACCTAAGTGAGTAAAAATCTTTATGGTAATGCCTTATATTGTGAACGGTTCAGATTCATAATAAAATGATGTTCATGCATTTGTAAAATAATGGCGTAATATGATTTTCACGTGGCCGCCAACGTGGGCCACCGTGTCAGATATTCAGACCAACCTTATTTCAATTGCATTAGCCGCTGTAGAATTGATAAATGTAGTTTCTGCAAATATTTTCTTAATATTTAAGTTGACATAGGCTCTATATATTTAAAATAAATGAATTTTATCGTCAGCCTATTAAGGTCGCTAGTTAGAAAAATATGATGAAATAATTATGTCTATCAGAACATTAACAGTTGAGCAGTCAAAAGTTTCCTAATGTAGTACAATCATAGAAATATCTATGAGTACAATAGACAACATTTGTGTCGAACTATTTTTGAGTATGTAATCGTGTATGTATTGTTGCTGGGCATGAATAAATGTATTATTATCTACTATTTAGGATTACTAGTAATTTATGTAGCATTTGTTAGTCAAATGCAGCCCAAAATTGCTATTTTTGCCAAACCTTCCATAATTCCTACTAAAAATGTAGCGTAAGGTTAATTTAAGATAAGATGAGATAATTTATTTGTGTAAACATGTGTATACATACAGAAATAAAATGAATATCCGTCTATTAAGTCCACATTACTATTTATATAAGAGAATGCTCAAAATTGGTAATCGAACTGTTATATCCATAATTACTTCGTAATTAAATGCTGACATCTGCACTATTTATATTATATATACGGCTATAAGCCTCGCGGTCAACGCAGTTGCAGATAGATATTTCAACAGTGCAGTTAGAACAATCGCAAATAGTCTATTCTGTACTAAAAAAAAGTGAGGCTATCGGTGTTTGTATGTACGTGTAAAATCTTTCTGAAATAAACTGTGGTTTTAGCCGAATTAAAATTGTCGCCGCCTAACATTGGTGTCAGAAGTAGGATTTCGTAAGTAGTTTTCGTATAAACCCTGCGTTTCAAATCCGTGGTCGCCGCGCTTTCGCCACATTGATCGACGGTCAGCCTCAGCCCTTCGCGCCAAGCACAAGCATCAAGCACTTTAGCATCGTGGTCGACAGTAAGCCTCCTCCTACATCGAGCCTGCATCACCGCCATATCACGTGGTCGACGCTAAGCCTCCGCCTGCGTCGTGAGCCCGCTCCAACACCATCTCAAGCTACCAAGCTTCGGTGTGTACAAAGCCTTCTCGGCTCCATCGCCTCACCGGGACTGGTATAGTCATCAAAAGACGTGGAGAAACCGCTCAACATATTTCGTCTCCAACATCAACTACACTTGTCATTCATCATCGTCCAAAACGCGACGGATCTTCCAAGCGATTTGCAATAAACAAGGGCACACTGCCAATTAATGTTTCAAGAAGAAACCTAGCTCTCTTCCAGTTCAAAAATCCTTTCATGTTCCAAATCCTTCATCTCATTTTCAGGCAATTTCAGGCAATCGATAATTTCCTACTAATTCTTCTAATAATTCTCATTATAATAACAAGTTTTGTGCATTTTGCAAGCATAACGGTCATGTTATAGACGAGTGTCCCAAGCATCAATATAATAATCAACAGCGCTCTGAGAACTCGCAACCCGATTCCGCACATCGAGCGCAAAGCAATGCCGCAAGTTCACGTGCACCGAATAGCGCTGCGCGTATACACTGTTGTGAACATGATTCTAATTATGTACATATTGAAAATAATGAATGCGAGTTAAACGTGAGTTGATTTCGTATTCCTGTTGAAGTCAATAAGTCATAACGGCACAATTTTTTATACTATTTCTCATACAAATTCTTGACCTAAATTTAATGCTAGCTCTTATACCAATTCTTATACTAAATCTTATGCGAATTATTTTACTAAATCTTCTCAGCTGCACAATGAACAGCCGAGTACTATTCAAACTCAATCAAATCTGCCTATTGAGCAGTCATATGTTACTAAATCTTATCCTAAATCTTATACTAAGTCTTATCATAAAACTTTTACTAGTTCATATACCAATGATCAATTGAATCATTCGGATCTTACTATAAGTAAAAATAACTTACCAAATCTTAATACTAAATCTTACACTGAATCTTATAATACATTTCAGAATAATCTGAGTCTTACTAATGACTTATCTCATATTTGTACTAATTCTTCTTTATCTCAAAGTGATTTAAATGTTATAAAGTCTCAATCTCGCGTCCTTGATGGCGTCAATGAAGTGCCAGAGAACTCAAAATTTTGAAACAAGTATTAATAAATACAAAGTCTCTTTACCTTTTACTTATTTCGTTTCGACTTGCTCGCAAAAGCCTCTTAGCTTTCTTATAGACACCGGTTCGAGTGTCAGTATCATAAAAAACACAAGTTTACTATCTAAAACTCAACTAACCGAGGAGATTATTCGCCTCAAGGTTATTAATAACTCTGGATCCGAAACCTTGGGTGCCTTTGACTTAGAATTTCAGTTATGTAAAGAAACATTTTTCACAAACTCCATGTCATTACAGATGATATAAATCTTAAATATGACGGTATTATTGGTACCGATTTTACGAATTCATAACGCCAAAATAGATTATAATTCTAAATACATGAATTGGGTGGTCACAATCTACCTATTTACTTCGATAGACAGACCGACGTCATACCGGCTCTCTGTAAAACAGTAGTCGAATGCATGGTGTCAAATGATATCTCTGCACTGCATAACTTACGCGAAGCGCTTGTTTTAGATCACGTAATAAGTGAAGGTGTTTATTTAGCTAATTGTATAGTAAGTTTAAAACTAAATAATCTGAACTTCGAATTCAAGACTTCAAGGTCAAATTAACTCCTCTGGAATTCCCTGAAATTTATCAATCTCATGATATAATTCACACTGTTGCCTCGTCTCCATCTGATCGATGAGACCGTGTCCTAAATCTAATTCAGCATTATCATCTTAATTCTGAAGAAAGCCGAGCTCTATTAGAGTGTTGTGCAGAATTTACTGACATATTCTATCTCGAGGGAGACCCCTTTACCAGCATAAATTCAATTCAGCACTCTATTAACACAGGCAATGCACCGCCCATTAATGTAAAATCATATCGTTTTCCTGAGTGTCACAAAGATGAAGTCGACAAGCAAGTTAAGAAAATGCTTGATCAAAACATTATCAGACCTTCAACTTCACCTTGGAGTGCTCCTGTCTGGGTAGTCCCCAAAAATATGGACGCCTCAGAGAAATGAAAGTGGCGAATCGTTATAGATTATAGACGACTTAATGACGTCACCGTAAACGAAGTTTATCATATCTCTTACATTTCCTATATTCTAGATCAGTTAGGCAACTTTAAATACTTTACTGTGTTAGACTTAGTATCTGGATGCCACCAAATCGAAATTAATTCTGCTGATGCTGCAAAAACGGGTTTCACCATAATTAACACAAATGGTATCTCAGGTCACTATGAATTTACTAGAATGTCGTTTGGGCTCAAAAATGTACCTGCCACCTTCCAGCGACTTATGAACACTGTGTTAACAGGTCTTTAAGGTCTGCACTGCTATGTCTACCTTAAAGATTGTATATTATTATTATATGCAAATTCATTGCCTTCTGTGATATAAAAGCTTCGCTTAGTTTTCGATTAGACTGCATCAATTTAATTTAAAACTCCAGCCTGATAAATGTGAGTTCTTAAGTTGTGAAGTATTAAGTACAAATTATACATACATTAATAGATGTATCAAAATTAACTGTATATTATTATAAGAAAATAATTGTATTTGTCGTCCAAATTCCTCTTATCTCTCCTATAAAATATAACGTGTACAAATTAATACCATTACCTACCCCATCCGATCAAATCAACCCTAATGTTTTTGCCCTTATTCACCCAACAAACCCTTATCTAGCCATCACGGATGATAGGTTAAATTATGCCATGTTGTCCAATTTAAATATAAAAGATTGTTTAACTATTTACTCTAGCAATTCTAACCCATCTTGCGAGACGAAATTATTAACGGAATTAGTGTTGTCACTACCTATAGAGTGTAATTTCAGACTATTATATGGTCAAATTGATATATGGCACAAATTGCACCAAAACGAATGGATTTATGTACAATGCAACCCAAATAACTTAACAGTAAAATGCAAAAATAGCCTTAAAGACCATTCTGTACTTGGTACTGGGTTACTTAAATTAACCACTGATTGTATTGGTTATTCGAAAACTCCACAGTTTATACCATCAACCACTATGACTTCTATATATAATAATGAATAACCCATTTACCATTGATTTCGATATTACTCAAGATAATTCCTGTAACAAAGATTATGTTAACAAAACAATTCCATTGTTGTCTCCGTTATCTTTAAGTAATATAGACTTAGATTCTTTAAAGCATACTTCTCATAAATTAGATGACTTAGATATAGAAATCAATAAATATCAAAATCAATCTCATTTTGTTAAATATTCAAATTATTAATCATAATTCACTTATGCTATGATTGTCACGATAATTTTGTTTATTTTATATAAATTGTACAAGTATTTCAATTACAAAAATCGATCATTCTGTTGCATTCAAATCTTTAATCAATGCAATACAAAAAGAAGTATTCAAACTCAAAATAGAATCGGTAATTCTATTGAAATGATTGATCAACATGAAAATTCCTTATCTGATAGTGAACTCTCACTATTCATCTAGTAGAAATTTAAATAATTAAGTATTTTTGAATTTATAATATATAATAATAATATCAGCCCTGTATTAAACTGTCCCACTGCTGGGCACGGGCCTCTTCGCACTATGAGAAGGGTTAGGCCATAGTCCACCACTCTGGCCTAGGCGGACTTCACATATCTTCCAGAACATTATGGAGAACTCTCAGACATGCAGGTTTCCTCACGATGTTTTCCTTCACCGTTAAAGCAAGCGATGATCAACTATTTAATACGCATTTAACTTCGAAAAGTCCGAGATGCGCGCCTTGGGTTCCAACTCGAGACCTCTGCGTGGTAGTCCAACGGTTTCCCACTAGGCCATCGCTATTGAATTTACTTAAAATAAAATTCTTTATATGATAAACTATATTTCTAATTTTACATTCCTTTATACAACGCCTTATACTATATCTTTATACTATTTTTATATTTTTTGTCTTATTTCTCTAATTTTTTAAATCGTTCTAACCGTTATTTTTCTTGAACTCGATTTCGCTCATCTCTTCTCTTAAGATAATGCTTCATCTAAAGGGGGGAGATGTTATATTCATAATTACTTCGTAATTAAATGCTGACATCTGCACTATTTATATTATATATACGGCCATAAGCCACGCGGTCAACGCAGTTACAGATAAATATTTCATCAGTGCAGTTAGAACAATCGCAGATAGTTATTTTTTACTAAAGAAAAGTAAGGTTATAGGTGTTTGTATGTACGTGTAAAATCTTTCTGAAATAAACTGTGGTTTTAGCTGAACTAAAAAGTGTTTCGAAAAGACAATCCGCGGCCGCCGCCTAACAGAACGGAAACGAATAAACGTTTTCAAAGAAAATCAAATTGAATACTGATATTAAAGTCAAATTCAAAATCATTACTTCTTTTAGGTCAAAGATTAGTAGTTAATACCTTTTATTAACATAGTTTAATTATTAATAATAATATATTTTTGGACCAATATTTTAAAAAGATGTTCATATACGTAGCTAAGCTAAAAAGCAAATTGGATTCAGAATATAAGAACACAGGAACTGAATCAAACATCATTCTGAAATAGTTTTTGGAGTACCGAAGTAAGTACATTACAACAAAACCGTTACTATACTGATCAAAACCTACCTTGTTTGAATGTAATCCCATATCCATAATCGTGTGTACTCTATAATCGATCTAGTAGGTACCACAGTTTAATATTATTCCATCCGTCTATAAGTCCTGACATAATAATCCCAAAAACCTAATTACATATGTTTTACATTTTAGTTAAATATTATGTTACGAATATCTACACAATATTGGCTGAATACCGTAAAGATTTACTAAAGCGCTTTCTTTGGTTTTCCATTGGTAGTTTTATAAGTGCAATTTTTCGTATAGGTAAGTATTCGCTGAATAATTGAATAGTGCATCACTAATCACTATTAACAATGTCGGCATCTATTTTTGGACAGAATTGATTAATCTTATTACGTTACTCGCACCGATCACATGAGTTTTATTCGAGCTTTTATTTAAAATGACACATCATTGGACATTTCAATTTACGTATTCAGTAAGTTTAAATATTCATCTTTGTATGTATAATATGTATGTATTTACAAAAAAAAACGTAGTATATGTATGTTTATCCATTGTCTAGTACCCATAGTACAAGCTCTGCTTAGTTTGGGCTAGATGGTGTTGTGTGAATGTGGTAGAATATATTATATATATTTGTTTAACAAATTGTTACTAACAGACTGATTTGTGTGTCGGCTAGGATGACAGTACCTATTCGATATCAGTGTCCAATTTCTAGGTCAGGGAAGTCATTTTGAGATTTCCCTTAAATAAATTCTTATGGATCTGCACTGGGTAAATGACAATAAACGCCAGCCCAAAGTATGTTTGTGATATACTTCTGCCTTAAAAACATGAAACCTTTTTGTCAAAAATATTATAAGTCAGTCGTCCTTACTTCCTTACTAATATTATAAATTCAAAAGTAACCCTGTCTGTCTGTTACCTATTCACGGCTAAACTACTCAACCGATTTGGATGAAATTTGATACAGAGGTAGTTAAAAACCTGAGAAAGGATATAAGCTATTTTTTATTGATGTAGGTACCAAGCGGGCGGAGCCGCGCGCAAATACTATTTTTCTATAACTGAGTGAGTGCTAGAAGAGTTCACGTTCAAACGTATCCCGTTTAAGTTTGGCGTAGTTAATCTCAGGAAGTATTTCCATCCTACAAAAGATCGAAGTCAAGTAATCTTGTGTCGTATTCTTCTGAGGCATGGAATACACACCAGTACTATGAACATGCGTCGAGTATGATTTATACACATAACCAAGCTTTGTCCATACAGCAATAGGTGCAATTGCCACTATGTCTTTGCCCGGCACCGCAACTATTTTGCCGTTGCGTAGTTATGCCTTAATTTCTATGCTTCCATTTTGCTGTTGCAAACGTATTGGTTACGGTAGCTATTACAGTATAGGGCAAGGTTAAATGCTTATTTGCCTTAAATTTAGTATAAAAATATTCAGTTACCATAGAAATACCTATTAGTGAACATCTGTTGAATTATTATGATAACATTCTTACGTAGTTGTTTCTAGGGAGATTGCTTATATAACGAAGTGGCATTTGAATGTAAAAGTACGAATAGTGATGTAGGTATTGATACAATGTAGTGAAAAGCGGTTATTACTAGTATTATTAAGGCTATCACTATACTGTTTTAACGAGCGTGTAATTTATGGGTATTACCGGTTCCTATCCCAATGACTCTGCTAATTTTCTTTTCTGAACAATTCGTATTTGTATCCTGTTTCGGTCACTTAACATATTTTTATAGCATAATATCCTAATATGTGAAATAAGCAAGTGGCCTGCTTGATGTTATATAGTTACTGCAACTCATGCTTATTTACATGTATATATCACATTCCCGTCACCGAATCGGCGAAAAGAAATTTTAGTGCTGAGAATGACGACTCGATGGCGTAGTGGTTAGTGTAACCGACTGCCACGCCTGAGGTCGCGGGTTCGATTCCCGCACAAGTCAAACATTTGTGTGCATGAACATGGGTGTTTGTCTTGGTCTGGGTGTTTCTATGTATAATATGTATGTATTTACAAAAAAATAAGTATATATGTATGTTTATCCATTGTCTAGTACCCATAGTACAAAGCTCTGCTTAGTTTGGGCTAGATGGTGTTGTGTGTATGTGGTAGAATATTATTATTATTATTATTATAATGTTTTTTGGTCGACACTACACCTGGCTGCATAGTTTCTTCTGAGGCAACCAAGTAATATCGCTCACCGCTACCCATAACAGTGTTGTTATGTTACGATCTTCTGTGAGATACCAGGTACAGGTACTTCTATTCAATACAATAATCTGTAAAATTAATGAATGCCTCAAAGCTTTCGACTATATACAATTATTATTATTCATATGCCTATAGTTAATTTAAACAAAAAAGGTATTTTTTTTACGTATCAATATATAATATAATAATAATATTCTATCACATACACACAACATCATCTAGCCCAAACTAAGCAGAGCTTGTACTATGGGTACTAGACAATGGATAAACATACATACATATATACTTTTTTGTTGTAAATACATACATATTATACATAGAAACACCCAGACCAAGACAAACATCCATGTTTATGCACACAAATGTTTGACTTGTGCGGGAATCGAACCCGCGACCTCAGGCGTGGCAGTCGGTTACACTAACCACTACGCCATCGAGGCCGTCAATCGTATTGGTTCAAAAGGAAGAGATTAATTTATAAAATCGTAGCAACCAATAAAATATTACTATAACATCACCCATACTCACACCTGGTCTGGTCTGGGTTATGTCTAACATCTCCTTAGGGGTAGACAGATGTGTATAACATCAACATTTTGCCAGTTATGATTGTATTTCCTGTGTAATAGGGCTAATATTGCCATTGTGGTAGGGCTATTGCCATCAATTTAGTATAAAACTCAACTTAGTATAAAACATTGCCAAATCCTTATTGAGAATTGTCTAACAAAATACTCAATAAACCGAAATCGAGCTTGGGTCTTCAATACTGCCTGCCTAAGTGCAAACTTATGCCTCAGAAATGATTATTTCATCATCATTTAATAATGAAGTGATTATTTTCGATTGCCTCATCCTCAGTTATTCCTAGGTTACAATTATTAACTTACATTTATCACTTTTCAATTATTTGTTCTTTTATTTATATGTTAATAATTCTCAATCATAAATTATACTATTAATTATATAAATTACATTTGTGCGCCGTCATGGCAAAACATGTTGATACATAGCTACTAATGTTAACAACTAATGTATAGGATATATCCTGTATATACTACACATGTTAGAAACAAATAAATTTATCTTTATCTTTATCAGCCGAAAATAAAATAACCAGTTGATAATTTTATAGTTGCAATCTAAGTTACAGCCCAAGTCATGAATAGTTTGAATATTACCAATATTTTGAATTTTAGTTTAAATAATAAGTACCTACATCTTATGTGTACCTATTGTGTGTTACTAAACGAGTGATTATGACCTCAAATTATTTGATATCAATATACACTAGTTAAATTGTTATGTTGTATTTTTAATTTAACGTAATTATTTACGATTGTGATTATTAACATATCTAAGCAATAGCACTTATGTATACATTCCTGTGGTTTGAGTATTGTACCTAGTTGTCGAGTACAAATAGAACAGTCATCAGTGGTTTACTTACAGTGACAGCCGAAGTCAAGGCGGGTAGTACGATATTATCTGCTTACTAACCAAATTAGGTAACTAATCTATATGATAGGATAGGTATAGTTAATTCAAGCGTAGGCTAACGACCTATCAAGAACTTTCAATCATAAGTTTCAATTCGGTTTTTGATTGTTACATACATGTAGGTTACGTGAAGTTGATTGTTAATCATGTTTATGAATTTAATACATGTACCTATGTTGAATGATGTGATGTCAAACTGCATTGATCGATTACTGATTTCATTAGTTGGAGCACAGGTAATATAATACTAATGATAATGTTCTCCAGACCGAATTTCGGCCATGGCGGCCAATCTTAACGGAGACTGGCCATCTGCGCAGGAGATATTATAGTGCACAAGTGTGTGCGCAAACAAAAGTGCACTCTCTGTTCCCTAACCCTCATGATCCGATGGGACGGATAATCCGACACGACTGGAGAGAGATCAGGCGCAGGACCTACGGCTTTACGAGCTTGCCGAGGCACGGGGGTGTCTAACACCGCCAACTTCCTAACTTCGGGCTCGTATTGAGATTTCTTAACAGGAAAACTCAATAACTTTTTGTTGGCCCGACCCGGGATTCGAACCCGAGACCTCATGCACAGCAGTCGCATTCACTACCGCTGCGCCACGGAGGCAGTTAAATATAATACTATAAAGGAAGTAATAATTGTACTGTTTCTAGACACAAAATAACTTCAAGAATATGACCACCAACCTTGTCCTTTTTCTTTGTCTTATTATATACCTATTCTAACAACATTCTAGTATTCACTGAAGTGATTAATCGGAAGCCGATACATGCTCTTTACATACCATATTAAGTTACAGAATACACAAAGATATTATATAAAACATGCTTTATGTGTGCAATACTGGTAACTAGATGCAAATACTTATAATATAGCAGCCAGTTTCAGTCAGTTTACCACGCATACATTCAACATCAATACGGACTTATAGCGTCGAGATGTAGACAAATTATGTGCAATATCAATACGTTATGACGCAAACAAGGATATCGTTGTAGTGTGAACAGCCCGCACCGCACGTACGTCCATCTACGTCTAGAATGCTAATGTCGGTACGTTTCGTCCGTCGATATCGACAAACGAATTCAAACAGTGACAATGTAATGAGAGCTCTCACTCCTCTCTACACAAGCACACTGCACCAGCGAGTGAAGGAATACCTACGGCTCATCGTTATATGGATGTATCGTCGGTAGGCCTGCGACCGAGTTTACATGGCACGCACTAGTTTTATTACCCTCATGTTTCTAAATGACCCTCATTTCGTTTAAAACAAATTATTTATATTTTACTACATGGACAGATCGTTTCCCAATCAACTGTTGACCTAAAAAGCATTTGTGTAACGCAGTCAAGCGTTGACGAATTACGCAGACGGTATTGATGCGCCGCGAATTGTCATACATAGTACGTACGCGCACACGCATTACACGTGTAATAACTACACATATTACAAAATTTTGTTTTGACTTCATATTACGTGGCTTGCGTACATCGGCACGAGGCGCTGCCGTCAATTAGATAACAATGATTTATTGAATACAATATACACGAATGACACCTAAAATAGAAATAATTAAAACTAGTCCCATAAATTAATTGAATACAATGATATCAAATTTGTTTTAGAATAACAAGAACGTTATTTTAAGGAAAATTTAGAAACCTATGTTTGTATCATATCATGCTTGTTCGGAACAATGAGGCTATCCACAAAAGGAGCATTGAATTTATCGACCCACGCGATGCCCAGTGAACCTCATCAATATCAATTAAATTAATAAAATGGTTATAAAATGTTCCAATGACAATAAATATCCACTATTATTGGTTGTACTGTAATTCGAATCTAATTGATTGTTTACTTCAAATAGCTCCAAAACAATGAAGTGAATCATACCATGCACAGGGTGTCCATTAAAGATGTATTTTCAGTATCTACAGAAGATTCTTGAACGATGTGTACTACAGTCAAGAATGTTATAGTTAATTTATCAAAGTCCGCAAAATTAAAAACCCGTAAAATGGCTATGAAATTAAAACATGTATTATGTACTGGTAATCCTCGTATTATTTAGATTAAGCGTGTGATATATTATGTGCTAAGACAATAGATTTGTTATAGCACTTTGTGGTCGGTCTTATTTTTTTTTCAGTAATTTATTACAATGCACAATAAGGCCGGTTTCAGATGATGACTGAAGCCATTAACGCATAATATATTTTAGTCGACAGCTATGTTGGCAACAGGCACAGTACCAGAGCGGTCCACATTTATCGAGAAAAGAAGTGACATTTTTAATTTCATCAATCAAAAATAATTATTCCCTCGTTTCTTCAAGAACAATGTACAATGAACATCGAAGACAAATAAAAATGTCATAGATATGGCATAGGTCACACAATAAAGTAAATGCTCAATATTTCTAGTAGCACACGTGTATTTGGACACTCTGTTGAGTGAGGGAGTTGCCTGCGCAAGCGCAGCTGTTAAGATGTTGATTTACGTGGGTATAGAGCGTGGCCAATTATCTTATTAGTGGCCAATTTATCGTTCGTCACATTAACATATGGATGAGCCATGTTAGAGCGAACCACCTCACAATAGAACGCTTATTTGAAATACACGACGCTGACATTGTAATAAGTTCCTACTTATATTATGCTCTTTTTCCTTAAAATATTAATCTAGAATAATTAATTGTGGGTCATTAAATTTCTACTACTAATACATAGACACGATAAAATGAAAAATGTGTAATATATTTACATAATTAGATCTATTGATATTACATAGAATCGTGTAGCGGTGCTTTCGAATATCTGTAATAATTACAGGGAAATTTTCTCTCGGTAGAAACTTCTTTTACTAATTAATAATAGCTCGCATGCATATCTTATCGAATGAATCATAATAATCATGATTACAATAATACATACTATACTATATGAGGATGTTGCTTCATTATCTAGTTTTATTAAAAAATGTACTTATAAAATATAGACGGTGACTAATTATATAAATTGACATAACAGATTACGGTACTATTTTAGGATTTGTTTATCTTCATACGAAAGGACTAATTCCACTGGTATTGCAGCGGTATAAATGGTAACCACAACCGCAGCAGTACCTATGTGTTGTGGATTTGGTCCTCACCCCGATAGTTGTATCGAGACTTTCTTTTGTATACTATATAAACAAAATATTTTTTTAATGTTCATAAAATCACCCACGATGTAGAAATTGGGTCAAGTCCGCCCGCAATTGACTTTTGAGAATATTAATAAACTTGTAAGCCCTTAAATATAACCATCGCTTATAGTCACACGCTGTACAAATACCTACATATAATATGCGTTTGAAAACAAAGTAAGTAAGTAGGTGGGCTTACCTCTTATTTACGCAGTAATAGGGTGACCTAAAAGCGGCACACTTGGCCGAATTATCAGAGTTGATCGTCATAATAAATATAATATGTAATGTCGGTAGCGGATAAGTTAGAGCGGTTGGTTCCGTTCCGTGAAGAGTGTCTCCAATAATTCGCTTATTCCACTATCTGCGGGTCAATATTTTCTCATGAAGCGCGACGTTTTGTCACACAAAATAACGTGTTTTATCGCCGAACGCTGCTCGCTAAATGTTTTACGGCAATAACAATAAAGAAAAACAAAAGCATATTGTCTCCTCTACCCGTGCATATTTTCTTTCGAAAAAGAATGACAGTGGTGCTGTTTTATTAATATTTATGCGTCGTATCCAAAATACTTCAGCCACTCGGATGCCACTACGAGTATTTAGTACCAAATTAATAACGGGATTTCCATGGTTGCTCATGGCGTACGTGGCTATAAACTCTGTCAATAACATTCGAACATGAACATACTTGCCTTATCTTGAACGGTTTCACTTCATTACTGAGCCACTAAAGAGTTCATTCGATTTAAGGTTACTTTCTTCTATAACTACGAATTACGGTAATGAGTGCACATAAATAGTATATATTTATAAATTGTAAAATGATCGTTGGGATTTTTATTAGCTATGAGAGCAGTAGTGAGGAGGTTCTGCGAAATCATATGTTTGTAATAATAATTTCATATCGGCGAAGCGGCGGCGCGGGCGGCGCAGCGGTCGCTCAGTGACCGTAATGCGCGGAACAAATGGCCCTCTGTGCACTTCTGTGAACCTTTCGATTTGTATCTTGCCGACCACTATCAACGGGCCTTATTTACTCATAACCCGGTAAATAATTCCATATTACTACACCGAGGCCGAGCTTACTTAAGTATTCGCGTGTGTTAATCTTAATATTAACCAACAATACTTGCGGATTATTTTCGCATCTTTTAACTGGTGGACGATGGGAAGTAAACAACTTCTATAAATATGAAACACTGTCAGTGACTTTCAATGCAATCTAAAAATTTATACGATCATTAAACGTATCAACGTAGATTACAATTTGACGGCTTTTCGAATTACCATGTCTCTGTTAACATTGTATGCACGTACGTATCGTAAAGGAAGAATATCATAACTGTTCTAATGAAATATGATCGAAATATGTTTGATATTCAAATAACAGAGGGTGCTTCCGCTGGGAACGCAGCTCGCTCGCCGTGGGCCCGGCGGACGGCAACGAGCGTCGTCCGCGGGGCGCTCTCACAAATACTCGTATTTTACGGCTACAACCGAACTGAATAATAACACGCTACATTAGTTTCCCATTATGCCTTCGAGACAATAAAATTTGCCCAATTTTACGATCACATTAATAATTTTATGAATGGAAGCAAACGGTTTAAATCTTTAAATGCGATGAAATGAATAAAAAGCATTTCCGACGGGGGCGATTGAGGTCGTCTCGTTGTAAATTAAAGGTGTTAAAAAGTAATGAGGTGTTCTGGCGAATGTTCCTACCGCGTAGTTATACTGAGCGCAAGGTTTTGGTGTCGGGGGTGATGTAAAGGGGTAAGCGTTCCAGACGGCCGGCGGAAGGCAATCGGTTCCCAGGGTATCGCTTGCACGAACACCGGACGCTGTCCGCTCACTAGTACGTAGCTCATACACTCTTGTTCGATACATATCTTATTTATCGATTCTACGTTTGCCTCGAATATGACGCAAACGATCAATCTGTTCCGAAACGTTGTATTTTTAATCAATGAACCGTATCGGTAAGAGACGGTTCAATAACTACAATATTCCTGGTCAGGTTGTTCATGGTCATACATGTAGCTACGTATCAGTATTACATATGCATATATTATAATACGATTTTTGCAAAAGCATCCTTTCATATATAAATAACGAATGTATACATATATTTACGACATTAATATAACAATTGTACGATACATTAAATAACTTCATAATGAACACGATTAAAATTAATTTAACATGCACAGTGCAATACATGTAAGTATGTATGCAGCTATAAAATTAATTAAATGTATTCAGTATATCGATATCGCTCGATATCACCACTGGCTCGCGGTGAACTATAAGGATGTGCAAGTGGGTATACGTCTCTATCAAGTTACGCGAAATGTAACCACAAAATCAGCGGCGGCCGCAAAACAACGGAAGCCACCGTCGAGGGTTCCCTACTCTCTCACGTACCTGTGACTTATTAACATACACTCAGATATCACTACCTCTACCTTCTACTGACAGCACATAAACTATTCATGTTTCTATCACACATACTTACCTTACTTATACATAACATAACACAACGTCATACTAATCTCTCATATCATACATTTTTAGTTTATTGCAGTGTATGCATTAAATTCACTCTTGCATAAAACAAATAGTACTAATTCGGTGTCTGAACCAAATTGCAGTCATAAAATTGAAGACCATTTATAGCATTATTCGAAGGCATATCGAAACTGTGCTTTCTATACCGAATTACACTGCAGTGCAGTCAAATTGACCTACGTACGGAATGTTATAAATTCGTATAAAGAGCAATAGCTGTGTACATTTTTACAAACTAGCAATTGTATGCTTTATATTTATAGACGTGCACACTGAAATTCCTTATTAGTTTTTTCCTAAGTTATATATGATGTCACTTTTCCTCAATGCTGAATTTTATTCTAATGGCTACATAAAACAAATATGTTACATAAAGTTAATTTAAATTATCTCACACCATATCCATTAAGTGACGCAACTTTCTACGTTTAAACGCAATATCCTATCGAAATGTTTACCCACCTTTCTGGCTCGGAGTGTATGTGAGGAGTTATAGGTTTCATTTGCGGGCGATAGACGACAATTTTCAATTTTCTTGCGCGTGCGTCCCATTTGAATATTTTAATTTGGGGGGCGGCGCGACTATTTCAATTTATTTTATGAGTCCCGAACCCAGAAGGGGTTCGCGCGACGCTTTCACCGTTTCAGATTAGTAAATATTTGATAGCTTTATTGCTCAACTTGATATATTTATATATGCTTTTAAAATAAAGTTAGCTTAAAGCTATCTACGTGTCATTGAATAAGTGTGCGATAGTAAGCTGACTATTATAAGTTATTTAGATGTATCTACAGCAATAACAAATGAATGTTTGTAGAAATCACAACTTTGTAGATATATTATACCCTATGTGTTGCATTTATGAATCATGTTACTAAAACAAGATCTAACTGATAAAATATGAATCCCGGCAATGGCCGCTGCACAGATGTTTGATTACAATATGCTTATACGATAGTTGAAGTACAAGCACAGTAGAGTGCACCGCGGGCCGGTGCGGTACGGCGCGATGCAGCTAGGGTCCGCTCCGCTGTGTTTAACCTCACATAGCTATGTTTCATCTAATAGAATTGCGAGCTCGTTATCTGCTCAGATTAAAATATTCAGTATTTGAGTGATTTCACGTGCGAGTGAGCGGCAAAGGGTTGACTAGTCGTTTCGCCCGCTTTGAACACTTGTGGGGAGAGGCGTGCTCGGGGATACGCGGTTACCTACCTATTTTGCATATGAGGAAGTGTCGTTGTGAAGTTACTACTCGACTTACCAGCGCACTATATACTTTATTAATAAGAAATTCCTTCATTAGCCGCTTTAATTATTTTAAATTGCAGTTAAGTTATGCGCAGACTCAAATGTCACGAGATAGCGGCAATCCAATTATTGAAGGTGAAAATAATTCGTATTATTGAATACAGCGTTGCATCAAACGGCGATGAAGCCGCAACACTCGCACAAACAAATGAATTGTCGATTTTCACTGGCTTTTTCCGGCGTCTGCTCCATGAATAATTCCATTTATATAATGGCATCGACCGCATCAAATATTTCATTCTGAGTTTTGCATATTTAATAGTGACAAAAACAATGTCCGGGGATATTTTACAGGATATTCGAACCGCTTGTTTCCTTTGCGAACGTCATTTATTTTCCATAATAAATCTATTATTTTAATTGAAAAGCTTTTAGTTGTTGATTGTGGAATAACTAATAAGTCATGAGTTTATTCGATGTGAATTTTGTACAGTCACGAGTAAAGGTAGAAAGTATGGCGCGTCGCGTCGCTGTCGCGTCGTATCAATGCTTTTCAATCAGACAGTGAATGGTGTTGTCACAGCGATATCGTGTATAAACAAGCGGATGCTGCCGACAGTTAAATATTGCACTCCACCCATGAACATCTAATTTTATGAGTGAAATTAGTTATTCACCTGTTGTTGCCATTTATTATAGCGAGCACAATGCGAGCAGCAGCGGAGCGAGCCGGGCCGCGCCCTCCATTATTTGCGGATAACTACATCAAATCGCCTCGCCTGCCGACGCGCCACACCGCGCCGCCCGCGATTGCCAAACGCAGCCCACGGTATCAACTTTCAGAGATACATCAACTATTTGTCTCATTACTCTACATCAAGTAGTACTTCTTATTACTAGTAGCTACAGGACCCTGAAGTCAATTGACAGCCGAATTTGATGAAATCATGAAACTCATTGTATTCTCGGCACAAAGCATACATACGAACTATACACCTGCTATGCTTATTGTAATCCAATGAATAGCAATCGACTCAGTTTCATCGAGGCTATACTCGACGGCTCTGCCTATATTTTGGATGCCGGAG
Source organism: Catocala sponsa (assembly GCA_963564715.1). Taxonomy (NCBI): domain Eukaryota; kingdom Metazoa; phylum Arthropoda; class Insecta; order Lepidoptera; family Erebidae; genus Catocala; species Catocala sponsa. The sequence goes on from OY751331.1 coordinate 13,605,494, forward strand.
ATTACAGGCGTGACGGTTATAAAGACACTTGAGACTTTATGTCTTCTTCTGTCCGATATCGCCACGTCACTGCAACTAAATTTTACTAACTGCGTAAAGCGTGCTTAATTTGAACATTCAGAGATTGGATAATAGGCAGATAAGTTTTGTTAATAAAAAAACATCTCACCAGCGCATCAATTTAGATTTTCGTTTTAGCTCAGATGGGTAACTTTTTATAATTTTTGAAGTGGTCGATTGGTTTCGTCCATATAATTCGTGGGGTACGTGACCATCATTTTTTTTTAATTGTATTGATAGTGCGATAGCGCATCGATCCCGCTGCGTGATGATATTCCATTCAAACAGGTTCACTATTTGAGATCGATTTTGGTCATCATCGTCACGTACTTAATGGTAGTTAGGCTCCTAACACTCGGTGGACAAGCCACACAATGGGATGTACCGCTCACATATTTTAAAGTGACTCGATGCGAGGTCACTAAGTATATATATTTAATGGCAATTTATAAATGGAAAATAATTACATCAATAAGAAGGTCGGTGTATGTCTGAGATAAGTTGAATCTTTAATTTAACCGTCGTCATATAATAATGGAAGCACAGACGATACTCATCCGTGACTAATCGATTACACCGCGCTACTGGGCATCTCGCGCTACACTCATAAACCATTCTTAAAACCTCTACAAACTATAATTAACTTTATTTACTAACACGTTAAGAGTTGTTTTCAATATATGTTTTTTTAATCATTTTACCCATAGTGAACAAGTAATTATAATTGTGCTCTTGAACTAGCGATAGTTGATAATTTACAATTAAAATTAGGATATAAATCCTGTCGAACTAATCGCTTAGAGTTGTAATGACGCCTGATGCGTGTAAATCTATGAATTATACTTACTTTCTTCATATTTTATTCTATATTATCTTTTTTATTGTGTGTTTTATGTTGTATGCTTTTGTTTGAACATGTTCTTTATGTTCAACGCTTTTTATGATTATGTAATTGAGCTAAATATGTAAAATCACCTAGTATTCTGAAAATAGGTTACGAAGGCAGGTGTTTTACTTTTGCAGCAAGTATGTTAGACAAAACTGTAACATGATTATCTCGCACATAATGGAGGGAGAATTGGAGAGTAATGATGAAATTTACATGAATGGTGATGAGAAACAAAATGTGCAATTTTAATATGTTTTCGTAACATTGATATGAATAATGTGTGAGTGAACGTTGACAGAAGGATCATTATGTTTTGCTATGATGTCGTCATGGCTAACGAAATTGACTGACAAACATTATTTTTCTTACTTGTCTTTATATATATTAAAAAAAATGAATATCTACTTATTACACTTTCTTGTAGTGTGTTATGTGCTTACAGTAAATAAAGTAGTAGGTACTTGTTTTTTTTGCTAAATCCTTTATATTATGTATCGAGATAATTATATGTGTAATATATCTAGAGATAATTATTATGTGTAATATGTCTGTAAATACTTAGTATAAATCAAAATCGCTACCCGCATCTATAAGTCTGTTGTTAGTTCTTGTAAACTAAGCATAGGATTTCGATGCAGTTATCACAATAATTCGGAAAAAAAATTCTGGAAGGTCTATATATAAGACAGTCTTATTAAAACATAATAGTACAGAAAGGTCGATGTTTCGTAAGCAAGTCGTCAAAATATATACATATATTCTGTCGTTTAGACGACTTACTTTACCTAATAGCTTGTGAGATACACAATAATAATATTTAAGAATTGTAGGTTTTAAGAAGACCTACTTAAAATACTAGGATATTATTGTTTTTTTCTCCTACGATTGTCAAATGATACCCATTTTAACTGTTATGTGTAAATAAAAACGAATAAATTAAATACCTATGCGAAGCTAATTTAAACGATATCGTTTTAATCCTTATCCAGTTTTTGACTGCACAGGTGGCGTAGTGGTTTAAGTGGTCGCCTCGCCAATGCCATTGCGCCGAGTGTTGTGGGTTCGATTCCTACACGGGACAAAACTTTGTGCGATTCACAAATGGTTGTGCCGAGTCTAGGTGTTCTCTGTGACTGTTGTTTGAATGTTTGTAAAGTCCCCTGCGACACAGGAATCATACCTAATATAATCATATCTAAATTGGTTCTTTTAAAAGACAAAATGAAAAATAAACGTATTAAAAAATAATGTTTAATACGTTTATTACCATGAAGATACTTATTACATTTTCATTTACTTTAATTATCGTCTCGTTTAAATGCATTCTTTAGAAAATATAAGAAAACCGCGCCACTCTTAACAAATTTGTTTGTTTACAAATATCGTAAGTAATGGTTGTAAAGAAGAAATGCTTTGATGAGGAAGAGTGCGTAAAACAGATGCACGTAGTCGCGGTGGACACTTGACGGACGCGACGGATCGAATACAGTCAATAACATGGACACAATGACTCTAAATGCCGAACTGTCCCGCCTCGCCACTGTGCGTGACCATTAGCCCAAACGATGGACGATCTTGATGCTTTGATACAATATAAACTATTTTTTGGGCAACCAATTTATAAGCTTAGAAAATATTTTAAGAATATTGTTATATAACTGGCGTTAAACCTATTAGACGTGAATGTCGTATAATTAATATTTCTAAGCATAGATTTAATTTTATTGGAAATGTAATTACTATTTAAACAATTATATTGTATCCAATTATAATTACTACTTTAACATTATTCTGTATCATATTTACTGTTGAATTTCACACGAAACATAACTGTATGACTAGTACATACTTACAAGATTAATGACCAAAGTAAAGACTGAATTAAGTAAAGGAGCACCCTACTTATTCTATGATAGGTAGGTTGATTTCAGAATAGATATACCTAACAATAATACACAATATGTACCTATATGAAAAAAAAATCAGCGTGGCATATTTTCCTACTTTGAATATAATTTGAATCGAAATTATTTATTCATTAACAAATTTGAATTGATTCAGATATTAAATATATGGTTTATTTAAGCTAACTTCATATTTATACTAAAATTATCCCATCGTCTGTCATTTTATAGACACAATAAAAAATCTATTGCTATGTATCTTCTGGAGATTGAGTAACGGTCAAGCTAATATAAAGCTGAAGAGTTAGTTTGTTTGTTTGAACGCGTTAATCTCGCTGGTTCGATTTAAATATTCTTTTAGTGTTGGCTAGCCTATTTATCGAGGAAGGCTATAGGCTATATAACATCACGCTACGACCACGGGGGCGGCGCAGTAACGATAAATGCAGGTGAAACCGCGGGAACATCTAGTTTGTAATATGTAAAAAAGTTAAAAGGTACTCTTTCTATTATAACAGAGACTCATTATATAAGTATCAAAAATATTATTTTGTCTGTCCCCTTAATAATAATCCCATACCTCCAGCCAAACAATAGCGATAACCCTCTTTCTAATGTATTTATGGTTAATCTAATTTATTTTAAAAACCACTTGCATTAACAGCCTCAGAAAAACATATGATAATAATGTGTCAACTCTGACAATGGTAATAATAGTATATATCCATATAATACGAATCGGCACATTATTTTTTAAAAGTATATTTTTGTTACATTACGGCTTAAAGTATAAACATGTCTACTTATCTTATTTTCCATAGCTCGTTTTTACAATACGTTACTTACTTTTATTTTATTAATGACATTATGTTAACCTTCGCTATAGGTACTCATTATTATTTTTATTTTATTTTCCTTTTGCTACTCTTCGTTAATTCGACAGCTTGTGCCTGCTAACAGATTCAAGTTTTACAAGTAATCAGTGGAAAATGTAGTGGGTAGTAAATGTGTTAAGTTTAATGTAAAGTATTCAATGTATACCAATCTATTACTGTTTGTTTACCCATGCTCATAAATATAATAAAATACAAAACACCTACTTACGACGGGTACTTTTAAATAACCAACATAGGAAGCTCTAGTATCAAAAACACTTGATCGTAGTTTGTATATTGGTAGCTGAGGAAAAGTTATTATTTTCTGAACTATGGTCATTAAAATTTTTGATTAACAACGTTTGATCCGTGTCGATAAGATGACGCTGCAAGTCCCTCTCATATTGTCCTTTTTCTTCGAGCCGTTACTAAACGTTTATGTATTTTTTCACCGTATAGATAGATATTAAAATATTATGCCCCTAAATATATCAAGAATGCATCGATACTTCTTTTATTTCATTCGGTTTAATAACTTTTTAAATTGTATTTTTTGTGTACCAGATATTTCAAAGTAAAATATACTTTATGATGTAAGTAGATAACTGATAAGCGAGCAAGATGAATAAATCTAGGAAGGGTGAACACATAGAGGCTCTAGACATTTATATTTCGGGATCACTCTCGTACAATAATATACCATATTTATGTTTATTAATGAATCAGGTGAGCGTCCTCTGTCATCAACTTGTTTGACTTTGCCCGATTTATATCCAAATTATTGCAACGGAATGCGATTGATGTCGCCATAACATAAATACATTAAGATCAGTCGACATGACGCGTTAGTGCGTTTAGGGAAAACTCCACAATAAGAGCCCCACCTCGGCACGAGCCCGGTATAGAAACTAACCATTCGTCATCCATTATTCACGGCCTAAATTGCACAACTTTAGAGCGCCATTTCTAAATGACATCTAAATCTGTTACTGTATTAACATTGTGAATAAAATTCATACAATCAATCTACATAAATGTCCGTGAGCGTCCGTCCATTAGTCAGCTGGAGCACAAAGGGCACACGCTCGTCTCGTAAATCAGTCGCATGTACTTGTATTGAGACTGTTGCCCAAATCGCTCTCAATAACCGATGTACGCCGCCCGCGCCCGCGCCGCCGTACCACCGTCGCCGCGCCCGCACCGGCCGCTCGCACCAATACAGAACTTTCCAGCCATTAAAGACCCCTTACGATCAACATTTGTCATTAGACGGAGGTCATGTCACTGCCTACACTTGGAACCTAAACTTTAACATTAGCAAAAAGCGAACTAAACGTCAAAATAAATTGTAGTGTTTTAAGTAATTCAGCTTTTTATAATTTAATTACATTAATAATGTGTTGACGTTAATTATAACGTCTAATACACCTTTAACCTTTATGTGTGCAAGTGACGCTAAAATAATAATATTACAAGTTGGAGCGTCGGCCGACACAACGACCGCGACGTCCCACGGAGAGCATGCAGTATACGATTTAATTTGTACATTTCAAGATTAGATAACCTGTATTCGATTTGTTATAATGAAGTACGTAATTATTCAAAGTGCATACTAAACACACCCTAATCGGTTATTAAGATATTAAATATTAGATGTGTTAGTGTTGGTTCGACGAGAGCGGCGCGTGGCTCGCCAGGGGGCACAGCGGGAGTGCGCTACCGGCCGCCGCGCGCCGACAGCGCCCGCACCGGCCGCTTCGTGCCAACTAATTGTTATGCTCGACCCTCGCCGCTGCCTGACACCTTACCACACTATGACAAATGTTTGCTAGCGCGGCCTGACTCACCCTGCTACCGTTACAAAAAATACTTCCTAAATTTTCTGATTAAAATGCTAGACTATTTTTATCAGTGTGAAATAGAGTGCCGCACAAATCTCATTCAATTTTCTAGAGCTGTTACCGTATATTTTAAAATAAATTAACATAAAATAATGTTCTGTAGAGAAACATTCAATCCATAAAGCATAATATGCTAGATATAGTTAAGTATCGAGTTACATCAAACCGCTTTAAAGAGAGCCTTATCTCGTTATCTGTTAAATATTGTCGCCACATCTCGGGCGGCGGAGGAGCACGCACAAGAGGTGACGAAGCCAACTTTGAAACTCAACATATTAAAATAACGATGAGAATAAAATAAAAGAGTACTTATTTATGCATAATAATGTTTTCGGGTGAATAAAAATGAGGGGATCCGTACAAATATCTAAATAAAAGAGTGTAGCATCATAAAGCGGACAGGCCGGGCCGGCCGGCGAGCGCTCGAGCGCTAGATGCCGCGAGCTGATTGTGGGCGCGCACCACTGGCTATCATTTATATCATTTCATTGCGGCTGTTTACATTTCATTCATAAGCCAGATTGTCCTATCATAAAACCTAACTTTATATTGCCTTTTATAATTTCTTTGAGAACTTGTTTGCATTTATTTTGCGTTCCATTCCACAAATTGCTTGCAATGTTCCCATGATTCCTGCGACATTATGTTATTTAAAAACTACAACTTAAACGGATTTTACAGGAAACAATAAAAATAATTTACATTTACAATACAAACAAAGTTGTACAAGAGTCATACCCTTATACAGGTAAGTATGAAATTTAACGAGTCGCCTCGACGATTAAAATATGAATATAAAACAGAGTGTAGATATTGTGAACAGCGATCGTATTGATTATTTTTTATTTTAATAAGCCCTTGGCGTGTATGTGTCGCCGAAGCTCGCACGTTGCTCCTTATTTATTGACCTATTAGAGATAACATTAAGATCAAGATGCACGGCCAAGGACCTTTGTTATAAAAATGTCTGCTTCATTATTCTTAAAAAAATTAACGCGAGGATTAATGTGGACTGGCTACAGTAAAGACTTATTATGCCATAAACATTCAAAATTGTTATTATCTAAGGTACTAATAATGGTGCAGATTAACATGAAATTTAATAGATCAATACGAATTACTATTTTAAGTACTTGTTTTCTTAAAAACAATACAAAATGCCAAGTAATCTATTTTAAGCTTTTATTGTACTCACAAATAAATTAATATCCAGTAAGTGAAGTCGAACGAGCCAGAGTACAACTTTAAACTGTTACGTAACGTATACGTATCCACATTATGCTCATCGTAGGCAAACAGATGGCGGCATCCTCTCGTTATAATTTTTCCCAGATTTTTAAATCCACGTAATTTAAATCAATACTCATTATAGCCTTTCAAAGGACCGTCATCACGAATTTTTAACAGAGAAACAAAGAACTTGTTTTATAATCTGATTTTTAAAGGCATTTTAAGTTTTATGGCCGTCGTGGCTTGATAAATAATCAGAAATGTCGACACGGTTCCATAACGAAAATACGTTTTAAATGTGCAGTATATTGAAATAACTTTATCGATAACGATCTATACTTTATATCTGGAAAGGAAAAGGTCGTAGATTCGACACAATACAATCACGAGCACATGTTTATGTTTCTCTGTTCTAAACTTAGCGCCGCGATTTAGATTTGTTTATTATCCTGTGAAGTGTTGGATAAGTTTTGAAGTTGTAGTACAAATCAAGTTACCACGGCGAAGTATTCGTGACTATCGAATAACCGACGAGCGACGCCGCGATCGACAACATATAGTAGCGGAAGTTGGCAATAAGCCTGGCGCTCTTAACACCCCTTTATGACTTGATATCAATCGCTATAAACATGTAAATAAGCCATTATGAAGAATTTAGGTACAGTTATGGGCAGCGCCACGCCGCGCGGCGCGGGTTTCGCGAGCTCGCGCCGATGCCGGCCGCTCGTCCGCCCTGCCTGCTCACTGGACTCATTGACAACTCTTCGTGGGCGGTCTTTAAGACTCTATTTTATTGACTGGTCGCAGCTCCATTGATATAATACAACCTCAATTTATTTACATCGTTATTATAATTTGATATGAAAGTGTTCAAACGTATGGGAAATGCATAACACGACTCAACACCTGATTTAGATTGATAAAACTTTAGTAGGTACCTGTCAAACCAGTTTGAATCGGGTTCTCATCTGCACATTATTTTAACTAATGAATAGTTTAGAGAGAAGTGGCGATGAGAAGCGACGGCGAAGGGCCTCGGTACAATCTCGTTGAATAAATTTATCGACCACAAAACATTACGAGCTATCTCTATACTTACAGTATTTTCGTTTAATTTGCAATTCTGCCGGTACATAATGACGCGTAGTAATAATTACAATTAATTAACTTTGGATTCACGCAGACACATTAAGGCGATTTTTAAATTAGTTGCCTACTTTTAATTATCATTAACATAAGACTATAAATGGTATTGCTTACTGATAATGTCCAATGTTGTCCTTCGCCTAATTAGGCAAGGATCCTACCATTATGTAGAGACATGGGTATCATTATGAAGTAAGAAAACTTAGCAACGTTGTTATATAAAAATTCTTAATGTATCTAATTATAAACACTTAGGTTCAGCTTTGAAAATAGCTATTAATCTTTTTTTAATACGGTACCGTGAAATAAAAGTAAGAGGTAATAAAAGTAGCGTAATAAATATCCAAGAAAGTTGTTTTAATTTCTTCTTTACACGGAGTAGATTAGGTACCAGGCGCCATCGGCAAAACTTCCTTGTTTTTAATTTTCTTTAAAACATCCACTTTTTTACATTTTATTTTCACTGAATAGGTGGAAAGCTTTTTCACTTCCAAAATGCTATTTTTACCCGAAGGATGTATATTGCAATAGCATTTTGAACTTTAAACTCTTTGTCTGAAGCTTTATTATCTGGCAACTAAACATTCCTCTTCTACTTTTTAATTGCTAAGTAGAAGGCTAACTTTATCGACTACTTCAATTGTTTTTAGGTATTCCTACCCCTAATTCATCCAGATGGTATTTGAAGAGTCTTTATCCGTTACAAAGCTTGTTTAATTATTTGAAACAACAGGGTTGCAGTACGAGGTAACAGGCGCATTATGATAATTTGTGAGGTACGCCCTGACAATGATACATGTGCCGATCGGTTTCAAGTCTAGACAATGTTAGGATATCGTGTGGAAAATTACCGATGGTCGGACAATCGCGCGCGCGGGTCGAGCGTACCAGCGCACCGCGGGCACACCTTATCACCGCGCGACCCATTGTGTCCACTGCCGGCTTATTCCTGACATTCGCAATATTCCATGCCGTTCGACAAATACTCGCCAGATTACAGTAGTATGATTAGAATGTTTAGTACCGGCCATATTCATTCGTCCCATGCCGGCGGACTTACTATTTTCAACGCAGATCTTGCAGAATATTGAATAATATTATGCCGACTCATAATATTGTCGATATTATAAAATGATTAAAACTATAAATATTAGTGAGGCGCGTTCTTCATTGCGAGGCATTATGAGACAAAAAATAAATAATATGAATGATTACAGTCGAGATTCTCAGGACCCCTTTGTGGGTGTGCCATAAAAACTGATCCTGTTATAGTTTGCGAAAGCAATTAAGTTGTAAAACTTAGTGGTCTCTACTGTCTTAATGAAATATTCCACTTTGATTATTAATGTCGGCCATTTATTGGTCTGCAATATAATGCGGATAAAATAAATATTATGCTAAGTCATAATTTTTATTGCGTTCCGAACGATATCAGATTCCAGTTTTATGTTAAAGAAAGACAAAGAGTAACAGTGCTGAGTAAAATTAAACAAATTGTCAGAGCAACAATACTTGCAACGATATATTAGAGCTACACAAATGTACGATGTCGTTCTCGGATTACTCACCTAACTTCTTATTAATGGTTGGTATTCTTATTGACATCCTACATAGACGTAGAAAATTAAAGAATGGTGCAGAACCATCCTTCGTCAGCTTTATAAAGGAGTGTCTAACAGTTTTGTGCATCAAAGTATGGTTAGTACATTCTATTAATATTGTAGCCAACAAACAAACCGACAGAAAAATGTATCTCAGAATACTTATATCATCATCGGTCGTATATTATCAAAATATGTTCGCTATACGTCTCTAGTTGATACTTGACTGTCGAATTAAGTATCATAAACGTATAATCGAGGGTATAATGAATTCCGTGGACAGACCAATTTATACATACACAAAAACACTGCCATAAAATAATCATAAGCATTAATTAGTAAGAATACTTTAAACCAAAATGTTCATCGGCAAATACAGTGGGGGTGGTCCAATTAGCAATTATTTAGATATAAAATGTAGTAAAGACAATTCACTTTGAATTATTGAAAGGTAACGTAATATTAATAAATTTTCCAAGAGAACGCGGCCGAGTATGTATAATGTATGACGAGGGAACATGACATGTCTCTCGGCTAATTAATGTAAGCACTGCGCAGGAGTTAATTAATTGTCGGCTACCCATGTAGCGCGCATGAAACATTTATAAAATTCATAACAGAGCTAATTATGAAACATGGCCGCGCCTGCGCTTTGCGCCACCCGCGGGGAATCGCCCGCGCGCCGATCTCCACTTTAGTAAAAACTAACAATCCTTCACTGGCTTTTCTTGTTTATTAAATTACTGTAGCATACTCTATAGATATTCCCACCACGATCATAAATTGACTTTGTACTTGGATTACATATTGAAATGTTGACAAAAAATGCTGCGCTGATGGTAGCCCAAGTACCTACATCGCAGTTTTTACCTGCCTGCGCTTTGTATTACATTTTTGAGTGTAGCCTTTGTCATTATTTTCTCATCGAAAGCATTAATTTTTGTATAACATACCTATTTTTGTAAAACGGTTCCGAATCCATCGCATATTTTCCAAGTCGCTGCTTCCGTTACAGTTTGACCTAGGGTGATAAGGGTAGCTAGAAAATTGTGGCTTCTTGAAAATTATTATAACCTTAAACCCAACCACTCGAAAGAAAACAGCATATCGAATCTTTAATTAAAGTATCTTTATCAGTAGGTCTACCTAAACTTAATGAATGCATGTTATAACATTCGAGTAGGTATACGCCAGCACTTCTCCTTTCATTCACTACTGCTCGCTCCCATATCTAAGTAGTAACCGTTTTTGTAACACCTTGCGACTCGAAGATAAAAACACACTAAATTGAATGCATAAACGTCCATGAAAGTAAAACGATAGTAAGATATCTCGGTTCCGACCGGAGCTTAACACAGCCGAAACCATAAAATTTCCTTGTTGTAAAACATGTAGTTACAAGCCATCTGCAACTTTGGCACGTATATGGCGATCGTTTAATATTAATCAGCGAATTAGTATGACTAAACTAACGAAATCAATTAACTTATTTTTTTGTACGAAACAGGTTTTGTTCAAAGCCGTTCCAGGATTTCGCGGTGACAATCGAGTTCCGCTGTCAGTGATAAAACAATACAATGTCGCGTCGTGTAAATATTTAATTCATTCTTTTAATGTCATTACAATACATAAACATACTTACATGTGTACATAAGAGGTCGGACATGATACTACATACACTTAATGTCTTCTTCACTTCACAGCTGAATAATCACTACATTCAACAAATCTGATACGGCACCAAGTGATTTTTAAAGCACCATCATTAACGACGTTCTGAAATTATTTCGCTCGACAGAGAGTTGATGGTTGTAGCGGGATCAAGAATATACCACAAAATAAAAAAGACCAATCAATTTTCTGGGAGAAGTGTATCATGCTTTCATTGCATTTATTGAGTTATTGATACTATATTCATATTAAGGTAAATTCTGTCCATGTCCGTTTACACGACACATTTTCGGCTTCGCTTCTCCCACTGAGAGCTTCCTGATATAGGAATTCAAATGCCTTTAATTAGTCCAGATATAGAAACTAATTCCTCACAATTGGTAATAATACGCTTACATCTAAGTAAGGGTTCTAATCAACTTATTTTAAGTTATGTTTTATACTAAAATCGATCCATTAGCAGCCGCATGCAGATATTTAATTAATGTTTGGACCTTTATTTAAGTAATCGTATCGTTTTATTTAAAAATATATGCAATCCTTACTAATATTATAATAATGTGAATGTGAGTTTATTTGTTTGTTACGCTTTCACGCCTTAACTACTCGACCGAAGTTTTTTTTTCTTGGCAAATGTATTATTACATTTAAACATTTGATCTTAAAATTTAAATATATTTTTATATCTTTATTATACCTTTGTGAGAGACTTGGAGTCTGTGCTAGGGTTACCCCTGTGTTACAGATCCCCAGGCTCTCTCTCGCTAGACCAGATAATAGATAATATACATAATACAATCAAGCAAAGAACCAAAAGGTGTCATCAATAATGTGTTTATGTAAGTCATTAATACATAATTCCTGCCATATATTGTTTTGATTTGAACAGAGAATTAAAAAAAAATTATTTAAAAATTGAAATATCGAATTGAATTCAATTCAATTCTTTAACTTTAACTCTTGACTTTATTCATTTGATAGGACGTAATACATCAATTTATACCAGCTTTTATGTAATTTTCTGTTGCCTCATAATCTAAATTATGAAGCCAATCAAATAAAACGCTTTATTATATAGATAGCCACCAAGAAACGAGAAATGCCTTTGTGCAAATTGTGTATTTACGCGTTTCACTTGTGAGACCGCATGCTTACGTCTTTCATCTTGAAGATAGGTATGATTAAAATTCAACTGACTATATTTTCGAAGGATGGTGACTCGAATAAACAGTTGACGGACTGATAGTACATTACACAGTTTGTAGACGTCTTTCGTCGGATGTAAAAAGGGTAGGAAACGACTGACTTTCAACACTGCCCTCTGCGCACGTTCAACTGCAATCATGTATGTCTTACAGTAAAGGAACTAGGGTTACTAGTTATCCGGAAAATGAACTGTTCTGAATGGAGCGAAGCTGCGGGCAAAAGCAACTAATTTATACAATTTTCTTTGTTGCTACTTTCTTTTCATATATGTTATAGTAGTTTGTATAAAGCAACAAGCAACATATAACACATCATAAAAACGGTGTGTAGAAACTAAAGCATAAGGAAGAAATGTATACGATAGATAGAGATGATACAAGCTGTTAATCAACAGCAACATGGATAATGGCAATCATCAAATACTTGGTTCAGTCTTAAACAGACAAATACTTGTGGTAGTACGTTGACGTAGTCGTAAGATTAACTTTCTGTTGAACTGCCATTCTGCACCAATGTTAATCTAGAGTTAGAAACTGCGCTTCAGTCTGGCGTAGTTTAATTGGGGAAGTATCTACAGCCTTTAGTATCTTACAGCCCAAAAAGAGTGTTATGCTGTCAGCAATCACACCTTTTGTCATTGTTTCTTAGACCAGCAGCGCGGTGTTGGCAGTTTACTGATAAACTTTAATGGTTACAAGCTTCTATAAGGAACGGTTACCACCACGGACTTAGTGATACAAGTAGGTATAATAATCAATAAAGCAAGGACAATGCTGATCAAAATACAACGGCTTTTGACACTTTTATACAGACAACTTAAATGTTATAGTAGATAATTAACTCCTGTAAATACTATAGCTATAGTTTAAGTTCCCCTTAGAATGCCTAAACATTGCGATAGGAACATTGAAATATGTATATATTTCAACTAAGAAAGTTTATAAGGCTAGTGTGAATGGAACAGTCGCAAGAGGAAGACCTAGGCGAACGTTTCTCGATCAGATCGAAGGCGTTCTCGACAAAGGCCAGGTTAAGAGCTCCTTGAACCGACGGGCGTGTATGAGGAATGTGATGAAAGTGAATGAAGCCAGAGAAGTGTGTCAGGATCGTAGCAAATGGAAATCCGTAGTCTCTGCCTACCCCTCTGGGAAACAGGCGTCTATGTATGTATGTATGTATTCAAAAACTGCGATGTATATAAACATTTTTTTATAAATTTGATGTAAGTTTTGTGTGATCCATAAAGGGTTGGTCCGAGTGTGGGTGCTCTTTGTGTCCGTTGTTTGAATGTTTGTAAAGTCCCCCGCGACACAGGACTTATTCCTAGTACGGGAGGTGTATTTTTAAAAGAAAAAAGATAAGAAATAACTTAGAGCCTGACTTGATGGCATGGGTGTCGTAGTGTAAATCAATGACGTAGTGTAGCCGCCTCGCCACGGTCACTACGTCGTGTGTTGTGGCTTCGATCCCAACAAAGAACAAAAATTTATATTTGTTCTACAAATAGATGTGCGAGTTTGGGTGTTCTATGTGTACGCTGTTTGAATGTTTTTAAAGACTCCTACGATATAGAAAATAATCCTAGAAAGGGAGTTGTCTTTATCAATACAATAAAGCCTCTAATTAATAAAAGTGAAATATGAATGCCTACTCAAGAAATCATGATAACGTCGACTTAATTTATTGTTCTTTGAGCATTTCATTTCTATTCAAGTATCATTCACAAACTACATAGATATTTGGCAAATATAGTAAGAACCTAATGAATTTTCATCACAAGTCAATGCATGTTAGCGTTCGATAAACTATGACTAAGGCAATCGCCGGAGTTGTAAACAGAAGCCTTATTTATGTCCAACGCACTCCTACCTTCTGTTGTACCAGTACTGGCGCTTGTATACAATGTAATTGTCAACTACCTAAGTACTAAGCTTTTTTCTACGTAGCACTTCATTGTCACACCTATCACATGTATTTAAAGTGCCATTACATTCAAATCCACCGTAGCTAATAGACGCAGAGATAGAGATTTACATGGTACGTGAAGGAATGACTCGTACATTCCCATAGGCGGGTAAACAAACCCGAATCACGTCACAAGTAACGGAATTTTTGATATTACGGTTATTCTGTCTTTCGATGAAATTTGGAAATTTAGAAACCGTAACAATAGCAAAAAGTATACGCGTGCCGGGTCGGTCATACCGTTTGTACAAACATCACGTGCTTGACTTGCCACCTTTTTGTTTAAAGCTGGAACATTTTGCCAGATTTTCCTGATAATTGTTTCACAGTCCATTAACAGTCCTTTACTCCATAGCGAGTTTCAGGTTTTTCTAATTGAATAAGTAAAGCTATCATCATTATCTTAGCTATATGAAGTTGACGAAGAAACATAGAAGTATATATATTATTATGGACAAATTATTGAATGATTTTAACTAAATATGATTTCGCAGCGTGATAAGCCTCCCCATTGACAAAGTTCTAAGTCAATATTTTTGAATGGGATTGTTGAAGGTTGGGAAAATATAATGAACTTGGTAAATCGCTTGTCTGTTATTCGGTGCATAAGATACAGTAGGTACTTATGCATCACCTACTTTGCTTTGACTTTGACATAAAATTAAACAAGCCTAAATAATAATGTTCTAATGAGCTTCGTCAGAGAGCTATGGTAAACAGTGTTCTGGGCATTCAACTCATAGACCGAGTTAGGTTTATAACAATGCAATTAATCGATAGAAGCTTCGAGATGGAAGGCGAGTGTGAAGCCTTTGCCTTGCATTGACATTGACATTATAAATAAAAATGTGTTTGTAGTAGTATATTTGAACTAATAGTTTCTTTTGCATAAATTTGATACACTTTAGACCTTAACTATTTCACAACACATCCAATGGATGAGGCATTGAAATTGCGTTTGAGAGGTTGTGAGTTCGAAATCTCAGGCCTTATAGGTACGATCGACGTGAACCCACTCCTAATTTTATTTCGCATTCTAGTTTAACTGAAGGGAAATAATACCTATGTCCTAGTAATTTGTAACACAAATTGTTAGTAACGTACCGAACAAAAAAAAAATTATCTAGAACTAGCAACTGCTGAATGTTCGAAAGAGTAGTTCTCTAGGGGGGTCTAGGAGAAGCTATTCTTTAAAAATCTTTTTAAAATTAATACTGTTTGAAGATTACCTACACATTGGCCGATATTGAGTAAATAAGATTTTGACTTGATACTTGGTCAAGGTTTGCCTTTTGGAGTCCAGACTCAATGCTTTTTCTATTAGTATACCCTCAATTCTAAAAGTAGTAAAGACAAAAACACTATACCTAGAGAGTTATGAAGACTATCTTCAGGTATTTCTGCATATCTCATACAACCTCTTCATAACCTTAGGGCTGTTTCGTTGTTGTATTAGTACTATAATATGTTTACTCATCTTTTTTTATTTTGATAGTGGTCTTAATAAAATCTTTGTCAGAAAAAAGAACAATGTCGTTGTCTGATTTATTTCAGATGAAGTTCTATTTGTTCTAATTGGTCATCATACTTATTCAGTAGTTACACTATTACTGTAGGTAAGAGTTTCGGTGATTCAAATACCAAAGTCCCAACCCTTTTCTATTATCCCATCTTTAATTTCTCTTTTCTAGGGTCAGTTTAGCATGAGTCTTAACCCTGGGTAATTTAAGCGATCATATACTTCAGTAACCGCTTACTATCAGGTAGGCCGTAAGTTATAGCGACCCTTAATAGTAATTATAAAATGAATAAATTAATGAGTCTTTATAAAACGCAGCGCTTATTTAATGACGCAAGTACCAAAATGGCTGCATAAACATAATTTCTCTATCAACAAGACAACACCTTAAGCCGTAGTGCTATCGCTTTAATTTTTATTCATCTAGCAAGTGCGAGTTAATACACACGATTATTTAAAAACGCGATAACGTTTACCCGACACTTAGCCGCACAAGTTATTCTGCACTTAACCGAAATAACAGATGCTCACTCAATAAAAAGATGCAGAAGGAGCGTGCAAATTCAAAAGTTTATCTTAGCTACAATAACGACAAGGACGGCGCACTTCCCACCTCTTCGGCGAGGCATGAGTTTTGCATAGTGGCCAGTGGACACCTTACATCAAAACAAGTGAGGTCGTAAGAGAGGTGGGGGGCGAGCGGAGACGCGGGGCGCGCGGGGGCGTGGGGCGGGCCGGGGGCGTGCAGTGCAGCCTGCAGCGTGCAGCCCGCCGCCCGCGCTGACCTCCCGCCGACGAGCGATGCACTTTGTACTGCCAACATAGCTCTCTTCATCATGCTTACCCACTCACCACTACTCACATATAACTTATACATTCTAATTAAATATAACAATGTACTAATAATAATTTACTTATAAGATTCGAATACCAATTACAAACACCACTATATCTTTCGCTCTATGCTAATTTTCCACTTCACTCTAAATTAGTCACGCAAACAAACGTCTTTCTGAATAAAATATTGTATCGCGATTACGGAAAACATGTGTAGCCTAAACAATCGCTGAGCGTTTTGTTATGATACCAGTTACGCCATCTATCGACCGGTAGCAGAACCTCAGGGCTTTCACACAGCACTAAAGATACTTACAAATGTTACGACTAAACAAACATTTGCATTATGTAAAGTATAATTTAACATGAAGTTTAATATGAACCTCATTTAACTTAATTTTATAGTTTTTAAATAGGTAATGTTTTGGACTTTGTATCGATACTAAAAAGTTAATTATCTTTACATCCAAGCTTATTCATTATTATTTCACTAGTTTTATACTAATAGTCGCAATAAAAGAGAATGATAATTTTCTAATGCGTCGGCAATTATACAAAAGCAATATGTATTATAATTTGGCGTGGCATGCAGTTTGTTTACAACTATGACGCTGCACATTACAATTTGTAATTGTAACATCCGCGGATACAGGCGTCATTTACATGCAAATACATCGACATTATTACTAAAATGAACATCCTGTCGAGCCGCGATCGATTTGCATATTTTTTAATAATATCAGGAAAAATAACAAAAGCGGCATTATTAAACGGACAACTGACAATTGTTAGGATTTCCGGAGCACAAGTAAATTATTCATAAAATTTAATCAACGCGCCCATAATCTACTCGTGATGATAATTATATGTCATTATGAATACAATGAATTATGTCCATTATTATACAGGTCACGTGGTGTGGGTGATCACCTGTTTTACCACAGTTTTCGACCTAATAGTTATGGTGACACAAAAATATTCGAAACAGGCAAGTGTTGCTAGTTTATATGTGTAATGTGTGGCACAAAAGCGGCCCGTACGTTTGACATAAAACATTTGGTAAGAATATTAATATAGTTTGTGGGAAAATATCTGATATTTTAAGGCTTATGCTACATATATGGTGAAAGACTCCTCTCAAAAATGTGTTAATTTTAAGAACCTTAAGGAAGACAATCAAGGTTGTTAATGTTACACTTCGTAATAAAAGTACCGCCGTAAGGTGCTGCATTCGATTCTCAGATAGAACTAAAGAGTACCTGATCTTTGTTCGGCAAAGAAGCAGGCTCCTAGGTATATACCATCATATTATTATATATATATGATATGTGTATAGAGAAATTTTGATGTAGAACAATTCTAGCCTTCCAAAAGCACCTCGTATTATGAGACGCTTGACCTGAGTCCTTACTTAAGATAACTTGACATTTGCCCTCACTGATTTCTATGTCTTAGAATAAAGGCTTTATGCGTACTACGACGGATAGAAAAGAATCGTAGTGGTTTAAATGGTCACCTTGCCACTGCCACTAAGGTCCATACTGTGGGTTCAAATTCCACACGGGACAACAATTTGTGTGATCCACAGATACCTAGTTGTTCCGAGTCTAGGACTTCTTTGTTTGTGAAGTCTCCCATGATATAGGATTTATTTCCTAGAGCAGAAGTTGCTTTTCTAAAAACAAATAAACAAACATACATAGATGCTCGCCTGTTTCCGTGAAGACTAGGCACAGGATATGGTAAGCCATCTTTCAAGGTTTTTATAAAGGTATGTCCGAATAAATCAATATATGTAATGTATGCATAGGCAAGCAAAGAAGTAAGAATTCTAAAAAGTAACATTCTATCAACGCGAAGGCCTCTAAGATGGGACTAGTCTAAGCCATAGGGAATGTAATTAATAACTAGTAGACCATAATGTATAGATGCAATAGTCCATATTAGTCTAAAGCAGTAACCGCATAGTTTTATATCTACTACATAAGCGCAGTGGGTGGTTTGATTTAATTAGTGTAGGACCACAGCTTAATGCAAAAAGGATTGCAAATAAAAATAATACTTGTTAAAAGCCTAAAGAAATATGAATGACAATTATTATCACAGTAAGGATGGTGCATAGTATAAGTTGCCTAGTTTGCTACTACCAATGCACGAAGTACGACATTTGAAGTTCGTAATACAAAAATTAGGATATTTGTTTGGAGTATTTTGTTTCGTTACATTTTTGTGTAAAAAACACCGCTATACGGGGATTAGATAGAGCGGGTATTAACTTTTAGAGAAAACGAAATGTAAGTTTATATTTAAAAAAGAATGCATTTATATAAATGCATTTATAGAATATTCTCGCGCTTAAATTCCCGAAGGCATAGACAGGGTTGTATTGCACTCCCATTTTGCCAGCTATGATTTTAGATCCCACGGTAATATACGAAGAGTATATTGCTGTCTACCGGACATAATGCCAGACATCTTGCTGTGACTGAAAATTAATTAATAGAATAACCCAATAACACCTTACCCAAGCTGGGAATAGACCGCATGAAGCGAAATCGATGCAGTCTAAAAATATCTGTTGAAGGTTAAAGCCATGCTCTTTCTTTCTTTCTAAGGACTATCGCAGCGCCGCAAGAAGGTATAGAAACAGTAAAACAGAACAAAGAATATCTAGGCTCAGTAAAACTATCAAGCCTATCCTATCAATTTCGTCATCAGATATCCTTATATCAGGCCAGGTGGTCACCCGGCCTGCCACAACTTTAACCAGTAATATTCTACCACATACACACAACACCATCTAGCCCAAACTAAGCAGAGCTTTGTACTATGGGTACTAGACAATGAATAAACATATCTTTTTTTGTAAATACATATATATTATACATAGAAACACCCAGACCAAGACAAACATCCATGTTCATGCACACAAATGTTTGACTTGTGCGGAATCGAACCCGCGACCTCAGGCGTGGCAGTCGGTCACACTACCCACTACGCCATCGAGGCCGACGATCACCAGTATATTGTTATTTTAATTTTTATTGACAGTATGTAGAATAATTTTTAAAGTCACAGTACATAGTAAGTACTTTAACGTTAGGTACTTATGACATTGTTCCGCGTAGACAGAAACCTTAAAACATCTAACTACAAGTCTAACCTTACATTAGTAAATACAATAAGTGGCAATTGTTTCGTGTAACTAGTGGTAATCAGATGCTGCTTAGCCTTCTACGTCAATATATTTGGAAATGATTGAAAACAGAACAGAAGGGGGCTAAATCTCTTTTCCAGTGTGTTTATGTAAATAACATCTTAAGCCAGGTAATTCTCCTTCAATATAAGCTTCCGAAATATAAGAGAAAAGTGTATTATGGATTTAACTTTGCTTTATATGTGTGAATTTGAGACTACAATTTCTACTAGAAACTTTTTAAAGGACAGACTCGTAAATACTACTCTACCTGGAATTATAATACATGCGATCACGACGAGACATCCACATAACCGAATATCACGCTTGCATTTGCTTTTGGGATCATCTTTACGTAATTTTCTCACTCTTTCAAATTTTGATTCATCTCAGCTCTGCACTGCTGCTGCTCAACTCACGTTTATACTGAATTACGACATCGTTTCTGATTATGCAATTGCATAACCCATGGATCATCCATATCAGGCAATTTAAAGATATTATAGGAGCTTGATACATGAGTTTCGTAATGTTTTCCCACGTAGATACTAAATTCAATCATGATTTCACGTCTAGATTTTATTATAAATTGCGTGTGTTCAATAAGCTACATCACTTCTCACATATTGCTTTACCCGTGTGAGATGTTTATTGCAATCAAGTTTAACCTTTTCGTATAACATACAGACTCACAGACAAACAATAAAATAGAATGCATAAAGCTAAAAGGACATCTAGATATTACAAACAATTTGATTCTTTATATAATATATTTATGTATAAGAAGATAATAATATAGATGAGTCTATTAAATGCAATCTGATTTGTTCTAACTTATAAGTTATAAGTAATGATCTATTAAATCTTATTTTCTGTAGTGCATTTCATTTCCATAATACCTTTATTCATAAAAAGTTAATACCGTCTAAGAAAGCTACAGATAATTCTAATAGATTTTGTCTTATTTTAGCGGATAATAATCACACCAGTGAAAGCACAACAAATCTATTCGACTATTACTTTGTAGAACTTTGCTTCTTTTTAAGAAAAAGGGATTTAGTGTTCTATTCGAAGTATACTGCGTATAATAAAAGCATCGTTATTTTTACATATTATTACAATAACACTGAACATTTGTTGTAATAAATTACTGGTCCTTATTACTAAATAAAAATGCCCCATAAAAGTAACACCAAACTTATGTCGTCCACTCAAATGACACTCAAGCGTAAACCATTATCTGGTCGGCGATTAATTTTAAGGTATCTGACCATACTCAACATATTTAATATATTATAATATAACATGAGTGAAGTAACAAAGTGTGTAGCTAGAATAATATGTAAGTAGATATTATCAGGAATCGTCACCTGAACGGAAGCGAGACGGTGCCACTAACACAAAAACCACATTAGTACCCCAATTATAATTACATTGTTATTTATGCACGTTGATCTATCAGTTTACAAACAAGGGAACTATCTGTAGTATCGCGTTTGTTAAAAAACAGATAAACTATGACAGCTACGCTTTTGGTAATAACATGAATCTGGGGGCACGGAAGTGCCCCCGCCAAGACGAGCCAAGCGAAGCGCAAGGGCACTACCCACCTTTTCTCGAAGCGCTTCGTCGTTTTTTTGAACCCTTATAACTTGAGTTTGGATTAAACCAGATAAACAAAGTTCTCGGTATATGTTGTTAATAGCGGACTTATTAAACACATAAAGTTATAATTGCACAGCTCTTATAATTTAGATTTTATTGATATCTAAAAACCCTGATTTCGTCACTGACTGATGATCATCAAAATTCTTAGGTATTTCCTAATGTCCTAGAAAGCTGAAATTGGCTATGAACGCTAGTATTATTACACAAACAACAAAAAAATATAAATCTTGAATTTTTTATCCCCCAACCCTTTAAACTAGGGGATGGAAGTTTGTATGAGACTTCCGCAATATTGACGCTAGAGGTCTGATAATTGATATAGGGTCTCCTTGTTATTATAAATAATAAAAAAACATAATGTAATAAAATAATAATGTAACCCTTTATAAACACCAAAAAAATAAAACAAACAATAAAATTGTCACAAGCAACTTACAAAAATAAATGAAATCCCTCCAAAAACATTTTCATGTAAAATGTTGCCGAGACGAGACCATATGACTCGCACTGTCAAAAAGTTATCAGATCTCATGTAGAGTCAAGCCTTACTTCACAAACTCGACACCTTAGTCAAAATATGTGGTTTGGCCATTTCGCTACATTCACATGGACGTAAGGTGAAAAATTAATCCACTGTTCATTACTTTTCTGTTATACAATAGTTCTTGTAGGAACGAAACGGTCAAGCCACATATTTTGACCAAGGCGTAGAGTTTGTGAAGTTAGGCCTTGTAGAGTTAGGGCGTGTAGAGTTAGAAGCTTGGCTCTACATGAGATCTGATAACTTTTTGATAGTGCGAGTCATATGGTCTCGTCTTGGCAACATTTTACATGAAAATGTTTTTGGTGGGATATGTTATTTAAAGGCAAGTTTGTTCAAGATCGTTATTGATAGATACGGAAAAGGAGAGATGGTATTAAGGAAATTTTTGACTACTGTTGCATATTCAGGCACAGATTTATCTCGAATGTAAACAAATGAAGCGACCTAAGAAGAAGAAGGGATTGCTAAATAGGTACTGACATATTTTTACTACAATAAAATCGTGTAATTTTATACATAACTAGCGACCAGCCCCGGCTACGCACGGGTAACCTTAACAATAATGATAGATACACCTAACCCGTCCTCATGAATCACTGTCTATTGGTGAAAACCGCATGAAAATCCATATAGTAGTTTTTGAGTTTATAGCGAACAGACAGAGAGACGCGGTGCGGGACTTTTTGATAACGAACAATCAACAACACATCTTACTATACGAGACAGAAACGTAAATAAACTGCAGCTAGACAGAATTGACAGGTTCATATTTATTAAACTCATTATGTAAACCAATGGTGCTGCGCAGTTGCTCCGAATCTCTCGCAAAAAGATTATATGGATTTCTGTTTATTTTAACACTATATAAAATGTAAAATATGTAGCTTATTGTGTTAAACTTATAAGAAGTCTGTGAAGTCGGTATTACAATCATGAAGATGTTATCGGGTGGGGAACGAAAGCGCTAGATAAGCAGACCTCGTCCAGATGTTTCAACGCCAAATTATTTCTTGAACAGTAAATCTTATTTGAAATAAAGTATTCGTGTATTATAAACACCTGGTTCTGAATAAACATACATGCAGGTAAATCAGAATGGTAAATGACTAACTGTAATATAAATATCAGAAATAGTAAAACTAGCAACATGCGTTTGAATCAAACAATCTTTCAGCCGCTTCCACAAAGCTTAACATTTTAAAATGAATCCAGTGAAGATCGTAAAATATTCGATAAACAGGGCGTGTATGTTTGCTTTCGCCGAGTTTAACATTGCTATTAAACAGTCGTGAAATGGACAGAAATAATCGGGTCGATCCGTTATATCGCATCATTCGTATGACGCTGGCGTCTGCAAACGCAGCAAACCCATTGCTATGCTGGCGCGGTATGCTCCCGCGCACACACATTTACTACTTTTCTTCATTTCTCAAACTTATATACATATGTACAGCAACAGTATAATATCGAGTTCAACGATGCATAAATGTACCTATGCCTTAAGTCGCTCAAAGGGAGACGTTATACAATAAATATATCCTTCTAGGAAAATGTAGTGGCAGATAGGCATGCGTCATTAAGTGGCAGTAGTACTCGTGACGTGGCGATGGCGGCATGACTTGCGGTGCTCAATCGCGAACTTGCGAATGTCTTTCATCGCGGTAGATACGCGCCCGCGCACCAGACGGCTTTGTTTTTGTGAGTCGCGGCGCGCGCCTACCGGCCGGCCTTTCGCCGCCAATTCTTTAAACTGTCCGAAACAATACTGGGAACTAGGACATTTAGCATCAAATGCATACCTACCTACTTAAATAGATGACGTATGTGGACAGTTACACCTACTTTTGTTAGCAAATTGACATTTAAAGAAACTAACAGTGTTGTGTGCTATAGTTAGAAGCGGAAAGATGTGAACGACTGGGCGCTTCCGTCGATGAGCGATGGGATCAACATAAAAAGGACTTGTGCTAAACATGAATGACTGGTGGTAAGATTAATAAAAGCGCCCGGGATGTATAGCATAGTAGTGAACGTTTTAATCGCGTGATTCAGTTGCGCAGGCACCTCATGCGCAGGCGCGCGGGGCGGCGAGCGCGGCGCGGCGCGGGTGCATGCGGCGGCGCGGTGCCTCCCGCGGCGCTGCTCCGGCGCAGCAACTTTTTATCCGCGCATGCTCGGCTCGTGTCTTTTTCGCTCTTCCCGATTGGAATTCGTTGAGGGATCGCCGCTGCCGGTGGCAGACGTCTTGTGACATGTCAGCGGCGGTACGTGCACTGCGTACAAGGCAATTAACGAGTCATCTCACTCGAATCCACCAGTCGGCCGGAATCTCCTCGCAGCGCAGGGAGATGTTTCTGAGGAGGCTCGTCTTTATTCAAGGAACAACCGTGAAAATGCCTCGACACAGAAATCGTTAATTGATCTTGTTAATTGTCTTTTTTTTAAACAACATCTTGTATTTTACTTGTAAGGCTTTTTTGGGCATTTTACTGGACAAACATGATCTTTTGAATGGAGGTGTATTTGAAGAGCTTTAACATCAGAAAGTGGTTACGCCACTTGTACATACATTTATATCGACATTGCATCGGACAATGTTGTATTAATCGATTATTTAAAAACCATGAAAATTCCAAGGCTTTAATTTTAATTTCGATACGTGATATCGGCTCTATAGGTATAGTTTAATACGTGATATTGATTCAGTTACTATAATCGAATTGGAATATCCCAAAAATATATCTATTGAAATAAGGAATTGTGCTTACATTAAACTAATCAAATACCTACACAAAAATATCGAATTATTTATTGCTTAATCTTCATTTAAGTAATATTTAAAAAAACTGTAAACGATGTCCTTAATCGAATCTGTACACAAAACTAAAGATTTACGTATTCGTTTTCACTAAATCTCACATCCCTTACAATAAAAGCCGCCTCGAGAAACATAAACACTGCAACCTCAGTCGATCAGAAACTTATTTTCCTCTACAAAGTACCAAAAGAAGAGAATTTTAAAAAACCTTGTTCGTGGAGGTGGTAGCATAACAATGACACTTCTTACAATAGAAACTTATGTTTGACAAAAGGAAAGGGCAAACTTCGACGACGCGTGTGAATGAAAATAAAAGAGAAAATAATGGAGACAAATCACGCCAAACCACTCAGATACTGAGAACAAATTATTTCTAATTCCTTTACGTTATCTACTATTCATTATGTTATAATGATTGAGCACAAATGTGCGATTACAAAATTACTTATTTTACTCGTAAATTAATTATATGGTTTCTGTTGTTTTGAATTTCATTTATAGCCACAATTATACGACATCATAATTAACACATTAACTTATTATAAATTCGTTGATTATCATGGCCCGATTAAGAATTTTAGAGATATCAGAATTATAATTATAGGTATACATCATAAATATTTCATATAAAAATCCAATGTAATTTGACAAATAATACCAATACAATGTTACCTTTAATTGATTAAAAAGGTGTGTAAAAGCTTCTCGTTTATAAAATCAGCTCATTGGCAGTTTTCTTAAGAACATAGACAATGTTAAGAGAATGTCAATACACGGAGAGAACACGTTTAAACGGAATGTACACAATGTTAAATTGTATTTATTATAGTTTATTATTATCGCATTGTGAACAATAAGTAGGTGTGTATAGACAATTATGGTAAAGTCTGGTAAAGGTGTCGCTAGCGAGCCGAGTCGCTACATGTGTTACCGACGTGCATAATGGATGATCCAGGGCTATCGTGCGGGACGAGTGGCTCACTACCGTGGATATACTCTAGCGTCAACCTGACCCCACACTCAAAAACGTTGTTACCGTTATGCTTTGGAGAACAACAATTGCTCAATGAATTTATTACATTACTTTAGAAGATTTTTGTTAGCCAGTTAGATAGCTCAATGTTCGCCGTCTTGTGATAGCGGACTGGTCAATAGTGACAACTGCACTGGTCCTGAGAACAGATGCACTAGTCTCTGAGTGCACGTGCTATCTTGGTATTAAATAATTATTTTTTATATTTTCAGAGAAAAATGGTTTAATATATCAGATATATGGCTAACTGTAAACAAACATAATGATCATTTCTTACACTTGAGATAGAGAATGGCGGGTAAATGTTGTTATTAACGATCTATCCTCGTCTCCTAACACTAGTTTGTGGGCTTCTGGCAATTGCATAAGTGGATATAGCTGCAGCAGGATTAAGCTAATTTTACACTAAAGCAAATGCTAAAAAGATGTACTTATATTAATCTGCTAAATTTCGCAATCGCATCTGCTTACGTAAACATAGTCAAATTATTAAAGCACTTGCCCCACGAATTTTATTTACATTATTAATATTAATAAAGTAAAAATATATCATTCCAAACGCAAAAATATGAAGGAATATTTTGGTGAAGTCGAGAATATGTGGCCATATATAATATTAAAAATAATAAAAAATGTATTTGCCGAATGCCCCGGTGGTAGCCCTTGGAATAACAGAAAGAAGCCGCTTGCCTTTCCATTGAATCAAATTCATATATTTTGAGATTCAGTCGCCAATTTCATTTGTACCGATAGTAAAAAAGTGTTAAATAAAACATCTATTTTGATATACTACCTTGACGTTTTCTAGTTGCGCTTATCTATATTTCAAAGATAATTTTATCATCAATTCGTTTGAAAACAAAGGATTTTTCTATGCCACATCAAGTTTCTTATAATTGAGTACAAAAGAAAGTCCGTTATTATTACATTGTATGAAAATTAAGTTTCCAATCGAAATAAATTAACATTATTTTGCACCTATCTAAGAGCGTGTTGATTGTCGTAATAGGCGATGACACATATTGTTCTGACGGTACATTCCGCGGATTGTTTTATTGGATTATGCGGCGAGACCGCGAAGCAGCTATAACTATTCAGCGTCGTCTTTTGTGTTATGGAAAAACTTGTTCTTGAACCCATGTAGTGTGAAAGTCTCGTTTATTTGTGCAGTTTAATGTTACATATGTACACATATTATCGTGTGCGCGGCGCGGCTGTCATCGCTGCGCCCGCGCACCGCACCGCTCGACACCGCGCACACGCCGCGCCGCCGCACCGCCGCGCGTTGTTAGCGCACACAATGCGCACCTCACACAGCCTTTATCATTATCATGCTGTTTTGATTTCTCACTTTCTTATAATGCAGCCTTTACGTTAAAATAGTAGCTCGATCTATAAATCTTATCTTAATCAAATCCAAATGCACATGATTTAATTATATTTATAAATTATTGAATTAGACTTTTATATTAAAAATAGGTTGTAAATCTTATATAGATAAGTATATATGATATTTTTATTAGTAACGTAGGCGGAGTATGCTGATTTTATATTGCTGCCATGCTATAGGTACAGTAACTAATTACAATGGTTGTTAAAATGTTAGTATTTAATTGCAAAGCCAACGGAACCCTGCGAAACCTTTTTCAGTCGGTCGACGACTAATGTTTATTTGGACATATTTATGGCTATAGTTCCGCTTTTTGTGCAGATGGAAATATGTGTGGCGGATCGCACGTCTGCGTGAGATTTCGGACACCTCTCCGCTTACTAAATTTAATATCGTCGGCTTTTACGCCGACGACGAACCAAAAAAAAACTATGAAATCGCCATTGTGTCGGCGACACGAACGGCAGTTCGCGCCTACCGGCCACTCATGAAAATTATTTTGTTTTTATCGCAAAATGTATGTTTATGATAACACCTGTTTCGCTGATGCCTCCGCGATCGGTGTCAGTCGAAGCTTGTCTCGATTTTTTGCCAATTTAAAGACTATAAAGACGCCCGCATCGCCAGCTAATTTAACCACTGTTCAGCGAATTACGCATTCGTTTGCTCTTGTTCGTCGGACCGGAGTCTCCCTGCTTTGTTTACTTATAATACTTATGACGTGTAATATTCAATATAAGTCGAACGGATACATTTTATTTGTTCTCTTTGCGAGTTAGACCGAGTAGTCGGAGGAAGCTGTTATCCTGCGAAAACTAAACAGAAAAATATTTAGATGAAGATAATTCATATTTATTAACAAATCAATCGCATAAATCTTAGTTTATGTCAAGTATAATGATGCGGTTGTCAAAGGCCAGCCGCCGCGGCCACGGTCCAGCTTTTTGCATAATTACCTCGATGGAATGTCGTCCCTTTAATATGATAACAAAGAAAGATGACCGACTACATATATGATTGTTGAAATTTATAGCCGTCTTCAGCAAAAGATGTTAGCCGCAGATTATGAGAACTACGGTGTCTCGAGAGCCATTCTTTATATTCCGTTGCCTAGCATATTTCTTTAATTTGAATAGATGTAAGTATATACATGCATTTACAAAGATACTAGCACTAGCTAGTAGATGTAGTACAAACCTCGTAATTCCTACTTAGACTGGGCCTTATAAGGTTTTATTATTAACCTGGCGGTAATCGTGGATCTTGTAAAGAGCGCAGACATAGATTAGGCGCGCGAGAGCAAATATGTCTATTGGCCTGTTCGAATTGATAAACAACATGAAATCAAAGATAGTGAAACCCTCCTTAGTGTAGCCCACGAGTTGTATATTTTCGTAACGCAATCCATAAGAAAACACTACAATAATCGTACATTTCTCTTGACAATGTTCCTTTGAATAAAGAGAGTTAAGGCGAACAGATACAATGTCGAAGATTTGTTTACTCAGCGCTAAGAGGCCAGCATTGCGTGATTACCGCCTCGGCGCAGACCGCTTGAAAAATAGACTTTCCTGCGTAGAAATATAAGAAGAAATTCGCAGAATTGCAATAGCGACTCTGTATCTACGTGCAGATAGCGCACAGCTCGCGGCCGCTCTTACGGGGTTAAATTAGTACGTACTCAAATGTCATCGTTTACTATGATATCGCAATCAAAATTGACGTGGGAAATATGCTCGTTTGTGACTGAGGGCACGCAGCTGATGTTAATAATTTACAATGATTTACGCACAACCGCTCTACTAGATACTAACGTTGCATAATTCAATCATAATTTGTTCAAAGTATACGCCGTGGAAGTAGCAGCGACCGCGCCCGCACCCGCGCCCGCGCACACTCGTATTGTAGGTGAGTGCCTTTTAAAATTAAATATGGTGCGCGATAATATATTATGGCCTGATACTAGCAAATGAATATGTGGAGTAAAAAGTGGTCTGTACATGTCATAACTGGAAAAGCTAAAGCAAACAAACAGGTAACTCACAGTATGCAGTGTCCGGGTGCGCATACGGGATGTGAACGGTGCTCAGCTCCACCTTCCTGTTTTAATACCCACTTTTTACACACTACATTCACTCGCATCCATTTAACTGAGTAGTTCAAATATCTGGACAAGACTCATCAACAACAGTTACAACATAAAATCATGTCCGCATCCTTAATTGAAGACCGAATTTTGAGATATGAGCAAATAAGACAAACGTTTTTATTTTCGCATATCTAATATCTACAAAAGCTGTCGCTTTAGTCGATAAACATAATCATCTTAAGCAAACGATGGTGAATCCAACTTCTTTGTTTGTTAACGATTGCATCAGCAAAAAATAAGTAAAACATGAATTTAGATTCGCATTCGACGGGACGTAGATATATTCTTGCCTGTTACAATATATTTGTTATTATGCATCGAGATCTGAATACATGAACTCTCAGAGGGCTCATGATTGTATTCTCTTTTATAAAGAGCCAGTACTTTCCTTACAAAATTGACATCCAAATCAGATTAATCCAATCAATGGAAATTTATGACGCACCCGAGAGCGAGCCAGCTCCGTGCCATTGAGAGATCCGCGCACGGTTTTGCTAATCAGTTCTCGACCAACAAACTATAACCTACCTGTTGCTTACACCGGGTCTTTATCCGCTCCCAATATTCTCAGAAATACGACATATTTTAAATAAGCACAGATGTTTAAAATCTGTGTTTTGAGACGTCCAATTATGTAGATTTAACAAAAGCTGTACACCTAAGTAGATACTTACCCTGTTGGTATTACCAATACTGTGAATATCGTCACTAGAATTTCGGCTTAAAATTATTCGGAAATTTGCCAACGTCTTCGAAAATCACACAATGTGTGTTTTTGCGGCAATTACAGAGACGTGCGGAGCGGTCGCCTTCTTTGCAAACATGTCTTTGATTTATATGTCTGCTTTCGGCTACAAGATGAGAGTAAAATATGAGACGACCCATCAAATATTCAGCCTTTTTGGGACGCGGGAGCGACTCTTAATGCTCATTATAATAAAAATTCGATAGTTCATACTGAAATATATAACGTACATGTTGCCTACGTTGGTATGTCTGTCCCATTTTGGAAGTTAGCAAATCTTTATGCGTAGACCCAACAATTTTGATCCTAATTAAAAAGTGTAGTTTCATAATACTCACATAGCTTGGCACCAAAAAAGACATGGGTGTTAAATTAATTAACACATGCTCCGATGACGACATTTAATTACAAAAAAGAAACACAGATATACAAAACTTGTGGGATAACTATTTTGCTATTTAGTAAAATAAGTTTATAAGTGACCTACTTTTCGTTATATATTTTTAACATCTAATAGCGTCTTATTGTAAGTGTAAGCGAATTTACTTGACGGAGAACAATTCAAATATAAGAAAGAAGTATTCTCGCTGTTTAAAGTATCAAGACATGTTATTCTGTGGGAGACAAGTTGGTTATATTTCATCAGGACTTGTTGTCACATGATCCGCGGGGAGATTCATCTTTAATTGGGTGAACCGGGCCAAGTTGCTCCCTTACATTGTGGACCTTTATTAGAAGCCAGCCAGTCTGGGACACAAATGTCATACCTACCTGTACGAGATTCGTGATTCTGGTTATACATATACTTATACAAAGAACTGGGTTACGTTGCAGTGACTTTAGCTTGAACATAATATTACCACAGTTTTTTTAATACATAATTCACATTTGGTAGACCCTTCTGATATAGGCCAATTTCCCTGATGCTATCTATGGCTATTTAAACATTGAATTAATGAAAGCAAGTAACACTCTCTCGAAATAACGAGCGATCGATTGCAATATCTTTTTTCTTTTGTGTATCGTATTCCCAATCCTATGAACTAGGTGACTATATAAACTATTAGGTCAACAGTGAAACAATCCAAAATATGGTAGGAATTTCTACGATACTATATTTGTATTATCTATAAATAATAATCCATTCAGGACTAAGTGTAACTCGTTTAAATGTTTTACGGCTCAACAAAACAGGTATTATTTTCTTAAATGAGAATGCATTTAAATAAGTAGACTTATTCCTTTGCATTGTGTATAGTATGTGCGTGTATTATTTTCTTTTCATATTTAAGGCTGGCTACTTGGCATGATGAATCTTTTTAGGGCACATCTTCCTGTAACACAGGGAAATATACTATTTATTTTCACTGCACTGCCAGTGTCTAGTGCCTGTTGGTAAATCTCTACCGTAGAAACTACCCTAAGCAATTTATAAACATAATATCAAAAGACCTCTGCGGCCGCGGCGTTTCGGTCTTTATCGATATCCAAATAATTTCAAGAATATCAGTAGATAAGTCTGGGTTAATGATTCATTTGAGCGATTACGTATCTTTAATATACTGCTGACGTAACCTGATGAATTGCAGAGACAAAATGACAGTTGCCCGAGAAAATACACATTATACGGTCACATCAGGTTACTTGAGCCGACCCCAGCACTCACCGCAATGTTTGCGAAGAGGAGGAATGTTTCTCATAGTTACCTTACACTTGTTAGTCTGCACAGGCTTGACACTAACTCTTAATTATATTATCAACCCTAGTAATAAACTGTCCTACAGCTGGGCACGAGCTCCTTCTACAAAGAGAGGGTTTACCTAAGCCGTAGTGAGGCTGGACAAGTGCGGGTTTGCAGATATCCCACGCCTCAGCGGATGTTATGGAAAAGTGTGAGGTATGCAGATTATCTCACGACTTTATACTTCGCTGGTAAAGCGGATGATTCACTTTTAATATCCACATAACTTCGAAATGGTAAATAACATTTTGATAGAAGGTATAAGCCTGCCTTGGTAATTACAGGTTTTCCCAACTAGAAGACTTCAATTGCTAACTCTTAAATAAAATGATATATAACTATTAAAGGTATATTACAGATATAAGAGGCTGTGTCTGTACATTAGCGATAATTTTGGAAATCTAATTGCCAACCACTACTTAAAGGATTCTCAAAACAAAGGATTTTGCAATTTTTGTCTATCTTTATGTTATACTATTACGTATAAATTGCTCGGATTTTAATGCGTTTACTAACTTAGAGTTACACTTAAAATCTAAGCTCTGTGTTATTAAAATCTGTCCAATAGACCTGAAGATATGGTGCACAGTGTGATCCTGATAAACGACGTCGCTAGCTAACTATTCCCGCAGACAACATCGCGGTGAAAGGCTAGTATATTACCAATGTAGACGATAACTCATTATAGGTATGTAAGTATGGTCCATATTCACACAGGCCATGGCCGTATATGTTAACGTAAGCCCGTTTAACAGTCTGTCATCGGCGGATCGTGACGCGTAATTAAAATCAATATTTATAGTCTTATTAGAACACATAAATAAGAAGCTGACATTTTTCAACTTGATGTACTGACACTCTTCAAATAAATCATGGCAACTTATGTAAACATAAACATATTTATGTAAGTACTTTATGGAAACGAGGTCGCTGGCATTCTACTGATATTTTTAACCAATTAAATATAATATACCGTATATTTTAAAAGACTGCGAGTGTCACAAATAATTTCTACATGATAATATTTTTATAGTTTCTTTACTGTTTTATAAAAGGTTAGGCGTCAGTAATATATAAGAGTTAGTGGGGAAATTAAACAAAGAACGTCCGAAGTCAGAATACTATCTATGGATGTCACTTTTTTTTGTCCTATGAATACTCATAGGACAAATACAATATAGCTATATACATAACTCAATTTAAACGGCGCATTAGTAAAGAACGAGGTGTATTTTTAAACCAGGTATCCTTATAGATTACGTAAATAGGTTGTGACCTATTACAATATAGTTATGTGTAGCTATATCGTAATCTTTATTTGGGTAACCAAATCCCTTAAAACGATAAATTTATTTAAAATTATACTTTAGGACAGCTCTTTCAAATACAGTTTAAATCCTATTATAGATTGAAATTATTCATCGATAGATGGAAAATTTACTGTGAAAATTAATTGATACCAAATCGGGCGACGAGCGGTGACCAAACTGAGACGCGCTATTTACACGCACAGTGGGCTATCAACCACTTGTACCGGTTTTTACCTAACCAATATTGCATCATTTCAATGCCCATCTTGAAGGAAGAGCATCTTTAATATTATGGTTCTCAGAGAAAATATAGACAAGTTGGTGTTCCTAATACGCGGACACACCTATCGTAATAAATCTCAACATTCGCGATACATCCATCATTAAAAGAACTTCTCTTTAACACAACATAAATAAATGGGTAGTACTAAAGGCAAGTATTCGATTGCTGAACCCGAAGAAGTTAATGCACGCACACAGAGGAGCGCGCGCAAAACGTCAAAGATTCTTAACTAGGACGAGTTAAACGTATGACGGTTGTAAATTTCATGTCGCTTATTCAATTAAGAGTCGTGGATTGAATGACATAAAACTTCTGAGATAGTGCAATAAAATACTTGGCAATTACGGGTCAGCAAGCAGAGGCTCAGTGCCTGCCGCGGCCGGCCGCACACGCCACGCCAACTGACACCGAGTTTACTTACTCGCCGCCAGAACCGCCATTGTGATTTTGAATGTTCACTTACAAAAATATACGACAGCCAGCACACATGCTTACACGCTCACTCTCGTCTCGGAATAAAGAGAATTGGATTACTCGCGTGCTTCCAAAGGTCCATGTAGGCTTTCATATAAAACAAAACCTACCTATACATCTACATAATTTGTGTTACGATAGGGTAACAACACTAACAGATAAATGACACAGCAATACAACGGAAAAATAAGCATCTACTTATTAAATATGAATTCGGGACAAATTATCATTTTAAGTATAAATAAACATTAATTACAAAATGAATGACTGTATAGCAATGTGTGAATGGACAATTCATACGTTTCACAAGCTACTTGTAACTATTTCCTCGTAACTTTTAATACTGGAACCATTGTATGGAAATCTCTACATAATAATAATCATTAAATTTGAGACATGATGGCGCTCATCAAACTGACGTTAAGTTATGATGATTCTCGGTATCGGCAAAAAAATATCGATGGAGCCTCATTATTAAGTTTAATTATGACAGTTGGCCATATATGAATGGTTTACTTGAGCGTGTCTGCGGCCAGCGGCCTCAAAAAAACAGGCATTCGTCCCATAAGAGTTCTCCTATATAGAGCAACTTGACAGCTTACAAAAAGCTTTATAGTATATTATCTTAGACACTTTGATGTCAATGACTTTTGATAATAATGTAAGATAATTCAGCATTTTTATCCTGCATATAACCCTAGATGAAGCACGGGCAGTTTCAGGCGTATTTTAATGTATTATTCCTATTATAAAGGCGTTGCATGTATTATTGCATTTCATCTTGTAGTTTTTATCGATTCTTATGTCCAAATACAAGGGCCTAGGCGGCTCGGAGACCATGTTTAATTGCAGCTATTAGAACAGATGGCTTATTCATTTGTAGAGCAGTCGGTCGTTGCGCTCATGTCGTAAACTGGCGATTCGTTCCCGTTCTGATGTTATTGTAGCGTTTTGTCTATGCTCCGCCATTTTATTGGGCCATTTTGTTGTCTCTGAGCTAAACTTCTAAACGTACATACATCAGTGTTTATGTTTTTGTCATAGTATCTATTTGATCTCTTAATCTAAATGTAAATTACGTTTCAACAATTCAAAAACTAAACATACTTTTTAGTCTGTTATTGTGTCTAAACTTGACTACAATAAGTTATTGAAATTAAATTGATAGATGCGGGCGGCAGAGAAATTTTGACATATCTAACTTACTTCGTCGTATTCTTCATGCACGATTAAAAAGTGTTTACTAATTGCAATCTGGTTGTTCGTTATCATAATGTCTATGCTTTTGTTAGATAATGTTACCTCAAAGTAAGAGTCTGAGAGTTACACAGTAGCATTTCCACTTGGACCTGGGACTTCACTCTAACTAAGGCAACTCGGTTACAGAAATAACACCAGCCTTCAGAAGATCTTAGGCTTGTCATCCTGCGATGAGACTCCAGGCTCTTTAAGTAGGTGTGTTTTGTCAGCAGGTATAAGGTCATCAATTGTTATAGAGCACTCCTTCCTCACCACAGCTATCGACAAGACATTGCAACGCCAAATCATCTTAAAATTAATAAAATCTCATAATTATTGACCGTATTCATTACGGCGCCCTTGCTAGATTTGATTTCCATTTTTAAAACCAAGGCAGCTTAAGAAGGAACGCCCTCCTGGTTTTATCGTGGTCTGTGAAGTGTTTAAAAACCCCCATTAAAGAGTTCATCGGTTTCTGTACCAACTATTCTATAGAAAAGACATTATAGTCATTCTATTAAAATGGCAAAATTACACAGATAATTTATAATCGATTTTGCGATTCATTCACATACATGTTTCATTATTATTGTTTACAATTTTCTATATGTGACGACAACTCCATAGGTGACGACTGATGGACAGACAACAGATCCCTGGTAAACTGGTTTGATTGTTTTGTTATAAACTTGCGCAAACGAATACGTATAAGTGCGATAGAGCAGAGCGGGAATCTCTAAACCTTGGGATTTTTACCCAAACTGGAGAAGGTGGACTGCGGGAATACCTCCATCATACAGAAGATGCAAGGCAAACAACTTTGAGCCATGATTTTGCGCTAGGTATAGTTTTCGCTCTTTGGGGGAGGGCTATGTCCAGCAATGGACTATTATAGCCTGATGATGATGATGATGATAGTTTCCAAACTACTTAAAAAGGCGTTGTGCGTTGATTTCAACAACATGCTTTTGTCCTTGATAATGATGTGAATATATTTGAAAGTACTTTTCTAACATATGTAGATTTATGATTATCAAATAAAGATAAACAAAACAGTGGCTTGGGTACCCATGAGTGTAGTGACGCAGTGGGATGATATTTCATGCGGAGGACAGTGACGACAGTAACATTGTCGTTCAAAACAACACAATTAGCATGTTCATCGCTGATCGTACTGATAACAACATGGAGCAGTCACACCTCCCCTATAACTACTATGCATACCACTCGCAGGAACCGCGTTCAACAATAAATTAACATCGTGCTTTTAATGTACAAATATTAAAATAAAACATAAAGATATGCTAATAAACATTATGAATGAAGTTTATCTAATACATGTCAGTATAATTTATACTTTTTTAGATATGTACGCATTGCAGTGAGCCACTTTATACGGCGGCGTTCATAAATATGAACTCGAATATTTTCCACAATTCAAGAGTGTAGGCTGTCATCATTATACAAAATTCAAATGTCAAAACGTACATAATAAGTGTTGCACTTTGCATGAACATGTCCACGAGCTATTCGAATTCAATTTTGCTTACGTGAGTGGTAAAAATAAATAAAGGCGAGCGAAGCTATGATACGAGGCGGGTTGCGAGTTATTGGTCCCCGTGCGCCGCGGCGGTCGTTCAATTTCTCTAATTAATTAACGATCCCTTAGATAACACACGCTGACAACCTTATTTGTGGCGAACAAATCTTTCAAACATAAATTTTAGTGTACACGCTCTAAACTTGTAAACTCTATGCACGTCTAGATATCTACATGTACGAGGCCCGTAAAAGATAAATTTATTATCCTACTAGGTAAGTAACCGCGCTCCACTGTTACCAATATTCACACAAATTATATCTCACAATCACGGAACCATATCGTCGTGGATCGCATATTTAGAGATGCCCAAATGTAGGTATACTAATCCACATTCTATAACATGTTTATTGCGTATTCGCAACATTGTATCCGCGATTAGAAAAGTGCGTAATTGAATATTCACCGGGCGTGTATCAGAGCGTTCTCGCACTAAATATTCGTGAAAGATTCACCCAACAATTTACATTTGTCACATAAATAAAAGAAGCAAGCGGCCTCATTAGGCGACAGCACGGGCGCGCGGCACGGCGGCACGGCGGCACGGCGCGGCACCGCGCCCGCGCCGCGCCGCGGCTACCGTGTCCCACTCCTCACCAATAACGTGTATTTGTCAGGAAATTTCCACATAATTGCTCAGAGCTCAGGCGACGCTGATTATTTTATTCATTCTTTTCCTTGAGGTTAGAAGGGTTAGCACGACTCGATACTTAGTAAGATACACTGAGAAATCAGATGAGAAACGGAATGAATTCGTTAAGCCATTAAATTTTTTTTCTGCGGTCTCTTTTATCTTTGACACTCCAGTTG
Organism: Catocala sponsa; assembly: GCA_963564715.1. NCBI lineage: Eukaryota > Metazoa > Arthropoda > Insecta > Lepidoptera > Erebidae > Catocala > Catocala sponsa. Next base: position 13,643,298 of record OY751331.1, read on the forward strand.
GAGTTAAGTAACGAAGGACAAAACGTAAAGATCTATTAAAGTGTATAATTTATTAAAGGCTTGCACTATCGACGCGCGACGGGCGCGGGGCAGCGGTAGAGCGAGCCTGTGTGTATCCTACATGCTCGCTATCGCCGAGGTATAAGCATCGGTCAATTTGTTGACCGCTCGCCCCTATCCTTTATGAACATTTTTTTTGTTCTCCTATTTTTCACTAGCGACAAAGTTATGAGGTTTTTAGTGAGGTATACTTTTATTGCAGTAATTAAGATATGAAGTTATATTAGAGCTTTTAAGGTGAGCGAGATTTATCCGAACTAAACATTTTTTATGTTTAATATTGTTCATAACTTTTCTATCCCGAATTGTTTTACTCCTATCTAGAAGTTTAATTACATTTGTGACGAATTTACGACTGATGTGTATGCTTGCCTAAAATAACATGTTGGATTTATGTCATGTAGAGGCAGAGATAAATCGTAGGTAAGAAGTAAAAGCACAAGTCACGCACGGGGTGTTAAGCAAGTGAGCATACAAATATAAAACACTAGGAAAATGCGAAAGTTATTCCAATTTCCACATACTTGGCCGTGCCCACTACAAGTGAGTGCGACGGTCAGTGGATCCCTTCTCATTGTCGCAAACATGTCACAACCGAATTCGTGACATTAAACTACGCCGATGGTTCTTATCAGAATGCAAAGGATGATATTATCGACAGCGGGCAGCATAAATCTAAAACACGGTTACCATATTATCACGATTCACTTTACGGCCTTGGGAACGGCTGATCGCGGACTTGCCCCGCACTGAGGCACTGCGACCTGGGTTCGGTCCAATGATCGCAGAATAGAAATGAGCTAGTAAACGTCAACATCTGTTTCATGTAGATAACGGTAGCCACTCATATGACTTCAGACTGCCGCGTCTAAGCAGGTCAACGGTGGCTAATACTTATATTTGTTGGCATTTGTTCTTTATCTGTTTGGTCTGATCTCTTTACTTGTGCATTACCATATCAAGACAACATCTAGCTTAAAACGAAAAAATGTTAGCGAACTACAAGAACAATGATAGAAATATGAGCTGACATTTTCCTGTTATACTAAAAATATTCTCATGGTAATAAAATATTCTTCGACTTTGTGATTGAAAATACGCATCGAGAATAAAAATATGGTCGTTATTATTTCTCATAGCAGTAGACATATCATTGCTTAAATAACTTTACATGTAACGAACTAATAAAATATTCTATAAACATGGTGATTGTCGCGCAATATAGACGCCGATCGACGGTTCTGTGAAGTCGTTTGGAAAGCAGGCTGTGATTTGCAAGGTCACGCGTATAACACGGATGTTCCCGATATTGAAATGTACAGACGTGCTTTATTCACCTACATATCAACACATGCAATTTGAAAAGATCCGAGCCAAACACTCATCTCTCTATTAAAATAAACCTTATACGTCGCGCGGAAGCTATCGTTTCGTTCGGTGAAAAGCGGCCGCTCGAACGTTGCCCAATGCGACAGTAGTATGAGAATCAAATACTCATATTGAATACGAAGCAGATGAACGGTACGACACTTCGTATGGTAAATTCCGTATTGCGAATTATTAAATTATTTATGCCGCATATCGCGGTGTGCCGACTACCGATCGCTGAACCACAATATCGGGAATCCCTGTTCGCTACTAATGCAATAATTTGGCGTATTTTGCAATCGCGTATTGAATATTGAATAGTTGGTAAATAGTTTATGTTCTGAACGTGGATTTCAGAGTACGTGATCCGGCACGGCGGCTTGTTGTGAAATTGCACGACACACGGATAACATACGTTAACAAGTGGTCGTTTCGAATAAAATTTTATGTTCTCGTTGTGTTTAGATTTATAACAGATACGCGATGGATCTCTCGATCTATATACCGTGTGGTACCACTGCGATACAGAGTGTAACGCGGGTGCGCGATGCTCAGGCGGCGCGGCGCGGCAGCGGTGCGAAGGCGGCCCACGAAGGACGATAAAATGCACGAAATCGAAACCGTATAACATTATTATTTTAGTGTTGAAACAGCTATTATAAGTTTATTGCAAACGAGCACGACATGCGGATGCGACCCACGAATCATGACAAACCATGTTTATAGTTTGTAAACGTGAATCATATCAATACTAAGTTTGCGGCTAAAGGTACTCATAGACCTGTGTCACGAACATGGCATTTAACACAAGTTAGCATTATCGATGACAGTATATAATATCAGCCCTATTTATGAGCCTTTTAACTATTAGATACAAGTATTTTATCAGATTGAGAGAACAAGAGGCCAAGTACGAGATAACGATAGACTTTTTGAACTCTCCAGTATCCAGCCGGTCTTCTCACGCATTATTTTACTAAGCAAAAACTAATTACCTTCTTAATACACATATATGTATATTCGAGAAGCTAGGAAACCTAATGTAGATAAAACTCGTTACTTACCTATTACTACATGTTTAAAACCGATACCTTGAAATGAAATTTCTCTATCGTAGCAGCCTAGTGATCCCTCCTGAATACTGGCGGTACTTGCATTCCATTAAAAAATATTATACGATACAAAGTCTGACCATATTTACCAGAACATGGATTATATCAAACTTTAGGTTCAGTTTTGCTATCTTAAAATTGTTGATGCTCCTTGGGCAGAGTTTATTCGATATGTCCTTACAATGATATCGAAGTATATCGCGTGCGTACAATCGCAAACGAAGTAGAAATGATTTAATTTGTTCGCTGAGTGGTGCTGAGGGAGCCGTGGAGTGCTGTACCGCGGCTATAGACCCGTGTTGCTTGCTATCATTTGTCGTTATTTTGATGGCCAAAATACAAAGTATAGGCAGTATGTTTACTACGAACAACTCTTAGGTTGTTGATTAACAGCAATCGAGCGAACTATATGCGGTCACCGAAAACATTGGATTGTACTAAACAACTTCCACCGTAACAAGACAGCAAAGCAAATTTATCGGATCTTTTGTTTTGTTGGTACTTCATTTATAGTAGAGAAAATAACATCTTTAAGCATCTTAATGAATCGTGGATATTTAACTGACGCTGTCTAGCAGATTGTAAGTAACTAACCAACGAATTCGATGTAAATCCAGCACTTGTTACTGGATATATTAGACCTGTAAATTTATAAAATGCCAGCTATAATTTAAGTAACCTGCCAATAAACTAAATATTTGCAGGCTACTTTTTACACGTAGTACGGTATTCACGGATATTAACCTTGTATTCTTTAATTTTAGTTTGTTTACGGGTATATGTGTAAAACGGCACTATTTTCTAGTACCTGTATATTGACGCTGCATCGCGTGACCTGGCTCCCCAGTGTTGACTTAATGGAGTGCTCGTGAACAAATTTAAAACACGCCTTGTTATGACTTACATGATTTATAATTACGTTCTGTGATTGTGAAGTGAGAAATTCGAATATTTCAACTATTGTGAGAGGGTCACTCAAAGGAAAACTTACACATTCTACTTTACAAACGTAAAGATTTACGAGAACTGAGGCGTTTACTTATTTTTTTTAAATCCTTCTAATTGGTCTACTGGGTTTCCTAGAGGTAGATTAGATATAGGTATATATGTAGTTTAGATATATTAGACCTGTAAATTTATAAAATGCCAGCTATAATTGAAACCTATCGTTTGCCGCCGGTGTACCACAGCGACTCAATAAGTTTATATTTGGTTTAATAAGTATAAGATTCGAAACAAATTTAAAGAATTTTGCATAATACTTATTTTAGTATAGGTATATTTGTTTGCCTTATAATACATTACTAGCGGTCGCCAAGTGGTCGAAGTTCAACCATAATTGAATTAATTTTTAAGTTTGATCGTTATTATGGTTTTATTGTCTATAACTATACCCTTATAATCACATTTCACGGTACTTAAGAAATGTAACGATAGTTACGAAGCATTCTACGACATTAGCCGAACAATGCCGAAATACTACGAACGCGATTTGACTGCGTGTGTCAAACGCATGGTTGTGTGCGTGTAGTGTTTTTTCATTAATTTAATGTATTTCTAATGCATATTTTATAAAAATATTAGTATTTGCCCCTCCTTTTCCATATAAACTTTAACTGTGCCAAATTCCATACTCCTCTGTCCGCGCAATTTTCGTAAAAAGGGGTACAAAGTTTTTGCTTCAAGTATTAATATATAGATTAAGACCATTTATTTTGATCGCCGCTGATTTAACTCCAACTGATATTATTTAGTCAAACAATTTTAATTTTGACGGTCCTGATGTTTTATTTTTTGCCGCCTTCATCTTCATCGTCACTAGCTGCCTTCTCGGTCTTCTGTTTTTCTCCTTGTTTCTTAATACCTATTAACTATTTGATTGGATTTTTATGCACTTTGCAAGTTTATGCGATATGTAAAATAAAATCCTGATCAATCGATTACGACCTGAAAATCTGCCCACGCCTTTATGTGACACGTAAAAGTATTGATGATAAATTAATAGAACCGTGAGTAAAATATGCATTTTTGGATATCATCCAATTTTTTTATTGTGATACATAATTCTAAACGGCGTTTGATACTTAAATTTTACTCGGATATTTCTAGTTCTTTCTTTCTTTATTAGCAAGCTGAAGTGGCAGTGGGCTGGCCATATCGCGCGAAGAACTGACAACCGCTGGGGTAAACGTGTTCTTGAGTGGAGACCGCGACTCGGCAAACGTAGTGTAGGACGCCCTCCGACCAGGTGGGATGACGATCTGCGAAAGACTGCAGGCAGATGCTGGATGCGGCAAGCTGAAGACAGGGCGCTATAGCGCTCTTTTGGGGAGGGCTATGTCCAGCAGTGGACTATTATAGCCTGATGATGATGATGATGATGATTTCTAGTTCTCTCTCTCTTCATACATGCCATCACCACCTTTAGGAATATGCACCTATAGGTAATTCAAATTAGTAACAGTATCAACATTTCATCAAATAG